>OY728148.1:1397204748-1402004748 GCA_963277665.1 Viscum album | reverse complement strand
TTTGGTGCTAGTCCCCAACCCCTGTCCTATGGAAGGCAGGCTTGGGGTAGTCACGATACGAACCTGGGGGACAGGTCATGACAAATTTGTATCAGAGGAGTCGGTTCTACCGTAGAACTTAGGACTCTAATATTTATTTCTATGAAGCAATAGTGTTAAGGGTACTGAGTGTGGTTTCCAGTTCTGGGAGTCCAGTGTTGGTGCGGAGGCCAACGTATTCGGTCCCCAGGACCCTGATTTTTGATTTCCTACTCGGTGCACAAAAACACTGATTGCGTGTGTTTTCAAAATATTTTATTTATGTCATCTTAACTAGGTTTTCTCAACAGGTGTAGTCTTTTGACCGTTTTGCATCTGTTTCTTTCAGGATGGCTCCCAGTGGATGATCAGCTAGATCCCTGAGATTTGTACCTACTGACAGCCCACCGAGTGACGAGGCCTCACTACAGGGCCCATTTTTAGTTGAGGCACCAGCATAGGCACCAACGGTACCACCACCTGTTGGGCCAAAAAAACCACCATCCCTAGAAACAGATGATGCACGCCACTTGAGATCGCTGCACGAGTTCCAACGCCAGAGGACACCCAACTTCCTGGGAGAGATGGACTTGCAGGCAGCTGAGGATTGGCTGGAGGCTGTGAAGAAAGTTTTCAGGCTAGTAGGGAATCCAGCAGACTATATGGTGATCCATGCAGCCAGCCTCCTAAAGGCAGCAGTAGGAAGATTATGGAGCATGATGCTCCAGATTCATGACGAGGCAACACTTCTATAGTCAGACTTCGAGGGGATATTCTGGGCAGAGTTTGTACCAGTCACCCTTCGAGCGGTGCAGATACAGGAGCCACTTCATCTGTTGTAGGGTAGCATGAGTGTAGCTCAGTACTCAATGAGGTTCACCAACCTGTCGTGCTACTTCGCTGATATGGTATGAGACCCATTCTCCAGGGCCCAGACCTTTGAGCAGGGACCCAGGCGAGAGATCATAGTTTCAGTTATCTCCCACAGCATCCCGATGCAGACAAGGGTGTTGGTGTGAGCCCTCTTAGTGGAGAGTTTCCTTGCTGAGCAGTCTCCAGCAGCGAGACCCACCACTAGTTGACTTTTAGCAGAGTCTTCTACAACTGGCAGTTGACAAATGACACAGAGGTCCAAGAGGACCAAACCCACAGGTGGTCGACTACACGACTCAATATCACTTGTTTGGGAAAACCGGAGTGGAGACAGAGATAATAATGCCAGGAGAGAATAGTGTTACTCATGCGGTGGGCTTGGTCACATGGCACGTGACTGTCTAACCCGCCGTACGGACGATCAACTATCAGTTGAGTGACTTCCCAGGTAGAGCCAGAGGTTTGATCGAGGTAGTCTATAGGGTTTAGGGGAATGTGGAAGAGGAACTAGTCGAGCAGCTGGCGGCGGTTGACGTTATGAGGTGCTATCGCCACCACCACCAGGAGGTCCACCCCGACCACAGGGAGCGGGTGGATAGGAGAGATCTCAACTTCAGGCATCTAAATCATACGACCATGGAAATTCAGAAATTATTCGAGGTACGATCTATGTCTACTCTACCTTAGATGTAGTTCTTATAAACACACGTGCAAGTCACTCTTTCATTGCCACTACCCACGTTCGGAGCTCAAAGATTCTGATGGAGCTATTGGATCAATCCTTATAGATAGAGACTCCTACAGGAGTGGACTCAATGATTACGCACTGGTTTCGGCAGTGCGAGCTTACTCTAGGAGGTGAGAGCTTCATCTAGGATCTCCTCATAGCGGCATAGAGGCCTTACGACCTCATCTTGGGTATGGACTGGTTATCTACAGTCCATGCTCAGATCGACTGTATTAGGTGAAACGTGCGGTGTGTCCGCAAAGATGGGACCAGGTTCATCTTCATCGACGATAGGGGAACCTTTTCAATACAGGATAGACTTGCTCGGAAGAGGGTACAGCTGATCACTCACCAGTTGGCTTGCCTTACCCTCAGAGCAGTTGATGTGGAGAGTCCGACTTATCCTGTAGTGGTGGACCAGTACATGGATGTTTTCCCTAACGATGTTCCAGGACTACCTCCATGTAGAGAGGTGAACTTCTACATTGACATATACTCAATGATGGAACTGAAATCTACTCCATCATAAAGGATGCCTCCTACCGAGCTTCGTGAGATGTGAGTACAGTTGGAGGACTTGCAGGGGAAAGGATTCATTCGGCCAAGTGTTTCTCCCTGGGAAGCCCTGATTCTATTCTCCAAGAAGGCGGACGGGAGCTTGAGGCTCTATGTCGAATATCGTCACCTAAACCAGGTGGCCATGAAGAACCAGTACCCACTCCCGAGGATTGATGAACTCTTTGATCAGCTCAAAGGAGCACGATGGTACTTGATGATAGACCTCAGATCAGGCTATCACTAGCTCAGAATTCGAGATGAGGATGCGCAGAAGACGACCTTTAGGTGTCGATATGGCCACTACGAGTTCTTGGTAATTCCCTTTGGCATAACCAATCCTCCATCAATTTTCATGTGTCTCATGAACAAGATCTTCCAGCCTTACCATGATCACCTTTTCATGGTCTTCATCGACGACATTTTGATCTACTCGATTACGGAGGAGGAGCATGCCTGCCATTTGCAGGTAGTACTGAACACACTCTGAGAGCACCGTCTTTATGGTAAGCTCTCAAAGTGCCAGTTTTGGATTTGAGGGGTTCAATTCTTAGGACACGTCATCTCAGAGGTTGGATTTGTAGTGGATCTATCAAATTTGAGGCAGTACTTGCTTGGAAGCCACCCAGGAGTGTGACGGAAGTACGAAGTTTCCTGGGATTGGCTAGATACTACCGGAGATTCATTCCAGACTTTTCCAGAGTTGCAGCACCACTATCATCCTTGATGAAGAAGGGGAAACCCTTCATGTGGTTGGAGAGATTCCAACAGAGCTTTTAGGATCTGAGGTAGAGGCTGACTTGTGCACCCATCTTGAGGCTTCTAGAGGAAAGTGTAGGGTACGTAGTCTATTGCGATGCATCAGGGACCAGAATCGGGTGGGTCCTGATGCAGGAGAGAGATTTGATCGCATATGATTCTCAGCAGTTAAGACAGCATGAGAAGAACTAAGCTACCCATGACCTAGAGTTAGTATCATTGGTCTTCACCTTGAAGATGTGGCGGCACTATCTTATGGGTAGACATTTTACTGTGTACTCTGATCACAAGAGTCTCAGATATATCTTCCCTCAGAAGGACATGAACCTGAGACAGCAGCGATGGCTTGAGTTCAACCAGGACTATGACTTAGATATAGTCTATACTCCTAGGAATGAGAACATTATTGTGGATGCACTCAGCAGGAGGACTGGAATTCAGCTACTAGGAGAGGTGACAGAGCAGCTGGCTGCCTTACAGATATCCTTTGTGGAAAGGGATGGAGAGGCCTATCTATAGTCTCTAACAGTCACTCCTCCACTTCTTCAGTGAGTTAGGGAGGCACAGTGTGGGGACGCTGACTGCGAGACATAATGTGCTCAGATATCCACAGGACAGGCACCTGATGTATTTTCTGAAGGTGGGGAGCACGTCATCCTCTTCAGAGGACGTACCTTGGTACCAGTTTCACTTCAGGAGGAGTTTTTTAGGGAGTTCCACACTTCCCCTCTAGCGGTACACCTAGTAGTGGCGAAGATGTATCAGGACCTTCGACATCAGCATTGGTGGCTAGGTATAAAAAAGGTGGTAGCTGAGTGTGTCTTACGATGCCTCACTTGTTAGCAAGTGAAGGCAGAGAACTAGGTACCATTAGGATTGGTTCTGCCCTTAGAGGTCCCAGAGTGGAAGTGGGATGAGATATCCATGGACTTCGTGATGAGTCTTCCATTTACATCCAGGGTTCATGACTCGATTTGGGTGATTGTCGACCGACTCACCAAGTCAGCCCACTTCCTACCAATCAGAGAGCAGAGTTCAGTAGAGAGCATGGGAGGCCTCTATGTGTAGGAGATAGAGCATTTACATGGATTACCTTCTTCTATTATCTCCGACCGTGATATATGATTTACTTCCCGGCTATAGAAGGGTTGTAGGAAGCTTTCAAGACACAGCTTTGCTTGAGCACCGCCTTCCATCCTCAGATGGATGGTCAGACCGAGATGACCATCTAGACCCTCAAGGATATGCTACTAGCATGTGTTCTCGACTTCAGTCACATCTGGGAGGATCACTTGCCTTTGGTGGAGTTTTCCTACAACAACAACTTCCACTCCACCATCGGTATGGTACCCTTTGAGGCCTTGTATAGTCGACCTTGTAGATTACCAGTGTTCAGGACAGACCTAGGGGAGTCAGCACTAGTGGGACCAGATATGATATGGGCTACCACAGAGAAGGGGCAGATCATCCTGGACCAGATGAAGACAGCACAGAGTCGGTTGAAGTCTTATACTGATAGGAGATGGAGACCTCTGGAGTTTGAGGATGGAGACCACATATCCCTACGAGTATCACCTCGACAAGGTCTATGGAGATTTGGCTGAGGTGGAAAGTTATCTCCGCGATTCATCAGACCATTCGAGGTCCTTAGCAGAGTAGGCAAGGTGGATTACCGCTTAGCTCTTCCACCTCAGTTTCACCGGGTAACAACGTCTTCCACGTATCCCAGCTTGGGAGATATGTGCACGACCCGTCCCACATCATCGATGGTAGGGAGACTTTCACAGAGTTTCTAGTGGAGACTGAGGATTGACAGGATTAGGTCCTATGCGGACAGTCAATACCTCTGTTGCGTGTACGCTGGTAGCACGAGAACCTCTAGGAGATCACATGGGAGAGGTATTCTCAGATGCGTGCTTAGTACCCCCATTTATTCCCTTAGTGTGAGTTGTAGCTTACGGGTACGTAAATCATTGAGGTGGGGAGAATTTAAAGATCTGGAAATTCTATGGAATTTTTTTTCGTAAATTCGTGGGATTTTTACGAGTCCTCAGTTTCTGACGGTGCTCGATTCCGAGGCCCAGTGTGTCCGAAATCAATTTCTGAAGTTTTTTCGGGCACGTTTAGTAAACATACGAGTTGGAATATATAACTTTAGAACAGGTGCTCGGAACTGAAATCTAAGGGAAAAGTTAAACTAACATCATCGGTAATTTCTTAGTGAGACCCTCACTGTAGTTGTGTTCTAATAAGAGTGGAAGATAGTTTTTGGAATTTTAAATAAAATTAAATAAAAAAAGAATTAACTTATTTTTATTTGTTGGTGGTTAAAACCTAGAAGGGGAGGTTGGAGGTGGGAGGCCACCACACCCTAACCTCCCATGGGAGGTTATGGTGGTGGGTCCCACTTAAACATAACCTCCCTTGGGAGGATGTTGTTAGGTGGGGCCCACCCGAGCTCTTTAAATCCTCTAACCCCTAAAACTCCTTGGAACCCCCAATTAAATTGGTGAAACTCTTCACCTTTCCCCCATTAATTATTTGAGCCTCTTCACGTTCCCCCTCCAATTAATGAGCTAACTCCACCAATTTAATTAGGTGAAGTAACTTAATTAATTTGAATCATTTTTAATTCTTTATTCCACCATTATAATAAGAAGTTATATTTTATTATTGGGGGTTGGCATAATTTTTGTTGGGAGGATTAAGGAGAGGAAAGAACTTGGTAGAGCCATTACTCTCCAATGAAGAACCACTGAAGAACGAAGAACACCGGCTTCTTCCTTCTTCAACCGGGGTAAGGAGGGGAAGCGTTGCTGCCCATGAAGAACGCTGACGACGTCATCTCGACTCGTCTTCTCCGAACTCTTCCTCCTCCAACGTCAACGAAACGGCATCGACCTTACTGCGACTCCATTAATGGTCACCAAACTCAAGGTAGTGGTTATTTTACGATTGAATATTACCCTTCATACCCCATCGTATGTTGTGTGCTTTGAGAACCAATTGATATCACCGTAATGAGGAGGGTTCGAACCGCATGAACATGGACCAACCCTCCCCTTTTGTTGGTTCTTGTTTGATGATGATGGAGGTGGTAAACGCGGTGACCGACAACGATCCGGCCGCGAATAAAACCAGCGGCGTAAGGCCGCCGGGTCACCATAAGGACACGGCACCACCATACTGTGCTAAGAACTAAGCCACGGCCAGGCGGGCAGTGGTGGTGCCAGAGGGGTCTAATGTTGTCACACGGTGCCAGGAGGAAGGGTTGCGGCCAGGAGGGCTACGGTGGTCATATGACGAGCGAGGTGCCATCAAGCTGCACAGAGGAGCAGGAGTCATGGCCAGGTCGGGCCACTATGGAGGCGGCACGGCACCGGTGCGCCGCGCGGAGGATGGAAAAACAGCGGCTTTGTCCCGCTGCATGGAGGCGAGAAAAATCGTGGTGCCATCGCTCTATGGTGGAGAAACCAGGGTGGTCGGCTGAGTCGGCCACCGGTGCGAGAAACAAGCAGGACCCAAAGGGTCCCGTAGAGAAACAAAACCACTGCCCAGCACCCGTTCGGATTAGAAACAGGGGGTGTGGCACCCCATCCCTCGCGTGGCCAGCCTGGCAACGCAGGCCGACTGGGTCGGGCCACCATGAGCCGGACTGCTTCGGGCCAGGCCTGCAATAGTTGGTCTGCCTCTGGCCGAGCCGGGCCTCCACAAGCCGGGTCGGTCCACCACAGGCTGGGCTGCCACGGGCCAGTCCGCCTCGGGCCAGGCCACCTCAGGTTAGGCCGCCCTCAGGATGGGGTGCCCCCTTTGACCGGGTCGGACCCACAGAATAGGTCAATCCCCCATTTTTACCGGGTCAGGACGGGTTGGTTCGATTGGGTCGGACCGGACCGGGACCCGCTATGGCCCTTTTACACCTTTTATCCCGTGTCTTGGGCTACGGGTGTCCGATCAACGAACCGTCTACGATGATGGAAATCTGAGAGCGAGATAGTTTCTTTCGAATACCTCACTTGAGGTTTGGATACCGTTGGGGTATGGTTATGTTGGTTTGAACCTAAAAACCAATCGGGCCCCTAGAACGAAAATGCCAATAACTCACAGATTGGGCGTCTGATTGACGCGTCGTCTATTGCGTTGAGACCCCTATGATGTGGCTGTCTTTTGAGATACTTCAACATTATACTTTGTGACACTTGGAGTATTGAACAGTAGCTAATGGGGTGGATCCTTTCGGAGACGAGCAGACAGAGTGCAGAGACCTAGTAGCTGACAAACCTGACAACTTCTTGACCGATTTGACTTGGAGTGATTCGACTAGCCCAGTAGGGAGAACCTGGTAGTTGGTCGCAGACCCATGGCAGAGGATCTCCTCGTAGATGGAAGCAGACCCACGGTTCTCGACAGGAGAAATTCCTATACAGGCTATTAGGGAGTGCACCTGGTATTTGGCGATAGACCCACAGTAGTGTAGTGCCTGGTAGTTGGTAGTAGACCCACGGAACTTGACAGGAGGAGTACCTCAGTAGTCCAAGGTTAGTGAGAAGTGCCTCTCTGTCGCGATAGGCCCACTGTACTCGATAGAGGAGGAGTTCTCCAGCAGCCGTGGTTTCGATCATGAAAATCCTAGTTTGAGCTGAGTCAATGACTTTTTTAATTACCTATGGATTTAGATGGGTTATTTCATAACTTCGGTATATGTATGGACATATACCTAAGTAATGGTTATCTGTTGAAATCATACTTTTTGGTTTAACCTTGTTGGATTTTGTGAGACCTTGAGGGTCTCGGGGTCCCTAATGAGTATCGTTATACTCACCCCTGCACAGGATATGCCTACACCTCATTATGTTGGATGCAGACAACAGACAACGTTGGCCGAGGTGCAGTTTATGAGGACTAGACGATACCCGTAGGTGGACCTCACAACGAGTCGGTACCCAGAGGATACGGGCGGATGTGTAGCACTGAGGAGGCTATTTGTACCTACCCTTCAGGTAGGATTCGTGGTGGACGATCCAGGAGCTGCTAGAAACCTTCTATCTATTTTTCATTTTAGTTGTACCTATTTGTCCTTTCCTTTTACTTTACTGTTGGGATTATATTTTTGACCCCTTTACTTTCAGCATACTTGTTATAAATTTTTTACTTAGTGTTTGCATCCTATTGTACTCTTGTTGTGTTTTCTTACAGTTATAAAGGTAATTCCTTCCATGTTTTAGGGATTTACGCCTTTGGTGCTAGTCGTCAGCCCCTGGTCTATGGAAGACGGGCTTGGGGTAGTCACGGTATAAACCCGGGGGATAGGTCGTGACATTTAGAAAATAAATATAGTTATAAAAATTAAAATTGTTAAAATGGTATAGAAAACATAGAAAATATACTTTAATTAGAAAAAAATTCATTACTATGCTCCCTAAGAATAATCACATATAGAATAATACTATAAAAAGGATGCAAAAAACTAATAACCAAATCAACATTTTTAACCAGAAAGGCTCATAGGATGAGTTAGTATCCCAACACATGCTCCTAAAAATATTAATAAAAAGGAGGGTAACTAAGATTACATGAGGTGCATTAAGGTTTCATAGATAATAGAAGCAATAGAAGAGCATACAAGAGAAAGTCATTGAAACATTTCATGAGAATTCATTTAAAAAAATTCTATCCATTTAAAAAATAATAATATATAACAATCTGAGGTATTTGAGTGAATTATGAAGGATGTAAATTAGAGGTATTTATAGGAAGTAAAAAAACCAATATGACCACTGTAATAGAAACATGATTGTTAAGAAAAGTAAACTGATAGTTACAATAATAAATGTATCTATGGGATAAAAAAATATTATATTATTTTTAATTTAAAAATAAAATAAAATTAACTTATATTCAATAAAATTATTTAAAAATAAAAATAAATGATTGACAGAAAGAATGTAAAATTATATTTCTTGAAAAATATATATGATTCATCCTCATTAAAATACATTTTTTGAAAAAATTAAAAATATAAATAAAATTTTTCTTTACAAAAAAATTTCTCCAAATAATAAAATTTTATGAATCCATAAGTATTTTTTAAAATGGTTTGAAAATTGAACATGTTGTACTAATCTATATTTTTCAATGAATAAGTGTTTTATTAAAATTTTATGTTTTCCATATTTAAAAAATTATTTTGATAAAATGGAATTAATTTTTTGAATCTTAATGTTGAAAAATATTTGATATTTGGTTTTTATATTTTTCAAAAAAATGAAATACAGAGGTGAAATAGTAAGATGAAGTAAAATTAAAGTATAAGTATTGTGATTTTTAATATTTTATATGAATGAATTTTTTAGTATTTTGAATTTTGATTGATATTTCAATTTCCCGTTTACTACATAATGACAATATCTTTACTATTGAGTCGCAAGACAGGTCACTTCTGGAATAAATAGTATTTAATTCTAATATTTTCTTTTAAATAACCCTCCCTACCCCTTATAAATACCCCCATCACCACCCCAGTTGAATACACATTATAATCACATTTTATCACCCAAAATATATCTAAATATCCCCATAATTCTCTTCCCACATCCTATAATTTTGACACTCACTAAACTACAAAACTAAGGATCCTTAATTTCTAGCCTGAAAGTTTACATCCAAAGGAATATGTAGTATTCTAAACAATAATCACATAAAGTATTTTCATTTTATACCTCCTAAAATTTATTCTTTTGATGATAGTATGATAATATCATTATTATTAATATACGTGATAGTTAATATGTTAATTTAATATCCATTATCTATAATCCTCTCAATTTATTCCAAAAAAAAGTTATTCATATTATGGTCCCTTCACTACCTCCATGAATAATGTATTTCATTTTTCATCACTGCATTCATGGATTATTTTAATATACATAGAATGTTTAAAATGATAAAATTAATTATATCACATTTTTTAATGGATAAATAGTCATAATGTTAAATAAAACCAAGTAATTTCCTCATGGTAAAAAAAAACTACCAAAATGAACTAATCGTACATGGATAACATTTAAACTAATTTAATAATATATTTTCAGGACAAAAATATGTATATTTGGGACCATATAAACCTCTACAATGACATGAAAAACATTCTAGTAAACTTATGGTGTTATAGTCTCACTAAAAAATCGCGTTTTAATTTGTAAATAAAAAAATGTAACCATAGAACGATGGAACAAACATCCATGGGAAAGTGAACATTGTCATAATATCAAAATATTATGATAAAATTATTATAAATAAACACAAAAGAATAGTAATAAATTAAATGTACCTAAAAATTTCCCTAATAAAGTATTTAAGAAATTCTATTTGATTACATTGGACGTTATATGAACATGCTAAAAATATCAAGGACCCAAGGTAAGGGAACTTCTTAACAACCTTCATTAATTTTGAGTTATGAATTTTCTTACCTTTTCATCATATCCATCTATACTATTCTAATTTATTTATTCCATACTATTTATAACTATATTATGTACATATATACCTAGTTTATTTTTCCTTTATTTGTTGTGTATAACACTTTTTCTTCAAGTTCCCATCCAAATTCTTTCTTTTATATATGCACGTTTAAATGGGATGGATTTTTTTCTAATATTTTTCATTTACCACTCCATATAATTATTTTAACCTTATATAGTTTCTAAAAACATTTATTTTTTATATAAAACTATTTTAATTCATTTTTATTTTTAAGTAAATTAGTTTACTCTTAGCCTTTTAAAATAATATATAACCATTTTCTCAAAACCCTACTTATGTTATTAATTTCCAAACATACTTCTCACCTAATTTTTATGTATTCACTTCACTTGAACTACATTTTCAGGGAAATTGTTTAATTAATTTATAATTGTGTAATATTTCTTTAACATTCTCTTTCTAGGTAATCATTATTATATGTCTTTTGGTAAAACTATAAGACAAGATTACGTAGATTATTTCCTTTTCATTAGTTTTTATTATTCTTATACCCTATGTAATATTACCTTTTGTGCAATAAATATGCACATAATTGTTATAAATTTAATGGGTGAGACAAGAATTATACAACCCCCCAATGCATTGGGTATGTTTTCATCTCATGTGATACCATGTATGGTACATGAACTGTGATTTTAGAACACTATGTTAGGTTATCATGGTTGTGAGCCTTGACTTTTGCTTATGATATCAAGTTTTATGTTGTTTAACCATTAATATGATTCCATGATCCTATGATATCATCTCATTTATTCTATTCCTTATTTTGAAGGTATTTGATACTTATTTTTTATGATATCTGGATATGTCTCTTATCTCATATGTATTACTTGTCATCATTATTCACTCTGATTATTCCCTTAATGGTATTTATAGATCACCCACATTTAGATATAATATAATCTTTTTGAGTTTAAAATATTTATGTTCTAGATTATATTATATTGTTTTATTATGTTTCTAATCTCCCAAAGGCACTAGACCTCTATATTTATGGGTTGTATTTAATAAAACCTTATGTCAAAAATAATAAAATATTAAGTATGTGAGACTCATGTTTCCAACATTGGTATCAATGAAATGACTTGTTATTTTTGGGGATTAGGAAAAGAAAATATTATTGAAAATTCATGGAATCACCCTAAATATAGGAAAAGATTAAACATTGAAATATTCTAGAGTTCAGTTTCCATGAAATGTTTCCCTGTCATAATAAAAAAAGTAAACATAGGATCTATAATAGATTCCCCTATGGGTAATAACCGTAAATGTTTTATTGGGGTATTAACTTGATCTCCACTCAGTGCCCAACAAATTAAAAAAACTGCACACCTGGTTTGACACTCCCAAAGGATATGATTTGGTTGATTCATATTCCATTTATAGATCATTATTAAGGATTTTAATATATTTTTTTATGTTATTTTATAATCATATGATTTAATATATAACTAGTTTGAATAGAAACCCTAATAAGAAAATTATTGTGTATAACATACATTAAAACCGAGAAAATCAAAAAATAGTGTATATATCTCCTTTATGAGAAATTCCATCTAGGTTCATAGTTTTCCTTTTTATATGATTATAATTTTAGTATCCTCATCACTAAATTTATTATGGAACTTAAGGAAAATTACATTTCCACAATAGTCTTTTAGCATAAATTGTTCAAAAACTGATGTGAACATGGATTTTAATGTCGATTTAAAAAAAAATTAAAATATAATTTAAACCATAGTTATTAAAAAATATATAAATGTATCATATAACATCTTTAAGCATTTGTTTCTAGAAAATTGAACATTAAAAGTAGGAGTTAAATTTTTTTAAGACGCACACGTTACTAATTTTCAATTTTTTAGATCATGTGATTTTAAATTTTCGCTTCCCATCGATGAATTCATTACACATGTGAAAAATCATTCTTTTCTCTTATAAATACATCAACCTGACCACTATTAATTATTTAGATCAAACTTGTTATTTCTCTCATTTTTTAATTTCTCAATCTACTCTTATTTCAACTTTCAACTGATTTTAAGTGTTAATTTATCCCAATTTTATTTATTTGGTCATTTTTTTCATCATATACATTTTTCATAAAATTTTGATTTTTTTGATGAGGATGATTCTTTTAATGGTGTTTCACTTTATATATGAGATCTTTATGAGACTTATTATAGTTCCTCGTGAGTTTTTCATCATGAATCAAATGAATATCAAGAAATAATCTCTAAATTTGGGGAAAACGTACGAAATTATAGAGAAGAAGGAAAAATGTTAACTCTTATTTTTCTCATTTTTATTATATAATGTTTGGATTGTTATATTATTTTTTTATTAAAGTTATGTTATATGTAATAATATTTTATTTTTATAAAAATATATAAAATTTCAGTTAGGTCATATAGATAATTGATGGGAGTAGTGTTCTAATAATTTGGTTGATTGTTTTTTCAATAATTTTCCATTTCAGTCTTGCCAATGAGCTGGTACCCAAGTGGTAGAGGCTCATGTTTGGCATCCAAAGAAACTTGGATCGAATCCGTATAGGGATGAATTTCTAGGTACTGTAGAAGTACTGTAGCAGGGACACTATAGTAGCAGAAGACTATAGTAGCGGGGGGGCTGTAGCGGTGGAGGGACTGTAGCAGAAATTGTAGCAGCGGAGGTACTGTAGCAGGTGTTGTAACAGCATGGTTACTATAGAAATAATGTTCACTGAGGGGCTCTTTGGGCCAAAAAATTGGTTTTCAAGCCATTTATACAGGACACTTGGCCTTGGGCCTTTGGGCTACATAATGGGTCTCCCTCCACCCAATCAAAATAGGTCTTTGATTTAAATAATAATGAGGCTTTGGCCCCAACCTTTTAATAAAATGTTCCATATCAGTTTCATATAAACAATATAAATATTTTCCTACTATGTCTTATAGATGAAATGTTGGTTAAAAACTGATTTTAAAATACAAAAAAACCAATTTAAAAAAACATTTTCTACTAGTGTGGTTATAGTATGTTATTACAACCAAAATCAAAGGAGTAATGTATTATTATTATAAATTCATGAGCTTCATATTTCCTAAACAATTACTATTATATGGATTCTTTCTTATCTTACATATTTTGTATAAATATTTAAACACCACTTCTAGACTTCTATGATAATATTTTTGTGAAAACACCAAGTGTTGTAATCATTTCATATAAAGTATATAACTCATCCTAAGTCATTATGTATGGGTTAAATTTCATAGCAAAACATTTAATTGTTATTTTAATATAATTTGATGTTATAATAGGCATGTATTAGTCATACATATATTCAACCAATTCAAAATCTAGGAGAAGGAAATCACTTTCCATGTCCCAAATCATCCTCTAATTTTATTGGAATTTAATGAGTGGGATTAATCTCATTTGGAAAATCTTTATCAATAATAGATATTGTTGAATTATGAGAAATAATATCATGTTCATTTGATTCATGAAATTGAGAGGATCATCCTTGAAGACAATCCCATTTTGATTTAATATGATAATATATTTTCTAAATAGTTCCCTGGTCTTCCTCTTAACTAATAGGTTATGTTCTAAATTGAAATTATACTTCGATCTCTTCCCATATAAAATAATCTATATAAAATGGACCATATTGAACTGGAATATGATATGAAGAAAATATAATATAATCTGGAAAATATTTTCATACACTCAAGTTCTTAACCATGGGGTGTTTCAGTACTCTTTTTCAAGAACAAGGACTACTAAATTGGCCACTGTGTTGATTATAATATACTCATAAAATCATGATAGAGAATAATTATCACATTCTATGGATTGATGACTTGTTATAACAGCTATATGGGGCCCATTACTTCTCTAAAGTGGATCTTTCGTCGATATATTATTAATTGAAGGTGAATAAGTAGGATATTTCAAAGTCTGTCTTTCAAATAAGGCATGTACAGTATCATTTGGTAGGGATTTAATTCAAACTCTCTAATGATACTACAATTAACATGGACTCTATTAATAGAGTCTTTAGATATTTCTATTACATATATTTGGTAGTATTTATATATGATAGTCTCATTTACCTTAAAATCCAAGATCATCCTGAGGATCATTTGATTACAATTATAAAAACTTTTATAAAGGTGAAGTTATATGAAAGGTATAGTAAATGTGAGTTTTGGATGGAGAAGGTAACTTTCTTGGGTAATTTTATCACTAGTAATAAGATATCTATATATCCTTTGAATATAAAGGTGATTGAGGAATTTCCTATTAAATAATATATAGTGGATATATGTAGTTTCCTGGGATTATATATATATTATCGATGATTTTCAAGAAACATATCATGACATTCAGTCGGACAAACCAAGAATACTAAGAAGTGAGTGAAGATTTTACGGGCTGATTAATGTGAATAAAAAACCAGTTAGTTAAAGAAAATGCTAATAACAACACCTATGCTCACATTTCTCAGAAGTGGAGAAATATTTGGGATCTACAGTGATGTATCCAAGAATGGATTGTGTTCTTTAGTCATGAAAAATAATAATGTGATATCCTCGTATAAAAATAGTTGACAATCACTGATAATAATTTCTCAAGGCATAATCTAGTGTTTGTTATGTCAATCTTAGCAATGATGGTTTGGAGGAATTATCTATAAAATGAGAATTTTGGGACATATAAGAATCAAAATATCTTGAATTATATATTCACATAGAAGGATCAAAAAATACACCTAAAAAGATTGTTAGAGATGACCAAGGACTGTGAATGATCAATCCAGTACAATCTTGGGAAGGTGAATAAAAGGGTAGATTATCTCTATTGAAAATATCTTTAACCCATAATGAAAATGGGTATTTAAAAGGATCCTATATTTTTCTATATATTGAAGATGGACACAAAAATCATAAAGGATGTAAAATCAACATACATTACTCAAAGGATTGATCAACCATCTATTATTGATAAAATTAAGAAATAATAAAGTGATAAATTTGGTTGAAAAAAGGTGGATGATATGAAAAGGAGAGAAATCCTTATATTTGAACATTGATGTAGAATGATATCTTATTTTTGGGGAAAATATGTGGGTACCATCCGAGCCTGATATAAATAAGGAGCTGTGGAATATTACTCAAAACTCAACATTATTCATCAACCAAAGTAATTTTTTATGTATAGATATATTTAAGAGAAATAATTTTGGGATAATATAATTAAATATATCTGAAATATAAATAAAATTTATTAGTATGTCAAAAAATGAAGGTATAAATAAAAAATTTCAAAGTGGTGATGTAACCATTACCCATAGCTATAGGGGAATGGAAGAACATCACTATGGATTTTTTCATGGGTCTTACAAAGGCATCCAAAGAAAATAATTCTATATGGGTAATGGACCCTCTTACAAGGATTACTAACTTCATTACCATTAAAGTGGATTTATCACTCTATTAAACTTCAAATATCGATAATAGACAAGTACTAGGGATTTATGGAACCCTACTATCAATTTTATCTGATAGAGATAAAAGGTTTACCTAAATTTTTTAGAAGAGTCTTTATTATTCCTTATACATTGATTTAAACTTCAATATGGCCTATCATAGCCAAATTGATTTGTAATCTAAATGGTTTTAGCTAGAAACTTTAGGATAAGTTGAGAACCTACTTTAAAGAGTTTAAATGAGGTTAGGACCAACATCATCCCTTGGTCGAGTTTGTATTTAACAATATAATCAACACGATCATTTAGATGCCTCCTTATGAAACCCTCTATGGGAAAATTTGTAGAAAACCCATGTTGTTGGATGAAAGTGTTGAATGAAAGATGTTGGGACATTAACTGGTCAAGGAAATAGTAGAAAAGGTAAACTCCATTTGACAACACATCAGAGGAGCATATAGTCAATATAAGACATACAAGAACAATAATTTATGAGATCTAGAATTTGATGTTAGAGATAAATTATTATTTTTTATACCTCGTTTGAAGTGATTCATGAGGATTTTTAAGAAATTAAATATATGTCCAAGATACATTTTAAAATTTGAAATTCATGATTTCATTAGAGAGGTGGCATATCCACATGTACCCCTACCAAACTGGTCTTAGGAAAATAAGATGTTCCACATATCCCTTATAAGAAAATAACCATCTGATCCCTCTCATATGAAAAATCTAGATGTTGTATAGATATAGAATGATCTCTAATAAGAAGATAATCCATTGAAGATATTGAATTGTAGGGTCAATGTTCTACATAACAAGATAACTCAACTTATCAAGGGAATTTTGTGGAACCATGTGTATAGAGGGATAACATGGGATCGTAATAATAAAACTGATGTATCCTCATCTATTTTTATCTTAGTGTGTGAAATTAAATTTCAAGGTAGAAAGTTCTTAATGGAATAAGAATGAAATAACCCAAATATTTATGAATGAAATTAACCTTCTGAATGTAAACATATGTCACCCTTGATAATATAGTATAATATAAAACCCATTCACCAAAAAATAAATTTAAATAATTTAAAAATTAAAATTATATAACAAATGTAGCAAAAAATAGAAATTATTCCAATGGGACAATAAACACAGAAAAATAAAATAACTGGAATTGGAAAATTGGGATCACTCTAGTCTCTAAGAATAATCATATCCATGAAAAATTCTATAAAAAGATTAAAAAAACTAGTAACCCTAATGACATTTTTTAATATAAATAATATATAACAATAGGATGTACTAGAGTGAATGATTAAAAATGTAAATTAAAGGTATTTATAAGAATTATAAAACCAATATAATTATTGGAACAGTAACATGGTCATTATGAATAGCAACATGACCATTATATTTGTGACATGACCAATAGAATAGTAAAATAATATATTTTTTTATCTTAATAAATAAAATATAATATAATTAATATAAAACAAAATTATAAAAAATATGATAAAAAATTATTTACACAAATATTTAAAAATTAAATTTTTTAGGAAAAATATATCAGTTTTTTTCCATTAAAATAAAAGTTTCTAATAAATTTATAAATATAAAAAAAATTATTTTCATAAAATGGTTTTATTAAACAATATATATTCTTTAAAAATTATAAAAAAAATATGAATCTCTAAGTAATATTTCAAAGGGTTGGAAAATTGATCATGCCAAAAATATTAGTATTATTAAATAGAAAATGATTTTAATTAAATATTAAATTTCACATATTTAGAAAAAAATTCATAAAATAGACTTTATTTTTAGAATTAGAACATCAAAAAATTGTTAGGGTGGTGTTTTTTTTTTTTCTAAAAAAATATAGTGGTCTGATAGAAAAATACTACATTAGTTTCATATAAGTATCATATTTTATAAAAGTATATATGAATAAATTTTTTATTTTTATAAAATATATATAGACATTTTATTTTCCCATTTAATTTGTAATAAAATACACTTACTATTGATCCATAAGATGGATCACTTTTTTAAGTAATAATATTTTATTCTAATATTTTAATTTTAAAACACCACCTCCCCCTTATAAATAATATCCCACATTTACACACATTATATTCCCCTTATATCATGAATAAACTACACAAAAATATACCAAAATTTATCCCCATGTCCTAAAAGTGTTTGTCTCACCAAAATACCCAACTAAATAGCCTTAAGGTGTATCCAAAGAGTGAACATCCAAAGGATGTGGTAATATTCTCAACAGAATTATATTAAATTATTTAATTATTCTAAATTCTCAAATATATTAGAGACATAAAACTATGATGAAATTAGTATTATAAAAATACAGAAATTTGATTATATTAATGGAATATCCATTATCTATCCTCCTCTCATTCCATTCTAAAAGGATAACATTATTCATATTATGGTCAGTTCATCACATCCATGAACAACAAATTTGATTTTTCGTCACTCCCTACATGGATCATGGTAATACATATATTACTGTTAAAATTATCTAAATAAGTATATCGTATATTTTTTCATATTTTGTAATGGATAAATAAATATACTATTAATTAAAATAAAACAATCCCATCATGGTTGAAAACATCTTAATTAAATAACCGTATATGATAATATTTTTACTAAATCAATTATCCCTATGTAAAAACACATATGAATATTTGGGACCATCTAAAACACAATAATTATATGAAATTAATTTTTTCACACTTATAGAGTTATGGTCTCATTAGACAATAAATTTTATAATTACTAATAAAATGAAAAAAACTATAGAACTGAAATTAATTTTTTTACACTTATAGAGTTATGGTCTCATTAGACAATAAATTTTACCAAAGGAGTCAAGGATCTCAGATAAGGGATATTTTGAACCAAACTCATTACATTTAGGTTACATATTCTGTTTATTTTTCTATGTTTCCCTCTATCCTCTTCTCATGTAATTCTTTCATATTCTATATACATGTTCCTTAAATACATACATATTTTTCTATACTTTTATTTATTGGGATAATACATTTTCTTCAACGTTCCTTATCCAATAATTCTTTTTAGAAAACCATTTTAAATGAAAATTTTTTATTTCTCAAATCTTCTCATATAACACTCCAACTAAGAATATTAACCTTATATAATCTCTAAAAACACTAAATTTTTATGTAAAACCATTTGGGTTCATTTCTAGTTTCATGGAATTTTTTTTGAGGTGGTGTTCTGGTCAAGGAACAAAACACAAAATTTATTAAAAATAAAGGAACAAGAGAGGATTACATGAGTCTAAAATAAGGAATTTTTTGAACATCCCTAACATATAGAGGGAGTAACTCAGGAGAAAGTCCATCCCTCTAGGAGACCTCAGGATTAAATCCCATGTTGTAAAGTCTATCACTGAGCTTGTTTTCTTTCTGGTAGGTATGGGTGGAAATGAAGTTGTGATCCGATAGAGAGTGCGAACAGTCCATCCAGTGGGGAGTGAGAGTCCAAGCTAGGTGAACGATGCCATTACAAATAGCATGGACTATCGCAGTTGAGTTGATCTTGATCCAAATGTTGTTCCAGTTATGCAGCTTGGAAAAAGAAGTAGCCTGAATCACACTCATCATCTTAGCTTCTAGGGAATAAGCAAAGCTACATGAGCCATTGAAACAACCAATAACCTGATCCATATGGTTTCTAAAGATGGCACCACATCCTGTGGGGCCTGGGTTGCCTTTAGAAGGCCCATCAATGTTGATTTTAATCCAACCTGGAGGTAGATCTTTCCAAAATACTTCCATGGTGTATTTAGGTCAAGGGTACCTCCCATATACAGTAATGTGTCTGAGAATCCCAAGACCTCTAACCGACTTGTTTCAATGATCCTTCTGAAGCAGAGAAGCCTCCTGAATAGAAATGATATTTTTTATTTTACCTGTATTAACTTTAAAAGAGTTATTGTCATAAATAAAATCATTTCCGCCATACCATATCACTTGTAGGAGCTCTGCTACATTTGAAGTAATGATATTCCTAATTTCTGGGAGGTAGTTAAGTCCACACATCGCTATAACTGATATGTTATAGAGCTATAAGGCAGCCATCTGCACTCAAAAATTTCAAAAATTTAATGCCAAATGGAATTTGTCGTATCACAGTAAAGGAAGAGGTGATTAATATCCTCATGATGCTGATTACACACAAGAAATTTTGAACAGAGATTAATCCAAAAAGATTGTAAACAGGTATCAGTGGGAAGCCTACCATGAGCAATATGCCAAATGATAGTGAATATCTAGGGCTTTAACCAAGATTTATTGAAAAAAAATTAAACAACTTAAATTAAACAAAGTTTTTTGAATAAATGGTTAAATTAGGTTTTTTAGTCAAGAATACCATTATAATTAGGTTCCCATATTAGAAGATCCATGGTAATAGTAAAGGGATAATTGTCAACAACATGAATTATATTGTCGGGTAAGAAAGGATTTTGAATTTATAAAATGTCTTTGATGGTATCATTAGTATGTTCTGAAAGTTGAGTGTTAAGTTCCAATGAGATGAAGGGTGTACCGGTCCAGTTATCACGCCAAAAAATAAAGCTAGAATTTTTGCTAGCCATCCATCTGGAGTTGGTTATAATAGAAGTGAAAGTATTACTGATGGAGGGACAGATAGAGGAGGTCAAATAATTGATATTTTTATTTCTTAATTTATCAAGGAAGTGAGACCTAAGAAAATCAATGGAAGTAGAATTATTGTGAATAAGGTTCCATGTGATCTTAGCTTGAAGGGCTTCATTAAAATTATTGATGTTTTTTATGTCAATGCCTCTTTTTTCAATTGGATTGCAACAAGAGGAAAAAAGAACTATAACAAGTTTTCTCTACACAGTGCTCCCTATCCAGAAATTTTTTTTAATGGACACATTAATGAGTTTCGGATGACCAGCAGGACATTTATAGACCATCATGGATTATACTAGTTTGGAGACAATGGTAGATTTGACAAGGAAAATTCTCACTGCCATGGAGAGGTTTTTACCTTTCCAAGATGGGAGTTTTAGAAGGATTTGGTCAATGATGAGAGAAAAATAGATAGCCTAAGGCCTACCCCCAAAGATAGGGACTCCGAGATAAGTGAAGGGTAGAGTACCCTCCTTAATCCCCAAATTACTGATAAGGTCTCATTTTTAGCTAGGGGATATCCTTTTCCAAAGTAAATAAAAGATTTATGCCAACTGACATACTGACCAGAAACCTCTTCATAGTGATTGATAATGATTTTAAGGTTATTAATGTTTCTTTTTTCCCCTAAAGAAACAAAATAATGTCATTAGCATATAGAATATGTGAGGGTGCTTTCTTATTTCTAGAGTCATTGATCGATTTGATCTTTCCTTGCTCCACAGACTGAGTGAGTAACCTACCCAAATAGTCTTCAATAATTGAGAAGAGAATAGCAGAGAGAGGGTCTCCTTTCCTAACCCCTTTAGAAGATTTAAAATATCTTCTAGGGGAACCATTTACTAGAATGGAAATATGAGTTGAGTTCAAAAAGAGTTTTAATTCTGTTGATAAAGGTGTCATTATAACCAAAGTGCATAAGGACCTTAAAAATAAAGTTCTAATCAATGATGTCGAAAGCCTTTGTAATGTCAAGCTTAATGGAAACATTCCCACCTTGATTTTTTTGTTTAAAAGGTTGGTGGATTCAGAGTCAAGTCAAATGCAGTCCTGAATTAATCTTCCTTTTATAAAACCAAATTGGTTCCAAGACACAATTCTCTTGTTGATGGAAGATATTCTATTAGAAATAATTTTAGTGATAATTTTGAATAGAGAATTTATGAGAGAAATAGGTCTGATGATATGTATTTCATTAGCATTCCCCATTTTAGGAATTAGGGTAAGAAATTGGGAGTTTAAACCATGAGGGAGAATTTCTCTAGAAAAGAATGTTTTAACCAAGAAACAGACATCGTCATGAATAATATCCCAATTCTTTTGATAAAACACATTATTGAAACCATCAGGTCAAGGAGCACTATCAATGTTGAGGCTAAAGACAGTGTCTTTTATTTTCTGATCCAAAGGGATGATATTAAGTAAATATATGTCATCCCCAAACACCATATTTGGAATGACATCATAGAGAATATCCCTATCAATGCAAGGACCATTGAAGATATCAGAGAAGTACGAGACCACAAAGTTGGCAATACCATCATCAGTTTCAATAAAATGCCCCTCATTTCTAAGATAGACCAGAGGATTAAAATTCATTCTAACTTTATGAAGAGAGTTATAGAACATAGTGTTCCTATCTCTATAATTGAGTCATCTGGTTTTAAAGATTTGTTTTTTGAGGTTATCCTTAAAGTTATGTAACCTGACAGGTTTGGAAGAAATATTGATTTCATAATGGGAATTGGTAGTGAAGTTTGAGGAGGTATTTGTATTTTGATTTCGATTGAGTTCATTCTCCAGGAGGGTAATTTCATTGTCTATTTCTTTAGATTTATTATAACACCAATTCTTTAAGACCAATGAAATTATTACTCTCTAACTTTCTTGAAATTCTCTTTACCTTTTTCTTAAAACCCCACTTAATTGGTTCATTTCCAACATTACATCTCTACTATGTTTTGTGAATTCACTTCAATTGAAATTAAGTTTTATGAAAAATTAATATCTATTTATTTATGAACGTATAATAATGAATTAATACCATCTTTGATAAGAATATTTATGATATTATATTTGATTCTCCTCTAAGAGAGAATTATATAACCCATTTTATATTCATGAGTTTTTCTTATGCATATATCGTATGTATTATTCCCATATTTGGAAAACATATGGAATGAAATGATATAAATTTATGGGTATTAACAAAATTAAATCCCCCCAATGAATTGGCCAGTGTTTTCATTTCAAGATATTCCATTTATGGTTTCTGACAAGTCTGTTTGGCATACAATGTTATATTGTCTTGTAATTAAGACTCAACTTATGCTCATGATGTCATGTTTAATTTTTTTTCCACTTTATAATGATTCCATGATACCATGTTTTCGTATTTTTCATTTAATTATTTCATGTGAAAATATATGATCCTTCTCGTTTATGTTATCATTGTATGACTTTGTCTCATTTCTATTACTTGTCATCATGCTTCACTCATATTATTCCCATACTGGTTTTTATAACTCACCAAAATTATTTATGGATTACCCTAGATATCCTATAAAGTAAAATAAGATTAATGGGATTTAATATAAATGATGGATATCAAAATAAAGATTATATATCATTTAATTGTATTTTTTTATTATGTTTCTAATCTCCCAAAGACACTACATCTCTATATTTATGGGATTTATTTTATAATAATTCAATTAAAAATCATGAAATAAAAGGTATACGAGGCTTGGGTTTCAATACTCCAATAATTTTATATTGGATTATAGTAAGGTGTTTTAACCTGCAAGAGGGGAAACACCATCATCATGTCACATGCTTCATGTTTTCATATATAGGAGTAATTGAGTAATCGTATGGATTATTTTGATATCATTAAATAATTGAGATTTTTGTTTTAATTAACAAAATATTTTACCTTAAAATTAATTTAAAGAGAAAATTAATTTAATTAAAAATTTAGGAATTTTTTTCCGCATCATGATTAGAGATATAAATGTTAAATTTTAATGGCTTGTACAAGGGAAATATAAAAAGGGATGGGTGTTAGTTTAATTGAAGAGACACTAGACAATAGTATAACCAAGTTTAAATGGTTTATTTTATTGTTAAACTAATTGGTAAATAGTTTTTAATCCAAATCAACTAATTAATTCTTATTAATTTAATTTTATATAGTTTATATTTACTTTACGATAACCCATTTCTTTAATACACTTTATTTCATGATTTATTACATAAATAAACTTAGTAAAACCCATAAGATTGGGAATACAAGTGTATTTTTGAGATTAGGTACATATAAAATCAATATGATACTTGGATAAAAAAACATTGTTGAAAAAATTCTTAACAATTTACTAAAATTACATAACTTTTAAAACTACACGGGATAACCGGGGACATACATAAGAAATGGGTGAGCTATAAAGCCCACTAAGGGAATAAAAAATAATAACATGATGAAATTATTAAATTTTAGTAAATAGTAATTTAGATTTAATATAAAATGGGTGATAATCATAATATTAAACAATGATGCATGATACAACATTATATCATAATGGAAACTTGGGAATGTGGAAAAACCATTAAATATGACATCATAAATATAGGTAAATACTAACTATAAATTCATCACAACATGTTGTAAAATGTCCCATAATTGATTAGGTTTACTCACTAAACCCTTAAATGATGTCTCATGAGACTAAATCATTACCTAAATTCTTTGGACCACTATATAATTTCAGTCGCACCTCTCGCTTTCATATCATGTACATGCATAAGTGTTCCACATAGATCATTCAATATAGGGTCACATTTCATCACCTTTAATCCCATGATTAAGGAGTGTGCAATAAATACAATGAATTACCCAAAAAATAATTATAGGTATGTCTTGGTGAATACCATTTATTGGAAATGGTGATTTTATTCACAATATAAAGGTTTGGCATGGAAAAATCCCTGGATAATTTGGTGGCATAACGGGTGTACATAATGAATCATATGAGATATTAATGAGATTTATTGAATTATATAATCACTTTGAAATCATAATGTAAGTAAAACGTATTTGAAAAATAATATTCCATCAATAGGAATTAGAAGAAAAAAGACATTACATAAAGAAGGTTCTTAAATACATAGGAGAAGGAGAGGATCTCTTACTTTTGGCATGGTAACAACTTAAGTAAAGGCTACAAAAATGGGACGATAAATGATATATAATTATAAAAACATAAATTTTACAGTAAAGGGATGTTTTTAAATTAATGATAAAATAACCAATTTATGTTCAAATGGTTAAGTTCAAAGATTGTGCTTGAGTGGAAAATAAGGGAGAAGGATCCCTTACCTTGAGAGTGTGATTCCAAACTCATGTGAGGATGTTATTGAGACCTGAGGGAAACTTTCTAATGATCTATATAGTAAATTATAGATTATATTAATAATCCAAGTATTTTTACTGAAGATAAATAGGAGGTTGGATGTATTTATATAAGGAAAGAGTGTGGAGTTCTTTATTATTTTCCAAACATAGGTTTCAAACATTAAAAAATAAAGTAATAAAAATGTAAAATATTCTCAAAGTCTCTTCAAAATCGATTTTTTTTTCACTATTCTACAATTCCCTTAGTTAATAACATTAAAATAATACCATTAGTGATGTGGAAGTGAGTCATGTTTACAAAGAATTGATTTTAATAAGTTAAAATATAATATAGGTTTTAGAGGATTCATAATGTGTTTTAAAAATTGATAAAATATCATAAAATAAATTATTTAAAATGATAAATATATATAATTTTTCATGAATAAATTTTACTGAACATATTACATCACTTTTAGGTCATTATGTGGTCATAATACACACTATATATTTATAACGTATTTTTTACCTGAAAATTCAAGTGTCTCAAAAAATTATGACAAACTACTCATTGGATAATTTTGACATGATGATTCCAAAAAATAAAATTAATTTCATAAAAAATAATACTATAAATAATATAAATTAATCATTTAAATTAAAGTCCATGTTTATAGAAAATATTGGTTTTTTGATAATGACAGTTTTCTTACCCTTAAAAAATTATTTCCACTTTTTAAAATTATATTATCATGTATATACTATTTAATAATAATATTTTATTAAAATATAATTTATTTCAAAGATTCACAAATTAATTAAAAGGATTTCATTAATTGGAATTAAATATTACACCAATATACAATTTGATTTTTTTTGTATTAAAATCTATTTTTCATCAAACTCTTTACATAATCATTTATAAAGTAAAAATAAAAAGAAATGAATATAAAAAATATTTTATTTGGATGAAAATATAAATATTAATACCATTAGTTTCAATATACATACTCATTTCTTACACCAATTATCACTCTAAGGGTAAGGTGTGTGCCAGTGACATTTTATTTTGGTGGTTCGGCAAACATGGTTTGGGAAATGATCTCGATGAGCTTGAACTTATCCTGTAAACTTTTTCCATTGTGATTTAGTTATTTAATCTCAAATTATGCTTTGTTAAGGTAAAATATTATATATTAAATATCCTTTTGAATCTCTGATAAATGGACTTTTGGGTATTGTAGCAACCCATGCAGGATGTACATGGACATTACATTACTTTTGTAGAACACTTAATTAATGAAAGAAACAGATTCCCAAAGACTGTATTAGTTTTGTGTATTTGGAAACTTAGAACACAGTCTTCTATCTTGGTGAAATATTTTCAACATCTCCCATAAATATCTTATCCTTTTTTTCTACCTAAAACCTTTCCTTATATCCTAGGGAAAAGAAAATATAAAAATGGTAAGTTCAAATTCTTAGTAATGGTAAACATGGCAACATAAAACAAACCATAAACATAAGAATGTAAAAACATAATCATATAATTTAAATATCAAAATAATGACTCATGAAATAAATATTGATAGTCCATAAGGAATATATCATAATGGAACATTAATCATGATAAAATAGAATTGTCATAAAACATGGAATTATAGAAAACTATTAAGCACATAATATGATTTTCATAGTAGCGAAGGCATTTCTTACAATACCATAATAGTTGAAAAAGTCCATTCATGAACCGAGTTTAATTTTAGTTCCATCCATGTATCACTAAATTGGATTTACATGTCATTGCTGCCCTATATTACTAAATCAAATTTACATGTTGTTCCAGTCATGTATATTTCATGAGATATAAATATTTACCAAATGCATTAGAGGGAAATATAAGTCCCACCCATCTCATAATGAAATCATTCTTATATGTTCCAAAAAAAACATAAATCATTCATCATTTCATAACACCTGAAATAAAATGGGATTCTAAAACATCATTTCATCATAACATAATCCATATAAAATAAATGGACTTCATCAAAATAATTTTATCATAAACAAAATCAAATCAAAGTAATAATAGAGATAGGAACATAACCCTATGTAATTTTAGATGGAAAATAATTTAGATAAAATACTTAAACTTAATTCCTAAGGAAAATGTCCTTTCTTCATCAA
Source organism: Viscum album (assembly GCA_963277665.1). Classification (NCBI taxonomy): domain Eukaryota; kingdom Viridiplantae; phylum Streptophyta; class Magnoliopsida; order Santalales; family Viscaceae; genus Viscum; species Viscum album. Next base: position 1,401,977,491 of record OY728148.1, on the reverse strand, counting down.
AAATGTTTTCATTACTCAAAATGTCGTCCATTTTTAAATAAAAATAATTTAATTGAAAATAAACATGAAATCTTGTAAAGGAAGATTCACAGAAATAATGCATTATGAAAGCATAAAAATCTATTCATGTCATATAAGTTAAAAAAACATTTCCCTCGTACTTTTTTTGAAGAAGCCAAAAAGTAACTCATATGGTAAACGAAAGAAATATTACTTCCAAACCATGTAGTAAAAGTCAAAAATGTGTAAAAATGACTTTAAACATGCCTAGAAGAATAGTAAATTTTTTTAAAAAAATGGTTAGAAAACATGGTCATGGATAATAAATATACCCTAGTAAATACATATGAATAAAAAATCTCAGATAAAAATGAGATTGTAAAATTATCCCTTACCTTTTACTTCTCATTAGTTGAGGGTGTGGTAACCTCCTCTTTTTCGTTGGACTTCTTTTGGATCTCTTCTTAGGGACACTAGGGATGGACTTTTTGGAAAACCATGACCTCTAGAAGTTAACTAAGAATTTTGATAGTATAGTTGGGTTGGGTTTGTTCAATCCAGAAGGCTCTAGGAGGTGTGTGGAAAAGTGGGCAGAGATGCCTTTTTATAAGAGAGGAGAGAGGAACTTTAGGGAAATCTAAAAATATTTAAAAAAGACTATTATAGATGTAAATAATTAAAAATGGCCCATAATTGAAATTTATAATACATGTTCGGTCATAACTTATCCCCTTGTGATTATTTAACATTTTTTTGTTTTTTAAATAAATTAATAATAAACTAATTCAATGAGATATTATTATTTCCAAATTTACTACAATTCATTTAATTTGACTTAAAATACAATAAGACAAAGTGGGAATTCAAATATATTGCTTTCTATCATCTATAATATATCTTATAGATCTTTTAAATTTCTTATACAGATTAACTTATCCAAAATATAACAAAATTAATATTATTAAAATCATTTATTCAATTTTTATGTTAATTTAAAAAATATAGTTTTAGAATTGAAGAGACTTTTAATGTAATTATATAATTTATAAAAATTAAAAATAAATTCATATATTGAAATTTTTTTCATTTATATGAAAATAGACATTTAGATTCATTCATAGCTTAATTTTGGCCCTATGTGGACAAATAAAAGATATTAAAATACAGGATAGTGATATTTAGTAACAATCTTTTATTTAAATAATATATAATTTATTTTCATGTACAAGTGTCCATTAAATAACTCAAAATATGTCATATTATGGTAAATATTTAATAATATTCATCCAATAAATTTTTTGGACATGTTTTGGTTTTATTTAAACATTACAATTTTGATTTACCGTTTATTGATTCCTTTAACTCTTAGCATGGAAACTTGTCTTTTTTATTTACTAAGGGTTTATATAGTCATTCTAAAATACGAAAACAGCAATAAATGGACCATTTTTGATATATTTATCTTCATACCAATTATTTGGCCGAATTTTATATTTTTATGAATTTTATTTAATTTAATAAATTATTATTTATTTAAAATATCAATAGTGTCAATTTTGACACTATTCATTAGTTGACTTTTTAGAAATATTATAACATAGAGATATGTTCAAACAAACTCCTTTAAACCATAATTAACAAGTAAAAGGAATACATAAAATTTTTGGATGATATTAATTCACTCAAATTATATTTATTCTATTATTTTTAATATCATTTATCTGATATTTCTTTTAATAAAGAACATTCTGCAACACTATTGAGTCATCATAAATGATAATTATTTATTCGCTAAAATTTATAAATAAATTTTTATAATTTAGGTAATTTTATTATCTTTCTATATACTAAATATAGTCAACTTTATTCATTGGTAATCTCTAAATTAAAATTAAAATACATATATAAAATCGGAGTGTGACATTTTGCCACATTTATAATTTTTTTATATTCATGTCATATTCGTAGGTAATTGGCCATTAAGTTTTTAAATTTTGAAAAATAAATTATAAGGGTCTAATTTAGTCATCCAATATAATTTTTTTAAGTTTTAAGGTAATTTTATAAAATTATTTTTACCTTTAATAACACGATTTACCCTTAATCATGGCAATAAAAATAATTAAAAAAGATACTTTTCATAAATCCTAAAAATTAATATAGAATATTAACCTAATTTGAACCTACTGATTCCAAATATGGATTCAATTTTTTAAAATTCAAAACATAGAAGTTTCAGTAATTAATTTAAAATTAATCCCATTAAAAAAATCAGGTTTTTGTTTAAAAGAAAAAACATTACAAAATATAGAAATGTTTTTACATATGAATTCTATGTAAAATTATTGAAAATTACTACAATTTTATTAAAATATATAAATATATTCTATTTATACTTTAAAACCATTCAATAATATATTTTATCCATATAAATTATTTCGATGAAAATTATTTTTTTCAATAAAAATTTAGCATATTTTTACTATTTATCAAAATTTAAAATTAATCAGAAAAATATCAAAAATTAATCCAAAGTAAAATTTTATATACTTCTTCTTAAGAAGAAGTTTATTTTGTCAAATTGGTCTTATAAACATGTCAAAAACTATATTTAAAATGGGTGTTCCATCAAAAGGTAGCAAAGCCACATTTTTTGGGAAAATAATTCTTTTATCTAAAAAAATGAATTTGTTCTTATATCATGTTCTAGAAAATACATGATATGAGTGTTAATTTTATAAAATTCAAACTTTTTTTAATATTATTCATAATGGCTAGTTTATATTCAATTAAATAATAATATTTTAATAATATATCATTTTTTAGTGAAACTCGGTATTGCGTACAATGCAAGCTATCGAGGAAGGTTTTTCTTGCATATAATGCAAGCCAAGTCAGTGTTGTGTTTGGTTCATGCTTCCTTTGGGGTTTCTTATAACATAATCCAAACATAGCTATTTTATACATTGAACAAAATCTATACTCATTATTGCGTGAAATGAATTCTATCAAAAGAATTTGAAATTGTTTGTAAGATTAGCCAAGAATAGTGTTGTGTATACCGCAAGCTAATATGGTGTTCCATATAGTGCAAGCTAATATTGATGTAGGATAAAACACAAGACATAAAATAAATTAAAAGGAATTTATATAATAAAATCTTGAGGTGTTACATCCCACACCCCTTAAAATGAATTTCTCCCTCAAAATTTGGCGAGGTTATAAATGGTTTACGACATGAAATTTTATTTCATAGAAACCCACATCATAAAAAAGGAATACTAAAACTTAATTTTTAAAAGGAATGCTAGAAACATAACGGTTACCCAATGTAACTCATCATTGGGTTTCCATATAAGAGAAAATAGATGGGAAGTGAAAACATGGATATGGAAGAAAAATCTAACCATCATGTTCTGATGGATAGTGATAGAGAACAAGGCTTAGAGAATGTTAAAAATCATAAAGCCATAAATCTGTGATGATTTAAGGGACCATCTGATTTATTGGATAAGAAGGTATTAGGATAGCTTTTTTTGTTTTCAAGATCCTTTTCCTAAAGTTGAAGAATTTTGTATGAGTATAAATAATTACTTGATTTTGGTACAATGTCACCCTTGTTCATTCCTTGAACAATTACCATTTCATCTCTAATTAAAAGAAATGACGTTGAATTTGTCATTGATGAAGTGTTAGCAGATCATGCGATAGAATAATAGGTCATTCCATCTATATAAGTCCACCTATAGTGAGATTAATCGTATATGGTTCCAAAAATGGACTTATACGTCATCTAGAATACCACTTAAATAAAATAAAACTAATTTATACTAACCATGGACATTCTATAGGCCAGTGGTAGGTGATAATGTCTGGTTGCACTTTGGTTGTGGGTTCGACTCCTGTAGCCCTATCTGACATGATGGGTTGTCGCTCATCCTGTGGGTTGTAATTTTTCTAAAATTATACTATTATAACATTCCATAAATAATATTAACAAAAATTAGCCTTAAAAAATACTATCTAATGTCCATCATAATATATTCCAACCTTTAGGCTTATCCAAAATACTTTTGTCCAAAATCACATTAAAAAAATTACAACAATGGTCATATAACAAGCTTGTGAATACATTTATTTATCACCTATAAATAATTAGATATATCTCTGGTTGGTCACATTCCAAAAATGTGAGCTCCTTCATCATGTATTCTCTAGATTCATGGTAACAACCTGAATTATCATATATCCTTATTGAAAACATACATGTTTCCTTATTTCAAAAACCTATTGGATATATTTCTTTAAGTCCCAAAAAGTTATATACTTCATCCATTATAGCATAACCCACTTGTTAGTTCCCAAGAAACTAGCATCATCTAATTTACTTATTCAAATCCCACTTATCTTTATCCAAAAATCATTATCAGAACATAAGTAACATATTAAGGGTTATCTTCCCCTTAATAACGGGTTCTCCAAATATATCATCTTACCCTTAAATCAACTTTTTATCTCCATAGAACTATTCAAAATATCATTTCCAATCCTCAATTAAATACATATATATATATATAAAATTTATATTTCAAGATTTATATAACATAATTTTGGAAATCCAAAACATATACACCCCAATCATCCATCTTTATTCTAAAACCAATACTCAGGATCCATCATCTTCTTCTTTCCTAAAATATAAATCTGGTCTTAAGGTTTCTCAAACTAAACCTTCTAATTTTAATGTACAAAATATTTTAAGAACATCACTTAACTTTCACATTTCCTTTAAAATCTCTTTATCTTCAAAATTATGACCAATAATCATATCATCTTCATGATATTTCCACTTAGGAAATCGATCTTCATAATTCCCATACTTTTCACATGTAGAAAATTCAGTTGTTAACTATGTTCTATATAGTTATAGCTATTGAATAATATTAGAAACAAAAGTGTGATAAATATATATCATAGATTAGAAACATATACGTAAGGTAAATTACTTATAATATTTCAATCTATGATATCTTAGGTTTAACCCTTGGTTAGTTGTGATTATCAAAAAAAACCCTAGGATTGTAACCAATAATTGACTTATCCTTAGTAAATCACTAAAAATATCCTTAAAAATATCTCTAGGGATCTCACTAATGTTATTTCATCCTAGTTTTCAAAGGTTGACTAAACCTTCACTCTGATACCATCTATAGTGACCCAATCATGACGTACAAGTACCATACATTACATTTTCGGAATAATTAATACATGACACAAATAGATTCCCAAATACTATATTGGTTTAGTGTCTTTGGAAACATGAAGCATAATCTTATATCTTGGTGAAAGACCTTCAACATCTCCCATAAATATCATCCCCTTTTGTTTTCATACCTAAACCTTTCTTTATATCCTGGGGAAAAGAAAACATAAAAAGGGTGAGCTCAAATGATCAGTAATGGAAAACATGGAGAATATAAAACAAACCATAAATATAAGAATTTAAAAACATTAATATAATATTTAAATATCAAAATCATGTGTCCTGAAATAAATCTTGGTAGTTCGTAAGGCATATATCATAAAGGAACATTAATCCCGATAAAATAGCATTGGCATAAAACATGGAATTTTTGAAAACCATTAAGACAATAATATGATTTCCATAGTTTCCAAGGCATTGCTGCCAATACAATTATACTGGATAAATTACATTATGGAACTAGGTTTACTTTTCATTCGAGCCATGTATTATTGAATCATATTTTCTTGTCATTCTATCACTGTATTACTAAACTAGATTTATTTTTCATTCCAGTCATGTCTATCTAATGAGATATAAATCTTTACCCAATGTATTGGAGGGAGATATCAGTCCCACCCATATCATAATGAAATCATTCTTACATTTGACACAAAAACATAAATCATCCATCATAGCATACCCCATGAAATAAAGTGGGATTCTTGGTCATCATTTCATCATTACATAATCCATATAAGATAAATGGACTTCATAAAAATAATTACATCATAAAAAAATCAGATCAATTTAATAATAAGGATAGAGACATAACCCTATGTAATCCTATACGGTAACTAATTTTGATAAAACACTTGAACTTAATTCCTGGGTAAAATGTCTTTTCTTCTTCAAAAACATTTCCTTTTCTCAAAATGTCGTGCGATTTTAAAAGAAATGAATTTAATTGAAAATAAAATTTAAATGTTTTAAAGGAAGCTTCATCAAAATAATGTGTTATGAAATCATAAAAATCCATTATTGTTGTATAAGTTAAAAAATAATTCCCCGTGTACTTTTTTCAGAGAACTATAAAAGTAACTCTTATGGTAAATGAAAGAAAGATTTCTTCCAAAATATGTAGTAAAAGTCAAAAATGGGTAAAAATGACTTTAAACATACATAGAAGAATTGTAAACATTTTATGAAATATTTTTTAGAAAACATGGACATGGATGATAAATATAACCTGGTAAATACATACGAATAAACAATCTCATAAAAAATCAGATTGAAAATTTATCCCTTACCTTGTACTTTTCGTTAGTCAAGGGTGTGGTCTCCTGTTCTTCTTTGTTGGACTTCCTTTGGATCTCTTCTTAGGAATACAAGGGATTGACTTTTTGGAAAACTATGACCTCCAGAAGATAACTAAGAATGTTGATATGAGAATTGGGTAGGGGTTGGTCGAGCTAGAAGGCTCAAGGATGTGAGAGGAAATGTAGGCAGAGATTCCTTTTTATAAGAGAGGAGAGGGGCACTTGGGGAAACTATCAAAATATTAAAATATAATAAGACTATTCTAGATATAAGTAATTAAAAATGGTATATAAATTAAATTTACAAAACATGTTCCACCATATCATTTACCCTTGTGGTTATATAACATTTTTTTGTTTTTTAAATAATTTAATAACAAATTAATTCAATAAGATATTAGTATAACCAAATTTAATACTATTCATTTAATTTGACTTAAAATACAATAATATAAAGTGGTAATTAGAATATAATGCTTTCACACATCTATAATATATCTTATAGATCTTTTAAATTTATTAGACACATTAACTAATCAAAAATATAACAAAATTAATATTATTAAAATCATTTATTCTATTTTTATGTTTATTGAATAAATATTGTTTTAGAATCTAAGATACTTTTAATGTAATTATATAATTTTTAAAAATTAAAAAAAATTAATATAATGAAAATGGTTTCATTTATATCAAAATAGATATTCAGATTCATTCATAGATTGATTTTGTTTCTATGTGGACACGTCAAAGATATTAAAATACAATATAGTGATATTTTGTAACTATATTTGATTTAAATAATATATAATTTATTTTGAGGTAGAAGTGTTCCTTGAACAACTCAAATTTATCATATTGTGGTAATTATTGAATCTTATTCATCCAATAATTTTTTTGGATGTTTTTTGGTTTTATTTTAAACCTTATAATTTTGATTTACCCATAATTAATTCCTTTAAATCTTAGCATGGAATCATGTCTTTTATTTACAAAGGGTTAAAATAGCCATTCTAAAATGCTAAAGCAGGAATAAATGGGCCATTGGTGACATATTTAACTTAATCCCAATTAGTTATCCAATTTTTATATTTTTATGAATTTTATAAAATTTTAAAAAATAGTATTTTTTAAAATATCAATAGTTTCAATTTTGACACAATTCTTTTGTTGACTTTTTATAAATATCATAAAATAGGGATATGTTAAAACAAACTCCTTTAAACCATAATTAAAATGTAAAATTCATTCCTATAATTAGTGTATGACAATAATTCACTCAAATTGTATTTATTTTAAAATTTTTAATATCATTTATTTAATATTTCTATTAATAAAATAATTTTTGCATCATTATTGAGTCTTCACTAATGAAAATTAATTAATCTCTATAAGTTATAAATAAATTTATATGATGTAGGTAATTCTATTATATTTCTAAATACTACTTATAGTTGATTTAATTCCCTCGTAATCACTGAATTAAAATTAATATAATTATATAAAATGAGAGTGTGACATTTTGTGACAATAATTAATGTTTCTTATATTCATATCATATTCATATGTAAAGGGTGATTAAGTTATTCAATTTTGAAAAATAAATGATAAGGGTATAATTTATTCATCCAATAAAATTTTTATAATTGTTAAGGTAATTTTATAATATTATTTTTACCTTTAATTACGCAATTTACCTTTAACCATGTTAATAAAATTAATTACCAAAGTTACTATTCATAAAGCCCAAAAATAAAAGTATACTATTAACATAATTTGTACCTACTAATTCCAAATACGGAATCCATTTTTCAAAATTCAAAATACATAATTTGTAGTAATTAATTTAATATTAATCCCACTGTAATAAAAAAACAGGTTTTTGTTCTAAAGTTAAAACATTACAAAAGATTGAAATGTTTTTACATATGAATTCAATGTAAAATTAATGGAAATGACTTAAATTTTATTAAAATATAAAAATATATTCAATTTATACTTTAAAACCGCTCAATAATATATTTTATCTGTACAAATTATTTCCATGAAAAAAGTTGTTTTGAATTAAAATTTAGAGTATTTCTACAATTCATCAAAATATGAAAGTTATTAAAAAAATATCAAAAACTCATACAATGTAAAATTTTATATCCCACTTCCAAAGAAGAAGTTTATTTTGTCAAATTGATTCTATAAATGTGTGAAAATTGGATTTAAAATGGGTACACCATCAAAAGGCAGAAATACCGTATTTTTTAGAAAAATGATTCTTTTATCTGAAAAATTGAATTTTTTCTTATATCATGTTCTAGAAAATACATAAGATGAATGTTAATTTTATAAAATTCAAAATTTGTTAAATACTATTCATAATGTCTATGTAAAGACCTAGAATTTTCCATGTAATTTTTTTTAATTGTATGGAAATATTATGAGTCTGTTAAAATTGACGGCGCGTGATTCTGATGCCCAGAGTGCCCAGAATGAATTTATGAACTTTTTTTAGGTATGTTCAGTAAACGGGCGAGCATTGTTTTGAAAATTTTGAACCGGTGCTCGGAATTGAAATCTGAGGACACTGTTGAGCTCGCAGAGTCGATAATTGCTTAAGGAGATCTTCAACTCGATCACAGTACGCCGAGGGTGGAAGTTGGTTTTTGCGTTCTTCATAAAGGATAAATAAAATAAAAATAATTTATTTTAAACATATATCCTCCCACTTCTCATTTGAATCTTGGAGGTGTGGAACACCCGAACTTCTCTTTTAATGAGAGTTAACCCTTAGAACTTCCCCAATTAATGTGCCAATTTAATTGAATTAATAAACTTAACTTAATTAAATTTGTCTTCTCACCTCTTGGTTGTGGATCGTTGGAAAATTGGATGTTTATTTTTGAGAACTTTTGGTGGAGACGATAACTTGGTAGAAGAACCTCCTCCAACGAAGAACATCTCTAAAGACGAACGAACCGACATTCGAGGAAATGCCGACATCACCATCTTCATCTTCTTCCTCACAGCACCTCCAATGAACATCAAGGTAGGGGTTTTGAATTTGGTTGTTCTTGTTTGTTTTTCATGATTCCATGTTGTGATTAAAACATCATAAGCCACTTATTACCAATCTAACAGGGAGGGTGTGGTCCAAGATAACATGGTATGATCCCTCCACTAATTCATTGAAAGATGTGATCTTCATGGGAGAGACTTCAAGTTGAACAGAATCCAACCCCCTCGGTCTTGGAATGGAAAAAACGTCCCGAGACCTACAACAGTTCTTTCGGTTCGAAGAACGTGCCCCAGGAGCTCTCCTGGTGACCCAAGGAAGTTCTTCGGAGATCGGTGTCGATGATTAGTGCTGGTAGGGAACAAGTAGCGTTCGACACACTAGTCTTCCGTGAGGAGGGTGGTGGGGAGTCCGCGCCGCCAGAAGAGGAGGTCGCGGCCCATCGGCCGTGGAAGAGTAGAGTGGCGGCCGACACACCGTCCGGTTGTGTGGCGAAGTGGCGGCGCGCGTCCATGCATTGGAGCTGGAGCCCGCTACCGCTTGGTCGTGGCAGATATAAGAGGGCGGTCGGCACTCGGCCGACCGCGGTGGAGGAGCGGCATGCGTCTATGCCACTAGAATTAGGACCATCCATTCCATCCATCCACGTCATGTCGAGATGGACCCCTCTAGGGGTTCCCGCATGCCAGCCTATGGTGCCAGGTGGGTTAGCCAAAACCGAATGGCCTACGGGCTGTTCCGGTGACCTCGGGCGGGGGGGGGGGGGGGGTCCCCTCCCCGGTGGCAGCTAGGGAGGACCGCACCACAAGGGGCCAACCTGGCTATGAGCCGTGCTACCCCCTTTGCTGGTCGGGTTGAACGGCAGCCCCACCGGTCGGGCCTGCTGCGGCCCAGCCAGATCGGGTCAGGTCGGACTAGACCCGAGCCCATCTGGACCCAAATAAACCTTTCTGTCCATAACTTGTGATCTGGGTGCCCGATTGATGAACCATCTACGGCGCCCAAATACTTGAAATGAGATTTTCCTTTTAGTATACTCCATTGGAGTTTTGGATAAAGTTGGGGTTCGTCTGGGTTGGATCAAACATGAATCCAACCTGGTCCTCAGGACTAAAAGGCTAATAACTTACAGACCCAGCGTCCGATTGATGTGCCGTCTACATCATTGGGACCCTTGTGAGGTGGCGGTCCTTTGTGGTACTTCTTTATGGAAATTCATGGAAGTTGAAGTATCAACCGATGGGTTGAGAGGCAGAACCCCCCGAAATCAAGCATGCTTAGTGCGGGAACCCTGTGTCTGGATGTACTTGAGGAGTCTTAAGATCCTGTGTGGTTCATCCCAAGATCTTGTGTGGGTCATTTTCGATCCTGTGTGGGTCAAAAGTATAGATTTTAGACGAACTAAGATGATCTAGCATTATGACTAATCATCTATACTTTTGTACTTAAGTTATACCTAGTGTGAGATGAGTCTTACCTTTGTGGTAATCTTCTGTGTGGAATTATGTTTGTGGTACTTACCTCCATGGTATTCTTCTGTGTGGCATTACATTTGTGGTAATTACCTTCAAGGTGTTAACTTCATGGTATTCTTTCCTTCATGGAACATTTTGGATTTTGGCTAGAGGGTTGGGCCATGTATTTCCTCTTGATTGAGATGGGTATACTTGATAACTTAGGTATATGTATGGGCATATACCTAAGTGGGGTTGACTGTTGTTTTCATGATTTGTGGTTATCCTTTTTGGATTATGAGAGACCTTTGGGTGACTTGGGGTCCCTACTAAGTGTCATAATACTCACCCCTGCACTGGCTACACCCGCACCTTATTGTGTCTTGTGCAGAAGACAGACAACATTGATCGAGGCTGAGGGTTCCAGGACTGAAGGCTGCTCCGAGGTAGACCATTATACATGACGTACCTCAGATATGACCATTAATGAGTGGTACCTACCCTTCAGGTAGGATCCTTGGTAGGTGTTCACATGATATGTTTTCAGTTTTACTTGTACTTTCCATTTGAGCTTGTATTCTGGCCCCCATTACGTTCTATGCACACCCCATTTACTATATAGTTTACATTGTGCTTGTATCTTTCGGGGTGCTTGGTTTGTGTGAGTTTATAGTTTTAAATTCAATGCCTTACTAGTTTTAGATATATGCCTTTCTGGTTCTATTCTCCAGCCCCTAGCCTATGGAAGGCGGGCTTGGGGTAGTCACGGCACGGACCCCGGGGGACGGGTCGTGAAAAATTTTTATCAGAGGATTCGGTTTTACCATAGAACTTAGTCTCTAATATTTTAATCAGAAATAATGTTAAGTGTTATGAGTGTGGTTATCAGTTTGGGGAATCTAGTGTTGGTGCGGTGGTCGACGTATCCATACACCAAGACCCTGACTTCTGATTTATAACTCAGTGCACGAAAACACTGATTATGTGTGTGTTTTTGAAAGTTTTCTTTGTCATCAATTTGAGTCAGCTCACCAAGTATAACTTATTGACCATGGAACACCTAATTCTTTTCAGGATGCATCCACACAGATAGCCAGCCGGGGTTCCAGGTAGAGTACGCGATGACAACTCACCGAGCTATGAGGCTTCGGTGTAGGGCCCCCTTTAGAAAGTTGTACCATCGGGTGGTATACCAGTAGCACCACTACCCATTGGGAAGCTGATGCCACCAGCCCCAGCAGTAGAGGGTGCACGCCTCTTGAGCACGTTGCACAAGTTTCAGCACCAAAATCAACAAAGGTTATAGGGAGATACGGATCCACAGGTGGTTGAGGACTGGCTAGATGCTGTGGTAAGAGTTTTTCGACTAGTAGGGACATCAGTTGATCTCATCTTGATCCTTATAGCCAGTCTTCTTCAAGAAGTAGCTGGTAGATGGTGTATCTTTATGCTTCAAGTTCATGATGTGGTCACTCTCATATGGGCGGACTTCAAGAGTCGTTTTAGGAAAGAGTTTGTCTCAGCGACTCTACGCTCTGTGCTTATACAAGAGCTTCTCCACCTGTAGCAGGGAAGCATGATTGTGGATTAGTTTTTAGAAAGGTTCATCAACCTCTTGCGCTACTCCACTTATATGGTGTAGGACCCTTTCTTTAGGGATCTAACCTTCAAGCAGGGGATCAAACGAGAGATTAGAGATTTGATGATTTCTATTAGTATCCCGACGTAGGTGGGGGTGTTAGAGCGGGAACTCTTAGTGAAGAGGTTCCTTGTCGAGCAATCACCAGTAACGAGACCCACCACTGAACATTATATAGTAGATTCATCTACAGTTGGAAGCAGACAGATGATGCAGAGGTCCAAGAGGACCTGACCTACAGGTGTATGACCGCAGGATACAGGGTTGGTTGTGTAGGGCTCTCGAGATAGAGCATGATAGGTGAAGAGTAGGTAGTGTTACTCATACGGTGGGCAAGGTCACATGGTTCACAACTTCCCGACACACCTTATGGATGACTAGAAGATGGTCGAAGGACATCCTGGGTAGAGGTGAATATGCGATCGAGGAGGTCTGCAGGAAACAGGTAGATGTGGCAGAGGAGCTGGCCATGCAGCAGGTGGTGGGTGGCTATTCGAGGTTCAATCACCATCACCTCTCGGTGGTCCACCCTGACCACAGGGAGCTGTTGGACAGGGATGAGCTCATCTCCAAGAAGCTGAGGCCTACGACTATGGTGCTCCAGAGATGATTCGTGGTACGGTCTAGGTATAATCAACCTTAGTTGCAGTACTTATAGACACAGGTTCTAGTCACTCTTTTATTGTCACTTCCCTCCTTTGGAGCTCATAGATTCTGGTGGAGCCGTTGGCTCGATCCGTATGGCTAGAGACTCCTACAGGAGAGGATTTCATGATTACACACTAGTTCCAACAGTGTGATCTTACTCTAAGAGGTGAGATATTCAGCTGGGATCTTCTAGTAGCAGCGTCGAGGCCTTAAGACGTCATCTTGTGTATGGATTGGTTATCTACAGTCCATGCTCGGATCGACTGTATTAGGCATAGAGTGCAGTGTGTCTATGAGGATGGGACCTGGTTTTCCTTCACTGGTGAGAAGGTAACCTTTGAAGTATAAGATGGACTTACCCTGAGGAGGTTACAGCCAATCACACATCAGATGGCTAGCCTTACCCTCGGGGTGGTTGATGTTGAGAGTATGAGCTATCCTATAGTGGTGGACCAGTACGTTGATGTTTACCCCATTGATGTTTCGGGTCTACCTCCTCACAAAGATGTGGACTTTAATATTGACCTAACCCCCAAGATGGAACCGATACCTACACCATCATATCGGATGGCTCCCGCAGAGCTTCAAGAGCTGTGAGTACAGCTGGAGGACTTGTAGAGAAATGGGTTCATTAGGCCCATTGTTTCCCCTTGGGCAGCCCTGATTTTGTTATCCAAGAAGGAGGATGGGAGTTTGAGACTCTGTGTGGACTATTGGTGCCTATACAAGGTGAATGTGAAGAACAAGTACCCACCCTCAAGGATTGATGATCTCTTTGATCAGCTGAAGGGAGAATGGTGGTTTTTGAAGATAGACCTCAGATCAGGCTATCACCAGCTTAGGGTATGAGACGAGGATGTGTAGAAGACGGCCTTCAGATGTTGGTATGGCCACTATGAGTTCTTGGTTATGCTATTTTGTGCGACCAAAGCCTTAGCAGTGTTCATGGGACTCATGAACAGGATCTTCCAGCCATACCTCGATCGCTTTGTGGTAGTCTTCATCGATAACATCTTTATATACACAGCTATGGAGGAGGATAATTCCTATCATCTGCAGATAGTTCTTGACACACTTTGAGAGCACCATCTTTATGGTAATCTATCGAAGTTTCAGTTCTAGATCTGATATTTCAACTTTCTGGGACACGCCATCTCAGAGATTGGAGTTTCGGTGGACCCAGTGAATATTGAGGTTGTGCTTGTTTGGGAGCCACCCAAGAGGGTGACGGAGGTGTGGAGTTTCCTCGATTTAGTCTGTTACTACCTGAGGATTGTGTCTGAATTTTCCAGATTAGTGGAACCCTTATCAGCATTGAAAAAGAAGGGGAAACCCTTCATGCGGTTGGAGAGATTCTAATGGAGTTTCCGGGAGATGAGGAAGAGACTGATGAGTGCCCCCATATTGAGGTTACCGGAGGAGGGCGTTGGGTACGTAGTCTACTGCGACGCATCAGGGAATGGACTCAGATGTGTCCAGATGTAGGAGCGAGCAGTGATGTTGTATGGTTCTCGATAGCTAAGACAAAATGAGTATAACTACGCTAACCATGACCTAGAGTTAGCAGTAGTGGTCTTCACCTAGAATATGTGGTGACATTACTTGATGGGCGAACGTTTTACAATATACTCAGATCACAAGGGTCTTAGGTATATCTTCTCTCAGAAGGACCTGAACCTGAGACAACGGTGTTGGATTGAGTTCCTTTAGGACTATGACTTCGAGATAGTCTGTACTCTTAGGAAGGGGAACTTAGTAGATGATGCACTCAGTAGGAGATCTGGTATGCAGTTGCTGAGTGAGGCGATAGAGAAACTAGCCGCTTTGCAGATATCCTACGTTGATTGAGATGGATCAACTTATCTTCAGTCTCTGAAAATCACTCCCCCACTCCTTCAGTGATTCAGGGAGGCGTATCTTGGAGACACTGACTGAGATGCTCGACTTGCTCATATATCCACAGGACAAGCACCTAATGGATTTTATGAAGGTAGGGAGCACTTCATCCTCTTCAGAGGAGGTACTATCATACTGGTGGCACTACGGGAGGAAGTGTTGATGGAGTTCCACACATCCCCTCTAGTGGTACATCCAAGAGTGGTGAAGATGTATCAAGACCTACGGCGTCAGCACTAGTGGATGGGAATGATGAAAGCAGTGGCAGAATTTGTCTCACGGTGCCTCACTTGTAAGAAAGTGAAGACATAGCATCAGGTTCTAGTATGCTTATTTCAGCAACTAGAGGTGCCAGACTGGAAGTGGTATGGAATTTTCATGGACTTTGTGACAGGACATCCACACACATCCAAGGGACATGATTATATCTGGGTGATCGTTGACCGACTCACAATGTCAGCCCACTTCCTACGTATCAAATAGTAGGGACCAGTAGAGGGATTGAGACGCCTCTATGTGTAGGAGAATATGCGGCTTCATGGGGTTCCATCTATGATTTCATCCGATCGTAATGTATGTTTTACTTCCCGACTATGGGAGGATTTAAAGGAGACATTCCATACATAGCTTTGGTTGAGCACTACCTTCCATCCTCAGATAGATGGTTCGATAGATCGGACCATTCAGACCCTTGAGGACATGTTGTGTGCATGCGTCCATGATTTCAGCTGCAGCTGGGAGGATCACCTGCCTTTAGTGGAGTTCGCATACAACAACATATATCACTCCACTATCAGTATGGAACCATTTTAAGAATTATACAGTCGACCTTTCATATCACCTATGTGAGGGACTAACCCTGGGGAGTCAGAACTCATGGGACCAGAGATAGTACGAGATACCACAGAGAAGGTGCAGATCATCCAGGAGTAGATGAAGACTGCACAAAGCAGGTAGAAGTCATATGATGAACGGAGATAGAGTCCTCTGGAGTTCAAGGATGGGGACCATGTCTTTCTACGGGTCTCACCTTGATGAGGTTTTTAGAGATTTGGACGAGGTGGAAAGTTATCTCCAAGGTTCATCATACCCATCCAGGTCCTCAATAGAGTTGGTGAGGTGATGTACCGCCTAACTCTTCCCCCTAAGTTGAACCAGGTTCACGACGTTTTCCACATATCCCAACTGAGGAGATACGTACATGATCCTTCACACGTCATTAACTAGGGAGATATTGACATTGACGATGTGGCGATGTTATCAGAGGTTCCAGTAGAGATTGTGGATCGATAGGAGAGAGTCCTTTGTGGGAGATCGATACCATTGGTGCGTGTATGTTGGTAGCACGGGAATCACCATGAGAGAACATGGGAGTGGGAGGCTCAAATACTTGCTCAATAACCCACTTGTTTCCATATTTTGGGTTGTGTCTTTCGGGGATGCAAAGCACTATGGTGGGGAGAATGTAAAGACCCAAAAATTTCCATGTAATGTTTTTTAATTATATAAAAATATTAAGAGTCCATGAAAATTGAAAGCACGTGATTTCGAAGCCCGGAGTGCCCAAAATGAATTTATTAACTTTTTTTAATTAAGTTCATTAAACGCATGAGCGTAATTTTGTAACTTTTGAACTGGTGCTCAGAATTGAAATCTGAGGACACTATTGAACTCGCAACATCGATATTATCTTAAGAAGACCTTCACCTTGACCGTAGTAGATCGAGGGTGGAAGTTAGTTTTTGCCTTTTTTGTATAGGATAAATAAAATATATATAATTTATTTTAAACACATATCCTCTCAACTCTCATTTGAATCTTGGAGGTGGGGACCACCCGAACTTCTCTTTTAATGTGAGTTAACCATTGGAATTCCCCCAATTAATGTTCCAACATTAAATGAATTAATAAACTTAACTCAATTAAAGTTAGATCCTCACCTCTTGGTTGGGGATCATTGGAAAAGGGGAGGTTTTTTTGGAGAACTTTTGGTGGAGAGGAGAATTTGGTGGAAGAACCTCCTCCAACAAAGAACATCTCCAATGACGAACGAACCAATGTTTGAGTAAATGCCGATGTCACCATCTTCATCTCCTTCCCCACAGAACTTTCAATAAACGGAAAGGTAGGGGTTTTGAATTTGGTTGTTCTAGTTTGTTCATCATGATTACACGTTTTGATTTAAACTTCATAAGCCACCTTTTACCGATCTAATGTGGAGGGTGCGGACCAAGCTAACACGGCCTAATCCTTTTTCTAATTCATTGAATGATGGGATCTTTGCAGGTGAGACTTCAAGTTGAACAGAATTCAACCCCACTGATATTGGAATGACAGAAACGTCCCAAGACCCACAAAGATTCTTTCAGTTTGAACAATGGGCCCCCTAAGCTCTCCTGGTGACCCAAAGAAGTTTGTAAGTGACCGATGTTGGCGACCGGAGCTGGTAGGGAACAAGAGGTGGTCGACACACTGGTCGGCCTTGAGGAGGGTGGTGGTGCATCTACGCCACTGAAATAGGAGTCTGCGGCCCATCGGCAATAGTGGATCCGAGTGGCGGCTGTGACACCGGCCAGCCGCATGGCGAAGTGGCGGCGCACGTCCACGCTGCCCAAGCTTTAGACCCTGGTCGCTTGGCCGCAGAAGATATCGGAGGAAAGCCAGCACTCGGCGAACCCTGGTGGAGGAGCATCATGTGTCTGTACTGATGGAAGGAGGGACGACCATTCCAGCCGGCCACGTCATGCTGAGCGGGACCACTCCAGTGGGTCCCACGTGCCAACTGGCGATGCCACCAGGTGCCACCTTTTTGGAAAAAACCAAATGGCCAACGAGTCGTTCCTGTGACTTGGGGGGCACCTCCCCTATCATGTGGCAGATAGGGTAGACCCCACCAAAAGAGGCCACCCTGGCCGCGGGCTGCACCATAGGCCGCCCAGTGGGCCGTACCCAGAGCGGGTCGGGCTGGACCATTGCCCCACGGGCCGGGCTCTCCATGGATCTGCCATTTTGTGTCGGACCCGGACTGGATCGGGGCGGCTCAGGCTGGGTCGGGCCGTGTTGGACCCGACCCAAGCCCATATGGATCCAGATACGCCTTTTTGGCCATAACATATGATCCGGTCGTTTGATTGAAGAATCGTCTACGGAGCCATAATTCTTGGAATGAGATTATCATTTTGGTATACTACAATTGAGTTTTAGATAAAATTGGGGTATGACCGAGTTGGATCGAACCCGAATCCAATCAGGCCCTTGGGACTAAAATGATAATAACTTACAGACCTTGCGTCTGATTGACATGTTGTTTATTGCATTGGGAACCTTGTGAAGTGGAGTTCCATTAGGGTACTTCTTTGTGGGACTTTTTGGTATTTTATGTTTAGACCGATGGATTGAGGGGTGGAACATCCTGGAATCAAGCATGCTTAGTGCGGGAACACTGTGGTTGGCTGTATATGAGGAGTCTTCTGATCCTGTGTGGGTCATCTTTGGATCCTGTGTGGGTCAACGCTCAGTGATCCTGTGTGTTCCAGCACAAACTGATCTTGTGTGGGTCATCTCCATATCTTGTGTGGGTCATCTTCAGATCTGGTGTGGGTCATTTTTGATCCTATGTGGGTCAACAGTATATCTTCTCAATGAATGAAGATGATCAAGCAATATGACTAATCATCTATACTTTCGTACTTAAGTTATAACTAGTGTGAGATGAGTCTTACCTTCTTGGTAATCTTCCGTGTGGCGTTGCCTTTGTAGTACTTACCTTCATGGTATTTTTCTATGTGGTGTTACCTTTTTGGTACTTACCTTTGAGATGTTACCTTTGTGGTATTCTTTCCTTCGTGGAAAAGTTTTTATTTTGGCTACAGGGTTGAGCCTTGTGTTTCCTCTTGATTGATATGGGTATACTTGATAACTTAGGTATATATATGGGAATACACATAAGTGGGGTTGACTATTGTTTTAATGATTTGTAGTTATCCTTTGTTGGTTCTGAGAGACCTTCATGGGTCTCGGGTTCCTTACTGAGTACCGTAATACTCACCCCTACACGGGCTACGCCCACACCTTGTTGTGTCTTGTGCAGACGACGGGCAGCATTGATCGAGACCGAGGGTGCTAGGACTGGAGGCTTCTTAGAGGTGTACCATTAGACGCGGCGTACCATAGAGATGACCATTCATGATCTATAACAATACTTCACGTAGGATCTTTGGAAGATGTTCATGGGAGATGTTTTCATTTTTACTTGTACTTTCTAGTTGTGCTTGTATTCCGACCCCCTTTACTTTTTGTGCACACCCTGTTTACAATATAGTTTACTTAGTGCTTGTATCTAGTTGTGTAATTGGTTTTTGTGAGATTTCAAGTTTAAAGGCAATGCATTCCCAGTTTTAGGGATATGTCTTTCCGATGCTAGTCACTAGCCCCTGGTCTAAAGGTGGGCTTGGGGTAGTCATGGCATGGGCCTCGAGGGATGGGTCAAGACAGTCTAGTGTATATCCCATTAAATAATAATATTTTAACAATATGTAGTTGTTTAGTGAAACATAGTATTAGTTAAAACACAAGATATCAAGTAAGGTCGCTCTTGAGTGTAATGAAAGCCAAGTGTAAGAACCTGGTTCTTCATATGAGGTATGGGTTTCTTCTTTTTCTTTTATTTTGAGTTGTTTTTAAGAAAATAAGGAAAACTGGAAAAATGTTATGTTTTAGCAGAACACGCTATGTAATCTCATGATCACGCCATGTTGTCTGGCCATGTAGGATGGGGATACACAGTGTGTGCTTTTTTTTGGAAAGGAAGATAAGAAAAAGCCACTACACGTCATGTACTTCCTAGTACATGCCATGTATTCATGTCAGCATGGTCAGTGCAGGATGTGTAAAGTGAGTCGGTGAACTTATAAACATTAAAATGATATACATTCCATTTACATTAACTTAAACGTCATGTACTACTAAAATTCAGGTTAAAATGGGAATAAGCCTCATTTTCTCTTCTCCTAGATAGAACAACCATCCGGTGAAGAACTAAGAGTTGCAAGAACATTTCCCCCCCCGTTTTGTCATCTGGAACCTGATTCAAGTTCCATCTATCTCATTGGATTCCAGTTGGTAAGATATTTCTTCTCATTGATCCATTCTTGATAATTTATATTCTTGAAAAAGTTATTCAAGGTTTAATGATTTATCTATTTTCTTAGATCTACATAGTTTTAGTCCAATTCAAGGGTTAGTGTCGGCTTATATCACTCGTATGACATCAAGGTAGGTGGCCTTCTACCTTTTATTAAATTTCGAGTTGATTATATGTGCCAAATTGGAATGATACAATTTTTGGGTATTTTTCAACTCTATAATTGAAACATTTAGTTTCCTAATGATGTTTAGGTATTTGGTAATATGAAATTGGAGCATGAGATTACTGATTGTTTGATTTAGTGACACCCCATGGGTGTGTTTCCCCTAGTTAGTCATCGGGAAAGAATGCCTTTGTGGCTTGTGAATGATTTCCCTTTTGGGGTCTGATTAGAATTAAATATATATTGTTATATGATATGCCCACATGAGTTTTTATGATTAAAACCATGTATTAGTGTAAATTACATGTGATGATTAGAATATGCTGAAATGCTGATACATCAGGCTTGTCCCTAATTATAATATGCTAAAATGTTGATACATCAGGTTTGTCCCTGATTATAATATGCTGAAATGTTGATACACCATGCTTGGCCCTGATTATAATATGCTTAAATTCTTATACATTGGGATTGGACCTGAGACATATTGTACTGGAATGACTGACAGCGCATCTACCAATCCAAAGCACAAGCTTGGATTCGTTAAGTACTTCTTAGCATAGATATCATTTTGAGGTATCAGTTGTGGTTACTTTATATAGGGGATTGACGGGCTTAGGCCAGATCCCAATATTATTTAATTCACTGAATTTGAATCTATTGAATAACATGAAATGAATTTAAATGAGTGCAAGTACGTGTCGGATTATTAACTTTTGAGTACATGCTAGTTTTCTGCATTTCACTATTGTACACTACTATTGCAAATAATCACTGATTGATTGGCACTGAATTTTGGTGGTTGTCTACTGAGATTTATTTCTCACACCCTATTTGGGTCATGTTTTTTAGCCCAAACAGACTATATTGTTGTAGGTGTTGATAGGGGAAAGGCCTCATACACAGGTACATGATTGCAGCTTAGGAGAAAGAGAGAATGGGACCAAGCCTTAGCTTGTGATGCTTCTGAGCTTCATTTTGTTTTACTATACATTAGTATTGTATTGTACTTTATTGAAGTGTGTCATGTTTTCTCAGTTTTTTTAGAACATGTGACAGGCTACATCATTTGTTATTATATACCGCCTAGTTATCTTGATCTTCAGTCTTTAGTTGTTTACTCTGATTTCATGTTGTTTACTGCTTCCTCTATTGTCATTCTTTATTCTATTGTGATACACTCTTCCAATGAGGGAATAGTTTCTCCATTATCACAACATAGGCCTTTTCTTCTAGTCAGCAGCCTTTGGTGTTTGGGGAAATACGCTTGAGCCCATGTTACTAACAGTTCTGGTTATTGGTTCAGTGGTAAGCTGGGTCGGGACGATACAAAGTGGTATCAGAGTGTGTTTTTTTTCTTCTTTGTCTTACTATTTGGAGCCTAAAAATAGGGTTATGAAGGAATGGGTATTTGGTAATTAGATGTGATTGGGAGTAGCTACCCCATGTACAGGGAAAATCCAACTCGCTTCGAATTGACTTGTGCTTTTTAGATTTGGAGATATTATAGTTGATTCGATTTCACCGTTGGGTGACACACTTGATTTCTGGTATTACTATTGATGTAATTGGGGTTCTATTTTGTTTCAACCAAATGAGATAAATTTTTTCCATCTCATGCATCATATAGTCACTTGTTAGAATCATATGCCATGCATTATGCCATGCCATCTAGGATGCATTAGTTATCGCATGTTGTTATGACAGATAATGTTATAGTTATGCCTGTTATTGTGATAGGTGTATTGGTACATGCAATGGTTTTCATGTAATGGACGCCAAACATTGGTTCCTGAGGTTTATGGACCCTCTTGGACCGGAATTTGGTGGATTATGAACCAAATTTTTATCTTTAAATGTTTTATGATATGTTCTTCTTGTGTGCTGAACTTTGATTTTTGGGGAGAATGTGCCATCACAAATCGAGATTTGGAATCCCACTAGTTGGTTTTTCTACAGAATAGGGGTTTTCTGGGAAATCTAGATTTTATGTTCTGAAAACCCCAATATACAAGATATGTAGTCTAGCCTAACACGTCGTGTGTGTTTTCGGTTCAGGGAAGAACGTGTTTCGTGTTTTTAGAAGAACACATCGTGTACCTTGTATACACGTTGTGTAGTCCTTGACTATAAAACCTGTCGTGTGAGGAGGGAAGATAGGTTATCGGGATTTGATTAGGAAATGTCGTGAACAATAAGTACAAACCATGTAGAAGAAGGCCATGTATCTGGTCGTGTGACTAACGACACGAGTGGATGGAAATTTTGATATGCACATCGTTTCTAGGTTGAACACGTTGTGTAGTATTACACCTGTAGAACCGGGTAGTTCTAGTCATGTAGAAGTACGTACACAGGAAGGGAAATCGAAGTACATTCTGTGTCTCTTGGGGTACACGCCGTGTACATGGGGTGTTACATGGCCATGTTTGGAAGAAGTACACACCCATGTAAAGGGCTAGGATAACATTCAGTGTAAGGCGTTATACACGTCGTGTACTCCTATTTTGTAAAAATGTGGTTGTTTTTTCTTCTTTTTCATGCTTCTCACTTCTTAGTTGTAGCTTTTTCTTCGTTAAACTTGTGATGAGGTGCGTGTGTTGGACTTTACAGAGCAATGCCACCACGAAGACCTAGATTAGTACGCCAGGATAGTGGTGGTGAGTATACACCAAAGGTGGTAGGCCATCGGCTGTTGATGGATCCTCTAGTTGTGCTAGTTATAGCACCAGCTGTTACACTGGATGCAGGTGCAGATGCACTGTTCCGAGAAGGTATTTTTAGGTTCATACAGACCTTCCAGGGAGCACTGAAAGCTGCCACATCTATAGAACAGCTAACGTGTATATTCCAGCAGCATTATTAACTTACTTCTTTAGGGGATAGTGGACCTAAGGCTACGGAATCATGGCTTTAATTAGTGTTGTCTATCTTTGATCATCTCGAGACGCCTCCTAAGAGGTGGGTCAAGGTTGCGACTTATATGCTATGAGATTCATCCAAGAGGTGGTGGGAGGTTATCACATAGACAGAGTGCCATCAGGAGATGGCATGGGGAGACTTCCAGACAGTCTTCTATGACTACATCTTTCATGATACCCTCAGGGCCTATAGAGCTCGAGAGTTCATGAATCTGGAGTAGGGTACAATGTCAGTGATGGAATATTTTTCCTGCTTTACAGTGCTTCAGTGATTCGTGCCTGTTCTGATGGGTGATGAGGTGTTGAGAGTTAGGCGCTTTGAGGATGGTCTTCAGTATGACATTTGAGCTCATGTGAATGTTTTTATGTTGCCTTTTGTACATTCCATTATGAATTAGCCACTAATCACCGAACGAAATCTATGTAAATATGGGGGTGCGAGCCAGGGCAGTTCGACACCGAGATCTGGTACTGTCTTGACCAGAAGTAAGAAGTGTCATATGAAGCTTTAGCATGAGGATACGAGCATTCATAACCTATCTTTAAGTATCCAAGTGAGGTTCTACCAGTTCATAAATCTTGGGTATACTAAACCTCAGTGCTTGAAATACCCATTTGAGTGTCAAGCTTGCGGTAAGATAGAACATCTAAAGCATTTTTGTAATAGGTTTAAACCAGTGGCTAGTAAGAAAGGTTTTGTATATAATCTATGTATAGTATCAGGTTCAGTAGCTTATCTCCAGTCTAGAAATTTTAATATGCCAGTATGTGTATGCCAGAGTGGTGGGCATGGCCATGGTAGCCAGACCCTATGTTCTCAATGACAGTAGGGTGGGTCAGCTCAGGTTATCCAGGCTATGTCACAAGGTCGCAATATAGGTCAGACATATGCAGTGCAATAGACCTAACATGAGCAGGATCACAGACCTTCTACTGTCATAGGTACAATTATAGTCTTCTCTGTTTTTTCTTCTACACTTTTTGATACTAGTGAAACACATAGTTTTATATCCATTGTCGATGTGGAAAGCCTTGGGCTCTGTGTTTCTACTACTTTTGATGTTAGGACTCTAGACACTCTATTAGGGATTAGAACAGCAGGTGTGCATTAGTGAAAGGAGTTCCCCCTTGTGATTGGTGGGCGTCACTTTCTATGTCACCATTATGTCTTAGAGATGACAGGCTTTGATGTCATCCTCATAATGGACTGGTTGGTTTCCTTTCGAGATTTTGTTGGTTTCTATCATAGTAGGGTTAGTTTTACATCACCAAGGGGTGCATAATTTCTATAAAAGGGCGAATGGGATGTCTAGGCAAGTTGAGTTGGACCTGAGCATCATGGGAAGGGCGGGATGATAACCCAGATTGCGAGTTTATATATGGAAGATCGGGGAACATGTCTGGAAGATTTTCCTCTAGTGGTTGATCATTTTTTGTATGTTTTCTTGGAAAACATATTAGGATTACCTCTGGTTAGAGATTTGTTGTTCACTATCGATCTTGTCCCAAGAGCCGCATCGGTATCCATTTCTCTTTACAAAGTAGCTACGATGGAGATGCAAGAGCTTAAGAGGTAGTTGGAAAATTTGGAAGCTAATGGTATTACCCAACCTAGTACTTCACCTTGGGGTTCACCGGTCCATTTCATAAAAACGTCAGATGGTACTCTCAGGCTATGATTGGACTACTGAAAACTAAACCAGTTAATGGTTAAACATTGATATCCCTTACCATGGATTGAAGACTTGTTTGATCAGCGTCATGGAGCTCGAGTGTTCTCAAAGATTGACTTGAGGTCAGGATATCATGAGGTGCATGTTCGACCCATAGATATACCTCATACAACATTTCATAGTGGTTATGGTCTCTATGAGTACTTGGTTATTCCATTTGGTCTCATGAATATGCCAACAATTTTCATGGTGATGATGAATCGAGTGTTCTATCCTTACCTAGATTCATTTGTGGTGGTTTTTATGGATGATATCTTGGTGTATTCTCACAATCGACACGACAATACCAAACTCCTTGAGATCATTTAGAATACATTGAGAGAGCATTAGTTGTATGATAAGCTCACAAAATTCCACTTCTAGATGGATCAGATTCACTTATTGGGTCACTTCATCTCAGATATTGGAGTATCAATGGACCCAGAGAAGGTGATAGCAGTAGTTACCTCAAAGCAGCCCAAGAATATTTTCAAGGTAAAGAGTTTCTTGGGGCTATCTGGTTACTATAGGCGTTTTATATGATACTTCTCATTCTTATCATCACCGATGATAGTCTTTACTAACAAAGGTGTGTAGTTTGAATGGTCATATTCTTATGACGTAGCCTTTTAAGAGTTGAAGGGACATTTTACTTCAGCACTGATATTGATATTTCTAGAGCCAAGAAAGAGTTACATTGTGTACTGTGATGCATCAGGTATTGGGCAGGGAGTAGTGCTTATGCAGGAAGATTGAGTAGTTGTGTACGGGTCCTGGAAGTTGAGGCCACATGGGACAAATTACCCGATGCATGATCTTGAGTTGGATGAATTTTTTCATGATTTGAATTGTTGGAGATGTTATTTATTGGGAGAACATTTTTTGGTGCACACAGACCAAAAAAATATCAAATAAAACATTACTCAACATGATTTGAATCTAAGAAAGTGACAGTGGGTGGAATACATTTAGTCATTTGACTTTGGGATTGTTTATACACCTAGAAAAAGCAATGCAGTGGTTCATGCACAGAGTAGGTGGACTCAGATATAGGCAATGCAGGAGGCTAGTGGTGAGTGGAAGCTTATGGACTTATTCTATGAGATTCATTTAGAGTTTCAATATAGTCAGGGGAAATCTTATATTTCATCTTTGGCAGTTACCTCTACCCTACTGGACAGAGTGAGGATGAGGCAGCTATCATATTCTGAAGGCCTAGTCCTCCAAGAGAGTGTGGCTGGTGAGGAACCTCCCCTTGGATGGAATATTAGAGAAGATGAAGTTCTACATATCCATGGACGTGTGTGGGTTCCAGAGGATATATGTGAGGAGATGATGTGTTGTTTTCAAGATTCATCTTGGGCAGTGCATCCCGAAGTCACCAAGACGTACCATGACTTGCACCATCAGTACTGGTGGCTAGGTATGAAGTGAGAAGTAGCTGATTATTTTACGAGGTGTTCTACCTTTCATAAGGTGAGGGTGGAACATTAGTGATTCGGTGAACTTTTATAGTAGATACCCATTCCTAAGTGTAAATGGTATGATTTCATGATAAATTTCATGATGGGGTTACCGAGGTCGCCTAGAGGGAATGATGTTGTTTGGATCGTAGTTGACAGGATTATGAAGGTCATTCACTTTTTGCTAATCAAGGAGACCTTTGGTGTAGATGAGCTCAGAAATCTATATATTAGAGAGGTAGTATGACTTCCTGGGGTCCCTCGATCTATCATTTCAGATAGGGACTCCCACTTTACATCTCGTTTCTGAAAAAAAATTCAGAGGGCACTAGGTACACAGGTTCTTCTGAGCACTGCATTCCACCCTCAGACTAATGGCCAGTCAGAGCGCATGATATCAGCTCTAGAAGAAATGTTACGTGCATGTGTCCTGTAATTTGGGTGTTATTGGGAGAGACACATACCCCTATTTTATTTCTCTTATAATAATAGATTTTAGGCTACTATTTATATGGTTCCATATGAGCTTTATACGACATTCCATGTCGATCACCCCTTTGTTGGTCGGTGGTAGAAGAGGGAGCTATGTTGGGACCTCGTCTTCTCCAGGAGATTACTGAGTAGGTTCACTTGATTCAAAGAGAGATGGCTCCTGCGCAGTCTTTTCAGAAATCTTATGTTGATCACCGTAGAAGACCCTTGGAGTTTGAGGCTGGGGATTGAGTTTTCTTACATGTCGCACCAAGATTGGGACACAAGAGAATTAGGAGACAGGGTAAGATTTCACCATGATATGTTGGACTGTATGAGATTCTAGAATGATTTAGGTTGGTCACCTATCGGTTACAGTTTCCTCAGAGGTACCAAGACACACACGACATCTTCCACATATCTTAGCTACACCACTATCACTCATACTCATCTCATATTTTTTAACCTTAGGAGGTTGAGGTTTTGATTGATGGATCTTTTGAGGAGCATATGATTCGTATATTTTACTGGAGCACAAAGGTTCTTCAGGGTAAATAATTTCCTCTCGTATAGGTGCTATAGCATTATGGAAGAGTATAGGACAAGACTTGGTAGAGGGAGGCCGATGTATATTCTCAGTGGCTAGAATTATTCTCAGATGTTCCTTCACCACCCATGGAAGGGAAATTTATGTATGAATTTCTTTAAGGGGGGGAAGTCTATAAGAACCTGGTTCTTCTTATAAGGTATGGGTTTCTTATTTTTCTTTTATTTTGAGTTATTTTAATGAAAACTAGGAAAACGTGAAAAATGTTAAGTTTTAGTAGAACACTCCATGTAATCTCATGTACACTCCATGTATTCGAGCCGTGTAGGATGGGGATACATGGTGTGTGATTTTTTTGTCCAGGGAGATAAAAAAGCTACTACACACTGTGTACTTCCTTGTACATGTCGTGTAGTCATGTCGGCAAGGTCAGTGTAGGATGTGTAAAGCAAGTCGACGAACATGTAAATAGTAAAATGATATACATGTCGTGTACATTAACATTCAATCCATGTACTATTGAAATTTGGCTAAAAACGGGCCTAACCCTCATTTTCTATTCTCCTAGGTAGAATATTCGTGGGGTGAACCAGGAGATGCAAGAATATTTCCTCCTCCAATTTTCTCATCTGGAACCCAATTCAAGTGTCTTCGGTCTTGTTGGATTTCTCTTAGTAAGATATTTATTCTCCTTGAGTCATTCGTAATGATTTATATTCTTGATAAAGTTATTAAACATTGAATGATTTATCTATTTTCTTAGATATACTCCGTTTTAGGCCAATTCAAGGTCCGACATCAGTTTATATCACTCGTACGACATCGAGGTAGGTGGTATTGTACCATTCATTAAATGTCGAGTTGATTATATGTGAAAATTGATATGAGACCATTTTTTGGTATTATTATACCATATAATTGAAACCCATGGATTCCTAATGATGTTTAGGTATTTGGTTATATTAAATTTAAGCATGAGATTTCAGATTGTTTTATTTAGGGACACCCCATGGGTGTGTTTCCCATGGTTATCCATTTGGAAAGAACGCCTTTGAGGCTTGTGAATTTTTTCCATTTTGGGTTTGATTATAATGATATATATATATTTATTTATATTTATATTTATATATATATTGTTATATTAAATTCCCACATGTTTTTCTATGATTAAAACCATGTATTAGTGTAATTTACATTGGATGATTAAAATATGCTGAAATATTGATACATCGGGCTTGTCCCAGATTATAATATTCTGAAATTCTGATACACCATGCTTATCCGTAATTATAATATGCTTAAATTATGTTACACTAGGATTGTCCCATATTATAATATGATGAAATGATAATACCTTTGGCTTGGCCCTAAAACATGTTGAACTTGAATGACTGACGACGTGTTTGCTAAGCCAGAGCACAAGCTTGGATTTGGTCTGTACTTCTTTGCATAGATAGCCTACTGTGGTATCTGTTGTGTGTACTTTATTTAGGGGATTGATAGGATTATTCCGGATCCTGATAATTATATAATTCACTGAATTTTAATTTATTTAAGAACATGAAATGAATGTAAATGAGTGAAATTATGTGTAATATTATTTACTTTTGATTACTTTCTAGTTTTCTGCATTTCACTATTGTACACTACTACTAAATATACTCACTAACAGATTGGAAACAACCTTTGGTGGTTGCCTAATGAAATTTATTTCTCACACCCTCTTTGGGTCATTTTTTTTTCAACCCATAGTGGCTATATTTCCACATGTCTTTATAAGGGAAAGACTCCCTATACAGGTACTTGATTGTTGCTTAGAAGAAAGAGAGCATGGGACCCAGCCTTGGCTTGCGATGCTGCTGAGCTTCATTTTGTTTTACTGTACTTTGGTATTGTATTGTACTTGATTGTAGTGTATCTTGTTTTCAATGTTTTCTTAGAACATGTGACATCCTACATCATTTGTTATTATATACCATATGTCTATCTTGATCTTAAGTCATTAGTTGTTTACTCTAGTTTCATGTTGTTTACCGCTTCCGTTATTTCCATTTTTATTCCATTTTTTCACACTCTTCCAATGAGGTCATTTTTCCCCACTATCACACTCTGAGCCCTCACTTATAGTCTATAGCCTCTAGCATTTGGGAAAATGTTCTTGAGACCATGTGGCCAACCGGTCTGGCTATTGGTTTAGTGTTAAGTTGGTTCGGGACGTTACAACAAGTTAGTGTTTCGTTTAGTAAAATATTCCTTTGGTGTTGTGTATAAAATAATCCAAACATGGTTCTTTTATACATTGAACAAAATCTATACTCACTATTGTGTGAAATTAATTATATCAAAAGAACTTGGAATTGTATGTAACAAAATCCAAGAATAGTGTTGTGTATAGTGCAAGGTAATAAGGTGTTTCGTATAGCACAAGCTAATATTTGTGTACCATACAACACAAGACATTAGAGAAATTAAAAATAATTTATCGCAAAAAATCTTGAGGTGTTACAGGTATGATCCTACTGGTCGAGTCCATCGCATCTTTTGTTTTTGTCAGCAGGACTTTATCATAACACTTAATATATACTAATTATATGATCAATATTCGATGTATATATTATCTATGAGTGTAATGATTAAAAATATTTAGGGTATCATTGGATATAACATATAGTGGTCCAATATAACAAAATAAGTGCATGTATTTTTTATAACCACCTTACATAATAGGGAATTTAATGCAATCATGAAGGGAAATTCATTTATAAAAGATCAGTTTCTTGCATTATTACCCTTAAGAACTTTCACCCTTGAAATTTTCAATTAATATATTAAAACAAATGAATGTTCTTATGTTTAATTACCTCTTCCATTCCCCTGTGAGTAGTCGTGTTTTTATAACATTCGATCTATGGTATAAAAACATCACATGTTTCTCATTATATGAATGATCATTATTCAATGGTACCACCTCTGGATTCAGTACATATGAGGAGTATGGTACATACGTTATCAAGAGGGATAAATAAAACAGATCATGTACTTAATATAGGTTAGTTGGGTGTTCTATTAAATATTATATAGCTCTGATAATATTTAGGATGTCTAAGGGGTCGATGTATCTTGGAATAATCTTTCCCTTCTTCCTTAACCTCATAACTTTTTCCATAGAGATATACAAAGGAACACTTTGTATCTAACCTCAAACTCTAGATCACATCATCAATTTTCTGTAAATCTTTTCCATTAACATTGCATGGATTTCTAATGATGCTGAATGGTTTGAACATTATATATCATATCTTGGAAAATATTAGGTTCCACAAGCTTCCACACTCCAACTTTATCCCAGCATTCTAGAGTCTGACACAACTTTTCATAAATTTCCTCATAAGGAGTCATTTTAATGACATATTGTAAAATGTTGATATAAGATAACTCCACTATTTGGAGGTTTTGATCTCAATATCATTGGAAATCCATTGAATATGATCTCGACATATCCTCTAGAGTTTGAATGTTCCTTTTAGACATACCATTCATATGATCCTCATTAGAAGTGCTAAATCCCAAGTATATATTTAATGATTGTTTAAGGATTCTCTAAAATCTTGAGGTAACCCTCGAATATTGATCAGATTCAATGGAGAGTGGTAATCCATGAAGTATTACCATTTCCCTTATTCATATCTTACTGATTAATTCAAGAGATAAATCCTCCTTTATGTCAATTAAATGCACTGACATGGTAAGGTGATTGACTACCACCCAGATTACGTTATTTCCTTTAGGTTTATTATGGAGTACTATGATGAAATTCATGGTTATGTTTTATCATTTTCATAATGGTATGGGAAATGGTTTTATCATACCCTTAGTCTTTATTTATTCAACCTTGAATTTCTGGAATACCAAGAATTGAGATATAAAATCTACAATATCTCTCTTCATGTTATCCTATGAGAAATTTTGCTTCAAATATCTATATATCTTAGTGCTTCCTAGATGAATAGAGAAAGATGAGATATATGAATCATCTAAAATTTCCCTCTTAAATTTTTCTTTTTGTGAGACACATATAGTGTTTGTAAACTCTATAACTCCATTTCCTAAAAAGGTGAAGAATGAATTATTCACTACCTTATTATATAGAAACTCATAATATTTTCTACCTCCTTGATCCTATAAATAATGGATGGTTGAATAGTTATTTGAGAAATGTAAGATGAATATCATTTTATTATTCCCTTGTCCATACTTTCTATGTCCAAGGATATTGGATCCCATGAAATCCTCATCATGGATAGAGTAATGAGATTCTTTCTACTATGAGAATCTACTGCATTTTTCTTCTTCCAAGGATTGTAATGGATTGAAAAATCACTATCCTTGATTAGCTCAAACAACCTATGTTGTTTTATATTATGATCCTTCTATGTTAATATATAATTGATCCTTTCATGTTCAATATATATATATATATAACACTTATCCCCATAGAGATAATGCCTACATATATATATCATGAAGATCAATACAAAGA
This sequence comes from Viscum album, assembly GCA_963277665.1. Classification (NCBI taxonomy): domain Eukaryota; kingdom Viridiplantae; phylum Streptophyta; class Magnoliopsida; order Santalales; family Viscaceae; genus Viscum; species Viscum album. The sequence continues at coordinate 1,401,945,323 of OY728148.1, read as the reverse complement.
ATTCTAGATCAAGATTTGGATAGTTAAGCTCAAAGGTCTTTAGTTTGTTGGATGAATGGGATATTAATTTGTTATTATTCATTATCAAACAACCCAATATCTCTTTTAATGAATCGATGTAGATCCAAATCCAGCCCCACTAGTGGGTAATGTGAGAACAAGTGCAGTGATTAGACTCTTGTTCAGCTATTCAAAACATTCATAACATCAATAATTTCCAACAAACATGTCTCCTTTTCCAATTATCTTGGTCATGGGGTTGACAATTGTGAGAATTTTCTCACAAATGGATGATAATACCCATCTAATCAACAAAAACTAGGGATATTAATCACATATTTTGGTCTAGTCCACACTTCAGCCATCTTCATTTTTTAGGGATCCATATATATCATTTTAATAGTGATTTCATGCCCTAGTAAAATCAATTTTTCTAAATAGAACTCACATTTACTATACTTTGAATACATATTTTCTTTCTATAATGTCATCAGAACAGTATTAAAATGCTTCTCAGGTTCCTCCTTGATTTTGGACTAGAAAAGAACATCATTAATAAAGACTACCAAATACATTTTGACATAACCCCTAAATAATCTATTCATCAAATCTGTGAAGATTTTTGGAGCATTAGTAAGTCCAAATAGCATCACTATGAATATATAGTGCATGCACCTTATACCAAAGTAAATCTTGGAGGCATCCTACTTCTTCAACTTTACTTGATAATATCCAAAAAAAATGATCTACCCTAAGAAAATACTAGGTTCCATGTATGTAATGTCACATACCCTCCTGGTCTATTACTTTTCTAAATCCTGATGTTTGAGGAATCCTACGGACTATCGGTGACTGATTGAGGTGTTTTCCAAATTTCAGGTTAGACAAATGGTGGCACCGAGGGGCGTCGGTGGCACCGATGGGCGTCGGTGGCACCGATGGGCGTCGGTGGCACCGATGGGCGTCGGTGGCACCGATGGGAATCAGTGGCACCGATGGGCGTCAGTAGCACTGATGGGAATAGTTTCCAATGATGGGAATCGGTGGAACCGATGGGCATCGGTGGCACCGATGAGCATTAGTGGAACTGATCTGCCATGGTGGCACTGATGGACTATGGGTGGCATCGATGGACCATCAGTGGCACCTATCTTCCATCCGTACTAGGGAGACGGTGTCAGGAAAACAGTGCTAGGGTGTTGGTGACTCTCCCATCGATAATTCATTTCCAGCATCTCCTGAACTTTTCCAGTTTCACTCCTGTAATGTAAATTTTGACGTAAAACAGTTTTAAATGCTTCTTTTAAAGTGATTTAAGGATATTTTAAAACCCAAAAATGATATCTCAAATCCCATAAAAGTGGGGAAAATCTCAATTAACAAAAAGTGTGGCATGTCATACCCTTTTCTACATTTTCCATCCTCCCATGTTTTTCTGTTTCACCCTAATTACGTGTCGTTTTCTGTTTAAAGTAAATCTATCAAATCACAGTCCTCTATTGGTCTATCTCTACTATTTTTTAGGGGAATTATTAAATCTCAATTAATCCCAATGTGTGAAACCACCGATCAGCATGGTTAAGCCACGATATGACTTTTAAGTACATCAAAATGGTCTCCCTGGTTATTGGATATGGCCTCTTCTTGAGTCGAGATCCTCACTTCCTTCTTCCTTTTTGTTCTCTAAGTGCACCTCGAGACTTCCACTAAAGATGAATCATGCACTCGTACTGGAGCTCACACCGCTCAGCATTAGAGTTCTTCCTACAATTTGCGCTTCCCCGGTTCTTTGAACAACACGAAAACTTCGATCCTTGATCATCCAAGTAGGGGTTTTTCTTTGTCTCTCTTTACTGTGCATCATGCGGGCTGGGTATGATAATGTTCACTCGGGATGTAGATGAAACCAACCTTAAGGAAGATAATAAATAGACTTTTAATAATGAAGGGATGGGTAAGTTGAATATTTTACTATATTTATTCCTTTTTATGTTTTGGATTTTATGGGATCATGGTCATTTTTGATCCTTTCTTGCGCACTAATGAAGCTCTAATTTTCTAGATAATTTTGTTATTAAATGATTGTAACATGGAAACTGATTAATCACGTAATCTTTGTTGACTTAATGAAAGCCCGATGATTAAGAATTCTTTTTTGATCACCACAGTTAACCAAACAAAATGAAGGGACGTAATGAATGGGGTTGGCTAAATCTGAAAACGTCTTTGATATTTTCTAGTGATATGCATGGTTGTTCTGTTTGATGTTTGAGGGGTGACGTCTATGGTAATGGAATCTCTGGCTGAGAGGTTATTGGTTTGTGAATTTGGGGCCATGTGGAGTCAGTGGTAAATTTTCTAGACCCCATAAGTTGGGTCTTGGTTTGGTTCTATTACTTTGAGGGATCTCACAAATCCCTTTTTATGTCATTACTTACAAGAGAACCGGGAGGGAATGCTCAATGTCATGCTTGGCTATTTTTCTCCCAGTTGTTTCTTTGTATTAGGGATATGCCTCTAATTTTCTTATTATTAAAGTAATATTTAAATTAAATCATTGAACATGATAATGAGAACCAGTATAATGGGGAACTATTTTCCAGAAATGGGATGTGCTCTGGTTGTGTCTATTGTGTACTTTTGCATCTAGGGATAGATGTGAGAGTGGTGGTGAACGAGCTAGTCGTTGGTTTCGGGACCCTTAGGTCAGGATGAGTGCTTGATAACCAATATTTATAAAATTTAGTTCTTTTTTTTCTTATACTCACCCTACCCATTTTGATCAATTTGTGCCGAACACCCACATTTCATGGGGGAGGGTGTTTTTTCCAACATTCCTATGAGTGGATAGTTATTATCTCCTTTTCTACTCCCTCTCCCAGGTAGCCCAAGACTCTTCAGGCAGGCTGTGATGGACTATGGTTCATTATTTCCCAATACTCTCTAGGTATGGTGTGTTGTGGTGGGTGGATCAGTTGTGTGTAGGAATGTTTTTTCCCAAGTGTCTTTGGGTTGAGGCCTAGGTGTCATCGGGCATGACAGTGGTTGTTCTAGCCCAGGTTTCTTTAGGCGTGGTGGTGGTTTTCTGGCCCATGTTTCTTCAGGTGTGGTGGTGTTTGTTGTTGCCCAGGTGTCTATGGGAGTGGTTATGTGTGGTTGTGGGGGTCCAGGTGTTTTTGGGTGAGATAGTTGTGTGATTGGGATGGCCCATGGGGTTGTTGTTGGGAAGGTAGTGGGACTATAGTGGAATCTATGGGGGTGGTCTGATGTGTAGAATGCCCTAACTATCTAGTGGGAAAGTGGTTTGGGGTAACCAAATATTGATGTACTATTACTATTACTTTACCTAACTTGCATTATTTTGGGAGTATGCCTTGATGAGGCTAGGTGGATAGTTTCCTTACTATGTGTTTTAGTTGTCTCTATTTATCCCGGGGCATTAGAATGTCTCCCCACTTGTGCACGAGAGCTTTTGGTTTTCCCTTCTAAGTATACATTTATACTCACCCTACAAATATAAAACATCTTTCATGTTTCCAAGAGGACTTTGATGGCCCTTCTAGACCTTACTCACTCGGGCGTCGGGAGTTTTCATTGCTATTTTTCCTTTCATTTGGTACTTTTCTTCAAAGTTTCTTCTTCTTTGTAACAGTTTAATTTGGACATGCATATGAGAATGGATTTTGGGATTTACTCTTATTTTAGTATTTGGAGTTTTTTGGGATTTACCGTCTTATCTCCTGATCTTATTAAATAAAAAGGAAAATTCCTTCTATTTTACATGATATTATTTACCCTTGGTCCATTTCTCCACTCTAAGGCCTATTGAAGGTGGGACTCAAGGGTAATTATCTCTCCTTCAGCTTGAGGAAGGTAGGGTATGGCAGTTTTTTGTCCCGTCCCTCATCCTGGGGAAGACAGGTCATGATAGAATAGTATCAGAGCTGATGGTTGAGGGATAGGATGGAGTTTGGGGTTAGGCACAATGAGGATTTCATGGGATGGTAGGTAAACAATTCTAGGAAATCTTGGTGCCTAAAATAGGCCCGGGAAGACTAGCTAAGACATAGGATTTTAAGTCCCCCATGATCTGGTGCAAGGACTATGGACCTACTTAACGACCAAGTGAGGATACACCGATTGCATGGTAGAGACCCTAGGAAAGGTATATGCATCATAATGACTTTTTTTCTTGTGTGACTTTGGTGTTTTGGAAAATTTAAAATAAATAGAAAGTTTAAACAAACATTAAACAAGTATTTTCCTCACTACTCGGGCTTAGGAATTCTTTGTTTCTCTTTTCAGTTAGGGCACCCATACGATGACCATTAGTAGTGTGGGTGGTCAAGGACCAGTAGGTTCGTATGGTCGATCAATAGAGGATTGACCAAGAGGAATAGGAAGAAGTATTGCAGAAGACTCTATCTTCTTTTTAGCGGTGGACCCTCGGGAAGTACGAGAGAAGTTTTTGCAACTTAGAGATAGAGGGTTGTCTTGAGGAGCTGGAGATTACCTTTAGATTGATCTGTGGTCTGAGAGAATATTGGGTTCCGTTGTTAGTTAGTCAGTTGTAGGGGGAAGCACGTCGGTGGTAGATGCTCTACCTTGGGGAGAAGATGGAGACTAAGGTTTTGTGGGTTGACTTCAAGAAGGATTTCCAGGCATAATTCCTTTCTTCCGTAATGAAGGCCAAAAATATGCAAGAGTTTCTCTCCCTCTAGAAAGGGAGTATGTCAGTAAGGGATTTGGGGATCAAGTTCAAGGATCTACATCATTTATCTCATGACCTATTCCTAAATGAGGATTCATGGGCAAGTCACTTAGAGGAGGTGCTTCAATCATCACTTCAGTATGTTGTTACTCCTTTCACTCTGCCAACATACATGGAGGTTTAAAAGAAGGCTCAAGTCATGGAGAGGATGCATAGGTTGGGAGGTGTGATGAAAGAGGGGATCCAGTTGAGATTGTCAATGGGGAAAGCCATTAGGATCAGACCTCCAGCCTTAGGACCTTCCAAGTTTTGGCCAGCGGGGAGTAGGCCTCAGCGGTTCCAATTCTGATCTCTCGGTCCTCACCCATTCCCCAAAAGCATAGGACTGAGGTACTTTATCTGTGGCAGTCATGGGAATATTTGAAATCCATGCCATGACCAAGTGTAGTATGGTGGGGTTTGGAAAATTGAGCACCCACATCAGTAGCACCAGTTGTCGGCCAGACCTTTTTAGCAGTAGCAGTAGGGATAGCGAGCTCCCTCTCCACCAAGGGAGGACAGTGCCGAAGGAGGCTGAACTTAGGGTGCTCCACAGGGACCTTGGCTAGGGTATGATCGTGGAGGCGGATGACAACCGAGGGGAAAAGGATCTGGGCATGTGTAGTTGCACACCTTAGAGGAAACAGTTCCAGTAGGGCCAGAGGTCATTCGAGGTATAAGCAGTTTGTTTAGTACTCTTGTTTGCACCTTGTTTGATTCCAGAGCTTTGCACTACTTTTTTCCACCTAGTATGGCCCATGCCTTGGGTGTATACGTAGATATACTTTCCATTCCCCTGGTGTTGAGAACGTTAGTTGGAGGTCAGACCAACCTTTTTAATGTTTTTTGAGGATATAGACTGATTTTGGGCCGCATTAGTCCAGTGGGTATGTATTTCTACTACAAATGCATCCATAGGATTTCATCCTAGGCATCGACTATTATTTTTTTATGTAAACTATTATTGAATTCTTCTGGATAAGGGTCGTGTTCTTAGATATGGGTGGCCAGCGTGTATCTTTCATTGGCGAGCAGGATTGCCAGGAGAGCAGCCAGCTGGTGGAGCCCCTTCTTTCTTTGATAGCCGAGATGTCAGTGTAATGGGTATAATCATAGATTTTGGAAGTTTTAGGTATTGTCAATGAGTTCTTTAACTTCTTCCCTGAAGAGGTTGTGACTCTACCCCCTAGATGTGATGTTGAGTTTGGGATAGACTTACAACCTAGAGCCCTTCTGATTTAGATGGATCCTTTTCGTATGGAACCTTCTGTGTTGCAGGATTTGTGGATTTAGGTTGATGACATGATGAAGAAGGGTTTTATTTGACTAAGAGTATCGCCATGGGGTGCTCCAGTCTTGTTTGTAATGAAGGAAAACGGTGGTGTAAAGCTATTAATATACTACCAAAGACTAAATTAGGTGATGGCCAAGAACCGTTACCCCCTCCCAAGTATCGAATACCGTTTTGAAAAGTTTAAGGGAGTAGGTTGGTTCTCTAAGATCATCATGTGGTCTGGAAATCACGAGTTGAGGGGAAAGGAGGAAGACATCTCAAAAACTAATTTCAGGTGCAGGTATGGTCACTTTGAGTTCGTGGTCATGTCGTTCGGTGTTACAAACACACCATCTGTGTACATGGGGCCAATGAGATTTGTTTTCCACAAGTATCTAGACCGATTTGTGGTCGTGTTCATCGATTCCATCTTGATCTACTCAAGATCAGAGGAGGACCATGTCGAGCGTATAATGACTGTTTTGGAAGTCCTCTGAAACCACCTTCTCTACAGAAAGTTGTCCAAGTGCATGTTCTGGACACGATAGGTGCACTTCCTGGGAAACATGGTGTCCTAGTAGGGAATAGAAGTGGACCTGTTGAAGCTCGAATCGGTTTTTTCTTGGGCATCACCCAATAACATGGTAGAGTTTCGTTGTTTCTTAGGACTGGAAGGTTACTACCGGAGCTTTTTACCTGACTTCTATCAAGTCACAGCGGATTTTATGGTTTTGACCAAAAAAGACCAGAATCTTGTATGGAGTGGATATTGCTAGGAAACTTTCAGTTATCTGAAATGGAAGTTGGTCAGTGCCCTAGTATTGAGGTTTCCAAAGGAAGGGGTAATGTTTGAAGTGTTTTTTGATGCTTACTATATAGGACTTGCGTGTGTGATGATGCAGTAGTGTGGAGAGATCTCTTATGGGTCTAGGATGGTATGCCCTCAAGAATGTAACTATTCCACCCACGACCTAGATCTTGCATTGGTTATGTTCGCACTGATGTTTTGGCGGCATTACCTTATTGGGGAATGCTTTGTGTTCTTCACAGATCACAAGATCTTGGGGTATGTCTTCTCCCAGTGAGACCTGAACTTGCGGAAATAGTGGTGGATGAAGTTTCTTCAGTATTAAAACTTTGATATCTTCTACACCTCGGGAAAGGGGAATGTTCTAGTTGATACCTTAAGTAGGAAGTCGCAGAAGGATGTGGTTTGGGAGTCAAAATATGCTTAGAAAGAAATGGAGGAGTTGTTTGCTTTACATCTCGTCATGAGAGCGGTAGATGATAGAGGCTATCTATTTCATATGAAAGTGCATTCTTCCTTGGTATGGTAAGTGGAGGAGTCTCAGTGGGGAGACTCAGAGGCCGAAGTGATGCGTGATCGGGTTATCCAGGGTGATGCTCTGAAACGATGGTCAAAGGATAGTCATAATTGAATGTTGTTGTCTGGGAAGTTGTTTGATCTAGTGTAAATGCATGAGGGAGTTCTCAGTGAGTTCCATAACTCACCCTTGGTGGTACATCCAAGATTCTATGAGATGTATCGGGGCTTGAGAGGTCAGTTTTGGTGGCCCGGAGTGAAGCGAGTAGTGGTGGAGTTTGTGGAAAAGTAACTTGTGTGTTTGTAGGTGAAGGGTGGACACCATGTTATCGGAAGTCTATTGTAGACCTTAGAAATTCATGAGTGGAAGTGGGATGACGTATCGATGAACTTCATCACAAGACTACCCAAATTTGAGGAAGGATGTGATGCCATCTGGGTAGTGGTGGACCTATTGATGAAATCAGCTCACTTCTTAGCAGTTAATGAGTCGAGCGCAGTGGATTCCATAGCATATAAGTATGTGGGTGAAGTTGTGTGGTTGCATGGAGTTCCCAAAACCATCATTTCGTTTTGGGATACACACTTTACTTCTCGAGTCTATAATGGATTATATCATGATCTTGGCACCCATCTATGACTTAGCACTGCTTTCCACCCTTAGACGGATGGGCCGACAGATAGAACCATCTAGACATTAGAGGATATGTTGTAACCATGTGTTCTGGACTTTAGAGGATCGTGGGTATGACACTTTCCCCTGTTGGAGTTTTCCTACAATAATAGATATCACTCTACCATTGGCATGGAACCATTTGAATCCTTGTACGGGAGACCATGTCATCCACCCCTATGCTGGACATAGGTTGGGGAGGTAGGTGTTCTTGCCCAGAGGTGACACAGAGCCTAATGGATAAGTTTTAGCTTGTGAATAAGAGGATTAAGGTGTCTCAATTCCGGTATAATTCATATTCCAATCATAGTAGGAGAACTTTGGAGTTCAAGGTTGGATACCATGTGTTCTTAAAGGTCTCCCCTCGGTGTGGACAGTAGAGGTTTGGCAGGGGGAGTAAGCTTTCTCTCAGGTTAATCAGACCCTTCGAGGTGTTGGGACGAGTCGGTGAGGTGGCATATCAGATGGAATTGCCATCACCATTTGTGAGGATCCATAATGTCTTCCATGTATCTTATCATCATCAGTATCTACACAATGAATCCCATATCTTCGACTAGGGAGAGTTGGATATCAAGGATGAAGCGAAGTTCGTGGAGTGACCGGTAAGAATCTAAGAACATAAGGAGAATGTTCTTTGTGGAAGGACCATTCCATTGGTTTGTGTGTTGTGGAGGCATGGTGGCCTTGAGGAGAGTACCTAGGAATGAGAGGTACAGATGTGTGCCTAGTACCCAAAGCTATTCTGAGTTTTGATCTAGTGTTTTCTTTGTGATTTTTTGTGATGTAATACTTGACCTTGTTTGCTATAAGATGGGTTGTTTCCATTGTTCTATGAATTTTTGTGAAGAGTCCTGACTATGGGGGGGATGACTTGATCTCTAATCAAGATGCATTAAGGTGGATGCGATTAAACCCGTGTGGGTGAGTCAATGCCTCCCAAATCAGATAGTATCTTGAAATGGAGAGAGAGACTCCCTAATCTATAAGTCAGGACGATGTGACCTTTCTATGGTTTGTGGTTACTTGGGGGAGAGGAACGGTATTTTGTTTTTGGTTTTTCAAAAGATAGATGAGAGAGGTGTTCCTAGATGTCGGGGTTTTATTCTAGCTTTCGAACAACTCTAGGGAGGTTTGTCCCTAAGGGGTATCTTACGATGTGGTTGTTCGGAACCCTCTATTTTCTTTGGGTTTTCTCTCAAATTATTGAGGGTGATAATAGTTTGAGAGTTATATGATGTAATGGCCCAGACCCTCCTAGTCCATTATATTGCCAAATCCTGATGTTTGAGGCATCCTGAGGACCATCAGTAACTCATTAAGGAGTTTTCCACATTTCAGGTTGGACGAACAGTGGCACTGATTCGCATCGGTGGCACTGATGGGCATCAGTGGAACCAATGGGAAATGATGGAACCAATCGGTATCTATGGAACTGAGGGGTTTCGGTGGCACCGATTGGCCTCGGTGGCATCGATGGGAGTCGGTGGCACCGTGGGGCGTCGGTGGCACTGTGGGGCATCGGTGGCACCGATGGGTGTCGGTGGCCTCAATCAGCCATCGGTGGAACTAATGGACCATTGGTGGCAATGATCAGCCATCAGTGGAATAGATGGTCATTAGTGGAACTGATCATCCATCGGTGGAAATGGTGGACATCGTTACCAGGGAGATGGTGTCAGGGCAGTGTTTCCAGGGTGTCAGTGACTCACCCATCAGTAAGACATTTCTAGCTTCTTCTGAACTTTTCCAGTTTCTTTCTAGTAACATATATTTTGATGTAAATTTTTTTAAACACCTTTATAAAGTAATTTAATTCCATTTTAAACCCATAAATGATATCTTTAATCCCCCAATAGTGGGGAACCCTTTATTACAAAAACTTATGGCATGGCACCCCCTTTATCACATTTTCCAGCCTACCGTGTTTTCCAGTTTCACCCCTATTACGTTTCTTTCTCCTTTTAAAGTAAATCTATCAACTTACAGTTATCCACTAGTCTATCTCCACTATTTATAAGGGGAATGATTAAATATTAATTAGTCCCAATGTGTGAAACCACCGAGCCATGTGTTCAAGCCATAATATGACTTTTATGTACTTCTAAATGGTCTCTCTGATTTTAGGATCTCGCCTCTTCCTAAGTTGAGATCCTCTCTTACTTATTCCTTTTAGTTCTCTAAGTGAACCTCTAGACTTCCTCCAGAGACGAATCGTGTTCCCATGTCGGAGCTCTTTCCACTCAGCCTTGGAGTTCTTCCTGTAAGTTGTTCTTCCCCAGTTCTTACAGCAATGGGAAAACATCGATCATGGATCATCCAAGTAGGGATTTTTCCTTAGTCTCTATTTACAGTGCATCATACGGGGTGGGTATAATAATATTACCTTGGGACTTAGATGAAACCAACCATAGAGAAGATAATAAATAGACTTTAAAGAATGAAGGGGTTGGGAAGTTGATAATGTTGTTGGGTTTTTACCTTTTTTTATATTGTGGATTATATGGGCTCATGTCCACTAAAAATCATGGTCATTGGTGGTCCATTATTTTGCACTAATGAAGCTCTATTTTAATAAATAAACTTGTGATTGAATGATTGTAACATGGTAGTTGATTAATCAAGTAAACTTGGTTGACTAAATGGATGATTGAGGAATAAGAACCCTTGTGTGATCACCCCGGTTAACCAAACAAAAGGAAGGGACTTAATGAATGGTGTTGGATAAATCTAAAAACTTATTTTCTCGGTTATGGTGATATTCATGGTTCTTCTGTTTGATGTTTGTGGGGTGACATGGATGGGAATGGAATATCTGGTTGAGAGGCCGTTGGTTTGTGAATTTGGTGCCATGTAGAGCAGGTGGTATATGTTCTGAACCCCATAAGTTGGGGATTGGTTTGGTTTTAGTACTTCAAGGGATCTCACGAATCCCTTTTGATATTGTTAATTTCAAGAGAACCAGAAGTGAATGCTTAAAGGATTTCTTGGCTATTTTTCTCCCAGTTACTGTTTTGGATTATCAATATGGATGTTTCTTTCTCAGTAGTGAAGGAATATTTAAATGAAATCATTTGAAAATGATAATGATAACTGGTATAATGGGGAACTATTTTCCAGAAATGGGTTGTTCTCTGGTTGTGGTTATTGTGTACTAGTGCATGTATGGATTGCAGTAATAGTGGTTTTGTATGTGCTATTTGTTGGTGTCGGGACCCTTAGGTGGGGATGAGTGCTTGATTACCTATATGTATAAAATTTGGTTCTTGTGTTTCTTATATGCACCCCACCCATTTTGAGCACGTCATTCCAAACATTTCCATTTCATGGGGGAGGGTGTTTTTTCCAACATTCCTTTGAGAGGATGGTTATTATCTCATTTTCTTCTCTCTCTCCCAAGTATCCCAACACTCTTCGGGAAGGCTATTATGGCCTAAGGTTCATTATGGCCCAAGACACTTAGGTATGGGTGTGTTGTGGTGGTTTTACCAGGTGTTTGTGGGTAGGTTTGTTTCCCATGTGTCAGTGGTTGTTTTGGACCAGGTGTCATCAGGTGTGGAAGTGTCTGTTCTGGACCAAGTTTCATTAAGTGTGGTGCTAATTGTTGTGTCCCATTTATGTTTCAGGTGTGGTTATGTGTGGTTTTAGTGGCCCAGGGGTTTGTAGGTGGGATATATGTTAGGCTGGGATGGCCCATGGGGTTGTTATTGGGGTGGCAGGGGGACTGTAGTGGAATCTGTGGGGGAGGTCTGATGTGTAAGATATCCAAAATAACCAATGGGAAAGTGGTGTAGGGTAACCAAATATCAATGTTCTATTAAAATTATATTACCTAACATGAATTATTTGGGGAGTGTGCCTTGGGGAGGTTGGGTGGATAGTTTCTTTACTAGGTTTTTTGATTATCACTATTTCTCACGAGGCATTAGAATGTCTCCCCACTTGTGAACTGGAGATTTTGGTTTTCCCTTCTAAATATACCTATATACTCACCTTTATAAATATTCTTTTAGGTTTCCAGGAGGACTTTAAGAACCGTTTCGGACCGTACTTGCTCAGGCATCTGGAGTTTTCATTTCTTCTTTTCCTTTCTTTAGGTACTTTCCTTCCGAGTTTCTTGTACATCGTATCACTTTATTTTGGACATGCATATTAGAATGAATTTTATAATTTTCTTTTGTTTCTATTTTTGGAGATGTTTGGGATTAACCGTCTTATATTCCAATCTTATTAAATAAAAAGGGTAATGCCTTCCATTTTACATGAGATTATATACCCTTGGTGCTAGTTTCCACTCCCGGACCTATTGAATGTGAGACTCGGGGGACATTATCCCTCCTTCAACTTGAGAAAGGAAGGGTCTGGGGGTTTTATATCCCTTCCCTCATCTTGGAGAAGATGGTTCATGATAATGTATCTAATTGAACAAGTCATAAATCCATGAAAGTGTATACTTTTTCTTTATCGTGATATTTTAATCTCGTGAAAATTAATGTAGAGGGACATTGACCCAAATTTATTCTTGATGAAGAAGACTAGTTCCCTACAGGATGAAACACTTGGTCATATAAACCCTTTATTCATATTCTTCTATATTTGTTTATTCAATTCATCGAGTTCAAAAAAAATCTTTCTATATAGAGTTTTCGATATTTGAAAATACCAAGGTATAATAATATAAATAGAATAAAAAATTGGTACAAAATAATATCCATGCTTGAGAAATTGGTACTAAATAATATTCATCCTCCTCTTTCACTTGTATAGAATTGGTGGGTGATTCACTATACAGATGGTGGTTTCCTTCTCTCATCAATTTATGTTCTCTACATATAAGGAAATCCAATTCATGCCCATAATTACATAAAATTCCTCTTAAGGGTGTATCACAAGGATTTATAGGTATTTCGTCCAACAAATTATTATATGGTGGGAGTTATATACTTAAATACAATAATTATTACATTTTCATTTTTCACTGATATCTCTATTTCCAGGCTTTTTGGTGGTGTTTTAATGGTTCGACTAAACTTGAGAGATAGAAAATAATGCATATAAATAGAATCAAAAATTATATTTTCTATTCTTGAATAAATGATTAGAATACTTGTCACCACTTCGTTTTGAGCATCCACCTCCATAGTTGTGATGGAATAAGCTCACCCTTACTCTCTAGGCCTTGGGGTTATTATATTCAATTGTTATTTAAAAACCTTGTCTTAGTGCATTAACTCGAATAGTGTCTATGTTCCATGCTATGAAAACACAAGAAAATGGGTTGAGCATTGACATAAGCATTCCATTATTCCATCACATTGTTGGGTTTATCCAATCATAAATTATTAGTTAGGTTCCCTTCCTTCCCACACCTAAAGCATTTCATCATCCCTTTTTTGAAATTTATAGTGTTCTTCTTCTCACATCTTTGATATGTGGGATGTTGAATTTTTTTTCTAGTATTAGATTTCTCCATCACACAATCCGAATTAAGCTCTACTTTCTGCTACAAATCACCATTATACCTTTAAGATTCACTGATATCCCATTTCAACATTGAGGGAAAATCAGACAATTTCCACCAAACTATCAATGTTCTGAATGGTAAAACTTTTCATAAACTCGTATTTATTCCACCAAAAGAGTGAAAAATTTTATATTTGGTGGTAATGAAAATGTAGGAGGCATATAATACAAGTCTTGTAATGTTTTACTCACACACACTAATAGATTATTTATACTTTTTCTTGAGTCTAATAAAATCCCACTCTATTTTATGTTGGAGAGTGAAAGGAAAATATTTATCGAAAACCATTTTATGGAATTCCTACAACTCCATCACTTTGATTGCATCCTCTGGATTCATATTCTTTCCCAATGTCCACCATTGATCAGCTTATTCTTTTATATGATAAATATCCAACATAAAATTCTATATCATAGAGTATTGAAGGACATAGAAGATAATTTCATTAGAGCTGATCCATTATTCCAAAATTAAGGTTTTGGAATAACCACTGAAATTTGGTGGCCTTTTTCACATGAATGTCTCAATTTCAATTTTTTATTTCATAGTGGTATTTGGGTGTTCCTCGTGATTCTTGTTTCTCTCTAGAACCTGAGTCAATTTCCAAAGTATCATCACAAATTTTTTAATTATTTCTCCCATTATGTTGGCAATATCATTTGGTCATTCATCACATTCCCTCGCATACTTATTGGATTTTTTCCTCCAATTTCAATCCATTGACTAGAATAATGGGAAATTTAGGGATGAATTTTTTAAATTTTAAAACACATATAAGGGAAACTATGAACATTAATGGGATTACTCATATATAATATAGATTTCTTAAGTGATGAATTTATATGCTTTAGTCAATGTTATCCATGATGTATTTCTTAATATTAAATATTATAGAAATTGTTTTCCCTTAATAATGGTTTGTAATGATCTTGGGAATTTATCAAAGCATATCCCCCAAGAGTGTCAAACCATGTGTGTATCATGTCCCATTTTCATTAACTAGTTCACGATTGATTCAAGGTAAATATGGTGTTTTCAGGGTTGTTACCCACATGTATATATATATTCTAAATCCACATCCATTTATAGTATCTAGACTAGGATTTATTTTATTAGAAACCACTTATTGTAAACTTTACTAAAAATAATGGATGTCTTCGTATGCTTATTTTAATCCCTACGGATTTCACTAGAGATTTATAATCTTAATCACAAAAATAATTTGATTTTACTTACATACCAACTATGAAAACACTTTTCTTTAATACACTTTATTTTATGATTTATTACAAAAAAAACACACTTAGTATAACCTAGAAGATCGATAAGACTAGTGTATTTGAGAGATTAGGTACATGGAACATCAACTTGATACATGGATACAACAATATTATTGAAAAATTCGTTAACATGCTTCTAAAATTCCATATATTTTAAAACTATATGGGATATCATGGGGAAATACATAAGAATAAGATGAGCTATAAAGACTAGTAACGGAATAAACAAAACATAACATGATAAATTTATTACATGTTAATCAATATGAATTTAAATTGAACATAAAAGGGGTGACAATAATAATATTAAATAATGAAGCATGATACCAAATTATAGAATAAAGGAAAAATGGGAATATGGAAACAAAATAAAACATCGAATAATAAAAACATGTCATAGCTAACTACCATGATATCATAAAATGGTGGAAAAAGTGCCATAATGGATTAGGATTACTCCCTAATTGAGAGGGCCAGTTTGGAATATACCTAACCCTGAGAGGGGTGTGAATTAGTGTCGGGGAATTTTTAAACCAATTCCAACTTTTTATCCCTGTACCTCCTGACCAGTTAGGATCATGATTCTATTATTCTCTTTTCCCTATCACATGAAATAATATGAAAGTAGTAAAAATATGAACATGATATTTTTACAGGGTTCACTACTCAATAAGAGCAGCTAAATCCTTTCCATGAATGGGAATAACTAGTTCATGGATTCCCCACTATAATGCGATAATTATTACAGTGTTTTGACTAGGAAAATAATACTCTAGTCAGTGTGAGTCATGACACTTTGGAAGGGAATAAAACAATCATTCCCAGTGTGATTCCCAACACTTCAGAGGGCGAAGGGAAACAATACTATTCCTGAACTAGTGATGACCAAGTTCAACTTACAACTTATTTGATAGTTTTTTATACTATATATGGAGACATTCTTAATCATTCTTCAAATGGGGTTTTAACACCAACAGAGTATTCAATCATTTCAACCCTGTTGGATGTCGCACTAATGCTTTGTAAGTCCTCTTCTTCTTATCCTTGTTACTTTCCTAGTAGCATGCAACTAACCAACCACTTATTCTCCCTTCTTCAGTTCAAGGCCAATTTCACACTTCTTTTTATTCATTATTATTATTTAGTGAAACAACTGACTGAACTACCACTTCTTCTTTTTCTTGGAAAGAATAAAAAACACCTTATTGATAATTCAAATATTGATGATAATCTTACATGGAACCATCTGAATCAACTCCCCTTTCTTCTTTTCATATATGCATGAGATCATGCATTTAGAAATTTGGTTGAACTCTTCTCTTCCCCTTTTATTCCTTCACAAGTGCACACAAATACAACATTTAAATAATGCACATGTTTGTATGCATGTATGACCTAACCTTTGGTCACAAACTACCTCAGGCCTCTTATTCCCTTTTTCTTCCATACTTTTCACTTGGTTCGAGTATATTTACATAATACACATGTGTTCATGTGTTTCATGTTTGTTCCTATTAAAACCTGAATGGGTGTAATCTTGCACTACCCCTTCCCTTATGCAGTATCCTTCTTCTTCAAACAACCTACAAATATTATAGTATTTACGTTCAAATAGGAGGGTTCTTACCTTCTCTTTGTGACCCCTAGAGACTTGTGGATCTTCTACTTTGTGCGAGCAAAGAGTTTCATGGGTCTGAATTTCCTCTTCTTACTACCAGAGTGGTTCACGGTTCGGGAATCTTCACATATCACAATGGGAGTGCAAGACTCAAACACTGGCTCATGGTGACATGGCCTTCGCAAAGTACAGTGAGGGTTTTGAGAAAACTTGTCATGTGTTTGCAGAAACCAGTCCGTGCTAACCACAGAACTTCTTTGAAAAGATGTTAGAGAGTGTGTGGCACTTTTCTAAGGATTTTAGGGTTACCTCTCCACAAAGTCATAAAGTCTTATGGGTTTCCTTTCTCCTTCTCTAAGAACATTGAACCAGGGAGTTCTCTTTTTTTGAAATGGAGGACTCAAATATATGGAGGAAAGCAGCTAGTTCTTCCTTTAGAAATATCATTTTTTTAGATGAGGATGAGATCATTTTCCACATTTTAATCTCACATGTTAATATCTTAAAATATTCCCTCTAAATTGGCCAATATCTTCTGTATTTAAAAATTCAGACTGCGAATGAGATATGCCATATATCACGGCATGTTTCCTTTTCAACACAGGCTCCCCATTTACAGTGATAAAATCTTGGGCATGCGGTGAGGATTGCATATGAATCACTATCGAAATATAACCTCGAATCCTTGTGGCATCATCAACACTGTTTTCCTTTGATAGAGTCTTCCTTTGAGATTCATGCATGCATGCAAGATGTATATTGCATGCATGGTCTCAGTTCGATCCTATAGCCCTCACAATGTCACCATGATTTTCTTTTCATATCCAATGATCATTCATGTGGTTGACCTTCATCTCGAGTGAGTGCCAGTGGCGGCATCATATAGTTATGGGAGGAAGATGACAATGTGGATTCTTCAAATGTCATGGGAGGATAAGATAAACAGGTTCGAACTCGCGTAGTGCGGATGGATGGACGACCATTATTAGATCTCGAGCGTGGATGAGATGTGTGGCTGAGATCACTTCTACATTTTTTAAATGACGAATAGTACCTACATGTTTTGTCTAACATCGAAACTTAGACACATGGATTTTTTTTAAATATCACTTTGCTCTACCACATCGCTAGATTACTCCATCTCCCTCAACGGTACCACCCTATACAATGTTCTCAATGGGCATTCTCTCCACCCACCCTCTCTAGGAGTGCTCTGCGCCCACTCTCTGCCACTTGTGGGCTTTCCTAGATGACTTCCCCATGGGCGTGGTTGAATCCTTTCCTACATGATCCTTGGGTTGAGGGTGGTTGGCTAGCTCGAGGTTTGGCCCATTTTTTTAAGTAAGGCCCCAAAAAAATAGTGTCCAGATAAATGTTAACTAGTAATGAAATGTAAGACACTTGGTACTTCAAATATACATGGCCACCTTCAAATGTGGAACTAAAAGCCTCTTCCACGTTTTTTTTGGAACTTGAATTCCAAATAACTTCTTCATCCTAAATTCATATTATTCATTATTGTAGAAAATGTATCACTTTTGATAAAAGTATTTAGAACTTAAGACCAGTGAAACGATTGTCTAATTTGTCACCATTATGAATTTCCCAATTCTCTACATATCATCATTACTTCATTTTAACTAGTATTGAAAACTATTGAAAACAAATACAACTTCATACACAAGGTGGTCCCAAATATCTCCTCCTTTGTATTTGTTGTAAATACTTCAAAGTTATTTCTCAAATGATTGTGTCAATATCAAAATGAGAATCTTCACTCTTCCCTTCACTTTTTTCCCTCCCCAAAACATTCATTTCACTTATTTACCCCTTATTGACAATAAATATAAAGTTCATGGTAGAAAGGACATCGTTTCGTACTAAAGAAATGTGTCATCAATAATTTCACTATAAGTCTACTTGAGCTATGCTTGGTGTAGAAGACAAGAGGATTTGATTTAGATAAAAAAGTTGTCCAGTACCCACTAATCATGATACCTCATGAGATGAGAACTCATATACATATCTTTTATAGTTTTTCACTTTCATTCCAAGATGAGGATAATATATGTGATATGAATCTTTCTAGGAATAATAAACCAGAAACTCATATACTCACTTCAAAAAATAGATCAAAATATTCAAGTGCAATGGGCAGTATAATTGAACTTGGGGAACTACCATTATTCTTATGTCATTGAGTAATTCTGTTACTCCCCTTTTGTAAAATGATCTTTTTTTGAGTAACCAAGGATGAGATATTAAGAAATTTCATACCTTTTCCAATGATATGATCTTCAAGAAATTTCTAGAGTAATTGAATTTGATACCAATTGAAGATGATACTAATTGAAATAATAACTCTGGAGGCTTCTTCATATGTCTCCCCCTCAAGGGAAGACTTCCCATCACTGATTATCAGGTTATCCCACTAAGAGCTTGCTCCACCTTTAATTACCTATATTATAAGAAAAAATAAAATAAATAAAAAATTTAAGGGAATAAGGTGGATCCTCCTTGATTCATGAATGTGAACAATAATGTTGAGATTGTTTTCTCAACCAGATATTCCATTATTCAAACATTCAAATTTGATCTTCAATTCTGGTTTTGATTGTGTGGATCTCAATACTTCTTCCATTTCGTTGTGTGTCTTCCTTCTTTCTTCAAAAGATTTCGAAGCACTAGAATCTCTTGGAGAAACTTTCATCTTCTTGAGGTATTATTCTTGGTATAGAATAAATATAATGAAATTTTTAATAGTGTGTTCTTCCTTGTTTCACCTAACACACATGACCTATTTATCTTCATTTAGAATCTTTTTTCCATTTCCTTTTGCACTTTTCTTAGCTCAGTCATCTTCAAATTTCCTAATTCATTCCAAATATTCTAGCTAGATAACTGATATATCATTATGAACTGGGGAAGAAAGTATGAATTTTCTACATGGCTTCTTCAGAGTGTTATTTATTTTAGAAGTTTTTTTGGATGCACTACCCTTAAACTTCTTAGATTTAGAATCCAAGTTTTTCTCACCTTTCTTTCTTGATATATTCTTGGTAGAATTTGTTTTTATAAAAATTTTCTAATTAATTCCCTAGGATGATTCTTCTTTCCTAGCCATATTTTTTGGCCTTATTTTCTTATCATCTTTGAATACATGTTGATATGGGATTTCACTAACCTTGTGACTACTACAATTTCATACATCACAGATATTGTCAAGAATTCCAAATATGTTTGCAGTATACATATGCTTCTGGGTCTGTGGAGGTTTCTATATACTCTCTGTTTTTCTCCCCCTAGATATGGGATTCCTTTGTTATTTTCTATTTTGAGGATTTTACCAACAATTTAGTTCACAATTCCCAAACCTCTTGCAACACCCACATTGACATAAAAACCTCTACTTCTTGATATCTTAAGTATTAGATTTCTAGGCATTATTCTTGATGTGTTGTTCTCTCTATGGGGAACGATATTTAAAATTCTTATTCCTATCCACCCAAGTCATGGTAGTGGGTTTCTCATTACCTTTCCTCATCCATACTTTTTTATAAATTTTCTTCCAAGATGAACTTTTTGTGGAAACACATTTAGAAACATGAGTACAAGATGTTATGGATGGTACCTTTACTTTCTCAGTTTCTTGTGGTAGATTAATGAGTGAAGCCATGTTCTTGTTGTCACATGTTGGAGTTCTGTTGATAATAGAATCCACCAATGAACATTGAGTTGTCCCATCAATTGTTTCCTTCTTTTTTTAAGTATCAATATATGTCTTCTCAAGATTGGTCAATAGATCTTTCATTTCAAGAAAATTCATTTTGAGAATGAATTTATTATCTTCAATCATATTTTTCTTCTCTTCACAAGATTTTTTCATTCCTTCAACATCATCTTCATGAAGATTCACTTTGTTTTGTAACAAAGAGTCAAGTTCTTTTACCTTCTTGGAATTTTCTTCCAAATATAACTCCTTGATATCAGTTATATTTTTCAAATCATCTTTAAGTACATCGATTTTCCCATTAAGAGTGTAATTGACTCTATAATTCTCTTTAAATTAACACCCCAATCTTCCATGGTATGTTTCCCTTTGAATAATGAAATAGCTTACATTGTACGCAACTTCGAGATTCTAACACACCGTGACCAATCAAACTAGCTGTTATGAATAGTAATACCCACTTTTTCAAATTTTATAAATTTTAACATTCAAAATGGACTTCATTTTTTTATTCGGAATATCAAAATTATCTTAGGGTGAAGTTTTGGTATTTTTTTGAAAAATTTCAATTTTTAATGAATAGTGAAAAAACAATACGTTATTGGTTAAAACCGAATTCTTATTTAAATGATTAGTTATTTTATATTAATTTATTTTTTGTCAAAATAGATACATAATACATATATATGTTCAACGTAATTCATTGGAGTCATTTTATAATAAGTTTAGATATATAAAATGTTAGCGAACTATTTACTGTCTTTTACCCACCACCTAGGAGCATCTGCAAATTTGTATAAAACATAATTTTACCACTTCTTTCAGTTGAATTTCAAAAATCTGAGAGACGTGGTTAATATAAGTTAGTAAAATTTGGTTCAAAAAGATAAAAATAATTTTTGGTGAATAGTAACTTTTTTCTTTTATTTATCACGGTTTAAAGTAAATAGGGTAATTAAGGGTAAAAATGATATCATAATTACCCTAACACATGTCCTAATTATATTGGATAAGTGTAATTAGACCAAAAAAAACCTTAGGAATAAAATATTATCTCATTTGGTCCACTTGTATTAGATTTGGACATTTATTATTATTTTATTTAAAGAAGAGTTAAAAAAGTTAAAATCAAAGTTTAATAAATAAACCATTTTTAATATAGGGTTATAAAAAAGATAAATTCGACAATAAATATTCATTAGAAATATAATAATATTTCCTAAATAATGGTTTCTTATTTATAATTTTTAGACATTAAATAATTATATTTATTTATGGCACAATGATGATGCAGTAATTACCTTATTAATGAAAGATTAAAATAATTTATATTATAAATATCCAAATATATTTAATTTGAGACTTTTAATTAATTATATTAGTTTACTAGGTTAATATGACATTTTAGGGTTTATTAAATTTATTTTTTCTAAGTAATAATGATGTTATGAATTTAGAAAAAATAAAATACCAAATAGAGTCAAGATTGATATAAAAGAGTTTTTAAAAAATATATTATATTATTAATTGGTATTCTATTCCTAAAAATCTAAGGTTCAGACAAAGGGATTCAATAATATTATATATATCATTAATTAACCCCATGAGGTTATTTTATAAGTTTATAGTATGTTTATTAACCATATAATACAAAAATACAAAGAGACAAGGTAAATGTCAAACTATTTAACTAAGAGTTAAATATAAAAGATAAGGTTAATATGATGCCTTAAACATGTATAAAACCTATTGTTTGAGATATTTTTTACCCATACCCACCATATAATTTAAATAATTTATTTTCATTCCATTATAAACCGAAAATTATTTTATTTTAAAATAATATTTCAAGCTTTTCCTAAAGTGACCTTCACCTCTCTTATAAAAGGGCACATCCTATTATCTCAAATTCACACCTTCCAAGCCATTTCGCTCAGAAACTCCTACCCAAATATCATCTCCATTGTCCTCTCTTCATCCTATAGGCCTTAATTTAGTCATAAAGCTAACCTATGGAGCCCTTTTGTTCAAATCAAAAGCAAGAACCCGAAGAAGAGGTAAATATTTTATCACCTCTTTCAAGTTATTTTCTTCTTTCACTTCCTATTTCATTGTTGTTTCCATTATAAAATAATAACTCCAGTATATTCTATATAATATGATGCTATTATAAAAATGGTACAACCAAATTCATTATTCTATCCATCCTATAAATTACTAAGTCACCATACGTGCATACGTGCAGATTACCATCTCCACGTCGTGGTGTTGTTTGTTATTCAAACACTTCATCATTTGGATGGGTATAATAATGAGTATAAATGATGTAAATAATAAAAATAACATGATAGATATTATGTATATATGATATACCATCCAATTATAAACTATTTTAATATCAAAAGAATGACATTGTCGCGTGCGCACGTAGGGATTACCATCTCCACGAACGCGATGAGATTCATTCCCCATCGTAATAATTCAAAAATAATTTTGATTTTATGATTAAAAACAATGTTTATGAACATAATATAATTCTATATATGAATAAAATACATCCTATCAAAACAAACAAGGCTTACATAACCAATCGTATAAAGGAAAACGAATCAGTTGGCACCCGAAATGATGATACTACTAAAATATCATTAACAAAGCAATATTAGAAGATCATATATGATATCATATTAATGTATATGGTTCATTTATAATTTAATAACAATTATTTAACCATTATACTGGAGTTGAAACTACCGTCGACCAAATAAAAGTACAAGGTAAGGGTTAATTTCACAATCTTCTTATTATCCAAGGTTGTTTTTATGTAAGTATCTACTGGGACCTCTTTATCATCCACATACATGTTTCTTAAAAAAGTATTCCAAAACATTTTTACTATTTACTAGACTATGGGTTAAAGTAATTTATACCACTGTTTGAATTTTTATAAAATGGTTTGAAAGGAATCTTTCCGTCGTTTTCCAAACAATTTACCTTATGACCTTTTCGACAAAATTATGGTAAGAATGTTTTTTTTACTTACACGGCGAGTTCGGCTATTTTCCACCATTAAAACATCATCTAAGTTTCCCTTAAAATATTATAAGAATATTTTCAAAATAATTTTTTTCTTTTATAATTATATGACATTTAAATGATTTCAAAATAGAAATAGATATTTCTCTAAAAAAAGTTTTTTTTCATCTATGTCAACATCCTTTGATGGATTGTGAGCTTATTTGAAGTTGATTTGTTATGATAAATAACTTCCATATTGTATTGAAGGTTTTTTAATATGTTTGACTGCTTATGTGTTATTTTTAAACCATTCATGGTTTATGGATAAAGTATTGACATTTCCTATGCTATTTTGAATATAAATGTTTGTGTTATGTTTAAACCTTTTCATATGAGGAATGCATTGGAATTATTAAGTGATAGGTGGATCCTGTTATAGCTCCTCGATACATCGATAGGTCTCATGAGACAAAATAGTGTCTTGTAACAAGGCCTTGAAAAAATCTTATTTCTAGTCTTGGCACAAAGCCTTGACTATGTGGTTGTAAAGTCTGGCATTATGCATTTCATCATTATAAAATTGGCTATTGATATTGAATTTGATTATTCGACTAGTAGAATAACCATATGACTAATTAAATAGAAAAAATTGATTTTATCTTTTCCATATTATGCTGAAGTTAAAGTTTAAAATGCTTTTGTTTTACTCTTACATTTCCTTAAATGTTTATGCTTATTTATGAAAGTTTTTGTCATATTGTTATCCTTACTCAGCATCGGAGCTCACCCCTTTCTATATTTTATTTTTCCCAGGATTTGAAGAATTATATTATGACTGACCTACAGGGATAGTATAAGGGATATAATTGTGGCCTATGGAGACTATGTTGTTGTAGTTTTTCATTTTATAATGTAATGTAAAACTTATTAATTTATCTAGTATTACCAAGGCTACTAAACTAATCGGTCTTTCGAGAATTGATGTTTTGTGATCATGACAATGTTATATAATAATGCACTGACTCTGGAAACTAGTGTCGGGGCATTATAGTTTGTATCAGAGGAAGTTTAGTACAAACCTTGGAAGCTAGATTTAGAAAAACTCTGATTAGAGAACATTACCCTAAGATAGACTTTCAGGATTAGTATAGAAGAACATCATAGAATTTTCTTAATGTAGAGATTTTGTAAGTTTTCCAAGAAATATATCCCTCTATAGATATGATCAGGTAGAGGCGGCTCTGGCTCAGATATTCCTAGGGGTAAATCCTGAAAACACTTCTTTGATCTAGACTTGAACGGGAACTGGTGCACAACAACGGGCCTTGTTGTACTCTTGGTTACAACACTCCCGGGGGATATTCTTAGGATAATTCTCATTTTCATTACAAACAATTATGAAGGGTTTATGAGTATATACTTCCTCAAAGAAAACATTTTTATGATTATGGATTATATCCCTAAACTATTCAGTTTAAGTTAAGTGTTTTACAAGTTTGGAGTTATGTATTTTGATTCATAAACTAATCTAGTGTATGCCATTATTTAGAAATGGAGCCTAGTGGAAGGAATGGAAACCATATCAACACTCTTAATCCATATAGGGATTTCCCTCCTACTCAAGAAAATTATAGTGGAGCTGGTGAAGAAACTGGTGATGATCATCTTATCACCATACTGGGACAACTCACTCAGGTTATGAATAATAACTTTACTCGTATGGATCACCCTTATCCACAACGTGGAGGATCAATGTTAGAACACTTCATGAGGAAACAACCACCAAAATTAAATGGGAGTACAAATCCATTAGTATCTAAGCAATGGAAAAATTCATTAAACAAAATATTTCATGCTTTGGGGAGTAACGATAGGGAAAAAGTTGTCATGGCAGTTTATCACCTCACGGAAGATGCAGATCAATAGTGGTCATTTATTCAAAACACAAAGGAAGATGATGAAGTATAAAATATGGAATAGAGTGAGCATAAAGATATTTTCTTAGAAAAATACTTTCCTCATGACCATCGAGCAGATATGGAAAGAAAATTTCTGAGTCTAAGGCAAAAAGAAGATGAGAATGTCACAAAATAAGAGGATAAATTAACAAGGTTATCAAGGCATGCAACAGATTATATACGTAACCCAAGGAGTAATATTGATCAATTCATTGATGAGTTAAAACCATTTCTTCATTGAGAATTAGTCTTACAATCCTTCCCATCATACAAAGATATTGTCTCATGAGCTATCAAGACTGAAAAATAATTCACTATGTCTTACAAATTTAAAGCAAGGAAGAAGAAGAAGAGATTTGTTGAACACTCTGGAAATAGAAATGAGGGGAAGAAGAGAAAATTTGAATATCCATCCTATGGAAAATGTGAGAAGAAACACCCTGGAACTTGACTGAAGGGAATGTGAGTCTGTTACAACTGTGGTGAAAAAATACACCAAGCTCGTGATTGCAAGGAGAAGAAAGAGACTGCCAATGTTAAATGCAACAATTATAGAGAAAAGGGCACTATGAAAATGAATTTCCTAAGAACCAAGGTAACTTTCCTCAGAAAAGGCCAAGGGAGCAGGGTCAAGCTTATGTCATCACTGCTACTGAGGTTGAAGCACTAAAAGACGTGGTGGCATGTAATTTAATAGTTTCCTCAAGTTTATCCAATGATTTATTTGATTCTAGATCCTCACATTATTTCATATCTTCCCAGTTTTCTAAGAAAATTATATATTTTTAATTTGACTTAATAAGGGAGTTGTCAGTCAAAACACCTAAGGGAAGTATCATCGAAACAATGTTTTGTGAATCAGTTCCCATTAGGGCATATAAATGTTCTTTATCGGCTGATCTCATCGTCATACCCATGATTGAATTTGATACAATCCTTGATATGGATTGGATTTTGTACTATGATGTGAGAATTTATTGTAAGAAGAATGAGGTTACAATTTTTGATGATGATAAGGAGTACCTTATCTTTGGAGCAGTAACGTCACCACCCGATTCTTATATAGATCCACCCCCAGTAGCTCTACTAAATTCAATTATTAGGGAGGATGCGAATGAAATAATTATGGGAGAGGAAAATAATGTTCGAATAGAGGATGTACATATTGTGAAAGAATATGTTGACAAGTTTCCATATGATTTACCTGGACATCCTTCATAACTAGAAATTGATTTTTCCATTGATTTAATTTCTGGTTCTAGGCCCACATCGAAGACCCCTTATAGAATGGAAACTGTGGAATTAGTGGAACTAAAGAAAAAACTAGAGGAATTGAGTGATAAGGGATTTATTCTCCCTAGTGTTTCTCTATGGGGATTCCATGTCCTTTTTGTTAAGAAGATGGACAGATCTATGAGGTTGTGCATTGACTACTGAGAGATCAATTCTATAACAATAAATAACAAGTATCCCCTACCACACATTGATGATTTATTAAACCAACTTCATGGAGCTCAATATTTTTCAAAGATTGACCTTCGATCTGGATATCATCAGTTGTGTGTGAAGAAGGAAGAAATTCCAAAAACAACATTTCAAACTAGGTACAAGCATTACGAGTTTACAATAATGCCTTTTGGGCTGACTAATACACCCTATGTTTTCATGGATCTAATGAACATAGTTTTCAAGTAATATCTTGATGAATTTTTAGTGGTATTTATTGATGATATCCTGGTATACTCCAAAATCTATGAAGATCATGAAAATCATTTGTGCACTATTCCGAAAACCCTCAAAAGAAATGAATTATACAAGAAGTTTAGCAAGTGTGAATTCTGGATTCAAGAGATTTCTTATCATGGCCATATTGTCTCTAAGGATGGAATATTTGTTGATCCTTCAAAGGCTAAGGCAATCCAATAATGGCTAGAACTGATGAGTATAACTAAGGTACATAGGTTTATTGGTTTAGTAGGTTATTATTGGAATTTTGTCCAGAATATTTCCTGATTGGCTAACCCATTAACCAAGAACACACATAAAGGGGTTAAATTTGTTTAGACAAAAGAGTGTGAAGAATGTTTTGAAGAACTGAAGATAAGGTTAGTCAATGCTCCTATCTTGAATATACCATCAGGGAACGATGGGTTTGATATTTATAGTGATACTTCAAAGAAAGGACTTGGTTGGGTCTTTGTGCAGAATGATATAGTTATTGTCTATGCATCACAACAGCTAAAATTTCATGTTCAAAACTATCCTACTCACAATCTTGAGATAGACACTGTAATCTTTTCTCTAAAAATATGGAGACACTATCACTATAGTGAAAATGTGAGATTTATACTGATCACAAGAGTTTGAAGTATATTTTCTCACAAAAAGAACTCAACATGAGGAAAAGGCGATGAATTGAACTACTCAAGGATTATGATTGCACAATACAATACCACCCGGGGAAGGAAAATAAGGTGGATGATGCTTTGAGGAAAAAAATCATGGAGTTGTGAATAATATGAGAGTTGAAAGGGATCTTATTTTTATGGATCTAGCGAAAATGGATATGGGAATAATCATGTAATGTGAAATATCAATACTTTTTCAAATGGTTGCCAAACCATCTTTACTAGAAAGGATAAAAAGTTCTTAGGCTGAAGATGAGGAGTTTCAAAAGAAGATTAAAGCTGTGAATTATGATAGATTGAGTTACTTCATATATAAAGATGGTATTTTGAAATTTGGGAAGAGACATTGTGTTCCTGATATATTGGATCTAAAAAGGGAATTTTTAGATGATGCGCATAGCTCCAATTTCTCTATAAACCCTGGTAGTAGCAAGACGTATATAGATTTGAAGGAACATTTTTGATGGGACAACATGAAGAGGGAGATTGTTGATTTTGTGTCAAGATGTATGGTTTTTCAACAAGTGAAAGCTGGAAGGCAACAGCCTAGAAAAGTCATGCAACCTCTTCCCATACCTGAGTGGATATGGGATAATATTGTGATGGACTTTGTCAAGGGGTTGTCAAAGACTCCTTGAAGGAATAATGAAAAATGGATCATTGTTGATCGTCTTACTGAGTCAGCACATTTTTTTTCTATAAGAGAAGATTTTCCACTTGAACATCTAGAAAGACTATATATTAATGAAGTTTTAAGACTTCATGGAGTGTACTTATTTATTGTTTCTGATCATGATATCCATTTTACATCAAGATTATTGAAATTTCCTCAGAAAGACCAGGATACTAAACTTCATTTGAGCACTGCCAACCACCCTCAAACTGATGGACAATCAGAATGGACTATTCAAACCATAGAAGACATGTTGGGATCTTTCTCACTTGACTTTCAAGATATGTCGGATCAATATTTACCTCTGGTAGAATTTTCCTATAACAATAGCTTCCATTCAAGTATTCAGATGGAACCGTATGAAGTGTTATATGGAAAGAGATATCACACACCAACTTGTTGGGATGATGTTGGTGAAAGAAAACTCATTGGGCCAGAACTTGTTGAGGAAACAATGTAAAAGGTGAAGGTTATCCAAACCCACATCAAAGCTTCCTAAAGTAGGGAAAAGAGCTATGCCGATAACCGAAGGAAGGATTCGGAATTTCAAGTATGAGACAATTTTTTCTTGAAGGTATCTCCATGGAAGGGTGTTATACGTTTCGGTAAGAATGATATATTGAGTCCCAGGTACATCGGACCTTTCGAAATTCTAGAAAAAATTTGTGTTGTAGCTTATCGTTTGGCAATGCCTTCAAGTCTCTCCAAAGATCATGATGTGTTCCACATATCACTGTTGAGAAAATACATGCATGACCCAATGCATTTACTCACCTATGAGGAAATTGAACGGGAACCTGATCTGTCTTATTTTGAATATCCTGCCAAAATTCGTGATACAAGAGAAAAAGTGCTGAGAAACCGGACGACTCGTCTGGTAAAAGTTCTATGGAGAAACCATAAGATAGAAGAGGCAACGTGGGAACTAGAGGAAATTATGATAAAGAACCACCCAAATCATTTTGTGTTGTAGTATTATAGAAATTTAGAGGAAGAAATTATTTGAAGGATGGAAGAATGTAACACCCCAAGCTTCCACGATATGTTTTTTTTTTGGAATAATAAAATAGCTTGCATTGTACGTAACTTCGAGATTCTAACACACTACAACAAATCAAACTAGTGGTTATGAATAGTAATACCCACATTTTGAAATTTTATAAATTTTATCTTTCAAAAAGGACTTCATTTTTTGATTTGGAATATCGAAATTAGTTTAGGGTGAATTTTTTCTATTTTTCTGAAAACACTCAATTTTTTATGAATAGTGAAAAAACACTGCATTTTTTTGTTAAAACCGACTTTTTATTTAAATAATTAGTTATATTATTTTATTTTATTTTAGGTAAAAATAGATACATAATACATATATATGTTCAATGTAATTCATTGGGGTCATTTTATAATAAGTTTGGATATATAAAATTTTATTGAACTATTTACCGTCTTTACCCACCTCCTAGGAGAATTTAAAAATTTGTATAAAACATAATTTTAATGCTTCTCTGAGTTGAATTTCAAAAATTTGAGAGGCACAGTTAATATCAGTAAGTAAAATGTGGTTCAATAAGATGAAAATAATTTTTGGCGAATAGTACCTTTTTACTTTTATTTACCACGGTTAACAGTAAATAGTGTGTAATTAAGGGTAAAAAAGATATCATAATTACCCAAAAACATGTCCTAATTATATTGGATAAGTGTAATTAGACCAAAAACAACTTTAGGAATAAAATATTATCCCCTTTGGTCAAATTGGATTAGATTACAACCTTTATTATTATTTTATTTAAAGAAGAGTTAAAAGAGTTAAAATCAAAGTTTAATAAATAAACCATTTTTAATAAAGGGTTATACATAATAAAAATTATACTATAAATATTAATTATAAATCTAAAAATATTTCCTACATAATGGTATTTTATTTATAATTTTTAGACATTAAATAATAAAATTTATTTATGACACAATGATGATGTAGTAATTACCTTATTAATGAAAGATTAAAATAATTGATATTATAAATATCCAAATAAATTAAATATGAAACTTTTATTGAATTAAATTAATTTTATAGGTTGATATGACATGTTAGGGTTGATTAAATGACTTTTTTTTGAAGTAATAATTCTTTTATGACTTTAACAAAAACAAAATACCAAATAGTGTCAAAATTGACATAAAAGAGTTTTTAAAACAAATATTATATTATTAATTGGTATTCTATTTTTAAAAATTTATGGTTCGTCCAAAGGGCTTAAATAATATTATATGTTTCATTAATGAACCACTTGATGTTCTCTTAGAAGTTTATAGTATGATTATTAACCATATAATATAAAAATACAAAAAGACATGGTAAATGTCAAACTATTTAACTAAGAGTTAAATATAAAAGATAAGGTTAATATGATGACCAAAACCTGTCTAAATACTATTGGTTGAAAGGTGTTAGACCCATCCCCACCTTAGCCTTTAAATAATTCATTTTTGAGCTATTAAAAACTGAAAATGATTTTATTATAAAACAATATTTTAAGCTTTTCCTAAAGTGACCCTCACCTCTCTTATAAAAGGGAACCTACCATTCTCTCAAATTCACACATTCAAATCCATTTGGCTCGGCCAAATACTGCCCAAATATGCTCTCAATTGTCCTCCCTTAGTCCTAGAGGCCTTACTTTAGTCATAAATCCAACCTAAGGAGCCCGTTTGATCAAATCAAAAGGAAGAACCTGAAGAAGTTGTAAATATTTCATCACCTCTTTCAAGTTATTTTCTTCTTCCACTTTCTCTTTCTTTGTTGTTTCCATTCTAAAATAATAACTCTGTTATCTTATATACACTTTCATGTTATTATAAAAATGTTACAACCATATTCATTATTCTATCCATCCTATAAATGACAACGTCACCATACGGGCGTACGTACGAATTACCATTTCCACATCGGGGTGTAGTTTGTTATTCAAACACTTCATCATTTGGATGGGTATACTAATGAGTATAAATGATATAAATAAAAAATATAACTTGATAATTATTCTCTATATATGATATACCATACAATTATTTATGATTTTAATTTCAAAATAATGATATTGTCGCTCGTGCGTACGTACGGATTACCGTCTCCACAAACGCAATGAGTTTATTCTCCATCGTAATCATTCAAGAATAATTTTAATTTTTTGATTAAAAATAATTTTTATGAACATAATATAATTCTGTATGTGAATCAAATACATCGTATACATAACAAACATGTCTTACATAACCAATCATATAAAGGAAAACAAATCAATTAACACCCGAAATGATGATACTACTAAAATATCATTAAAAAGAAATATTAAAAGATCATATATGATATCATATTAATTTATATGGTTATTTTATAATTTAATAAAAATTATTTCACTATTATACAGGAGGTTAAAATACCCTCTAACAAAGAAAAGTACAAGGTAAGGGTTAATTTCACAATCTCTTTATTATCCAAGGTTGTTTTTACGTAAATATCTAGTGGGACCTCTTTATTATCTACATCCATGTTTCTTATAAATGTATTCCAAAAAAAATTTACTATTTACTAGACTATGGGTTAAATTTATTTATACCCTTGTTTTAATTTTTATAAAATGGTTTTAAAGGAATCTTTCCGTCATTTTTCAAACATGGTACCTTATGACCTTTTCGACAAAATTATGGTAAGAATGTTTTTTTAACTTATACGGCGGGTGTGGATATTTTACGCCGTTATAACATTGTCAGAGTTTCCCTTACAATCTTATAATAATATTTTCAAAATAAATGTTTTCTTTTATAATTATATGACTTTTAAATGATTTCAAAATATAAAGGGATATTTCTCTAAAAAAAATTTATTTCATCTATGTCAACATCCTTTGATGGATTGTGAGATTATTTGAAGTTGATTTATTATGATACAAAACTTCCATATTGTATTAATGGTTTTGTGATATGTTTGAATATGGATGTATTATATTTATACCATTCATGTTTTATGGATAAAGTATTAAAATTCCGTATGCTAGTTTTAATATGAAAGTTTATGTTAGGTTTAAACCTTTTCATATGAAGAATGCATTGGAATTATTAAGTGACGGGTGGAGCCCACAATAGCTCCTAGATGTATCGGTAGGTCTCATGAGACAAACAAGTGTCTTAGACTAAGGCCTTGACAAAATATTATTTGTAGTCTTGGCACAAGGCCTTGACTATATGGTTGTGAAATCTGGAATTATGCATTTTATCATTATAAAAGTGGCTATTGATATTTCATGTGATTATTAGAATAGTAGAATAGACATGTGAATAAGAAAATGAAATTATTTGATTTTATCTTTTCAAAATTATGTTGAAGTTCAATTTTAAAAGGGTTTTTTTTATTTTTACAATACCTTAAATGTTTATGCTTATTTATGAAAGTTTATGTTATATTGTTATTCTTAATGATCATCTGAGCTCACCCCCTTCTATGTTTTACTTTTTCCAGGATGTGAAGAAGTATATTATGACTGACCTGCAAGGATAGTATAAGGGATATGATTTTGGCCTATGGATACTTTTTTGTTTTAGTTTTTCATTTTATAATGTAATTTAAAACATATGAATGTATCTAGTATTTACAAGGCTACTAAACTAATCGGTCTTTTGAGACTTTATCTTTTGTGATCATGCCAATTTTATGCAATAATACACTAACTCTATGCAACTAGGGTCGGGGAATTACATTCAACTTCTTTGATCCATTCTAATGAATTTATTTTAAATTCCCTCTTTGTTTCTTTAAAGGCTTCAAATTTTCTGGAGTGCTTTAAACATTCAACAGTTTTTTCTTGTAATCCATTCCCCAAAAGATCATTTTCTTCTCCCATCTAGGTGAAGTATTCCTGCATATATTGAAATGTTACATAAACAAAGGATGAACATTCTTCTAGAATGTTATGAAGAATAATTCTTAATATATCAACTAATAATTCTTGAGAGGTTGTAGATCGATCATCACCACCTATGATAGAATTTTTATCATGAGAATAATTTTCATATGTTCTAACACTTACCAGTTTATCTCTTTAGGTTGGATGGTTGTTCATCTTATTGGTGGAAACTCGAGCCACGTTCTAATTACTTTTCAAGCCTGATATGTCTTCATTATCAGTAAGGTATGAAGATGCAGATACTTCCTCTTCTTTATATAAGAGGGACTTCTTCTTTAGTTTTCTATTCTCTTTATTTTTCCTGTTCATCATGGTTTTGGTAGATATACTCTTCTACTCAATGATAATTGGATATTCACCAAAACTGCACTCATTGTAAACATAGGAAAGTTACTCGGGTCTTCCAAATATAATATCTTCACTATAGAGAATCAAACAGAGGTGAACCTCACTCTGATACCAATTGAGATGACCAGTTTGTTATATAGCAAACACCTAAAGGGGGTGAATCATTGTTGGAGACATTTTAAACTGATTACAACTTTATATCCATGTACCTACAGACCTTTTAGGATCATGAATATCTTATTTTCTTTTCCTAGTGACGTGTAATAATATTAAAGCATTAAACATATTCACACAATATTTTTATAGGTCTCACTAATCAAAAAGAGCATCTACATTCATACCATGATTGGGAATAACCAGTGTATGGATTCTCCACTATAATGTGATAATTGTTATAGTGGTTTAAAATGGAAAACAATCCTCTAGTTAATTTCTGTACCTACACATTGGAGGGTGGGATGATACAATCCTTCCCAAAGTGAGTCCCTACACCTTGGAAGGGGAAGGTAAAAATCCCCTTCTTAAACTGGTGATGACCAAATTCAACTTGCAACTTTCTTGTTGGTCCATTATACTGCCTGTGGAGATAATATTCATTCTTTTTCAAAATTTATTGCAACAAAAATTGATTCTTTAATATTTTGAGCCATGTTGGATGTCACACTAAAGCATTTTTCTTCCTCTTCTTCTTCTCCTTGTTACTTTCTTAGCAGCATGCTGGAAACCGACCTCTTTTTCTCTCTTCTTCAGTGAAAGATCAATTTCACACTTCTTATTTTTATTTCTTCTTCTTTAGTGAAACAACTGAATGTACTATAACTTCTTCATTTTCATGGAAAGAATCACAGACACCATTGTGATCATTTAAACACTGAAGATCAGCTTACATGGCATCATCTAAATCAAATCTCCTTTCTTATTTTCATATATGCACGAGATCATACATGAATAAATTTTGATGAAATCATATGTTCCCCTTATTCTTCTTCAAAAGTTCACACACATACGGCCTTTAAATCATACACATTAGTGTATGCTTGTATACACTTCCCTTTGGTCACAAACTAACTCGATCCTCTTCTTCCCTTTCTCTTCCTTTCATTGCACTTGGTTTAGGTATCTTTACATTATAAAAATGAGTGCATGTGTTTCATGTGAGTTCTTCTTCAAAACCGAATGGGTGTAAGCATGCACTACCCATTCCCTCATGAAGTCTACTTATTCATAAAAACCCCTATATACAGGATAGTATTTATGTGAAAATGGGAGGGTTCTTACCATATCTTCATAACCCCAAAGGACTCACAGGTCTTATTCTTCATTTGATCAGATAACTCCAAGTGTCTTCATTTATTCTTCATGAAACCATAGTGGTTCGTGGTTTGGGTGTCTTCGCAAAGAATAGTTTGAGTGAAAGACTCAAACACTATCTCAAGGTGACATGGCCTTCCCAAAGCATGGTGAGGGTTTTGAGAAAACATGTCGCATGATTTCGGTAACTAGTTATTGCTAAGCACATAACTTATTCAAATAGATGTTTAAGAGTGTGTGGAACTGGTAGAAGGATTGAGGGGTATCCGCTTCGCAAATCTGTAAAGTCCTATAGGTCACCATTATCCTTTGTGAAGAACAGTGAACCAGGGAGTGCACTATTTTTGAACAAGAGAACACAAATATGCAGAGGGTAGCTTCTCATTCTTCCTCAGTGATTATCTTTTTAAAAATGAGGATCAAATACTTTTAAACGTTCAAATAACACATGATAATCTCTTAAAATCTTCCCCATAAATTGGATGAGATCTTTTGTATTTAAAATTTCAAATGTAATATGAGATATGCCATATATCGCGGCATTTTTCATTTTCAACGCGGGCTCCTCATTTACAGTGTGGAAATCTCATTCATGCAGTGAGGATCGCATGTGAATATTCATTCAAATATAATCTCCATTCCATGTGGCCTCATCAACTTTATTTACTTTCGAACGAGTCTTCCTTAGAGATTTCTGCATGCATGAAATATGTATATTTCATGCATGGTCTTAGTTTGATCCTATAGCCCTCACAATGTCAACATGATTCTCTTTGATAGTCGGTGATCATCCATGGTGGTCCGACCATCATCTCCGGTGAGTACCAATGGTATCATCATGTAGTGGCGGGACGAAGATGACAACATAGATTCTTCAACTACCACGGGAGATCATATGGCTCTGGTTCCAACTCACATGGCACGCATAGATAGATGTCCAATATTAGATCGTGAGCACGAATGAGATATATGATTAAGACCACTTCCGTGTTTTTAAAATTTTGAACAGTACTCTCCTGTTTTGTCCCACATCAAAACTGAGACAATAGGGTGCCACGATTTTAATATCACCTTTCCCTACCACATCGCTAGATTAATCCCTCTCCCACTATGGTACCACCACGTATTGTGTCCTCTGTGGGAGGAATATGAAGATGTGGATACTTCAAATGTTGTGGGAGGATTGCACAGCTCTGGTTCAAACTCGTGCGGTGCGAATAGTTGGAAGGTCATGATTAGATCGCGAGCATGGATGAGATGTACAATTAGGATCACTTATGCATTTTTTTTAAATGATGAAGAATACCTACATGTTTTTTCACACATCGAAACTGGGATGTGGGGATGTCGTAGATTAAATATCGCATCACTTCACCACATCACTAGATTACTCCCTCTCCCTACACAGTACCACCCTGTACCGTGTTCTCAATAGGTGCTCTCTATGCCCACACTCTTTGGGAGAGCTCTACGCCCACTCAACCACTTGTGGGATAGCCTGGCCGGCTTATCCATGGTTGTGGTTGACTCCTATCTTACATGATCCTCAGGTTGAGGTTGGTTGTCTAGCTCGAGGGTTGGCCCATTTTTTTAAGTAAGGACCCAAAAATAAATAATGTTAAAATAAATTTTAACATGTAACGAAATGAATGGAAACTTGGTACATCAAATATACATATCCATCTTCAAATTTACAACTCCAAGCCTCATCTGCAATTTCTTTTGGAACTTGAATTCCAAAGAACTACTTAATCCTTAATTCATCATCTTCATTGTTGTAGAAAATGTATCACTTTAGATACATGTATTTAGAACATAGTACCAGTGCATCAATTGTCTAATTTTTCCCCATGAAGAATTTCCCAATTATCTATGTATCATCACTCCATAATTTTAACTAGTATTAAAAACTCTTCAAATCTTATACAACTTCATACACAAGGTGTTCCACACAATCTCTCCCTTTTTAATTATTAGAAATAGTTCAATGTTCTTTCTCATATGAATTTGTCAATATCAAAATGAGAATCTTCTCTCTCCCCTTGACCTGTCTCACTCCCCAAAATATTCATTTCATTATATCCCACTTATTTACAAGACATAAAAAGTTCAATGGTAGGGAGGGTATCAGTTCATACTTAATAAATGTGCCATCAATCATTTCACTCTAAGTCTACTTAAGATATGATCAGTGTACAAAACAAGATGATTTGATTTAGACAACAAAGATGACCATTACCCACGGATCCTTATACCTCATGAGCTGAGAAATCATATTCTTTTCTTCATTGGTTTTCCAATTTCATTCTAGACTAAGGATAATAGAAGTGATATGAATATTTTTTGGAACAATGAACCTGAAAATCATGCACTCACTTCAACAAATAGATAAAAAAATTCAAGTTCAATGGGCAGGATAAGTGACCATGGGGAACTACCATTCTTCTTATGTCACTGAATAATTAGGTTACACCCCCTGTAAAATGATCTTTATTTTGAGTAACCAAGGATGAGAGATTAACAAATGACATTCATTTTCCAATTACATGATCTTCAATCAATTTTCAGAGTAATTTAATTTTATACCAATTGAATTTGATACTAATTGAAGTAGTAACTCTCGAAGCTTCTTCATATATCTCCCCCTCAAGGGAACACTTCTCACCACTGATTCTTAGGTTATCGCCATAAGATCTTACATCACCTTTAATTACCTGTATTATAATAAAAAATACAATACAAAAAAATTTAAGGGAATAAAGTGGATCCACCTTGCTTCATCAATGTGAAAAACAAGATTGAGGTAGTTTTCTCAACCCAGATGCTCAATTCTTTACACTTTCACATTTGATCTTCAATTTTGGTTGTGATTGTGTTGATCTCAACACTTCTTCCATTTATTTGTGTGTGAGCCTAGTTTCTTTAATAGATTTCCAAGCACTAGAATCTCTATGTGTAACATTCATATTCATGAAGAATTCTTCTTGAGAAAGAATAAATGTAATTCAATTTTTAACAGTGTTTCCATCCTTGTTTCACCTCACACATAGGAACTCTTTATCTTCATGTGTAATCTTCTTTCCATTTCCTTTTTCACTAGCCTTAACTTGTGCATCTTCAAATTTCCTCATTCCTTATAAATCTTCTGGATAGATAAATAATATATCATTATAAACTATGAAATAATGTTTGGATTTTACACATGGCTTCTTCAGAGTTTCATCCCTTTTAGAGGTTCTTTTGGATGAACTACCCTTCACCTTCTTGGATTTATAATCCAAGGTCTTCTCACCTTTCCTTATTGGAATATTATTAGGAGAATTTGATTTTATAAGATTATTTTGATTACTTCCCAATGTTTCTTCCTAGATATATTTTGTGGTCTTATTTTTTTATCGTCATTGAATACATTTTTATATGGGAATTCACTAACCTTGTGACCACTGGAATTGAATAAATCACAGATGTTGTAAAGCATTCTAAATCTTATTGCAGTATAGAGATGCTTATGGATTTGTGGGTGTTACTTCCTCCTCTATGTCTTTCTCCCCCATGAGATGAGATTCCTTTTTGCTTCTTCATTTTTAGGATTGTACAAACAATTTAGTGCATGATTCTCAACCCTATTGTAGCACCAACATTGACACACAAATATTGACTTCTTGATATCTTCTATTTTTTATTGATGGGCCTTATTGTTGATGTGTTGTGCTCTCCTTCAGGAAATATCTTCCGACTTATTCTTCCTATCCACCCTAGTAATGGTGGTAGGTATCTCATTACATTTCCTCATCCATACTTGTTTAGAATTTTTCTTCCAACCTGCACTTTATGTGGAAACACATTTTGAAACATGAGTAAAATATGGTATAGATGGTACCTTTACTTTCTCAACTTCTTCTGATAGATCAATGAGTGAATCCATGTTCTTATTATCAAATATTGGATTTATTTTGATTGTAGAATCCTTCAATGAACATTGGGTAACAACAACAACTATTTCCTTATTTTTTGAAGTCTCAATATATGTCTTCTCAAGATTGGTAAAATGATCTTCCTTTTCAATACATTTCATTTTAAGGATTACTTTCTTATCTTTAATCATAATCATCTTCTCTTAATAATATTTTTTCCATTATGTAATCTTCATCTTCATGAAACATCACTTTGTTTTGTAACAAATATTCAAGTTCTTTGATCTTCTTGGAAACTTGAGCCACCTTATCATTACTTTACAAGCCTAATATGTCTTCATTATCAGACAGGCATAGAGATGTAGATACTTCCTCTTCTTTAGATAAGAGGGACTTCATCATCATCTTTATCTTCTCTTTCTTTTTCCTATTCATCATGGTCTTTGTAGATACACTCTTATGCTCAGTGATAAATGAATCTTAACCAAAAATGCACTTCTTTGTAAACTTAGGAAAGGAACTCAAGTCGTAAAAAGATATTACCTTCACTATAGAGAATCCAACAGAGGTGAACCTCTCTCTGATACTAATTGAGGGACCAGTTTGGGATATAACTAACACTAAGAGGGGGGGTTAATTAGTGTTGGGGA
Organism: Viscum album; assembly: GCA_963277665.1. Classification (NCBI taxonomy): domain Eukaryota; kingdom Viridiplantae; phylum Streptophyta; class Magnoliopsida; order Santalales; family Viscaceae; genus Viscum; species Viscum album. The sequence continues at coordinate 1,401,905,907 of OY728148.1, read as the reverse complement.
GTTTTAAAACAATTATAACTTTTTATCCTTGTACCTCCTAACCTATTATAATCTTAATACTCTTATTCTCTTTTCTATACCACATGCAACAATATTAAATTAGTAAAAAAAATAACATTATATTTTTACAAGGTTCACTGCTCAATAAGATTAGCTACATCCTTGTCATGCATGGGAATGACAAGTGCATGGATTCTACACTATAATGTGAAACCAATTACAGTGGTTTTACTAGGAAAACAATCCTATATTAAGTGTGATTCCATAAACTTTGGAGGGTGGAATGAAACAATCCTTCCCAGTGTGAGTCCCTATACTTTGGATGGGAAGGGTAATAATCCTCTTCCTGAACTGGTGATGACCAAGTTTAACTTGCAGCTTCCTTACTGGTTCTTTGTACTGCTAGTGGATACAGTCTTCTTCCTTCTTCAAAAGTGTTTTCAACACCAATAAACTATTCAGTCTTGTAATCCTTATAGGTTGTCACACTACTACTTTTTTCTTTCTCTTCATATTCTCCCTATTACTTTCTTAGACGCATACAAGTAACCAACCTCTTTTCTATATTCTTCAGTGAAATACCAATTGCACACTTATTCTTCTTATTTCTTCTTCTTTAGTGAAACAACTAGATGCACTCGAACCTCTTCCTTTTCTTGTAAAGAATCACAAACACATTTTTGATTATTCAAACCCTAAATATCAGCTTAATTGGCATTATCAGAATCAACTCTCTTTTATTATTTTCATATATTCTAGAGATCATGCATGTAGCAATTTGTTTGAAGTCTTATCTTCCCTTTTTTTATTCACAAGGTCACACAAAAGGGCCTTTAAATAATGCACGTGGTTGTATATATGTACGCACTACCCCTTGGTCACAAAATGCCTCTGGCCTCTTCTTCCCTTTCTCTTCCTTTATTTTCACTTGGTTAAGGTATCTTTACATCAAAAATAGGAGTTCATGTGCTTTATGTGTGTTCTTCTTCAAACCCAAATGAGTGTAATCATACAATACCCCATCCCCCATGCAGTCTCCTTCTTCTAAAAATCCCCTAAAAATAGTATAGTATTTGCGTGAAAATAAGAGGGTGTTTACCATCTCTTTGTAACCCCAAAGGAATCACAAGTCTTCTCCTTTGTGCGAGCATAGATATCCATAGGTATTCATTTATTCTTACTGCAACCAGATTGGTTCATGGTTTGGGTGCCTTCGAAAATAAAAGTGGTAGTTCAAGACTCAATCATTGATTCATGGTGACATGGACTTCGCAAGGCACAGTGGGGGTTTTGAGAAAAATATCCGCATTTTTGCGATAACCAATTCTTGCTAAGCACATAACTTCTTTGAATTGTTATTCAAGAGTGAATGGAACTTGTCGAAGGATTTTGGGTCTCCTATTTACAAATCAATTAAAGAATTTTGGGTCTCCTTTATCCTTAAAGAAGAATAGTGAATCATGGATTGCTCAGCTTTTTGAACAGAAGCTATCAAATATGTGGAGGGAAGAAGTTCATTCTTCTTCGGGGATTCTCTATTTATGGATGATCATGAGATATTTTTATGAATTTAAATATCATATGATAAGGTCTTAAAATCTTCCCCTTAAATTGGTCTAGATCTTCTGTATTTAAAAATTAAAACTGTGGATGAGAAATGCTAGATATCACGGCTTGTTTTCTTTTTAACGAAGGCTCCTCATTTACAGTGAGGAAATCTCTTGCACATTGTGAGGATCATATGAGAATCTCCATTCCAATCTAAGATAGAATCCATGTGGCCTTGGTAACTTCGTTTGTCTTAGGCCAAGACTTCTTTCAAGATTCTTGTATGCATGAAATGTGTAGATTTCATGCATGGTCTCAGTTCGATCCTATATCCCTCACAATGTCCCCATGATTCTACTTTGATATCCAGTGATCATCCATGGTGGTCTGACCTTCATCTCCCATGAGAACCGGTGGCGGCATCATGGAGTGGTGGGAGGAAGACAACAACGCAGCTTCTTTAAATGTCGTGGGAGTATTGGATAGCGCAAGTTCAAACTCACGCGGTGGAGATGGATCGATGAACGCGATTAGATCACAAACATGGATGGGATGTGCAGCTAATATCACTTTCATGTTTTTTAAATGATGAACTGTACCAAAGTTTGTTTTTTCAAATCATAATTGAGATGTTGGGATGTCACAATTTAAATATAAATTCACTCTAACGCATCACTAGATTACTTTCTCTCCCTCCACGGTACCTCCCCAATTGTGTACTTTGCGGGCATGCTCTACACCCACCCTCTACGGCTGCACTCTACACCCACTCTCTGTCACTTGTGGGTTGGCCTGGTGGGCTTCCCCATGGGCACGGTTGAATCTTATCCTACATGAGCCTTAGGTATAGTGAGAAAGACTAGCTCGATGGTTGTCCCATTTTTCTAAGGCCCCAAAAAATAGTGTTAAAATAAATGTTAACATGTATTGAAATTCATGGCCCCTTGGTAATTTAAATATACATGGACACCTTCAAATGTAGAACTCCAAGCCTCTTCCACAATTTCTTTTTGAACTTGAATTCCAAATAACTTCTCCATCCTCAATTCATCATCTTCATTGTTTTAGAAAATGTATCACTTTTTATACATGTATTTAGAACATAGGACCAATGCAACAATCATCTAATTTGTCACTATGAAAAATTTCCCAATTTTTCATGTATCATCATTCCTACATTTTGACTAGTATCGACAATTGTTTTCAAAAAATAAAAATTCATACACAATTTGGTCCAAACAATAATCCAATACATGACTTAACATGAGACTAAACTATTACCCAATGCATTGGAACACTATATAATTAAAGTTTTACGAATTTATCTATTTTAATTTTCATTACATGAGAAATATCAAGATTGGATCCAAAGACTTAATGTACACTCCATCACTACTTGGAATGAGTTATTGAGTAACTTTCTCATATACTTCATCCCACCTTCAAAACTGATGGACATACAGGTAAATATCGTAAACTTTTTTCAATTTGAGGCTGAATCACTCTACACTAAATGGGAACATTATAAAAATATGACTCATAAATGACCACATCAAAGTATAGAGATATATCTTCCAATCAAAAATTTTTATAAGGGGTTTTTAGAGGGAAATAGGTCGATTCATGATGTTGTAGCTGGAGGATCACTACAGATAAAGTATCTTAAAGAGAACTGTAACTTGTTGGAAGAAATAGAGAAAAATATGTTTCTATGGAAAGGATGAGGGATGAAACAAAGATTTTTTTATGAAATCACCAACAATGATTGTATGGCATTATAGATCAAATTGCTAACCATGAAGATGAAAAAAACAATGGGCAGTATAAAACCCCCATGGTATGTATATGAAAGACACAAATTTTATAGATTACAATTTCTATAATCAATTTCAGGTTTCTTGGCTACAACATGAAAAATAATAACAAAGATATCAACAAGGGAAAGGGTACCAACAAAAAATTACAAAGATACAAACAAAAACTTCCCCAAGGTCCCACAAAAATGAGCTAGTTCCATCCCTTGGAAGAGAGACTATCTACATTCATGACCACATATGTGGGTGTAATAAAATAAATAAAGTAATTTCAAAGCGATCCAGAAGGCTTGACTATTGAATTTGAAGGTTCAAGTTTCCCAGATTGGTGAGAATATCATAGAGAATCCTAGAGGATTCCTTATGAGATTTCCTGAAATACCCCCATGCATATATTTGACTTTTTTATTATTGAGAAGTGGGAACAAGATACAAGGAATTCCTATAGAAATCATAGGACATAATGAACAAAAATGTAAGGGATCAAGTGAAAAGGAAGTTAAAATGATGAAAAATAGAAAGGAATAAGAATATTAAAGATAATTTGAATAAAAAATACCATAGATTAAACCAAGACCTTTGTTTCCAGAGTGTCTATCACAAGAGAAGAATGACACAAGAAAGGTGCATTTTTAGTACACATAAAGAATTTGTATAATAATATCCCTTTTGTAGAGGCTCTCACCAATATGCTAACATATAAAAAATTTATGAAAAATAAAGTGATAGAAAAGAAGAATTTGAAAGAGATTTTCACCATCCCACTCAAATGGGAGTTTTTCAAATTTTATCCAAATACATTCCACAAAATAAATGTGATTGAGGTATATTTTCCAAACCTATATTTTCCAGATCTTATAAATTTGGAGAAGCTTTATGTTATTTAAGTGCAATATCAATATCATATCATACACTACTTTCAAAATCCTGTGACTAGATACATTGAAGACCTAAATAATTTCACTATATCTAAGATATTGAATAGTAAATTACTCATGTGGACTCATCCAAGTAATTATAAAAAAAACTAAAATAATTATACTTTCCAATATACCTTTTAGTGCTGGATATATAAGAGGGGAATAATCTACAAATTCTATAGAGAATGTTTTTATCCACTGGGATTGTGTTGATTAATATAAAAAGTGTAAAACGTTGTTTTAGAGTTGGACGTGAACAAGTAAGTTTCAATATCCATTGGTTGATAAAGAATTATGATGTGAGAGAAGATAATGAATTTTGAGAAGATAAAATACCGAAACATAAAGTGATTTTTGAGAAATAAGTATTCATTTTTTGTATAAGAGTATACCAAAAATAATAGTACAGAGAGGAATAAAGAGAAGTTTAATGTTCAGACCGCTAACACCAGAGGAGCGACCAAATCCACCCAACCTTAAAAAGGTAAAAAGGTATGGATAGTACACAAACATCTATTTAGTTCACCAAAATTGGGGTAGTAATGGGGGATTGGACCAATGGAAATAAATGAAGTGATTCTATGGGGAATAGTTAAATTATTTAGAGAAGAAGGAAAGGGTTTGACCTTCATGGACCAGCACAACTGAGAGGAAACCTACTATTTTTGTATTTTTCTTCATTTTGTTTTTAGACTTATGAATGAACTCATCCCAATATCTTTCAATATTAAATTATTATGGCATGTAATTTCACTTATTTATTTTTATGTTTGTTGTACATCAATACCAAGGCTAATAAAAAAAAGAAAAAAAGAACAAGAAGGAGCTTCATGACTAATACATGTTGTGAACCAATTCACTTCATGAATCGAGGCAGGTGGAACCTATTCAACTTGATTTTAAAGAATGATTCAAAAGGGGAGTAATAATTTCAATTTTGATTTTTTCTACCCTATTCCCCTAATTTAATTTATTTATATCTTTTAGCTTACAATTTCACTACCTCGTTTTATTCATTCCTTACTCAACAGAATAAGGATACATGAAAAACCTAGTATAATTAACATTCCATGAATTTAAATTTCATTTTCAATAAAAATCAAAGAGAATAATGGGTGAAATTATTAGTAGGGATAATCATGTGTATTAATATTTAGAAAATTGGGATCTAGGGGAGCATGTTAATTTATATAAATGAAATTTTTCTAAGATTTATTCATGGTTTTAATTTCAGATATTTACATTAATTGATTTAATTATTTGTAATCATTTCCATGAGTGACTTTCCCAACCATTCATTCACATTATTGAGACATCCCGTGAGCCTAATATTTTCCCATTATTTATATATTATATTGATTGTGAGAATTGATCGTGTTATCTTATATAAAATTCATTTCATTTTATCAAAACTATGAGTGAAAAGAATCACATTTAATATGATTGTGGCATCTGGTGTTAACCCTTTATCCTTGGAACCATGTTACATTAATCATTTCTCAAAACTTATAGAAGCCATAAACATCCTTTTTAGGAAATTATATGAGTTACAAACCTATCTTATTCATTTCTACCTTCCTTCAAATATATTTTATGATATTTAAAAGATATAGTGTGGGGGATATATTTTCTATGATTGGTTGGGATATACTTTATTGGTCACACAATCCTAAGGGGGATTTTAATTATGATTTAGTGAGAGGACATGATATTTTTTATTATACTTTGTCATTATTAAACTCTATTGCTAAATAATGGGAAAAAGAAGAAAAGAAATATGTATATATATATATATATGGGATGTTTCTTAGGAAGATCGCAAATCTCTATTTCCATAAAATGATCTTTTGATCATATGTGGTCAGGTGGTTAATGTTAGATCTGCATTAAACGCAATTTTTGAAAAATAAAAAAAAATATAGCAAGGGAGGATGATTCATTAATTGTGCTTATGTTTGTCATGCATTTACTTTGAGCTTTTTGGGAGGAAGGGAGAGATGACATCTATAAGTGGAGATTTTTATTAAGACTGTTATTTTATATTCTATTCATTATGATTTAGAGTTAATCCTCCTTTTTGAGATTTAAATTTTACATCATTTACCAAACATCCATAAATCCTCATATTAATTTGATCTTAAATAGTGAATCCCTTAGAATTAACCATGATTTTTGTCTTTTCGTAGTAGAGATTCTAGATGATTGGAAAGACTATGGTAAGTGATCTATTCTTAAGGTATGTGATGAATTATTTGCAAAATTATTCCTAGATAATTAGTGGAAAAATTAAAGTGAGGTAAATTATAAAAGGAAGGTTTAATAACAATGAATTAAAAATGAAAATGGATTAATGAAGAGGTGTGGTTATTTTAACAGAGAAAAGTAAAATACTTGAATAATTTTTTTGCTTAAAAATTGATGTGTTGATGAATGTTTTATGTGTTATTTTTGAATATTTTATTTCCCATTTGAGCAATTTATTTTTTTGAAATCACATTTAAATCAAGGTAAGGTAAGAATCTTTTTTAGAATGCTGATATTTCATCCTTGTGGAAATATCTAAATTCAATTATGGTGGAATTTGATATATTAATTTCATGCATCTATTTTAGGGTGTTTTAATAAATTAATTTATTGTTATAATTGATATTCTTTCAAATATTTTTTCTATTTAACCAGTTTTGTGATTTATGGTAAGATATAACCAATAAGTGGGAAAGGAACAAAATTTTAATAAAAAGTTAATATTTAGGGTATGAAGATATAATGAAGCTATATAGAGTAAAGAATTAGGATATTTCATAGGTTATGATGCTCTAATGTGAAGAATCATGTTGTGAACCAAGTATACAATGACAAGAGAAGAACACATAATTAAAGGAGAGCACAAAATTTATAAAATGTGAAAGAGACATTCACATCGTGAAACGTCATAGACATTTATAATATGTGACATAATGTTTTGAATATTTCAAGTCCTAAAAATTAAAAATAATGAATTATTTACACACCATGAAAAATATGGATGACCAAGAGATGACCAGATTCGACGAGTCAAGTGGTGGAGACTTGTTTTAGGGCCATGGGGCCACCTGTGATAACTTTTTGATTCGTTAAAATGGAAATGAATGTTTCTAATTCCCAAGGGGAGTCTATAAATAGAGGGTTTAGATTCCATACTTAGGGGATTTTGGAGACCAACTTCTAGGATGAGAAGTTGTGCTGTTGCAGGATCCTCCTCCACTTTCTCTCTAGGTTTCTTTATGTTTTATTTATTTATTTACTTCCCACTTACCCTATAATAAATAGGATGAGGGGTTTAAATATTACTTGTGTTATGGTTATGTTGCTGAAGGGGGAAGTTTTACTTGGATATATTTATTATTCTTAATCATGTTTTTGATTTTATTCAATTTGATATTATAATTTCAAACCCATTTCCTTTTAGTTTTCTCATGTCATTGAGAAAATTTCTTGAAGGGAAACATTATAATTGTGAAACTGATTACCTTGAATTGAGGAATGATCATTGTCACATTCTAAGAAACCATCATTTTATATTGTATAGAGACAAAATCTATTTGGTAAAACCCTAAATTATGAGACCATTGGAAATAGGGGATTTGTGTATAGAGGATGGGATACTATAGACATTGGATCTACATCATCTCAGATCAAATGAAGAACATAGATTAATCAATATTTTTTTTTAAAATCCAATTGCACCTAAATCTTGAAACTATAAAACCTAGAAATGATATTTTTCCAATTGATCTTAAAAAAACTAAATATAATCCATTTTTTCACTCTTTAATAAAATCAGTCAAATAAATCTTCTTTCCTAAAAACATAATTCAAATAATTTCACCATCTCTGTATGACCAATATAGATCCCACCATGCCACTTGAAATATTCTTGAATTTGAATCTTTCATATAGAATGAAGAATCTTCCAAGATGTGTATTTGTATATTCATGCAGTAGTCCGTTGAATATCACATGATTTGAGATCATCTAAATTATTTCAGGATTTATTTAGAAGTGATTTTATACCATGAGAGGTTCCAGGGTCCTTAGTTTAAAACCTATGTTCAATGGAAATCCATATTCTATGAGTGTATGTAGCCCTGTATCTCTTTGAAAAACTTCTCTAGTATACAATTAATTATTTTCTTCACTGTCCAGGATTGCAACTTCTTTACTCTTTACAGTTTGTTATTTTTTGGGATTAAAATTTATGATTTCATTATATTTTTATGGAGTATTTTAATTTAGAGAAAAATATTTTTTATCTAAAAAATTTAGTGAAAAACACCTAATGTAAAAAGGGTAAAATAGATAAAAAAAAGTTAAAAGTGCCCTAAATAATAATAAGAAGTTTTCTCTGATAACATTGTCAGTTTTAATGGGACCAAATGGCATAATTATTTAACCTGAGACATATAAAAATAAAAATTTATAAAACTCATATCAATGATACTTAATTAATTAAAATTAATATTGTGTAAATATCTATATCTATCCCATATAGATGATTGAATTAGTTTAATTAGGTTTTAAAAAAATCATGTTTTATTTGATTGATTTTATGAAAGGAGAAAATAGAGTATATTTAGTTTGTTTTGGAATAAATTGGAAAAAAGTAATTCTATGGTCTTATAGTTTTAGTGTTTGGATGCAATTGTATTTTTAGAGAAAAAATGATTAATCTATGTATGGAATTGGAGTCGAGGAAAGGTGGATCCAATGGTCATGGTATCCCCTCCTCAATGTAGTAATCCCTTGATTCCCTTGATCTTGTAATTATGGGGTTTTCTGCATGTATTTTGTCTTGATACCATGTTTAAACCTGGTTTCTATGAATGTGAAAATGTTCATGCTTCAATTTAGGATAAACATTTTCACAATTATAAATTGTTTTCCATAAATTCACTCAATTATCATGAGAAAGAATAAAAAGAAACAGGTTTGGAATTGTGATTTCAAATTACTGAAAATTAAAAACATGAATAAGAATAACAAATGGATATGAAGGTACATTCACCTTTCAGCTACATAACCCTAGAACATGACGGTTTTTACCCCCTCATCCTAGTGATGAGAGAGTAAGAGGGAAGGACACACTACAGGAAAATAGATTGTTCAGGGTGGTTATTTTTGGGTATAGCGGTGATTTAAACCACCCCTATATGATTTTGTAGTGGTTTCTGAAAACCACTTCTACATTGTGTTTCGGGACACAATTTTCGGTAGTTAAAGCCGTTTAGCGGCGGTTTATAGGTTCCATCATAATTTGCGTAGTTCATGGAGGTTATAATGTTTCTTTACGGTGGTTTTCCTGGGGCAGGGGCTCACTTTTTTAGCGGCGGAGCAACTAGCCAGTAAAACCACCCCTAAAAACATCATAACTGCCACTAACTGCGTGTGAAAGATGGGAATTTATAGCATTGGTTAAAACCGCCGCTAAATTTAATACCGTAGAAGCGGTTATAAACACATCTAATAGAACAATGCTGACATTTTGCGGACGTTAAAACCACCACTATGTATTCTAGTTACATTTAGGGGTAGTTAAAACCACCGCTAATAGAAAAATTACTACATTTAGCGGTGGTTTTAACCATCGATAATTATTCCAGTTACGGTTAGCGGTGGTTAAAACCGCCGCAAAAACAGATTTACAAAACAAAATAGTATTTTTTGCAGCTTCTGTACCAGTGCCCTGAAAAAAAAATCATTCTAAGAATACCAAAAGACCAACATAATACATACTACAATAAATATGAAAAGATATGATTAACTAAGCACAACCAAGGGAATTTTGATTCATATTTAATAAAAACATGAAAAGTGGTGTGAGCAATATCTTTTTATAAAATTTCAAACTTCTTTTGTGGCTTAAGAATATCTCTTTAACATTATCCACAAGATAAAAATTACCCCTATATTGATTTTGATCATTTTTTCATATATGCATGGTCTTAAGTATTGGAGACACAATCTTTTGGAGAGATTTTCATGATTGTTTTTTCATAATAGTATGAGGAATATCTTTTCTTATAAGTACATGAATATCAGATAGAGGTGGTGGGTAGAGTACCTTCAGACATTCAATTTTAAAATTTCTTACACCCTAGGGAAGAGGGGATTTACACCACTAATGCACTAATTAAGAATGTTACACGACATGAAATTTTAAAATCCATGGAATAGTGAAACATGATGGGACTATTCACTCAATTTTATCTGGATGCAAAAGATAATGATTCTAGAGCATCTTTCTCCCACATGAATTCCCAGAGATAAACAAGTCCTATAGTGAGAAGAATTGTAACATCATTGTTACTATTTTTATAGTTTTTTAATGTTTGATAGTTGTTACTTCAGTTTCAGGAAAATATTAAGGCAATCACTATGTTTTTCATGGGATTTAAGTGCAGAGGAGATCATTTTCACCATAAAGAGTGCCACTGAGGTGTGGTTAGGATGGTTGTGGTGTGTGTGGGGGGGTGAGTGGAGAGGATTTTGGTGATACATCCATTTTTGTCATGGATACATTGAGGAGAAGGGTCACAGAACGGGTCTTGGATTTCTATGGTGTGGATTGGTAGGCTATGACAATAGGGCTTCTGGTAGAGTTTGGGTTATTCTTCCATTTTGTTCATGGATTAGAAATTGTCACCTTGGTTGTGTTATAGTGTCTGAGGGTGAGTTTTTTGGGGGGGTAGGTTTGGGGGTTTTAACAAATCTAGGGTAGTGGAATCATGGATTTGGATTGTGTCATAAGACCCCCTTCCTAGTTGTGCTCTCCGAAATATATCTCTAGAATATATCATGGCCCTTTCTATTATTTTATCAGATCTTCATCACAGATATAACAACAATTCTCATAGGATTCCTTGACCATCCTCATTATGGAAAGGTCCTTCCCATTATTCCATAGACCCCTCCCTTTTCATTAATTATCTGGAATTGTGTATGGGGCTTCACCAGGGTCATCTTTTTTCTAGACCACCTATATATATTCTAAAATACCCTTAATCCCCCACATTCTTCCATCTTTTCTATCAGTTCTTAGATGAACCAAGTATATCCCTACGAGGAATTCTGGACCCTTTTCATTAGATTTTAACCTCGATCTTGGGATACCAACCCTTAATAGTTTAAGGTGAGTTTCCCTCTTCCCATATCCTAATTTTTTACCTATTCTTCACTATGGTAAAGTTGTTGGAAAGAGAATAATTGGTTCTGTTAATGCTTTGGTTGGTGACTGATGTAGGCTATTGTGTCCTAAATATGAAATGGTCTTCATGATTCCTCACACAATAAATTCAACATCAATATCCTTTATTGAGTATTCAGAGAGTTTCGGTATTGAAGGATGGTTACAATGCCTCTCATTATATCTAAAAATTTTACTAATCTCTCTAGAATCTATGAAATTCCTTTTATATATCCACATTATAGGACTGACATCCCCATAACCAGTCTATAATGCTTTGAAGTGGGATGTTCACCCATGGCTGAAAAACCTAATAAATTTAGGAAAAATGAATCATAAAAAATTAATCATCATAATAAATAATCGACATATATGGTGAATACCACACTCAAGAAATAAAGAAATAAAAGGAAACATCAAAAATCAATAAAATACATAAAAAGAAACATGAAAAATCAAGAAAATGTTAGGTCATGAAAATGTTTGGGGGAAACTATGTGCCACACATGATACATATACAAATGAACACATATTGTCACCCTCTCCACCTCCAACATATCAACAGTACAACTAATCATTATCCGATGATGAACACATATCATCACCCTCTCCACCTCCATCTCCACTTTCTCTTACCACTAGTATGAACATTATATTGAAAATTAAATAGTGATTCATATTTATATTTAAATTTAAAAACAATAAAAGTTTGAAAACTAAAAGATTTTGAATTTTTTTGATTTACCTGCTCACCACCAGTCGATAGAGTACCACCAGGGGAATATCTTCTCATCTGCTGACATATATCAGTCAATGGTTTCTGAAATGTGGATATATGACCCCCCTACTCGTGAAATGTGTTTTGTAGAGAAAAAAACTCTCTCTGAGCATCTTCGGGTATGGACTAACTACAAAAAGGAGTATATGCAGCTGCAATCCCCTGTGGCCTGCCAAAAACCTCATATCGTACGCATCCCAAACCCATCTTGGGAACTCTACCAAGATGCTCCTTCTCAAGGACTTTAGCAACCGAGTCATCTTGGGAGACTGAGTGGGACTGGCCAGGATTGGCATCCCATAGTTCTTTCATTTTTTACTATAAATAAAATATCAATATATATTAACAAATTAAAAACTGATAATAAGTTATTATAATGAAAAAATGAGTTCATACCCCAGCTTCTTTGGAAGGCTCATTAACAAAACTTCAATTAGATGTTTTGTGAACATTCAACCACACTTCAGTTCGGGATGCTTCGTGCCCAAAAATGTATGACTGGATTAAACAAAGTTAAATAAACAAGTTAACATATTATACAGATAATATTGTCTTATAAATATTTAAACTAATGAAAATATTACCAGAGTCAATCAGCTTCTAGAAAATCATTATGACCCCACAGTTTGATGGATGACTTGTTTAGCCCGGCTTGATGCATAATTTCTTGAGAGATCCTAAAATAAATAAAATACAACTTAATAGTAATGTATTCAATGTCATATCCTCTTCATATACATGTATAAAAGTAAAATGTGGTTAATATAATAATATATATTTAAATACCATCTGCTTCTCATCACGATGTCTATAAATAAAAACATTCCACTATTTTTTGGGTACCCCATTTGGTAGCTTCTCATACATTTTTTGGACAGTCAACAAATTATCGTTGACATAGCCCCACAATATTTATTTAAAGTCTTTCCATTTCTTACCAAGATTTCTCAATGTCCACTTTCATGCTATCACATCATCAATTGTAAAGTGGAAAAACATCTTTATACAGAAATTCATTTTGATCATATTAATAACATGAAATCAAATTACACCATAATGTATTAAAATTATCTTTATTTGGGAATAAAAAACATCATTTTCAACTTGGAGGCATATGTCTCCAATCATCAAAATAAATAGGAAGGAAAATGGGTTACGCTTCCAGCTGGCCTAGAATTTGGCCAAATAATCCCATTGTGTCATCCATAGGGACCCCATATGAATCAAATGGGACTACTATCTTATCTTCATCCATATTCCACACATCTGAACATTTTATATTTTTCTCCACAATTTCATTTTGTTCATATTTAATGAACAAATAGTTAGTATTAAAAAAGTGCAATAAATTTATTTATATTAAAAAATTTACCTATAATAGTGACCCTCCAGTATGTCTATGATGAACTAGAACAGGAGCGCCGCCGCCTGACGGATGAGGATGATAAAGGGGTAGTCGATGACTCAGCTTCTAAAGGTGTGATCATAGAGGGTGTTAGAGATAGTGTAGGGTATATGGTGATGGTGGGCAGGCAGCTGGTGGCTCAGATGTTGTAGGGTGTGAGACAGATGGATCGTCATATGTCGCAGTAGTGGATGAAATAGTGTATCGCTTCCTCCTTGGCATTCCAGTCATTTAATCATATAAAATTCTGTTCAGAACATATATTTCAAAAAAAATTATATAGAAAAGAAAAATTAAAAATTATAATAGATGCTCAGTACTAACAAAGAAAATATACATAACAATGATATTGAATGACTGCACAAATGAAATAAGTGGTTGCTGAATGAATAAATAACTATACATACAATCATTTTCCCCTTCAATCATGTTTTTTTCCTACTCCATTACTTCATCCTATTCATTCATCCTTTATAGACCAATATTTTCAATATCATGATGGACAAATAATTCTTCTTCTTTTTGTTGATGAGATTCAATTTCAGAGGTCAAATCTTCCACTTCATCACCCATATCATACAAATCTCTTTGTATTACTTGAGCAACTACACTCCACACTTCATCGACAGCATCATTCACATAATATAACATTTTTTCTTATGATGATAAGATATATGGATCATCCAGTTCATGATCACCAACATCCATCAAGTGAGAGAAGTTCACATAATTATATTGCAAAGAATCTCTTTTAACACCTCTGATAATATCGACCCAATTGCATTTCAATAAAACAACTTAAAAATTCATGTGGTAGTTTAATTCAATAATATCAGTCATCTTTTTATAGTATTACACTTCATCAAATGTAAATAAACCACTATTTTATGTTTTCAAACCCTCTTCTTGATTTAATGTACAAAATCTAAAGCCATTCACGTTGTAAGAGTCGAACTTTCTAACTTGTTTTATAGGACCTTGAGCAAGAAACTTCAAATATTCTAACACCTCTGCTCGAGTATCGATTTTCATGATCTAGAAAAAGAAATATACTTTATTATATTTACAAAATATATGTGTCAAACTAATATTTGTATTTATTGCAATATGTATGAACTTACACATCGTGCAAACCATTCTACAATCTCTTTATTAACAGCTTTCATTATATCTTTCTCATTTCATGGTCGACCTCTCATTCGTCTCTTTGTTTGTATCCTAAACTCTTCAATAAATGGATCTGTAATTTCACTATTCAGCAGCACATATCTATGTGCCTGTAATAATTCCAATTTTGTCAGTGTCACATTTGAGGTCCTCCCAACTGATCGGCAAATAGCATGAAATATTTTTTATTTCTGATGTATTTGAGATTGAGTCAACATTTCTTCAAAATGTCCAATTCAATTAAATCTTGTCTCAATATCATCCAAGTATCTATAACAAAAGTTAATACACTCCTCAGCCAAATAGCCTTCAGTAATAGAGCCTTCTAGTTGAGCTTTATTTCTCACGTATGATTTCATAGGCCCAAGATATCTGTGAAATAAAATAAACATAATTATGAATTTAATTAAGTGCCAAAAAAATTTTATTTAACTGAAAAACATATAAATAAATTACCTCTCAATTATAAATATCCATCGATAATGAATGGTTCCTCTTAATTTAGCTTCTTTAACCAAATGCACAGTTAAATGCATCATTACAATAAAAAACGACGGAGGAAATATCATTTCCATTGCACAAAGGTTCAATACAAACCTCTCTTAGATCTTGTGAAGATGAAATGGATGTAGAGATCTCTCACATATTTGTCTGAAAAATGTGCAGAATTGGAGTACAACTACGGTAATTTTTTCAGGTAATAATATACGCAATGCCAATGGTAGTAACTGTTGTAACAAAATATGTGAATCGTGACTTTTCAATCCATGTAACTTAAGATAATTCAAGTCAACACACCTCAAGATATTACTTGAATACCCATCATATACCTTGACATTCTTTAAAATTTGAAGGAATGTATCTTTATCCCAATTTTTCATTGCAAAAATTGTCGGAGGATACTTTTCATTCTCATCTGGCCAAATATCATGTTCTATGTTTGTTGCTTGTAATTCTTTGAGAGCATTAAGATGATCCTTCAACTTTACATTCTCATTAAGCAATGTGAAAATTAAATTTTCACAGACATTCTTCCCAATATGCATCACATCAAGATTAGGCCCCATGAAATTAAATTCCCAATATGGAAGTTTGAAGAATATACTTTTTTTCTTCCATCGTTGCATTCCAATTTCACTTAACAATGCACTTAAAACATGTTTCCCACTATTATTAAAATGAATAACCTTCCCAAATTATGTTTCAACATTTCCAAGTTGTGTCAATATTTCAGAACCAGTTAACAACTTTGGAGGTGGTCTACAATTAATGAAACTTTTAAATGTTCATTTGTTCATCCAAAATCTCTGAGATGCATTGAGAAATCTTCGATGGAATAAGAATCAAAATTTTCTAATATGAGGTAGATGTTTGGGATCAAAATAAAAGTTACAAACAGGAAAAGCCAAACCCATGTATGTTTTCTAACCAGATAAATTTACATGCCCAAGGAAGTCACTAATGGTCCACATTAAAGCAGTATTCATTTTGAACTTTGTCTTAGAAGAAGCATCAAATGTCTCAACACCGTTGCTCCACAACTCATGTAATTATTCAATTGAAGTCTACAAGTATACATCAATATCATTTCCAGGCATTTTTTTTCTAGGAATAATAATTGAAATGATAAAATACGTTTGTTTCATACACATCTATGGAGGTAAATTGTAAGGGATAAAAACAACTTTCCAAATGTTATAACTGGTACTCAAAGTCCCAAATGGGTTGAATCCATCGGTAGGCAATCCCAATGGAACATTCCTATGATCATCTAAGAAATATCGATGTAATGAATCAAATTTCTTCAACTATTTTGAATCTTGTTGATGTCTCATTAACCCATCATTGTTAATATCTACAGAATTCCACTTCATGTGTGTGGCGGTTTTCGATGACATGAATAATCTTTTCAATATAGGCTTTAAAGGAAAGTAATACAAAACCTTTTCAGGTGTGTTCCTTTTCTTCTTCTTCATGAAAGTATGTTGATTCAGACTTACAACATCACCCATTGACTTCCATCTAGAAGAATAACATTTTTTATAATCCTTTCTACTTGAATATTCTCTCCAATAAAGAATACAATCATTGGGACATGCATGTATTTTTGTAAAATTCTGACCAAGCCCGTTAACAACTTTTTTCATATCATAAAAAGACTCGGGGATGTTTGATTCAGGAAATGCATCATGCAACAATTCCAATATCATGGAAATTTATTTATTTGTAATTCCATATAGACATTTGATATGGTACAACTTCAGCATAAAAGAAAGTTTTGAATATTTCAAACATCCGCTATACAACTCTTGATTTCCATCATCAACTAAGTCATGAAACATATTTTCCTCAGTGAAGCTTTCTCTTACATTATTCTCCACAGAATCAAGAGTAAAATCTACTGATATGTTACAATATTGATATGGCTATCCAACAGTCTCAAAAACATCACTTGTCTTATTTCTATTTGTAGCACCTCATCTGGTTGTTTTGATATGTTTTTATGTTGATTGTGGTCTCTTACAGTGACGAATGCATCATTTATAAGGATTTTCATTTTATTTTCCATTGTCGATGAAGTTGGTAGGTTATTTTGTGGATTGAAATCAGTGCTCAACCTTTCAGTAACATTCAATTCTCCATGCCAAATCCAACACTAATATTGAATAGGGAATTTCTTCAATATTAAATGTTCATAAACTTCATCTCTTTTCAACCATCTTCTAAAGTTATATTTAGGACAGGGACATCTTATTATCCCTTCAAAGGATCGATTAGAAATTGAAAAATCTAAAAACTCATTCAAGACCTTAATATACTGAGGTGTGTTCCTCAGTAATGTGATACATCTTTTATCGATGTATATCACAATGTGCCTACACAATATTAAAAAGAATTAAAACACATAACTATTACTAAATAGGGAAAGAGATTCATATATACTATTTGAAAATATATATAAATATATTACATAAGGTTTTCCAATATAAATACATATGGTTAATCACCCACTAGAAAACCAATGTACATATGTGTATGCATGTGTATGCTTATACACATGTGATTTCAAAATCACTTGAAGAAACCAAAATATTGTGAGTATTTTCTTTGGAAATATACATTTTAACAAGGTTTTTCATGATCAGTGATGGTTCAACATTTTTAATCTTATTTAATCAATAATTTAATTCACATACACAATTTGGGTCTTGTTATTTTGAATACCCACAATATATGATGTTAAATTGGGACCCCCTATATTGAATATGTATGGCCTAAATTTTCATAACTCCTACACAAGAAATGTAACCATGAGGGAATTTGGAAATAATCGATGGTTTCTATATATTGAAGATAATCAAATGTAAATGAAAAATTTTCTCTCCCTATCATTGATGATGTAGTTATAGGAACTTTGAGTACTAGTTATAACATTGTAGTATGAAACTTAATAAACAATCAATGAAAATATGAATCTAAACCCTATGAAAAAAAATAAAACTAAAGGATAATTAAATTTGGAGGATGAAGAAAATGGGGGAATATATCTTACCTATGAAATAAAGGAGCATTAATTTATTGGATTCACCCTATATTGAAATGTTAAAAGTTTTCTTGATGGAATTTAGGGAAGGATTGTAAGAAAGATGCTTAGGTGGTCTTATTTATAAAACTATGAAGCATGAGAGTAAGACTGGTGAAATTATCCTTGAATAGAAAAATAAGCATAACAAAGAGTTCAGGGATAGTGCATAGTTCCGAAATGGAGGAAATATAAAAAATTAGGATTACTCCCACGACTGGGTTGAAGCCCAATGACTAGATAATAGAATATTTAAAATTTAAAATTGGTGAAGAAATATTTACTAGTGGTGTCATCTAAAGTAGTACCACCACAAAGGATTGGAATTAAATTGGGAGATTAGGGTGAGTGAACAAAGTCCAAAAATATTACTCAACTTAAGAAAGTTGGAGGTTCCCCTCTCCCATTAAATTAAATAATTCTAACCATTGTTTGAAGTGTCCCAATATTTAGGGGAGATATAATCAATGGGGTGGATGTGCTAATAAAGTACAAGTTATTCAGCTAAATGAAGACCTGATTAAATAAAAAAAATGCATGAAATAAGTGATGTAATAATTATTTAAAGTCTCATTTGATATAAAATATGATCAAAACGTGTCATGGTTGATCCTAACTCAGCAAGTGGTGTTAATAACCCACTTTTTTTCTTCAAAACTTGATCTAGAAGTTTCATGTTGAAGTAAAGTCACTTGATGAATCTGGAATTACATAAAAAGGGATTATTCTAGAATAAAAATAGGTTTCCAAGCCTTAAATAAGAGAATCAATGATGTCATACTGAATCTGGTTTATAACATGGGATATCAAGCACTGAATTTAGTAGAATTAGACCACAAATAAGAAGAAAAATTTAGAGGAGGAAGTAGTTACATAGATTAATTTTATATTTATTTATTTATATGTAGTAATAAGTGGTATTATATTTTTATGTTTATAGAATACTAAAAATATTAAAATCAGAAGGAATTACTCTCAAATATTTATATCCCTAAAATAGATAACATTGAAAAAGAATATTTAGTGTAAATTGGTGATTTCCATGAACTAACTCGAGTTGATCCAACCCACCACCTGACCAAGATAACAACAAGGATTGAAGGTAATTCCCAGTACCCATAGTGTCACGACCCCCTCCCCACAAAGTGTACCCCTCTTGGGATGGCAATGTGAAAAGGGAGATAATGACCCCCGAGTCCCGCCTCCAGTAGGCCCCGGGTTGGCGACTAGCACCGAGGGTATAATACACACACAGATGGGAGGCATTACCCTCTAAGAGAACACATGCAGAAGAGAGAGATAGAATAGAATCCAACCAACTCCAACTCATAACTGAAATGTAAAAGAAACCCAAGTACATATATGAAATGTCATGCAAAAGTACTACAACTGAAAGGGGAAACTAAAAGTACCCAAAAGAAAGTAAAACGACAGCGACCACAAGCCCGAACAGCTCCTCCTCCAACCGCAAGCTAGTAGTAACCAGCTTGATCTCCAACCTGCTCCAAGTGACCTGAAAAACAGTTTATATGTACATAGGGTGAGTATAACAGTATACTCAGTAGGATCCTCCCCAAGACTCTCGTGCAAAAGTAAAGAAAGCATGCTAAAGCCCAGTGAACAACAAGTGAAACTAACTCGTCACCTAAACAGGTATACTATGTTCCCAACCTCACCAAGGCTACTCTCACCAAGTAACGCATACAAGAATATAGCATGTAGTAAAGAATGTCAAGGGTACCCCGCTACTACTTCCCCACTGGTTTGCCGCTTTGCCCCAACGACATACGTCCTGTGCATCTCTCTCCAAAGGCTTGCCCGTATCAACATGGGTCAAGCTCCACAATCTGCACCACGTGCACCACATCGGCTTGCCCGCAGACACCTGGGCTAAGATCCACACAATCCTCACAACCAAAAGTAACCAGGTAGTTTCCGGGAGCCACCACAGCTCGCATAACGTGTATCATACGTCGGGTATTATACCTCAAGCCATTACAGCCCATACACCGAGTAAGGATCCTCAAGCCATCACAGCCTATACACGTTACACCTATAGTAGTCCATAGGATACTATATCCAGAATATATGTGTGTGAAATAACCACAAGCCATTACAGCCCTCTACACACATATATGGGTAAAACTAACCACTGTGCCTACCAGCACTAAGATCTACCAAGAGAAGAGAGCGGGGCCAAAGGGGGTAGTCAGCCATTCAACCTCCCATCAGAATGTTGGGGAAAACACCCCCCAGGGCTCAGAATCCCCGGGGTGTCAGTTGCCCTTACCGACAGGGTGGAGTAGCGTATAGAAACACAAAAAGTACAGAGTATATAAGTAACTCACATCCACACTATGGGCATTACCTAGTCTTAGATACAACTGCAGCTAACGTCTCTCAGACTCCAGGCTGCTACTTCTAAGACTAGGTATCCTATAAGCACACAACCAATTGAAGAGCTTTATTAGATTACTCCATTCTCATTTATCAGTTCCACTGTACATTAGTTAATTCTTTAAGCATTAATTAAGATTTAACAATTCCCCATTTAACTGAAATGGCGTCACTTTCAAAAACAACTGCTCCTTTTTAAGATTCACATCACCTTTAAATTCCAGCATCTCCATCCCCGTGGATTTTCACCCTTTAATAAAACATTCATTACAGAAATACTTTTCCACATTCCCAGGCATTCTAGAAAAACATCCTATGCTTCTAAACACAAAGGAGGCTCAACACGGTGAGTAGATATACTACCCGTCGAGTCTTTGCCGCCTATAGAAAGAGCATAGACCCATCCTCCATCGAGAGGCTAAACACGGAAAGCACGTGGCATACCCCGCGTGTCTTCGCCTCCTTCGGAAAGAGGGTAAGCAAGACCAGCTGCCTTGAGCAGTGGGGAAAAGTAAAGAAGATAAACAATCAAACCAACCACCAACATCAAACCATCACATTCATCTCATACCATCACCCTTGGTGTCCTCCCCGACACCCATATGCATAAACCGATGCATCTCGCCACACTAGGCATCATCCGCTGCCACAACTATAAGGCCTCCATGCCTCCACATATCACAACAACCATCCAGGCTCACATCACAGCACAAGCAGCAGGAAAACAAACATCACAAAATGGGCTCTCGGCCCTTTAACAAACAAGAGGGTAACTCAGAACCCTTTTTGAAATTACCACATAATCTGTTCTCTAAACCATATTGAATTAACAGATTTGTTATTCGTAGGTTCCAAACATGGATACCTAATCAGTAAGCTATCACAATTAAATAACCATGCTTACTTCCCTAATTTGATTATCCTCAAATTAGAACAACTACAACAACGACAACAACTAGATTAATTTACATGCCTCTTTATCTTTAGCCAATTAATCAACAATTAATTCCGGCTTTACGTTCGTTATCAATTTCAATCATGAACGAACAATAAATCAAAGAAAACATAGATATCACTATATCTAGGAAAACATGAGGCAAACCGTTATCACGGTATAAAGCAACAGCATGCGATCAACCAATTCTTTTAATCCGGTTCAAGTATTTAATTAGGTCAATTTCATTGTGATCCAAAGGAATAAATCATGCTAATTCTACGATTGCACATATATAATTAGAGAAGCCATGAATCCCCTACCTCGAAGAGTTCTTGACGTCCTTTATCCACACAGCAGGTCACGATCCTCCCCTCGCGACAACTTATGTGGAAGAATGATCGACACGGCTTGGTTGCATCCAACAGAGCGGGATTGATCCTAGGAGTAAGGGTTGTTTGTGCAACTCCTAAGGAAAGGATTGAAAGGTTCTAGTGCCTCTTAATCGAGAACAAAGGGAAAGAACCAGGAAGAATGATATCTCGTCCCTTTTTAAGATTTTACGAGGTGATGGTTTAAGATCCGGTTAATTCTCCATTAAAAACGGATCGCATTAACCCACGCGGTTTGACCACGTAAAACATTCCAAGACTTAGGAATAATTAATATAGGACTTATGGCATTTGAAACGGCCTTAAGAGCCCTTAAAATAAGGCTTTAAATGTATTTTACGTCAAAGGAAACGTCAAAAGGGGCAAAACTGTAGGAGTCTGGAAACACTGTTCACCCACCGTTACTGTACATGAAACTGATCTGTGAAACTGATCTGACTCACCGATCTGTCTCACCGATCTGACTCACCGATCTGACTCACCGATCTGACTCACCGATCTGACTCACCGATCTGTCTCACCGATCTGACTCACCGATCTGTCTCACCGATCTGACTCACCGATCTGTCTCACCGATCTGTCTCACCGATCTGTCTCACCGATCTGACTCACCGATCTGACTCACCGATCTGTCTCACCGATCTGTCTCACTGATCTGTCTCACCGATCTGTCTCACCGATCTGTCTCACCGATCTGTCTCACCGATTTGTCTCACCGATCTGTGAAACTGATCTGTCTCACCGATCTGTGAAACTGATCTGTCTCACCGATCTGTGAAACTGATCTGTCTCACCGATCTGTGAAACTGATCTGTCTCACCGATCTGTGAAACTGATCTGTCTCACCGATCTGTGAAACTGATCTGTCTCACCGATCTGTGAAACTGATCTGTCTCACCGATCTGTGGAACTGATCTGTGTCACCGATCTGTGAAACTGATCTGTCTCACCGATCTGTGAAACTGATCTGTCTCACTGATCTGTGAAACTGATCTGTCTCACCGATCTGTGAAACTGATCTGTCTCACCGATCTGTGAAACTGATCTGTCTCACCGATCTGTGAAACTGATCTGTCTCACCGATCTGTGAAACTGATCTGTCTCACCGATCTGTGAAACTGATCTGTCTCACCGATCTGTGGAACTGATCTGTCTCACCGATCTGTGAAACTGATCTGTCTCACTGATCTGTTACTGTTCATAAAACTGGAAACACTGTTCACAGAACTAGAAAATTGGCAAAGTGTTGGGGATAAGTCCCCTTGACCTCCCGGAACACCTCCAACACCAACATTTCACAAAGTAATGGACCAGAGAGGTCCGGGCCATTACATTAGATACCTCTCAAAACATTCTCGTCCTCGAGAATTAAAAACCAACCCAGAAGAAAAGAGGGGTCCGAACAACCACCCCATAAGATACCTCTCAGGGGAAAACCACCATGAGTTGTTCGAAAGCTGGAACAAAACTATGACATCCGGGAACAAACAATCCATACCCAAACAATTCATTCACAACATCACATCAAAGGTACATAAACAAAACATGAAAGGTCCAACCACAGAGAAAACATCCTTACATGAAAGGAGTTAAACATTAAACAACTCTGGGTACTGAGCACGTATCTGTGACTCACGCTCCCAGGTACTCTCCTCCATGCCACCGTGTCGCCACAAGACACGAACTAAAGGAATAGAACGCCCACGCAACACCTTCTCCTTGTGGTCTTGGATCTCCACAGGTCGCTCCTCGAAGGTTGCATCATCATCAATATCGATCTCTCCCCAATCGATAACATGAGATTCATCATGAAGATAATGACGGAGCTGCGATACATGAAAAACATCATGTATCCGACTCATCCGAGGGGGAAGTGCTACTCGATATGCCACAGCTCCAACACGAGCTAACACCTCGAAAGGCCCAACAAAACGGGGAGAAAGCTTACTTCCGCGACCAAACCTTCGCTGCCCACGACGGGGAGTCACCTTCAGAAACACATGATCCCCAACATTAAACTCTAAGGGTCTCCTTCTTTGATCCGCATAAGATTTCTGACGATCTTGTGCTGTCTTCATCCTCTCACGAATCACTTGAACCATCTCCGTCGTATTCTGCACTAGTTCTGGTCCGAGAATTGCTGACTCTCCGACCCCAGTCCAGCACAACGGAGAACGGCATGGCCGGCCATACAAGGCTTCAAACGGCGCCATGCCGATGGTAGAGTGAAAACTATTATTGTAAGCGAACTCTACCAAAGGTAAGTGCTTCACCCATGAACCTCCAAAATCAAGAACACAAGAGCGCAACATGTCTTCAAGAGTTTGGATGGTTCGCTCTGTCTGACCATCCGTTTGAGGATGAAAAGCAGTGCTAAGGCATAGTTGAGAGCCAAAAGCATGCTGGAGACCTCTCCACACCCTCGAGGTAAAACGAGGGTCTCGATCAAAAATGATCGTCTTAGGAACTCCGTGAAGCCTCACCACTTCCTCCAGATACTGCCTCGACAAAACCTCCACTGAGCTCGACTCCTTGATTGCTATGAAGTGGGCCGATTTAGTTAAACGATCCACTACCACCCATATAGCATCATGTCCTCCCGGAGCTCGAGGTAAACCTGTAACAAAGTCCATTGAGATGTCCTCCCACTTCCACTGAGGAATCTCTAAGTGCTGGAGAAGACCACCAGGAACACGGTGTTCGACCTTCACCTTCTGGCAGACTAAACATCGAGACACACATTCTGCAACTGAACGCTTCAGCCCAGGCCACCAAAACTGACTCCTCAAGGATCGATACATCTTCGTCACACCAGGATGTACAGCTAAGGGCGAGCTATGGAACTCTCGGAGAACCGTCTCGCGCATCGCCAGGGGAACAAAAAGCCTGTCATGATACAACACTCGGTGTTGTTCATCCTCTGACCAACCATCAGGGGCCTCCCCACAAACAACTCTGTCTCTCAAAACTTCCACCTCTAGATCACCCAACTGAGACTCTTCCACCTTTTGCATCAGGGATGACTGCACCGTCATCTGGAAAAGACAACCTCTTCCTCCAACTTCTCCCATATCAAGATGCAAAGATGCTAGCTCTTCCATCCCTCTCCACGAATCACCAGATTCACGCACAACATCATTACGTGACTTTCGGCTCAGTGCATCAGCAACAACATTTCCCTTCCCAGGTGTATACGATATTTCGAAGTCGCATTCCTGCAAGAACTCCATCCACCGACGCTGCCACAAGTTCAAATCCCGCTGAGAGAAAACATACCTCAAACTCTTACGATCGGTGAAAACGACAAAGTGCTCTCCAATGAGGTAATGTCTCCACAACTTCAGCGCAAACACCACGGCTGCCAACTCAAGATCATGGGTGGCATAGTTGCGTTCATGGGGACGCAACTGCCGAGACCCATAAGAAACAACTGACCTCTGCTGCATGAGAACACAGCCTAGCCCCAGATGTGAAGCATCACAGAAAACATCAAACTGGACTCCCTCCGTTGGAAGACAAAGGACTGGAGCACTTACCAACTTCCCCTTTAGATACTCGAAAGCTGTCTGACACTGATCAGTCCATATGAATGCTTGATCCTTCCTGGTCAAAGTTGTCAGAGGAGTCGCAACTCGGGAGAAATTAGCCACAAACCTCCTATAATATCCTGCGAGACCAAGGAAACTTCGCACCTCTGACACGGTCTTGGGAGCTGGCCAAGACACCACTGCTTCTATCTTCGAAGGATCCACAGCTACTCCCTGTTGGGACACAACATGTCCCAAGAAACGAACTTCTCGAGCCCAGAACTCACACTTGGACAACTTCCCAAACAACCGATGTTGACGAAGAACTCCCAAAACAGCTCGTAGATGTTCTGCATGCTCTTCTTCAGATGTGGAGTACACAAGGATGTCGTCAATGAAAACCACAACAAACTTGTCCAAGAATTCACGGAACACAGCATTCATCAACCCCATGAAAACAACTGGAGCATTTGTCACGCCGAATGGCATTACAACAAACTCATAATGCCCATGACGACAGCGGAAAGCAGTCTTCGGGACATCCTCATCCTTTACACGCATCTGATGATATCCTGACCGCAAGTCGATCTTTGAAAACCAACTTGCACCCTTCAGTTGATCGAATAGGTCATCAACCCGCGGGAGAGGATAACGGTTCTTTATTGTCACTTTGTTTAAGCGACGATAATCGACGCACAACCGCAAACTGCCATCAGCCTTTTTCACGAACAAGACTGGTGCACCCCACGGTGACACACTTGGCCGAACAAAACCACACTGCAATAGACCATCGAGCTGAATACGTAGCTCTCGTAACTCAGAAGGGGCCATCCTATACGGAGACATAGAGATGGGAGACGCTCCGGGCTGTAGCTCGATCCCAAACTCGATCTTCCGTCGAGGGGGTAAGGATACAACCTCTTCTGGAAAGACATCAGGGTACTCTTCTACGACCCTAGGAAACGCCAGCTGTTGAACCTCTGAAGAACTCAGCATCATCCCAGCCATCATGGATGATAAGGATGAAACTCGTCTATGACTCATCCGAGGATCTCTCTCACCAACAAATACTACTTCCTCTCCATCTTCATCAAAGAAAACGACCTTCTTCCTGTAGCAATCCACAATAGCCTGCACCGAATACAACCAATCCATGCCGAGGATGACATCATATGGTTGTATTCGTAAACATAGGAAATCTCCCCAAGAGCGGTGCTGCCCCAACACTAGCTCACAGTCTTTACATACTTCAAACAAGCTAGCTCGACCTCCAACTGGCGTAGTCAACGCCAGGGGCACTGGAAGCCTCTCTACCTCAAGTCCCAAAGCGTGGACAAGGGTAGGGGATATAAAGGAGTGTGTCACTCCTGAATCAAACAAGGCATACACTAAGGTAGAAAACAAGCAAAGGGTACCTCGGACGACGTCTGGCTCGCCTGGAGCTGGCAACGCTAGAGCATGAAGCTGACCACGACCACCTCCACGGCCTCTCTGACCCTGATGACGACCACCACCACGGCCGCGCTCTGCTCTCTGAGGACGGGAAGCATCATGGGGCTGTCCTCTGCCTGCTCCATCTACCCTCTGGTGATCTAAAGCTGGTGCAACCTGCTGCTGCTGCCTCGGCTGGAACTGCCTCAACGGAGGAACCTGGAGTGGAGCGCCTGGTGCACGATGACTGCTCTGAAAAGTTGGGCACTCCCGCTGCTGATGACCACGTCCACCACAAGAAAAACAAGCGCCTGATCCCTTGGCATAGGTCTGAGAGTTGCTACCTCCGGAGAAATGAGATGGGAAGGGCCGGGACCTACCCCCAGGTGAACGGAAACTCTTCTGTCCTGAAAACCGGGAACCCCGGACCACAGCTCTGCTTCTTGAGGAATCATGACGATTCCCCTCTCGTGACGATCCGGTCCTAGCCAAAGTCCTCTCAACAACCTCTGCCCTCGCCAGCACCTCAAGATATGTCTTCAGCATAAATGGGGTGACCTGACGCTGGATCTCTGGACGCAAAGCCTCCTCGAAATGCCTCGCCCTGGCCTCATCATCTGGTAACAGGTCTGAAGCATATCGTAGAAGGTTCCTGAAACGGATTCCAAACTCCCGAACACTGGAGCTCCCCTGTCGAAGGGTAAGAAGCTCCTGGCGACTGGATGCCTTCGCAGTCGAAGAAAGAAACTCGACTCTAAACCTGTCTCGAAACTCTTCCCATGAGATCGCTGACTCCTCACGATCCCCGAGGAACAAGAACCACCACTGTCTCGCTGCTCCACGCAACATCGTCACAACCAAGGACACCCAGTGTTCCTTCCGAGCACGAATCGAACTGAAGCCTATCTCGACCTCCTCCAACCAGTCTTCTGTGACTGCATCTGAAACGGAGCCCTCGTACTTCTGTAGACTCTGGCGCTGAAACTCTCGGAGTGTCTTCCTCCAAGTGTCATCGTCGTCAACCTCTAACCGGCGGCGATCTGCTGGAACAGCCTGCTGGGCACCTTCTGCGCAAACCTGACGGGGACGCCGACCTGGAGCCATACCTGTAAAATAATCAATCGTTAGAGCTCCTAAGCCTGGAATATGGAAGACTCAACATTAATTAATTAATTATTTTGTTTTATTAATTTTTAGGTTACCTATCCCAAGGTCTACCCATTCAAACACAGGCGCAAGGAATAATGATGCATGATCCTTTCCTAGGTCTCTACCCTGCAACCAGTGTCACTTTGTTTAGTAGCCATCGTAAACTTAAAGGTCCGTGCAACAGATCATAGGGGGCCCTGAACGCCTATGTCTCTGCCGGTCTCCAGTGTTTACCCCACTTGCTAAACATGAATGACACCGTTGCCCTACCATCCCATGCATCCTCACCTGTGCCTAACTCCAAACTCCATCCTATCCCTCGACCAGACCTCTGATACCACTCTGTCACGACCCCCTCCCCACAAAGTGTACCCCTCTTGGGATGGCAATGTGAAAAGGGAGATAATGACCCCCGAGTCCCGCCTCCAGTAGGCCCCGGGTTGGCGACTAGCACCGAGGGTATAATACACACACAGATGGGAGGCATTACCCTCTAAGAGAACACATGCAGAAGAGAGAGATAGAATAGAATCCAACCAACTCCAACTCATAACTGAAATGTAAAAGAAACCCAAGTACATATATGAAATGTCATGCAAAAGTACTACAACTGAAAGGGGAAACTAAAAGTACCCAAAAGAAAGTAAAACGACAGCGACCACAAGCCCGAACAGCTCCTCCTCCAACCGCAAGCTAGTAGTAACCAGCTTGATCTCCAACCTGCTCCAAGTGACCTGAAAAACAGTTTATATGTACATAGGGTGAGTATAACAGTATACTCAGTAGGATCCTCCCCAAGACTCTCGTGCAAAAGTAAAGAAAGCATGCTAAAGCCCAGTGAACAACAAGTGAAACTAACTCGTCACCTAAACAGGTATACTATGTTCCCAACCTCACCAAGGCTACTCTCACCAAGTAACGCATACAAGAATATAGCATGTAGTAAAGAATGTCAAGGGTACCCCGCTACTACTTCCCCACTGGTTTGCCGCTTTGCCCCAACGACATACGTCCTGTGCATCTCTCTCCAAAGGCTTGCCCGTATCAACATGGGTCAAGCTCCACAATCTGCACCACGTGCACCACATCGGCTTGCCCGCAGACACCTGGGCTAAGATCCACACAATCCTCACAACCAAAAGTAACCAGGTAGTTTCCGGGAGCCACCACAGCTCGCATAACGTGTATCATACGTCGGGTATTATACCTCAATCCATTATAGCCCATACACCGAGTAAGGATCCTCAAGCCATCACAGCCTATACACGTTACACCTATAGTAGTCCATAGGATACTATATCCAGAATATATGTGTGTGAAATAACCACAAGCCATTACAGCCCTCTACACACATATATGGGTAAAACTAACCACTGTGCCTACCAGCACTAAGATCTACCAAGAGAAGAGAGCGGGGCCAAAGGGGGTAGTCAGCCATTCAACCTCCCATCAGAATGTTGGGGAAAACACCCCCCCAGGGCTCAGAATCCCCGGGGTGTCAGTTGCCCTTACCGACAGGGTGGAGTAGCGTATAGAAACACAAAAAGTACAGAGTATATAAGTAACTCACATCCACACTATGGGCATTACCTAGTCTTAGATACAACTGCAGCTAACGTCTCTCAGACTCCAGGCTGCTACTTCTAAGACTAGGTATCCTATAAGCACACAACCAATTGAAGAGCTTTATTAGATTACTCCATTCTCATTTATCAGTTCCACTGTACATTAGTTAATTCTTTAAGCATTAATTAAGATTGAACAATTCCCCATTTAACTGAAATGGCGTCACTTTCAAAAACAACTGCTCCTTTTTAAGATTCACATCACCTTTAAATTCCAGCATCTCCATCCCCGTGGATTTTCACCCTTTAATAAAACATTCATTACAGAAATACTTTTCCACATTCCCAGGCATTCTAGAAAAACATCCTATGCTTCTAAACACAAAGGAGGCTCAACACGGTGAGTAGATATACTACCCGTCGAGTCTTTGCCGCCTATAGAAAGAGCATAGACCCATCCTCCATCGAGAGGCTAAACACGGAAAGCACGTGGCATACCCCGTGTGTCTTCGCCTCCTTCGGAAAGAGGGTAAGCAAGACCAGCTGCCTTGAGCAGTGGGGAAAAGTAAAGAAGATAAACAATCAAACCAACCACCAACATCAAACCATCACATTCATCTCATACCATCACCCTTGGTGTCCTCCCCGACACCCATATGCATAAACCGATGCATATCGCCACACTAGGCATCATCCGCTGCCACAACTATAAGGCCTCCATGCCTCCACATATCACAACAACCATCCAGGCTCACATCACAGCACAAGCAGCAGGAAAACAAACATCACAAAATGGGCTCTCGGCCCTTTAACAAACAAGAGGGTAACTCAGAACCCTTTTTGAAATTACCACATAATCTGTTCTCTAAACCATATTGAATTAACAGATTTGTTATTCGTAGGTTCCAAACATGGATACCTAATCAGTAAGCTATCACAATTAAATAACCATGCTTACTTCCCTAATTTGATTATCCTCAAATTAGAACAACTACAACAACGACAACAACCAGATTAATTTACATGCCTCTTTATCTTTAGCCAATTAATCAACAATTAATTCCGGCTTTACGTTCGTTATCAATTTCAATCATGAACGAACAATAAATCAAAGAAAACATAGATATCACTATATCTAGGAAAACATGAGGCAAACCGTTATCACGGTATAAAGCAACAGCATGCGATCAACCAATTCTTTTAATCCGGTTCAAGTATTTAATTAGGTCAATTTCATTGTGATCCAAAGGAATAAATCATGCTAATTCTACGATTGCACATATATAATTAGAGAAGCCATGAATCCCCTACCTCGAAGAGTTCTTGACGTCCTTTATCCACACAGCAGGTCACGATCCTCCCCTCGCGACAACTTATGTGGAAGAATGATCGACACGGCTTGGTTGCATCCAACAGAGCGGGATTGATCCTAGGAGTAAGGGTTGTTTGTGCAACTCCTAAGGAAAGGATTGAAAGGTTCTAGTGCCTCTTAATCGAGAACAAAGGGAAAGAACCAGGAAGAATGATATCTCGTCCCTTTTTAAGATTTTACGAGGTGATGGTTTAAGATCCGGTTAATTCTCCATTAAAAACGGATCGCATTAACCCACGCGGTTTGACCACGTAAAACATTCCAAGACTTAGGAATAATTAATATAGGACTTATGGCATTTGAAACGGCCTTAAGAGCCCTTAAAATAAGGCTTTAAATGTATTTTACGTCAAAGGAAACGTAAAAAGGGGCAAAACTGTAGGAGTCTGGAAACACTGTTCACCCACCGTTACTGTACATGAAACTGATCTGTGAAACTGATCTGACTCACCGATCTGTCTCACCGATCTGACTCACCGATCTGACTCACCGATCTGACTCACCGATCTGACTCACCGATCTGTCTCACCGATCTGACTCACCGATCTGTCTCACCGATCTGACTCACCGATCTGTCTCACCGATCTGTCTCACCGATCTGTCTCACCGATCTGACTCACCGATCTGACTCACCGATCTGTCTCACCGATCTGTCTCACCGATCTGTCTCACCGATCTGTCTCACCGATTTGTCTCACCGATCTGTGAAACTGATCTGTCTCACCGATCTGTGAAACTGATCTGTCTCACCGATCTGTGAAACTGATCTGTCTCACCGATCTGTGAAACTGATCTGTCTCACCGATCTGTGAAACTGATCTGTCTCACCGATCTGTGAAACTGATCTGTCTCACCGATCTGTGACACTGATCTGTCTCACCGATCTGTGAAACTGATCTGTCTCACCGATCTGTGGAACTGATCTGTCTCACCGATCTGTGAAACTGATCTGTCTCACTGATCTGTGAAACTGATCTGTCTCACCGATCTGTGAAACTGATCTGTCTCACCGATCTGTGAAACTGATCTGTCTCACCGATCTGTGAAACTGATCTGTCTCACCGATCTGTGAAACTGATCTGTCTCACCGATCTGTGGAACTGATCTGTCTCACCGATCTGTGAAACTGATCTGTCTCACTGATCTGTTACTGTTCATAAAACTGGAAACACTGTTCACAGAACTAGAAAATTGGCAAAGTGTTGGGGATAAGTCCCCTTGACCTCCCGGAACACCTCCAACACCAACATTTCACAAAGTAATGGACCAGAGAGGTCCGGGCCATTACACATAGGATTGAAACTTGTTCTAGGGAATCAAAATGAAACTAATGGGAATGGTTTTTACATCAGAATATAAATAACCACATCACAGACTCCACCTAAAAATCAGGTATGACAAAACTGTATATCAGACATCCATGCACAAAAATAAAAAGTTTTATTAATAGAGAAAGAACCAAGAAGAGTATAACACAATATAATTAATCAAAAGAACTCATAAACCAAACCATCACATAATGTGGACATAAAATGAAAAACAATATCCCATATACATGATAAATCAGAAATAAAATCCTAGATGAAAACGGTAATACACAAACATCCAAAGAATAAAAAACATGAAAAACCATACCCACCACTATGAAAACCACTGGCAGTAGGACAGGGGAGCCAACCTAGGGTAGGAACTTGATGGGGCTTGGGGGAGAAGGTGGCGTCGTGGGTGTCAGGGGGAGAATGGGGGTCTGCAACCATGGGCGGCGAGGTCACCAATGCACGGGGGGGAGGGGACCTAGGGTTGGGGCTCGATGGGGTCAAGGGGAGAAGGCGCGTCGGGGGGGGGGGGGGGGGGGGGGAAGGGGGTCGGGTCGGGTGGGGGGGTGTCGCCACTGTAAAAAAATGGTTTTCACGGTGGTTTTTAATAAACTAAAGTGAAACCCTTTTAAGAAAAGGTCTCATAGAGGTTTTGTAAACCGCTACTAAAAGACCACTGCTAAAGGTGATTTATACTATAGTGACATAAACAAAAGAAAAAATAAAGAAAAATGAAGAGAGGGTGATGGAGGATCTTGAAGTAGCATACCTTCTTGACATATACTTTGGTATCCAAAATACCACTAGTATGGTGGGTCATCCCTCTATTAATAGACTCCCTTAGGGATTGGTTAACATTCATATCCATTATAATGCGTCAAATATTTCTGACGGGTGGCCCTAAGGCCGTACAAAGGGTCTCTTCCACTCAGAACATCGAATCTGGTCATCTCTGGGTTATATAATATTTTTCATAGTGTGTAAATAATTCATCATGTTTAATTATTAGGCCTAGAAATATTCATGTCTTAATGTCACATATTTTAAATTTCTAGTATGTTTCACATTATGGATGCTGGTTTCATGTGGTGAAAATGTCAGGCTATCCTCCAATTAGGTTTTATTCTCTTCATGTCGTGAACATGGTTCAAGATGTGAATATTCACATTTCAACATTAGAACCTCTATAATTTTTTGATTCTTTACTCTTTCCAGCTTAATTGTAGCTTCAAATTTCTATTTTGTAGTGTGAAGTGTCTTTTTCTCATCATACACACCTCTTTTTGTTCCTTTTTTGATTATTGGTTGTATCCTTCCATAAATCACAACACAAGATAACTAATCCAAATATTTTCAAGAATATCAATTATACTATAAAAATGAATGCATTAAAACACCCTAAAATATATGCATGAAATTCATGTATCAATAATTCTGGGCACATCCATCACTTTTATATCATGTACATGCATAAGTGACCCACATAGATCATTCAAAAAAGGATCATCACTCATCACATTTAATCCCATGATTAATCTGTGTGGAATACATACATGTAATTACCCAATCAAATAATGGTATTTATTTATATTATAATACCCTTTAGTGTAAATGGTGATGGTATTCACACTAAAAATGTATGGCATGGAAAAAATCACAGCATAATTTTGAAGGAATAAGGGGGGTACATAATGAATCATGGGAGGAATTGATGAGATTTAAGGGGTATCTGGTAACTTGGACATCATATAGTAAGTAATATATATCTGAAAAATTATATTCCATCAATATTAATTTTAATAAAAAGGCATTACATAAGGAAGGTTCTTGAATAAAAAAGTGAATGAGAGAATCCATTACTATCAGTATGGTAAAATATTAGGTAATGGTCCTAATGAAAGGGGATAAATGATGTAACATTATTATAAAATCAATTTAATATTAAAGGGTTGTTTATAAATGCATGATAACATAACCAATTTAGGTTAAAAAGGTTTAGTAAAGAGAAGTTTTTTGAATAGAAAAAGTAGATAGAAATATCCCTTCCCTTGAGAAAGTGTTTTCAAAACTTGGGAGGAGATTCTTTATAGGTTGAGGGATCCTTGGGAGGAATCTCGATAAAAACGGTAGATTATTTTCAATCTTAAATTATTTTTAATGAAGATTAATGGGTTATTTTTTGGTTTTATATAGGAAAAGATCAGGGAGTTTGTTATTATTTTCTAAACATAGGTTTTGGACTCGATACAGTAAAGTAATCAGAACCAAAAAACAACCCATGTTTATTTCCTATAGATTCTACCAAAGAGTATTTTCTTCATCATTTTATATGTACATGAACTAATCACATTAAAATAATACCATTGGTGACATGGAAGTGGGTCATGTTTACAAAGAATTGATTTTAAAACCTTAAAATATAATATACATTTGTAGGATTCAAAAATGGTATATAAAATTAATAAAAATAACCTAGAAACACATTATTTTAAATTGGAAACTTATATTTGGTCATGGATACCTTTTATAGCACATATAAAACGATTTTTTTGTAATTATTATGTTTTAATACACACTGTAAATTTATTGTAGAGACCCGTATCCTTGACGTACATGAACATTACATTACTTTTGCGGAATACTTAGTACATAACAAAAACACACACACAAGGATCGTAATAGTTTAGTGTCTTTGGAAACTCGGAATATAATCTTCTAATCGTGGTGAAAGATCTTCAAAATCTCCCATAAAGATCTTCCTTTTTTTACCTAAAACCTTTCTTTATATCCTGGGGAAAAGAAAACATAAAAGGGTGAGCTCAAATGCTCAGTAAGGGTATACAAAAGAAATAAAAATCATATCATATCTTTTTGAAAATCATAACCTGCAAAAGAGATCATAATATCTTAACATGGAACAAATCATAGAAGTGAAAATGAGATCCCCATAATCATAACATAAAACTTGAAACTTTGTGGCATGCACACATAATCATGGAAAATCATTTCTTGTTAGTCATGACTCATTGCCAAGACTATCTCAGCGGACAAAGTCCATTTCTGAACCGAGTTCACTCCTCGTTTCAGTCCTGAATCACTGAACCGAAATAACCTTCCGTTCCAGCCATGTCTATCTCATGAGATATAAAATCTTTACCCAATGCATTGGAGGGAGATATAGGTCCCACCCATCTTATAATGAATCCTTTCTTATGTGTGCCACATAATCATAAATCATACATCATCGCATAACCCATGTAATAAAAATGGGATTCTTAAACAACATGACATCATAAAACAATTCATATAAGATAAAGGAATTCATAAAAATGTTTCCATCACAACATAATCAAATCAATGTAATAATAGGGATAAAAACAGAACCATTTTATTATCTTAGATGGAAAATAATTTTGATAAAATACTTGAACTTCATTCTTGAGGAAAATATCCTTTCTACTTCAAAAACATTTTTTCCTTTCATAACATGTCATACAACTTTAAAATAAAAGAAGTTGATTAAAAATAAACTTGAAAACTTGTAAATGAAGCTTCTTGGGAACAATGTTTTAAAAATCCATTCATGCCGTATAAGTTAAAAAAAACATTCTTCGTACCTTTGTCGGAAAAGTCAAAAAGTACCTCGTATGACAAAAGATTCCTTTCATAGATATTACCAAAAACTCACCAAAGGGTAAAAATGGATTTAAACAATTGTAGGTGGATGGAAATAATATTACATATTGATGAAACATGGATGTGGATGATAAAATACACCCCAGTAAATACTTATGAATAAACAATCTCGGATAAAAATGAGATTGTGATATTTCCCTTACCTTATGTCCGACTTGCTTTGTAAGTGTCCGAACCTCCTGTATAATGATTTAAATCATGTTATTGACTTATTCCAGAATCATATTCATTGTTATGATATCATATATGGTTCACTTATGACATTATATTACCCGTTCTTTTGTAAATTCCATGTTAAAGAAGCGTTTTGGGTAAAATCGTTTCATTTATCGTAGGTGTTTTGACTTGTTGTTCTTGACATCATTATTACTTATATCATGATTTAATTACTTTCAGAATATAAAATATGATTTATATATCATATATATTCAGTATATATATATATAATAGATATATAAATAAAGTGAAAAACACCGTTCATGGAGACGGTAGTCCGTACGTACGCATGAACGCTGTTTTACTTTCCTTATTGTCTTGAAATGGAAGTAAGTAGATGACATACATATATATATATATACATAAATCCAGTAGCTATATAATGTCATATATTTCATTATTATTTCTTATATATACTTTATAATCATTCTTAAATGGTTAACATGGAGAATGAATCTCATCGCGTCGTGGAGACGGTATTCCGTACGTACGCACGCGCGGTGATTTCTTTTTCCGTAGGATGGATAGATGGTGAAATAGGGTTGTTTCATACTTATAATAACATATCAGTATATGAGTGATACTGATGTTATTACTTCATAATGAAACAACCTAAGAAGAAGAAGTGGAAGAAGAAATAAAGATGAAAGAATTGGTAACGGTAATTACCTCTTCTTTGAAGCGCCTCTTTGAGACCTCCTCTTAGGGCACTAAAATTGGTCTTTGAGGAAGACCAGAACCTCTAGGATGTTTCTAGGGAAGTGGAGAAGAGATTTTGGCAGGGGTTGGCCGAGATTGAGTGCTCAAATTGGTGTGAGGAGGAGGGGGAGGAGGTGTCCTTTTATAAGAGAGGAGAGGGGCACCTTAGGAATATCTCAAAATATTATTTTATATTAAAGTCAAAATCGGTTTATAATGGCTCCAAAGGGTCTTATTTCGAAGGTAAGGTGGGGATGGGTCGAAATCCTATCAACCAATAAGATTTAGACAAGTTTAGGGTATTATTTTAACCTTATCAATTAGATTTAACTCTAAGTTAAATAATTTAACTTTTACCATGTCTTTTTGTTTTCTTTCACTATATGGTTAATAAACTTACTATAACATGCCAAACGAACCCCAAATTGTTTATTATTAATATATATATCCTTATATAAGTCATTTGGCCGAATCTTAGATTTTTAGGAATAAAATAACAATTAATAATATAATATTTGATTTAAAAACTATTTTGTGTCAATTTTGACACTATTTGATATATGATTTTTGTGAAAGTCATAACAGAATTATATGTTCGAACCAAGTTTCTTAAATCAACATTAATATATCATAGTAACCTAGAAAATTAGTGGAATTCATAAAAAGTCTTAAATTACATTTATTTTGGTATTTATATTATCAATTATGTCAATATTTCATTAATAAGATAATTATTGCATCATCTTTGTGTCATAAGTAAATTAAATTATTTGATGTCTAAAAATTACAAATAAAATACCATCATGTAGGAAATAGTTTTATCTTTCTAATGAATATTTACAATCGAATTTATCTTATGTATAACCCCATATTATAAATGATTTACTTATTAGACTTTGATTTTAACTATTTTAACCCTTCTTTAAATAAATTAATAATAAATGTCCTAATCTAATCCAAGTGGACCTAAATGGTCATATTTTATTCCTAAGTTTGTTTTTGGTCGAATTACACTTGTCCAATAGAATTAGGACATGTGTTAGGGTAATATTAATATCATATTTACCCTTAGTTACCCAATTTACTATTAACCGCGGTAAAAAAAGTAAAAAGTTACTATTCACAAAAAAATTATTTTCATCTCATTGAACCACATTTTCGTCCTTGATATTAACCGTGTCTCTCGGATTTTCGAAATTCCATTCACAGAAGCGGTAAAATTAAGTTTTATGCAAAATTCAGTTTTTAACCTACCACTTAGTGGTTTCACTATTCATCAAAAATTGAAAGTTTTCAGAAAAATACCAAAATTTCACCCTAGGCTAATTTCGATATTCTGAGTCCAAAAATGAAGTCCATTTTGAAAAATAAAATTTATCAAATTTCAAAAAGTGGTTATTACTATTCATAACGGCTAGTTTTAATAATATTTTAATAGCATATCGTTGTTTCGTGAAACCCAGTATTGCGTACTACACACGCTATCGAGGAAGGTTGCGATTGCGTGTAATGCAAGGCAAGTCAAGGATACGTGTTGTGCAAGCTCCTTTTGGTGTAGCGTACAACACAAGACATTAATAAAATTAAAAAGAATATTTTTCATAAAATCTCGGGCT
This sequence comes from Viscum album, assembly GCA_963277665.1. Classification (NCBI taxonomy): domain Eukaryota; kingdom Viridiplantae; phylum Streptophyta; class Magnoliopsida; order Santalales; family Viscaceae; genus Viscum; species Viscum album. The sequence goes on along the minus strand of OY728148.1, from coordinate 1,401,867,160 downwards.
GTTACATTTATACCATATTTAATTTTTACCCAAAAAAATATATTTTCTTAGAAAATTATAAAAAAAATTACCACTTGATAATTCTGACATGTTGATTAAAAATTAAAAATTATTTAAAAATAATATTATTCTAAATAATAGAAATTAAAATTTTATATTAACATCTCTATTTATTAAAAAATACTATTTTTTTTACAATAACACCTTTCCAACCCTTATAAAAATTTCATTTTCCCTTCATAAAATTATATTATCATTTGTATAATACATAATTATATTATTTTATTATAATATAATTTATATCAAAAACTAATTAATTTTTTATAAGGAATGGCCTAATTGAAACTGCATATTACCCAAAAAGAAAATTTGAGTTTTTTCATATTAAAATCTAATTTTTATCAAAATCCATACTTAATCATTTATAAAGTAAAAACAATAAGAAATAAAGACAATAATTATTTATTAGAAAAATATACATTTCATATTATTAGGGTTGAGATATATATCTCTTTATTAAACTAGTGAATTCTCTATTGGTAAGCTGTGAGACTGTGATATTTTCTTATGGTCTTTTAGCAAACATGGTTTGGGTAGTGATCTCAATAATCTTGAATTTCTATCATAAATGATTTCACTCATGCTTTAGTTATTGAATCTCGAGTTGGGATTGGTCAAGGTAAAATCCCAAAGATGTTATCTCCCTTGAAAAATCTGATAAACGGGCTTCGTAGGGTGAAATCCTACTTTCCGAGTCCATTGCTTCTTTATTCTTTTTCAATATGAGTTTATCATAACACTTAATATATAATAATCATATGATAATTTATAAAAGCTCGGGTCATTACATACTTGGTATTGAAATTAAATTATTTTTATAATTTTAAATTTATTGGATTTTTTGAAATGAGGAAGGAAAATTAATTTGGGGATTTGGGTTATGTGTTATGGTTATAGATTGATTGTACTTAGGAGAATATAATATTTAATTTATTCTTATATAAGGAGTTGTCTATTTTATGGATTTAATCGTATTTTTTGTAAGTTTAAATGATATCACTAAGGGGAAATGTGACTTTATAACTGAGTTTTATTTCTCAGTTAGGGATAGAAAATACCTTAGAAATTTTTTTCTAAATATTTTATATTATAAAGTGTTTTAGTATTTTTCATGTGTTACAAACAAATAAACTGTTTAAAGATATTTAAATTTATTAATTTTGGTAGAAATTTTTGAAATTATTTTGGGATGAAAGTGGTTTGATTAAATTATTAATATCTTTTATTTTAAGAAATTGTTTTACTTAGTTTTTTGGTATTTTAAAATCATTTTGGAATTTAAATGTTTTTATAATATTTTTATCATGTTTTTTTAAAGAACTTTATTTGGTTTTTTAACTTACGGGGAAAACCATTTTTATTTTCTTAGATTTGCTTTACTTTATTAAGTGTTTCATAGAATTTTAATGAAATTTATTTAATAAAATTTATGTATTAATAATGGTTAAGATTTAATATTTCTTTATTTAATGGTACTCAAAAATAAATAATGTATTAATATTTGTGTGGTTTTAAAAAATACCTTTGAATCGTATTTGATAAATCTTATATAATTTTGAATTTGACATTGAGAATTTTTTTCTTTAAATGAAAGGTTTTTTATATTGAAAACATAGATTTTTTAAATTTTTTATTTTAGAACAATAATTGAAAATATCTATGATATTTGTTTCAAAAGTATATTAATATGATTTTAGAACAAAAATAAGAATATTGTCACGACCCGTCCCCCAGGGCCCGTGTCGTGACTACCCCAAGCCCACCTTCCATAGGTCAGGGGCTGGTGACTAGAACTGAAAGGTATTTTCCCTAAAATGAGAAGGAATTGGCTTTAACTTGTACAAACAAATAGTCTGAGAAAACAACAAGAATCCACTATGATGTAAACTGCTGTAGTAAAAGAGTGCTAAAAGTAAAAAGGGGCCAGAATACAAGTCCAACTGTAAGAGTACAAGTACATCTGAAAGAAAAATACAACTAAAAAAGGGTAAATAGCTATTGGGTTGTCCTTTGAGGATCCTACTTGGAGGTTAGGTATAGATTGGCTCCTCAGAACTCCACATCTGCCTGTCTCCTTCGCGTACCGCCTAGTCCTGGCTCCCTCAAGCCTCAACCCAATTGTCCGTCGTCTGCCCAAGACACAACAAGGTGCGGGCGAAGCCCGTGAAGGTGTTAGTATAACGATAATTAATAAGGACCCCAAGACCCTGAAGGTATTCGAGAGTTAAACAAAGAAAAACCACAGGGTAACACCACGAAGGTAAAGTACCATACAGGTAAAGTACCACATAGAATAACCTCAATTAAAAGCACAAAGTACTGACAGCTTATAGCAGGATTTATTCTAGGGGTAGTAACAAGTAACATCCCCAGTCACATCGTCGAACGCCTTGGCTATCAGAGAACTCCTCCTATATCAAGTACATTGGGCATGTCGCATCACAAATAGGCGCTTCCCAGTAACCTTGTACTGCTGAGGTACTTCTCCCCATCGCATATCGTGGGTCTGTTGGGTCACACAGAGCTGCCCACCCTCAACTTGGAACACTAAGGTACTCCTCCCCATCGTGTACCATGGTTTCTCCCCACCATGGCCTACTCAGGTACCCCTCCCCATCGTGTAACATGGTCGTTGAGTCACATTCGAGTCGAAAAGTCAACAGTCGTCTAGTCTCAGCCAGTCGTAGGGTTCCATAGGTAGTGCGCTAGGGAGAACCACTCCCCAAGCCATCAGTCGTATCTCAACCAACATTAATTATCACAAATAAGTAACTTTATGATCATCCATGTCATAAGGGTTCCAATACAATAGACATCACATCAATTAGACCCTCGGTCTGTGTGTTATTGGCATTTCAGTACCGAGGGTCCGGTTGGATTCGGGTGCGATCCAACCCAGTCATACTCCAAGTTTCTCCGAAATTCTAATGGAGTAAGGCAAAAGGACCGTCTCACTCCAGGGTTCCCAAATTCATTGAAGGTTCAACAAATGGGTGTCTGGTTCTCATGTTAAGGTCCTTTTGGTGTTTTTGGGCCCAATTGGGGCCCGGGTCTGGTCCGACCAGGTCGGCCCGACTCGGCCCGACCCGCTCTAGGCTGGGTCAATGTCTGGTCTATCCTGTAAAAGGGAAAGCCTGCAAGGGTAGCCTAACCATAATAGGGCGGCCCGACTCATGTGGGATGGCAGCCCGCTGGGCGGTGCCCCGGCCCGGGGGCGGTGGCCCGGTCTGAGGGCGGCAGGCTGGTCCCAAGGCGGCAGCCCGGCTCGAGGGTAGCGGCCCGGTCCGAGGGTGGCGGCCTGGTCTAAGGGAGGAGGCCCAGTCCGAGGGTGGTGGCCCAGTCCGATGGCAGTGGCCCAACATGGGGACGAAGGCCTGCTCTGAGGACGGTTCCCTATCCGAGGGTGGTGGCCCGGTCCGAGGGCAGCGGCCTGGCGTGAGGGCGGCAGCCTACTCCGAGGGTGGCGGTTTGGTCTGAGAGTGGTGACCCGGTTCGTTCCGACATGGGGGTGTGTAACCCCCCAGTCTCCTGGATTTCCAAACAACTCTGAGGTTGTTCGGTTTCGAGGTGGTAGCGCTACTCGGTCGCTTCGGAACCCGCTAGAGGTGGGTTTATCCTCCGCTGCGGCTTCGGTCGTGGCTTTCGTTCACTAACGTTGTAGTAGTTGCACCGCCTCCCTTCCTATGGAGGGCCATTGTGTCGATCACCTCCTCCATTCATCGCGGATGACAAGAAGAGGCCTTCCTCTTGCGGCGTGCGTCGACGTGCTCGCAGTCTTCCAAGGAGGCACAAGGATAGAAAAATAGCAGAGGGTTCAGGGTGGGTTTGTTAGGCACACGCCCTCCGTGTTATCTCTTATTATAGAGGATATTAAGTGAGTTCAATAAATTCACATGAATTTGAAATGAGAATCAAAACCCCTACCACGAAACGTCGTATGAACATTCGTTCTTGAAGGTGGATTGTGTTCTTTGTTCCCGCGACCGGTTCCCTAAGACACCACTCACACGTCGCCCTTTGGTTCAGTGTCATCTGTCACCTCCCACTGGATCGGCTTTGTCTTCTAAAGGTCTGGTATCACAGTGTTCCTTCATCATTTCAGTGCTTGGTGAATCTTTCTGACACCCCTTCCCTAGCTCTCTATATATAGGAGAGGGGGACGATAAGTAATGTCATGGAGAAATAATGGGGATCATTAGTTAGGAAGATTCCTAATTTTCCCCAACATCGTCATTACCTAATGTTGGAAGGTCAATCCATTTAATGTCTTGGAACACTGCCGGCTCCACCCTTTAATTGGTCTGTTGGAGGTTATAAAACAAAAAAAACAAAATTATTTTATTTCATTTCTTTTTAAAGTTGCAATACTTAACTTTTTATCCAGACCTACTGTGGTTAAAGTAAAGCCTCCTTTATGTGAATCTTAGCATTGCGGATTCAACGGTGCCCTCATATTTTTTAATCTGACCAAACGGTTCAATAGTTAGAGAGCTCCTCTCACGCGTTTTCTGAACGTACCTGAAAAAAATTTCATAAAATTTTTAACAGCCACCCTCGACCCGCGCCAGTCAAGTTTAGGCTTTGCCTACGTGAAACATTCCCCAATAAAACCCATTGGTACTCTCAGATTTCCAATCCAAGTTACCGTTTATATGTTATGTGTTTTACAATAAAATAATTTCCACTTAATTATTCTATTTACATCCAAAAACTAACTTTCACTGGTGGCCCACACCAGCCAATGTTTGTATCTTCCTAAATAGAGAATACCCTCACAACTTCAGCAATGGTCTCATATTTTTAATTTGATTTATCGTTCTTGAGTTATGAGCATTTTAAAATTAAAATAATTTTATTTAGTTATTTTATTTACAGTTATTCCATTTTGGGTTTTCTCACAGGAGGCCCACGCTGACTAAAATTATGTCTCACCTAAGGTAAACCTATCATCCTGAGTGCAACAGGGCCGTTGGATTTCTGATCTGGGAAACCATTTAATAGTTATTCCACTTTTTCAGGAAAACTTCATACGTCTGCTATTTAAAGTTTAACAAAACTTCAACGGATCATTCAGGGCTCTCTGAGCCTCGGAATCATGTGTCTTCAGATTTCACAGTCTAGAAATAATTATATATAATATAAAATTATACGGAAAATCCAAGACATTACAAATATAATTTTAAAATTATATTTTTTTCTGAATAATATGTTTAGGGTTTATATAATAATGAAATTAAAATTGTTTGGGATTGTTTTAACACAAATGATATGTGTTTAGATATGGTATTATTTTTGATTTATTTTATAATAAAGGAATATATTATTTGTGGTTTTTTGAAATACATTTTATTATATTGGGAAATTTGAAATCATTTTTGATGAATGTAAATGAGAAAACTTTTAGTCCTTTTTTAGTTTTCCATGTGTATAAGTGAATTTGAAGTTTTAGTTTTAATGGGAAATAATTAAACTATTTATAATCTAGTAACTTGTCAATAATACATTATTATTTTTATTTTAATAGAATTTGGTCTATAAGGTTTGGTTTGTTAATTTTAAGGATAATATAATATTTTAGATTATAGATAATTTGGTGATTAAGGTACTCATGTGGGGTGATAAATTGAGCATTATATAGGAAGAATAATTGAATGCACTGAAGGTTCAGATCAGTTAATAGAACGATAGAAATATAATAAATAATAACAATTGTCATTGTTTATTTACTTTATTTTTTATGATATCTATTTGTCGCTAATTTTTCTTATTTTAGTTTTTCTCAATGTATTATACACTTCTTCCAACAAGAAAATATTTCTTTGGTAGTTTTTTATGAAAAACTATTTAATCTCTCATGGTTCATTTCTATGTCCCATTATAAAATATTTTTTATGTCATCTTAAACTTCAAAAATATTGACGACTTAGGTAAGTTGGGATAAAAAAAATTACATGGGTAATGAGTTTTCATGTAATGAATTTCCAATATCCATTGTAAAATAAAATACATTAAAAATACTTTAAAATCCTATTTACAATAATTTAGGAGCATACATGGAAACCCCTAATCCCAAAAATTGATTCTTATCACAAATTACGAAAACATTTGACATATTCACCATAAAAAAGGAAACTCAATGATTTTTTCATATATTTTCAATGAATGCAATGAGTATATTAAGGAATTAACTTTAAAAAAGACTATATCATCACAATTGGTTGTGCCTTTATCAAATACATAATAAATAATAAATAATAAATGACATTATTTTCCCTATTAACAATAAATTTCATGTGTTCATTGAAAAAATTAACATCATGAAGTATTATATATAATAGTCGAAATAATATAAATTATGGAAATGTCAAATATGATAAAAATTACATTAATTATATAAATTTTTCAAACCTGATTTTTTATATAAATACTTTCCTTAATTTATCAATGTAGATTAATTCTCCCACCACACCAGATTCTATATTATTAAATGTTTCCCTTTCTTAGTTCTTATTCATATACATCTTATAAGGGTCTCCCGATTTAACCTAATATGCCAACTCACCCACTTATTCTTCCCTTTTTATTCATTCATGCATATTGATATTTTGAACTGATTTTACTACTTCGTCATCTTTTATTTTCTCCATCAAATAAATATAAAATATATGGTATGGTATTCACGTTTTTTATAAATAGTGTTGTGTTTTTATTTCTAATGAGGTATTATTTTCTAGTTATCTTCGTTCTTCGTCATTATTCATCGAAAATATTTAGTTTGATCGATTATATATTTGTATTATATATACATGGACCAATAAACACCCCCACCCACATATACAAACATACATATATATGTAAATTTATACATATGTACATATATGTTTTTTCTTATTTACTTTATTTTCGTATTCCACATATTTTTTGTTTCTTGTGTCTATGTTATACATATGTATGTATGTATACATATATATGTACAACATATGTATGTATATACAATTATATGTTATACATATGTATGTATGTATACATATGTTATACATATGTACATATATGTATGTTTGATCGATTATATTTGTATACCTGTGTTTGTATGTATGTATGTATGTATATTCTTTGTACTATTATCGTTATTAAATGTTGATATATCTATATATATGTTCATAATGTTATCTATAAATATTATCTATATTGTATATGTATTAATGTTATATACATATATATAATTGTATATTGTGTTTATAACATAGACACACACTATATATATATATATATATGTTCACTTATAGAATATTGGGTTTTGTCTAATGTTTTTTTCCACGATTTTATAAAATGTGGGTGTAGGAATTTATTTTCCTTGTTTCTACAATCTCTGTAATGTATGGGGCCTAGATAGTTCTATCAGTGCCTTATAACCATGGTTTTGAATACCATGGCTATAAAAATTTATAGAAACAATTTTAAAAACCATGGAAATAAATATTTTTTTTAAAATTATTTAAAAATATATTAATAATTATTATTATTTATATGTAATAATTAAGAATCAATGTTAAGAAAATTCTATTTATTATTTATTAATTTATATTATTAGATATTTATAAATAGTAAATATAATTAAAAAATAATTAGTGACTTATAATATTAAGTATTAAATAATTTTCATAATGAATAATTAAATATCAAACATATCATTTTAGCATAGTGGTAATTTCTTTCATTTTATTTATAAACCCTCGAGGTTCAAAAATGGTTATTTTCTATTTTTTGAAATATGCTAAAACCACTATTTTATCAACTATAGTCATAGAGATATATGGCCACGATTTTTTTCCTTGGTCGAAGGCCACTACGATGATTCCATTCCCATCCACTACCATCAAACCCATGGTAATAGGACAAATTATCCCATTATTACAGTTTTGAGACCATTTGGAACATTATTGAACTGTGGAAATTTTCCAATTTTTTATTGTTATTTTTAAATTATATGTAAATTTATTTATATATTTATTTTTATATAGTTAATTATTTGTTTTTTATATAAATAATCTTTACACTATGCATATATATATATATATATATTCACATGTTTTACAATGAATATAAGTTATATATATATATATATATATATTATATGTTCAAAATGTTAATGTATACATATTCATTCTATAATATTTCTACATATGTTATATATATCCATATATAACAATATATTGAGTTTTTAAAATATATATACTTGTGTGTGCATGTGTGTGTTTTATAATGTGTGTATATATATATTTATTTAGAGTGTTTTTGTTTTATATTTTATTTATATAATATTTTTTATTTATCAAATAGATATATGATTGTGTGTAATTATATATAAAAATATAAAAAAATATGTTATTTATATATATAATTTAAATACTTTTCAAACTAGAATAAATTGAATGTGAATCTAAAATGGATAGACATTGGTAAAAGTGTATAATATGATGTATTCCATATTAAGGAAAAGACAATAATGGTTGAATATGAACATAGATATTGTATAAAAATGTTTTATAAATTGATGAAATGTACATATATTCCATTGTTTAATAATTTTAGGAAATATACAATGATATTAGAGGTACCAAAACTATGTATCCAGAAAGTTTAAAATTGATAAAGTGACACCAATTTTACAAAGTTTTTTATATTGGAGGATGTGATTTTATAAAAATTATATTCCATATCGAATAAACATAGTAAAGTGAATGTTATGTTCCAAGCATATGATCTATGAAAAAACACATTATTTTTCCAATGGCTACATATTGTTTTAAAAATAGTTTCCATATTTACAGAAATGTCTCAATTGCAGTAAAACTTAATACAAGAAAAATCTATCAAGTCTACAAAAGTTGTTTGGTATATTCAATTTATTCCTAATTAATTATCCTAACATATAATGCAAACAATTCATTCTACACCTAAAGATAATACTCACCCTAATGAGAAATAATTCAGTGATCTTCAAGGGGATATAAAAATTATTCCTAATATAAAATAGTAAATGGTTTTAATAAAAGTGGTTAAAGTAAGAAGAAAAGGTAAAAATTCCAGGTTAGATGGAATGGCCATGTTCAATCCATTAACACCAATGAATAAATATTCATTAATTATATAAGTTCTAGTGCCATATTTAATGTTCCCATTAACATGAAAGGTTGGCATAGTTTCTTCGAAAACAAGATTTCAATCTCTAAATACCATTGGGGTTTTTATTTTGGATTAATAAAACCAATTTCAACTTAATTTATGTAAAAATTTATATATGGTCCATTAATGGATTTTCTTTTCGTTATGGATTTGAAAAGTGTTATTGACAATGATTCCATTCATGTTTGTGACGATGTAAAAAAGAAGTGTTATAAATGAAATTTATTCTACATTATAGCATCAGAGATTAGTTTATATATCCAAATAAAGGATTCAAATATATATTCAAGATGGGGTATCTAGTACTCTTAATTTTATTGATTTTTAAATTTGGTTAAATTGAATTGATGATATGTGAAACAAATAAAGAAAATGTTCTAAAATTAGTTAAACTACATTAGAAATCATACATACATATATATGTATGTATATCTGTGTGTGTGTGTGTGTGTGTGTTGTTCAAATGTGGATTTAAATTGTTATAAATTCTTCATTTCATTCATACATGACTATTTACGATATAGAATCTCTATTTCCTTCATATTAAAAAAGAATCTACTAATTCCTTTATAGTTTTTAAAACAAAATTATAGAAAAAATATTATAAAAAAAATTAAGATCATGAGGTTATATTAGGGTGGATAATGTCATGGATGATACACTAATGATGTGAAAATACCTATTCTATTATTGAGGTTTCTTCAAGAAAATGGAATATTTTATCAATACACTATATTTAGTTAACTATAGATAAGTGGTTTAGCTGAAAGAATAAATTGGACTTCAATGGGCACGGTTCATATTAGGCTTAGTAAATATAAGTTTTATATGTTCTTGTAGACTAAAGTACCTAAAATTATAACATATATTTTATATTAGGTTCCAAAAAAGGATATTTATAAACACTTTTTTGAATTCATTAGGGGTTTGAAACCAAGTTTGTGACATATATTCATTTGGTTATTCCATTCATGAGTAAAAATATATATCACATAAGAAAATAAGTTGGATCCTAAAACCATTTGTAGTTACTTAATTGAATGTGTTGAAATTTTTAATGTATATCTATTTTATTATCCATCATTAGACACTAGAATTTGGTAATCAAGGAATAAGAAATTATTTTAAAGAACTTAATTATAGGGAGTTATTTTATTAGAGATATTTCTAAAAAGGATAATTTAGATGTCCAGGCCCCTACCCTTTATGACAAATTGAGAATTTTTTTTAACTTTCCTTACTTATCAAGTAGCATTCGAACAAATATTATTCCATAATCTATTTATAATCATCTTATACATCAATTTTTTTAAGATTTTGAAACTCTTAAATAATCAATTGAACCTAAATTTTCATAGGAAACATATTTTGAATCATTAAGTTTATAATAATTCAGTAAGGATTAATCAAAAAGACCATATTCAGATCAACCCAAGTCTATATGAGAACTTGGCATAAACACTGAGGGATAAATGTACAATAGATTGGATATGGGTTTTGATATTTAAAATTTGATACCATTTTAAAATAATGATATAGTTTTTTCAGAATTATAGTATGAAATTTAGGGATGCATGACCTAGATAACATGTGAAAATTTCCCAAAATTGGACACTTGTACAATACATACCTGATCAACATAAGATGAATTAATAAATGAACATGAACTTATATCATTATAGGGTAAAATAAATCCATATACTCCATAAGAAGAGTTAAAATAGAAAAAATACACCTTATACATAAGGTGTGAACCAAACACAATAAAAGGGTCCAAAATGGAGGCCCCATGTGAGCTCACATTCAAGGAGAACACTTCGGATTTCCTTGCTGAAATCACTTCATAAGTCCACTAAAAAATCCAAAATGTTCCACCCAGATTCCATACACTATGTATGAAAACTACTCATGCTATAAGATGTTCCTCTCTTAATATAAGGCACCTTAACTTTACCTCTATCACAAAAAATATGTCCTATAAGAATCCCTAATATAACATGAAAAGTGTGTGATTAAAATATAACCCATGGAATTCACAACTTAACCTCAACTAGTTTTTCACAAATCCAAGTGTGCAATGTAGAAAATCAAGGAAAAAAATAGAAATATGAGAATATAGTAATAATATGTTAATTATGTTAATCCAAATTAACCAGACCTATATTATTCCAAGATTAGAAATTGAGTATAGCACTTGTGTAACATATATGTGTCTATGTGTGTGTGTTAATAATCATCCTCCATGGCTCTATCTCCATCAGCGGTGGCGTGTATTCTGGTGTCTGAAGATCTTTTCCCTTCAGGGGAAGCTCCTCCTGGGCTAATTTCTGGATCTTCCCATCATCGAGTGGTTGCCTAATGCTCTTGTGTTTCCTTCAAAGAAGATCTCATTGGATCTTCTTAGATCCCGAATCTATTTCTACATGAGGTCTCTATGGAGATCCTAATCATTATTTCAGTTGGATCTTCTTTTATGCTTGATATCCCAGTTCAATCCTTCAATGAAGTTGTGGACATCCTCTATCGGACCCGGATTTCATGCTTCGGTGATTATAAGATGTCGTTGTAAATATTATGAGGTTTAATCAAGTCACGAGGCTTGGTGTCTCCAGCTCAGGTCTCCTCCCTAAATTGTAATTATTTCTACATTTCCCTGGAGTCTTAGGAGGAATTTATTGAATCTTGGTGAAAATATCCTTGTTCTTTTGGTAAGTGATGCTTCAGCCTATTTCATTGGGTGATAAAGGCTCATCAAGCGTGTGAGTCTCCTTCTACGGTGATGTGGATCTATCTTCCAATGCTCCCTCTCCCTTTTCATAACGTATCCTTCCTTTGCACAATCGGTAACTCCTTGGGTTCCATTATCTGTGTCGATGAAGATACCCTTTGTTTGTAGGAGTCTAAAGTATCCCACATCTGTGTTGAAATAGAAATATCCTTTCCTCTTATGGATTGGATCAAGATCAACATTCAGGACTCCTTATCTTGGGACCAACCTCTTATGTTTTTTGTGCCCCCAGGTATTTCTTTTCTTACTGTAATCCAAGGCATTATCTACCTGTTTTTTGAATAAATCAACAGAATATGTTGTATTTCTCTAAGTTTCCCTCCCCTTATAATCGCATTCCTTCTTCTCTGATCCTTCCTGAAGTTGGTTTTGGATTCCCCTCAGGTCGAGGGGATCTCATGATGGGTTCAAGATTTCGAGGTCTCTCCCACTCTGGTTACCTGAATATGGTTCCTCCAGCCCCCAGTGGATCTGAATCTCCTCCCAACTTGGCCTTGATCCTATTCTCACCACTGATCAAAGATATATGCGGGAATTTTGAAATCCTCAAGGTTTCGTGTATCAAATTAGCATGTGGAAAAGACATGCTTCTTATCACTTGGATTGGGGTTATTTGGTCCTATAATCTGAGTCCCTCATATTCTTGGGCTTTATTTGTCCCCATTTCACATAGTGACACCCTCATGGATTAGGTGGATTGCTCCCCCATCTAGTACAGTTTCTTTCAAATCCCTCTTAATCCATTGGTTTGGAGGGAGGTGATATCCCCCCCACCAAACGGTGTGATGTCATGCCTTCCTCTGGGAGAGGCTGGGTAATCTCCCCTTATAAATCCCTTTTTATAGACTCAGGTCATATTTCCCCTATTAAAAATGTTTATTCTTTTACCAATATGTCATACCCCTATTATCTCCTTTCTATGTTTTCATAAGGGCACAGATGAGGTGCTTTCAATAAGCCTTTCCTTCCCACTCCAAGATCGTAGGGAATACTTCATATGGGGCCAATTTCAAATATTCCAGGTTCAATGTTTAAATTTATCTCATGGAATTCCCATTGCTTGGGGTCACACATAATGTCTGACTATATTTCCGCTGAAATCCAAAAACACAAAATTTCTCATGTGGCAGTGCCAAATCCCAAGAATTATTCCTCTAAGATACCTGAATTTTATCATTGCCTAAAGATGAGTAGTTTTCTACATGAAATCCCATGCAGTATGCATATCTGGTTGTTCTAGAATAAGGCTCTCTCAATGGATCGGGTTGTTTCATCATATCATCATATTACTATGAAGGTCTCTTTCAATTCCTAGAGCTACATTTTCTAGTTTGATTATACAAGTTGTGAGGTGAAAATCTGAGAGTCTCTCTAGCCTGATTTGGAATCTTTTGACCTTGGTATTTAAATGTGGTTTGTGTTGGGTGATTTCAACATACTCACAGGCCCGCATTGAAAGAAAGGTGTAGGATTGATTACTAGGAAGGAAAGTGAGGCCTTTGTATCTTTCATGGCCCGTAAGGTCCTTTTGGACTTGGGATTTTTTACTGACCATTTACCCAGTTTAATAATGGGAGAGGGAATCAATGTACTTAGTGCTACCTAGATCATTATCTAGCCAAGGAGCATGTAGTCTTGTCCTCTTTCTCAAAGGTAACTCATCTTGTCCGGGGAATTTCAGATCAATCTCCTCTTATTTTTTTTCATAACATACAGGTAGGAAAATGATGTTTGGTTCTCATTCTATCATCTCAGGGAAGATATACTAGGTTACCAAGATATGGTGGAGGATTCATGGAACAAACTAGCCTAAGAAGCATTATGGATTTGACTTTAAAATAAGTTGATATGCTTGAAGGACAATTTAAGGAAATGGGTATCCTCCCAATCAACTCATTTCTAATACTTGGACAATATTATGTTAGAAATTTATGGCCTTGATCCCTCCTTAAAGGATAGATAGAATGATCATATCTTTAGCAACCTCGGCACAAAGAAAGAGTTACTAGATGACATGGATCTCCACCATGAACAAGTATCCACTATGTAAGAAAGGATTAGATGGATTCATGAGGGTGATTGAAACTCATCCTATTCCCAAGGATTTATTAATGAGAAAAGGAGGTTTTCTAGACCAAATATAATTCTGGAAGATGGCTCTTATACTAACAACATAGAGGTGGTGAGTGCCATGGATTCCTCCTACTTCAGTGATATCTAGGTTGGTCTTAATCCTCACATGTACTTAGTATACTCAATAGGAGTTGATTAGTTTCTTGAGGTCTTACCCCAAGTGATAGGAAGCAGTGACACTGAGGATTTTGAAGTATTCCCGAATGAACCTAAAATTGTTGAGGTGATGAATAGGCTTAACCAAAAAAAGTGCCTCGGGCCCAAATGGTTTCATAGGGACTTTCTTTAGAATATTCTATAGTGTAGTGGGATCTGATATGGTTGAGGCAGTGTAAGAATTCTTTCATGGTGGTAGCCTTCCATGTTTGACATGTGCTACCTCTTTAGTGCTTCTCCCAAAATTTAAAGATTCTATATCTATCCTCCACTATAGACCGGTTATCCTATCTAATTTCAATTACAAGGTGTTTGAAAGTGTCATAAATAATCAGATCACCTCCCATGTTCATCATTGGGTTTCTTATGATCAACATGATTTCATAAAGGGTAGGTCAATATCAAGATATATTGCCTTGGTATAGGATCTAATCATAAAAATAATTACAAATCTCAGGGATCAAACATGGTTTTTAAGATGGATATGGATAAATCATATGATAGAATCAAAGGGAATTTCATCCTTAAAGTCTTAACAAGCATGGTCTTCTCCTACTAGAAATAGGATATTGTTTTTAGGTTCTTCAACTAAACTTGGTTGTCTATTACCTTCCTGGGGAAGAGCTACAACTTCTTCATGGTAGTGAACAGCCTTCGGCAAGGGGATTTGTTGTCCCCTTCTATATTTATTCTTTCTCAGGATTTCCTCAGCAACTACATCAACTGGAACCTTTTTAGGGGGAGCATCATTCCATATAGAGGCTGAAAGAATCATAATAGTATCTACCACATCATGTATAAAGATGACACCATAATCTTCCTAAATTCAAACAAGAGGTTGATTAGGGGAATCATTTAAGTCTTTGATAACTAAAACAAGTGGATTGGACAACTGATTAATCACGTGAAAAGTAGTGTTTTCATATCTAGTAGGTGCTTAGGTTTTTGGGCTTTCAATATTACCAATCTCTTGAACATGAAATGTGGTTAGTTCTTAACGGATAATCGGGATCCCCTACCTCTCCAAGGTGCCTTTTAATCTATCATTATGGTCAGATCATGGGAAGGATCTCCGGAAGATTTATTAATTGGAAAAACAGGTATCTCTCTTCTGGTGGTAGAATAAATGTCATTAATAGTGTATTTTCATCCATTCTGGTGCGCGTGTTATATAATATCAGGGTCCCTAAGAGGGTCACTGGCAACATGGAAGAATTCTTGCCTCATTTATATGGGATTCCCAATCGAAAGGAAAACACCACTGTGCTTATTGGGAGAGGGTGGGAAAACCCATTAAAGAGGGT
The DNA here is from genome assembly GCA_963277665.1 of Viscum album. Lineage (NCBI taxonomy): Eukaryota > Viridiplantae > Streptophyta > Magnoliopsida > Santalales > Viscaceae > Viscum > Viscum album. The sequence goes on along the minus strand of OY728148.1, from coordinate 1,401,851,533 downwards.
AGAATTTGTGTGAATAATCTAAATGATAACCTATCCAGCATGAATGTAAATATTTCTTGTGATTTTGAGTGTGAATAGTCTCTTTAGAGGAGATATATGAAGAGTAATCATGGGAAAGAGTTGAGTTCTACTGTGGAAAACTCTTCCACCATCTGGCTTGTGGCCCTTCCCCACATTCAAGTAATTTAGGACCATTTTCACTAGATTGTGGGCAGGGGATATATCCTTCTTATTTCACAATTGGGTCGGCTACCCCATTGATTTTCCTTCATGTCCTGCCCCTAGCTTAACTTTTAGAGAGGCCAATATCTTCCCAATCTTCATTTATGCCATCCAAAACCCAGTTTAATGACACTATTTAACTCAATTTAGATCAATATGGAGAAAGATCAATGTGTATTCATGGATCTTACTTTAGGGACTTTCTATGCAAAGGAATATCGAAAAATGGCTCATATAACTGAAAACACCGATGAATAGAGGGATATTATGTGGATAAGGAGTGACTATCTAATCTTATCTTCTTTCTGTAGAGAATTAAGAATCAGGATTTAGCTACAGAAGAGAACATACAATGTATGGTCATTCTTTTAGCCTCATGATCCTCACTATATAAAATATATAGGGAGGAATCTATCGACCACCACTTTTTTGAAAGTGAGTGGTCATGTGACATTTGGTAGAACTTCGGGGACTTCACTAGATTCTCCTCCCTGAAGATTAGAGGTTTCAATTTTTTCAAGCGGTGGTTTCATGATGCTGGTGTTATTGGTTCAGAAATGTGGTCACAATACGTTGTTTAGATTACATGTTTCTGGTGAATCTAGAGGGATCTCAACTCTTCTTGTTTTGAGGAATCTCAAAACCGGACCGACTCTTTCCAACACCTCAAATGGCCCGGAGTACCTCGGTGAAAGCTTAACCTGTCTCCTGGCTCTCTTGTGTCCCAACCTCAGTGTGACACGTAGAAAAACCCGATCCCCGACCTCGAACTTCAGAGGTCGTCTCTGAAGATCAGCATAAGACTTCTGATGAGACTGTGAAATATTCATCCACTTCTGAATCAACTCTATCTGCTCTGTGGTCTCCTGAACTAGATAAGGTCCCAGCAAAGCTGCCTCTCCTGCCTCCAGCCAACATAAATTTGATCGGCATGGCCTACCGTACAAAGACTCATTAGGTTCCATCTAAATAGTTTCTTGAAAAGTATTATTATAGGAAAACTCCACAAGAGTTATATTCTTCTCCCAAGAACCTCCAAAATCTAGAATTCTTTCTCGGAGCATGTCCTCAAGCACCAGAATTGTACGCTCAGACTGGACATCTGTCTGGGTGTGGTAAGTTGTACTCAAAAGTACCTACCCACCCAAAGCTTTTTGTAGCCCCTGCCAGACCCGAGATGTAAAATGAGCATCCCTCTCTGAAATGATAGATTTTGGAACTCTATGGAGACGTACAATCTCACGGATGTATAACCGTCCCAGCTCATCAACACTGAATGTCTACTTGATCGGAAAGAAGTGAGAGACCTTCGTAATCATGTCGTTGACAACCCAAACTACATCACTCCCTCGAGGTGACCTCTGCAAACCTATCATTAAATCCATCACGACATCATTCCACCTCCACTCGGGAATGGGTAACTTCTGTAAAATCCCTACTGGCTGCTGATTCTTAGTTTTCACCTGCTGACAGGTAGAGCACCTCATGACGAAACTGGAAACATCCCTCTTCATACCTGGCCACAAATATTGATGATGTAGATCATGATACATCTTGGTGATGACAGGATGAACTACCCAAACTGGGGAATGAAAGCCTCACATCATCTCCTCACATATATCTTCTAGCACCCATACACGCCCTTGGAAACACAAGATCTCTTCCTTGCCTATAGTCCATCTAGGAATAGGTTCCACTCATGACACACTTTCCCGTAGGACTAGGCCTTATTAATTTGATAGCTGCCTCATTCGCACTCGATCAAAAAGAGTAGAGGTAATAGCCATAGGAGAAAGAAAATTTTTCCCTATCTATTGTGAACCTCCAAATGCATCTCTAAGAACAGATCCATAAGATGTCACTCACTGCTGGCCTCCTGAACTGCATGTATCTGAGTCCTCCTACTCAACACATCAGCCAATTCATTTCCCTTTCCAGGAATATAGGCAAGATCAAAGTCAAAGGGATATAGGTACTCAACCCACCTCTGTTGTCTCAAATTCAGATTATGCTGACTGAAGATGTACTTGAGACTTTTTTGGTAGTTGAAAACCAAAAAATTATCTCCCAGAAGGTAATGTCTCCAACAGCGTAAGGCATGAAAAATAGCTGGCAACTCCAGATCGTGCGTCGAGTAATTCTTCTCATGTGGCCTCAACTGCAAAGACCAGTACACAACGACTCCATCTCCCTGCATAAGCACAGCTCCCATCCTAATACCTGAAGCATCACAGTAAACAGTATAGCTATTTCTTGGATTTGGCAAGGCCAATATCGATGCTGAAGTCAACCTTCCTTTCATCTCCTAAAACTCTAACTCACAAGAATCTGACCATAAGAACTTTACACCCTTCTTTGTCAGACTCGTCAGTGGTGCTGCTAATCGCGAAAAGTCTTGTATGAACCATCTGTAGTATCCAGCCAGTCCTAGGAAACTCCGTACCTCAAAGACGTTCTTTTCCTACTCCCAGGAAACTACTAACCTCACTTTCTTTGGGTGTACTGATACACCTATCTCTAATATAACATGAAACAAGAAGTGAATATGATCAATCCAAAAGTGGGATTTTGAGAGCTTAGTATATAACTGATGCTCTCTCAGTGTACTCAAAACAATCTCAAGATGTGTGGCATGGTCGTGTCGAGTGTGAGGGTACACCAAGATATTGTCCACAAAGACAGCCACGAAAGAATCCAAGTATGGATGGAACACTTCGTTCATTAGCGCCATGAAAATTGCCAGTGCATTCCTGAGACCAAACGGCATAACCATATACTCGTATAGACCATACCTACTATGGAAGGCTGTAATAGGTATATTTGATGGTCTAACACGCAACTGATGGTAACCGGACCTCAATTCAATCTTAGAGAACACCCGGTCTCCTTGAAGTTGATCAAAGAGATCATCAATCCTAGGAAAGGGGTATCAGTTATTGACCATCAATTGGTTAAAATTTTTATAATCCACATATAGCCTGAGGGTGCCATCTGAGTTCTTCGAAAATAGGAGATGCAAACCCCATGGAGAAGTACTGGGTCGAATGAAACCCTTTTCCCGCACCTCCTCCAACTACTTCTTGACCTCCTGCAACTCTGGTGTAGCCATCATTTTAGGAGGAATGGACACTAGTGCCACTCATGGCACAAGATCAATCGAAAATTCTACCTCAAGCTATGGAGGTAAACCTGAAAAGTCCTCTGGGAAGACATCCCTGAAACAATCCACTATTGGTGGAATGTCTAACTAAGAAGTCCCCTGATCATCCAGATACAGACTAGAAATATAGGATGTAACTCCTCCTAGCCCATGATGCTCTGGACTCTCTCTGCTCTCCTGGACATCCCATTATCCCATATGAAGAAATGATCTACCCACTAATGATATGATACTCACCCTACGATGATAGAAATTTACGACTTCCTGAAAGGGGACTAACCAGTCCATTCCAATAATGACATCATATCCTATCATCTCTTGGACATAGAGATCCCAAAGGAAGTCACACCCACCAACCTCAAGAGGGAACTCCATACACTGATGTAAACTAGTCGTTCTAGTCCCCAATGGAGTGTCTAATGTCAAGATATCAGCAGAAGAAAATATACAGAGCCCAAGGATCTCCATGACACCAACAGATATAAAGCTATGGGAAACCCCTGTATTGAAACGAGTCAAAGATAAAACCAAGGAAACTAGGATCGAACATCGGACTGTAGAAGTTTCGGGATCCTACTTCGGCTGGGTCTGCTCTATTACAAAGGTCTGGCCTGCTCCATGGCCCTGTGACCCTGCTTGACCACTTTGAGTTGATCCACTCTACTTCCACAGAATGACTAGCAACTAACCTCCACGGCCATGACCTCCACCTCAGCCTGAACGGCTGGAAGAACACCAGTTCCCAGACTGGTGAGAAACTGGTGGGGCTACTCCTGAACACGGAGTCATAGAAGAACCCATGTCACCAGCTACTTGTGAAAAGATCTTATAGAAGCGCTGAAGGTGACCCATATTTCTGTAAGATTTTCACTCCATTAGGCCTCTCGGGCACTGTGGTCTTATATGCCCACTCTTCCCACATTGGTAGCATACCACCTGGCTACCAGAAGATGTGTCTTGCCTCCTCAAATAACCGTGCAAAGACTCTCGACGGTGCTTCCTATTGTCAGTAGGAGCGATGCTAACTCCAAATTCTAAGCCGCCCTGGCTCACAAATTTGGATTCCCTTAGATTCTGCTCTGTGGTCAGTGCCTAGTTGACGATAGAGGTGATGGAATTCAACATGAAGATGTTCACCTAGGAACAGATTTCATGCTTGAGACCATCCTCAAAATTCCTCTCTTGGAACAACCCATCTCTCCCTAGGAAAGGTGTAAATCAATAAAGCTCAGTGAAGCGTGAGGAATACTCCATGACTGAAAGAGTTCCCTACTCCAGAATCGTAAACTCTCAGGCTCGGTCGGCCCTCAGGGTCTCTAGATAGAAGTAGTCATAGAATATGTGATGTAACTCCTCCTAAGCCATAACCTGCTGATGAATCGCATGTGAGATCACATCCCACCAACTCTTGGTGGAATCCCATAGCATGTAAGTGGAAAGCTTCACCCTCCTTTCTGGAGGCATCTCCAGATGCTCAAAGATTATAAGTATGGATTCTATCCATGACTCTACAGCCTAAGGTCATCCTTCCCCTAAGAAGGTGAGAGGATTCTACTGCTAGAAAACCCACATCAATTCTTCCATAGAAGAGGAAGGAGGAAGAGCTCCCTATAAGGTCCATATCATCCTCATGAAGCCTTCCCTGAACTATGCATCAGTACTAGTAATAGGTATAACTGCTGGTGCTAAGACTGGCACAATAGGAGAATCTGCAGGAAGTCCCTGATCAGCCATAACCGGCGTCTGATCATGGCCCTATAACTGGAAGACAACCGGAGGATGTCTCGGGGGCATGACTCTACGAGGTAAAATGCACACCTTAGAACAAGATTGTCAAGGATTGAAAACTATAACTGTAAGAAGGGAACAGGAGAAAGAAATCGCTTAAGTTTTACAAAACATGACTACATTGTGTGTACAATTACTACACGATGTGTTACATTAATTCATTTACATGGGCGTGTACTCCTACCACAATTGGTCGTGTAACACCCCTTACACACGGTGTGTTGTCCTTACACACGGCGTGTACTTGAATCCTCTTCCTCTTCCTGAGTTCTTCTCCACAGCTAAGCCACACGGATCTCCAAAGACAAGACTACTTGGAGTTTTTTTAGTATACATGGCGTGTACTAGACATGCTTCACCTGGCCTGTGTTGTTAGTGACACGACCTGTGTCCCTAGGTCACTGTAGAGAGCCGTATCCTTGACGTACATGAACATTACATTACTTTTGCGGAATACTTAGTGCATAACAAAAACACACACACAAGGATCGTAATAGTTTAGTGTCTTTGGAAACTCGGAATATAATCTTCTAATCGTGGTGAAAGATCTTCAAAATCTCCCATAAAGATCTTCCTTTTTTTTTACCTAAAACCTTTCTTTATATCCTGGGGAAAAGAAAACATAAAAGGGTGAGCTCAAATGCTCAGTAAGGGTATACAAAAGAAATAAAAATTATATCATATCTTTTTGAAAATCATAACCTGCAAAAGAGATCATAATATCTTAACATGGAACAAATCATAGAAGTGAAAATGAGATCCCCATAATCATAACATAAAACTTGAAACTTTGTGGCATGAACACATAATCATGGAAAATCATTTCTTGTTAGTCATGACTCATTGCCAAGACTATCTTAGCGGACAAAATCCATTTCTGAACCGAGTTCACTCCTCGTTTCAGTCCTGAATCACTGAACCGAAATAACCTTCCGTTCCAGCCATGTCTATCTCATGAGATATAAAATCTTTACCCAATGCATTGGAGGGAGATATAGGTCCCACCCATCTTATAATTAATCCTTTCTTATGTGTGCCACATAATCATAAATCATACATCATCGCATAACCCATGTAATAAAAATGGGATTCTTAAACAACATGACATCATAAAATAATTCATATAAGATAAAGGAATTCATAAAAATGTTTCCATCACAACATAATCAAATCCATGTAATAATAAGGATAAAAACAGAACCATTTTATTATCTTAGATGGAAAATAATTTTGATAAAATACCTGAACTTCATTCTTGAGGAAAATATCCTTTCTACTTCAAAAACATTTTTTTCCTTTCATAACATGTCATACAACTTTAAAATAAAAGAAGTTGATTAAAAATAAACTTGAAAACTTGTAAAGGAAGCTTCTTGGGAAGAATGTTTTAAAAATCCATTCATGCCGTATAAGTTAAAAAAAAACATTCTTCGTACCTTTGTCGGAAAAGTCAAAAAGTACCTCGTATGACAAAAGATTCCTTTCATAGATATTACCAAAAACTCACCAAAGGGTAAAAATGGATTTAAAAAATTGTAGGTGGATGGAAATAATATTACATATTGATGAAACATGGATGTGGATGATAAAATACACCCCAGTAAATACTTATGAATAAACAATCTCGGATAAAAATGAGATTGTGATATTTCCCTTACCTTATGTCCGACTTGCTTTGTAAGTGTCCGAACCTCCTCTTCTTTGAAGCGCCTCTTTGAGACCTCCTCTTAGGGAACTAAAATTGGTCTTTGAGGAAGACCAGAACCTCTAGGATGTTTCTAGGGAAGTGGAGAAGAGATTTTGGCAGGGTTTGGCCGAGCTTGTGTGCTCAAATTGGTGTGAGGAGGAGGGGGAGGAGGTGTCCTTTTATAAGGGAGGAGAGGGGCACCTTAGGAATATCTCAAAATATTATTTTATATTAAAGTCAAAATCGGTTTATAATGGCTCAAAAGGGTATTATTTAGAAGATAAGGTGGGGATGGGTCGAAATCCTATCAACCAATAAGATTTAGACAAGTTTAGGGTATTATTTTAACCTTATCAATTAGATTTAACTCTAAGTTAAATAATTTAACTTTTACCATGTCTTTTTGTTTTCTTTCACTATATGGTTAATAAACTTACTATAACATGCCAAAAGAACCCCAAATTGTTTATTATTAATATATATATCCTTATCTAAGTCATTTGGCCGAACCTTAGATTTTTAGGAATAAAATAACAATTAATAATATAATATTTGATTTAAAAACTATTTTGTGTCAATTTTGACACTATTTGATATATGATTTTTGTGAAAGTCATAACAGAATTATATGTTCGAACCAAGTTGATTAAATCAACATTAATATATCATAGTAACCTATAAAATTAGTGGAATTCATAAAAAGTCTTAAATTACATTTATTTTGGTATTTATATTATCAATTATGTCAATATTTCATTAATAAGATAATTACTGCATCATCTTTGTGTCATAAGTAAATTAAATTATTTGATGTCTAAAAATTACAAATAAAATACCATCATGTAGGACATCTTTTTATATTTCTAATGAATATTTACAATCGAATTTATCTTATGTATAACCCCATATTATAAATGATTTACTTATTAAACTTTGATTTTAACTATTTTAACCCTTCTTTAAATTAATTAATAATAAATGTCCTAATCTAATCCAAGTGGACCTAAATGGTCATATTTTATTCCTAAGTTTGTTTTTGGTAGAATTACACTTGTCCAATAGAATTATTACATGTGCTAGGGTAATATTAATATCATATTTACCCTTAGTTACCCAATTTACTATTAACCGTGGTAAAAAAAGTAAAAAGTTACTATTCACCAAAAAATTATTTTCATCTCATTGAACCACATTTTCATCCTTGATATTAACCGTGTCTCTCGGATTTTCGAAATTCCATTCACAGAAGCGGTAAAATTAAGTTTTATGCAAAATTCAGTTTTTAACCTACCACTTAGTGGTTTCACTATTCATCAAAAATTGAAAGTTTTCAGAAAAATACCAAAATTTCACCCTAGGCTAATTTCGATATTCTGAGTCCAAAAATGAAGTCCATTTTGAAAAATAAAATTTATAAAATTTCAAAAAGTGGTTATTACTATTCATAACGGCTAGTTTTAATAATATTTTAATAGCATATCGTTGTTTCGTGAAACTCAGTATTGCGTACTACACACGCTATCGAGGAAGGTTGCGATTGCGTGTAATGCAAGGCAAGTCAAGGATGCGTGTTGTGCAAGCTCCTTTTGTTGTAGCGTACAACACAAGACATTAATAAAATTAAAAAGAATATTTTTCATAAAATCTCGGGCTGTTACATTCTACCCCCCTTAAAATGAATTTCGCCCTCGAAATTCATCGGGGTTATAAATGGTTTACTATTTGAAAGTTTATTTAATAGAAAACCACATCGTAAAAAGGAATATCAAAACCAATCTTTAAAAACAAAATTATGAAACGTAATGGTTACCCAAATAAACTAATCACTGGGTTTCCACATAGGTGAAAATATGGATATGAAAGAGAAATCTAACCATCATGTTCTGATGGAGTGTGGTAGAGAACATGGCTATGGAAAAGCCAGTAATCACAAAGCCATAAATTTGTGACGATCTAGGGTACCATCTGATTCATCAGATATAAGGGCACTAGGACAACATTTTTGGTTTTCAAGATCATTTCCCTAAAGTTGAAGAATTTGAATTAGAATAAATACTTACTTTATTTTGGTACAATCTCACTATTGTTCATGCCTTGAACAATTTCCACTTCATCTCTTATATAAATGAAGTTGAATTTGTTATTCGTGAAGTGTTAGCAGATCATGTGATAGAATGACGGGTCATTCCATCTGTCTCGAACAAAAGGTTAGCAAAAATTATATACATAAGTCGATCTATAGTGAGATTAATCATATATGGTTCCTAAAATGGACTTATACTTCATATATCATACTGCTTAATATAATAAAACTAGTTTCTTCTAAACAGGGACTTCCTGTAGGCCAGTGGTAGGCGATAAAGGCCAGTCGCACTTCGGTTGTGGGTTCGATTCCCATGGCCTTGTCCGAAGCGATGGGCTGTCGCCCGTCCTGCAGGTTGTCCTTTTTCTAAAACTATATTACTATAACATCCCATCAATAATATCAAAAGTTCTATCCTTAAACAATACTAACTTATGTCCAACATAATCCATTCCAATCTTTAGGCTTATTCATAATACTTCAGTCCACTCTCATAATATAGTGAAAACGATTCTCAGAGATTTAATACCATCGTTGATCCCCATATATCATAATATATGTTTTGTTGGTCACATTCCAAACATTCAAAGGCCTTAATCACGTATTCTCTTGAATACCCATTGAACCTTAGTGAAAACATGAATGCTGTCAAAAGTTAATTATATATACTCAAACCATGATATCACTTAGTCCTTATATCAATCATGAGCTCATGAATACAATCAAACATCTCATTATCTTCTTATCCTTTCATTATGCACTTATCATCTACTTTCCAAAAGTATCTGAATAACCTTTCATGGTTACTGGTACCATTCATCATACACTTTCAAAACTTAAGGAAAGACAACAGTGTAACAATCCTTAGATGTCTCCTTATTCCATGAGATTACTTATACAACATTACACATGATAAACATGTAATCATTCCACTACATTCTTAGACCATTGATCGAGCTTCAACATTTCTTTCATCTCACATATCATTTATAGTTTCTTCATCATCATCAACATAAATACTTCCCATACGACCATACTGATTCTCTTCATGAGACTTTCCCTTAGGTCATTGGTTTGCATAATGCCCGTACATTCCACATTTAAAGCATTTAACCATTGTTGATGTCGTAGCAATACCATTATCCTCATCCATGGTGTTAACTGAACCTTTTCCTTTGCACTTACTTGCTTTGTGTCCTTCTTTTCCACACCCAAAGCATCTTCCAGTTCCTTTGAAACATTCTCCTTGATGCCTCTTCCCACATGAATTACATAGGGGAAATTGAACTTTCTTTCCACTATGATCATCATGAAACTCCATCTTTCTCTTATTAGCCGAGTCAGGAAACTTACCAAATTTTACTTTATTGATCATATTATGAGATTACTGATTCGGCATAATAATGATGTTTGGACTTCCAAATCCCATTTCATTATGAAGAATATCATTCCATTGTCCATCATATCCTCCATTATTGTGAATCATCTTGTTTCCAGCCATTTTCTAAAACCCAAAAAGAATAGTGTGAGAGGCAAAAATCATGCTAGGGAAAACAACATAATAAAGGGGGAGTACCTTCAATATCTAACATCTTAGGTTTAATTCTAAGATCGTTACCATAGTTCTAGGACTATCCTATATGTATACGTATCCTTAGGGACATCCCTAGACATACCTTATAAATATCTCTAGGGATCTCACTAACGTTTTCACATCCTAGTTTCCAAAGGTTGACTAAACCTTTCCTCTGATACCAACTGTAGAGACCCGTATCCTTGACGTACATGAAAATTACATTACTTTTGCGGAATACTTAGTACATAACAAAAACACACACACAAGGATCGTAATAGTTTAGTGTCTTTGGAAACTCGGAATATAATCTTCTAATCGTGGTGAAAGATCTTCAAAATCTCCCATAAAGATCTTCCTTTTTTTTACCTAAAACCTTTCTTTATATCCTGGGGAAAAGAAAACATAAAAGGGTGAGCTCAAATGCTCAGTAAGGGTATACAAAAGAAATAAAAATCATATCATATCTTTTTGAAAATCATAACCTGCAAAAGAGATCATAATATCTTAACATGGAACAAATCATAGAAGTGAAAATGAGATCCCCATAATCATAACATAAAACTTGAAACTTTGTGGCATGAACACATAATCATGGAAAATCATTTCTTGTTAGTCATGACTCATTGCCAAGATTATCTTAGAGGACAAAGTCCATTTCTGAACCGAGTTCACTCCTCGTTTCAGTCCTGAATCACTGAACCGAAATAACCTTCTGTTCCAGCCATGTCTATCTCATGAGATATAAAATCTTTACCCAATGCATTGGAGGGAGATATAGGTCCCACCCATCTTATAATGAATCCTTTCTTATGTGTGCCACATAATCATAAATCATACATCATCGCATAACCCATGTAATAAAAATGGGATTCTTAAACAACATGACATCATAAAACAATTCATATAAGATAAAGGAATTCATAAAAATGTTTCCATCACAACATAATCAAATCCATGTAATAATAGGGATAAAAACAGAACCATTTTATTATCTTAGATGGAAAATAATTTTGATAAAATACTTGAACTTCATTCTTGAGGAAAATATCCTTTCTACTTCAAAAACATTTTTTTCCTTTCATAACATGTCATACAACTTTAAAATAAAAGAAGTTGATTAAAAATAAACTTGAAAACTTGTAAAGGAAGCTTCTTGGGAACAATGTTTTAAAAATACATTCATGCCGTATAAGTTAAAAAAACAGTCTTCGCACCTTTGTCGGAAAAGTCAAAAAGTACCTCGTATGACAAAACATTCCTTTCATAGATATTACCAAAAACTCACCAAAGGGTAAAAATGGATTTAAACAATTGTAGGTGGATGGAAATAATATTACATATTGATGAAACATGGATGTGGATGATAAAATACACCCCAGTAAATACTTATGAATAAACAATCTCGGATAAAAATGAGATTGTGATATTTCCCTTACCTTATGTCTGACTTGCTTTGTAAGTTTCCGAACCTCCTCTTCTTTGAAGCGCCTCTTTGAGACCTCCTCTTAGGGCACTAAAATTGGTCTTTGAGGAAGACCAGAACCTCTAGGATGTTTCTAGGGAAGTGGAGAAGAGATTTTGGCAGGGGTTGGCCGAGCTTGAGTGCTCAAATTGGTGTGAGGAGGAGGGGGAGGAGGTGTCCTTTTATAAGGGAGGAGAGGGGCACCTTAGGAATATCTCAAAATATTATTTTATATTAAAGTCAAAATCGGTTTATAATGGCTCCAAAGGGCCTTATTTCGAAGCTAAGGTGGGGATGGGTCGAAATCCTATCAACCAATAAGATTTAGACAAGTTTAGGGTATTATTTTAACCTTATCAATTAGATTTAACTCTAAGTTAAATAATTTAACTTTTACCATGTCTTTTTGTTTTCTTTCACTATATGGTTAATAAACATACTATAACATGCCAAAAGAACCCGAAATTGTTTATTATTAATATATATATCCTTATCTAAGTCATTTGGCCGAACCTTAGATTTTTAGGAATAAAATAACAATTAATAATATAATATTTTATTTAACAACTATTTTGTGTCAATTTTGACACTATTTGATATATGATTTTTGTGAAAGTCATAACAGAATTATATGTTCGAACCAAGTTGATTAAATCAACATTAATATATCATAGTAACCTATAAAATTAGTGGAATTCATAAAAAGTCTAAAATTACATTTATTTTGGTATTTATATTATCAATTATGTCAATATTTCATTAATAAGATAATTACTGCATTATCTTTGTGTCATAAGTAAATTAAATTATTTGATGTCTAAAAATTACAAATAAAATACCATCATGTAGGAAATCTTTTTAGCTTTCTAATTAATATTTACAATCGAATTTATCTTATGTATAACCCCATATTATAAATGATTTACTTATTAAACTTTGATTTTAACTATTTTAACCCTTCTTTAAATTAATTAATAATAAATGTCCTAATCTAATCCAAGTGGACCTAAATGGTCATATTTTATTCCTAAGTTTGTTTTTGGTCGAATTACACTTGTCCAATAGAATTAGGACATGTTTTAGGGTAATATTAATATCATATTTACCCTTAGTTACCCAATTTACTATTAACCGCGGTAAAAAAAGTAAAAAGTTACTATTCACCAAAAAATTATTTTCATCTCATTGAACCACATTTTCGTCCTTGATATTAACCGTGTCTCTCGGATTTTCGAAATTCCATTCACAGAAGCGGTAAAATTAAGTTTTATGCAAAATTCAGTTTTTAACCTACCACTTAGTGGTTTCACTATTCATCAAAAATTGAAAGTTTTCAGAAAAATACCAAAATTTCACCCTAGGGTAATTTCGATATTCTGAGTCCAAAAATGAAGTCCATTTTGAAAAATAAAATTTATAAAATTTCAAAAAGTGGTTATTACTATTCATAACGGCTAGTTTTAATAACATTTTAATAGCATATCGTTGTTTCGTGAAACTCAGTATTGCGTACTACACACGCTATCGAGGAAGGTTGCGATTGCGTGTAATGCAAGGCAAGTCAAGGATGCGTGTTGTGCAAGCTCCTGTTGGTGTAGCGTACAACACAAGACATTAATAAAATTAAAAAGAATATTTTTCATAAAATCTCGGGCTGTTACAGTCACACTATAAGGTGTGTTCCATATGGACACAGCGTGTACTAAGAAGTACCAACCAATAGTGTGGTTGGTTAAATAGCCGGCTACACTGCTGACACTACACGGCATGTTACAGATGGACACGGCATGTACGAGAAGGATAACACCGACCCATGTTGTTAGTGACATGGTCCGGTACCTGGGTCAGAGTACACGGTGTGTTTAAACCTAACACGGTGTGTATAAGAAGAGACTCCGAGGACCCATGTTATTAGCTACACGGTCAGGTTCCTAGGATTACACTACACGGCGTGTTCCCACAAGATTTTCCCTATCCCATGTTTCTTCCCACATGGCCTATGACATGGTAAGAGACTACATGACGTGTACATAAAGTACACGGTGTGTCCTTAAAAAAGCAGTTTCTTCTCGAACAGAAGAACACATGGCGTGTAGTTAAACCTTTACGGTGTGTATTATGGGTTTTTCCAAACAGTAAGACCCAGAAACTACTCTAGAACCCATAAAACACTAAAAGTTCCAAATTCTGATCTGTGAGGGCCCATAATCCCCGCGAATAAAATTTTTTCATCTTATAAATGTTATAACAATGGTAATAAATTCAATGATCCCCCAAATTCCGGTCCACGAGGGCCCATAACACCTAAGGAACCAAAGTTTGGAATTCATCTAAACAAAACCTCACACAATCAATGCTCTAACAAGAAACAGATATTTTTATCAAGGCATCAATCACAACAGAATGCATATTCTACAAAAAATATATCACAACAACATGAAATTGCTAATGCATCCTAGATGACATGGAAAGAATGCATGACATGTGATTTCTAGAAAGTGCCTATATGATTCAGGAGATGGAATACCCTCATATCATCATGTTGGAACAGAAATAAAACCTCAATAACATCAACCGTAATCATACAAAACATGTGAGTCACCCAACAGTGAAAATTAAATCAATCGTAAAATTGAAAAACCATAAAAATTTCAAAAAACGATGTAGATTGGCTTTTCTATGTACACGGGTTAGCTACTCTTGGGAACAACTTATTAACAAGTACCTATTCCGTCCTATCCTTGGATAAAGGATCCAAATAGTAAGTCCAGAGAAAAGAAATCCTCTGATACCACTTTGTAATGTCTCGGTTTCGGAATCCACCCAGAGGTTCTTGTACCAGGTTAGTCACAAGGCCTCAAGCGCATTTCCCTGAACTCCAGAGGTGACTAACTAGTAGTGAGGGCCATGGGTGTGATAATTGGGAAACTATTCCATCATTGGTAGAGTAAAACAGTGTAAGAGAAACAAATATACAATAGCGGAAGCAGCAAATATCCAACAATAGTAAAAAGTAGAAGACTGATAAAGAAACAACTGCAGCATATATATATATGTGTGTGTGTGTTTATAAATGATTCATGATACATATATGTCTAGTAAAGTAGCCAAACAAGTCACAATGATGAATACAGTACTAAACCCAATTAAAAAAGGAAAACAGATAAAAAACTTCTCAACATCTCAAGCCTCATCTTGGTCCCATGCTCTCCATATCCAAAGCAATCAAGTACCTGAAGTAGAAGAGAACTTTCCCTTATCTATACATGCAACAACATAATCTCTTTGGGCCCAAAATCATTACCCAAACAGGGTGTGAGACTAAATCCCAGTAGGAAACCACCCGAAGATCTATGCCTAACAGTCAGTGAATATATATAGCAGGTAAAAGTACAGAAAGTAGTAAAGAGGAAAGTACACAGTAGTAAACAATCCATAATCCAATTATCAAGAAACAACTAATCAAAGCAGATAACACAAACAGGTAACCCTCTGGGAAGTAATCATATCCTATCCACTCGGTTCCTACCTAGTAGATACAAGAAACCCTTTGGGAAGCACACACAGTCTCAACCCTCTATTTCAGCTAAAGTATATACTCTCTGAGGAAGCACTCACTGTCAATTCCCCCTATAGTCTCGTATTGGTACTAAAGGCACTCTAGGGAAGCACTTATGTCACATTCCCTCTATGGCCCATGTTGAGGAACTATAGACTCTCTGAGGAAGCACTCAACGCCAATTCCCCCTGTGGCCTCACATCGTAAATTATAAAAGACACTCGGGAGAAGCCCTTACATCCATTTTCCCTATGGTCTACTACAATAGGTTCTCACAGCCCTGTCTAATATCAGAAAGTATAGAATCACATAACATCCAAAGTAAACATCAAGAACCACTTGACTAGTAGTCTACAATATAACAGTATGTCATAACAAAAGTCACACAATCCTACAATACTAGGCATGGGAAAGTAAACAGCAGCCTAATAGGAAAACTAGACCCAAAGGTCAAAACAGGAAAAACATGCATGGTCAATATATCCAAATCAAGGAAAATTACCCTATTCACAAACAATAACCTCTAATCAGGCATACAAGAAAAGCATGCAACAATAGGGCTAAAATGGTAAATGCGCAATACCCCGTTCATGGGTATTGGGAAAATTTTCACATAAAACTCAATGACTTTCTACAGAAAGGCACAAACCACCTACCTCGATGTTGGGAGATTGATATATGTGAACCTCGAAGCTTGAATATCTTTAGAATGTCGAAGATCTACGAAAATGTATAAAACATTCAACCCACGATAACTCATTAAAAAGGGGAAATCAAGGAAATGTGTTCTAGGAGAAGAGAGAACTCACCGATGTGATTCCAATGAAACTGATGGTGTTTGATTCAGAGGATGGATGGAGGCTCGGGGGTTCATTGAAGATCTCCGGCCATAAGAACTCTCTCAGATGAACGAGACCTAAGAGAATGGAATTCTGTTCGTCAGACTCGACCCTGGTGTATTTAATGAAAAAAAAAACAAAATACATGGTGCGTACTTTTGGAGTACACACAGTGTACTCGCCTTTTCCATACTCTGCTTTAAGCAGCCACCAAACACCCCTACACGACCATGTGTGTGGCCACAACATGACCAGCACACGGCCTTCGGTGGCATGGTAGCACACGGAGTGTACTCATAAAGTACATGGAGTGTACTTAAAAAATTTCCAGAAACTCCTCTTTTCTCAAAAACTCCAGAAAAAAGAAAAATATACCTTAAAAGAAGATCCATGTTCTTACAAAACTAACATAAAGAAAGGAATATTAATACTAAGACTATAATTCTATGATCCCCCCACCATTGAGTCTCTCATGAAGGATGATGTGGTCCTGACTAGATATTTGAGAATACTTCATCAATGAAAAATCAAGGATTGGAGATTAATTGCATAAAATTTTTTCTTATCCTAATATTTAGCGATATATAGATGTATTTAATCTAGATTAAAAAAATCCCTTATTTATCTATTTGATTCTTTCACCTTTTAAGCTTATTTTTTTTTACTAAGTTCATTATTCACAATATTTAACTCAATCATAGTATAAATGATCTCAAAATAGAAATATTAGCGATAATCAACCCCCAAATGTAACCTTAGATTGAGATATTTTTTAGCAGATATGCTTTTTATTCACTTATATATGACAAAATCCATGAACTACTCAATAAAAAAATAATTATTATAGCATTCATAGCATGTAAAACATTAATGAGTTCTAGATTATGGGTAATTATTTCCTTTCATGTGGTTCTAATGACTTAGAATTGTAGGTTACCACCTAACATTTCTATATCATAACACACCTTATACCAATAAAATAATCATCATTGATTACCGTTAAATAATTTCTTAAGTCAATATAGATTAGAGTGGGTGTTGTTGTGATCCACTTTTTCATCTCTTAGAAATTCATCTCACATTGTTCTTACAAAATGAACTTCACTCCTTTATTTATTAGTGTGGTAATAGGAATAGTTATATGAGGTGATTTCTATATGAAGTAATGGTAATAAAAATAAATAACTAAGAAACATCAAACCAAAAATATTTTCTTATACACTTCCTAATACATCACCACTTACAATCTTTTGTGGTTAACCATAATTATATCTTATGATGCTATAAAGACCAATAATTTATCCTCCTAAATCCAAAATAAAAATTTTAAAAGCATTGAGTAATTATTAGTTTCCCTTAACATTCCTAGATACACCTGAAGTTGTCTACTATGATTTTTTGGAGTCCTGGCGTGCACTATAATATCATCCAAAATGTATATAATAAATAATTATAAGTACATATGAAAGATCTTATTCATAAGGTTAATGAAAATTGTAGGTGCATTAATCAACATGAAATAAAAAACTAGATACTCAAAATTCTCATAAAATATATTTAAATATTTCTTTTGAACATCCTCAAGTATCACAGGAATCTAATGATACCATGATCCCAAGAAAAATTTTAAGAATTGTTTTTCTCCCCTCAATTGGTCAAACAAATCATCCATTTCAAGTGATCGGTATCAGTTCTTGATATCTAAATAATTTAATATTAAATAATATACTCAAATGCATATATTTCTATAATCATTCTTATATAATAAAACAAAATCACTTTAGGGTGAAGTATTATGTTGTATAAAACCCTAAGGCTCAATCTTCTCAAGCTAAAATGTTAGTTCTCTTAACACTTCCAATTTTATATGGTGTTGTGGAATTGAAATTATCTATATTCTAGGGACTTGTTCAATTGAAAACTCAACCTCATGTTTATGAGGTAACTAATAAATTCTTTAAGAAACACATCTTGATATAATCCTTCCACAAAAGGTATCTCTTCAGATATCTTTAAACAAAATTCTCAAATAACTAATCATTCCATATAATTAATAATATTTCTAACCTACTTGTCATCCCACCTAGCTCTACTCTGATGATAATATCATTCTCCTATAAGAGTTTATTTGGTTCCATATAGGTAATAGAATAAACATCACCGCTTATAAAAATTGATAAGATCTTCAAATTAGGTCATCCATTCCAATCCTAGAATGATATTAATGACTTTCATGTCAAGTGTTGGTACGTACCTGATATGTCAAAACAATCCATCCATAATAGGACATGAGAGACATTTCTTACTTATTTCCAACCACTTACCCTATATGATATCGATAATTATAATAACATGAGATTATTAACTTTTTAATCCCAATAAAGACACCATAATATATCAAATAAATTAATTGGAAGAGTCATTATAAAAAATAAAAAATAACTTTTGAAGATACCAGAGCAGATCCTCTCACTATCAAAGAAACCTCCTCAACATATATTATAAAAACATGTCTAAAAATGATATAAGTGATGTCTTGGTGATATTTTTCCTAATATGCCAACCCTAGTTATGTTTCCACTAACTTCTATTTATATCTTGCATGCATGTTACCCCACCTAGGATTACTTTAAGGAGGTATAATTCCAATTGTATCATGTCCACTAGCATAAAATTGTGAATTCTAACTCTTCTGGGGTCACTAGCCAACACACTCATATAGTGAATCTATGTAGACCCTCTTGAGATGATCATACCTACTACACTAGTATAATTACTTCATCTGGTAAATATAGTTTTCTATTTTGTATCCTATCTACCCCACTAAATTTATCAAACCTAATATCCTTTAGGCTTTAGTGGAAGATTGATTCCACCCATACTACGATTCAAATATCCTATAAAAATTTTCTCTTCCTGATATCACTTTCAAACACTAAAACAACCAATAGTTCATATTCCCATATAAGATTCGGTTTTATCCAACACATAATTATTCATTACCTAGGTAAAGTTAATGGGAATAAACTAAACCACTCGGGTCTATAATGGTTCCCTCATTCCCATCTCTAAATATCTATCCTTGAACTACTCAACCCTGATTATATAAGGAGTGAAGTTGAGTGGATCCTTAATTTTTGTGTTATATTATATTACAAATATCTATCCTTATTAAAAATCCAAAAATTCAAAATATTTCAACCATATAAGATTTTTGGGATATAACTTTTTAAATAAAAAAATCTAAAAAATCATTCTAATTGAGTGTATGACCCTTATTTACCTTAACCATGACATCCCATTATTAATACCCTCGATATTCCATCATGGATGTAGATATAAAAACCTAATTTTATCCAAGAGTACAAATTATCTAAAAAAATATGTTGAATATGATCTAACGACTCCTCTAATTATCGAGCAAAAACCTCATCCTATAAGGTTAGAGAAAGATATAACTGAAAATCCTATATGACATAAGTAGGCAATGTTTCATGTCATGTCATTGATTATCCCACTACTTGAAGTATCTGAGATAGACTATCAAGAATTCAAGGATTAATAGAAGGTCATACAAGTATATCATATTCATTGAATCCTTCTTGAGTAATATCTTGGGGTCAACAGGGTAGTATAACCTATACTCATGAAGAGAACCATCTTATAATACCTCCAAAGAATGGAAAATTAAGGGTTTATATCTATATATTTCCAATCATATCATAATATTCATCCCCTTTCTTATACATCCTTTTCTTGGTCAATGTATTCATATTTTATGAAAAAAAAATTAAAGAAACAAATATGACTAAACTATAAGGGTAAGCATATAAATATAATAAAAAAGTTTTTGAAACTAATTCAATCACTCAAATGAGTTATACTAACATACTCTTCATTAATAAATAAATAGGACTAATTAATTTATTTATCAGTTGGGTTTTGGTTAATATAAATATTTAAATTATTCCAATAATATGATAATCAAGAAAACTAAATAAAACAAAATTTCATTTAATAATTATAATTATTATTTGTCCAAATTTATCCATGATTATATGAGACTCATATAGGAAGGACTATCTAAAGTAAATTTTCATACCAAAACTCAGACCACCCATGCTAGATCAATATTTCATTATAATTATGTTAGTCATGTATATTTTAAGTTTAATTTTATATACACAAAAGTTCCATATCCCAAATAATATCAACCCCAAAACCAAGATCCCTTAATAGTATTTAATAGCATTTTTCAATGACCTGATATGGATTACTAGAATGAACCCTTTCTGTATTTCCACAATACCTCAAGTGCACCTCCAAATAACCTGATTCTAGCTTAAACACCAAGGGATAAATTTATTTCTAATAGGATATGGTTTTCCTACTTTAAAATTTGAGAAAGTGGTTAAATAATAATATAAGGCCGAGATAAAATTTGGAATAACCCTTTGGGACATGTGTTCAAGTAGCCTGATAGTGGACACTACTACAATATACACCTGGTCGATCAAAGATGTATTACAAAATAAACATTCACAGATAGCATAACAGGGTCCTTAGAGTCTATATAATCTATCAGAGGTGTGATAATCGAAAAAACCCACACTTTATGCAAAAGTTGTGATCCAATAATGGAAAAATGATCTAAAAAATCTGGGTGATAATAATCTCAGTGAGGACACATAGGATGAACTTCATGTTTTCAATCTATAGGTCCATCAAAAACTCCAAAATATCCCACCCTAAATCCATGCACCATGTATAGAAATCACCCATACATAAATATTTTCAATTAATGAATGAAAGTTGTTTAACTTTTTTAGGATCTAGTAAAATAGGGTCTACATGAATCTACAGGGGAAAATATGTAGTGTGTGAGTATAATGTACCCCATCAAACTCACCACCCAACCTTTTCAAATATATTGTAAATTCAAATGTACAATGTAACAAAAGAAGGTAAGTAGATAAAAATAAGAGATGGCATGTAATCAACTAAGGAATTATCAATAACTAGTCAAGTTATACATATAAGCATGTAATTTAACTAATAAAATAACAATAAGAATTATATATTTATATGCTAATGATTTCATCCACATTAGTCAATCCTAAGTTATTCCAAGCTTAAAATATGAGTAGGGTACCTGTCCACCATATAGGTATAACTATTTAAAATGTATTTCATAACTCATCCTCTATAAGAGGCAGTACACACACACACATATTGATGTGTGTGTGTGTGTGTTTATTGGTAATTTTATATCCCTAAGGACACTCACTCGTTATAGGGAGGAACTATATATACATATATAGCACCCTCACCTGAGAGGCCACACACCTTCACTTGGAAAGGAAAGTGTATATATATATTTGATTGTGTGTGTGTATCCATAACTATATAAATATACATAATCCCTCCTCTATATATTTCCATTTTCCTCTAAAGGAGGAAATTATCATATCTGTATAGAACTTCACATGAGATTTAAATTACCATTCCTAAGAGTATAACATGGAAGATAAGTCTCAATACATGCATATATAATATAGGCAACATGATACCCTGAATATTCTATATCATCCAAATAATATCTAAGTATAGTGATCATACTAGTATCTAATAAAAGTGGTATAATACATGGATAATATCTCACAATTGTACAATAATTCATCAAGTGTTCATGTCGGACATCAAGCATCACAATAAGAATATTTTTTAAATTTAATGATTTGTAACTTAAATAAACACATATAGAATTTTCTAATTTGGAATACAAGTCATGGTTTTTAAAATTAATTAAGTGACTAATTTAAAATCATGCCAAATATATAGGGTAGCCTCTAAACTTGTCTAAATCAATATTAAGCATGGGAGTAATGTAAATAACATGGTTTTACCATCACTAGCATTCAATTAATAATAAAATTAGTTCCAATAAGGAATAATTATCCTGTAATTATTGAGTAATACTCATTTCCACTCTATTTAATCATGAAAAAAATTGTTAAATTTGTCATTTAATAAAACCACTAATGTGGTAACCCTAACACTCATCCATGACCTAGAAAGAGACGCACTTCTATAGTATAATAGAAAAGGAATAGGATCACCCACCTTTCCTATATATATATGATTCCTTAATCAAAGAAGGAAAAATAACCCATAAATGACATGCTTAAGAGACCATATCTTTTTCAAAATAAGGATTAACACACTTCCTAAAATTCAAACCATAAATCTAAAAAACTTTAGAGTGGTATTACCATGAGGATGGTGATTTCAGGATCCATCAACCATCGAGAAGAAGGGAGACCCTATTAAAAACATATAACATAACCATATATTGAATAATAATTTGAGAGAAAAAAGTAACAACTTTATAGTAATAGAAATTTAGAAGATAATGGAAGGAATACCTTGGATTTACTGAAGATGAACTCTCACAACCACTAGACGGTGATTTTGGATGAAGATCAAAGCGTGAAATGTAGGATATGGAGTATAAGCATAGAATGAACTATCAAGATACCCAAAACACTAAAATTAGAAATGAAATATAGAGTTTAGAGTATAAAGGGGTTAACTGAGTGATGAAAATACCATTTTCCCAAAATAATGAAAAAACAAGACCATAACCTACTAAGTACCCAATATAGTTCAATAGAGTACCCAGTGAGCCTATAAATATTGCTTTTATACTATTATAACCACTTAATACTAGGTGATAATCCATTGGGAACCCAGTTCCACCCTATACCCCAAATCCCTTGTTTATCCCTATGATTATCTCATATAGGCCTTTAATCCCTTAGAATCACTTAATTGAAACAACATTATCAGAGGCCAGAATTTTAAGGAAATAATTGACCATGAAGGGTATGATTTGTTACAAAGTTAATCTATATATATAAGAAGATCAAAATTTTATAGTGACTATTTAGTGTATCTATAGGAATTTTATTAAAAAAATGGAGGGAAGAATATTCTTGAAACACTTTCATAATCTATGGGTAATGATGAGTCATAATATGGTAAAATACCATGAATGAGGAGATAAGTTTCATAAAGTTTAATAATTTCAAATACTTTTTAGAGTTTTTTGGGTGAAAACATATTTAATATAAAAATATTTATAAAACCAATAAAAACTCATTGGGAATAATGAGAGATATATGGTTGGACAGGTTTCCAAAATATTCACTAAAAAAAAGGCATAAATTATAATGATAAGTTCTATATATTATCTAAAAATTATTCCTTATTAATTGTATTAGAATCATTATCTTATGTTGAGTTAGAATTAAAAAAATATATTCAAAAAATACTTTTCTAAATGGTCATCAAGATATAGAGTTACACATGAAACAACCAAAATAATTTTTTCTAATAATGGTGGTATCTAGTGTGAAAACAAAAAAGGTCAATCTATGTTTTAAAAAAATCATCCCAACTATTCTATTTTTTATTTCATGATGTATTTTACTCTTTTTTTTAATAAAACATTATAAATCAATTTATATATGAAATGTTTTATGGGATTAAAATATAATTTCTTGTTTTATATGACATCTAATTTTTTTCTTCTAATGATAAAGTTTTTCTATATGATGTGAAAAAATTTATTTCTAAAAATATTGACATTAAAGATATAGTTGATTCATTCTATTTAATTGATTTAAAAATTCATATGTATTTATTGAGATGCATTCTAGGCTTGTCTTAAGAAACTTATATTAATAGAGTTTTCGAGCGGTTTTAGTTGAATGAATGTGAGTTGTGTATAGCACCGATCATTAAGGTGAATAAATTCAATTTGAAACATTGACCTAAAATTTATTCAAAAAGAGAACAAAATAAAACCATTCTTTATGCCTCAATTATTATAATTTTAATCTATGATCCAGCTTGTACATGGAAGATATTTCATTTTTTTAGGAATTTTGGGATGATATACTAGTAATAAAGGTTTTAAAAACTACCAAATTATACTTAAGGTATTGAGATTCCTTAAAGGGACTAAATATTACTTGGTCATATATAAATAGTCTTATATTTTGGAGGTTATCATATTATTAAGTGAATATTTTTTCGGTAGTTTTAATTCAAAAAAATCGACTTCAAGGTATATCTTTATGATTGTTAGTGTATTTGTATCATGTAAAAGTTCCAAACAGACACTAACCAAAACATTCATAATCGAAACTGAGTTTTTTTAGGCTATAAATTCCCTTCTGATAATGTATGTCTATGGAGTTTCATTTTATAGTGTAAATTTATTAATTCTATTTCTAGACCAATGATTATATATTATGAAAAATAAGTTATTGTATATATGGATAAAAAAATAGTTTAAATTGATATAAACACAACAAGATTAAGTATTTATCCATAAGATAATTTTTTAGAGATAATAAAGTGGATATTTAGTATATCAGTACTGAATTAATGATTGTAGATATTTTGACTAAAGTCATTATTTAATTTAAATTCACTTATCATATAGTATCTATGGGATTAAATTCCAATTTATAAAATTATTATGTAAAAAATTATTTGAAACACTCCATGTAAATATTTATCATTTTTAACTTATATATACACATTCATTACTTGAGAAATAATTTGGGTCTATATAATAAAAAAGTGGTTACGGTTTATTCATATGGTTATTTAAGATACAAAATTTATTGTGATTCATTTAATGTACTACTCATTTATTTATAGAAAGTATCACTATGATTTTTGTGTTATATTTATTATCTGAGAGCGAGGTCAGATTAATATGTTCTCATTAACTTGTATAGACCAAATGGAATAATGTAAAAATTATATTAAACATCTTCTACCCACAAAAAACCTATAATAATTCTTATTTATTAATGAAAGTATTTGGGGTGTATTCTTGATAGAAGAACCCACCATATCTTGTAAGGCCCTCATACATAGTTGATTACCCAAGATAAAACCATCAAAAACCCTTTTTTAGAGTATTCAAGGAAACCAAGCATCAAGATTTATGTTTTAGTTTTTTGTAATCATTTTTGATGGCTGGAAGTAATATATCATATTTAAAGGGATCATAAAAAATTATAGACACATTCATCTGATTTGTTTTATTATTTCAATTACTTTAAAATTTTAATCAATGTACATATTTTTTTCTAATGAATAATCTTGGAATCTACTAATAATAGTCCTCCTAAACTCTAATATAATGAAATTTTTATACTATTCAAAGGTCTTTACTTGCATGTTCTTTTTAGCATCCAAATTTTCTATCTTCTCAATATAGACATGATCTTCATCCTTATCTAAAATATTTTTCCATATGGGTAATGATTCAAGATCTCATAAATATATTTAACATATAATTCTCTAAACATGAAAATGAGAAAAAAATAATGAAAAAAACATCAAAGTATAAAGTTAAGTAAGTTGGAAGGGTAGAATTACACTTAATAAAAATTTAACTAAAGTAAAAATAATAGTAATATATAAAAATATAGACTAAAGAGAATGAAATATATCACAAAAAATTATTATATATCACAAAAATATATCACACTTGAGTATATCTAACCATTTTTTATGAATACAATACATCCATAATTGTGTCATGGCTAAATTCATTTATCTATTAAATCATATCTAGCCTTACCATATTTAACTTCCCAATATCAATTTTCATGGACTAAAAAAATTAAAACATAGTAGTTTCATCTCTAATTTAGAAAAAATAAATTAAGTATAATTGGGAATATAAATTAAATTTCATCCTTCCTGTAAAACCGTCAGTGGAAATTTATTTCATTATATAAATATTTTTAAAATGATTTTAACTTAATGACCATCAATATATTTAAAAGTTGAAAAATTAATACATTTATCATTTATAAAGGCATAAAAATAATTTGACTGAACATTTTATATGTAATTAATTGTATTTAAATGAAGCATCTTCTGAACTTGCATGGGCCAGAATAGAATTTTAAGATAGAGTGTGACTTTGGAAACATAAAATAATCATCATGATTTTTAGGAATCAATTTTTCCAATATTATTGATTAATGAGATTAATCAACATCCTACAACTCCTCTATATCATGTACATCCTTGAAGTCGATAGACATGGTTTTACTTCTTCTCTAATTATTCCTTTCTAAATAATTTCTCAACATAGTAGTGGTGTTTCTAGATTTATTTTTCAAGTATTTAATTCTATTCACCCTATTATCCTTTAAAGTTTTAAAAATATAATGTTCAAGATGAGCTACATAAAGTTATGGATAATATTGAAAAATAAAATAATTTACATCTAAATAAAAAATTTACAAAGTACTTAAAAAAATACAAATTAAATTTTATTAATTTTAAAAAAACTAAATAATTATTGACAATGAGAAGATTGAAATAATTTAAAAATATGATTGACCAACAATATAAAATATTTATTTACTTTAGTGCTTCTATCTAAATTTATATTTAATTTATTTTAAAGATTCATCAAATAGGGAGTGAATAACTGAGTTATTTTTTCACTTATTTTAGTAATAGATCCAACCCTTTTTCATAAAAACTATATAGTATAAAAAATAATCCAATAAATTTTAAATTTACCAAGGTATAATTATTGGTTAGATGAGGATTTCATGTGACAAGGTTCAAATCCTTTGTAAATATTTTGGATAGGTAAGGGCCACTTTTTTCATATGAAGAAAAAAAATTAATTAAAAAACAGTTTTAAAGAAACCCAAATAGATATCATTATTATATTCAAGTATCAATAAAAATGTTCATGAATTATACTTCATATTACCTATTATATACCATTACTATTATTATATATGATATTTAATAAATAACTAAATTCAGATATTCATTTTGTAATAATTATTAAAAAAATATTATTGTCAAAATAAAATTAATTTGGAGATTCATGATATTAACCAATTTTTTCATCACAAAATATTTGTTTTATCTGTATGAAAATAAAAATAAACCATTAAAAACTTTATCATCAATTTTTATTTATATTTATCTATACGTCAATCTATCTATATTTATTATTAAGGAAAATACCACTTTGGGACTTGTTATTTTTTAATTTTTATATTTTGATATATGATATAAGTATATTTTAAATCATAGATACTTGATATATTTAATCTAAATATTTCATAAATATCATAAAAAAAGTCATTTTATTTTAATTTAAATATTCTTTAAAGACTTTTTAGAAAACAAAATATGTCTATTTATTTTTTTATAATTATTATCATTAAAAAAATATATATGTAATATGGTGGGTAAATAATAATATGACGTGTGAATTAATTTTTTTATTTTTATCATTATTCTAATTATTCTAATTATTATTATGGATCAGATGAATGGGAATAAGGCTATAAATGGGTCTAGAACAACTTGATCCTAACCAAGACCCACGAATCTACTTGGGGTACCAGACCGAGACCAAGACACATATTATTTTGAATTATTATACCAGGTTTCAGTTCCAATTTGGGGTGTTTATATAGATTTGGTTCTTAACTCAATTTCATGGGTAGAAATATCCAACCAGACTCAATTAAACTATTCTGAAATCAAAATGAGTCATGGTCTAGACCCTTACCATTTACATCTCTATATTAGATAATTTCCAATTTTGTGGGAGTTAAAAAAATAACTTTATAATAATATAACCTACCTATCATTAATAATAAATGTCTTAATATGGGTATCATGTTACAAATTTGATATTTTTTAGTGAGAAATTCACCAAAACTCAAAATGTTCATGTTCAACCATAAAGAATCCAAGAATAAAATCATAAGTGTAATTTGGTCTACCATGTAATATTGATTGATAAATATAAGTGATTTTTTATTCTAAATATGTATAAAGTTACTTCATTATCTCCATGTGTATCTTCTGTTTCTAAGGATGGTAGTCATAAGAATAGAAAGATACTTATGATTTAGGGAACACAACCATTTATTAGATACCATGGTGGTTAAGTTCCATTATTTATAGTCTTTCCAATCCTATGTAGAGAAAATAATATATATTAGTGTCTAAAAATAGAATCTCATTATCTTATTAATTACATTAAATCTCAATATAACCAAATTTCTTAATAGATCACATAATCAAGGAAATTTAATATTGAAATTTAATACACATTAATTCACATATTGCCTAAAAATTTAATTAATATAAACCAATCACTTAATTTCTCTATATCTAAACCTTATAATTTTTTAGAAAAACAACTACATAATTACTCATAAATTTTAAGATCATTTCAAATAAAATCTCAAAAAAAATTTGTCCATCGGTTATACCACTATAGGATTACAAAGGCTTCTTCACATGAAATTTTGTTTGGAAGCAATCAATGATCACTTATATTAGTATTAAAAAATTACTTTGGACGGGTATGGAAGTGTGGTATAAAAATCACACATTATGAGATTCAATCAATTCTATTTAAAATAGGTCCTATAATATATTCTAAAGAGACCATTTAAATAAGTTCCTAGTTAATAATATGAAAATAATTTTCTCTTTGTATATATAAAATATCCACAAACCCTAATTCAAATACCCATAAAAAAAATTACATCTAAAAGATCAAAAAAATTAACTAAAACTGAATATCTTGATGTTATAAAACACCCATACGAGTTATATACTCATGAAAGGCCTTTTGTGGCAGTACTTTAATTAATCAATACAAAATCTTGGAGTTTATACCTATGTGATCTCAATACACTTTCCCACTATAGACACTTTTTTTCATAACCAAGAACGTAATTTCTATATTATTAAAATTTTTGTGCTAATTTTTTTATTGGTATATATAAAAAACATATTCATTATCAAAAAATATATTTAGGGGTATTTCTATTATATCTATAATTTTAGACCAGATTCATCAACAATATCCCATTATTGTATGCCTCATAACATTTTATTAACTCAACATCTGTTATATAGAAGTCTATGAGTGTCTTATTATCACACTTCCATGACATACCTTTACCATAATATAAGTAAATATTTCATGAAGTGGATCTCCTACCATTTTAGCATCCTTATCATTTAGAATTAGAAAAACCTATGATATCAAACTATCTTGATTTATAATTTATGTGCATGTATACCTTTGTTTTATGTAAGTACCGCATGAATCACGTAGATACTTTCTAATTATACAGTCATGGGTTACTTAAATATCTTCTGAGTATCCCAATAATTAATGAAATATATGGATGCATAAAAACCTAAGAATACATTATACTTTCTATATTAAAAAGGTAAAGACTAATCTATATTTCATTATACTCAAATTCATTAAAAGGGAATTGACCTAACTTGCATGTTTCTCCCTTGTGTATAGGGGTACCTATGGGTATATGGTCTTTCCATCACAATTTCTGAAAAACATTATTGACATATCACTTTGGTGATGGTACAAAAATACCTTAACATTAATACTAATATAACAATATCCTCAATCCAATCGAGACATCTCTAACATATTTTATATCAATGTTTTTATCTAAAAAACTATTTTTTCATCAAACGTGACTCTATAATTGGTTGAAAACAATATATTATCAACATATAAGAATAAAAAAGTAAACTACATCCACTTATTTAGTGGTATAAATAGTCATCCATTATATTTATCTTTAAACTAAATGAGATGGCATCTTGGTGGAACTTATGATACCATTAGAAAGACACTTACTTGACACCATAGATGGATTTCATTAATTTTCAAAACATAATTTTTGAATCTTTGAAAATAATGTTTTTTATTTCAACATATAAATCATTTTATCAGTGTCACCATTTATAAATTTTATCCTTACATCCATCTGATGTAATTTAATATCCAAATCTGTCACTAGTACCATTATTGTCCAAAAATAGTTTTTTCAGGGAAAATGTAGAAAACGGCTCTTTAAAATTGATAAGTTATTTCTATTTAAATACTTTAGAAACACAACAATATTTTTAATTTTAAAAATTAAATTTAATGTCCTTATTAGTTTTAAATTACAATTTTAAACCAATGGTATTTACACCTTCATGAAATGGGACAAGATTCCAAGAAAAAATTTCCTTTATCAAATTTAACATTCCATTCATGAAATCAATCCACTTTTGAGAGTTTTTACATTTAAAAGGCCTGATAGAAGTTAATTGTATCATATTTTATCACTCTATTTTCAAAATCTTATTCTTGTATAAATACAATAAAATCATCAAAAAATTTATTTACTATCCCACTAATGGATCTCCTTAATGTCACTGGTTCCTGAAGTTGTTGAGCTTATTCTTGGGAACAAACTAAATAGGTGGTTTAATGATATTGTCTTCGTATTTAAAAGATTAATAAATAACTTCAAGTAAATAAAACTAACCCTTATCATTATCAACATCCATAAGAGTAATATCAATATCAATATATCTAGAAGTTTGATCATAAAACTTATCATCTCTAAATTTCTCAGAGTATTCTATAAAGTAATAACTATTATTTCTTGAGTTTATTTTATTTTAATTCATCCTATGAGTTCATTATTTATCTAGATATCCCTAAATGTTTAAGTTCTTTAAAGAATTAATATTATATATCCAAATATCATAATGGGCCTTTTAAAAGCCTTAGTTGGTACTATTGAGTTTGTACACTATAGTATTTAATGTTTATCCTAGGATTTGCATATCGTAGAATGAGTATTCATACTTATTTCCAATTTTCTATGCATTATATTTCAGGTTTTATCAATTCCATTCAAAGTTAGAGATAGTAAAATGGTGTACTCTGGGAAAAAACTGTATACCTCAATGAATTTCAAAAATCGTCTCATATAGTGTTCACCTAAACCATTATATTTTTTATAATACTAAACACCATGATTAGATATAATGTGTTTTATCCTTTTTCTTAATTTATTTCTAACTTAATCATTATTATTTTTAAAGAAATCTACTGATTTTGATTTTTCATGAATAATATAAATATAGAAATATCATTATTTTTATTCTATAAATGTTACAAAAATCAATATGAGATGCCCAAAGGATTGTGTAGTCACTTAAGAGAGATGGGGAATTATGTGTGATTGATTTTTTACCTAATCCTAAATTTTAGGAAACATATACTCTTTTAAACTCCTCTTAATATCAAAACCACTATTACCTTTTAAGATATAAATGAATATATTTATCTCTAACCCATAATGAAATAACCATACACAATGTAGAATGTAAATTGAATAGAAACAAATGGTATTTTTATATTATTAGGCCCCATCACAGGAAACCTATTAATTTATTTGATTCATTGCTCACCCTGATCATATATTCTCTACTATAAATGATTTTCGTTTCAACTAGGCTTCATATAAACCCTATAGTGATTTGGGAACTAACACAACATCTCATTTTGATACTTTAAATAACTATCACCTTACTAGATATAAATTACCCCACAAAAAGTTACTTTATTTATCTCAAACTAATGAAGTATATAACAACTCAAAAAAGGATGTCAATTCATCAATATGACAAAAATACCTTTCTTTACAAGAGTATTCAACAACATAGGGATCCTTAAGAAGAGTGGTATTAAACTTGGTCCCTACAAATACCATTGTGTATAGATTTTATTCAAAATTAGTTCACCAACATCCCTTAAACAATAATATTGTTTTCCTTTATTTCAAATTTTATAATTATATAATACACTTTATTAATTTTCTTCTTATTTTAATTGTTTTAATTTGATGCACTAGATATAATCTATGAAATATCATCCGATTAAATTTATTGTTTGATATTTTTATGGTCATTCCTCTTCATCTCTATATGAGGATATCTTCTCTTTACACAAGTTCCCCAAAAAATTACTATTTTCTTGTGATCCTTTTAAATTCTCTAATCACATAATATATTTTATATTTTAATAAAATAGAAAATGTTCATCAAACTTGAAGAAATTATCTTTCATCTAATTTTACTCAACTTTAACAAGTGGGTGTATTCCCACAACCTATGAATATTCATTTTTCCTCAACTTTTTGTCTCCACTACAATTCTAATAAACCCCTTCATTATTTTCTTCTCATTTTATGCAAGTTGAATAAATCACTATTTAACTCCTCCAAAAATATTAGGATATTTATTCTAAAAGTATTCTATAAATAACCCTAACAAATAAATACCCATAACTATATGAAAATCATTTAGGGAAAATATATTTTGGTGTGGTTATTTCATCCTAGTAATGGGTGCTTCTAAAATACACTAACAATCTTCAACTTGAATCTCTAATTATCATATTACACCTCAGAACGAACTTATTTTTTCATAGTGTGAAGGTCATTCTCTCATTATTTTATTGAATCACAAGTTCCTTTATTATTTTTAAATCAATGAATAACTATAAATAACATCACTTATTTTATTTCATCTTCAGGATATTTATTTTGGAAAATATCAGATTGTTCATTCTTCTACAAACTCAAAAAAAACAATTAACCATGTGAATTTCTTGATAAACCTTACAAACTTCCTAGTGATCCTTACATTTTTTCCAAAATGAACATTAAAATATAAATAAATAATGTTACAAAGTCTAGAAAAAACATTATTAATTCTAGACTCAACCATAACAAGTTCCTTGGAAAACGATATAAATTTCAAGACTTTTTCATTTTTTTTTTGCCTATGGGAAAACCCTAAAAAGTCTATGTGAAAATTGAAAATTTCTTTTGTGAATCTTACCAAGTTAATACCTTTTTCGTTTTATTATAATTATTTTTAGATCCAACCATAAAAATTCATATTATCATCCTTGAAATGTTTATTATATTTTAATAATTTTTCATATTCACCAAAACATATAAATTCCAAAATTTATACTACTCAACTTAAAGTCATTAAAAATTATCCTAAACCAATAAAAATATAATTAAAAAACTCTAAATTAATTTTAGAAATATATGAATATTTCCAAATATCTTTAAACTAATTATCAATATACTATAAAACATTTAGTTACTTAAATATAACTAATTTATAGAAATTTACTACCTCTTTATTTTAAACTTCAAAATCAATAAACACTAGCCTTCATCCAAGTGATTTTTATTAATAAATATTATATCCATCTTTCTAGATTACACTAGGATGGTTTCTACATATTTATGTTAGATTTTTATTTCATTGAATTATATATTAATAATTTGTACTAAAACTAGCTTCTCCAACTCCATAACACTGTTGTAGATAGCATTATCCTTCTTCTTGTATCAATGGGTTTCTCTATGATGACCAGATCAATAATTATTAAATATTTATGGCACATACTTAGAATTTTTACACGCAATTCTTAAAGATAGGATCCATAAATTTATTTACACATAAAAGTATGGTAAGTATCATCATCTTCATCAGTGAGTGGATTCCTCATCCATCACCCAAAAAACTAGCACATACATATTAACAGGTTCCTAAAAAATGAACACATCAAATATAAACATTTTAGTACTTAAATATCCCACATTAAATTCGTTATCTATACGTTGAACAGCTTCATATTAACTAATTTTAATATGTTCTCCATTTTTCTAAGTATTTTTACTTCTCTGCCTTATTTAAAAAAATACAAAGGTTTTTGTGCAGAGAAAAATATTAGTTTTCTCTTCAACATCCTTGATTTAAACAACCATATTCTCCCCTTTTGTTATCACTATTTCTCTATTATTCTATTTATTGAAAGAATTATTCAATTCCACGTGAGAGAAGGGTGGTTCCACAATTTTAATAGAAAATTCTCATAAATTATTCAAATCTAAAACTACATGGTCTATGATCAGTGTAAAAAATAAGAGTGATCAATCTAGATAAAAACTTTTTCCATATACTAACCATAATGTGATATTGACTCTAACATCACTTTTTTGGCATTTTATATTGTTATCATGTCCAATGAGATCACTGAGAGAAGGAGGGGTGAATCTGGGATCCCTTTTTATTTTATGAATATGATTTCTTAATTTAATCTCTATAATCATTTAAAGCTTTTATAAAATCTTCTTCATGTCCCTCATCCTTACTCAAATATGAAAAATGTAAAAGGCATAAGACACACAAATTTGCATGCCCCAACTATGAAGGCCTCCTCATTACCAAGTTCATGTGTTGTCCAAAGACCTACTTTCTCTACTATTAATCACTTGAAAACAATTTTCAAGATATCACCTAAAAATATGATGAGAAATATATTAAAATACCCAATATATAATCTCCTGAAATGTGATGTGTTGCGAACACACTCCCAAATCTAGATCTACAAAAACATAAATTATATTCTCTTTTCAATTCCAAATATAGATTCAATGAAATAACTATCTGTATGTACATACCTTATTTAATCTACAACAAGTATTTAAAATATTCCTCAAATTCTACACAAAATTTATCCTACTATATATATCTTGTCTAATACTTTTCTTGATAACCTCAAGAAATCAAAACATAAGAAGGGTTAAGATCAAACACTTTGTAATGGAAAACATACAACTCGGGAAACCATGGAAAAAATATGGAATAAATATTATATAAGTAGTAAGTAATCATCATAATTCCATAATCAACTAAAATTATAAGCATTATATATCCATGTTAATAAATTAAAACATTGATAAAATAATTATTGATCACAAACTAATGGAATTAATAATTTTTTACATAAAAAAATATGGTCAAGGACTTGAACAAAGACACTATATTGATTTTGGGATATGTATACACCAAAACCCCTAGTTTTTCTCTCTCATGAAACTTGTTGATGCATCAAGGGGCTATATAATTTCAATCACCACTTGTCACTTTTTTTACTCCAATGCATTAATCATATGGGAAAATGAATAAATAATTCATAATCATCTTTTACAATAATCATTTGTATCAGAATAAGAACATATGGAATTTCAATTTTTTCCTTAAGTAAATAAAATGGATAACATGGTTATAACCCATCTGAATAATAAAGGTGGATGGTCAAACAATACATACTAAACATTTCAATAATCATCCATATTGGAATAACAACATAGGGAATGCCAATAATTTTCCCCAATTCAATAAAAGGGAAAAACATTGTTATAACTCATCCAAAGAAAGAATGTGGATGGTCAATTAAAACATAGTCAACTTATGAGTAATAATCCATATTGTAATAATAGTATATTGAATGCTAATACATTTCCCCATCTCAATAAAAAGATAACATAAACAAAAACCATTCGAAAAAAGAAGGTGGGTGGTTAATAAATACATAGTCAACTTTCTTAAGTAATTAATGATCATCCATATTGGAATAAAAAATAAAAAAAATCCCAATCGTTTCTTAATTAATAAATGGAATAACTTTGTGTGTAATCATCCATCCGGATAAAATCGTAAGTAGTATTGGTATACTATTATTTAAATGCAATAATAATATGATCATAATATATCCATAGGAATAGAGTGGATGGTTGAAAAAGGACATAACCCATGTTTAAGAAAGGAAACATAAAACAATGTTTACATAGATAAAAACATCCTTGAAAAATAATGATTTGAATGGTATCACATAAGAAAGGATTAAGAATCATATTTTTTTATATTGCTAGTTCAATCCCCCAAAATTATAGTATGTTTTTGTGTGTGGGTTTGTATCTTTGTGTGTGTTTACTAGAGAATAAATCATGTTACATAAATCCCATGAGTGTAAATACTCTTTTATATGAAAAGGAAAATTGAGGTTAAATGTTTAAAGTGGTTTTTGAAAAAAAAATTATTAATGTAAAATAACTACTTTCACATCGTATTCACAAGAATCTTTTCAAAAGGTAAAGTGAAATATTTTGAACACATTAACTTTTAAAATGAATCTATAATAATGGACCTATGAAAATAAAATAAATATTTCTTAGTAATTTTTTAACCAAATATAAAACATTTGATTATGAAAGGAACCCTTTTAATATTTTGATATTACCTTTATTGAAATCACACATTTTAAATAGAATAATAAAACCATATTTGTATTAAAAAAATCATTTTAAAATATAGTATTATAAATTACATATAATAAAATAATAGTATGGGAGAACACAATAATAAAAACAATGAGTTCATCATGAAACGATATACTCAAGGAAATGAGACTTAAGTTATCAGTATCCCTTACGAGCAACAAACTCCCAAAAGTAAGAAATATTTCAAAAAGGTGTATTATGTGGTGGAAATATAAATTCATATAAAAATTAAACATTTAAAAACTTAATCAATTGGTATAATTTAACCAAATTTTAAGTCTAAGAGGATGAATCATAACTCAGTGAATGAAAATTGAGTTTCCAAAAAGCTTTATAACTTGGAAAACAGTTGAGTAAAAATCAATTTCTATAAAAAGAATTGGTTTGTCTTAGTATTTACCCATAATAAAAAAATATGATAAATATAAATCCATGGGTAATAAATATGCCATTAAAAGGAAATCATGGTGTATAATATAAATATTTCTTAAGGAATTGATGTTTGAGACAAAGAACCCTTACGGCTAGAGTAATATTTTAATAAAAACCCCTTGAAAGAGAGTTCATGTAAAAGAAATAGAAATCTCATTATTAAGATATAATTAATTATATGCTATAAAAAATAGGTAGCATATAAAAAAAAATATTAAATTAGGTGCATAATAGAAAACGTGTCTCAAAGATAGGAATTTAACACAAAAATTATTACCATGTTCCAGATTTGTCACTTGCAAGTGCCTAAATTCTTGAATAATAAAATGAAATTTTTTAGAAACCATACTAGGAACCTCATTATTATATATTTAATTTAGTATATAAAATTTATTCTCATATTCTATTTATTTATTATTTAGTTGTTTCTTATGACAGAGAAAATTGAATTTCTACTAGCTTAATTTTTTAATTTTAGGGATTAAAGATAATATTTTAATAATACTTAAAATACATAATATAACCATTATATAACTAAAAAACATTATTTAATTTCTTATTAACTTATAATAACATTATTATTTAATTTCTCATAGTCATTCCTGGTAGAGTTTTATAGCATTATTTGAGTAGGTGGTTAAACCAACCAAAATAACAACACAATATATCTCGATGGGTGAGTATGGTTAAGGAAGTGTATAGTATGATTCTAAAAGTAGAATAATGATATTTTTTATATTTTTTATTTTGGTGAATCAAATTTTAATTGTTTTTTATAATTAAAGAAAAACTAAATGAAAATTTTAAAACATTACTTTATAGAGGCGGTAATCCAAACAATGCAGATTTAACATACTTTTATTTTTCTATGTTGATTGAAATGAAAAAATTAATGTTTTAAAATTGATATAATAAAAATTTATTATAATAAAAATACTAAGGTTATCATATTACTATAATAATGATTGGTTTGTTAGGGAATTATTCAGAAGAAAATGATAATGATTGCATAATAGTCACTTTGGAACTTTGAACATTCTCTTCAAAGTGTCCATAAAAATGAAGGGATTAGGATGACTAAATGAGAAAAAGGATTTACAACATAATATAGGACTCTAAGAGGATAAAATCATAGAGTTTTGGGAATGAACTATAAGTAATGGGTGTTTTGAGAAGGGGTGGAAGTGTCCCCTTATATAAGTGAAGAAAATGGTACTTTTCAGAATACCCTTTAATCATCAATGATATATTTATACTATTCAAGGGTAAAACACTCCAATAGTAAGAAATAGCATAATTTGGGATGGTATTGGGTCAATAAATCCTCAAACCATATATTTCCAGAGAATTTTTAAATTTGCTGGAAGTCATTTTTTCTTAGGTTTTAACTTTTTTTATTTTTACCTTAGTAATTAGTTTTTAACAAAGCAATTTATATTTCTCTAAAAATATAAAATAACACCAATATCAAAATTTAGGTGTTTTGAACTATAATTTAATCACCATTTTATCTAATTTAATTTCTAAATAATATAAAATTAACTTTTAAATTAAAAAAAAAATTATATATAAAACATATTCATTGTAGAAAAATAGTTTTTAACCATTACGTGTTCTTAATATTTGTAGCATTATTTTCTGATTACAATTGTGTTAAAATAATTATATTTATGTTTAAATCTAATAGTAGAGTCATAATTTAAAATAAATTAATTTATTTTATTTAATAAAAATTAGAAAATATTAATAAAATATCCAAAAGGTGAGGGAATAACCCTTATTATTAAGAACAAAAAAAGAAAAGACAATAGGAAAGATGATAGGGTCATACAAGCACACATGACCTCGTACCAAAAGATAACCAAAGAGAAAAACTGAAAAGTCAAAGTCACATTGATAGGAAAGGTCATAGTCCCTATCCTAGTCAGACTCATACTTCATAGGGAAATGAGACCTAGTAACCATGGTTGGATTCAAATATGAGTAATCCTTTCTCGGTCTCACTTTCGTAGAAGGAACAAGTTCAACATCGACAACAACATTTTTTCCTTTGGATAATACCTGACTGTAAGTTAGTTTTTTTGGGGAGTCATCCTCTACCTCATCCCACCTTCCCTTGATGACCTGTGTTTCCTTTAATTTAGGAATTTCCATTTGGGTCCCTAAAATCCTCTCACCTTGATCCTCAAGAACAGGATCCATGCTTTCCTACACCATAACAATAATCACTCCTGGCGTCATGTCACCTTCACCCCTAGAAGCGCACTCCTTTGTTTGATGCACCGGTTCTGCATCCTTGCCCACATGAGACTCATGGGAAATCTCTTGGGAAGCACCATCCGCCGCTCGTGATTCATCATCCTGCATTGATTGTTTTTTACCTTCCTCCTACAAGAAGCCTCATGATGCCCTTTTAATGAGAAAAAAGTGCAAGCAACATGTTTACAACACCTCTCTTTAGCATGTCCAATAACTTGACAATCAGGCAGCTGTTCATACTCCACTTTGAGAGATATATCATCATCTAAGGCAGAAAAGACTATATTATGAATTAGACTAGTACTTTAATCAACTTCCACAAAAAATATAGCATAGTGACCAAATTTCGCAGCTTTGGTGGTCCTGTTCATTTTAATTGGAATGCAAACCATAGAGAAAATGTCAAATAGAATTTTCGGATGCCATAAGATCCAATGAAGGCCAACAATTTTAATCCAGACCTGAACTCTGGTATTTTTAATAGAAAAAGTATTGAAACAGAAATCTCATTCTTCAAAACAAACCATACCTGGATTTAAAGAAATTGACCTGACCCCCCAAGCTCTCCACTTAAGAATTTATGATGGAAAAATAATATGAAATAATCCACGTCCCATAGGAATTTATCTCCAATCAGAAAACCCCCATATAGAGGTGATTTTCCCAACCAAATCATCAATTCTCCATGTTTTACCTCCACTAGGAAGAACCAGTCTCACAATAATTGAATGCTCAAAATTCTTGAATCTGTTAAGGATAGCCTCCCTACTCGCAACAACACAAGTGGTGCCACCTTTTCTAACAATTCGCTCAGAAATACAATCACGTAGATAAGTAAAGTACCTTATGTTAGAGTCTCCTTCAACTCCTGATGGAGCTTTACTGGATTTTCCCATATCTGCTAATTTATCAGTGCCCAACGCAAATTTTCAGTTTGGGTTCAATTTGAAGGGGTGATATTCAATCACCCTCTCTGTTTCAATACAAGTTCCGTCGACAGGGCAACCCAAATCGAAATTTCCTTCAGTCATCGCCGTGTTGTGACCCATGATAACCACCATCGCAGGCGTCTTGGACATCTCCAGGACTATGACATCTTCATTAGCGCTAGCATCCAATCATTGGATCTTCAGCGTTTTATCAAATGGGGTAACCTTACCTGTGTTCGCAACCACCAGGTCTGGTTCAGATCTGCGGGGAAAGGAAACAACGACCATCCCCAGAAAATCTGCGTGAACCCCAACCTATCGCAGATCTTTCACCACAGCACCCTCCAAGGAACGATTTTTATTTCTCGCATCACCAGCATCCACTGGATTTAGATCTAGTTTTGATCTATAGGATATGAACTTGGTAGCTGCAGCCACATGAAGTCCACATGAGGGACCATTCTTCTCAACAGAAGAAACCACAATTGGGATTGATCCACCCACAACAAGGGTCTTACCAAAATAATGAGGGAAATCCATTTTCCCTGAAATTGAAAATGTACTTATTAAATAATATGATAATGTTGATATTTTAATATACCATCTTTTTCTAGGTGCATCTGTATTTAAGTTTTTCTTTAAACCTCTTTTTTATGGGATTTTCTTATCTTTAAAACTCAGTGGTTTAGTCTCAATCAGAGACAGAGGGAAATGTTGTGGAAAATGACCTAAATTTTGGGTATGTATGTTTGTATGAATAAATGGAATCTATGTATAAACATGTTAAATTGGATTATGAGGGTTCATTTGAGTTTTTAAGGCCACAGAGGTGGTTTGGTAACTTCTATGGAAGTAAGGTTTAAAGATTCCTACATGAAATTTACACACCATGTAAAAGAATTACACTATGTGTAACTATCACCAAGAAGAAGTTGTTAAATGGGTTTATGACATGAAAATTATACACTTTTGAAAACAATTCTATGATTTGTAATGTTTGAGTAGGGTTAAATTCAGCCAAGGTGATGTGAATTTCGGTGTAACTCATAAATCGAGAATTACACGCATGTAATTCTCAATATCAGCAGTTATAAGTTGTTTCCTGTGTACATTATATTTTTTCATCCCAGTGAAAACTCTCCTCCCTCAAAACCTTAGACACTCCAGGTGATTTTTGAGTCTCCTCTTCCATTCCATAAATCCTAATCAAGCGACCAATCTCCATTTAGTGTTTTTTATTTGGTTTTATACCTCTCTTCTCTTTGTTCCTCATTATCATGGTGTGATATTTTGACTACTATATAATTAAGTGTTCTTCAAGATCTCTAATGATATAGTTATTATTTTGATCTTCAATGCCTTGATTATTGTTTGAATTACCTATTAAAATCAATGCATTGATCGTGGGTTAAAGTTAGGTGGTTTAAAATCTAACCCTATACTCTATTTAATTGTTAAGTATGTGCGATATTGTGATTGAACCAACACCACATGTACATAAATTAATTGAATGATGAATGATGATAAATCATGCATTGGATTATTCCATAGATCCAATTGGAATTGATGGTGTTGTGAACTGGATTTCAGTTTCTCATTGGTTAGTGAACACTAGAACAATAATGAATTGGATACTAGATTAAAGTGTGTTTATAATGATATGAGAATTCATATTATTGATTGATATAAATTCACCATGGCAATGTCTTATTGTTTATCAAAATGGCTGGTGATAATTTGATAAAAAATTGAATGTAAAATTTATTAGATAATTGTACTTTTCATAATTAATAATTGATGTTTAAAGTACTATATTGTGATATCCTTACTGATATGAATTGTATTATGTTGTAATGTTTATATAAAGGGATAGTCCCAATTTAATTACTATAATTCTTATATAGCTGGTTTTTCCAAGTTTCATTTTGTAATTATTATATAGCGTGCTTGGACCAGTTTCATCTTGTAATTATTATATAGTGGGTGTGGTCCAGTTTCATGTTGTAATTATTATTTATAGGGTTCTGATCAGGATACTAAAACGATTATATAGAGGTCTTGACCTAGATTTCAAAATGCTAATACAGAGGGATTTTCAAAGTTATTTGATTTTCCATGGTTTTTGTTTATGGTTGGCATGGTTGTGCTACATACTCTGAGATCTTTCGACATGGTTTCAAAATAGGTTGATTGTTGTATTATATTAAGTTGATTAATTAATACACGTATTTATCACTTTATTTTCATGCACTAATTTATCAGACTAGTTTTGTTTAGACATGAAGTTGCTGACCTATTGAGTTTTTCTCACACTCTATTTGGTTCATTGTTTGGTACCTGAGTAGATTTCATGGATGAAAATTTAGACAATAAAAGGGGGCCTAGTTTATAATTATTTCCTTCAAGATGGGTTGGAGTTCAGAGATGGGACTACATGGGGTTCACGTCTGGGGTCTTTTAAGTTATTTATTTTATCTTAATCGTTTACTTCTATTTCATTTATTTATACATTTAGATATGTTTCATCCTATCATTATATGTGACTCTATTATTTTGTTTATTGGTTCCTCCTTTTACTTCCAAATTGTATGTTGTACTATTTCCCATATTTTCATTAATCTGATATTTATTTATGTTTTTTACTTGTACTAAATTATAACTCTATAACATGGGGTATAGTCTCTTGAAAATACTCATTACGCCCCCATTTCTAGTTAGCATCATTTGGAATATGGGGAGGCACTCTTGAGGTCCCATAACCAGCCTTATTTGGGAACATGAGAGAGTGTTGGGTCAGAGGATTTTACAAAGTGGTATCATATGAGAAGTTTGTTCTTTTGTGTTGCTTTACTATTTGGAAAAGGTATAAGTGAGACTAATATGTGTCAATAATTAGTAATGAGCAGGTGCATGGGAATATATAACCCATGTATGGGGGAAATTTGAGTACCTAAGTATGGGATTGATGTTCAAGCTATTCACTTATTATGGTTGTTGTTATTTCAATTAGGGTAATTCACATGTTGTGTGATGTTATTGTTTCTTTATATTTGTACTCATATCCTAGTATGAAATGTGATGAGTATTCATGCATCATGATAAGAATAGAGGGATATATCTTAACTTGCATTGTGCATGATTGGGTTATATTTATTTCATGTGTTATATAATTTTCTATATGAACTATGAAATGGGAGAATTTTTATATCAAATAAATGAAAATTAATGAATGATTATTTCATGATAAAACACTTGTAATACATGTTTATATAGACCTTGTGGTAGTGGTTCTCCATTGTTGTCACTTGATGAGGTTGAAATTTTTATTATCCAGTGTTCTATGAAGTGTGTTTTTTCTATAGTGAAAATGCCTCCTCTTCATCTTCCTGTCAAGAATCAGGAGAGTGGAAATAAACACACTTATAATAAAGCTAAGTATGATCTTCCTATAACTCCGAAGGATCATATGTATGTTCAAATTCACGAAAGATTCCTGAGGGTCATGTGATCCATGGAGAGGGAGATTGTTTGCACTATTCCTATGATATATGGGCTAATGAGAGAGATTCAGTTGTAGCATCCTTTTATATTCACTATGTTGGGAGGCCTTTGATAAATTGAGTTTC
The DNA here is from genome assembly GCA_963277665.1 of Viscum album. Lineage (NCBI taxonomy): Eukaryota > Viridiplantae > Streptophyta > Magnoliopsida > Santalales > Viscaceae > Viscum > Viscum album. Next base: position 1,401,807,794 of record OY728148.1, on the reverse strand, counting down.
TGATTGAATCAGTCCAAATGATCTTGAATCATGTTGATACACATGCAGATAAGAGGGTGAAGCCTACTGCAAAAATTATTCATGGACTGACCAAGTGTTAGTGGAGAATTCTAGAGATAGCTGTTTAGCAAGAGAATTTATCCTCAAAGGAATTTGAAGAAATTTTTTTTATCCAATTCTATCCAGATATGTTGACTGATGAAAAGGCTCATGAGTTCATACACCTAATGCAAGAGAGCATGTTAGTGATAGACTATACATGATGGTTCACTGAATTGTAATTCTTTGTTTCTTCTATAGCTTTTTATGGGATCTCCATGGAAAGATATTTTCAATATGGAATTCACTATGAGAGCAAGTAACTCGTTAAGATATTCTACTTGATTATCTTTTTAGATGTGCTGAATTGGGTACTCATCACCGAAGGGAATCTGGGAGAGGCTCGCAGCATCATTCAAGATGTTTCAGTAGGGAAAACTGGGAGCTCTTATTGTGGTGGAAATGGGTGAATCTATGATAGTTATCGCAAAGGAAATAGTGGGTAGAGTGTTAAGGAAAGTGGTAATCCATCTCAGGACCTTGTTTTGTTGTAGTGATATCAGTGTGGAACGTTGGTCCACAAGTGGCCTCAGTTCTTGTACCCCTCTTTATAGTTAAATTCTTATGGTAGGCTAGGTCACCAATAGTGGGTTTACAGGGGAATATATTAGCATATAAGTGGAAGGTGATTTAGATAGGTATCCGATTTTGGATAGGACTCAACTACCACTCACCAAATTGGTATCTAGAGTTCCATTGGACGTTGAAGTTGTGGCAGGGGGTACGGTACCCCAGCGTAGGAGCAAAAGTACCAAGCATTGGGAATAAGACATGGGAGTTACACTAGAGCCTAAGTAAGTGGGGAAAGTTAGTTTCTTGCTATGAAGACTACTATTTCTAGTGTGGATGTTGGACCTTTTTCTAATAGGGGTTTGATTATTGTATCATCTACACTTTCTTACATTATGTTTGACATAGGAGCATCACATTACTTTTTATCTAATCTTTTTGAAAATGGTTTGTTCTTATTTTTGGAAATATTGTATGGTGTTTCGACCAATGATACACTATTGGGAGTGATATTAGAGAATATCAAACATTTCAATATGTTTTATATTGAAATTTTCATTTACTGTTTCTTTTTGGATATGTTTGTGTTTGAAATGATAATATTTTATTTAATTCTTAGTAAAAATTGTCTAGTTCTATACTAGGGTCATATCAACTATTATCAGAGGATATTTACCTTTCTATCTCCATAAGGAGGCAACTATTCTCACCAGGGTCAGTGAGATCTTCAGGTCAATCAGGTAGGATCAATTTAGTGATGATAAGATTGTCTCATTGATCAGATAGAAAGCCTTACATTGGATGATGGTGGAATGTAGTAGGATACATTTCCACTGGTGGTATTCTATTTTCAGGATGTCTTTCCTAATGAGCTCTATAAATTACCATCTGAGAAAGATATCAACTTCATGATCAAGTTTGTGTCAACAGTATAGATAGTTTCTATCCTTCCATAGGAGATGGAACTAGTAGAGATTTGGGATTTGAAAGTTCAATTAGAATATTTTTAATCTCATGATTTTATATGGGCTACTATATCTCCATGGGGTTCCCCAGTTATTTTCTCCAAGAAGTTTTATGGGACTTTGTGCTTATATGTGGATTATTAGATATTGAACCAGATTATGATAAAGAATCAGTATCCCCTTCCGCACATCAATGATCTCATTGATCATTTGAGAGGTTCTAATATATTCTCCAAGATTGAATTGATTTCAAGATACCTCAAGTTGAGGTTGAGACTATAAGACATACCTCAGAATAATTTTAGGAGAATATATGTATTATATGAGTTCGTATTGACTTTGTTTGGTTTGATGAATGCATTTTTGGTAATAAAATTCATAATATATCAGATATTTCAGCCTTTTCAAGATCAGTTTGTGGTGGTTTTTTTCAATGACATATCAGTTTACTTCTAGTCAGAAGATGATAATTCCCAAAATATTGAAATTTTCTTGAGTACATTGAGATATAATTGGATTTATGCAAATCTAACCAAATTTAGTTTATATAATGTAAAAGTGAACTTCTTGGTCCATGTCATTTCAGCAGAAGGAGTTTCAGTAGACCCATCGAAAGTTTGAAGCCATGATTTCTTGGGAACATCCCAAAAATGTCTTTAATATTTGGTGTTTTCTTGGTTTATCAGGTTACTATTAGTGCTTTATCTAGGACTTCTCTCATCTAGAAGCATTGATGTCCATGCTAGCTAAGAGAATGGTAAATTTGTTCGGTCAGATGCTTGCGGGAGAGATTTTTACTAGCTAAAATTTAAAATGACTTGAACCACTACCCTCACTTTTCCTATACCAGGTAATCATTATACCATTTAAAGTGATTCATCCAAAGTTAGACTCGTAGTGGTTCTGATACAAGAGGATAAAGTGGTTTCTTATGGCTCCATATAGTTGAGATCTCATGAGAATAATTACCATACACACGATCAAGAGTTTCCATAAATGGTATGTGCCCTGAGATGATGGAGACACTATATTTAGTGAAAGTGTTTTGTGTGGTATATGAATAAGAAGATCCCCAAATACATCTTTTATCAACAGGACGTGAATGTTAGTCCTAGGTAGTTGGTTGAGTATCTAAAATATTTCAACTTCAAGTTGTCTTATACATCTTTCAAGGAAAACTCCATTGTCGATGCCCTGAGATAGAAGATATAAATAGAGGTTCTTCGTGAGTCTTTGAAAGAGTGGTGAATGATGGCGCACTTTGTATACATGCATCTAGATGACCAAGATTCCTAGGGATTAGTATATTTGACTTCAACATATATTATACCCATAATTTTATACTATATTAAGATAAAGTAGTTATTTGATCTTGAGGGATTAGTTATGTGATAAAAATTATATGGTGGGGATCCACCATCAGGATATTCTCTTTTTAGCATAAATTATCTTCTTTTCCATGGCCAAGAATGGGTTCATATGGGCATTCACAAGGAGCTGATGATAGTGTGTCATGATTTTATATGGGTGGTACATCATAGTTCATTTAAGATGTATCGTTATCTATATAGAAAATTATGGTGGTTAGGAATTAAGAAAAAGGTAACAAGATTTTTGGTGAGGTGTTTCACCTGTCACCAAGTGAACGCTGAACATTAGAGGTCTACATGGTAGTTATATCCTTCGACCTTTCCGTAGCGGAAATGGGACGATGTCACTATGGATTTCATGATAGTATTACCCATGAAACCACATAATAACAATGTGACATGGGTTATCCAATATCTATTGATGAATTTAGCCCACTGTTTTCTTATCAGGGTGACCTACACAGTGGATTTTCATAGATTTATTCACATGCATGAGATAGTTTGATAGCACGATGTTCTGAGGAGTATCATTTCGGATAGAGATAAAATTTCACATCTTGGTTTTTGAAAGGTACTACGAAGGCTTTGGGATTGTATGTTCTTTATAGTATGACCTATCATCATCAAACTTAAGGTCAATCTGAGTGAACTATTCAGATTCCATAGTATATGTTATGATCCTATATTTTGGATTTTTTGATTCATGGGAGTATCATATAGAATTCATAGAGGGTTCGTATGAGTTTGTAAGATTGTGGAGGTGGTTTGAGATCTTCTATGTAAGTAGGGTTTAAATATTCCTATAAGACATTTATATCCTGTGAAAATGTATTACAATAAGTGTGACTATTTCTATGTAGAAGCTAGAAAATTGGTTTAGAACATAAAAATAATACATGTCATGAAACCATTACATGATGCGTAATGTTCGATTAGGTTTAAATTCAGATAAGGCGATGTTAATTTTGGTGTAACTCATAAATCAATAATTACACACTGTGTAAAACATTTACAGGTTGTTTACTTATTATTATCAATCGTTATAAGTTATTTCATGCATATGTTTTATTTTTTCATCAACATTTATCCTCTCCTACCTCAAAAACTAAGACCCTCTAGGTGATTTTGGAGTCTCCTATTCCCTTCCAAACATCCCTATAAAGTAATCAATCTTAGGTGAGCAGTTTCACTTTGGGTTTTTCCCTCTCTTCTTCTTGTTATTCATTATTGCAATATAATATTTTGACCATTCTGGAATCATTTGTTGATCTTGATCTTGTTTTATTCATTTCTTCTTGTGATATTATGTGCCTTCGTTCTTGTTGGTGTTACATGTTAAAAGTGTTTCATTAATCACCGATTGAAGGTAGGTGGTATAAAAGAAAACCCTATGGTCTGTTTAATTATTAATTATGTGAGATATCATGATTTCACTGACATGATGTACACAAAATTTAATTTAATGATGAATGATGATATATCAGGGATTGAATTATTCCTTGTATTCCATTGGATTCCGTAGTGCTGTGACTTAGCTTGTGGCTACCCATTCGGTGAGCGAACCCCTGAACAATAAATAATTGGATAATGGATTGAATTGTGTTTAGAATGATATGAGAACATAGGTGATTGCTAGATATATAATCACTTTAGTAATGGTTCATTGTTTATTGAAATTATTTGGAATAATTTGACATAAAAATGAATGTGCAATTTAAGGGTTAATGGAAATTTGAACAATTAACCATTGAGGCGTATAATATAATATTTGTTATCTTTCCTATTATGACTTCTGTTATTTTTTAATGATTATATAGTAGGCTTGGAGGAGATTCATTATTATAATGCTTCTATAGAGGGCTTGTCCTAGTTTCATGTTGTAATTCTTATATAGTGGGGTTTTCCTAGTTTCATTTTGTAATGCTTATATAGAGGGAATGTCCCACTTTCATGTTGTAATGCTTATATAAAGGTCCATGCTTGGGATAATAAAATACTTATATAGAGGGATTGTCCCAAATGTTGAAATTCATATACAAAGGGATTTTCCTAGTTTTTTTATTATGCCATGGTTTTTGGTTATGGTTGGCATGGTTATGCTACAAGCTCATAGATATTTTGGCATGGTGTTGAAGTAGGTTGATTTTTATATTATATTTTCTTAATCAATTAATACACATGTTCATCACTTTATTGAATGCCATTATTTATCAGAATAGTTTTTTTAGACACAGTGGTGTCAACCTACTAGGTTTTACTCACACCCTATTCGGGTCTTCATTTGGTGCCTGAGAATATTACATAGATAGAGGCTTGGACAAGGACAAGGTACCTTCTTTCTAATTATTGCCTAATGGATGGGATAGATTTTGAATATGGTACATATATGGGGATTGGGATCAATTTCCTTTTAGTTATTTGTGTCATCTTGATATTTTATTTTTATTGCGTTCATTTTTATATTTAGATACATTTTAGTCTGTCATTACATGGTACACTATTATTTATTTTACATTCCCCTACTTTTACTTCCTTTTTGTATGTTTTACTATATCTTCTATTTTTATTACTCTGATATTTATTTATATTGTTAATTTTTTTTTTACTACAACTTCTTACAAGGGGGTCTAGTCTCCCCACTATACTCATCACACCCCCACTACTAGTTGATAACCTCAGACATATTGGGAGGTGCGATTGAGGTTTCATAACCAACCTGATTTGGCCATGTGAGAGAGTGTCAGGTAGAGATACATTATAGATATAATATATAGAATCAATTTTTTAGATTTAATTTCTATAACCGATGAAATGAAATTTTTAATATAAGTGAATAAAAATATTTTTTCAAGTAAAATATTTCTTAAGATTACAAAATGATATACATGGATTTTATAAAAAAAGGAATTTAAAATGATTTATTTTACTTATAGATATATATTTTATAGAAAAAAATTTCAAAAAAATTAAGTCATTCTTATATTATGATGATGTCATAAAAGTGATTTTTTTAGAAAAAATGATATTTTTTCACTACTCACTTAAAAATAAATTATTTTAGAAAATTACCAAAATTCCCTTTAAATATAATATTTTTATTAAAAATTAAAAAAATATTTTCACATTTTGAAAATAATATTCTCAAATTTATAAATCCAAATTTTCAATAAAATCATAAAATATAAGGAAAAATATTTTTTATTAGAAAATGGAATTTTAAAATATTAAATTCTATTACTATTATTTCTAATAATTTACCAAAAAAATTAGTGTTAACCAAATACTAATATCAAAAATAATTTATCATCATTAATTGTACATTTATTTAAATAGAAATTCATGTCATATAAAAAGGAAATTTATATAAAAATAATTTTCAAAATAATAAAATATATTATTAGTCATTTTATGTAAACTAATTTAATTTTATTCATATTAAAAGTAGCCTTTATTTTATTTATATTTCAAAAACTGGTTACTTTTATTAATTCACACTAATTAAATCATTAGGTTTCAAGGGTCATACTTAAGTATTTATATTTTATCTAAATATATCACAGTTTTATTTAAGTCTGGTGTTTCGTGTGGAGAAAGTTGTTGAACATCTTTGGCTAATTTAAAAGAAGTATTATATTAAAATATAAAGATGTTAAATAAAATATCTAGTAATAAAATGTTCACAGAAGCTAACTCTCGATGAATACTTTATACTGGCATCCCACAAGTTAATGATATCTCCCAAAAATATTCTCATTTACACTTCGGGGTGTTATATTTATGTTGTATATAAAATGTTCTTCATGGTTCCTCTTGAACTCCCACTTGAAAAACTCTTTGAATATATCATATCTTGTTATAGACATTCAGATTTATTCTTCTTCAAGTCTACACATCCTCCTTCTTTTGAATAGTTCTTCACCTTTCCCACTAGTTCTCCAGATGATGAAATATTGATGGTAATGGTAAAGATTTATAACATATCACTTCTTCCTTAGTTTCTACATAACTTCATTAGTGTTGGACTTCTTCTCCTTACTCTTTGACATGCATGATCTTCTAAACACTATTAGGTACTTCTTTCTCTAATATACCAAAAATACTCTTTATAGTTTCAACTAAATTAGGATCTCTCTTAAAATTTAATTCTTTGTTACCTTCATATTTATTCATAAAATAATTTTGAACATTTTTATACAATTCATATTTGGAAACTCCAAAGTTTTTAGTTACAGATAAAATATCTTCTTTAATAAATCATTCACACATATTCCTGATTTATTTCTTGATCAAACTTATTGGAACATTATCCGATATATGCCTCTTAAATTACCTAAGGACTCATTATACATTCTTTATTTTACTCTACATGAAATCCAATTCATTAAATCAGTCAAAGTATCTACATGTATGGTTTTGTGCATCTTTTCCACATGGACCTTCTTCTTTTGGTGTCGATATCATCTCGATGTTTCTATATATCTTAGAAAAAAGGAATTATTCAATGTGTATAATACATATAATTAATAGTTCATATGATCAAAATACTTATGATTATAATCAAAGACATATAGTCGATTATAAATAATTACACTCATTACATCAAAGGATTACCCTAACCCAATGGATAAGAAGGAAGATATATGATGCCACAAAGTCTTATGATATAGTAAAGATTTAAGATCTAATTTATATCTTATGATATTGATTAAATTAATATTATAAATTAATTTTTCTAAATATATTATTTTCATTGCATTAAAATTATCAATCTACAATCCTCTCAAAACATATAATATGAATAGACCCTTATGTATCCCCCACTATTTTTATTCACAAACCTTCTTCTCAAATATTCTTCTTAACACTAAGGATCATGATCATCTTGAGTTATCATTATGCTTAATTTCATGAAGATAAGTCCACTAAAACCATCTAATTCAATTCAATTTTCATCAAAAATTATTCGTGAAAACTAATTAATACCTTTACACAACTCAACTTAATGGATAGAAATTGAAGATAGACCTTGTGAAGTGGCCATTATTTCTAATTTTAGATAGACTATATGAACAAAGTATTTATTACATGTATCATCATAGATCAACCACAAGTAAAAATCAATATGAACGTGACTATATGGATCAACCTCATATGAAAATCACTAACCATGTAGTTCGATCATGAGATAATTAACCAACTATATTAGATGGACTGCATGAAAAACGTATTGACTTTGAATGATCATGTATGTGATATAGAAAGGTCAAATTTATCAATGGGACAACTATGTAAGTTGACCATGGTCTGGAAATTCCAAACATACCTCACTTCAAACTGGATCCTTCTCAATCAATCTTCAACCTTCCTCAATCAACTAAAAACTACTTAAAATATTTTTAAGATGGTTACTCTTTATCCGAAAGCACTTTTCATTGATTTATTTGAAGAAAATAATAAAAATAATTATATTTAAGGATTCACCTTAATCTTTTCTATCAAGTTACTCGAAGTACCAATCTGCACTTATTTCCTTATTATGTATGATGTCGTCACCTCCACTTATCTATAACATCTCCATTAACATATTTTTACATTATTATATCTTCTTTACATCTTTTATTATTGTAAAAAACATTATCCATGCTTGGTCATAACAATATCCCACTTCTTAAATGTTTACAATACCACAACACATCACTAAAGTCAATATGGGTGCTCATTTATTTATCCCCCATATTGAAAATCAAATATAAAGGTTGTGTTGGGGTTTCACCATACTAATTTTCTCCTAATTATCTAATAGAAAAAGATTATTTCAAAACAACTTCTTCCCCAATATAAATCTGAATTATAGCCAAATTATATTGAGAGACAAGGATAGAACCACATAGACATCTTCGCCAATAACCTTTAGTTAATGTAATCTAAGTCTAATTGGTGAAACCCAATGTATAAAACAATACTGACTCCACCAAGACAAAAATATTTTCCATTAATATTTCAGTATTTGATATGATTACCATTAATTTCAATACAGGGGGTTTTCAGTGAATTTATCATAAAAATCATACCCTAAATTTAACCTTACAAATGAATCAGTAAATATCAAGTTCAAGATATTTTATTCCCCCTTTATCCTTCAAAAAAACATTGACTAATATCCTCCCTTTATAAAGATGTTAATAAAAATAAAACAATGGATGAAAAGTGGGATTGGAATACCTTAGATTATAATTATCTTTGTGCTATCCAGAATTTTAGATTCTATGTAGTTTGGAATTTTAGATAGCTTCTCTTTATGTATTTCTCCCAATTAAGGGATGCACTAACTTTCTTCATCATGGATGTATCTTCTTTATCAGTACTCCATGATGAAAACTTCATTCTTCTGATGCATGGAGACTACAACACTCATCTAGCTCCCCCTATTTTGTTCCTTTACTTATCAACATGTTTGTACAAAAAATATAAAGGGAATAAAATGGTGATACATTTCTATTTAATGAGAGTGGGAAGTTTGAGATATGTCCTTAAACTGGGATATTTTATTCTTCCCAACGTCAATATTTGGGATACACTTCCTGATTCTTTAACCATTAACCTTTATAAAAGGCTTGGTGGTATCACTCGTCATGAAAAGATTATTGTGTGGGATTTTGTTGATTTTATACATATAAATGGAAGATAAATCCCCAGATATAAGCATCATTTTAATTATACATGTTTCTATAAAGGTATTAATATCATGAATTCCTCTACAACATGACCAATGTTCATGCATCTCCCACACAACTTCTCTAATAGTTTAGGATTTCCTTATTTTATTTTCTTATAATCATAATTATTAGGTTCCATCAGTTCTCCACTTTGTATGGTAACATATTGACCGTATTTATACTTATTATTTTTCCTTATCATATTTATAAGTATATGATATTTTTTCTGTATTTCTTTCAACCACCAACTATTTCATTCTAAGTGTATTTTTTATTCTTATAGAATTTATTATTCAAACTGTATAACCAAATAAAGATTTAGACCACAATTATAGTTTTCTATCTATCAAACTCAAATATGAAAATCTAAAAGGAACATTACATAAGTATTTACAAGTTTCATACATGAAATAATGATATTTTCTCTGTTTAAGTGATATCCTAAATCTAGGTTTCTCTACTATGAATCATTTTCATACAATATTAATGATATCTATTGAAAATATTGATGATAAATATCCTAAATACCCAATGGAAAATATTATAAATTATCTGGTCTTATAAATTTCATATAAAACTCCTCCCATTGATTTATTTATACTAGCATTATCCATCTCCTAAAAAATTCTCCTCGAAACTTCCCGATGGGATCTGTATAGAACCTCCTGAAATTTCCTCAAGGATTTTCCAAAACTACTCACTGAATATGTCTTAGAATTTATCATATCTTATTTTAGAAAATAATTTTTTTCTTTTTCAAGTATGTACATCCAACTTCTTGTGAAAATTTCATTTTCTTTCTCAATAGTTCTCTCGATCATTTATTACCATAGGTTACAGAAAAAAGTTATTGGTTCTCACTTATTATTGGATTCAATATAGTATCATTCATGTTTTCCATACTCTAATTACTCTTTTATGCATAGGATCTCATGAATACTATCAATTTCTTCTTCCTCTAGTAAACCAAAAATAATATATAAGGCTTTAGAATCATATAGATCTCTCATTAAATTTCATTCATTGGTTTCTTTATATTTTCTCAAAAAATAATTTTGAACAATTATTTTCTATTCATTTTTATAAACACCTTGATTTTCAATTGCAGGTAAGATCTTTTATTCTTTAAATCAGTTAAATAGATTCTCCATTTATTTCTCATTCCATTTCATTTGAATTTCAACCAATATATTTCTCTAAAATTCAAATTTTATGCATCAATATTTCCTTCTTTTATTCTCGATGAAATCCAAATCTTTAAATAAATAAAAATATCCATGTGCATGGATTCATAAGATGAAGCACTCACCATAAAGTCTTATGATAAAGATATAAAATTGATTAAAGTCTTAAAATATATTGAATTATTACTATCCAAATTATTTTTTACAAATTTAATTAAATTCATATAATCAACTCATTACTCATAAAGGCTTACATTTATTCCCTTTCCATTATTTATTAGTAGACTTCACAAAACATCCAACACAAATGGGCCATGATGAAGAACTCACCATTTTTATTTTCAAGATTCTCAAACGTTATTCTTCTAAGTTATGACCATGATAAAATCAAATTATTATGATTTTTAATCACATGAAGATCAATCCATAATAAATGTCTAATTCAATCAAGTTTTCATTAGTTATAATTCTTGAAAACCTCTTTATAAATTTACACATCTCAACTCAATGGATAGACCCTAAGGATCAGTTTTGAGGATCAAACTTGTGAAGAGGAAGTTAAATATTATCCTATATTGAGCATATTAACAAATAATTAACCATATATCTTAGTTTAGATCTACCGTATATACAACTCAATGTCTAAGAGACTGTATGGATTAACTGCATGAAAAAAATCCATAACTATGTGGATAGTTCATGAGGTAGTCAACCAACCATATTAGATCAACCACATGAACAAAGTATTGACCATGAATTATCATCCATGTGAAATATATAGGTATATCGTGTAAATAGATCCACTATAAGAACACACCATAGTCTATAAATTCTAGGCTTACCTCACTTTGAACCAAAACCTCCTCAGATGATATTCGATGTTTCTCAATCAACTCAAAACCACATACAATATGTTACAGATATTTTATCTACATCCACCAACACCTTCATATAATTTCATTGAATAGAAAAATAACAATCATCACATTTAGGGATGATCCTAAAACCATTCCATCTAGTTGTTCCATGTAGAAACTTGCACTTATTTACATTCCATGTATGATGGAATCACCTCAAATTCACGATCACATATACATACTCTAAGGCCCAAGATATAGCTGAAAAGTAATATTTTTGTTAAAAATAGTGGAAACAATACAAGACAAAAAAATAAAGGTGGCTGATAATATTGCAGACTGATAGCATCACATATTACCATGCCGACACAAGTGGTGGGAGTGAACCATAACACACACATCACTATTTTATTTTTTAAAAACCACTGGTACATGCATATCCCACCTTCGCAAAAACCACAATGTACCACATTCAAAAGTTCAAAAATTCAAACATTCAAATTTCAAAAGGTAAAATACAAAGGAACTGCCACATCCACCTCAAACCCCGAGAAAACCCATCTCGATCCACAAACGATCAACCATCATGGGGAGACCTTGATCCAAGAGATTCGGTCATGTCACTACCTTTTCCATCTTCTGAGTCATTTTCATTATCATCTAAACCGCTAGAGAAGAAAATATCCACCATCGCCGACTAGACAGTTGGAGCCATCACAGACCCATCATCACACTGGTCACCGGAAAGACCTTCATAACCCACGTAAAATGAAAAAAAACATGACATCAGAAACCCGAAACATCTGGAACACCAGTACATTTCAAACTCACTTCATCAAAAAGTGAAAATAAAGGAATCATAACCAGAAAAAACAATCATGAACCACCGACGACATCCGCCATAAACAAAACAGAGCAAAACCAAACTAGAAAATGCCATTGGGACCTTCTTCTAGCTGAAAAGTGGATTGGGATTGAAACACTAGGAAGGACCAACTCCGAATCACCTATAAATCTAAAGTCTATCATACTGCTTTCCCAAAACCTCAGCGAATCCTGCGCTCCAAAAACCAACCGGTAGAGAAGCTGAGGAATAAAATATCAGAGTGCAAGGAGGAAAACGGGAAGAAAACTGGAGCACATCACAAAGCAAGAAAAAGGAGAGAAATATAGAAGGAAAATTGAGAGGAAGAGCAACCCCGGTCAATTGAAATTCAATGCTGGGATAAAGATGAAAGTGGGGAAAAAGGAAGGAATGGGACTGAAACCCAATGCTGAAATCTGAACTCTATTAACGCCCGAAAACCTTCCGTATATTGGAACCATGGTATTATAAGCATGATATGGCGTATGGTTTGTGTCTGTTGTCAATCCGAAGTGGAATTTCAGACTGAGTACCAGCAAATAGATCATACAGTTCAAGAAGGCAACAGTATTGAAGGTGGCGTCGTTTCCCAGTGTTTGCCAAATTTTTGGGGTCCAAAACTTGGATGTTTGGTGAGCATCGCGAAAATAGGATTTCCAGGAATATCATATTTTTATATGGAAAAGTAATGAGTTTGTCAAAGATGGGATGCATGGATTGGATTTCATGAAGACCAGAAGAATGGAGCGGTGATTCTTCGCGATTACGTCAAGATTCGCGAACGGTAGAGGTTGGAGTGCTTCGCGGCGATGAAGGGATTTGTGAGGGAGCTTCTCGGCGAAGGCGCAATGAAATTAACGAGATTCTCCGCGATTATGACGAGCTCCATGAACAGAACAATTTCCGTAGTGCTTCGCGATTTTGAGAGAATTCTGACGGGAACTTTGGAGCTTCGCGATTTGAGCTGACGTGGCATTGACTTCGCACGGAAAGTTGGAGGGTCGGTGGAATCGCCAATAAATACAGGTCGACCACCTCAAGAGAAAGAGAGAGATCTCAATGAAAATCCTTTTCTTTCGATTCGCAAAAGTCACTCGCGAAGGTAGTGTGCTTCGTGAAAGAGGAGCTTCGCAGCGGCTATACTAGCTCCGCGAAATTTCTGCGCCCCGCGTTGGCTCAGTGAGCTTCGCGAAGAGGCAGGAGCTCCGCGACATCCAATCATTGCGAAGGCTTGTGCATCGCGAGAGTGCTTCGCGATTGAGCTTTTCGAAAATGAAAGGGCTCCGCAAAGACTTGTTTGAGCTTTCCAAAATTGGGAGCCTTGCGAAGTAGGGTACTTTACGAAGGCCCTTTCCAAAGGTTGTTCGCCTAGTGGACAGGGGATCTAGTGCATTCAGTTATTGCACTAAAGAAGAATTATTGAACTAAAAAGAGCATCAAATCTGAACCCTGATGCAAGAAAAGTCTCATGCTGAACAGGAGGCAATGAACTTCATTTCTATCTATTGAAGAGACCTTCACGTCTATAAACTGAGTGTGACTTCACCGAGGGCAGTGAGCCAGAGGGAGTCAACGGTAGTGACCCGAGGGACTCAATAAGCTATCCCTAAACATTTTTAAAGATAGTGAGCCTGGGATAGAGTGACTGTACCCGAACTTTTGTAATCTAAAGCTAGTGAAGCATAGTGGATTATGGTATGACCGACAACCTGTCGGCGTATGCTCATTGGACGTAGCCCTTAGTGGTGAACTAAGTAAAAAGTGTTGTGTGCATTGTTTTCTTTCTAATCTTTTTCATCATACAGGTTCAACAAGTTCCTACCAACATGGGAACAAGATCCATCACAATAAAAGAAAAAGTTTTCACCCTGATTCACCCCTCCCCTTTTAGGGTGTCCCGAGGTCCTTCAAGTGGTATCAAAGGATAAAGGTTGCTGGTGTTGAATCTGTCCTTTATCGTCATGGAGAATGCATTCAATGTCAGGGGAGTCCCTCAGTTCGATGGAAGTAATTTCCAGATCTGGAAGAACGGAATGATATCTCATCTAATATCTCTTGGAATGGAAGTTCTCTTTTCTACTATGCAAGGAATACAAGTCACTGATCCAACAGGCCTGGCTATGACTGAAACAGACAGGAAAATTCTTGATACAGATGCTAAAGCACAAAATGCACTCACTACAGCCCTTTCTGATTAGATCTAACTAAGGTGATGAATTTCACCTTAGAAAAATCCATGTGGGATAAACTCGATAATATTTATGAAGGAGATAGCAAAGTGAAGGAGGCAAAACTACAAGTGTTGCACAATCAGTTTGATGATCTGAAGATGCATCCAGACGAGAATGCAAACTCTTTCTTCAACCGAATTACTGAAGTGGTTGGAGCAATTCGGGGTCTAGGCGAAGAAATAAAAGACATTGATATTGTAAAGAAAATATTAAGAAGGCTTCCAACTCTGTACAATGAAAAGGTGTCAGCCCTTGAGGAAAGAGATCATTCCAAACTTTCTCTAGATGATCTACTGAGCAGCTTGGTAGAATATGAAATTAGAGTCAAACCAAAAGATGCTACGACTCGTGTGAGCAAGGAAATGGCATTCAAAGCCATGGATAAATTGAAAATCTCAAAAGATAGTAGCAGTGAAGATGATGAAGAAAAAGAAAATTGTTCTCTCATTTCAAAGAAGTTCTAGAAGGGGAAAGGTAAATTCAAAGGGAATTTACCTCTCGCATGTTTCCGTTTTCGAAAAGTTGGGCACATTGCCTCTCAATTCTTAAGAAAGATCAATGATGAGGATAGTGAATATGAAAACTTCGAGATTCCTCGGAGAAGGTTCTTCAAAAATGGAGACTTCAAATCTGGAAAGAAAATGCAAAGTAAGAGTTTTTTCTGTGAAGAGGAATAAGATGATAATGAATTCTGTGATGAAGAAGAACCAAAATTCAAAACTGGGAACCATGCTTCTATGATGGCCACTATTGAACGGTCAGAAGAAACTGGTGGAGAAAAAAAACTGAGAACTTGTTTAGATCCCGAGATACAACTTAAGGATGTGGTTAGTAAGCTTAAGATTAAATGTAAGAGTTGCAATAAGTGTAAATCAATTGTAGAAGAATCAACTGAATACGTTGATCAACTTGAAGCTGAAATTGAACGAATGGAAGAATTTGTGAAGGTACAGTCTAAAATAATTGAAAGAAATGATGATGTTGTAGATCTGAAGCTGAGAATTGAAGAGTAGGAAATGGTCATCAATGAACACACCTTCAGACTTGATGAAAAATCCAAGACTGCTGAGGTTCTTGAGAAGGAAGTTCTTACTATAAGGATTAAACTAGAGACTGAATCAATTCCAAAATAATTGAGGAATAAAATACATTTTGAAAGATTCTTAGCTGCATAATTACTAGAAAGAGCCAAGTGTGGTTCAGATGGGTTTGGAAAATTCTTGAGTGATTAGGGACCCGCTTGCATGGGAAAGAGTGGAATTGTCTGTGAGGCTGAGACATCAACTGCTGGAAGTGAAAAGATCCAAAAGAAAGATAAGATGAAAGTTGAAACATTACCTAAAGTGCCGAAAAGTGAACCCTCAATCCAAACTAAAAGGAGAACTGAAAATTATCCTCAAACATTCAGAAATGATAGATAGTCTAACTATTATCCCAAGGAAGAAGGTATGAGGAGAAATTCAAGTGAGAAGCCATTTCCTCTCATGAAGTGTCAGTTCTGTGGCTATCTGGGCCATACCATGTCTTATTGCAAAGAGGCAAGAAGCTATCTGAATGGGGAAGATAAAGAAGTTCAATAAAGGAGAACAATTTCATATCCTAATTCTTATGGAAGAAACAATTTCTATGGATATTTTTATCGTTGTTCTAACTATGGTCATAAGGCCGCTAATTGCAGGCAGAGAAGGGACATGGACACCTCATACTGAAGTTCAAGACAAGTCAAGTCTCGTCAGCATGACAGTGTTTCTATTTCAAATAGGTTTTCACCTCTCAAAGAAGACTTCGAATATGAAGAACCTGGGTATGTGGAAGATATAATTGAAAGGCCATCAGTACTATATACTCAGTCCAATGTCTCATGGAATGAAAGGAAGAAGATTGAGAAATCTAACCTTGCAGAGGTGGCCCTCAAAGCTATAAATAAAAACAGTACCTGGATTCTGGATAGCGGTTGTTCATCTCATATGACAGGTAATGTCAGACTAATAACAAATATCATAAGGAAGGTTGATGGTATAGTAAGATTTGGTAATGATGGGCCTCTGAAAATCAAAGGGAGTGGAAGTACCGAATTAGCTAATGGAGAAATAAAGAAGACTGAAGTCCTTTACGTAGATGGCCTACGTCATAATCTCCTCAGCGTGAGTCAACTCTGTGACTCAGGACTTATAGTTACTTTTAATCAGAAAGGCTGCACTATCAAGGAAAAGACTGGCAATTCACTTATGAAGGGATGCATAACAGAAGGCAACTTGTATCAGGTTGATAGTGAAGAAAATGTATGTTACATGACTGTTGAAGAAGAAAACAATTTGTGGCATCAGAGACTGGGACACATCAATCAACAAGACATGGAGAAAATATCAAAATTGAGAATTTTCAGGGACATTCCCAACCTGAAACGTGAGCGTGAAAAATCTTGTGATGCTTGTATTCATGGGAAGCTGGTCTGCAGTTCATATCGGCCAAAGAAGAAAAGGGCATCTCACCTTCTTGATCTGATTCATACAGATGTATGTGGGCCAATAAATGTTTCTGAAACTCATAGAGAAAAGTACTTTGTCCTTTTCATAGATGATTACAGTATAATGGAATGTGTGATGGTCATTCACAGGAAACGACAAGCCCTTGACTGTATGAAAACATATCGGCGAATCGCTGAGAATGATACTGGACGAACAATCAAAGTGTTCCGATCTGACAATGGAGGAGAATACACGTCCATTGAATTTGAAAATTATCTGGAGAAGTATGGGATAAAGCATGAGGTAGCTGTTGTGAGAACTTCACAACAAAATAGAGTTGTTGAACATAGGAATCAACAGGTGAACAACATGGCACGAACTATGCTGATTGACAGTCGTATTCCATGACATTACTGGAAAGAGGTTGTTCAAGCTTCATTGTACATTCAGAATCGAACAGGACTTTATATGGGTGAGACGAATACACCATATGAATTGTGGATTGGATGGAATCCTTCTCTAAAGTACTTTCGTGTCTTTGGAAGTAAATGATTCATCAGTAAAAAGAAGGAAATCAAGGGAAATATGGAGACAATGCAGATAATGAAATTTTTCTTGGTTACTCAATGAACAGAAAAGCATACAAATGTTTCAACAAGCGTTTGGGAAGGATTGTGGAAAGCAATGATGTTAAGATAATTGAAGAGAAAACCACAAATGCTTCAAGGAATTCATATGCTGATGTGATAGAAAGTCAGGAAGAAAGTGAACGTGAAGAAAAAACAAATGCAGAAATAGAGGAAGTTGTTCAAAACACTCAGTATTCACATCATGATGTTGACTCAGAAGAAGAATCTGAAGAAGAAACTATGGCTGAAGAGAATGCTACTGAACCTCTCAGGAGAAATCGAAGAGCTGAGATTGATCAATCCAACATAATTGGGGATAGGAGTGCACCCACTCAAACAAGAAGGATGAGGAATAACAGGCAATCTTCATTTCTATCAGTTATAGAGCCATCCTCATTCGAAGAAGCTGCAAATGATGAATCTTGGGTGAAAGCCATGAATGATGAATTAGATCAGATTGAAAAGAATCAGACATGGTATCGTGTCCATAGACCCAAAGGTCACAATGTGATTGGTACCAAATGGATCTTCAAAAATAAGTTTGATGATCATGGAAGTGTCATTAGAAACAAGGAACGACTGGTATGTAAAGGATACTCCCAGATTGAAGGCATTGATGTTGAAGAAACCTTTTCTCCAGTGGCTAGACTGGAGTAAATAAGGCTTTTCCTTCCCATGTCACTAAATCAACTAAAATATATCTATTTTTACTCTACAAAATCTATTACCATCAACTTCGTTTCTCCTACATCATCTCAAAATTATGGTGTCAAAAAATGCTTTCAATATAATTCCTGAAATGGTTCTATATGTACACTAGAATGAAAACTATTTTTGTAAGAATACTCCAAAAAGAAATATTTTTATTGAAAATTCCATGGTAATTCATTGGAGAAGAACTAATCATATCTTCTAGGGTTTGAATTGTCTACACAGACAATTAATCATATTGTTGATGAAAATTTATACTAAAATTTATTTCAGTACCCAATGACTTATGAAGTACTTTCCAAAAAATGGATGTGGACCTAGGATCACGATCTAATAAAATGGGGAGAGGCACTCCATGTAAACTAAAAATATCCTTTAGACACATATGAGAAATATAATCTAATGAAATCATTTCCCAAATGGGAATAAAATGTGTAGATTTAGTTAATCGATCAACAATAATTGAAATCACATTATTACCTCAATAATTCTTTGGAAATCCTGCCATTAAATCATTTGATATATTCCCACATTTATACTATGGTACGAGAAAAGGTGGAAGAATGACCTTTGGTAACTGTCATTCTGATTTAACCAACTGATAATTAAAACACTACATGGTGAGTTTAATAATATCTTGTTTCATTTAATCCCACCGATAAAAATCCCAAAGGTATATATACATCTTAGTGATTCCCAAATGAATGGAAAATGGAGAACTGTGAGATTCAATATACAAATATTTCCTCTATTAGGAATCTCAAGGCACACATAATATTTTTCCAAATCATAGAACACATTCTTCATCCATAATAAAATCTGGTAACCTTCCCTTCTTAACAGGTTCTACCATTTATTGAAAATATTTATTTTCATTATGATCTCTCTTAATTCTTTCTGACAAAGTCAACTGTACTAAATCCTGGGGAAAAAAGATGATTTTCTTGAATACACAACTTCTAGTCTAAAATTCATCAAATTATTAACAAAAGGGTTACCATCCTAATGTAACATTGTTAATATAGCATTATTTTTTTGACTCAAAACATAATCCACTTTGTTTTCTTTTCCAGGATGATAATGAATCATGAAATCATAATCCTTGATTAGTTCCAACAATTTTAAGTGTCTCATGTTTAGTTATTTCTAAGTAAATATATACATCAAATTTTTTTATCAATATATATTTCACACTTTTTTTCATACAAATAATGGCTCCAAATTTTTAAAGAAAAAAAACAACATCAACTAATTCCAAATATTGTGTAGGGTAATTTAACTCTTGAGGTTTCAACTATTGTGAAGAAAAAGAAATTACCTAATAATTATACATCAGAGAAAACTATAGATGATGAATTATCTATTTCTAGAATGAAGGGACAAAACTGAAACATTCACTAATGTTATATTAAATTTCTGAAAACAATCATTGAATTATTTTTTCCAGATTAAATTAATTCTTTTTCTAGTTAATTAAATTAGTGTTCTAGACAACTAAACAATATTTTCAACAAATATCTTGTAGTAACACACTAATCCAAAAAAAACTATGGATCGTTGTAACATTTTTGGGTCTTTTCTATTCATTAACAACTTTTTTTTGTAGTGTCAATGTTTATAGAAACTCTATAAATAATATGAACAAGGAAAGAAATTTCTTAATACCAAAATTCACACTTTATAAACTTTCCATATAATTTCTTTTCTTTTAAGGTTTTTAGAACAACCCATAGGTGTCATTCATGTTTCACTTGACATTAAGAATATACCAAAATTTAATCAATAAAAACAACTACAAACTTTCCCAATAACTCAAGGAAAATTATATTCATAAGCCCCAAAAATATATAAGGTTCATTAGATAAAAAATGGAATAAATAAAAATTCATATTTTCCATATCTACTCTCAAACAGAGTCTTCAGAATGTATACTTCCTTCACTTTCAACATATTTTACCCTGATGTCATTTAAACCTTAAAAAATATTTTTCTCCCAATATCTTATAAAAAATCATTAATATGTGGAAAAGGATGATTTTTCTTACAATTGGTGTTATTAAAAGTATTATAATCAATGAAAAGCCCCATTCAACCATCTTTATTTTTAACAAACAAGATAGCATCACCCCATGGTGAAGTGCTTGATTGAATGAAATCTTTACTAATAACTCCTATAATTGATTTTTTAATTCTAACAGTTCCACTTACTACTTTTGATAAGGGGGTTTAGAAATATGATTATCATTAGTTACTATCAATAGTAAACTCAACCTCTCGATAAGGAATTACACTAGGTAAATCATCTATAGAAACATACATTTATTCATTCACTATTGGCACATCACTAATTTGAACTATTTCTTTGTTTTCAAAAATATGATCTATGTAACATTCACTTCCATATATAATCAATTTCCTTTGTTCTTAGCAAGTTATAAAAGGCATAAAATCCATGAAAACAACTTTCTTACCACTTAAATCGAACGTAACAAGACAAACTGAAAGCCTATTCATACCAAGAATGATATCAAACTCATATTTGGTCAGTTCAATAAGATTTATAAGAAATACCATCCCACTTATAATAATAGAAATATTTCTATAAATATTTGTTTCTTTAATACTTCTACCTGTAGTTTTAACCAAAACTTATATCTTACTTTCATTATTTTATATTCTAAATTAACTTGAAAAATTATCAGAAATAAACGAATGCAAATATCCAGAGACAAAATGGGTATTGGAATAATTCTAATACACAAGAAAAATACCTATCACCATTTCATTCGATGTCCCAACATCAAATTTTGTAGTATAAAATTACTTTTCTATTCCTTTTTGTTTCTATTCATAATGATTTCCATCTTGTGAAACTATATTTTGACATAAAATAGCATAAGGACCCAACTCGTTATAAATAATACACCTCACTATTGAATGGTTATTTGTTACCTCGTTCTTTGATTCCTCGGGATTATTTTCCTTGAATTTTTAGGCCATGTTGCCAAACTTTCTATATCGGTAACACTTCCTTGACTTCGTAAGGAATTCAAAAGGGTTCTTTTTACCACATATACAATAATGAACCAGACCCGGCCAGCTACCTGAACAGTGCCAAACGGGTCGGGAGTTACTACCCTAGGTTCACCTCCCCTAAACGCCAAAGGCTTCCGACTAGCAGCGAGGGTATGAATAGGTATAGGGGGGTGGTTATACCCTCTTGGAGGAATTAAAGGTACTGGTCCAAGTGTAAAACTAAAATATCCAGTGAAAGTAACTGACTTAGAAGACTCGAACCATACCCACAGAGCGGAATCACATTCAATAACAATAAACAGTGGAAACAATATAGAAACAACAGCAGCAGAAAGTAAACAGAACATCATCCCAGCAATCAACTATAATAACTGGTAAAATAATCAAGCTTGAATCCAAGAAAGTCATACAAATCAATATACATACGATGGCTCCAATGGCTAACCAGTAGTAGCTATAATATAAAGAAAACATGTTGATGCAAGAAAAAGAATACTAAACAAGTATCTCTAGTATGGCACGACCTCAAGGTCCATGCTAGTCTTTATGTTAACAGTACTAATGTCCAGCTCCTGAAGCTGACCCTCTACCTGCACGCAATTTCATAAAGTCTACACGCGTCTTAAGGGCCCGTGTAGGGTGTGATACAAGTCTCGGTAGGATACCACCTAGAGGTGCGTAGCTAATATAAGTGTTTAGGAAAACATTATTATATAAAAAAATATTAAACAGTGCAATGCCCAAAAGTAAACAAAGACTTCACTGGTGCTCAGTGGCCACCAGGAAGTGTCACCTGCTTCGGCCAACACCGGAATCTCTAGTCTGTAGCCCGGCACCTCATGCCACCTGACACCATGTGTCTCAAGTACCGACATCCCGAAGGCACACCCAACCATTATAACCCAGCTCGAAAGCTCAACCTACCCATGGAACAACATCTGGAGAAACAACAATACCTATCCTCAAAAGATAACTAGAGGGACAGCGATGTCTGCCCTCAAATCACGGCGAGCCTATGCCCCCAACCAGACTGCCTCAAAGCTGTCTCCCGAAGGCTCCTCACCTTCCACGTGGCTTCCTAAGGAAAGCACCCCCAAACCAAATACACCTAACCGCAACTATCGAGGGCCTCTACCCAGTGAGTGGTTGTACCACCTCATCTCGGAGTCTATCTTTGTACACACTACTCAAAAGTACCCAGTGAGCGGTAATCACCTCAATATGTCCCAATCCACAACACCTCTGACACCTAGTGTCCCTGCAAACCTATTGCTCAAGTCTGATGGCCTCGTCATCCAAGTAACCCGGGCCAAGCCCCAACCTGACAGCCCAACTGCCTCAACCGACATCCATGACGCCCAATCCCGTGGTAGAAACCACCCAACGTAACCCGAGCCAAAGCCACAACCTGTGATCCTCATCACTCAACAAATATCCAGGCCATTCCCAACACAAAGAGCAGTTCAACACAGATAATATCACACATTTCATAACAATACTCAAGCATTACTTGAAACAGGAAATTACTAAATAATTAATTGCACTAACTTATGCCAAATCATACCAATACCTAAGGTCTTAAATGCCTTAAACAATTACTAGCATGCTATAACAAATCAAACTCATCAGTTTAATCTAGCAGCAAAAACAGCAGTCTAAAATCAGCAGTTTAAATACTGGTCCAAAACATATGCATTTTGGCACCCCCAGCCGAATTGCCCCGAACAAGCCATGACCTCTCACCCATCCTTTCTCCAACACAACAAGGTTCAGGTAAATACCCAGTGGCATCCCACAATGCAGATAATTAATTAACAACAAATAAAAAGGGTTTCTCTCAACACCCGATGTCGCGCCTGGAGGTCGAAACCCAAAATTCTCTACAAAACATGAAAGAAGGTATACACCACCCACCTTGTACTCGAACTGTGACACTCCTTTGATATCAGCCTCTGAATCGGACTGAATCGCGGTAGATCTGTGTTTCTATCAAATAAAACAATTCCATTCGGATGGAATATGTGGAGGAATAGGTGAGGGATCAAAGATGAAGAATGGTGTGCGGGGTTAGCCTTTCAGATGTGGTCCCGCTGCCACCGACGGATCGAAGAACGGAGGTCGTATGATGATTCTGTAAGGGTTTGTGTTTTTCAATGGTTTTCAGACAAACTGTTCGTCCAAAGGGGAAGAAGAAGAGTGTTCTGATAATGAGATGTGACGGCGTCTCGATCTCTCAAATAGTAAAAATTACACGATGTGTATTTCCAAAGTACACGCCGTGTAGATGTGTTTCTGTACTCCTACTTACGTGTAGTCCAGCACACAGGTTGCACCGTGTACACGGTCAACACACGGCCAGGGTCTCGGCCACTACACGAGACAAGATACACGACATTTCAAGGAATAATACACATCTTGTAGATGGAAATTTACACATGGACACCACACGACATGTACTTGGCCTCACACAGTTAAGGGATTACACGACATGTCTATAAATACACGCCATGTAGTAAGAAACTTCTACACGGTCTTCACACGGTGTGTACTCGGCGAGTACATGGTCGGTCACTCAGGTAACTCATACACGAAGTGTTCTTAAAGTACATGGTGTGTGGTCTGTAAATTTCTAGAAACTACCTAGATTTTCCAGACTTCTCAAAAACCAGTCAAAAAGTTTAAACAGGGTCGTAATTTGAACCGTTTCTAAAAACTCAGGTTCTTACACATACCACAATATGATAACTTCAATTTCTTAAATCCATATTTCTTTGATGTAAGTTTCCTCATCGCTTTCCATCATAACAGCTTCTTAATTTCATCATCATGTTGAAAATAAGGGCCAGAAAACTCAATCTCAACCTTTTCATCATAATTAAAAACATTCTCAGAGATTTAAAATTATTATGCTACCAAATCTCTTTGTAGAAATGGTTTCATTCCTGAGTAAAACCTATTAATATTTATATTAGTGTCACAACTAATATCTAAAACATACCTTGCCAATATTGTGAATCTTTTCTCATATGTTGCAATAAAAACTTCATATTTCTTCCTAGGATCTATGAATTATTTTTTTATACATAGTCAAACAACCTTAGAGAAATACATCTTAGAGAAAATATTCCTTGAATTTTTTCCATTCCATGGAATCAAGATCATATTTCTCCCTATAATTATTAACTAAATACCACCATCAATCAGTTTCACCTTCAAAATGAAGAATAGCATGGGTTGCCTTTTTGTGTTCTGAACATCCCATGATAGAAAATATCTTTTCTAGAGCATTGATCATTCCATAATATACCATAGGGTCATATGATCCACTGAATGATGGGTGATTTTTTCTCATGAAAATATCCACAAAAATCATGTTTCTTTATAGTGGATCAGGGTCCCCACTATTAATGATACCACCACCATTTTTCTCCTAATTCAACTGATCCATCACTACAATAAATTATTTTATTCTTATTAAAACCATCTCAAGATTCTAATTTGATAGGATATCTTCCTATTGTTTCCTTCTAAAAAATTCCATGAATTCTCTGTGGAAAACCATTCTCAACATACAAAGTTCTGAGGAAGCGATAGGATAAACTTTAAATGCTTTAACGTTTTAACTAAACCCTGTCGTAAAATATTTCAAGGGAACACTATTAATATTAACCTAACTTCTAAATTATCAAAATATAACTTTCATACCAACTATAAGAACCCAACCTTAAACATTACATAATATTGAGTTTTAGTCAAGAAAGTAATTTCTATTACTTTGAGGATCCTTTCATGAATATAGATTTATAGAATTATGTCATAAATCATACATGAAAAACCCATAAAATACAAAGCAGGAACTTCCTATTAGTATATATTTTTTCCATAATATAAAACATTTAAATTAAATCATGATCACTTTTTATGAAAACTCTTCATGAATTTCAACTTATCATCTTTCAATACTGCACCCATCCTTAAATACAATGAAATTTTTTTATAAACATGGGATGAGCACAAAAAAGCAATGTAAGGGATAAAAAAAGAAGAAAATTGTTAGGTGAAAAATAATAAAACCCATGAAAAACTATTTTTTGAAAATAAAATATTTTACACATAAAGGAAAATATCATTCCTTTAAAAATATCCTTTATTTTAACTTTTGAAAACAAATAATTTCCATGAAAAATCATTATAAATCATATAAAAATCAGGTATATACCTTGGGAAATAACCTCATAGAACCATTACAGAACCCTTAAGAATTGGAATAACCATACATCCAACTTCTAAAATAATGGTCCAGAGAATATAATCATTACCCAATGCTTTAGAGAACTATATGGGTGCACCCACTATTTAAGCTATAACAGGCTCACCCGGTGTAACACCCCGAGCTTCCACGATACGCTTCTCATTCAATAATGCAATAGCTTGCATTGTACGCAACTTCGAGTTCTAAAACACCGCGACTAACCAAAGTAGCTGTTATGAATAGTAATAACCACTTTTTAAAATTAT
The DNA here is from genome assembly GCA_963277665.1 of Viscum album. NCBI lineage: Eukaryota > Viridiplantae > Streptophyta > Magnoliopsida > Santalales > Viscaceae > Viscum > Viscum album. Next base: position 1,401,781,635 of record OY728148.1, on the reverse strand, counting down.
AGAAATTTTATATTTCAAAATGGACTTCATTTTTGGATTTGGAATATCGAAATTAGCCTATGTTGAATTTTTGGTATTTTTCTGAGAACTTCTAATTTTTACGAATAGTGAAAAATACTTTAAAACAACTTTTTTAATCAAAATAATTTATTGTGATAAATTATACTATTTAGTGGTTTTAAGGTATAATTAGAATATATTTTTACCATTTTATCCAATGGTGGTCATTAGAATTAATTTAACATTGAAATTGGACATAAACAATTGCCAATCTTTTGATATAAATTGTTTCTTAAAAACACGCTATTTGTCGTAACAGTGGGAATTAATTATAAAAGTAATTAATGCAACTTATATGTTTGGAATTTTGTAAAATAGACATCATTTTTGAATTAGGAATATCAATTATAGCTTAGGGTGAAATTTTGGCCTTGTTCTGAAAAACTTCAATTTTTGATGAATAGTGAAACCACTAAGTGATAGTTAAATAACTGATTTTTCGTTTAAATGAAATATTACCACTTCTGTGATTTGATTTTCAAAAATCCAACATACATGGTTGTCATTAAGAAGTAAAATGTGGTTCAATGAGATTAAAATAATTTTTGGTGAATAGTAACTTTTAAGTTCTTAATCGCGATAAGAGGTAATTAGTGTAGTTTAAGGTAAAAATAATGTTTTAATAATATGAGATGAGCTTGACACTTGTCCTACTCCTATTGGATGAGTCATGGCCGACCAAGACAACCCATGGGTCAACTTGGGGACCCCATAGAGCCACTTTGGTTGGAAAATGACATTAATATATATTTACTTAATGTTAAAATTAAATTGACACAAACATGAGTTGTTTTATTAAAATAGTTTTTAAGTGGGGTTACACAGGTCCAAATTTTGACTATAAATATTCATTAGAAATATAAAAATATTTCCTACATCATAGTATTTTTTTTATAATTTTTAGACATTAAATAAATTAAATTAATTATGACATCATTATGATGCAGCGATGACCTCATTATTTAACGATTTAAATAAAATGAGAAGGTAATGCAAAATCCAAGGCTTACACTTGTCCAAATCCTATTGGATGAGGATATTTCGAACCCTTATCACCTTATCCACGAATTATATAAGTTTGGGACCTTTAGAATCCGAAAATCATTGTATAATAATGTAACATTTCAATCTTTCCAAAAGAGCCCCTCCTCTCCACTTATAAAAGGCCTCCACCTCTCCCACCTTATTCACACCTTCAAGCCATTTGGCTCGGCCAACCTCTGCCCAAATACTCTCCCAACTTCCCCCTCTTACTCCTAGAAGCCTCACTTTGGGCAGAACTCTTCTCAAGGAAGCCTTTGGGCTCAAATCAAAAAGAGTTACCCGATTTTGAGGTAATGTCTTCTCTAATGTTGTTTTGTTTTATTTTTCTTCTCAAACCCCCTAAACTCTTTTTATTCATTTCTTTTGTAACAACATAAGTATCCCCAATATACTAGGATGTTGTTATAATAAGGATCCGAGCTACACTTACACACACATACATCTAATGGTTAATGAACATACGGTTTCTGTGGATGGCGAATTTCTGCCTCACGAAACGGTGATTGTTCAACACTCATATAACACCTTCAAAGGTGGCCATTAAGATGTCACTATTTTTATATATGATATATAATATGTTTATGTTTTAATTATTCTTCTGTATTTCTCATTTATGGAATACTTTATGATTTCCATTATGGGTAAAACGCGATAATCTCATTTTAGAAGTGCGGACTACCGCCCCCTCAAAGTGATTTGAATCGTTAATGCCATATGTGGGATGTATAAAGGATGGAGTAAATGATATTATATATGATATTATACTGGAACTATATTATACCTTTATATAATTATGATTTCATTACATTAAATACGAAATAGAAATGAAAGTAGCGTTCATGCGTACGTACGGCTTACCGTCTCCATGAACGGTGCATTTCATTTCTTACCTCTAAATGTTACGTAATATTATGAATGAATGTATATACGGGATATATATGATATATATGATATCTACATCATGAATATAATTTTGGATATAATGGATATTTCACCACATGAACAAATTGTAATTATAAAAAGGTTATTGTTGACACAAGTACCAAAGATCGACAAAACGACCGTTATTAACTTAAATAATTACATAACGTTCATAACATTGTAATAAGTGATATAAAAAGGATAATGAAATTGAAAATGGTTCTTAATAAGGTAGATATTAACTCTAGTTTATTATTCAGGAGGTTAAAGAACGGTTGAGTCAAGTCGGACATGAGGTAAGGGAACTTCTTAACCCAACTTCCATTCTTTGGGTTAATCTCCTACTTTCAAATTATGTCATGATATTATTATGACCTATATTGTATTTGTACATTATTTATGTGTACTTATAGTGAATACACATTATAGATGTACTTTATTTAAAAAATGATCTTTTTAAGGACTTCGTCTCAATCCCCTTTCATTGAGGCATATTTGGTTTTATACAAAACTTTCTTTTATACGGTGTATAAACCCCTTTGACTTTTACGTTTATTCAAAAGGAAGATTTTTTATACGAAGCGTTTTACTAAACGAAAAAAAGGGAATGTTTTTATTTCCGTACTTATGCGGCGACAACAACTTATCCACCGCCGTGACCATTATTTGAGTTTCGGCTTCCTCTACAAGCCATCACTTTTTTAATGAAACATAAATACAAAGTTTTAACTTTCTTTTATTTTGGTTTTGAAAATGGTTTTGAAAACGTTTTTATTATATCAATGAGTTGTATTGATATCTTGTGATTGAAATGTGGAAATGTTATGTTTCCTTTATGCATGTTTTATGTGATACGATTATGTTATGGTTTATGATATGTTTAAACCTATTCATATGAGGAATGCATTGGACTTAATAAGTGACGGGTGGAGCCCGCTATAGGTCCTCGATGTATCGGCAGGTCTCATGAGACAAACTAGTGTCTTGGCACGAGGCCTTGACAAAATCTTATTTGTGGTCTTGGCATGAGGCCTTGACTACGTGTTTATGATAGTCTGGCATTATGCATTCCATCATTATGAAAGTGGTTATTGATATTGCATGTGATTATTCGACCAGTAGAATATTCATGTGAAGAAGTAAATGGAATTATCTCATTTTACTTTTGCCATATTATGTTGAAGTTCATGTTCAATAAGGCTTTTCTTTTAGTTATACATTGCCTTAAATGTTAATGTTTATTTATGAAAGCTTCCGCTATATTGTTAACCTTACTGAGCATCTGAGCTCACCCCTTTCAATGTTTTAATATTTTTCCAGGATGTGAAGAAGTATTTTATGAATGACCTACAGGGGTAGTAAGAAAGGGATATGATTGTGGACTATGAAGACCATGTTATTGTAGTTTGTTTACTTTTTGATGTAATGAAAGACTTATGAATGTATCTAGTGTTTCCAAGGCTACTAAACTAATCGGTCTTTCGAGACTTGATCTTCTGTGATCATGCCAATGTTACGAAGTAATGCACCGACTCTGGGTAGCTGGGGTCGGGGCGTTACAGTTGGTATCAGAGGCAGTTTAGTACTAACCTTGGAAGCTAGATTTAGATAAACTCTGATTAGAGCACATAGACCAAAGATAGACTTTGAGGATTAGTATAGAAGAGCTTCCTAGAATTTTGGTATTATATAGATGTTGTGAGTTTTCCGAGCAATACATCCCTGTCTGGATACGAGCAAGTAGAGGCGGCTCTGGCACAGATGTACCTAGGGGTAAAACCCAAAAACACCGCTTTGAGCTAGACTCGAACGGGAACTGGTGCACGACAACGGGCCTTGCTGCACTCTTGGTTACGACACTCCCGGGGGATATGCTTTGGATAATTCTCATTTTCTTTATAAACCACTATGAAGGGTTATGAGTATATACTTCCTCAAAGAAAACATTTTTATGGATTATATCCATAAATTGTTCAATTTATGTTAAGTATCTTACAAGTATGGAATTATGTATTTTGATTTATAAACTAATATAGTTTATTCCATTTTATAGAAATGGCGCCCAGTAGAAGGAATGTGAACTCCAGAAATACGTATGATCCAAAGAGTAAGAAGAATCGTATCTTTTACGGTATTAAGCCAACATTTCGAAGGGAAATAGTCTCCCATGTGTTCTCAACATATGAAGAAATAGTATCATGTGTTAATAAGATAAGTAAAGAATTCTCTGAGTCCTATGGCTTTGAAGCTAAGCAAGAGACGAAAGGGATGGAAGAGAGAATGATGGATAAAGGGATAAGGGGAAAGAAGAATTTTCCAATATGTGGTAATTGTGGGAAGAAACATCATGGAACTTGCCTAAAGGTAATGGGAGTTTGTTATAAGTGTAGAGAAAAAGGACACAAAGTGCGTGACTGCAAGGGTAAAAAAATGGTTTCAAATGTACAATGCTTCTTCTGCAAGGATTGGGGACACTACGCAAACCAATGTCCAAATCATCAGAGTATTCCCCAAATTATGTTATTGGATAATAATCAAGTTATGATACTACCACAGATGAGGAGTAATGATTAGAGTTCTTATGTTGTTATTAAAGAATTTTTTTTAATTTGAGTGTTGTATCAATGATGTACTGGTTATAATAATTATGGAGTATATAAGGATTGTACTGCAGTACTATTTCATCAAGGACTTGAGATTGTGTGGAACCAAGAAAAGTGACTCCACAGTAGGTTAAATTTTTGTAAAATATATGGTTGAGAGAAAGATAAACCATAATATGGTTCTGATTCCGAGATAGTGATTTTGGAATAAGACGTGATTGATTTGGATAAATTATATTGGATATTCTTAACTTCCTTGAAACTGATTGATGATTTGTATACATTTTTGGATATAAGGAGTATATCTAGTATTCTATAAGGAATAAGGGATCATGGTAATTCAGTATGTTTAAAAAGAATACATGATGAAGGTGTTCATATGTTGTTACATGGAAAAAAAGGATCTTCATTATGTTTACCTTCCTTATAAAATTTGGACTGTGAGTTGGACAGAAGTATTTTGGATAACTATTAAGGTTGGAATGGATTAAGTTGAACCATGGATAGTATTGTTTATGGTTAAAGAATTTCTGAAGATTATTTTTGGAATATTATAATACTATAGTTTTAGGAAAAGGACAACCTGCAGGGTGGGGAATAACTCGTCGCGTCAGACAAAGCTGCAGCAATCGAACCCACAACCATAGTGTGACAAGCCTTTATTTCCTACCACTAGCCTACAGGAAGTCCCTGGTTATTACAAAATAGTTTTACTAATCTAAATGGTATGTGTTAACATTTTGAACCTTATACAATTAGGATAAATAGAATATTTTTGAGTTTCGTTACCATTTGGAGTAAAAGTTGGGTTTGTGGTAAAAATTTATTAACGAATGAAAGTATACATAAAAAGTATGTATATTCCCTTAAGTTCTTAGTAAATCTCCTAAATAAATTCCTCAACATTATAAAAGGTAACTTAAAACAAAAATGTTGTCGGTTAACTTTTCCAACTGGGGATTCAATGACCGTTTAACCAATCACAAGTTTGTGATTTACTTGTGGTTAAACTTTCTCCTAATCTTGTTTTCTATAACTCTCCATCAGACCTTGATGGTTTGTTTCTCCTCCATATCCATATTTTCATATAATCCTAGAATGGGATATATCGGGTGACCTTTTTACTTATCCTGCTTTCTTTTAATGTTATATATTTATTAACCTTATTTCCGATGTGGGTTTTCCTCAAAGGTATTTTCTCTTTTCAACCTTTTATTTTCAAAGAAAAATTTCAAATTGCGAGGACGCAATTTATTGAAGGAGGGGAGAATGTAACACCCCGAGCTTCCACGATACGCTTCTCATTCAATAATGCAATAGCTTGCATTGTACGCAACTTCGAGTTCTAAAACACCGCGACTAATCAAAGTAGCCGTTATGAATAGTAATAACCACTTTTTAAAATTATAGAAATTTTATATTTCAAAATGGACTTCATTTTTGGATTTGGAATATCGAAATTAGCCTATGTTGAATTTTTGGTATTTTTCTGAGAACTTCTAATTTTTATGAATAGTGAAAAATACTTTAAAACAACTTTTTTAATAAAAATAATTTATTGTGATAAATTATACTATTTAGTGGTTTTAAGGTATAATTAGAATATATTTTTACCATTTTATCCAATGGTGGTCATTAGAATTAATTTAACATTGAAATTGGACATAAACAATTGACAATCTTTTGATATAAATTGTTTCTTAAAAACACGCTATTTGTCGTAACAGCGGGAATTAATTATAAAAGTAATTAATGCAAATTATATGTTTGTAATTTTTTAAAATATACATCATTTTTGAATTCGGAATATCAATTATAGCTTAGGGTGAAATTTTGGCCTTGTTCTGAAAAACTTCAATTTTTGATGAATAGTGAAACCACTAAGTGGTAGTTAAATAACTGATTTTTCGTTTAAATGAAATATTACCACTTCTGTGATTTGATTTTCAAAAATCCAACATACATGGTTGTCATTAAGAAGTAAAATGTGGTTCAATGAGATTAAAATAATTTTTGGTGAATAGTAACTTTTAAGTTCTTAATCGCGATTAGAGGTAATTAGTGTAGTTTAAGGTAAAAATAATGTTTTAATAATATGAGATGAGCTTGACACTTTTCCTACTCCTATTGGATGAGTCATTCCCGACCAAGACAACCCATGGGTCAACTTGGGGACCCCATGGAGCCACTTTGGTTGGAAAATGACATTAATATATATTTACTTAATGTTAAAATTAAATTGACACAAACATGAGTTGTTTTATTAAAACAGTTTTTAAGTGGTGTTACACAAGTCCAAATTTTGACTATAAATATTCATTAGAAATATAAAAAGATTTCCTACATCATATTATTTTTTTTATAATTTTTAGACATTAAATAAATTAAATTAATTATGACATCATTATGATGCAGCGATGACCTCATTATTTAACGATTTAAATAAAATGAGAAGATAATGCAAAATCCAAGGCTTACACTTGTCCAAAGCCTATTGGATGAGGAGATTTCGAACCCTTATCACCTTATCCACGAATTATATAATTGTGGTACCTTTATAATCCGAAAATCATTGTATAATAATGTAACATTTCAATCTTTCCAAAAGAGCCCCTCCTCTCCACTTATAAAAGGCCCCCACCTATCCCACCTTATTCACACCTTCAAGCCATTTGGCTCGGACAACCTCTGCCCAAATACTCTCCCAACTACCCCCTCTTACTCCTAGAAGCCTCACTTTGGGTATAACTCTTCTCAAGGAAGCCTTTGGTCTCAAATCAAAAAGAGTTACCCGATTTTGAGGTAATGTCTTCTCTAATGTTGTTTTGTTTTATTTTTCTTCTCAAACCCCCTAAACTCTTTTTATTCATTTCTTTTGTAACAACACCAGTATCCTCAATATACTAGGATGTTGTTATAATAAGTATTCGAGCTACAATTACACACACATACATCTAATGGTTAATGAACATACGGTTTCTGTGGATGGCGAATTTCTGCCTCACGAAACGATGATTGTTCAACACTCATATAACACCTTCAAAGGTGGCCATTAAGATGTCACTATTTTTATATATGATATATAATATGTTTATGTTTTAATTATTCTTCTGTATTTCTCATTTATGGAATACTTTATGATTTCCATTATGGGTAAAATGCGATAATCTCATTTTAGGAAGTGCGGACTACCGCCCCCTCAAAGTGATGTGAATCGTTAATGCCATATGTGGGATGTATAAAGGATGGAGTAAATGATATTATATATGATATTATACTGGAACTATATTATACCTTTATATAATTATGATTTCATTACATTAAATACGAAATAGAAATGAAAGTAGCGTTCATGCGTACGTACGGCTTACCGTCTCCATGAACGGTGCATTTCATTTCTTACCTCTAAATGTTACGTAATATTATGAATGAATGTATATACGGGAAATATATGATATATATGATATCTACATCATGAATATAATTCTGGATATAATGAATATTTCACCACATGAACAACTTGTAATTATAAAAAGGTTATTGTTGACACAAGTACCAAAGATCGACAAAACGACCGTTATTAACTTAAATAATTACATAACGTTCATAACATTGTAATAAGTGATATAAAAAGGATAATGAAATTGAAAATGGTTCTTAATAAGGTAGATATTAACTCTAGTTTATTATTCAGGAGGTTAAAGAATGGTTAAGTCAAGTCGGACATGAGGTAAGGGAACTTCTTAACCCAACTTTCATTCTTTGGGTTAATCTCCTACTTTCAAATTATGTCATGATATTATTATGTCCTATATTGTATTTGTACATTATTTATGTGTACTTATAGTGAATAAACATTATAGATGTACTTTATTTAAAAAATTATCTTTTTAAGGACTTCGTCTCAATCCCTTTCATTGAGGCATATTTGGTTTTATACAAAACTTTCTTTTATACGGTGTATAAACCCCTTTGAATTTTACGTTTATTCAAAAGGAATCTTTTTTATACGAAGCGTTTTACTAAACAAAAAAAAGGGAATGTTTTTATTTCCGTACTTATGCGGCGACAACGAATTATCCACCGCCGTGACCATTTTTTGAGTTTCGGCTTCCTCTACAAGCCATCACTTTTTTAATGAAAAATAAATACAAAGTTTTAACTTTATTTTATTTTGGTTTTGAAAATGGTTTTGAAAACGTTTTTATTATATCAATGAGTTGTATTGATATCTTGTGATTGAAATGTGGAAATTTTATGTTTCCTTTATGCATGTTTTATGTGATACAATTATGTTATGGTTTATGATATGTTTAAACCTATTCATATGAGGAATGCATTGGACTTAATAAGTGACGGGTGGAGCCCGCTATAGCTCCTCGATGCATCGGCAGGTCTCATGAGACAAACTAGTGTCTTGGAACGAGGCCTTGACAAAATCTTATTTGTGGTCTTGGCACGAGGCCTTGACTACGTGGTTATGATAGTCTGGCATTATGCATTCCATCATTATGAAAGTGGTTATTGATATTGCATGTGATTATTCGACCAGTAGAATATCCATGTGAAGAAGTAAATGGCATTATCTCATTTTACTTTTTCCATATTATGTTGAAGTTCATGTTCAATAAGGCTTTTGTTTTAGTTATACATTTCCTTAAATGTTAATGTTTATTTATGAAAGCTTCCGCTATATTGTTAACCTTACTGATCATCTGAGCTCACCCCTTTCAATGTTTTAATATTTTTCCAGGATGTGAAGAAGTATTTTATGAATGACCTACAGGGGTAGTCAGAAAGGGATATGATTGTGGACTATGAAGACCATGTTATTGTAGTTTGTTTACTTTTTGATGTAATTAAAGACTTATGAATGTATCTAGTGTTTCCAAGGCTACTAAACTAATCGGTCTTTCGAGACTTGATCTTTTGTGATCATGCCAATGTTACTAAGTAATGCACCGACTCTGGGTAGCTGGGGTCGGGGCGTTACACCAGGTGCTATCTAGGCACAAACATCTTATATAATGTCCAATAAATAAAAAATGGAATAAAAAATTTACAATACCAAAATACCAAAAAAAGAGAAAGAGTCTTTCAATTTAACAAAATAGGTAAATTTTCAAAGAAATATAAAAATAAGGTAAAATTCCTGATGACATGAAAGTTTTTTATCATCATACTTTAAAAATAGGACATTTCATTTTTCATTTGTCAAAACATTCCATTTAAAACAAATAAAAATATTTCTTTTAAAAACCTTTGAAATAAAGTAAAAGAGACATAAAATGAATATTATAAATATTTTATGTACAAATAAAACATTTTAAAACCTGTACACATAATAGAAATATATTTTTAGGGAAAACAATAAAAGCCAGTTGTTTTGAAAGAAAAGGCCCTTATCTCCTGAAAAAAAAATTAATCATAAATAACATTAAAGAATAACATTTAAAAAACACTAAATATTGTCATAATATATATATTCTAGATATATAATGTAAAAGGATCTTTATATACACCTTATAAATGAATAAAGGTGTATAACATCAAGTATTGCCTCAATGAAAGGAAATTGAAATGAAGTCCCTTACCTTGAGACTGACTTGTCATGTGTTTCTTTACCTTACTAAATAATATAATTATTTTAATTATTTAATTTCTTGATAAAAAAATTTAGTTCTTTATTACTTTTATTTCACCTATTAACAATTTATGTACAATTACTTAATCAATTAAGTTTAAGTCAGGTGTTTTGACCATATTTAGTTTATGGGTCAAAAACTACTTTGGTAGGTAAACTATGTTCCAAGTGGTCCTCACTTTTATATCTATAGAATAATAATCAGGACATAATAATAATATTTTAACATCATTTATAATTTTAAAATCAATCATTAAATATGACTATGAAAAATGAACCAATGTTATGAACATGGAGATGGTAGGTTGTGCGCACGCATTAGTAATGTTCCCATTTATCAATGAAAATTATGGAAAGAAGGTAAGTAACATTTATATTTCTAGAATGATCATTAAAAATACCATTTTATTTAATTATATATGTATATATATATTATTCTTGTGATGGTGTGGTGAAAAAATAATAATTTCATCGCTTTGAGGATGAGTTATTCAACACGTCTACGGACGACATTATCACTTCTCAGTATGTGAAATGGTAAGAAGAAAATGATATATTGTATTTAAAAAAAAATTATCAGGAATATAATAATGATTTATTTTATATAATTTTAATTACCCTTATTACCTTCCACGCAACACATTAGTGAAAAACTCTTCACATGGCTTCACGAGGGGATAGTCCATCGTACACACGAGTGATGTTACCGTATCCCCTATAATATGGAATATAAAAAGGGTTCATATGATATAATGACTCTAGAGGTATAATTAGGTTTTAAATTTAATTTATATCATATATAAATCATAATTCCATCATTATTACCATCCATGTGAGGTGGTGAAGGAAAAAAAGAATGACATTATTTCGCAAGGCGGTAGTCTACCGTACACAATAATAATGATTTCATAATCTATTTGATGAAAGTGTGTGTGTTTTTAGGTCATCATCAAAACATAAAAAAATATAATTATATTTTGGATACTGATTTTATAATATATTAATGGAATAATAATAATTTACGGGGTGGATAAAGAAATTATACAAAAATATATGTTCATGAACGTTACCTCTTCTTTGGGTAACTCCTTTTGGTTTACAACAAATGACTTCCTTGGTTGGATTTATACCCAAATTATGGTTTATAGGATGAGATAAGTGTATAGTTGATGTTTTTTGGGATGGTATTGTATATGAAAAATTTCATGATAGTTGTTAATAGAGGAGGAGATTGGGAGGCCTTTTATAAGGGAGGTGAGTATAAAACATTTATATTTTGAAACATGGGATTTCATCCACTTTTTTTCTATGTCATGTGGCTCCAATAATGAAAATAACTCGACAATATTACGGATAAGGTATATATATGGTCATATAATAGGTTATTTATAAGTTTATATTTCATTTGAATCGGTATGTTTAAATTTTAGTAACATGGTATTCTTATTTTTACCGTAATCACTATGTTTAATTTTAATTGTTTTCACTGATAACTTTAGTAAAAAATTAGGTTGACCATATTAGAAATTATAAACTATTATAATTCCAAATATGTAACAAATTATTACAAATTGAATTTATATAAGTTTAAATATTTAATTTAATATTAATCTAGCAGTCCTGGTGAGACAACGAGTTTTCAAGAAGAGTATTTGTTTAGAAAAAAACATGATTCTATATTAAATGTGTGAATAAAATAAAAATTATATGAAACTAAATTATGATTTACTGATATATAGTCTAAAAATTTCACTTTAACATTCCCTATTGGGTATTATTTTAATTAACTAACAAGATTAAATATTAGGCATTTTAAAATAATTTTTTGAAAAAAATCATCTAAAAATTAAAATCCCAAAAAAAACTTATATTAAAAACCAATATAATGTTGATTAAAAAGTAATTAATTTGTATAAATATAAATAAATAATTCTTTGGTTAATTAAAAACATATTAAAAAATAAAACTAATTTTAAATTACATAATTTATTAAAAAGAAATGACTTTTTTTACAAAAAAATGGTATTTTTCACTATTCACTAAAAACTCAATATTTTTTAACAAATCCTAAAATTTCACCCAAAAAAATTTTGATATTCTAATTTAAAAAATTATATTATTTTTTAAAATTAAAATTCTAAAATTTATAAATTATTCTTTTAAATAAAATGTTACAAGAAAAGTGTATTATTAAAAAAAAATCGTTTTTAATTAAAATTTACTTAATATTGTTATAACTAATATAAAAATATAGTTCATATTATTAAATTTTAAAAGTGATTTAATCCATTTTTACCTATTTTTTTACACATACATATATTAACAGCTTCTTATATCTTCCTTTCAACTTTCAAAATTTAAAAATATATATAATCCATGATTGGTCACAACCTATACAGATTGATTTTTAATAAATTTGATGATATTACACTCAACTTAAATAAATACATAAAAAATTAAAATGAAAGTTTATTTTTATGCCCCTTTAAATTAATTTTCACAATAACTTCCCCATAGTAACAAGAGTCATCATGAACTATGATAGAATGATAAAAATGATCCTCATACATTAACTTTTAGTTTTTCAAGAGCCATCAAAAAATTTCAATTTGACCACAAAATGATTAAAACTATTGAATAATGATCTTATACCTTTGCATCAAGAAATTATCTCCATTAGTCTACCTCATGGATTTTTTCCTTCAATAAAAAGTCCCTGCATCTTCAAATAAATATTTAAATCTGATGTTAATTGATATATTGTAATTGATGGGTTTTAAGGATATGAGTTTATATAAATTAAATCATTCCATGATGGGTTTTTCTAATTATTGTGTAAACGTAACAATATAAATGTAATTGTTTATTCTTTTTAATATATTACCTTTAATTCAATATTTAATTTAGTACAGACAGAAAACATAGTGTAACACCCCACCCTGGTTCACTATGAATAGTAAACAGACTGTATAGTCATGTGACCTCAGGTATGCCTTCTCATATACCATAGGCTTCTTACTAATAGTGTGGGTCATAGGTGGTATTTTGAGGATACTATACCCCCTATATCGAAGTGAAAAATAATATTAAAATAACCCAACATCATACACATCATCGTATATTGAAAAAGTAAATAAATTAAACATTCCATAAGAAATGAAAATTATGAAATAAAGAGATACAAGATATATCATCTACTAGGATGATCCCATATATATATTCAAATGAGAAAAAATCAATATCGGCATTATGATATCACAAAACAATATAAACTCAAATATCTAATCCCGTCCAATTTATCTCACTCAATCAAGTAACCTCAGGCCTCATCCCCACCTAAACCTACAACAAGTGAGGGATGCTCAGCTACACTAGTGTAATGGTTGCCTGATAAGGGTGTGAGTATATATCTTAGGAAGGCACAACCAATGTAGTCCCTTACTATACAAGAAATGCAGTGATATGTTCTTGTGACGTGATCATAATAAATAAAAACAATTGTACAAAAAAAATAAAACCAATCATAGTACCTGCTTCATCTCAATGATTTAATATTTATTAGAATGTTAGAGGGATCATTTCAACCAATATTTCAAAGAAATATTAATGTATTAAACACATCTCTAATCCAAAACCATCAACCATCATTTTTTCCTAAAGTATGTGACCACGGACGACCACACAAAACTCATCCATTGATAAAGTGCCTTTTAGAATGAGAAACACCTCTGGGGAACCTCTGTCCACTTCCTAGAGATCCAATTCTCACACCTCTATCGAGATGAGTATTATACCCTAGTGTATTACCAAGTATCCCTCATCCCTATTCCCTTAGGATAAACCAAACGGTAGTACGTGGGAATTCTCGATTTTATCCCAACATCTAATTACTTGAAGGGGGGCCTAGGAAATCCTATAACTCTTGGAATAATTGATTCCTAGAAACTAAAGAAAAAAAGGGAATAAAAACCTAAGATCCCATGTTCAATGCCCCATGATTCCAAAATCCAAGGCTCCTCAACCAAACAATAACTAGTTCCTCCGCATGATTCTAGTGGAGTATCCTAGGAATCAACCGAGGGGATTCAACAGTCATCCTCAAGATGTATGAAATCTCTTTCTTGGGGATATATTCCCACCTGACACCTCATACCAAAAATTTAATCTCATACATCATTGGAATTTTCAATGTTCTATTGGTATATACATTCGAATACCATCACATAGTCATTCATAATGATATCTCAAGGTTGGAGGAATCCTGGCCATAAAGGGAATTCCTATATACAGGATCATGGTCTCCCTAATGTTGGATCCTAGGTACCACCCCTAAGAATCTACTCTCACATCATCCAAATCTATAATTATAATGATCGAAGAATACTCCCCTAATATACTATGATATCAGATCCCGGGCATACTGGGAATCCCAAGGTCTCATCCACCTCATCATGTGATTCCTGGGAAATCACAATAGTGAAAATCCCTACTCAATTCCATATCAAACATCTAATCTCATGAAATATTAAAAATAAAAGAAAACATAACTAGTTTTGGCCAAATTCATAATACCATCATCATTATCACAGCCCTTTCGGGTACACTGGTTGGTTTGGGTACTAGGTACCTCTTGCCACCATTTATAATCACATCCACATACACTCGCTCAAGGTTCATCTATCAATGGGTAACCCTGAAGGGTCCCAAAGGTCATCACTAAAACAAATAAAAACCAATCAAAATCCTCGATCATAACTAGCCTCTCAGGAAAATGCTTGATGCTCAAAGGAAATCCCAATAATTGGAATAACCAGAGTCACATCGCAACCTCATGGGACTCAGGGGTCCACCATGATGGGGATAGGCTCGAGAGATCTCTCATGGACCATCTCTATGACTCAAGTCACTCCAAAATAGTCAACTCACCCCAACCCATCCACATTTCATGTTGTCTATCCACTTTGGATAGCCATATCAAGGGGACCTCACTTGATATAAAAGGGTTGTCCATATCATTTCTTGTTACACTCCCTCTTGGATGTGTCCATGTTTTTTAGCATCATCTTAGTCCATTCCTCAGCCATCAACAATCAAGGCATCAAGCTAGGGTCCAAGTTCCTCTGAAACCATGGCACTTTACTCACATCGCCCTAGGAATTTTATATATGTTTAACAATTTAAATTAAATTTCCATTTTATTTTAATTATCCAAAAACTTTTAAATGAATAATTCATTTTAACTAAATAGGTTAGTGACCTTGGTGGTGTGACTCAACATCACATGCAACATAGACCAAAGTGCAATAATTTTTTAGGGAAAGTAAACAAACCACTTACCTCAACTAAAGCTTTCTAATTATTTACTCGACCCAAAAACTCATTGATCATCCCTTTACAATATAGTTTTAGCTCAACATCCATCACCCACACTCCCAAGCACCAATATCATGACAAATAAGTTATATTAATTAATTAAAAATAATTTTAATTAATTATATAATTTAAACAATTGGCGCATAAAAACTAAAAACTCACTAGGTGTCTAATTATCACTAGTTCTTTGAGAAATGGGGTTTTATCCACCCCAACACAATCTAAAAACTACACTAGGAAAAATCCCCTACATGAAAAACCATTTCAACCAATTAATTAAATTAATTTTAAATAAATCCATAAATATATTCATGGAACACTGAAACTCGGCCGAATCAATGAATGGAAGTACCTAAAAAACATATTGAGATGTCCAATTACTTGGAATAACTAAATAAATATTGATCCAAGATATTTATACCATGTATCGATGGATATCACCAAAAATCATAAAATGTATATTCTCAAAATCAGCAGAGAAGGTGGATAAACAACAATAAAGGATGTGGGAGGAATATCCTATCTAGAATGTCCATTTGATCACACATGAAAATTCTATAAATAGATGAGAAATAATGGGGAAGTAACACACCATAATTCCTCTGGTATGCTTCTCTCCATAGGCCAAAAGAGAAATTAGGTTGATCCCCCCTTTTAATTTAAAGAAACCCAATCTAGCATGGTTCACAATGTGATAGTAATTATCATTATTCTAATTTCCAGGAAACACCTTCAAGAACATTTTTCAAGCTATGAATCCATCTGGAAATCCCTATCAACCCATATCACATCATCTATAACATATTTATGATGTGTAAGGGGTGATGTTGTAGTTTTTATCAGCCCCTGGCCACTTCTTCAGCAGCCTCCTGATCAACCAGGTCATCACCTAAGCCTTGAACCCAGTTTGAAAACACCCTTTTGTTTTTTCCAAACCCTCAGAATTCCATTATGATCTCTGTCCCTTGAAATGAACAATACACTACCCAAAAAATAAAATTCCCTCCAGAATTTTTCATCCCATATGGACACAGGGTTTCACAATCTCCCCACCATAAAACTTATCATCCTTGAGATGTTTTACTGATCATTCAACCAATAACCCAACCTTCACAGGTTTCTAACTCATGATAAACCAATCACACTCACTCTATGAACGCCCAATTCGATTCTTCTATGTAACTCAAAAAAACATTCTGTTTTCAAAAGATAATCCACCCACTCTCTAAAAAATGCTAACACTAAGACAGTGATCACATGCAACCATATTTATTGGGACACCTAAGGTGATCATGTCTAATTTTTCATCCAACCTATGGTTCTACCGAGCATAAGAGTTATCTCATAATAGCTTGTTCTAATACATGATGTTATGCCTTATTGAAACCACCTAATAAATAAATTCCTCCATTGGTCCAACCACCCACCTAATGCATTCCACATTAAGAACCCAACATAGTTCCCTTATCACTACATCTAGAATCATGTACAATTACAGTCATATATCCTCCAAACTTCTACACTAAAAATGTTCGGCCACACCAACTAACCCATCCTCACAAAAATTACTACTTTAAATATATTATTTCTACTAACGACCCCCATATGTGGGGTCCCTCTCATATCATGATCCATAATAGTTGAACCCATTTTCAATGAATTTTCACCCAGAAAAGAACCTTCACTAATTTTATTCACAATATTAACCCCCTTAACCCTGGGAAAAAATATTTTGTCAGATGATTCAACCCCTGAACTATGTCATGAATCATGTGTCACCCCACGAATCAACATGGAGTAACATTGAGATCATACTAATCCTAATTCTAGTGCATAGAATCATCCATTTTCTTATCTGAAGCACAAATATGGGATTTTCCATGGGAATAGATAAAATCAGATTCACTTACTCACTATCATCCTGATGCCATATCGATCATCAAACGACAGATCCTATCACAGCCACATCCCTACCCACACAAGATCATTCCATCATAGATAACTCTATATTCATGGCCACACATAATGATTGGGTGTGACCATCTCACTGATACCTGAGCACCAACATGAAAACCAATTAGAGCCTTTTCCTAGCTCATGGTAATTTCAAACATGGAAAAAAAACAAAATTCTAATTCTAACAAGGGTTATATAATCAAAACTCCAATGGTTAACTACCAAATATATGGATTACCTTATAAAACTCCTCGAGCATTAAATGTGTTCTATTTCCTCTAATCCATGATGTTGTATACCATTATAATTCATCAACCCTCATCTCACACATGACTTTCACCAATTCTAAATTAAACAATACCATAACTAACCAACATGTGCAGTTCTTTGATCTCGTCTAAAAATGAATGGGCATACACTCCAGTACCACACATATCACACTCCAAAGATTCATATCAAGAAATAAGGTTTACCATGATCCATGAAATTTTAACTTGTCACACCAATCAAACACTTAGATACCACCCAACAACATTATAGATCACGAGTGTCTACCCCATATCTCATATGTGAAACCATGAATTTATCAATAATGGGGTCAAGAAACCAAGTAGTATTACCCTAAAAAACAATATCAATACTTTAACACAATAAGTGCTTCTCATACCAAGTCATAGTCATTCCTTTTCCAAAATTTTATTGCACTATCAACGCATATATCACAAAATATAGGGCATACTCATGTTTCCTGCTTCAAAGGCATTCATAAACCTGGACCAACTCCACTAATGGGTTTCCCTCATCCAACACTAAATCTCTGAATCACTAATCACAGAGTTTCATCTTAAGGGCCAATAGGTATTCCCAAATATCCAAATGGTTAAGTATCAAATAGGTTCATAGATCATGGGACCCCTTCTACACTCCCTTCTAACAAAACATGGCCTAAAATGTGCCAAATTCCCTCTCAATGATCCATTGAACATAACAAAATATAATTACAAAACTTTCATTCTACCAAGGCATATATTCTCACTAAGAATCCACCCATCGGACTGCAGCCTAGATAATCACAACTCATTAGTCTATACTACCATATCCAATATCATCAATCCTAGAAAATATGTACAAAGGGATACCACAATCACTGGCTTGGAAAAGTGAAATTTCAATCCCTACAATATGAGAAAACAAAATTTAGGATATTACAGACACTTTAGATAAGTGAATATACAATTTAGATTTAACTAACATCACTCCACTGGAAATTCATATCCCACTAACCACCGACTTAGGTTTGGTTAAGTAGTGTGTCATTCTAAGATATATGGAAAAAAACATATATCTTGTAACTGAAACTTTAAGTAACTAAACCCAATTAATAGAAATACTCTAGGTTTTTCCACTAAGGTACCACATGCCTCATTAACCTACTAGGGTTTTCTCATGTCCCATACACCGAGTGACTGTATCATCGCCCTCTTCAAGCGTCTCACTATAGAACCATATCACCTTCCATCAGAAATAAATACATATTAAAATGATCCTAGATGATTACAATTCAACTATGTACAAATATGGTAAAATTAAATATGTTCATTTAACAATTTGAATAGATAAACATAAATTAGTGTCAAAATTCACACTATTATGTCTCTACATATAATGTGAATCATATGTGATAACTCATGATTCATGAGACCTCCCTTGACTTTTTGGGATAAGAATAAAATACAATATTAGTCTCTTTCCAATGGTTCAAGAGAGTAAAATCTCATATAAATCATAATCATAAATCCAAACTCCATGTGAATCACTCATGGTGAAAATAATATCAATTGTAACATCACATACCAAGAATGGAAATCCCATCCATGGTAATAAAGACTTCCTACTAGAAAATGTGTTCATAAAACACATGTCTGATATTCATCATAGGCTATGACACATTATTTTCTCTTAGATTCCATATTAGAAAAGGAAAAACAAGTAAAAACACCAAGTATATCACTTTGTAATTCCCTTCTCTTGTTCACTCTAAATAATAAATATACTATACCTCTATGCATACTTAACCACAACTCCTAAAACCCCAGGTCATCACCTAAGACTTGAACCGTATCAAAAAAACCCTTTTTGGTTTTCCAAACCTTTATAATCTCATTCTAATATTTTTTCCCTTGAAACGAACCATTCACTGCATGAAAAAAAAATTCCATCTGAAATTTCTAAACTTTTACAAACACAAGGTTTTATATATAGGAATATATTGAGTCTCTATCACCTCTTTAACTAGAGAGATAGTGTTGAGAGTGGGATATAAACCCAAAAACTCTTTTCTTTGAAATTATAAAATAACAAGAGCTATTCATTCTATCTTTTCCCTTGATTTTAAAAAAAATTACATCTTAGGGTGGCATTGATTTCTTTTCTTACTGTGTGTTCTTATAAGATAGAATAGGCTTATTATCTTTAGAAAGAAATAAAAATTCATTCATTTTATCTTCATCCATCTTTTAATCCAATTAAAATTGATCTAGTAATATAATTAATAACCCATTAGGCATATGATCATCTATATTTTTGTGTTTATACTCCATTATAGTAGAAGGTTTAGTACTAGGTGTCATTGGTTCTTTTCTATTGTTTTTTAAAAAATTCCCTTATTATGGAATCCATTTCATACATCTACAATACATAGTATAAAATGACTTCTTCATCTTCCCCTTCAACTTAAATGTGCTTGATATAATCTCAAAAATCCCATCAAATTCTTCTTCATATATACCAAGAAGGTTCTTCCACTTCAACTTTATATATTGTTCTATCCACTTTACATAAGAGTTACACACCCTCTATCTATTCTTTGGATTATTTTATGTTTTATAATTAAAAAATATATTTTCAATTCTAATAAAATAGAAAATATACAATAAACTCGATACATTTATCCTCCATTTAATTTTCCCCAACTTTATCACGTGGGATTATACCCAAGATCTCTAAATACTACTTTTACCACAACTATTTCTCTCTACTATAATTCCAAGAATATCGTTATTCATTTGGTTATCATTTTATTCAAATTTAACAAATCTCTAATAAACACAAAAATACATCAAAAACATATTGTTTTGTGGATCCTTCCTTCATAGCTTGAGTGTATCTAAAATAAGAGTATATGATTTAGTATTAATCTCTAATTCTAAAAGTATATCTCTACTTAATATTCTTAGTCAAAGTGAAATGATCATATTATTATCATTTCCTTGAATAAAAAGTTCTTTTTTGATGATTAAATCAATTTTAATCAAATTATATCATCGCTGGATTTATTTCTTCTTCAAAATATTTCTTTTAGATATAAAAAAATTATTCTTAAGAAATCCTGAAAAAAATAGAAGTGTTTAACATCAGGAACATCAAGATTAACCTTATAGGTTTTGAAAATTATGATGTTCCCAGTTAAATATATGGATTTTCAAATGAACCTTATGAAATTTGTAAATAAACATACAAATCATGGAAACATCCATATATATTTTAGAATCAACCTTGAGAAATTTTAGGAAAACCATACAAAGTCTGGATTCAACCTTTAAAAGTGCCTTGGAAAACCTTAAGAAGTCAAGGAAATTTCCATTTTTTACATATGAGTAAACATTATGTAGTCTGTGTGGACTTTATAATTTTATTATATGAACCATGTGAAGTTTAATCCACTATAATTGTTTTACACTTATACCCATATCTAACCTTAATAAGTCCTTATATCTACCTTATGAAATCTATTATAGTTCATAAATTTGTAAAGTTAACCAAAACCTATATATTCCATAATTGATTCAACTCAACATAAACTCATTTTAAAACTTTCTCAAACACTAGAAATCAACTTAAAATACTTTAAATGACTATATTATATATAATAACATTTCTAAATATCTTTAAACTAATTCCCAAAGTACTCTAAAGTATTTAATTACTCAATGATGAGTATTTCAATAACCTTAATTGCACCTTTAATTTCAAATTCAAACTTAATCAAATCTATCCTTAATCAAAGAGATTTAAATCACTAAATATAATTTCCATCGTACTATATAACTTCATTATTGTTTCACTTTTTTTATTAAAGAGTTGACTTTATCTAAATTCCAGCTTCACAAGCTATATTTTAGTCAGATTCTCCACTCTATAACACTATTGTATGTATAATTATTCTTATTATTACTATGATTTGAATCTCTATGAGGATTTTCTCAGAAATGATCTAATATTTATATATAATACTTATAATCTATCTAGACAATTATTATAGGCAGAATTTATTCAACTATAAAAATATGGGCATTAAATTAATATTATTTAGTGGTTAGATTCTTTACTCATCACCCAATTATCCAAAACATACATATTGACATGATCATTGCAAAATAATTAAACCAACACAAACCTTGGAGAGCCTAAGACTATTCCATGTAGTCATAAAGAATTCTCCATAAATTATTTTTGAAATAACTTCTAAGAGGCCTATTTGTCTATTGATATCAAAAATCCTAACACTTTTTTACTTCCCCTAATACAATTGAAACATATATCAAATTTCAAAAAATCAGGAGGGTTAAGAATATCATCATACCCAACTCTCTCAATTAACCATTTAGAGAAATAACCTAATCAATTGTATTATAAAATGGATGAATTTTCTATGATTAATTTATGATTAACACCTTGAGTATTGAGAATCAAGGATTTACCATAAGAGAATATAATATATAAATAGTAAATATTTTCATAAATTGATAAGGAACCCAGTTTCACTAAATTATTAATTTTTAAATATACTAAATTTTCCATTCCTAAATGAATAGGTGTATAGATATTTGACCAGTATAGAAATAAAAATTAAATTATATCTGAAATATGATAGAATGAAAGATTCATTAAAATATAAATGAAATATATTCATAATTAAAAATATAAAATATAATATTTCCTATAATTTCACTATTGTTTTATTACAAAAATTAATGTGTCTTTCACCATTATTAAGATTTTAGAAACATCAAAAACCCTATATAGACACATAGATGTATGTTATTACACATTAATATTTCTATCATGTCTTTCTTAGGTGCTAAAATTAAATTAACATCAGAATAAAAAAAATTAATAATCATGTCATTCTTATCACTTAAAAAATTTTATTTACTATGTTGATTATTTATAAGAAATGGAGCTTTATAAAAGTAACATCTATCCACATTTTGTTCCTTACATTTTCTCTTGTATAATGCTTTATCCATAGTCCCCATGTCCTTCTTCATTTTCTTAACTTTCCTTTTATCCTTAGAGGTGCTAGGAAAATGAGAACTCTCAGTATTATCTTACTTTAATCTTTATTCTTACTAAATATAGAGTGATATGATCTAATTTAGGAAACATTAGTCAGTTTCATAGTTGTAGGGCACTTAAAATGGGATGAACTAAGCTGGAATATAAATCAAAACCGAATTTTCTAATAATAATTGTAAAAAATAAAATTTGATTGCTTTGAGATTTAAAGAAAGATAAGACATTTCCATGTTATACTCCTTTTTTCTCATTACCCTTATATATTATAGAGATAATGTTTTTCACCATTATACTAGTTCCACCCCTTTCATTTTTTTTAAAAAAAATCTCAATCCCATATACGAAGTTTCTAGTTGTATCAATCTTTTTAGACATAGATTATATGAATTGTTTTTTTATAGAATTCTTTATAGCCATTAAACTAATTTAGATTAACATCTCTTTATTTTCTATCACCATTTTTTATCATTGGTACTCTAATTAATGAGATCAATGTGTCTGGGAATACTTAAATCCAAGACTATATCCACGACACTGATCATGATCAATAAAATCTTGTTTAATGTTTTAAAGAACATCCAACTCTACATTCACTTCTATAAATTTCTTTTATACCAATGGTTTAGAATCATTGTTATTTTTTTAGAAACCTCTAGGATATTCTATACCAATGGTTTCCCAAAATTTTGTCACCAACTCTATTGGGATAAGAAAATACTAATAATTTCATTAATCCATTGGTATATATTGTTCTATACCAATAGTTTCTAGAAACCATTCATAAAACAAAGTTATACCAATGGTGCATGAATCCTTTGGTATATATATTTTATGCCAATATTTTTTTGAAAAGAATTTATAACTAAGTTACAAATAGTTATATAAATCTTTTGTATCGATTTTTTACTAGAATGTATAAATTTTATCTAGAATACACCCCTTACAAGAAACCGACTAACGAAACTCAGGAAATTATGAATCTATAATATAAATTCCACTCACAATACACATTCAACATTGGAAACATATTATATATTATACCTTAAATTATCTAATAACTTAAAACCAAATGATAACTCATATATACAATCAGATTCGATCATAATATGTTATCCACAAGGTTTTAATTATTGTAATTATGAATTTATAAATGTATTGGATCAATATATCTCTCCAAAAAATCCTCATCATGGTCATCATTATCTTCTTGGTCATCATTTTCATGATGGTAATTCTAAACCTCAATAGAGGAACCATTATCCTACACAATTTCATCATCATCAGCACCTAAAATGTCATTAACATAATAACTACTGTGATCACCATTATCATCACCTAATGAACCATAAAAAATTAAATCATATAAGATAATTAAAAAAATATTTAAAAAAAGAAAACAGTTGAGAAAAACATGAAGTTATCATGGCTAAAAAATTATTTATTTGTAGTTACTAATTTTAGAACCCAACTGGAAGAATTTCAACTCCTAGATTCATTGTTTTAAAACTAACCTTCCATATTTCATAATATAAAACACACACAAAAAATAAGGGATAATGGAATAAAATGAACAAAAGGACTATAAAATTAGTGATTTCTAGTTACTCATTTAATCACTTGGATTTCAGAATATAACACCCAGTATTAAATAATGATTAAAAAATTGAAAATATCAATGGAAAATGTTATTAAAATAAACCATTGGAATATAGGATATAGTGGAAACCATTATATTAAATATTTGATAATGTCTATCATATCATAAAAATTTAAGAAATTTATAACCTATCGGATGTTATAGAAGTGTTGATTGGGGGAAAACCAAATGGAATATAATCTTAGGATCACTAAAAGTATCTTTTAGTATTGTTATGAAATTTTTTATTCAAACATAAATAAATATAATTTTTTACTTTAAATTTAATTTTTTTAATTACTTATCTCTCTAATTTTAAACCTGATTTACCTTATTTCAGTTCATATTCTTCTTCATCTTGATTTTTATTCTTAGAAAATTCTTCTTGTTTCTATTTTTTTATTCTTCTTCTTCTCTATATCTCAATCTTTATTATCTTTATTTATTCCCATGAATCTCATTTGTCTATTTATAATCTATAATTTATAATTAACACCCAATTTCTAATTATTTATTCTTCTTCTTATTATTATTGTCTATTTATTAATTTATTTAAAAATAGATCTATTTTCTAAATTTATTATTTTTTATCTTCATTATCTATATATATTACATGATTTTTATTATTTAATATTGATATAACATAAACTATGATATTTTTATTTCTTTTCCTTATCATTTTTAGTGATATAATTATTCTCCCTAATTTGAATTCATTTTATAATGATTATCCCTTTTTTATCTATCTTCTTTTGAACCTTTTTTGTTTAAAACTCATTAATTATCTCTTTTCTATTCTAAAATTTTTAAATCTATAAAATTTTCATTATCTTTTATAGATCTCATCCATATTTAATTTTATTTATTTTTCATTTATACATTTCAATTGAAACATTTAATTTTTTATGCAATTTTATCCATATCTTATTTTATAAATATTTCTTTTCAAATCATATCCTCAAAAATTCATACTTAAAAATATGATTTTAATAGTTTACCATCAATTTTATCCAATTTTTTATGCATTGTACAATAAAATATTTTTTCATTTCTAAAATTTAAATATAAAATATTTCACTTTCAATCATCACTAACAAAGATCTAAAATAATTATATTCTCTATTATTTTATAAGTTTTATACTAATTAATTATCTTCCCATTTATCACTTCATAGTTTTCATTTATTTAAAATAATCTACATGTGATGGTTTTCTTTTATATAACAAACCAAAAACAAAAATTAGGAAAATTAACTAAGGATGGGTTCCCTCTTATAAAGAGCTAATTTTTACATCTTCATCCAGACAATTGGAAAGAGAACAATCTATTTAGTCTATTGGATCATAATTACTCAACCTCATTTTCATACTTGAATTTGTGTCCTCTAACTCTAAAAATCCTATATTGAGTTTTAGATTCTCTAAATTATCTTTAAGTAACTGTTCATTAGGAAATTTGATCTTATTTACCTTATCCCTTAACACATCTCATGAGGAAGTTTGTCTTGGATATCTAGTGGATAATTTCATTTTATTTCTAATTCATTTCACTGATACATATTCATCATCTAAACCCAAAAAGTGATAGTCAATAAATAGGGATCATGGAATTTAACATCAATTGGGTTTCCTCTTGATTATTGTTAAGTTTAACATTTTATCTAGATAAACAACCTATTATTTTAAATGGATTTAATCAATGACACATGTTATGTTTGAAGTGTGATATAGTTGGATTCCTTTTTGATTCACTATAAATGATGTTATATTACCATATAAATTTTAAAAAAACACCTTGGGGAAATATGGTTATGAATGTGTATAGACTTGAACATTTTGAATTGATTTCTCTCTCCATAACAAAAAATTATGTTTTTTATCAAACACTTCATCAATCAATTTTAGTATTTTTCATTGTAACATAAAATAAAAATTAAAAATATAATAGAAGATATATTATGAGTTCTACATTAATTAATTTGTAAGGAAATTTATTACATGGTTATTTTTTATATTTAGGTTAAATTAATGAAGCATCATATTTTTCATCCTAGTAAAAGATAAATGTTCATAACAATGGGGGTCAAATAATAAACTATAATTAAAAAAATATTATAGATAGATGGTGTCCTATTTATAAATATGAATTTATATTTAGAATATATCCATCTATCAATCATAATAAATGGGTGAAAATAATCAATATTGATAAAAATATGTGGTTGAAGTTTCTTGCATGGAATGTGATGGTAATTGAATATATATACTCATTAGTGTTTCTAGTTCCAATATAAAAATAAAATACACTTTTGTAAATAATAAAAATTTAAATAATTATAGTGCTAAAAGTTTTATAAAAGAAAGTTATTTCAAATCATAGGATATATAAAATATAATATGTGTGGAAAGGATATTTATAATTCTAGTGTATTGTATGTTGATAGATTACAGTGTAATATTCTATGTTTGAGTTAATTTTTTTGTCATTGGGTATGAAATACACTTTTCTAGTAAGTTAATCAATCTCAAATGAAAAAAAAAATTACTATTATGAATAGAATTAGAAATTAAGTTAAAATTTATTATATTAATAGATAATAACACTAATGTTTCCTTTAAATAGTGAAAAATATCATATAGTGTCTCCAATTAACTCTTCATATAAACTAATATTTAGTAGAGGAACTATCCATGAATCATTTATCAAAAACATTCCAACAATAAAGAGATATTATAACAATAGTTTTAGTGTATTTGAAGAAGGAAAAGAAACTTAAATAAATAAATGTATAACAAGAATAAGTATATGGATTTTTTGGAGTTTTCATAAACCAACTTGTGTGCTCTATTATTTTTAAAACTATCTTAGTGTATTTTAAGGGAAAATTCAATTTATCCCATTAAAACCAAAGTAATCTCTGTATATTACTCTCATGACTTCATTATTAATAATAATAATAAATGAACCATCCAGAAAAATATAATAATTTTAATGCAACCAGTCATGGTTATGGAAACCAAATGAGGTATGTAGATCAACCTATTAAAAATAATGAATCCAATGGAATCTCATGTTATTCCTATAAGAGAAACAAAAAAATCTTTATTTGATTTTTATGAAATCTAAAAATAATAATTACATTCTTTTAACATGAAACTCCAGTCCATCATTTCAATCTAGAGAATAAAAATTAATAAAGACGAGAAAAAAACAGAGATAATGTAAAGGTAAATGACAAACATTTATGATTCCACCTAAAAACATTGTAAAAATGATCAAGAATAGATAAAGACCAATGGGAATTGAAGGGGAGGTAGAACCAGTTATAGGGAAAGTGAAACTTGGGATGGGAATGTTAGAATTCAATTTTTTGGTATAGAAATATTCCTATACCAATAGTTCTAGAAAGCCATCAGTATAGGGATAACATGTACCAATGGTTTTTTATAACCATTGGTATAGGTGTAATATACTATCAATTTATAAAACCATTAGTATAATTCCATTGGTATATCCCAACCTTCTAGTAATGGTTTCTATTCAGTTATAATTATTGTTGGACTCCTCATGCTTTAATCATGTTTTAATGATCACAAATCATGTTACTGTTACTTAACCTCAATATTAATAGACCATCGTGTTAATTCTCTCCATCATGTTTTAATAATAGAAAATCTTATTGATGTTATTTACTCGCTTTATTATTTAAAAGTCCTATGAATGATCACCAATCTTACTTATATTATCATGTCTTTATTTATGATTCAAGTTCTCTTACTCTCTACTGGTTAAGCTTAATCCATGTTTTTCATATTACTGTCTAAGTCTAAATACATATATTTGTCTAAGTATAGACACGCCATGAAGGAAAAACCGTGACCCAGACACCGTGAAGGAAAAATCGTGACCCAGACACCGTGAAGGACAAACTGTGACCCAGACACCGTGAAGGACACACCATGACCCAGACACCATGAAGGACAAACCATGACCCAGACACCGTGGAGGACAAATCGTGACCGAGACATCATGAAGGACACACCGTGACCCAGACACCGTGAAGGCCAAACCGTGACCCAGACACCGTGAAGGAAAAACCGTGACCCAGACACCATGAGCTACACACCATGACATAGAGACACCGTGAAGCAGATACCGTGAACCACGTACCGTGAACCACATACCGTGAATAAGACACCATTTACATAATCACTGTGACACCGTTTCTTAACTTTTTTTCAATATTATTTAAATAATTCTAACGGTCATATTTGATTTTTTTAATGAAATTAATGTTATTTAATGATAGTTGTTGGCATGTCAAGAAACCGTATCTTGTACCTATGAAAAGGGAATCATTCCTACTACCAGAACTTGTGGAATATAAGGAAGATTAAGATGTAGTACACACGTACAAGTGTGACGATACAACAAGAAGAACTTACATACACCTGAGAGCACTGTACTGAACAAGAAGAACAATCCCGAGCAAGAAAAAGATTTCAAGACTTTCAAAGAACACTCATGAGTGAAATCCAACAACACTGAAGAACACACGACGAATCAAGAGATCATTTTCACTCCTATAGAACACAAGCTGAACTACGACACTCCATTTTTCAAAAGAAAGACTAGAGAAGGACTCAGAAGCATTCCTACTGAATCCAACGAGTCCAGAACAGCATTGCAAATCACTAAAGCTTTCTAAACTCTTATTTGTTCTCTCTAAGTGATTTGTTTATTTAATTTCGAGAAGTGTGGTGTACTCTGTATATCTTACACACACACTATCTCCTGCACTGAACTAGAGGATATCAAAATCCTCACTCCAAAACTCTTAACTCTTGTTTACCCACGTCAATTGTGGAAGAGGTCCTTGTGTGGTTGGGTCTTTATTTTTTTTCCCACGAAGAACTGTGGTAGAGGTCCCTGTGTGGCCTATATAGTTTTGTAAACTGTTGTTAACCCCGATCCAGGGTGTGGATCAAATTTATATAAATTTTAGAGGACTAATTCTCAGCTTGAGACAGAACCACTTGTTATATCTGTTGTGCATCTTTAGTTTAAGTTTAAAGTTTACTACATATATCTTTTATATTCTGCTCCTATTACTTTGAAATACAATATTATTTTAAATCTACTTTGTTAGTTAAATTAGAAAGTTTTTATACTTATTGTAAATCAGTACGTTAGCTTCAAAAGTTAGTTTAATCCTATGGTTAAATTAACTGAGACCTAATCAATCTTTGAGAATATAAGTGAACATCAACAATCTGTATAAATTCACTACAGTTTAACGTGTTTTATAAATTGGGGGATTTTAAATAGACAATATTTTAACAAAAATTTTAATTGGAACTCAATTCACCCCCCTCTTGAGTATCCACTCCGACGAACATTTGGTATCAGAGGATTTGTTTTTGTTTAAGGATATTTGAAATACTCTATTTTTCAACTGTGATTTTAGTTTCATCATTAAAGATCTTAAATTTCTGTTAGTTCTAAATTTTATCTCTTTAATTATATTTCCTAAAATCTAGTTATGGATAATAGACTAGAGGGTGATGATACTAACAGGACACCTTTCTTTAATGGTACGAACTATGCTCAGTGGAAGCTTAAAATGAAAATACATCTAGAGAGAATGGGTTTTGATATTTGGACTGCTATAGAATCTCAATATAAAATTCCATACACTGAAAGAACAACTTGGGATTTACCTACAAAGACTACTTACAATAATAATTGTAAAGCTATGAATGCCCTGTACTATGCTTTAGGAGATGAGTAATTTAACAGAATATCTGCTTTAAAAACTTCTTTTGAAATTTGGGATACTTTGGGTGTTTCTCATGAAAGAACAACTAATGTCAAAGAAATGAGATTAAATACTTATACTATTAAATATTATAATTTTAAAATGAATACTGATGAACCCATTTCTGATATGTATCTCAGGTTTAATGAGATAGTCAATACAATGAATTCACTCAGAAAGGTTGTTCCGGTAAAGGAACAAATTATGAGGATATTGAGGTGTCTACCAGACCGATGGAGAGGCACATCTGTTTCAATCAGAGAGTCATGTGACATTGATGCTCTACCTATCAAAGAACTCATTGGTAAGCTTATGATGTATGAGGAAGAACTCAAGGTGAATAAAGAGGAAGAGGATGAACCAAAAAGGAAATTAGTGGATTTCAAGACTACTGCTTCAAAGATTAAGGACAAAGAAAAATCTCAAATACAAACTGACAGTTCAACAAGTGAAAGCACAGACTCTGATAGTGATGCTGAAATGGCTTAGATAGCCAGAAGGTTTAAGAAATTTTATAGGAAGAATAAATTCTTCAGAAAATCAAATTACAAAGGAATGTATCACAATAAGGGACATTGGAAGAATGACTCGAAAAAGCCAGATAGAAGTGATGAAGTTGTTTGCTACAAGTACAAAAGAAAAGGACACATTAAAGCATACTGCCCAAAGTTAAAATTAAAAAAGAAACATGATTACAAGGATAGTAAGTACAAGAAAGCTATGAAGGATACCTGGAGTGCTTCTGAAGATAGCACAAGTGAATCTAAAATGTCTGATTCTGAAAAGAATCGTGCCAACTTGTGTTTCATGACAAACACATCTGAGGTAACCTTGGATACTCCTGTTTTAAATTCTTATTATTCTAGAAATGATGCAGAATCTAATTCGGATTCTGAAAACATGACTAGTAAGGAATTATTTGAATATTGTAATATGCTGGAAGAGACATGCAATGAGCTTAAGGATAAATACAAATCATTGAAGAAATAGCATGCTCTCACCACAAATGTTAAAACTGAACTTACTATTTAAAAAGAGAAGAATGCTCAACTGTTAAAGGAAAATACAGAACTGAAAATGTCAAATGAAAAACTTAGAAAAGACTTAGAGAAGTTCACAAATGGAAAGGATACACTAACTAAAATGATAGGAAATAAAGTGGCGCCAAAATAAACTACTGGAATAGGCTACAAACCTGGAAATAGACAGATTACTAAGAATAGATTTATTCCAAAATCTGGACAGAATAATGCTAGTTCTATTTCTAGACATTCATATGATTCAACTAGTTATTCTCATAGTTATCAATCAAATAGAGTTTATCTCTCAAAATATTTTGATTTTGTAAATTATATGAGACCCGTAAGATAAATTTGGGTACCAAAATCATTAATTACTAACCTGTCTAGACCCAAGAATATCTAGGTACCAAATTCATTTTCTATCTAAATCTGTTTTGTAGGAAACTTGTTTGAAGAATTCTCACAAGAAGGTATGGTACTTGGACAGTTGATGTTCGAGACACATGTATGGAGATTACTCATGCTTTAAAAGCCTAATAAAGGTTGATGGAGGCTATGTCACCTTTAATGATAATTCTAAAGGAAAGATCATTGGCCTAGGCCAAATTGGTAACACTGATTTAGTTTTAATTGCCAAAGTTTTATTTGTTGATGGACTAAAATATAATTTGTTAAGTATTTCTCAATTGTGTGATGATGGTTTTAATTTCAAATTTTAAAATGATTCATGTAATGTTTTTAACTCTAAAAATGTGTTAGTATTTTTTTCTTTAAGAAATGAAAATTTTTATGCTGTTGATTTAAGTTCATTAGCTAATAAAAATGTTACCTGTTTAAATGTCTTTCATAAAGAGTCCTGGTTATGGCATAGGAGATTAGGGAACTACAATATACATTCACTTAGAAAACTAACTAGGAAGAACTTGGTTAGATACCTACCTAAACTTGAGTTTCCAAATGACAAAGTTTGTAATCCCTGTTAAAAGGGAAAGCAACAGAAAATCTCTTTTAAACCAAATAAAGAAGTCTCAACTTCTCAACCTCTCGAGTTGGTCCACATGGATCTGTTTGGACCATCTAGAGTTTCTAGCCTAAATGGGAAGCACTATGTCTATGTCCTAGTAGATGACTTTTCTAGATATACATGGGTATACTTCTTAGCTCACAAAAGCCAAGCTTGTTCACATTTTGTTAAATAATTTAAGTATGTAGAAAATCTTAGTGGACTTAAGATTAAAACTCTAATAAGTGATCATGGCCATGAGTTTGAAAATCAAGACTTTGAATCTTATTGCACACACAATGGCTATATTCACACCTTTTCTGCTCCTAGAACACCTCAGAAGAATGGTGTATTAGAAAGAAGAAATAGAACCCTTCAAGAAATAACTAGAACCATGATTAATGAATATGACCTGCCTATTTACTTTTGGGATGAAGTTGTAAATACAGCTTGTTATATCATTAATAGAGTCTTAATTAGACCTGTTCTTAAGAAGACTCCTTATGAACTGTGGAATAATAGAAAACCTAAAGTTAGTTACTTTAGAGTCTTTGGCTGCAAAGTTTTTATTCTTAATACAAAGGATAATCTTCATAAGTTTGCTTCTAAGAGTGATGAAGGAATATTTTTAGGATATTTGTTAACCAGAAAAGCCTATAGAGTTTTCAATAAAATATCCAAATGTGTGGAAGAATCTGTTCACATCAAGTTTGATGAAACTGATCCACATGAGCTTACAACCTCTCTTGAAAATCTTGAAGAAGATTTATCTGTTCTGGACCTTAATGACACATCTAAATATCTTACTATAAAAACATCCAGTTCTGGACTTATTCCAGAATCTTCTTCTGATGAACCCGAACCTAGAGAACAACCTGAAATTTCTATCCCTACCTTTACTAGATAAACTATAATTCTAAAGAATCATCCCTTAGATGTTATGGTAGGAAATCTGGATAGAGGGACATAGACTAGAGCTTCTCTTAGAAATCAGGTTGAACATCAAGCCTTCTTGTCAAATCTTGAACCTAAAAACATTGATGATGCTATTAATGATGAATTTTGGGTGATTTCCATGCAAGAAGAACTCAATAAATTTGAAATAAATAATACTTGGAATCTTGTTGAAAGACCTAAGGACACTTTCACCATAGGCACTAAATGGGTCTTTAGAAATAAAGTAGATAAATCTAGAAACATAGTTAGAAACAAAGCTAGGTTAGTTGCACAAGGCTATAGTCAAGAGGAAGAAATTGACTATGAGGAGACTTTTTCTCCAGTAGCCAGATTAGAAGCCATTAGGATTTTACTTTCTTATGTTGTACTTCTAAATTTCAAACTATATCAAATGGATGTCAAGAGTGTATTCTTAAATGGATATATTATTGAGGATGTTTTTGTTGAACAACCACCTGGATTTTCAAACCCTCGTTTTCCAAATCATATTTTCAAATTATCAAAAGCTTTATATGGTTTAAAGCAAGCTCCAGAGCTTGGCATGATAGATTAAGTACTTTTCTAATTTCTAAAGGTTTTACAAAAGGTATAGTTGATCCTACTCTTTTTATAAAACAAATTTCTAAAGATGTTTTAGTTGTACAAATTTATGTCGATGATATTATTTTTGGATCATCAAGAAATTCCCTATGTACTGAGTTTTCTAAAATGATGCAAAATGAATTTGAAATGAGTTTAATGGGTGAACTAAAATTCTTTCTTGGATTTAAAATATTTCAAAATGACGATGGAATTATTTTAACTCAAAGTAAATATACTAGAGATCTTGTAAAACATTTTGGATTGGATGGAACAAAAAGTAGTGACACTCCCATGAGTACCACCTATAAGTTGGATCCTAATGAAGATGGTAAATCTGTTGATCAAACCACTTATAGAGGAATGATTGGAAGTCTACTCTACATAACTGCTAGTCGTCCTGATATTATGTTTAGTGTGTGTATGTGTGATCGCTTTCAAGAAAACCCTAAAGAGTCACATTTAAATGTTGTAAAGAGAATTTTCAAATACCTCAAGCATACTACCAATTTAGGACTATTCTATCCCAAAGAAAAATCATTTGATTTAGTTAGTTATTCTATTGCTGATTTTTCTGGATGTAAGTTAGATAGAAAAATCACCTCTGGAACATGTCACCTTTTAGGCAAGTCACTAGTATCATGGTGTAGTAAGAAACAAAATTCTGTTGCATTATCTACTTCAGAAGCTGAATACATAGCTGCTGGAAGTTGTTGTGCACAAATTTTGTGGATGAAACACACATTACTAGACTATGGATATCAATTTAGACATGTCCCAATAAATTGTGACAACAAAAGTTCTATTAACATTTCTAAGAATCCTATTTCTCATTGTACGACAAAACATATTGATTTAAGACATCACTTTTTGAGGGATCATTATCAAAAAGGTGATATCACTTTGGAATTCATTGGTACTGAATATCAGCTTGCTAATATATTCACTAAACCATTAAATTCTGAAATATTAGACTACATCATACATTATTTTGGCATGGTTAATCATAAATAGATATCTTACTGATCTTAATGTTTAATACTTTACTATATTTTACTTTACAGTTTCATGACTCACTGTTTTACAGTTACTGTTTCATGCATACGGTCTCACCGTTAAGACCTGGTGCTCACGGTCTGTCAACTCACTGTCGCACCATGACTGCACAGAATGGTCACTGTCTCATTGTGACTGCACAGAATGGTCATTGTCTCACCGTGAAGAGCACCAACTGTCTCACTATGATGACTGGTTTTCATAACACCGCAATTCCTACTCACTATCTCACCGTGAAGATTAGTTATACTCTTATTTTAACTCGTATCGCCGTAATTTTTATTTCACCTCTATTTGATTTCCCTCATTTTTGTTTTTATGACATTTGACATCCCCAAATGATAAAACTTAGGGTTTCATTTGATACCTTACCTGAACTCTCTCCTGAATCTTCTCACTCTTGAAAACCTTCTCCTCTCTCACCTGAACCTTCAGTGGATTCCTAGGATGAAGTGTCCGTCTTCACCCTCATCTGAGAATCGTCGCTCTAAGAAATAGAAGAGAATACCGAGGATAGCTCTCAAAGGACCTATAAACCCAAACTTGGTAAGTCTTATTTTTTTACCTAAAAAAGAGATTTTCCCTGAGTGGCTGCTATCTAGAAAGTAGTTAGTTTTGAAAGTTTTAAGAGAACAAGGTTGGTTTGAGTGGTTATCTAGAAAATATATACAGATTTACCAGAGATTGGTATCTCAATTCTACCAATATGTTAAGTTTTCCTTTAATTTCGGAGAAAAAATTTTGGTGACAAGCTGGATAAATGGTCAGAAGTGTTCTTTCTCTTCAAGGTTGTGGGTTGTATGCCTATAGATTCCTCATGGAGTGAGTGATGACTACCAGAGAGACCCTCCTCCATCATCTGATATCTTCGATCTAGAAAATGACTTGTAAATTATAACTGGTAATGGAACCAAGCAAAGGGCTATAGCTGCAGAGATAGATGGAGAAACTAGACTTCTATTCAAATTTGTTTAGCATTTGATCAGTCTGAGAAAAGTGGATTTTGCTGTAATGAAGTATCAGGATGTGTTCCTGATTCACCGGTTGAAGAATGGAAATAAGATCAACCTATGAAATTATGTTATTAACCATATCTATGAGCTGATTAAAGTCAATTCCAAATCCACCTCCTTATTTCACTCAAGGATGATTTCAGCCATGCTAGTTTCCAAAGGGATGGTTGGACCGAATGAAGAAAAGTTAGAGGGCTATGATTTCTGCTTATCCAAGCCTATCATCAAAAGGATGAAGATTAGCTGGAACCCCTGGAAGAAGTAGTGGGTTGAGGATAATGATAAACTTTATAAAAAGTTTAATTCTATTGACTACCCAAGGAGGCCTAAGAACCTAGTTGATCCTGGTTTGGAACCAGATGAAGTGGCTGAGTATTCAGAAGAAGAAGAAGAAGAGGAAGTGACAGCTTAAGTGTCACCTAGAGAAGAAACTGGAATACCTCAAATGGAAACAGCTCCTATTAAAAAATAAAGGACTGTTGTCCTTGTTGTTGTCTCTGCTAAAATACCTCAAGGCAAGGAAGTTGTTGTTGGTTTGAGAGAAGAGGAAGCTCATACTTCTAGTAAGGATATCAATCCAGAAAATCATCCTATGGCTGTAAGAAAATTGGTTTTTCCTGATTTAGAGTAGCAAGAAACCATAGAGACAGATCCTGTTGAAGAGGATCTCCCTATTGAGAAAGAAGTCAATCTGGAAACACAACCAGTGGAACAATCGGTTCCTGAGATAATTCCCTCTACTGAAGAGAGGATGGAAATTGCCTTTCAGCTGGATAGGAAAGAGTTTTCTGAAGAGATTAGAGATGATCCTATGGATCTTGACCATGTTTTTGAACCTATAGTCTCCGAAATAGAAGCACAATTCGTGGGGGAGGAACCTCAAAACCTTGATATTATAGAAGCTAGATCTGTTGAACCTTCTCAACCTTCTGTCACATATTCTGTATACACCCATTATGTTTTCCCAAGATTTTATGATGTAAATGAGTCAGATAAAGTGACTATAACTGGAATGGATCTCTCTTCTATGTTTCAACTGAAGTCTATAGCTCATCCAGAACTAGAACTAGAGCCCTATTCTCAATCTGAATCAGAATCTAAGTCTGAATATGACTCTGAACCGCAACCAGAACCTACACTCTTACCCGAGCAACACTCTTTTATAACTAAATATGATCTGAAAGTTTTTGGAGAGACTCTATTAACTAGAGTTGAGAAAATCTTATCCACTCAACCTTGTCCAGTAACTCAACTGAGTCAAGAATATTCATTAATTCTCTTGGAAAATATTATATTTCATATTCAACCATGGATGATCCGAGAAATTCAAGAAGTCAGAGTAGAAAATAAGCAATTGAGTGCTGATGTTGTAAACCTGAAAAGTATGGTAGAAAACTTGCAGAATGAGTTGTCTTTGAGATTAGAGCCTACTCATGTTTCTGTCCCTACACCTTTTGTTGCTTCTCCTAAGCCAACTGATTCCACCCTTGATAGGGAAATTGTGCCTCAAGTTCATCCATATCTACTATCTTTTGATTATAATATTGGGAAAAAACATACAAAAATGCTAGAATGCATGATGGGGCTTGTGGAAAATTTGAATAATCTCACAGATGAATACACTGGATGTATTCAGAAATTTTTGAAACAGATCAAAGTTCTATCCATAGCTGTAAAATCTTCTCTAGATTTAGGTCAAACTTCTATTCCTCCTTTGGATGATTCTTTGCTGAGATCCATAATCAAGGAAGAACTTCAGAATGCCTTCAGTGGCTTGGATCTGCCTTCTTTGTATGAAGTGGTTAAGAACAGTGATGAAGCATTGGACTTGGTTAGAATTCATTCTAAGATAGCCAATGATGCTCAACAGGAGATCACCAAGAAAATAGATTTTTATCTCACCCTAATTTTCTCCAAAAGTGATATGATAGATCACTTTAGATATCTTGTGGAAAACCTGAAAATCCCTCCGGTAACTCAAGCTTTTAAAGCTCAAGTTCAGAAGCTTAGAGGGTTCACCAGATTGTTGGACAAATTCATGGAGAATAAGGAATATTTTTAAAAGGCTATGTAATATGGTGGAGAAATCATTACTGATTTCATCAATCTTTTTAAGCCATATCTTCATGTGCAGAGTACTACTGTAGTTTCTCTAGCTGTTGCACCCATTATACCTGGTCTACCAACCTTAGCCTCAACTGCCATGACAGTCAGCTAAGCCCTTTCTCAGATCCGGCCAGTCATTCTTGACCAATCGCAGCCTATATCTTCTACTGCTCCTACTTTGGCTCCATCCATTTTTGAAGGTCTACCCTTACCCTCCTTGTCTACCACATCTTTCCCTTCCTCTACATCAGCACCATCTTCTGCTGCTGATAAAGTCAAGGACAAGGCGGGTCCCTGAAGAGTCTAGGGACTATTTTCTTTTTGATGGGATGTCATTTTTTGTTTACTGTTTGTATTTCTTCTGTATGTTTTATTCTGAACCTTTTTAATGAAAAATGCAGTGTTTCACTTCATTCTCTCTACTTTTTGATAATCCCAAAAGGGGAGGAACATGTACAAGTATTAGTATTCTAATAGTCGAGTCTGTTATTTTCTTTAATGTTTCATTTCATTTATATTTTTACCTATACATGATTTGTGATCATCAAAAAGGGGATATTGTTGGACTACTCATGCTTTAATCATGTTTTAATGATCACAAATCCTATTACTGTTACTTAATCTCAATCTTAATTGACCATCGTGTTAATTCTCTCCATCATGTTTTAATAATAGCAAGTCTTATTGATGTTATTTACTCGCTTTATTATTTACAAGTCTTATGCATGATCACCAATCTCACTTATATTATCAAGTCTTTATTTATGATTCAAGTTCTCCTACTCTCTACTGGTTAAGCTTAATCCATGTTCTGTATATTACTGTCTAAGTCTAAATATAGATATTTTTCTTAGTATAGACACACCGTGAAGGACAAACTGTGACCCAGACACCGTGAAGGACACACCATGACCCAGACACCGTGAAGGAAAAACTGTATCCCAGCCACCGTGAAGGACAAACCATGACCCAGACACCGTGAAGGACGCACCGTTACCTAGACACCGTGAAGAAAACACCGTGACCTAAACACCGTGAAGGACAAACCGTGACCCAGACACCATGAGATAGACACCGTGACATGGAGACACCGTGAAGCACATACCGTGAACCACATACTGTGAACCACATACCGTGAAGAAGATACCATTTACATAATCACTGTGACACCACTTCTTAACTTTTTGTCAATATTATTTAAATAATGTTAACAGTCATATTTTATGTTTTTAATGCAATTAATGTTATTTAAGGATAGTTGTTGGTATATCAGGAAATCGTATCTCGTACCTATGAAAAGGGAATCATTCCTACTGCCAGAATTCATGGAATATAAGGAATATTAAGATGCAGTACACGCATACAAGTGTGATGATACAACAAAAAGAACTTACATACACCTGAGAGCATTGTGCTGAACAAGAAGAACAATCTCAAGCAAGAAAGAGATTGAAAGACTTTTAAAGAACTCTCATGAGTGAAATCTAACAACACTGAAGAACACACGACGAATCAAGAGATCGTTTTCACTCCTGTAGAACACAAGCTGAACTACGACACTCTGTTTTTCAATAAAAAACTAGAGAAGGACTCAGAAGCATTCCTGCTGAATCCAACGAGTCCAAAACAGCATTGCTAATCACTATATCTTTCTAAACTCTTATCTTTTCTCTCTAAGTGATTTGTTTATTTACTTTCGAGTAGTGTCGTGTACTCTGTATATCTTACACACACACTGTCTCCAGCACTGAACTGGAGGATATCAAAATCCTCACTCCAAAACTCTTAACTCTTGTTTACCCACATCAACTGTGGAATAGGTCCTTGTGTGGCCTGGTCTTTGTTTTGTTTCCCATGAAGAACTATGGTAGAGGTCCCTGCGTGGCCTGGATAGTTTTGTAAACTATTTTTAACCCCAATCCAGGGTGTGGATCAAATTTATATAAATTTGAGAGGACTAAGTCTCGGCTTGCGATTGAACCTACTGTTATATATATTTTATGCATATTTAGTTTAAGTTTAAATTATACTACATATATCTTTTATATTCCACTGCTATTACTTTGAAATACATAACTATTTTAAAGCTACTTTGTTAGTTAAATTAGAAAGTGTTTATACTTATTGTAAATCAGTAGGTTAGCTTCAAAAGTTAGTTTAATCATATGGTTAAATTAACTGATACCTAATCAATCTTTGAGAAGCTAAGTGAACATATACAATCTATATAAATTCACCACAGTTTAACTAGTTTTATAAATTGGGTGATTTTAAATAGACAATATTTTAACAGAAATTTTAATTGGAACTCAATTCACCCCACTCTTGAGTATCCACTCCAACCAAAAATTAGCTATGATATTAGAAAAATAACATGAAACTAAATATATAACAAAATAAATAGACCAAATAAACTCACATACAAACCATTAAAATATATTTAAATAAATATCAAATAGTGGAAAACTTAATAGTAAGAAATTATACATAGCATTAATATTTAGTTTTTGGATGTAAATTTTAATCTTTAAGTTTATACACTTTGCATTGTGATCAAATATTGATGATAAAAGAACATATTAAACAATAAACCATAATTTGTGATGACTGATTATTCACATGCAAACCAAACAATCAACACATATTTATCACCACAAGTGTGAATGTAACAAATTCAAGTAATGACCTTCCATTGGGTTGTAAAATACTCACATTAATCACAAGCACATAACTTTTGAAACAGAAAATCAAACTAATTTACATAAGAGAGGTTACTTCAGAGACCCCTTATTTTAATTAATCAATTATAAATATTAAATATTAAGGTGATATTTGACTATGAATTTCTCCCAAAATATTGTTCACAATAACTAAAATATGAAATAATTGAACAAAGATATAAAATAATATAATATATAAATACAAATTATTATATATATAAAAATAATTAGGGGATGAAAATTTTAAAGATTGAAAATTGATAGGCTGATAAACTTATTGAAAATGCATCCATTTTTTATCATTGGGTTTAACTTAAATTAAAAAAATAGTTCTTTAATTATGAAAAAACCACCATATTAAACACTAACATGATCTTGAATTTGATACCATCAAACCTAGAGTAATTAAATTTTAAAATAACATAATTTTATTAAGAAATAAAAAAATATTAATTATCAATGATTAAACATGAAACACTCAGATACCAATTGTTTGAAATTTGAAATTTTCCCGTGATATAGTATCCAAAACTAAAAATGTACAGGTTCAACCATAAATAACCAAATAAAAAAGAATAAGCATACCAAGATCGGTTGTGTTAGATTTATTTTTGAGTTTGGTCATTTGGTTAAGATACCTAAACTAAAAATAACTTAAATAACATGTTAATTTCATGTTATAGATAATACATATAAATAATAATCACACGACCTAAGGATAGAAAGGTTTATTGTCTTGATTATTATCTACATAAATAACTTATTTGACAAAACTTGAAAACTCTTCTCCATAATCACACTCCTATAGAAAATTTTAGGAATCTCACGTGATATAATCATCTTCCTAACTGGGGGAAGAAATGTAATAAAGGCACAAGATTAGATGATTGATAAGGAAAAATATAAAAAAAATGTGTCATATCATAAACATGAAAGTGTATATTAGGAGGACATAAATATCTTAATAAATGATCGTAAGATCATATATGACAATCATTAAACATGATATAGCAACTTAATATCATGATAAGATTATTGGAGAAGCATAAAATTTATGAAATAGCTCAAAATACAAATCAATAATTATAAATCATGTGAGAAAAATATAAAACTACCTAATACATTAAAACTAAGGTGTAATAATGAAAAAATGGCATATCGGTAAAATTAAAATAATCATATAAGTGTAAAATACCTTCATAATTAACATGAAAATATGGCGCAACTATAGTCATAGGAAAACCATTATAAGAAAAACCATTATTCCTACTCTTATGTTAATAAACTCATTAAGTTCATGCCTAAATATGTGAGCAAATTAAATATGCCCAAACCTATGTGAACAAACTCATGGTATCCATTATTGGCTATCTCATGAGATATAAACTTAAACCAATGCATTTTAGGGTGATATAGGACCCCACCCATCATCATACATACAAATATTTGTAAATTAAAATAGACCATATTCATATCCTAAAGAACACATGGAAGATGAATGGATTTATTAAACCTTTCAAAAAAACATAACATGACACAAAATTTAGAAATCATGGGATATCAAAAATATCATTTTCCAAAATTAATCAAGTCATAATAAAAAATATAGAATGATTAAAAGATCACTTCATGGGCGATAAACCATAAAGGAAAAGTAGAAGTGAAAACACAATAGTTTTCACAAAAAAAATTAAAGTATGTTATAAAATATGAAGTGAAAATTAAATTAAAACAATTATTAGAAGGAAATACAAGACTTTTTAAAACATTAATTTAAATATCTTCAAATTAAAGATCCTTGAAAATAAACCTAAAAAAATCCTATAAATTTAGAGTGGAAAATGATGAAAAGAAATAACTTTATTAATATTCTTAGGATATTTTAAAGTAAAACACACATTTAAGAGATGTTAAAATTCATTCATTTCATAAAATCGATAAAATAATTTTTTTTAATATTAAGGAAAACATATTTTTATTTCATTAAATAAAACATTTTTTTTTTTGAAAAAAGATTCCATGGAAGAAAACATTCATTAATATGAATGGGAGTTTTTCTTACCAATGATATTATTTTAATTTGTAAAAAAATTATCAAAGAATTGTTTATTGAAAATTATAAGTAATTTCCCCAGGTAACACAATTAAGTACCATATAAAATATTTTAATGGTTGGATCAAATAAAACATGGATATTATATTCAATTATAAATAACTATGATCAATGAATCAGAAATTAATTCATTGAAACCCTTACCTTCAGTATTAATCAAAAAGGAAGTCATTAAACCTAATATAAAATAAATATAAACATCTTAATTACCTAATTTTTAATATTATTCATATACATTTTAATTTTCCCCTAATTTTTAATAATTCCCTTTGTTTATTCAATTTCCATAAACGGGTTTTTCTAATTTATACTAATTTTGTAATAGTGGTGTCATGCTCTATTATTTTTAAAAAAATCATCATTAAAAACCTATTAAAGGTACTATAATTGATGTTATATAATTTATTATAATTCTATAATTCCCTTATATAGGATTTTTGTTGTGTTTTGTGAAAAATAATTCAACAATGAACTAGTTTCGGGTTATATATTGTTATCGAAAGATTACCTTATTATGATCATTAATTAATTATTTTCCATAAATATTAAAATTAATTATATATAATAACCATATATATAATATATATTCATCAATAATAAACTAAAATAATCCATGATGTTGGTAGAGAAAAATGGAATGAATCCTTCCATGGGGGAGGTACTCTACACATGTGCATGGGTGAAAATTTCATTTTTCAAAGGAACGGGAGAAAGGATAAATATGTATATTTACTTAAGACTATTTAACATGTCATATATACAATAATTGTTTACTAAATTACAATTTTTTATATCCATTTTAG
Organism: Viscum album; assembly: GCA_963277665.1. Lineage (NCBI taxonomy): Eukaryota > Viridiplantae > Streptophyta > Magnoliopsida > Santalales > Viscaceae > Viscum > Viscum album. Next base: position 1,401,737,849 of record OY728148.1, on the reverse strand, counting down.
GTGTTGAAGGAAAATTAAACATGTTTATGAGTGGAGGCGGTAGACTGCACACATGCGCGATGCACATTTTCATTTTTCTAAATGGAAAAGGTAATAGTGGTTAATGATTGTGCCATAATTATAATAACATAACAGTATAATTATGATAATTTTGTTTTCATTTTAACATGTTGTAATTCACTTTTCGAAAGAATAAGTGAATATAAAGAAAAATAAAAGGATGAGTGTGGTTAGAAATTTATATCTCACTACATGGATTATCTCCTTTGTAAAGGGTGTTAAACCTTTGAGGGGTGGTATTATGGAAAAAAACCCAATTTAATTTGGATATTAGGGTTTATTATAGGATTTTTAATATATTTTTTCAAACTTATGGGGATTTTTTTAAGGGTTTAGGAGAGAAAGGACCCATTTGCAAGTGATAAGGGATGGCATGTTTTGTAAATAACCATAATTAAAATTCACTCTTAATGAAATTGAATCAAAAATTGAGATATAATGTTTATATTAAGTGATAATATAGATAAATTCCTTAAACATACATTCCCTCATATGTTATAAACATGGATGATTTCATTTTATATTAGATATTTATTTTTACAATTATAGCTTTTATCGTGGTAACTAGTTTATTCCTATGTAATTTATCCTTTATTCCTAAAAATAAAATGGTCATTTCTACATAATTTAGACGTAGTTATTCCAAATAATAAATATACATGAAAATATTAAATTTATAAAAGTTAAAAAAATTAAAAATAATAAAGGTATAAATTTATTAAAAATAGTTTTTTGAAAAACTATAATTTAACTTCTAAAATTCCAAATATGAGTTAATAAAATAAAACCTACATTTTTAAAATCATAAAGTCCCTAATAAAATAAATAGTTTTTCTAATAAAAAATCACAAATAAATATAAGATAATTCTGAACAAATTAATCTTAAGATAATATTTCCATGTTAAATCCAAAAATGAATTTATTTTTTTAAGTTCGTATCCTAAAATTTTAAAATTTTATTTTTAACTAAAATATATAATAAATTAAAAAAAAGTTTTATAGAAAAACAAATTTTCATATATTAACTATTCCTTTTCCTATAAACTATTTATTAATCTAGTGATTATCTTTCATTTATATCAAAATATATTATACCTGAAAAGAATAATATTTTAGAAAAAATATATTTTATTAGTTTCTTAGTAGTACTAATTGAGCTGATATTTAAAGTGAAGTTTATTTTTCCTTTCTCTCCTTTATAAATATATACATATATATAAGTTTATTTATTTATTTATTTATATTTTGTAATATTTTTTCCACTATTTATACCTTGTGATTCTACTATTACTTTATAAAAGTCTATATTTTTCTTATTTTAGAGTTTCATGTGAAGAAAACTCTTAAACATTATATTTATTTAAATAGGAATATGTTACTAAAACTTGGGTCCTTTTTTGTCATCAAAATAAATATATTTTCCCCTAATTGTATCCAAGATTTTCTTTTCTTTCTTAAGATATAAGTTAGAAGAATAAATTAGTGCATATGATTCTAGGGCCACAACCCTTCAGAAGCTAACAAGATGACCAACTTTTATTTTTTAAAGTTTTCTACATCATAAGTTGAGGAAATAATATATATTTATTTCTAAACATAAAATCTCATACTTTTATTAATTATATTAAAGATCAATATAACCATATATCTTAATTATTCACATAATCCAGCTAAATTAATGATAACATTTAAATACATTAATTCAAATATGGACCAAACATTGAATTAATATCCAATATTTAAAACATATTAATTGAATTACAATCCAATAATAATTAATGATGGACTTTAATATTAATCTTATATAGAAATCATAAATTGAATAAAAAATCCAATATATAATAAACATCAATTCACATATGGATCACACATTGAATTAATATCCAACATAGCAAGAAAAGAATTTAGGTTTAGTTAGCAATTCAGGTCTCAATGTAAAGTTTTAACTGATTTGAATATTCAATAAACTTATTAACAGTAACCAAAACATGTCCCATTTAATTAAACAAACTGAAAAGACTTGACCAATTTATAAATGAGTCAACCCAAACATAACATATCTAACCAACTTTAACAATATAATTATAATAAATCATTTAATTCGCATAAGTAGGATAAATATATTACAACTCTACTTCTTCTACACTCTATGACCATAACTCCTTTGAGAAGAATTATTAGTATGAAATGAAGCTCGTTGATCATTTGAATGAAGATAATGGGGTCTTATGGTGAGGTTACTACAAGATATGTTAGATGATATATAGTTATGACATCACAGACAAGCTTAGTGTAGATAATGAAAATTATCACTTCCCACCCCCACTGAAAACCACCTGGGTAAAACATGAAGCATATAGTGACCACCAAAGCCTATCTCTAATAGATTTAGTCTTGGAGACTAGCATTGAGTCTATATAAACACATATGGAAGTAATTATCCCTATAAATATAAATAATATAAATCAACCACCACTAAACTCTATAATGTAATAAATAAACCATCCCAGCATGTGAGTAATGTCATATATAACCAATAACTCCAAAATATAGGATCACAAGAAACTCTTATGGTAGCAACTCCATGACCACCAGTTGACACTAACAACATCTAAGAGGAATTAAATTTAAATCCATTCAAAAACTTCCTCTAACTAACCTAAAACACACACATAAACACACACACACACACACACAAACACACATATATATATAAGGGTGTTCATATGTGTATACTCAGTAGGATATTCCCCCAAACCTCTCCTAAATATGTCAAAAAAGTATATTAAAGTCTTAATAAATAAATAGTAAAACCAAATAATTACATGAACTATATTACCTATGATTTCATCTTCACAAAGTCCCACAAAACAATTATTTTATAGAAATACAAGTAACATAATATCAAAAAATATATAATAATAAACATAGTTTTCTTACACTTTCCCACTAATCTAGTTTCCCTATACCCCAATGTAACAAAATATAGTGCTCTAATCCCCTCCATAAATCATATCACTGAGTAAACCACATATTCATATCCATATCACAACCATAAATTTATAATCACCATCACATCCACATCATCATTTAAGATAACATAACTACATTACAAAATATATATATACACACTATACCTCATGCCATTTTAACCCATGTATATATATACATATCATAATCATTGGCTAGTACAACCTATATATATATAAGTAGTATAACCTTAAGTCTTCATAGGACCTAATTATATAAGTTTTGTAACCATATTTAACTACATCTAAGATGTATACATATACCATAACCATAAGGTAACACAACCCGTGTATCTATACTATTCAGAATAAAAGGGGTTTAGATGCCTTAAGATGGGTTGAATTAGTGTATTCATATTCTTCTTGAAAATATTATTTCCCCACTAGATCCTTTCCTCTTAAAAAAATCATCACTTAGTATGAACTCTATTGTTTACGTTGATCTTACACTTTCCTACTTTTTCTGATGATGATGCATAGAAAGTAAAGAAATAATGAAACCACAAGGAAATGTTAATTTTTACTTGCTTCACTATCACTAGGATATATACAATGAGCATAACAAAGTAGTATACCAATATACCAATCCACCAAATCTCACAACCAATATAAGTTTTAGAATATATCAATTCTATTCTCAAGATTACAACTTTACAAGATTAAGGGATATCTCACCACTTCCCAAGGATCACTCACTCGGTCTTACCTTCAATGGATCACTACTGGTGGAAAGGATCACCTTATTATTATTTCTTTTCTCACTACTATGGAAAGCATTTGTACCCATTTTATGGATATATATGTACATTAATTAGAAATATTTAATACATCTTCAAATTTTCATATATTTTTTGTTTAATTTATTTTTGGGATTCTCCTTCACTTCTGGGAAAACAAATTGATAAAAAACTTCCACTTTATAGAAACCTAGAATATACTTCTCTTTTTTATAGACAAATAAAATTATAAACTTGATAATTGGAAGGATATATAATGGTTTACAATTATTATTTTTTACTTTCTTGAATCTAGAAGTGAATGAAATCCTTCTACAAGTATTGTCAAATGGTTCAGATCATCTGTCTTCTTCTTAATCTGAATTTAGATATGACAATGATATCTCTCACTGTATAAAACTTTTGTGTATCTCCTTGAAAAAAACCCTAGTGTGTTACCCTATAGTGATACCACGGCATATAACCCATTGTGTGATATCCTTACGTGTAACCCCTTGTGTGAGATCATGGAACATAACCCTTTGAGTGGGATCCAAGAAGAAGAACCCTTTCATGAGATCCTAGAATGAGACCCCTTGCATGATATCCTAGACTGTAACCCCTTGTGAGAGATCTTGGTGTGTAAACTTTGTGTGAGATCCTGGTGTGTAACCCTTGTTCAAGGTCCTATAGGGATAACCCTTGCACAAGATCCTGGTATGAGATCCCTTGTGCGAGATCCTTGCATGATACCCCTTGCACGAGATCCCCCCATGAGATCCTATTTTTCTCTTGAAAATCACCAGACTCTATTCTATTCTCAAGGATCAAAAGAATTTTTTCTATTCATGTGGACCATGATACTTTTTTATGTTCTTGTGGATCTCAAGTCATTATTCATTTCATGTGGATCGTATGATTCTAGTGTAATAAATTTTTTAGTTTATGTGGATCATGTGATATCAATAGTAATTATTATACGTTCAACCACTATGAACATACTTCACTTAATAGGAATCCTTCATGAGATCCTTTCACAATAAATTTTACATATTATTTGAATATGAATATTCGATCCTAAGACTTTATTCTTCTCATGCAAAACACTTATTCAATGTCATTCATCTATACTTCTTTGCTTCACGTCAAAAACCCTTCTCTGGACTTTACTTTAGATAGATCTTTTAAGAAATTGTTTTTACCTCTTATGGATGGTTCATTGAGTATTTTTTGGAACACTACCACCTTCATAACTCCACAAATCATGGATGTCCATCCATTTCACTACCTCAATAGTCATCATCACACACTTCATGTGATCGCTTCACGTGATCAACTTCTGCATGTCATAAGCACTTTCCATGATCACTTGTCGCATGTTGAAAGTTATTTATTGGATCATCATCATTTTAGTAGAGTGTGTCTCATGATCCTATAATGAGATCCAATGAAAAACATGTGGTGTCTTCAAGTTCTTTATAGGATCACTCTGTGAGATCCTCTAAAAATTATGTGGTTCCTACAAGTTCTTTTCAAGATATATCTATGAGATCCTTTGAAAATCATACGGTGAATTCAAGGTGATTTGTATTTTTTCATCGAAATGTATTCTGAAAAAAAAATTGGTGTTTTCATGAACTCATCATGAGATATTATTACAATCCTGTGGTGATGTTTGATATCAGAAATTTATACTCTGTGATATCAGACATTCTCACATCGTGAGATCAGACACTCATGCACTGTGAGATTTGAAATCTTATACTCTGTGAGATCAGATATATCACCCTTCATGAGATCATACAAATTTCCATCAAAGTGACCATAAATAGTTTGCTCCATGAGATCAATAATCTTGTGCTCTATGAGATCAGGCATCTTGTACTCTGTGAGATTAGACATCTCACTCTCTACAAGATTAGGAATCTCACCATACATGAGATGAAACATATTTCCCTTTGTGGTATCATAAATATCTCCCCCTATGAGATAAAACATCTCACACACTACGTGATCATACATCTCATTATTTTCAAAATCAAACATCTCTCCCTCTACATGATCATTCATCTTGCGCTCTGCAAGATTAGTAAAGACATTCAAGCTCTACGATATTAGATTATAAATTTATTCTCATTCTTAATACCTCAATTTAAAACCAACATTCATCAAAAACTTCAAGACTTGTCAAAAAAACTATAAATCAAAAAACACAACTAAGAGGGATGTTTTCCAACATTCTCCCCATTTGGGATTGTTGACAACACTTATAGTCTTCAAGAACCAACTTGTTGACAAATCATGTGCATGAAAAACCATTTTCCTACTACAACTTCATATAGTGATCAAGGACTTCCTTAACATGTAATCTAAGACCACATGAGCCAATATCAGTATGATAAACAAGAGTATCTTGAAAATTTCATCGATGAATCAAATCATTCTCAAACTAGTTGTCATAATCCTTTTTAATACCAAATGATAGAACAACCCCAGCCTTCAGGATCACTTCTTGACATGTGCACATCTATTGCTTGCATCATGAACCCAAAGGAAACTCCTTTTCATGATTCTTATTCACTGATGAACCAGTTTTAGCATCATTAAATTTCAAACTCCCCTTGTTTCAGTTCTCCCTCTATCATCATCTCCCCTTTTCTTGATTAGGACATCCCCCCTCCTATCAATGAACATAAAGGCCACTCTTTTGCATTCTGAAAAATGGTAAAGAACACATGTGAGTATATAGGGGAAAATACACCATAAAAATGGGAGAGGGGGTTCCACATCCAAACTGTTCAAGTGTAGGGAGTCTACTGAACTCCAAGATCTAGTGGGTTCCACTTAGACACTTTTTTTGTTAAGGCCTTAATTGGAATGTTTGTAACCTATAGGTCAGTCAGCACATACTCTAACTTCTCAATCCCAATATCTATATTCTCCTTGATGAATGATATTTTATTTTAATATGAATTTTACTTTAAAGATGAACTAGATTTTTTCTAATATTTATAGTACTTGAATTATCACAATGGATACTGATCAAATACTTCACTTCAATTTTCCCTCTTTCCCATAGTATTCAATAGGGGATTCCATTATTTATGAATTTAGTCTCCCATATTCAATGATCTCCATGAATCAAATTTTTTATAATTTATAAAATCATGAGGGGACACACAATATTATTTTATCTCCTAAAATCCAAATAAAGATAAATTACCCTCCCCTTTTGTTCATGCACTTACCCTTATCCCATGAGACACCATAGGTTGACATATGAATACCACATGGATATGTAAACTTTATTAAATTTCAAATTTTACTCTATTTATCAACATTAGATTAAAATTTTGATTCTTTTATCACTTTTCAATATCCGAGTCATATTCTTATTTAAAGTTGTACACAACTAAAATATTTTCATCAAGTAAAATTACCACTTTTCATTGATTCATTGATAGATCCTCTAAGCCAACTAAGTTTTAACTTTTAGTAGGAAATAATAATTTAATCCAATAAACATCAATGTTTTCTATGTCACTCACTAAGTTCCATGGATTATGGTAGCATGGCATTCCTCAACTCTTCAAAGGACTCTCTTGTTAGATTAGGCTATATCAAATAGAGTATTTGTCATCATGTATCAAAAAATACATATATATTTTTACCAATGTTGATAATTAATACTAATTATTGAGATAAATCCATATGTTTAATTACTCTTTAGAATGGGGATACCATTTGCTGGATATGTGGTTGAATTTATCTTACATCTTCTAACTATTATAAAAATAGATAGTTGATACCACATTGTAATAAAAAAAATACAATCATGAAATACATGTTTTTTGTTTCTTCTACCACAATTGATATTCTCTCATTGGAAAAATAACACTTGAAGTGAGGAATGATACCAATTGTTAAATATTCAATGTGACTTCGAACAACTAGATCATTCAAGTATAGATTTGAAATCTATTCAATTTCACATTAGGCACTTTATCATATAATCTCCCTTTTCCACAGCAAGAAATATCTAGATATATATTTGACAAATAGAGTTTCTTTGTAACCCCACTTGTTCAATTTGATATAATATGTGAATTTCAAGAGTTTGGATTCTTCTTGTTGCATGTATCTCTATTCAAATTATGTACTCGTTCCCTTTCAGCACACACATACTCCATAGATTTTATCTCCCCATTAGTCCAGCGCCGGTCCTAGAAAATATTAGAAACATTTAACACATAGGGAGAGTGATGCATTTAGAATCCTCAATAATAGGATTGTTGTCGATTTTTATAGAAAAATACTTTAATATTTTCTTGAAATTTTCTTTACTCTTTTTTATCATTCTAGTTACCCAACCAACTTCAATAGTTTTGGCCATATAAATAGAAATTATTTACCAAAATTCTCATCCTTATCCTGATATGTATATTTTTTAGGTTTGGTATTTTTCACAATTTGGGGTTTAAACCCACTAGTGTAAATATCCTTATTTTATGATCCACTAATATTCCATCTTTCATGATTCTTTCTCTGATCTGGAATATTTCTATTGGCAGTCTTCTCTTCATTCTTCTTCTATTATATATTTCTTTCTCTTTCCTTTACCTCTCACCTTATGGAATGACATGTTAATTTATAAAGGAATTTATTATTCCAATTTATTTTATTAGTTATTTGAGACACCTCACTAGTTAATATTAAGGGTGACTCTTTCACTGAACTTACATTCTTCTAACTCAAAACTAGAATATATCCTCTATTTTTCTCCCATGTCTATTCAAATTCTTCCCTAGAGAGATGTTGTGAGTGTAACGGAAGAGGTTCATGGTATACATTTCTTTGATATCCTTATATTTATTCTGATACTTTAAAACTATTTTTAAAATTTTCTAGTTTAAATCTTGTATAGGATTTCTCATTATAGATCACTAGAGGTGGGGGTCTCCATTTAGGTTCCTTTTCCTTCCCAACTTCTTCCAACTAAAATATCATTCTCAATTCCCATTATTATCACATATATAAAATTTCTTGTTAAAAATATAGCTTGAATCATCATTTATCAGTTGAGATGTTGGTACATCTAGAGTTATTTTTCTAACATTGAGCTTCTGGGATTCTTGATACATACTCATGGTGTGTCCCAATCTTCTATAATAGTATCAGTTCATGGATTTTTTCTTCTGAAAGACTCTTACTTCATAATTCTATGGAATCTAATACTTATTATTAGATATATAAATATTTATATCTTCATAGTATGAAATATATATTAAATCCTCAAAAAAAACTTTAAATATGACTATGAATCCCACATAAATAGAACATGTTGTCATTAATTCCTATAAAAGACTTTTTTTTAGGTCTAATTGTAAAACCTATAAGATTTTTCACATTTTTTGATCTATTCATGGTTATCTTCCTTGCCTTCATGGAAGGCATTTCATTATATAAAACACCATATATTCACAATATTCTTAGCCTTTGGGATGAGATGTTCATTTCATATTTTTCCTCTGAAATAACCTACTTTATTTTCATTTAATTATTACCCACCGAAGGATAGTCAAATAATAAATGAAAATAATCATTCAGTTTGGGATTTCCTTTGGCATTAGATTTCTCTACATCTTACTTGAATAATTTTATCTCTTCTCCAATTTGTTGAATCTTCATATACCTTTATTCAAGTGGAGCATTAAGTTTTCTCTTGAGATTATTCCAACTACACATCTCATATTCTAATGAACATGATATCTTATCTACAATGTCACTTTGTTCCTTTATTCTAAAATTAATCTAAGAAACAGAGCCTTTAAATAACTCATCCTCTTGTTGTAGCCTTTGATTCTCATATACAAGTCCAGATAGGTGTATAGTAAAAACATCATTTCTAGCATACAAATTTAAAATTTCTACTAAATTAATATTCTTTCCTTTTTCATCTGAGTTTATTTTTTTCATCTATTCATATTGGGAATCATTCTTCTCCCTTAGATCTATGGAAACTTTAAAAAATATTTTATTTAAACCTTTTACCTTATTAACTTTAATTTATTGCAATTTGATATAGATATCTTTGGACTCATTTTCTTCTTTTTATTTCTAATCTAATTCTTTATTACATGGAAAACATCAAATTTTAGCCTTCTTGGAATTTATTATTCATCAGTAGTTCTAGTATCACTTGGAATATCAAGTTCTTCATTCATTCCTCCAACATCATTAAATGAGTAAATATTTTCACTTTTTGATTCATCCAAACCTTTTTTGAAATATTTATGGCTTCATTTAACTAAATCACGCTCTTTCCATGGACACTTCCACACTAAGGAATTCCACCAAACTTTAGCTTATTCTATGACGTTTTTACCTTTTCCATGACTCACAAAAATAATAGTAGACTAAACCATAAATTTCAAAAATTGAATAAAGTATTAAAATAAAAATAATATAACAAAATAAACCTTCCTAATAAAACCAATTTTTTGGAAAAAAGGGGCATAGATACCATTGTATGTGTAGTGAATTGGGGATGGATATTCTTTTCAAAATTCATTCTACCTCACTAGACCTTGATCTCTTTGTTATAGGTGTCAATTTGTTTTCTATTTATTGTTTATGTTGATCTTATTCTTTCCGAATTTATCTGATGATAATACATATAATGTAAAGAAAGAAAGAATTCATTAGGACATGTGGATTTTTACTTGGTTCACTCTAATTGGGATATGTCTAAGAAGAATACAAAGGAAATGTAACAATGTACCAAATACACTAAATATCACTACCAATATAAGTTTCAGGATAGAACACTTTTATATCTAGGATTAATTTCATACATGATTTAGGGATATCTCACTACTTCCCTAGTTTTACTCCATTTATCATTCTTTTGATGGATCACTGCTAGTGGAAAGTATCACCTTATTCATCTTCCTTTTCTCACTGCTCCATAAATGATCCATACACTGTTTATGGACATGTAGTTCCCTTCATTAAAAATATTTAATTCATCCTCAATTATAGTTAGATACTCTGTTGAAGTTCTTTATGGTATTCTCCTTAACTTTTTGTGAAAACACCTTCATGTAGAACATCCACTTTGCAAACACATAGAATAAACTTATATTTTCTATAGACACAAAAATTATAAAATTAATATTTGGAAGGATATCCAATGGGTTCGAATTATTCTTTTCACTAACTTGGATATAGCAGTGAATAAAATCCTTCTGTAAGTAATGTCAAATGTTTTAGATCATCTTTATTCTTATTCTTTTGGAATTCATATATGGAAATGATATTTCTCACTGTTTAATACTTGTTTTTATCTACTTTCATAAAACCCTAACATGTTATACAAGCATGATACCCTGGATCATAACCCCTTGAGCGAGATCCTGGTATGTAACCCCTTTTATGACATCCTGGCATGACCCTTTGGGCGAGATCCTGGCACAAGACCCCCTATGCGAGATCTTGGAGTGACTCCCCTTGTGAAAGATTCAGTAATTTAACCCCTTGCATGAGATCCAGATGCATAACCCTTCCATGAAATCCTAATTTGTAACCCATGCACATGATCCTGATATGAGACCCCTTGCATGAGATCATGTTGTGATACCCCTTGCCCGAGATCCTGGTATGAGACCCCTTACACAAGATCCATCTTCAAGATCTTATCCTTCTCTTGGGAATCACAAGGCTCTAATCTATTCTCATGGATCATGATAATATTTTTTCCATTTGGATCATGAGACTTTATTCTATTCTCACATACCGCAATATTTTGTTCTGTTTATGAAGATCGCATGACTCTAGCACAATACCATATACAAGTTCAATACTACAAAAATGGCCTATAACAGCTCTAGAATAGGCCTTTATCAATGCTAAAAAGGTGCTGAAATTTTTAGTGTAGTTTAAAGCCTAAATATTTTACTAGGGATAAAAATAGATGTTAAAGGACCCCTTTAGTAGTTCTAAAAAATAGTTGTTAAATGGGTACTTTAACAATACTTTTTTAGCACTGTTAAAGGGGCCTTTTAACAGTGCTTTTTAGCATTGTTAAAGGGGGCCTTTAACAGTGTGGTTTTAATTATGATAACGGATAAGTAATTAAAGGGGTAAAATTATATTTTTTTTGGACTTCTATGAGCCTGAACACCTTTATCAGTGCTTCTACAACACCTTTAACAGTGTTCCCCCCACCTTTATCAGTGCTTTTCACCCCACCTCCCAGTTTATCAGGCCTTTAAGAATTTACAGCCTCATACATGCCCACCTAGATTGGAAGTCTTCACCTCTCTTTTGAAGATGGAACGCCTTTAACACTACCCCATGTTTTTTTCTGTTTATTGATATTTCTATTTATTTAAAAAAAATTGAAATATATATTTTTTATTCATATATTTTTATAATTGTTTTTAAATAAATTTATAAAATATGTGTGTGTGTGATATATGTGTACTTATATTTATTTAAATATATTATATATTATATTAATTTATATATACTAGAATATAATATAAACATATATATTTTTATTAAAACACACATATATAAATATATAAGCATTATAAATATATTTTTATAATGTCAAAAATGGTTAGATATTATTTTAAATACTTTTTAGAATATGTATTTATTTATATATATTATAATATACATTTATACATAAATATGTTGATATATGAATTTATATGAATGATTTATTATAAGAAAAACTACGTTGTGAAAATTGCTAAAATTTATACATAAATATATTGATATATGAATTTATACATATTAGAATATACATTTCTACATAAATATCTATTTAATTGTAAATAAAAAAACTTTGTTAAAAATGGTAAAATTTTAAATCCATAATATCAATATTAATGTAATCCCAAGAAAAAAATTTAGTCCCCACTAGAAAAGGGGAAAACCCCATTAAACGAGACTTAAAATCCATCAAATGTTAAAAAAATCAGGGTACCCCTTCTAAAAAATCATTTTTGGAGGCCTTAAGAGCCTTTTTTTTCTCGAAAAATGTGACAGAGGGTTTACCCTAAGTCACTAGGCTTTATAGCTCATTGTAGGCATTGATTTGATATTTGGTAGATCCTAAATGGACACCCAGATCAAAAGTTATTTTTGTTTGAATTTTGAGTTATATTTTCAACATATTTTTGATATTTTATTAATTTTTTGACTTTTTTATTTTCAAGTTTATATTAAATGAATATTAATTAATAATAACTAGAAAATTATTGATTGAAAATATATTTTTTATTTATTTTATAAGTCATTTTCACTAAATATATTTTATATTAAGTGTAAATTTTTATTTACCTTATCTAAATAATATTTAAATTATATATATATTATATTTATACCAATATAAATATATTAATATATTATTTTCAATGAAATATTTTTTTTGGAATATACCCTTTATCAATGCTACTAAAAACACTAATAAATGGGGGTATTTACCAACACTTCAAAAAAACACTGATAATCGCCCCCTGTAATCATTACTTTTTTAGAAGCACTGATAAATGACCCCATTTATCAGCACTTGTAAAAAAGCACTGATAAAGGAACCCCTTTAACAGTGCTTGTTAAATAAACCCTTTAACAGTTCTAAAAAACATATTTAAAGACCCCGTTTAATAGTGATTTTTTAGCACTAATAAAGGGGGTCTTTAAAAGTGTTTTTAGCTATAATTTTTAAATCCCCAGTATTGGATGAACCAAGTTCTTTAGTAGTGGTTGTGTAGATCATGTGGTATCAGTAGGTCTACTTATGCATTCAACCACTCGGTGTATACTTCACTTCATGAGACTCCTTCATGAGATATTTTTACAAGAACTTATACATATGAAACATATCACAAGATTTCACTACAAGACTTTATTCTACTCATGCGAAACAATTACACGATGTTAATCACATATACTTCTTCACTTTATGTGAAACACCTTCTCTTTAGTTTTCCTCAGAAATATATTTTTATAAAAACTTTTTAACCTATTGTGGATGGGTCATTGGTTATTTATGAGAAAATTAACACTGCCTTAACTCCAAAAATCAGGAGCATTCATCTATTCCACCAACTCAGCAATCGACATCATGTTCTTCATGTGATCGCTTCATATGATCACCTGCCTCATGTCACAAGCACTTCACATGATCACCTGATGCATGTTGCATGTTCTTTTTCTTATATTCATAATTTTATTTAAGTGTGTCGCATGATCCAATCTTGATATCCAATGATAATAAGGTGATTTGTTCAAGTGATTCACAATATATCTCCACAAGATCCTCTGAAAATCATGTGGTGCCTTCAAGTGCTTCATATGGTATCTCCACGAGATCCTTTCACAATTATGCGCTGTCTTTAAGGTAATTTCTATAATCACAATATGGGATGTTTTGACAATCATTTGGTTCTTTTCATGAACCCATCATGAGAACTTTTAAAAATCATGAGGTGCTTTTTGAGATCTTACATTTGTGCTTCATCAGATCAGACATTCACACTCCATGAGATCACACATTCATTCTCCACAAGATCATAAATCTATCCCTAATAAAGATCAGAAATATCATGCTTCTCTAGATTAAACATATCATGCTCGATGAGATCAAACATCTCACCTTCCATGAGATTGGACATCTCATAATATGCATGATTAGTTCAGACATTCACGCTCCATGAGATCAATTCAGACATTTATGCTCACTCTTCATACTTTCTTTAATAACAATCTATCATCAATAACATCAAAACTTTTCAAAAAAAACAATCAAACCAAAAGCACCACTAGGAGGGGTTTTTTCCAACATATACATACCATACTATGTTTGGAAGATAAATATGGATGGGGGGATTAGTTGTCCATCCAAAACACATCTAATCAAGTTAAATCCTCCCAACCAACTAATCAATAATGGTTAAACACACTATGTACATGGAATTATGGAAACTAACAGATGAAATTTTTGCTAAAACCCCATATCTCTTAAACTAGACTACCTCAAAGTGCTCTCGAACACCTTAAATACCCTAAAATGAAAAATGTTCTAGGAAATTAAGATCCTTTAAATTAGATACCACTCAAACGATTCTTCTCCCCAAGAATCCAAAATCACCAAAAAGGAGGAAAAACATCCTTAAAAATAAACATCTCATGGGATACCTCTCAAACATAAATCTCACCATTATAAGAGCACATAGAGCATATCATAGCCCAAAAAATGAAAAAATCAAATCTTAGAAGTAATAGGGATTAAGAATATCTCATAAAAATAGAACAATTTATACATATCATCTGAACATGAATCAAACATAAAAAATATAAGATATTAATAATGATTATGGGACTCATTTTCCCATGTAAAATCTTACTAGCCACCGTGTTTCCATAATATACAAACCAATTTAACAACTCATATTGATGGAACCTTCTTTTGATCATCCAAAATCTCAACAAGCTACTCCATAAACATTTCAACTTATTTAACATCCAACTCACCCCAATAAATTACATGGGAATCATCATAAAGGTACCAATGAAGTTGTTATATGTGTACAAATTATTGTATTGATGTGTGTGTGTGTGTGTGTGAAGGTAACAACAACTAATACACAAACTCACTAACACACTCCAAAATATCAAAAGACCAAATCGATTGAGGGGAAATATTACTTGAACAACTAAAGCTCCACTTCCTATATGGAGTAAAACCTTTAGACAAACATGATATTCAATGCTAAACTCCAAAGATATTCTCATAGGAACTGTATAATACTTATGATGATCATAAAAATCCTTCATATTCTCACAA
The DNA here is from genome assembly GCA_963277665.1 of Viscum album. Lineage (NCBI taxonomy): Eukaryota > Viridiplantae > Streptophyta > Magnoliopsida > Santalales > Viscaceae > Viscum > Viscum album. The sequence continues at coordinate 1,401,722,186 of OY728148.1, read as the reverse complement.
AACACATTCACCTTTTATGTTATACTTGATACTAATTCAATTCCAAGAATCACTAACTCTCTAATCTTGATCTGGCATAGTGGATATCTGCAAGGTTATCTATATAGAACTATGAATGTATCCATTTAAATAGATGATTGCAACTAATTATTTCTAGAAAACTAAAACAAGTCTTGTTTTATCACCCATGATCCTCTAAAATAAAGAACACATAAATGCAACATGTCCTCAAAAGCTAGAATTGTATACTCAATTTGACCGTTAGTTTGTAGGTGAAAAGTAATGTTGAGGAATAAGTGAGATCCAAAAGCATGTTGAAGAACCATAAATACCCATAAGGATAAATAAGTTTCTTTGTCAAAAATTATTTTCATCAAAACCCCCTAAATACACAAAAACACTTCAAAATATTTCCTCAACAAAACATTAACTTCACTAAACTCCTTGTCCATCTATAAGTGAGATGACTTCATCAACCAAGCCCCAATCACCTAGATAACATCATATCCACCCAAAAAATGAGTTAAATTAGTAATGAATTCCATTGATACATCCCCACACTTAAACAATGTAATATATAGCAGCTACAGCAATCCACCTGGACCAATATATTTTTCCATCCCATTCTAGAAAATAAAACACTGAGACACAAACCCCGCTACTGTCCTCTTTATCCTTGGATGCCAAAACTAAATCCTCAAGGAATGATAAATATTATTTAAAATAGTATATATATCTAAATTTATTATATGAAACTCATAGAGAAATTCCTAGTGCATTGTTAATGGAAAAATAATCCTCTAAAACAAAACCTGAAATTGATCATCCTTAGGTCCTCTTTTAGAGGAATCACTAGAGACAAAGAAAATCTGCCAAACTTCCACATTAAAATCTATTATGTAAGACTCCCACACACACTAAACCTTGGTGGGATTAATTTTAATTTGATAAATACATACTCTAACATAAACTTATTTTATATTAATATGAAAAAATGATGTGACCAAGACCCACATCCCTAGATCTGGTGCTAAAAAATACATTATTTAAACAATAATTTTGATACAAAGTGATATTAACCAGCCTAAAAATATCTATATTTTACATCATTTCCATAATTTAAGAATTGAATTTTACAAATAATCTCACTATACTAGAAACCATGGGTTTAGTAACCTTGATAACTGGATATATATGAAAATAATTTTATAACACTCACAAACATTTCTCCATAATTGAGCCACACTAGACTCCCTTATAAACTTTTCATAAGTAATAATCATATTCATAAATAGGGGAATGGAAATATAATATATTTTTTAGATCAAACACTAAGTAAGGGAAAAATCATCAATATTTCATCAAGTGTTAGATGACAAGAATGTGAGAAAACATGATCATGGGATAAATATATTATTAAAAATAATGTGAAATAATAAGATTTGTTCTAAAGAAATAATTGAATTGAATGTCATCTCAAATGATCAAACATATACAATTTAATAAGAATTTACTAACATGAGATAATAAATATGTGCCATTATATCATAACATAAGCATATAACATTGAAATACAGAATAAGAAAAAGCATAGGAACTAATAACCTAATAGATTAGGCATTACTACCAAATTCTCAAAACATGGTAGGCAGGTGTACACAACATGTGTACCCTCTTGGGATTTAGATAAAAACTTGTGTAATCTATTGGGATTGGTAAAAAAAAGATGTGTATTATATTTTCCATGGGTTATCAACATGTGTAACATCTTTAGCTTGGGATAACAACAAGTATACCCTATTTATATTAGGATTACAAACCATATACCCTCTTAGACTTGGGATAATAAACCATGTACCCTATTTGGATGGTATAATAACTCATATACCCTATTGGGTATGGTCAAAAAAACTATGTCTCTCTTGGACTTTGGATAACAACTTCGATACCCTCTTGGTAATATGTTAAAAACGTGTGTGCCCTATTGGGCTTGGCCTAAAAACCTATGTACCCTATTGGGATTGGGTTAATGCTCACGTACTCTTTTTTATTTCAACGGATATAATTTCAAAAAATTAAATGGATTAAGATATAGAACCTAACCATCACATAATAATCAACTATACATTTATGTTCCAAGAGAAAATGGTATCATTCATTTTTCAAACATCACATGATTAAAAACTCATGGAAAATTGATGGGATTCATAAAAACATCCATAAAAATTATTCAAAATCCATAAAAATGAATAATTTGGATATTTTTATAAGAATATATACTCAATATATCATAATGATCATTAATAATGTTGACATATATGGAAAATGCCTTTTCATTATTATTGGGTAAATCACTATGAAAAATAATAAGAAATTATGGTTTTCCATTTCAAAAATGAAAAGAATAAATTTTATTTGGAAAACCATATTAAAATAAATAAAGTAATCTTAATTTATAATAATTTAAATAATTGAAAAATACTACGTTCATATAGAAAAATATTAAAAATGGATTTCATAAAACATTTTTAACATTATCATAAAAAGAGGAAGATATGGGTCTCCTTAAAAAAGGTACATGGTGTTGAAAAGAAGATTATTTTCAAAAATTATTGTTAAATAAATATAAATAATATGTCCTTCTAAAATATATACAGGCTTTCTTGAAGAAATTTTTAGTGTAATATAAAACATATGATCATGAAAAGAAATACCTTTTTAATATTTTAAAATGCTTTTATTGAAAACCTACTTCATAAATTGAAAAATAAAAAATAATTTTTAAAAATTATAAAGATAAATAAGAATTTAACATTAAATAATCCATAATTTTTTTCTAAAATAATAATGATAACACTTGTTGGAAGATAAAATATGTACATTAAATAAAAATGTCAACTTCAAGAGGATGGGAATTAATCTTAATAATGTTATACTATTATGAGAAAGAAAAAAATTATGGAAGGTGATTTGATTTTAGGTGTAATTTGACATTGATAAAAATATAAATTACCATAAAATAAAATATTACGTTTTAAGAAACCAACCATAGAAGAAACAATTTTAGGATGAAACATTATAACTCAAAGAAAGGGGTTTGAGATAAAAAAAAATTCTTACCTTGTATTCCTGCTTAATTGAATGCACTATAACTTCCTATAAAACAAACATAACTCTATTAATCGCTTATTTTAAAACCTTATTCATATCCACTACATTTTATACACTTAAAATATAATTATTTATAAAAAAATTACTAGTTATTATTATTTTATTTTCATCATTTGATGTTTTTAATTTTAATCCTTTTTAACATGAATTGAAATGTCGATGTTGATCCCCTTTATTTGATACCATGTTAATCATACAAATATTATTTAAGGTAAAATAATAGAAGTTTTATAATGATTTAAAAACTTAAAATTTAATTCCATGCGTGTTTTAGTCATGGTTATTAAAGATGAAATCGATGGTGTGTGTGTGTTTATGTAATTTTCAATGAACAAGGGTAGTATATTAATAATAATTTAAATATTAATATAATAATTAAAGAACCATAATCTAGGAGTTATTTTATAATTTAAGTCCATTAATACCATTATTTATGTATCCATATTCATCCATGATATAAATTTATATAACTATTCATGTAGGTCTTTAATTCTACACAAACAATAACATGCTATAATCGATGAGTGACTATGGTTTAAAAAGTGATTATTTTGGAATGATATATTTTTTATAGAAGAATAACTAAATTATATATATTTTTATAAGGTATTGAATATTGTCTTAAGAAATTTATATAATGAATAAAATACTATAGAGATAGAAAATAAAATATGTCACTTTGTGGAGGTGGGAGTCCACACAAACACATATTTCATGATTTCATTTTCCATAGAATAAAAGAATCTTTCTAATTTTTTTATAATTTCTATAATATTAATCGAATAAATAAAATTTTATAACCACCCATGTAAGTAGGTGATTAAAAAATAAAACACATCATTTATGGAGGCGGTATTTTCATGTATACATAAGGACGTTTTCATTCTTCAAAAGAAAAAGTGTGAAAGGTAGGTAATGTTTATTAAATAAACATAAAAACATTTAAGTATAAAAATAATTCAAATTTCATAATTATTTCATGTTTAAGGTAGTTTTTTAGTAAATTGATAGTTAAGAAAAAAAATTAGAGAGTGATTAGTAATTACAATGAGAATTTGAACTTTCTCTTGAAGTAATTCTTAGAAATTGAAGAATTACGACAATTTATTATAACCATAGGATTAAATAAATTTAATATTATTAGTATGGAACTAAAATGGGAAGATTTAAATAGGAAATTATAATTTTTATAGTGGATTTTAAGGTGTGGTGGAAGGATACTTTTATAAGTGAATGTAATGGAAGTTTTGTAAATATAACATCTTAATATAAAAGGAACACATGTTTCACATGGAATGTGGATTTAAAAGTGGATAATAATGGAGAGGAGATAATTTTTTGTTGATAAACACGTCAAACACTCATTTTTATACATGTTTTATCTCTTTTACACTTGGTAAAACACTTTTTACCTTAATTTTTTATTATTGTGTAACTATATTTTTAACATTGGTAACTAATTTTTATAACAAACAAAGAAAAATATCTTATTGCATATTTTATAAATTCTTATTTAAAATATGTAAACTATTATATAAAATAAAATTTCTATAGTTGAGAAAATTTAATTTCAATATTAACACACATAACACGTAAAACCCAATTTTAGAAAAACTATGTCGTTGAATGCAAAAATAGTGTTTAGGATAAAATTATCAATGTTGTCGATTTATATAAAATTGATTGGTTTATTATTACACAAATAATAGTTATGTAAATTTCAATGCAAGAGAAAACTGAATTCCACATTGAGAAAACATAATTTTAAAAACGGAGTAAAATAGTTTATATTAAAATAAATATTACTTAAGTTTCAAAAATATTAAACATGGGTTTTCTAAATTCAACATATTATTTTTTTAAATAAATAATTTTATTCCTTAAAATCTTTTTTTATGAAATTTTTTTATATGTTTTAAATTCATATATAGTTTATGGCAAAGTTATAAAATCTATTTTATTTATAAAAAACATATTTGTTACTACTCACTTAATAATAAATTTTTCTATGAGAAAACATAAAAATTCACCCTATGATAATTTTTACATGATTAATTAAAAATATAAGTTAATTTCATATAATTAAAATTATAAAATTATAAAATTTATCTTTTAAATTAAAATACAAAATATAAATAAAAAATATATTTATATAAATATAAACTTTTAAACACTAATTGCTCTTAGTCTTATTTCATATTAATATATAATTAAATGGGTGTTAATATATTAGTTTAAAATATTACATATTATTTGAATCATCTTATAAAAATGATAAATTAAATTTATTAGGTGAAGTACACATCACTTTAAAAAAATAGTTCTTTAAAAATATCTATTTTAACATTTAATAGTTTTAATCACATTTCATTAATTATTTATATTATAACCATTAAATATAATCCATATATAAATCATTCTTTAAAAATAATACAAAACATGTAATTAATTTAAATATAAGTTTATATAATAAATCATTTTATTATTATATTTAATTTACTTGATGCTTTATTGTTGTTATAACTTTCTTTTTGATGTTTCAAATCATATTGCATTATTTTAATACGGTGTGTCATATTTTGTTTAATTTGATGCTCAGTGTGAAGGAATATTTTCAACATAGTATTTAATTGAAGGAAAGTACTATTTAAAATATAAATATATAATAAAATTTTGGGGAGTTTCATTCTACCCCCTTGAACAAATTGTGTTCGCGTAGTTTTAATTACCATTCACTAATGAAAGAACCTAAGGGATCCATAAAAACTGATGATATATTTTATTATGAGATATCAAACTCACAATATTAAATATTATGTGACCCATAATTTATTTCATAACATGATTGTATTGAGATTTTTCTTTCTCTCAATAATTTGTACCAAATTTGCTTCCTTAGTTAGTTATAGGAGTTTCTAGCGATATAGATTTCAAGGATTCATTTTCATGATTCTATTTCCAACCAAATAATGAAACTAAAACAGTTATGATAATATCAAATAAAATCATAGTAAATGATTTTATGAATATTTAAACTCAATCTTAATATGTATTCTCCAATGAAACATTAATTTTAACCAATCATACTTTCAATTAAACTATGATATAATTATATCAACATATAAATCTTTCATTTAACCTTGGTTGTCTGTGGTCATATTACTATTAGGTTCTCTAATCTAACTAGTTATATGTTATATACCAGAATTTTATTTAAATACTATATAATAGTTCATAAATAATATGTGAATTAATAAATAAAATCCCTTAGGAGTGTAAAACAAGGTGTGTATTTATGCATATTATTCATGCATCGAGTGATGATTGAGTTAATACCCAATATTCCACTTTCAGAGTAACTACCCCTAGGTATATTTTTTTAGTGACTGTATCCACTTATAGTATCAAGATTAGAATTCCATTACTAGGAAACAACATAATCCCAACTTTACTAAAATAGAATGATGTTATCCTGCATTTTGGGATTATCCATATCATTTTCACTAAAGTTATATCATCCTAATCCCCCAAAAAATTAAACTAATCTAAAAAAATAACTAAACCTTGATTTGACATAAACTGAGGAAACCCATACCTTCACTTCCATATCTGGTGCTAAAAACACATTATTAAAACTCTATATTTGAAAAAAAAAGTGAGATGAACCAAGATAAATAAATCTCTTTTTTACATAATTTACAAAAGTTAAACATGGCATATCAAAAATAATTTTACAGCCCTAGAACCAAAACATTTAGTGTCTTTTAGGAATATTAACATAGGAAACTTATTTTATAACACTTTTGGACATTTCTCCATAATTGAGCAACACTATACCCTCAAATATAATTATCATAATTTGTAATCATCTTTATACCCTAGGGAATGAAAATATCAGAAATGGGTAACCTAAAATTACAAGTAATGGAAAAACTCATCAACATGTCATCAAGGGTTAGATAATTATCATGTTAGAAAACATGATCAATAGATAAATATATTATTAAAAATAACATAGAATAATAAGAGTTGTCCTCATGGCATGATAGAAGAACTTGTAGTCTCGGATTATCAAACATATACCATATCATAAGAGTGCAGAACCATGAGATAATAAACATGATCCATGGTAGCATAACAGATGTATATAAAAAGATATTTTTCATAAGAAAACATATTTCAAATCATTACCAAGTGGAGAAAGCGTTGCAACCTGATTCTAATAATGTATAAGACTTGGGATAACAACTCATGTACCCTCTTGGGCTTGGGACAATAGGCCATTTCCATCTTAGGATTGATTTAACAACCTATATTACATCTTGGGATTGGGATGAAAACCTAGGTACACTCTTGGTCTTGGTACAACAACCCATGTCCCCAATTATGATAGGGATAAAAACTTGTGTACAGTCTTGGGCTTAGGATAACAACTAGTATATCCTATTGGGCTTGTATTAATAACTTGACTACCCTCTTTGGTTTGTGATAACAATATGTGTGACCTTTAGGGATTGGAAAAAAAACAAATGTACCCTATTGTTCATGGTATAATAACCTATTTACCCTCTTGGGAAATGGATAACAACTCGTCTACCCTCTTAGGATTGGGCTAAACACCTGCATACCCTCATGCACTTGGAATAACAACCCATGTACCCTCTTGGGATTGGAATACTTCCAATGTAACCTTTTGAGCTAATGATATATAAAACATAAAATAATGAATTTTAGGTAGATATAAGATATGAACCATCACATAATAATTTTCCAAATATTTTTGTTCTAGTAGGAAATGAAAACATTCAATTTTCAAACATTCAATTTTCAAACATCATTTAATTTTCACATGGAAAAGAGATATATTTCATCAAATATTCCATATAAAATTTCATAATGAACATATAGAAATAATGTGGATAATGGTATAAGATCATAAAATCAGTGTTACATGAAGAGTATAAAAGATGTTTACATTGATAAAAAAATACCTTTTCAAGATAATTGAGTAAATAACATTGAAAAATAAGAGGAAATAACTCATTTATTTTAATATAATTAAGAACCATGTTTATTAGTAAAACCATATTAAAATATGTAAATGAATATTTTTTAATAAGAATGACCATAATGGAAAAATAATTTATCCACACAAAAAAATCTTAAAAAGATATTTTAGAAAACAAAAATTAATATATAAAGATGATGTTATGGGTCACTTTTAAAAGTTAATTTTGAGGGATTGACAAGAAGACCTTTTTCAAACCTTATTTTTAAATAAATATCAATAATATATCCTTGAAAAATACATAAATTGTTTTTTAAGGTAATGTGAAGTGGAAGATAATACATAGGATCAAGAAAAGAAAAATCATTGTAATATTTTCAAATACCTTGGTTGAAAACCCACATCTTAAAATGGATAATAAAATTTCATTTTAATGAAAAATGTATAATAAAATATCAAAGTGTTTCAATTATTACAAGATCTATCGTTACTCTCTATACATCCACAGAAACATGGAAAACATATCCACAAACCTTCTTTATTAGTGCATTAATAACTACATTCCATTTCCTTAATGTAAAAGATACGTCGAATTCATAATCCAAAAACAACTCTATCCAATTTCATTGTAATTTAATCAAACCAAAATGAGATAAAATATATCTCAAATTTTTATTATCAATAAATACCACAAAGTTATCACTTGTGAGATAGTTTCACCACAGCTTTATGAATAAAAACAACTACGGAAACATCGAGATTATGGGTAGTGTTGTTACATTCATGAGGTTGTAACTACAAAGACCCATTGGAAATTACCACTCTCTGCGAAATCAGAATTCAACCTAATCCAAGTAATGATTCTTCATGGAAGACCTTAAATATAACACCCACATTTTGTAGACAAATAATAGGATCAATCACAAGCTTCTCATTTAGGTACTCAAAATCAGTTTGACACTTGTTCGACTATAAAAAAATCCTAGTACTTTCTATAAAAGGACATTAAATAAGTCACAATAAATTAACATTTAGTCTTATACCTATTGTAATATCATGTGATACCAATGAATCTTTAAACCCCCACAATATTCTTTTGGATACCTAAGAATTAGCTACCTCAATATTTGAATGATCAAAAGCTACTAAGATACAACATATCTTGGAAACCTTTAGAATAGCTCTCAAATAGTGAACATGATCCATATGTAACTTTTAATATAAGATGATTCCATCAATGAAAAAAATCAAAATCTAATCCAAGAACAAATTAAACACAAACTCCATTAGTCCTATGAATATAAATGATTCATTAGTGACATCTAAATACATTACCATAAACTCAAAGTTTCTATAATGGTTTCTAAAGGAATTCCTTGGGATATCTTGTTCCTTTAACCTCATTCGATGATACCCAAGACATAAATAGATCTATATAAACCAGCTATCTCCCTTAAACTATTTGAACAAGTCATTAATCCTTGGGAGAATATAGAAACTATTCATCATCACTTGGTTCAGATCATAGGAATTGACACATATCCACAAACTTCCATCTTCCTTATTTGTGAAAAACACTAGATAACCCCAACACAAAAAATTATCTTTACTCTAAATCCAAATATTCTAAAACTAAAAATGAAACATCCTATACAGAGACATCAAAATCAGATAGATTTTGGGCCATAACTCTATCCAAAACTCAAGATCACATTAGGGGGAAGAGTAATAACCTATTTAGTAAATACATTAGGAAAGTATTCTAGGAACATTTGAAACAACTCTACCAAAATCACTATTATAATTCCATAGACCCACACACCCAGATATTGTGATAAAAAAACTTTATCTAAACACTAAATTTGATACAAAGTGAGATTAATCTATATTTATTTTGCATAATTTACATAATTCAATCATTACATCTCACAAATAATCACCCAATACCAATAACAGAAGTTTTAATTTCTTTGAGGATCAACGACATAAGAGAATTATATTAAGATACTTTTGAATATTTCTCTATAATTATGCCACACAATACTACCTTATAAACTCTTCATAGTTTATAATCATCTTTATAAAGTAGGTAATGGTAACATAAGAAAGGGGTGATCTCAAATTCTTATTAATTGGAAAACTCATCAATATTTCATCAAGGGTTAGATTATAGGAATATGAGAAAACATGAGTAAGGGATAAAAAATTTATTAAAAAGAACAAGGAAAAATAATATTGACTCAAAAGTCATGATACAAGTACATGTATTATCAAATGAATAATCATATTCCATGGTAAAAGAGTATGGGTAAATAATTATGATCTAAGGGAAATAATCATAGGTATATATAAATATTTCATGTCATTGAAACATTACATAATAAAGAATTATGGAATATTAACCAATAAATTGGAGGGTGATATTGGACCCAAGCCATAAATTAACCATACATATGTGTTCCAATTTTAGGAAGTCACTCATCACATCATAAAGAACCTAGGGAAATAAAAAATCAGTTTCATAAAGTTTCAAAATAGTATCACCAAAATTGAGCTCAAGAATCTAAATGTTTGATAACCAAAATTTAATATTTATATGAACATTTAGAGATGGGTTAATGAAAAATTATTTAAAAGGAAATAAAACATTCAGAGATAAAAAGAAAATTGGATTTGAAATCATAATATAGTTTTTTAAAAAATATTTTATCTTTACCATAAAAGATAAAGTTATGGTCACTTTAAAAAATTCATTTTTGAAAAGGTCAAGTGGAAAATTATAAAATAATTTAATTTCAAAAAGAGCATTAAATAGTTTATCCTTGTAAAATACATAAATATTTCAAAAAGGTGAAGTGAAAACATCTTTAAATCATTTAAGATTTAAAATTATTGTTCAATAATGGATTCTTAAAAATGATATAAAGATTTAAAAAAGGTGAAGGGAAAACATATTGAAAAAATTTTCTTATAAAAATAATCTTCAATTGTATATATTTTAAAAGAAATAAAATATTTCTAAATTTAATGTAGATTTCAAGATGAAAAATTTTATTTTTAATGGATATATAACCTTTTTTATATTTTAAAATACCTTTATTAGAAACCCACATCCTAAAAAGTGGTAGTAAAATTCTCTATTGAAACGTGAAAATAGAGAATAGCAAGGTCACATGAGTAAAAACATATTAGGATTTCAAAACAAGAAAATAAAACTATTTTCAATTATAATATACATGGAAATAGAGAAAACTCATATTTAAAGGAGTTGATATTTTTTCATTAAAATGTTATAATTTTATGGGAAATAAATTAATCAAGAATGCATATTTGAGTTAAAATAATCATTTTGACCAGAGAGAAAATAGGAAATTTCTTAATAAATAATAAATATAATAATTCATAAATCATAGAATAAATACCCTTAAGGAATAACTATTTAACTCAAAGAAAGAAAATTAGGGTTAACCAAGTCTCTTACAGATATCATAATTCATGGAGAAAAAGAAATTTAAGAAGGTTCCATTATAGGTGAGGAATGGAGAGGATGTTAATTAGGAGAATCATTTAACGAGCAAGGAGGTGTAGAGTAAACCAGTGGAAAAACAGATTGAGGAACCCTCTGTGTCGGGGGTTTTTGATCGGCTTAAGAAGGATTTGAGGTACAGGAATACTGGTAACACTGTGGAATAGTGGACTGATGATCCACCTTCATGACCACATCAAACTGAAATTGGGAGTTTTTCTGGGAAGTAGGTTGTGGCCTGGACCGAAGGGCTGGAGATATAACACTAAACCAATTCAGTTCAGAGTGCTTCCACTTAGAGGTTCATCGAACAATCAGTAGGAAAGGGATTGGCCCATGATGGTGTTCAGACTAATAATTATTTTGAGTGTTTGGATAATGATGAAACCATATATGAGATTCCCTATGAACCGAAAGGAGGAACAACAGAAGGTGTGGAGTCTAAGGAGAATTCCAGAGTGTCTAAGGCTCGTCAGGAGGGGAAGATCCCTAAGAAGAAGAAGGGGAGAGGCCATAAGGATTACTAGAATTTACCAGAACCGATGGAAACATGGTCTTGTAAAAAATCTAAACTAGGTGAGAAAGAAATATCATCTTCTTCCATGGTTGATGTGAAGGAGAAGTCTCAAGTTATGGTTCAGGGAATCAGCAACGACATGCTTCTTGTGGGTGGTAAATCTACTTTAAAATGTACTGAAACAGAAAAGGATTCTAAAGAACCTATCCTCCACTCTGAGGACGAAATGCTGGAATAATTCCTTTATGTAAACATCCCACAGGATGAGGCTGAGATTATGGGAATACATATTCATGTGGAGGTAAATAGCGATCAGGCTAATTGGATTGACAAATAGAATATGATCCTGATGAGAGGCTTCAGTGATGGGAAAATCAATAAAGAAGAGTATATTCAAACCTAGGAAAAAATGGTGTCTCATTTCAAAGCTGTTATCAGCGAAGACCCTAATGCTAAGGTATGGCTCATGAACTGGAAACACTATAGAGAGGAAAATACCAATAGGTTGAGGCTTTTCTTTGATGACTTTTCCTTCTCTTATGAGGCTTCACCTTCAAATTCAATGGGACCAGTTTCTCACTTCGCCTTAAAAGTGATTTTATTAATAAAAAGTTAATTTTTAGTAAAAATTTGATATAATACAAATAGAAAATACCATGTAAAAAATAAAAGAGCATAATGTTCCCAATTTATATTAAATAAGTTCAAGTAGTACAATCCTAACTAAATGAAAAAGAATTGAGTTTCCAAAAACCCTTACATTATTATTTTATTTCAAATTGAAAACTTGTGAAAGTTAGAACATGAGATTTATTTTTAAATCCATTATATTTCATTAAATATTATGATAAAATAAATTAATTTCTTATATTTTCACCAAAAATAGGAAAGAAGTGGTGAATAAACTTCATATCTCAAAGAATAAAAATTCAGATGCGAAAACCCTTACAGTAATAGTATTATAAGAATCAAAAGAAAATAAGAGGACTAACATGATATGGAAATTAAAATATCACGAAATTAAACATATTAATTATAATATAATGAAATGGGGAATTTAATACACCATATAAATGAAATGATAATGTGCAATGTCAAACATGTAACATGTAATTAAAAATATAGACAAATAACTCTTATATTGGGTCCTGATTCATTATACGCATGCACCTGAAATACTGAATAATAAAATTGAATTTATTTAAAATTTTATTAAGGAATAGTTTCATCTATATTTAATTTTTTAGGTACTATTAAATATCATATGTTATTTATTTATTAAATATTTTTTTTCTTATGGAGGTTACTTGAGGTTGTTCCTTTGATTTCTCTGAAAATCATTAGTATATTGACCTTGTTAAAATGTGTTCTAAAATATATTCATAATATCCAGAATTTTATAGTTCTATATATTTTTTTATCCCATTATAAAAAAAATTATACACCTCCATAGGTCTTCTTGAAATGAGCTCAAATTAAGAAAGGTGCCCTGAAATGTTCATTTAAGGCAATTAAGATTACTATAATAATTTATTATTGTAATCACTTATATAATTTAAAATATTATATTTAAATAATATAAATAGTGTCATAAATATTATTTTTTACATTAAATACATTTTTAAATTCATCCATGTTAGGTGGTAATAGAAACATATAACACGTTTCTAGAGGTAGTAGTCTGCATGTACGCATAATGGCGTCTTCCTTGTTCAAATGGTTTTGGAGGAAAGTATAAAATTTATATTCCATTAGTATAATAAAATTTATTTATAAAAAATACCTATTTTATAAAAATATCATTTATATATGATATTTAATGTGAGTAATAAGATAATAATTAAGAGAGGTTTGCTGAGAACATTATCACACCCTTTGGATATTCTCCCTTGGGTAACACATTAAAGATCCTTTAATTGGTCTTCTAGAAACAAAAAGTATTTTAGGATGTGTGGAGTTTTTTATTATATTATATGGTATATTTATTGTAGATATAATTTTTTTTAATGTGTGGATAAAGGTGGGGGAAGTGATTCCTTTTTTAATTGAAGAAAATTACACTTTTGTAAATACTAATTAATTTTTCAATGATGGTGTGATACTATTAAATGTTAAATGGATTAAAAGTATGAAATAATGAATTTTTAGGAGATATAAGGTTTATAAATCCTCTATAACTCATTTGAAAATATTTTTTAAACATGTTTCAAGTCTTTTATCCTCAGAAATTTACTTTTTAGCATTTTGGTTTTCTACTTGGTATCTAGATTTTACCTAAATAATTTATATTTTAATAAAAATTCAAGGTAACCCATATTAAAAAAATTTGATGTTATAAACATAAATTTAAGTTAAATATAATTTAATTCAATTTATAAATAATAAAAAATTAAATTTTAAATTAAAAAATTAAGTACATAGAAAAGCAATTTTGTTGAAAATGTTGTTTTTAACATTAAGTTTTATTAATCTTATGTAATATCAATTACCAATTAAATGAGTGATAATTTATTTTTATATATGTGTACAAAACAAATCCAAGTCATTATATAAAATATATCAGTTTACTTTTTTATATGAAAGTACACGACATTAATAAAATAGTTCTTTGAAAATAATCTTTTCACCATTATCATGGTTTTAAATTTAATCTTAGTAATCATACATTAATACATAAAAAATGTGATTGAACTTTTTAATTAATATGAAAATGTTGATCAAAAATAATATATAACTTTTTTTAGATTTAATTTCTATAGGAGATGAAAACTAATTTTTTATATAACCGAATAAAAACATTTTTTAGAGTAAAATATTCTATAAGTTTCTAAAATGTTAAACATGGGTTTTATAAATTCACAGAGTATTTTTAAATTATTTATTTAAGTTTTTAAATATATTTTTATATAAAAAATATTTTAAAAATATTTAATTCATTCTTGTATTATGATAATTTCATAAAAGTGACGGTATTAGCAAAATCAGTATTTTTCATTATTCACCATAAAAAAATTACTTCAAACAAAATCAGAAAAAATCATCCTAAGATAATTTTGAAATTATTAATTAAAAAATAATATTCTTTTTATCTAATTAAAATTCTAAAATTTATAAATTTATCTTTTAAATGAAAATTCAATATATAAATAAAAATCACTTTTATTGAAAAATGCCTTTTAAAAACTTTAAGTGTTATTAATCCTATTTTTTTGCATTTATAATTGATTAGAATATTTTTATTTACTGGTGGTTTTATTATTTTAAAATAATATTAATAATAAAAATGTTTCATCTCATTTTACTTCAATGTTACATGTAAAACAATCTATTAACATAATATTTATTAAGTAAAAATGAATAGTAAAATTTTGGGTCCTTACATCATTTTAACATAAAATTAAATCCACCATCATGAAAGATAGAGGATCCTTAGACTGAAAAACCATATGATACTCCTTCTCATTGAAAAACCCAGCACACTCACCTTCTATATCATAGAAAACCACTCTCCGTTGAATAAAATCAATAGTATCCCCTACCAAATATAATCAATCCATGATAATAATTTCATTGTACGGGTGTATTAATGGACATAATAAATTTCCCCATGACTGATACCTCCTCAAAACCATATAAAAATATCTATACATATCATATTAGCTAGTCTAACCACCAACAGGTCCAGTAAACACCATGGTCACTAGAAGGCTCTCCACCAGAATACTTATAGGTCAAACTAAGGTAGGTATAATGAAGGAGTTTTCAACTCTTAAATAAAACAAAGTATGAACCAGAGTATTTTATAATAATATGGTACCTCATATGATGTTTTTTACATTTATCATTGGAAACCTTATCACATAAAAATGATCTTATCTTACTCCTCTACCTCACTAATCATGTTGATTTCTACCACCTCAACCACACTCATATATATGTCTCTTTGTATGAGGGGAATCACGAGGTTATCCAATATATAATCTATATCTCCCCTAATGAATAAAACCCAAATAATCTATCTTATATTATTGATATATACTTGGATGGAACTACAATAATGGTTGTACTTAAATCACCCCAGAATATCCTCGATGATAGTTGAGGAAGATTGGACACTATATATTTTGATGACCATGACCTCTATAAGGGAATTAAACCACATCAAAACTCATGGAAAATTTCTAAGAACTACTGCCTCTGGTGAAATTAGATGAGGGAAGCTAAGGTCAACTCCCAAATTTTTAAAACATTGAATGAATAGAAAACTGGGAACCCCTCTCCACAACTCTTCTCCTTAACAAGTCCTAAAGACAGAAATATAAGAATATCTAGTCTGATATTGTTTCATCTATATCACAAAATTATATAACACCAAAAGAAATACTAGTAATGTAATTGGGGTGACCTGACATTGGATCTATACACATAATGCCTCTTTGAAATTCTTTACTCTTACCTCTTCATCTAGTAAAAAATCTAAAATAAAATGATGGAGGTCGTTAAAATGAATCCCAACTCCCACATGTTATATCTCCCCTAATAGAGATAAATATTCCCCTTCCATCATACTACCTATAGTAACCCATGATTCTTATACATATAAATTAAATCATTTTTTGCAAAATATTTAATACATTACACAAACACAGTCCCAAAGACTGTATTAGTTTACTACCTTTAGAAACATGAAAACTTAAACACTGGTATATAAGTGAGATACATTATCTCCCACTATGTTATCCATAACTATCTCCCTTATTAGACACATTATAAATAAAACATATCTTCATAACCAGGGGAAGGGAAATATAATTAAGGGTGAGATAGGATGCTCAGAAAGGGTAAAAAATGGAGATATATATCCATAATCATGAGCATAAATGTATGAGAACATGACCATAACATTATAAGATCATGCCTTTTATATCAAAGATCATAACCAAGAGTCATGGCATAAATATTGGAAGTTCATATGACCTAAATCATAATGGAATCAATATAATTAGACATTAAATCATCACATTGGGATAAGACATGGAATTATGGAAGACACATAAATATATAAAATGATTTCTACAGTAATAAAATCACACCGTAAAAGTTATCTTAGTGGAATGGGTTCACTCCCCAAACTATCTTAGTAGTCAAGGTTTACTCCTAAGAACATCTTAGTAGAAAAATTATTCTACTGAACTGGGTTCACTCCCCATTCTAGCCATGTCATCTCATGAGATATAAATATTTACCCAATGCATTGGATTAAGATATAGGTACTACCCGCCACATAATGAAATCATACATATGTGTTCCACAAGATCATAAACAATCATCATATCATCATCCATGAAATGAAATGGGTATCATCAAAATGTCATCATATCATAACACAACTATAAAATAGACCTTTAAGAGAATTGGCCTTTATCAACACATTCATAAGTCACTGATAAAGGGAACATTTATCAGTACTAAAAAATCACTAAAAAATTTTACCTTTTATTAGCGCTTTTGTTTTAGCACTAATGATAGGTACCCTTTATCGGCACTTTTTTTAGTGCAGAAAAAGGGTACCCTTTATCAGCGCTTTATTTTGATCAATGCTAAAAGGTACACTTTATGAGTACTTTATTTGAATCCCTGATAAAGGGTTCCCTTTATCATCACTTTATTTTTAGTGCCCATAAAGGGTTCCTTTATCATCTCTTTTTTAGCACTGATAAAGGTCCAAATAAAATAAAATAATTAAATAAATATAAATAAATAATAATTTTATTAAAAAATATTAAAAAAATTATTAATTAATAAATTATTGATAAAAATGAATAAATTGATTATACTATATATAAATTATAAATTATAATAAATAGTATATATTAAATATTTGAAAAATGAAAATTAAAAATTAAATTGAGAAAAATAAAATTAAAAATAATTAAATTGAAAAAAATATTAAACATTTTGTTAATTAGATAATTATTGATAATATTAATAAATAGTATATATTAAATATATAGAGATATATGAATGTATATAAATATGATTTATATAATAAAAAATATTTATGCTTTACATTAAAAAGTCATGTATTAAGTGAATAATGGTTTATATTTAAAAACTAATATGAATTAAAAATATTGACTAATTGTATAGAGTAACGGACATAATTGAATGTCCTTTGATTTTTCAATTTCACAAAGATCAAACATGTGTTATATTGATTTCAAATATAGATAATTAATTTTTTTCTATATACAGTACACATACACAAAACTTAGCTATTTTTTCAATATTATTAGTGTACTTATCTTTAATTTATTCAAATTCACTCATTTTTGAAATGCATGAACTTAATATTAAATATCCATTAATAATGTTAAAAATATATATGTAAAAAAATATTTATAAATTTATATTTATTATATTTCTACATTTTTGTATTTATAATTATAAATAAATAAATAATCTTTTAAAAAAAGTATTTATATAATTATAATTATATAATTATATATATTAAAATAATTATTAAATTTATTTAAATAATTAATATATTTACTATATTTATATTTAGATATATTTATTAAATATATATATAATCATATAAATATATATAATGATATCAATATTATTTTTTTAAAATATTTATATAATTATATATAAGTAATTATATATTTAAATAATTATAAAATTATAATAAATATATTTAAATAAAGAATATATTTACTATATTTATATTTATATATATTTATTATATATATATATAATTATATATTTATTTATTTATTTACATACAAGTTTTTTTATTTGTAATTATAATTATAAATCCTTTATCAATGCTTAAGTAATAAGAACTCATAAAAGTAATATGTATCATCACTTTTTTAGTGTAGATAAAAGTTATATTTATCAGCGTTTTTTTGAAAGTGCTGATAAAAGTGACCCGATATATTTAAAAAACCTTAACTAATCACGGACCTGTCAAGATATCCAAAGCTTTTAGTGCAAGTCACCCTCTATCGGTGATCATACTCTATGAAACAAGGCTCAAAACTAAGGCTAAAAAAATTCCAAGGCTCAAATGATTCAAGGGTGAAACATATCCAAGGCTCAAATGTAATTATTTCTCTACTTTCTCTCAAATTTAATTCTTTACCTACTTACTCTTGGGGAAATCAGGTTGTAAAACATAAATATTTCTGGCTGTAGTGGAGGCTGTTTTGCAACTGTGAGTGTGGTGAGTTAACCATTTTGGAGATTTGGCCATAGAGATCATCCATTTTGATTCTTGGAATTTTTAGAGTGTGAAAAACCTATACTGTGAGTCATCCCAGCTTCTCTTCTAGGAATAATAGTGGAATTAACCATACGGTAGAAGTCCCATCCCATTTTACATCATTTATATAATTTTTTATATATCAACTTCCACGATGGTGTTTGGGTAGCCTATGAGACTTTTTCCTGAAATATTAAACTGACTAGTTATTTTTATATTTTTGTATTAGATAATTTGAATGGGAAGTTATGTTTTATTGATCTATTAATTTTCTGATTCCACTTATATTTCTAAGTTAAGTCATGGTAGTCCAATTAGAAAATGTGACCTCAGAGGATTCGTTCTGTTTTGGTAGAGGCTGGTGTGTATGGGATAAATATTTCAAGGGTTGGTATTTTTTTCTCCCTTGTTTTTTTTATATCGTGTTGATGTGTATTATTGCTTTATTCTGACTTATTTATAGACTTTCCTATAATATCAAGGATGGGTTAATGTGTATTATATGGCCTCCCTAGAATCCTTCATATCTGTAGATATTATGTGATGACCTCTCTATAATCCTAGGGATGGGTCGGTGTGGTGATATGGCATCCTAAGAGACTTGAGATGTTTTCAAATATTTTATATACCCTTAGTATAAAATGTATTAGTTCCTTAGGTTGGTACATCAATTTTTCAAAAAAATAGAATGGAGGTTATCAAATTCTATATATTAGAAATTATTTTTACGTATTAATAATTTTAGGACTACAAGTATTGGTTCCACCACTATGAATCTTTGATTCCATCCGTGTATAAGAATTAACTCTTTATTTATTAAAATGTTTTATCAAAACATTTTTATAACTTTTAGTTGAATGAATGAGAGTTTATTATTCTTGTTTATCATATCTTTGTTTCTCATTACTTCTTAATTGCCTATATTATATTTTAAATTGTTTAGGGTATTTAAGAAATATTTGATGTATGTCAAAAAAAAGTTATAATTTCAATTTGGTGCTTAAGACTCATCCCAAGACTCTTTTATATACTATTGTCATTCTCGTCAGTTTTATCTCCTGAATAGTTATTGAATTTTGTTGCTTGAGACTCATTACTTATCTCTTTTATTCTTCTTATACAACTCTAATCAGTAGTCATCCCATGGATGACTACCTCTTAGAGTATTTCAAGAAACATAGGCATATGTCCACAAGATATGGAGTATGTGTATCAAACAAATAAATGAAATGATAAATGCTTGAGAGATGAGATTATGAGCACGAAAGATGTCTTTAAATTTCACTATTGAATGAATTCATTGGATAATTCCTACTATAGTGGAGAAATTAGTTTCTAAAATTCAATTATCAATTTCCTTCAAAGCATACTAAAATTCATGGAAATAATAAAATGATGGGTTTCCATTATTATAATTTTCTATGAATTTCACCTTTGATAATGAATATCTTATGTGTATTTACTTATTTATTAGAAATAATAATATTTTATAAACTCAATATGATGGATATGAATCAAAATTTGATTCACACTAATCGCTTGAAAATTTTTTATAAAGATATAGTTAATGAGTTAATCAAGTTTTCAAGATAGCATGCATATGACCCTTCTCAATTCCTTTTTCTGTGTTTACGTTTTTTTCAAGAAAAATTTTGTCTCGAAGAGTTGGAAGAACATTTGACTTTTCGTGGAATAAATCAGAGCTGTAAATGTTAGACTAAACCTGAGGAAAAATTAAATATTCACACTGATTGGAATCATAATACGGTTTATGGATCATTTGATAGGAATATCGGTGTAAATGATGATGGAGATCACTTGGAAAGAGTGATAATAGAAATTGAAGATCTATTTCATGATTTTCCAATTTTGTTTGAGAAGATAAATAGTTGTTCCAACAGGCCATTATATACCGATTGTACTAAATACACAACATTTTCAGCCGTATTGAAGCTATATAATTTGAAAGGTAGAAGCAGATAGAGTGACACTAGCTTTACAGAACTACTTATTCCATAGAATGATATGCTTCTAGAATAAAATGAACTACCATGTTGAATATATAATAAAAAATGAATGATATGTTCAATGGGAATTATCTCTAAAAACTAAATTCTTATCCAAATGATTACATATTATTTCTAAAGGACCATTAATCACTCCTAAAAT
Source organism: Viscum album (assembly GCA_963277665.1). Lineage (NCBI taxonomy): Eukaryota > Viridiplantae > Streptophyta > Magnoliopsida > Santalales > Viscaceae > Viscum > Viscum album. The sequence continues at coordinate 1,401,700,525 of OY728148.1, read as the reverse complement.
GACCTAAGTGTGGTGTAGATCGATACAAGAAAAATCAAACAAGTCCTTAGAAATATATATGGTACTTTCTTATCAGTACATGGTTTAAAAGTCTGTATGGATGTTAGTAAACCATGACACAATTGACATGGCATTAAGATACTATAATTAAATATGGGAACCTATGTCATCCTATTGATTCTCCTCTGTGGAATAATATTGATTATGAGTATCCTAAATTTTTAAATGAGATGATAAAATTTCATCTTATGTAATATACAGATGGAATAAATCGTTTTGGTATATAGATTAGTACTCATAGTACATGGCACATCATGTTGATAAATTATAAATTTTCATCATGGTTATGCGGGATGCGTAAATAAATTATGTTGTCTCTGCTTATATTATGACCAAAGAAACCCAGTAATGATATTGATATCTATTTGGATTAATTGATCAAATGTAACATCCCAGACCCTGAATCCACTAAACAAGTGCTCCGAGCTGGGTGGTTACATGACCTTAAATGTGCCTCCCCATACGCCAAAGGTTACTGACTAGTATCGGGGGTCTGAATAGTCAATTGGGGACACTATACCCCCTTTTATCAAAGTAATACACAACATAAGATAAAAAAATAGTGGAATAACAATCTATAATACAAGAGCATGAATAAACAACCATTCCCTCAAATGGGGTACAACCATGTCCAACAGTAAATATGTCATGCCATGCTACAAGTGAAAAGGTGAACAAAACCAAAAATAAAGACAAACTGTAAAATCCCCAAAATGGCCCGACACCAAGTCAAGGTCATCCTCCACATACACTCGTGCCAACCCAACTTTCTAGCAAGGACCTTTTCTCTTCTCTTAACCTACAAACATGAAGTATGCTCGGGTACCCAATAGCAGTTCATGTATAATAGGTTAATCTCATCAACATGTTTACCAAGGGCTCATCATAAACACATGACAATCCTACTTGTTCTTCACAAACCCAAGGTCTGAAAAAGTCAGCTCACCCCATAAGTGGACCTAGTTTAGTCTTACCTGGAGCTTTGATCTATAACCAACAACACCAAAAATGCCTTAAAAATACGGATATTTATCTCTTGGAGACACCGAGAGACACACAAAAACAAAACCACACATGCTCAAAACCACACATCCCACGGCATTTTTTGGTAGTCAAAACACATACAACGGTTTATTTAAATGGTAAATGGGAACCCTCACTATCCTCATGGGATGCGTCAAGGGTGATGAGACTAAACTAGGGCCACTTATGGGGTGAGATGACTTTTTCGGAACTTGGGTTTGTGAAGAACAAGTAGGATTGTTGTTTTTTTATGATGAGCCCTTGATAAAAATGTTGATGAGATTAACCCATTATACAATAACCATTTGTTGGGTACCCGAGCATACTTCGTGTTTGCAGGTCAGGAGAAGGGAAAAGGTCCTTGTTAGAAAGTTGGGTTGGCACGAGTGTATGTTGAGGAGGACCATGACTTGGTGTCAGGCCATTTTGGGGATTTTGCAGTTTGTCTTTATTTTTGGTTTTGTTCACCTTTTCACTTGTATCATGGCATGACATATTTACTGTTGGACATGGTTGATGAGACTTCATGTCTTGATCCATCATCTATATAAAACGACGAAATTTCTCTCAAAATCTCTCTTCTCTACCTTCCTGAATCACCACATTATCTTGCTCCTTTACTGGAGGAGTGTTCTCAGCAACATCTTCTTGTTTCCCAACCGGAACTGGACACCATGGTGGCGTTTCTCTACATTGCCAAACATGATATTTAGAACACATACCATAGAACTTTTACAATTCATACATGAAGTCTCTTCACCAGCCACATCAACCCATTATACATGAACAATCCCAAAAAACATTAGCATTCTAGAAACATTACCCCGACCATCCCTACTGCGGGCCAAGGTCCACAGGGGGTAAACAACCATACACCACCATAAGGATCACACAACATGTTACAAACAACATTATCAAATCATTATGAACCATTAATTAAACATATTTCATTATTCATCACTTGTCATTCTTTTATCTTCACCCATTTACATTGTTTCATTTACCACATTCTCCCTTTTTAATTATAAAATGAAAGGTGTTTTATATCTTACATGCCTCACACACCCAACTCAAGTGTTCCTACCATGATGCATGTCACCTACCTCTCTAAGTGCCTAAAATGATGCATGAATTCTCAAACTCATGCAATTGAGTCCACGAGCCAAATATCATAAAACAATCACATCACAAAAAATATGCATCACCCAATTGTGAAATATCATCAACCATAACATCGCACAATGAAGAACAACAATTCCTTCCATGGGTGACTTGGGTTTTCCCTCAAACAAGGGTTATCTACTCCCAATCACGAGCTCATTACCAAGGCTCGACACGTCCTAAATCCCATCTACCATCCCAAATAACAAGATTTCATAGAAAGAGAATAAAGACCTCCTCTAATACCACTTTGTAACATCCCCGACCCAGAATCCACTAAACAGGTACTCCAAGCTGGGTGGTTAAATGACCTTAAGCACACCTCCCCATACCCCAAAGTTTGTCGATTACCAGCGGGGGTCTGAATAGTCAATTTGGGAGACTATACCCCCTTTTATCAGAGTAAGACACAACATAAGATAATAAAATAGTGGAATAACAATCAATAATACAAGAGCATGAATAAAAAACCATTCCCCCAAATAGGGTACAACCATGTCCAATAGTGAAAATGTCATGACATGCTACAAGTGCAAAGGTGAACAAAACCCAAAATGAATACGAGCTGCAAAATCCCCAAAATGTCCCAACACCAAGTTTGGGTCCTCCTCCACATACACTCGTGCCGACCCAACTTTCTAGCAAGGACCTTTTCCCATCTCCTGGCCTACAAATATGAAGTCTGCTTGGGTACCCAACGGCGGTCTGTGCAGAGTGTGAGTGAAATGTAGTAGGCCACCACCAACAGTGTCTAAAAAATATCTGGTATAAATAATTGTGCATACCAAAAGGGAAATGAATAATAAATGAAAAATTAAAGATTAAATTCCACTAGCCATTTTAGGTCCATTACCAACATTTATTACCATTTTTATATCTTACCATTTTATCCCATTTCCCATTACTTACTATTTCCAACACATTTAACATGGGTTCATCAAACACACAAAATTAAACAGGCTCAAGTACACAATCACATACCTGAGGGAAAACACACAGTGGAGTTTGTAGCATCAGTCCAACTCACCATCAACCATATCCTCACTATGAATCATCAGTCTGGGTGGAAGAAACTATTAGAGGAATAGAGCATCAGTCCTCATCCTTAACCTGTGCATTGGGGTGGTGTTTAGAGCATTAGTCCCACTCGACCTGTGGGTGTAAAACCTAAGTCAATACCCCACACTACCAAGAAATGTGCACATGCTATATATATATATATATATATGTATCCATTAACCATTAACACCACATAACTACAATTTCCCAAGGAAAACATAAATCATAAGAACACATATGAGTTAATACCATGCTTTAACCCATTAACACATTTACCACATTTCACATCATCATCCATTTATCCCAACATCCTATTGTTATGCTTATCTCACTAATAATTGTTAATTATTACTATCTCACTAGGATTCATTACTAGACTCGCAGTCTATTCCATTATGGTCTTTCATCATTTCCACATACTAACCCATTACATGTTCCAACACAATTCTCAATTCATTTAATGTAGCCATGTTAACCCATATAAACCACTTTCATGTGAACCCAACATACCTTAGGTTATTATTATTAGGCCTAAGGTCATCACCTAGATTCTACCCAAACACCTTCAATATCATCAACATATTTATCAAGGGCTCATCATAAACACACAACAATCCTACTTGTTCTTCACAATCCCTAGGTCCGGAAAAGTCGACTCACCCCATAGGTGACTCTAGTTTAGTATCATCACCCTCAATTCATCCCATGGGGTTTGTGAGGGTTCCCATTTACCCTTTTATTAACCATTTTACCAAAACATTCCATGGTTAGTCAAAACACACCAAGAGACACCCAAGAACAAAACCACACATGCTCAAAACCACAAATAAACTGTGGGATATAACTTGTAAACCACCTACCTCAATTTTGTAGTTTAAGGCACTCCAAATAAATCCCTTTAGATTCCACTAAAAACAACCTTTTAAGATTCAACCTAAATCTCACCCAAAGAGTAGGGTTTTAGAGCTTCAGAAGGAGTGGAGAAGAAGATACAAACCTTAAACTCAAAAAGAGGAAAGGATGAGATTAGCCTTACCTGGAGCTTTGATCTACAACCAATGGCACGAAAAACACCTTAGAAATGAGGAATATTGTTCTCTTAGAGCACTTGGGAGGTTTGGTTCGTTCCTAGGGTGAAGAGGGGTGAAATGGGAGGAAATACCGAGTTGGGGTTAAAAATACCGAGGTGGAAAATTTGTAATTTTTTAATGATTTATGGGTCGCACGGTATACCCGAACAGTTTTCCAAACCGTACACAAATTGTGTGGAGGATTCTGTACCAAAAATACCCCCCTCACACAGTTTACCCACATAGTTTTCCAAACCGTGGGAAAAACGTGTGGAGGCTATTGTTCGAAAAACATCCTTTTGCATGGTTTACCTGGGATGTTCACACGGTTAGCACTAACCATGCACAAACTATGCGTCCTACCCAGAAAACCCCTTTTTCTGCGCTTTTCATGACCTGAACCCTCAGAACACCCCCAAGTCTCATCTAGTACTTGGGTATGCACTTAATTATCCAAACCAAGGGATTCAAACCAAAACTTAAATGAGAACATACCTTTAAAAGATCAGAGATCTAACAACCTCCGCACCTTATAATGCCACATCCTCAAGTCGAGCTCCCAAGATTCACTACACTTCCAAGGAAAAGGGATCAGGCCACTGAGCCTGAATATATGATTCCTCCTCCCAAGTTTCTTCCTGAACATTTCTATGCTTCCATAGTACTTTCACCAATGGCACAACCTTTCCCCTCAAGACTTTCTCACTACGATCCACGACACGAATCGAATGCTTCTCAAAGGACGAATTAGCATCAAGCTCAACAATATCAACATCCACCATGTGATTTGGTTCAGGGTGATATCGTAGAAGATGTGACAAATGAAATACATCTTGCATCCCACTATACTATTGTGGAAGAACCAATTGGTACACCACCGGCCTGATCCTCTCCACAATCTCAAAAAACCCCACATACTTGGGTCTCTTATTTCCCTACTTAAAAATTAGTCAGGGACCCAACCATGGAGACACTCGAAGTAACACACTATCACCCACCTCGAACTCAAGAGGTATACGCCTCTGATCCGCATACGACTTCTGCCTTCTCTAAGTCGCTTCCATCCGTTTCCGAATCAACTCAACTTTTTCTAAAGTCTCCTGCACGAGACTTGATCCCAAAAGCTCAGTTTCACAAGCCTCCAACCAACACAATGGAGATATACACAGCCTCCCATAGAGAGCCTCAAACGGTACCATCTGAACCATAACCTGAAAAATATTTTTGTCGGAAAACTGAACAAGAGACAGGTGCTTCTCCCAGGAACCACCAAAATCTAAGACAGAAGCCCTCAACATGTCTTCCAACACATTGATTGTATGCTTCGACTGCCCGTTCGTCTGTGGGTGGAAAGTCATACTCAAAATCACCTATATACCCAACACCTTTTGAAACCCTTTCCAGAAACACGATGTGAAATGAGGATCAAAATATGAAACTATAGTTTGTGGTACACCATGAAACCATACTATTTCCTGAACATACAGCTCACCCAACTGGTCAACTGTGTAAGTCTCCTGAATCAATAAGAAATGTGACACTTTCTTTAGTTGATCCACAACCACCCAGATTGCATCACTCTTCTAAGACATCTTCGGAATACCCACAACATAATCCATCATCACATTATCCCACTTCCATTTAGGAATGGGAAATGGGTGTAACAATCCACCTGGGTGTTGATGATCAGCCTTCACCTGCTGACTGGTAAGTCACTGTGCCACAAAGCCCTCAACTTCCATCTTCATCCCTGGACACCAAAAGTTTCTACGGAAATGATGATACATCTTGGTCAATGAGGATGCACTGCCCATTTCAATTCATGGAACTCATGTATAAAATCTTCCCACAACCATACTGTCACAACCACACGATCATGAACAAAAACAATCTCATCCACACCGACAATCCAACCAGAAGGTGGATATCCACTATTAAGTCTTTCCTTAATGGACAAACATTCATAATTGTCATGATGAATTCCCTTAACATGACTCAGAAGCATTGAATCAACCTCCACGGAAGCAAGATTCACCTAACTGTTTTCCTCCTGCACCACTAGGTGCATCTCCGTGAACAAATTCATCACCTTCCACTCGGTGTTGGATTTTTAAACCACTTGGTTCTAAGCCTTCCTGCTCAAATCATCAGCAACATTGTTCCCTTTTTTTGGTGTATATACCATATAAAAGTCGAGATGCTATAGATACTCGACCTATCTATGCTTTCAAATATTCAAATCCCACAGTGAAAAGATATACTTTAAACTCTTGTGGTCAGTATACACCGTGAACTATTCCCCCAACAAGTAGTGCCCCCAGTAATTTAAGGAATACACTACTACATCCAACTCAATATCATGAGTGGGATAATTCCTCTCATGGGATCTCAATTGCCTCAACCCATAAGTCAAAACCCACTCATCTTGCATCAACACAGCCCTAATCCCATTACCAAACGCATCACAAAACATGACGTACTTCCTAACTGGATCAAGAAAGATCAAGATCAGTGTGGTCATCAACCGCTTTTTCAAATATTGAAAGGCATTATCACAATACTCATACCACTCAAACCTGATTCCCTTCTTGGTAAATCCAAAAAATGGTGTTGCCAAGTGAGAAAAATCATGGATAAACCTTCAGTAATACCCATCCAATCCCATAAAACTCTGAATGTCTGAAACACTCTTGGGTTTTTCCCGAGACACAACTACCTTCACTTTCTATGGATCCACTGATGACAATATGTTAGGGATGATCGTCATGAGTTTTAGAGTACACCAATATGTCATCGAAAATTATAACCACAAACTAATCCAGATAAAGATGAAAGATTCGGTAAATCCAATCCATGAACACCACCAGTGCATTGGTCAAGAAAAAAGGCATCACGAAAAACTCAAACAACATGTACCGACTCCTAAAAGATGTCATCGGTATGTCAGAAGGCCTCACCCTCAACTGGTGATGACCTGATCTCAGATCAATCTTAGAGAACACTAATTCACCCCTTTACTGGTCAAAAAGGTCAACAATTCTAGGAAGAGGGTATCAATTTTTCACCATCATCTAATTTAACTACCTATAATCAACACACAACCTTAATGATCTATCAGCCTTCTTTGCAAAAAGCATAGAAGATCCCCATGGAGACGTACTAGGATGTATGAACCCCTTACATTCCAACTCCTCATGTTGAACCTTTAACTCATGGATTTATGTCGGTTCCATCCGTTATGGTGGAATAGAAACTTCCTCTGCTCCTGACAGCAACTCGATCATGAACTCCACATCCCTCTCGGGTGGAAAACCTAATAAATCCTCAAGAAACACATCCTGAAACTGATCCGCTACTGGAGGAAGGATATAATATTACCCTATTTTATCATCAAGTTCAAGACAGGCTACTTGATCCGTGATCCTATCCAACTGCTGACAGAATGGTCCCGCACGACATGCTCGAACATCCAACTCCCCGCGATGGACATAAGCATCACCCTCAAGGGACATGAATGATACCATATGATGGTAATAGTCTATTTGTGCCTGATACACCACTAACCAATCCATACCCAAGATCATTTCAAACCTCGATATCTCAAGAATGATCAAGTCCCACATAAAACGATACCCATTGACCCCAAGAGAACATCCCTTACACTGTCTGATATCTTCATTTTGTACCCCCAACGGGGTATCAATCGACATAACCCCACACACACTCTCCACAGGAAAACCTGAAAATACCACAAACTGAGTAGAAATAAAAGAGTGTGTGGCACCAGTGTGAAACAATGCACTAGAAAGCATAGAATCTACAATGATCGTACCTCAAACTGTCGATGGCCCAACTTCGCCATCACCAGTTGTAGACTGAACTGCGTGAAGTTGACCTGCCCCTCTACCCTAGGCTCCAACCTGTGTTCCCTACACTAGAATTCCCTACTGACATGGGTGATCCTGCCCCGGAGTTCCACATCCATCGCCCCTACCATTATGGAACGTGGAGCTCCAACTACCTACTGGATATGGAGAAACTGATCCCTTACCTCCAATTGGAATCTTCCTGTCACCAAAAATCATGCTCAGCTGCTAAGGGTCCCAATAGAACCTCTACACATGTCCCAATCTATCGCAGGATTAGTACTCAACTGGAGGTCGAGGAAACTGCCCACACATGTGCCCCAACCTGCCACATTGATAGCAGAACACCTGATCCCCATCCTAAGAGTTTGACCCTCTCTTCTGATCACCTTGCACACTTCTACCCCACTAAAAACTTCCAAAGAGATGCTTCTAACCCTTGGAAGCTGCACCACTTGTCCACCCAGCTAGCACGACAATCCAACTACCTGAAACTCCCTTTAGGTTCCCTTCTGATATCAATGTCTGATCCACTACCTCTGTAAAATTATTCAGGCAAAAGATATTTACCTGAGACGTAATATCATATCTTATCCCATCTAGGAAATGTCTTCCCACTACTACCTCTTCCCATGCCCATGTTGGAACAAAATGTCATAGGTCTGTAAGGCATCCAACATACTCCATCACTGACATCGATCCCTGAGTCAGGACCATGAACTTTATAGCCCACACTTTCCTCAAGGTCTCTGGGTAAAATTTCTCCCGAAATGTTTCCTAGAAATCCTTCTACAACATCCCCTTAGCCTTCTCAGTCTGAGCCACGATGTCCCACCAATGGTTTGCCCAGTCCCACAATAAATAAGCTACCAACTTGACCTGATTACCATCGAGAGTCTCCAGATGATCAAGTATCATCTCAATAGAACTTTTACAATTCATACATGAAGTATCTTTACCATCCACAACAACCCATTATACATGCACCATCCAAAAAAACCTTAGCATTCCAGAAACATTACCCTGACCATCCCTACCATGGGCCATGGTCCACAAGGGGTAAACACCCATACAATCCCACAAGGCTCGCACAACATGTTACAAACAACATTTACAATTCATTATGAACCCTTAATTACACATATTTCATTAGTCATCACTTATCATTCTTTTATCTTCACCCATTTACATTGTTTCTTTACCACATTTTCCCTTTTTAATTATCAAATTCAAGGTTCATTCTATCCTTTAGGACTCACACACCCAACCCATGTGTGCCTACCATGATGCATGTCACCTACCTCATTTCCACAGTTGAATTCACTCTTAATTAATACCTTTATATTCCAATTCAACCAACCATTGATGTTTAAACCTAAATCTCTCCCAAATAGTAGGGTTTTAGAGCTTTGGAATGAGAAGAGAAGAATATACAAACCATAAACTCAAAAGATAGGCAAGGATGTGATTATCCTTACCCGGAGCTTCAATATACAACCAACGGCCCCAAAAATTCCATATAAAAGAGGTACATTGATCTCTTGGACCCCTTGGGAGGTTTGGTTCATTCCTAGGGTAAAGACAGGTGAAATGGGAAGAAATCCCGAGTTGGGGTTAAAAATACCAGGGTATCAAAATTGTAATTTTTAAAATCTTTCTGGGCTACATGGTTTACCCGCACGGCTTTCCAAACTGTGCGCAAATCATGTGGAGGATTCTATCCCAAAATACCCCCTCGCATGGTTTACCAGCACGGTTTTCCAAAATGTGCACAAACCGTGTAGAGTATACTTTCCAAAAAACATCCTCTTGCACGGTTTTCTTAGGTTGTCAACATGGTTAGCACTAACCATGCACAGACCGTGCGACCTACCTAGAAAACTGCTTTTTCTCCACTTTTCGTGCCTCAAACCCTTGGAACACCCCCGAGTCTCCTCTATGACATAGGTGCACACTTAATTAACCAAAACAAGGGATTCAATACAAAAATTAAACAAGAACATACCTTTATAAGATCTGGGATCTTACATCGAGGATTTGAAATTAATGTGCGATACACCTATTACAGTGTATGATACTCATAGAAGTGGAAAATTCACATTGAGGTCCATGTTGTATAGGATTATAAATAACTTCCCCACTTATGAAAGTTTATTAGAATATATTATTAATGTAATTTTGGGGTGTCCCATTTGTGAAAACTACATATACTCAGTTCTGTGGAAGAATTCCATGAAGACTGTGTTTTTAGGACATCTTAAAATTTTTCCTCAAAGACATAAATACTGATCATGGATGAAAAATTTGAATAGGAATATAAAACAAGGTAAAACACCATCTCCAGTAATAGATGATCAACTATATAATAAAGTAAATAAATTGACACTATTTTTGGCAAACCATTTTGGAAACACCTTACAAAATTATGTTGGAAGAAGAGATCAATTTTCTCTTAATTACCATATTGAAATTGTTTTTAGGTTAGATATTCTCTTTATTTCATGGATGTAGAAAAAAAATTATAGTTTTATTGGCACATTACTAAATGTTCTTGGAAAACCCAAAAAGGAATCAAGGCTAGGTTGGACATGACTGAAATGGGGATTAGGGAATATTTGGAACCTGTAAAGAGTAAAAGGTGTACTTTTCTTCCTCTATTAGGTTACACTCTATCCAAACTAGAAAAATTGCAATTTTTCCTTTTCTTTAATAGTGTAAAATTTACAAATGGGTATTCATCAAATATCAACAATGTTGTTTCATTGACTAATTTTTAGTTACAAATAATAAAATCACATGATTGTCATGTTTTGATTTAAGATTTGATGCTTGTTGGTTTATATTGCATTTTACCTAAAAATGTATGGAAAACATTAACCAGACTCTTCTTATTTTTCAAATCCATATGTAGTAAAGTTATAGACCTAGAGATGTTTCCAATCATGAATAAGGAATTTTCAGTCATATTATGTGAATTAAATATTTTATTCCCACCATAATTCTTTGATATAATGGTGCACCTGATAGTTCACTTAGTTAGATAGGTTCAACTATGTGGTAATGTCCATTACTAATGGATGTACCCTATTTAATGGTATATGAAGATTTTGAAAGGGTATGTCAAGAATCAAAGTTGGCCAAAAGGTTATATTGCAGAACTATTTATTGTTAAAGAAAATATTGAATTCTGTATCGATTACCAATTAGATGTTGACAACATCAGTCTCCCAAATACACATAATAGAGAATGCCTTATGGGTAAGAATTTTCAAAAGAGATATTTTTACAATTACCTTGATAGAGCAGGAGCAAGAACACCTTTAAATTTTAAATAATAGTGAAGATGATGACAATAACAACCCTTATCTTTATTACACACATAATCATGATTTATTACATAAACTTGCACTTAATAAAACTCTGAGGATAAAGAGGTCTAGTTTATTTGGAAATTAGGAATATTACACAACAACTTAGAACATAAGACATAACATCTTTATTGAAAACTTATTTTACATGACCACAACATTCCTTCATACTTAGAATTGCATAGGATAACCTAAGGACTTTCATAAGAAAAGGGTGAGATATAAAGGCCAGTAAGGGAGTAAATAAGGAATAACATGAAGAATATAATACATGTTAGGAAATAGTCAAATAAATGGAGCATAAGATAAGCATGAATAGAAAGGAATGATATAGCATGATTATCATAACATGGAAGTGTGGAAACAATGTTTAACATGATATTGGCATGATCCAAGGCTCATTTCACATGGGGAATGAGTAAAACCTCATTTGACTTGAATTATAATGAGTAAATTTCCATTTCATTTAACGTATCATGATATTAATCTTTACCCAATGCATTCGAGTGCTATCAGGTCAGACCCTTCTTAATCATTTCATTTCATGCATAAGTGTGCCACATGGATCATATAACATGGATTCATTAAAAATCATTATCATTAATTCCATAATAAAGTAATGTGGAATTCATACATGAAACTCTATAATCAATTATAAATGTTCATAAAGGTGAATACCCTTGATAGAGAAATGGGCATGGTATTCACTACACAATGACTTTAGCTTGGAAAAATCACAGGGCAATTTTGGCAGCATAACGGTGTGTCATAAGAATTCATAAAAAAATTTTGATGAAAGATAAAGGGGTGTATCATAATATGTAAAAAATTTAATTTAATGGGTTAATATAGATACATTTCTAAACATATGAAATGAAATTTGGATTTATAATACAAAATAATTTCTTGAATGTAAATGAGAAGAGATAAATTCCTTACAGAATTTCGGCATGGAAACGGGTGTACATGGGAGGCATTAATGAGATATAAAGGGGTCTATAATAATTCAAATATAATGATGGAAGTATGTTGGAGGTTATAAATCGTACTACAACATTTTTAATTGAAATTAAAAGGGTATAACAACATGATGAAATTTGGAAAAAAAATGAGAAAGGAAGAAATCCCTTACTTGGAAGTGTGATCCCAAAGGCTTGGGAGAGGCTTGAGAGAGGATTCTAGGAATATTAGGGAACCTAGGGAGGATTATAGATATAAGAGGTTATATTTTGGTTTAGCTACAATGGTTTTGAGTGAATAGGAAGTGGGAGCTCGGGTGGGTTTATATAGGAAAAAAAGGAAATTCTTTATTATTTAGGTTTTGGACACCACACATTATACTAATCAAAACCAAAAACCAACCCATGGTTTTTGCCAAAGGGGATTGGAAAAAATTATTTTATAAGTTCAATGTACTAACTTCTTAAAATATTTGGCTTCCTTATGTGGAGGTGGGTCCCACTCTCAAGGAAACCAATTTGAAAAGTTAAATGTTTTTATAAGTGTTGAAGGGTACACTAAGGCACCATAAAATTAATCAAACAAATATAAAATAATATAATTTTAAAGATAAAACATATATTGGCCTAAAATATATTTTATAGTATTTTATTACATTCATATTGGGTCATTGTGATATCATAAAACACACCATATATTTAAACGGTATTTAATTTTTACCCAAAAATTCGATTGTCTCAGAAAATTATGAAAAAATCACCATTGGATAAATTAGATGTCCTGATTCCAAAAACAATATTAATTTTATCTAAATAATTTTCTAAATCTGTGAATTTTTACTTCTAAAATAAAAACCGACATTTATTAAAAATTCATGGGTTTTGACAAAAACGGATTTCAAACCTTAATAAAAATTACAATTGTATTAATAAAAATTATATGATCATTTATATTTAATAAAAATTAATTTAGTAATAATATTTCATTAAAATATTATTTAATTCAAATGTCCATTAATTCATCAAAATAGATTTATTAATTGAATATTAACTAAAAATACTATTTTTTCTCTAAAAACTATTTACAAAGTAACAATTATAAAATGAATATATACTATATACAAAAATAATGTACATAACCAAATTTCTAAGGTCTTGTTACATAACCCCTTATAAAACCCACATAAGACCTAAGGGTAAGGTGTTCAATGGTGACAGACTCTTGGGGTGGCTCGGATAACATCTCTTAGGTGGTAATCTCTATCAACTTCCACATCTCATGTAGGCGGTTCCCTTCAAACTTAACATGTTGAAGCTCAGCCTGTGATTGGTCAAAAGAGAATCCCAATGACTCCACCTTCATTCTAAGCTCTGATAAATGGTCTTTGTATAGAGAAATTCTACTGGATAATTCCATCGCTTCCTTTGTCGGAGTAAATTGGATTTGTTAAAGCTCTTTATTTATACTAATCATGTGATCATTGTTAAACATCTATATTAGAAAAGGTAACATTTATTAACGGTATTTTGAAATACAAAAACATAAAACCAAGAAAGTGCATATGTTTTATACAACCATTTTACATAATAAGACATTAAATTGGATCAAGAGGAATTTTCATTAATAAACGTTTGGGTCGTTACAATCTTCCCCCTTAAGAAATTTTGCCCTCAAATTTTTCTTTTCCCACACTAAAATAGATGCTGGTAACTCTTCTTCATCACTTCCTCTGATTCCCACATTGCCTCTTCAAACTTCTTTTTTCGCCACAACACCTTGATGAGGGGCATTTCCTTATTTATTTTAACTTTTTTCCAATGATCTAAGATCTTCACTGGATTATCTTCATAGAAGAGGTCATTCTTCAATGGTACCACATCTGGATTGAGTAAATGTGGTGGATCAGGTATTTACTTCCTCAAGAGTGATACATAGAATACATCATGTACTTGAGATAGGTTCGGTGGGAGTGATAATAAATAGGCCACTAATCCAATGAGATCAAGGATCTCAAAAGGACTTATGTTCCTTGTACTAAGCTTTCCCTTCTTCCTAAATCTCATAACTCTCTTCTATGGTGATATTTGGAGGAATACCATGTCTCTTAAATCAAACTCTAGGTCTCATCGATGATTATCATCATAGCTCTTTTGTCGACTCTGAGTAGCTTTAATGTGTTGTTGGATGGTCTTAATCTTCCCCACCATTTCTTCAACCAATTTTGGACCTAGGACTTTTTTCTCCCCAATTTCATCCCAACATGTCAGTGTTTTGCACCTCTTCCCATAAAGGGCTTCATAAGGACCCATTTGGATGCTTGAGTGGAAACTATTATTGTAAGAGAACTAAACAAGGGGAAGATGCTGATCCCATAATTCTTTGAATTCCATTGAGTATGCTCACAACAAGTCCTCAAGTGTTTGGATAGTCTAATCAGATTGGCCATCAGTTTGAGGATAAAAATCCGTACTGAAGTTCATCTTAGTATTTATAGTATGTTGAAGACACTTAAAAAACTTAGAGGTGAATCTTGGATCTTGATCAGATACAATATAAAGTGGTACTCCACGCATCCTTACTACTTCTCTAAAATATATATGTTCCAGTTGATCCAATGAGAAATCCTCTTTAATTGAAATGAAGTGTGTAGTATTTGTAAGACGATCCACAACAACCCAGATAGAATTGTTTTCTTTGGATTTCTACAGAATTCTAGTGACGAATTCCATGCTGATGTTCTCCCATTTCCATGTAGGTATGGGTAATGGTTGCCTCATCCTCTTATACTTTCTCCTCTCATCCATCACTTTCTGACATACCAGGAACTTTGATGTATACTCAGTGATCTCCTTCTTCATGTTATCCCACAAATAATACTCTCAGATATCACAATACATCTTTGTGTTTCTTGGGTTAACGGAGAAATTTGAACTATGTGCATCATCCAAAAGTTCATTCTTTAACTCAGGATTTTATGGAACATATATTCTTGACCCAAATCTCACAAATCCTTCTTCATTAACATTGAACTCTGAGGATTTCTCTTTTCTGATAGTTTCCACTTTATTTTGAATTCTCACATCATCCTTTTGAGCATCCTTTAACCATTCCAAAAGTGAGGGTTGAGAAATCATTTGTGAAAGGATTGATGGTGTTCCTTTATTTATGATTCCCATGTATATATTCATCAAATATAAGAAGATTGGATCCTTTTCAATTCTCATCAATGATAGAATTGTTTGGCTAATTCTACTTATATAATTTGTCAGCTTGTTCTCTTTCCCATAGTGGTAATGGATTGAACATTCATAGTCTTTGATTATCTCAAACCATCTTCATCGGAGAACATTCATCTCTTTCTATGTGAATATATACTTGAGGATTTTTTGATCCTTTTATATTTCACGCTTCTCCCAAAATAGGTAATTCCACCAAATTTTCAAAGTGAAGATTATTGCATCCAACTCTATATCATGTGTTGGATAGTGTTTCTCATGAAATTTCAATTTCCTTGAATCATAGGAAATGAATTTTTGATTTTTCATCAACACAGAGCCCATGCCCTTCTTCGAAGAATACTTAAATACCACAAAAAGTTCTTCACTTGTAGTTAGTGTGAGCATGGGCACAGTGATAAGCCTTCTTTTCAATGCCTTGAAGCTCTCTTCGCATTCATCACCCCAAGAAAACTTCACTCCCTTCAGAGTTAGCTTGGTAAGAGGGTTTAAAAAACATGATAAATTTCTCACAAATTGGCGATAATATCCATCTAACCCCAAGAAGATACAAATATATGTTACCGATGTTGGCCTCCGCCATCCCTCAATTGAAATTGTCCTAGAGGGATCCACCGATATCACATTGCTTGTGATGATATGACCCAAGAATGAGACCTCCTTCAACCAGAACTCACAATTGTTGTACTTTTCATAGAGTTTCTCCTTTTTCAAGGTCCCTAGTACAATGATTAGATTTTCCTCATTATCTTTCTTGGTTTTAAATTATATTAGAATATCGTCTATAAAGACTACCAAAAATCTGTCGAGGTAATATCTAAAGACTCTATTCATCAAGTCCATGAATATTGTTGAGAATTAGTGATTCCAAAATGCATTACTATAAATTCATAGTGCCTGTATCTTGTACGAAAAGTAGTCTTGGGGATATCCTCCTTCTTCACCCTCACTTGGTAATATCCCAACCGCAAATCAACCTTGGAGAAGTATTGTGCTCCACGTAGCAGATTAAACAAGTCTTCAATTCTGGGTATAAGATACTTTTTCTTTATCATGATTTTGTGGAGCTCACGATAATCAATTCATAGGTCGATTAAAACATCCTTCTTCTTGGCGAAGAGGAATGGCGTACCCCATAGTGAAGCACTAGGTCATATAAACCCTTTATCTATATTATCCTGTAGTTGTTTTTTCAGCTCCTCAAGCTCCACAACAATTATTCTATACGAAGTCTTGGATATTGACAATGCACATGGTATAAGATCAATTGAGAATCCAACATCTCTTCCAGGAGGAATACCAGGCAATTCCTTAGGAAACACTTCAGTGAATTCTCACATAATAGGCATGTCTTCAAGGATGGTTGCTTCCTTAGACTCAATCACCTGAGCCTAATACACATGCTCATAGGGAAGTAATATTCATTCTTGAAATGATGGTGCTAAAGAAGATTCATCCTTCTCCTTGAACTTATATAGAATCGGGGGTCAATTCTCTATATGGAGAGTGATTTCCCTATCATGACAATTTATCTTGGATCTATATAAAGAAATCCAATCAATACAGATAATTGCATCAAATTCCACAAAAGGGATTATTACAAGGTTCACCAAGAAGTTAAATCAACAAATTAAGAGAGGGGAGGAGTTTATATTCTTGGGTTTTAATGACTAACTAGGGTACCTGTCACCACTTCATTGTCGGGGTTTACTTCGGTAGTAGTGATGGAAAAATCTCTCCCTTTCATCCTAGGAGGTTGTTAGTTGCCTCTAAAAACCCTTTTCCTAGGGCACTGGTTTTCAAAGTTCCATGGTTCTTTGTAGTTGATGCAATGAACAATGCATTGAGGGTCAAATGGAGCATTCCACTCCTCTATCATAGTCGTGATGTTCAGTTTCCCTTCTCTTCCACACCTAAAGCATTTCCTCTTCCCCTTCATAAAATTTTTGGGGTTCTTCTTTCCATGCCTTTGGAAAGTGGGCCGAGGGGTTTTCTTATCCCCGTTGGATTTATCCATAGGACCGCTAGAATTGAAATACACCTTACACTTCTTATCCCCATGATACCCGTGAGATTCTTCGATATCCATTTCAACTTTGAGGGCACATTGTACAATTTCCTCATAGCTCTCGAAGTCACAGATCTCTAAGGCTTTCCGTAGGGTAGGTTTTATCCCACCAAAGAAGCGGTTAACCTTGCATTCGGGAAAATGACAAACCTGGAGGCATATCATGCAAGACTTTTGAATATTTCCTCATACGATCCAAAGGATTCGTCGTCTTTTTTTCTTGAGGGAAAGGAAATCCCTTTCCATCTTAAGTGGTAGGGTGAGAGGAAAATATTTTTCAAAAAACATTTTCCAGAAATCCTTTTATTCAAATTCCTTGATCTCCTCCTCATGCTTCGTATTTTTTATCAATGTCCACCAATGATCATCTTCACCCTCCATACGATATGTAGCAAGAAGTACCTTCTCTTGTTCAGAGGATTGAAGTATGGATAAGTTATTCTCAATGGAGTTGATCCATTATTTGAAAATTGAGGGATCAAATGATCCATTAAAATTAGGAGGTCTTTGTCTCATGAAGCTCTCGATTATGACTTGTCCTTTCATAGGGGGTTGAATGTTCCTCTTGACCCATGTTTCTATTCAAAACTTGAATTAACTAAGAGAGTATCCTAAAAAAAGTTCGTGATTCCTACTCCCATCAAATTGGGAATCTCATTATAACAATCATCACATTGATCTTCGCGTAGATTGTTATCCTGAGTCCTCTTATTACTAGCTATTGGCTGGAATAAAAGAAAAGTTAGGTGTAACCCATAAAGGGTAATCCAAAGAAAAAAATTGATTACTTATAAATTAATTTTATCTCCTTAACTTCTAAATTTATAGGCTTCAATCTATGTTATCCATGATCTACTTCCCAAAATATATTCTTAGGGGCATTTTTTCATTCAATTAATAATAGTTACTACTAAGCTTATAAATTTACCAAATCATATCCCCTGAGAGTTTTATAACCAAGAGTGCAGCAAGGCCCATTATCATGTACCAGTTCCCACTTGAGTCTAGCTGAAAGTGGTGTTTTCAGGTTTTACCCCTAGATACATATGTGCAAGAGTTTTCTCTACCTGCTTGTATCCATACAGAGACGTATTTTCCTGATAAACCACTTCCTCAATACTCACCAAAACTTATGGATGTTTTTATTATACTTAGTCGTATCCCTAAGTCTTTAACTAGGGTTTTATAATTTTAATCCCAAAAATAACTAAACATATCCTGAGATACCAACTATAACAATCTTGCTCATTATTACGCACATAAACACGATTTATTAAATAAACATGCACTTAATAAAACTCTAAGGACTAAGAGGTTTGGTATCTTGGGAAATTAAGAACATTAGATAACAACTTAGAACATAAAACAAAACATCTTTATCGAAAACTTCTTTTACATGACCACAACATTCCTTCCTACTTACATTGCATGGGAAAACCTAATGACATGCATAAGAAAAGGGTGAGCGATAAACCCCAGCAATAGATTAAACAAGGAATAACATGAAGAATAAAGTACATGTTAGGAAATTGTAATATCAATGGAGCATAAGAGAAACATGAACATAAAGTCATGATATTGCATGTTTATCATAACATGGAAATGTGGAAACAACATTTAACATGATATTAGCATGATCCAAGGCTCATTGCACATGGAGCATGGGTAAAACCTCATTAAACATGAATTAGCATTATTAAACCCTCATTTCACATGATTTGTCATGATACTAATCTTTACCCAATGCATTGGAGCAGTATCAGGACGCACCCTTCTTAATCATTTCATTTCATGCATAAGTGTGCCACATGGATCAAGTAACATGGATTCATTAAACATCATCATAATGTATTCATTGATAAAGGAATGTGGAATTCATACATTAAAATCCATAATCAATAAGTAAATTTTCATAAAGTTGAATACCCTTGATAGATAAATGGGCATGTTATTCATTACAAAATGACTTTGTCTTGGAAAAATTGTGGTGCAATTTCAACTGCATAACGGTGTGACAAAAGAATTCATAAAAATGGTTGATGATAGATAGAAGGGAGTCTCATAATATGTACATAAAAATGTACTATAATGGGGTAATATAGATACATGTCCCAACATATGTAATGGAATTTGGATTCATAATACAAAACAATTTCTTGAATTTAAATGAGAAGAGAGAAATTGCTTACGAAATTTCAGCATGGTAACGGTTGTACATGGGAGGCATTAATGAGAGATAAAGGGGTCCATAATCATTAAAATATAAGGAGGGAAGTACGAGGGAGATTATAAATAATACCCCAACATTTTTATTTAAAATAAAAAGGTATAAAAACATAATGGAATTTGGACAAAAATAAGAAAGGAAGAAATCCAATTACTTAGAAGTGTGATCCCAAAGGCTTGGGAGAGGCATGAGAGAGGCTTCTAGGGATATTTGGGAACCTTAGTAGGGGTTTATATAGAGGAGGGTATATTTTGGTTGAGATCCAAAGGCTTTGAGTGAATAGGATGTGGGATCTTGGGTGGGTTTATATAGGAAAAGAGAGGGAATTATTTATTATTTAGGTTTAGGACACCACACGTTAAACTAATCAAAACCACAAACCAAACCATGGTTTTTGCCCAAGTTTTTTTCAAAAGGGGAGTAGAAAAAATTATTTTATAATTAAAATTGCCTAAATTCTTAAAATATTAGGCTTGCTTATATAGAGGTGAGTCACACTCTCAAGGAAATCAATTTGAAAAGTTAAAATGTTTTATAAGTCTTGAAGGGTCCACTAATGCACCATAAAATTAATCAAAAAAATATAAAATCACATTATTTTAAATATATAACATATATTATCCTAACAAACATTTTATAGTATTTTATTACATCACTATTGGGTCATTATGATGTCCCAAAATACATTATATATTAAAATAGTATTTAATTTTTACCCAAAAATTCGATTGTCTCTGAAAATTATGAAAAATTCACTATTGGATAATTTTGACATCCTGATTCCAAAAATAATATTCATTTTATATTAATAATTTTATAAATATTTTAATTTTTACTTCTAAAATAAAAACTTCCATTTATCGAAAATTCATGGGTTTTGACAAAAATAGCTTTCAAACCTCAATAAAATTACAATTGTATTCTTAAAAATTATACGATCATTTATATTTAATAAAAATTAATTTAGTGATAATATTTAATTAAAAAATATTTAATTAAAAAAATAGAATAATTTGTCAAAATAGATTTCGTAATTGAATATTAACTAAAAATACTATTTTTTCTTTAAAATTTTTTTACAAATTAACACTTATAAAATGAATATATACTCTATAAAAAAATAATTTACATAACCATAGTGCTAGTGTATTGTTACATAACCCCTTATAACACCTGTATAATACCTAAGGGTGTGGTGTACGATGGTGACAGACTCTTGGGGTGGCTTGGATAACATCGGTCGGGTGGTAATCTCTATCAACTCCCACTTCTCCCATAGGTGGTTCCGTTCGAACTTAATGTGTTGAAGCTCGGCATAGGCTTGGTCAAGAGTGAATCCCAATGATTCCACCACCTTTCCGAGCTCTGGGAAATGGCCTTTATAGGGATAAATTTTTCTAGATGATTCTATCACTTCCTTTGTCTGAGTAAATTGGATTTGTTAAATCCATATATTTATACTAATCATGTGATCACTATTCAACGTCTATTTTAGCAATGCTAACAATTATTAACAGTATTTTAAAATAAAAAAACATAAAAACAAAAAAAATCATATGTTTAATATAACTATTTTACATAATAAGACAATAAATTAGATCAAGAATAATTTTCATTAATAAAAGTTTGGTTCATTACATTGATCCAAATATAGAATCCCACAAAGAAATTCGTATAGATTTGAATCCATCAAGGGATTAAGGATGAATATAAAATAAAAATAATAAATATTTTATAGGATGGTTCCGATATCAAATTTATAAGGAGTTATCTGAAAATAAGAATTCATTTGTCGAACGAATTCAATGTCTAGCCAGGGGACCAAATGAAAATGTTATATCTTACACTAGTTTTTTAATCAATGGTTATGTGTTCTATACAAAAGAAAATTATAAATACATTATAATTAAAAAATAGTGGTGTTAATATTGTGGATGAAGCTATTCACATATCTAGTTCAAGGATAGAAATCCAATTTATGAAAATATGTCAGATTTTTTCATTATCAAACAAATATATGAGTTGGATTATATGACATTTTAAGTACTGATTTTCCATTGAAAATTGGTTGAAAATATGATTGTAGTGAAAGTTGATGAAATGGGCTTTGTGAGGGGAAATTTCAGTGTGTAAAGGGAAAAGGAGAGTCATTCATAATGGAATCACAAACAATGCAAGTATTTTATGTATCAGATCTAGAAAACAAGAATGGGTTGATTTTCCTACAGGTAACTAAAAAAATTTCAGGTCAAATAAAAATTCAATCTAGGATGATCCTTTCATTGGGAAATCAGAGTTAGTTAATGTTGTTCCCAATATATACAATGTCTTGAACATTATAGGTGTCCATAAATAGGGTACTTGGATTCTCTATTGAGGAACCAAATCCCTAAATCCTTTAAAAAATAGAGTTCAATGAAAAGTTAAACATGTTTTTTAATATACTATGTTTTTACTCGTAATTTTATTTTTTCGCTACTACAATAATATAATCTAAATTTAATGTTTTACTAATATGCATATGATTTCTTCTACGCATGATGATGTTTCCAATACCTTGGAAGAACAAAGAATAATGAAGTAAACCCTTTGAAATGATGTAAATGTAATGTTATGATATAATTTCTCTATTTTATAGAAAAATAATATAATAGAACAATAATTTAATTTTTATTATAACTTGTAGAGTTATTTTAGTTTAGAATATTTATTTTTATCTTTTATTCCTTTGTAGGAAGAGAAAAGACATTGTCAAAACTAAATCATAGAGGTAATCATGATGTTTGCACAGTAAAATCATTGTCCATAGAATTAATTTATTGTTTCATATTTATGTTTAATTTATTTATTTTTGCATTACTAAAATTATAATTTTTTTATTATATGGGTGGATTATTTTGTTCAAGTTAGGGTGGTCTATCCATATTTCGTGCCTTTATACACCAAAAATTCCACAGACTTATTATCCTTCAAAACCTTTTCACCCCTACAGTGTTGGCATTTATCACTTTACTTTAAGTTCCCTACACTACTCAATCACAGAGGTAATATTGATAATTTCATAGTAAGATTATTGTCCATATAATTAATTTATTCTTTCATATATATGTTTTATTTATTTAATTTTAGTATTACTCATATAGTAATTATTTTCTTACATAAGTGGATTATTTTTTTCGAGTTGGTAAGGTTTTTTCAAAGCTGCTCTTGTTTGTGAGAGATTAGAATCTGAGCCTAGAATTGAGATAATGGAAACAAGGAACTACATCAAGAATGAACAAAACTATCAAGAAAAGGTTAATCATAACAACTTATTTAATTAATTTTTTTATCATTTTATCTACTATTTTTTAGTTAATTTCCTTATAATTTTTAAATAATACTTATTCAGTTTGTTTCAAAGATATTTTGGGAAGTCATATTGATTCTATGCTCTTAGCCTAAAAACCTTTATAATTTAAATCCATAAATGTAGAGGAATATCATGTGGTCATTTCTGTGACTTCTTGTGATTTAATGGGAAAATTAGATTCCTCTACTTTTCTATCTTTCAACAATGAGATAGATTTTTCAGCTAAGAACATCGAGTCAATATACAGTGTTGGCGGTTCGATAAATAAATGAAATGTAAATCATTGTAAAATTGGAATTTAGGATTTATTTTTGATATTTTGGGATGTGTAAGAATCATCATCACCTCAATCTGACACACAGTTTGATGGGTATGACTCTAAGTGCCTCTTTTTATTTAAAACTGACATTAATTTTAGAAAACAAGAAAACGAACATACTCAAAAATGAGAAAACAAATTTGGATATTTTTGATACTTTAGAAAAATGAACTATAAGTCATTTTTTATGTGTAAGAATCAGTTGTAACTTAATCTGATATATGATGCTTTTAGTATAACTCAAATTTTCTGTTATTAGTTTAAAATGAATGTTTTAGTTCAAAAAGTGTCACTTACTAAAAACTAATCAAAAGAGCTCGGATTTTCTTATTAATTTAGTAAAACACCTCATAACTCATTGTTTATACATATAATTATTCTCACATAAAACTGAGACACAATGTGATGGTTATGAGTCAAAGTGTATGTTTCCAGTTTAAAAGAGACATTTTAGTAAAAAAGACAAGTGACATACTCAAAACAAATCAAACCCATTAAAATTGTTTTGATGCTGTAGAAAAATGATCCATAAGTCATTTGAAAAGTTTATAAATTATCCATACCTAAATCTAGAGAATGGTGTGATGGGTATGACTCCAAGTGTGTCATTTTTTTTAAAATTGACATCAATTTTAGTAAAATTGACAACTGGCCTACTCAAACCCGTAAAAACACATTCATATTGTTTTTGTACTTTACATAAATGATCCATAAGTCATGTTTGAGGTGTATGAATCATTCTCACCTCAATATGATACATGATGTTCCTAGTATGACTAAAAGTGTCCATTATCTCTCTTAAAATCAGTATTTTATTTCAAAAAGTGTCACGCACTGTAAAATAATCAAATTCTCTTAGATTTTCTTGATAATTTCTTAAAATGATTCATAAATCATTTGTGAAATATATGAATTTGTCTCACATAAAACTGATACATGATGTGATTGGTATCAGTCAAAGTACATGAATTTATTTTAAAATGACATTTTAGTAAAAAGACAAGTGACATATTCAAAATTAAGAAAATGCATTCAGATTATTTTGATACTTTATGAAAATGATCCATAATTAATTTGAGACATTTAGTAATTAGTCACACCTCAATCTGATTCATGGCATGATGGGTATGACTCTAAGTGCTTCCTTTTATTTAAAGTTGACATCAATTTTAGTAAAATAGACAACTGACCTACTCAAAACTAGGAAAATGCATTCATATTGTTTTCATACTTTACTTTAATTATCTATAAGTCATTTTTGATGTGTAGGGATGAGTCAAACCACAATCTGATACACAATATACCTAGTAAGACTCAAAGTGTCCATTATCATTTTAAAATCAATATTTTAGTTCAAGAAGTTTCTCTAGTTGAAAACTGAATGAACGCGCTAGGATTATCTTGATAATTTAGTAAAATGATTCATAGTTCATTTTTTATGTGTAGGAATTTATATTTGATAAAACCAACATATGATGTGATTGGTATGAGTAAAAGTGTGTGTTTCCAGTTTAAAATGACAATTCAGTAAAAAAAGAAAATTAGAAAACTCAAAATAGAGAAAACACATTCATATTGTCTTGATAATTTAGTAAAAATGATCCATAATTCATTTTAGTTGTGTAGGAATCATCCACACATCAATCTGATGCACGGTGTGACAGGTATGACTCCGAGTGCATCTTTTTATTTAAAATTGACAACAATTTTAGTAAAATGGAAAATTGACCTACTCAAAACCAAGAAAATGCATTAGTATTGTTTTGATACTTTACAAAAACAATCCATAAGTAATTTTTGATATGTAGGAATTAGTCGCACCTCAATTTGATACACTATGTGCCTAGTATAACTCAAAGTGTCCGTTATCAGTTTAAAATTGACATTTTAGTTCAAAAAGTGTCACTCAATAAAAAATTATCAAACACACTCTTATTTTCTTGATAATTTAGGATAATGATTAATAATTCATTTTTTCTGTGTAGAAATCAGTATCACATTAAATTGATACACAATATTATCAGTATGAGTCAAAATGCATGTTTCCAGTTTAAAATGACATTTTAGTAAAAAAGAGAAGTGATGTACTCAAAACCAAGAAAAAGCATTTTTATTATTTTGATACTTTAGTAAAATGATCGATAATTCATTTAAAACATGTAGTAATTAGTCAAACCTCAATCAGATGCACTGGGTGATGAGTATGAATCCAATTGCATCTTTTTATTTAAAATTGACATCAATTTTAGTAAAATGGAAAACTAACCTACTCAAAACCAAGAAAACACTTTCAGATTGTTTTGATACTTTACAAAAAAAATACATACGTCATTTTTGACATGTACAAATCAGATTCACCTCAATATGATACACGATGTGCATGGTATGACTCAAAGTGTCTGTTATTAGTTTAAAATCGAAATTTTAGTTTAAAAAGTGTCACTCACTAAAAATGGATAAAATATGCTCATATTAACATAATAATTTTGGAAAACAATTCATAGGTAATTTTTGACATTTAGTAATTGGTATCACATCAAACTGATACCCGATGTGATCGGTATGACACAAAGTTCATATTTCCAGTTTAAAATGACATTTTAGTAAAAAAATACAAGTGACGTACTCAAAATTGATAAAATTCATTTGGATTATTTTTATAATTTAGGACAATGATCCATAAGTCATTTGAGTTGTGTAGAAATCAACTGAACCAAAATCTAATTCATGGTGTGATGGTTATGACTCCAAGTGTTTCTTTTCAATATATAAGTGTCATTTTTGTTTAAAACAAACATCACATTGCCAAAACTGAGAAAAGGATCATAGATTATTTTCTCATAATTCTATCTTCTATTACTAAATTAATTTCCTTTTTGTTTTTATCTTATACTTATTTATATTACATTGTCCAGAGGATGGAGAATAAACAAACAAAAACCTACCTAAATATGCACACAGAGGCTCCAAACTGAGACCTCCCAAACACCACCACAAGATGCTATATAAGAATTTATCTTCTATTTATTTAATTAATTTATATATATATATATATATATATATTGCTTGAATATGAACAAGAAATGGTATGACCTATAAGAATCAGTCACAAATCAATCTAATGCACAGTGCTCCTTGTATGACTCAAATTTTAGTTTAAAATTAACACTTTCTATTAATTTATTTATTTATATTATTACTAACATAAGAAATTTTTTCTTATATATGTGCTCTCTTTTTCTAGAGTAGGGGGGGTTTGTTTGGCAATAACATGAGTCAGGGTCAGGATTAAAAGACAAAGTATCATTGATTTTTTTGAATGTATATAATAATTAATACTTATGTAATTCTATAAACCAATGTTTGGAATGTCTATAGTATAGTTTTTTTTCCTTAATTTGTGTTGTAAATTTAATTTCATTTAAATTCTATATTGGTAATTCATTTTTTTGATATCTGGTGGTTTTGTTTTGGTGTTTTGGTGTGATATTATAACACATTGCACTGGTGCTACAGTGTACTGTTACACTACATTATTTTATGCCCCTTTATCAATGCTTTTGAAAGCGCTGATAAATGAATCCTTTATTAGGGATTTTGAAAGTACTGATAAACATATCCTTTATCATCTTATTTAAAAAATCCGATAAAGTAACCCTTTATCGGTTCCAAAAAAATGAACTGATAAATTGTTCCTTTATCAGTGCTAAAAAATCTCTGATAAAATATATGGGATTTTAATATCTCTCTACTAATTAGTGATTCTATATCACTAATAAAGGCCATTTTTAGCACTTTTAATGGCCTATTTTGCAGTAGTGTAACCTATGGAAAAGAGATAGGTTTCATAATCATTTTATCAAATCATGTCCCATAAAAATAATTGGGTTTCATAAGTGTTTTATCATGGTATAACCTATGTAAAAGAAACATGTGTCAAAAATATTACTCTATAAAAACATAAACCATTAAATAATGAATATGAATGGTATTCTTGGATCATATCCCCAATAAATAATAGGTAACACCAATGGATTTCATCTTATTTGGAAAACAATTTTCAAAGATCTTTTAAAAATATTTCTTGAGGAAAATATTATTTCTACTTTGAAAATAAAATTTTAAAAAATAATACATTTTAAAAATAATTTTCTTTGAAAATAACTTTGAAATCTTATAAAGGAATACTAAATAAATTTTTAAAATATTTTTCTATAAAAATATTCTTGAAAACTTATAAGGTAATCTTATAAGTAATGATTGTTCATGGCGGTGGAGAATTCCATCCATGTTGTAGACATTACAACAAATATTTCTTTCATATTATCGATAGAAGTCAAAAGAACCTTAATAAAAAGAATAAAATAAGATTCATTTGAAAAAAAAGTTAAAAATTTAAAAAATTGGTATATGTTCCTTTTAAAAATCATGGTAGAACATTTTTTAAAACTTTTTTATAAAACATGATTTTGAAAGAAAATAGATTTCTCACTGAAAAGAAAAATAAAGTCATATTTTCTTATAAACATTTTCTTAATTATCTTAAGTACCAAATAGTGTAAAATGGTACTATTACAAAAATTTATCCTTAATGACCATATTATAATAAAATTAATTATAATTTTTGAGATATGATAAAAAATTAATTATATTTCATGACCCGCTATATACCACTAGTTTCCCCGCAAACACGTGGTCCCCACCCTGGGGCCCACCCACATGCCTGAACGGGTCATCTGATAAATGACTATCCCCACAGTCTAACACATGACCTTTCCAATGTGTTTTTTCCTCACTCACACACACCCTAGGAAACTTCCCAGAAGGTCACCCATCCTGATCACTACTCCAGGAAAAACACACTTAACTGTGGAGTTCTAATTAGGCAGACTTCCAAAAAGGAAGGTGCACCTTATTGAAATAATTCATATCATTTAGTCATTTACCCCTTTATCATTTTGGGGTTTCACATTCACCCCCCCCCCTTTAGAGCAGAACATCCTTGTTGTGGGCCCTACATCTCAACCTAGTCACTGCACCGCACTTAAGGCTAGGTTCCTCCTCTGATACCAAATGTAACAACTAGGTCCTGATGAAAGCACAGAAACCCCACCTTAACATTTTCGTTAGGTCTTGGCCTTCCATGTACCACCAATTGCACCGTAGAAACGTGATCCCCACCCTGGGGCCCACCCACATGCTTAAACGGGTCATCTGATTAATGATTGTCCCCACATGCCAACACATGTCCTTTCCAGTGTGCTTTTTCCTCACTCACACACACCCTAGGAAACTTCCTAGAAGGTCACCCATCTAGATCACTACTTCAGGCCAATCATGCTTAACTGTACAGTTCTAATCAGGTAGGCTCCAGAAAATGAAGGTTCACATTGTTGACATGGGTCATATCATTTAGTCATTTAACCCTTTATCATTTTGGGGTCTCACATTCCCCCCCCCCCCCTTGGAGTCCACTTTTGGGAAGAGCCTCTCCCCTGGGATCCACTCGTCTTGTCGGGTCACCCGGTCCCGACTGGGCAGGAAAAATGAGGCTTGGCCCACTATGCAGACAGATTTCTTTGACGAACCATCACTGATAGTGTTGTCACCCTCTAGGACGCTCTGCCATCTCGGCTGGCAACAACTCCTTCCCTGGCTGGGTCTATACCACAGGGTAGTGACCCCTTCATGGGGGAGGGGGGTTACCATGTGTGGAGGGTTCGAAAAGGACACACATGGAAATTTCCATTTATAGGATAAAAATAAGCAATCTTGAAAAATGATGAGATTATAGTAATAAACACTTACCACTTTTATAACTTTGAATCATAATAACCAAGAAATAATAATATTAAATAAAACATAAAGTATTATGAAAATAAGTATATTCATTATATAACAAGTCAAAGGGGAAGTATATACTCCTCGTAAAAGAATATAGTTTCATAACACAACATGTGTCTCAAATAAGGCAAATTGAGACAAAAAATCCATTACCACTTTGGTAACCTTGAAACCATAAACCCATGAAATAGATATCATAAAATGGATAATTAAATACAAATAATTCTCATTATAATAATCATATAATACATCCATCATCATTATACACACCACATACAAGAAATAGGTGGTGAACACGACTTGTGTCTCATGGAAAATAAAAATTAGACAAAAATCTCTTACCATAAGTCCTGAATCTTGTCATACTCATTAAAAACTACTATATAATAAATATAAGTTTATTTATAAATATATTAAATATCCATATTAATATATATAATACCATATATTAATTACTTATAACTTTATATTTCTCGTTTATCAACAATTCCATGTTAAAGTTAAGTTTTGGGTAATAACTGCTTTGTTTTTGTACAGGTTTTGACTTGTTATTCTTGGTCCTGTTACTTATATCAGAATTTAATCATATAAATAATGATAAAAAAGTTTATAAATATCACATATATACTCATTATATAATTATTTATTATAATCAATAAAATATATAAGTATGAAATGAAATACACCGTTCATGGAGACAGTGGGTCATACGTACGCAAAAACATTGTTTTTATTTTCTTATCAGATTAAAAGAAAGAAATTTATATTCTATATTATAATTAAATAATAATTTTCATTTTTTATATATCACATATGTTTATTTAAACCCTCCCTAACACATTCCATATAAATTGTGAATAAATCACATTGCTTCATAAAGTGGTAGTCCGCCATACACACGAACAACGATATCGTATTCCCAAATGATGGAAAGAATGAAGGTATGTGTGATACAAAAAATTAAAAAAAAAATAATATCATATTTATAATAAATATAATATGTAAACTATAAATCCATCATTATTCACAACCTTGAAATGTGGTAATGGAAGAATAGACGACATCAGTTCGTGAGGTGGTAGTCCTCCGTACACATGAACGATGATTGTGTATCCCATTTGATGGAAGTTTGTTAATTTTTATGTAATACCATTAACATAAAAACATAAAGGTATATTTAAGATAATTAGGTTATTATAAAATCTTTATATAAAAATAATTGAAGTTTTTTTATAAAGAAAAAAACAAAAATGTTTGTTGATGAATGTTACCTCTTCTTCCAGTATCTCCTTTTGGTTTGCACTAAAAGACTTCCTATGTTGCCTTTATACCCCAATTTAGGCTTCTAGAATTAATATAGGAAAGTTTTTAAGATATTTGGATAGGTTTTGTATGATTAAAATGTCTTCATATGTTTGAAGAGAGGGGGAGAGGTGGTGGTCTTTTATAAGGGATTTGAGTGGAAAACTTAAAAATTACAAAACTATAAACTTTGTTGGGAGGTATCCATTAAATAATGTTCCTAAAATAACAAAATACTTTTGATAAAATAAGTTTAATGGTTCAAATATTTCCATAAAATGGGTTTTGTAAATGTTTAGGGTCATTTTTTAACCTTATTTTTTAAGTTTAACCCCAAAGTAATCTTGTTTTTACCTTAATTTTTGTAATTAATTTTAATTGCTTACACAAATAACATTGATCAAAAATTAAGTTTACATTAATAGAAATTATAAATTATTTTGATTCCAAATATGTAATCCATTTTTCTAAATTCTAATCCCATAAGTGTTAGAAATTAATTTAAAATTAATCATACATAGGTGTCAAGAAAGCGGGTTTTTAAAGAGAAAAAGTTCAATATTTTCAAATGTTTTTATAAAAAATTTCATTGTGAAAATGGTTAAAATAACATAAATTTTATTAAATTATATATCATTGAACTAATTATACTTTAAAACTAGTTTAAAATATAATTTAACTATATAAATAAATTAGACTAAAAGGCAGTTTTCAATTAAAATTCAGTATTTCTTATTATTCATCAAAAATGAAATATTTTAGAAAAATACAAAATAAATAACCCTAAGAAAATTTTGACATTTTTAATTCAAAAATGAAGTTTATTTTATCAAATTCCATTTCTAAAATTGTAAAAAACAATTTTATTACTTTTTATGGAATGACATAAAAATCAATTCTTTTAAGAAAATTGTATTTTCAAAACATATAGACTTTACTGAATATTATTTATTTTATTATTAATATGTTTTATTTATTTAAAACAATTATATTTAAAAATTATTTATTACTATTAATAATTCTAATTTTAATGGCTAGGATATGAGAGTCATGTTTAAATAAATATAATAATAAAATGTTGTTTCATAGAAAATTAGTGTTGTGTGTAATGAAAAATTAGTTGGTGTTGTGTGTAGCACAAGATTAAATTAGTATGGAATATAATGAAATATTAACTTGATGTAGTTTGTTACAAATCACATAAAATAAATTTAATTTATTTAGAAAAAAAGTTCATAAAAACTCAGAGGTGTTACATTCTACCCCCCCCCCCCCCCTTAAAATAAATATCACCCTCGAAATTCATCACTCTGATACAAACAAATGACGATACTTCTACCTCATAATATACTCAATTTACCACATATATTCTTCTAACTTGTGGTTTCTCCACAATAATTTGACAAAGTGAGTGGTCATTTTTCATATAACTTTCTTTGTACAATCTATAATTTCAACTTGTTATTCCACATAAGAAAGATCCTACTCCAGTGGTATGACCTCTAAGTTCAATAATTCTGAGTTTTCAACTATTTACATCCCCGTGAGAGATACATGAAAAACATTGTAGAATTGATATAGGTTTGGTGTAAGTTCCAGGTGATGGGCTACCATCCCTATATGATCAACAATTTTAAATGGATTTATATACCTATGGAAAAGTTTCACTTTCTTCTTGAATCTCATAACCTTCTTACATTGAGAGATTACTGGAATCACCTTATCACCAAATTCAAATTCCAGATCATGTTGGATATTATTAGCATAACTTTTCTAATGACTCTAATCTTCCTTGATATGTTGTTGAATGTCTCTAACCTTATCTATTATTTTTTTAGTTACCTCTGGTCCTAACAGATTTCTTTCTCTAATATCATTCCAGCATTTTGGAGCTCTACATTTATTTTCATATAGGGTTTCATAAGGATCCATCTTCATTATTGAGTGAAATCTATTATTTTAAGAAGAAAAAAACTAATGGAATGTGTTGATCCCAACCACCTTTGACATACAAAGAACAAGATCTCAACATATCCTCTAGGTTTTGAATTTTCATTTCAGACTGACCATCATTCAGAGGATGATAAGTAGTTCTAAAACACAACTCCATATCAAGGGATTGCTAAAGAATTCAACAAAAAATTTAGGTAAACCACGGATATTGTACAGATACAATGGAATGTAGTTCTCCATGCAACCTTACCACTTCCTTAATGTATATCCTGAAAATTTGATCCATAGATAATAATTCTATGATAGCAATGAAGTTTGGTGACTTAGTAAGGTGATCGACTACCACCCATATAGAATTTCCCATTAGAGATTTTGGGGATTCCAATAACAAAATACATAGTGATGTTCTCCCATTTTCATTATGATATGGGTAACATATGTAACATACCATTATACTTTTATCTTTCAGCCTTTACTTATTGGAATACCAAGCACCGAGATACAAAATATGTGATATCTCTCTTCATGTCATCCCACCAGAAGTATTCATTCAAATCTATATACATCTTCATAGTCCCAGGATGAATAAATAATGAAGAACTATGATCTTACTCTAACAAATACTTCTTCAAATCCTATATGTATGGGATACATACACAGTTCCTAATCCTTATTATTTCATCATGGTTACAGTTAATCTCAATAACATTTCCAACTTTTTTTATAGCTCTGCATCTCCCTCCTCTACCACTTTAATATTCACTTGGATATATTATTGAACATTCAATTGATAAAGATAATATTTCCCCCTTACTTCAGTATTTATAGATCCATCATTTAAAAATACAAAAATATTTGATCTTTTGTAATCCTTATCATGGATAAGCTAGAATGATCCTTTTGACTCAAATCAACATCCACATTGTTCTCTTTCCTAGGGTGGTAATGTATTGAGCTGCCATAATCCTTAATCATCACAAACTATATTCTCTAGAACATGTTCAACTCCTTCTCTGAGAATATATACTTCAACCTTTTGTGATTGTTATATATATCACACATTTCTTTGTAGGGATAATTTCTTCATATCTTTAATGAAAATATAAATGCAGCTAACTCCAAATCATGGGTTGGGTATTTTTTTCTCATGAATCCTCAATTTTCCTGAGGCATAATCTATAACCATGTTATCATTCATAATAACACATCACAATCCCTTATTGTATGAATACTATATATCACAAAACCTTCTCCACTATAGGGTAATGAAAGCATAGTTGATATGACTAACCTTCTCTTCAGTTACTTGAAATTTTCCTCGCATTCATCTATCCAGAGGAACTTGGCATCCTTCTGAGTAAACTTAGTGATTAGATTAAACATTCATGATAAATTATTCATAAAGGTCAGGTAATATCTAGATAAACCAACAAAACTACCAATATCATTAATTATAGTTGGTCTAGGAAAACATTCAATAGCCTATGTCTTCGATGGATCTATTTACAAACCCCCTCTTTAGATTATATTACACAAAAATGATACCTTTATCAGCCAAAATTCACACTTTGTAAATTTTTCATACAGTTTATCCTTAGGGTCTTTAGTATAGTTATCAAGTGGTATTCATGATTTTCCATCCTCTTGGGTAGATAAGAATATCATATATAAAGACAACCACAAACTAATCAATGAAATACCTAAAGACTATATTCATCAAATCTGTGAGGATAGAAGGGGAGTTAATAATACTTAAAGGCATCACTATATATTCATAGTGTCCATACCTTATACAAAATGTTGCCTTGGGTATATCTTCCTTCTTAACCCTTAATTTATAAAATCTAGAACGAAGGTCAATCTTGGAAAATTTTGATCTCCTTTCAATTGAACAAACAAGTCATCAATATGGGGAAGATGATACTTGTTATTGATCATTATCTTGTTCAACTCCTAATAATAAATGTATTGTAACATCAATCCATATTTATTTTTAGCAAAAGGAATAGGTGTGCCCTAAGGTGAAACACTTGGCAGAATGAATCCCTTTTCAATGTTTTCTGGGATTTTCTTCCTCAATTCCAACAACACAATCGGGTTTATTCTATAGGGAGTCTTCAAAATGGGTGTGGACCTAGGTATGAATTCTATTGATAACTTAACTTCACATTTTTGTGTAATACTAGGAAATTATTTTGTAAATAAGTCAAACAGTTCATGAATAATCAATATAGCATCAATATCAATTTTCTCCCTAACCATTTGAGATAAGCATGCATTCTAAATGAGAATTAAGACCCATACACTAAAAGTGATCTCTATAGGAAGTCTATACTTATAATTACATTTAAACATAGTGATGGGTTAGTTTGAAATATCAAATGTAACTTCCCTTCCACGATAATTTATGTGGAATTTATGTAGATAAATTCAATCCATTCCTAATATGACATCAAATTCAACCAAAGGAATAATAACAGGATTTTCAGGAAGCATATACCCACGTATGTCAACTAGAGAGAAATCATACACTAGAGATGTGATCATCGTATCATTAGGGGTTTCCACTACTAATTCAATATCTAATTGTTTGTTTGGAATCTTAATACCCTTAGAAAATTCTTTAGATGTGAAACAGTGGGTATATCTAGAGTCAAGTAAGACATTGGAATTTATAGAGTGGATGGTAAGTGTACCTTTAACCATGTTGTTTTATAACCCCTCTTTAGAAACACTGATTGCATGATATTTCCCCATGTCCCTCAGTTTAATAGGTTACTGACATCAATCATCAACATTAATCCTTGGGTTTGGAAACTTGTTATCATAATTCGAATTCTCCTTACAATTGAAACACTGATGTGGGGGAGCTTTATTTTTGTATTTCTTTCTCTCTATTCAAATTGTTAGCTAACTTATTCCCATAACTTTGTAAATAAAATTCCCAATGACATTCTTTTCTACACATAAAACAATTATTAGTCCCATTAAGAAAATTTTCTCCATTATTATTCTCACGGTTAGAGTATAAATGAAATCCAATCTTCCTCTCTCCATGTTTTTTAGATTTTCCTTTGAACTCTATCTTCCTTTTCTAGTCAAAACCATGATGTTGATACATAACTTCAACCTCTATTTACACCCTGATAGCACAACTCACAATATATTCATAACTACTAAAGTCTATTTTGGCAAATTCCCTTCAAAAAAATGGTTTTAAGACACTTAATAATATATCAACCTTACTTTCAGGTTGGATGATAATACCAGAAGTATTCCTCATAAGTCTTGTAAAATTAGCCTCGTAGGTACCAATGAATTCATCATCAATTTTCTTTAACTCATGTAAATCCTTCTACATCTTCTTATGAAGAACCCAGTGAAATTAATTATTGAAAAATAAGTTTTTAAACTCATCCCAATCCATGGATTCAATCTCATATTGTTGCCTCATATTCTTGATTAGATTTCACCAATGGTCCACTTCACCTTTAAATGATAAATATCCAAAATGAATTTTTCATGTTTAAAATACTACATAATAGAAAATATAATTTCATTGGAACTGATCCATTATTCAGAAAAAAGTGGATCATAAGAACCACAAAAAGATGGTAGAAATTTCCTCATTAAGATCTTAACAAAATAGTGTTCCCTTCTTTTCTCATTTGAAAGTTTAGCATGATTCATAGATTGAGAAAGTTGTGTGAGCCTGGAAATGAGTTATTTAATTACATCTCCCATAACATTTGTATTATCAGGTGGACAATCATTGCATTTCATGTCGCACCCAGGATTGATGCAGTTCTTTTGGATTTCATCCATCGAATAAAAATGAAAATAATAGAGTATGAAACAATAATCATAGTGGGAAACTATATAATCATGGAAATCACTTATAGGATGTCTAAGTCTTGTCACCTTCTTTAAACAATGAAACCTTAGGTTTATCATTGGAAATTTATAGCCAACTTATATTTAAATTCATCATGATGGTTCATAAAGAGTTTTTGAATTCCCAAAGAATATCCCCTAAGAGTGTCAAACCAGGTGTTCAACAAGGCTCATTGTCATGCAGCAATTCTCGATCGAGTATAGCTTAATACTGTGTTTTTAGGGTTGTTTCCCCAAGGTATATCTATTCCAGAGTCACATCCACTTCTAGTATCAAGATAGGGATGTATTTTTAAGAAATCAATTTCTCTATACTTTAACAACATACTAAGACATTTTCCAGTACTTTGAATCATCCTTAGATTTATCCTTAGATACATGTCCTTAAGGATCTCAATATGGTTTTCTCATCCTAGATTCCAAATGTTAACTAAAATTTGTATTTGATACGAACTATAGTGACCCAAGTCTCTTATATATATAATGTACATCATTTTTATAGAATATTTAATGCATTACACAAACACACGCCCAAATACCTAATAATTTAGTGCCTTTGGAAACTTGGGAACATAAAAAATGGTATATAAGTGAGATACATTATCTCCCACTAGGTTCTTCGGGACTAGAACCCTTCTTATAAACATCATACATAACACATATCTTCATAACCTAGAGAAAGGAAACATAAGAAAGGGTGAGCTCGAATGATCAGAAAGGGTAAATGAGGGAGATAACTAAGCATAATCATGGTCATAAGGGTATGAGAACATGATCATATGTAATGTACTGCATCTATATATCACTCAAAGGTTCCCCGTAACAGGTTGGTCACATGGCCTCAAGTGCATTTCCCCAAATTCTATAGGCTTCCGACTAGCAGCGAGGGCCTTAGTGTGATAGTGGGGAAACAATGCCCTTAGTAGAAAAGTATAACACAGAGGAATACAACAATATAACAATAGAGGATTCAGTAATACCATACAATAGAATTGAATAGTGAAATAATGATAATATAAATAACCAGATGTCATAGCATACAAATATGATGTCGCATTTTACATGTTCTAGGAAAACAACCAAAACAAATTACACTATAGTAATACAAAAAAATATTACTGACAGTTCAAAAAGGAACAAAAGAAACTCATAAGCATCACAAGCCTTAGCTTGGTTCCATTCTCTCCTACTCCTAAATAAAAATCAAGTACCTATATAAGGGTTCTTACCCATATCGACACCTAGAACAACATAATCTATTTAGGACCAAAAATATGACCCAAACAGGGTGTGAGACTAAATCCCAGTCGGCAACCACCCAAGTTCTATGCTAATCTGACAGTGAATATATATAATAGGTGGTCTAAAATAGGGAAAGTATTAACCTAGGAAGTAATAAAAATTAAATAGTACTAAAATTATTGGTTTCCATTTTCATTCATTTTATGTTCATTATCAATTCAATTACCTTGAATTATATAAGTATTGGGATCTGGCCTAGGCCCGGCGATCCCCATATAAAACTAATCATAGTATATGTCTCAAAAGGACACCTGAACAAGTATAAGTGAAGATTGAATCCAATCTTGTACTTTGTCTGGGGAAATGCATCATAATTCATTCTATTTGATATTCAAATTATAAGTAAATGTAAACTCATGACATATAAACAATTTCTAATAGATCACATCCTTGGAATGCCTTATTGGATTCAAGGTTATATCAGAATCTATATAAAGTCACCATGAGACCGACCACTACATCAGTGGATCTCTCATGACTTTACATGATAATACCCTCTTTGAGTCCGTCTATGGTATTTTAACCAATAAAATGGTCCAACCAAGGTATAAGGTGAAACAGTCATATGATCCCAGCCTTTTATTTTAACCTGAGTCTATGTCTCACCCAATTCTATTTAACCCTCAATCGTTTCACATAAGAAGAAACACATGTAAATTAAACCATTACATGTCTTCATCATTTATAAACTCTTGTGGGAATATATCATATATCATGAAACACTTGTAAATTAAACTATTACATGGTTCAAGCATTAAATAAATCACATGGTAACATTTCATACAACAAGTTTTTCAAGTAATCTAAACCATTATAAGGCCTTAACATAACCAAACTATCATGGGTAGGTTCACAATTAGAGTAAAACAATCCAAGAATTCTTAAATAAGCATAGGCATAACATGGGGGAAAACGGAAAATCACTAATCCCAAACCCTTAGTCAAAACAATTACAATTTAACATAATTTCAATTCCATTTAATAACCAAACCCATTTTCAACAACCCAAGAGGGTAAAACAAGGCATGCCTCATAGGCAACCTAGGCCAAATGGCCATAAACGGTCATCGAAGAGAAATGCACCCATGGGGTGGCCCAAATTCAAGTTAAACAACCTAATTCATGAATGAGAACACATTATCAATTACCTAGACATTAATAAGCAATAACATAGGGCATTTATCAATTATGGAACCACCCTCAAATAGGAACTTTCCACTCCAGCATATATAAACATCTTGACAATTAGTGAAAGTCTTGATACCACCTATCTCATGGTAGTATGACTCTCCTCATCCAATGTCAGCCTATAATTCAACCTAGAATGGAGTAGATCTACAAAAATAGCATAAATTCTCAAGAATTGATAACTAGGTCGAGAGAAGAAATCCTGAAGAAAGGAATAAGGGGAATCTAGAACTCAGTGAGGGGATTCCAACGCATTTGAAGGTGTTAGAATCAGAGTTTGGATGTCGAATTGGGATAAAACACGGCCTATGGAATTGTTGTTCATGATACCCATGTGAGGGGTTATATCCATCTAAAGAAAACAAGGATAATTACCATTTTATCCACACACAAAAAATTACATACCATGTACATGAAAATACACATCATTTATATGCCAGATCCACTTTTCTACTGACTTCCTCTTCCACATCATAAATGAGTCATGCCGGCATCCTTACATGGCGTGTACTGGGATTACATGATGTGTAACCCCTAGTCCCGTTGTCCAATAGTATTACAGCTAGTACAAGGAATTTTTTCCTCCATGTTTCTCAAGAACAACCTGAAAAGTCAAGATCTAGGATTTAAAGGAAGAATCGGGTTTTTACAAACTTCCCCCTTAAAGAAATTCATCCCTGAATAGCCCTTCTAAGGGTGGTGAACAAACATCTGAGAACTACTCTTCCACTACGATCGTACCTCGGCCTCCATCTCCCAGGTCTCATCCTATACTCATCCATGATGATATATCACCCATACTAAAAGAACAGACTGGCCATGGAGAACCCTCATGCTACGGTGATTAATTCATATAGGATGCTCCTCAAAGGATGTATCTAACTGTAACTCAACCTCTTCAGGATGAAAAGCGGGAGATGTGTCTTAAATGTAACATCGCAAATAAGAAACATGTAAGACATCGTACATATCCCCATACCTATGGGGTAACTATAACCTATAGGAAACCAGCCCGACTCTCTCCAGAATCTCGAATATCCTGACGTATCTGGGTGAAATATTACCCTGTCTCTTGATCCTCTTGTCTCCCAACCTCAGTGCAACATGTAGGAAAACTTGATCCCCAACCTTGAACTCCATAGGTCATCTACTGTGATCAATTTATGATTTTTTATGAGACTAATTAGTATCCATCTGCTTAAAAATCAACTGAACCTGTTCAGTGGTATCTGGGACAAGACAAGGTCCCAGTATAGTTGTCTCTACTACCTTCAACCAACACAAGGGTGATCAACATGGTCTACCATATAAAGCATCATATTTCACCATCTGATAAGTATCCTGAAGTTTATTGTTACAGGATAAATCAACCAAGGGTATGTATTTCTCCCAATAACCCTTGAAATCTAGGACGTATGCGTGAAGCATGTCCTCCAAAACCTAAATTGGGTGCTCTAAATGCCCATCTATCTAGGGCGGTAAGGTGTGCTCAAAATAACCTATGTACACAGCACCCTCTGTATCCCTTTCAAGAAATGAGAAGTAAACTAGGCATACCTATCTGAAATGATATATTACGGGAACCCATGTAGTCGAACAGCTTCACGGATATACAACCTCCAAAGCTCTTCAACACTAATGGTTTCCTTAATCTTCACGAAAAGTGAAACCTTCATGATCTTGTCGAGAAAACTTAGAAAAAATAATTTCCACAACACCTGCAACATCGGAAAAAACCCACAAATAATTCCCCTAAACATTCTAATGATGTTACCAGCATGATTTCCCTTTAACTAGGTGAACTCAAACACAACTAAGGTCATACGAGCAGCCTCACAGCAAAGTACAGTCAAACCCTAATCAACCTCATCAAAACTGGTCATGCAATCTTACCTTAAAAGACATTGTAGACTTTCACACCACACCCACCTTAAACTGGTAGAGTGTTCAAACTAGTTCACTCAAACCAAACATGAGGAACAAGAAGGATAACGAGTTAAAAAATCACTGGATGACTTATCTCTAAAACGCTCGGCTTAGGAGGCCTACGTGTTGCAATAGAAACACAACTCATTCTCCCAAGGTTCTACGCGTCCACAAAAAAACTGATTCACCAAATCCCATACCTATCTCTCTGTGATGATCCTTTCTTTCACCATCCACATATCATTAAAAAGGTTCATGCCACAGCACGAGTAAAGGTGAAAACCAGATCCATCCCACTGGAATCATTACCCCTTTTCAAAGAATCACATCAGAGCCCGACTATACATCCAAGATAACCTATGATTCATTAAACTGGAGTCCAAGGAACTCACCAAGGTGGTCCATACACCATGTTATAAGTGATACTTTGGTAAAATTCCAAAAGTTCACATAAGCACACTGACTGAACCCAGATCATCATCTGCCTGGCAGTCACATCAAGGAAAATAGTAGGCATCTAGAGTCCTTCCAAGGCGCCCCTACACAGAAACCAAAGTATAAATCAGGATTAACTAATCTTCATCAAAACCATGCATCCAGCACACAACACAGAAAGAGATTAAGAACTAGCCCAATGGATTTCAACTGTATCACGGTGTATAAAATATTCTCTCTTAGTGCATCCAGGATGATGTCTAGATATGGGCCATGCTCGTCACTTAAGTAAGATCACA
The DNA here is from genome assembly GCA_963277665.1 of Viscum album. NCBI lineage: Eukaryota > Viridiplantae > Streptophyta > Magnoliopsida > Santalales > Viscaceae > Viscum > Viscum album. The sequence continues at coordinate 1,401,658,613 of OY728148.1, read as the reverse complement.
CTAACGAGATCTAGAGGCATTCAAGTAGAATCTACCATTTTGTATTGGTCCTTAATTGTGATCCTTCTACCTGGAAAGAAACATTTAAATAGAACTGATGTGATGCTCTCTACCTAGGAGTGTCCTAGACATCAAGAATGAGGACTATTCAGTCTCAAACACACAAGTTCATAACTAACTTAAATGCACGAGTTTCATTCCACAAACCACGATCACCAAATCATATCACTTGGCCTGAAAACCAAAATTAAACTGAATGGAATGTCAAAACACTCATGTCCCAGAAAGTCTCCCAAGCAATGGGACAAATATAGTTCCATAACACTCAGGTTACTCTACTCTGGAGATAACCCGAGAAATACCCAATAGCCCAATGCTCAACAATTTAACCAACTCAATGGCTCATTTTAACAATTAACACTTTTGGGTACTGCATATGTCAGTTTATACTCCCCCGAGTTGACAAGAGAAAACAACACATTCTAGATACTATTCAAAGGCTATCCACCCAATGTACCCTAGTACCAGATGGCTCATGTAGGAACTAGATCAAAACCCATCATCTACATAACCATTTACATGGATGAAGACGTACTAAGTTGCCTATCATTTAAGGAAAGAGAGGTTCGCACGACCTCCTAAGCATATCACCATGCCCGAGGCATGTCAAGCCAGCTGAACCGAGAATTCCTCAATACTCATTCCCATATTAATGGTTAAGATACAATAAATATTGTAGCTCAAAAGTGCATATATCGAAATAGGATAGTTTAAAACCTTTATCTGAGAACTCGCCCTTGTTCCTACCCCATGGGTTCATTCTTGGTGTCAAAAAATGAGGGATACTACTAAAATCCCACTACGAAGGTCATTTATGGTCAAGTAAAACACCAAGAGGCATCCTACTTGGGATCCTTGAGGAAAACACGAGTGAATGTATCCAACACAGGATTCTTAGATAAAATGTTAAGGGAGGAATCCTACATGGGATCCTCAAATGATAAAAAAATGAGGTATCCTATAACTGGGATCCTTAGAAATGGTATTCATGATAGGGATCCAACAAGGGACTCCCTAGATCATCATGTAAGAGAAGGAGTCCCTCAGTGGATCCTTAAAAGCAATAGGTCTCATAGACTCATAGGCTAGAAGGGAATGTCTCACATGGAAAATATCCTCAAAATAATAGGTTATGAGAGGTGACTCATAGCTCATATCAGATCAAAGGTCTCAACTAGGTTGGTTCAAAAACCCAACCAATCATTCATTCCATGTCTCACTCTTATCTGACAACTAAAATTGGTAACTGGAGGAAGAACCTCTCTATTTAGATAAAATCCCCAAAATACCCATTATGAGTCATTGGAACACTCTTTGTGTTTCACCATCGTGATCTACATTGTAAAATATTTAAAAAGGACTACTTTAAGGTCCAAAACTAACAAAGGTTAAAAAAATAGGAAAATACCCTTAAAGGGTACCAAAACAGGAATACACATCATTTAAACACCATAAACGGCATGTTCCCTCAAGCTCTCACAGGGGAATATAACTATATTGTCTTGGGCGTGTAAGCACCCCTGGTACACGATGTGCAACGAGGATACTTGGCTTGTACACAAGTCTCCCCTCTTATCCACGTACTTTTAAATGGACAGACCCACGTGGGGTATACTTGTGTAAAACTACACAGTGTGTACCAAAAGTACTCAGAATGAACTATTCAAAACCCATCATTCTGTGTTCTCTCTCACACGGTCGGACACACAGTCACTTACCACATGGCATGTATATAGAGTACATTTCATGTACTTAATAAAATTCTTTCTACCAAAACAAAAGAACACAGGGCGTGTGTTCATAGAACCACACGCTGTGTTGTCTAGGTTTTCAGGATGTAAACCTCTAAAACTTGCTCAGAACCCCTGTTCTTGAAAAGTAAACCAGTGGTATGACAAATTCTAATCTTTGGGGGGTATACTCCTTGAAAATAAAATTTTGGCATCCACATATAGCACATTATACACAATTTAATTTTAAAACAGTTACATGATCCACCAAATTTTAATATAAGAGGTCCTCATACACCTTAGGGACAAAATTTTGGAATCCATCAAATTCAAACTATAACACGTACAATTACACCTATCACAGCATTTGGAATATCTATCATGGAACCTATCACAAAAGCATGAAATTAGTAATTCTTTCAAAATGTAATGTCATGAATTCATGGCATGTAATTTCTAACAAGTGCTTATATAATGCATGAGATGGATTTCCCTCATCTCATCAGGTTGCAAAAAAATATAACCACAATTATTTCAATAATAACATAAAAATAAAAGTGTGTTAACCAATGGTGAAATCAAATCAACTATAACAACTCAAAATCCAAAAAACACAAGTTAATTTGAGGAAATTTGTCTTTTTCCTGTACGAGGGGTAGCTACTCCAGGGAAAAATTTATAAAAATCTCCATTTCCTTCCTATCCATATCTAATGTTTCCAAATAGTAAGACAACCCAAAAAAATCTCCTTTGATTCTACTTTGTAACATCCCAGATCTGGATGCCACCCAAAGGTTCCCCATACCCAGTTGGCCACATGGCCTCAAGCGTATTTTCCCAAATTCCAGAGGCTACCAACAAGTAGCGAGGTCCTGGGTGTGATAATGGGGAAACTATGACCTCATTGGCAGAGTATAACACAGTGGACTGTAATAATATAACAATAGTAGAAGCGGTAATACCCTACAATAGAAGTAAACAAGGTCATACTGATAATAAAAATAACCATATGTCATCACATACAAATATGATGCTATATGTTACATGTTCTAGGAAAAAATTCAAAATAGTTTACACTACTATAATACAAAATATAAGTACCAATAGTAAAAAACAGAACAAAAGAAACTAATAATCATCACAAGCCATGGATTGGTCCCATGCTCTCTTACTCCTATATAGCAATCAAGTACCTATAGAAGGGTTCTTACTCATATCAATACCAGTAACAACATAATCTGTTTGGGCCCAAAAAAATGACCCAAAGAGGGTGTGAGACTAAATCTCAGTAGGAAACCATCCAAGGTCTATGAAAATCTATCAGTGAATATATAGAACTGGCGGTGTCCAACAGGGAAAGTAGTAAACTAAGAAGTGCTCAAAAGTAAACAGTCCTACAAGTACTGGTTTCCATTTACATTCATTTTAGGTTTAGTATCAATTCAATTACCTTGAATTATGTAATTCTTGGGATATAGCCTAGGCCCGACGATCCCTGTATAAAATTAATCATAACATATGTCTCAAAAGACCACCTAAACAAGTATAAGTGAAGGCTTAATCCAAGAGTGTGATTTGGCATCACAAATTCATCATAATTCATTCCATTAGATATTCAGATTATAAGTAAATTTCAAATCAAGGCATATAAACAGTTCCTAATAGATTCCACACATGGAATACTTCATTGGATTTAAGTTTCTCTATGCATTTATATAAATTCTCCATGGGCCTGACCACTACATCTATGGATCTCTCATGAATTAACATGATAATACCCTCTTTGAGTCCATCCATGGTCTTTTAACTGAGGCTATAGTTCACCCAAGGTATAAGGTGCAATATTCATATGAGACCGACCATTTCTTTTAACCTGAGGCTATGCATTGCCCATTTTTATTTACCCCTATATTATTTCACATATGAAGCAACACATGTAAATTAAACCATTACATGGCTTCATCATTTATAAACTCATGTGGGCATATATGATATATCAATCAATACATGTAAATTAAACTATTACATGGTTCAAGAATTAAATAACTCATATGTTCAAATTTCATATAAAAATTATATCATCTAATCTAAACCATTATAAGGAAATAACATAACCAAACTCACATGGTCAAGTTCACAACTGGAGAAAAACATTCCAAGCATACTTAAACAAGCATAGGCATAACATGGGGCAATGGGGACAATCACAAATCCCAAAACCTTAGTCAAAACAATTACAATTTAACATAATTTCACTTCTATTTAATAACCAAACCCATTTTCAACAACCCAATAAGGTAAATCAATGCATTCTCCATACGCAACATAGTCCAAAAAGCCATAAACGATCATCAAAGGGAAACACACACATGGGCTGGACCTAATTCAATATAAAAAAATAATTAATGAATGAGAACACATTTTTAATTACCTAAACATCAATAGTAAATAAAACAGTCCAATTATTAATTAAGTAAACACCCTCAAATGGGTGTTTGGAACTCCAACATATATAAACATCTTTACAATTAGAGAAAGGCAGGAGACCAACTACCTCATGGTAGTACGACTCTCCTCATCCAGCGTCGGCCTCTAACTCAACTAATAACAAATTAGATCTATAAAATGAGCATAAATTATCTAGACTTGATGACTAGTTAAAGATAAGAAATCATGAATAAAGGCTCAATGTGAATCGAGAACTCACCGAGGGAATTCCAACTCATCTGACGGTGTTTGAATCGGAGTTCGGATGACGAATCGGGAGAAAAAACAACCTCTGGCATGGCTATTTGTGATACCTAGGTGAGGGGTTCTTCCCGTCTAAAGAAAAAGAGGCTACTTCCCATTTTAGACAAAAATAAATAAAGTAAATTCCACATACATGAAAATACATGGCGTGTATATGCCAGATCCTCTTTTCTGTTGACTTCCACTTCCATTTCATAAATGATTCCTAATGACATCCATACACAGTGTGTATTGGGATTACACAGCGTGTAACCCCTGGTCACATTGTGAAAAAGTCTTGCAGCCAGTAATTGGAATCTTTTAGTCCTATTTTTCAAGTACAACCCAGAAAGAAAAGTTTCATACCTTAAAAGAAGAACTGGTTTCTTACATTATAACATTATAAGATCATACGGAGCATATTAAAGATCATAATCAAGATTCGTGGAATAAAGATTGGCAGTTCATAGGACATGAATCATAAGGTAATGTAGAGCATACGGAATGAGATCATAAAATAGGAATAGTACATGGAATTTTTTCACACACAAAAATATATAAAATGATTTCCATAGTAGTCAAGGCTCACTTTCAAGTCAATCTTATTAGAATAGATTTTCTCCCCAAACCATATTAGTAGTCAAGGTTCACTCCCAATACCATCTCAACGAACAAAGTCCTTTACTGAACTGGTTTCACTCCCCATTCTAGCCATTTCTATCTCCTGAGACATAAATCATTATCCAATGCATTAAAGGTAGATATAGATCCCATCCATCACATAATGAAATCACAAATATGTATTCCACAAGATCAAAAAAAATCATCATATCAAAACCCATGAAAAGAAATGGGTATCATAAACATGTAATAATATCATAACCAGTGTAAAAGATATAGGTTTCATAATCATTTCATCAAATCATAACCCGTGAAAAGAAGCGGGTTTCATAATCACTTTATCATGGTTTAACCTGTGGAAGAGAACTAAGTTCCATAAACATAATTCAGTCAAAACATAAACCATTGAAGAATAAATATTAATTTTATTCTCAAATCATATCCCTAGTAAGGAATTGGAAACACCAATATATTTCATCTTCGATGGAAAATAATTTTGAAAGATATTTTAAAATCACTTCTAGGGGAAATATCCTTTTTATCTAAAAAATTCTTTCTAAAAGATAACACATTATGAAAATAATTTTCTTTGAAAATAACTTTGAAAATATAAAAAGGAATATTGAAAATATTTTGAAAATAGTTTTCTATGAAAATATTCTTGAAAACTTATAAAGGAATATTTGATGTAATTATTGGTCATGGCGGTGTAAAATTTCGTACATACTGTACATGTTAAAAAAATATACCTTTTATATTATCAGTAGAAGAAAAAATATCCTTGATTAGAAGATGATAAGAATATTCATTTTAAAAAACTATTAAAATGTAAAACATGGGTATAAATTAATTTAAAAATCATGCTAGAACATTTTTAAAAACATTTTTAGAAAATATTCTTTTGAAAGAAAACAGACTTCTAACCGAAGAGAGAAATAAAGTCAGATTTTCTTAGAAAAATTTTCTTAATTATCATAAGTAACAAATAGTGTAAAATGGTACCATTAAATTAAGATATCATTAATAACCATAGTAGAATAAAATTCATTATATTTCCTGATATATTTATCATAATATTTTTTCAATTGAATTATAATCATAAACAATCACGATAAACAATGAGATTATATGAATAAACTACTACACTTTGGTAGCTTTGAATAGAAATAAACATAAATAAATAACATTAAATGAAGCTTAAAATATCATTAAAATAATCATATTCATGATATAACATGTCAAAGGGGTATTATATACACCTTGTAAAAGAATATAGGTGCATAACACAACATATGTCTCAAAGAAGGAAAATTGAGACAAAATAATTCCTTTACCACATTGGTAATATTGAAACCGTAACCTCATAAAATAGATAGACTAAAATGGATAAATAAATACCAACAATTATTAGTATAATAATCATAAAATACATCCACAAGAAGTATACAAACCACATACAAGAAATATGTGGTGAACATGAATTGTGTCTCACAAAAAATAAAAGTGAGATAGAAATACCTTACCTTAAATCTTGAATCTCATCATACTCATTAAAACATCCTTTATAATAAATATAATTTAATTATAATTATAATAAATAAACATATTAATCTGTATAATACCATATATGACTTAATTATAACTTTATATTACACATTTGTTAAAAGATCCATGTCAAAGATAAGTTTCGGGTAATAACTCCTTTGTTTTTTATACAAGAATTAATTTGTTATTCTTGGTACTATTAAATAGATCATGATTTAATCATATAAATAATGATAACCAGGATATAAATATAATATATATATTAATTATATAAATATTTATAATAATCTATAAAAGATAGAATTAGGAAATTAAATACACAGTTAATTGAGACGGTAGGCGGTGCATATGCATGAACACTCTTTCATTTTCTTGTTTGATTAAAATAAATAAAAATATATTAAATAATAATTTTTATGTCATATATATCAAATATGTTTATTAAACCCCTCCTTAATTAATTACATGTAAAGCGTGAATAAATCACATCGCTTTGCGAGGCGGTAGTCTGTCGTACACACGAACGACATTATCGCATTCCCATAAAATAGAAAGCATCAAGTTATGTGTGATAAAACAATTCCAGAATCATAAAAACAACATAAATATAATAAATATAATATATAAACTATAAATCCTTCATTATTACAAGCCTTTAAAGGTGGTAATGGAATAATGAATGACATCGGTTCGCGAGTCGATAATTCGCCATACACACGAGTGATAATTATGTACCCTATTTAACGAAGTTTTGTGAAGTTTTAGGTTGTAAAATTAAAATAATAAAATATAAATATATTTATAAACTTAGGTTATTATATAATCATGATATAAAAATTTAAGGGTTTTTTGGAAGAAATAAAACAAAAATGTTCATTGATGAACTTTACCTCTTCCACGGGTATCTCCTTTTGGTTTTCACCAAAAGAATTAATTGGTTGGATTTATTCCCAAAGTTGGGATTATATAATGAATAGAGTGAATTTGGGAAGATATTTTGACATGTTTTTTATGATAAAAATGTCTTGAGAGGTGTGAAGAGAGGGGGATGGCAGTATCCTTTTATAAGGGAGGTGAGTGGAAAACTTGTAAATACCAAAAAGGTAAAAAATATTGGGAGGTATCCCTTACATAATGTTCCTTAAATAATGAATAATTGTAGTTAAAATAGGTTTTGTGCTAAAAATATGGCCATACAATGGGTTCTGGAAAAGTTTAGGTTCATTTTTACACATTATGTTTTAATTTTAACCACTAAGTAATCTTGTTTTTACCTTAATCACTATAATTAATTTTAATGGATTTCACTAATCTTGTTTGTAAATAATTAATTTCAACAAATTATAAATTATAAATTATGATGACTTAAATTATGGAATCCATTTTTCCAAATTATAATCACAGAAGTGGTAGAAAATAATTCAAAATATATCCCGCAAAAAAGTGTTGAGAAAGCAGGTTTTTAAAGAGAAAAATATCAAATGTTTGAAATGTTTTTATATATAATTTCAATGTGAAATTTTTTATAATATAATAAAATTTGATTAATTGATGTATAATTTTACTAACTATACTTTAAAAAAAGTTTAAAATATAATTTAACTATATAAGCAAATTAGATGAAAAGGAAAATATTTATTTTATTATTAATATTTTTTCATTATATAATAACATTATATTTAAAAATTAGCTATTATTATTTATACTAATAATTTTAATGTCTAGGTTATAACGTTCACATTTAAATAACTATAATAAGAAAATTTTGTTTCGTAGAAACTCACAATTGTGTGTAACGCAAGCTAAGTCGGTGTTGTGTGTAGTGAAAGATTAACCTAGTGTAGCATATAATGAAATCTTAACATGGTGTATTGTTTAACACAACACATTAAAGAAATTTAATTTATTCAAAAAAAGGTTCATAAAAACTCAGGGTGATACCCTACCTTTATAGAAAAATAGAGTAAATAAACCAATAAATAATCTTGTAACTTATCTAATGAAAATTATAAATACTCAAAATAATCAAAAAATAAAATTCACAACTAACTAGTGGTCTCTCACAAAAAAAATGATGGCAAAAAAATAAAATGCTCCTTCCTATTATAGATCAAACTGAAATATATCTCTAGCTCTTCTAGCCACCTCTCAGTCTCTAGTTCAGAAATAGATCCCTCGTACTTTAGCTAGCTATATCATTGAAACTCTCACAATGATCCTAAAAGAGTCATCCTCATCAATATCAACTCTCTGATGAACTATTGGTGCATCTTTCTACACAATATTCATCTAAACCACATGTGGACACCAAACATGATCCTTCTCAATAAGATATAAAAACATTAGGGACTCCTAAATATGTGAATATATAATTATTAAGATCATTTAATTAATTTAATTTTAATATTCCCTTCGTCAACCAAATATAGTCATAATTATAATCAAGTATGATGCATAAACCTTACATAGGTCTCTACCCTACAAGTAACATCATATCATTTAGATCATTTTGTACATTTAAGGTCCCTGTATAAGATCACAAGGGGTCCCATTTTTCATATTTTTTACCAGTCTCTTTTTTCTGCATTATGTACTATGTTCGATTAATACTATTTCCCTTCCAAAACCATGTTATCCTCTTGAGTTCCAAAATATTAACACCATTTTAACTCTAAACTAAATTCTCTTATACAAATTTTTCATCAATTTCCAACACTATAACCCATATTGGACTGACAGTGAAGATGAGAGTGACCCCCAAAGTCTACCTTCAATAGCCCGTTGGTTGGAGATTCTCCCTAAGGGTATGTAAGCACGTAAATATGTGAGGAATAACTCCCATAAATACAAGGAATTTAAAATAACCACCTATAATATTAATAATATTATAAATAAACCATCAAAATATTTGTGTAACATCATATATAACCAAAAACAACAATAAAGTGAAAAAACTATGGAAAACACCTCTAACAATAACTCTATGAACACTAGTTGAAATCAATCACCTCCTTGTGTTAGTAAATTCAATCTCATTCACCAACATCCTCCTAAGAACTTGAAAATATATATGTACATATATATATATAAAGGGGTAAGCATGCGAGTATACTTAGCAAGATCCTCCTGAAAAACTCTCATGAAAGTGTAGAAGAAGTATACGAAATCCTTGCTGAATAAATAGTGAAAACAACTCATTACCTAAACTAAGAAAACTAAGATTCTATCCTCACCAAGACTCTCTTTCCAAATATATCATATAAATAAAAGTAAAATTGTATCAAAATGATATATAATAATAAAGGTACCCCACTTATACATTCTTATTGAACTAGTCGTGCTATAACAGAATGTCATACATCCTAGTATTCTAATCCCCTCCATCACTTAGTACCACACATCTATATATCCACATCACAATCATAACTGTGTAATCACTATCACGTAAATATCACATCCCCGTCATCATAAAACATAACCTAAGTCCATTAAAACTAATATATATACACATTATACCCCAATACAATACATCATATGCATATAAACATCTATCATAATTGTAAGCCATTATATTCAACACACATAGATATAACAACCTTAATCCATCACAATCCCTACATAAGTATGTTCCATAAGTGTAATACATTATATACAGGATGTATAAATTTTCCATAAACTTAAGCCTTTACAAACTATATATGTATACATACCATACTAAGTTTGAAAAAATAGAACAGGTTTGTGGGACAATATAGCCATCCATAACTACTAAAACTGAGATATTAGGAAAGACACTTGTAACCCAAAACCTCATATCGATGTTAGTCATGTTATTTTACATGGGTGGTGGATCATGATAAATAACAGAACCATGATGAATATATAATAACAAAAAATATCATATATGGTTAACTACTTATTTCTAAGACACTGAATTAAGAGTATCATCACTACAGAACAACTCCACTGCCAAATCTATCCACAAAACAAATAAACAACGCTTCTAGGAAAACCAAACATCAACAAACATTTATTATCTCATATTCATTTTATTAACCATAAAATAATTACTACATCATAATTATTTCATCTCAAAACATCCCCACTAATTAGATCATTAATTCATTATCGTTCTATAAACTGATCAACATCGACACAACTACTCCTACTTTAAAATACCACCACCAATCAATAATCCAAGACCAAAACACTACCACCACCACCTTATAAAAGTTTCGAAAACCACATTCATATCATTATTCAACCTTAAAAATACCATCCCAATATCAATTAAATCATTCTATATCTATAAAAATATCATTACAATAGTGTGAAAATACCTTTTAACATCATTTTTTTAATCTTTAACATCGTTCTTTTATCCAAAATAAATGAAACTGATGTTTTAAGTGTTTTTTATAATGTTATATAGATAATAAAACAATAATATAATTATTTTTATAAAATTTTGAGACTTTGAATTTTTTTTATTCTGATAACCAATGTCAAAAGCACAACTTTAAAGACTTTTGACATCATTTATCAAAATAGATGACATCAAAAGTGCCTGATTTTTTTAAAAAAATATTCCAATATAAATTAATTTCTTAGAAGAAATGATGATACAAATAAACTACAAAATTATAGAAACCAAATTCGAACAAGAAAAATAAAATTAAATATTTGAATTAATTTTCTTTACTGTGATGGTGTTCTTCAAAACTAGATATCATTGATGATATTCATTTTATTTTGAGGAAATAACTCATATGATATTCTAAACTATGTTTAGTAAGGAATTTTAAACTCTAGATAGTGAATTTAATGTGGAAGATTTATCTTCTCAATTCAATCAAAATATGTTTTCTTCATTATAAAATAATAAATTATTAAAAAGTATACCAATGAAGAAAAATAGTAAAAATAAACTAAATTATGTGAGAATAATGATAAACACTATTTCCAAATAATTGAAATAATAAGAAATGAAATGAATAATAAGATTAAAGAGGAGTAGATCAGAAATTTTGAAATAGGGAGAATTAAAAGTCATATATGGTAATTTAAAATGTTTTCACACAACATAATAAAATTTAAGGTAGAAATTTAAAAATTAAAAGTGTGTTATGAAAAAAAATTAAACATTACTACCACAAAATGTAAAATTTAACATATAAAATCTATTATATGAATGACTAACATTAAACCCCTTATCTTTTTGGGGTTTTAATGTAATGTATTCATATAAATGATATTCAACCACTTTCACAATTGGTTTTAACATCAGTTATATAAATAAATTCTGTTTAAACCCCACTAATAATGGTATTTTTTGTGCTAGTATTATCAACCCAACCCTTTCCATAACAAATCAACTATACTAGAATTCATTTAATCATCAAAAGGGTTCTGATAAGATAATAGATAAAGTAGTTATTATTCATTAATGAATATAAAAATAGTATTATTTCATCTCAGTCTTACATATTTGACAACAGAATAAATATATTTACCCTTTTAAGTATAAGAAACGCCAATTATAAATTCTAGATTTAAACCTTTCTTTTATTTTACCATCTTTTGATTACTAATAAATTATTATAAAGTTAAAAAACATTAAATATAAAATTAAAATATATATCAATAAAAATAAACCCCAATAACAATAATGAATAATAACACTTTACTCAACTCATTATTCAACCACATGAAACAATTTTATGAGAATTGTTCGTATTTATCAATTCCATGTTACATATCCTTTTACTCCTACTTTAATTACATTGTATCATACTGTATAAAAAATAATCAAAAATGAATTTAAAATTTCATAAATAAACTACCATTCGGTCTATAAAATACCATATAGCCAATATCATGAATAACAGTATAAACACATGTCCTTCATAACCTCCCCCTTCCATTTCCTTTAATTCTAGTTTATATCTTCTTAGGCCAATTACATCTCTTTACCATAAGAAAACCCAAAAATTATTTTTACAATATCCACAAAATGTAATAAAATATATGTTTCAAATCCCCTACCATAAAAGTAAGCTTCAATGATTACCAAGAAATAGTGAGATAAACAAACAACACTCCACCAATAATCCTCAAAATAAACGTAAAAAACCAAATCACATAAAACATAAATCAAGAACTTTAAAAGGTAATAAAAATTAGTTAAAATAACTATATTTGGAGTGAAAAATAGAATAATTAAGAAAGAGAGAGAGATAAGACACATTGTAGGGAAAGGGAATCACTGTAAAAAGAAAGAGTGTAACGACCCAAAGTATTTCAATAGAAAATTCCCTTCTTATATCTATGTCATAAAAACACAAAATAATGAACTATTAAGTGATAAGTGACCTTTAAACATAATTTTTTCACCACTATGTTTGGAATTTTAAAAATCCGACATACATGGTTGTGTTCAAGACAGTTTTTGGAGTCTAATGAAACAAAAATAATTTTTGGTGAATAGTAACCTACCCTTATGAATAGTAACCTACCCTTATGAATAGTAATATGACCCTTATGAATAGTAAATAATAGTAACATTACCTATGAATAATAAAATAAAATTTAGACATCTTAGTGACAATTTGACCTTAGTAAACGTTTTTGGTATTTTATAAGTCATAAATAATTAATTATAATTAATTAATTAATTTAAAATAATATTTATTTTCCTGTAATGTATTCATAAATTATTGAATCAATTTCTAATAGTTTTTAGATAATTTTATAAGACCCTACGTAAATTTTTAAAGAACTACAAAAACAGTTTTAATTTTAAAAACTGTTTTTTTAAGTAAATTATGGTTTTAATTAAATATTAAATTAATAATATTTAGAAAATTATTTTTAAAAATTGGACTTCGTTTCTGGATTCTACACGTCAAAAAATGGTTGGGGTAAATTTTTGGGAATTTTCTGAGATACTTGAATTTTTTATGAATAGTTGAATCTGATAATTCACAATAAAAGCTAAATAATGTATTGATTGAGTCATTGCTGATGTTCTGCTGATGTAAGCCCACTTGGTTCGGGATTACATTATAAAATTACTATTATTTTTCATCCAAGACTCACTATTCCTTGTCTTTTATGGAATTAATAAACTAATCAATTTTATATTAAGGAAACCCCTCTCCCCTCCACTATAAAAGCTACCCTTCACTCCCTCTTTTCCTCACACCTCTCAAGCTCCAAGACTTCTCTAAATTCTTCCCAAACACCTTCCCTAGATCATACCCCACGTCCAAAATCTGCTGGTCTCATCAAAAGACCAAGCCTAACTTCCTTAAACAGGATCTCAAGAGGAGAATTCTAAAGGTAATTTCTCTCTCTCTTCTCCTTTAATTTCCTTTCAAGTTCAAGTTCCTTTCTTGATATCTCTCTATCTATCTTCATCCAAATTGTTCGGTAAATCCAGTATTATATATATACTATAATATTATGATTCTAATGTTATATTATATCACCCCACACCCTTTCCCTCTTCCATTTATTTTATTAAAGAGAACGTTGTTCATGAGGTGTTAAATTTATCACCTTCAAAAACGACATGTTCTCTTCTTCCATTTCTAACTTCAATCTGGTCATGAAACCATTTTATGGTTGAACCAGAATATTTTATATGTATTATGTTCTATTTTAAGTTCTGGAAATAACCCAGGTCCATATTACTAAGTGAAAAGTTAAAACGAGTTCGTTGTGATCCAAAAACCGCTCAAATTGACCCAAATAATCTTCATTTAATTCTTATCTAATGATTCATCCACATGGATCTAATATAACTCATTATAAAATCATTCAAGATTCTGTAATATCTTTAATAACATGTAATATCAGTTCTGGATTTTTACCCATGATCTACCCAAAAATCAAATTAAGAATACAAGTGGACCGCTCAAGAAAATCCTGAAAACGAACATCCCCGAACAATGTTTTTAAACTCTATAAGTCATCCAAAGGAACATAATATGAAATAATGAAACCAGAATGAAACCTATTAATGTATAAAAGGTTCTGGAATTTCTAATTAATGAATATAATGTCATTATATAGGACATTAAAGAGAAGGAGGCATTCGAGTACAAGGTAAGGGGAAATCTCAAACCCAATTTTCTTCCTTCCTGTAATGTATTCATAAATTATTTAATCAATGTCTAATAGTTTTTAGATAATTTTATAATACCCTACGTAAATTTTGAAAGAACTACAAAATCAGTTTTAATTTTAAAAACTGTTTTTTTTTAAGTAAATTATGATTTTAATTAAATATTAAATTAATAATATATAGAAAATTATTTTTGAAAATTGGACTTCATTTCTGGATTCTACACGTCGAAAAATGGTTGGGGTAAATTTTTGGGAATTTTCTGAGATACTTGAATTTTTTATGAATAGTGGAATCCGATAATTCACAATAAAAGATAAATAATGTATTAATTGAGTCATTGTTGATGTTCTGCTGATGTAAGCCCACTTGGTTCGGGATTACATTATACAATTACTATTATTGGTCATCCAAGACTCACTATTCCTTGTCTTTTATGGAATTAATAAACTAATCAATTTTATATTAAGGAAACCCCTCTCCCCTCCACTATAAAAGCCACCCTTCACTCCCTCTTTTCCTCACACCTCTCAAGCTCCAAGACTTCTCTAAATTATGCCCAAACACCTTCCCTAGATCATCCCCCACGTCCAAAATCTGCTGGTCTCATCAAAATACCAATCCTATCTTCTTTAAAGAGGATCTCAAGAGGAGGATTCTAAAGGTAATTTCTCTCTCTCTTCTCCTTTAATTTCCTTTCAAGTTCAAGTTCCTTTCTTGATCTCTCTCTATCTATCTTCATCCAAATTGTTCTGTAAATCCACTATTATATATATAATGTAATATTATGATTCTAATGTTATATTATATCACCCCACACCCTTTCCCTCTTCCATTTATTTTATTAAAGAGAACGTTGTTCATGAGGTGTTAAATTTATCACCTTCAAAAACGACATGTTCTCTTCTTCCATTTCTACCTTCAATCTGGTCATGAAACCATTTTATGGTTGAACCAGAATATTTTATATGTATTATTTTCTATTTTAAGTTCGGGAAATAACCCAGGGCCATATTACTAAGTGAAAAGTTAAAACGAGTTCGTTGTGATCCAAAAACCGCTCAAATTAACCCAAATAATCTTCATTTAATTCTTATATAATGATTCGTCCACATGGATCTAATATAACTCATTATAAAATAATTAAAGCTTCTGTAATATCATTAATAACATGTAATATCTGTTCTGGATGTTTACCCATGATCTACCCAAACATTAAATTAAGAATACAAGTGGACCGCTCAAGAAAACCATGAAAACGAACATCCCCGAACAATGTTTTTAAACTCTATAAGTCATCCAAAGGAACATAATATGAAATAATGAAACCATAATGAACCCTATTAATGTATAAAAGGTTCTAGAATTTCTAATTAATTAATATAATTTCATTATACAGGACATTAAAGAGAAGGAGTCATTCGAGTACAAGGTAAGGGGAAATCTCAAACCCAATTTTCTTCCTTCAGGTTCTCCCTCTTTCACTCCATTTTTGATATGGTTACTCCTCAAAGATCATTTGTTCATTATTTCCTTTACTTTTCTGGGATATATATTCTTGTCACTGGTTTTTATGTCCATCAAAATGTTTTCCAAAAGAACTCTTCTTTCAAGATCTCACCTTTTACCTCTCATTCAAGGTTGATGGTTCTTGTATCAAGTATGTTGTTCCCTCTTTCTTTTGGGAACCCAAAGATTATGAATGTGTTATTATGAGATGAAACCCATTCCTTTCCATGGGTTATTTATGTACATGTTTTATATGTGTTCTATGTGGAAATCATGATAATGATAATGTTATGATGTGACGGGTGCGCCCAGAATTATATAGCGCAATATGAATGTCTAAATGTGACGGGTGCGCCCGGAATTATACAGTGCTCCAATGCATTGGGTAAAGTGATGAATCTCATGATTAATTGTTAAATGATGTGTGAACATGATGCTATCTTTTTTCACAAGTATGTGTGGTAGTTAACCACTAAGACATGATGTTTCATTTTTATGCACTGCCACATTTCAAGTTTATCGTTTATGCTCCTCTCATATTCATGATCTTCATCCTATGTCATGATTATGCTCACCCCATGATGTATTGTTATTATATATCCTCTTACTGGGATTTTAACTCACCCCTTTTTATGTATATCCTCAGGTGGCTACATGTACTAAGGATAGGACAAGTGCCAATAAGAAGCAATAGAAGAAGAAATTAAATGAATGTTTATGCTTAAAGTTGTATTTGTTATGTATGGTCCTAGTTTTCCCAAGACACTAAACCTCTAGATCCTCCATGTGTAATACTATTGTGTTGTTTATCTTTAAAATGATGTAATAGTAATGTAAGAAAAGGCCAGGTCATTATAGTTGGTATCAAAGGAATGTTTTAGTTAATTTGGGAATTAGGATTAGTAAACCCTAGAGAAAACCTCTAGCATGAGAATAAGTACAAATATGTATACAAGAATATTTACCTAGGGATCCCATATGTTATGTTTTTGGTATAATTGTTTAAATGAATAAGTTATTCATGACTTTTTTACTTATGTTTTGTTCTAACCTTTTCTATTTTAGAAAATGGTGGGAACCAGGAGAAATCAGGCCAACAACTCTTGCGAGGGCCAATGCAACGATTGCCCAAACGACATCCCCAATGATTTTGGAGGTGGAGTTCAAAACTTCATGGCGATTCATACCCAATTATCTCGGGTTATTAATAATAACCATAATAATGGGGAACGTACTCCTTCACCAAAGAGGGGGCAGCTAGCTATCGAATGTTTTATGTGACAACGACCACCGAAGTTTTGTGGATCTTCCGATCCACTAGTTGCAGAACAGTGGGTCAACTCCATGGAGAAGATATTTTCTGTTCTTCACTGTTCTGAGATGGAGAAGGTGACTCTAGCCGTTTATCTTCTAGATGGATAATCCGATCAATGGTGGGCTTTGATTAAGAACACCAAGCCAAGGGAGGAAATTGAAGAGATGGAATGGGAAGACTTTAAGATAATGTTTCTTAACAAGTAATTCCCAAGACTCTTCGCACGAAGATGGAGAGAGAATTCGTAGAGCTCAAGAAAAAAGAAGGAGAATCTGCCACAACCTATGAAGAAAATTTCACAAGGCTCTCAAGGTATGCTTCGGGTTTTGTTATCAACAATGATAGAAAAATTGATAGATTCTTTAGTGGATTAAAACCACATCTTCGAAAGGCTCTTGCAATTAGAGACTTTGGGAGTTATGAAGAAGTTGTTCGGTGTGCTCTCAAAGTGGAGATGGAGTTTGGAGAATGGTCCCATGGCAATGGTGATAAGAAAATAAAGATGGAGTTTCAAGCTGGTGGATCTAGTGATAAAGATGGGAAGAAAACACAACGACCCACATGCCAAAAATGTGGGAAGTTGCACCATGGGAACTGCCTCAAAGGTACGGCGAAATGCTTTAAGTGTGGTAAGGAAGGACACCAAGATCACGAGTGTCTAAAAGACATGAAAAGGAAGGATAATGTAACCGATGAAAGGAGAGAACCACTCGTGGTTCAATGCTACAACTGTAGAGAGCAAGGGCACTATTCAAACCAGTGCACTAAACCTAGAGCTCTCGAGGGTAATCAGTGCCAACAACCACCAAAGCCAAAGGAACAAGGGAAGGCTTATGCCATCACTACTGCGGAGGTGGAACATGATAATGAAGTCGTACAAGGTACACTACCTATTCAGTCAAGAATGGAAAAAGTATTATTTGATTCTGGTTCTACGCATTCCTTTATATCTTGCAAGTTTTCTAGAACTATAGAATCGAATCCCCGAAACCTTGAAGTAGAGATATCTGTAAAAACACCAAGTGGTGCAATCATTGCAACCCAAGTGTTTGAATCTTCTCCTGTTGACGTATGTAGGGAGATTATTCTGGAAAATCTCGTAATACTTCCCTTGGTGGAATTCGACGCTATAATGGGAATGGATTGGCTCTCGTTATATAGAGCACATATCAACTGTTAGGAAAAGGAAATATATTTTCATATTCTGAACCATCCCATGCTCCTCTACAAATGCAAGGAAGATCATGAATATCCTTTGAAAAATCATTCAATGGTGTGGGTGATGATTCCCTATGAAGAAGCATACCTCACCCAAATGTTTGAGTCAAAGGAAAGTTCCAACCTTGAGGAAATGCCCATCGTAAGGGAATACGGCGATGTATTTCCCGAAGAGTTACCCGGAATTCCCCCGGATCGTGAGGTAGAGTTCTCAATTGAACTCATACCCGGAGCTACTCCTATATCGAAGTGCCCCTATAGGATGGCTCCTATCGAACTGGAGGAGTTAAAGAAGCAGCTGCAAGATCATCTGGGAAAAGGGTTCATACGCCCTAGTGCATCACCTTGGGGTGTGCCAGTACTCTTTGTGAAGAAGAAGGATGGTACCATGCGGCTGTGTATAGATTATCGGGAACTCAACAAGATCACCATAAAGAACAAGTATCATATCCCAAGGATTGATGACTTGTTCGATCAGTTAAGAGGAGCTCAATACTTCTCAAAGGTGGATCTTCGTTCTAGATATCATCAAGTAAAGGTGAAGAAGGAAGATATTCCGAAGACTGCCTTCCGTAAAAGGTATGGGCACTATGAGTTTTTGGTGATGCCCTTCGGACTTACTAATGCCCCTGCAATCTTCATGGATTTAATGAATAGAGTCTTTAGACATTACCTCGACAAATTTGTGGTAGTGTTTATCGATGATATTCTCATCTACTCCAAGAGAAAGGAGGAACATGAAGAACATCTAAGACTTGTGTTGGTGACATTGAGAAAAGAGAAGTTGTACGCCAAGTTCAGAAAGTGTGACTTTTGTATGAATCAAGTCACGTTCTTGGGACATGTGATCACAAGCGAGGGAATTTTTGTGGACCCTTCAAAGACAAAGGTGATTGAGGAATGGCACAGGCCCTCTAGTGTCACAGAAATCCGTAGTTTTCTTGGATTAGCTGGGTACTATCGACGTTTTGTGAGAAACTTCTCATTATTGTCAAGCCCGCTAACTAAGTTAACAAGGAAAGGGGTAAAGTATGTCTGGACAGATTAATGTGAGGGAAGCTTCAAGGAGCTAAAGAGAAGGCTGATCACTGCACCTGTACTCACACTACCGAAAAGTGGAGAAAGTTTTGTGATATACAGCGATGCTTAAAATAAAGGCTTGGGTTGTGTACTCATGCAAAATGATAATGTGATAGCCTACGCCTCACGACAGTTGACGATCCATGAGAAGAACTACCCGACGCATGATCTAGAGCTGGCAGCCGTGATTTTTGCCTTGAAAATCTGGCAGCACTACCTTTATGGTGAGAAGTGTGACATATACACCGACCACAAGAGCCTAAAGTATATATTCACACAAAAGGAGCTCAACATGCGTCAAAGGATATGGTTAGAGCTAATCAAGGATTACGATTGCTCTATTCACTATCATCCTGGAAAGGCGAACAAGGTAGCTGATGCTCTAAGCAGGAAAGAACCTGCTACTCTATCCATGTTGAGGATTGAGAAAGACCTTATCTTCTTGGATATGCAAAGGATGGATTTGGGAATCGTAAGGGTAGGGGATACATCCTACCTTTCCCAAATGATTGTGCAACCATCTATCCAACAGAATATTAAGGAAGCACAAAGTGATTATGTGGACATACAAAAGAGGGTGAATGCAGTAAAGGAAGGGAAGCTGCAAGAGTTCCATATTGACGATGATGGTGTGATTCGGTTTGTAATGCGGATTTGTGTGCCTTCATCACCCAGGATAAAGAAGGATCTATTGGATAATGCACATAGCTCAACTTTCTCTATTCATCCTGGAAGTACCAAGATGTATCGTGATCTCCGAGAACACTTCTGGTGGGATAACATGAAGAAGGATATTTCGGAATATATATCAAGGTGCTTGGTATGTTATCAAGTTAAATCTGAGTGGCAAAAGTCCAAAGGTATGATGCAGCCATTGCCTATACCCATGTGGAAATGGGAAAATGTTACTATGGACTTTGTCACGGGTCTCCCGAAAACGTCAAGAGGAAATAATGAGATATGGTTTGTGGTTGATCGACTCACCAAGACTGCCCATTTTATCGCTATTCGGGAAGACCTCTCACTTGAACAGCTTGCAAGGATATATGTGAAGGAAGTAGTGATATTGCACGGTGTTCCACTCTCGATTGTCTCTGACCGTGATCCAAGGTTCACATCTAAATTCTGGAGGAGCCTTTAACATGCTTTGAGTGCTGAATTAAAGTTCAGCATGGTCTATCACCCCCAAACCGATGGCCAGTCTGAAAGGACTATTCAGATGCTCGAAGATATGCTAAGAGCATGCTCTCTAGAATTAAAAGGTGGATGGGATCAGCACCTTCCATTGGTTGATTTCTCATACAACAATAGCTTCCACTCGAGTATTCAGATGGCTCCGTATGAAGCTCTTTATGGGAAGCGATGTAGAACTCCAACCTGTTGGGATGAAGTTGGAGAAAGAAAGCTACTTGGACCCGATCTTGTGCAGGAGATGATCAAGAAGGTTCAAGTCATCCAGAAACACATCAAAGCTGCTCAAAGTCGGCAAAAGAGCTATGCTGACAATCGTCGAAGGGACTTGGAGTTCGACGTTGGAGATAAAGTCTTCCTTCGAATATCTCCATGGAAGAGAGTCATGAGATTTGGGAAGAAAGGGAAGCTAAGCCCAAGGTATATTGGCCCCTTTGAGATCCTTTATCGTATAGGAGTCGTGGCCTATCGTCTAGAACTTCCACCGAATATGGCTCAAGTTCATGATGTGTTTCATGTATCACTACTGAGGAAGTACATACCAGACCCCTCACATGTACTAAACTTAGAGGTGGTACAGCTGGATGATGATCTCTCCTATGAGGATCAGCCGGTAAAAATTTTGGACCGAAGTGATAAAGTTCTACACAACAAGACAACCCGCCTTGTCAAAGTGTTGTGGAGGAACCATAAGTTTGAGGAAGCAACTTGGGAACCAGAAGAGGCAATGAAGGAGAAGTACCCACACCTGTTTGTGTAAAGTAAAATTTCGGGGGTGAAATTTCTTAAGGGGGGGAGAATGTAACGACCCAAAGTATTTCAATAGAAAATTCCCTTCTTATATCTATGTCATAAAAACACAAAATAATGAACTACTAAGTGATAAGTGACCTTTAAACATAATTTTGTCACCCTATGTTTGGAATTTTAAAAATCTGACATACACGGTTTTGTTCAAGACAGTTTTTGGAGTCTAATGAAACAAAAATAATTTTTGGTGAATAGTAACCTACCCTTATGAATAGTAACCTACCCTTATGAATAGTAATATGACCCTTATGAATAGTAAATAAGATTAACATTACCTATGAATAATAAAATAAAATTTAGACATCTTAGTGACAATTTGACCTTAGTAAACGTTTTTAGTATTTTATAAGTCATAAATAATTAATTATAATTAATTAATTAATTTAAAAGAATATTTATTTTCCTGTAATGTATTCATAAATTATTTAATCAATGTCTAATAGTTTTTAGATAATTTTATAATACCCTACGTAAATTTTGAAAGAACTACAAAATCAGTTTTAATTTTAAAAACTGTTTTTTTTTAAGTAAATTATGATTTTAATTAAATATTAAATTAATAATATATAGAAAATTATTTTTGAAAATTGGACTTCATTTCTGGATTCTACACGTCGAAAAATGGTTGGGGTAAATTTTTGGGAATTTTCTGAGATACTTGAATTTTTTATGAATAGTGGAATCCGATAATTCACAATAAAAGATAAATAATGTATTAATTGAGTCATTGTTGATGTTCTGCTGATGTAAGCCCACTTGGTTCGGGATTACATTATACAATTACTATTATTGGTCATCCAAGACTCACTATTCCTTGTCTTTTATGGAATTAATAAACTAATCAATTTTATATTAAGGAAACCCCTCTCCCCTCCACTATAAAAGCCACCCTTCACTCCCTCTTTTCCTCACACCTCTCAAGCTCCAAGACTTCTCTAAATTATGCCCAAACACCTTCCCTAGATCATCCCCCACGTCCAAAATCTGCTGGTCTCATCAAAATACCAATCCTATCTTCTTTAAAGAGGATCTCAAGAGGAGGATTCTAAAGGTAATTTCTCTCTCTCTTCTCCTTTAATTTCCTTTCAAGTTCAAGTTCCTTTCTTGATCTCTCTCTATCTATCTTCATCCAAATTGTTCTGTAAATCCACTATTATATATATAATGTAATATTATGATTCTAATGTTATATTATATCACCCCACACCCTTTCCCTCTTCCATTTATTTTATTAAAGAGAACGTTGTTCATGAGGTGTTAAATTTATCACCTTCAAAAACGACATGTTCTCTTCTTCCATTTCTACCTTCAATCTGGTCATGAAACCATTTTATGGTTGAACCAGAATATTTTATATGTATTATTTTCTATTTTAAGTTCGGGAAATAACCCAGGGCCATATTACTAAGTGAAAAGTTAAAACGAGTTCGTTGTGATCCAAAAACCGCTCAAATTAACCCAAATAATCTTCATTTAATTCTTATATAATGATTCGTCCACATGGATCTAATATAACTCATTATAAAATAATTAAAGCTTCTGTAATATCATTAATAACATGTAATATCTGTTCTGTATGTTTACCCATGATCTACCCAAACATTAAATTAAGAATACAAGTGGACCGCTCAAGAAAACCATGAAAACGAACATCCCCGAACAATGTTTTTAAACTCTATAAGTCATCCAAAGGAACATAATATGAAATAATGAAACCATAATGAACCCTATTAATGTATAAAAGGTTCTAGAATTTCTAATTAATTAATATAATTTCATTATACAGGACATTAAAGAGAAGGAGTCATTCGAGTACAAGGTAAGGGGAAATCTCAAACCCAATTTTCTTCCTTCAGGTTCTCCCTCTTTCACTCCATTTTTGATATGGTTACTCCTCAAAGATCATTTGTTCATTATTTCCTTTACTTTTCTGGGATATATATTCTTGTCACTGGTTTTTATGTCCATCAAAATGTTTTCCAAAAGAACTCTTCTTTCAATATCTCACCTTTTACCTCTCATTCAAGGTTGATGGTTCTTGTATCAAGTATGTTGTTCCCTCTTTCTTTTGGGAACCCAAAGCTTATGAATGTGTTATTATGATATGAAACCCATTCCTTTCCATTGGTTATTTATGTACATGTTTTATATGTGTTCTATGTGGCAATCATGATAATGATAATGTTATGATGTGACGGGTGCGCCCGGAATTATATAGCGCAATATGAATGTTTAAATGTGACGGGTGCACCCAAAATTATACAGCGCTCCAACGCATTGGGTAAAGTGATGAATATCATGAGTAAATGTGAAATGATTTGTGAACATGATGCTAGATTTGTTCACAAGTATGTGTGGTAGTTAACCACTAAGACATGACGTTTCATTTTTATGCATTGCCACATTTCAAGTTTATCGTTTATGCTCCTCTCATGTTCATGATCTTTTTCCTATGTCATGATTATGCTCACCCCATGATGTATTGTTATTATCTATCCTCTTACTGGGCTTTTATCTCACCCCTTTTTATGTATATCCTCTGGTGGTTATATGTACTAAGGAGAGGACAAGTTCCAATAAGAAGCAATAGAAGAAGAAATTAAATGAATGTTTATGCTTAAAGTTGTATTTGTTATGTATGGTCCTAGTTTTCCCAAGACACTAAACCTATAGATCCTCCATGTGTAATACTATTGTGTTGTTTATCTTTAAAATTATGTAATAGTAATGTAAGAAAAGGCCGGGTCATTATAAAGAGCATAATAATCAATCACAGAATCCTAGGACCACCAAGAAATAACCCTATAAACACCTAGGGTCTGATAGGACGAGTAAATGAGAATAATGTGTGAGGAATATTTAATTTATAATAAAAACATAGAAATATAATATTGCGGCATAACATATATAATCACAGTTCAATCATGGATAGATATGATATTCACAACATAATTCTCAACTAAGATTACCCCCATTATCGTGGTCAATAACCTTATTATCTAATGATAAAAATATAGATTATGATAAAACAAGAGGAAACATACAACAATTCTTAAACCCCTAAGAATCATAGTGAAATCCCTAGACCTCGCCCTTAAACCTGATCTACCCTACATCAAGATCACATTGCAACCAATGCAACATAACACAATGGTCCCCAAAAAGAAATAAACAAATTATTAAATGTCCAAAAATTCATTTCACAATTCCTACTATAATAAAGAAACACCATTGCATAAGATTAAACCTAAAAACCCAATAAGACCCTTCATGTCCCAATGAGACCCACCATGTCGCAATGGTCTTACCATTATTAACCCAAGGGTCACTAAAATCTTGTGGCCTAATCCTCCTATTGCAACCTATATTTCCAAGACACAACAAAATCCTTCATGACACAACTCATCTAAATAAAGACAACACCTCCTAACATAGAAACCAATCATGGTATAAGGAATTAGGAACATGGTGAAATGAAAAATATCTACTAAAATTTTACTAAAAAACATCCTAACTTACACTGAGATATATATAAAAACTCCTTGACACCTTAAACACCCAAAAGTTATGAAATAAGGGTTTGAGACTGTCCTAGACTTTATACACATGTGTTGGAAATAATCACCTTTGAGTGGTATGGTATTTGAGCTATGTTTTTTGACACTGAAGTGGAATGAATCTTCAATTCATCCTATTTTAGTGTGATAAGTTCATATTTTGAATGTGGGAATATATTTAGAGAAATATATTGAAGGTTATAGGAATACCTCTATAGAATCCTGGTCTGAGAGCCACTAAACTCATGCCCTAAGCTGGTTTTCTGCATGACCTCAGGAATGCCTCCCCATAAGCAATAGGATTATGACTAGCAGTGAGGGTCTAATGAGGAACATGGGGAGAATATTCCCTATTTATTATAGTAAGGAAACATTATAAATAATATGAAATAAAGAGTAAAAATATCCAGTAATAACCATCCATCACACAACCATGACCCAAAACTGGGTGAATGCCCACAAACAAATACAGTTAAACATATCATGTCACAGTAGTGTCATATTTCAAAGGAAACTAAAATAAAGATGCACTAACAATCCCCAAATTAGGTCCCAATATTACATTTGGTCCCCTTATCCATGCACTATCTCAATTCCCTAATCAAGCGTCTATCACAGTGTTATTGTCCTTATCTATTCCTACAACCATGAAGTCTGATCAGGTACCAACAGTGGCCCAAAAAGGGTGTGAGTGAAATTTAGTAATCCACCACCAATAGTGTATAAAGTAATATTCAGTCTAAAAATATTGTATGAATATGTAAGATAGATATAATAAACATAGCTAATAGGATGACAACTTTCACAATTAAATGGGATTCAATTGCCCTCATTTTCCATCAGGTTCCAAGTGAAATCTAAGCCAATACAACCTACTTTTTCCCATGCCATTCAACCAAAACATATACCATAGGGGTCAAATACATTAAATAGGGATCATTAGTCTAATAATATGAACTATGTTTACGAAACACCATGTCTGACAATCCTAATCAATGATGTGGAGTGAAATTTCCAATATCCTAAACTAAGGAGTTGTAAAGTGTCATGTCCAAAAAATCCCAATAAATTATGAGGAGAGACATGTCAAATATCCCTTAACAATTTCAATTAACAACCAATTTCCAAGGTCTAATATACTTGACTATTTTAACACATTAAAATAATAAGGGTGAACCTATTTCGTTTATCATTATTCCCATGATCTATTTCATCCAACACCTATAACCAAATCCCATGATTAAATCATTTAATTTTTTTAAAGGTTAGGGACAAATCCTCGTTTATTACTAAAGAAAAGCAAATACCTCTTTAACTGGTTAGAGGGAGACCCATTACATATCCCGAAAGCCCAGTGGACATTTAGCCCATTACATGGCCCGTAGGCCCAAATTTTTGGCCCAAGGTCTATTCTGTGAATAGTACTGCTATAGTACCCACCTGCTATAGTACCACACAGTACCTGCCACTGCTATAGTGCTCTGCTGCCACTACAGTGACCTTCTGCCACTATAGTGCCCGTCGTAGTTACAGTGTCACTGCTGCTAAATTACGCTACAGTACTACTACAGAAACCTGCGCCCAATGGGTCTTGAACCCCCATTTTTCATGTGGGATTACAGGGTGATTACCACTTAACCAACATAAACATACCCCTTTAACCATTTACCCCCTTCTTCTCTTTATCAATTCATAAACCATTAAATTCCTAAATTAATCCAAATAGACCCTTATGCCATGATAATAAGACAGACAACAATTAAAGACTATTTAATCTCATGAACCCTCTATTCAATCATTTACCATCTCATTATACTATTTTTGAGGAGTTGGAAAACCCCTTGGGTGGCCATAGGCCCAGTCTCATAATCATCAGCAGACCCAATGGGGTCTATGAAGGGTCTAACACATCATTTAAGTCCCAAATTATTATTCTTAGTTAAGGAAATAGTTGGGAAGAAAATTAGTGCAATAAAACATACCAAATACATAAGAACGAAATCAAGACTATGTGAAATAGCTTGTATACCACCAACTTTATGATCGTAGGCAACCACTTGTCTAACATCGGCCCTTGATTCAAGCTAGAATTCCCACAAACACAAAAGTGAATCACTTCATAAAAATAGGGATCATGATATTCATAAGGATTTGGCTATAAATTATGTGAATATTCTATAAAATATAAGGAAAAGAACTTGTAGACTTACCTAGGGATTTAAATCACAAGCAACAATTACTCAAATGCACAACAATTTAAGGATAACCATCTTTGGGAGAGAATGGAGAAATTGGTTTTCACCCTATGATATTGGGAGTGAAATGGGGGTGAAAATTAGGTTATATCATACTAATCTAAGGGGGGATCAAAAAAATTCTACTTATAATGAGTTGCATGGTTAGGCCGCATTGTTTTCCGAACTGTATTCCAAATGTGTAGTCTCCTCTATCCATTGGTAAATCAGGTCATATGGTTTTTCTGGGCCACCATCATGGTCTGTCAAACTATGTGGAAGCTCCACGATCTCCTCTTTCCAAAGGGATCTAAATCTACACAGTCTCCTAGTACACCTCACATAGTTTTTAAACTATTCTCATCCTTCAACCATGTCACACTATTATATTGAATGGTTAGCATTAACCATGTGTTAACCATACACCATAAATTGTAAGCACCATTTTCCTTATTTTTTAATTCCTGTACCTCTGGGATTCTTCTAAGACCTTCCCAAGTCTTATGAATCATTAAAAAAACTATTTTAAATTAGTTTAATCAAATCTAAAATAAAAATTTTCCTCTTAAAAGGTTCAAGATCTTACAATATTCGTACCACATAACAACTCATACTCGAGATGAACTCCATGACATCACTAAGGATTATAAGTAAAAAGGTTAGGCCACTAGTCCCACATGCCAGATTCCCTCTCCTATTTTTCCTCCTTAATACGGCTTTTCTTCCAAAACACTCAGACCAAAGGCATGGTATTACCCTAAATAGTTTTCTCGATTTGATCCACAACATGAATTAGATGCTCCTCAAAAGACACATCAACCTCAAGATCAATATCATCAACATCAATTACATGAGAAGGTATGGGGTGATACTATCAAATCTATTACACTTTTAATATATCATTCATTTCATTGTTACTATAAGGAAGAGCCAATCGGTATGCTACCAAATCGATCCTCTCCACAATTTCGAATGGACCAACATACCTAAGCATTAAATTGCTTTGTTTCTGAATCTGGTGGTGACCCAATCTCAGAAACTTTTGAAGGATCACACGATCACCCACTAAAAAAATCAAGGGGTTTATGGTTCCAATAATAATATTACATATGTCTACTATGGGATATATTTATATGCTTCTACATAAACTGTACAAGGTGGGATGTCTCCAACACAAGACTCGGCCCTAACAGCTCTGATTCTCCCCCCTCCATCTAACATAAGGGGTGATGTACATGGCCTAATGTATAGTGCCTCATATGGTGTCATCTAAATAGTCACCTAATAATGAAAAGAACCAATGTTTTATCAATGAAATTTCCTTCTTATAATTATGTCTTATAGTATAATCATATAATATTACATATAGAACAAAATAAAAACCTTATAAATGAATAATTAGTGAAACAAAATGTATCTCTATAAGTTAAGGAACGTATACCGATGAAATAGTAGCTTGAACTTTGGAATAGTAATGTGACCCTTATGAATAGTAAACCATCCAATTTAATAGTAACCTCACTAATTAAAGTATAAATAAAATTTATCCATCTTATAAGTGATAATATGATATAATTATATCATAGTATAAGTAAGTAAAAATTTTAAAAATTATTAATTAAGTGTTGTTATTTCTGTAAGTCATGTATATTTAGTTAAAATTTTATGATTGATTTAATAATTTAAAAGAAAATTTATTTTTATTAAACATATTCATAAATAATTATTTTTATGACTTATGATTATAAGTTAATTTTTAGAGACCTTAATTAATTTTTCAAAATCTTAGAAAAGTGGTTTTAATTTTAAAATTTTTAGTTTTCAAATAAATTTTGATTTTAATTAAAAATTAAATTTATCATATTATAAAATTATTTTCATAAAATGGAGTTCATTTTTTAATTCTACACGTCAAAAAATTATTGGGTTGATTTTTTGGTATTTTTCTAAAATACTTGAATTTTTTTAATATTAAAATACGATAAATGCTAAATAAATAAATTTGTGCATCATGCTTGAGTCATGGATGATTTAAATGCATATTGGTTTGAACTAACATGGTTTATTTACTTTTTTTGTCACAATAATCATGACTATTCATAGTATTGAGCAAAAATATTAAACTAATGATCAAAATAATGGGAAACCCCTCCTCTCCTCCACTATAAATATTACCCCTCTTTACCTCCTATCCTCACACCTACAAAGCCATGTACCTAGTCCAAATTCTACTCCAATATATCCTTAATCTTCTCTCTCATGTACAGTGTCCCTAGATCTCTTCAAAATACCAAATAATATACCCTAAATATATTCTCAAGGAAGATATATTCAAGAGGTAAATTCCTCTTTTCATTTCTTTTATATTCTTTCAAGTTCCTTTATTTCTTTTTCTTTACTTACCTCCTTTCATCCAAATGTTATTATAACTCCATTACCTTACATGTATTGGAATTTTTTTATGATAATCGAATAATTCATCATCATCTCTCATTTCCCCTCATTTTATACTAGAAATTAAAACACCAATTGATATGTGTTAATTTATCACATTCAAGGATGACGGGTTTTCAATTTCTATTGTCGACTTCAATTATGATCATGAAACCATTTTGATGGTTGAACTAGAATATAATATGTGTATTACGTATAATGTAAGTATCTATAATATTTTTTAAATGTTATATTAATTTATAAATCAAAATGTGTTCGATGTGATAAAAACTGCCAATTAACCAAAACGGTTATCATTAAAGTTTTATATAATGATTCATCTTCACTCTAAATAACCAAATGAATTTTATAACCATGTAATATTATTTATTTTCACTAATAACGTACAACTTCAATTTTTTACAACCATTCTCATCTTAAATGTCTATCCTTACATGTATATAAGTAAACCAATCATGAAAATCAAGGAAACAAACACTCCCAAACAATAAAATTGAACCTCTTAACCCATCAAAAAGGTCGTGAATGAACTTAGTAAAGTTATAATAAATCTATTGAAAAATTAATTGGTTCTATAAATATTATTTACTGAATGTAATTTGGTTATCCATGAAATTAATATCAAGTTAAGGATACCATCATACTTAAGGTAAGGGATTCTACCTGAACATCCATTATTCCTTCAGGTTGTTCTATCTTTATTTTTAACCAAATGAATTTATCTATTCTTTTTATGAACATATTATAAATTCTATTTATATGATACAAACTCATATATCAAGATCCATTCATCATTCTCATTTAGGGATATACATGTTTTTAAATGACTCCCTCCTTAATTATTTTCGATTAGTAAGCCCATTTTAAGGGACCTTTTCGGATTCTTACCCATTTTTAAGTATACTATATAATCTGTTTTTAAGACATCATTATTTTTATAAAACCACTATTTTAATTATGAAAACATTATTGGTTCACTGCTACTTTTATATAAAATATTATTCCATTTTATGTTTTAAATTACTATTGATATTTTTCTTTAACCACACTAAAATGTTTTAATTATAATGTTTCTTAAGAAATATTTTTAAATGTAATTACTTCTAGTTAAAGTCAATCTTAATGATATATTCTTATTACATCCTATTATTTCCCATTTATTATCTAATTTATTTCCTTCATGGAAATTTTTATGATACTCCCATTTTTATGTTCTATGACATGATTATGATACCCAATTCTTACCATGGGTAACCCTTATGTATATGTATGATTGATTATGTATGATTATATATGTGGAAATTATATTCATGAAATTTTTTTGATGGGTGAACCTATATATCACACCAATGAACTGGATAAATTTTAGTCTCATGCGATGTTATGTGAAATGGTCTTGTCGGTTATCCTTGACTCGTGTTACCCTTTGCAACAATCCTAGTGGTTAACCTTGACTTGTGATCCTATTTGTGCAATGATCCTTGACTCATGATAAATTAATGTTTTATGTTTCTTAAAAATTACTATGAATCCATGTATATATGATCCCATGTTCATATGTAATGATTACATGTGTTTCATTCCTTTTTATATCATTATGGCATGACTTTTATCCCATGTACTAAAGATTTATATTTATGTTTATTCTTTTACTAGGTTTTTTAGCTCATCCCTTTGTTCATATTATCGCCAGGTTATCCTATAAAGATGTATGAGATAAATGGAAGTTATGATCTCCTTATGAATATTAAATAAATAAATGTTTTGTTTAGTCCCATGTTTTCAGTTTTATGTACATATTCTTCCAAGACACTAGAATTTACAATCCTTAGATTGTAATTAGATGCTTTATAATGCTTAAAATTGTGTAATTATATGTGTAAAAGGTTATGTTCACTATAAATAAATATTTTTATATGATAAATCAAAAAAAAAATATGTGAATTTTCTAATTTCAACAAAAATCTAGGATGAAAGATCTTAGTATGTCCTCAAACACCTTGATAGTATATTTTGATTGCCTGTTTATCTATGGGTGGAAGGCTATTCTCAGGAGCACCTGGGTACCAAGAAACTTCTATAAGAATTTATATAAGATTGAGGTAAAACATAGATCATGATATAAAACTATACTCTAAGGAACCCTATGAAAATTTACTGTCACCTAAATATATAATTCACTCAACTAATTGATGGTGAAATCCTCCGAGTTTGGAAAGAAATGTGCCACCTTTTTTAACTGATCTACAATCACCCATATCACATCCCTCATCTAAGGATTACTCAAAAAACCCACTACAAAATCAATGGTAACATCATCCCACTTTCATACAGAATGAGATATTACTATAAAAGACTAGAAATACACTAACCTTCAGCCTACACCTACTGACATTTGTAGCATCACGTCACCAAACCTACGCTCTCCTTTTTTATTCCTGGACACCAATACTTTATAAGAATATCATGGTACATTTTTTTCAAACCAGGGTGTACCACCCAATTCAATGAATGTGAATCACACATCATCTCCTCCCACATATAACAAGGTACAATAACACAACCATGAATGTGAATAATCTCATCATCTTCAATGGTCTATTCAAGAGGTAACTCCCTACCATCAAAGAGAACCCTCAATGTTAGAGGATCTAGATCTGAAAATTACTTCCTCATGATCCATATTAGAAGAGATGGTATAATGGATAAATACACAAGTTTTATTAGTTCATGCTCTTCTTATAGACCTATATGAATCTTAAAAAACAACGACATCATCTTCCACTCCAAACTAGGATCCTAGAGTGCCTGAGTCTATGTTTTCTAACTCAAAGCATTAGAAACATTGTTTCCATTACCCGGTGTATAAGATACCTCAAAATAAAAAAAAATTGAATATATTCAACCCATATCCACTATTGTAAATTTCAATCATGCTGGGAAAAGATATATTTAAGGATCTTGTGATGAGTCAAAAAAATAAACCATTCACCCAAAATATAATGTTGTGAACTTTTCAATGTACTGACCATAAAAGAAAACTGTAGATCCTGAAAAGGCGTAGTTTTGTTCATGTGGTCTCAACTTCCATCATTCATACACCATAAATTGATTTCCCTTCATTAACACTTCCTCAAGTATGATCCTGGATTCATTACAATATATATTATACTCTTCTCTTGGATCGGGTAAGATCCAAATTGGTCATTTGTTCAAGTGACTCTTCATATCCTAGAAGGCATTCTCACATGATCCAAACCACTCAAACGTTATACCCTTTTTGGTTAGTCTTGATAGTGGTGCTGCCAATAGATAAAAATCTTGTACAAACTTTATCTAGTAACCCTCCAAACCCAAAAAGTTTTTAATATCAAAAACATTCTAGGGATGCTCCCAAGAAATAATTGCTTGAACTTTCTTAGGGACCACTGACACACCTTATTTATAGATGATGTGACCCAAGAAATATACCTTTTAATTCAAAAAATTATTCTTAGATGTCTTGGAATATAGCTGGTTCTATCTTAGTGTACTCAAGATGGTATCAAGTCTTTTGGCATGATTGTCTCTAGTTGGGGAGTACACTAAAATGTCATCAATGAATACAACCACAAACTAATCCAAGTATGAGTGGAAGATTTGTTTTATCAAATCCATAAAAATAGTTGCTAAATTTTTTAGTACAAATGGAATCACAAAAAACTCATACAATCCATTACTATTTTTGAAAGTTTTATGTAGTATGTCAAGAGGTTACACCCTCAGCTGATGATACCCTAATATTAAATCAATCATAGAGAATACACAGGCACCCCTAAAATAGAAAAAAATATTATCAATATATAAAATAGGACACTAGTTCTTAATTATCATTTAGTTTAGATTCTGGTAATTGAAACATAAGTGTAATGTTCCATCCGCCTTCTAAGAAAATAAAATTAGAGTACCCTAAGGTGATATAATCGAATAGAGGAATCCTTTATCCTCCAACTGAGTCTTAGGATCTTAAATCTATACTGGTTCCATTTTATAAGGTGGGATAGAAACTAGATCAAATCTATGAATCATATAAATAGTTAATTCAACCCCTCTCTCAGGTTGAATCCCTAAATATTCCTCAAAAAAACTTCATGAAACTGATCCACTATAGGAGGGTAGGCATCATGAACTTCTCCCTCTTTATTAAGCATCAGAATCAAAACTTGGGCTTCAAGATCTCACATCTATTGATGGACTATCCTTGCATGTTCTACCTAGATATCCCACACTCTATGATGAACATATATTTATCCCTCATAAGACATGAAATTCACCCTCCTTCGATAATAATCAATATGATCTTGATCTAAAACCAACTAGTTTATTCCCAATATTAGTTCAAAACCTGACATATCAAGTATGAAAAAGACCCAAAGGAGATGGTACCCACCAATATCGAGGGAACAGTCCTTGAAATGATGGATAGCCTATGATCTCCCCCCTAACATTGTTTCGATCAACATAATCCCATAAATAAACATCATCTCCATACCCGAACCATTCAAAAACTAAGTATATATAAAATATTGTGAAGCTCCTATGTAAAAAAACCACTAAAAATAATATAATCTATAATAATCATACTGTGTACTTTCAATGGTCCAGTATCTCTACCATATAGATCAAGTTTAACCACATATAGTTATCTTGTTCATCTACCTCGTTCTTCTATATGAGTCTCATGCACTATACTACCCTACTTATGGTGTAAGATCCTAGGTTTTCCTATGAGATATGGATCTTTTTTTCTTTAGTTTAACTCCTTGGTTTTGATCTTGTGTAAGTGAATTTAGAAATCATGGGAGGTTTCTAGGTGTGCAAGGATTTTTCAGGTCCTAGAGGCCCAGTTTTTAGAATAGAAAGTTGAACCACATGATTAGTATAAGTCTTTCTCTAAAGAAAAAAGGTTTGTTAAAATTGTGTGAGGTGGTCTCAACCTCTATAAAGAAGATCACAGTTTGAGGAAACCATGAAAAAGGGGGTTTATGCCCATGGAGGGGTGTCTGTTGTTTTTAGAAGAGGTTTTGGGAATGGATCGTACACAGTTTGGAAAACCATGCACATGAACCATGTGAGGCGCCCCTTGGAATAGTGAAGGGATCACGGTTTTTCCAACCGTGCAGCCAAACCATGTGACCCAGTTAAAAGATGGGAAATTACCTTTTTCCCACTTAAAATCTATTATAACCTAATTCTAATTTTCATTTCACCTTTGGTGTAAAAACCTCATTCTTGGGATCTCCCTTTGATTCCAACTTGATATTGGATCCCATTTCTCAATCCAGACTTGGATTTGAAAGTCATCGATATCATTGGAAATGTGCTAGTGAGTACTCATTTCCTCTTGTCCTGATCTTTATTTTCCTTGGTATCATCTGTGCTATTTTGGTGTGAGATAATATGACCTATTTTCAATATTTTCATAAAATATTCATTTTTTATCTGATCTAGACCGAATCAAAGCTTGATGTTGGACGAGTTCTCTAATATGTACCTACGGTAGGTGGTCTATACATTTTCCCACAAGTTTGGTGTTTTTTAGATCTATTTTCCATTGTGTCGCACATCATACTTCCCAGCGATGCCCCATAAATTAATTGAATTATTAAATTGGATGAATTGGGACCTTTTAGGTTGACCCTTGTGTACTATTTTAAGGTTGGAGGTCATTTAGCCTCAACCTAGGCCACCCATGGGGTATACCATTATATATTCCCTTTATTTTACCACCCCAATGGGTGTGTGTGATCTCTATAATTATAGTGGGAGCCTTAATGTGAATTAAATGGATTTTTGAATGTTGTTTGCACCTTTTTTTTACTTGTTCATTTGTAAATGAAAGGAATGAATTGATTAAGAGATGGTTGTTTCCTCCTTCACCTGTTATTACTTCTGATTAAATTTTTAAATGGAAATTGTTTAATGAGTTAGAATAACTCATTACTTGTGAATTATGAATGATTTTACATGATGAATTAAAATGGTAGTCGATTCCTTGGAAAATATTCTTTGATCCTGATTCCATATATGTCATGGATATTTCTCCCATGGATCTTGTTTATGGTAGTGGATACATTGGACCTGTTTACTCCATGGATCATGATTCTGTAGGATGACTTGGGCCTTGATAACCCTTAGATCTGGCATTCTTGGACTCATGTTGGAAATGATCTATTGACATGATCCAAGGAATTTAACTAGGGCATCACTGAGTTTCCAATGAGATGATACTAGGACTCAACATGGATGTCTTGGTCCTCTATACCTTTGATCTGACCCTTCATGGTCTAACACTTTAGATTACATGGTGTATCCAGTGTGGATGAATTTGATTATACAGTGTTCCCATAGTGAATTTTATATACTAGATTATATAGTGTGGTTGTGATGAATGTTATACACTTGATTTTATGGTGTGTTTTTGGTGGATATTTTTACTATACTTTCAGATATACCTGGTATGGGAATCAGTTTGCAGTTGTTAGACTAGACAGTTATCTCACTTTTTTATTTATGATCTTACTGTTGCCCTTGCTCATGGGTGATTTACTATTTTTTTTAAGGGATCCATGGTAGGCTAGAAAAAACCACTTTAGTTGTATCACTTTAATTTTAGTACCATTATACTTGTGATATATCGTACACTACTTTTTTTTATATCACAAATATTGTATTTCTTATAGACACCATTGGTGGTGGCCTACTGAGTGTTATCTCACACCATATTTGGGCCACCATTTGGTACCCGGGAAGATTTCAAGGATGAAGGTAGGTATCGATGCAAAAACCAACGGTATATTGGTTGAATTTTTTTCTACTTAGAAGCAGGGGAGCACAGGACCGAGCTATGCTCGTGATACTAGCTGGGAAAGCTCCTTTTTGTTCATTTTGGTATTTTTATACATATATTGTACAGTATGATTGTATAATATTTTTCTTTCTTTTTATAGACATGAAATAATAAATCATTTTTTATATGAGATTACTTTTGGTATTGTTTATTTATTATAGTCTTCTGGATAATTTATCTTATGTCAGTTATTAATCTACTTCCTCTATTGATCTATATGATTATGAACATTGTGTTATACTCTAACATGAGGGCAGATTCACCCCAAATATACACCTTAGTATCATGCTTCTAGTTGTAAGCATCTGGAATATGGGGTGGTGCGCTTGAGACCATGTGACTCGACAACTCAAGGAACCGTTTATTGACATCCGGGTCAGGATGTTTCAAAGTCATATCAGAGCATTTTCTTTTTTGGTTGTCTTTCTATTTTAAGAAAATATATAGGGATTATGATGGAATTTTAATTTGTTAATGAGTTATGTCTGGGATTATCTAACCCATCTATATGAAAAATCCAAATTTCCTAGAATGGAACATGTTTTTCAAGATTTTTCCTATGATAGTTGATTTCATTCCTCCATTGGGTGATTCAATTGCTTTTTTAGGATCATTTTGTATTATATATTTCATTATTGCCTACTGATATTAGTTTATTCATCTCATGCATCATTTTAGACACCTATTAGATTCAAATTACATGCATTATTCCATGCCATGTAGGATGAATTACTTGACTGTATGATTTTGTGATATGTACCTTGTGTGATATATTTGTAATCCTGCTAGTTTTTTTGCAAGGAATTAATAAAAAAAATAGTCTATATTAGAGTGTCTTCTATAACCTAAATAGTGTTTTCCTTCTTAGGCTATAGTAGAATCCCTAAGAAGTCAATTATGGAATGTTGATTCATGGACCATTGTTTGCATGGACTGAAACGTGTTATGGTATGGATTATGTGCACTCTATATTTTAGTTCATGAGGTGTATGAAGCCTTATGGATCAGAAGTGGTGCATGATTTGGATCAAAATTTTAAAGATAAGTGTGATATAAATTTGAATTTAAAAATGGAAATGAAATTTTTGAAATAGGGAACTTGACTTAGACCTGACTTTTGAGTGGGAAGTTGGCAGTGTCTCTAGTGACGTATACAATTGTTTCTCTTTACATGTTCCTAGAATTAGGAGAAGTAAGAGGGGTGTAATCTATTTATAGGAATTTTTTGACCTATCCTACATTTTAAACTGTGATCATTTTTTATTGATCTTTTCTAAGATATGTGTTTGGAATTATAGAGGCATTCCACCACCTCCAGTCATACGCCAAGAGGGTGACAATGGCCATGCTCTGAAGGTGGTGGGCCATGGGATACTAGTAGATCCTCCTATAGTTCTAGTAGAGGCACCAGTGGTAATACTATATATGAGTGATGAGAAATAGTTTAGTGAGGGTTTCAAATGCTTTATGAAGACCTTTCAGGGAGCACCGCAGCCTACCTCATCTATGGAAGAGCTGACGTGTGTGTTCCAA
Source organism: Viscum album (assembly GCA_963277665.1). Taxonomy (NCBI): domain Eukaryota; kingdom Viridiplantae; phylum Streptophyta; class Magnoliopsida; order Santalales; family Viscaceae; genus Viscum; species Viscum album. The sequence goes on along the minus strand of OY728148.1, from coordinate 1,401,620,009 downwards.
CAGCAGCATCCACCCATGTTTTCTAGGGATAAAGGTCCATGGGATATTGAGTTATGGAATGAAATGAATTTTTTAATCTTTAATAATCTAGAGGTACCTCCTAATAGGGAAGTAAAGATCACGACTTATATGATTTTAGGAGAATAAAAACACTTGTGGGATGTTTTGAACTCGGCTGAGGCACAGTGAGATATGGTTTGGAGGGATTTCTAATCTAGGTTTTAGGACTAATTTTTCCCTAAGACTCTAAGATCAAGTTGGTCCATTGATTTGTGAATATGGATTAGGGTGTGATGAAAATTATGTAGTATTTGGCACACTTTACATAGTTTCAACATTTTGTGCTGATATACCTTGATGATTGGATATTAGGCATGAGATGCTTTAACTAAGTTCTATGACATGTCATTTGATTACAGGTATATGTTTTCAGGTTGAATAATATTACAGAAATAGTGAATTTAGCACTAATTATAGAGTTGAACCTGAGGGAATATGGGGGTGAAAATAGGGCAGTATAGTCTCTCGAAGTAGTGGTTCAACTTCTAGTGGTAGGAAGAGCCATTTTGATTCCTCTCGTGAGGTGCGTACCAGCTAGGCTGTTATTACTGGTAGTGTTGTTTTCTATCATCAGTATGGTAGATAGGGACATATGAGGAATCAGTTTGATCAATACCCAGTCGAGTTCCGAGCTTGCGGTATGATGGGTCATGTACAGAGTTTTTGTAGGACCTTCCTCCAGTAGTTAGTGGAAGCGGATCAACTCTGACTCCAGGTTTAGGAGAAGGATTAACAACTCCACATCAAGATGGGAGTTGGGGTAGTGTTGGTCATTCATGCTGAATTGGTAGACATGGATGAGGTATCCAGGTACTAGTTGTACCAAGATAGCAGAGTGGGATTACTTTGGGTAGTGAGGTATTTTTACAAGGTCATGGTTCAATCCAAATAAATTCTATATATCCTACACCTGATGAGCATAGCCCCAGGCCATCTATAGTGAGAGATATGATCTCAGTAGACTCTATAATAGTATATGATCTTTTTGATATAGGAGTTTTACATAGTTTTATATTCACATCTATTGTGGAAATCTATGGGAGTATTTCTGAGTTTTCTGATGGTGTTATGACACTTGATACTTTGTTTGGGATTAGAATAGAGGGTGTACACTAGTTCAATGAGTGCTCCCGTGAGATTGGTGGGCATCACTTCATATGGGGTATTTTTTCCTCAAGATTACATGGTTTGACTTCATACTTAGGATGGACTGGCTAGTTTCTTATCGATCTTATATTGATTTCTATCACAAAAGGGTGACTATCACATAACCAGAGGGTATATTTTTTATTCACAGGGGTGAATGGGATGTCTAGGAAATCTGAGATGGACTATAGAATCAGTGGAAGAGTGGGATGATATCCCAAATATATAGTTTATATCTACATGATCATGGATCACATAAAGAACATTTCCCTCCTATGGTTGATCATTTCAGTGACATTTTCCGATATGAATTTTCTGGTTTACCTCCTAGGAGAGAGGTGGAGTTATCTATCAAGATAGTTCCTGGAGCTGCACTAGAATCCATTCATCCTTATATTATGGATACTATTGAGTTATAGTAGTTCAAGAGGCATCTAAAGGATTTAGAGGGAATGTGTTTTATACGACCCAATACTTCTCTATGGGGTTTTTTGGTCCTTTATGTAAAAAAGGTGGATGGTACCCTTTGTCAATATGTGTATTATTAAAAGTTGAACCAGTTCACAGTTAAGAACTGGTATCCCTTTCCATGGATAAATGACTTTTTTGATTAGCTATGAGGATCTTGAGTTTTCTCAAAGATTGATTTGAGATCTAGCTATAACTAAGTGCATGTTCGACCAACAAATATACCTTGTATAGATTTTCCTAGTAGGTATGGTCTATATGAGTATCCAGTTATGTCATTAAGTCTCATGAATTTTCCGTTAGTTCTCAAAGTGCTAAAGGATCGAGTTTTTCATGGCATATGGGTCTCATTAATTAAGGCTACATGATTGGAATTACCCAACACATGATCTTTAGTTATCCAATGTGCTACATACCTTGCGTTGTTGGGGACATTATCTACTAGGAGAGTGTTTTGTGGTGTACACAGACCAAAAAATCCTCAAGAATATATTTACACAGTGTGACTTGAATTTGAGGCAGTGAAGGTGGGTTGAGTGCTTATAGTCTTTTGACTTTGAGCTTGATTATACACCCGAAAAGGGAAATGCAGTAGCCAATGCACTGCATAAGAGGACACAGATACAAATGGTTTAGCATGCCAATATTGAGTGGATAGTTATAGATTTTTTTCAGAGACGTGCTAGTTAGATTTTGGGTAAGGGTGAGATCTTACTTATTCATAGTCATGTGTGGGTTCTAGAAGACATTAGTGAGGAGATGATGTGGAAGTTTCATGCATTATTTTGGGTAGTGCATCCTAGTGTTACCAATATGTATTGAGTCTTGTGTCACTAGTATTGGTGGATGAGTATTAAATGAGAGGTAGCTAGTTTTGTTATGAGGTGTTCCACCTACTAATAGTTGAAGGTGGAACATTATATACCAACATAGCTTTTACAGTAGTTACCCTTTCATGATTAGAAGTGGTATGAAGTTGTGATGGATTCTATGAACGGTATACTGATGTCACCTTCAGGTTGTGATGTTGTGTGGGTTGTTGTTTAAAGGCTCAAAATGTTTCTCATTTCTTTACAATTAGGGATAATTTCTCAGTGGATTATCTTGGGGGGTTATATATCCATGAGATAGTATGACTTCATGGGGTACCTCAGACCATTGTATTGGATAGGGATTCCCGGTTTATGTCTCAATTCTAGAATATTTTTCAGAGGGATTTGGGTATGAAGATGCTTCAGAACATGGAATACCACCGTCAGACTAACGGTTAGTTAGAGAATATGATTCAGGAGCTTGATTACATGCTGAGAGCATGTGTCTAAGATTTTGGGGTTCTTGGGAGAGTCTTGTACCCCTATTTGAGTTATCCAATAATAATAGATATCAGGTTAATATACATATGGTAACTTTTGAGGATTTATAAGGTCGTCCATTCTGATCACCCATGTGTTGGTTAGAGGTAGGTGAGGTAGCTTTACTAGGACCACATCTCATGCAGGGGACTTCAAAGAAGGTATGTTTGATCATAAATTGAATGGTTACTATATAGTCTAGAAATAAATCTTATGCTAATAACCATTGATAACTTATAGAGTTCAAGGTTGGGTATTGGTTCTTTTTAAGTATCTCATCGAGGATGTGGCACATTGGTATTAAGAGATAGAGCAATATTTCACCATGATATGTTAAGTAATTCTAGATTATGGAGATTCAGGATGGTAGCCTATGAGTTTCAGTTACCTAAGAGGTATTGGGTAATGAAAAATGTCTTCCATGTATCTCAACTGTTCCATTATCACTTAGATTCATCTCACACCTTAAAAATATATGAGGTTGAGAAATAGGTAGATGTGTCCTTTGAGAATCATCTAGTGTGTATTGTGGACAAGATCACAAAGGTACACTGAGACCAATTATTTTCTCTAATATAGGTTATATGGAAGAAAAGTCATTTACAAGATGAGACTTGGGAGTGGGAGGATGTAGTACATGCTCAGTGGCCAGATTTATTCTTAGGTGATTGTTGACCCCCATTGTAAGGGAAATTTGGGGATGAATTTATTTAAGGGGGAATATTATAAGATCTCGGGATTACCTATGTGGTATAGATATTTTATTTTCTGTTTAACTCCTTAGTTTTGAACTTTTGTGAGTGTATTTTGAGATCATGGGAGTTTTGGGGGTTTCTAGGGATTGTTTGGACCCCAGAGGCTTGGTTTTCAAAAACGTTATTTGGCTGTCATGGTTAGTAGAAACTGTGTGACCGCAGTCGCATGGTTTTGTAAAATTGTTTGAGGTGGTCTAGGACTTTTTCAAGAGGCGTACGGTTTGAGGAAACTTTGCAGAAGGGGTTTCACACTCATGAAGGATAACCTATAGTTTTTAACAGAGGAATTCAGTATAGTTTTCACATAGTATGGACAACCATGTTCATGAACCATGTGAGGTTCTCCTTGGCACAATGGAGGGATCACAATTAGCGCACGGTTTGGCCAACCATGCAACCTAGTTAAGAGAGTTGAAATTACCTTTTTCCCTTAAAATATCTTCTAACATAAATCTAAATTTCATTTCTCCATTGATGGATAGACCTCTAGATTGGGATCTCACATTGAATCCAAAATGTAGTCTTGGATGGAATTTCTCAATTCAGACTCAGATTTGAACGTCATCAGTCTCATTAGATCCATTCTAATGATTACTTCCTTTCTCTTATGTGGTTCTTCATTTTTCTTGGTATCAGTTGTGCTATTTTAGTGTGGGATAATATGCCCTATTTTTAATATTTCCATCCACTCTTAGTTTTTCATCTGATCTAAACTGAATTAGAACTTGATACTAGATGATTTCTCTACTATTGACCTATAGTAGGTGTTCTATACCTTTTCCAACAAGTTTGGTAATTTTTTAGGGCTAGTTGTTTTTGTGATACACACTGGACTTTCCAGTGTCACCCCTTAAATTAATTGAATTATTAAATTGGATGAATTGGGACCTTTTAGGATTCCCCTTGAGTACCATTTTATGGTTTCAGGTTATTTATCCTCAACCTAGTCCACCCATGGGGTGTTCCCTTATGTATTCCCTTTTTTGTAAAACCCCGATGGGTATGTTTGAGCTCGCCAACTACAGTAAGAGACTTAATGTGAATTAAATAGAGTATTTGAGGTTTTTAGAACCTTATTTTTACCTGTTCATTTTTAAATGAAAGGAATTAATTGATTATGAGATGGTTGTTTCCTCCTTCACATGTTATTTCTTATGATTAAATTATTTAAATGGAAAATTTTTTAATGAGTTTGAAGAAGTTTTTCTTGCGAATGATGAATGATTTTACATGATGAATTGAAATGGTAGTGGATTCCTTGGATGAGATCCTTGGATCATAATTCCATAGAATACATGGACGTTTCTCCCATGGATCTTTTTTTATGGTAGTGGATGCCTTGAACCTGTTTATTCCTTGGATCACAATTCCATAGGATGCCTTGTCCATTGTTACCCCTTGGACCTAGCTTTCTTGGAAACGCATTGGACATGGTATGTTGACATTATCCAAGGTCTCTAACCGGGTTTCTACCGAGTTTCCATCGAGATGCTACTAGGACTCTATGTGGATGCCTCATACTTCTATACCTTGGATCCATCCTTTCATGATCTGACACTTTGGATTGCATGGCATGTCCATTGTGGATGACTCTAATTATACAACATTTCCATGGGGAATTTTATATACTAGGATATAAGGTGTGCCCATGATGAATGTTATACACTCTATTACATGGATTGGTCATGGTAGATCTTTTTACTATGCTTATAGATATCCCTTGTATGGGTATTATTTTATAGTTATTAGACTGGACAGTTATCCCTCTCATAAATTTATGCTTTTATTGCTACCCTTGTTTAAGAGAGCTTAACTATTGGTTTTAGGGAGCCTTAATAGGATAGAAATTACCACTTAACTTTCATCACTCTACTTTCAATACCTTAATACTAATGATATATTCCACATTTCATTGGGTTATATCACGCATACCATATTTTCTATAGACACCATCAGTTTAGTCTATTTTTGGGTACACAGATAGACTTCATGGATGTTGGTAGGGACTAGGGTAATCTCTCATTGTATGATGATTGACTTTTTTCTACTTAGAAGAAGGGGAGAACAATACCAAGCAATGATCATGATGCTAGTTTGGATACTTTATTTTTAGTTTTTTGGTATTTTGATATATATATTTTTTTGGATGCTTGTATACCTATTTTCATTCTTTTTAGAAACATGACATGACACCTCATTTTGTATATGATATTACTTCTAGAATTGTTTATTTATTAAATTATTTTGGATTATTTATCTTATGTTAGTTATTTATCTACTTCTTATATTTATTTGTATGTTTTTTATTATGGTGTTATACTCTGACATAAGGGAATAGTCTCTCTACAGACACACCATAGGACCTCACTATTAGTTGGAATCATATGGTGTATGGGGAGGCACGTTGGGTCCATTTGAACCACTGTCTTGGGGAACCGTTTAGTGTAATTCAGATTAGGAAGATATATATGGAATCCCAACTTCTTATTACATAAAAATTTCATTACATGGAACAAAACATGGGATCTTTTAAAGTTTTGTTTCTTGGAAATTAGTAACATAATACAAGAAAACATAAAACATTCTTCTAATCCACTTGGAAGTATTATTCAAGGGTTCACCCTAAGTAACTTTTATAGCATCACATATACTAAGGATATACATCAAAGGAAATGGGTGAGCATGAATCCTAATAAAGGAATAATAAGGTGAGATATTTAGCATGTGATCATGAGGCATTAAAATAAGAATATGAGGAATAAAAATATACCATGAACAATAGAACAAGAGGTATATAAAAATAAAAATAACATGTATCATAATATAAAAATTTGGCTATAGCATAAAAATTAGGCATTCATAATAATATCACTATGGTTTATTCTCAAGGATTCATAAATAAAAATTACAAAGGTTATTCACCAATGTATTGTAAAACATGTCATCTATACAGATTAAATTATTTACTCAATTAATTAGAGCACAATCTGGGTGAACTCTTAATATTTATTAATTTCATGTAATCTACATTTATCATAATAAATCATTCTTTCAATGACTCTAGGAGGATAAAATATTGGTTTTATATAAAATCATTGAGTATGTAAATTCTTAAAAGGTTGACCATAAAATCTTTTTTAACCCATGGAAAGGGAATATGGGTTTTGGATATATAAATTCCAAAATAAATAAATTAAATTAATATCTAATTGAATACCCATGGATAAGTAAATGGTTTTAATATTTACAATATAATAATTTTTTATGTAAAAGAGAGAAATTTGAGAAGCATATTTGGAAGTATGACGGGTATAAAATGTAGATTTAAAAAAGGGTAAAATGTGAGAGGATGAAAGTATCACATTGATGAAAAATTATTTTAGTAGTAATGGTATGGTAAAATTCATAAGAAAATAAAGTAACATACCCTTTAGAAGACGTACACAAAAAATAATTACTTGAATGGAAAATAAGATGTTGAGAATTCTCTTATCTTGAGAAGTTTCTCCTAAATGATAAAATAGAACCTTAGGGGATTAACGAAACCATTGGGGGACTCTTTGAGAGGAAACATGAACATAAATTCATTGATTATGGATTGGGAGAGAAGTAGAAAGGTGAAATGAGGGAGTATTTATAGCAAAAGTGGAGGAATTGCTTGATAATTTCTAAATATAGGTCTTGGAAATCTCGGTTGTGGGAAATAAAAAACCATTGGATTATCGATGTTTTTTTTTCTCATTTTTTTGTACATTTGATTCAAATTTTATTATATTTTAATCTATTAGAAAAAAAACCATTTTTTAATACTTAATTAGACATAAAAAATTAAATTTTCTACAAAATAATGTTTTTAAAATCAAATTTTTCATTTTAGACTTTGGAAATTCACTTATAGGTTTTGAAATTGGTTAAAAGCTATTAAAAGACATAATGTTATTAAAATAACTTATTTTAGGTCATTTATTGTGGTTAATTAATTATAACATCATTCTGACAAAAATATGATGTCATAAAACATACTAAAAAACCCAAAACTGTCTTTTTACTATTCACTAAAAAATAAAGTATTTTACAAAATTCTAAAAAAATTACCCTATCCTAATTTTGAAATTATGATTTCAAATATAATATTTATTTTATTAAGATAATTCCCTAAATATGATAATTTAAAATTTTAAATATAAACACACTTATTTATTGAAAAATTGTAATTTTTATGACAGTATCAAATTTATGACACTTATAAAAAATTTCTAGGACATTAAAAAAATATTTATCATTTATATTTAAATAATATTTTTAAAATATTATTTAATTAAAAAATATTATTTATAATACCTAATTTTATTATATAAATGTATAAATTTTCTAAAAATAAAATTAGGTTTTATTTATGTCCAACAATCAATTTATCATATTCTTCTTACTTAAATATTTATTTAACTAAAAAAACTATTTTCAAAATGGGATTGATGGAATAACCATATTATTTATAAAATGGAAATTTCACTTTAAGTAAATAATTCTAAGACACATAACCCCTTATTACACTCATGTATGCCCTAAGGGTAATGTGTATGATGGTGGTAGTTTTATGGGGAGGCTCAGCTAAAATTGATCAAGTGGTAATCTCTACTAACTTGAGATTCTATGGAATGTGATTTAATTCAAGCCTCACTTGTTAAATGTCATCTTGGGCTTGGTCAAGATAGAAACCATGTGATGCTACCTCCCTTCCAAGTTCTAAAAAATGGGCTTCAAATGACATGACTCTACTGGTTGAGGTCAACATTTCTCTTTTCTACATCAATTATCATTTTTCTTTACTAATTATAAACACTAAGTATAATGGTAAAATTATTACCAATATTTATAGTTCCCAACAGTAAAATAGACCCATGGTTATATCAACCAATGGTCATATTACTATTCCAACTGTCACATGGCTCCCTATAAATACCACTTTATTATTTCACTCAATATTCACTACAATTCCTCCTACAATTTTATTTTCATTTTCTAAGATTTTTATTGGTTTAATAATATTTTTTTATTTCTATAGTGTTGTTAATGGGGGCATCCATATTTTCCCATTCTAGATTTTCTATTTTATATTTTTTCCAATTTTAATGTTTGGAATTTTCATTGGCTTTATATATGACTAATGTAATGACCATTATTAATGAGATAATGTTTTTTTGGTTTATCTTTATTTTGTACATGTATAATATTATATAATATAACACATATTTTTTTATGAAACAAATGTCATTTAAAAATATTGGGTCGTTACATCCTTCCCCCCTTTAGAAATTTATTTCTTGAAACTTCAACTCATATTCTCAATTGAGAATAGGTGAGGTAACTTATGTGTAATTTTTTCCTCTAGTTACCATATCCCCTCTTCAAACTTATGGTTCCTCCACAACAATTTTACAAGGTGAGTTGTCTTGTTGTGTAGAACTTTGTCTCTATGGTCCAGGATCTCCATCAGCTACTCCTCGTAAGAAATTTCATGTTCTAGTTATGTCACCTCTAGAATCATTACATGTGAGGGATCAGGTATGTACTTTCTCAAGAGAGATACATGAAATATATCATGAACTTGAGACATATTTTTTGTAAGTTCTAGGCAATAGGACACTTCTTCTAGGTGATCAAGGATCTTAAAGGGTCCAATATACCTAGGTATAAGATTTCATTTCTTTCCAAATCACATTACTCTCTTTCATGGTGTTATCCAAAGGAAAAAAAATTCTCCAACATCAAACTCCAAGTCCCTTATATGGATATTAGCATAGCTTTTCTATCGTCTCTGAGCATATTTTTTATGTAGTTGGATGGCATGAACCTTTTCTCTCATCTCTTGAATAATATCAGGCCCAAGTATCTTTCTCTCACCAACTTCATCCCTATAAGTAGGGGTTCTACATAACTTCCCATAAATATCTGTTGGTTGAAGTAGAGTACTCTAGAAGGGGGTTAATTGTGTATCTATAAAAATTTCTATTAAAAATTTTTCTTAAAAAGGTTCCCCAATAAAATTGAATATAGCCCAGTCAATCAAGGAAATATGGTTATAAAGGTTTGACTAATCAAATAACCTCTTATAAGATTGATTAATTATTATTAATATCAGTATGATTTATTGATACTACTTTTGAAGATATTCTAATAATGAAAAACAATAATAACTTCTATCCAAGATTAATTATCAAAGTAAATCTAGTGATTTCTGAATTATACAGTAAAACTAAGAGAAAATAAATTAAACAACATAGTAGATAAAACAAGTGGTTCAGTCTCAATACGAGACCTAATTCACTCCACTTGTTGATCACCTACAACCAAGCAGTTTATATTAATAAATTTGATCCACACCCTAGATCAGGGTAAACAACAGTGCACAGGACTGTCCAGGTGACACGACCTCTTCCACAATTCTTTGCGGGTAAAAACTATCAGGTCATACAAGTACCTCTTCCACCATTATCTGTGGGATTGAACAAGTGTAATAAGATATTAGAGGAAGGATATCATAAATCCTTCAGTTTTTTGTAGGTGACAGTGTGTGTTTTTTAATACAACACACACACCTCTTGAAACCTAAAAAAATACATAACAGAGGAAAGATGATGCGATAAGTTTAGAAGTTCTATGAGTGTTATTCTATGCAACTCTGGACTTCTAGGATGAACCAGAAGCAAGTATCGAGTCCTCTTGTGAGAAAAAGATTATCGCAAGTCTCGTGCTCTGGTTTCCAGTTAGATCTAGATCGTGTTCTTCATAGAGTTTGTATTGCGAAGATTATTTGGATATGATCTATGGTATTCCTTATTTTTTATTCAAGAATTATTTGTGTGTTCTTAATATGTATCTTGGTGCATGTATCGGTCCACTTTTCAATAATTCTCACGCTTTTTCTAGGCACTATTGTACGTCCCCTATTTCAGGGCCACGCTTTTCTTTTTATTCTTGGAGTGTATGTCTTGGAGCCAACAGGATGCATGTATCATACACCTTGTAGATCGTACTGTCAGGTGACATGTCTACAATTAAATATTAATTATTTTAGTACATTTAAAAGACTCAAATATGATTGTAAGAAATTAAATTAAAAACGAAAAAACAGATTTAAGAATGGTGTCACAATCTGTCTAGAAATGGTGTCACTTGAAAAAGGTGTCACCAAGAAATGGTGTCTTATTTTTTTTACTTTGATTGGTGACATGGTCATAATGGAATAATTTTATTGAGATCAGGTACTGGTAGCATAGATGCGGAGTTAGGATCATAGTATCTGGTCCATTTCCAAACTTCGAATGATGTCTTGGAAAGGAACCGGTGTTACATACTTCATGAGATCTGAAACTGGTTATGGTGTCTAGTCATGGTGTATGGGTCACAGTGTCTGGGTCACAGTGTATGGGTCACGGTATATGGGTCATGGTGTCTAGGTCACAGTGTCTGGGTCACGATGTCTGGGTCATGGTGTTTGGGTCATAGTGTATGGGTCACGATGTCTGGGTCCTTTTCCAGAAAACCAAAATCAGTGGCAGACTCATGGTTTCTCATACTTAGCCAAATATATGTATATAGACTTAAGTAGTAATATTCACCAAATTAATTAGACTAAATCATTCATAAAATAAATAATTATAGACCAATGTTAAATATAGTTTGCAATAACCAGTCATAATTTATTGGAATCAAGATCTTGAGAAAAATTATTTGAAACATAAATAAACCAAGCATATATACACATGATATGAGATAGATTAAATAGGATTAATAATATTTTATCATTAAAACATGATTAAAACATGAAGAGTCCAACAATCTCCTCCTTTTTGATGGTCACAAATCATATGAGTGAGATATATGTTCTTAGCATGTTGTTTATCCCTTAGTGTATGTGTCTCTCCCCCTTTTGGGATTATCAAAAAGAGTACAAAAGTAAATAAGAGAATAGACAATAAGAGTTCATAGTGAATTATATTGAGGAAGATGTTTCATTAAAAGTAGTAGAAAACAAAAATACAAAATATCCCTATCAAAAGACAGTGTTCACTTTTCTTCAACACTGGTTGTCTTCTCTTTGACCTTGGTAGCAGCATCAGGAGGAGCCATAGAAGCAGAGGTAGAAGTAGGAGAAGGAAGTAAGCCAACTATCAGAGAAGGAAGAGGGAGTCCATCAAAAATAGAAGGTTCCAAGGTAGCTTTGGTGGAAGACTGGGGTAATATTTGGTCAAAGATAACAGGTCTGATCTGACTTAGAGCCTGAGAGAGAGACATAGAGGTAGAGCCAAAGGCAATGGATGAGGAAGGAGGCAAACCAGGACTCAAGGGTGCAGTAGTAGGAGCCACAATAGTAGTGATCTACACATAAAGATAAGGACTCAATAACTTGATGAGGTCAGCACTAATCTCACCACCATACTACATCACTATCTCAAAATCATATTTTATCCATGAACTTGTCCAACAAAGGAGTGAAATCTTTCAGCTTTTGAACTTGATTTTTGAAATCTTGAGTAACATGAGGAATTTTCAAATTATCTACAAGGTACTTGAAATGGTTTTTCATATCATGCTTAGAGAAAATTCTATTTAATTATAAATCCACTTTCATGGTAATTTCTTCTTGAGCATCATTTTTAATATTTGATTGAATCCTTACCAAATCAAGGACTTTGTCGCTATTTTTTATGACCATAGGCAGACTCTCCTTGTCAAAGCCCCTTATCACTGATTGAAGATATTCCTTAACAAAATATCTGAGCATATCACTGTCAAAGGGGGGTTGAGATGACTATCCAGAGGTACTAGAGGCTGTAACAGCTGAAGTGAGGAACTTTAGTTGATTCAAAACTTTTTGTAAACATCCTTTATACTCATCAGTCAATTTTTTGAGACCAATAACAAGATCACGTATTTCTTGAAATATCTTATAGTTTCTCTCAAACACCTTGTTAGATAAGGAAGTTTGGTTTGGTTGAATCAGAGAGGTAACTTCCTGTGGAATTTGACCACTAACATCCTCAACAGGATGAGAAATAGTATTTGGTCCTGATTTCAACACTTTTTTCATATCTTCAACCATAGATCTGAGAGACTTTACTTCATCACTTAGCTGTTTGTTCTCAATTATTACCTCTTGAATTTCATGAAGCATTTTTGGTTGAATCTTCCATATGATCTTTTCTAACACTAAGGCAGCATCTCTTTCACTTAAGTTTGTTATAGGAGTAGGTTGAGTGTTCATGAGCTTTTCAAGTCCATCCAATAAAGTGGATCCAAAGTCCTTGAGATCATTCTGACTCAAAAAATTAATAGGTTCTTATGAAGGTTCATGAACATGAGTTGAGACGGGCTCAGGTTCCTTGGTAGAGATTACTTCAAGAGTAGAGATTGGTTTCAATTGAAATATAGTAGACATGTCTATACCTTTAACTAAGGATTCCTGGGTATCATTCACATCATAGTATCTAGGGAACTTATACCATTTATCCACAGTTCTTTGAACAACTAAATTATAAATTTCAACACTTTCTATAAAAGGGTGTTTCTCCCCCTCAACAAGTGCATCTCTCATAAGACTAAGAGATTCAGTTCGTAGATTTTTTTTCCAAAATTTCATCCCCAATAGCTTCACCCATGTATTTTTTATCCAACTGAAAGGCTTTCTCCATTCTTTCCTCAATAGATATGATAATATTATGATCTGCTTGTTCCTCTAAGTGCTCCTCAAAAGAATATTCTTTCTTAAGAGAAATTTCTTCTTCTATATGATTTTACGCAATAGCCTTTTCCCTTACATTAACAATAGAATCTTCTCTAGAAGCAGGTTCTTATTATAAATCAATATTTTCTTCAGGAACAGCTACATCCTTTTCAACTATGTCTTGAGGAACAAGTCCAATGTCTTCCTTATCTAAGACAAATTCCCATGTAGGTGCTACAACCTCCTCTTCTTCTTCTTTAATAGGATAGTCAATAATTTCATCTGGTTCCAAACCAGGATCAGAGATGTCTTTAGGTTTTGAAGAATGATCTACTGGATTAAACTTTTCATACAACCTTTCATTATCCTCCACCCAAGCATTTTTTCATGGATTCCAACTAATTTTAATTCTTTTGACTGTAAAATTTGAGATACATAATTCACAGTCCTTGATGACGTCTTTATTCAGTCCAACCATTCCTTTAGCATACAGCATAGTAGATACTAACCTTGAGTAGAAAAAGGAGGTAGATTTTAAGGTTTCCTTAATCAACTCACAAATATTAAGTGTAACATACTTTCAAAGGTTAATCTTGTGTCCATTTTTTATAAGATGTATCAAAAATATATCTTGATATTTGAGGGTAGAAAAATCTCCTTTTCTTAGACTAATCAGATTCTGAATAAACATAAGCAACAATCTGGTTTCACCATCTAGATCAGCAGTAATAGCTCTTCTCTTTGTCTTATTTCCTATCAAGATTCCCAAGGCTTCTTCTAAAACAAATATATCACTAGGAGGAGGAGGACCTCTATGATAGTCCTCGAAAATTCCTTCATGAGGTATTCCTAGGAAATAAGTGCATAACCTTGAAGAAAAGATACATCTTTGTCCATTGATCTAGCTTCTTACAACAAAATCATCTTCTGTATTGAAAGAGAATTGAACAAACTGATAGAATTGAGCAACTAGCATTGGGTAAATTGGCCTTTTCTCTTTTTTGAACTAGTCCAGCCATCCCTTCTCTTTCAGTACTTTTAACACTAAATAATTACTTGACAACAACCACTTAGGGTAGATTTCTTTTTCTAGTACCACTATTCTATCAACAAGATTCAGATTCAAAGGACCTTCAGGCGCAATCTTTGGTGCTCCATTCATTTTCTTCTTTAATCTACACTTCTCATGAGATGATGAAGACGGGCATTTTATTCTAGGAATTCAATGAGGGATCAAAAGGGAGAGAGAGTTGAGGGGTTGAAGGAGGACTTACAGTTTGAGAGAAGAGAGCTCGAGTTAATAAAAGAGTGAAACCTATTTCGTTTTTATCATTTAGGGATATCAAGAGTCACAAATTTAAAATCACGGGAAAAAAGAATAAAATAATCAATCACAACGATACAGGTTATAATATATAAATAAAATGAAAAGGTTTTATTACTGTGAGACCATAACAAAATTTCATAGTGAGACAGAAACAAGTTGTCACAGTGAGTCCATAATAGGTTTTCATGAGTTCATCTCTACTGTGTGACTTCAAAATAGTGTGACTGTATTGATTGAAATAGTATGTGCAAAATGGTAACATAGAGACAGTAACTGTGAGACCATAAACATGAGAAAGAAACTTTAAGATAGTAGCTTGCAGAAATGTGAGAGTGAGACAGTACCTCGTGAAACTGTAAACTGTGAAACAGTAATCTATGAAACAGTAAGTTTTTAAATAAATATACTTTATACTTAAGAATTATCATTCCTATAATTCATGTATGATGTAATCTATTATTTGATAATTTAATTTTTTGGTGAATATATTAGTAAGATGATATTCAGTTCTAATGAATTACAAATTGATATCACCTTTTTGAAAATGGTATCTCAAAAAGTGATGTCTTACATCAATATGTTTTGTCCTAGAGTGTGAAATAGGATTTTTTGAGATGTTAATATCACTTTTATTATCACAATTTATAGATACATGCCTGAATTGATATCCATAATCTAGTAATGTGTGTTTCATCTACAAAATTTTTTCACAATAACTACCAGCAGCTGTGTATTCAGCTTCGGTAGTATATAATGAAACTGAGTTTTGTTTCTTACTACACCATGATACTAGATACTTGCCAAAAAGGTGAAATGTTCCAAATATTATTTTTCTATATAACTTAAAACCACCAAAATCCGCATCATAATAGCTAACTAGAACAAATGATTGTCCTCTGGGATAGAACAGTCCTAGATTGGTTGTATGTTTGAGGTATTTGAAAATCCTTTTAACGGCATTTAAATGAGATTCCTTAGTGTTTTCTTGAAAACTAGCACACATACATACACTAAACAGAATATCAGGTCGGATAATAGTTAAGTAGAGTAAACTTCCAATCATTCCTCTGTAACTGGTTTGATCAACAGATTTTCCATCTTCATTAAGATCCAACTTAAAAGTAGTACTCAATGGAGTGTCACTACTTTTAGTGTTATTCAAGAAAAATGTTTTATAAGATCTTTAGTATATTTTCTTTGATTTAAAATATTACCATCATTATTTTGAAAGATTTGAAATCCAAGAAATAATTTTAGTTTATCCTTTAAACTCATTTCAAATTCGTTTTGTATCATTTTTGAAAATTCAAAAGATAAAAATAAAAATTGAAGATCCAAATACAATTTCATCTAAATAAATTTGAACTACAAAAACATCATTAGAAATTTATTTTATAAAGAGTTTAGGATCAGATATACCTTTTGTGAAACCGTTGTAAATAAGAAAAGTACTTAATCTATAATACCAAGCTCTTGGAGATTTTTTTAAACCATACAAAGCTTTTGATAATTTAAAAACTTGATTTGGAAAATGAGGATTTGTAAAACCAGGGGTTTCTTAACAAAGACATCCTCAGTTATATACCAATTTAGGAATTTTCTCTTGACATCCATTTGATATAGTTTGAGATTCGTATGGGCAGCATAAGAAAGCATAATTCTGATGGATTAAGTCTAGCCACTGGTACAAAGGTCTCTTCGTAGTCAGTTCCTCCTTCTTTACTATAGCCATGTGCAACCAATCTTGCCTTGTTTTTAATTATGTTACCAGCTTCATCTACCTTATTTCTAAACACCCAATTAGTGCCTATGGTAAATATGTCTTTGGGTCTATCAAAAAGTTTCCAAAATTTGTTCCTTTCAAACTGATTAAGTTCTTCTTGCATATAAATCACTCAAAATTCATCATTGATAGCATCATTAATGTTTTTAGGTTCAAGTTGTGACAAGAAAACTTGATGTTCAACTATATTTCTAAGAGAATATCTAGTTTGAGTTACTTTATCTAAATCTCCTATAATAGTATCAAAAGGATGGTTCTTAAGGGTTCTAACAGCTCTAGAGAAAGAGGGTCTAGTGATTTCAGGTTCATCAGTAGGTTCGGGTTCATTATGACTTGAATCTAGAGAAATTCCAGAACTGGAAGTTTTCACAGATTCCTTTATAGGATTGTTAGAGGATTTTTCATTGATGTCTAGATTTGAAATGTCATCCTATAGGTTCTCTAGAGTGGTCTTAGGATCATGTGGACTTATCTCATCAAACTTGACATAGACAGATTCTTCCACACATTTAGTTCTTTTGTTAAACACTCTATAGGCTTTAATAGAGATTGAATATCCTAGAAAGATTCTTTCATCACTCTGGGATGCAAACTTGTCAAGATTTTCCTTAGTATTAAGTATATAAAAATTGCAACTAAGAACTTTGAAGTATCTTACATTGGTTTTTCAATTGTTCAACAACTCATATGGAGTTCTTTTAAGAATAGGTCTAATAAACACTCTATTAATAATATAGCATGTTGTATTTATTACTTCATCCCAAAAAAATAGGTAAGTCATATTCACTAAGCATGGTTCTAGAAATCTCTTGTAAGTTTCTATTTTTTCTTTCTAAAACTCCATTTTGCTGAGGTGTTCTAGGCGAAGAGAAATTATGACTATATCCATTTTGTGAACAAAAGTATTCAAACTATTGATTTTCAAACTAATGTACATGATCAATTCTTAAGGATTTAATTCTAAGTCCACTAATATTTTCTATAGTTTTAGCATATTTGGTGAAATGAGAGCAGGATTCACTTTTGTGATCCAAAATAAAGTCCAAGTATATCTAAAAAATCCATCTACAAGAACATAAATATAGTGCTTCCAATTTAAACTAAAAACTCTAGATGGTCCAAACAAATCCATGTGAACTAGTTCGAGAGGTTGAAAAGTTGACACTTATTTCTTTGGTTTGAAGGAAATTTTGTGTTTCTTTCCATTTTGACAAGGATTACACACTTTATCATTTGGAAACTCAAGTTTTGGTAGATCTTTGACTAAGCTTTTTCTAGTTAGATTTATAAGGAAGTAAATATTTCAGTGTCCTAGTCTCCTATGCCAAATCCAAGACTCTCTTAAATACACTTAAACATGAAGCATTTTGAGAAAATAAAGAATCAAGTTAACAGATTATACATTTTCATTTCTCAATGCAGAAAACACTAATTCATTTTTAGAATTAAAAACATTGCAAGCATCATTCTCAAATATAACCAGAAATCGATCATCACATAGTTGTGAAATACTAATCATATAATATTTCAATACATCAAAAAAAAGTACATTGGAAATTAAAACTGAGTTAGAGTTACCGATTTGGCCAAGGCCAATGATTTTTTCTTTGGAATTCTCACCAAAAGTGACATGTCCACCACCAATTTTTATTAAGTTCTTGAAGCATGAATATTCCCCGGTCATGTGTCTTGAACACCCACTGTCCAAATACCATTCTCTTTTACAGGAGCTCTTTAAACAATTTTTCTACAAAATATCAAAAAAAAACAAACTTTGGTAGCCATAATTTTTTGGGTCTAATAATATTAGTTACTAGTGATTTGGGAACCCACATCTGTCTCATAGTTTTCCTATAAGAATTATGTAAAGTACTTGAAAAATAAATACTATTTGGTCTAGAAAATCTTGAAACAGTAGAGAGTGCATCATAACTTGAACTATAATAACGTTTTTATGAACTAGAAATAAAGTTGTATGTCCTAGATTTAGAAACAAAATTTATTTTTCCAAAATTTCTTTCTACCAGGTTGATAGCCAATACCAGTAGTATATTTAGGAGCAATATGTTTACCTATAATTTGTACCAAAGTATATTTACCATTAATAAACCGTTCAAGTTCCTTTTTCTATTGCTAATTAGATAGCTTTAGTTCATTGTTTTCTTTGAGTAATTGAAAATTTTTCTCTCTTTCTATAGTAAGTTCAAGTTTAACAGTTGAGGTAAGAGCTTGATATTTCTTTAAAGACTTGTATTTATTTTTTAGTTCATTACATTTCTCTTCAAGAATATTTCAGTACTCAAAAATTTCTTCTTTATACATATTCTTATGATCACTTTCATCTCCAGAATAATAGGAATTTTGTACAGAAGATGTCAGGATTACCTCAGATGTTTTTTTCATGAAACATATATTGGATTTGTTAGTATTTTCATCATGTGAAGACTCTAAGTCACATGAACTATCCTCATAAGCACTCCAAGTTGCTTTCATTTCCTTTTTATATTTTCTATCATTGTCCTAATGTTTTTTTTTTGTACTTGAGGTTGGGATAGTCAGCCTTTATATGTCATTTTCACTTACATTCATAGCATATTATCTCATCAAACTTATCACTTCTTTTTCAATATTTCTTCTAGCTTCCATTTTGATCATATCTTCTTTTGAAGTTAGGATTTATAAAAAAAAATATTCTTGTAAAATTTATTAAACCTTCTATCTAATTGAGACATATCTTCATCACTATCAGGTGGGGATTTTTCACTACTGGAACTTTCTACAGAGACTCCCAATTTCCCTTTTTCTTTGTGTTTAGAGGTGGTGGTGTTGAATGCAACAAATTTTCTTTTGGGTTCATCCTCTTCTTCCTTGTTGACTTTCAACTCCTCTTCATACATCATTAGTTTCCCAATGAGTTCTTTGACAGGTAATTTGATGATGTCACAAGACTCTCTAATAGAGACAGTGGTTCCTCTCCATCTATCAAGTAGGAATCTGAGAATCCTCTGGATTTGTTCTTTGGCGGTAACTTCACTTCCAAGAGAAATCATTGTGTTGAAGATTTCATTGAACCTAAGATACATGTTAGAAATAGGCTCATCGGGTTTCATTTTAAAGTTAGCATATTTAATATTATGAGTATTAAGTCTCATTTCTTTCACACTATAAGTTCCTTCATGTGAAACAGAAAAAGTATCCCAAATTTTAAGGGTAGTTTTACATTTAGAAATTCTGTTAAATTCCTCATCTCGCAAAGAGAAATATAAAAGAATTCATGGATTTGCAATTTTTATTATAATAAATATTGGTTGAGCCATCCCAAGTAATTCTACCAGTATAAGGAATCTTATACTCATCTATAATTGAAGACTAAATTTCAAAACCCATACTTTATAAATTCATTTTCATTTTAATATTCCATTGGGAAAAATCGGTTCCATAAAAGAATGGTGGTCTGTTTTTTGCAGCACCTTCCAGTCTATTATCCACAATAAAGAAATACTTTGAAAGAGCTATAAATTTATAATAAATAGAAATTTATATATCCATAAAGTATAACT
Source organism: Viscum album (assembly GCA_963277665.1). Classification (NCBI taxonomy): domain Eukaryota; kingdom Viridiplantae; phylum Streptophyta; class Magnoliopsida; order Santalales; family Viscaceae; genus Viscum; species Viscum album. The sequence continues at coordinate 1,401,599,831 of OY728148.1, read as the reverse complement.
AAAATCACAGTTGAATAGTTTCAAAAATAGAGTCTTAATAACTTCCTCTGATACCAAATGTTGGTTGGAGTAGATCACTCAAGAGGGGGGTGAATTGAGTATCTATAAAAATTTATGCTAAAAAGTTTTTTAAAAAGGTTCCCAAATAAAATTGAATACATCCCAGTCAATCAAGGTAATACAGTTTTAAAGGTTTGAATGTTCAGATAACCTCTCAGAAGATTGATTAATTATTATTAATATTAGTATGAGTTATTGATACTACTTTGGAATATATTCTAATAAGGCAAAACAATTATAACATCTAACCAAGACTAACTATCAAAGTAAATCTAGTAATTTCTAAATTATATAGTAAAATAGAGAAAACCTAAATTAAAAAACGCATTGAATAAAACAAGTGGTTCAGTCTCAAGCCAGGATCTAATCCACTCCACTTGGTGATCACCTGACACCAAGAAGTTTATATTAATAAACTTCATCTACACCATGGATCGGGGTAAACAACAGTCCACAGGACTATCCAGGTCACAAGACCTCTTCCACGGTTCTTTGTGGGTAAAAACTAGAAGGTCACACAAGGACCTCTTCCACCCTTATCCATGGGAGTAAATAAGTGTAAAAAGATATGAGAGGAATGATATCTTGTATCCTTCAGTTTGGTGCAAAAGATAGTGTGTGTTTTTTTAATACAACACACACACACTGCCCGAAAGCAAAAAAAATACACAACAGGGAAAAGATGTTGAGATAATGTTAGAAGTGCTCTGAGTGTTATTCTATGTAGATCTTGACTTCTAGGATAAATCAGATACAAGTATCGATTCCTCTTGTGAGAAATAGAGTATCACAAGTCAGGTGCTTTGGTTTCCAGTTAAATCTAGTTTTTGTTCTTAGTGGAGTTGGTATTGCGAAGATGATTTGGATCTGATCTATGGTATTCCAGATTTTTGATTCGTGAAAGCTTCGTGTGTTCTTCATATGTATCTTGGTGCATGTATTGGTCCACTTTTCAATAATTCTTATGCTTCTGCTACACACTACTGCACGTACCTTGTTTTAGAGACATACTTTACTTTTTATTTTTGGAGTGCATGTGTTGGAGCTGATAAGATGCATGTATCCTGCACGTCATACCTCATACTGTTAGGTGAAATGTATACAAAAAATATTAATTATTTCAGTGCATTTAAAAGACTCAAATATGAATGTTAGAAATTAAATTGAAAATGAAAAAATAGATTAAAGAACGGTGTCATAGTCTGTCTAGAAACGGTGTCACTTGGAAACAGCGTCACCACGAAATGGTTTCTTCTTCTTTTCCTTTGAGTGGTAAGACATTCATGATGGAATATATGTATTGATATCAGGCACCGGTAGCACATATGCGGTGTTAGGATCATGGTATTTGGTCCTTTTCTAAACTTCGAACGGTGTCTTAGCAAGGAACTAGTGTCACAGACTTCATGAGATCTGAAACTGGTTACAGTGTCTGGTCATGGTGTCTGGGTCACGGTGTCTAGGTCACAGTGTCTGGGTCATGGCGTCTGGTTCACGATGTCTGGGTCACGGTGTCTGGGTCATGGTGTCTGGGTCACGATGTCTGGGTCACGGTGTCTGGGTCACGGTGTCTCGATCATGGTGTCTAGATCACGGTGTCTGGGTAATAGTTTCTGGATCCTTTACTAGAAAACCAGAACCAGTAGAAGACTCATGGTTTCACAGACTTATCCAAATATTTGTATACAAACTTTAGCAGTAATATTCACCGAATTAATTATAATTAATCATTCATAAATAAAATCATTATAGAACAATGTTAAATATATTTTATAATAATAAGTCATGATTTATATGAATCAATATATTGAGAAAATTTATTTAAACATAAAGAAACCAAGAATATCTATTCGTGATATGAGATAGATTAAATAGGAGTAACAATTTGTGATCATTAAAATGTGATTATAACATGAGGAGTCCAACAATATCTTTATAGGGTTCCATTTGAATACTCAAGTGAAATTTGTTATTTGATTAGAACTCAAATAATGGGAGGTGTTGATCTCATCCACCTTTAAATTTCATTGATCAAGTTCTCAATATGTCCTCAAGTGTTTAAATAGTCCTTTCATATTGACCATAAGTTTAGGGGTGATAGGTCATACTAAAATTCAATTCAGTATTTAGATTATGTTGAAGACTCCTCCATAATTTAGATGTGAACCTTGAATCATAATCAAAAGTGATTAAAAGTGTTTCCCCATGCAACCTCAGTACTTGCTTTACGTATATATTGGCAAGTCGGTCAAGAGAGAAAGCTTCCCAAATATGAATGAAATGAGAAATCTTGGTGAGTTGATCCACTATAACTCATGTCACATTATTTACTTTGGATTTTCTTGGGAGACCTATGAAGATGTCCATAGTCATATTTTCTCATTTCTATATTGGTATGGGTAGTGGTTGCAAGACCCCTTTAGGAATTTTCTATACTGCCTTCACTTGTTGACACACTGATCCCCTTTTAGTGTATTTAGAAATATCACATTTCATATTATCTCACCAATAATGATCATGATGGTCCCTATAAATTTTTTTGCTTCTAGGATGTATAGAGAATCTATATCTATGGGATTCACCCATTATCTCTTTCTTTATCTCTTGGATAGATGGGACACATAGCCTTATATGAAATTTCAGTACATCTTCTTGATCAATATTGAACCCAGGAAACTTCCCATTATTCACAGCTTGTATCTTATTTTGTAACAAAGGATCTTCTCTTTGAGCTCTCTTGATATTCCCTAATATTGATGTATGAGAAATAATTTGGGATAGGATTGATGATGATCCTTCCCTTATGATTCTCATGCCCAACCTTACTAGGTCCTTGGTCAATGGATCTACATGAATCTTCATCATTCCCATCATAAAATAGTCTTTCCTACTTAATGAATTGGTGATTTTTTTTCTCTTCTGGTGTGATAATGAATTGAATAGACATAGTATTTAAGATGATCTAACCATATCCTTTGTATAATTTTCAATTACCTTTTCATGAATATATTCTTTAAAATATGGTGTTCTATGAATATATCACATTTCTTCCCATAAATATATTTCCTCCATGTAACACCCCAAGCTTCTACGGTACGCTTCTCTTTGAATAATGTGATAGCGTGTGTTGTACGCAACACCGAGTTCTAACACACCATAACTAATCAAACTAGCCGTTATGAATAGTAATACCTACTTTTTGAAATTATATATATTTTATATTTGAAAATGGACTTCATTTTTGGATTCGGAATATCGAATTTAGCCTAAGTTGAAATTTTGGTACATTTCGGATAACTTTCATATTTTGATGAATAGTGAAAATTACTGAATTTTAATTAAAAACAACTTTTTTTAATCAAAATAATTAATAGTGATAAATTATGAATTTGAGTGGTTTTTAAGTATATTTAGAATATATTTTTACCATTTAATATAATGTTGGTCATTGGACATAATTTTACAATTAAACCGAACATAAACAAGTGTCAATCTTTTGATAGTTATTATCTCTTAAAAACACGCTTTTTGACAGCGGGAATTAATTTTAAATTAATTTCTGCCACTTCTGTGTTTAGAATTTAGGAAAATGGATTCCATATTTGGAATCAGGATGTTCAAATTGTGTAAATAGGTAACTTTTTTTTATACATTTTGAATAATTACTGCGGTAAATATTTTATTTACCATGGTTAAGGGTAAATCCGGTAAATAAGGGTTAAAAAATAATATTATAATAATACTAAATTACCCTAAAACGTGTCTTAACCCTACTGGTTGATACATGGTCGACCATGGGAATCTTTGGGTCTATTTTGGGACCCCATGGATCCACTTGTAAGTGATAATGACACTTTATTTTAATTTAGTTAAAATAAATACAAAAATGACACAAGCATATATCTTTTAGAAAAACAATTGTTACATAGGGTTATATATGTTGGATTTTAGATTATAAATATTCATTAGAAAGATAAAAATATTTCCTACATAATTATGTTTTATTTATAATTTTTAGACATTAAATAATTTATTTTATTTATGACACAATGATGATGCAGTAATTACTATAATAGTGAAAAATTAAAATAATTGATATTATAAATACCCAAATAAATATAATATGAAACTTTTAATGAATTAAACTAATTTTCTAGGATAATATGATATATTAGGATTGATTTAATTGACTTTGTTCGAAGTAATCAATCTGTTATGAGTTTCACAAAAATCAACTATTGAATAGTGTCAAAATTGACATAAAAGAGTTCTTAAAACAAATATTATATTATTAATTGATATTAAATTCCTAAAAATCTAAGGTTCGGCCAAGAGACTTATATCATGATAGGTTCATCATTAATGTACCACTTGGGGGTCTCTTGGATGTATATAGTAAGTTTAGTAACCATATTATATAAAAATACAAAGAGACATTGTAAAAGTGAAACTAATTAACTTAGAGTTAATACTTAAAGATAAGGTTAATATAAGTACCCAAACCTGTCTAAATTCTATTTTTTGAGTGGTTTTCGACCTATCCCCACCTTAACCTTTGAATAATAAGCTTTGGAGCCATTAGAAACCGAATATGAATTTATTATAAATTAATATTTCTAGCTTTTCCAAAGGTGCCCCTCACCCCTCTTATAGAAGGGCACTCCTCCTTCTCATTTCTTCACACCTTAAAAGCCTTTTGGTTCGGCCAAACTCTGCCCAAATACTCTCCCAACATCCCTCACTACAACCTAGAGGACTTAGTTTGATCAGAAAGCCAACCTAAGGATCCCTTTTGATCAAATCAAAAGGAAGAACCCGAAGAAGAGGTAATGATTTCACCACCCTTCTCCAAGTTCATTTCTTCTTCCACTTCTTCTTCCTTTGTTCTTACCATTATAAAATAATAACTCCAGTATCTCACATATACTGTGATGTTATTATAAATATGGTACAACCATATTCAGTATTCTATTCACCCTTTGAATAACATGTCACCATACGTGCGTACGTACGGACTACCGTCTCCACGTCGTGGTGTAATTGTTATTCAATATAATATTATTTGTATGGGTATAATAATGATGTGTAACTCATGTAAATAATAAATATAACTTGTTAATGATTCTGTATATATGATATACCATCCATTTATATATTATTTTAATATCAAAAGAATGATATTGTCGCTCGTGCGTACGTACGGACTACCGTCTCCACGAACGCGATGAGATTCATTCTCCATCGTATCCATTCAAGTATAATTATCATTTGATGATTTAAAAATGATGTTTAAGGACTAGATATCATTATGGATATGAATAAGATACAACAACCATGGCTTATGTAACAAAACATCTAAAAGAAAATGAGTAAGTTAACTCCCGAAACGACGATAATTCTAAGATATTATTAACAAATCAATGTTAAAAGATCATATATGATATCATATTATTATATATGATTCTTGTATAATTTAATAACAACTATTTCACCATTATACAGGAGGTTAACCTACGCCAACCAAGGAAAAGTACAAGGTAAGGGTTTACTTTACAACCTCTTCATTATCCAAGGTTGTTTATACGTAATAATCTACTGGGATCTCTTTATCATCCACATCCATGTTTCTTAAAAATGCATTTCAAAACATTTTTACTATTTAATAGAATATGAGTTAAAGTCATTTATACCCTTTTTGACTTTTAGAAGTGGTTTATAAAGGAATCTTTCGGTCGTTTTCAAAACAAGGTCCTTTTTAACCTTTTCGACAGAATTAAGGTAAGAATGTTTTTTTTAACTTATACGGCAGGTGTGGCTATTTTCCGCCGTTATAAAATCTTCAAAGCTTCCCTTACAAGATTATAAGAATATTTTCAAAGAAAATGTTTTATTTTATATGGATCTTAAATTATTTCAAAATAAAAGGAGATATTTCTTTAAAAAGAATTTTGATTTCATCTATGTCAACATCCTTTGATGGATTTTAAGATTATTTGAAGTTGATTTATTATGATACAAAACTTCTATATTGTATTGAAGGTTTTGTGATATGTTTGACTATGGATGTGCTATTTTTATACCATTCATAGTTTATGGTGAAAGTATTGACATTTCATATGCTAGTTTTAATATGAATGTTTATGTTATGTTTAAACCTTTTCATATGGGAATGCATTGGACTTAATATGTGACGGGTGGAGCCCGCTATAGCTCCTCGATGCATCGGTAGGTCTCATGAGACAAACTAGTGTCTTGGCACAAGGCCTTGACAAAATCTTATTTGTAGTCTTGGCACGAGGCCTTGGCTATGTGGTTATGATAGTCTGGCATTATGCATTCCAACATTATGAAAGTGGTTATTGATTTTTGCATGTGATTATTCGATTAGTAGAATATCCATGTGAATAAGTAAATGGCGTTATTTCATTTTATTTATGCCATACCATGTTGAAAGTTCATATTTAAAAGGCTTTTGTTTTAGTTATACATTGCCTTAAATGTTTATTCTTATTTATGAAAGTTTCCGCTATATTGTTATCCTTACTGGGCATTTGAGCTCACCCCTTTTCTATGTTTTATTTTTCCCAGGATGTGAAGAAGTAAGTTATGAATGACCTTCAGGGATTTTATGAGGGGTTAATAGTGTGGATTGTGGAAACATTATGTTGTTGTAGTAGTTTTTCATTTTATGATGTAATGTAAAACTTATGAATATATCTAGTGTTTCCAAGGCTACTAAACCAATCGGTCTTTCGAGATTTGATCTTTCTTGTGATCATGACAATGTTATGTAATAATGCACCGACTCTGGGTAACTGGGGTCGGGGCGTTACAGTTGGTATCAGAGGAAGTTTAGTACAAACCTTGGAAACTAGATTTAGATAAACTCTGATTAGAGCACGTAGACCTAAGATGAACTTTGAGGATTAGTATAGAAGAACTTCCTAGAATTTTGGTATTCTAGAGATTTTGTGAGTTTTCCGAGCAATACATCCCTGTCTGGATACGAGCAGGTAGAGGCGGCTCTGGCACAGATGTACCTAGGGGTAAAACCCGAAAACACCGCTTTGAGCTAGACTCGAACGGGAACTGGTGCACGACAACGGGCCTTGCTGCACTCTTGGTTATGACACTCCCGGGGGATATGCTTAGGATAACTCTCATTTTCTTTACAAATCATTTTGAAGGGATTATGAGTATATACTTCCTCAAAGAAAACATTCTTATGATTATGGATTATATCCATAAATAGTTCAATTTATGTTAAGTGTTTTATAAGTATGGGATTATGTATTTTGATTCATAAATTGATCTAGTTTATGCCATTGTTTAGAAATGGCGCCTAGTGTAAGAAATGGAAACCGTATCAATGCACGCACTCCATGTAGGGATTGCCCTCCTGCTCAAGATAATTATAGTGGGGCTGGTGATGCAACTGGCGCCGATCAGCTAATCACCATACTGGGAAAACTTACTCAGGTTATGAATAATAACCTTACCCGTATAGAGCACCCTGATCCGCAGCGTGGAGGATCAATGTTAGATCGATTCATGAGGAAACAACCACCAACGTTCAATGGGAATAAAAATCCCTTATTAGCTGAGCAATGGATATTTTCCCTAGAGAAAATATTTCAGGCTTTGGGGAGCAGTGAAAGGGAAAAAGTTATCATGGCAGTTTACCGCCTCACTGGAGATGCTGATCAATGGTGGTCATTGATTCAGAATATGAAGGAAGATGATGAAGTATCAAATATGGAATGGAGGGAGTTCAAAGATCTGTTTTTAGAAAAATACTTCCCTCGCGACCATCGAGCAGATATGGAAAGGCAATTTCTGAGTCTGAGACAGAAGGAGGATGAGAATGTCACAAAGTATGAGGCTAACTTTACAAGGTTAGCGAGGTATGCTGGAGATTATATTCGCAACCCAAGAAGTAAGATTGATCGTTTCTTTGATGGGTTAAAACCATTTCTCCGTCGAGCATTAGTCTCACAATCCTTTTCATCGTACGAAGACATTGTCTCATGTGCTATCAAGACCGAAAAGGAATTCTCTAAGTCTTATGACTTTAAATCAAAGCAAGAGAAGAAGAGACCTGCTGATCAATCTGGGAATGGAAATAAGGGGAAGAAGGGAAAGGTTGAATATCCATCTTGTGGTAAATGCGGGAAGAAACATCCTGGTACTTTCTTGAAGGGAATGGGAGTCTATTACAAGTGTGGTGAAAAAGGCCACCAAGCTCATGATTGCAAGGGGAAGAAGGAAGCTACCAACGTTCAGTGCTACAATTGCAGGGAGATGGGGCATTATGCAAATGCATGTCCTAAGCGTCAGGAGAACTTACCTCAGAAAAGGCCAAGGGATCAAGGCCAGGCTTATGCTATCACTACTGCTGAGGTAGAAGCTCCGAAAGACGTGGTGGCAGGTAATTTAATGGTTTCCTCAAGTTTAGCAAATGCATTATTTGATTCTGGATCATCGCATTGTTTCATATCTTCCCAGTTTGCTAAGAAAATTAGATATTTCCAATTTGATTTAATAAGGGAGTTGTCAGTTAAAACTCCTAAGGGAAGTATCGTTGCAACAAATTTTTGTGAATCAGTCCCCATTAGAGCACATAAATTTTCTTTATCTGCTGATTTCATCGTCATACCTATGATTGAGTTTGATATAATCCTCGGTATGGACTGGCTTTCGGACTATGATGCGAAGATTTATTGTAAGAAGAAAGAGGTTACGATTCTTGATGATAATGATAAGGAGCACCTTATTTTTAGAGCAGAATCGTCACCACCTAATTCTTATTTAGATCCACCCCCAGTAGCTCAACTTAATTCAATTATTGGGGAGGAAGAGAATGAAATAACTGTCGGTGAGGAAAGGAATGTTCAAATAGAGGATGTACCTGTTGTGAAAGAATTTGTAGATGTATTTCCGGAAGATTTACCTGGACATCCTCCAGAACGAGAAGTTGAGTTTTCTATTGATTTGATTCCTGGATCAAGGCCTATATCGAAGACCCCTTATAGAATGGCCACTGTAGAGTTAGTCGAACTAAAGAAACAACTAGAGGAATTGAGTAATAAGGGATTTATTCGCCCTAGTGTTTCTCCATGGGGATCCCCTGTTCTTTTTGTTAAAAAGAAAGATGGATCTATGAGGTTATGTATCGACTACAGGGATATCAATGCTATAACGATAAAGAACAAGTATCCCCTACCTCGTATTGATGATTTATTTGACCAACTGCATGGAGCTTAATACTTTTCAAAGATTGACCTTCGATCTGGATACCATCAGTTGTGTGTGAAGAAGGAAGACATTCCGAAAACAGCATTTCGAACCAGGTACGGGCATTACGAGTTTACTGTAATGCCGTTTGGATTGACTAATGCACCCTCTGTATTCATGGATCTAATGAATAGAGTTTTCAAGGAGTATCTTGATGAATTTGTGGTGGTATTTATTGATAATATCTTGGTATACTCCAAAACCTACGAAGATCATGAAAATCACTTGCGCATTATTTTGAAGACTCTGAGGAGGCATGAATTATATGGGAAGTTTAGCATGTGTGAATTCTGGATTCAGGAGATTTCTTTTCTTGGCCATATTGTCTCTAAAGATGGAATCTCTATTGATCCTTCTAAGACCAAGGCAATCCAAGAATGGCCAGCACCTACGAGTATAACTGAGGTACGTAGTTTTATTGGTTTGGCAGGTTATTATCGACGTTTCGTCCAGAATTTTGCCCGATTGGCTAACCCATTAACGAAGCTCACACGTAAAGGGGTTAAATTTGTTTGGACAAAAGAGTGTGAAGAATGTTTCGAAGAACTGAAGAGAAGATTAGTCAATGCTCCTATATTGACTCTATCATCGTGGAATGATGGGTTCGTTATTTATAGTGATGCATCGAAGAAAGGACTTGGCTGTGTCCTTATGCAGAATGATAGAGTTATTGCCTATGCATCACGACAGTTGAAAATTCATGAAAAAAACTATCCTACTCATGATCTCAAGTTAGCAGCAGTGATCTTTGCTTTGAAGATATGGAGGCACTACCTCTATGGTGAAAAATGTGAGATTTATACTGATCACAAGAGTTTGAAGTATATTTTCTCACAAAAAGAACTCAACATGAGGCAAAGGAGATGGCTTGAATTACTCAAGGATTATGATTGTACGATACACTACCACCCAGGGAAGGCAAACAAGGTGGCAGATGCTTTGAGTAGAAAAGACCATGGAGTTTTGAACAATATGAGAATTGAAAGGGATCCAATTTTCATGGATCTAGTGAAGATGGACATGGGAATAACCAGGGAAGGTGAAACATCAATGCTTTTTCAAATGGTTGCCAAACCATCTTTACTAGAAAGGATTAAGAGTTCTCAGACCGATGATGAAGAATTCCAAAAGAAGATTAAAGCTGTGAATGATGGGATATTGAGAGACTTTGTGTATGAAGATGGAATTTTGAAATTCGGGAAGAGACTTTGTGTTCCCAATATACCTGATCTAAAAAGGGAATTGCTGGATGATGCTCATAGTTCCAATTTCTCTATACACCCTGGGAGCACCAAAATGTATAGAGATTTGAAGGAACATTTTTGGTGGGACAACATGAAGAGGGAGATTGTTGATTTTGTGTCAAGATGTATGGTTTGTCAACAAGTGAAAGCTGGAAGGCAACAGCCTGGAGGAGTCATGCAACCTCTTCCCATACCGGAGTGGAAATGGGACAATGTTACGATGGACTTTGTCATGGGGCTACCAAAGACTCCTAGAAGGAACGATGCAATATGGGTTATTGTTGATCGTCTTACCAAGACAGCACATTTTCTTGCTATAAGAGAAGATCTACCCCTGGAACGTCTAGCAAGACTATATATTAATGAAGTTGTGAGACTTCATGGAGTACCCCTATCGATTGTTTCTGATCGTGATCCCCGTTTTACTTCAAGATTCTGGAAAAGTATTCAGAAATCCCTGGATACTGAACTTCATTTGAGCACTGCTTACCACCCTCAGACAGACGGACAATCAGAACGGACTATTCAAACCTTAGAAGACATGTTGAGATCTTGCTCACTTGACTTTCAGGGTATGTGGGATCAATATTTACCTTTGGTAGAATTTTCCTATAACAATAGCTTCCATTCGAGTATTCAGATGGCACCATATGAAGCGTTATACGGAAAGAGATGTCGTACACCAACCTGTTGGGATGACGTTGGTGAAAGAAAACTTGTAGGCCCAGAACTGGTGGTGGAAACGGTGGAAAAGGTGAAAGTAATCCAAAATCACATCAAAGCAGCTCAAAGTAGGCAGAAGAGCTATGCCGATAATCGAAGGAAGGATTTGGAATTTCAAGTCGGTGATCATGTTTTTCTGAAGGTATCTCCGTGGAAGGGAGTCATACGTTTTGGTAAGAAAGGTAAATTGAGTCCCAGGTACAACGGACCTTTCGAAATTCTAGAACGAATTGGGGTTGTAGCTTACCGATTGGCAATGCCGCCAAGTCTCTCCAAAGTTCACGATGTGTTCCACGTATCTCTATTGAGGAAATACATGCCTGATCCGACGCATGTACTCACCTATGAGGAATTAGAACTGGAACCCGATCTGTCTTATTGCGAAGAGCCCGTCAAGATTCTTGATACGAGAGAACAAGTGCTGAGAAACCGGACGACGCGTCTGGTAAAAGTTTTGTGGAGAAACCATAAGATGGAAGAGGCAACGTGGGAACCCGAGGAACTTATGATGAAGAACCACCCGAGTCTTTTTATGCAGTAATACCCTAGAAATTGCGAGGACACAATTATTTGAAGGAGGGGAGAATTTAACACCCCAAGCTTCTACGGTACGCTTCTCTTTGAATAATGTGATAGCGTGTGTTGTACGCAACACCGAGTTCTAACACACCATAACTAATCAAAATAGCCGTTATGAATAGTAATACCTACTTTTTGAAATTATATATATTTTATATTTGAAAATGGACTTCATTTTTGGATTCGGAATATCGAATTTAGCCTAAGGTGAAATTTTGGTACATTTCGGATAACTTTCATATTTTGATGAATAGTGAAAATTACTGAATTTTAATTAAAAACAACTTTTTTTAATCAAAATAATTAATAGTGATAAATTATGAATTTGAGTGGTTTTTAAGTATATTTAGAATATATTTTTACCATTTAATATAATTTTGGTCATTGGACATAATTTTACAATTAAACCGAACATAAACAAGTGTCAATCTTTTGATAGTTATTATCTCTTAAAAACACGCTTTTTGACAGCGGGAATTAATTTTAAATTAATTTCTGCCACTTCTGTGTTTAGAATTTAGGAAAATGGATTCCATATTTGGAATCAGGATGTTCAAATTGTGTAAATAGGTAACTTTTTTTTAGACATTTTGAATAATTACTGCGGTAAATATTTTATTTACCATGGTTAAGGGTAAATCCGGTAAATAAGGGTTAAAAAATAATATTATAATAATACTAAATTACCCTAAAACGTGTCTTAACCCTACTGGTTGATACATGGTCGACCATGGGAATCTTTGGGTCTATTTTGGGACCCCATGGATCCACTTGTAAGTGATAATGACACTTTATTTTAATTTAGTTAAAATAAATACAAAAATGACACAAGCATATATCTTTTAGAAAAACAATTGTTACATAGGGTTATATATGTTGGATTTTAGATTATAAATATTCATTATAAAGATAAAAATATTTCATACATAATGATATTTTATTTATAATTTTTAGACATTAAATAATTTATTTTATTTATGACACAATGATGATGGAGTAATTACTATAATAGTGAAAAATTAAAATAATTGATATTATAAATACCCAAATAAATATAATATGAAACTTTTAATGAATTAAACTAATTTTATAGGATAATATGATATATTAGTATTGATTTAATAGACTTTTTTCGAAGTAATCAATCTGTTATGAGTTTCACAAAAATCAACTATTGAATAGTGTCAAAATTGACATAAAAGAGTTCTTAAAACAAATATTATATTATTAATTGATATTAAATTCCTAAAAATCTAATGTTCGGCCAAGAGACTTATATAATGATAGGTTCATCATTAATGTACCACTTGGGGGTCTCTTGGATATATATAGTAAGTTTATTAACCATATTATATAAAAATACAAAGAGACATTGTAAAAGTGAAACTAATTAACTTAGAGTTAATACTTAACGATAAGGTTAATATAAGTACCCAAACCTGTCTAAATTCTATTTGTTGAGTGGTTTTCGACCTATCCCCACCTTAACCTTTGAATAATAAGCTTTGGAGCCATTAGAAACCGAATATGAATTTATTATAAATTAATATTTCTAGCTTTTCCAAAGGTGCCCCTCACCCCTCTTATAAAAGGGCACTCCTCCTTCTCATTTCTTCACACCTTCAAAGCCTTTTGGTTCGGCCAAACTCTGCCCAAATACTCTCCCAACATCCCTCACTACAACCTAGAGGCCTTAGTTTGATCAGAAAGCCAACCTAAGGAGCCCTTTTGATCAAATCAAAAGGAAGAACCCGAAGAAGAGGTAATGATTTCACCACCCTTCTCCAAGTTCATTTCTTCTTCCACTTCTTCTTCCTTTGTTCTTACCATTCTAAAATAATAACTCCAGTATCTCACATATACTGTGATGTTATTATAAATATGGTACAACCATATTCAGTATTCTATCCACCCTTTGAATAACATGTCACCATACGTGCGTACGTACGGACTACCGTCTCCACGTCGTGGTGTAATTGTTATTCAATATAATATTATTTGGATGGGTATAATAATGATGTGTAACTCATGTAAATAATAAATATAACATGTTAATGATTCTGTATATATGATATAACATCCATTTATATATTATTTTAATATCAAAAGAATGATATTGTCGCTCGTGCGTACGTACGGACTACCGTCTCCACGAACGCGATGAGATTCATTCTCCATCGTATCCATTCAAGTATAATTATCATTTGATGATTTAAAAATGATGTTTAGGGACTAGATATCATTCTGGATATGAATAAGATACAACAACCATGGCTTATGTAACAAAACATATAAAAGAAAATGAGTAAGTTAACTCCCGAAACAACGATAATTCTAAGATATTATTAACAAATCAATGTTAAAAGATCATATATGATATCATATTATTATATATGATTCTTGTATAATTTAATAACAACTATTTCACCATTATACAGGAGGTTAACCTACCCCAACCAAGGAAAAGTACAAGGTAAGGGTTTACTTTACAACCTCTTCATTATCCAAGGTTGTTTATACGTAATAATCTACTGGGATCTCTTTATCATCCACATCCATGTTTCTTAAAAATGCATTTCAAAACATTTTTACTATTTACTAGAATATGAGTTAAAGTCATTTATACCCTTTTTGACTTTTATAAGTGGTTTATAAAGGAATCTTTCAGTCATTTTCAAAACAAGGTCCTTTTTAACCTTTTCGACAGAATTAAGGTAAGAATGTTTTTTTTAACTTATACGGCGGGTGCGGCTATTTTCCGCCGTTATAAAATCTTCAAAGCTTCCCTTACAAGCTTATAAGAATATTTTCAAAGAAAATGTTTTATTTTATATGGATCTTAAATTATTTCAAAATAAAAGGAGATATTTCTTTAAAAAGAATTTTGATTTCATCTATGTCAACATCCTTTGATGGATTTTAAGATTATTTGAAGTTGATTTATTATGATACAAAACTACTATATTGTATTGAAGGTTTTGTGATATGTTTGACTGTGGATGTGCTATTTTTATACCATTCATAGTTTATGGTGAAAGTATTGACATTTCATATGCTAGTTTTAATATGAATGTTTATGTTATGTTTAAACCTTTTCATATGGGAATGCATTGGACTTAATATGTGACGGGTGGAGCCCGCTATAGCTCTTCGATGCATCGGTAGGTCTCATGAGACAAACTAGTGTCTTGGCACAAGGCCTTGACAAAATCTTATTTGTAGTCTTGGCACGAGGCCTTGGCTATGTGGTTATGATAGTCTGGCATTATGCATTCCAACATTATGAAAGTGGTTATTGATTTTTTCATGTGATTATTCGATTAGTAGAATATCCATGTGAATAAGTAAATGGCATTATTTCATTTTATTTATGAAATACCATGTTGAAAGTTCATATTTAAAAGGCTTTTGTTTTAGTTATACATTGCCTTAAATGTTTATTCTTATTTATGAAAGTTTCCGCTATATTGTTATCCTTACTGGGCATTTGAGCTCACCCCTTTTCTATGTTTTATTTTTCCCAGGATGTGAAGAAGTAAGTTATGAATGACCTGCAGGGATTTTATGAGGGGTTAATAGTGTGGATTGTGAAAACATTATGTTGTTGTAGTAGTTTTTCCTTTTATGATGTAATGTAAAACTTATGAATATATCTAGTGTTTCCAAGGCTACTAAACCAATCGGTCTTTCGATATTTGATCTTTCTTGTGATCATGCCAATGTTATGTAATAATGCACCAACTCTGGGTAACTGGGGTCGGGGCGTTACACTCCATATCTTCATATCATAAATAACTATAGATAACTCCATGTCATGCGCAGGATAATTCTTCTCATGAACCTTTACCAATAAAGATGCATAAGAGATCACCATGTCATTTTTCATGAGGATGAACCCAAGAACTTTCAGATATGCATCACTAAAAATAACAAATCATTTTATGAAATAGGTTTGAGTTAACACAAGTGAAATAACCAATCTATTATTTAATTCTTGGAAACATTCTTCACAATTATTTGTATAAATAAACATAGATCCTTTCAAGTTAACTTAGTTAGTGGATTACAAAGCCATGAAAAACTTTTCATAATCATCCTATAATATCCTAATAAACTAAGGAAACTATGAATCTCAGTTACTATTATAGTATAAGGACACTCATATACAATCTTTTTCTTTAAAGTTTCAACTAAGATTCCTTCATAGGTTACAATGTTCTCCCAGAATGCAACTTATAGTAAGCAGAATTCACATTTTTTGAATTTTCCAAAAATATTATCCTTCCTCGGAGTTTTTAACATATTCTTTAGATGATCCTCATGCACCTCATAAATTTTGGAATATATTTGAATTTCATTAATAAAAACTACCATGAATTTACCACGGTATAATTTATAGACTCTATTCATAAAATCCATAAATATAGTAGGAGAATTAGTCAACAGGAAGGGAATAAAAAATTCATAATGCCCATATCCTGTTCAAAAGTCAATATTTAGAATGTCTTATTTCTTAATCCTCAATTGATGATACCTAGATCAGAGGTCAATCTTGAAGAAGAATTGAACCCCATGAATCTCGTTAAATAAATCATCAATCCTTAGGAGAGGGAAGTTGCTCTTCATTGTTATCCCGTTAAGTTATCTATAATCAATGCATAGACACATTGATCCATCCTTCTTTTTTAAAATGAAAATAGGTGATACCTAAGGAGACACACTTTGTTAGATAAATACCCTCTCCAAAAGATCATGAATTTGTTTATTTAGTTCCTCTAACTCCACATTTTCCATTCTACATGGAGTCTTTGATATCATCTTGGATCTAGGTGTGAGTTTAATGGAGACCTCTACCTCTATTTCTGGGGGAGGTCCATATAACTCTTTAGGAAACTCCAAAAGGTATTACTGAATGCTGGAGAAATTTTATATCCTTATACTTTTGTTTCCTTCACTATCTTCACCAATAATCTCTATAAAGAAGGCTATAGGAGGTTCTTCTGGACAAAAATCTGGCCAGGATATCTCTCCTTTGAAAATAATTATAGGTTTTCCATTCAAGACTACTAAAATTTCCTTACTCCTATAGTTGATCTTATCATTATACTTTCATATCCAGTCCATCCCTATTATAGTATAAAATTACACCATAGTTATGACTACTAAATATTCAATGAGGTAGTACTCACCAAAGTTAATACTAGAGTTTCTATACACTATTGATGCAAGTATAATCCCTCCATTAGGTCGGATAGGATAATGGAAGATGGTCTAAAGAGGGGTGAATATACCAGATTGAAAATTTTAATCAAATAAATTTATTATTTAAATTAATTATTAAATTTTATTATTAGAGTTAGTTAGTAGCGTAAATAGATAAATGAACACGGGTACTTTTATACTAGTTCGGTCCAAAGTGGACCTAGTCTAGTCTTATACCTCTCAACTTGGTGAGAGATATTTGTGCACTACCTTATTTCTTAGGGAGAATCGTAACATAATTAAAATATCCTTTTCTAGTGGAGGGATAACCACAACACACTGACTTTTGTATATGGATTCATGAGCCAATTACAATATGAAATTAGATACTGAGATTAAAAACTCAAATAGTCCTAAATTTAAAATTTAGGAGTCACAACCTAAATATAATGAAGAAGAAAATAATTATTTTGTAAGCAAAATAATAAACATAAAATAGAGAGTTCATGTGAGATAGGATGAAGTGTTATAGACTCAAGAAACCAGATGAAGGAGATAGATGAAGAAAGAACGGGTATTGATTCTTGATAATTAGATCAGCTCATCTCGTTAAGTAATCAAAAGTCAAAGCAGATGTAATTTGACACTTGAGAGATCATCCAGATGATGAAACAAAGTATCGCATGAGACTTTACAGACTGTATAATAGGTTGAAAGTTCACATCCTTAATCTCTAGTAAAAATAGAGTATCGAAGAAGTTCACCCAAGTAATATTTGATATAACCTCTAGGTCATTTATATAAGTATGTTTAAAGCTTACAATATCCATAGAGATCTTATTTGAGTTTTTATAATTATTAAAAAAAAATAATGAAAAGTCAACAAGCAATCTCACAGATATAACATAGTTTTTTATAAAATACTAAGAAATTCAAACTAAATTAAATATAATTGTTTCAATAAATATAATGAGTCAAAAAATTTTAAATCACTCAAACTATAACCGTAAAATCTGGTCAATTAATTCTACAAAAATCAGAATTTTGAATTTGAAATTAAAAATTAAAAAATGTTCCATTTAAAATTAGTAGTAAAAATGAAAAGGATATAAAAAATTAATAACAACATATTAAATATATTAAAAAAATTTAATGAGTTAAATATTATCTAATATTAATTTATAAATAATAATATTTAATAAAATAATAAAAAATAAGATAATTTTTTTTTAGTTTCAAGCTGTATGATTCATGAATGATAATAAAACACACATTTATGTTCATGAAAACATGTTCAAAACAATGAAAAACACTTTTCATAGGTTCAAAAAAATATTAATTTATAAAGATATTATAATAATTTAAATATCATCCAAAAACATACAGAAAATATAAATATGATGGTTTTCATGAAAAAAAAACATATTTTTTAGATTTTAATAATAATAATAATAAATATCAACCTTAATTTGAGAACCATACTATGGGAGAACCCTAATTTTTAATTTAAAAGTAAGGTTGATGAATCCTACTTCTGATAAAAAAGAATGGTTTATAAACCCTACTTTTGATAAAAAAAAAGTATGGTTGAGAAACCCTACTTTTGATTAAAAAAAGTATAATTGAGAAACCCTACTTTTGGGAACCCCGTATTGGGAACCCTACTATAGGAGAAACCTAATTTTGGGAAACATGAAATCTACCATTGGAATATATCTACAATTTGAAATATTTAATCTACCTTTTAAATGAAAAATAGATCAACCATAGGCTTTTTTAAAAAAAATGATCTACCATTTTCTTTAGAAATGATCGAAAAATGATAAAAACAAGATTTGAAAAATGAAAAAGACATTGCATTACTTCAGTATAATTTTGAGGTACCTAAATGATAATTTTATATTTTCATTTAGTTTATTTAAACATATGAAAACGCATAATCTTTATAAACAAAGAAACTCTAAGTGATTATGATTTAAATCGAAAGAGATATCAAATAAATAAAAAATGTTTCCAATTATATAAATTCAATAATTCCATAATTCTTTCATAAACTTTAGACATTTTTCACACCACTTAAAAAACAAAATAAGACTTTAATTTATTCTAATTAAATTTAGATAAATATGTTTTATTTCCAACGGAACAAGTTTCATAATATTCTGATCAGTATAACTCATGTTATAATTCAAAAATGAAACAAAACTGTAAAGAAGTATAGTTGAAAATTATTCTTGAAACCAAAATCTTGTATCATTTCCATATCAAAATGAGAACATGCTAGAGAAAAAAAAAATAGAGCTCATCATAGTGTAATAAAATAAAGATATACTTCCTATATTTCAAATTAATCTATAATTTTAAGAATCTGATTCCTAAAACCCAAGTTATAATAAAAACACTGAGAGGATATTAAAACATTTTTCACATAAATTAATAAAAGGTTTCTGGATTATTAAAAACATAAACTAACATGTAATCAAAAAAACAAAAATACATGCATGCAAATTCATAAAAAAAACTCAACCATTTTATTTAATTACAAAAAATGAATATCTAATTTCAAATTTCTTCCCTTTTGTAAATAATAAAATGATAAAACAAAAACTCGACCAAAACAAATGAAAAGATAAAATAATTATGTTTCCAATATCCAAAGTTCAAATTTAATTTATTCAAACTAAGTAGAGTCAAAAGGCTTAGTAAAGATGTCTTATAGATTAATTTCTATATGCATAAATTCAAAAATAATATCACCCTTATTCACATTATCTCTAATAAAATTAAATCTAAGATTGATATGTTTTGTTCTATAATGTTATAAGGGATTTTTAGAAATATAAATTTCAGAATTATTGTCAAAATAAATAGGAAATTTATCAATATAAATTCAAAAATCACATAAATTTTGTTTAATCCATAAGATTTTAGTACAACTATTGGTAGCATATATATTCTTAGCTTCTACAATAGTTTTAACAATAGATATTTTCTTCTTAGATTACCAAAAAATTAAACTTTCTCCAAGAAAATGAAACATACCTTATGTGTTTTTTATATCGATTCTATGGACTCCAAAACTAGATTCAAAATAATATATTAAATTAAAAAAAATATTTACGAAAAAATAAACCTGAGTCAATAAATTTTTTGACATATCTAATTATTGTTTTCACATATTTAATATGAATCTCTTTAGGATCAACGTGAAATATAACACATTGAAAAACACCAAACTTGATATCGGGTCTAGATGCAGTAAAATAAAGAAAGTTATCTATCATTCCGATATAAACTTTAATATCAATGGATTTATGAGATCCATCAACATCTAATTTATAACTAATAACCATATGGTTGTTCTTATATTTACATGAATTGAGGCCAAACTTTTTAACCAACTCCTTAGCATACTTAGATTTGTTAAAAAATATCATGTCATTCCTTTGAGAAATTTAAATATCAATAAAGAACTTTAATTCCCCCATTAAACACATTTCAAACTCAGAAGAAATCAATGTATAAAAATTATTTCAAATAATTTCACTAGAAGAACCAAAAACTATATCATCAACATAAATTTTCACAATTAAAATATCATTAGAAATTATTTTAATATAAAGTATAGGATCAACATTACCTTTACTTGAAACAATTATTTAAAAAAACAAAGAAATACTTTCATACCATGAATGGGGTTCTTGTTTGAGACCATAAAAAGATTTAGATAATTTAAGAACATTATTAGGAAATTTTTAATTACAAAAACCGGGGGTTTGAGAAACATAAAATTCTACTTTTATAAAACCACTTAAGAAAATAATTTTTATATCCATTTGATATAATTTAAAACCTTTAAAATAAGAAAAATACAATAATATTATAATAGCCTCTAACTTTGAAATAGGTTAATATTAATATTCAAAGTCTATACCTTCTTCTTGAGAGTATCAATGAGAAAGAGGTTTGGCTTTGTTTTTTACAATATGTCTTGATCATCCAGTTTGTTTCTAAAGATCTACTTAAT
Organism: Viscum album; assembly: GCA_963277665.1. NCBI lineage: Eukaryota > Viridiplantae > Streptophyta > Magnoliopsida > Santalales > Viscaceae > Viscum > Viscum album. The sequence continues at coordinate 1,401,578,702 of OY728148.1, read as the reverse complement.
TCTAATTACCTGAATATCCTGGGAAAATTATACTAAATACCAAACATTATTTCTAAAAAACTGATTAAGATCATCTTGCATATAAAAATCTAGTTATAATCATTTAAAGCATCATTAATATTATTAGGAGAAAAATTAGAAATAAAAGCCGAAATGGCACAAAATTTTAAAACAAAATTTATAGTTTTAATACTAAAACCAATATTAGTAATAAAATTTTCATTGGAATGATCTTTATGTATATTTTATGATCATGGATTAGGTCGAGAAGGATAATGATCCCCCTCAATTAATTTATCCTTATCTTAAGTTTTTTATTCACCAAAATTAAAACCTCTAAAATCATTATCAAAAAAATTAAATTCAAAACATAATTTAACGTTATTTTCATAAAACATAACATAAGAAATTTATTCAATAACCATAGTTATTTTATTATAAACTCTATAAGATTTAAAACCATAGTCTATTTTTTTATTTTAGTGAAAAGTCACTATGAGGGTAAGTGAGAACCTACAAACCAATCCATCTGCATCAAGTCACACACTCACAAAAATCACATTACAGAATTAAAATATCAAAATGATAAAACAGATCCAAATAATCATGCCAAGACTATCATCATGTACCTGTTTCAAAATTCAAACCATCGTCACCGCAAATCATGCGACCTGACTAAGGAAACTACATCGACTGCATCTGTCTACACTCTGTTTCCATCATCTTTTCCACCACAATAAGCCACAAGAAACACCAAAACACACCGATAAAGACATCACATTATCAAGGACTACATCCTCCATGCCTCGACACCGCCTGAATTTTCTCCGATTACCATAAGGAATATCCAACTAGATATTCAAACTTTAATATTTCCATCACCAAATAAAAAAATCACCTTTGACTTAGAACGAAATTCAAAAACCAGAACCTCCTTCAGAATCAATCCATACGAATAAACAACAGTCACAAAAAAGAAACAAAAACTATCCATCGAGAGAACCCTACAATTACATGACTAGCATAGTCCCAACATCCTTAAACAAATTGACCAGCAAGCATACCAGTGAAGAACAAACCCAATCCATCTATATGAACTGCAAGAAATGTATAGCTACAACAAAGATAGAGGATGACAAAGGTCGCGCCTAATATAAATCCATTGATTGAACAAGAAACACATACCAAATCCTCTTGAATCTATAGCTTCTGATCAATAGGGAGAGTGATGATGGGGAAAGAATCCATATCATAGCTTATAGCAGAAGAGTCTCCACAAAGAAGCTCTTACTCACCTAGAACCACCAACCCTGACTGTCGAATCCACCGTGAACACGGTTGAGATCTTGGGACATCAGCATGATTCAACTTAAAAATCCCAAACCTCCCTGATAAAACAAGTGAAACAAACCAAAGTGGGTTTGTAAATGAGGTAACAGGAATGGAAGAATAGAGGAAAAACCAATGGGGCTTCAATAAGGAGTCTGGATAGCATACTGAGGAGTGAGAAATCGGGGGAAGAAAGGGAAAAAATAAGAGAAATGATGATCGAAAAATCAAACCTGAGAAAGAGGGGAAAGATCCCTAGATCCAAAAGGGGTTTTTGAGGAGATAAAGAAACCCATCGACATATCTAAGGCCATATGTGAAATCTCTACACACCAAATTTTACCCTGAGGTCATTGTATGAAGAAGAGTTCTATTTTTTCATTCTACAACAAAAAATTTCTATGGTGTTTTGGGATAAGATAAATTATGTAAATAAATATTATTTTCATAGAATTTTTCAAATTCTAAATTATGAAATTCATCTCCTTTATCACTACGAATAGAAACAATCATATATCCTTTTTCATTTTGAACTAAATTACAAAAAAGTTTTAAATCTAAATAAAGTATCGTTTTTATGATCAAGAAATTATACCCATGTAAATATATTATAATCATCAATAACAAATAAATTATATTTCCTTCCACCAAGGATATAAATTTTATTAGGACTAAATAAATCAATATTTACTTACTTTAAAGGTCTATTAGTACTTATCTAATTGATAATTCTAAAATAAATTTTATGTTTTTCCCTTTTATACAAGTTTCAAAAACTTGAAGCTATTCTTTCTTTAATGGAGGTAAATATAGCACATTATCATGTTTAGAGATCTTATGTAACATTATGAAATTAACCTGACCTAATAGACGATGAAAAAGGACTTTATCACTCTACAAATCATTAAAACACTTAACATGTTGAACATTTAGTTTAGAAAAATTAATAGTATAAATATTTTTCTTTTAATTAGAATAAAATAATAAAGAATTATATTTAAAATATAAACATTTATAATTTTTAAATTTAACTTTTGTTTCATCATCACATAATTGATATATACAAACTAAATTATGTTTTAATACTTCAATATATAAAACTTTATAAATAAAAGTAGGATTAGAATTACCAGCCTTACCAAAATTTTTTACTTTGCCTTTAAAATTGTCTACAAATTTAATTATGCATCCTTCATAAGGGCTTTAAGTGGTAAAATTTGATGTTTCTCTATTCATATTCCTAGATCATCCACTATCCATGTACCATATGTTATTCTTGAGACATCCAAGGAATTTTTCCTACAAAAATAAATTACTTGACAATTTTAGTACCCAAGCTACTTTGGGTCTAACATGATTAGTAATATAATTTTTAGGTACCCATATAGAATTTAAACAAGTATTGTATGGTACTATTTATAATAAATATTTAGAATTATGTGTTTTAGTAAATCCCAAAAACTGTTTGAATCTATGATAACAATCATTTTAATAATGGACTTTTATTCCACATTTAAAACAAATAACACTAGAAGTACAACCATTATTACATTTTTAAAAATGTGTTTTAAACATTTTAGGTAATATTTTATCATATCCAAAACCATCATTATTTTTATTAATTTTATTTAATGATTTAATTTTTTTATATTTTTCATGACCTTGAATAAAATCAGATAAACTTTGTTTAATACTCTCAACTTCTTTTTCCAATTTTTCACTCAAATCTAGAAATGATTTCAAATTGTATTAAATTGTAGAATGAGAAGCATGAACATTATTTCTGAGTTTTTCATTCTCTTGTAAAAGAACATTATTTTCAAAAACAATTTTACCATGAAATTCTTTAAACTTATTATATAAAGAAGTACCTTTGAAAATATCTTTTCTCAATCTTTCAATTTATTCATTTAATTTAGAAATATTCAAATTTTCATAACCATAATCGAAATTATAATTTCTAGAATAAAAACCAGAATCACTAACCTTATCTAGTGAATCCATGAATCACATATTAGCATATTCTTTATCATGTTCATATTTTTTTCTAAAATTTTATTCTTCTGTACAACTCCAACTGGTGTTCAATGCATTTTTATACTTATTTCTTTATATTTATTTATTATTTAGTTTAGGATTGTCAATATTGATATTCCCTTTCTTACTACACTCAAAACAAGTCACATATAAAGTATTTTAATCCATTCTACCTTTATTATCTCTCCTATGTTTTTCTTTTGGAGGGTTTCTTCTAAATTTGTTCTTGAATCCTTTATTTTTAATTATTTTTTAAAGCCCTATCAAAACATGAGATATGTATTATTTTTCACTAACCTGTAGATTGGAATCAAAAGATTTAGTAGAAATAACATTCACATATTTAAAATATACACCATTTATTTTATTTTTTTGTCTCCTTGTCAGTTATTTTATTCAGTTCTGGTTCATACTAAAGAAGTGATCCAATCAATTCATTGATAGTGTAATCTCTGAATTTATTGCTTTCATAAATGGAGAAGTTATTATAATTTCATTTTATTTATAGTTCTCATATAATTTATTAAAAAGTACTGGGTTTTTCAATTCTTCACCAAGTGATTTCATTCCATTCAAAATTCTTGTGAATTGGTGGAACATTTGATTTACAGTTTTAACTTCACCCATCATGAAGTCCCGATGCTCAGTTCGTAACATTCCAAGTTTGGTTCAGATTAATTTTTCTTGACCAAGGTAACTGACTTGAAGAATATTTCAAATCAAATGAGTTATCTTACAAGTAGAGATGTGACTAAACAGTATTTGATTAATATTACAATATAAAATATTAGTGACTTTGTAATTTAAAACAAATTTAACAGAATCATTTTTGGTAAGTGCATCTGCATTAGCTTCTGGTAGTGTGTACTATTTTTCCATGATGTACTAGTGTTCTACACTTGATTTTTTGATTTATGACTCCATTTGAGGTCTTCAAAAGTTACAATCATTTCCATCAAATTTTTGTGGCTTCTTATGAATCCTAGGATCATTTGTGTTCAATCCTATAATATTATAAGATATTTATCCTTAAACTGTGAGGTTTGGAAATAGGTTAACATAATTAAATATAAACAAAAGAATCTATAGAAGGATTAGATAATTCCCAAATTAACAACCTCTGGTACCAATTTTTAGGTTGGATAGGATAATGTAATATGGTCTAGAGGGGGTGGGTAGAATAGATTAAAAAATTTAAACCAATAAATTGGTTATCTAAATTAATTATTAAAGTTAATTATTAGTGTTATTTAGTAGTGGAAATAAAGAAATGGACAAATGAATTTTATATTTTTTTAGTAAAAATTGGATATAGCCCAATCTTATACCTATCTACTATGTGATAGAAACATGTTCACTACTTGATTTTTTAGGGGTAATAATAACCCAATTACAAGATCCTTTTTGGATGGAGGTATAACCATGACACGCTAAATTTTGTAAGGAGAGTCACAACCTAATTAAAACCGGGTTTTAGATACTGATATTAACAACCCAAATGGGCTTGACTTTAGAATTTGGGAGTCACAACCCAAATATAGGGAAAAATAATAATTATTTTATACCTAAAAGCATAAACAAAAAACTGGGAGTGCATATGAGATACGAAGAAGTGTTATAAACTCAAGAAACCCGAAAAAGTGGATAGAAGAATAAAGAATATGAAATAGTTCTTGATAATTTGATTGGTTTTTCTTTTCAAGGTAGAAGAAGTCAAATTAGATGTATTTCAGCACTTGATAGATCATCTAGATGATAAAATAGACTATCGCACAGGACTTTACAAATTGTACAACAGGTAGAAAGTTCATAGATTTAATCATATGGAAAAATAGTGTATCAACCAATTTCACCCTTGTCATCATAGTTAAATACTCTAATTCCTTTATATAAGTATATTCAAATCTTACAATTGCCAAATAGAGCTTGTGTCAATGGTTAGTATTATTAAAAACTAATAATGACAAATTCAACCAACAATCCCGCAGAGATAAAATAGTCTTTTAGAAAATATAAATTAATTCAAACTAAATTAAATATAATCATTTGAATAATTATAATGATTCAAAAAAATTTAAATCTCTTAAACTATAACCATAAAACCCAGTCAATTAATTCCACATAAATCGCAAGTTAGAATTTGAAATTCAAAATTCAAGAAAATTCCATTTAAAATGAGCAGTAAACATGTGGAAAATATAAAAAATTAATAACACCACATTGAATATATTAAAACAAGTTTCAATGAGTTTAATATTAACTAATATTAATTTATAAATAAAAAATTGAATAAAAAAATAAAAAATAAGAGAAATTTTTTTATGTTTCAAGTCATAAGCTTCATGAATGAGAATAAAACACACATTTAGGTTTATGAAAACATGTTTAAAACAATTAAAACACTTCTCATTGGTTTGAAATAAGAAATATGAATTTATAAATCTATTAGAAAAATTTAAATATCAACCACAAACATGAATCAAATCAAAATATGATGGTTTACATAAAACAGATCAGATTTTCCCTTTTTTAATTAAGACCCCTACTTTGGGAGAACCCTGATTTTTAAGTTAAAAGTATGATTGATAAAAAATAATTTTGATAAAAATTACCATTTTTTAACCCCACTTTTGATAAAAAAAAGTATGGTTGAGAAACCCTACTTTTGGCAACCCTACTTTGGGAACTCTATTTTGGGAGAACCCTAATTTTGAGAAGCAGGACATATGAAATTGGAATATATATACCATTTAAAATAGTTAATCTACCATTTAAATGAAAATAGATCTACTATTTTATTTTAAAAAAAATTATCTACCATTGGATTTAAAGAAATTATTGAAAAATGATGAAAACATCATTTGCAAACTATAGAAGACCTTACATTAATTCAACCTAATTTTGAGATACATAAAAGAATATTTTAGATTTTTATATAGTTTAATTAAATATATAAAAACATATTATCCATCTAACATAACAAACATTGATCTATTCTGACATGAAGTGAAATAGGTATCAAATAAATAAAACATATTTTCAATTATGAAAATTCCAGAATTCCAGAATTGCTTCATAAACTTCAGACATTTTTTACACCACATAAACAAAAAATTAAGTATTCCATTAATTATAATTAAATTTAAATATCTGTTTTTTATTTCCAAAATAAAAAGTTTTATAAGTATCCAATTATTATAACTCATTTTATAATTGAATAAAAAGATAAAACTATAAAGTTTTTTAAACTAAAAAATTTCTAGAAACCAAAAGAATGTATCATGTTCGAATCAAAATGAGAACATACTAAAAATATAATTATACTTTATATTAGTTTAATAAAATGAATATATACTTCTTATATTTCATATGAAACTATAATTTTAAGAATTCGATTAATACAACTCATTTTATAATAAAACTATAGAGAGATTGTAAAAAATCACATAAAATAATAAAAGGTTTTGGATTATTAAAAACATAAACTAAAATGTAATAAAAAAACAAAAATATATGAATGCACATGAAAAAAAACCTATATAATTATTGACTGATAACTCTAATTCTATAAAATTAGGGATTAATTCTATATTCTTTTCAAACATGGATTAAATAAAGGAATTCATAGAACCATAATCAAACAAAGTACTTACTAGCTTTGAGAACATAATGAGTGTACATTAAAACACATCATTTGAAGCCTCTAATTCAGAAATTGTGATAGAAAATGACTTACCTTTCTCCCTTGGCATATGATGAGGTTTATGGTGGTTTCCCTCCATTATCTTATGATTTTTAAATTGATTGAAAAATTTTCCAAGTTGTGCAAACTTGAAGAATTAAACTTCAAACTGGACTTGCACCATATCCCATTTTTTGTTAGTTTTGAGAAGTTTAGGATTCACCTCACTATGATAGTTTTGAGCTATATTCTCATCTATTCTGCACTTGTATCACTTTACACACACAATTAAGTAGTTCCTTGAATGCTTCTTCCAACATTTGTTTCACATGGGAAGTTCCACTTTCTTTCATCCTCTTCTATAATCAAAATTATTCCCTGAATTTGGATCCATTTATATCTTATTTTCATTCAATATATATGACCACTGCATATCTTAAAACATCAATTAAACCTTTATATCACTCATCGTTATCTCTTCATAGCTTTTATAGTCTCGATTTACTAAATTCCTCTTCATATGGGGTCTCAATCCACCAAATAATCTATAAACGTTTCCCTTAAGATCCATAAAAAAGATATATGTGTATCTATACAGTCTTGTAAAGTTCATTTCATAGAATCCCACTGATTAATTTTTCTTCTCCTTCAGCTCTAAGAATTTATTCTCAATTTTTTTACATTGAACTGGGAAAATATTTATTGAAAAATATTCCCTTAAACTCTTACCACTCCATAGAATCAATCTCTCTTCTTGGATTCATATTTTTAATCAATATCCACCACTAATCATCTTCTCCTTCTAAGTGATATACTACTAGGGAGAATTTATCTATATCTGAATAACAGATTATAGAAAATATATTTTCTATAGAGTTGATTCATTGTTCAGTAATCAATGGGTCGGTAGATCCACTAAAATAAGGTGGTTGTGGAAGCATGAAGGACTCAATGTAAATTTGTTCCCTTTAAGGTGTATTTGGTTTCTCAACATTATTCAAGTCATTATACATAACTCGAGATAGCTTATTCATCATCCTCATAAAGTTTTCTATTACAACTTCTTTCATATTAGGAAGTTTGTCAGTCCATCATTCGTTGCAATCATCATTTTATGTAGTTCCTTCTATTTTCCACCATTTTTCTAACAAAAGAAAACCTTAGTGATAAAAGTGTTACTTTTAGGAATATTACAATTATAAATGGATTTTATGTCTTAAAACATCATGCTTAAATAGGTTATTAATTAATCTACTCTAAAAATAATTACATTTTCTATATATCCTTCATACTTTTTCATAAAAAGCTTGTGATTTACCATAAATATCCCCTAGAACTGTAAAAATAGGTGTGAAGCAAGGCTTGGTATCATACACCAATTTCTGATTGATTCTAACTCAATACAGTGTTTTCAAGGTTATTACCCCTCATCACATATGTACTAGAGCTATGTCCACTTGTAATATCTAGATAGGGATATCATTTCTTGGGAACCACTTGTTTAATACTTCACCAAAATTATAGGATGATTAACTATATTTAGAAATATCAATAGGGGTATTACTAAAGTTTTTAAGTCAAAATTTCCATAAATAAAAAAACTTTCCTCTAATACCAACTACGTAATCCCACCTTTTTATTATATAAAAATTTCATTACATGGAAAAAAATATGATATTTTAAAGTTTAGTTTCTTTGAAATTAGGAACATAATACAAGAAAACATAAAATTTTCTTTTAATCCACTTCAAATTCGTATTTATGGGTTTAGCCTAATTTAATTTTACCACATATCAAATCCCAGGAACATAAATCAATGGAAAGTAGTGATAATGAATTAGTAAGGGAATAAGAAAGGGAGACATTTAGTGTGTGATCATGAGGCATAAAAATAAGAAGATGAGGAATAACAATATTGCATGAACAAGATAACATAATTCATATCATAATAAAAATAACATGTATCATAACATTGAAATGTTTTTACAACATAAAAAACAAGTCATCCATAAGCATATCACCATAGCTTATCACTAAGGTTTCATGAATGGAAATTACAAAGGTTATTAACCAAGGAATAATAAAACATGTCATCTCTAGAGATTAAATTATTTACCCAATGCATTGGAGTGATATCAGGGTGTACTATTCATAAGTATTAATTTCATGTGATCCACATTGATCATAATAAATCATTTTGTCAATAACCTGAGGAGTATAAAGTACAGGGTTTATATAAAAGCATAGAGTAGGTAAGTGCTTAAAAGATTGACCATAACATCATTTTTAACCCAAAAAAAAGGAATTTGGATTTCTTATATGTAAATACCCAAATAAATCTTATTAACATCTAGGTGAATACCCATAGATAAATAAATAGTTTGGGTACTCACAATATAATAATTTCTTAGGTAAAAGAGAGGTATTTGAGAAGTATATTCGGTAGTATGACAGGTATAAAACATGGATTAAGAAATGGGTAAAATGATAGAGAATAAAATTATCACATTGATAAAACTTTATTTTAACATTAAGGGTATGATCAAAATCATAATAAAAGAAAGTAACTTAGCCTTAAAAATATGTACAAAAAATAATTTCTTGAATGGAAAAGAAGATGACAAGAACTCCATTACTTTGAAGAGTTTCTCCAAAATCATAAGGATGTAACTGTGGGGATTTAATGACACCTTGGGGGATCTTTGGGAGGAAAAATGACCATAAAATTATGGAGTATGGATTGGTAGTGAATTGGAAAGGTGAAATGGATGAGTATTTATAGTAAAAGTGGAGGAATTATTTAATAATTTCCAAATGTTGGTCTTCGAAATCTAAGTTGTGGAAAATGAAAAACCATTGGCTTACCCATGGTTTTTTATCATGGTTTTTGAAATCTGGGTCACAATTTATGATATTTTAATCCATTAGAACCTAACACCATTTTTTAATATTTATTTGGACATGGAAAAGTAAATTTTCCACAAAATAATGTTTTTAAAATCAAATTTTCCATTTTAGACTTTGGAAAGTTACATATATATTTGGAAATTGATTAAAAGATATTAAATACTTAATATTAATAAAATAACTTGTTTTAGATCTTGGATTGTGGTTAATTAATTATTACCCTATTGTGACATAAATATGAAGTTATAAAACATACCGAAAACCCAAAACTATCAATTTATTATTCACTAAAAATTAAAGTATTTTAGAAAATTATAAAAAATTCAAACTAAATTAATTTCAACATTTTTATTTCAAATATAATATTTATTTTATCAAAATGATTATCTAAATATGATAATTTTAACTTTTTAATATAAACAACCTTGTTTATTTAAAAATATCAGTTTTTATAACACAGTATAATTTATAACACTTATAAAAATCTCCTAGGACATTATAAAATTATTTTATCATTTATATTTAAATAATATTTTATTTAAATATTATTTAATTAAAATATATAATTTATAATACTTGATTTTATTATAAAAATGTACATATTTTCTATAAATAAAATAATGTTTATTTGTGTCTAATAATCAATTTATCAAATTAATCTTACTTAAACATGTATTTTATTAAACAAAATTATTGTCAAAATGGGATTGATGGAATAAAAACTTTACTTATACAAGGAAAATTACACTTAAAGTAACTAATTCCTCGATATGTAACCCCTTATTACATACAAAAATGCACTAAGGGTTAGGTGTGTGATATTGATAGTTTCATGGGGAGGATCGGCTAACATTGAACGAGTGGTAATCACCACTAACTTGATCTTCCCCCATAGGTGATTTCATTCAATCCTCACTTGTTGAAGCTTGGCTTGGGATTGGTCAAGAGAGAAACCCACTGAAACTACCTCCCTCCCATGTTTTGACAAATGCACTTCAAACAGTATGAATCTAATGTTGAGGTCATCGTTTCTCCTTTATGCGTCAATTTTCATTTTTCATTACTACTTGAAAAAACTAATTATAAAAGTAAAATTATTAAAATAGCTATAGTTACAAATGGTCAAAAAGACCAATGGTTATATCGACCAATTTTCATATTACTATTCCAATGATTACATTGATCCCTATAAATACTACTTCATTCTTTCACTCAATATTCACTATAATTCCTTCTAAGGTTATATTTTCATTTGTTAATATGTTGATTGGTTTACTAATATTTTTCTTTGTTTATATAGTGTTATCCGTGGGGTCTATCCATATTTTACCATTTTATATTTTAGATTTTATATTTTATTATAATTATAATGTTTTTAATTTTCATTAGTTTTATAGCTGACTAATATAATGATCTTTATTTAATGAGAAAAGGTTTTCTTATTTTCCCTATTTTTTAATTGTATATTATTATATAATATAACACACATTTTTTTAGGAAACAAATACCATTTAAATTGCTCGGGTTTTTACACTACTGATACGGATGCTCCTATATTAACATACCCCATCATTGAGCTCAACTAATATGATAGGTGGAACTCCAACTATTATACTGATATTGGGTAGGAGAACCCATGTTAATGTTCTACATCGGAATAGGTCCTCCATCACTTCCTATCTATCGAGGGTTCTTACAGAACCTCTATATGTATCATATCCTTTTTCAAGCTCAACACTCTACTGGTGGTTGAAGACACAAACCACCCATGTGACCAGGATTTGTTCACTAATAGAAAAACACCCTATTTCTACCCATAGAGGTTGATCTTATCCCCTAACTACTCCACCTACCACCAACTTTGTGAAATTTATCATAACATCACTTATTACTATTAGAGTAAATACCACCAGATCTCCCAACTGAAACTGTTTTTCCACTACTAGAAGCCTCCTTTGGGTTTCCCTTAGAAATGAGATCCTGATTCACTACCTCAACAAACTTTTTTAAATGAAAGATATTCACCTAGGACTTGATCTCACATCTAAGTCGATACTAAAAATGTTTTTCCATAGCTTCCTCATCCCCTGAAAAAGTGGAAACAAAGCACTTCAAGTCGGTGAAGTGGATAGTATAATTCATCATTAACATAGTCCCTTAGGTCAACCACATAAACTCTTCAACTCTCTCTGACATCAAGTTCTCTAGGAAGAAGTGTTCAAAGAACTTCTCCTGGAATTACTTCCATAAAATCCCCTCTAACTTCTCATCTCATGCTTGAATATCCTACCAGTGCTTCGCTGGTCCTTTCAATATATAATCTTCCAACTTAACCCTATTTTCTAGAGGAGTATCCAAGTGATCTAGATTCATCTGGGTAGATTAAGTCTAGATCTTAGATTCCTCAATACCACCCTCTCTAACAAATGTCAAAGGATTTTATAGCTAGAACTCCCTGGTCATGTCAAACAAACTCAGTGAATCCCACCCTAGGTCACTTTCCATAAACTACATAAAGTGATCAAAATTCTTGTGGACTATTATTTTGACTTTTCACTCAGAACCAATGGGGGTTATAGTTCCACTACCAGAGGACCATTCCAAGCAATGTCCTCATGTCGCCCCACTAGTAAATGTCATTATGTAGGCATCCATCAAAAAATACAAACACACTTTCAGGTCACATAACACATAGTTTTCATAGTTACGTAAAAGAGGGGTCAAGATAACCATATAAAATCTACTACGTATACACCATCCTAACAGACATCATCGCAACACTATCACTAACCCCAAAAATATTTATCTAGGGCCACTTGTTAACTCAAGATAAAACAAATTCCCAATTTACAATATTTTTGTTTGAAGAAATTTTAACCGTTTCAATTAACATATTTCAATTTAAAACTATTTAAACCTCTTTATTAGAAAATATCTATTTAAAAATATTAAAAGAAATGGAAAATCATTTTATTTTCTACAACCCAAATTCTCTATTCCAAGGCAACTATCCAAAACATTTTTTCCATATATCCCAAACATGATGCATGTTAGATAAATGCCCTGGTTCCTAATATGATGCATTCATGTAAAAATATCATGCCATACCGACCCATGAGTAAAATCTCATAAAATGGTAACATCACACATCAAATATATCACTCAAGGTGAAATAGCATTTCAATTGTAACAAGTGAACATCAAGAACTGAAATCCCACCTTGGGAACTTGGGTTTTTCCTCACACCTAGCTTAGATACTCCAATGAAATATCTTACTACCAAATCCTAAAAAATCCTTGACTCTTTTATACCTTTCCTAAATAGAGAAAAAGTAGAAAATAAACTCCTATGATACCACTTCGTAGCATCCTATCCCAAGAGACGCTAAACTAGTTCCCTGATCTGGTTCACCACATGACTTTAGGTGCACCACCCCATACACTAGAGTTTTTTGAATAACAGGGTGGGTCTAATGAGGAACATGGGGAGAATATACCATACTTACCATATTAATAAAATAGTAAAAATAAAATGAAATAATGAAAAACAATATCCAGTAATAAATATCCATCACACAACCATGTCCAAAAACTTGGTGAATGGCCAGAAACTAATGTAGTAAAACATTCCATGTCATAGTAGTGTCATATGTCAACGTAAACCCAATAAAAACACAATAATAATCCCCAAATATGTTCCTAACATCAATTCTAGTTCCCTCATCCATGCTCAATATCAAGTCCTAGATCAACCATTTATCATGGGCTTTTTCACTTATCCATACCTCCAACCACAAAGTCTACTTGGGTACCAACAGTGACCTGAGTAGGGTATGAGTACAAATAAATAGGACACCACCAATGGTGTTTAAATTAATATCTAGTCTAAAAATATTTCTTGAATATGTAAAACATAAATAATAAATAGTTCTAATAAGATAACAAGTTTTATAATTAAACAGTATTCAATTACCCTTATGGGACCTCGGGTTCCAAGTGGAACCTAATCCAGTCAAGCTTAATTATACCCATGTTTTTCATATGAAACGTATAACATAGGGATCACATATTGTAAACAAGTATCATTATCCAAATAATCCAAACTATGGATATAAAATTTCATATCTGAAAATCCCAATTAATTATGTGGAGCACTATGTATAACATCTTAAACCAAAGGGGTATGAAGTAACATTTCCAAAAAATCCTAATAAATGATTACAAGAACAATTTCCAATGTCCATTAACCATTTGAATTGACAAAAAACTTCCAAGGTTCAATTTACTTGACATTTTTAATGCATTAAATCAATAAGGGTGTACCGCTTTCATTTATCATTATTCCCATGATCTATTACATCAAACACCTAAAACCAAATCCTAGGAATAAATAATTTAACCATTTATTCATAATATATGGCTATTTAGGTTCATTAATACCATTAAACAACATTAACATTCCCCTTTAACCAGTTACCCTCTTCTTCCCTTTACCATGTCTTAAACAAATAAATTCAAAATTTAATCCAAACAACCCCTTATGCCATGATAATGAGAAAAATAATAATTACAACTAGTTTAATCTCATGAACCCTATATTCCATTATTTTCCATTTTGTTTCACCATTTTCAAGGATTTTTTACACCCCTTATGTGGTTATAGGCCTGGTCTCATAATAATAAACAAACCCAATGGGATCTGTGAAGGGTATAACACAAAATTTAAACCCCAACCTATTATTCTTAGTAGAGGAAACAATTTTTTAACATGTTGGTGCAATATCACATACCACATAAACTTGAAAAAACATTAATACTATATAAAATAGCTTTCATACCACCTAACTTATGCTTATAAACAACCTCTCATCCAACCTCAACCCTTGATTCAATCTAGAATATCCAAAAAACAAAAATAAACCTATACATGGAAATATATCTCATGATATTTATAATTATTTGAATAACCAAGTTGTGAGTCATCTATAAAATAGAAGGAAATGGTCTCATATAATTACCTAGGGATTTGAATCATGTGAAAAATCTCCTCAAACATGATTTAATTGAAGGGGATCCATCCTAAGGAGAGAATGGATAAATTGTTTCTCACTATAGGCTTCTAAGAGTAAAATGAGCATGGAAATTAGGTTAGATCATATTAAGGTTAGGGAGATCATAAAGTTGTCACTTTTAATAAGGTGCACAGTTAGGATGCATAGTTTTTCAAACCATGTTCCAATCTTGTGGTCTCCTCTTTCCAAGGGGAAACTAATTCTTATGTTTTTTCTTCTCCACCAGCACGGTTTTTCAAACCATACAGAAGTCAAATGATCTCCTCTGTCTAAAGGGAGATCAAGTCCCGTGGTATCCTGATCCACCTTTCATGTTTTGTAAACAATTCACCTTATTTAACTATGTCGTATGGTCATGGTTCATTATTATCAATAATTATGCACTAACCATATTACATGCATTATAAACCCATATTTCTCTAATTTCCAATTTCCAAACCTATGGGATGCTATTGAGACCTTCCTTACTCCTGGGTATCATTCCGCAAACCATTTAAAAGGATCTTAAACAAAAATAAAATAAAAAAATACCATGTAAAAGGGTCGGGATCTTACATATTTCAACACATGAGGTTGATACAATCATGTGTAAGGTTTTGATAGATCACTGGTGTGACCTCTTAAGGTTTGTAAAAGACCTCACAATGATGGTTCATGTCCTTGTAATGTTTGTGTGAGGGATCATAAGGTTGGGGTTCTATGTTTTGAGGTTTGTGACTCATCATAAGGTTGGTGTAATCTTCCTAAAAAGTTTGTACATGCTTTATAAGTTTGATCAAGAGTTCACCAGGCTTTATATAGTTCTCTTGTAGGAGCTATGTTATATTTTATCTATTAGAAAATGTGATTTTTTTGTCAAAATATTTTAGTGGAGATAAACACACCAAATTTTATGGAAGATTCAATTCATGATATTTCGATTATCTTAAAGGTAATTTAGTCTAATTTTGATGAACCCTAAATTAAAATGATACATTTAATAGAGGGTAAAACATCTTCAAGACGCATGTAGTCTTAAATAAACTAGTTGGTCAAATTATGGAAGATTAGGTTGTTTCCTAAAGATTTTATTATGGAAGGAGAGTGTTTCTGTATAAGGAATGTTTCTTTTTATGACATAAAAACTAGAAGGGAAATAAAAAAGGAGGATTCCATTTTTACAGCTAAATGAGGAATATTTCTATATTAACATTGAGAATTTTAAAAAGGGATTTCCTAAATTTTCCTCAACATTTTTTGAAGAAATAAATTGGAATTGGACATTATAGTTTTCCATTACTGAAAAAAAGGATAGTATTTTCATACTTATAGGCTAGTATATTGAAAATGAATGGGAGGGTGTTTTTCAAAGATTTTTTCTCACTAGGATATCATCAAAAATGTTTTTAAGTGTTGCACCAACCTATATTATTTTTAACATTTATAGTGTATAGATAAGAATAAGTTCATTAGAGGAGCAGTGTTTTTTTATCTATGAATTAGAGTAGTTTTTTAATTTATTATTAGTGAGGGTTATAAACTTAGATGGTCTGTGCCATTTCACCTTTATGTAAATAAACCAAAACATGTTCACTTTAGTGTCTTAGGTTCATAGAAACATTTCCATGCATGCTCTTCAGATTAGTAAATTCTGGTAAAAGAAGTAAAAATCCATGTGTTTCATTTTTACTACAATCATTCCTTTAGAGATTTGGTGAGAAAGGGTAAATATTATTCCTATAAAAGAGATAAAAATATTGGTTTCATGTATTTATGTTTAAATTAAAATACCTTGATTCACCCCCCCCCCCAAGGGCATATCCTTTTATTGGTAATAATAAATGGTATCAAATATAAGTCTTTGGGTGAGGTTTTATCTCTCTTCGAGGCATGTTAACTTTCATTAAACACAAAGAGATTCTCTATTTTAAATGAAGTAATTTATATTTATGGAAAAATTGAATGGAGTGTTATATTTAGTATTTGGTTATAGATGTTTACAAAGAGGAAATATAAGGGATCATATATACCACGGAGAGTTTAGTTATTTTGGAGAAAGATCATAAAGAGTTTTATGTGTATACCAAGGTGATTAATTCCTTATAGAGATATTTAGCTAAACCTATTTATAAAAAAGTAATGTCATGTTGGACCTCATATGAAATGTGTAAGAAGCTTCTAAATACCTATAAATGTGACTCAAAAGTTTGTAAAAAAAGATATAACTATTACCAAAAAAGTATGAAGATATAAGAATGATCCTGAATGTGATAGTTGATTCATTTTTTTATTATAAAAATTCTCATGTGGACGATGTGAATAGTCTCAAGAAGAGCATTGATGATATAAAAAATTTCAAAGGAGTTTGAGGAATATTACCACCTAATTTCATTCTGAAAGTATTGGTTCAGGATATAAAGATATGAATGAGGTAATATTGGAAAACCTACATAGCACACATGTGGTATATGAAATGAGAAAAAATGATAATGAGTATATTCCAAAAGACAGTTATAAAGAGATACCATTCAAGGCTGTGAAGAAAATCTCAATCAAAGATGAACCTGAGGATGGAGAATTTGATGAAATGATGTACTTTCTTTCCTATAACATAAAAAAAGGACATGGTAAATTTAAGGGTATGCTAGCACTCACTTGTTTTTAATGTGGTTAAGTCAAGAATCCAATGACTAGGTGTCCCAAGAAGTTTTGGGATGATTATGAGGAAGAAAAACCCATGAAGAAATCATTTAAAGACATGATCAGCAAGAATAAACCATAGAAACAATTCTTCAGTGGGAAGATCATACTTTCAAAAAAAGATTATATAAATAATAATAATTAAAGGAGTTTGAGGGTTGTAGAGATCTTAGTGAAGAGTTCATTTTGGTTATTGTAGACAAGAAACAAGTGGAGGATGGTAATGATGAATATGTTGGAATTGAGGGAAGAGTTGATATTGAAGCTGGAATGGAGGCATACCTTGAGAAGATTAACATATGGAGAGTTAAAAAAATTAAATATAATAGTGTTTTACTTGATTCTAAGCTCTATATATAGAAATAAGAAATGGAAAAGTGTAAATTGAAAGTGGATATTTAAAAACTCAAATCTGGAAATTTTGTAAACTATGGGAAAGAAGTTGATCTCCAAATCAAAATTAATGAATAGGCATAGATTGTTAATGGACTCACTTACACGGTAAACTAAAGGGCCAAAATAATTGATGAACTTGAAATTGATATAATGACATGTTTATACAAGTGTGAATATCAAGAAATACTCTACTCCTGGTATGAATTCGGGGAGTTTGAGTGCTTTATCTCATAAAGTGGCTAAGGGAGTTCATGAGGTGTCCACTAAAGAAGTTATTTTTGTAACAAATGTGTCCCAAAGATAGCACAGACACCCCGACTTTAACATGGTCATCAGGTCCTGGCCCACCAGGTACCACCAGTTGCCCCAAAGACACATGGTCGCCACCCAGGGGGCCACCCACATGCTCGAACAAGTCATGTGACTAATAACAGTCCCCACAGGCCAACACATATCCTTTCCAGTGTGATTTTTCCTCACTCACAAACTCCTTGGGAAACTGTCTAGAAGGTCACTCATCCTGATCACTACTTCAGGTCAAGCAAGCTTAACTGTGGAGTTCTAATCAGGTAGGCTCCTAAAAAGGAATGTGTACCTTGTTGACATGAGTCATATAATTTAGTTATTTAACACTTTATTATTCTGGGGTGTTACATTCACCCCCCTCCCAAGAAAAACACCCACGTTGTGGGCCCTACATCTCAACCCAGGCAGTGCACCGCACTTAAGGATGGGTACCAACTCTGATACCAAATGTAACAACTAGGTCTTAGTGACATCACATACACCCCGCCTTTAACATGGTCATCAGGTCTTGGCCCTCCAGGTACCACCAGTTTCCCTACAAATACGTGGTCCTCTCCCTAGGGCTCACCCACATGGTTGAACGAGTCATCTGACTAATGACAGTCCCCACAGGCCAATACATGTCATTTCTAGTGTGTTTTGTTCTCACTCACACACACCCAGGGAAACTTCCCAGAATGCCACCCATCCTGGTCACTACTTCAGCACAAGAACGCTTAACTATGGGGTTCTGATTAGGTACGCTCTTGAAAAGGAAGGTGCACCTTATTAACATGTGTCATATCATTTAGTCATTTAACCCTTTATTATTATGGGGTGTTACAATTTTCATCCCACATGTTCAACATTTTAAAGAAAAATAAAAATTAGTGGTGGAGATTGATCAATATCAAAGATAAATGGTGGTTAAATAAAAACCCTAAGCACCAACACACTAAAATAATATTGAGTTTTATAACCCTAAAAGACTACAATTAATATAGAAAATGGTATAAATAAGATACCAAAATTCTGGTTTTTTTGTTGTGGTAATATGGGATAAACCTAATATGTGTTCTCTATTATGAAGAGATAGTTAAGATATTAGTAAATAAAAATACATATGAGTAGGAATACATATTCTCAATATAAATCTAATGGCTATTGCTTTTGTTGTAAAGGTTTTGGACGTAAAGAAGTGATTTTTCTATAAAAATCACAAAGAAATGTGCCAAAAGGGACCCAGAGAAGAAGTATATAGAATCAGAAAATGTCATCAAATAGGATAAAAACACAACACATATTTGTGGCATTAAAATATGAGGAAGAAAGCAAGGAGTTGGTTTTAAGGTAATCTTTCTCATCATGCGATAATTTAATCAATGGTCATGGGTCAATACATGTTAAGTGGAAAAGGATATTATTACTAAAATTGATTTAAGAGCAATAGATAAAGATAGAAATTGGATTGTAGACATTGGTTATACATCTCACATGGTGGGTAATAAATACCTTTCCACTAGCATTAAATATGATAAATATGTCTTAGTCTGGATTGGAAATGATGAATGGCTTAAAATTATTGGCTCTAACAAGGAAAAAATTGGTGGAAAAATATAAGGCATGTGAAATTATTTCTAGTTAGTGGTATCAATCATATCTTACTAAGTCTATGTCAAATTTTTTAAATAGGGATAAATTGGAATTCAATAAGAAAATTTTTAATTTTAAAGGAAGTGATGGATCAGTTGTTTTATAAGGAATGAACACAAAGGAGGACCTCTATCTTATTGATAAAGAAGAAAACAGGTGTATGTTGTCTAAGGAATAGGAAAATAAATTGTGGAGAAAATAGTTTGGATATTTGTGTCGCAAATATTTATAGAATTTGGAAAATAATGAAGGTGCTCAAGACCTCTCTAAGATTACTTGTGATCACACACATTCATGTGATAATTTTAAAAGGAGAAATATTATTATAAAAATGTACCAGCCAAATAATGAAAAATCATCATGGTTACTCTAGATATTACAAAGGTATGTGTGTTTTTTAGTTAAATAGAAAGACTTATATGGGAAAAGGTATGATTATTATTCATTTATGACTATAGCAGGATGGCATGGCTTACAGTGATAACCCACAAACTAAGGTACTCAATTATATTACCCAATATCAATGGGAAACTAAAAATATACTATGTTTTAAAAAATTAGGATCTCTACATCAAAAATGGTATAGAGTTTAATAATATTTATGTGGAAGTTTATCTTATAAATAATCAGATGCAACATCAAATTTTACTATCAAGGTCTCCCCAATAAAACAAATTCATTAGATAGAGAATGGGATAGTCAAAAACATTTCTTAGACTATGATCATAGATAAGAATTTTCAAAAAGAATATTATAAGGAGGAATTTATAAAATCATTATACATATCCAATAGGTATTTTATATGTCCAAATAAAGATAATACCTCCTATGAAACATGTTATAGGAAAAATCTTGCACTAAAATATTTTTTTTGTTGATATAAAATGTGTTATTCACAAAAAAGAGAAGAATATGAAGTTAGAATTTCATAAGGATAAAAGTTTTTTCATTAGATATTAATAAAAAAAGAAATATTTATAAGTGATCCAAAAAAATACTAATAAAAATATTTGAAATACAATATGTAACAATTTATTAAAGAGACTGTATTTTTGGAACATATATAAATATTTTACATTCTATTGAGAAACTTTCACAGAAAAATAGTACAAATATTGAAGAAGAAATTAATTTTTATGTGTGAAGATTAATATGATTTAAAGGATGTGTGTATAAATAATAAGAGATATCTAATTATAAGAAAAATACAATAGGGACAACAGTTACAAGTAGAAAATTCAATAGGATGTAAATCATAGAGAATAATATTGTTAGAAACTAGACAATCCTAGTTCTAAATAGGAGGATTAAGGCTCTATAGAAAACTTATTATTTATCTATATTAAAACCTAAAAACTTTGAATAAGATACAATGGATGATATTTGGGCCAAGTCTACACATGAGAAACTTGACCAAATTGAAAAAAACCTAACTTCAAAATTTATTCCAAGGCCAAAGAACAAAAACATTATTTGAATCAGGTTTATTTTCCAAAATAAACTCAATGGATATGGAAAAGTAAAAATAAAAATATCACATATAGTACAAAAGTTTTATTCCCAAATAGAAGGAACTGATTCGGATAAATCTTCTTCACCAGTGGACCAGTTGGAAACTATATAATTATCCTTGGAAATGGTGGTGGAAAGTAGATTCAAAGTATATCCAGTGGATTTCAAATAAAAATTATTGAACAGAGTCCTTGGAGAAGAGTTTTTTATTAAACAAAAAAATGGGTTTCTTACTGATAAGGATGAAAATAAAAAAAATGGTTAATAAAGGCCTTGTAGATCCTAAATCAAGCACTAAGAAATTAGTATTTATGGCTTGATCAATATCTGAGAAAGATAAGATTTTAAAGAGGTGGAATTGACCACAAATTTTATGTAAATAACAAAAATAATAAAATTATTTTGGTGTTTATTTATGTGTATGGAATAATTTTTGAAGCGTCTAATGAAGAAAAATGTAAGTTATTTTCATATTACATGAGATGTGAATTCAAGATACTTTTGATTGGTGAGATAAAATGATTCTTGGCTTATTGGGGGTTCAAGGGAATAAAATCACATTCATTTATCAAAAAAAGTCAAAGTGGTACTAAGAATGTTTAACATGGAAGATTAAATACCAATGATGACTTTGGTGGAGATCTAGATAAATTATTAAAGTATTAGGATGGAAATCAGGTTGATGTGACCTATTATAGGAAAATCATTACTATTTTGTTGTATTTGATAAACACTTGACCGAATATTGTTTTTTCTACTAGAAAAGTTTACCACTATCAAATCTTCCCCAATTAAATCTATATGCAAGATATAATGAGAATAATTCCTTATATTAGTCTCATGGTGGAGTTTTGGTTGTTTTATTATAGTCATTCATAGAAATAGTTATTGGGTTATATAGATGTGGATTAGGAATTTTCAGTGGATGAACAAAAGTCAAAGTTTGGAGGTTTGTTATATCTTTCCATTTCTTGTATCTCTTGTCTAATTAAGAATAAATATTTCATTACTTTTAGAATGTTGGAGGATGAATATGTAGCAGTCACTCACAATTGTACCCAGTTAATATAGATGATCCAACAACTTGCAGACATTAGGTTAGAATTGGACTCTCTTATTCCCATAAAGTGTGATAAGTCTTGTGTTATAAATCATATAAAATATCACATTCATAATTCTAGGATAAATAATATCAAAATCAAATTCCATTTTATCAAGGAGAAGGTGGAGTAATAAATTTTGAAGTTTGAGAACGTGTCAACACAGTATCAAGTAGTTGATATTATGACTATGGCATTACCCAGGATAGATTTTCAAAGGCATTGGTTGGCACTTGGAGTACAACAGAATCCCTCTAACTAAATGAGTTAGATAATGGACCCCCACTACCCCATGTAAATTGATTTTCTAGAAATGAATTTCTCTTTAAATTTTTCAACAAAGAGGGATAAGGTGTTATTATTTTTTAGAGAGAGTTTGTTCAAGAATTTTCCTAACTATCAATAAAGGGGGTAATAATATTTTACAAAGGGGTGCTTAATTGAATAATTAGGGGAGCAGTGTCTTGGTAAATAGTGTTATAGTGTTGAGGTGAATGAAATTCCATGGGATTTTTCATTAGGATCTTTCCATTTAAATATTGTTTCTCACACCAATATTGACTCGAGTGGGGTTATATTTGACGTTAAGTGAATCATTAATACACTTCTTGATGGGAATAATATAAAGATGTGGTTTTGATTAGATCTATTTGATTATAAAATTCCTTAAAGGTTAAAGTGTTTAATCTATTTAAAGTTTTAAAAAAAATAAAAATAGGAACATTGTCATAAAAAATAACCTTAGAGTGTTCTTTGAGTTTTTGTTTTTTTTTTTTGAAAATGATATAGAAGGAATCTTAATTTTAATCTATTTCAATGTGAAGATATCATATTTTTAGGGTTGAAAGAGGTTTGTGGAACTTTTTTGAAGGCTGAAGGAAGTTTTCCTACATGTAATTTTGAGAAAATCATTCATATGGTTGAGACAGACCACAAACACAACCTCATAAGGTTGGGACAAGAACTTATAAGATTGGTTCATGCCCCCAAAATGTTTGTGCAAGGGGTCATAAGTTTCAAGAATTATTTTGTATAGTCAGTGCATCCCACTATAAGGTAGTTATGAACTAATCATAAGGTTGAAATGTTCTTTATATGGTTGGTTGGGAGTTCACGAGGATTTTTATGATTGTCTAGCAGTAGTTTTGGGTATATTTTATTAATTATAAAATATGATTTTTTCTTTATACCATATTTTAATGGATATAATAACACCAAGTTTCATGGGGGATTCAATCCATTATATTTGTTTTATCTTATGAATGATTGGGGTTTATTTTGTCAAATCCAAAATGATCACACTACAATTCATGAAAAACAAGACAAGCATTGTGGAGAGTGAAGCATCTTAGAGATGGGTGTATTATTTGATTAACTATTTGTTCATAAGTTGGTAGATTAGGTTTTTGTCTGAAATTTTCATCATGGAAGTAGTATTTTTCTGTATAAGAAAGTTTTCTTTATATGACACTAAAAGTAGAAGAGAAATATAAGTATAAGGAGGACTTAGTTTTTAGATCTAAATAAGGAATATTTTCAAATAGAAACAAAAAATCTAAAAAGGGGTTTCCAAAATTTTTATCAAAACTTTTTTAATAAATGAAGAGAATCAAGTCATTCTATTTTATCATGATAGAAAAAATAATGAGAGGAGTTCCAGGATTATAGGATGGAAAGGATGACGAAAATGAGGTAGTTGGTTTTCCAAGATTTTTTTTCACTGGAATCTTATCCACACAGTGTTGAGGTTATACAAAAACCTATTGTATTTTATTGTTTATAGTTTTTTTAGAAGAAGTTCATATGAAGAGTAATTATTTTCTATTTGTGAAGTAGAGTAGTGTGTTGTTTTATTTCTAGTAAGGGTTGTAAAATTAGTGGTTTATTACAACCTCTTTATTATGTTACCAAACCAAAATTAGTGAGATTTAGTGTCTTGACTTCATAGGAACATTTTCATGAATGTTCCTTGGATTATCCTATTTGGTTTAACAAATTAAAAATACATTTTTGAAATTTTTACTGGTTTCATCAAACCATAGAGTTTGTGAGAAAGATAGAAGAGTGTTCCTATAAAAAAGATAAAATTATCGATTTTAAGGATTTATTTTTGAATTTCAATTCTCTTCACCCCCTTCAAGGTGTCTCCAATGATTGGGACTAAAAATGTGACTATTTCTCAATGGAGAAGTAGTGTTGTGGTTAAATAAGGTAGACTAATAATGTATTCACAAATAAATATAATTGAGATCGAGTTATTGAAAACAAAAATTATATATATAAGGGTTGAATGTGTGTGATGGATGGGTAAAGGAAAGCTATATGGGTGATATTTAAAGGGGGAGAATTAGAGTGAGAGGTGATCATCGATTAAGTCATCATCAGTTTCATGGAGAGAAGGAGAGGCTCAGCTATATGAGATAATGCGGTGCAATGGAGGGAGTAATTTTAGTTAGTATGATGAGGATTGTGAAAGTGAAAAAAATAGGGAGAGGGGCTAATGACATTGAGTGATTTAGATAAAAGAAAATAGAAAAGAGTGGGGGATAGAAATGGGTGCGTTCATGTAATGAACCAAATTTTTATAAATGAAATTTACCTTCTGAATGAATATATATCTATTTATTAATATAATATAGTATAAAATAAATAGATAATAGTTTATTTCATTAATTAAGAACATTAAATTTAGTCAACAGTTAAACCCAGTAAAATTCAAAATAAGAAAATAGGAAAATAAAAAGAAAAAAATAACTATAATAGGAAAATTTGGATCATCTCAATATTTTAGGATTATCACACTCACAAATAACACTTTAAAAAATAAAAAAAATTAGTAAGGTAATATTCATTCTTAAAATAGAAAATATTAAATCAATATAGAAATTTATGTAATGGATGAATGAATAAAATATAATTTACTTATATGAAGTATAAACTCATTATGAATATTGGGAATTATGATCATTTGGAATTATGATCATTTGGAATCATGACCTTTGGGCATTATGACCATTGGGAATTATGACTATTGGGAATTATGACCAATCAGAATTATGACCATTGGTACCATAGCCATTATAATGTGAATGTTATAATCAGTGTATATTAAGTGTAATTAAGAGAACTAATTGATGTAGAATAGAGAAATGGTGGCCTCAGCTTATAGAACCATTCCTTACGAAGCTCGTTTATTATAGCTTAGTAGGGAGGTACCATCGATGGGGATTATACTTGACCAAGCACAAGAAAACATTCAACATGTAAGGCAAAAGAGGAAACACCTACGGGAAAAGTTCAAGATAGTAGAGATCACCACTAGATCGATGTTAGCTGAGCCACCCCATAAATGTACCACCATCGCACACCATACCCATATGGAATATTCTAATGTAATAAGGGGTTATATATCAAGACCTTGGTATTATAAATTTGTAGTTTTATTTTTATAAATTAAATAGTGGCTTCTTAAATCCTGTGTTTATTATTATTATATAAAATACACATGAATATAAGATGAATATGATAAATATATTTTTTGACACATAGAAAACATAATTATATTTTTTAAAAATATATAATTTAAATTAAAATATGATTTAATAATGAATTAAAGAATTTTAAATAAAATTTATTTTCATGAAATAGTCTAATAAAACACTATTTATTTAAATATAAAGGTAAATATAAATTTATAATATCCTAGGTAAGTTTTTATAAGGGTTATAAAGATGATTATTTCATAAAAACTATTTTGTAAATAAATAATGATTTTTATTTAATATTTTAAATTATCATATATAGAAAATTATTTTAATAAAATAGATATCATTTTTTGAAATTATCAAATTGAAATTATTCAGTACTGAATTTTTCATAATTTTCTAAGATAATAGATTTTTTGGATAAAAATTAAATATGGTATGAATTTACAGTAAGTATTATGACATAATAATAACCTAAAAGTGATGCAATAAATTCTATAAAAAAATTTCCCAACCAAAAAAAAATTTCTCTATTAAAATAAGGTATTTTAATGTGATAATATTATTTTTCAAAACCTATAAAGAACCTTTTAAAACCTAATGGATATTTTAATATTTTTAAAATAATTATGTATAAACTTGACTCACCTATATGTCATGAAAGATATTTTTTTAATGATTTTTGTTATTAAATAAATAAAATATTAAAAACCACTTCTCCTTAGAAAATACCATGTGAAAAACCATAGTAATCCCAATGGTTTTTTATTTTTTATTAACTAGGTTCCCAAGTCATAAGTTTAGAAATTAATAAATCCCCTATATTTTTCTATAAATAACCACCAATTCTCCCATTCCTATCCACTCCAAAGACTTTGGGAACTAATTTCCTCTCATTTTCCATCTCTATATTCTTTATAAGGAGTTTTTAATGTTCCATGTAGCTCTTCTCTATATTTAAGAAGAAACCTCTCGAGGTAATGGATTCTTTTCATATCTCCTTTTATTCAAGTTCTTCCTTGGTAATAATCATTTTTATTTTCAAATTATTAGATTTAAATGTGTCCATAATCATTACGTTAATTTTCATATGACTCCTTATTAATGAGATACTACCTTTATATCTCATTAACCTCATTTCATTATCCATTTTATATACCCATTATACTGTCAAAATCAATCCTTAATTATCCATGTCACTTATTTTTATTATGAATACCTAATCCTATTCTCATTCAAGGTTATTCATATAAATGTAATTTTAATTCATTGACTATATATTTTCATGTTTTAATCTCACAATACCTTAATCTAGGTTTAAAATGATTAAAGTTTCATGTCTTTAATATCTTATGAAATCAATTACTTTTATGTGAAACTTGTTCTCATTCACCACTGGTTATTAATGAAATGTTATGATATATTATCTATGTTACACACATAAATTTAGACATATAAATGTTGTTCTCTGATATCACTCTAATTCATTGGGTAATGTTTTCATCTTATGAGATACTATCTCTGGTTCATGGATGGTTAGCCTAAGAAAAATGTGTTATGATTTCTTGGTGGTTAACCAAGACTTATAATAATGATGTCACATTTTATATTATTTCCACAATCCTATGATACCATGATTTTATGATATAATTTTCTTATTTCATTCTTCCATGCGATTATATATGATTCTTACCTATTTATTGTATCATTATATGCCTCTTGAATCACATGTATCATTTATCATCATATTATAATTTGATTATTCCTTTACTGGGATTTATATCTCACATATTCCCTATATATGTCCCTAGGCTATCCTATGTAGTATTAATATTTTAAATGAAACTAGGAGTGCATTATAGAGATTTAAATAAGGATATTTATTTTTATTTTAAGTTAATGGTTAATGTATATAATTTCCCAAAGATAATAAGCCTATCGATTTTATGGAATTGTATTATATGGATATTTATGTTAAAAATCATGAAATAAAATGTTCTAGAAATATGGGTTATTTAGTTCGTTTCAAATAAAGGTGTAGTTATTTTTTGGTATTAGGATTGAGAAAGAATTAGTGAATACCCTGGAGAATAATCTAATATAGGAAAACACCCCTAAATTTTTTTGAATTATAGATTGTGTGGTTTTTTATAAATTACATCCCTATATAGATACTACCAAGTGGATTTATTTGTGGCACAAATGAACCTAGGGTTAATCACCCAAAAAAAGGCTAGTTGAGTATTGAACCAATATTTACTCATTGCATGACGAGTTGATATAAGACTTAACACCTAGCTAGACACTCTTGAAGGATATGATTCAGATAATTATTATGTTATTTACAAACTATTATGAAGGATTTGGATATAATGATAGGTTATAGAACTTAATAGAAAATAGACTAAGGATAACATAGATTGAAACTTAGAGATTCATAAGTTATAGTATATATTTAATTCCTTATAAGTTAATTATTTTCTATTTTTATATTCTTATTTAATAATATATCAACATACCAAACTTTCCTTTATTTTAGAAAATGGTAGGAAATAGGAGGAATCATGTGAACAACATATGTGATGGGCAATGTGGTGATTTCCCTAATGTGATGAGAGTTGGATTTGATAACTTTATGGAAATAGGAGGAATCATGTGAACAACATATCATGGAAAAGTGTTATGCACTTTGGTAAAATGAGAATTTTGAGTTCATGGTTCATTAGACTATATAAAGTCCTAGGGAAAGTTGGATAAGTTTCATATCAAGTGGCCTTTCATCCAATTTTATCTTAGGTACATGATATATTTCATGTTTCATTGTTAAGAAAATATATGCTATATGCATCTCATGTTTTGATCCCTTAAATAGTACAATTGGAAGAGAACATTTCTTAGGAGGAATAGCATATTCAGATTCTTAACCGAAGATATCAAGTGTTATGGAATAAGTTAATTCACCAGTTTAAGGTTTTGTGGGAAACCCATATGATTGAATAAGTAACATGCGAATCAGAAAGGCTATGAATGAGAAATATCCCCACTTTTTTAAGTAATGAATAAAATTATGACGATGTAATTTACAAAATGGGGAGAATGTAAAAACCCATGTAATTTTAATAGTAAAAAAAATCATACCTTATAAATATTCATTAATTATATTTTATATATTTATATTCACTATAAGAATATTAAGTAATTTTTTAATCAAAAACGAAATGGTTTAATTATTACTAATTTTGTTTTTATATATTATATGGTTTTATTTAAAAGATTCATTTCAAAATTTTAGAATTTTAATATATTAAAAACGATATCATTTTTAAATTTATCATTTTAAAATTATCTTAGGATTATTTTTAGAAAACTTTGTGAAAAGTTTGATTTTTCAATGAATAGTGAAAATACTAATTTTTCTTGAAAATTGTCTTTTCATTTCATGAAATTACAAAGTTAATTTTTTTTTAAAAATGGAATCAAAGTAAAATTAATTCACTTATATTATTAATAATCTAATTAATTTCTTTATAATTAACTTTATACTTGATTTGGGTGTAAAAAAGTTTTATACTAAAGAAGAAAATTTTTTCTGGGAAACCGCTTTTCATCTAGTTTTATGAGATAAATTTAAATTAAATTATTCTAATTATATGAAATTAATTTCATAAAATGGATTCCATATTTGGAATTATAATAATTAATATTATTAAATAATTTCAACATAATATTTTATCATAATAAATAGTAAAAAAAATAAAAAATTTCTACCACAGTTAAGGTTAAAATAGGTTTATTAGGGGTCAAACTTATGTTATTACGGTTAGAATCACCTAGAAAATTATATAAATTATATTTTATAGAATTATTTTGACACTATATAATATAATATTTAGTAATATTCCATTTTGGTTTCATTTTTCTTGAGTGATACATTAATATATTTTAATCTTTTTTAAAATTTCAAGTGTGTCATCTCCACCACTTATAAAAAGACACGCCTTATCCTATCCTCTTTGCACTTCAAGAGTAATTTGGGTTGGATAATACCTTCCTAAATACCATTCTTAAATTCTTACTCATTTTCTAGATTCCCTGTATTGATCATAAAACAAACCTAGGAAGGATTTAGGTATAAACCTAATGTGGTTGTCCAAAGAAGATGTATAGTTCTTAACCAAGCATTTTCATTTTATTTATTATTATACCTACTTAATATATTATTAAAACATGATTAAATAATAAAAATAATTTCTTCCATATAATGAGATATTTTTACGTTAATTTCATAACCAATATCAATCTCTTTCTTCCATCAAATGGGAAATAAAACCACCATTCGCGTGTATGGTGGAATTTCCCTATCACGAACATATGTAATTATTTTTCCATAAATTCCTCTCATGAATATATATAATGATGGATTTAATATATATATATATATATATATATATATATTCATGAAATATTTATCATTATATAAATATCATATATCATATAATTTTTTACCTTTCTATCCATTGAAAAATGATAACGTCGTTCGTGCGTACATGTGGATTACCACCTCCATGAAGTGATGCGGTTCATTTTTCATGACCACCTCTCATAAATTTTATATATAATTGTATTAAATAAAATAATATAATATTTATGATATAATAATAATTCTAAAAATATAAAATAACACTTACCTTCTTTCCATCATGTTCGTTGTAAAATAGAAATGTTACCCATGCGCACGTATAGCCTATCGTCTCCATGATTGTATCGAAGTTAATTTTTCATAACCATATTTTATGGTTAGTTTTAAAAATATAATTTATTTATAAAAATTATTGTTATTTATTGATAACAATTCTATAGATTATTTTTTTTCCCCAGTTTCAACTTACAAAAGTTATTTTAGACTTATGTGCTGAATATCATTAAAATATCTTACATGAATTTAATTGATTAAGTAATTTTATTTGAAATGGTAAAAAAAAATAAAAAGAATAATAAAATTTAAAAAAGTTTCTTAATATAGTATAAAATTAATATAATTTTACTATTTTGTAAGATAAAAATTGTTTGTGATGAGTCTGACTCAGTGTAAGGGACACTTTACTTTACAAACCTTATTATAAATGTTTTAAAGATTTATTTTCTAAATATTTTTCTTCCATGTATATATTCTTGAAAATAATTTTTATATGTATTTATATGTAAATAAATTAATTATAAATTAAATTTATGTCTCTTTTTATTTTATTCAAAAAAAATATTAAGGTATCTTTTTACATATTTTATACAATACATTTTGGATTTCTTTACAAAAGGAAAAAAGAATGTTCTATTTTAACATATATAACGTCAAAAGATTTTACCATAACCATAAACATTATTTAATGTTTATATTACTTTATTTTATTCCATTTTTTAATCAAAGAAAAACCCTCCTTCACTTTGTTCTATTTTTTTGAGTTTTAAAAATTAGGATTTAAAGAAAATGGATACATAATTATCTGAAAATGTTTTACTTGTGGGTTTAAAATGATATTCTTTATCATTTTGATGGAGGAAATGAAATATTTTATGTCCTTCATGCATATTATGGTTGTTGGAAATTATTTATGAATTATGGGTTATCCTGATATATCTCTAATAATGGGTGATATCGATATATCCCTCCAATGCTTTGGGTAATGATTATGTTCTCAAGAGAATTATATTGGAAGTTGATCAGATTGGTTATTCCACTTGTAAGGGTTATTGTGAGGGTTATTATAAAGGTTATATGAAGATGGTATCCCAAGTCACTCACATTAATTTTCTATGAATACTAATGAGTTTTCATGGAAATCATTTTATTTAAAAAGATAAGCTAATGATATTTTGTTTTAAAGGAATGATTATGCACTTTTAGGGTAAAAATGTTTGTTTTTAGTAAAAATGTTTTTTTAAGGGTTATCATGTTTTCTAGGAAAAACTTATATTTATGATTTTTCCTTTACGTTTTCTTCTAAAGTATTTTGTGAAAAACTTTGGTTAGTAAAATTGATTTCATGAGTAAGTAAATAATTATTTGATCTCAAATATTATTATGTTAAAAGAAAAAATCTATTTTATGATCTCATGGTTTTAAAGTGGACTAATGGATTTATTTATTTTTTTGTACCTTTCTAATATTTTTTTGTTCATACTGTATTTTAAAATGTTTTTAATATCTTATAAGGATGTTTAAGAACAAAGAAGAAGTCATGTTGTAAATCATAAATATTTTTCATGAAAAGAAAACATGTTTCATTTTAAAAGTCTGGTGTTATGGGAAAAATGGAAATTAATAGGTAGTGTCCAACTTGTAATGCATGGGTTTTTTGTTTAAGAGTTATAAAATAATTCTCTAAAACTATAAACCTAAAAAGATCTTTGGGAATACATGAAAATTAATTCTTTTCTAATGATAAAATTTACATATTGTTTATGGTTAGTACCTTATATTTGGTATCAGAAGAGGTTTTAGCTAATTTTAGATGTTTGGATATTATAATTATGTACCATTAAGATATTATAATTTATGGTTATAATTATATAGAATTTGAATATTACCATGTTGATACATCTAAACTTTATCAACTCAAAATAGTTTATAATATAGGAAGCAGGGAAGGAGATGTAAGAAGGTTCCAAGAGGAAAATATCCTTCCAATTTAGCAACCTAGAATGGTGAGAATTGGAATAGATAAGTTTAATGTTATTATGGATCATTTGATATGGGATATAAATAGTGTTGGTCTCCATGTGAGATAGAAACCACATTCACCTAAGAGGAACATGTCTATGCTAGATCATTTTATGAAAAACTTCCCTCAAGCATTCAGTGGATCATATGACCCTGTGATAGTTTAAGGATGAGTTAAATATTTGGAGAAGACATTTTAAGTCTTGGGTTGTTCATTACTTCAAAAGGAAACTCTTTTTATTTTCCATTTTTAAGGTTAATCTAATTAATAGTGGTTAAAGGTTAAGAATATCAGAGAAAGATAAGAGATTCATGCCTTAGAATGCGATGAATTTAAGAATATTTTCCTTGATAAATATTTTCCTAATGATATGTGACTTAGTGTAGAAAATAAATTCTTGTAATTAAGGTTGATGTAAGAATATTCAGTGGTTTTTTATAAATAAAACTTTACTTGTTTGGAACGGTGCACACTAAATTGTATATGAGATATTGATAGTAAAACTAATTGGTTTTACTTAGTATTGAATCCAAGATATCAAAGGTTATTATATTATCATGAATTTAAAATTTTGATAATCTTATTTAATGGTACAAGAAGTTATAAATATAGTTTTTTGATGATCATGTTTCCTTTGAAAAAAATAAGAAAACTAGGTTCAGGTCCTAGGAAAATGGGAAACATAAATCTTGGAAACTTGAAGGTAAGAAAATAAATTTTCAATCTTATGATAAGGGTAGAAAAAAAACCTTGGAGGATGTATTTAAAAATCCATGAAGTTTTTTCAGAATAATGATGATGAAGATACGGGTTAGGGTAAATTATGTGGTTTTAAAAATCTTGACAAATTCAAAACGTCCATCATGATATAAAGAAATCCTTTCATTCTCTCATAAAGATGAGTATGCAGTAGAAAATAAATAACGGAAATAAAAACACACAATGATTTATAGTGGTTCGGGTACAGGAATCCCCTAGTCCACTCCACCAATTATCTCTTCATTTGACTGAGTATTTTCACTAACATATCTATTTTTTGGGACCTCTACAAATGAGTGAAGGAAGTTGACACATTTATAACACGGATTTTACATATTATTCTGGTTCTTTTATAGGGAACCAAAATATCCATATCTTAGTATGAGAAGCTAGAACTCCACCACAACTGAGTATGATTAGTTGACACTTCAATAGTAAATAGATTAAGATGAAGAGTTTGAATACTGGTTTAGATCATAGTTTCAGTATAAACAGATAGATGTAAATGATCTTCAATAAATCACAACAGTAAAATATTCTTCAACATAAAATAGGATTCCTTTAAAAAGAAGTATAAAAACACGAAGAAGATGATCAAACATGTATATCTCTAAATTACAGCTCCAATAAGTTTTTTATCAAACTACAGAAAAATATTAATAAAGAAATAAAGGAGTAGCAATAGTCAAGTTGATCAAATAGATAATAATCAAAACATTTATGTCTCTAAAGTGAAGCTATAAATATGAAGAAACATTTCTAATTTCCAACATACATATATCAATTAAGAATAATAAAATCTTGGTATTTAAAATGACAGTCGAATTACTTTAAGGAAAACAACACCAGAAATATCTCATGATAAATCATGATTATTTGAATTTAAAACATTCAAAGAAACTCCTAAATTCCATTATAAATAGGGATGATTATATCTGTTGAATATGATCCATTGAATTAGTCTTCAAATATATTTAAATGGATATTTAATTTTGGTGAGTCTATTTCATAAAACACAGAAATAATACATAATTTAAAACTCCATATTTGACCAAGTCAAATGTAGGGTTTCTCTGCATAGTGATAAACTTCAAAAGAACAGTTGAAAAAATATGGTTGATTAAAAAATTAGGGATGATGAACCATACATTTGTTCCTTAAATGTAGGTTTTCTTCCAAAAGTATATAAGATAAACCATTTATTTGTTCCTCAAATGTAGGGTATAAATTAATGGTGCCTTACCAAATGTAGGGTTCAAAAACCATACATTATGCTTAAAACATAGGGTATAAATAGTTTTTCTAGACTTATTATAAACACATCCAGAATTCTATATCCTTTGATAAATCAAATAACCTTCCAAAGGTTTAAATTCTGAAAATTATTCCAAAATAAAATAATTATTCCAGTAATCATTATCCTAAAATTCACTTAAAGTGACTCCATTAGTGTAAACAACCCCGAACCTAGTTTCTTAGAGCTCATGCCTTACTTTATTACATTGGAATATATACGAGACTCAAATCCAAAAGTACTAATTAGTTTAGTAGTTTTGGAAACCAAATTACAAACTTGAAACATACATTAAAATTGAAATAATAAAATACAATATAATCAATCCTTTGAGAGCACCAATACTCTCATAGCTTAACCCTATATATCAATCATAATATATATATTAGAATCTTGGGGAAAATAAAACATAAGAAAGGGGTGATATTAGATTCACATTAAGGTTAAGCATATAGCATAAGCTATTATAAATAAATAAGCATAAGCATTATGGTAAGGTGTATAACTAAAACACAATCCATTTAAACATAATCTTGAGCATAATATGGAAAGAATAAATGAAAATCATACAATTACATATAAATAATCACATGGATATTATAATAATTGAATAATAACATGGAATATCGATAACTAATCTCATAATGAGGGAACACATAATGTCGAACATCATAAACATATTGTCAAGTCTTCATCCAAGGCATCATATATAACGGGTAAGACATCAGCCAATGCCAAAAATAGTTTGTCTCATGAGACCTACTGATGCATCGAGGGGCTATAGTGGTCCCCTACCATCACTTACTAATTCCAATGCATTCCTTGTATGAAAATGTTCAAAACAAAAACAACATAAATATTCATATTGAAAAACTAGCATATGAAATGTGAATACTTTAACCATAGACCATAAATGGTATCAAAATAGAACATCCAAAGTCAAATTGATCACAAAAACTTCAATAAAATATGTTATATGGTATCATAATGAATCATAATATTCAATAAAGGATATTTACATAGATGAAAATACTCTAATAAAACCATTAAAAATTTCTTAAGATAAATTCCCCATTTTACTTTGAAATCATTTATTTAAAAGGCCATGCAATTTTAAAAGAAAAAAAAATTATTGAAAATTATACTGTAAAATTATAAAGAAATATTCAATACATTAAGGTTTCATGATTATTTATAAATATAATAATGAATTATAAGTTAAAAAAACATGTCTTCCATATTTTTGTTGAAAAAGTCATAAAGTACCTTATTTGGAAAATGACAAAAAGATTTCTTTAAAACCATTTTATAAAAAGTCAAACATGGGTAAAAATACTTTAAAACATTCTTTTTGTATAATAAAAAAAAATTGGAGAAAAAAATTAAAAAACATGGATATGGATGAAAAATATTCCCCAGTAGATACTTATGTATAAACAACCCCGAATAATAATAAGATTGTGAAATTAACCCTTGCCTTATTCTTTCCTTTAAATAAATGTGTTTTAACTTCATGTATAATGGTTTAAAACGTGATATTAATTTATAATAGAACCATATCCATATTTATGATATCATATATGATCTTATTATATCTTTTTGTTAATAATATTCTACTATTACCCTTGTTTCGGGTGTTAACTACTTCATTTTACTATACATGTTTTGTGGTGTAAGTTCTATTTATATTGAATAAGATATATATATTTCATCTAAATAATGATATTAAGTTTATATATATTATATTTATTCATTATATATATTTTTATAATTATTCTTGAATGGTTAACATGGAAAATGAATCTCATCACGTCATTGAGACGGTAGATCGTACGTACGCGCGAGTGATGGTATCATTCCTTTAATGGTGAAAGGATAATGAATTTGATGGTATGGTAATTATAAAGAATCAATATCATGTAATATTTATTATTTATATCCATTATAACATTCATTATACCCATCCAAATAAAGTGGTGATGAAAATAAATTACACCACGGTGTGGAGATGGTAAGTCGTACGTACACATGTGCGGTGCTTTTGTTTTTAAAAGGATAGATAAAAGGTTGATTATGGTTGTCCCATAATCATCATAAAATATCAGACTGTATATTATATTATATTTATTACTTTATCATGGAAAAAACACATGATTATTAATTAGAAGAATAAATGAACCAGAATGAGTTGGTAAAACAATTACCACTTCTTCGGTGGAATTCCTTTAGATCTCTTCTAAAGGGATCTGGAGTTGGTCCTTTTGGAAGACCAAGACCTATATAACTTGGTTAATAATGTTGTTTGGATAAATTTGTGGGATTTTTTGGAGATATATTGCTCAAAGTGGTGTGAGGAAGTGAGGGAGGAGCTGCCCTTTTATAATTGAGGTGAGAGCACTTTTGGAAACCACCAAAATATTAAATTAATAAAATTAATTTTAAATTAAAATTTTATACAAAGTGATTTATTTAGAATATAAGATGATTATGGGTCTAAATAATCTTAACCAATAATTTTTATATAATTTTATGTTACATTATTACCCTTATCTCTTGGCTTTAACCCTTAATTAAACTCTTTAACTCTTATTGTGACAACTTTGGAATTTTACTATTTAAGGGTTAATATAGTTTCTATAAAATGAAAAAAGAACCATAAATTCTTCATGGATTACATTATAAACTTTATACCAATAATTTTTATGAACTTTAAATTTTTATGAATTTTATATCATTTAATAAAATATTGTTTTTTTTAAGTTTCATTATTGTCAATTTTAACACTTTATTTCTTGACTTTTAAAAAAAATGAAATACACAATATAACTTATAAATAAAACCTTTAATACATCCCTAATATGTCTAGGTAATATATAAAATTCATTTATTATAATAATTATCTAAATTATAATTATTTAAATATTTTTAATATCATTTTTTTTATATTTCTATTGATTAAACCGTTAATGCATCATCATTGTATAAACCTTTAAGGTAAATATTTAATTACTAAAAAAGTAAAATAAACTATCAGGATGAATATAAACATTTTATATTTCTAATTACTATTTATAATAAAATTTATCTTCTGTATAACCCTATATTAAAAATTATATAGTTATTAGAAATATGAGTATGTCATCTTTAACTTCTCTTTAAATAAAATACCACAAATGTCATACTCTCATCCAAGTGGCTTCCAAAGGTTATAATATTAAACCAAGGATTATTTTGGTTGAAAAGAACACATAAAATGAAATTTTTACAAGTGTTAGGGTAATATTATAATATTTATAATATTATTTTTACCCTTAATTACACGATTTACCTTAAAGTGTGTTAATAAAAAAATTACTAAAGTTAGTATTCATAAAGCCCAGAAATAAAAGAAATATATTTAAATAATTTAAACTAACGAATTCCAAATAATTAATATAGTTTTTAAAATTCAAAACACATCAGTTTCAATGATTAATTTAAAATTAATCTCATTGACAAAGTGAGGAAACGGGTTTTTAAAGTGAAACGTTCAAAAGATTAAAATGATTTTTTGTCTAAATTCAATGTGAAATTGATTTCAATGACCTAAATTAGATTATATGATAAAACTTTTAATATAATTAAACTTTAAACCCAATTAAAAATATAATTTAACACTTTAAATTATTTATAAGAAAAGTTTTTTTTCAATTAAAATGAAATATTTTATCACTATTCATCAAAACATAAAACTTATTAGAAAAATACCAAAAATTAAACCAAAGTATATTTTTATATTCCTCTTTCAAATAATAATTTTATTTTTTCAATTAGAATTTATAAAAGTATCAAAATTTATATTTAAAATATATTCTCCATTAAAATGTGGTAAAATTGCCTTTATAAAAATATAGGTTTTTATGTGTAAAATTGGGTTTGTTCTTATATTATACCTAAAAAATATATTGTATAAATATAAAAAAATTGATTGAATATATAATAATTATATTTTATTAATATAATTTACTAATTGTATTTAACTTAATTTATTGATACAAAATGACTTTGGGAGCACTAAAAATTTTACTTTATATTCAATTAGTTTATATTTTACTTTCTAATTAATTGGAAACTAATGAATTAATCATATATTTTTATAAATCATATATTTTCAAAAGTTAGTTAATACTATTTATAACTACTAATTTAATGGATAGGTTATGATTGTAATATTTAAATAATAATAATAATATTTAGTTGTTTTTTATGCTCGTTGTTTGCGTGCAATGTAAGCTATCAAAAAATTAACTATAAAAAAATTCATAGCATAAAATATTGGGGTGTTACATTATCCCATCCTTCAATAAATTGTTTCCTCACAATTATAAATTTCACTTCAAAAATCAAAGGTTGATACTTGAAAATTACTTTGTGGGAAACCCATATCAGAAATAGGGTTGATGAAACTTTCACATTAAAATAAAGAAAGGGAAGTACAAAGGTCACCTGAGATAACACATACTAGGGTTACATATAGGAAAATATGGAAATAGAATAGAAAACTAACGATCAAGTAATGATTATTAGTGATAGAGAAATTTGTCCTGAGAAATTTAGCAATCACAAAACCATAAATTTATGATTGGTTAAAAGACCATTGATCTCTCTAAAAGAAAATTAAACGGATAACTTTTTTGTTCCAAAATCCTTGTCCTAGAGTTAAAGGGTTATTTTACTATTCAGATAAGCACCTAATATATTTTTTTCCATTTCATAAGAATAATCTCATCCATTGGTTGTGATTTGATCTATTTTCACTTAATCCCTTACACTTGGAAAGGAAAGTTCAAAATTAATTTTTCACACCTAAAGTACTTTTATGAGTC
This sequence comes from Viscum album, assembly GCA_963277665.1. Taxonomy (NCBI): domain Eukaryota; kingdom Viridiplantae; phylum Streptophyta; class Magnoliopsida; order Santalales; family Viscaceae; genus Viscum; species Viscum album. The sequence continues at coordinate 1,401,538,928 of OY728148.1, read as the reverse complement.
ATAACATCCACGAGTCATTCCTTCTAATTTTAAATGTTTTCTAAAACCAAAATCGGTATCACAAGTTACCCAATATGATAAATCATACTTTAACCTCAAATAACAATATCCAATGTTCAAATTCATCCATTCTAACCTTAAGACACATCCAACATACATTGTTCCGAATTCACAATCCAAAAATTTATAATATAGGTCACTAAATTACCAAAATAAAATTAACATCATATTTTCTCCAAATAACATAATGGAGATATTTTTTTATATACCAAATATATGAATACCTTGATCACTTTAAAACATTAATGAAAACATGCATTCTTCCAAATCCGTAAAGAAGAAGTATTGTAGTGCAACCCTTATATATCTCAGAATTTTTATAAACAGAATATCATAACATAATTTTGAATCCAAATACACAAATACATTAATTATTACACTTCTACTATAGTAACATCATAATCTTTACATTGATCCCTTTTCTTTTTCAGATCTATATTTCCTTAGCGCTTGGGAAATTCATTTGTGTATTGTCTCATCTCCTTACTATTGAAAAATTGAACATTTACAGCTTATTTCTTTCCCTTAAAATCACAAGTCCGGTGACCTTTCTCTCCAAACTTGTAACAAACTCACATTCCCTTCAAGAAAGAATTAGGGTATTTCTTCCCACAATTATCACATGTGGGGAAATCCTTTTTTCCCTTTTTCCCTTTATCTGTCTCTTGCTACACTATTCTCTTATTCTATTTTTTTACATTAAATTCATAAGACTTGGAGAATTATTTCTCTATCTTGATAGCACGTGAGACTATATCTTCATATGACAATAAATTTTTGGAGAACAATACCTTTCAAAAGGAATGGATTTAACCCATCAAAGAAACAATCAGTCTTACTCCTTGGGTTATGTATGTAGTCTGAAGTATGCCTTGATAACCTTGTAAATTTGGATTCATATTTAGAAACATTATCATCCACCTTTTGTCTCAGATTTAAGAATTGTCTCTCCACATCTGTTCTCTATTTGCGAGGAAAATATTTTTCCAACAAATTTTCCTTAAAATCCTTCCATTCTATGTTTTCTAATTCCTTATCCTATTTAGTGTTTTTAATCAATGACCACTATTGATACGCAACTCCAGATATATGATAAACTATAATTAAAACCTTCTCCCTTTACTTACATCCCAAAGTGAGAAATATATTTTCTAAGGAACTTATCCATTGTTCTAGTATAAATGGAATTATAGTCCCATTGAATGATGTAGGTTATTTTCTCATGAAGTGGTTTAATATTGTTCCTCCATGTTGTGGGTCAGGATTCTCCATATGAGTAAGGTTATTATTCATATCCTAATTCAGTTGTCCTGGTATAGTTATAAGTTGTTCAGCACCAGTTGCAGCTCAAACTCCAATATCATTATCTTTCATATGAGGGAAATCCCTACATGGATTATCTGCATTGATACAGTTTTCATTCCTTCCACTAGGTTCCATTTCTAAAAAATATCATGCACTAAATTAATTTATGAATCATAATTCATAATTTCAAACTAGCGAAACACTTGACATAAATTGAAAATTTATGCATAGATAATTTCATAATTATAAACATGGTTTCTTTGGGAACATATTTACTTTTAAATCATTCATAATGGTTTCTAAATAAAATGTTAATTGTCCTAAGCATATCCCTTGGGAGTGTCAAACTAGGTGCGCAGTAAGGCTCCTTTTCATGTACCAAGTTAGGCTAAGTTAGGCCTGAAACACCTTTTCAGAGTTGTTACCCCTAGGTACATATATGCTAGAACCACGTCCTCTTGTAGTATCTAGATAGGTATGTATTGCTATAAATACCCACATAATATCTACCTTACAAAAATTCTAGTATGTTCTTCTATGAATATCCTCAAATTCTATCTTAGGTTTATGTTACCTAATCATTTTTTTCTAAATCTAGTTTTCAAGGTTTCTACTAAAATTACTCTAATACCAAATGTAAAATACCCCAACCCTATTTTCCTGGATCTGGTGCCTTACTTTATTGCATTATCATTGATACAAAAATCAAATCCCAAAGGACCAATCATTTTAGCAGTTTTGGAAACCAGATTACATACTTGAAAGATACATTACAATTGAAACTATAAAAAGTAATATAATCAATCCTTTGATATCAACAATATTATCCTATATTAACCCTACATATCAATAATAATATACATCTTGGAATCCTAGGAAAAATAAAACATAATAAAGGGGTGACTTTCATATGCTCAATAAGGGTAAGTGTACAGTGGAAGATATTATGAATAAATAAGCATAAACATTATAGAAAGGTGTATAACTAAAATACAAGAAATTTAAACATAATCTTGAGCGTAATACGGCAATAATAAATAAAAATAAAATAATTCCATAAAAATAATCACATGGATATTCTAATAATCAAATAATCACATGGAATATCAATAACTAATCTCTTAATGAGGGAATGCATAATTTTTAACATCATAAACATGTCGTCAAGGCTTTGGTCAAGACACCATACATAAACGGGTAAGACATTAGCCAATACCCAAACTAGTTTGTCTCATGAGACCTACTAATACATCGAGGGGATATAGTAGGACCCAACCATCACTTACTAAGTCCAATTAATTCCTCATATGAAAAGGGTGAAACATAAACAATATAAACATTCGTATTGAAAAACTAGCATATGAAATGTGAATACTTCAACCATAAACCATGAATGGTGTAAAACTAGCACTTCTAAAGTCAAAATGATCATAAACCCTTCAATAAAATATGGTATATGGTATCATAATAGATCAAAATATTCAACTAAGGATGTTGACATATATGAAAATACTCTAATAAAATCATTAAAATTTTATTGAGAGAAGTTTACCTTTTTAATTTTAAGTAATTTATTTAAAAGGCCTAAAAATTTTAAAATAAAACATTTTCATTGAAAATAATCTTACAAACTTGTAAAGGAAACATCAAGACATTAAGGTGTCATGATGAAGAAAAAAAATATGTTCATGTCGTATCAGTTAAAAAACATTCCTTCCATATTTTTTCCAAAAAAATCATAAAGTAACTCATTTGGAAAATGAAAAAAATATTCCTTTCAAAACGTTTTATAAAATTTAGAACATGGTTAAAAATACTTTAAAAATTTGTAGGATAATAGTAAAAAAAATTGAAAAACATTTTCAAAAAACATGGATATGGATGATAAATATTCCCCAGCAGATACTTATATATAAACAACCCTAAATAATAATTTGATTTTAATATTAACCCTTATCTTTTACTTTACTTTAGTTCTTATTTCTATCAAAATGGAATCCCTGAGTGTGTCCTTTTTTAACCCTTCACACTAGGAAACCCCCCTCCCCATGAAGGGATCACTCTAGAGAGAGCCCTAGCCGGGAAGGATCCATTGTCATTCGTTGCTTTAAAATCTTATATAATGGTTTAAAACATGTTATAAATTTATACCAAAACCATATCCATATTTATGGTATCATATATTATCTTTTTATATCATTTTTTTAATAATATTCCACTATTATCCTTGTTTTGGGTGTTTATTGCTTCATTTTCTTATGCATGTTTTGTTGTGTCAGTCTTGTTTCTTATGAATAGTATATATATATATATTTCATATAAATAATTATATTAATTTAATAGATATTATATTTAATCATTATATACTTTTTTATAATCATTGTTTGATTGGTTAACGTGGAAAATGAATCGCATCACGTCATAGAGATGGTAGGTCATATGTACGCACGTTCGACGATGTCATTCCCTTAATGGTGAAAGGGTAAAGAATAGGATTGTATGTTAAATATATAGAAAAAATATCATGTAATATTTATTATTTATATCCATTATATAAATCATTATACCCATACAAATAAAGTGGTGATAAAAAATAAATTACACCACAACGAGGAGATGGTAAGTCACACGTACGCACGTGCAGTGCTTTATATTTCATAGGATGGATAAAAGGTAGAATATTGTTGTACCATAATCATCATAAAATATTAGAAAATATATGATAATTTATTTATTAATTAATCATTGAAACAACACATGAAGCGGAAATAGAATAAGAAATTACCTTGAATGAGTTGGTAAAACAATTACCTCTTCTTCAGTGGAATTCCTTTAGATTTCTTCTTAATGGATCTAGAGTTGGTATTTTTGGAATACCAGGACATCCAGAACTTGTGTAATGATTTTTGGAGGATAAATTTATAAGTATTGGTCGATCTATAAGGCTCAATGTGGTGTGAGGAAGTGAGGGAGGAGGTGTCTTTTTATAATTGAGGTGAGGGTCATTTTGGAAACCCTCAAAATATTAAATTAATATAAATTAAATTTCAATTAAAAATGGATCCAAAGTGAGTTATTTAGAAGGTAATATGATTATGGGTCTAAATTATCTCAAAAAATAATTTTTAAACTAGTTAAGTTCATATTCTTACCCTTATCGCTTGGATTTAACTCTTAGTTAAACTCTTTAACTCTTACCATGACAACTTGGATTTTTATTCCTTAAGGGTTAATATAGTTATTATAAAATACAAAAAGAACTATAAATGTTTCATGGATTACATTATCAAATTTATACCAATCATTTGGATGAATTTTATTTTTTTTATTAATTTTATGTCATTTAATAAAATATTATTTATTTTAAAGTGTCATTAATGTCAATTTTAACACTATTCATTTCATAACTTTAAAAAAATATCAATACACAAGATAAATTATAAATAAAACCTTTAATAAATATTTAATATGTCTAGGTCATATATAAAATTATTTTATGACATTAATTATCTCAAATTATAATTATTTGAATATTTTGAATATCATTTATTTGAAATTTCTATTAATTAAACAATTATTACATCATCGTTGAATAATACTTAAAGGTAATTTTTTATTTCCTAAAATTTTAAAATAAATTATCAAGATGAAGATAAAAATTTTATATTTCAAATTACTATTTATAGTCTAATTTATCTTCTTTATAACCCAATATTAAAAATGATATAGTTATTAGAAATAAAAGTATGACGTCTTTAACTTTGCTTTAAATAAAATATAATAAATGTCATACTCTCATCCAATTGGCTTCCAAGGATTATAATCTCGACCCAATGATGATTTTGGTTTTAATTCACTCATACGATAAAATTTGGACAAGTTTTAGGATAGTTTTATAATATTTATAATATTATTTTTACACTTAATTGCTTAATTTACCTTTAACTGTGTTAATAAAAAAATATTAAAGTTACTATTCATAATTCCAAAAAATAAAAGCAAAATATTTTCATAATTTGGACCCACTTATTCCAAATATTTAATCCATTTTTTAAAATTCAAAATACATAATTTTCAGTAATTAATTTAAAATCAATCTCGTTGACGGAATGAGAAATCGGGTTTTTAAAGTGAAACGTTCAAAAGATTGAAATGTTTTTATATCAAAATTCAAAGTGAAATTAATTCCAATGACTGAAATTGGATTAAATAATAAAAAATTAATATAATTATGCTTTAAACCTAATTAAAAATATATTTTAACACTATAAATTATTTAGAAAAAAAGTTGTTTTCAATTAAAATGTAATATTTTCTCGCTATTCATCAAAACATAAACTTATTAGAAAAATAAAAAAAATTAACCAAAGTAAATTTTTATATTCCACTTTCAAAGAAGAATTTTATTTTTTCAAATAGAATTTATAAAATTTTCAAAAATTGGATTTAAAATAGGTTCTCTGTTAAAAGGTAACAAAACTACCTTTAGAAAAATATTGGTTTTTATGCGTAAAACTGGATTTTTTTATGTTATACCTATAAAATCTATTGGATGAATATCAAAAATATTTTATTAAATATATAAAAAATATATTTCATTAATATTATTTACTAATTTTAATTAATTTAATTTATTAATACAAAATGCCTTTAGGAGCTTAAAATATTTCTTTTATATTCAATTGGTTTATATTTTCATTTCTAATTAATTGGTAACCAATTAATTAATTGTATATTTTTATAACACATATATTTTCATAATTTAGTTAATATTATTAATAACTGTTAATTTAATAGCTAGGTTAAAAAGGTAACATTTAAATAATACTATTTAGTTATTTGTTAAAGATCGTTGTTTGCATGCAACGTAAGCTATCGAAAATATTGACTATAAAAAAAATATGTATCATAAAATCTTGGGGTGTTAATATTAGAAACATATATGTGGTTGTTTTTAAGCATCAAAATCAAAAAAAATTAACAAAATTGTAAGGACCTGACCCTAGTTTCCTGAAGTCAGTGCCTTATTTTATTACATTGGCATATAAATAAGGAATATGTATTCGGAAGTACCAAGTAGTTTTGTAGATTTTGGAAAAAAGATACATAAATAAGTTCAAATTTACATATTTAAAGAAAAAAACGCTAATTTATTCTTTTAGAAACATCCAAGCCTCCTAGATTATTCCTACAAGTCACTCATAACTAACTTCTTCATATCCTGGAAAAATGAATCATAAGAAAGGGGTGAGATAAAATTCTAAATAAGAGTAAGAAATACAGAGGAAGATAACATAAAAATTAGACATGGTGAATAAATTAAAACACGTGCCTTTACAAATAATATACATGAACACATTCTGGCAGGAATATGAGCCTAATAAACAATGCCAACATAATCATGGGTATTATACTAATCGAATAACCACATGAACTTTCAATTATTATCTTCATAATGAGGTAAGTTCATATTTTGGACTTTCTAAAACATTTTGTCAAGGCCTCGGACAAAACTTCTAAAAATGATTAAGGCCTCAGCCAAAACCATATATCATATTGGGAAAGGCCTCGGTCAATTCCACGTCTATTTGTCTCATGAGACCTACAAATGCATCAAGGGGCTATAGACAGAACCACCCATCACATAATAAGTCAAATGTATTCCTAATATGTATATTAATTCCTTTATTCAAAGTTTTCCATACCACTTTGAATAATTAAATTTTGTCTTTTATTCAAAGTGTCTCATACCACTTTGAATAATTAAATTTCACTTATTCAAGGTGTCCCATACCACATTGAATAATTAAATTATTAATTCACAAGTTATAAAACTAATAATAAACCATTCAATAAAACATGTTGGATTATATCATAATATATAAACCTTAATGAAGTACAAGATTCAACAAAGGTTATTGACATAGATGAATCTATTTTTTAATGAGACCATTGACAAATTCTTGAGGAAATAATCCTTAATCATTCCAAAGTGTCTAATACCATCTTGAAACATTCAAACCACAATCACTTAGAATATCATGAGAATAAGGAGACTATTTATATTATATACCAAAGGGTAGTACATGAACCACAAGAAATAAATAAGTGGTGAACAAGGCATATATCTCAAGAAAGTTAATAAGAGATGAGAAAAATACTTTTTACTTTTGAAAGAAGATTCCTTTTGTAAAATCATTTATATTTTCCATGAAACCATATTTTAAACATGAATATACCATAAAATAAGATACTAGGACATTGAAATTATATTTTAGGCATAAATTATGTCCCATTGAAGTGAAATCATGTTAAAAGAGTTCTTAAGATTCTTTAAAATTAAAACATTTTAGAGCATTTTAAAGAAAGTATTAAAGAGAATTTTTAATTTAAAAAAAAATTGTTCTATTAAATACATAAATTATCCAATATCATTTTTCATGATAAAATGTGTGTTTTTATAAAACTAATAGTGGCTTAAAACAGATTCTGGTGTACACTTGAAAATGGGTAAGAATTTGAAAATATCCCTTAAATTGGGTTTGTATTTCAGAAACAATTTTGAAAGTTCCTTTTAAAACATGTAACTATACATAAAATAAGGAAGTATTATGGTTTGTGAACATATATAGAACACTCACACAGAATTTATTAGGAGTACATAATAATACACAAGAGTTTCATTCAGGTAATTAGACAATAAAAGTAACCCGAATGAAAATGGAGGTTCAGGTGGAAAACCCCTTACCACTTTGTAATCAATTGATTCAAAATCCCAAAAATTAATAATATTAAAATTATATATTTAATACCATGAAAATAAATATATTAATTATATTTTATATAAATGGGAAATATAAATACACCATACACAAGTATTAGTAGTGAATACAGAAAATCTCACAAAAATGGAAGTGAGATGAAGAAACCCTTACCTTAAGTCCAAATGTGTTCCCCTATTGAACTTAAGGTCCTGGAATATAAAATTATACTCATTAATAACTTAATTAATAAACTATTGGACATATATTTAGTTTATTATAATTCTTTTAAGTTTATTTATTCCCTTATTGATAATTTATTATATTAAATTTTGTCGTTCTGAAGTGTTCATTTTCTTTATTTTCATAATCGGTTCACTTGCTCTTAAGTAGTGGAGTTTATGTGGAATGGTTGTAAATCTCCAGAATTCAAATTACATAATATTTATGAACATACATAAGTTTTTATGGTAATATATATAATTTGGTTTATATGTAATGAGGATGAGTCATTAGATGAAATATTAATGACATTCACTTAGATTATTTTAGAAGTATTTTGATTATTAGGAACTAGTTTGGTCATATGATTTAATATTATGTACATATACTGGTTACTGAATATTAATTAGGTTATATTAAATATATTATAGTCTACTTCAACCATAAAAATGTTTTCATGACCAGTAATGAAAGATAAATTGAAGAACAAAACTTCTTTGTCCGCAAAGGTTATAAATTAGAACCTCATGGACGTTGATTTCGTTTATAAAAATAAAAAGGAGTAAGAATATTTATGATGGTTATCCAATTAACATGATATAATTATAGTATATATAAGATATTTTAGTTATCATATTCATTTGTACAGATGAGGTGATGAGAGAAAAATAAAAGAGATGAACTTGAAAATAAAAGAAAAGTTGAGAGATCACTTATGAAAATTTGGCAGCCGAATGGCGTCGCTTAAAATTTCCTAAAATGAATTGAGAGAAAAAGGGTATCTCATCATATGAAAATAAAAATGATAGTAATAGGAATACATAATATCAAACCCCAACATATGATAATGGAAAATCAAAGAGATAACATAAAAGGAGTGTTGAAAAAAAGAGGAGGGTGAAAGGTTCCCTTACCTTGTAAAGTAACTCCTAGAACTTAAAGGTTGGGACCTTGGGGATTAAATATGCCTTGGTAAGACTCCTAGGGAGGTAAAACCACCATACCTTCGAGTATGATGGATTTTTAATGAAAGAAAACGAATTTATGAGTGGGTATTTATAGAAAAAGAGAGGGAGTTTTTTAATAATTTCAAAGAGACACCTCATTAGTGGATTTTACAAAACCATGGGCTTGCCCATGGTATTTTCCCATAGTTTTAGCCACTTGGGACACCCCATGTCGTATGTTACTGTAAAAAAGCCATCCATCCTTTTATTTTAATTATTATTTCATTATGATTTCATTAAACTACCAAAAACTCAAAACTGTATTTTTACTATTCATGAAAAATTCAAGTATTTTAGAAAATTCCCAAAAATTCACCCAGACCATTTTTTGACATGTATAATCCAAATATTAAATCCATTTTTTGAAAATAATTTTCTAAATATTTTTAATTTAGTTTTTAAACAAAATAATAATTTATTTCAAAAAAACCACATTAAAACTATTACTCATTTTATAAGACCTTGAGAAATTAATCAAGGTCCTGTAAAATTATGTTATAATCATAATAAAATAAAGTAACAATTTTTTATTACATTTTATTAAAATAAATTTCCATTTTAAATTATTTAATTAATCAGAAAATTGTAATTTAAATATTTATGTCATACAAAAATATCAATACTTGTACTATGATCGTTTTTTCACTTTTAAGATGCCTAAATTGTATTTATACATTCATGGGTGAAGTTTCTATTTTTTTATATAATTTACTATTCATTACTATTCATAAGGGTATGTTGCTATTCATAAGGGTATGTTACTATTCACCAAAAATTAATTTTATCTTATCAAACTCCAAATATCTTACTAAACGCAACCGTGTATGCCAGTTTTTCAAAATTCAAAACACAAAGGTGGAAAAATTATGTTTACTTGACTAGGTTATAACAAAGTGGTGTTTTGTAAAGACTCGGTGTTTAATGTATTCTATAATAAATCTATTAGTAAATTCTTTGGGTGTTACATTAAAAATTGGATCAAAACACACCCAAAAATATCCCTTTTTTAATGATCACAAAATGCATAAAAAATATTAACATAAGCAAGAATAAGAAATGAAATTTTACAAATACAATAATAGATTTAAAGTGAATTTTCCCATATATATCTTACATTTTTTTAACATATTTCACATATTTATTCTTCAAAATTTTCCTATTTTTATATCTCTCCCCATAAATTTCTCCCCATTTTTGTGACATTAAAAATAAATTAATAAACATAGTAATTCACATTTGATGTAGAAAAATATACAAAATGATACTTATGATAAGAGAAAGAGTAAAAAGTAAAAAAATATTAAAACATTCAAATTTAAAAAAATGGCTTTGATTTTGGATAGGCTGCGTTGGATAAAAATAATATAGTCTTTTGGAAAGTTTAAATGGTTCATCTTCACCCTCTAAACTTTGAACTCTTTTACTCACAATAGCTATAACTCTCTACAGTGGTACTATTTTCCTTTGAAAATCTTTATATCATTGATCCATTGAAGAAGATAAGAAATGTTTAACTAAAAACTCCTTTAGATTGCTAAGATATGACTTAGTAACAACTTCAAATATGATTTTCTCTATTTGACTTACCGTTTATACTTTAAATTCATTAAAAATATTCTTCAGAAATTGAAATTTCTTACAAATGTTTGATACTTCCTTTAAAGAGTAACAAAAAAAAAATTGAAACAGGACATTTTTCCTTCTCTTCATAAGATATTCTAGAAATTTTTAGATCCTCTTGAACCTTCACTGCTTCTTTATTCAGAATATTAATCTTGGACACAAACTTTATATAGGGAATTATATCTTTAGCTATTAGAGAAGATTGAACTTATGGTTCTTTAAAACCGTGGATTTCTATACCTTTTCCATAATATTTTTCTAAGGAATACTCAACAAAAGAAACTGATTGTTCTCCAAATATATCATTCATAACATCAGGAAAATAATTACCTTGCTTATAGAATTATTTTAACTCATTTTATAAATAATGAAAATTAAATCAAATGATCCAAACCTTGAACACTTATCTTTTAAGAATAAAATTTCTCTATGATTGAAGTTCTAGGTCTCTTCAAGACTCTTGGACTGGTTTATTCGTAAGTCATTTAGTTTTTAATTTTAAATAAGGAATACAAAAGGTTTTATTTTGAAAATTTTCATGTGACATTTCAGATTCTTGATCCAAAATGCAGAGTAATCATTTTAGATTTTTCAGTTGAAAAGATAGTTTTACATAAGAAAATGATCTTGAATGAAAAAAATTATGTAATTGAATAAAATTTATTATAAGAATAAATTTTAAAATAAAACAAGTTTTAAGAAATAAATATCAATTAATAAAATAATTTTTTTTAAAATAAACCTATAGTTATTCAAGTTATTTAAATTAATACAAGAAATTACTACACAATCCCCTAGAATTATAACTTCTCTAAGAAAACTAGTCTTAAGAAGATATATAAAATAATTTTTAATGAAATAAAAATAATAATAAAAGGTTTACACATATTAGAATACTTTAGAAATTTTTTCACATATATTAATATGTAGTTAATTAATCCTAAAGGATTATACATGATGAAATCAAAAAAAAATAGATTGACTCATCACATAAAATGAGAGAGTGAGGAAAGATTTAATAGTTTAAGAATAAAGGAAATACTACCTGAACGTTAATAGCTCCAAATTTAAGGATTTTTTCTTTTAGATAATGAAATAATTTAGAGTTGATCAAAAAATATAATAAAACATTCATAAATTTAATAATGGAGTTCATAAACATATATCTACAAAATATCAAACATAGGTTCCTTTGGGTACCCATATGATTTTTGGCCTCACTGTGTTAACAACTAAAAATTTAGGTGGCCAAATATCTTTTCTTTGAGAAGATACTCCACAATTAAGGTTAGATAATTATTTTTAAAGATAAACATGATTGATACCATAAAATTGAGGTTTTTTAAAATAGAATTTATTAGTATAATATCCATTTATTCTACATTGAAACCATTTAACAGTAGATATTCTCTTACCTTCTAAACCAGGAACAAAATAATTTCTATACAATTAAAATTTTTCTCCATTACTTTAAATCTCAATTTTACCTTTATTATTAGATTTATTTTTACCAAGAATTTGATTTGACTAGTTTTATTCATTAGTAACCACGCTAGAGTTTTGTTTAACAGTATTAACTTCATCCAATAACTCCTTAATTTTATTTTCATGCAGAATATAAGAACATTTGGAATAATTAGATATTAAATCTATAATCTATTTTGATAACAAATTATTTATCACTAGAAGTAGAATTATAAAATTTTCTAAGTTTTCTATGATCTTTTTTTAAGGATTTAAATTTTTATTAAATCATAAAAAAAATATTTATGAAGTATATCATAATAAAAAAATTCTAAATCAGGATTTTGAGAGTAATAAGATTGTGCCTCGTCAGTGTGAGTCATAAGACATGGATTTACCATTTTATTTTCCTGCTCAACTTTAGATATTGTAGTGGATTCATCACTTGAATTAGAAAAAACTCTAGTTATCCTTCATGAATTTCTTACCTTTTATTTTATAATTATCTTTCTTTTGAGATTTAATTATAGGTCAGCTAGACTTTGTGTAACCTTTATCCTTGCATTCATATCATCTATCTCTTTATTTATTTTCTTCATTCTATTTTTATACAGTTTTCCAAATCTTTTAGAAAGATCTAATATATCTTTAATTGAATCTGGATAACATGAATCAAAATATTTAAGCATAGTAGTTTTGAGTGAAATATATTCCTTTTTGATAGATATATGATTTTCATCTTTGGCTTACATCTCAACTTCATACATCATCAAGGTTCCAATCAATTCTTTCATTATTTATTCTTTAACTGGTGTGGATTAAATAATATCAATAAATATTTCATTTCACATAGAGGGTAAGATTCTAAGTACCTTTAAATTATGATATGGTTGTTTAATTGGATCTCCCAAGGCAGTAATATCGTTGATAAATTCTATCAATCTTCTATTAACCTGGGTGGTACTTTCATATTCATGCATCCTGAATGTATCAAATTTCAATTTTTCACTCTTATAACTTAGTTGTATGAAATTATCAATTCCTTCATAGGAAACAAAAATTATCTTCTACAAATCATATTTGGTAGAACACTAAGTGACTTGATTAAATTTATTAGTTCCTAATCCAAAAACAATAACATTTATAACTCTTGAATTAAGATTATATTATTTCTCTTGATCATCATTCAATTTTTCTATATCTTCTTCAGTAATTTAATATTGATTTAATAACTTTAAATAAACTCTTATTCCATGAATTTTTATATAAATAATCATGCATACTTTATGGAATCCATAATTATCACCATTAAAATAAGGAGCATAGATCATCAACATACCTTCTCTAAGATCATCCATTTAAATTTTTCTTCACCTGGATCTTTAACTCAGGCTTGTTAGTGCCAAAAGAAATATATCCACTAGATTCTAACTTTGATACCAATTATAGGTATTGGGAAGAAATGACAGAATCTTCAAGGATTTTCATAAAGAGAAATATATCCAACCGATCTCAACCTCTAATACCACTTGTTGTGTCGGAATGACGATGACGAAGACACAAAAGGGGGTTAAATTGTGCCCTTTTAAAAATATTAAAAAATTAGAAACTTCCATATTTATATGAAGTGATCATTTACTTATCTCTTAAATATGAGTATCTAGAAAAAAATAAATAACATAAAGAACAATACACAATGATATATGGTGTTTCAGGGTACAAAAATCCCTCAGTCCACTCCACCAACGCTCTCTCTACAAGCTTGATAATTTTCACTAGAAGGCCCTTTTTTTGGGGACCTCTGCAACTGAGTATGGGCAGCTGACACCTTTACAATAAGGATTTTAGAGGGACTTGTGGTTCTTTTATAGGGAACTGAAATACCCACAGCTTAGTATAATAAGCTGACACTCCACTGTGACTGAGTATGATAATTTATAACTTCAATGGTAAATAGATTAAATTGATGAGGTTGAATACTGGTTCATCTCACAATTACAGTAGAAACTAATAGATGTAAATGATATTCAATAAATTACAACAGAAAAATATTCATCAATGTCAAACAAGATTCCTTTAAATAGTAATTTAGAAAACACCAGGCATATGATCAAACATGTATGTCTCTAAAGTGTGGTTCTGATCAGTGCTTTGTCAAACTGCAGCAAATGATTAACAAATGAATACAGTAGTAGCAATAGTTGAGTTGATAAAATAGATAAAAATCAAAACATGTATGTCTCTAAATTGTATCTCTAGAGGTGACAATACATTATTATTTTAGAATGTTCATATATCTCTTTGGATGAAGAAACTCTGAGTATTTAATATGATGATCGAATTTATTCAGGTCAAATATCTCCAAAAATGTCTCATGATAAATCACAGTTATTTTAATTTAAAACATTCAAATAAAGTTGTAACATCCCTTATAAATAGAAATGATTCAATATGTTGAATGTTAGACTTTCAATTAGCTTTAGAAATATTAAAATAAATATTTAATTCTAGAGAGACCATTGTAGAAAATGTGGAAATAATTCATAATTCAGAACTCCATATTTGAACAATTTATATTTACAATTTCTCTGTATAGAGAAATACTCTAAAACAAAAGTTGATAACATATGGTTGATTACAAAAGTAGGTATGATGAACCATATGTTTTTTCCTCAAATGTATGGTTTATTCCAAATGTAGGGACAATAAACCATAAGTTTGTTCCTCAAATGTAGGGTATTAAAGAGTTATTCCTTACCAAAAGTAGGCTTCACAAACCATACATTCTTCTTAACATGTAGGGTGAAAATAGTGTTTCTAGACATCTTATAAACATGTCTAGAATACTTTATAATTTGAGAAATTAAATAAATATCCACATGTTTAAAGTATAAAAATTATCCCAGAATAAAATAATAATTCCAATAATTATTATCCTCAAATTTACTTAAATTAACTTCATTAGAAACATAGATGTGGGTGTTTGTGAGCGTCAAAATAAAAATGAAATTAAGGAAATTTTTTGATCAACACACACCCAATATGAAGTGTTTCTAATGTGGTAAGTTTGGACATTTGGCTCATAACTATAAAGAAAAGGATCATAGTAATTATCATAAAAATAATAAAAGGTTGGGACTAAGATGTTTTAATTATAATGAAATGGGTCATTATACATGTACTTTTTCGAAGATAGGAATAAAGGATGGAAGTCATTGAGATCATAAGAAGAAAGGTGTGGCCATATACTTTGCGACTACTTTGGAAGATATTGGACCTTATAGTATTATAGTGTTATGTGAATTACTTATTTATTTAGATTATGAAAATGTATTGTTTGATTTAGCGTCTACACATTCTTTCATTTATGAGTTCTTTTCTGTTAAATTGAAAACTTCACCTTAATAAATAAAGCCAGAACTTTTGGTAAAAACACCTAGGGGTATCATTAAGGTAAAAAGATATTATAATAATCTTCATGTTTTGTTTGTGGAAAGTATTTACCTACAAACCTTGTTTTATTTCCCCTTGTGGAGTTTTATGTTATTCTACAAATGGATTGGATTTTTTTTATCATGATTGAATAGATTTTAGAGATGAGGAAGTTTTTTATCGAATGAGTTTCAGTTTTTGTAGAAGAATTAATTCATATGTTTGATATCATATTAAGAAGATAAGAAACTATTAAAATATGGAAATTAAAGTTATCCTACACATATTTTTGAGAAGAATGATACTCTTTAAATTTGTTATGTTCCTATAGTAAATGAAAAAATTTATATGTTTCCTGGTGAATTTCCTGGTATTATACATGATCTATAAATTGAATTTAATATTAATTTATTGAATGAAGATAATCCAATATCAAAACCTCATTATTGAATTTCTCAAGTATAAATTTTGGGATTAGAAAAGTAGTTAAAATAGTTTCTTGATAAGGGATTCATTCATCCTAGAACTTCACCATAGGGTGATCCTATTCTTTGTTAAAAATAAAGATGGTTCCATAATGATTTTCATTGATTATAGAGAATTAAATAACATTAATATTAAGAATAATTATATGTCACAACATATGGATGAATTTTATTATCAACTCGAGGGAGATTAATATTTTTTAAAGGTTGATCTCAGGTCTAGGTACCATCAGCTAAAGGTGAAGGATGATGAAATTATGAAGATGGAATTTTGGACTAGGTATATTCATTATGAGTTTATGGATATTCCCTTTAGGTTGACAAATGATTCAGATATATTTATGGACCTTATGAATATATTTTTCCATGAGTTCTTAGATAAAATTGTGGTTTTGTTTATTGATGACATCCTTATATATTCTAAAAGTTATGATGATCAAGGGAAACATTTTAGGGTTGTTCTACAAACCTTAAAAGAGATAAATTTATATGTAAAATTTAGTAAATGTGATTTATGGTTGTGATATATTTCCTTTCCTGGATATACTGTAAATAAAGATAAAATAACTATTGATCCAACTAAAACTAAAGTGGTTTAAGAGTGTACAAGACCAACAAATGTCATATAGATTTTTAGATTTCTTTATTTAGTGGTGTACTACAAATGATTTTTCAAAAACTTTGATTGATTATCTAGCCCACTAACTAAGTTAACATGAAAAGGATTTGAGTTCATTTGGAAAAAGGAATATGATTACTATTTCCAAAAATTTAAAAATATATTAGTGAATTCTTCTATTTTAGCCCTTCCATCAAAAAACGGTCACATTGTTATCAATAGTGATGCTTCTTTAAAGGGACTTGGTTGTGTCTAAAACGAAATGATCAGGTAATTGCTTATGATTCACAACAATTGAAACCTCATGAGTTAAATTATCCTACAAATTACATTAAATTAGCTATTTTGGTTTTTATTTAAAAATTTGGAGACATATTCTATATGGAGTAAAGTGTGAGATATATACTAATCATAAAATTTTGTGGTATACATTCACTCAAAAAGAGTTTAACATAAGACAGAGAAGATGGTTGGAACTGATTAAAGATTATAAATGCATGATTCATTACCATCTAGGAAAATAAATTATAGTATTTGATGCTTTAATTTAGAAATATAATGCTTCATTAACCATGTTACATTTTAAACATGACCCTTTAGTTAATGATTTTATGAATATAGGCTTAAAAGTTGTAAATGTGGGGTTGTTCTCTTTTTTGTTTTAGGTTTCAATGAAATATTGTGTGTAAAATAGAATTAATTAATCTAAGAAGGAGGATCATGTTTTATAGTAAAAGTTATAATATTTCAAGAATTGTATGTTTCTAGAATTTAATGTTGATGAATAAGGTGTTATCATATTTGGAAAGAGGTTGTGTGTTCCATGTGATTTCCAATTGAAGAAAAAATTATTGAATGAAGCTCAAAGCTATTTATTCTCCATTCATCTTGGAATCACTAAGATCTATATATACCTTTAAGAAATATTCTAGTGGGATTAAATGAAAATAGATATTTCTACCTTTTCCATGAAATGTTTGACATGTCGATGGGTTAAAGAAGAATGAAAATTAGTGAAATGGATGCTTCAACCTTTTCCTATTCCAAAGTGGAAATGGGAAAATATATTTATGTATTTCTTGGTTGGATTACCAAATACATCTCTAGGTAATAATGTTATATGAGTTAATTTTGATCGTTTAACTAAATTTTTCCATTTTCTTCCTATATGAGATACTATGTATTTAGATCATCTTTATTGACTATATCTCAAGTATATAGTCAGGTTACATGGATTTCCTCTCTCTATTTTATCTGACCATGATCCTAGGTTTACCTTTAATTTTTTAAATGTTCTTCCTATGTCTTTGGGTACTGAATTAAATTTCATAACAACTTTTCATGCTCAATTTGATGGATAGTCAAAGAGAATGATTCAGAATTTGGAATATATGCTTCAAGCTTGTTAAATATATTACCAAGGAAGTTGGGATCATTATATTTCATTAGTATAATTTTCTTATAATAATATATTTCATTATAGTATAAAAATGGAACCTTTTGAGGCTTTATATGGAATTTGGTGTCAGACACTAGCTTTCTAGGAAGAATTATGTGAAATAAAGTTGTTAGGGCTAGAATTGGTATAAGAAATGGTTGATAAGGTGAAGATGATTCAAAAACATGTGAGGATGTCTCATATAAGGTATAAAAGTTATGTATATAACTATAGTAAAGATATTTCATTCAAGGTAGGAGATCATTTTTTTCTTAAAGTATCTTCAAGGAAAAGTGTTATACATTTTTGGTAAAATAAGAAATTTAAGTTCATGGTTCATTACACCGTATAAATTTTGGGAGAAACTTGGATTAGTTTTTTATCAAATGTACATGCCTCAAATGTTTTTCTAGGTACATGATATGTTTCATGTTTTATTATTAAGAAAATATGTATCAGATGCATCTCATGTTTTGAGCCCCGAAATAGTACAGTTGGAAGAGAAACTTTCTTATGAGAAATATATTATTCGTATTCTTGACCATAGAGACCAACTGTTACAAAATAAGGTAATTTAATAGGTTAAGTTTTTTTGAAAAAACCATATGATTGAAGGATATAATGGTTCGGTCGGTGATCCTCAATGCAGGATGTCGGAGCTTGTGAAAAGCCAGGAACCAAGCGAGGTTTGAAGACTCTGTTCCCATGGTAAGTTCCATCATCACATGGAATTGTTTCCTTTTGGTTGATTTGGATTTAATCATCAAGGACTGGCATGAGCCCCCTATTTCAGACTTCTTCAAGTCAGCTCCCCCTCGTCTCTACCCTCTCTGGTCATATAGTAGGGGAATTGGGTGTGTTGGAAACCCCCTGGCTCAGGTTTCAAAATGAACATGGATGGGACCTTCGCAATGGGGGTGATGAAAGTAGGGGGAGTGGTTCGTGGCCCTGGGGGTGGTCATGGATTTCATGTCTTTCTTTTTAAATGGTACTTCACTCTGGGTCGAGTCCAAGGCCATGTTCATGGGGTTATCCCTCTGTATTTAGGTGAAGCTAGAGTTAACCCAGGTGGATACTGATTCCAAAATTCTACACAACTCCATTCTTGGTAAAGGATCTACATTGTAGTCTATTTCTTACATAGTTAGGAAATGTAGAGCCATTATTGGTGCCAATATCCAAGTGTCTCACACTTCATGTAAGGGTAATAAGGTCGTGAATCACATGGATTCCTTGGCGGTCCAGAGCTCCATCACCACTAGTCTCCTCCCTATCAATAGTTTGAAACATGAGTGTGTTAATTTACTTAGAGGGGATTCCCTTGGCTTAAACTATTTCAGACCTCCCTAAATTATAGGGTGTCTTGGTTGTATTTCTTATTTCTTTCTATGAATAAAATTTTGATTTTTATAGAAGAAGTGACATGGAAATCATAATATTCTATGAAGTAAAAATATCCTCACTTGTTTAAGTAATGAATAAAATTACGAGGATGTAATTTTCAAAAGGGGGAAGAATGTAACAACCCAAGTAATGTTAATAGTAAATCAATTTTATACCCTATAAATATTCATTAGTTATATTTTATAGATATATATTCACTATAATAATATTATGTAATTTTTTAATCAAAAAGGAAATAGTTTAATTCTTACTAATTGAGTTTTTATGTATTATATGGTTTTATTTAAAATATTTATTTCAAAATTTTATAACTTTAATCTAAAAAAGGGATATAATTTTTAATTTTATTATGTAAAAATTATTTTGGGTTATTTTTAGAAAATTTTCTGAAAAGTTTTATTTTTTGATGAAAAGTGAAAATACTAATTTTCCTTGAAAACTATCTTTTCGTTTCAAGAATTTACAAAGTTAAATTTTTTTTAAAATGGTTTCAAAGTAAAATTAGTTCAATTATATTATTAATAATCCAATTATGTTATTTTGAATTAATTTTATACTTTATTTGGGTTTAAAAACATTGTATACTTAAGAAGACATTTTTTATAGAAAATCGTTTGTCATCACGTTTTATGGGATTAATTTTCAATTAAATTCTGATAATTATATGAATTTAATTTTATAAAATTGATTAGGTAATTTAAAATTATAATAATTAATATTATTAAATAATTTTAACTTAATTTTTTGTTATGAGTAAAAGTAAAAACAGTAAAAATCTGTTACCGTAGTTAAGGTTAAAACAGGTTTATCGGGGATTAATATTAACTAATAAGGATTAAAATGACATAAAAACATGGATAAATTCTATTTTATGGATATATTTTGGAAATATATCATATAATATAAATATATTTTCCATTTTTTCTATTTTTTTTTAGTAATACATTAATATGTTTTAATCTTTTTTAAAATTTCAAGTGTGTCATCTCCACCACTTACAAAAGAGCACCCCCTCTCCTCTTCTCTACACACTTCATGGGCCATTTGTTTCAAAAAATCCCTACCCAAATACATTACTTAAATCCCTACCTATATTCTATATTCCTTTTTTTGATCAAAAAATAAACCTAGTAGGATTTAGGTGTAAACCTAAAGAGGTTGTCCAAAGAAGAGGTATAATTCTTAACCAAGAATTTTCATTTTATTTCTTTTAATAACTCTTTAAAATACAATTAAAACATGATGAAATAATAAAACTAGTATCTTACATATAATGAGATTTTTTTAAGTTAATTTAATAACCAATATCCATCTCATTTATCCATCAAATGGGAAATGAAACCATTTTTTGTGTGTATGGAAGACTTCCACCTCACGAACATATGTAATTTTTTTCCATAAATGCCTCCCACCGATAGTTATAATTATGTATTTAATGTATATATTTTATATTAATGACATATTTATCATTTTTTAAAGATAATATATCATCCAATTTATTACCTTTTCATCCATTGAAAAATTATAACATCGTTTGTGCGTACGTGTGGATTACCACCTCCTTGAAGCGATGTGATTTTTTTTTCATCAACATCTCACATAGATAATATATATAAGTATATTAAAATATATAATATGATATTTATTATATAATAATTATTCTTAAAATATAAAATAATACTTACCTTCTTTCCATCATTTTCATTGAAAAATAGAAACGTTACTCATGTGTATGTATGGACTACCGTCTCCGTGATTGTAACGTAGTTCATTTTTCATTACCCTATTTTATATTTGTTTTTAAAATTATAATTTATGTAAAATAATAATAATAATTATGTGTTGATTATTATTTTGGATGTGATGGTCTTTTACCAGAGTCAACTTACCAAAGTTATTTTGGACTTATAAGTTGAATATCATCAAAATATATGATGTAAACTTAATTGATTAAGTAATTTTATATAACATGGTAATAAATAAAATGAAAATGAATAATATACTTCAAAAGGTTTCTTAAAAAATTATATACTTAATATAAGTGTATTATTCAATAAGATAAAAAGAATACATGATGAGTCAGATTTGATGTAAGAAATACTTTACTTTAAAACCCTCGTTATAAATATTTTAATGATTTATTTTATAAATATTGTTCTTCCATGTCCATATTCTTGTAAATATTTTTTATATGTAATTATATGTACATAAATTAATTATAAATGAAATTTATGTATATTTTTTATTTCTTTAAAAGTTTTTCAAAAGTAATCTTTTTACGTATTTTATATGATATCTTTTGACTTTGTTTATAAAAGGAAAAAAGGAATGTTCTATTTTAATATATACAACATCGATGAATTTTCCTACTTTTATAACCATTATTTTATGTTTGGATTCCTTTGTAATCTTACATGTTTTCTTAAAATAAAAATACTTCTTCCCTTTGTTTTAGGTATTTTATTTTTGAAAATTTGGATTTAAATAAAAGGGGTGTATCAATACCCAAAAAAATTACTTATGGGTTAAAAAGGATAGTTTTTATTAGTTTGATGATGGAAATGAAATATTTTTTTTGTTTCATTCATATTATGGTCCTTGGAAATTTTTTATGAATGATGAGTGATCCTGATATATCCCTGATGATGGGTGATCTCGATAGAGATCTCCAATTCATTGGGTAATGATTATGTTCTCTAGATAATTATATTGGAAGTTGACTTACTGGTTATTTCACTTGTAAGTGTTCTTATGAGGGTTCTGGTAAGGGTTATATTAAGATGGACTCCCAAGGCACCCACGTGACTTTTCTATTCTTACAAATAATGTTTCATGGAAATTTTTTTATTTAAAAATGTAATCTAATGATCTTTTGTTTTAAAGGAATGATTATTCCCTTTTAGGGTAAAAAGGTTTATTTTTAATAAAAAAAATTTTTCATGGGTTCTCATGTTTTTTGAGAAAAAATCATGATTTTCATTTTCATTTTTATTTTATTATAATTTTTTTTTTTGAAAAACTTTGGGTAATAAAGCTGATTTCATAAGTAAACGATTATTTGAGCTCAAATCTTATTATGTTAAAGAAAAACTCTCTTTTATGATCCCATGATTTTAAAATGGACTAATGGATATCTTTCTTTCATTTTTTCCCTTTCTGATATTTTTTCCCATTTAGTATTTTAAAATGTTTTTCATAGGCATTGAGGATAATTAGTAACAAAGAATCAGTAAAGTTAGAAATCATAAATATTTTTCCTGAAAAGAAAATGTGTTTAATTTTAAAAGTCTTGTATTATGGGAAAAATGGATATTGGTAGGATGTTTACAACTTCTAATGTATGGGTTTGTTATATAAGAGTTATGACCTAATTATCTAAAACTATATACCTAAAAATATCATCAGGAATGCTGGAAAATGAATTCTTATCTAAATATTAAATTTAAGGATGGAATAAGGATTGGGTCCTTATAAATAGTATTATAAGATGCTGTTTTTTTTAATAAAAATGATAATATAGTTTTATAATGTCCCGGGTAATTATATAGGGGTTAGAAATTTAATTATGTCATAAAAACTATAATTTTTCAAAAAATAAGGATTTTTATTTAAATTATAAAATTATCATATTTAAAAAAAATATATTTTTATTAAATTAATATAATTTTTCAAATCAACGCATAAAAATTGTGCAATGGCGAATTTTTAATAATTTTTTGAGATGATTGAATTTTTTGGTAAAATTTAAATATAGTATGAATATAAAATAAGTATTGTGATTTCATAATAACCTAAAAGTGATGTGGTGAATGTTATAAGGGGTTTACTTGAACAAAAATTGTATTTTTCATTAAAATAAGGCATTTTAACCATCCAAAAACTAAAGGACATTTTAATATTTTAAAAATAATTCTTTATGAACATTCCTCACTTCCACATCATTAATTATATTATTTTAAGGATATTGGTTTTTAAACAAATAAAATAATAAAAACTAATCCTCATTGGAAAATACCATGAGAAAATACCATGATAAGGCCAATATTTTTCTACTTTTTTGTATTAATTAGGTGTCCATGGCCTAAATTTGGAAATTAATAAACAATCCCATATCCTTTGTTATAAATATAAACTCATTATCTTATTCATATCTATTTAAAAGACTTTGAACATGAAATTAATCTCATTTTACCTCTCTAGAGTCTCTTTAGGGAGTTTCTATGGTTCCAATGCGCTCTTATCAAGCTTTAAGAAGCAACCTCCCAAGGTAATGGATTCTCTTCCTCTCCCCTTTTTTTTAAGTACTTACTTTGTAATAATCCTTTTTATTTTCAATTGATTATGTTTCCATTTTTTTATAATCATTCCATTACTATCCAAATAATTTATTATTAATGCGAGACTTACTTTCTATCTCATTAACCTTATTTCATTATCCATTTTGTATATCTGTTATGATTCCGAAATCATTCATTGATTTTCCACACTACCCTCTTTTAATGTGAATACCCAGACCTATTTTCATTCAAGGGTATTCATATAAATGTAATTTTAGTTAATTGATTGGGTATTTCCATATATGAAACTCACATTACCTTCTCATGGGTTTAAAATGATGAAAGTTACATGCCTTTAAGCTCTTATGAAATCAATTAGTTTTATGTGAAACCTATTCTCATTTTCCAATGGTTATTGATGAAATGTTATTATACATGATCTATGTGGAATACATAAATTTAGACATATGAAGGGTGTAACATGACAGCACTTCAATGCATTGGGTAATGTTTTCATCTCATGATATTTTAGTATGGTGCACTATTGATTAGCCTAAGCACAATATATTATGATGTCTTGGTGGTTAGCATCAACTTATGATTATGATGTCAAATTTTATGTTATTTCTACATTCCTATAATACCATGATTTTATGATATTTTTTTCTCATGTCATTCTTGTATGTGAGTATTAATGATTCTTACCAATTTATGTTATCATAATATTCCTCTTGACTCACATGAAATATTTATTATCATGTTATGCTTTGATTATTTTCTTATTGGGCTTTATAGCTCACCCCTTTCCTTTGTAGGTCACTAGGTTATCTTGTGCAGTATTAAGAGTTCAATGGAAACTATGAGAACATTATGAGGTTTTAAATAATGATGTTTTATTTTATTTTAAATTAAGGGTTTATGTATATAATTTACCAAAGACCCTAGGCCTCTGGATTTAATGGGATTGTATTATAAGGATCATTATGTTAAAAGTCATGAAATAAAATGTGTTATAAATATGGGTTGTTGTAGTGAAAAACAAAAAAATAGGTTGACAGGTTACATGGGTTAAGGTTGGTCAACCCAAAACCATCACAAATATTATTTGGGTCAAATATATCAGCCTGATTGCACCCCCAAACTGTTTATACTCAAACCTAACCCATTTAAATCAGATCATGCTATGTTGGGTTATCATGTTGGGTAAAAAATTGTCGCTTTCAAATTTAGTTGTGTGTATGTTTTTGGGACTAGAATCCTCTCCATTCCATGAAACCTTTAATACACTTTTCCAGACCAAATTCCCTAGAACTTGTCTTACAAGTTCTAATGGAGCCAATGTTTAGTGGAACTTTTCCTTGAAAAGTTACATCGGAGGGTCTGTTGCATAGAGAGGATAAAATGAATGTGTAGTTGGGACTTGGTGTTGTATGTACAATAGTATATGTGTGTGTGTGTGTGTGATATTATATATATCTGTGTGTTTATATTTATATATGCATATGATAAGGGTATTTTTATGCATGTATTAAATATATATTTGATGATAAATATATATATGATATATGTGTATTTCTCTTGAACAGTTTTATTATCAGTTACAAACCATTGTGAATGTTTTAATGGATTTATATTAATTCATTAAAAATGTTCAATAATTAACCCAACATTATAAAATACATATGATGCTTAGAGCCTCGATCTTTGCCAATATAAGTGTATGGTGTCCTCTTATGTTGGGTGTGGTGAATTCTCTCTCCCTCTCATATTGTTGTTCATCATCTGAGACAAAGGCACTAAAACCTCTTTAGAATTAGGGTATCCTCATGATATGATTGAAAATACATTGGTTGGTGTTCCCCCCTTTGAGGCATGGTTCTTTTGTTCACTACTTCGTGATCTCTATCAAAAATTCTCCTTCACCAAGGAAGAAGAAGATTATTGTTGTTGGAATTTTCTAGGTACTTTGATTTATAGTTTTATTTACGTGTTGATTCTTGAAGATGGATTTACCTGTCTTTGGGTTATCTTCCATTGTATATGGTTATATGGTGATTGTATGAAACCCATCAGTGGTATCAGAGGGTAGGATTATTTGATGAATCAATGTGTTTATTATTTTATGAGAAACACGTTTTAATTGTCAAATGGGTTTTTTCAACCCTAGAAATTAATATGAAAATTCTTATTTAGTAATTAAATAAAAAAAGTTTATTTAATTATTTATGTTATTAGTATTTATAAAATGGTTTATAAAATATTAATAACATTAACAATCTAGTCTTAATAAAATTTATTTTATTAAACTTTTTCAAATATAAAAAGTTTATATTTATTACTTTTTTATTAATATAAATAAATTATTTATTTTATTAAAGATAATTCAATTATGAATTGAATTATATTTTTTATAAATTTTTTATAAATAATGAAAAATTATATTTTGAAATATTTATCAAAAATTATAAAAGTGTTTTATAAATTAATTAACTATAAAATATTTATGGTTAATTGATAAATATTTTTTAAAATACCTTTTGAAAAATTAAATTCCATGCTTTGTGATATATAAATAAATTATTTATTTAGAAATCATAAAATGTGATTTATAAAGTTTTTATAAATTACAACATATATAATATTTTGATTATATAAAAATGTTTATAAAATAGATATTGAATTATAAAATCTTCATAATTCATGAAATATCATATAGATTCTATTTAATATAATATATGAAGGGGTTCATACTTAAATTAATATAAAATGTTTATATTCTTAATAATTTATAAAAAAATATAATTAGAATTTATTGATGAATAGTTCATAAATGTCTGATGTTTTGGAAAATAAATAAATTGTTTATTTATTTATTATATTTCCTTGATATTCATGTTTAGTTTATTTTTCATGAAATATGGATATTTTCTATACCCATTTATATGAAAAATTTCTTCTAGGATAGAGCTTTTCATATCATGCTAGGTATTATATCATAAAATTAAGTTTTCATCTACCTTGATTCCAGTTTGTAATTGGAGTCATGAGCTTAAAAATAGTTATTGGACATAGTTTGTGGATATTTGGTGTTATAGTTTTCATGAATTGAATTCTCTCTTGAGTAAAGTCTCTCGGGTATAGGGACTTAGAGACCACTTACTTTCTTAGAGGCTTTCCTTAGCTAGGAAAGTGAATGGGGTTTCCTATCTATCGCTTTGGGCTTACTCATGTGGAGTTTATCAATCTCATATAACTTTATGACTTTATATGAAGTGTTCTTATACCTTATGAATATGATTAATTTGGATATGTATGGGTATACTTTACTTCTTTTTTGAGTGATTAACATAGAATTGTGGGTTGTGTAAATATTTACACATTAATGTGGTGTGAACGCATTAATTTGGTTGTTGGAATATGGATTCCAAAACTAAATTATTAGAATCATGCATACAAAAAAGTAAATAAAACATGGAAAGATAATGATTCCAAATGATATAATAGTTTAATATTCATATGATGTATATTAAATTAATGATACTAAAAACCCTTCAAATACTAAGTGTGAGATTCCTTCCAAATAAACATGTGTTAAGACCTCGATCATCCAATCAAGTAATTTCATGCCTACATCGGGTGACCATGGATTATCCTGTTTAAGGAAATAAAGTAATGAGTGACTTTGTATTTTCTTGTTGGGTAGTTTCATGCCTACATCGGGTGCCCCAATATTTTCCTTGGTTAGATTATTTTTTGTATTTTCTTTGGGTTACACTAGTTGAGAAGCCATAATGGTTAGGATACTAAAAGAATAGAGTTGATTATATCCATATGATGGATTTGGATAAGTTTTTATCCACTCAACTATCGAAGAGTCACAACTATTGTGATTGGGATGATTCTCTACCTAAATAACTAAGTAGTGAGATGAACACCCAATCAGAATCATTAGTTAGTAAAATATAGATCTTATCTCACTGAATAGATATGGGGTCTAGGGTCATCATTTCTAGTAGGAAAACATTCATTTAATGACCTTAATGAAAAGATATAATACACAATAATAAAATACCGATATGTCTGTATTGTAGATTATGGAATACTTCATAGTAATTATATTGAGATAATTAATAGGTATGACCTATAAAATAGTTAAATATTGGTATCTTGGATTGAGAAGTGTTCTCAAGGAGAAACATTCAGAGTACCCAAATGTGGATGTTATAGAAATCAATTTCTCCAACTATGACTCTGGTTATTTAATATTGGTTGTGCATCACACCTTTTTATTGACAAACACAAACTTAGAGATATGATGGAATTGATGAAGGTTAAGACAACCCTATTATTTATTACGCATTGATTTATGATTTATTACATAATAATACACATAATACAACCTAGGATATTGATAATTCTAGTGCCTTTGGGTAATTAGGTACATTACATAATAACTTAAAAATATGTGGTAAATCAGCAATATTAAAAACTTCCTTAAAATGCTCATGATATTCCGTCATTCTTAAAACTGCATAGGATAATCTAGGGACATACATAATAAAGGGGTGAGCTATAAATCCCAGTAAGGGAATAAACAAATCATAACATGAATAAAGTATTACATGTTAGGAAACAGTCTTTTCAATGAGACATAAAAGGAGTGATAATCATAAACATGAAAAATGAGGCATGATATCGCATGATAGCATAAAGGCAGCATGGGAATGTGGCAACAACTTTAAACATGACATCGTAAGCATAATTCAAGGTTAAACACTAAGACATCATAACATAATGGGCTTATAATAACCAACCATTCATCATATATGCCATATCATGAGACTAAAACATTACCCAATTCATTGGAGTTTTATCTGGGAGCACCCATCATAATCATATCATGTACATGAATAAGTGTGACACATAGATCATATAAAATAAGAATATATTTCATCACATTTAATCCCATGATTAAGGATTTTGGGTTACATACATGGAATTATCCAATAAAATAAGTGTAGGTACAACTAAGTGAATACCCTAGAGTAGAAATTGGTATGGGTATACACCTCACAAATGTTTGGCATGGAAAATTGTAGTGACATTTTGGTAGTGTAACGGCAGTACATGAAGATTCATAAAGTTGTTAAATGAGAGATAAAGGGTTCTATAATCGCTTAGATTTAAAAAATACAGTATAAGGTATATGTAAGAACATAATCCAACATGAAAATTTTGGAATTAATAGGTATAATACAAGGAGGCTTCTTGAATAAAAAATTGGCATGGAAAAATTGCAGTGAAATTCTATCAGCATAATAGCAGTACATAAAAATTCATAAAATGGTTTAATAAGAGATAAAGGGGATTATAATCATTTTTCATCAAATTTATAGTAATATGGATGTGTAAAAACATATCCTAACATTAGTAATTGGAAATAAAAGGCATAAAATGAATAATATTCTTGAATAAAGAGGAGAAGAAGAAGATCCCTTACCTTGAGAGGGTGATTCCAAAAACTTGGGGGGATATTTTTGAGAGATTGGGGGAACCTTGGGAGGACTATAAAGTGGGTAGGTAATATTAATGATGTGATCCAAAGTTTTTGAGTGAAGATTAATGGGATCTTTGGTGGGTTTATATATGAAAAGAGAGGGGTGTTCTTTATTATTTCTCAAACATAGGTTTTGGAATCTATATAATAAAGTAATAAAAAACACAAACCTTTATATGGTTTCTACCAAAGAGAAGTAGATTTAATTATTTTATAAGTCCAAGGGATGAACATAATAAAATTTTATCCTTGGTGATGTGGAAGTGAGTCATGTTTATAAATAATTGATTTAAAAATCATAAAAGATAATATAGGTTATGGAGGATTCATAAAACCTTTATAAGATTAATAAAATAACCTCAAAAACAAATTATTTTAAAGGGGAAAATATATTTTTTCATGGATACCCTTTATATAATTTATTACATCACTTTTGAGTCATTATGATGTCATAATACACACCATATATTTATACCGTATTTAATTTTTACCTGAAAATTCAACTATCTCAGGAAATTATGAAAAAAATCACTGTTGGATAATTTTAACGTGATGATTCCAAAAATAATATTTATTTTATCAAAATATTTTTTCTAAATATATTACTTTTCATATTTAAAATAATAATCGACATTTATTGATAAATGTTGGGTTTTTTGATAATAATAGTTTTCGAACCCTTATAACAATCACATTTGACTTCATAAAAATTATATTATCATTAAAATTTATTAAAAAATATTTAAAGTTATTATTTTTTAAAAATATAATGTATTTTGAAAATACATGAATTCATAAAAAAAGAATATCTTAATTGTGTCACTTCAGCAGTGGCGTAGTGGTGAAGAAGAGTGGTACAAACATGTTGTTCTTTGGGAGGTGTAGGGTTCGATTCCTGGGATCACTCTATTGGGAGAATTTATCCTTCCCCCATATCTGGTCATATTTTGGTGTCACTCGATCCCTGATACAGTGGGAAAAATTAGGAATAACCCACCCATGCTGAAGGATTATTGTGTCGAACTATCATTGATTTGGATGTCACCCTACAGGATGCTATACCATATCGGTTGGCAACAGTACCTTCTCAGCTAGGGATCTATAGTGACCCTAGCCTTTTACACATATCATTACAAGATTTTAAACATAATTAACCATCAAATTACAATCCAAGGATCATAAAGTTGAGTGACTTTGGAAGATTAGGTATATAATTAAACATCATGGATCCAAAATAAAAACATATTTTATTTAATCTTAATAATGAGATCCTAAATTCCATTGAGCCCATGTATTTTCATAGGATAACCTAGCGAATACATGAACAAAATGGATGATCTAAAAATCCCAGCATAGAAATAAGCATAGGAATAAAACATAGCACATGGGTTAGAAGGAAAAACATGATGGCATAAAAGTCATGGAACATGAATGAACATAAGTAAGAATAAAATGTATAACATGGGAAAATATAATCATGTAATCATAGGAATGTTGAAACAAAATATAACATGGCATAAACATAATTCAATTCTAACTTCCAAGACTATATAACATGGTAGACAAATCCCATAAAGAAATCAGGTTCACTCCCTGTCCCAACATGACATATCATGATACTAAACTTTACCCAATGCATTGGAGTGTTATCTAGGTTCACCCATCATAAAATGTTCATGAATATGTGTGTCACATGAATAATAAACATTAGGTTTACCCATGGAAAGAAATGGGTATCATAATCATGTCACAAGGCATAATAAATGAGCATATCATAAATGTGTCCATGAAAGAATGGATTCAAAACATACATGGACATTTATAAGGGAAAATAGGAATGTATCATGATAATTTATGTCCAATTTAAGTGGAAATGTGTAAAATAAGTGTTTAAGAAACTTTAAAAATGAAACATTTATTGCGGTTTAATAAAAAAATATTAATGAGATTTTAAAGAGGAAAAGGCATATTTGTTTTCATAAAACCATAAATGAACCAAGATATTTTTTCATGATTAAATGAGTGATTTTATAAAAACT
This sequence comes from Viscum album, assembly GCA_963277665.1. Taxonomy (NCBI): domain Eukaryota; kingdom Viridiplantae; phylum Streptophyta; class Magnoliopsida; order Santalales; family Viscaceae; genus Viscum; species Viscum album. The sequence goes on along the minus strand of OY728148.1, from coordinate 1,401,507,235 downwards.
AATTGTGGATTAAAATAGGTTATGGAGTGCACTTTGAAATAGGTAATAAATTGGGAATTTCCCTTGATTTGGGCTTACATATTATAAAGAATTGAGAAGGGGAACTTTTTAAAATATGTATTTACCCATCACAGAGGGATGATCTGATCTGAATATGTGATTTTGGAATATATACACAGAATTTATAAGAATTTAATAAAAAAAATAGTCATTACATTGGTTTAAAGAGAGAGAAAGAGTGACCTGAAGGCGAAAATGGAGGTTTGGGTAGAATCCCTTACCTTATGTCTGAAACAGTTATACACTTGATCTTAATATCCTCGATAATAAAATTAAACCCATTAATTAATTTATTCAGAACATTTTTTACATCTAATTTATTTATTATAATTTTGTTAAGTTCACTTATGGACTTTTTTATAAGTTAGAGTGTTCAATTTCATCATTCGGGAGTGCTCGTTTTCTTAGTTTTCATGATTTGTTCACTTGTATAAAAGAGTATGGAAGTTCATATAAAATGGAAATAGAAATATATAATTTAAGTTATAAGTTATTAATGAACATCCATATGGTTAAATGTTTATATAATTCATTTTATTATTTTGTATGAGGATGAATAATTATATAAGATGTTAGTTATAATCATTTGGATTATTTTGGGTAGTTTTCACTCACAACGAACTTGTTTTGTTTTATTATTTATAATAATGTGTATATAATGATTCCAAAACATTACATAGGATGTAATAAATATATTTTAATTTTTTTAACCATAAAAATTGTTTTATGATCAACCTTGAAGGCTTTAATGTAAAATGAAAACTTTCCATTCTTGAAGGCGATAAATTAACACCTCACGAATGACATTTTCATTTTTAGAATAAATGAGAGAGTGGAGGGATTTAATGATGGATTATTACATTATAATAATAAAATTACAGTATATGTGAGGTATTGGAGTTATCATACCATTTGTATGGGTGGGTAGAGGAGATAATAAAAAATAACTTGAAAAAAATTAAAATAAAAGGAAAGAGGAATTTACCTCTTGAATTTCTCCTCCTTGAAAACCTCCTTAGGGAAAAGGTTTTGGTATTTTGATGAGACCAAAATATCTTGGACATATAGGAGGGGATTGGAAAGATTGTTGGTCATAATTTGTATAAGGATCAAATATTGTAATGTGTGAGGGTAAGAGGTAGTGAGGGGTGGTATTTATAGTGGAGGAGATGGGTGTTTTCTCATTATTTTAATTATTAGTTTATTATTTTGGCTCAAGATAAGAAGTATTATTGATTCTTGTGACTAAATATAGTAAATAGTGCATATGAGTTCTAACTAATGGTGATTACCTCATCCTTACATCAATAATTACTCATAAATTCATATATTTAGTATTTATCATAAATTGTCGTATTTTACTATTCACCAAAAATTCAAGTACTTTAGAAAAAACCAAAAAATTCACCCTAACCATTTTTCAATGTTTAGAATTAAAAAATGAACTCCATTTTATGAAAATAATTTTCTAAATATGATAAATTAAATTTTTAATTAAAATCATCATTTACTTGAAAAATATAGATTTTAAAACTATAAATGATTTTATAACACTTTGAAAAAATAAATAAGGTCTCATAAAATTATCTTAAAATCATAAGACAACAAAAAATTAATTTATGAATACATTTTATGAAAATAAATTTTATTCTAAATAATTATATTAATTATAAAATTGTAATTAAATATTTATAACTTACAAAAATACCAATACTTAATTAATAATTTTTAAAAAATTATTTACTTATAATATGATATAATTATATCATGCTTTCATTTATAGGATTACTAAATTTTATTTATACTTTCATAGGTGAGGTTACTATTCTATTGTCTGGTTTACAATTCATAAGGGTCACATTACTATTCCAAATGTCAAGTTACTATTCCACCGGTAAAGGTTCCTTAAATTCTAGAAGTGCCTCTTATTTAATTCATTCCTCATTTATAATGTTTTTATTGTGATATTAATGTAATTGTATGTGATTAAACTATATGAAATATTTATAATAAGGAAATTTTCATTGATGAAAATTTGGGTTGTTACATTCTTCCCCCCTTATGAAATTTCACCCACAAAATTTTGTTTTACATACTATGGGGAAAACATGTGAGAGTAATTATCCTTCATCGCTTCCTATGGTTCCCATGTTACCTCTTTATACTTATGGTTCTGTAATAGTACTTTGACTAGGTGGGTAGTCTTGTTGCGTAGAACTTTATCTCTACAATTCAAGATCTTTACTAGCTACTCCTCGTAAGAGAGATCATTCTCCAATTATACCACCTATGAATTTAGTACGTTTGAAGGATATAGTATGTACTTACTCAAGATGGATACATGGAATACATCATGTACTTGAGACATGGTAGGTGGAAGTGTTAGTCGATAGGCCAAGACTCTGACACGATTAAGGATCTCGAAGGGGCCGATGTACTTGGGTCTTAGCTTTCCTTTATTCAAAAATATCATGATCCTATTCCATGGAGATATGCAGAGGAATACCATATATATATCCTTAAACTCAAGGTCTCATTGACTATTGGCTTTATATCTCTTTTTGTCAACTTTGGGATTCCTTGATGTGCTGCTGAATAGGTTTCACCTTTTCCACCATTTCTTCGACCATTTATGGCTCTAGAAGCTTACCTTCACCAACTTCATCCCAGCAGACCGGTTTTCAATATCTTTTCCCATAAATGGATCCATATGGTGCTATTTGGATTCCCAAGTGGAAACTTCTATTGTAAGAGAAATCATCTTGAGGCAGATGTTGGTCTCATACTTCGTTGAAGTCCAGAGAACATGCTCTTAACATTTCATCTAGTGTCTGAATAGTTTTTTGTGATTGGCCATCAGTTTGAGGATGATAAGAAATATTTAAGTTCAGTTCAATGCTTAAGTAATGTTGGAGACTTTTCCAAAACTTGGAGGTGAATCTCAAATCTCGATCGGATACAATTGATATTGGTACTCCATGCAGCCTTACCACTTATTTGATGTATATTCTTGCAAGTTTGTCCAATGATAAGTCCTCTCTAATTGAAATAAAGTGTGTTTTATTTGTAAGACAATCCACAACAACCCATATATCATTGTTTCCTTTGGTTTTCCTTGCAATTCTAGTGATAAAGTCCTTGTTAATGTTCTCCCACTTCCATGTTGGTATGGGTAGTGTTTGCATCATCCCTTCAGACTTTTTTTTAGCCTTCACTTGCTGAAATACCAGACACTTTGACATATATTCAGTGATATTCTTCTTTATATTATCCCACCAATAGTTCTCTCGTAGATCTTGATACATCTTTGTGCTCCCTGGGTGAATAGAGAAGGTTGATCTATGTGCGTCATTTAGAAGCCCCTTCTTTATCTCTGGATCTAATGGTACACATAATCTTGACCCAAATCTCACTAATCATTCCTAATCCATTTTGAACTATAAGGATTTATATTTTCTTAGGGATTACACCCTTTTTTTAATTCCCACATCATTCATTTGATCATCCTTTATTTTCTCCATGAGAGATGGTTGATAAATCATTTGGTAAAGGATTGATGACGTTCCTTTCCCATTTCCATCCTTTATAGGTCTAAGAATATTGGATCTTTATCAATTCTCATCATTGATAAAGATGCAGGATCCTTTCTTCTTAGAGCATTTTTTACCTTATTTTCCTTACTAGGATGGTAGTGGATTGAGTAGTCATAATCTTTGATGATCTCTAACCATATTTGTTGGTTCATATTAATCCCCTTTTGTGTGAATGTATATTTGAGACTCTTGTGATCAGTATATATCTCATACTTCTTCCCATAGAGATAACGCTGCCATATTTTCAATGCAAAGATCATAGATTCAAACTTCATATCATGTGTGGGATAGTTTTACTCATAAATTTTCAACTACCTTGAAGTGTAGTCCATCACTTTATCATTTGGCATCAGTACTGTAATGACCCAAACTTTTATTAATGAAAATTCCTCTTGATCTAATTTAATGTCTTGTTATGTAAAATAGTTATATAAAACATATTAACTTTCTTGGTTTTATGTTTTTGGATTTTAAAATACCATTAAGAATTATTACTGTTGCTAATATAGTTGTTGAACAGTGATCACATGATTAGTATAAATATAGGGTTTTAACAAATCCAATTTCCTCAGAAAAAAGAAACGGTGGCCTCATCCAGTAGAATTGCTCCGTACGAAGCCCATTTTTTCAGAGCTCAGAAAGGAGGTGGCATCGTTGGTTTTTTCTCTTGACCAATCCCAAGCCGAGATTCAACACGTTAAGCTTGAATAGAACCACCTACAGGAGAAGTGGAAGTTAAGAGAGATTACCATCTGAGTGATGTTCTCCAAGCCACCCCAAGAGTCTGTCACCATCACACACCTTACCCTTAGGTCTTATGTGGGTTTTATAAGGGGTTATGTAACAATACCCTATCACTATGGTTATATACATTATTTTGTGTATATAGTATATATTCATTTTATAATTGTTACTTTGTAAATAGTTTTTAAAGAAAAAATAATATTTTTAGTTAATATTCAATTAAGAAATCTATTTTGATGAATTAATGGATTTTTGAATTAAATAATATTTTAATGAAATATTATTACTAAATTAATTTTTATTAAATATAAATGATGGTGTAATTTTTATGAATACAATTGTAATTTTTATTAAGGTTTGAAAGCAGTTTTTGTCAAAACCTGTGAATTTTCGATAAATATCGGTTTTATTTTAGAAGTAAAAATTCACATATTTAGAAAATTATTTAGATAAAATGAATATTATTTTTAGAATTAGGATGTCGAAATTATCCAACGGTGAATTTTTCATAATTGTCTGAGACAGTCGAATTTTGGGTAAAAATTAAACACTGTTTAAATATATAATGTGTTTTATGACACCATAATGACCCAATAGTGATTTAATAAAATATTATAAATGATATTTTCGGCCAATATATGTTTTATATTTAATATAATGTGATTTTATATTTGTTTTATTAATTTTATGGTGCCTTAGTGGACCCTTCAAGGCTTATAAAACATTTTAACTTTTTAAATTGATTTCCATGAGAGTGTGACTCACCTCCACATAAGAAAGCCTAATATTTTAATAATTTAGGCCATTATACTTATAAAATAATGTTTTACAATCCCCTTTGGGAAAAACCATGGGCAAAAACTAGGGGTTGGTTTCTGGTTTTGATTAGTTTAATGTGTGGTGTCCAAAACCTAAATAATAAAGAATTCCCTCTCTTTTCCTATATAAACTCACCCAAGATCCCACTTCCTCTTCACTAAAATACTTTGTATCTTGACCAACCTCTACCCTCCACTCTCTATAATCCTCCCAAGGCACCACAATCTCTCTATAATCCTCTCTCAATCCTTTCCCAAGCCTTTGGGGTCACACTTCTAAGTAAGGGATTTCTTCCTTTCTCATTTTTCTCCAAATTCCATTATGTTGTTATACCCTTTTGTTTTCAATTAAAAATTTTGGGGTATGATTTTTCACATCCCCCATACTTCCCTACTTATGTTTGAATAATGAGATACATCTTTCTCTCTCATTAATTTCTCTCATGTACACCCGTTACCATGCCGAAATTCCGTAAGGAATTTCTCTCTTCTCATTTACATTCAAGCAATCATTTTGTATTGTGAATATAAATTTCATTACATATATTGGGATATGTATTTATATTACCCCCTTACTGTCCATTTAATATAAATATTATGAGACACCACTTTATCTTTCATCAACCATTTTTATTAATTCTTATGTCACGCTGTTATGCTGCCAAAATTGCATCGCGATTTTCCAAGCCAAAGACATTGTGTAGTGAATACCATGCCCATTTCTCTATCAAGGGTATTAACCTTAGTGCACATTTAATTATTGATTATATAGTTTTGTATATTAATTTCATATTCATTTATCATGGAATAAATTATGATGTTTAATGAATCCATGTTATATGATCCATGTGGCACACTTATGCATGAAATGAAATGATTAAGAAGGGTGTGCTCTGATAGAACTCCAATGCATTGAGTAAAGACTAGTATCATGATACATCAAGTGAAATGAGGGTTTAATTATTCCAATTAAATTGCAATTATGGTTTACTCATGCTTCATGTGCAATGAGCCTTGGATCATACTAATATCATGTTAAATGTTGTTGCCACATTTCCACGTTATGATAACCATACTATATCATACCTTTATGTTCATGTTTCTATTATGATCCATTGATATGCCTATTGCCTAACATGTATTGTATTCTTCATGTTATGCCTTGTTTACTCCCTTACTGAACTTTATAGCTCGCCCTTTTCTTATGCATGTCCTCAGGTTATCCCATGCAATTTTAAGTACGAAGGAATGTGTGTGATCATGTAAAAGAAGTTCTCAATAAAGATGTTTTGTTTTATGTTCTAGGTTTTTATGTAATGTTCCTAATTTCCCAATATTCTAGACCTCTCAATCCTCATAGCTGTCTTAAGTGAAAGTTTATATAATAAATTATGTTTATGTGTGTAATAAAGAGAAGGGTTGTTATAGTTGGTATCAGAGGATAAGTTTAGTTATTTTTGTGATTAGAATTATAAACCCCTAGTAAAAGCCTTGGGGATAAGGCTAAGTATAATAAAAACATAACTAAATTTTGGTGAGTATTGAGTAAGTGTTTTATCAATAAAATACATCACTGTCTAGATAAGATCAAGTAGAGGCGGCTCTGGCATAGATGTATCTATGGGTAAAACCCAAAGACACCGCTTTGATCTAGAATCGAACAAGAACTGGTGCACAACAATGGACCTTGTTGTAATCTTGGTTACGATAATCCCAGGGGATATGATTTGGTAAATTCATAAGCTTAGTATGAACCATTATTAATAGAATAAAAAAATCCCCTAAGAATATATGTTGGGAAGTAGATCATGGATAACATAGATTGAAGCCTATAAATTCATAAGTTATGGAAATAAAATTAATTTATAAGTAATCTATTTTTGTCTTTGGATTACCCTTTATGTGTTTCCCCTAACTTTCCTTTTATTCCAGCCAATGGTCGGTAATAGGAGGACTCGGGCTAGCAACCGATTTGAAGATCAATGTGATGATTGTTCTAATGAGATGCCCAATCCGATGGGAGTGGGAATAGAGAACTTTGTCACGATACTCTCTCATTTAACTCAAGTTTTGAATAGAAACATGGGTCAAGAGGAACATTCAACCCACCCTAATAAAGAACAAGTCACAACTGAGAGCTTCATGAGACAAAGGTCGCCTACTTTTAATGGATCATCTGATCCCTTAATTGCCGAACAATGGATCAACTCCATTGAAAAGATCTTATTCATCCTTCAATGTTCTGAACAAGAGAAGGTACTTCTGGATGCTAATCGTATGGAGGGTGAATCTGATCAATAGTGGACATTGATCAAAAATACAAAGCCTGAGGAGGAGATTGAGGCGTTGGAATGGAATGATTTTTGGAAAATGTTTTTTGACAAATATTTTCCTTGCACCCTCCAAATTAAGATGGAAAGTTACTTCCTTGCCCTCAAGAAAAAAAGACAATGAATTCATCAGAGGATACGAGGAAAACTTCACAAGGCTTGCACGATATGCCTATGGCTTTTTCATTACCCCCAACTTCAAGGTTGACCGCTTATTTATTGGGATAAAACCTAGCGTACGGAAATCCCTATAGATTTGAAACTTTGAGAGTTATGAGGAAATTTTATAATGTTCACTCAAGGTAAAAATGGAGATCGATAAATATAAGGGGTATCATGGGGATAAGAAGTGTAAGGTGGACTTTAATTCTAGTGGTTTGTTGGATAAATCTGACGGTGCCAAGAAAATCCAGCACCCCACTTTCCAAAGGTGTGGAAAGAAGCACCCCAGAAATTGCCTGAAGGGGGCGAGGAAATGCTTTAGGTGTGAAAGAGAAGGACGCTTGTCCATTAACTGCCAACAAGAAAAACATGCAGCTGCGATAGAGGAGAGGACTGCTCCGTTCAACCCTTAATGCATTGTTCATTTCTTCAACTTCAATTAACTAGGGAACTTTACAAACCAATTCCCTAAGACAAGGGTTTTCTAAGGCAACCAACAACCTCCAAGGTAGCAAGGGTGAGATTTTACCATCACTACCACTAAAGTGAACCCCGAAAATGAAGTGGTGGAAGGTAATCTAGTTATTCATTCAAGAATATATAACATACTTTTTTATTCTGGTTCTACGCATTCTTTTATATCCCAAAAGTTTAGTAGAACAATCCCAACACCACCAAAAATCATGGAAGTAAAGATGTTGGTGAGAATGGAAAATGGGGAAATCATTGCAACCCATGAATATAACTCCTCCCCTGTCATAATTTGTGGATTGAACTTCCCAGCGAACCTTGTCATACTCCCTTTGGTGGAATTTTATGCAATTCTTAGCATGGATTGGATTTCCTTATATAGAGCCAATATAAATTTCCATGATAGGGAAATCACTCTCCATATGGAGAATCAACCCTCGATTTTGTACAAGTGCAAGGAGGAGGATGAATCTTCTTTAGAACCATCATATCAAGCGTGGATATTACTGCCCTATGAGCATGCATATCTAGATCAGATGATTGAGTCTAAGGAAGTAACCATCCTTGAAGACATGCCTATTGTGAGGGAATTCATTGAAGTGTTTCCTGGGGAATTTCCTAGTCTTCCTCCAAGAATAGATATTGAATTCTTGATTGATCTTATACTTGGGAAGCCTCCAATATCCAAGACTCTGTATAGAATGGATATTGTAGAGCTTTAGGAGTTGAATAAATAACTACAGGAGAATTTGGATAAATGGTTTATATGCCCAAGTGCTTCATCATGGGGTGCACCAGTCCTCTTCTTCAAGAAGAAGGATGCGTCAATGCACCTTTACATTGATTATCGTGAGCTCAACAAAATCACAATAAAGAACAAGTATCCTCTGTCCCGAATTTATGACTTTCTCGACCATCTATGTGGAGTACAATACTTCTCCAAGGTGGATTTTCAGTTAGGATATTACCAAGTAAGGGTGAAGAAGGAGGATATCCCCAAGACTACTTTTCGTACAAGATACGGGCACTATGAATTCATAATAATGCCTTTCAGTCTCACTAATGCTCCAGAAATCTTCATGGAATTGATGAATAGATTATTTAGAGATTATCTCAATAAATTTTTGGTAGTATTTATAGATGATATTCTAATATACTCCAAAACCAAGGATTATGAGGAGCATCTAACCACTGTACTAGAGACCTTACAAAAGGAGAATATCTATGAAAAGTACAGAAAGTGTGAGTTTTAGTTGAATGAGGTCTCATTCTTGGGTCATATCATCACAAGCAATGGGATATTTGTGGATCCCTCCAAGACAGCTACAATTGAGGGATGGAGGAGGCCAACATTGGTGATGGATATCCATAGCTACTTGGGGTTAGTTAGATATTATCGTTGATTTGTGAGAAATTTATCACGATTGTCAAACCCTCTTACCAAGATAACTCAAAAGGAAGTCAAGTTTTCTTAGAGTGATGAATGCGAAGAGAGCTTCAAGGAGTTGAAAAGAAGGCTTATCATTATGCCCATTCTCACACTACCCACCAGTGGAGAACATTTTGTGGTATTTAGTGATTCTTTGAAGAAGGCCTAGGTTGTGTGTTGATGCAAAATTAAAAATTCATTTCTTATGCTTTAAGTAAATTGAAAGTTCATGAGAAAAACTATCCAACACATGATCTGGAGTTGGTTGTAGTAATATTTTCTTTAAAAATTTGGCGGTATTACCTATTTGGGGAGAAGTATGAAATATACACGGATCACAAAAGCCTCAAGTATATATTCACACAGAACGAGTTAAACATGCGCCAACAAAGATGGTTAGATCTGATCAAAGACTATGACTGCTCAATCCATTACCAGCCTAGGAAAGCGAACAAGGTGGTGGATGCTCTAAGTAGAAAGGACCCAGCGATTTTATCATTGATGAGAATTGAAAAGGATCCAATCTTCTTAGATTTGATGAAGATGGACATGGGAATCATAAATAGAGTAACATCATCAATCCTTTCACAAAGGATTTCTCAACCATCTCTTTTGGAAATGTTAAAGAATGATCAAAAAGATGATGTAGTAATTCGGAAGAAAGTAGAAACTATCATAAAAGGGAAATCATTGAAGTTCAATGTTAATGAAGAAGGAATTGTGAGATTTGGGTCAAGACTATGTGTTCCATCAAATTCAAAGTTGAAGAAATAACTTTTGGATGATGCACATAGTTCAAATTTCTCCATTCACCTAGGAAACACAAAGATGTATCGAGATCTACAAAAGCATTATTGGTGGTATAACATGAAGAAGGAGATCGTTGAGTATACATCAAAGTGCCTGGTATGTTATTAAGTGAAGGCTGAGAAGAAAAAGTCTAAGGGGATGATGCAACCATTACCCATGCCAGCATGGAAATGGGAGAACGTCACCATGGACTTTGTCACTAGACTTCCAAATACATCCAAAGGAAATAATGATATCTAGGTTATTGTGGATCGTCTTAAAAAGATTGTACACTTCATTGCAATTCGAGAGGATTTCTCATTAGATCAAATGGCATGGATAAACATCAGAGAAGTGGTAAGGCTGCATAGAGTTCCACTATCTATTGTATCTGATCGAGATCCAAGATTCACATCTAAGTTCTGGAAGAGTATTGAACATGCTCTGAATACTGAGCTAAACTTCAATATGTCTTATCATCCTCAAACTGATGGTGAATCTGAGTGGACTATCAAAACACTTGAGGAAATGTTGAGAGAATGCTCAATGGACTTCAAAGGAGGATGGGATCAGCATCTTCCTCTAGTTGATTTCTCTTACAATAATAGTTTCCACTCAATCATCCAAATGGCTCATTATAAAGACATTTATAGGAAGAGGTTCAGAATACCGGTATGTTGGGATGAAGTTGGGGATCTAAATATCCTAGTTCTATAAATGGTTAAAGAAATGGTGTAGAAGGTTAAGACCATCCAGTAGCACATTAAAGCTGGTCAGAGTCGACAAAAGAGCTATGCTGATAATCATCGACGAGACCTAGAGTTTGATGTTGGAGACATGGTATTCCTCCACATATCATTGTGGAAGAGAGTTATGAGATTTGTGAATAAGGTAAAGCTTAGTCCAAGGTACATCAACCCTTTTAAGATCCTTGATTGCATTGGATCAGTGGCCTATCGACTAGAACTCCCATAGAACCTATCTCAAGTACATGATGTATTCCATGTATCATTCTTGAGGAAGTTCATACCTTACCCATTGCATGTACTCAATCCAGAGGTGGTACCATTGTAGAATGACCTCTCCTATGAAGAGAATCTAGTGAAGATCTTAGATCATAGGTAAAAATTTCTACAAAATAATACAATGCCCCTCATCAAGGTGTTGCGGAGAAACCAAAAGTTTGAAGAAACAACATAGGAATTAGAGGAGGTGATAAAGCAGAGTTACCCGTATCTGTTTAGTGTGGAAAAAGGAAATTTTTAGGGTGAAATTTCTTAAGGGGGAAAGATTATAACAACCCAAAATTTTATTAATGAAAATTCCTCTTGGTCTAATTTAATGTCTTATTATGTAAAATGGTTATATAATATATATTCACTTTCTCAGTTTTATTTTTTTGGATTTTAAAATACCATTAATAATTTTTACCATTGCTAATATAGCTGTTGAATAGTGAAAACATGATTAGTATAAATATAGGGCTTTAAAAAATCCAATTTCCTCAGAAAAAGGAAGTGGGGGCCTCATCCAGTAGAATTGCTCTGTACGAATCTCATTTTTCGGAGCTTGAAAAGGAGGTGGCGTCATTGGACTTCTCTCTTGACCAATCATAAGCTGAGCTTCAACACGTTAAGCTCGAATGGAACCGACTATGGGAGAAGTGGAAGTTGATGGAGATTACCACTCGAGCGATGTTATCTGAGTCACACCAAGAGTCTGTCACTAGCGCACACCTTACATTTAGGTCTTATACGGGTGTTATAAGGGGTTATGTAACAAGACCCTAGCACTATGGTTATGTACATTATTTTTGTATAGATTATATATTAATTTTATAATTGTTACTTTGTAAATAGTTTTTAAAGAAAAAATAGTATTTTTAGTTAATATTCAATTAAGAAATTTATTTTGATGAATTAATGGTTTTTTGAATTAAATAATATTTTAATGAAATATTATTACTAAATTACTTTTTATTAAATATAAATGATCGTATAATTTTTATGAATATAATTGTAATATTTATTAAGGTTTGAAAGTCATTTTTGTCAAAACCCATGAATTTTCGATAAATGTCAGTTTTTATTTTAGAAGTAAAAATTCACATATTTAGAAAATTATTTAGATAAAATGAATATTAATTTTTTAATCAGGGAATCAAAATTATCTAACAGTGAAATTTTCATAATTTTCTGAGACGGTCGAATTTTGGGTAAAAATTAAGTACCGTTTAAATATATAATGTGTTTTAAGACATCATAATGAACCAATAGTGTTGTAATAAAATATTATAAATGATATTTTTGTCCAATATATGTTTTATATTTAATATAATGTGATTTTAGATTTGTTTGATTAATTTTATGGTGCCTTATTGGACCCTTCAAGACTTATAAAACATTTTAACTTTTTAAATTGATTTCCTTGAGAGTGTGACTCACCTCCACATAAGCAAGCCTAATATTTTAAAATTTTCATGCATTGGACTTATAAAATAATATTTTAAACTCTCTTTTGGAAAAAAAAACCATATGCAAAAACCATGGTTTGGTTTGTGGTTTTGATTAAATTGACGTTTGGTGTCAAAAACTTAAATAATAAAGAATTCCCTCTCTTTTCCTATATAAACCCACCCAAGATCTCACTTCCTCTTCACTCAAAGCCTTTTGAGCTCAACCAAAATCTTCCCTCATCTCTCTATAATCCTCCCAAGGCACCCCAATCTCCCTATAATCCTCTCTTAAGCCTCTCCCAAGCCTTTGGGATCACACTTCCAAGTAAGGGATTTCTTCCTTTCTCATTTTTGTCCAAATTTCATTATGTTTTTATACCCTTTTTTTAATTAAAAATGTTGGGTTATGATTTCACACCTCCACCATACTTATCTCTTTTTGTTTGAATGATGATATACCTCTTTATCACTCATTAATGCCTCTCATGTACAACTGTTACCGTGCTGAAATTCCGTAAGGAATTTCTCTCTTCTCATTTACATTCAAGAAATTCTTTTGTATTATTAATATAAATTTTATTACATATGTTGGTACATGTATATATATGACCCCCTTAATTTACATTTCATGTAAATATGATGAGACACCCCTTTATCTCTCATCAACCATTTTTATGAAGTCTTATGTCACGTCGTTAGGCTGCCGAAATTACACCACGATTTTCCAAGCCAAAGACATTGTGTAGTGAATACCATACCCATTTATCTATCAAGGGTATTAAAATTTATGCACATCTACTTATTGATTATAGAGTTTCATGTATGAATTCCATATTCCTTTGTCGTAGAATAAATGATGATGTTTAATGAATCCATTTTATATGATTCATGTGGCACACTTATGCATGAAATGAAATGATTAAGAAGGGTGAGCCCTGATAGTGCTTCAATGCATTGGGTAAAGACTAGTATCATGATACGTCAAGTGTAATGAGGGTTTAATCATGATAATTCAAGTTCAATTAGGTTTTACTCATGCTCCATGTGCAATAAGCATTGGATCATGCTAATATCATGTTAAATGTGTTTGCCACATTTTCATGTTATGACAACCATGCTATATCATGCCTTTATGTTCTTGTTTCTCTTATTCTCTATTGATATGCCTATTGCCTAACATGTATTTTATTCTTCATGTTATGCCTTTTTTACTCCCTTGCTTGGATTTATATCTCACTCTTTTCTTATACATGTCCTCGGGTTATCCCATGTAATGTTAAGTACGAAAGAATGTGTGTGGTCATGTAAAAGAAGTTTTTAATAAAGATATCATGTTTTATGTTCTAGGTTGTTATGTAATGTTCCTAATTTCCCAAGACACTAGACCTCTCGATCCTTAGAGTTGTATTAAGTGCAATTTTATGTAATAAATCATGTTTATATTTTTAATAAAGAGCATGGTTGTTATAATTACACAACTTAATCCCTTATTTGAAGCATCAGTGTACACCACAAAGAGTTACCTAATTTTTAGAAGTGTGAGTACTAGTGCAGTGATAAGACTCTTCTTCAACTCTTCGAAGTAGTCTTTACATTCACTGGTCTAGAAAAATTTTACTCCTTTCTGAGTCATCTTGGTTAGTGGGTTTGAAAATTGTGATAATTTCATCACAAATCATCAGTAATACATAGCTAGACCGAGGAAAATATGGATCTCTGTTAAATATATCGGTCTGGACCACTCTTCAATTGCCTTTGTCTTGGAAGGGCCCACATATATTCCTTTGTTTGTGATAACATTTCCCATTAATGATACTTTTTTCATCCATAACTCACATTTACTATAGTTTACATAAAGTTTCTCACTTTGAAAAGTCTTCATCATGGTTTTCAAATGCTCCTTGTGTTCCTCCTTGCACTTAGAGTATATCAGAATATCATCGATAAAGACTACCAAAAAGTTGTCGAGGTAATATATAAAGACTTTATTCATTAAATACATGAAAATTTTTGGAACATTAGTGAGTCTGAAGGGTATCACTATGATCTCATAGTTTCCATACCTCATTTGAAAGGTAATATTGGGAATATCTTCCTTCCTCACCTTTAATTGGTGATATCCTGACCAAAGGTCCATCTTAGAGAAATAATTGGCCCCGTGTAGCTGATCGAACAAGTCATCTATCTGTGGTAGGGGATATTTTTTCTTTATCGTGATTTTATTAAGCTCATGATAATCAATGCAGAGGTGTATTGATCCATATTTCTTCTAGATAAATAGTACCAGTGAACCCTATGGTGAAGCACTCGGACATATAAAACCCTTTTCCAGATTCTCCTGTAACTACTTCTTCAGTTCTTCCAGATCGATGGTCATTCTATAAGGTGTCTTTAATATAGGCAAAGATCTAGGAATAAGTTCAATTAATAACTCAACCTATTGATTAGGTGGAAGATTTGGAAACTCTTTGAAGAACACATCAGTGTGGTCCCTCACAATGGGCATGTCTTTGAGCATGATTCTCTCCTTTGTCTTAATCATTTTAGCTAGATATGCTTGCTTATAAGGTAATGATATCCATACTTGAGATGATGATTTTGAAGGAGATTCATCTTCATCCTTACACTTGTACAAAATTATAGGATGCTTCGGGATGTGAAGAGTGATCTCTCTTTCTCGAAAGTTGATATTTGATTTATATAAAGATAGTCAATCCATGCCCAAAATAGCATCAAACTACACTACTGCAAATCGGTCCATTAATAACGCTATTAAAAGGGATTTATTAGTGCTATAGAAGCGCTTATAATGTAAGTGATGTTAAAGAGTTAGCTTTAACAACGCTCATAAAAAATCTGATAAAGAACCCCTTTAATAGTGCTAAAAAAGTGCTGATAAATTCCCTTGTTGATAAAGGGGATAATTTTTTTTGTTCACCCCCCCCCCCCCCTTTATCTATGTGTTCCCCACCCCTTTATCAGCACTTTAGATAATCCCACCCTCCCATGTGCGCCCCTACCTCCCATGAGTTTCTAACCTGAGACCTCCATCTAATACACCAGTTCCTTTTTCACTCCCTTGTATTGTTTTATTTTACATTTTATAATATATCTATATATTTATATATTTTTTATTACATTTTTTATACATATATATGTGTGTGTGTGTGTGTTTATATATATATTTATATATATAGATAAGGTTTATATATTTACAAATATATTTTATATGTAAATATTTCTAATTATTTATTTATAAAATTAAATTTTTATGTGTGAAGTTATAAAAAATATGTATATATTGTTATATATTTGATTATAAATAATAGTACATTGTAAAAAATGAAAAAAATTTAAAAATATAAAATCAATATAAATTTAATCCCTAGGAATAAATTTAGTCCCCACTGAAGAAGGGAAAAAAGACCCCCTTAAATAAGGCTAAAAATCCATCGAATATTAAAAATTTGAGTACCCCAACTAAAAACTTAGTTTTGGAGGCCTTATGGACATTTTTTTGCCTTGAAAAAATAGTTATAGGGTTCTATACTAGTTAACACATTGTATATCTCATCACAATCTTCAGTTTGATATGTGGTAGAGCCCAAACGGACACCCGGATCAAAAGTTATGGTCGTTTGAAGTTTGAGTTGCGTTTTCAACTTATTTTAGCTCTTTTATTAATTTTTTTTTATTTTTTTATCTTAAAATTTTTATTAAATGACTATTAATCAATAATAATTATCAAATTATTAATTAAAAATATTTTTTAAATTATTTTATAAGTCATTTTCACTAAATATCTTATATATTATGTGTAAATGCCTATTTAGCTTTATCTAAAACATGTTTAAAATATATATATTATATTTATATCAATATAAATATATTTATATATTACTATATTATTGTTAATAAAATATATTTATTTTTAAATATACCCTTTATCAGTGCTAGTAAAAAAGCACTGATAAAATCCATTTTTATCAGTGCTTTTTTACTAGCGTTGATAAAGGGGGGCCTTTATCAGTGCTTTTCTACAAGCATTGATAAAGGGACCCCTTTAACAGTTCTTTTTTAGCATTGTTAAAGATGTCCTTTAATAGTGATTTTTTATCATTTTTAAAGACCTCCTTTAATAGTGCTAAAAAGAACTACTAAAGACTCCTTTTAATAGTTCTTTTTCTAACACTGACAAAGGGAGTTTTTAATAGCGCTTTTAGCTAGTGTTGTTAAAACCCCAGCACTGGATAAACTCAATTTTGTAGCAGTGTCCTACCAAAGGGGGTATGACAAAAAAATTTGGGAGGTTCAGTCCACAAACATTAACCATGGAGGATTTATATATTTTGGATGCAATAATTTCCCTATTTTTTGTTCTCGTGGATAACTCAACTTCTATATTTTAAGGTGGTGATTGAATAGTTCTTCTAAATTTGAAAGATATGAAAGAATGTGTAGAACCAGAATAAAATAGTAATTTCACTATTCTTGAATGAATAACCAACGTATCTGTCACCGCATAATTTTCAGGCTCCACCTCAGCAGTAGTGATAGCATATGCCCTTGATTACTACCTTGGAGGTTGTTGTTGTTGAATTCCTCCAACAACCCTTGGTTTAGGGAAATGTCTTGCATAATTCTCATGTTTCTTACAGCTGAAACACTACACTATAGGCTGAGTGTTGACCTGAATCTTCCTTTTTCTTCCTCCTTAGTGGTATTCTTCATATCCCTTTGACAGTTATTATCCATATAGCCTTCTGTTTCACATTTTATGTATCAATTGGTTCCCTTTAAGAAGTTTCCAGGATGCTTCTTCCCACACTTTTGACACGTGGGATTTTGGGTCTTCTTTCCATCGTGGGATTTATCTGTCGATCCACCCATATTAAACTCTATTTTCCTCTTTTTATCATCGGGCTCAAAAGACCATTGAGAGTCTATGATCTCTATTTCAACCTTGAGGGCACAACGGACAATCTCCTCATAAATGTCAAAGTCTCGAATCACCAATGCTTTTCGTAGACTCAGTTTTAATTTTTTTAAAGAAGTGATCCACCTTGATTTTAGTGTTCATGAAAAAGCCGGAGGTGTATCATGCAAGCCTTTTCAAGTTTTCTTTATACGCCCTAATAGACTCATCTTCCTTTTGCTTCAGTTTAAGGAACTCCCTTTCCATTTTAAGATGGAGGGTTCAGGGAAAATGTTTATTGAAAAATATTTTCTTTAAATCCTCTTATTCCATGGAATCAATTTCCTCCTTGGACTTTGTGTTCTTGATCAGTGTCCACCACTGATCATCTTTCCCATCAAAATGATAAACTGCCAACACAACTTTCTCTTCTTATGATCATTGTAGGATAGATAATATCTTCTCAATTGATTTAATCCATTGTTCTGTGAGGAGGGGATCATAAGATCCACTAAACATGGTAGGCCTTTTCCATATAAAGGATTCGAATGCAGGTTTCTCTCTCTTAGGAGAAGGAGGGCGTTCCACATGATTCAAGTTGTTATTCATAACTTTATCCAATTGAGTAAGTATTATCATGAAGTTTTGAGCAAACATTCCTATCATATTTGGCATATCATTGGGGAAATCATCACATTTCCTATCACATTGATTGTTGGAATGAGTTATTCTATTTTCATCCATTAACTAAGAAAAAGAAGGTATAATTAGGGGGATTGAATACTTATCTAATAATCATATAAAATTAAAATTTAAACATGAAAGGATAAACTTTTAAAGGAAAAGTATATCCTAACTTGTGATTATCAATGTTTTAATCTAGGTTATTCATGATCTATTTCCGAAAATATATTATTATGGGCAATTTTTTTCACTTAATAATGGTTTGTAATTAGCTTATGAATTTACCAAAGCATATCCCTTGGGAGTTTCAAACCAGGTGTGTAGTAAGACTCGTTGTCGTGTACCAGGTTACCCCAAGTCAGGCTCGGAACACCTTGTCAGGTTTTTTACTCATAGGTACATCTATTCCAGAACCACGTCCACTTTTAGTATCCAGAAAAGGATGTATTTTCTTGATAAACCACATACTCTATACTAACCAAAATTTAGGGATGTTTTCTCCTACTTAGTCTTATCCCTAAGTCTTTCGCTAGAGTTTTCTAGTCCTAATCCCAAAAATAACTAAACTTTTCCTATGATGCCAACTATAGTGACCATAGCCTTTTACACATATCATTACAATATTTTAAACATAATTAACCATCAAATTAAAATCCAAGGATCATAAATTCTAGTGTATTTGGAAGATTAGGTACATAATTAAACATCATGAAACCAAAATAAAAACATCTTTTATTTAATCTCCATAATGAGATACTAACTTCCATTGATATCATACATCTACATAGGATAAACTAGGGAATTCATGAACAAAATGGGTGATCTAAAAAACCCAGTAAGTAAATAAGCATAGGAATAAAACATAGCACATGGGTTAGAATGCATAACATGATGTAATAAAAGGCATTTAACATGAATAAATGTAAGGAATAATAACATGTATAACATGGAAATATATAATCATGGAATAATAGAAATTTGGAAACAACATATAACATGACATAAACATGAGTCAAGGCTAACTTCCAAGACTATATAAAATGGTGGACAAAGTACCATAAAGGAATCAGGTTCACTCTCAGTCCCAACATGACGTCTCATGAGACTAAACATTACCCAATATATTAGAGCACTATACGGTCACACCCATCACAACATGTTCATGAATATGTGTTCCATGTGAAGAATAAACATAAGGGTTGCCCATGGAAAGAAATGGGTATCATAATCATGTCACAAGGCATAAAAAATGATCATATTATAAATTTGTCCATGAAAGAATGGATTAAAAACATACATGGACATTCATAAGGAAAAATATGAATTGATCATGATAATTGATGTCCAATTAAAGTGGAAACATGTAAAATGAGTGTTTAATAAACTTTAGAAATGAAACATTTTAGTGTGGTTTAAGAAAAAATATTAAAGATATTTTAAAGAGGAAAATGAAGATTTGTTTTCACAAAACCATAAATGAACCAAGTTAGTTTTTCATGATTAAATGAGTGATTTATAAAAAATAATGATGGATTAAAACAAATTATGGAGTGCACTTGGAAATGGGTAAGAAATCAAGAAGTTCCCTTGGTTCAGGCTTGCTTATCAAAAAGAATTGAGAAGGGGACATTGTTAAAAAAATGTATTCCCCCATTAAATAGGGGTGATCTGATCTAGATATATGATTTTGGAACATATAAACAGAATTTAGAATAATTATATAAAAATAAATAAGCATTACATTGGGATAAAGAGAGAGAAAGAGTAACCCAAAGGAAAAAATGGAGGTTCAAGTAGAATCCCTTACCTTATGTATGAAATAGTCCTACACTTGATCTTAATATCTTGGATAATCAAATTAAACCCATTAATTAATTGATTCAGAACATTTTATACATGTAATTGATTTATTATAATTTTTATTAAGTTCATTTATGACCTTGTTTGTGAGTTATAGTGTTCAATTTCATCGTTCGGGAGTACTCATTTTCTTAGTTTTTTTTATCGGTTCGCTTGTATAAGGGTATGGAAGTTCATGTAAAATGGAAATAGAAATACAGAATTGAAGTTATAAGTTATTAATGAATATCCATAAGTTTAAATGGTTATATAATTCATTTGGTTATTTTCGGTGAGGATGAATCGTTAGATAAGATGTTAGTGATAATCGTTTGGATTATTTTGGGAGGTTTTCACTCACAATGAACTTGTTTTGTTTTATTATTTATCATCAGGTGTATATAATGATTCAAAAAAATTACGTAGTTTGTAATACATATATTATAAATTTTTTTAACCATAAAAATGGTTTTATGACCATCTTTTAAGGCGTTAATATAAAATGAAAAAAAACTGCCCTTAAAGGTGATAAATTAACACCTTACGAACAACATTTTCATTTTTTGAATAAAAGGGAGAGGAGAGGGCTTTAATGATGAATTATTCCATTAGTATAATAAAATTATCGTATATGTGAGGTACTAGAGTTATCATACCATTTGGATTATGGGAGGGTAGGAGAGAATAAGAAAAGAACTTGAAAAGAAATTAAATGTAAAGGAAAGAGGAATTTACCTCTTGAATTTCTCTTCCTTAAAACCCTCCTTAGAGAAAAGGTTTTGGTCTTTTGATGAGACCAATAGCTCATAAACGTGGGGGAGGGGCTTGGGAAGTGTATTGGGAAAAATTTGTATAAGGCTAAAATCTTGGTAGGAGTGAGGATAATAGGTGGTGAGGGTAGTATTTATAGTGGAGAAGAGGAGTGTTTTCTCATTATTTTAATCATTAGTTTATTATTTTGGCTTGAGACAAGAAATATTATTGATTATTATGACTAAATACAGTAAATAGTTCATGTGAGTTCGAACTAATGGTGCTTAACTCATCCTTACATCAACAATGACTCAAAAATTCATGTATTTAGCATTTATCATAAATTATCATATTTTACTATTCACCAAAAATTCAAGTATTTTAGAAAAATCATAAAAATTAACCCTAAAAATTTTTTCAATGTTTAGAATTCAAAAATGAACTCCATTTATGAAAATAATTTTCTAAATATGAGAAATTTAATTTTTAATTAAAATCATCATTTACTCGAAAAATACAGATTTTAAAATTATAACTGATTTTATAACACTTTGAAAAATTAAATAAGGTCTCATAAAATTATCTTAAAATCATAAGACAAAAAAATATTAATTTATGAATAAATTTTATGAAAATAAATTTTCTTTTAAAACGTTATATTAATTATAAAATTGTAATTAAATATCTATAACTTACAAAAATACCAACACTTAATTAGTAATTTTTTAAAAAATATATTTACTTATACTATAATATAATTATATCATGATTTCATTTATAGGATGCCTAAATTTTATTTGTACTTTCATAGGTGAGGTTACTATTTTATTGTCTGGTTTACTATTTATAAGGGTCATATTACTACTCCAAATGTCAAGTTATTATTCCACCGGTAAAGGTTACTTAACTTCTAGAAATACCTCTTATTTCATTCATTCTTCATTTATAATGTTTGTATTGTGTTATTAATGTGATTTTATTTTATTATACTATATGACATAATTATAAAAAGGGAATTTTCATTGATAAAATTTTGGGTCCTTACAGGCTCTCTCTGGAGTGACCTCTTCGTGGGGAGGGGGTTCTCTTGTGTGGAGGGTTTGAAAAGGACACACATGAGGATTCCCTTTTAAAAGATAATATCTTAATTGAAATTTCATATTGCACAAAAATATGATTTGTGTTGTATCGTGTCAAAATAAAAATCATTTATAAAGTAACAATAATAAGAAATAAATATAATCATTATTCTATTGAAAAATAAAATATACATATTTATATTATTAGGGTCTTGATACATAGCCATTTATTAAACTAGAAAACACCCTGAGGTTAAGGTGCACGATAGTGAGATTTTCATGAGGTGGTTCGGCATACGTGGTTTGGGTAGTGATCTCGATAATCTTGAACTTCTCCCGCAAACAGTTTCACTCTTTCTTTAGTTATTGGATCCAGACGTTGTCTTGGTCAAGGGAAAATCCCGGTGATTCTATCTCCCTCAAAAGCTATGATAAATGGGATTCATAGGGTATGATTCTATTGGTTGGGTTCATTGCTTCTTTTTTCTGTGTCAACTGGATTTATCATAACCCTGTATTTATACTAATGATATGATCATTGTTCAACAGCTATATTATCAACAGTTATGATAATTAGCGCTCTATTAAATCCTATAGGATATAATAAATAGTGTATGTGTTTTCAATAACCATAATGCATAATAGGTCATTTAATTTAATCACAAAGGGAATTTTATTTATAAAAAATTTTGGGTCGTTACAAGGGTGAAGTAGATCTTTTTATCGGCAATGGAGAAAAAGTTATTTCATTATAGGTCGGCACATATGATCTGATTTTACCAAGGGGATTAACCCTAGAATTGATAAACTATTATCATGTCCCTACCATAAACAAAGAATTTTATTTCTTTATCTTTTTTGGACAAGATGGGTTATTCATTCATTATTAATAACAATAGTTATTCTATATATAAAAATGAAATGTTTTATGGAATTGGTAATATAATGAATGGTTTATATATTCTTAATATGGATAAAATTATTTATAAAATTTAGAATAAGAAGGTCATGGTTGGTTCTAAACCCACCTACCTTTGGCATTGTCTCCTTGTACACATAAATAAGAAATGTGTTTAAAGACTCTATAGAGATAGATTGTTGGACTCATTCAATTATGAATCATTTGAAAAATATGGATCATGTTTATTGGTTAAAATGAAAAATTCTCTGTTTGGTAGAAAATGTGAGCGGTTCAGTGGACTATTGGATCTTATACATGATAATGTATGTGGACCAATTAGTATACATGAAAATGGTGGTTATATGTACTTCGTTACTTTTATCGATGATTTTAGTTGGTATGGGTATGTGTTTCTGATGAAACAAAAGTATGAAATTGTTCAAAAAGTTCCAAGAGTTTCATAACAAATTATAAAATCAACTAAGAAAAATTATTAAAGTTCTTCGATCGGATTGAGGTGGTGAATACTTGATCCAAGAATTCATAGCTCATCTGAGAGGTTGTGGAATTGTTTCACAACTCACTCCTCCTGGGAAACCACAATGGAATGGTGTTTCTGAAAGGAGGAATCATATCTTGTTAGACATGATCCAATCGATTATGAGTTTATGTGACCTTTCTATCTCGTTTTGGGATTGTTCTATGGAAACTGTTGGATATTTACTTAACCATGTTCCATTTAAAGCAATCATAAAAACACCATATGGGGTACGGATTGTTAAATGTCCCACAATGACTTTTATAAGGATTTGGGGTTGTGAAGCATTCATACAATGATTGGATTCAGATAAAAAGCACCCTAAGTCTGACAAAATTATTATTTGTTAATTATCCCAAGGAAACTAGGGGATATTACTTTTATAAACCTACTGAACACAAAGTATTTGTGGCCCAACATGCTATTTTATTTTAGGAACATATATCTTGAGGAATCAGTGGGAGTAAAGTTGAACTTGGAGAAGTGCAATACCAAAAAATAGGAAGTGTTCATGGGATGGAAGTTGAGCCAGTTCCACAAATATTTGTGGAAGAAAAACTAACTCAAGTTACATAAGAACCTCAAAGATCTAGTAGAATTCATCAGATACCCAAGATATATCAACTTCTTGTGGAAAATGATGATGAAATAATGTTCATTGGAGATAAACCTACATCCTACATAAAATCCATTGAGAGTTCAGATTTTGAGAAATGGTTAAAATCCATGGAATCTGAGATGGACTCCATGTACTCTAACCAAGTTTGGAACTTTGTAGATTCACCTGAAGGGGTGATACCCATAAGGTACAAGTGGGGTTTTCACAAGAAAACTGACATTGATGGTAGAGTGTCCACCTATAAATCACGTTTGGTGGAAAAGGGATACAAACAAATTCATGGTATTAACTATGAAGAAACCTTTTCACCTGTTGCGATGATAAAGTCCATTTGGATTTTTCTAGCCATAGCAGCTCATTATGATTATGAGATATTTCACATGGATGTCAAAAGTGCATTCCTTAATGAGAATTTAGTTGAGGATGTGTATATGATACAGACCGAGGGTTTTGAAGTTCCAAATCAGAATGCTAAGGTTTGAAATTTGCAAATCTCGATGTATGGACTGAAGCAAGCATCTTGGAGTTGGAATATATGGTTTGATAATGCAATCAAAGAGTTTGGTTTCATCAAAAATACTGATGATTCATGTGTATACAAATGGATTAGTGGGAGCATAGTAGTATTTCTAATATTGTATGTTAATGACATACTACTTATTGGAAATGATGTCCAAACACTTCACTCTATGAAGATATGGCTGGGTAAATATTTCTCAACGAAAGACATGGGTGTTGCAACTTACATACTCGGTATGAGGATCTATAGAGATAGATTTAAAAAGATGCTTGGACTGAGTTAGAACACATATATTGGTAAATTTCGAAAGTAGGTTAGTATGAAGAACTCAAAAATGGGTCTTTATTAGTGTTTCATGGAATGAATCTTATGAAGATTTGGGATCCTTCTAAAGAGTTAGATATAATGGATAGGGTTCCTTATACATTTGTCATAGGATCTATCATGCATGTTATGTTATGTTCTTGACCTGATGTCTCATATGCTTTAAGCATAACAAGTAGATACCAATCCAATCCTGGTGAGGGACACTGGATTATTGTGAAGAACATCCTTAAGTACTGGAGAAATACTAAGGATATGTTCTTGGTCTTTGGAGGAGACGATGAGCATGTGTAAAAGGGTTACAGGATACTAGTTTCCAATCCGACAAAGGTGATGTGAAATTTCAATCCGGATTTTTAATTTTCCTAAATGGTAAATTTGTTAGAAAAGTTTCAAACAAGCCACCATAGCGGACTAAACAACATAGACAGAATACATCATTGCATCATATGCTGCTAAGAAAGCTGTTTGGATCAGGAAGTCCATTTTTTAACTTGGGGTGGTTCCTAGCATCGAGGGAGAAATTGAGAAATATTGTGACAACAATGGTGTTGTTGCTCAAGCTAAGGAACCTCGGTCTCATCAAAGGACCAAACACATCATTCACAAATACCATATCATATGGGGGTCATTAATAGGGGGTGTAAAGATCAGTTGGGTGGCTACAAAAACCATTACTGCAGCAACAACATGAGGGTCATGTAGAATCTCTAGGTGTTACACACATTGGAGATTGTTTGTGATTGTTGTAAATGTATTATGTTATTATAATAAAGGCAATCTCTATTTATCATTCATTCATGTGTGTTGCGATATATTTTACATGAATGGTAGAATGATAAGTATTCCCTCAAAAGTACAAACTTTGAGTTGTCCCTAACCGATGATCATCATGGAGTATAATGGGTTGTGATGCTTTGTAAAGGTTGGCTTGAATAGATTCTTATATCTTTCTCAAAGTGTTGTATTTGAGATATTGAAGAATAGGTTTTTTAGGTAATAAGTAGAGCCCGAATGGTTTTATTATCGGTTACAAACCATTGTGAATGTTTTAATGGCTTTATATTAATTCATTGAAAACGATCAATGAATTAACTCAACATATATGAAATGCATATGATGCGTGGAGCCTTGGGATGTGTCTATATAAGAGGATGGTGTCCTCTTCAGTTGGGTGTGGCGAAGTCTCTCTCCCTCCTATATTGTTGTTCACCGTCTGAGACAAAGACTCTAGCACCCCTTCGGCATTCGAGTATCCTCGCGATACGATCGCGGATCCATTAGTCAGTGCCCCCCCCCCCCAAGGTTAGGTGTTTTTGTTCACTGTTTCGTGATCTTTATCAAGCAATATCCTTTGCCAAGAAAAAAACCATAGTTGGCATTTTTTAGATACCATGTTTTACAGTTTTATTTACGCGTTGATTTTTGAAAATAGATCTGTCTGTGTTCGGACTCAGCTTGAGTGTGTGTATCTTGGATTGTTTGTAATCATGTTGCCTATAATAAGTCGTTGTCGTCGTCATTGTCATTATTTGAAAATGGTAATGAACATTTATAATTTTGTAAGAAAGTATCAACACCCAATTAATGTTTCATTAAACAAATAAATAATGATTAAAATTTTTAAATGCTAGTGAATCTTTTTAATTTTTGTCAAAAACCTAAAACATCCTTTGGATCCTAACTTATTTATTAGTTATGAGCAAACATGTTGTTGAAAACAATAATATGAAATCAATAATATAATTTATCCTTGGTTGATTTTCATGTTTTTTTACAAATAAAAAGATTTGAAAATAATATTTTATCACTCGCAGTCAAACCAACAAAAACTACTAAAGTTCTTAATTATATTTAATTGAATAGTTTTGGAAGACATTAAATAGATGATTTTTTTTCCCAATAATTATCCATTATTAAAAATTAACGATAGAATAAATTTTATTAATTATTACATAATTAAATATTTTTGTAATAGCATTTAATCTTTGATTTGATTTTGGAGCGTCTTAGCATCTCTATTTTCCTTTTCCTTATTTATATTTTATTTTAAGGATGAATTTTTAATCTACATCTATTTGTATTCATAGGTTAGTTGTGATTACTTTAGGGACATGATGATGGTAAAACTGTTTATGTTTTGGATTTTTTTGCTTGCTTTTGTAAACCATAAAAAATATCTCTAAAATGATAAATATCTTGGTGATGAATTTTTTTTTATATGTTTTTGTAGGGCAAAACCATCGTGGGAAAACGAGGACGCGAGGGTCGGCCTGCTGTCGTGGCCCACCCTAGTCCTTGACACGTGCACCACTGCGCATGGACCCCAAACCCGACCCGCATTTGTGACGACGTCCACACACGCACGGCGTCATCCCAGCCGTTCATTCCTCCGTCCGATCAATCCAGTCGGATCGATGATTCGCTTTATGTCACGAGCCGGGGCGCGTGGGTCCCACCCCGGGTGCCATTCCTCAAATATCTGAAAGATCCGACGGAACGGAAGGGGTCTGCGTAGCGTAGCAGTTGACTGGGAGGTCGGCTGGACACTACACGCTTGGACCTGTTCAAGTACAGATCAAAGGCTAACCTGTTTTTTATTTGTATTTATTTTTTTATACATGTTATACTATTTATATATATAAATATTGTCATTTTTTAAAAGGTAAATAGATATTAAATTAAATGATCTAAGATCATGCAATACAAGAGAGTTCGTGGAATGGAAAATTCTTCCAACCAAATCCGCAAACAGTCAAAAAGACCGCGATTGGCAAACAAGTGTCATCCTATTCCCCTTTTTTGACAAAAGAGAATTGCCGTACGGAAAAGCGGATGCAAATAGTATGACAAAAAAACCAAAGGGTTGAAGATCAAACTCGGATGAGGATATAACATTGATAATGGTAAGACAATCCAAGAATGATTGACCTACTCTCTCAACACTGAACTCATGCCCATCGAGGATGACTTCGGCCTCCGCCACAAGTGACACCCAGTTTGCAATAAAAGATTTCTGGCATGCCGCAATAACCAATCCTCGAGAATCTCGAGCAATCACACCAGGGCCAATAAACCCACCAAAAGAGATAGGCACACTCACATTAATCTTCAAAACTCTCATAGGAGGAGGTACCCAGAAACATGATTCAAGTGGTGCATCAATACTGTCATGTTGCATGTCGTTGCGATTTCAAGTGTTCAACCAAAGAGTGGCCCGATCAACCGATAAGAAACTTGGTTTTGCCACCCAATTGAAGACAAAATCATTTCTTCTAACCTAAAACAACCATGCTACTGTGCACAAGGAACTCACGACCTTCGTGGAGAGGGACGAGACCCACTTTGATAGCAGCACCACTAAACTGGACGCCGCATTCAAGAAGATATCCGCACTTGCATTCCAAACATGCCACACGACCCTAGCCTCAAGTCAAAAGAAGATAGTGTGCAGGGAGGATTCTGTAGGTTCCGGGCAAAGCGGAAGCATGCGATGGGTGGTGCCCAATTTTGCTTTTTGTCATGTTCAATGATCAATCTAAGATCCACACAACGATAAACACTGTATTCAATAGAATTGAATCAAAAAAGACAAACAACACGAATCACACTGGAGTTAGAGAGAGAGGATCATCACATATTATTTATAATTAATTTAATTAAATAAGAATTACCTTGATGAGATTCTTTCTTCATTGATGGATTTGGAAACAGATCTGCGATGCATCATCATTGCATTGTAGGAATCAAGTGCAGATTTCCATTAGCGGTGATCCACATGTGTTCCACAAATCTCCAGATGTCGCCGAAAGAATCTCTGGATGCTAACACGACAGATCCTTGCACTTGCGTCGTCTGGCTTTGATCGCTACGAGAATTGCTTCCAAAGTGTTCTTCTTGATCTGCTAGAAGAAGATTGCTCTCCTTTCTTGGGAGCGATATTGGAGAAGATCTCAAGAGCTTGACAAAATTCTTTAATTTTGTTGTGCACAACCCAAACAAATGAATTGTTCTATTGAGAAAATAACAAAACTGAGTTTATATATCACTAGAGTTAAAATAAAATACTTGCACGAATACCCTTAATTATTTATTTAATGCTAGCAAAAATCCCATGTAAAATAATAATAATAATAATAATAATAAT
Organism: Viscum album; assembly: GCA_963277665.1. Taxonomy (NCBI): domain Eukaryota; kingdom Viridiplantae; phylum Streptophyta; class Magnoliopsida; order Santalales; family Viscaceae; genus Viscum; species Viscum album. Next base: position 1,401,478,065 of record OY728148.1, on the reverse strand, counting down.
AATAATAATAATAATAATAATAATAATAATAATAATAATAATAATAATAATAATAATAATAATGATTTTCGACATGCGCTTAACTTGCAAATTAAAATTAAATATTATTTAATCAAATAATATTCAATATTTATTATTTTCTCACCGGACCGAAAATCTTGGTCCATCATTCCTCTATGATATTTATCGGACCTTGAATAATGTCTATTTATTAATTAAATAAATCTCACTGCATTATTCGTCAATAAATAAATAAATATTATATTTACTAAATAACAAATAAATATTTATATGCGATCAAGCATACATGATTAATTATTAAACCATGTGCGGGAATAATTTTTATTCAACTTGTTAAATAATAAATAATGATATATTATTTAACTGAGATTCTAGATATACTTAGCGTGTGACCCTCGAGACCTCTTTCTCAGTGGCATCAGATGAAACAGCCTAAAGTTCAAGGTTAGTGTCCAACAATACGCCAAAACACCCATAGAAAAAAAAAATTAATGTCACAATGTCATGTTACCTCATACAAATGGTTAATGTGTAATATAATCTCTTTATTACAATATCTCAAATCAAGAAGGTTGCATGCCGGTGTCATCAACCTATGTGCTCGATATCTTTTTTTTTGAATTTTTGGAAATAAAACTTGCCTATAAAACGTTATGATCATGAATTTATTTAAGCTATATCATTTTCATCAAAGAGTGATATATTAACTTTCGTTAAAGAACAGAAGAGATAAATCCTTTCTCACATTATTCATTAATTTAATATTACTTTTGACGCACCCAACGTATCATATCTATCCACAAACATATGTCGTCATGGTTTTCATCAATACATCAAAGTACACGACTTATAATATTCCTTAATAAAAATCTTAAAATCTAAGGATCAATACACACGTTCATAGATAGGAATATCCAATGACACATAGAAATGTGGATTTCCTACTGGCGGGTCTCGTTTTCATAATATCCTACTGAATATTACCAAGGGCATACACCATGAGAAGGTGCCTCAGAGTTTTATGAGTCTCCACCCCTGATAGCCTGTATCATTTTTGTCCCTCAAATGATATCATCTGGCTATAAAATGTATATTCAATAATAGTGTCACAACACTTCTCGGTTCTCATCATATCGGGGAACTGCCATGACCTTTTAGTGCGACAACTACTTTAGGGACATTATCACATACTATGTTAGGCAGATGAACAATCATGACGTGATAATAAGTTTATTAGTATTCAAAACAATGAATACATGTTATCATAATGTATATAGAAGTTGGTTCTAAGGCACCAACTCCAACAGACTCCTACTTGCTTTAGAGCCAACTGCTAACCACCTTTAGTCTGCTAGCTCTCACATGATACTTATGCTTATGCTGAGATAAACATTTAGTCAAGGGGTTCGCCACATTCTCTTCCATGGGTACTCTAACCAATGTAACTTCACCCATTTGATAAAAATTCCTCAAGAGGTGATACTTCCAGAGTATCTGCTTTATTCGTTGGTGTGACCTTGACTCTTTTGCAATATCCACCGATGCAGTATTATCACAATACAATGTGATAGGATCTTTATTGCCAGGTACCACATCAAGCTCCTGGATAAAGTTCCAAATCCAAACGACTTCCTTAACTGCATTATAAACCACTATATACTTGGACTCCACTATAGAATCAGCGATAACTGGCTGCTTTGAACTCTTCTAGCTCACAGCTCCTCCGTTGAGACAGAAAACATATCGTGACTGCAACTTTAGATCATCCCGATTTGTCTGAAAACTAGCATCAGTATAATCCATGATGACTATCTTCTCATCTCCTCTATACACCAGAAACACATCCTTAGTTCTTCTCAGATACTTAAGGATAACCTTAACAATAGTCTAATGGTCTTCTCCTAGATCTTCTTGATATCTTCCTACCATGATTAATGCATATGCAACATCAAGTATAGTACATAACATGACATACATGATTGATTCTATCGATGAAGCGTATGAGATATTGCTCATTCTCTCTTTCTCTTATTGTGTCAGATGACACATTTTCGTAGAAATTTGTATTGAACAAATCCCCTCTTGGATTCTTCGATACTAAATCTCTTTAGTATCTAGTCAATATATGTACTTTGACTTAGTCCAAGAAGCCTCTTGGGTCTATCACAAATGATCTTGATCTCTAGAATATAGGCTACTTAAGCTAAGTTCTTCATGGAGAAACACTTGTTTAACCAGTCCTTAATAGACTGTAACACTGGTATGTCATTTCCAATAAGTAATATGTCATCAACATACACTACTAGGATAACGACCACATTTCCACTAAACCTATTGTAAACACACGACTCACATTCATTTTTAGTGAAACCAAATTCTTTTATGGATTCATCGAATCAACTGTTCCATGACCTAAATGCTTGCTTCAATCCATAAATGGATCTCTACAACTTACAAATCTTTTTGGAATCACCTGGAGTCACAAACCCTTCTGGTTGTTTCATATAGACATCTTCCTAAAGGTTCCCATTAAGGAATGTAGTTTTGACATCCATATACCAAATCTCACAGTCATGGTATTCTTTTATAGCAAGTAGAATTCTGATGGATTTAAACACGAAAATTGGTGAAAATGTTTCATCATAGCCAATTCCTTGACGATGTTTAAACCCTTTAACCACTATCCTTGCTTTATAGGTATTTACTTTACCTTCCATATCTAGTTTCCTCTTGAATACCCATTTGCATCCAATGGGATTTACATCAACTGACGCATCAACCAGAACCCAAACTTGGTTCTGATACATGAAATCTATTTTATAATTCATGGCTTCGTGCCATCTTGAAGCTTCTGAGTTCTCTACCACCTTCTTATAGGACATAGGTTTATCATTGTCAACTAATAATGAGTCACCATCCTCGGTGACTAGAAAACCATCTCTCTGGTCCTCTTACCTCTCTTACACTCTTACGCAATACTTGTGTTTTAGGAACTGCTTCTTCCACGAGGACTTATGGAATTTGTTTCTATACCAACTATTGTGTATCTTGAGCATCAACTTTACTGAAATCAATCTTGACCCCACTATCCTTTTTGAGGATTTGATCCCTCTCAAGAAAAGATAGCTTGTCTAGCGATAATCACTTTCTTATCTGAGGGGTTGTACAAGTAGTATCCCTTTGTTTCCTTGGGATACCCTATAAAGATACAGTTTTTGCAATGAGGTGTTAATTTGTTACCTAAGAAGGCCTTAACAAATGCCTTGCAACCCCATACACATGTATGTGAAAAAACTAGTTTCTTTCCACTCTATAACTCGAAGTGAATTGTCGCTTCGACAGCGGTGTGGTGGTGCAATGTTGAGGGCCATAGCAACGACCTTCGGTGAGGTATGGGGTTCGATTCCTGCGAGCCTTCTCTTAGGGGAATTTATGCCTCCCATGATCCGCTCACCTTTTCGGGTCACCCGGTGTCTCACTGGGTGGGCAGAAGGGTGCATACCACCTAGCTAACAGATTGTTGTGTCAAACCATCGCTGATCAGACTGTTACCCCATGGGACGCTATGCCATCCCAGCTGACAACAACTCCTTCCCAACTGGGGCTTCTCCGGATGACCTCTTCATGGGAAGGGGGGTTTCTAGGGGTGGAGGGTTCGAAAATTCCACTCCTAAGGATTCCCTTTTTAAAAAGATATAACTTGAAGTGAATTCCATTTTCCTCTTTAGTTGGTACTCAGTTTAATGTGTATGTTGTAGTTTGTAATGCATATCCCCAAAAAGATAATAGAAGATCTGCATGAATCATTATCGACCTTACCATGTTTGATAAGGTATGATTCCTCCTTTCACTAACACCATTGCACTGTGGTGTATTAGGTGGAGTGAGTTGAGATTGGATCCCAAACTCCCGTAACAAGTCAATAAACTCTTGGTTAAGATATTCACCACCTCGATCCAATCAAATCTTCTTTATCTTATTACCAAGCTGATTCTCTACTTCATTTTTGAATTTCTTGAATTTCTCAAAGGAATTTGACTTATACATCATCAAGTATACACAACCATATCTAATCAAGTCATCATTAAAAGTTATGAAGTAGTAATATTCACCTCTAGCTTCTATTGGAAATGGTCCACACACATCAGTGTGTACCAATCCTAGAAGCTTCATGACCCTTTCACCCTATCCACTGAATGGTGGTTTGGTAATTTTTCCTTGTAAACAAGCATGAAATCTATCAAGTGGTTTTAGCTAAGATGAGTCTAAATAACCATCTTGACAGAGCTTTGTTAAACACCACTCGTTTACATAACTAAAACGGTGATGCCAAAGCTGGGTGTTATATGATTCGCGTGAACATGATTCATTATCAATTTCCAACAATTGGTTTTTGTAATTCAATACATAAAGATCATTATTTAAATACTTCATACCATAACATATGTTGTCCTTATAAAAGAAACGACTTTTATTTCCAAAATTGAAAATAAACCCATCTTCATCTAGGCATGATACATAAATTATGTTCTTGGTAACACTAGGTACATAATAACAATATTTCAAAACCAAAATCATTATTGTTGGAAATGAAAGGTGGTAGTCACCAATAGCTAGAGTAGCCAACCTTGCTCTTTTAGCAGCTCTCAGATCCACATCTCATCTAGAAATTTTTCATAATCTACTTGGTTCTTGTATTTGGATATAGATGTGATCCCCACAAGATGCATCTAATACCCAATGTGTAGATATTGAAAGATTACACTCGATAATAAACACACCTTTAGCTTCCCCTTACTTCTAGGTGTAGTTTCTCTTCCAGTGGTCAGGCTTTCCACATGTAAAATATATTGCCTTCTTTTCCTTGCCCTACCTCTCAATCTTATTCTTCTTAGAAGGATGGTGCTCGAGGTCTTTATATTGTTTAGAAGTCTTGGGACCCTTTGCCTTGTTCTTCCTTTTCTTATTCACCATAAGGACTGTGGGTTTATCACACCCCATGTCCTTATCCACTTGGAGAATTAAAGTAAGAAGTTCTGAAAGAATCTTCTCATTATTGCTCATATTGTAATTAACAATAAAGCTGGAGAAGGTTTTGGGCAATGATGAAAGTATGAGATCTGTATGCAACTCATCTGAGAATTTAATCTATAAGACATCTAGACATTAAATATATCCAATAAGATTAACTACATGAGTCCCAAGTCGCACATAATCTCCAATATTAATTGTAAAAAAATCATTAGATATCTCATACTTCTCTTGTCTCGACTTCTATTGATAGAGATCCCAAAGGCGAGACATCATGCTATAGGCATACATATCCTCATGTTGCTTCAAAATATCATTGGACATGAATGATAACATGAAACATTGAACATTTGTGGAATCATTTAAATTTTTATCATAGAGTTTTAACTCTTTATCACTTACAGCATTACCAGGCACAACTGAAAATGGTTCTTCCAGCATATACAATTTTCTTTCATGGCGAAATATAATGTGTAAGTGTATTTTCCACTCTTAGAAATTTGGGCCAGTGAGAAGGTTATACTTCTCAAGTATGGATCACAATAATATGTTTAAAGTCATTTTTAATGTTGTTTCTATAAATAAGATGATAAAAATTTTAGTACTTTTTCTGATAAAATTTATACAAATAAATAAATTTTAAATTTATTAGTCTCCCACTATTTTATCGAAACCTAATAGATCTTACCGATGGATTCATAATATCCAGTTGATTTGATATTCTAGTGGTAGGGATCCATATCCCCCTTCTCATTACCCCAACTTTGGTTGGTCAAGCAACTTGAATGGTTTTAGGTAGACATTCCAAATGCCAACTGCATTAACTCACAGTTCCTTGATCTGCCAAGTGGACTGTCCAATCCTAAAATCCTTAAATTGGATTTCCTCAACTTTTTCCTATTAGTTACACCAAGTACTACTTTGGAAGTCAACCCTTGATGTAAATTAAGTTAAGTCAACCTAGAAATTCTAGTTAGAATTCCTCGATAATTGAAAGTACGCCAACTTTGGCTGGTCAAGCATTTTGAACTATGGTTCGATTTTAAGTGAAGTAGTGGAAGACTATAGAGACTTAATATTTTATTGATGGATTTTATCCTTTTATGTGTCAATTTCCAATTATTATCTTTATCACATGCTTGTTAATATTAAGCAGGTTTAATTAAGTGATCAACCATTTCTTAGATAATATATATGCATAAACCAATTTATTTTAGTTATATATTTCATGCTTGTTGATTTTATTAATTTAAAACATCCATAATGAAATAACCATGAAGATAAAAGAAATAAAATAATAAAGCAGTATGATCATGATCTTTTACTAATGGTTAGTTTATTTAGCAATTGATAAACTAACCATTGACCCAGGGAAAAAACACCTTGAACCAATTAAGGTTCATGTTACAACTTTTCACCTGTCCACCAAAGTATCTCTCTTGGATTGGTTTTTCCTCAGCTCCAAACTTGAACCACCTCTGCTGTCTTGGGAGCTCCATCCATTACATATGATTTTACTCACATGCAGGTGAGGGGATAGGGTTTATATTAAAGAAACCATGGCTATGCGGGCCCTACATAATAAGAGGATAGAAGGCACATAGACCTACAATTTAATTTAATAATAAATTAATAAGAAACCAATCTCATACAAAGGTCTAGTCTATTCTCATGATCATCCACATGCATGCAATGAATTACAAATTTAATAAAACTATCATTCAATTTTTAATCGTTCTAATTTAAGATAAATCGTGCTCAAATTAGTTAATTATCATCTTTAATTAATCAATTATTTTATCTTAATTCTCATCCAAATTTCCTTGAGTTTCTCATCCATTATAAATTTTTAAAAAATAAATTTATTTAAAATTAACTGTGTACATAAATGTACCTTGGAGGCAATATAGTGAATACTTTTCAGAATCTACCCAACATGTATTATACTCGTATGCTTGTTTATTCTTTGTGACATATATCACACATGGATTATCATGTACTTTCATGACGTGTAGCATAAAATTAATGATTACATGAATTAAATGATTTTTTGGTAACATGTCATGCTTTAATGCACGTAGAGTAAGAACTGTAATACGACTCATACATGATATGCTAATCTGAACATTACACAGATATTGATTAAACACACACACACATATATAAATATTAAAACCCATCACATGGAATGTATTATCAACTTAATGACCACACACATGAACATAACTCAAGGTTTACATAATATAATTAATAAATTTTAAATATGTATAATTTGATATAAGTAAAGCAAGCTACACGATATGTATATCTCTTACCATATATCCGAGGTACACACCTAGGAACTCAGTGTGTAAATTATACCTTGTAAAAATGGAGTACATTCCGTTTATAATGGGATACATGCCATGTGATATCCAAATTACACGATCACCAGTTAGGTAGGCTGTGTATGGTAATACATGGCTCGTCTGTGACTCAAAGAGGCTACACGCCGTGTACGTGGAATACATAGTGTGTACTTCGGTTGACTGTGTGCCACCCTAGTCAAGTAAACATGTAGTGTAAGGTATTTAATGCATCATGTGTAATCAATGTACATAGTTTGGATTAATTGCTGAATTAATTCCCGATACATTGATCGCAAGTACACGACATGTAATTCCGATTACATGGTGTGTACTCTTGTGTTATCCAGCTAGAATTCTTGGCACCTCTGGATGAGTTTCTCAATTTTATTTTATTCATAAAATTAATCGTCTCGATTAGATCTACGATAAATAAAAGAGTAAGAAGAAGATCTTGCAATTCATATTAAAATAATGATTAAATTTGAACTGAAAAGCTAAATTAAAATGCATAAATCACTAATGATCTTTAAATAATTATAAATAATTATGTGAATGCTCTGATACCACTCGTAGGTTCTGGGCGCAACGGAAGCGTGTGATGGGTGGTGCCCAACTTTTCTTTTTGATATGTTCAGTGATCAATCTGAGATCTACACGATGATAAATTCCATGTTCAACGGAATTAAATCAAAGAATACAAACAACAAGAGTCACACCATAACCAGAGAGAGAGAATCATCACATATTCTTTATAATAAATGTAACATCCCAAGTAAGTAAAGAATAATAGATTTTCATATCTATGTATATTTATGAATTAGATAGTGTTTTAGAGGCTTAAAATGAGAATAAATCCAATCTTAAGCATAGAATACTCTCATTTTTTTAAAAGATTGTTTTACCGCCTTTTGATGGAAAACCATTTTTAAATATAAATTTTGACAATTGTATAAGATATATTTGTCAAAATAAACTTATTCTTTAGAATTGGGACATTGAAATTTACTTTGGATAAATTTTTGGTATTTTTCTGGTAATGTTCATTTTTAATGAATAGTGAAAAATACTGCATTTTACTTCAAAACTGATTTTTCATCTAATTTAATTATATGGTTAGATTATATTTTTAATTGGTTTTAAAGTGTAATTAGAATTTATTTTAACCATTTAATCCAATTGTGGTCATTAGAATTAATTTCACTTTGAAATTGTACATAAACAACTGTCAATCTTTTGATATATATTGTTTCTTAAAAACATGCTATTTGATTTGACAACGAGAATTAATTATAAAATTCATTAATGAAACTTATATGTTTTGAATTTTATAAAATATAAATAATTTTTGAATTCAGAATATCAAATATAGCTTAGGGTGAATTTTTGGTATTTTTCTGAAAAACTTCAATTTTTGGTGAAGAGTGAAACCACTAAGTGTTAGTTAAAAAAACTGATTTTTCGTTTAAATGAAATTTTACCGCTTCTGTGAATTTAATTTAAAAAATATGACATACATGGTTATAATTAGTAAGTAAAATATGGTTCAATGGGATGAAAATAATTTTTGGTGAATAATAACTTTTAAGTTTTATTAACCGCGATTAAAGGTAATTAGTGTAATTAAAGGTAAAAATAATGTTATAATAATATGAAATTACCTTTACACTTGTCCTACCATTATTGAGTTAGTCATGGAAGACCAAGACAATCCATGGGTCAATTTTTGGGACCCCATGGAGCCACTTGGGTAAGATAATGACATTAATACCTTTTATTTAAAGTAAAAATAAAAATGTCACAAACATGTATTGTTTTACTAATTTTTTTTACATGGGGTTATATAAGTTATATTTTTGACTATAAATATTCATTAGAAATATAAAAATATTTCATACATCATGATAATTTTTTTATAATTTTTAGACATCAAATAAATAAAATTATTTATGACACAATGATGATGCAATGTTTACCTCATTAATGAACGATTTAAATAATATGAAAAGATAAGGTCAAATCTAAGACTTAAACTTATTGAAAACCTATTTGATGGGTGGATTTCTAACCCTTATCACCTTATCCTAGAAATATATCATTTTGGGACCTTTAAAATCCAAAAACCATTTTATAATAAAGTAACATTTCAAGACTTTCCAAAAGTGACCCTCCTCCCTCTTATAAAAGGACCCCACCTCTACCCCCTTACCCACACCTCTAAAGCCCTTGGATTGTCCAAACTCTACTCATATTATCTCTACACATACCTCTCTTACTCCTATAAGCCTCACTTTGGGCAGAAGTCTTCCCAAGGAAGCCTTTGGCTCAAATCAAAAAGAGTTACCCGATTTAGAGGTAAAGTCTTCTCTCGAGTTTCTTCCTTTTATTTTCCTTCTTCACTCACCACTATATTTTTATTATTTGATCCAATAATAAAAACAGTATACTCAATATACTAGGATATTTTTATGAAAAGGATTCTACCTACACTTACACACACCTCCGTCTAATGGTTAAAGAACATACTGTTTCTGTGGGTGCCGAATTAATGCCTCACGAAACGATGATTGTTCAATCTTCTTTTAACACCTTTCATGGTGGCCATTAAGATGTCACTATATTTATATATGAAATATATTATTTTTATGTTTTCTTTATTCTTCTGTATTTTTTTATATATAGCAAACCATTATGGTTTTCATTATGTGTAAACACGATAATTTCATTTGAGGAAGTGCGGACTACCGCCCCCTCAAAGTGATATGACTCATTCATACCATATGTGGTACGTATAAAGGATAGGTTTAATGATATTATATATGATACAATACTGGAATTATAATACTACTATGTATCATTATGTTTTAATTCCATTAAATATGAAATAGAAATGGAAGTAGCGTTCATGCGTATGTACGACTTACCGTCTCCATGAGCGGTGCATTTCATTTCTTACCTCTAAATGTTATGTACTATTATAAATACATGTATATACTGGATATATATAATATATATTATATACCAATCATTAATATCATTCTAGATATAATGAACCTTTGACCACATGAACAATATGTAATTATAAGAAGTCCATTTTTGACTTAAGTACCAAATATCGACAAAACAAACATTATTAACTTAAATGATTACATAATGTTTATAACATGGAAATAAGTGATATAAAAGGAATAATAAACTTGAAAAAGGTTCTTAAGCAAGTAGAAATTAACTTTAGTTTATTATTCAGAAGATTAAAGAACGATCAAGTCAAGTCGGACACGAGGTAAGAGACTTCGTCTCAATCTCCTTTCATTGAGGCATATTTTGTTTTAATACAAGAATTTATTTTACACTGTATAAAAACCTTTGAATTTTCATTTCATTTAAAGGGAATCTTTTTCTAAAAATAATTTTACTAAACAACAAAAAGGAATGTTTCTTTTAACATACGTGGTGACAATGACCTTTCCGCCGCCGCGAGTATTATTTGATCTTTGGCTTCCTCAACAAGCCGTAATGTTTTTAAAAGAAAATAAATACCATATACTCTATTATGTATTTTGGTATTGAAAATGGTTTTGATAATGGATTTTTTATAGCAATATATTTAAGTGATATATTGTGATTGAAATGTGGAAATGTTTTCTTTCCTTTATATTTGTTTTATGTCTTATGATTTTATAATGGTGCTTATACATTTGATAGGTGGTTACGTGATAAACCAAATGACGAGTGATTCCATGAATATCAGGATAGGTGGTTATGTTATAACCTCCAATACATTGGGTATGGAAGTCGGCCGTATGACTATTCCATTTAGTGGCATGTGTGGAAGTCGACCGTATGGTTATTCCATTTAAGTATGTTTATGTTCCAAGTTACCTTTATATGATATGTGTTCTTTATATGGGTAATATTTTGGTTACAAAAGGGTAAGTAGTGATATTTTATTCAGTGAAGAGTATTTACTACTTCATAAAGGTAAAAAGTATTACTTATGTTAAAGTATTCACGGTTTACTTGTTGTTTTGAAAAAACTAGTAGTTTCCTTCTTTGTGTATTCCTTACTGAGATTTTTTTATGCTCATCCCAAGTTTTTGAAATGTTTTTCACAGGACATAAATTGGAATAGGGTCAAGGATGGGATCAAGGAAATTCATGCTGTCTAAAACATGGAACTGAACAAGACTCTTTTTTTCAAGAGTTTTCATTTTATAAAAAAAAGGAAACTGAGTAGAAGTGTCTACTTTGTAACTTTTGAGATGTAATAGTTATGACCTAATTCTCTAAAACTCTAAACCTGAAAATATCCTCATTGTGAATTATTCATTTAATTCAATATTATGTAATGTTTTAATGCTGGTTCCTTATAATAAATTTAATTAAATAATAATTACCTTGATGGATTATTTCTTTTTTGATGGATCTGGAAACATATCTACGATGCACCATTGTTGCGTTGTAAGAATTAAGTGCATATTCTCTCTTGTGGTGATCCACATGTGTTCCATGAATCTACAGACACCGTCAAAGGAATATTCGGGTTCTAGCATGACATATCCTTGCGCATGTGTCATCTACCTTTTATTTCTACGAGAATTTCTTCCAAATCGTTCTCCTTGATCTGGTGGAGGAAGATTTCTCTCTGTTCTTGGGAGAGATCTTGGAGAAGAGAGATCTCAAGGGTTTGAGATAATTCCCCAATTCCATTGCGCACAACCCAAACAAATGAATTGTTCTATTGAGAAAATAAATAACTAGGTTTATATATCTCTAGGGTTGAAATAAAATAATTGCACAAGTACCCTTAACTATTTATTTAATCCTAGCGAAACCCCATGTCAAATAATAATAATAATAATATTTATCGATATGTGATTAACTTGTGAATTAAAATTAAATATGATTTAATCAAATAATATTCAATATTCACCATTTTATCACTAGACCTAAAATCTTGTTCTTTCATTCCTCCATAATATTTATCAGACCTTGAATAATGTCTATTTTCATTATTCTCCAACAAATAAATAAATATTATATTTAATAAATAAAAAATAAATATTTATATGTGATCAAACATACATGAATAATTATTAAACCACGTGTGAGAATAATATTTATTCAACTTGTTAAATAATAAATAATGATATATTATTTAACTGAGATTCTCGATACACTTAGTGTGTGACCCTCTAGGCCTCTTTCTCAGTGGCATTTGGTGAAACAGCATAAAGTCCAAGGTTAGTATCTAGAAACATGCCAAAACACCCATAGAAAAATAAGTTAATGTGACAATGACATGTTACCTCATATGAATGCTTATCGTGTACTATAATCCCTTTATCACAATATCTCAAATCAAGCAAGTTGCATGCCAGTGCCATCAACCTATGTGCTCAATGTATATTTCTTTGAATTTCTGGAAATAGAACTTGCCTATAGAACACCATGACCATGAATTTATTTAGTATATATCATTTAAATCAAAGGTCCTGAGATATTAACTTCCTCTAAATAACATTAGGGATAAATCCTTTCTCAAATTATTTATTAATGCAATATTACTCATGATGCACCCAACGCATCCTACCCCGCCACGAACATATGTTGTCATGGTTTTCATCAATACATCAAAGTATATGACTCATAATATTCATTAATAATAATCTTAAAGTCTAAGGATCAATACAGAAGTCCACATATAGGAATATCCAATGATACATAGAAATGTGGATTTCCTACTGGCATGTCTTATTCTCATAATATCCTACTAGATATTACCAAGAGCGTACACCATGAGAAGGTGCATCAAAGTCCTATGAGTCTCTAACCTTGATAGCTTGTATCATTTTTATCCCAAAAATGACATCATCCATCTATAGAATATATTTTCAAGAATAATGTCGTAACACTTTTGGGTTCTCATCATAGTAGGGAAATGCTATGACCTTTTAGTGAGAAAAATACTCTAGGGACATTATCACATACTATGTTATGAAAATGATCAATCATGATGTGATAAGAAGTTTATTAATATTCAAAATAATGAATACATGTTATCATAAAGTACATAGAATTTGGTTCTAGGGCACCAACTCCAACAAATTCAACCTTATACATATAAAGTAGACACATCGGATCATCAGTCAAATGAAAAAAAACAAAAAACTCCTTAGATTGGAGGATCATAAAACATGATTTCCACTAGAAGAATCAATCCTTATGCAGAATTAGAAGGCGCTATAGAATTTTCCAAAGCTCAACCACCCCCAGGGATGATGAGTCAAGTACCAGATTATAACTAGTCCTAACAGAGTAAGTTCCAGAAATCTCCTTGTTGTAACAAAGTCAGTCCACCCCTAAACCACTCACACATGAGAGACCCATAATGATACTCCTATCCCATTCACTGAACTAAAAATTCATTTTATCAGTGTTCCAATCATTACCAGCCTCATTAAATAAGGAGAGCACTGTAACATCCTCCAAGATAGCGACCACAAGGGAAGTCTCCTTAGAACTTCCACTGTCAACCAACCATGATTCCTTCCAAATTTTAATTGTATCCCCATCACCAATACTCCAATAAAGTCTGTGAAAAATTAGATTGTGCAAACCCAAAAGACTTCTCCAGAAAAAAATGGGACGACTAACAAAAGAATCTTCATAAAAATATGAATGCGGGAAGTATTTAGCACAAAAGACTTACACACAGAGAATCTGGGTGCTAAAGAATCCACCAAACTTACTTGACAATAAGAACATCATTGAAGTGAAAAATATCCTGGAATCCCATCCCCCCACATGCTTTAGGATGAAAAAACACATGTCATGTGATCTAGTGGATTTCATTCCTACCATTATCAATGCCCCACCAAAAATTAACCAGACGGGAATGAAGTCATTCAATGATAAATCCATGAAGTTTAAAGAGGGACATAACATTTTTCAGGACTGATTGGGCCACGACCTTAATGAGAGTTTCCTTTCCCTCTTAATAGATTTTTTTAAAATACCATCCCTAATTTTTTTTACACCTTATCCAAAATGCTTGAGAACACCTCTTTTTTAGAGCGGTCAAAATAATGGGGATCCCAAGATATTTTTGATGCTTATCAACCACCCGAATGACAGAGGACCTTTTTGAGGTAATCCTTCTTGCTTGAATAAACTCCCAAGCTAAAAGAAATTTCCAATTAATAGAGATTGACCAGCATACCAGAAGCCATCTCGTACCATCAGATAAGATGTAAAATAGAGATGAATTCTTCCATGATGGACCTTGAAAAAAGTAAGACGACATCAACAAAGAAAATATGAGAAATAGGTGGTCCCTAATGACAAAATTTCACACCATGAACAATTTTTTCATTAAGTTCCACAAAAATAAGTTTATAGAAAACATAAACCACCAAAATAAAAATGAAGGGAGAGAGAGGATCCCCCTAATGGAGACTCTTGGAGGGGTAAAGTTCCAAGGATGACCGCTATTAATATACATCTTGAAGTAAATTGAGGCTAAAAATTTCATAATAACCATGATCCACTTAGAACAAAAACCCATCTTCCTCATCACAAACTGGAGGAAAAATCATTCCACCATGTCATAGGCTTTTTTCATATCAAGTTTCCATGCCATGACCCCTCTTTTAACTGTAGAGAATGTTTTGATAGAGTGAAAAATCTCACAAGAAACAATAGAATTATCAAAAATAAGTCTATTGGAAACAAAATCACTTTGATTCTCAGAAATAATAGAGGGTATACAAATATGAAAGCGATTAACCAAGATCTTAGAAATAATTTCATGCGTAACATTGCATATGCTTATGGGAATGAATTATGAAATAAAAGAAGGTTTTTAAATCATAGTAATGAGGGTGATAAGAGTTTAATTAATAAAATGGAAGTTATCTTTACTCATCCAAATATATTTCATGAGAACCGAGATGTTAGGCCCAATAATGTACTAATACTTCTTGAAGAATAGGGCATGGAAACCATCAGTATCAGGTGCCTTGGTAGAATGGATTTGTTTGAGGGAATATTTTTTTTCATCTGTAATGTCAAGAACAAAATGAAAATTCATCATGTCTATAACCATAGTGATAATACAAGATATAATATCCAAAGATATGGAGGACTCCTCAACTGCATAAAGATCTTGAAAAAAAAACCAGGATCATGTCACGTATCTCTCTTTCATTCAAGACCAATATTATAACAAGAGTGGGGAGGTAGGAGATTAGGTTCTTGTGATGTATAATAGATGAATTTTTATAGAATTATAGAGTGTTGTAGCTGCCTTATTTAATGTGTGCATCACACACATTCATGGACCCAAATATTTTTTTATGAGAGCATTGTCCAAATCAACTTGAAGAGTTAAGATTTTGGATAAAATCACATTTGAGGCGGGGGGGGGGGGGTAAAGATCATCCAACCTCTTTTCAATAGTATCAAACTAAACATAAGGTGAGATTTTTTTAAAACTCCAAAAATTTAACTTTGAGGCCATCTGGAAAATATTCTTTTTAACACCCGGACCCCCATCCTCTAACCAGACCAAATCACCTACTCACATTCTTCCTCCCCGACCCAGAAATTTTCAAAACTAAAGATAATATATTGTGTAGGTATTATTACATTGATGGAAAAGTTTATGAGGATGAGGGAGTGATCTGACATGGAGGGGTAAAGGTGAGACACCTGGAAAAGGTTAAAGAAGCTGACCCATTCTGTCAAGCCCAAAAACCCGTCCAACTACACCTCAATGCAAGTGTTTTCAAATTTCCTACAGAACCACATTGTAGAGACCCCATTTTTTTTCCTTTTAAGACTTATATATATATATATATATATTCATAGCTATGAAATGAGACAACGTTCTATTCTGACGCCTAGTGTGCCCAGAATTAATTTTATAAAAATATTAAATATATTTTACACTACACACACTTGGTTCATAAAGAAAATGAGATAACTCTTAAACGAAATCTTGGATCAGAAATATAAGACCATGGTTTAGTTCTTAACACAATTTTTAACTTAGGCATAACATAAAATGGGTCGAAATGGGGCGTTCATACACCTCGCTCATTGGCGGTATGTGTAGGGAATTAATTAAATATTAAATTAATTAATTGATTCGTTTTAACACAATTTTTTATATATATATAGACTACCATGGTGAATTCTATAGGGTTATCTACATAAATCCTAGTATAATTATAGATCTATTTATTCCTCCTTTGTTGGAAAATCACTTTGGTTGACGATGAAATGCCGGATCAGAGCAGATCGAGATATAGTGAACGCAACGACTTCCTTCAATCATTGGAGAGCGCATTCTTCGATGACGAATGATACAATCACCAAGTATGACTCCTAAATTAGTAATTTATTCCCTTTTGATTAAATTGATTGAGAAGATGGATCTATTCTATCGATCTATGCTAATTTTGGCCTAAACATGCACCTACGTACCGGTTTAAATTGAGTTATTCAATGTTTTTTAACTCTAGTATCATCATTCTTGACTGTTAGCCAATAAATCTTTTCCAATGATGGTTTAACATTTTTTGGTGAATTTATCCCTATTTTTATTCCCATTCATCATTGGTAGGACCCCTCAGTCTTGGTTCGACATTTCCGGGCAGTACTGAGCTCGATTGGACCCCCAGAATCACAACAGAATCGTGTGCGAGTCTTGGATTGATGAAATAACGATAGATATAGAATCATTGTAAGGCACAAATGATTGTTTCAATGATTTTAGATTAAAAAATATAATGCATAAGGTTTAGTGTGCATTAGTTGAATGATGAAACCCCCGATAGACCATCAATATCCAATTTCCAAGGAATGGCTATAAAAAACGATAGATCCGACCTAGATCTTACTATTTCAGGTGGAAATGAGTCGAGATCTATAGAAAACAGCTTGAATCAAAGTGTGGGAATTGGATTTTAGATTCTATGAAAAACTAGACTAAACACCATTTACAAGGATGAACACATGTCATGTATCCCCTCAAGTGTGACAGATAGGGTTTCGAGAAATCATAAGGATGGCATAGCGTGTAGCCCTCTTACACATCGTGTACCTCATACCTAGGCATATGAGTTGTGTAATGAGTCACATAGGTAGGACTCCATGAAGGAATACAAGACCAGGAACACGACCATGTACCAAAGTACATGGACATATGGTCATGTACAGGGACATGACCAGAAGGACCTGGCCTAGTCCCGGTTAGTCTGGACACACTGTGTAGTCCACCTACACAACATATACTAATACATGGGTTGGGAACCATGTTCCAGCTAGGGACATGACCAGGCAGTGGAGTGGTACCACACACTGTGTGAGTCCCCTCACATGTTGTGTGTCCCTTGTTTCCTTTTTAGTAAACTCCAAGGTTCCATATCTCCTTTTTTTGGTCTTAGATTTTGGCCCACGAGTAGCCTCTCTTGAGTGTTTTTCCATGTAGAATGTGATGGTTCCATCAGTTGTGCTTTTCAAGATACGATGTGGAATTTTCTAGTAATGAAACTTATTTAGGCAATGCTCGATGATGGAAGTCATCAGACAGAATCACAAAAGGCTTCTTATAGAGTGGAACACCCCATCAGTAGAACCCCTTATTAGATAGGGTACGAGTCCTCGATGACTATAGTAGAATCCCCCTATAACACTAGGGCATGAGTCCTTGACCACTAGAGTGGAACTCACCATCGGTATGGGTGTGGGTCCTCTACAACTACATTTTTAGTGGAACCCCCCTGACATACTAGGGCACAGGTCCTCAATGATTAGAGTGAAAACCCCTATCACACTAGGGAACAAGTCCTCAACCTATAGAGTGGAACCCCCCATATGTATGGGTGTAGATCTTATACCTACCGATTGAAACCCCCTATCAGCATAGAGCATGAGTCTTCATGACACAAGAGTGGAACCCCACATCGGTATGGGCATAGGTTCTCTATTGATACTACCAGAGTGGAACCCCCATCATCATGGGTGCAGGTCTTCTACATATACTATTAGAGTGGAACCCTCTAATTCACTAGGGCATGAGTCCTCTACCAGAAGTTCCCCCCCCTCAATTGTGTGACATAGTTATGAGGTGTGTCTTGACTTGTAAGGTTACTTCTGAGTAGATGCATGAGATGCTGGAAATCATTAATGGAATTTTTGAATTGTTGGAGACTCTTCTTCTTAGGTTGAGCTATGATATGGATATACACTTACTATCTCATTTGAGTTTCTTTTGACTGAGCATATATATCTATTTCTTGTATATCTATACACTTGGACTTGGTTACTCTCCTCCCAGGAGAGGTGAAGATGCATGGGGTATGACATATGATTTCTATGTTTACATTATCATGGCCATATGAGTCTACTCTCTAGCTATGGGTGGAAAAGACTCGACGTTTAATTCATCTAATCACCATGTAGATCCCCCTATGATTGGATGAGGTTACTTATACTCTTAGTTTGGGTTGAGCTGTTCTCTTACACAACTTTCTATATCTTGTGTTATCTACTATTTTCCTTTATTATTAAATCTCTTACTGCCCCTTCAGATTTCAAGGCATCCTAATGGGTATGTATATACTCACCACTTTATGGGATTTTCCCACACATGTCATGTCTTATGCAGACGACGAATAGGTCGATAGTGACTTCAGAGGAGCTTATGGATACCTGGTACTTTGGACCACATACGATGGTTGCAGCTTGGGATTTAGGAGATGGGATCTCTAAGTAGTTTACATTTCTAGTTTTATCAGGTTGGGACATATTCCAAGTTGGGCATGTATTTCCCCCTTAACTTTTCAATTTACACTACCATACCCTTGTACTATTTAGAGGCTTTGCATTCATGTTTTTCCCTTGGGTTTTAGTTTATTTTACATTTTATTCCTCTGAATTTTTGAATTGAGATGAATGTGTGTGTGCATACATGTACTTAGGAAAAGTCCTCCCCATGTTAGTTATTCCTTAGACAATGGTCTCCATCCCTTGGCCTATAGAGGTGGGCTTGAGGTAGTTGCGGCTCGAGCCCCGACCTAGTTCGGGTTATGACAGATTGATATCAAATATGATTTATTACTTGGGAAGTTGTTTGGACTATTCCCCTTATGAGGATTTTGTTGGGTTTAGGAAAACAATTTCAAAGTTTCTGAAGTCATCTCTCAGGTCAGGGAGTCTAGTGATGGTACAGGAAGCCAATATATCCATTCTCCAGGACCTTGACTATCTACTTGTTGACTCGGCATATCGAGAAATTGGTTGTAGAGATCAAGGGTACATGCATCATATAGTATTGAGTCTTTTACTATTCTTATTGATTCATATCTACATTTTTGATACATACATACATACATACAAATATATATAATCATTTGATCATGGTAAGTCTTGATAACTTTTAGGATGCCTCTGCAATGATAGCCAGCTTGGACACTGGTTCTAGATCGTGATGATGATCCGATGAGTGATGAGACCTTAGTTCATGGTCCATCCTACAAGATTCCCCCTCTAGGTGAAAAAGTAGTAGCACCTCCACCTGTCAAGAAGTATATCGTCCCTGTAGAGTAGGCTGAGGATGCACAGGCTTAGCACGCTTCATGAGTTCCAGTACTAGAGGCCATTAAGGTTATGCGGTGATCTAGATCCTCAGGCTGTAAATGATTGGATAGAGTTAGTAGTCAGATTCTTTAGGATCATCTGAACCCCAACATATTAGGTGGTTTCACTAGAATCTAGCCTTTTCCATGGAGAAGATGGGCATAGGTGGAGTCTAGTTACTCAGATGCTCGATGATTCGACACTCTCATGGACCGACTTCTAATAGTTGTTCTGTAAGGATTAATACCCCTCATTATTGTGATTAGTTTATATTCAAGAGATTCTATAGCTACAATAGGTATTGATGATGGTGGATGAGTACGCATCGAGGTTTACAAACCTTATGTGGTACTCCCTCGACATGATCCAGTATGACTACTTCCGAGCGTGAAAGCTTGAGAAGTGACTCTACAGAGAGATCCGTGCAATAGTGGTTCCCTTGTGCATACCCAAATTTGACAGGGTGTCAGAGTGAGAACTAGTGACATAGAAATTTCTATAAAAGGGATGCCAGACAACTAGATCTGGTAGTGGGTTCCACAAAGCTGAGTTGACTACAACAGTTAGCAGAATCCAAGAACCAGGATGTCTATGCAGGATACCTCCACATGATCAGAATCAGGTACACGGTTAGAGGTATAATAGAGGACCAAGGAATCCTAGAGAGGTTCGGTACTATTCTTGTGATGGGTGAGGTCACATAGATCATGACTGACAGACAAAACATGATAAGGATTGTTGATAGGTAGCAGATATACCACTACGATAGAGGAAACATCATGATCAGAGATCTTGCAGTAGAGGGAAGGGTGGTCCCCAAGGAGGAAGAGTTGGTAGAGGATTATGAGAAGCTATGGATGGGGGATGATGCTATGCTATACTACCACCACCACCATCAGGTGGCCCACATTAGGCTCAGGGAGCTTGCGGTGGGGGTCACAGACAACTGCATGATTTGGAGGCTTATAACCCCACAACACACGAGTTGATTAGAGGTACGATCTGTGTTTATTAAACTATTTATTTTGTATTATTAGACATAGGTTCCAGTCATTCCTATATCTCTATAATCTTGGTGTGAGAGATGGAGCTCCCAATTGAGTCACTAGACCAACAGATTCATCTTGAGGTTCCTAAAAGGAATGTTTCTTTTGTATCTTTTATCTTCCAACAATGTGATCTATCACTTGGTGGAGAGAGGTTTACATGGGACCTTTTGGATACCACAATAGAACCCTATGAAGTCATCTTGGGTATGGGTTGGTTTTCCATGGTCTAAGTCTAGATTTACTATCACTGCAAACAAGTTAGATGCCTATTCACTCATGGGACGAGATTATCCTTTTTTGAAAAGAGAGATCTTATAGTGAGATAAGTGGGTTCTGTGAGTAAGAAGCTGCAACCCATCACCCATAAATTATTGAGTTTAGACCTTGGTGTATCTAGCTCTTTAGGAATCTGGGTTCCTTTAGTTGTAGAGGATCATAAGGACGTATTCCCTAAGGTCTTCCTGGGACTACCTCCAAGGCAGGAGATGGATTTTTTCATCGACATACATCCCAACACCACTCTCATATCTTATGTGGCATATCAAATGACCCCTGCCATGATTTGGGAGTTCCGGTTTTTGTTGGAGGACCTTCAGAAGAAGGGTTTCATTAGAACCAGTGTGTCCCCCTGGGTGGCTTCAGTATATTTTGTGAAAAAGGAGGAAAATAGTTTGTGGATTTTCATATATTATCATTGCTTGAACCAAGCCATGATAAATAAAAAGTAAATCTTTATGAGGATTGATGGCCTCTTTGACTAGTTGTGAGGCATGAGATGGTTCTCAAAGATCAATCTCATGTCTGGATACCACTAGTTGAGGTTTCTCAAGGATGATATTCCAATGTTGGAATTCCTATGTCTCTAAAGATACTATGAGTTCCTAGTGATTCCCTTTAGTGTGTTGAATACCTGCACTATGTTTATGGATTTGATGAACCAGGTATTCCGGTTGTACTTGAACCAATTTTTGGTAGTCTTCATTGCCAACATAATCATCTACTCTATATTATAGGAGAAACATGCAGAGAACTTGAGGATAGTTCTTGATTTTCTTTAAGAGAACTAGCTTTATAGAAATCTCTCTAAGTGCTAGTTATAGATTAATGAAGTTCACTTTATGAGGCATGTAATTTTAGAGCATGGTTTAGCCATGAACCCATCAAATATTGATGTAATTATTGTTTAGGAACCACTCAATAGTTTGTCATAGGTGCGTGGATTTCTTGGTTTAGTGGGGTAATATAGGAGGTTTGTGGTAGACTTCTCTAAAATTGCAGCCCCTTTAAACATCCTAATGCAGAAAGGGCATCCATTTACTTGGTATAAGTAGTGCCAGAGGTCCTTTGAGGAGTTGAGGATGAGGCTGATGAGTACTCTAATGTTTAGACTACCAACGTAGGGCATGTATTACCTAGTGTATTGTGATGCCTCAGGAGATAGACTCAGCTGCGTGTTGATGCAACAATAGGAAGTTATCACATATGGTTCAAGGTAGTTAATACCCCAAGATCATAACTATGTGACTCATGAATTATAGATAGAAGTGGTATTATTCTCCCTAAGTATGTGGAGGAGCTACCATCTAGGGGAGTGCCTTGTGTTTTACTCAAACCATCAGAGTCTCAGGTACATCTTCACACAGAGAGACTTGAACCTGAGACAGTGACATTGTTTAGAGTTCATACAGGGCTATGACTTCAATATAGTATATATTCTAGAGAAGAGCAATATATTAGCATATTACCTTATCAGGAAGTACCAAGCTCACTTGGTGAAGGAGGATTTTGAGTAGTTGTCTTCCCTACAGCTGACCCTAGTGGAGCATGAGGGTATAGATTTTTTGCAATCGATAGCGTTTAATCCTTCTCTTCTTAAGAAAGTGAGAGATTCACAGCTAGGATACATCAACTATGAGGTATTTTGTGACCTAATATCTATGGGGTACTCACCATGTATATATTTTGAAGGAGGGAATCACATCATCTTTTTCCAGAGATGGATGGTGGTTCTAGTCAGGATATGAGAGTTCCAGAATTCTCCCCTATCTGTGCATCTTAGTGTGTGGAAGATGTAAAAATACATTCAATGGTAGTTTTGGTGGTTCTACATGAGATAAAGCATAGCTGAGTTCGTCTCTTGGTGCCTTTTATATAGGTTAAGGATGAGCACCTTGACCGAGAAGGTTTTTTGCAGCCCCATGATATCCCAGAGTGGAAGTGGAATGACATATCCATGGACTTTGTGATATGGATTCCACACACAATAAAGGTACATGACACCATTTGGGTGATATTTGACCGATTCAAAAATTTGGCACACTTCTTTACTATCATGGAGAAGAGTTCAGTGGAGAGTTTAGGGCAACTGTACATACGAGAGATAATTTCCCTTCATGGAGTTCCCTCGACGATTGTCTCCGATCATGATGCGCGGTTTACGTCACAATTGTGGAGAGGAATACACGAGATGTTTAAGACCAATATGAGGATGAGTACAACCTTTCACCCCTAGGATGATGGGCAGACAAAGTTCACTATCGAGGTGTTGTAGGATACACTAAGGGATTTCATGTTAGAATTCATCCAGAGTTGGAAGGATCACTTTCCCTTTGTAGAGTTTGCATACAATAGTAGCTAAAACTCTACTATCGACATGACACCTTTTGAGGCCCTATATGGGAGACCCTTCAGGTCACCCTTATGTTGGATAGAGATCAGTGAGACATCTCTTGTGGTCCTAGAGATGGTGCAGGTGACAATGGAGAAAGTACATGTCTTCCATGAGTGGATGAGGACCGACCAAAGTAGATATAAATCTTACACAGATCACTGTTATAGGCCCTTGGAGTTTGATCAAGGAAACCATGTTTCCTTGAGAGTCTCCCCACGATGAGGATTTTAGAGGTTCGGACGGGGAGGCATTCTATCCCTGATGTTCATTGAGCCATTCAAGATCACACAAATGGTTGGTGAGGTTTCTTAGCACCTCGCCCTACCCCCATAGCTGGAGTGGGTGCATGATGCCTTACATGTTTCTTAGCTGAGGAGATACATGCATGATCCTACACACATTATCAACCAAGGTGAGTTGAACATCAAGGAGAGATCCACCTTTACAAAGCACCAAGTGGAAATCAAGGAGTGACAAGATAAGAACCTTTGTGGATAGACCATCCCCCTGGTTGGTGTGCTATGGTAGCACAAAAATGTGTAAGAGAGTTCTTGGAAGTGGGAGATCCAGATGTGGGCTCAATATCCTGAGTTTTTTGTTTAGTTTTTCTTTTCAGGGATGAAAATATTGAAGGGAGGAATGATGAAGAGACCCAGTTTTTCCTTATATGACTTTAAAATATTTATATATATATTTTCAGATCTAGGTGCTGAGACAATGTGCGATTCCGAGGTCCGGTGTGCCTGAAATTAATTTTATAAAAATATTAAATATATTTTATACTACACATGATTGGTTATTAAATAAAATAGGATAACTATTAAATTGAAGCTTAGATAATAAATTTGAGACCACATTTGAGTCCAGAAAGATGTGTTTACCCTAGGAAAGACATAAAATAGGCTGGCGCTAGGCGTTCAGACACCACAATTTTTGGCGGTATGTTAGGTGGATTAATTAATTATTAAATTAATTAGTTGATTACTTTCAATGTAATGAAATTTATATTTCTATAATTCCTTGGATAATTCTCTAGGGTTAGCTGCATAAACTATGGGATAATTTTAGGTATCTTTATTCCTCCTTCATTGGAAAATCACCTCAGATGACAATGAAACTCCGGATCAGAGAAGATCAGAACACAATGAATACAAAAAACTTCCTTCCATTTTTGGTAAGTGTGTTCTTTGAAAAAAATGATCCAATATCCAAGCATAACTCATCAATTGGTGATTTACACCCTTTTGATTAAACTAATTAATTAGATCAATCCCTTCTATCGATCTACATCAATTGTGGCCTAAGAATGTGCCTACATACTAGTTTAAATTGAGTTATTTATTGTTTTCTAACTCTGATATCACATTTCTTGATCTTTTTCCAAGAAATCTTGGACAATGATGGTTTTTTTGTGGTTCCATTCTTCTCATTTCTATTCGCGTTTGTCACCAGTAGGACCTTGTAGTCCCGATTCGATATTGTCGGGTAGTACAGAGCCTGATCAGACCCTCGAAATCATGAAAAAATCACATGTGAGGCTTGGATCAAAAAATTAAGCCTAGATCTAGAATCATTCAGAGGTACAAATGATCATTTTGATGATTGGAGATCAAGAAATTGGAGGCATAAGGTGTAGTGCAGACAAGTTGAACAATGAAACCCCCAATAGACCATCGAGATCTAATTTATGATAAAAGGTGGGTGGAAATGAAAGATCCAACCTAGATATGATGATTTCAGGTGGAAATGAGGCAGGATCTATGGAGAAATAGCTTGAATGGAAGAATGAGAAGCATATTTTAGGTTCTGTGAAAAACCCAAATACACACTGTTTACAAGGATGAACACACAACATGTATCCCCTCAAGTGTGGTGTCTAGGGTTTCAGTAAATCATAAGAATGACACGATGTTTTTCCTTCCTATGTGTCTCATACCTCATCCCTGGGTGGACGAGCCATGTGGTAAGTCCCATGGGAAGGACTTTGTGTAGGAATACATGAACAAGAACACAAACATGTACCTAAGTAAATTGACACGGGGTCATGTACATGGACACGATCAGAAGGACATGGCCCACTCCTGGTTAGTCCTGACATGTTGTGTAGTACACTTGCACAATGTTAACTACTACATGGTTTGAGGTCCATGACCAATAAGTGAATCAAGAACACATTCCATGTGGGTCCCCTCACATGCTGTGCATTTCTTTTTTCATTTTTAGGAAACCCCATGGTTCCATATCTCTTTTGTTTGGACTTTAATTTTGGTCTGCGATTATCCTATCGTGAGTGTTTTTCTATGTAGAACATGATGGTTCTCTTGATTGTAAATTTAAAGATATGATGTGGAATGTTCTAGGCATGATGATTATTTAGGTGATGCTCGATGATGACAGTGATCAGATAGAATCACCATAGGCTTCTTATAGAGTGGACCCCCCACCAGCATGGGTGCTGTTCCTCTACAACTACCTTCTGAGTGGAACCCCCTATCAGATAGGGCATGGGTCCTCGATGACTAGAGTAGAACCCCCTATCACACTAGAGCAAAGTTCCTTGACCACTAGAGTAAACCCCCCATCACTATGGGTGCGAGTCCTCTACAGCTACCTTCCTAGTTGAACCCCCTTGATGCAGTAGGGCATGGGTCCTTGATGATCCAAGTGGAACCCTCTATCACACTAGGGAACAAGTCCTTGACCTATAGAGTGTAACCCTTATTAGGATTGGTGCAGGTCCTCTACCTACCGAGTGAAACCCCCTTATCAACACAGGGCGTGGAACCTAAGGACATCAGAGTGGAACCCCCCATTAGCATGGGCATAAGTCCTCTACGAATACTACTAGAGTGGAACTAACCATCAGCATGAGCACATGTGTAAAGACCCTGAACCATGTTGCCCGAAGCCAGTGCCTTATATTAATACATTGGTATAACATATAGAAAAGTTGTATCTCGAAGGATCGAATAGTTTGGTATTTTTTGGAAAATAAGAAAAAAATATAATTTTTACATTACAACTTTGAAAGGAAATAAAATATAGGAATTTCATTGGAAACATTCATAACTCTTAGATTATCATTGAAATTCATTCATAATATTCATATTCGCATCCTGGAAAAAAAATAAAACATAAGAAATGGGTGAGATCATATGCTCAGTAAGGGCAAGTAATACAATAGAAGCATAAGTAATAAGGCATGATTAATAACTAAAAATACACATTCCATTAAAACTTAATCTTGAGCATAATATGGAAGGAATAAAATTTGATTAAATAATTACATAATAAAACATAACCATGGAGATTATACTAGTCAAATAATCTTATTCTCTACCAATTTCTAGATTCATAATGAGGTAATTCATAATTCTAAACATCATAAACATACTATCAATGCCTTGACCATGACACCATACATAATGGGTAAAAACTCACTCTAGTTTGTCTCACGAGACCTACCGATTCATAGAAGGTTTATAAAGGGTCCCACCCATCACTTACTAAGTCCAATGCATTCCTCATATGAATAGGGATAAAAAAACAATCTAGAAATATTAAAAATAAATAACTTTCCCCAATATGTAAACATAATCACTAACTATTCTGAGTAGTATAGTGAATGGTATTAAGATAGCACATCCATAGTCAAAATTATCATAAATCATTTAATAAAATATGGTGGATAATAAATATAAGATATCAATATCAATAAATAATAAAATTTAATATAGTAGTTGAAATAACTTAAAATAATCTCACAAAATCATTGAGAAATTCTTGAGAGAAATACCCTTTTTTACTTTTCAAAGAAGAGTTCTTTTAAAAAAATCATTTATATTTGTCATGATTGTTTTTATAAAACTAGTAATGAAAAAATATAGTTTTTCATAAAAAACTAGTTATTTTAGAAAAATAATAGTTTATTAAAATATATTATGGATGGTACATTAAAATTGGTAAGAAATTTAGATGTTCCCTTCAATCGGGCTTGCATATCGGGAAGAATTGAGAAGGGATCCTTGTACAACATTTATTTTCCCAAAAATGAAAGATGAACTGATCAGAATACATGATTTTATAACATATAATCATAATTTATAAGAATTATATAAAATAAATGAATAATTAAATTGGTGTATATATGAAGAAAGTGTAACCTGAATGAAAATGGAGGTTCTGGAAGAAAACCTTTACCTTATGTACGAATGTGTTCTACAGTTGACCTTATTGTCATGGATAATAAAATTAAATCAATAAATTAATTAATTAAGAGCCTTTTATACATGTATTTTATTTATTATAATTTCATTAATTTCATTTATGACCTTTTTGATGAGTTATAAGATACAATTTTATCGCTTGGGAGCATTCATTTCCTTGGTTTTCATGATCAGTATACTTGTATATGAGTATGTAAGATGACGTGGAATGGGAATAATTATACAGAATATAATTTATATGATATTAATGAAAAAACATAATATTAAATGGTTATATAATTCATTCGGTTATATGGAATGAGGGCGAGTCATTAGATAAAAAATTAGTGATAATCATTTAGATTATTTTGGCGGTTTTTCGATTATCAAGAACTAGTTTTGTTGTATGAATTACTATTATGTATATATAATGGTTCTAGAAAATTAAATAGGTTGTAATACATATATTATATTCTGGTTTAACCATAATAATGGTTTCATTACTATCCTTTAAGGAGAATTTGAAGAATGAAAATCCGTCATCCACGAAGGTTGTAAATTGACACCTCATGGACAATGATTTCATTTTTAAAATAAAAATGAGATAGAAGGGAGTTTGATGAAGGATATTCCATTAACACGATATAATTATAGTATATATATGATATTGGAGTTATCATTATCATTTTGAACAGAGGAGTTTAGGATAGGATAATAAATGAAAAGGAAATTGAATGAAAATTAAAAGAAAAAGAATCAGGATTTACCTCTTGAATTATCCTCTTTGAGAACCTCATTAAGGCACCTTGGTTTAGTCTTTTGTTGTGACTAGAACCTCCTGGAAGAAGGGGAGATACTTGGGAAAATTTATTTAATTACAATTTTATTATTTTGGGTAGAATTTGGCTCAAGACTATGATTTAAAAGAAAATTTATAAAAATTTATAAAATTAACTAAGGTATCATAAAATTATCCTAAAATCATAAGAAAAAAATGTTAATTTATGAATAAATTTTAGGAAAATAAATTTTATTTTAATCATTTTATTAATTATTAAATTGTAATTAAATATTTATGACTTACAAAAATACCAACACTTAAATATTAATTTTTAAAATATTCACTTACTTATACTATGATATTATTATATCATACCTTCATTTATAAGATGCCTACATTTTATTTATAAATTCATGGGTGAGGTTACTATTCATTTGGCTGATTTACTATTCAAAAGGGTCATATTACTATTCCTAAGGTCAAGTTACCATTTCATCAGTATAGGTTCCTTAACTTCTAGAAATACCTCTTATTTAATTCATTCTTCATTTATATAATTTTTATTATGTTCCATAAGTGATTTTATGTGATCTACACTATATAAATTAAACATAATAAGGAAAATTTTATTGATAGAATTCTGGGTCATTACATTCTCCCCTCCTACAAAAATTTCATCCTCAAAATTTCTATATTGTCACCACATAAAAATATTTGGGTAGTTATTCATCATAAGCTCCCAAGACACCCATATAACCTCTTTAATTTTATGATTTTTCCAATGTATCTTTACCATCCATGTCATCCAATTATTCAACACCTATTCTTTAGTGTCAAAAATTCAGATAGGCTCTTCATAGTAAGATAGGTCAGGTTCCAATTCTATTCCTTCAGAAGTGAGTACATGTGTTGGGTATGGCATGTAATTCCTCAACAAAGAGATGTGAAACACATTGTATACCTTAGAAAGGATAGGAATAATTTCCAAATGATAATCCATAACTCCAATTCTCTCTATAATTTCAAAAGGGATAATGTACATGGGGCTTATTTTCCATTTCTTTCCAAATCTTGTAATACCTTTCCATAAATATACTTTCAGAAAAACATAATCTCCCACTTGAAATTCCAAATCCTTAATTTGATTATTGACATAGCTCTTTTTCCTACTTTTATCTTATTTGATATGGGTCTGAATAGTCTTTACCTTTACTATTGTTTCCTCCCCAATATCTAGTCCCACAATATTCCTTTTACTAACTTCATTCCAATAAGTTGGTGTATGACTTCTCTTTTTATACAATGCTTAATATGATGCCATTTTAATACTATAATGGAAACTATTGTTATAAGAAAACTCAACCAAAGGTAAATACTGATCCCACATACCTTTCAAGTCAAGTGATCATAATCTCAACATGTCTTCTAAAGTTTGGACCATCCTTTCTGATTTCCCATCTTTTTGATGGTGATAAGCAGTACTCAAATGAAGTTCAGTATCCAAATATTTATGAATAATTTTCCATAATTTTGATGTAAATCATGGATCATGATTAGATACAATTGAGAGAGGTTCTCCATTAATTCTTACAAATTCATTAATTTAGAGTCTTACAAGATGATCCAGTGGAAAATACCCCCTTATAGAGAAGAAATGTGCATAATTAGTAAGTCAATCAACAATCACCCATATTGCATCATTCTTTCTTGTATTTTTTGGTAATATAGTGACAAAATCCATAGTGATGTCATCCCATTTCCATATAATAACATGAAGAGGTTTCATGAATCCTCTAGGATGTTGTCTTTCATCCTTCACTAGTTGAAAAACTAAACATCTTGATACATAATCAGAAATTTCCATCTTCATGTCATCCCACCAGAAATGTTCCTTCAAATATCTATACATCTTAGTGCTACAAGGGTGTATAGAAAAATTAAAACTATGGGAATCATACAGATACTCCTTTTTTAGATTTGGTATAGAGGGTACAAAAAGTCTCTTCCCAAATTTTAGAATTCCATCCTCATACATGAAGTCTTCCAAATTCCCATCATTCATAGATTTAATTTTCTATTGAAGATTCTCATCATCAGACTGAAAATTTTAATCCTTTATAATAAATATGGTTGGGAAACAAATTTAAAAAGTAATTATGTTTCATCTTCCTTGATAATTACTATATCCATCTTTTATAGATCCATCTACACAGGGTCACTATTAACCCTCATTTTTTTCATAACTCCATGATCTTTCCTTCTCATTGAATATACTACATTATTCTCCTTCCCAGGGGGGTAGTTTATTATACAATCAAAATCCTTGTGTAATTAAAGCCACTTAATTAGCCTCATGTTGAGTTATTTCTATGAGAATATATATTTCAATCTCTTATAATCTGTATATATCTCACATATTTATTCATATAGATAGTGTCTCCATATCTTTAGAGAAAATATTACAGCTTCTAACTCAATATCATGAGTTGGATATTTCTGTTCATAAATTTTTAACTGCCATGATACATAAGCAATAACTTTATCATTCTTCATAAGTAAACACCCGAGTTATTTCTTTGACGCATAACTATAAATCACAAATCCACCATTTTCCGATGGTAGAGTTAATATTGGAGCATTCACTAATATCCTCTTAAATTCTTCAAAACATTCTACACATTATTTTTTCCATATGAACTTAATCTCTTTACGAGTAAGCTTGGTTAATGGGTTATCTAATCAGGTGATGTTCTGAACGAAACACTGATAATAACCTACTAAACCAATAAAAATACATACCTTAGTTATGTTCACTGGTGTCTTCCATTCCTAAACCACCTTTGTCTTTATAGGATCAACTGAGATTCCATACTTAGAGGAAATATGGAAAATAAAATAAATAGATTAAATCCAAAATTCACACTTGTTAAAATTCCAATATAATTAATTTCTTCTAAGAGTCTTTAGAATAATCCATAAGTGATTCTCATGGTTTTCAAAGATTTTTGAGTGTACCAATATATCATTAATAAATACCACAATAAATTCATTTAGATATTCCTTGAAAACTATGTTCATTAGATCCATGAAAACAGAGGATGAATTAGTCAGTCCAAATGAAATTACTGTAAAATCGTAATTTATATACCTGGTTTGAAATGTTGTCTTTTAAATATCTTCCTTCCTCACATGAAATTTATGATATCCATATCGAAGGTCAATCTTCAAAAAGTATTGAGCTCCACAAAGTTAGTCAAAAAAATCACCAATGTGAGGTAGATTATACTTGTTCTTTATTATAATGGAATTAATTTCTATATTGTAAATACACATCCTCATGGATGCATCTTTCTTCTTGACAAAGAGAATTGGGGATCCCTATAGAGAAAAACTAGGGTGAATAATTCCTTTATCACTCAATTCCTTCGATTATTTCTTTAGTTATACTAATTCCACAATGGCCAATATATAAGGAGTCTTTAATATAGGCATTTCACCAGGAATTAAATCAATATAAAACCAAACTTCCCACTTGGGAGGATATCCAGGTAAATGCTCTGGAAATACATATATCTATTCTTGCACAATAGGTAAATCTTTAATTAGAATATTTCTTTCCTCATCCATAGATGATTTTTTCTCTCCCCCCTAAGGATTTCATTCAGTAGAGCTATTAGGGGTGGGTCTGGATAAAAGTTAGCTAATGATGTTTCTGCTCTAAAGATAAGGGATTCTATATCATTATAAAAAATTGTAAATTTCTTCTTATTGTAATAGATTTTCACATTATAATTTGAAATCCATTCCATACTAAGGATGATGAAAAATTCAATCATAGGTATGGTGAAGAGTCCAACAACTAAAACACATTTATGGGTTATAAAGGGGACTAAACAACACATATTTGTTGTAATGATACTTCCATTAGAAGTTTTGAATGAAAACTCCTTTATTAAATAAAAAAGGCAATGTATACTTTTCTTGGAAAATAGGTAAGATACAAAAGAATGCGATGATACAAAATCAATTAAAGCATTGGATAAGTTTGAGGAAATAATTAAATTACCTACCACCACATCATTTGGAACTTTAACCTCAGTAGTTGTGACTATATAAACTTGTCTTTACCCCCTTGGCCTTCTTTGGGAAAATTTCCTTGATGATGAGGACAATAATTTTCATAATGTCCCAACTCTTTGAAATTGTAGCATTGAACATTGCTAACTTCTTTATTTCCCTTGCAATCATGATCTTGGTTTCCTTTTTCTCCATACTTGTAATAAACACCCAAACCTTTCAGTCAAGTACCAGGGTGTTTCTTCCCACAATTATCATAGGATGGAAAATAAACTCTTCCCTTATTACCCTTTTTCTTATTTCCTTTTCTATAGTGTTCAACATAACTCTTCTTCTCTTGTTTTACTTTAAATTCATGTGACTTAGAGAATTATTTTCCTTTCTTGATAGAATATTAGACTATATATTTATATGATGAGAAATTTTGGGAGACCAGTTCCCTTTGAAGGAATAGTTTTAAGTGATGTGTCTCTTTATAAATACATATCATCATTGATGATAGGTAATATATTTAATGTAGTTTTAATATAGAAAATTTCCAAAGTAAAAAAACACACAAAGGTTTAGACGATGATGAATAAGTTTTTATAATTTTAAAAAAAATTGTCAAACTTAAAGGATTTTTGGTAGACACTTTTGAAAATTGAATCATACGGTTCCCACACTATTCGTCATTGATTTAAAAATAACAATTTTTCAAAATGGATTGTGATTCAGCCAGATGAAATAATATTTATAAAATTTATTAGAATATTATAATATGAAAGAGTCAAATCTATTCTGGTATAATAAATCTTGTCATGTGATAAAGAAAAATACCATAACTATAAGGGTTTATATGTGGTTTCATGCATACATGGAAGAATATTAAGAAGGATATAGATTTTAAAGAGAATACAAGTCATATTTTTAATTATTGTATATAGAACTAAATCCTTGTATTTGTGTAATATTGGAAAAATAATAATCTAGAGTCTCATAAGGATTATATATTTGTTTTAATAAAATCATTGATCAGGATTGAATGGCATGTAAGGGGGAGATTAAACTTATTGTTCCCAAGGGAAAATTTGCATATTTTATTATGAAAATTTTCTCACATGAAATGGAATATAATATATATGAATATAGAATACGAATTTTTTTAATAATTTATACAACTATTAAAGGAGTATTATGATTATCCTTTTGAGAATGAAAAAATACAACTATATGAGAAATAGGAATATGAAGAATATCAAAATCTGTTTATCCTATATGGAGGCTTGAGATTACATTAATAATAATTATTTAAAAGGAATCATTGTGTTATACTAATTTTGATTGAAACTATTTGAATCTAGAATTTGTAATATGTTTGTGGTCAATTTCCCGCAT
The DNA here is from genome assembly GCA_963277665.1 of Viscum album. Taxonomy (NCBI): domain Eukaryota; kingdom Viridiplantae; phylum Streptophyta; class Magnoliopsida; order Santalales; family Viscaceae; genus Viscum; species Viscum album. The sequence continues at coordinate 1,401,443,863 of OY728148.1, read as the reverse complement.
AGACTTCTTGATATTAAGATTGGTGTTGTGTGTGAACGGGATAAAAACACAATAAAATGGCGATTCATACATCATTCATGGGGGGTAAACCTCTTTAATAAATTTTTTCTATATATTTTAGTTTCCAAACTATTGATATTATTGAGAAAACATTGATGAATAATTATGAGAGTGGTCATACTGGAGAAAATTCATAAACATTGACTCAACCCCTATTTTTATCACCCAACGAGTGATCCGAATATAACAGAAATCATGGAGAAAATAAAAAATGACTATCAATCATTGAAAAAATATTTATGATCTACCATTATAAATAACCAAACTAAAACCTCCTTAAAACCTTGACCAAAACCTATATTGACCAAAGAAACCCTGTATCCATTACCTATAAGAAGTTAAGTAATGAGAAGGAAGGTGGGAAATGATATTATAGGGTTTCTAAAAACAAAGTGAAATAGATTTTAGGAAATAAAGGATTTTGATCCCTAATAGGTGATAAAAGGAATTATAAGGGTGAGATGGTTCAAATAGTGTTCAAGAAAGAAAAGGAAAAATAATCCAAAAATATGGACATGCCTAATTTAGTAGATATTTTGGGTGACCCTCAACATGGAATAATGAACAAAAAATGGAATTTTGGTCCTTGATCAAATTATATTCATTCTCAAGGAACATAAAATGTCCTTATCACCATAATTGACATAGTTGTTTCATAATTTTTAAAAATAGGATCAACTATTGAAATATCATTGGACTTATGAAATGTGTATTTATGATCAAGAGAATAAAATATTATATAGAATAGCTATGACATATCCTGATTCCCCACTATATTCCCACCCATACTTTTAGACCTGTTCATGAGAGAAAACAATCAAGACTATTTCTTATATTCCCTTTTAGTACAGAAATATGACTTTCTCCCCACCCAATTTATTAAATGGATTCCTCGAAGGATATTTAGGCACCATTATTTCCAATAATGGTATCCCATATGATATAGGCAGACCACTATGATATAACTACCTTTCTTTTTTTTCTATTTGTACCCTTAGAATATTTCAAATATAATTTTTTAAATGTTTTCTAAGCATTTGTGGAGTTGTGAGTTTTATGAATCCTTGAGAATATTATTTAAAAAACAATATATTATTATTTTTCTAAATGTGAATTCACGTGAAAAATTATTTTCATTCAAATTTAAGTGTTATATAGGAAATAAAATCATGTGATTGCATATCGGATGAGGGTATTACCCTATGGGAAACATAATTTTCATTCACATCATGGTCACCTATTATGAGGCATCACATGAATTGATGGTTAATAAGATTAAATCAATAAATTAATTAAATATGTTAATAAATAAATTAATCATTTTTCCTAAAACCATAATATCTCCAATAAATCTATCATTACCCCTACTAACTAAGGTTAGTCAGATAAACCCTTACTTGAGGGATGGAGTAAGATGAGGGGATCATGAGTGGAACTGGTAACTCAGGAAATACTTCTATGTAACACCCCAAGCTTCCACGGTACGTTTCCCTTCGAATAATGCAATGGCGTGCATTGTATGCAACTTCGAGATTCTAACACACCACAACCAATCAAACTAGCCATTATGAATAGTAATACCTACTTTTTGAAATTTTATAAATTCTATCTCTCAAAATGGACTTCATTTTTGGATTCAGAATATTGAATTTATCATAGGGTGAAATTTTGGAACTTTTCGGATAACACTTATATTTTGATGAATAGTGAAAATTACTAAATTTTAATTAAAAACAAAATTTTAAATCAAAATAATTTATAGTGATAAATTATATTATTGAGTGGTTTTAAAGTATAATTAAAATATATATTTACCATTTTATCCAATGGTGTTCATTAGAATTAATTTCACTTTGAAATTGGACCTAAACAATTGTCAATCTTTTGATATATGTTGTTTCTTAAAAACATGCTATTTGTTGTGACAACAGGAATTAATTATAAAATCAATTAATGCAACTTATATGTTTAGAATTTTGTAAAATAGAAATCATTTTTGAATTTGTAATATCAATTATAGCTTAGGGTGAAATTTTGGCATTGTTCTGAAAAACTTCAATTTTTGATGAATAGTGAAACTACTAAGTGGTAGTTAAAAAAACTGATTTTTTCATAAAACTTAATTTTACCGCTTCTGTGAATGGAATTTCAAAAATCTGGGAGACACAGTTAATATCAAGAAGTAAAATGTGGTTCAATGAGATGAAAATATTTTTTGGTGAATAGTAACTTTTTACTTTTATTTACCACGGTTAAAAGTAAATAGGGTAATTAAGGGTAAAAATGATATTAATATTACCCTAACACATGTCATAATTCTATTGGAAAAGTGTATCTAGACTAAAAACAACCTTAGGAATAAAATATTATCATTTAGGTCCACTTGGATTAGATTAGGACATTTATTATTATTTAATTCAAAGAAGAGTTAAAAGAGTTAAAATCAAAGTTTATTTACTAAAACATTTTTAATACAGGGTTATACATAATATAAATTCGATTGTAAATATTCATTAGAAAGATAATACTATTTCCTACATAATGATATTTTATTTATAATTTTTAAACATTAAATAATTTAATATATTTATGACACAATGATGATGCAGTAATTACCATAATAGTGAAAAATTAAAATAATTGATATTATAAATACCCAAATAAATATAATTTAAGACTTTTAATGAATTACACTAATTTTCTAGGATAATATGACATATTAGGATTGATTTAATTAACTTTTTTGTAAGTAATCGTTCTGTTATGAGTTTCACAAAAATCAACTATTGAATAGTGTCAAAATTGACATAAAAGAGTTTTTAAAACAAATATTATATTATTAATTGATATTAAATTCATAAAAATCTAAGGTTTGGCCAAGATACTTATATCATGATAGGTATATCATTAATGGACCACTTTGGGGGATCTTGGATATATATAGTAAGTTTATTAACTATATAATATAAAAATACAAAGTGACATGGTAAATGTCAAACTAATTAAAAAAGAGTTAAAACTAAAAGATAAGGTTAATATAGTAACCCAAACCAATCTAAATTCTATTGGTTGAATGGTTTTCGACCTATACCCACCTTAAACTTTGAATAATCAACTTTGGAGCCATTAGAAACCAAATATGAATTTATTATAAATTAATATTTCTAGCTTTTCCAAAGGTGCCCCTCACCCCTCTTATAAAAGGGCACTCTTACTTCTCATTTCTTCACACCTTCAAAGACTTTTGGTTCGGCCAAAACCTGCCCAAATACTCTCTCAAATTCCCTCACTACAACCTAGAGGCCGTAGTTTGATCAGAAAGCCAACCTAAGGATCCCTTTTGATCAAATCAAAAGGAAGAACCCGAAGAAGAGGTAATGTTTTCACCACCCCTTTTCAAGTTCATTTCTTCTTCCACTTCTTCTTTATTTGTTATTACCATTATAAAATAATAACTCCAGTATCTTATATATACTGTGATGTTATTATAAATATGGTACAACCATATTCATTATTCTATCCACCCTTTGAATAACATGTCACCATACGTGCGTACGTACGGCTTACCGTCTCCACATCGTGGTGTAATTGTTATTCAATATATTATTATTTGGGTGGATATAATAATGATGTGTAACTCATTTAAATAATAAATATAACATGATAATTATTCTTTATATATGATATACCATCCAATTATATATTATTTTAATATCAAAATAATGATATTGTCGCTCGTGCGTACGTACGGACTACTGTCTCCACGAACGTGATGAGATTCATTCTCCATCATATCCATTCAAGTATAATTATCATTTGATGATTTAAAAATAATGTTTAAGAACTTTATATAATTATGGATATGAATAATATACAACCTATCCATGAAAAACATGGCTTATGTAACAAAACATATAAAAGAAAACGAGTAAGTTAACACCCGAAAAGACGATAATTCTAAGATATTATTAACAAAGAAATTCTAAAAGATCATATATGATATCATATTAATGTAAATGATTAATGAATAATTTAATAACAATTATTTCAACATTATACAGGAGGTTAATCTACCCCCAACCAAGGAAAAGTACAAGGTAAGGGGTTTCTTATCTCACTTTTAATTCTGTGAGAATTACATTGTTCACCACTTATTTATTACATGTGGTGTGTGTACTGCCCATGTTTGTATTCATTGTGTAATATAATTTAATTCATGTATATTTACATCATCATTGTATGATCCTTATTTCATGGGTGTATGTTTTGTATGTTACCAAATCAATAAGGGAATTTGAAATTTCAAATTCCATTTATTCGGCTTTACGCAAACTTCATTGATTATTTTACTCCAAGATTATGTATGGAATAACTATTCATTTGCTTATGTCATAATTTCCACTCCCATTTTCTATGGATATACTTTTGATACACATAATCAATCAATTGATAATTTCTCAAGTCATCGATATGAATTTGATAAGAGTAATTTTAACTCACTCTCCATTTGTTGAGTTAAACATCCAATTCATTGGTGTTGTTTTTATAAGATTATGTGTGAATATACTTTGATTGATTTACACTGAATATCCAATCATATTTAGTGTATTTATATTTGTAACACATAACTATGTCGTTGATTTATCCTTAACCTAAGGATACGGCCTTTATGAGAGATTTACTCACAATTTACATTCCATTGAGACTTCTTTGTTGATATACACCAAATCACTTTTATGTGGTGTATATAATGTACTTTGACATAGTATATCATGAATCCCTTTATTCTCATGATATTACAAAGTTTTGATTACCTCAATTATTTGTATTCAAGTGTCTCTATTTTGGTTAGAATCTCTAACTAAAATACCATTTTTAAATGTTTTAAAGACTTATTCATCTAAATCTTGCTCATTAATGTCCATTTTTTAAAAATGGTTTTAAGGATTTATTTATATGGACATTAATGTTTTAAAATTAAAACTCCTTTTAAAAAGTTTCAAAGTGGTATGGGACACTTTGATTCAAAAATCTATTTTTAAATGGCTTCTTGACAAATAGTGTGACTTTTAAAATGATTTCACAAAAAAGGGGGATATTTCTCTCAAATAGTTTTGATGATTATTTTCATCTATGTCAACATCCTTCATTATTCTTGATTGTGGTTAATTTGATAAAATAAAATCTTTCATATTGTATCAAATGAGTTATGTTTGACTGTGGATGTGCTATTTTTATACCATTCATGGTTTGTAGTTAAAGTATTGACATTTCGTATGCTAGTTTTAATATGAATGTTTATGTTATGTTTAAACCTGTTTATATGAGGAATGCATTGGACTTAATAAGTGACGGGTGGAGCCCTCTATAGCTCCTCGATGCATCGGTAGGTCTCATGAGACAAACTAGTGTCTTGGCACAAGGTCTTGGAAAAATATTATTTGTAGTCTTGGTACAAGGCCTTGGCTATGTGGTTATGATAGTCTGGCATTATGCATTCCATCATTATGAAAGTGGTTATTGATATTTCATGTGATCATTCGACTAGTAGAATATCCATGTGAGTAAGTAAATGGAATTATTTTATTTTATCTTTTCCATTTTATGCTGAAGTTTAAGTTTAAAAGGATTTCGTTTTAGTTATAAACTGCCTTAAGTGTTTATGCTTATCTATGAAAGCTTCTGCTATAATGTTATCCTTATTGAGCATTTGAGCTCACCCCTTTCAATGTTTTATTTTTCCCAAGATTATGAAGAAGTAATTTATGAATGACCTGCAGGGATAGTATGATGGGATATGAAGACAAAATGTTGTTCTAGTTTTTTTTACCTTATGATGTAATGTAAGACTTATGAATATATCTAGTGTTTCCAAGACTACTAAACTAATCGGTCTTTCGAGACTTGATCCTTTGTGATCATGCCAATGTTATGTAATAATGCACTGACTCTGGGTATCTAGGGTCGGGGCGTTACAGTTGGTATCAGAGGAAGTTTAGTACAAACCTTGGAAGCTAGATTTAGATAAACTCTGATTAGAGCACATAGACCTAAGATGAACTTTGAGGATTAGTATAGAAGAACTTCCTAGAATTTTGGTATTGTAGAGATTTTTTGAGTTTTCCGAGCAATACATCCATGTCTGGATATGAGCAGGTAGAGGCGGCTCTGGCACAGATGTACCTAGGGGTAAAACCCGAAAACACCACTTTGAGCTAGACTCGAACGGGAACTGGTGCACGAAAACAGGCCTTACTGCACTCTTGGTTACGACACTCCCGGGGGATATGCTTAGGATAATTTACATTTTCCTTACAAACCGATTTAAAGTATTATATATAAAATATGAGAGTAAATGACCTTGGTTAATCCTAATGTGTTTCAAATTGAGAATATGGTGACATGTTAATCTCTAAATGATTGTATGACTACTATTACCCACACAATGCTTTCTGGTTTTAGTCAATGGATGGATTCCAAGGAAGTCATAGTGACTTTGAGAATGATGTACAAGGTGGGAACGGTGGTGGCAATGAGCAAAAAAATGGAATGTTTATAAGCGTAAAATATATCGTCTTTATGCCAAATCAATTTTCCATAAATATGATCAAAAATATATATATTAACCAATTACCGGACTCAAAAAAGAAGAGAAAGGTGATGAATGATAAGAGCTCAAGTAGTGGAGACCATGGAGAAAGAAATCCTCAATTTCCATCATGCAGGAAATGTGGAAGGAGACACCCAGGAAAGTGTCTCAATGGGACAAAGAAATGCTTTACGTGCGGGAAGGAAGGACATAAAGTGAAGAATTGCCAAAGAAAAATGAAGAGTACTATGGAAGAAGATAAAAATGGTCCCAAGAATACATTTACAGTCATTTGCCGTAAATGTAGGGGACCTGGCCATTACCCGAGTGAATGTCTTATTCTATAGGATATTTTCTTGGTCAGAGAAGAAGCTATGTGGAAATAAATGGTTGGATAAATGTTTAAAAATTATTAGTGATCCTTGTTGAAGGGTTTACTTTGGAATAATTTTCTCTTGTATTTGTAACCCTAACGTTTGCCATGTGAGAATGATATTTATGGAAGAATTATCTTTTCTCTTGTGGATATAGTTATAAATAACCATTTGGTTTTATATGATCATTGGGTTTGAGGAAATTACAAATTATTATAATTTGGGATGAAAATGCAAGGTATGAGATAACATTTGTGGTTAAATTATATTATGGTTATTTTGAAAAATTTATCTCATTTTGGTAATGTTATAAAATATATTTTTTGAAAAAGGACAACACGTAGACCGTGTGACAACCCGTCGCGTCGGACAAAGCTGTGAGAATCGAACCCACAACCAAAGTGCGATTGGGATTTATCACCTACCACTAGACTACGTGAAGTCTCTGGTTAGTGTGACTATTATTTTTAGTTAAATGATTTTATTGATCAATAATAATTTGATTTGGGATCTTATGTCTTATAAAATGAATACCCTTAGTATAGGAAAATGATTTGGTGATTAAGTGATAAATGTTATTTTGGAAGTTGTTCGCTTTGTTGAGGACACTATATGCCAAAGGAAAATAGAGTAGTATGGGATTTCATTTGAGGAGTAATGGTGGATTTTTATCTATGTTTTTATTTTGGATTTATAATGATTTGGGTTATTTATGGAAATGATTAGGTTAATTACTTTTAAGTATGTGACTTTAAGAGTAATTAATGTCATTTGGAGATACAATTTAACGTGGAAGACTACATTCTTCATAAGTTTTGGTTTTCAATATTAATTTTTATTATATTAAAGGATTCTAAGGACAATTGATTATTGAATGGTATTTATTTAACTTTGGGGTATTGTTGGTTTAATTTTGGAAATTAAGATTAGTGTTTATTTCTCTCAAGGAATATCCTTTTGGGGGATCATTAGATCTTGTACTAACCATTTGGGTTTTGATTAATCTCCAAAGACAATGTAAATATATAGTTCATCCTGCATGGATCATGTGATTATATAGAAGTTTATTCTAGCTCTTCCAGTGTGACCAAGTCTTCTTGAATACTCATCGTTTAAAAAAAATGAGTTAGTGGTGGTAATTTATTAAAGAATGAAACTCTACTTAAAATGTAAGTATATATCTTTATATTATTAGTCAATATAATAAATAAATTCCTCATACTTATGTAATGTAACTTAAAACAAAAAAATGTTGTCCATTTACTTTCCTACTAGGAGAATAATGGCCGTTTGTCCCAACACAAGTTTGTGGTTTTCTTATTGTTAATTTTCTCCTGATCATGATTTCTATCCCTCTCCATCAGAACTTGACACTTAGTTTATCATCCATATCCATGTTTTCCTAAATGGAATCCGAGTATGGGTTATCTTGGTTGACCTTTATACCTCTCTTTCTTTCTTTTAAAGTGATAGTTTTATTGACTCTTTTTCCGATGTGGGACTTTCCATTATATTCACAAGCACAATTTTAAAAATTGCGTGGACGCAATTTATTGAAGGAGGGGAGAATGTAACACCCCAAGCTTCCACGATACGTTTCCCTTCGAATAATGCAATGGCGTGCATTGTACGCAACTTCGAGATTCTAACACACCACAACCAATCAAACTAGCCATTATGAATAGTAATACCTAATTTTTGAAATTTTATAAAATCTATCTCTCAAAATGGACTTCATTTTTTGATTCGGAATATCGAATTTATCCTAGGGTGAAATTTTGGAACTTTTCAGATAACACTTATATTTTTATGAATAGTGAAAATTACTAAATTTTAATTAAAAACAACTTTTTAAATCAAAAAAAATTTATAGTGATAAATTATATTATTGAGTGGTTTTAAAGTATAATTAGAATATATTTTTACCATTTTATCCAATGGTGTTCATTATAATTAATTTCACTTTGAAATTGGACCTAAACAATTGTCAATCTTTTGATATATATTATTTTTTAAAAACACGCTATTTGTTGTGACAGTGGAAATTAATTATAAAATTAATTAATGAAACTTATATGTTTAGAATTTTGTAAAATAGACATCATTTTTGAATTTGGAATATCAATTATAGCTTAGGGTGAAATTTTGGCATTGTTCTGAAAAACTTCAATTTTTGATGAATAGTGAAACTACTAAGTGGTAGTTAAAAAAACTGAATTTTTCATAAAACTTAATTTTACCGCTTCTGTGAATGGAATTTAGAAAATATTAGAGACATGGTTAATATCAAGAAATAAAATGTGGTTCAATGAGATGAAAATAATTTTTTGCAAATAGTAACTTTTTACTTTTATTTACCACGACTAAAAGTAAATAGGGTAATTAAGGGTAAAAATGATATTAATATTATCCTAACACATGTCCTAATTCTATTGGACAAGTGTATCTCGACCAAAAGCAACCTTAGGAATAAAATATTATCATTTAGGTCCACTTGGATTAGATTAGGACATTTATTATTATTTAATTCAAAGAAGAGTTAAAAGAGTTAAAATCAAAGTTTATTTACTAAAACATTTTTAATATAGGGTTATACATAAGATAAATTCGATTGTAAATATTAATTAGAAAGATAATAAGATTTAATACTTAATTATATTTTATTTATAATTTTTAACCATTAAATAATTTAATATATTTATGACACAATGATGATGCAGTAATTACCATAATAGTGAAAAATTAAAATAATTGATATTATAAATACCGAAATAAATATAATTTAAGACTTTTAATGAATTAAAATAATTTTATAGGATAATATGAAATATTATGATTGATTTAATTAACGTTTTTCGAAGTAATCGTTCTGTTATGAGTTTTACAAAAATCAACTATTGAATAGTGTCAAAATTGACATAAAAGTGTTTTTAAAACAAATATTATATTATTAATTGATATTAAATTCATAAAAATCTAAGGTCCGGCCAAGAGACTTATATCATGATAGGTATATCATTAATGGACCACTTGGGGGTCTCTTGGATGTATATAGTAAGTTTATTAACTATATAATATAAAAATACAAAGGGACATGGTAAATGTCAAACTAATTAACTAAGAGTTAAAACTAAACGATAAGGTTAATATAGCAACCAAAACCTGTATAAATTCTATTGGTTGAATGGTTTTAGACCTATCCCCAACTTAACCTTTTAATAATAAACTTTGGAGCCATTAGAAACCGAATATTAATTTATTATAAATTAATATTTCTAGCTTTTCCAAAGGTGCCCCTCACCCCTCTTATAAAAGGGCACTCTTCCTTCTCATTTCTTCACACCTTCAAAGCCTTTTGGTTCGGCCAAAACCTGACCAAATACTCTCTCAACTTACCTCACTACAACCTAGAGGCATTAGTTTGATCAGAAAGCCAACCTAAGGATCCCTTTTGATCAAATCAAAAGGAAGAACCCGAAGAAGAGGTAATGTTTTCACCACCCCTTTTCAAGTTCCTTTCTTCTTCCTCTTCTTCTTTATTTGTTATTACCATTCTAAAATAATAACTCCAGTATCTTATATATACTGTGATGTTATTATAAATATGGTACAACCATATTCAGTATTCTATCCACCCTTTGAATAACATGTCACCATACGTGCGTACGTACGGCTTACCGTCTCCACGTCGTGGTGTAATTGTTATTCAATATATTATTATTTGGGTGGGTATAATAATGATGTGTAACTCATTTAAATAATAAATATAACATGATAATGATTTTTTATATTTGATATACCATCCAATTATATATTATTTTAATATCAAAAGAATGATATTGTCGCTTGTGCGTACGTACGGACTACCCTCTCCACGAACGCGATGAGATTCATTCTCCATCATATCCATTCAAGTATAATTATCATTTGATGATTTTAAAATAATGTTTAATAACTTTATATAATTATATATATGAATAAGATACAACCTATCCATGACAAACATGGCTTATGTAACAAAACATATAAAAGAAAACGAGTAAGTTGACACCCGAAACGACGATAATTCTAAGATATTATTAACAAAGCAATGTTAAAAGATCATATATGATATCATATTAATGTATATGATTCATGAATAATTTAATAACAATTATTTAAACATTATACAGGAGGTTAACCTACCCTTAACCAAGGAAAAGTACAAGGTAAGGGGTTTCTTATCTCACTTTTAATTCTGTGAGAACTTCATTGTTCACCACTTATTTATTACATGTGGTGTGTGTACTGCCCATGTTTGTATTCATTGTGTAATATAATTTAATTCATGTATATTTACATCATCATTGTATTATCCTTATTTCATGGGTGTATGTTTTGTATGTTACCAAATCAATAAGGAAATTTGAAATTTCAATTTCCATTTATTCGGCTTTACGCAAACTTCATTGATTATTTTACTTCGAGATTATGTATGGAATAATTATTCATTTGATTATGTCATAATTTCCACTCCCCTTTTATGTTGATATACTTTTGATACACATAATCACTCAATTGATAATTTCTCAAGTCATCAATATGAATTTGATAATAGTAATTTTAACTCACTCTCCATTTGTTGAGTTAAACATCCAATTCATTGGTGTTGTTATTATAAGATTATGTGTGAATATCCTTTGATTGATTTACATTTAATATCCAATCATATTTAGTGTATTTATATCTGTCACACATAAATATGTCGTTGATTTATCCTTAACCTAAGGATACGACCTTTATGAGAGATTTCATCTCAATTTACATTCCATTGAGACTTCTTTCTTGATATACACCAAATCACTTTTATGTGGTGTATATAATGTACTTTGACATAGTATATCATGAATCCTTTTATTCTCCTGGTATTACAAAGTTTTGATTACCTCAATTATTTGTATTCAAGTGTCTCTCTTTTGGTTAGAATCTCTAACTAAAATACCATTTTTAAATGTTTTAAAGACTTATTCATCTAAATCTTGATCATTAATGTCCATGTTTTAAAAATGGTTTTAAGGATTTATTTATATGGAAATTAAAGTTTTAAAATTAAAACTCCTTTTAAAAAGTTTCAAAGTGGTATGGGACACTTTGATTGAAAAATCTATTTTTAAATGGCTTCTTGACAAATAGTGTGACTTTTAAAATGATTTCAAGAAAAAGGGGGATATTTATCTCAAATAGTTTTGATGATTATTTTCATCTATGTCAACATCCTTCATTATTCTTGATTGAGGTTAATGTGATACAATACAATCTTCCATATTGTATCAAATGATTTATGTTTGACTGTGGATGTGTTATTTTTATACCATTCATGGTTTGTAGTTAAAGTATTGACATTTCATATGCTGGTTTTAATACGAATGTTTATGTTATGTTTAAACCTGTTCATATGAGGAATGAATTGGACTTAATTAGTGACAGGTGGAGCCCACTATAGCTCCTCGATGCATTGGTAGGTCTCATGAGACAAACTAGTGTCTTGGCACAAGGTCTTGGCAAAATCTTATTTGTAGTCTTGGCACGAGGCCTTGGCTATGTGGTTATGATAGTCTAGCATTATGCATTCCATCATTATGAAAGTGGTTATTGATATTTCATGTGATCATTCTACTAGTAGAATATCCATGTGAGTAAGTAAATGTCATTATTTTATTTTATCTTTTCCATTTTATGCTGAAGTTCAAGTTTAAAAGGATTTCGTTTTAGTTATAAACTGCCTTAAGTATTTATGCTTATCTATGAAAGGTTCTTCTATAATGTTATCCTTACTGAGCATCTGAGCTCACCCCTTTCAATGTTTTATTTTTCCCAGGATTATGAAGAAGTAATTTATGAATGACCTGCAGGGATAGTATGAGGGGATATGAAGATAAGATGTTGTTGTAGTTTTTTTACCTTATGATGTAATGTAAGACTTATGAATGTATCTAGTGTTTCCAAGACTATTAAACTAATCGGTCTTTCGAGAATTGATTCTTTGTGATCATGCCAATGTTATGTAATATTACACCAACTCTGGGTATCTAGGGTCGGGGCGTTACATTCCACATCAAATTTTTTTATTCAGTCTCATACCTGATGTGAACTTTTTTATTAATTATTATAATAAAGTGTTGTGTTTTTTTTATTTCAACTTTTTTCTATTATTCATACCAATTTATTTTCAGATTTTTACTAGACTCATATTCTTGAATATTTGAACCTCAATGTCATGGAGTTAGTCAGGTATAATTTCATTCTTAACATTATTAATTTTATTTTTTTAATACTCTATTGGGAATTGGTGAATGAGAGCTCTTAGACCCCTTTCACCCAAAGCAAAGATCACATCTCTCCCTTGGTGTGGTAAAGACATTACAACTGTGGTCGGTAGTGAAATTTTAGTGGCTAGATTCACTAATATATTTTCATATCTTCCCCTAAAATTTCTCTTTCTAACGTATATATTTATGGTGGGTTGTTACATGAGTGATTTAAATAGTGTTATAAAGGATGAAATGGTCATGGATTGGGGTTGTAGTGAGGCATGAAGAGAGTAGTGGTATGAAGACCTGGTGGTGATTCAGGGGAAGTGATGGGAGGAGGATGACTATGCCAAGGGGCTGAATAGGCTAAGGGTGTCTCCCACTCGAGTCACCAAAATGTTCTAGAGTATAGGATATGGATTGGAAATGATATTATTTTCAGTCATATGATCATCCATGATTAGATAAATAATCAAATGTGAATAAGTGATCAATATGAGACAGCTCGGTCCATCCCTCTTGTGGGTTGGGAAATGTGGGTCGACTGACTGTATCCACAAAATGGATGTGATACAGGAATGTTCGAACCAACTTGATCGAGTCTTGTCCATCCGACCCAATATAGGGAACAAGGTGGATGCAAAAATCACATGCTCACCATGAATATTCATGATACCCTATGTGTGGGGTTTGATGCCCCCAAACAGGTGACACATTCCCCATTACACTACTCCACATAGAGTAATTAAGGGATACCATGTGGTCATCTTTTTATTGTGTTGGGGTGTTTCTATAAAAAATTTCCGAGTGCATCAATTTAATATAAATAAATACATTGTCAATAACATTTTTCTATGTAAATCATGATGGTATGGTCTGGTGGATCAGCTAATTCTTTTTATGAGGTATGATAGGAAATTTTAGTATATAATTATGTAGATCCTATGATGAGGTTCAAGCATGTTGATATAAGTGTTCACTAGGGTAGAGTATTCTCCTTTGTTTTCTATATACTTATGGGTGAGGCGTGAATCCACCATTATTACTAATAATGTTAGATTCTATCTCTCACTAATATCTTATGTGATACTATTACATTTTTTGTTATAATCCCACCTATTGTGTGATATTATCATATACTATATATTATTCTATGATATATAGGTCTATATTTGTGGTTATTAGGAGGCAACACAAGATTCATGACATGGGTAGTTTGGATTCTTGATTATATGTGCTAATTTTTCTTGTAATTGGTTATGGAAAGTGGAACTCTAGCATTCATGTCTTGGATTCTCTCTTCTAAAGAATATCTTGGTTGATTTTGTTTTTTTGGGATATTTCCTTTCATATGGTCATGTGAATTTTAAATGATTATCCATATAATTATTTCCTATGGATTTTTTTGGAGCATATTACTGGGTATGTATATACTCTCCCTAGTATGGTTGTCTTTTCCCATAAATGTTATGTATATCGAAAATGATGGATAGTTTATAGATAATCATAGTGGTATGAGTGTTGATTTTTATTAATGTAACTTAGAAGAGGTATCATCAAATGATGATCATGAATCTAGTTTACAAAAAATATCTTTTCACAACATTAATTTATGTTAGTTTTCCATTTTGTTTTCCAAGCATGTTTTTCCCCTTTTCATTATAGATTGTCTGATGGTTATAATCTTGTAGATCATAGTGTTTATCAAAATCATTTTTTAAATTTTACTTTGTTTTATTTATATATTCAATATTATTATTCAATATGTTGATGTGTGTATTGTGTATAGGTTCATCAACCTTACATATTGAATTATTTATGATATGCCTTCTTAGTGATATTCACCAGCCTTTAACCTATTAGAGGTAGGATTTAGGTGGAACACACAACATACTATGATATATCTATTTTGAATATATATTTTCATGATGTTTATATGTATTTTAATTGAATATTAATTAATTTAACAAGATATTCATGAATGAAATCCTTTCATTCTACATGTTGATGATATGATCATAATTGATACTATATTGATAATATTTAGGGGTGATGAATAGAAATTTTGGAATTAAGATACAATTCACTCCATGACGTGATGAAATGTGTTGTGACATTAGAATAATGAAGTTAAAACAGATAAGGGAAATTTGACCCTGAGTTTTTTTAATGCCTTCATAAACCATTCACACCGTCGATGAATACATGAAGAATGTATGTAATGGTGAAAAATAATACTCAATACTTCAACCATGAAGAAGAAATTTCATTCAAGGAGATAAAAAATCTGAAAATATCATGATTCATGGCATGAAACATATGTCATGTGTGAATGTTTGGTCCATGTTATTTAAAATTCATTTTCGTCCACCGACCAATTCAGGCTAGGAACCATTCATTCACTATCTAAAATTAGTGCACTAATTGTAAACATGATTTTCCCCCATTTATAGGTATATTAATGATTTTTTTTCATTTAATTCATAGGTTTACTTCTACACATTTATATAGAGGATCAGACCACTAAGAAAATGATCATTAAATCACCGGTTGGTAGCTACTTTTGGGATTCCATCCCAAAAATTATTCATTATAGATATGTTTTTCAATTCAAATTTTCTATTTTATGTAATTTTTCACATCATTGGATGATTTATATTTTATTAGTTCATCTTATTCATTTTTATTCTCATTATTCCTTTTCAAATCTCTATTATATGATTTTTGGTTTAGTCATCATTGTTAATCACCTGATGAAGATTGGATAAATCTCATAGGGAAGAGAGAAATCAGTTAAAGTTAGTGTGTAAATGTTTATTCAGTTTCTTTATTCATTTTTGCGATGATTGTATCCAATTTTTATTGTGATGTATTTCATGATTCTCATAATTTTTATTAAATTAATAACCTATTTTGTTTGGTAGTTGAAAAAACCAACATGAAAAATATAATTGATTCATATACACTAAATTGGATTATTCTTCTATAATTGTAATATGATATTAGTTCATAATAGATATTTTAATTCTTATGGACATGGTAAGTTGATATTCTAGGGTATATGGATTTTGGTTGAAAATTTTCCATATCATAAAAATTGATTGATTAAGAAGCTACTCGGTATGACTATTTTATAAGTCTAGTCAAAATATTTATTTTGAAAAACCGCCAATGGAAGCCAATTTATCTCTCTTGTAATTTTTCTTCTAAAGTTTTTTTTTAATTTTCATCATTAATTTTTTTAATTAATTAAATAAAATTGGGGTAAACTAATATTTGGTTGATAATTGTTATTGAAATTCTTTTCACTTCATGGGATCAACCTTGCACTTCCAAATATCTGTGCTTTTATTGTTAGTGTGGTATGAAAAAAATACAAATTTATAATTTTTCTACCCTAGTGGAAGTAAATATGCCTAAATATCATTCTATACTTACAGCTATGAGGGGTACTAGTGGGATGACTCATTTTAGAGAGGTATCAGAGTGTTTTTTTCATAGGGGAAATTTTTGGAGTTAGATATACAATTGGGATTGGTGTTGAAATTTAGGGAAATAATGATATGGGAAATTGAGTTTAACTTTTAGGCTATAGAACCAAATATTGGTGTCAAGACTGATGTATCTATTCACATGGTATTTGATAACCTACTTATGAAATCAGTTCACTAAGGCACAAGTTATAGGAAATTAATAATGGTATATACATCATATAATAATGTGTCAGTGATTTGAATTCTCATATTGAGTCACCTCCCAATATATTTTTCATAATCATTGTCCATCTTGTTAAATTGTAGGATTCTTCCATATAGATATCAACGTGAGATCTCATGGTAGGTTTGTGACATACTTGTACTGATGCATGATATTTCTATTAATGACCAGTTGAGTAATAAATTTACAATTTAGGAATCAGTTCATGATGGGGATCCACTTTCCATATAGGGAACACTACCTATCCCCATTATGCAGTAATAAGACCCACCTACCTTATGGAATTCATATATTCATCCACTAAATATACAACTGATTATCCATGTGGGACTGGATGAGGATATTCATAAGATAATATTTATATATGTTTCCTAGTGATATATATATCCTTGTTTTCAAGGTGATCGTGACCCACATACAACTGATGATGTAATTGACATAATATTTTGAGTTTTAAAACATGTTTTGATGCCTAAAAATCAGTGGTTAGTGCTGGAATATAACCTTCTCCTAGGAGTGGTTGGTATCTAATGGGATTCGACCATTCACAATCCTGATGAGGAAAAAATTATTTGATATATTTCGAGAATCATTTCAATGAGTATTACAATTCAGTGGCATTGCGATCCATTCACATCCAAGGTATTTTGAAGAATTAGCATTAAAAAATATCACTATGTACACATCTAGATTCAATAATCTCATAATATTATCTATAAACACGAGTCATGATGTATTCTTGTTATCTTGGATGTTTGTAATGGACTTTATAGATAAATCCATATAGGTATTGTTCCCCACTATATCCCTACCATTGATAGAGTTTTAGTGTAGGATTTAGTGATGGTGATAGTTTTTGTAATAGGGAAAAAATGGGGTAGCTGTTGGTGGTAGTTATCTAGTATTGGATTCCTCAGCTAATTCCTAATGACATTAGACATAAGGTCCACAATGATTTATTTAAGAACATGAGTTATATTAGTATAGAGGATTGATATCACATTAGACTCACTTAGGATCCAATCATCCACAGGGAAAGATTTTTTATGCATATAAAGGATGCAGTAAAATGAAAAAAATTCTCAATCCATCGAAAATGAGAGGGTAGTTAATAAGTCAATATATATCTACATTATAGGTAATGAAATGAATAGGTACCCTCAAAAGGTAATCAAGGTGGTCCTCAAGGAGAAAAGTTTAGCAGAGGATGTGTAGGTTCACCAGGACGAGGAGCTATATAATGAAAACACTATAGTCATCTTCCTATTTTTCCACACCTAGGTGGTATACTCAAAGACCAATGGGATTTTAGTTAGGTATATGGCCAAATGTTGGTGATGGGGTTAAGAAAAATAAACACATGACATTATCTAAAGTAAAATATATATCTTATATATGTTCTAAACTGTACTCATAAACACTATCATGATCCATTTTTTCATTGATTCATCCCATGTTTGGGAGATATATATTCTGATGGAGCCCTTATCCCAACCTTAGTGGAAATGAACTCCCATAACAAGTAATCCCATTCTCACCCACATCTTCAAATGATACAATATTGCACATGGAAAAGACTGAATTTCATGGGACCTATTTATAGTGGTGATAAATCCATACAATTAAATATTGTTGTGTAATTTTTATCAATATTATATTACTAGATAGAAAACTATCCTTTAAAAATGACGTGTATCTATATTAAGGGATCGAGATTCTTCTTCATGGGAGTGTGGGATCATCAGTCTTGTTGAGAAGGGTATATACATGGGAAGTTATAGTATATCACCCATAATTTTGATTTTTTTTCTATATGTGAGGTAGATACCTATGATTATCAAATTATTACCTTGGTGGAGGAGATCATAAACATTTTCCCTATGGATGTTCTAAGATTTATCTTTCATCAAGAGGTTAAATTCTATATCGATATGCACCACAAGACCACATTTATATTTTATATAACATATTCAATTGACCCAAATTTTCTCTAGATGTTAATGGTACTATTTGGAAAACATATAAAGAATGGTTACATCAAAATTTGTGTGTTCTTTAGATCAACTATGGTGTTTTTCAACGAGAAGGCTAATGGAATCCTAAATATTTTTGTTTATAATCACCACATAAATTAGGTTATAATTAATAATAGGAACCATATTTCAAAGACAATAGACCTCTTCCACTATTAGATGTGATAGAATTTATTTTTAATTGAAATTTATGGTATTTATATCACTATATTTAGGTTCATGATGTTGTTATTCCCATCATCTCCTTCAAATGTTTCTATGCCCATTAAAATTTACCATTTATACTCTTTGGTGCGATGAAATCCACAAGTAGGTTCATGGTAATTATAAATTATTTATTTCATCCATTAATGGGATGGTTTGTGATTTTCATCATTTATTCCATGATCAAGAATTAAACATCATAGGATGATAATAAAGAAAATTAGAAGATTGTCTAGAATATACTTTGGGGGCCATCTATATATAAATTTATTTAAGAGAGATTTTTGTATATTAAAGTTGAACCTTCAAGGACATGTGATCATAAAGGTAGGAGTTTATATGTACATAGTGAAGATCATGGAATTATAAAATTATGAGTCACTAAAGAGCATATTTTAGGTATATAGTTTTATTAGGTTTGAAGTTACTATAAGAGATTCATGTTGAACTTCTCTTGAACCATGGGACCCATGACTATAGTCATATAAAAGGGGTAACAATTCCATTAGTCTATGATATTTGAGAGATATTTTTATGATCAATATAATTTGTTGATGAATTCTCAAGTCATGATGTTTCCAATAGAGGTAGTTAATTATATGGTTTTCTATTCCACCACTAGATCTGGGATTAATTGTGTAATAATCTAGAGGAAATTAATGATATCTTATGGGTTATGGTAGTTCAAAAACCATGAGATAAACTATTAAGCCCATGATTTTAAGGTAGCAATGGTGGTGTTCACCCTGAGGAATTATATGCACTTCCATCATGAAATTTCATTAATAGGTTATACATACCATATGAGTTTTGGGTATATATTTACTAGGTGGGATAACAACCTTATTCAAATGAATTAGTTAGAGTTTTTAATGAATATACATTTAATAACATCTAAATACATGGTAAGGGAAATGTGGTTTTTGGTTACTTTAGAAGGAAATATTGTTCATATTTTCTATATATATGTATGAGCAGTTAACCTCATTGTAGTTTCCCTTAGTGGATGACAGTGAAGTATATTATATTTTATCAATGGTGGTGTCCCCTTTTCTTCTTCAACATCAGAGGGGTCCCAAATAGAAAAATAAGAACTGTGTGGTTTTTTCATGAACATATATTCTTAGGTGATGCACCTAATTTTATCATGAAGGTGGGGAGAAAATCATCCTCCTTTAAGAATTTATAGTGTTCCGATCACACTATATGAGGTTATTTTGAATGATTTATATAGTTCATCTACTATATTAAAAAATAGAGTTTAAATGATGCACCATGACCTCATGAATCATTTTTTTGGGTAGGATGAAAATAAAGTGTTATTTGGTTCATCTCATGGTGCATCACTTATTAGTAGCTGATAGTGGAGAACCAGGTCCCAATTGGGTTGGACCAACTCCAAGAGGATTCAAAGTGGTTTTTGGATGGAATATCAATGGATTTCATAACAAGTATTACCCAGTCAATGAAATTAAATGATACTATATAGACAATTATAAACTATTGGACAATGTTAGACCCCTTATTTATAGTTTAGGAGTGTAATTTGTTAGTGAGATTGGGTGAAATGTATATGGATAATATTGTTTAGTTTAATAGGATACCCTATATAGTCATTTTAGACTAGGAATCTCAATTTATGAAATTATATTAGAGGATATTTTGTGAGGGAATTGGGACTTAGTTTCCAAAAATTATAATGTTCCACCCTCTAACTAGTAAGTAGACTAAGAAAGCAATTATAGCTCTAAAGGATATGTTAAGTGTTTTTGTGTTTTATTTTTCATTGAGCTGGGAGGATCACTTTCATATAATCAATTTTTCATAAAATAATAGCTACCAATCTACCATTTACATACAACCATTCACAGTCCTTTATGGGTGACCTAACTGGTCACCATTATATTGGGAGAAGGTAGGATATTCATCAATAATGGGTCCAGAGTTGATCATGGTGATGAGTGAGAATTTTTAGGTGATCAAATAATGGATGATAAAAAATCATATAAATTATATTTCAAATTTAGGAGAATGAATGAATCTTTTAGAGTTCAGGGAGAGAGATAACGTGTTTTTGAATATTTCTTCATGGAGTGGTTTATAAAGATTTGGTGAGGGATGAAAGGTATCTAATAGATTCATCGATCCATTCTAGGTCATGTACAAGGTGGGATTGGTTTATTACCACTTAGTGTTTCACTTGTAGTTGGATTAGGTTGACTATGTCTTCTACATGTCATAATTGATGAGATTTGTGCATAACTCATAACAAATCATTGATTAGAATGACTGATACATCAATAGTGGTGCCACCTTATCTGAGAATGAAGTGGTGATTTATGAAAATATAGAGAGTAATCTTCTTGGATGTGAAATTTTATTTGTGTGCATTATTTAGTAGTGTATGAAACATTATGAGAGTTAATGGGATATTGAGATCCATATGTGATCTCAATACCCTCACCGTTTTGAGTATGATGTGTTTTTAGGGGAAAATAAATTATGGTTGGTTGGATGTAATGTCCCTAATTTTTACTGTTTGAAACCATATAATATAATTGATAATATTTTTGGAACGGGTTGCATAGAATTTGATGAGTAAGGTAATTTTAGATCCATAATAATAATATATTAAAGAACTATAGAGGTGTGAGAACATGGGTGAACATGGTATGATCATCATTAAAAAAATAAACATATATGTGAAATAAAGATACATGAGTTTATTTGTGATATCATATAAACAATAAATAATTATCAATTATAAATAAATATTAATAAATATTAATATTAATATATAATGCCACAAAATACCATAGTCAATCTCTATGAAATATCTTATTCTATAAATTCACCCATAAATCATTTATCCTTTCTTATAACATAAGGAAACATACTTCCTATAAAACATTAAAAAAATTGTAGTCTCAATTTTTTTTAGAAATATCATAATCAAAATTAAATATCAATGAAGAAGAAATCGAATCCATAAACACAACCAAATCCAAAAAATGGAAAAAATGGATAAAAAGTATACTTATACTATTTCATATTAGTTAAAATCCATCTCCAACATTAAAATAGTTGTAGATATTTATAAAGTCATCCCCACACCAACATATCATGAATCTAAGGATGATAAATAATAACTATACCATAATGATAACACACCCCCTAACTCACAAACTATTACCCATTCTTTTATCAGGATTGCTTATAACAATGCTACAGCTATATCCTTATCCCTAATAAGATGATCAAGGTAAGGTATATAATTATTAATAACTTCTACATAATTTTTTCCTCCTTACATATATATTCCCACTAAAAATCCACATCATAATCATAATAATATCAAGACTTTAAAACCCCTACTATAACACCATTCACCCTCCATTACAATATCATCTCTCAAAAAATAATATAAAAAAATGATAAAAAACATAAAAAATATAGAAAACTAGTCAAAAAACAACTTATATGAACCAAAATTTATTAAATTAATAGAGAAAATAACATACCAACAACCAAATTATTGATCGTTTACCAATATTTTTTCATCCATCCACCCCATACAAGCATTTAATTTCAAAAATTCATTTATACTATAAAATACAATTACCCATCATTTTATTTAATAGGTTAATTCTAATTACATAATAATTTTAACCAATCAGTATCTAATTTTATCACAATTCTATTTCCATTAAAGATACCCCCTATTATTCTAGAAACCACACAAATCCATCAAGATAAAAACCAAATAATATAAAAAAGAGAATGGATGACAACCAATATGAATTATTGGCACTCTATTACTGAACTACTCACCATCTAAACTAATGTAAATACTCCTACAAACACACAATGTCAAAAATCATTAATTATATGAATTATAAATCACCCCTCAGTATAATATTACCAATAAAACATGATATGATAATATAACCCTAATAAAATATCATAAAAACTATAGTATAGTATAATAAATTTATAGGAAAACACCATAACCCCACCTACAATAATAATTGAATTCCCATTACCTATCATATATTAATAGGAAAACTATAGTGTATGATAAAAAATCAGTACTTAACCTCTAAAAATTCAACAATAATGACTTATGAATAAGACTATTCTATCCACGACAAAGATAAATAGAACATCATAGTTTTGAAAAATTATAATTTTAATTAGTAATCTATCATACATATCCTATGTTTAGTCAAATTAATAAGTTTATAAACTAATTTTAGCTTTTGAAATTATAGATTCCAATATATTCTCTCTATTATCTTCATTATGTGATTTTATTATTATGAATCTAAAAATGAAATTATGAAAATTAATTACTAAACATGAGAAGAAACAGATCATGGGAACTCTTACCATCACATAATTTATTTTATATGAATATAAAATCATAGTAAATTATATTTCCACTAAGGAGTAATAATAATGATTTAAGCATAAATATCAATGAGACAAAATGTACAGGGTGTAATAAAAATAATGAGGATAAATAAAAATAAATAAATTTAGAATTTAATTCTTGGAAAAACCATAGAGGTTAAAAATACCTTACCTTAATTTAAGCTTAAGGAATTTAATGAAGTAAAGAGTTAAACATAAGGATAAAATACTTCTAATATCATAATTATGAACCATGATACCTAACTGGACTAACCCCCCATCAATCCCATAACAAAAACATCAACTAACTAAATAAAAATTATGTCAATAAAAAAATAAGTGGGGGAACAAGAAGATTTATATAAAATATTTTCATAAGGTAGATTAAATAAAAAAGAAGTCAATATTATGAAAAAACGAGTTTAGATTAAAAAAATACTAAAATAGTACCAAATTGGGATTGTGGTTAACAAGTGCTCATATAAGCTAAAAAATTAAATATATGAAGATAGGATGACTTGAATTAATATAAAAATTTAGGTGACACTCACCATGTCACCGAGAACCAAAAAACAAGTGTTTTGGGCCATGATAAACTGAGATATATATTTTTATAGTTGTCAAAAATAGGCACAAGACCTTGAAAATCATGTTCATTTTTCCATTTTAATTTTTTTTTCTCAACTTCCACCATAAGAAATCCCTTTATAAATGTGTTTTTCAATCCATTATTCTAACTCATTATATAAAATGATCACAATCTATCTTGATATCCCACATCATTTATTCATAGGATATAGGTCCCAACTATATAAATAATTATTTATAAATAAGGAATTGAGGGACTACAATGATAAAAACAACAAATTCTACCCTTTTAATTTATTACAAGAATTATACTGAGGATATCTAGTAACCACACTTACTAAAATGGTTTCTCCTACAAAATAGACAAGTATTTACCATATATAAAAAAATAGTTTTATCAGACACCCACTCAAAAAATATATTAAAATAACACAATCACTACCCATAACCTAAAAACCAACACCACCATGACATGCACTACAAAAAAAAACTTCAAGACCAAAGGATACAAAAAACATATTCACCTTTAAACCACCCTAAACCCTCAACTTACATCTCTAGAAACTATAAAATACAATGTAATGGATTAGGAACACACACACATACAAATATAAAATGTATTTTTTTTTAATAATTTGATACGTAATGATATTCATATTTATGAAGTTATATTTCACTAAATGAAAATACATATAGAGAAATGTAAAAGGCACAATACAATATATAGATGTGTTTTTTCCATTTTTTCGTTTTGAATATTTATAATTGAGTAATAAATATTTGATTTTTATATACTAATATAAATTTTTATGTAGCCTATTTATTAGTTTCTTATAAATTAATGACTTATTGTTATAATAATATTTGGGAATGAAAGGTATTTATGATTTGAATTAATTTATTCCAAGGGATGAAATTTATAATTTAATGATTTAGTGGTATTAAAATATTATATTTTTGAACATCATGGACCATAATTATAAAATGTTTCTTAGATAGAGAATTAGTCAATTTCATAGCTTTTTATTATGATAAAATGTATTTATGTTACCCAAGGGGGTATATAAATAAATTTTCTCTTGGATGAACATGTTATATTTATGGTGAATTATGTGATATTTTTTAGATTTGATATAAAATAAATTCTTCTAGAAAATATAAATAAGATATAGGAGATAGATCAAAGAAATACAATTTGGTATGAGTATGTTTACTAATCACATAAAAACACACACACATAACCCATATTTATTATCTTTAATAAATATTTAAATTGAATAATTTAAGGTTATTATATAGTTTTAAAGATTATTCTTATATATATTAGAACAAAATAATGACAAATATTGATTTTTTTGGTTATGAAATATTCATTATATGTGTTACATATTTATTAGTATTCATAGTTAATTATATAAAATGTGATTTATGTTTTATTGATCACATTAGAAAATATTTCGATAAAAAAATTAGATATTTTTTAATATAAAAAATATAATATGAACATAAAAGTTGGTATTATAAATATTTTTTTGAATAAGATGTTCAATTGTTGAAAAAAAATCATATGAATCATAATATAATTTTTATTCAAACATTTCTTGTTTTTTGATATAATTTCATAAAATAATTTAGTGGGAGGGTTTTTATATGGATACACAGTGATATAATTGGTGTTATGTGGTGATATAATAGGTGTTACATGGAAATGTTACAAATTTCTATAAAATAAATGAAAATAAAAAAAACAAGGCTTTAATAGACCGTATGAATAAAGATGCAACAAAATTAACACTTATTTATATATTTTTGTTATATGACATTTAAGATTGAATAATTGTATCATATTATATAAATGAATTTACACCCTAAAATTTATTCATTAATGGTGAATATATTAGGAGAGTATAATGTTAATTATCCCCATAGAGATAATCCTATAATTTATACCCACTTTATAATTATTATATAAAAGCATGGGTTTAAAAGAGATGGTAATATCAACTTTTTTTGGGATTTTAAATTGATACATAGTTCAATCCTGAGATATAAATCTTATTTTTGTTATGGGTCGACCAACTAACTATACTACATGTAGTTTTACTCATTATCTCATTATTATTCAGGTGGTTAATGTTTCATACTTATACTTATTACACGAGGTTTGTCAGTTTACATGCACGTGAATCTTAAAACATTTTTGTCTTTTATACACCAACCATGATACCAAGTTAATAAGGGGAATGATTAGTTATGTTATTGTTCATGTGGTTGGTTATTATTTTATGATATTTCCTTTTTCTAAATGTATGATGGATATGTAATATGGGTCATTGAAGAGAATGATTAGAGAAGTGTATAGACATAACTAGTTGATTTACATGTGACTTGTTTATCCACATAGATGAATGATATGAGATGCTTTAATCATTACCAATAAATTTTGACATATTCATAAATTTTAATAAATATTTAATAGAATATTTGGAAATATATGAGTTTTTTTAAATCATATTTTCATGTTTTATGTCTGATGGTTGTTCTTGATATCATGGATAAATGTATTATATTATTAATACAGGATAATTAGAAAAATATGGTGGAAATTTTTATTGTTATTCATATATTTGATATTCTCATTATAGATAAAATCACACATTTTACATAATTTATAAGTTTTTAGAGGCCAATCCATGATCATGGTGTTGAATTAAAAAATCACAAAAGATTTTATTGCTACAAAGGCCTATAAGGTGACATTGTTTTTGTATATTTGGAACTACCACATTACATAATGTTTGTTAAAAAATAATTTTATTATTTGATATCATTTATCAAAGGAGTTTTGAAGGATATATTAATTTTTTAGGTATATTTTCAGATGTTGTTATATATAATGTGACATAAAGTGAATTGTGCATAAATTCTAGGATGATTTAGTGGAAGAGGGAGAATAAAATAAATTATTTGAACTTAAGGGTCTTAATGAGATATATATTATTAACCTAATACTATTTTTAATATAATTTTTGAATATGTTATGATTATGTAAGATGAGGTGATATAAGAATATTACATGGTGTGATATATATATAGTTATTGTTACATAAAGTGGTAGATTCATGATATTTTATATGTTATACATGTAAAATTTTGATGTCCCAAACTATATCTTGATTATTCCATTTAAAGGATATCATATTTTAAACTATAACCATTTAATGATTTTTATCATATCAGAATGAATGTATAAGGAATTATTCAATTATAATATGTTTACTAAGTAAATATAGAGCATGTTATAAATACTATAACATGTATTCATTATTATTTGAATATTTAATGCATCAGATGTTTTTATATATAAATTAGTCCAGCAAAGAGTGTGTAGTTAATGATATTCATTCAATAAAAAAAATTATAATTTTTGTTAATCTTTTTAATTTCACTAAAGGTTTTAGTATCCCGTGGATTGAAAAATAAATACTAATAATAATTATTTTATAGTGATTCATAATTCTTATGGATAAATTTAGAGGATATAAGATACTTCCTAGGGATATCCCTCATCTATGTGTTAAGATAAGTATTTGACTCTTCAAATAATGAGGTATGTCATTTAAATTTTTGGTAATCAATTAAAATACACCATGATTGGATATTGTGTAAATAGTTTTTGATATTGTTTCCATTATATTTAGAAATTTTTTTTATTATAAAAAACTATTCTATATCACTTTTATATATGATGTATATAGTGAAATTATATATTTTATTTATATGATTTTTTCTTTAATTTCATATATTACTCAGAGAGATATAGAAATAAGATGTTTTATCAAAATTTATAGGAATATTTTCAAGCTTATGATTAAAAATAGACAAATCTTATATAATAGATAAAATTTTAGAGTATCAGATTACTAAAACTATATACAATATTTCCTAGATGGACAAAGATGCCAAATGTTTTCTCTTTCAGCTCTAAGAATATAATTACTTTCCTAGAAAATGAATCATTGCACATTTATGTTTCCCATATGTAATACATAATCTAAAAATTGAATTAATATATCCAATAATGTCAAAATTCAAATAGAAGGGACATTATCACTCTAGGACTATAAATCTATTCACATATTTTAATACATTTTCCATTGACTTTGTTTTATGTTATTTTGAATTTAATTTATTACTTTAATATAAGAATATATTAAATATTATTTTGGGGTTTCAAGTAGTTAAGTACAATAAAATTTATACCAAGATTATTTAAATGTTCCTATTAAGAAACATTTCTTTATCATTTAAATTAAACAAAGGAATAATAAATTTTCCACTAACTTTTTTAGTTTTTAAACAACACATATATTTATGAAATCCTTATAATATTAATTTACAAAAAAAATTCAATATTTTCATCGAAAATTTACCAGACAAGAAAGATTTATTTATCTTCAGAATAAGGATCATTTAAAATTCCATTAATTTCTTCTTTTAAGAGTTATTACAAATTACTTATTTTCATAAACTAGAAAATTTTTTATCAAAACTTTTCTTAATTCTTAATAATTATTATTCAATTTTCATTATAATGAATATAAGATCTTAAATCTAATCAAACAAATATTTTTATGATAATTTGTTTGAAAGTATTTCATTATAATCTCATGATGTTTAATTTACTCAATAAAAGGATTTATATAATTTAATAACAAGGTTCAGAATATTTTTAAGTTCAAAACATGCTGGTTTGTTTATAATTATTTTAATAAATATAAATACATTTTCAAATTTCATATTCACATACATTTGATAAAATTTTATATTAATATGATATTAAAATTATAATAGGACCCTAATGACTTCAAATTAGAATAAAATAATAAAGGATTCACTATAATAAATACTCTCTTCTGGATTATAAAATAAAGACAAGAATCATGCCTTGTTCTTGTTCATATTTCTAGGTTTATCTAAATTGTTCTTTTTAAATGTAATTGAAAAATGTAAATTTTTTTAATAATAGTTTTTAATCTATTTTATACTTTTTATATTTAAAGCTATTTTAATTCCTCTTATATATCAAGAACTAGTTATATATTATCCTTGTCTTCATCAATATACTCTGGTTCATTTTGGGAAGATAATTTACTATATTAATAGAAATGTTTTATTATAACCTATGGATTTAATTATATAATCAATATATTTAATAATATTCCATATAGTATGATCCATATGTGTCATCAAACCACATGACATATTTAACTTAGTCCCCCCCTTAGGTTTTTATTCATAATTCTATTCATTTTTAATTAAACAGTGAGATATGTTTCATCTCAACTATTCCATGTTTTTAGTATTTTCATAAAGAGAATATATATTAAGAATATATTATAATTATTATATTTTTTTATGAATAAATTCCTCTAACAATAAGGTTATTTTATTCATTATAAACAATAAATTATGTATAATATTAAGGAAACCTTCCTCATCTAATTTATAAATAAATTTATCACAATTATCTTTATATTTTTTTAATATATATTTTTCATAAAAAAATAAAACTTAACTATGATTTTAAAAATCTTATGCTGACTATTATTTTTTATATTTAGTACTATTATTTACTGAGGATATTAACTAGAATAAAATTTATGTGAATATGAAAAATTTAAAAAAAAATACAAAATATTTGTTTTTTAGTACCCCACAAATAAATTTTTTAATTAACATAGTCGCATAACCCTTCTTATTTCTAGAAAGATCCTGGTGCTACGTAAAATATAAAATAGATTAATGTTTTTGTGAAAAAAATATACCCTAGTAAACTGCTCTTTTTTATCCATAATAAATTGAATGTGTATTTTTCCCAAAATAAGTGATGTCCATTGGAGAACAAACAAGTATAAATTAATTAAAATTAAAGGTTTATATGTTTTAATATTATTTAATTATTTTTATGAATTTTTTCCCTATTTGGAATGCAACACATTATATGGTTTAAAAAATAATTAGAACTAAATGGTTGGATCCATGATTTTATTAAAAACATGTTCATTTTTTTCATTTTAATTACATCATATTATATAAAAATGACATATATCAGTGCTCAATGAATTTGTGGTTTTTTTTTAAATTTCATAAAAATATTTTCTAAAAAAATTATTTAACCATTTTTTATATGTTCAGTAAATACTAAAAACTCAAATGAATTATTTAAATTTTTTTTATCATTTTAAATTTCATCTCTAACATGTCATCACTAATTAATGAAATATGTAACAAGATATGTTTGAGGCCTTAAAAAATGTTCTTTATTTATAATAGTAGATTATAAAATACATATTTCACTATAGATTTTTTACATTTCTATTATAATTTTTTATGAAGGACATGTGTTGACCATTAATTATATATAATGTTTTCAACCTTCTATGATCTCCTATAATTTTCCATGTTCATAAAACTTTTAGATACCAAACATCATTTTTGATACTTAAGAGACATTTTTCAATTAGTATCACACATAAATATTTTTTTAACCCATGATTCATTGGTCAAAAAATATTATAAATTTATTCATTTAGTATAAAAATGGATTTTATTGTAGATATTAATAGATTTATTTTTAAAAAAATTAAATAAGATATTTTTTACATCACGAGTCTATTTTAACTTTATAAAATATTCACTAAAATAATTTTCTCTCAATAAAAAAGTTAAAAATTTCACAGTGGATAACATTCCATGAGAGATAACATCAAAGTGATATTTATAGATTTAAAGTCCCCACTTATTATATATAATTTAATTTATGTATTTTTTTAATGAGGTATTATTATTTTTAGAAATGTTCTACCATATAAAAAAATATGAAGTATCATTTTATTATTATTTTTAAATTATTTTGTATTAGTTTTACTTATTTCATTTTATTGACTAGAAATAGTATTATTATTTATTTTTCAATATTTTTTTAAGTGTTGGATTTTATTATCCAATATAATGGGAATTTACTCTAATGTATTATATGTTAATGTATGGTTTCAACCCCATCATGTATCTTATCAAACATTTCATGATATTATTTCTCTAATTGAATTTAATATTGAAAATTAGATTAATATAAAACTCACTAAAAGTAATACAGATATAAAGAAATGTCAAATATTCACCTTCTCTTTCTAAAATTATTTAGGAAAATATTTTTCTACAATGAAACTTCATGATTCTTCTATAGAATTCAACCTTATGTTTTGAATTTTTTTAACTATTGATATTTGTTTTATCTTTATAAAAATATTATTCTTGTTATTCTTAAATATACAGTCATAACAAGTAACATAATCAATTTAAGGCATAGAATATAAGAAAATAACATTATTTTCTATTTTTGTTTGATCCACTAATTCCATTTTTTAGAATCCTATCCTCTTTTGAATAGTTTGTTCATCCTTAATTCAATATTATAATTTTTTTTTCATTTTTGAGATATTTAATCATATTTTGATTTAGTATATTATGTTTCAAATATTTAAATAAACCATAATTTTAGTACAATTTTCCAAATCATTCATGATCTTTAGTTTATGAATATAATGAAGCATTGAAAGAAAAAAAACCTATATAGGGATTTTTATATAATTTAATTTCATTCTTCAATTTTAACAATCATGGAATACCACTTATTAGATAAGGATCCAAATATCATCTAAATGAATAATTTAGTTCACCCTTGTTTATACATGTCAAAAAATAGGTAATATTTTTTGTAAAAATATGGTTAATCTCATCTACTGTATTAGTGTTTCCAGTCTAGATATTTTTCTATTTATATTTTTGTATCCTAATATTAGACTTTTTTAGTCCATTCATTTAAATATATGTCATTTATAAAATTCTACTTATATTGTGCACAATAGAGTAGGATTATACATGGTTAAATACATTTATATTTATATATAATAATATAATATTAAAAAATAGATAATTTAATTCTTACTTTGTTTTTAGTTTCTTTTAGTTGATATATTTTAAATTCATGAATTTTTTATCGATTCATGATAATTATAAAACTTTAATTCCCATGATTCTTTATATATGATTGAATTTTCATCTTCCAAAATAAACTTAATAATCTATCATTTGAAGAGGATTTAGAGGGTATCCATCCACCATTTATTCCTTAGAAATTATTTTTTTCCATATTACCCTATAATAAATTAAGTTCTTCAAAATATAAATAAATTAATGATAAAAACCTTTTATTTTTCTTATATTGTACTAAAGTTATCAATATATGGTGAATAAAACTTATATAAAAAACATAAATTAAAACAATATAATGTTTGAAGTAAAAAAAGCATTGGTTTCAATTTTTTTGAAAATAAAAGCCAATATATAGGTTAAATATGTCCTAGGAAATGTATTGTGGTATAAAAAAACATGAATTTTGGAGGTGTATATCATATTTGTTGGGAAAATGAAATGAGTTCTTATATATACGAAGATTTGGAAAGAAATATTTTTGGTATAATCTAACAAATTTGATGATATTTTTATTATATCTTCATATAGGAACAATACAAGTGTCGATGTAAACCTTTACACTTTATTTAAATTATTTTCAAGGATATAAAAGTGCTAATTGCTTCGAAAATATTTCAAGATATAGTAATAAGTGTTTTAAGTTATCTTTTTGAGGATATTAAAAAGACAAGATATATATACCATCAAATATATGTCTTGTATGTTAGATGTTTGAATATATATCTTGGATGATTTTTGATTATATAAACATAAAACTAAAGCTTAAAGGGACCAAATATTTAGGGAAATACTCTACATGATTATTTTATATGATGAAATGACATTAAAATTTTATTGATGGAGTCTAAAATTATTTTAATGAATACCATAATTAAATAAAGATATTATAAGATAATGTGAATATTTTTTTTTGAGAATTCCTGGAATGATATTAATCCACTTAGTTATTCTTGGATGAACTCTATAATTTCCCAACTTTGTGGATGATTATGTGAGTTTTAATTAAAATGAAAAATTAGTTTCATCCCATGTAATTAAAATTATTATATGCGATTAAAACATATGATAATTGAGATACATGAATAATTATAATTTTTTACATATAAAAGTTCTTCTCTATAGATGAGAAGAATAATTAAAAATCATCACATACATGCTGTCGATAAGAAAAATCATCACACATGAGCATAATATAAGTAAAATGGTCTTCTAAAATTTTTTAAAAGGCTAATACGCATACGATAATTTGATCTGTGTAATAGAATTGATACCAATGAAGGTAAATTAATATATGTGGATGAAAATTTAATGACTATAATAAATTATTTAAATATCTCATACTATTTTTAATGTAATTATTTCAAGAAATTATATTTTTGACAAATAAATGGAAAAGTGATTATATAAAATTTGGTCAATATAATAAATTTAACATTAAATATACAATTCAATCCAAATAGATATTATATTATTTTATATTAAATTTAACATGATCAATCTAATGAGACTAAAATGTGAAAAAAACTATTGAATTTATTTTCTCATGTTTAAAATAATAATCCAGATAAAATTCCAGTGAATCTTGTGCTTTTACATAAGTCATAAATCTATATGTTCTGATCTAAGATGTGTTGAGTGAGAATGTGATTAATTTTTTGTGATGAGATGAGTTGAATAGGGAGGTGTAAAAATAGTTTTTCAATTTGGAGAATACCTATGTAAAGGTCATCCTAGAAGAAAATAATATATATAAGGGTCATCAAACTCCAAATAAAGATTAATTAATTTTAATAAAATAAAAATATTTGAGTAAACTAGAGATATTTATTGAAAATATATTTTGTATCAATATAATCATTAGGTAAGGGTATTTTGGTAATATCCATTTAGTTGGAAAGTAGTGTAGAAAATTAGATTTTCCCAAAGTGATTACTTAATAATCACACTTAGCTAGAATAAAAAACAAACATCCTCATTTTTCATATAAGGATGATTATTTTTATAGGATCTATTTAATTATCTTAATAAAATGAATTTTGGATAAATAACGATGGAATGATTGAGAGAGTGAGAATAATTATTATTGAGTAGTTGTTGAGTAAAGTATAGGGAGTTTGAACCATGTGCAATAATAGAGCACAAGAACTAGAGAATCTCGAATAAGAATTATATTATGTATTTTGTAGTGAGGAAGAAATTTAATGACCCATGATTTTAGTAAATAGTTTTACTTAAATCATGTTAAGTATCTTGGATTATATATAAAACCACAATAAAACAAAATAATAATAATATTTTTTTAAATATAAAAATTATATTATAACCATTAAATTGGTAGGTATCCATAAGAATAAAATTCCATATAAAAATATTTTTAAATGACATAACAAAAAAAGGTAATTTTTCTTTTAAATATACACTTTTTCTAAAAAAGTGATTTTTATGCATTAAATGAATAAATTTGAAAATTAATTTTCCCCAAGAGTAGAAATTTTATTTTATAAATTGATTTTTATATTTCAATTCGCTAGGTCAAAATTATATAAGAGGTGCAATTCATTTTTATGAATACAAAAATTTCTAGGATTAAAGTTAATTATCGCGATAATGGTAAAACTGTAATTTTCAAATTATATTTTATTAACATTGGATATTTTTTTTATCTAACAAAATAAATTAATCTATTCAAAAAAATTAATATAATATAATTTTTGAAAATATATATAAATATATTAACACTCATTCAATTGTTAATCAAAACTAAATAAGATGAAGAACACTTAATGGTAATAACAACAATTTTCTACAAAACATTTATTATATATATTACAATTATTAGATGAAAAGTTAATTTTATCTTATTTATAAAATGAATTATATTATATGGAGATTATATTTTGGTTAATAACATAAAATTTTTGTAATATGTTTGACATTATATTTTTAATAAAATTTAAATTTGTTTGGGTAAAAACTAGTTACCAAGGTAAAAAAAAATATGGTAATGTGTAAAAATATATTTTTAATATACTTGAACCATGTTTAATATAAGTTTTAAAATTAATGGTAGAATATTTATCAACCATATATGAACCCACACTTAATTATTTCACACATTGTGTAAAATCATGACCTTTTTAGAGATTCTTTATGCTTGTTTTCATGTACTATTTTACCCTTATTTTGAATATAAATTGGTGGGGTTTTTATTTAGGGTTGTTTAGGGTGAATTTTGAGAAATTTTTTATCCCATTTGAAAATTCATGTTTGGAACATAGTTAGTAAAAAATGTGTGGTTTGCATCAGGAAACCATACACTCATTTTTGGAGCCACAGGAAGTGGTGCACAGTTTGACCAAATTGTATGGCCTCCCTCCCCAAACGGTGAACCCTCAGACAAAGGGGTTTTCCATGGTTTAATAATGATTTATCAAAATTATATTCCACAGAGGATTAACCATTCACCCCATGAGTTGGGTCGCATGGTTAAGGCACACGATTTGGAAAACCATGTGCCTCCACCTATGTAAACATGCAAGTGGGATTTTAAACGCCTGATTTTTTTTGAAATTCTGGAACCACCCGTTATTAACAAAAATCACCCAATTTCAGACTAATATGAATTCCTTTTATTTTAGAGGCTTTGGAGATATTTACAAGGCTCCTAATATCCCTTTCATAGAGAATCAAAGATTAAATGGAAGAATTTTATCTCCCTGGTAAGAGATATCATCCTCATTTAGATTCTTCTCTCTATTAGATTTATTTACTTTTGAAAAGGAATGATTTCATATGTTGTTAATGGTTTAGATCTATGTTTTTATGGATTTAGTTTATTTGGATCATTGTCACAGGTTTTGATCATAGATATCCTTCGCTGTTGCTAATTGGACTGTTCAACATCATATTGAGTGTTATAGTTTAAAGAGAAATCATCAACAATCATGGGGTTGGTGGTTTAATTGAAAATTACCATATTTTTTATTATAATTGTCTGTATGTAATTATTCAATTGTAATTTCCACATTGGGAAATTTTATTTTATATTTATTTAATTAATTTATTCCCTTGAGATTGTAAAAACCTTTTGGGATCTAGTGGACCCATTGGTCTTTTGAGACTTTACTTGATGGAAAACCATGGGGTGCTAATATAATTGAAAAGAAAATTTATGGGATTATAAATATGGTTGATAAATGAGTATATGAAATTGGTTGAATAATGGGTTATGAATACTTCTGTTAATTGATATTATGAAATTGATTTTATAATGAGTTATGAATGTGGACCTATGGTATGTGTTTTATTATGAATGATGTGAACAATGATTTGTGTGATATGGAATCTATTCTAAATAATCATAGGGTGTGAGACTGATACTATAGGACCCCAATTTATATATTTATTTGTATGAGATAACAGAGTAGTGGGACATGGAATGCTTCTCCAAATATCCATGGGGTGTTAGATTGCTGCTCGAGGCTCCCATTGTATGCATGTAAAGTTGGAACTAAATGAATAATTATATACCATGAAAGAATGTATTTTGATATTCCCATGGTGTATGGTTTAGAAAAAGGAAAGGTTTGAAGTAGGTATGATTGGTTTAGGTGTTACTATGAACCTTGGGTAATATGTGGTTAATAAATGAATATTAAATGTAAAAAATGTTTACTTTAACATTTGTATATATTTTTTACAACTTAATATACTGTTATAGACTGGAGGATGATTTAGACTCCATTGGTGGGGGCCTAATGAGTTGTACTCACACACTACTCTAGATGCCTGACCGGTACCTGAGTAAAATTTGTGTTTGTAGGATAGGATAAGAGAAAGAGACTTGTGTTAGATGGATTAGTTATGATATTGGATGGAATATGGATGAGATAACCAGACATGATTTCAATACCCTCTTAGGAGTGGGAAGTGTGACTTTATTTTGGGTTTTCATTTTAAACTTGACACTTATTTGGCATGATATATCCACTTCTTTGGTTTATGGTCATTATTTCCACTTTTGGATTCATCATGTGATGTTTGATAATTGTTTATTATGGTATTATCTTGGTTTCTATATATTATCATTTGGATATATTTTATTTACTTATGCTATTGAGATTCTTTGATAAAGCAGATTTAGTATCCCCTTGTTACTTATTAGACCCTCACTACTATTTTAGAACATCTGGTGTATGGGGAGGCCCACATAAGGTCTTGTAAAAACCCAACATATGGAACCATCATGCGGATCCTTATCTAGGACATCACAATGTGGTATCACAATTATTTTCATATATTTTAAGTCATCTTACTATTTGGAAAAGGTAGAAAAGACACTAGGATGTGTCTACCCTTGGTCATGAGAACATAAATGGGAGTATTTAACCCATGTATAGAAGAAAACCCAAGTACATAGCTTGGGATTATTTATAATGATGTTTTCTATTATATTTAGATTTTATTTCACCTTGGGTTCACTTATGGCATGATATTAATGTTTTTTTGATATTTCAACCATGGAATAGTATAATACTGATGTTGAGTATACATGAATCATTCTATACACACAAGATTTTGTTTTACCTATATCATTTTAGTCATTCATGAAAATGAAGGTTTTGGGTAAATTGTTGTACTGAAAATTATTTTCCTTATTTGAGTCTTCTAAAAATGAAATAGTGCCTAAAAAATTGATAATTGTAAATGATGATAATTATGGTAATTTAAAATGGACTAATGGGTGTCTAATAGAAAGACAAAAAATATGAAAGTGTTTTAACATGTGTTTTCCCTGAACAAATTGAGGGATGGTTGAGGGTAGTGATAGAGATTTAGTTTTGACCATGTGGTGGAGTATGGGGAATGGCTTGTTATAACATTATGTGAATCCCTCTTTTGTAAATTTTAAATAGATGAAATTTGGTGATATTTTTTCAGGATGTTGATAAATGATAGATTAAGTACTAGGAGTATGTCATTCGGATGGAGAGGTTTTCTGAGGCGGTGAATCATGATCTTATTTTATACGGCAACCTAAAAGAGGCTTCCTATGAAATATAGGTGATTTTTAATAGATTAACTATAGGTATATATTTTGAGAGTAAAATAATTTCTATATGAACATAACCTAGGGAAATGAAAAATAGAGTGGCCAATGAGATGTATCATATAATCAATGTAGTAAAGGAATATACTTCCACCAGTGTGGTAGGTCAGGTAACATCCATAACATGTGTCCATGACCGCCAGTGGTGTGTCAATACTATGGTAGGATGGGTCAATTATTGAGGCATTATAGAAACACTTGACTGATTGGTATTGAAGGAGGAGTAAGGCCCAATCAGAGTACTGTAAGGGGGTCTTCTACCCCATATCAATCTGGCATTTGGAGTTCTTCTGGCCGTGGTTGTCGAGGTAGTGAATGTGGTACTTTGTGGAAAGAGAACTCATATGAGTAAATTAGTTCATCTTAGAGGACTTGGACTATGACATAGGCTGGGGGACATGACATTTTCATATCATTAATACTACATATATGGATAACGAGGATGGACCATAAATAATTAGAGGTACAATTTTGGTATCTTTTATGATTTCTAGTTATTTGTATGATATATGAACCTCTCATTCTTTTATATTTTCTCAACTTGTGAATGATTTGATTCTGATGGTGTATTTTTTGAGTGAGGTAATGATGATCGACACCCCTTTGAGTGTAATTTCAAGGGACATCTATTTAATTAATGGGTGTTCTCTTGAGATCTGAGAGTACCATTTATTTTGGGATTCATATATTCTTTAAATTTCAGGTTTTGAGTTGATATTGGGTATGTAATATCCTATATCATAAAAATCTCACACAGATTACTACCATATAATATTTACTTTTATATATATGGGGGGTAGCATTATGTTCATCGTGAAGAGTGGGATATCTAGGCATGCCACGCTGGGATAGTTCACCTACAACTAGGGGAGATCACTACTTAGTTTGAAAGTATTTTGTCAGACGAAGGGTCTGTGAATAATTATGTCTTTCAACGCATAGTGGACCTATTCTAGGACTTATTTTCCATGGACTTATCTAGGATGCCACCTGAGACAGATTTTGAGTTTACAATTGAGCCCATGCCTGGAGATGAACTAGTTTCTATTCTACATTATCTAATGAAAACAATAGAGATTCAAGAACTTAAGGATAATCCGGAAGATTTTATGGATAAGGGATTATTTGTACAATTTTTCCACCTTTAGGTTTTATGGTTTTGTATTCTATGAATGATAAATGTATTTTTCATTTATGTGTTAATTAATATAAGATTAAACTAATGACAGTGAAAATATGTTATCCTTTTTCACATATCGATGATCTCTTTGACTAGCTAAGAGG
The DNA here is from genome assembly GCA_963277665.1 of Viscum album. Lineage (NCBI taxonomy): Eukaryota > Viridiplantae > Streptophyta > Magnoliopsida > Santalales > Viscaceae > Viscum > Viscum album. Next base: position 1,401,404,144 of record OY728148.1, on the reverse strand, counting down.
ATCTTGTGTGTTATCAAAGATTGAATTGATATTGGGGTATCATCATTTGATAGTTATACCTTATGATATACCAAAAATTTCTCTTAGAAGTTGGTATGGCCTATATGAGTTCTTCGATATTTGTTTAGGCTAAAAAATGCTATAGTAATATTTTTAGACGTGATGAACCAAATATTTCACCAATACTTGGATCGGTCTATGGTGGTTTTTTGGGTGAAATATTGGTATAATCAAATACTCATAACTATCATTCCCAAAATATTTACATTTTCCTAATTACACTAAGATAGAATAGGCTATAAATAAATCTGTCTAAGTTTCAATTCAGGATCAACAAGGTAAATTTCTTGGGCCACATGAAAGAAGTGGTTTTTTGGAGTATCCCAAGAATGTTTTTGATATTTGAAGCTTTATTGGGATGGTTGTTCATTATCAAATGTTTATCTTGGATTTTTCTAATTTTGCATCACCACTTTTTGGATTGACCATGAAGGGAATCATGTTTGAATTGTATGGAGATTGTGAGAATTATTTCTAGGAATTGAAGGAGATTTTTAATGTCACACCAATCTTGATTATACCTAAGCTGGGTGAGGGAAATACCATGTTTTGTGATGTTCTCAGTATTATAAATAAATCAGTGTTGAAGTAGTGAGATATTTATTGTGGAATATGGGTTACAAAAGTTGATGCCACATGAATGAAATTACCCTATTCAATATATCAAGTTTTCTAAAGTGGTTTATTTCTGAAAGTGTATTTGGAATTTCCTATTAGGTGAAAGGATTATTTTGTATACCCATCACAATAGCTTATTTTACAACTTATTGTAGTGATATTTGAACCTATTGAATAGGATATGGGTTAAGTTTATGAAGTCATTTGATTTTGATCTTGACTATACATCAGGGAAGGGAAACAATGTTGCTGAAACTTTGAGAAGGAAGATAGAGACACAAACATTTATAGAGTCTTGTTCCAAATAGAAGATGATAACCATACTGGCTGAGATTCATATTGACATTCATGAGGTCTGAGAGAAGATGAACATTGTATCATTATAATTTTATTACACACTTATAATCCAGATCAAGGAGATTTATTAAGGGGATTTGGAGTGTTTTCACTTAAGGGGAAGCCTTTAAGGTGGGGAGTCAACTTCTGATTAGACTGTAGATGTGGGTGAGATAATATATTCCTGTAACTTTTTTTTGTGCCTATGTGCATGTGTGAGGATCTATTGCATGAATTTTATGCCTTGAAGTGGATGGTGAATCATCGTTCAACCAAAATGTACCGTGACCTATATCAACATTATTGATGTTCAAACATGAAAAAGGGGATTGAAAGTATCATAATAAGATGATACATCTATCTGCAGGTGACGGACAAACATTAAATACCTAGTGGTTTGTTATAGCCATTTATCTTTTTAGAATTGAAGTGGTAAGATGTTACTATGGAAGTTTTGGTGTATATTCCAAGGATCCCTTGGAAGAATGATGAGATTTTGGTAATTATGTAGCAATTTATAATGGAATCCCATCTCTTTCCTTTCTAGGATACTTTTACCATGGACAATATGGGTGGGATGTATGTTTGTGAGATAATCAATTTGCATAGGGTTCCATAAATATTAGTTTTAGACCATGACTCACGTTATAATTTTCATTGTTGGAAAGTATTTTAGAGGAAACTTGGTATGCAAATGTTTTTAAGTATAAAATTTCACTCATAGGAAGATGAGAAATCAGATTGTACTATCTAGGTGATGGAGGTCATGTTGAGATCATGCATCCTAAATTTTCGTGACTCTTGGTAGAAGAACTTAGTTCCCATTGAGTTATCCTATAACAAAATTTAATAGTTGAATATTAAGATGAGACTCTATGAGGCACTTTGGGGTAGGCCATACAGATCAACTTTTTGTTGGATGGATGTAGGTGAGTCTGAGTTATTGAGACTGATTCTCATGCAGGAGACATCTGAGAAGGTTAAACTAATTTGTAAATTTATAGCGATAGATCCAGGTAGGTATAAATAATATGTAGATCTATTTAGATGAACCCATGAGTTTATAGTGGGTGATAAAATATTCTTTTGGGTGTCACCTAGATTGGGTCACCGTAGGATTCAAAAACAGGGAATGTTGGCGCCTAGGTTTGTTGGATTTTTTGAGATCATAGAAAGATTTAGAACAGTGGCATATAAATTGGATCTTTGATAGAGGTGGAGTGTTATGCAAGATATTTTTATGTGTCATAACTTCTGAAGTATCACCCTGTCCCTTCTCATGTGATCGATGTTAATGATGTTGAGCTTGAGACTAATGAACTATTTGAGGAACATCTGATTCATGTTGTGGATCCCAGTGTATAACAACCCTGGTCTTTATTACATATTTAAACATGATTTATTACATAAAATTTTACTTAATACAACCTATAATATCAAGTGGTATAGTTTATTTAGGTATTATAAACATTAAATTACAATTTAATCCATAAAATACAACATCTTTATTGAAAACTTCTTTTATATGACCACAACATTCCTTCATACTTAGCATTACATGGGATAACATGAGGAAAAACATAAGAAAAGGGTGAGATATAAAGCCCAGTAAGGGTTTAAACAAGGCATAAATTGGAGAATTAAATACATGTTATGAAATAGGCATATCAATGGAGCACAAGAGAAACATGAACATAAAGGCATAATATAACATGATTATCATCACATGGAAATGTGACAACAACTTAAAACACTGAATCATAAACACAAAGGAATGAGGTAAAACCCTATCCCCAACATGGTCAAAAAATTTCCTAAAATAAATATGGTAAACCCCTATCCCAACATGATGTATCATGATACTAAAAATTACCCAATGAATTGGATCACTATCAGGGCACACCCCTCATAAACATTTTAATCTCCTGATTAAATGTGCCACACAGATCATATAACACAGGTTCATTCAAGATCATCATTTATTACATAGTAAAGGAATATGGAATAAATATATAAAATTATATAATCTATAAGTTTATGTGCATAAAGGTGAATACCCTTGATAGAGATATTGGTATGGTATTCACTACACAATGATTTTGGCATGGAAAATCATGGTGAAATTTTAGCAGCCTAAGGACATCATGTGGGGATTCATAAAATGGGTTGATGAGATAGAAAGGGGTATATAATTATTTAGACATGAAATGGGTAGTAAGGGGATCATATATCATAATATCCCAACATAGGAATTTAAATTTGAGATGCATAATATATGAGAAATGCTCGAATGAAAATGAGGAGAGAGAAATCCATTACGAAATTTTGGCATGGTAACAGGTGTACATGGGAGGGATTATTGATAGTGAAAGGGGTATATCATCATTAAAACATAATAAGGGAAATATGGGGGAGGTTTCAAAACATAACCCATCATTTTTAATTGAAAAATAAAAGGGTATAATAAAATAAGGAAACTTGGACAAGCAAGAGAAAGGAAGGAAAACGTGGATCCTTTACTTGGATGTTTGATCCCAAAGGATTGGGAGACGATTCTTAGGAGATTGGGGGAACCTTGGGAGGACTATAAGAAGTGGATATCAGAGTTAGGATGATCTTAAAGGAGTTTTAATGAATAGTAATGGATGATTGGGTGGGTTTATATAGGAAAGGTGGAAGAATTCTTTATTATTTAGGTTTTGGACACTACACACTAAAATATTCAAAACAACAAACCAACCCATAGTTTTTCCCATCGTTTATGGATTAGGTGAGTGATAAAAAATATTTTATAAGGCCAAGGGATGATGAAATTAAGATATGAGCCTAGTTTTTGGGGAGGTGAGTTACACCCTCAAGGAAATGAATTTAAAATATTAAAATATATTATTTATCTTTGAGGATTCACTAATGCTTTATAAAATAAATCAAATAAACCAAAAATTATATTATTTTAAAGGAAAAAATATATTTAGATGAATATAACCTTTATATTATTTTATTACAACACTATTGGATCATTATGATGTCATAAAACACATTATATATTTGTACGGTATTTAATTTTTACCCAAAAAAGTTGACTCTCTCAGAAAATTATGAAAAATTCAATGTTGGATAATTTTGACATTCTGATTCAAAAAATAATATTAATTTTATCTAAATAATTTTCTAGATATGTTAATTTTCACTTTTAAAATGATAACCGACATTTATTGAAAATTGATAGGTTTTGACAAAAATAGTTTTTAAACCTTAATAAAAATTACAATTGACTTCATAAAAATTATATAGTCATTTATTATTAGTAAGAGTAATTTGATAATAATATTTTATTAAAATATTAGTTATTTAAAAAATTCATTAATTTATTAAAATAATTTCTTTAATTAAAAAAATACACTTTGGGTTTTATCGTATAAAAATATAACTCTTATCAAACAAATTTCATAATCATTTATAGATAAGGAATTGATATAATCATCATTTATAAGATTTTTTATAATATTATTAATAAAACCCTTAATATATATATTTCTCAAAAGTAACATTTTTACCATAAAAATCAATTTGTCAAATTCATCATTTTTTAAGAAAGACTATTTTCATAAAGGAATTGATGGAATAAGAAATTTATTTATAAAATGGGATTATACACTAAGTAACTAATACATTGTTGCATAACCCCTTATAACACCCATATAAAACTTAAGGGTAAGGTGTGCGATGGTGACATACTCTTGGGGCGGTTCGGATAACATCGTCCGGGTGGTAATCTCTATTAACTTAAACAAATCCTATAGGTAATTCTGTTGAAGATTAATGTGCTGAAGCACAGCTTGGGATTGGTCAAGTTCATAGCCCAGTGATGCTACCTCCTTTTCAAGCTTCAAAAAATGAGCTTTGTACGACCCAAGTCTATCGGATGAGGTCATCCTCTCCTTTTTCTGTATCAAAAATATTTTTTTAAAACCTTATATTTATATCAGTTTTGTGATCACTATTCAATGACTATATTATCAATGGTAATGATACTTAATGGTCATTTAAACCAAAAAATAAAAAAATAGTGCATGTGTTTTCTATATTTATAAGACATTAAAATAAAGGGAATTTTATTCATAAATGATCAGGTCATTACACAGTGTGATAGTGTTATGGTGAATGACTGTGTCATTGGTTCAATTATTGTTTTAGTATGAATTTTTTCATAAGAAAAAACGACCTAGGGAAGTAGATATATGGGCTCAGTGGCCCAAAATTTTCACCTCAGAGGCTTAGAGATTCTTGGGAGTACAAATCGAGGATTAGCTATTATAATTTAGTTAGATAGTAAGATCTCGACCTTTCTAAAGATGCCTCATTCTATTTTTTGGTTTAATTTTACTCTTTCATTAATTATACTATGTTTGGGTTTTTATTTAGGGTGGTTTCTGGTGAATTTAGAGAAATTTGGAAGCCCATAGGGCTATGCAAGGTTGGTGCACAGTTATGGTAAAACATGTGGTTCTCCCTAGGAAAATGTGTTCCCATTTTTGGGTCCACAAGAGGTGCCTCATGGTTTGTCCAAACTATGCGGCCTCCCTCCCCAGCCCTTCAGCCACATATCGAGCTATTTTTCATGGGTTGTGCATTATTTGTCAAACTCTGCACCCACCTAGTACTAACTATGCACCCAATTAGTAGGCGTACATGTTTAAGGTGAATAGTTTTGGAAAATAGTGCACCTCCCATGAAGAACCATCCACATTGGATATTAAACCCACTAATTAATATTTTAAAATGATAAAACCCATGGTTATTAACCCTAATCACAATATTTTTTCCTAATACAAACTCCTTCAGTTTTGGAGGCACCAAATAGTGTTCCCAGGCTCCTCTAACCCCTTTATTATTGAATCAAAGGTCCGATGGAAGAATATTGTCTCTCCAATAATATATTTCTTCCTTGTTTATATTAATTTCCATCCCTTCATTATTTCCCTTCATAAGAGAATGATTTTCCTCTCTTGTCAATGGTTTATATCTAGGATTTTACATGTCAAGTTTCCTTGTATATAGGTCCTCGATTTTAATCCTAGATTTCTTCCGCTAATGGGAATTGGATAGTTCAACATTAAATTAAGGGTTAATTTTTGGAGAGAATTCATCAAAAATATTGTTGTAGGTGTTCTTATTTATAATACCCATAGTATTGATTATACCTGTGCGTATGTAATTTTGAAATTCCAATTTTCACACTGGGAAATTTAATTTTAGATTGATTTAAATAATTGATTCCCTTTAGATTGTGAAACCCTTCATTGATCCCATGGACTGTTTTTTGTTTTGAGACCAGACATTATGGAAAAACATGTGGTGTTCCAATATAATTGAAATTATTATTTTTGGGATTACAAATATGGTTGATAATTGAGATTTAGAAATTGGTTTAATAATAGGTTATGGTTTTTGTTGATAAATGGGATTTTGAAATTGAATGAATAATAGGTTATTAATGGAGAAGCATTATATGTTCTTTTTGTGAATGATGTAATTTTTTTGTAGGATATAGAATTATACCCCAAATACTCACAAGGTTCCCAAATTGTACTCTAGGCCCATGTGATATATATTTAATTTCATGTGATCACAAAGTTGTGTGATAGGGACTACTGCTCCAAATATCCATGCGGTTCTAGATTACAGATCTTATCCCCCATTATATTAAAGTTAAATTGTAATTAAATAGATAATTATATTCCATGAATTAATGGATTGTGATATTCCTATGATGTATGGTTTAGACTATGACATTGGGCGAAGTAGGTATGATAGGTTTAGGTGGCACTATGAACCTAAGGGAATATTTGGTTAAATAAATAATATTAAATATGAAAACTATTTACTTTATCATTTTAATTTATTTTTTATATAACGACATACACACTTATATGCAATATAATTCTTTATACATTATAGGTGGTGGCATACCGAGTTGTAATGACACCCAACACGGGATGACTGATCGGTTCTAGAATAGATTTCATGTTTTCATGACATGATAAGAGAAAAATCCCTATAATAGATGGTTGAGTTGGGATTTGGGATGGAGCATTGATGAGGGAACTAGGAATGATGTCGTTACCCACATGGGTGTTGTCAATGTGTGTTTATTTTTGGTTCTCATTTGGAACTTGATAATTACATAGTGTGACATATCTATTTCTTTGGTTTATAGTCATCATTTCCTATTTTTGATTCATCATGTGATGTTGGATGATTGTTTATTATGGTATTATCTTTGTTTATATTTATTATCATTTGGACATTGTATACTTATTTCAAATATTGCGCTTCTTTGATAAATAGGGTATATTATCCCCACATTACATATTAGACCCTCACTACTAGCCAATAGCCTCTAGTATATGTGGAGGCACACTTTAGGTCATGTGAAAAAATTCATTGGGGAAACATTATGTAGATTATGGGATAGGATGTCACACATTGGATCCATTGAATCATGAATAGTGGAATTCCATCATTGAAAATTTAATGGTTATTTATAAAATGTCATTTTCTTCACCTAATAAAAATATACCACTTCCAACAAATTTCTCCACCATTTAAAAAGAATTATCTCAACCAAAAATCTTCCCTAGTGTAACTGTAACACCCCTGAAAAAGTGAGACTTAAAAGGCTAAATGTTACTACCCATGTCAACAAGGTGCACCTTCCTTTTCAGGAGCCTGTCTGATTAGAACTCCATAGTTAAGCGTGCTTGGCCTGAGGTAGTGATCAGGATGGGTGACCTTCTGGGAAGTTTCCAGGATGTGTGTGAGTGAGGACAAAACACACTGGAAAGGACATGTGTTGGCCTGTGGGGACAGTCATTAGTCTGATAAGAGACCCTAGTGAGTAATAGCCTATGGTGTGCTAAGAAGGCAACCAAGGTATTACAAGAGACCCATGGGGTCAGATGATAAGGTTCATGGCCCGGGAGGTGGGTCATGACAAATGGTATCAGAGCCAATACCCAGCCGGAAGTGCTTAGGCACTGCCTGGGTTTGAGGCTTGGGGTCCACAACGAGGGCGTTGTTCTTTAAAGGGGTGGATATTGTAACACCCCTGAAAAAGTGAGACTTAAAAGGCTAAATGTTACTACCCATGTCAACAAGGTGCACCTTCCTTTTCAGGAGCCTGTCTGATTAGAACTCCACAGTTAAGCGTGCTTGGCCTGAGGTAGTGATCAGGATGGGTGACCTTCTGGGAAGTTTCCAGGATGTGTGTGAGTGAGGAAAAAACACACTGGAAAGGACATGTGTTGGCCTGTGGGGACAGTCATTAGTCTGATAAGAGACCCTAGTGAGTAATAGCCTATGGTGTGCTAAGAAGGCAACCAAGGTATTACAAGAGACCCATGGGGTCAGATGATAAGGTTCATGGCCCGGGAGGTGGGTCATGACAGTAACACCCCAAGATTTCGTAGTATGTACTTCTTCAAAACAAGTCAATAACTTGCACTACACGCAACACCGAGTTCAAGCGCACCATGGATTACCAAACAAGCCGTTAAAAGGAGGTTATGAATAGTATTAACTAAATTTTGAACTTTATATAATCCTTATAATTTTATAATCCACGTTATGAGTTTCTTAGACATAATTTAAGAGCAAATTCATTTTTTTTTCAGATAAAAGAAGTATTTTTCAAAAATGTACTTTTACCAACTTTTAATAGTGAACCCTTTTTAAATCCAATATTTGACTAAATAAATTTATTCTTTAGAATGGGGACATCAAAAATTTACAATGTAACACCCCAAGCTTCCACGATACACTTCTCTTTGAATAATTCAGTAGCGTGTGTTGTATGCAACTTCGAGTTCTAACACACTCCACAACCAATCAAAGTAGCCGTTATGAATAGTAATACCCAATTTTTAAAATTTTATAAATTTTATCTCTCAAAATGAACTTCATTTTTGGATTCATAATATCGAATTTATCCTAGGGTGAAATTTTGGTACTTTTCGGATAACTTTTATATTTTGATGAATAGTGAAAATTACTAAATTTTAATTAAAAACAACATTTTAATCAAAATAATTAGTAGTGATAAATTATGAATTTGAGTGGTTTTAAAGTATATTTATAATATAGTTTTACCATTTAATACAATGTTGGTCATTGGACATAATTTCACAATTAAACCGAACATAAACACATGTCAATCTTTTGATAGTTATTATATCTTAAAAACACGCTTTTTGTTTTGACAGCGGGAATTAATTTTAAATTAATTTCTGCCACTTCTGTGTTTTGAATTTGGAAAAATGTATTCCATATTTGGAATCAGGATTTCCAAATTGTTTAAATAGGTCACTTTTATTTTTAGACATTTTGAATAATTACTTCGGTAAATATTTTATTTACCATGATTAAAGGGTAAATCCGGTAAATAAGGGTTAAAAAATAATATAATAATAATAATAAATTACCCTAAAACGTGTCCTAACCTTATTGTTGGATACATTTCAGACCATTGGCATATTTGGATCGATTTTTGGGACCCCATGGAGCCACTTGTAGGTGATAGGGACACTTTATTTTAATTAAGATAAAGTAAATACAAAAATAACATAAGCTTATATCTTTTAGAATCTTTTTTTTACATATGGTTATATATGTTATATTTTCAATTATAAATATTCATTATAAATCTAAAAAGATTTCATACATAATGATATTTTATTTATAATTTTTAGACATTGAAAAAGTAAAAATATATATGACACAATAATGATGCAGTATTTTCCTTATTAATGAAAGAATCAAATAATTGGTATTATAAATGTTAAAATAAATAAAATTTGAAAGTTTTGATGACATAAACGAATTTTATTGGTTATTATGACATTTTAGGATTGCTTAAATGATTTTTTTTTGAATTAATAAAGTTTTTATGAATTTAACAAAAATCAATTATTGAGTTGTGTCAAAATTGACATAAATGAGTTTTTAAAACAAATATTATATTATTAATTTAAATTCTATTCCTAAAACCATAAGGTTCGGAAAAAGGACTTATATAATTATTGGTGTATCATTAATGGACCACTTGGGGGTCTTTTGGATGTATATAGTAAGTTTATTTACTATATATTATAAAAATACAATGTGACATGGTAAGTGTTAAACTAATTAACCAAGAGTTAAAACTAAAAGATAAGGTTAATATAATGACCCAAACCTATCTAAAATCTATTGGTTGAAAGGATTTCGAGACAAACCCGCATTATAATTTGAATAATCCACTTTGGATCCATTAGAAACTGAATATGAATTTATTATAAATTAATACTTTAAGTTTTTCCTAAAGAGCCCCTCCTCCCCCTTATAAAAGGACCCAAATTCTAACCAATTATTCACACCTTAAAAGTATTTTGGTTTGGACAACCCCTTCCCAAATACTCTATCAACTTTGCTCAATTCATCCTAGAGGCATTATTTTGATCATAAATCCAACCTAAGGAGCCCTTTTGATCAAATCAAAAGGAAGAACTCGAAGAAGAGGTAACATATTCACCACCCTCTCTAAAGTTCCTTTCCTCTTCAACTTCTTCTTTCCTTGTTAATTCAATTATAAAATAATAAATCCAGTATCTTCTATACACTATGATGTTATTATAATTATGTAACAAACAACTTCATTATTCTACCCATCCCTTGAATGACATGTCACCATACGTGCGTACGTACGACCTACCGTCTCCACGTTGTGGTGTAATTATTATTCAATATATTATTATTTAGATGGTTATAATAATGATGTATAATTAATGTAAATAATAAATATAACATGATAATTATTCTTTATATATTATATAACATCCAATTATATATTATTTTAATATCAAAAGAATGATATTTTCGCTCGTTCATATGTACTGATTACTGTCTCCAGGACGCGATGAGATTCATTTCCATGTTAACCATTCATCGACGATTATAAAAATATATATTACCAATAAGTATGTAATATATGACATAATAATGCTACTAGAGATATATATATATATATATAAGTATTTATGTACTTACATTAACTTACTTCCGTTCAATACTATATGAAAATAAAAACAGCGTTTATGCGTATGTACGGACTACAGTCTCCATAAATGGTGTTTTCCATTTCATATATTTGTATATTATACATATTTATATTATAAATATATATGATATATTTATCATGTTTTATATTCTGGAATTATTTAAATCATGATCTAAGTGATACAATCAAGAGTAACAAGTTAAAACACGTAAGATAAAGAAAACGATTATCACCCGAAAAGTTAATTTAACATGGAAATTATTATTAAATGGGTAGTATAAAGTCATAAAATAATTGTAACGAACCGAAATTTTGAATAAATCTTGTTTCCTAATTTTATGTGTTATTTTATTTTTATACTCAGCAAAAATGTTTCATTTAATAACATGAGTATAATTAAAATGATACCGTTGGTTTTTGACTGTTATATGACCATTGGTCAATATGACCGCTGGAAACTAAATGTTTTGATTATTGTCTCTAAATACAAGTAATCTTGGTTAATTAATATAGAAAGAAGATTTGATGGCCTCACCCAGTAGTCTTGGACCTATCGAAGCCCATATAACAGAACTTGGGAAGGAGGTAGCACCACTGGGCTTTGCTTTGGACCAAACCCAAGCTGAACTTCATCGTGTGAAGCTAGAACAGGATCGCCTTCGCGAGAAGTTCAAACTGATAGAAATTACTACTCATGCGATGTTGGCCGAGCCTCCCTCGGATTCTCTCACCTTAGCACACCTTACACTTAGGTCCTATGCTGGTGTGATAAGGGGCTATGTAAGGAGACCGTAACTGCCTTGTGTAATCCTTTGTTTTAAATAAAAATTGGGATTTTCTTCTTATGATGAAGTTTATGAATTTTCAAATGACCGGATAAATATAGTATGTATATTTTTGATGAATTTTAGAAAAAGTATATTTTAAAAATGTTTTTGTAAACCTTAAATAATTAAAAATGTGTAATGATTTGCAAAAAGTGGTCTTCTACAATTATGTTCAGTACGAAATTTAGAGTCTAATAAGATCAACTTGATTTTTGATGAATAGTAAAATATGAATAGTGATTTTATCATTAGGATTAGTAATGAGTCCAAATGGATTAGTAATCTCACTTAAATAAAGTATTAGTATAATCTAGGCACCTTGATTAAGTTATGTGATTCAATAAAATGGTTAAATAATGGTTTCATAAATTATTAGTCAAGTATTAGTTTTTTTCGGGTGAATAGTGTTTTTTTAATTAAAAATTTAATTAAAAATAATTAGAAAATTATTTTTATAAAATGGACTTTATTTTTGAACTCAGAGCATCGATATTATGTTATGGTAATTTTTGGGGATTTTTCTAAAAAAATGAATTTTCGGTGAATAGTGTATTTATTTAAAAATAAAATTAAAAATATTTAGAAAATTATTTTTATAAAATGGAGTTCATTTTTGAAATCAGAGCCTTGATATTTGGTTAATGTGAAATTTTGGGATTTTTCTGAGAAAGTTGAATTTTCAGTGAATAGTAAAAATACAGTTTTAGGGTTTTGGTATGTTTAATGACATCATAACTGTGTCATGATGATGTCATGAGATATTTTAAGGGTTGGCCGGACAAGGGTGATGAATTATTGTTTTGGGGGCCCCATGTGGCCTAACTCCATGGTAAATGCCAAGGGAGAGCACATGGTTTTGAGAAAAGCACTTGTGAGGTGTCTCTTGGCCATTAATGCCTTGTCCCCTCACTTTCCCTATAAATACCCACCCTTTCCTCCTTTAGTTTTCACTCCCAACTCTCCCCCAACAAAGTTATGGTCTCCTTACCTCCCAAGGAGTCCTACCAAGGTGCCCCCAAGCCCTCAAGTTCCAAACCTTTGAGTTTTAAGAGTTACGTTTTAAGGTAAGGGATCCGATCTCTCTCTTTCTTTTCAAGAAATATTTTTTATGTAATTTCTTTTATGCTTTATGTTCTTATGTTAAAGGGTGTTATTTTATACTCCTCTTACTTCCCTTTTCATTTTCACATAATGAGAGATCCCCTCTTACTCTCATTATTTTGTTTTATAAAGTTTTAAGAGGCGCCGTTAGGCTGCCGAAATTTTTATAACGAATTCTTTCTCCCTTCTCATTTTTCAAGATCTACTATCATGTAAAGTATTTAAAGTTCCTTTTTATTATGTTGGGGTATGATCTCTAAATTTATCATACTGATCTTTTATAATCTTATGATGAGAGACCCCATTTGATCTCTTCAATTCAGTTTTTTTGAAGTTTTAAGTGGCGCCGTTAGGCTGCCGAATTTTTAAGTGGTTCTTCACCCTTCTCGTTTTGAAGTTCTACTTTCATGTCAATTATTTCAAGTTCCTTTTTGTTATGTTGGGTTATGATCTCTATATCTATCATACTGTACTCTTATTTTCACATGATGAGAGACCCTATTTGATCTCATCAATTCATTTTTGTTGAAGTTTAAGTGACGCCATTAGGCTGCCGAATTTTTAAGGGATTCTTTCACCCTTCTCCTTTTCAAAGTTCTAATTCCGTGTCAAGTCTTGCAAGTTCCTTTTTATTATGTTGGGGTATGATCTCTATATCTATCATACTGAAATTTTATGTTCATATGATGAGAGACCCTATTTGACATCATCAATTCATTTTTGGTTGAAGTTTATGTAACGCTGTTAGGCTGCCGAATTTTCATAAGAGAAATCTTATTTTTTTCTTCATTTCATGTCCTTCATTTCATATGGTATATTTTCAAATTTCATTACCATGTTCTTAAATCCCTTATATTCTGTCCCTGTACTGTTTATGGGTCATTTATCATTGTTTGACCCACGTCCCCTCTCTTTTCAACGTTTTCTAAAACCTTGTAACGTAGCCGTTGTGCTGCAGAATTTTCGTCTCAAAATGCCTCTCTCTTTTTCTCAAAATTACTTCATGTTATTAAGTGAATACTCAAAGATCTAATTGAACAGGGTTATTCACATATATAGAAAAATGTTCTATTTTAAATTCTGGGATTTACATACATGATACCCACTTTCCCTTTCCGTGGGTTTAAAGTAACGTAAAGATCATGTCTTTAAAGAAGTTTTTAAAACGTTATGATTATGAAATGAAACCCATTTATTTTATGCTATATGGGTTATTTATGAAATGTTTGATGATAATATATGTGGATCACATGATAATAAAGGCAAATTTAAGGGTGCGCCCTGATAGCGCTCTAATGCATTGGGTAAAGACTTAATCTCTAGAGATGACCATTTTTAACGACGCCTTGGTGAATAACCTTGGTAATTTTTAACGACACCTTGGGGATGGACCTTGGTGAAATGAAACAATTGTCAATATTAAATGTTGTAGCCACATCTTCAAGTTATGAAAAATGTTATTTTTATTATGATATGCTTCATGGTTTCATTTCCATGCCTTAAAGTTCTTTTCATGTCCTTATTGAAGTATCTCAAGTTCACATGTAAAATGTTTCTCTTGTTTCCCTTACTGGGCCTTCTGCTCACCCTTTCTTTTGTTGTATGTCCCCAGGTTATGAGATGCAGTAATGAACCTAGGATGAACTTAAGAAGAAGCCTTTAAAGGGTTTAAGAAGAATGTTCTATGTATGTTTTCATGTTTTAAGTTCCTGGTTTCCAAGACACTAAACCTTAAAGATCCTCGGTTTTGTAAAATGTAATGAATGTTTATGTGATAAAAAGGCGGGATGCTATAGTTGGTATCAAAGGATGGTTTAGTTATTTGTGGAAATTAGGATATGAAAACTCTAGGAAGAACCCTATAGAAAAGTTTAAATATAGGAAATATTCCTGGTATTTTGGTGAGTATTGAGTAAGGGGTTTCCAAGAAAATACATCCATGTCTGGATACGAGCAGGTAGAGGTGGCTCTGGCACAGATGTACATAGGGGTAAAACCCGAAAACACCGCTTTGATCTAGACTCGAACGGGAACTGGTACACGACAACGGGCCTTGCTGCACTCTTGGTTACGACACTCCCAGGGGATATGCTTTGGTAAATTCATAAGCTTAGTATGAACCATTGTTAAAGGAACAAAGATAAAATAAAATAAAGGTCCACATAAGAATATATGATCATGGATAACCTAGATGGGAACCTAGGGGATCACAAGTTAGGGTATACTTTTCTTCTACAAGTTATCCGTATATGCTTTAAGTTTCTTTTCATGATTATTGGCTAAGTATTTAAGCCCCTCATTATAGCTTCTTTTCTTAGTTAATGGAGGGAAATGGAAGAACATGTCCCAACAACCAATGTGATAGGAAATTCTACGATTGCCGTATTAATATGACAGATATGATTAGGGGATTAAAAGATGATTATTATTTTGGAAGACGTTCACTATTTTGAGGACCCTATATGATCAAGGTAAATAGATTACTACAATATTTTCATTGAGGAGTAAGGTTGACTTATGTTTTGAAGAATCAATGAATTTAAGGTGGACTTATAGTAATTTAGGTTACTTATGGAAATGATTAACCTATCTTGGGTAAAATATGTTTAGGTTAGATACTTTTGTTATAAGATGTTAGGTGTGGTTGATGTTGTTTGGAGATGAACAATGAAGTTTATTTTGGAAGACTATGTTATCAAATCCCTCTTGTATTTGGGTTTCAATCTTAGTTTGGTTTATTTTGAGGATTTTTAAGGACCGTTATTTATGGGATGGTCTATGATGAACTTTGGGTAGTACCATGGAACTTTGAAGATTTAAAAATAGTTTCCCTTCCTATGGGATTCTTTCTTTTTGAAGAGTTGTTTTACCTTACCCTTTCTGTTTTTGGGATAATGTTTAAAGATAGAAGAAATATATAGTTAATCTTTTGATGATTATGTGATTCTCTAGAAGATGATTCTTGTGTTTTGATGAGACCAAGTAGTTTTGAATGCTCATCTTTTGGAGAAAAGATTAGTTTTGGTAGAAACTTATTAAAGGATGAAACTCTACATGAAGGTAGGTATATTTTCTTATGTTTTTGTTCTATGTAGTAAATGAATTCCTCAAAATTATGAAAAGGAACGTAAAACAAAAACATTGTTGGTTTACGTTTCCTACTAGGTAATCAATGACCATTTACACACATCATAAGTTTGGGATTTTCTTATGGTTTACTTTCTCCTAATCACGTTCTCTATCACTCTCCCTCAGAACTTGACCCTTTGTTTTTCTTCCATGTCCATGTTTTCCTACATGGAATCCTAGTGTGGGCTAACTCAGGTGACCTTCGTACTTCCCTTTATTTATTTTAAAGTAATAGTTTTACTGACTCCTTTTTCGATGTGGGACTTTCAATGAAATTTCAAAACCTAATTTTAAAAAAATTGTGAGGACACAATTTCTTAAGGTGGGAAGATTGTAACGACCTGAAATTTTGAATAAATATTGTTTCCTAATTTTATGTGTTATTTTATTTTTATACTCAACAAAAATGTTTCATTTGATAACATGAGTATAATTAAAATTATACCATTGGTTTTTGACTGTTATATGACCATTGGTCAATATGACCGCTGGAAACTAAACGTTTTGATTATTGTCTCTAAATACAAGTAATCTTGGTTAATTAATATAGAAAGAAGATTCGATGGCCTCACTCAGTAGTCTTGGACCGATCGAAGCCCATCTAACAGAACTTGGGATGGAGGTAGCACCACTAGGCTTTTCTCTGGACCAAACCCAAGCTGAACTTCATCGTGTGAAGCTAGAATGGGATCGCCTTCGCGAGAAGTTTAAACTGATAGAAATTACTACTCGTGCGATGTTGGCTGAGCCTCCCTCAGATTCTCTCACCTTAGCACACCTTACACTTAGGTCCTATACTGGTGTGATAAGGGGCTATGTAAGGAGACTGTAACTGCCTTGTGTAATCCTTTGTTTTAAATAAAAATTGGGATTTCTTTTTATGATGAATTTTATGAATTTTCAAATGACCGGATAAATATATTATGCATATTTTTGATGAATTTTAGAAAAAGTATATTTTAAAAATGTTTTTGTAAACCTTAAATAATTAAAAATGTGTAATGATTTGCAAAAAATGGTCTTCTACAATTATGTTCAGTACGAAATTTAGAGTCTAATAAGATCAACTTGATTTTTGATGAATAGTAAAATATGAATAGTGATTTTATGATTAGGATTAGTAATGAGTCCAAATGGATTAGTAAACTCACTTAAATAAAGTATTAGTATAATATAGGCACCTTGATTAAGTAATGTGATTCAATAAAATGGTTAAATAAAGGTTTCATAAAGTGTTAGTCAAGTATTAGTTTTTTCGGGTGAATAATGTTTTTTTAAATTAAAAATTTAATTAAAAATAATTAGAAAATTATTTTTATAAAATGGACTTTATTTTTGAACTTAGAGCATCGATATTATGTTATGGTAATTTTTGGGGATTTTTCTAAACAAAAGAATTTTCGGTGAATAGTGTATTTATTTAAAAATAAAATTAAAAATATTTAGAAAATTATTTTTATAAAATGGAGTTCATTTCTGAAATCATAGCCTTGATATTTGGTTAATGTGAAATTTTGGGATTTTTCTGAGAAAGTTGAATTTTCAGTGAATAGTAAAAATACAGTTTTAGGGTTTCGGTATGTTTAATGACATCATAACTGTGTCATGATGATTTCATGAGATAGTTTAAGGGTTGGCCGGCCAAGGGTGTTGAATTATTGTTTTGGGGGCCCCATGTGGCCTAACTCCATGGTAAATGCCAAGGGAGAGCACATGGTTTTGAGAAAAGCACTTGTGAGGTGTCCCTTGGCCATTAATGCCTTGTCCCCTCACTTTCCCTATAAATACCCACCCTTTTCTCCTTTAGTTTTCACTCCCAACTCTCCCCCAACGAAGTTATGGTCTCCTTACCTCCCAAGAAGTCCTCCCAAGGTGCCCCCAAGCCCTCAAGTTCCAAACCTTTGAGTTTTAAGAGTTATGTTTTAAGGTAGGGGATCCAATCTCTCTCTTTCTTTTCAAGAAATCTCTTTTATGTAATTTCTTTTATTCTCCATGTTCTTATGTTAAAGGGTGTTCTTTTATACTCCTATTACTGCCCTTTTCATGTTCACATAATGAGATATCCCCTCTTACTCACATTATTTCGTTTTATGAAGTTTTAAGTGGCGCCGTTAGGCTGCCGAAATTTTTGTAACGGATTCTTTGTCCCTTGTCATTTTTCAAGATCTATTATCATGTAAAGTATTTCAAGTTCCTTTTTATTATGTTGGGGTATGATCTCTTAATTTATCATACTGATCTTTTATGATCATATGATGAGATACCCCATTTGATCTCTTAAATTCAGTTTTTTTTAAGTTTTAAGTGGCGCCGTTAGGCTGCCGAATTTTTAAGTGGTTCTTCACCCTTCTCGTTTTGAAGTTCTACTTTCATGTCAATTATTTCAAGTTCCTTTTTTTTATGTTGGGTTATGATCTCTATATCTATCATACTGGACTCTTATTTTCATATGATGAGAGAACCTATTTGATTTCATCAATTCATTTTTGTTGAAGTTTAAGTGACGCCGTTAGGCTGCCAAATTTTTAAGGGATTCTTTCACCCTTCTCCTTTTCAAAGTTCTAATTCCATGTCAAGTCTTGCAAGTTCCTTTTTATTATGTTGGGGTATTATCTCTATATATATCATACTGATCTTTTATGTTCATATGATGAGAGACCCTATTTCACATCATCAATTCATTTTTGGTTGAAGTTTATGTAACACTATTAGGCTGCCGAATTTTCATAAGAGAAATCTTATTTTTGTCTTCCTTTCATGTTCTTCATTTAATATGGTATATTTTAAAATTTCATTACCATGTTCTTAAATACCTTATATTCTTCCCCTATACTGTTTTATGGGTCATTTATCATTGTTTGACCCATGTCCCCTCTCTTTTCAATGTTTTCTAAAACCTTGTAACGTAGCCGTTGTGCTGCAGAATTTTCGTCTCAAAATGCCTCTCTCTTTTTCTCAAAATTACTTCATGTTATTAAGTGAATACTCAAATCTCTAATTGAACAGGGTTATTCACATATATACAAAAATGTTCTATTTTAAATTCTGGGATTTACATACATGATACCCGCTTTCCCTTTCTGTGGGTTTAAAGTAGCGTAAAGATCATGTCTTTAAAGCAGTTTTTAAAACGTTATGTTTATGAAATGAAAGCCATTTATTTTATGCTATATGGGTTATTTATGAAATTTTTGATGATGATATATGTGGATCACATGATAATAAAGGAAAATTTAAGTGTGCGCCCTGATAGCGCTCCAATGCATTGGGTAAAGACCTAATCTCTAGAGATGACCATTTTTAACAACGCATTGGTGAATAACCTTGGTAATTTTTAACAACACCTTGGGGATGGAACTTGGTGAAACGAAACGATTGTCAATATTAAATGTTGTAACCATATCTTCAAGTTATGAAAAATGTAATTTTTATTATGATATGCTTCATGGTTTCATTTTCATGCCTTAAAGTTATTTTCATGTCCTTATTGAAGTATCTCAAGTTCACATGTAAAATGTTTCTCTTGTTTCCCTTACTGGGTCCTTTCTTTTGTTGTATGTCCCCAGGTTATGAGATGCAGTAATGAACCTAGGATGAACTTAAGGAGAATCCTTTCAAGGGTTTAAGAAGAATGTTTTATGTATGTTTTCATGTTTTAAGTTCCTGGTTTCCAAGACACTAAACCTTAAAGATCCTCAGTTTTGTAAAATGTAATGAATGTTTATGTGATAAAAAGGCGGGATGCTATAGTTGGTATCAAAGGATGGTTTAGTTATTTGTGGAAATTAGGATATGAAAAATATAGGAATAATCCTATAGAAAAGTTTAAATATAATAAATCTTCCTGGTATTTTGGTGAGTATTGAGTAAGGGGTTTCCAAGAAAATACATCCTTGTCTGGATACGAGCAAGTAGAGGTGGCTCTGGCACAGATGTACATAGGGGTAAAACCCGAAAACACCGCTTTGAGCTAGACTCGAACAGGAACTGGTACACGACAATGGGCCTTGCCGCACTCTTGGTTACAATACTCCCAGGGGATAAGCTTTTGTAAATTCATAAGCTTAGTATGAACCATTGTTAAAGGAACAAAGATAAAATAAAATAAAGGTTCACATAAGAATATATGATCATGGATAACCAAGATGGGAACATAGTGGATCACAAGTTAGGGTATACTTTTATTCTACAAGTTATCCGTATATGCTTTAAGTTTCTTTTCATGATTATTGGCTAAGTATTTAAGCCCCTAATTATAGCTTCTTTTCTTAGTTAATGGCGGGAAATGGAAGAACATGTCCCAACAACCAATGTGATAGGAAATGCTACGATTTCCGTATTAATACGATAGAGATGATTAGGGGATTAAAATATGATTATTATTTTGGAAGGCGTTCACTATTTTGAGGACCCTATATGATCAAGGTAAATAGATTACTACGGTATTTTCCTTGAGGAGTAAGGTTGACTTATATTTTGAAGAATAAATGAATTTAAGGTGGACTTATAGTAATTTAGGTTACTTATGGAACTGATTAACCTATCTTGGGTAAAATATGTTTAGGTTAGCTACTTTTGTTATAAGATGTTAGGTTTGGTTGATGTTGTTTGGAGATGAACAATGAAGTTTATTTTGGAAGACTATGTTATCAAATCCCTCTTGTATTTGGGTTTCAATCTTAGTTTGGTTTATTTTGAGGAATTTTAAGGACCGTTATTTATGGGATGGTCTATGATGAACTTTGGGTAGTACCATGGAACTTTGAAGATTTAAAAATAGTTTCCCTTCCTAAGGGATTCTTTCTTTTTGAAGAGTTGTTTTACCTTACCCTTTCTGTTTTTGGGATAATGTTTAAAGATAGAAGAAATAGATAGTTAATCTTTTGTGGATTATGTGATTCTCTAGAAGATGATTCTTGTGTTTTGATGAGACCAAGTAGTTTTGAATGCTCATATTTTGGAGAAAATATTAGTTTTGGTAGAAACTTATTAAAGGATGAAACTCTACATGAAGGTAGGTATATTTTCTTATGTTTTTGTTCTATGTAGTAAATGAATTCCTCAAAATTATGAAAAGGAATGTAAAAAAAAACGTTGTTGGTTTACATTTCCCACTAGGTAATCAATGACCGTTTACACACATCATAAGTTTGGGATTTTCTTATGGCTAACTTTCTCCTAATCACGTTCTCTATCACTCTCCCTCAGAACTTGACCCTTTGTTTTTCTTCCATGTCCATGTTTTCCTACATGGAATCCTAGTGTGGGCTAACTCGGGTGACCTTCGTACTTCCCTTTCTTTCTTTTAAAGTAATATTTTTACTGACTCCTTTTCCGATGTGGGACTTTCAATGAAATTTCAAAACCTAATTTTAAAAAAATTGTGAGGACGCAATTTCTTAAGGGGGGAAGATTGTAACGACCTGAAATTTTGAATAAATCTTCTTTCCTAATTTTATGTGTTATTTTATTTTTATACTCAACAAAAATGTTTCATTTGATAAGATGAGTATAATTAAAATGATACCGTTGGTTTTTGACTGTTATATGACCATTGGTCAATATGACCGCTGGAAACTAAATGTTTTGATTATTGTCTCTAAATACAAGTAATCTTGGTTAATTAATATAGAAAGAAGATTCGATGGCCTCACCCAGTAGTCTTGGACCGATCGAAGCCCATCTAATAGAACTTGGGAAGGAGGTAGTACCACTGGGCTTTGCTCTGGGCCAAACCCAAGCTGAACTTCATCGTGTGAAGCTAGAACGGGATCGCCTTCGCGAGAAGTTCAAACTGATAGAAATTACTACTCGTGCGATATTGGCTGAGCCTCCCTCGGATTATCTCACCTTAGCACACCTTACACTTAGGTCCTATGATGGTGTGATAAGTGGCTATGTAAGGAGACCGTAACTGCCTTGTGTAATCCTTTGTTTTAAATAAAAATTGGGATTTCTTCTTATGATGAATTTTATGAATTTTCAAATGATCGGATAAATATAGTATGCATATTTTTGATGAATTTTAGAAAAAGTATATTTTAAAAATGTTTTTGTAAACCTTAAATAATTAAAAATGTGTAATGATTTGTAAAATATGGTCTTCTATAATTATCTTCAGTACGAAATTTAGAGTCTGATAAGATCAACTTGATTTTTGATGAATAGTAAAATATGAATAGTGATTTTATGATGAGGATTAGTAATGAGTCCAAATGGATTAGTAATCTCACTTAAATAAAGTATTAGTATAATCTAGGCACCTTGATTAAGTAATGTGATTCAATAAAATGGTTAAATAATGGTTTCATAAATTATTAGTCAAGTATTAGTTTTTTCGGGTGAATAGTGTTTTTTTAATTAAAAATTTAATTAAAAATAATTAGAAAATTATTTTTATAAAATGGACTTTATTTTTGAACTCAGAGCATCGATATTATGTTATGGTAATTTTTGGGGATTTTTCTAAAAAAATGAAATTTCGGTGAATAGTGTATTTATTTAAAAATAAAATTAAAAATATTTAGAAAATTATTTTTATAAAATGGAGTTCATTTTTGAAATCAGAGCCTTGATATTTGGTTAATGTGAAATTTTGGGATTTTTCTGAGAAAGTTGAATTTTCAGTGAATAGTAAAAATACAGTTTTAGGGTTTCAGTATGTTTAATGACATCGTAACTATGTCATGATGATGTCATGAGATATTTTAAGGGTTGGACAGCCAAGGGTGATGAAGTATTGTTTTGGGGGCCCCATGTGGCCTAACTCCATGGTAAATGCCAAGGGAGAGCACATGGTTTTGAGAAAAGCACTTGTGAGGTGTCCCTTGGCCATTAATGCCTTGTCCCCTCACTTTCCCTATAAATACCCACCCTTTCCTCCTTTAGTTTTCACTCCCAACTCTCCCCCAACGAAGTTATGGTCTCCTTACCTCCAAAGGAGTCCTCCCAAGGTGCCCCCAAGCCCTCAAGTTCCTAACCTTTGAGTTTTAAGAGTTACGTTTTAAGGTAAGGGATCCGATCTCTCTCTTTCTTTTCAAGAAATATCTTTTATGTAATTTCTTTTATGCTCCATGTTCTTATGTTAAAGGGTGTTATTTTATACTCCTAATTCTTCCCTTTTCATGTTCACATAATGAGAGATCCCCTCTTACTCTCATTATTTCGTTTTATGAAGTTTTAAGTGGTGCCGTTAGGCTGCCGAACTTTTTGTAACGGATTCTTTCTCCCTTCTCATTTTTCAAGATCTATTATCATGTAAAGTATTTCAAGTTCCTTTTTATTATGTTGGGGTATGATCTCTAAATTTATCATACTGATATTTTATGATCATATGATGAGAGACCCCATTTGATCTCTTCAATTCAGTTTTTTTGAAGTTTTAAGTGGCACTGTTAGGCTGCCGAATTTTTAAGTGTTTCTTCACCCTTCTCGTTTTGAAGTTCTACTTTCATGTCAATTATTTCAAGTTCCTTTTTGTTATGTTGGGTTATGATATCTATATCTATCATACTGGACTCTTATGTTCATATGATGAGAGACCCTATTTGATCTCATCAATTCATTTTTGTTGAAGTTTAAGTGACGCCGTTAGGCTGCCGAATTTTTAAGGGATTCTTTCACCCTTCTCCTTTTCAAAGTTCTAATTCCATGTCAAGTCTTGCAAGTTCCTTTTTATTATGTTGGGCTATGATCTATATATCTATCATACTTATCTTTTATGTTCATATGATTAGATACCCTATTTGACATCATCAATTCATATTTGGTTGAAGTTTATGTAACGCTGTTAGGATGCCGAATTTTCACAAGAGAAATCTTATTTTTGTCTTCCTTTCATGTTCTTCATTTCATATGGTATATTTTCAAATTTCATTACCATGTTCTTAAATCCCTTATATTCTGTCTCTCTACTGTTTTATGGGTCATTTATCATTGTTTGACCCATGTCCCCTCTCTTTTCAACATTTTCTAAAACCTTGTAACATAGCCGTTGTGCTACAGAATTTTCGTCTCAAAATGCCTCTCTCTTTTTCTCAAAATTACTTCATGTTATTAAGTGAATAATCAAAGCTCTAATTGAACAGGGTTATTCAAATATATAAAAAAATTTTCTATTTTAAATTCTTGGATTTACATACATGATACCTGCTTTCCCTTTCCGTGGGTTTAAAGTAACGTAAAGATCATGTCTTTAAAGAAGTTTTTAAAATGTTATGATTATGAAATGAAACCCATTTATTTTATGCTATATGAGTTATTTATGAAATGTTTGATAATGATATATGTGTCTCACATGATAATAAATTCAAATTTAAGGGTGCTCTCTGATAGCGCTCCAATGCATTGGGTAAAGACTTAATCTCTAGAGATGACCATTTTTAACGACGCCTTGGTGAATAACCTTGGTAATTTTTAACGACACCTTGGGGATGGAACTTGGTGAAATGAAATGATTGTCAATATTAAATGTTGTAGCCACATCTTCAAGTTATGAAAATGTTATTTTTATTATGATATGCTTCATGGTTTCATTTTCATGCCTTAAAGTTCTTTTCATGTCCTTATTGAAGTATCTCAAGTTCACATGTAAAATGTTTCTCTTGTTTCCCTTACTGGGCCTTCTGCTCACCCTTTCTTTTGTTGTATGTCCCCAGGTTATGAGATGCAGTAATGAACCTAGGATGAACTTAAGGAGAATCCTTTCAAGGGTTTAAGAAGAATTTTTTATGTATGTTTTCATGTTTTATGTTCCTGGTTTCCAAGACACTAAACCTTAAAGATCCTCGGTTTTGTAAAATGTAATGAATGTTTATGTAATAAAAAGGCAGGATGCTATAATAATCATGTATGATATCATAAATATTAATATGGTTCTGTTATAATTTAATAACATACTAAGATCTTTGTACAGGAGGGTAAACGTACCCTTGACTAAAGGAAAGTGCAAGGTAAGGGGTTTTCATCTCACTCCTTATTCCCATGAGACTCATGCCATATTGCCACTGTTACCTTTTGTGTGGTGTATGTACTGACCATAATTATATTATTTGTGTAATACACTTTAATTTATGTGTATTTACATATTCATTATATGATACCTCTTTCATGGGTTGTATGTTTCGTAAGTTACAAAATTGGTAAGGGTTAATTCCTCAATCTCATTATTATCCGAGATTGTTTATGTGTAAGTATTTACTGGGACATTTTTATCATCCATGTCCATTTTTCATAAAAATGATTTCAAAATGAAGATTTTAAGGATTTTGAAAGGTACTCTTTATCAAGATCAGAATTTCAAATGTTTTAAAGATTTATCTTTCTAAATCTTTTTAATTAATGTCCATGTTTTCAAAATGATTTTAAGGATTTATTTATATGGACATGACTGTTTTGAAATGATAATTCTTTTCAAAAGTTTAAAAGTGGTATGGGAAACTTTGATTCAAAAATATCTTTTAAATTACTTCCTTTATAAATGTTTGAATTTTAAATGATTTTACAAAAATGATATTTCTCTCAAAAAGTTTTACTCATCATTTTCATCTAAGTCAACATCCTTTGATGGATTTTAAGCTTATTTAAAGTTGATTTATTATAGAAAACTTCCATTGAAGGTTTTGTGATATGTTTGACTATGGATGTGTTATTTTTATACCATTCATGGTTTATGGAGAAAGTATTGACATTTCATATTCTATTTTTAATACAAATGTTTATGTTATGTTTAAACCTATTCATATGAGGAATGCATTAAACTTAGTAAGTGACGGGTGGAGACCACTATAGCTCCTCGATGCATCGGTAGGCCTCATGATACAAACTAGTGTCTTGGCACGAGGCCTTGAAAAAATCTTATTTGTAGTCTTGGCACGAGGCCTTGGCTACGTGGTTATGATAGTATGACATTATGCATTCCATCATTATGAAAGTGGTTATTGATATTGAATGTGATTATTCGACTAGTAGAATATCCATGTGAATAAGTAAAAGGAATTATTTCATTTTATCTTTTCCATATTATTCTGAAGTTCAAGTTTAAAAGGCTTTTGTTTTATTTATACATTGCCTTAAATGTTTATGCTTATTTATGAAAGTTTTTGCTGTATTGCTTACCCTTACTGAGCGTTTGAGCACACCCCTTTCTATGTTTTATTTTTCCTAGGATTCCAAGAAGTGTATTGTGATTGATATGCAGGGTTAAGACAATGGAATAATGGAATTCATAAAAGATTATTTATGTTCTTTTGTGTGTTATGAAGTGTAATGTAACATTCATGTATGTAATCTATTTTCCAAGACTGCTAAACTGATCGGTCCTTTGGGACTTTATTCCTTGTAATCATGCCAATGTATTAAGATAATGTACCGACTCTAGGTAACTGGGGTCGGGGCGTTACACCTAGTGTCTCCTACACTATCTCCCCACATACCATGTTCCTTTAACTTGAAAAAATTTCAATTTATGGATCCTTAATTTTTTATCCAAGGGGGAGCATCTAAAGGGAGAAGTATTATTCCTAAGTAATCTCTTTTTTTCATATTCTCTTAATCTACCACATGAATACTAATTTATCAATGAAAAAATGATAACATAAATACGAAAAATATTATGAAATGTTACTATAAAAATGGAATAACAATTTTCTAACCTCCTCCTACCCATATGAATTTTTTTTACTTGTGTTGCATGTAGGATACCACCAACATATGCGACATGATTTTTATTTCATAACCCCTTTAAAAGGATGTTTAAAAGGGGGATTTAATGAAAAAATATGATATATAAAACATTATTATGATTCTAAAAATATAAATAAACTCCAAACTCCTTACATTTTATATATATGAATTCTTAACTCATGAGTTTGTGCAGACTACCACCTCAATGAAAGTGACATATTTCACTTTTTACGTAGTATTTTATTATTTATAGAAATATATTTTAATATTAATGACCAAATTAAAATAAATAAATAACATAATTTTTCTTCTATAATGATTATATTATTTTAAATTAT
The DNA here is from genome assembly GCA_963277665.1 of Viscum album. Taxonomy (NCBI): domain Eukaryota; kingdom Viridiplantae; phylum Streptophyta; class Magnoliopsida; order Santalales; family Viscaceae; genus Viscum; species Viscum album. The sequence continues at coordinate 1,401,376,956 of OY728148.1, read as the reverse complement.
TTACTTTTATAAACATACACACCCATTGATTATATCATGTTCTTGTTTGGGTCGACATAACTACCTACATAAAAAATGCTATATATTTCTATCATAGATAACTAAGGAAACCTTATTACTAGTGATTTTGGAAAATAATAAGTAGAAAATGATTTTTTGGTTCTATAATGGTAATGTAAATATCTAACATGTTATTAAGATACCACCCATCATTCTTTAAAATTGTAGAAACATGCTCATCACTGACCTCATCATCACCTATCATAACTAGAATAATTATAAAATATATTAAAAATTTATAAATCATTATAAAATATATATTATAATACCTATTATTATATTTTAATAATTAAGTTTCAATATATAAACATGAATCAACCTTTCCATTATAAAGGTAGTATAATTTTTTTTATTAAAACTAATAACATCCAATGATGAAAATATGGTATCAATAACTTATATTTTTCTAATAGATGATTATAAAGGATGTTTATAAAATTTTATAGATATTTATTAAGTTTTAAAATAGTTTATTAAGATATTTTTTTATGAATGATTATAGAGAACATTATCCTAAGAAAGAATAAATTTAAGGGGTTTTCTTGACACAAATATTTTCCTTGGGGAAGAAACATTCATATTTGACTATGATCATTCATTATTGATATATTCTACTCTATTATGATTCTATGATTTCAATCCTAAATTTACATTTTTAGAATTCATGATTCATAGAAAAGTATTTCCCTTCAAATATCCCATGTTTTATAATATTTTAACTTCATTAATATTCATCCACATTACTTTTATAGTTCATTTTATTCCATATAGTTGTTTTTAATTTCATCCAATGACATAGTTTATAATTTTGAAATAGAATAATTTTTTTTAAAATTTTATAATTATATTTATCTTAGAAATTTTTCAAGTGGATATTTTATTATCATTTTCAATAATATAGGTTTCAAGAAAGGTAATTTAAAAATACTAAGAAACAATTTCATTCCACAATATTTTATTTTATCTTCCACTATAATTTGTTTGAGTAGTATTTTTTTAATTCATCTTTTATTCATGGGATTGTATTAAAAAATAGTTTTTTTGTGATTACTTATTTTCAACTTCAAAAAATGACTTCTTGTAAAGAGTAATGTAACTATGAATTTTACATCAATGATTGCAAACCATTTTTTCTAGAATCATCTATTAATGGTTCATTTTTCATTTTCCTCTCTATATCCAATAGAGTTATGTTTTTTAACACCCCAATCTTCCATGGTACGTTTCCCTTTGAATAATGCAATAGCTTGCATTGTACGCAACTTCGAGATTCTGACACACCGCGACCAATCAAAGTAGCCGTTAAGAATAGTAATACCCACTTTTAGAAATTTTATAAATTTTATATCTTAAAATTGACTTCATTTTTGGATTCTTAATATCAAAATTATCCTAGGGTAAAATTTTGGTACTTTTTGGATAACTTTTATATTTTTGATGAATAGTGAAAATTATTAAATTTTAATTAAAAACAACTTTTTTAATCAAAATAATTAATAGTGATAAATTATAAATTTGAGTGGTTTTAAAGTATATTTAGAATATATTTTTACCATTTAATACAATTTTGGTCATTGGACATAATTTCACATTTAAACCGGACATAAAAAACTGTCAATCTTTTGATAGTTATTATCTCTTAAAAACACGCTTTTTGTTTTCACAACGGGAATTAATTTTAAATTAATTTCTGCCACTTCTGTGTTTTGAATTTAGAAATATGGATTCAATATTTGGAATCAGGAGGTCCAAATTGTGTTAATATGTAACTTTTATTTTTATACATTTTGAATAATTACTTCGGTAAATATTTTATTTACCATGGTTAAAGGGTAAATCCGGTAAATAAGGGTAAAAAATAATAATATAATAATATTAATTTACCCTAAAACGTGTCCTAACGATATTGGTTGATAAATTTACGAACATGGGCATCTTTGCGTCTATTTTGGGACCCCATGAAGCCACTTGTAGGTGATAATGAAACTTTATATAAATTAAGTTAAAGTAAATACAAAAATGACATAAGCATATATCTTTTTGAAAAACAATTTTTACATAGGGTTATATATGTTATCTTTTAAACTATAAATATTAAATATAAAGAAAAAATATTTCCTACATAATGGTATTTTATTTATAATTTTTAGATATTTAATAAATAAATTTATTTATGACACAATAATGATGAAGTATTTTCCTTATTAATGAAAGAATCAAACAATTGGTATTATAAATGTTCAAATAAATAAAATTTGAAAGTTTTGATGACATAAACGAATTTTATTGGTTAATATGATATGTTAGTATTGATTAAATGATTTTTTTTGAATTAATAAAGTTTTTATGACTTCAACCTAGAGGCCTTATTTTGATCAGAAAGTCAACCTAAGGATCCCTTTTGATCAAATCAAATGGAAGAACCTAAAGGTAATGTTTTCACCACCCTTTTTCAAGTTCCTTTCTTCTTCAACTTCTTCTTTCTTTGTTATTTACCATTCTAAAATAATAAATGTTGTATCTTATATATACTGTGATGTTATTATAAATATGGTACAACTATATTCAGTATTCTATCCATCCTTTGAATGACATGTCACCATACGTTTGTACGTACGGCTTACCGTCTCCACGTCGTGGTGTAATTGTTATTAAAAACAATATTATTTGGATGGGTATAATAATGATGTGTAATTCATGTAAATAATAAATATAACAAGATAATGATTCTGTATATATGATATAATGTCCAATTATATATTATTTTAATATCAAAAGTGTGATATTGTTGCTCGTGCGTACGTAAGGACTACCGTCTCCCCGAACGCGATGAGATTCATTCCTCATCGTATCCATTCAAGTCTATTTATAATTTTATGATTAAAAACAATGTTTAAGGACTTGGTATCATTCTGTATATGAATAAGATACAACCTATCCATAACAATCATGAATTATATAAAAAAACATATAAAAGAAAACGAGTAAGTTAACACCCGAAACGACGATAATACTAAAATATTATTAACAAAACATTATTAGAAGATCATATATGATATTATAATTATGTATATGGTTCTTTTATGATTTAATAAAAATATTTTAACTATTATACAAGAGGTTAACATATCATCTGTAGAGACCCAAATCTTGACGTACATGGACATTACATTACTTTTGCAGAATACTTAATATATAACAAAAACAAACACACAAGGTCTGTAATAGTTTAGTGTCTTTGGAAACTCGGATCATAATCTTCTAATCGTGGTGAAAGATCTTCAAAATCTCTCATAAAGATCTTCCCTTTTTTTTTACCTAAAACCTTTCTTTATATCCTGGGGAAAAGAAAACATATAAAGGGTGATCTCAAATGCTCAGTAAGGGTAAACATAAAGAACATAAAACAATCAATAAACATTTGAATGAAAAAAATTGAACATAAAATCTAAACATCAACATCTTGAGAAAAGACATAAATCTTGGAAGTACGTGAGGCATATATCATAAAGGAACATCAATCATGATAAAATAGCATGGGAACAAAACATGTAATTGTGGAAAACCATTAAGCACATGATATGATTTCCATAGTAGCCAAGGCATTGCTGCCAAGACCATCTTAGTGGACAAAGTCCCTTTCTGAATCGAGTTCACTCCTCGTTCCAGTCCTGTAACACTGAACCGGATTAACTTACCGTTCCATCCATGTCTATCTCATGAGATATAAATCTTTACCCAATGAATTGGAGGGAGATATAGGTCCCACCCATCTCATAATAAAATCATTATTTCTTGTGCCACAAAATAAACATACATCATTAATAATATCCCAATGAATAAAATGGGTTTCATAAACATCATCCCATCATAACATAATCCATATAAAAGAAATGGATATCGTTTCATCATAAGAAGAGTGAAACCAAGTAAATCATAGAGACATTATACTTGAAACATATACATATGAATTAATGTCATCTTAGATGGAAAATGGTTTTGATAAAACACTTGAAAAGAATTCTTGAGGATAATATCCTTTCTTCTTAAAAATCATTTTCTTTTCACAAAATTCCATGAAATTTTAAAAGAAAAGGATTTTGTTGAAAATAGTCATGAAATATTATAGAGTAAGATTCTTTAAAATAAGTATTTTTAAAACCGTAAAAATCCGTTCATGCCATATAAGTTAAAAAAAACATTCTTCTCGTACTTTTTCTGGAAAAGTCAAAAAGTACCTCGTATGGTAAACAAAAGAAATATTCCTTCCATACGATGTGTTAAAAGTAAAAAGGGGTAAAAATGACTTTAAACATACATGGAATAATACTAAACATTTTATGAATTTTTTTTAGAAAACATGGACATGGATGATAAACACAACCCTAGTAAATACTTACGAATAAACAATCTTGGATAAGAATGATATTGGAATAATTATCCCTTACCTTAGGTCTGATATGCTTCGTACGTATCCGAACCTCCTCTTCCTCGACGCACCTCCATTAAAAATTCTTCTTAGGGAACTAGAGTTGGTCTTTTGAGAAGACCAAAACCTCCAAAATGTTTCTAGGGAAGTAGAGAAGAGAAATGGGCTGGGGTTGGCTGAGCTTCAAGGCTTAAAAGGGTGTGAAGAGAAGAAGGAATGGGTGCCCTTTTTATAAGGGAGGAGAGGGGCACCTTTGGTAAAACTTAAAATATTATTTTATAATAAAGTCATATTCTGTTTTTAATAGCTCCAAATTTATTTATTTATAAGATAAGTTGGGGATGGGTCTAAATCCTCTCATCCAATAGGTTTTAGAAAATTTTAGGTTACTATTTTAACCTTATCATTTAGATTTAACTCTAAGTTAAATAATTTAACTTTTACCGTGTCTTTTTGTTTTCTTACACTAAATGGTTAATAAACTTACTATAACAAGCCAAACGAAACCAAATAGGTTCATTATTAATATATATAACCTTATCTAAGTAATTTGGCTGAACCTTAGATTTTTTGTAATAATATAATATTTGTTTTAAAAACTATTTTATGTCAATTTTGACACTATTTGGTACTTGATTTTTGTAAAAATCATAACAACATGATTAGTTCAAAAAAAGTTAATTAAATCAATACTAACATGTCATATTAACCTAGAAAATTAGTTTAATTCATAAAAATTCTAAAATTACCTTAATTTGGGTATTTATAACATCAATTATGTTAATATTTTATTAATAAGGTAATTACTGCATCATAATTGTGTCATAAATAATTTAAATTATTTAATGTATAAAAATTATAAATAAAATAAAATTATGTAGGTAATCTTTTTATATTTCTAATGAATATTTATAGACTAATTTATCTTATGTATAACCCTAAATTAAAAATGTTTTAGTTATTAAACATTGATTTTAACTATTTTAACTCTTCTTTAAATAAAATTATAATAAGTGTCCTAATCTAGTACAAGTGGAACTAAAGGGTAATATTTTATTGCTAAGGTTGTTTTTGGTCGAATTACACTTATCCAATAGAATTAGGACATGTGTTAGGGTAATAACAATATCATTTTTACCCTTAATTACCCTATTTACTTTTAACCGTGGCAAATAAAAGTAAAAAGTTACTATTCACCAAAAATTATTTTTATCTTATTGAACCACATTTTACTCCTTAATATTAATCGTGTCTCTCGGATTTTTGAAATTCCAATCACAGAAGCGGTAAAATTAAGTTTTATGTAAATTTTCAAATTCTCCTAGGAGGTGGGTAAAAGACGGTGAAAAGTTCAATAAAAATTTTATATATCTAAAATTATTATAAAATTAATCAAATGAATTAAATTGAACTTATATAGGTATTATGTATCAATTTTTACCTAAAATAAATTTAAATAAAATAAATAATTATTTAAATAAAAAGTCGGTTTTTAAATAGTAACCCATTGTTTTCACTATTCATCAAAAATTGAAAGTTTTCAGAAAAATACCAAAAAATCACCCTAGGATAATTTCGATATTCTAAATCCCAAAATGAAATCCATTTTGAAAGAAAAAATTTATAAAATTTCAAAAAGTGGGTATTACTATTCATAATTTCTAGTTCATAATAATATTATAATAATATATCGTTTAGTGAAACTCGGTATTTGGTACTACACACGCTATCGAGGAAGGTCTTGATTGCGTGTAATGCAAGCCAAGTCAGGGATGCATGTAATGAAAGCTCTATTTGGTGTTGCATATAACATAATCAAAACATATTTCATTTATACATAAAACAAAATCTATACTTAATGTTGCATAGAATAATTTCACAAAACGAACTTGAAATTGTGTGTAACACGAGCCAAGAATAGTGTTGCATATACTACAAGCTAATACAATGTTGCGTATAGCACAAGCTAATTTTGGTGTAGTATACAACACAATACATCAATGAAATTAAAAAGAATAATTCTCATAAAATCTCGGGTTGTTACATTCTTCCCCCCTTAAAATGAATTTCATCCTCGAAATTCTTCAGGGTTATGAATGGTTTACTACTTGAAAGTTTCTTTCATAGAAACCCACATCATAAAAAGGAATAATAAAACTTAATTTTAAAAAGTAAAGTAAGAAACATAACAGTTACCCAAATTAACTTATCACTGGGTTTCCACAAAGAAGAACATAGTTGAAAATATGGATATGGAAGAAAAATCTAACCATCATGTTCTGATGAAGAGTGGTAAAGGACATGGCTATGAAAAATCCAAAAATCACAAAGCAATAAATTTGTGATGATCTAAGGTACCATCTGATTTATCAGATATGAGGACACTAGGACAACATTTTTGGTTTTCAAGATCATTTCCCTAAATTTGAAGAATTTTTGAATTAAAAGAAAAAATTACTTGATTTTGGTACAATCTTACCGTTTCTCGTGCCTTGAACAATTTCCACTTCATCTCTTAAAGAAATGAAGTTGAATTTGTCTTTTGCGAAGTTTTAGCAGGTCATGCGATATAATGATAGGTCATTCCATCTGTCTCAAACATAGGATTAGAAAAATTTATATACATAAGTCCATTTTATGGTGAGATTAATCGTATATGGTTCAAAAAATGGACTTATACTTCATATATCACACCTCTTAATAAAATAAAACTAATTTCCACTAACCCGAGACTTCCTGTAGGCCAGTGGTAGGAAATAAAATCTTGTCTCACTTCGGTTGTGGGTTCGATTCCCACAGCCTTGACCGGCGCGATGGGTTGTCTCCCATCCTACAAGTTGTCCTTTTTCTAAAAATACATTATTATAACATCCCATCAATAATATCGAAAAAAGTTCTATCCTTAAACAATACTAACTTATGTCCAACATAATCCATTCCAATCTTTAGGCTTATCTAAAATACTTCTGTCCAAGCTCATAGTATAAAGAAAACAATTACTAGAAATGTCATCTACCGAGCATGTGAATACCATCATTTATCCCCCTTATATCATACGATATATCTTGTTGGTCACATTCCAAACATTTGAATACCTTAATCATGTATTCTTTCGCAACATGAATTACCATAGAACCTTAGTTGAAAACATGAATGCTATCAAAAGTTGTCTCTTTCCACATTCCAAAATCCCAAAAATTCTTTATACTCAAACCATGATATCACTTTGTCCTTATATTATTCACGAGCTCAGGAATACTATCAAACATTTCATTTTCTCCTTATCCCTTATTTATGCGCATATCATCTTCCTTCTAAAAATATCTCAATCACTTTTCATGGTTACTGATGCCATATTCTTATGGAAAACCACAATAGACCAATATATAGGTATTCCAATATACCATAAAAGTACATCACAACATTATTCTTGAATACTAATACATAAACACATCAAACCATACTCTTCAATGATTGTTATGGAATAAGTCCTTCCTTGATTTAGAGGAAACCTCTTAGGTCAGGGCATTGAGTTGGGTAATGCCCATGTTCTCCACAGATAAGACATTGAACTCCATAACAGCCTGTCACTCTATGACCCTTCTCTCCATAAAGATAACATCTTCCCTTTCATTTGGTGTATTAATCAAGGTTCTTCTTACCTTATTTAAAAATCTCAATCTTCCTTTTTATATGCTCCTCAACATGGTAACATGCATAAAAGTCCATCTTTCTCTTATTTGATGAATTGGGAATCCCACTAAAGTTCACCTTGTTAATCATATATCGCGATGACTGATTCAAAAAAATCACAAAATATTTCTTTCTAGGAATTACGCAATTTCTTTTCTCATAGTCACCAATTTTTCCATTGGATTCATTGTTGACCCAATTCCTTATGGTTCCCTCCATTGACAAAAACCAAAAACCATGGTGTAAGAAACAGTTAAAATAACGAGGAACCACGTCATCATAAGAAGTTACTTATGGGATGTCTAACTTATCACACATTCTTTAATCCATGACACCTTAGGTTCACCCTAGGTTATTCATGATCGTCAAAATAATTCTAGGACTGTAACCTATAGTTATACTAAACCTTAGGGACATCCCTAGACATACCTTAGAAATATCTCTAGGGATCTCACTAAAGTTCTCGCATCCTAATTTCTAAAGGTTGACTAAACCTTTTCTCTGATACCAACTGTAGAGACCCAAAGATTTACGTACATGGGAATTACATTACTTTTGTTGAATACTCAATACATTACAAAAACAAACACATAAGGACCGTAATAGTTTAGTGTCTTTAGAAACTCGGATCATAATCTTCTAATCATGGTTAAAGATCTTCAACATCTCCCATAAAGATCTTCCCATTTTCTTTTCTTACCTAAAACCTTTCTTTATATCTTGGGGAAAAGAAAACATATAAAGGGTGAGCTCAAATGCTCAGTAAGGGTAAACATAGAGAACATAAAACAATCCATAAACATTTGAATGCAAAAACTTGAACATAAAATCTAAACATCAAAATCTTGAGCAAAGACATAAATCTTGGAAGTACGTGAGGCATATATCATAAAGGGACATCAATCATGATAAAATAGAATGGGAACAAAACATGTAATTGTGGAAAACCATTAAGCACATGATATTATTTCCATAGTAGTCAAGGCATTGATTCCAAGACCATCTTAGTGGACAAAGTCCCTTTTTGAATCGAGTTCACTCCTCATTCCAGTCCTGTATCACTGAACCTGATTAACTTACCATTCCATCCATGTCTATCTCATGAGATATAAATCTTTACCCAATGAATTGGAGGGATATATAGGTCCCACCCATCTCATAATGAAATAATTCTTTCGTGTGACACAAAATAAACATACACCATTCATAATAACCCAACGAATAAAATGGGTTTCATAAACATCATACTATCATAACATAATCCATATAAAAGAAATGGTTATCATTTCATCATAAGAACATTGAAACCATGTAAATCATAGAGACATTATACTTGAAACATATACATATGAAATAATGTCATCTTAGATGGAAAATGGTTTTGATAAAACACTTGAAAATAATTCTTGAGGAAATTATCCTTTCTTCTTAAAAATCATTTTCTTTTCAAAAAATTCCATGCAATTTCATAAGAAAAGGATTTTGTTGAAAATAGTCATGAAATATTGTAGAGTAATATTCTTTAAAATATGGATTTATGAAACTGTAAAAATAAATTCATGCCATATAAGTTAAAAAAGCATTCTTGTCGTACTTTTTACGGAAAATTAAAAAAGTACCTCGTATGGTAAACAAAAGAAAGATTCCTTCCACGTGATGTGGTAAAAGTAAAAAGGGGTAAAAATGACTTTAGAAATACATGGAAGAATACTAAACATTTTGTGAAAACATTTTTAGAAAACATGGACGTGGATGATAAACATAACCCCAGTAAATACTTAGGAATAAAAAATCTCGGATAAGAATGAGATTGGATTAATTATCCCTTACCTTAGGTCTGATATGCTTCGTACATATCCGAACCTCCTCTTCATCAACACACCTCCTTTAAACTTCTTCTTAGGGAACTAGAGTTGGTCTTTTGAGAAGAAAAGAACCTAGATAATGTTTCTAGGGAAGTGGATAAGAGAAATGGGCAGGGGCTGGCTAAGCTTCAAGGCTCAAAAGGGTGTGAAGAGAAGAGGGAAGGGGTTCCCTTTTTATAAGGGAGGAGAGGGGCACCTCTGGTAAAACTTAAAATATTATTTTATAATAAAGTCATATTCGGTTTTTAATAGCTCAAAATTGATTTATTTCAAAGATAAGGTGGGGATGTGTCTAAATCCTCTCAACCAATAGGTTTTAGACAAGTTTAGGTTACTATTTTAACCTTATCATTTAGATTTAACTCTAAGTTAAATAATTTAACTTTTACAGTGTCTTTTTGTTTTCTTACACTAAATGGTTAATAAAATTACTATAACAAGCCAAAAGACCCCCAAGTGGTTAGTTATTGATATATATAACCTTATCTAAGTCATTTGGCCGAACCTTATATTTTTATGAATAATATAATATTTATTTTAAAAACTATTTTATGTCAATTTTGACACTATTTGGTACATGATTTTTGTGAAAATCATAACAACATGATTAGTTCAAAAATAGTTAATTAGATCAATACTAAAATGTCATATTAACCTTGAAAATTAGTGTAATTCATAAAAAGTCTAAAATTACATTTATTTGGGTATTTATAACATCAATTATGTTAATTTTCATTAATAAGTTAATTACTCCATCATCATTGTGTCATAAATAAATTAAATTATTTAATGTATAAAAATTATAAATAAAATACCATTATGTAGGGAATATTTTTAGCTTTCTAATTAATATTTATAGTTGAATTTATCTTATGTATAAGCCTATATTAAAAATGTTTTAGTTATTAAACATTGATTTTAACTATTTTAAATCTTCTTTAAATAAAATAATAATAAGTGTCCTAATCTAATCCAAGTGGACCTAAAGGGTAATATTTTATTCATGAGGTTGTTTTTGGTCAAATTAAACTTATCCAATAAAATTAAGACTTGTGTTAGGGTAATAATAATATCGTTTTTAACCTTTATTACCCTATTTACTTTTAACCGTGGTAAATAAAAGTAAAAATTTACTATTCACTAAAAATTATTATTATCTTATTGAACCACATTTTACTCATTGATATTAACCATGTCTCTCGGATTTTCGAAATTCCACTCACAAAAGTGGTAAAATAAAGTTTTATGTAAATTTTCAAATTCTCCTAGGAGGTGGGTAAAAGACGGTGAAAAGTTCAATAAAAATTTTATATATCTAAAATTATTATAAAATGACTCAAATGAATTACATTGAACTTATATAGGTATTATGTATCAATTTTTACCTAAAATAAATTTAAATAAAATAAATTATTATTTAAATAAAAAGTCGATTTTTAAATAGTAACCCAGTGTTTTCACTATTCATCAAAAATTGAAAGTTTTCAAAAAAATACCAGAAATTGACCCTAGGCTAATTTCGATATTCTGAATCCCAAAATTAAATCCATTTTGAAAGATAAAATTTATAAAATTTCTAAATGTGGGTATTACTATTCATAACATCTAGTTCGTAATAATATTATAATAAAATATCATTTAGTGAAACTTGGTATTGCGTACTACAAACGCTATCGATGAAGGTCTTGATTGCGTGTAATGAAAGCCAATTTAGGGATGCGTGTAGTGAAAGCTCTGTTTGGTGTTGCGTATAATATAATCAAATCATATTTCATTTATACCTTAAACAAAATCTATACTTAATGTTGTGTAGAATAATTTCAAAAAAAGAACTTGAAATTGTGTGTAACACGAGCCAAGAATAGTGTTGCATATACTGCAAGCTAATACGGTGTTGCGTATAGCACAAGCTAATTTTGGTGTAGCGTACAACACAATACATCAATGAAATTAAAAAGAATAATTCTCATAAAATCTCGGGTTGTTACATTCTTCCCCCATTAAAATGAATTTCGCCCTCAAAATCCATCGGGGTTATAAATGGTTTACTACTTGACAGTTTCTTTCAAAGAAACCCACATCGTAAAAAGGAATAATAAAACTTAATTTTAAAAAGTAAAGTTAGAAACACAATGGTTACCCAAATTAACTCATCACTGGGTTTCCACAAAGAAGAACATAGGTTAAAATATGGATATGGAAGAAAAATCTAACCATCATGTTCTGATGAAGATTGGTAGAGAACATGACTATGAAAAAAACAACAATCACAAAGCCATATATTTGTGATGATCTAAGGTACCATATGATTTATCAGATATGAGGACACTAGGACAACATTTTTGGTTTTCAAGATCATTTCCCTAAAGTTGAAGAATTTTTGAATTAAAAAAAATACTTACTTGATTTTGGTACTATCTTACCATTGATCGTGCCTTGAACAATTTCCACTTCATCTCTTAAAGAAATGAAGTTTAATTTGTCTTTTGTGAAGTGTTAGCAGGTCATGCGATAGAATGATATGTCATTCCATCTGTCTCAAACATAGGATTAGCAAAAGTTATTTACATAAGTCCATCTTATGGTGAGATTAATCATATATGGTTCAAAAAATGGACTTATACTTCATCTATCATACCTCTTAATAAAATAAAATTAGTTTCCACTAACAAGGTACTTCCTGTAGGCCAGTGGTAGGCGATAAAGGTCTCTCGCACATCAGTTGTGGGTTCAATTCCCACAACCTTGTCCAATGCGACGGGTTGTCGCCCGTCCTGCAGGTTGTCCTTTTTCTAAAAATACATTATTATAACATCCCATCAATAATATAGAAAAACGTTTGATACTTAAACAATACTAACTTATATCCAACATAATCAATTCCAATCTTTAGGCTTATCTAAAATACTTCTATCCAAGATCATAGTATAAAGAAAACAATTACTAGAAATGTCATCTACCGAGCATGTGAATACCATCATTTATCCCCCATATATCATATGATATATCTTGTTGGTCACATTCCAAACATGTGAATACCTTAATCATGTATTCTCTTGCAACATGAATTACCATAGAACCTTAGTTGAAAACATGAATGGTGTGAAAAGTTGTCTCTTTCCACATTCCAAAATCCCAAAAAATCTTTATACTCAAACCATGATATCACCTTGTCCTTATATTAGTCACAAGCTCATGAATACTATCAAAAATTTCATTTTCTCCTTATGCCATCTTTATGAACATATCATCTTCTCTCCAAAAATATATCAATCAATTTTCATGGTTACTGATGCCATATTCTTATGGAAAACCACAATGGACAAATATATAGGTATTCCAATATACCATAAAAGTACCGCAACAACATTATTCTTGAATACCAATACAAAAACACTTCAAACCATCCTCTTCAATGATTGTCATGGAATAAATATTTCCTTGATTTAGAAGTAACCTCTTTGGTCAGGGCATTGAGTTGGGTAATGCCCATGTTTTCCACAGATAAGACATTGAACTCCATAACAGTCTGTCACTCTATAACCCTTCTCTCCATAAAGATATCATCTTCCCCTCCATTTGATGTATTCATCAAGGTTATTCTTCCCTTCTTTCGAAATCTCAATCTTCCTTTCTCTATTCTCCTCAACATGAGAACATGCATAAAAGTCCATCTTCCTCTTATTTGATGAATTGGGAATACCACTAAAGTTCACCTTGTTAATCATATATCGCGATGACTGATTCAGAAAAATCACAAAATCTTTCTTTTTAGGAATTATGAAATTTCTTTACTCATAGTCACCAATTTGTCCATTGGATTCAATGTTGACCCAATTCCTTTTGGTTCCCTCCATTGAATAAAACCAAAAACCATGGTGTAAGAAACAATTAAAATATCGAGGAACCACCTAATCATAAAAAGTTACTTATGGGATGTCTAACTTATCATAAATTCTTTAATCCATGACACCTTAGGTTCACCCTAGGTTATTCATGATCATCAACATAATTCTAGGACTGTAACCTATAGTTATACAAAACATTAGGGACAACCCTAGACATACCTTAGAAATATCTCTAGGGATCTCACTAAAGTTATCGCATCCTAGTTTCCAAAGGTTGACTAAACCTTTTCTCTGATACCAACTATAGAGACCCAGCTTGACATACATGGGAATTACATTAATTTTAAGGAATACTTAATATATAACAAAAACAAACACACAAGGACCATAATAGTTTAGTGTCTTTGGAAACTCAGATCATAATCTTCTAATCATGGTGAAAGATCTTCAACATCTCCCATAAAGATCTTCCCCTTTTGTTTTCTTACCTAAAACCTTTATTTATATCCTGGGGAAAAGAAGACATATAAAGGTTGAGCTCAATTTCTCAGTAAGTGTAAACATATAGAACATAAAACAATCCATAAAAATTTGAATGCAAAAACTTGAACATAAAATCTAAACCTCAAAATCTTGAGCAAAGACATAAATCTTGGAAGTACGTGAGGCATATATCATAAAGGAACATCAATCATGATAAAATAGCATCGGAACAAAACATGTAATTGTGGCAAACCATTAATCACATGATATGATTTCCATAGTATCTAAGGCATTGCTGCCAAATCCATCTTAGTGGAAAAAGTCCCTTTCTGAATCGAGTTCACTCCTCGTTCCAGTCCTGTATCACTGAACCAGATTAACTTACCGTTCCAGCCATGTCTATCTCATGAGATATAAATCTTTACCCAATGCATTGGAGGGAGATATAGGTACCACCCATCTCATAATGAAATCATTCTTTCATGTGCCACAAAATAAACATACATCATTCATAATAACCCAACGAATAAAATGTGTTTCATAAACATCATCCCATCATAACATAATCCATATAAAAGAAATGGATATCGTTTCATCATAAGAAAGGTGAAACCATGTAAATCATAGAGACATTATACTTGAAACATATACATATGAAATAATGTCATCTTAGATGGAAAATGGTTTTGAAAAAAATACTTGAAAATAATTCTTGAGGAAAATATCCTTTCTTCTTAAAAATCATTTTCTTTTCACAAAATTCCATGAAATTTTAAAAGAAAGTTATTTTGTTGAAAATAGTCATGAAATATTGTAGAGTAAGCTTATTTAAAATAAGGATTTATGAAACTGTAAAAATCCATTCATGCCGTATAATTTAAAAAAACATTCTTCTCATACTTTTGCTGAAAAAGTCAAAAAGTACCTCATATGGTAAACAAAAGAAAGATTCCTTCCATACGACGTGGTAAAAGTAAAAAGGGGTAAAAATGACTTTAAACATACATGGAAGAATACTAAACATTTTATGATTTTTTTTAGAAAACATGGACATGGATGATAAAAATAACCCCATTAAATACTTACGAATAAACAATGTTGGATAAGAATGAGACTGGAATAATTATCCCTTACCTTAGGTCTGATATGCTTCGTACGTATCCAAACCTCCTCTTCCTCGACGCACCTCCATTAAACTTCTTCTTAGGGAACTAGAGTTTGTATTTTGAGAAGACCAAAACCTCCAAAATGTTTCTAGGGAAGTGGAGAAGAGAAATGGGTAAGGTTTGGCTGAGCTTCAAGGCTCAAAAGGGTGTGAAGAGAAGAGGGAAGGGGTGCCCTTTTTATAATGGAGGAGAGGGGCACCTTTGGTAAAACATAAAATATTATTTTATAATAAAGTCATATTCGGTTTTTAATAGCCCCAAATTGATTTATTTCAAAGCTAAGGTTGGGATGGGTCGAAATCCTTTCAACCAATAGGTTTTAGACAAGTTTAGGTTACTATTTTAACCTTATCATTTAGATTTAACTCTAAGTTAAATGATTTAACTTTTACCGTGTCTTTTTGTTTTCTTACACTAAATGGTTAATAAACTTACTATAACAAGCCAAAATAACCCCAAGTGGTTCATTATTAATATATATAACCTTATCTAAGTCATTTGGCCGAACCTTATATTTTTAGGAATAATATAATATTTATTTTAAAAACTATTTTTTGTCAATTTTGACAATATTTGGTACTTGATTTTTGTGAAAATCATAACAGCATGATTAGTTAGAAAAAATTTAATTAAATCAATACTAAAATGTCATATTAACCTAGAAAATTAGTGTAATTCATAAAAAGTCTAAAATTACATTTATTTGGGTATTTATAACATCAATTATGTTAATATCTCATTAATAAAGTAATTACTGCTTCATCATTGTGTCATAAATAAATTAAATTATTTAATGACTAAAAATTATAAATAAAATACCATTATGTAGGAAATATTTTTAGATTTCTAATTAATATTTATAGTTGAATTTATCTTATATATAAGCCTATATTAAAAATGTTTTAGTTATTAAACATTGATTTTAACTATTTTAACTCTTCTTTAAATAAATTAATAATAAGTGTTCTAATATAATCCAAGTGGTCCTAAAGGGTAATATTTTATTCCTAAGGTTGTTTTTGTTCGAATTAAACTTATCCAATAGAATTAGGACATGTGTTAGGGTAATAATAATATCATTTTTACCCTTAATTACCCTATTTACTTTTAACCGTGGTAAATAAAAGTAAAAAGTTACTATTCACCAAAAATTATTTTTATCTTATTGAACCACATTTTACTCCTTGATATTAACCGCGTCTCTTGGATTTTTGAAATTCCACTCACAGAAGCGGTAAAATTAAGTTTTATGTAAATTTTCAAATTCTCCTAGGAGGTGGGTAAAAGATGGTGAAAAGTTTTATAAAAATTTTATATATCTAAAATTATTATAAATTGACTCAAATGATGTAAATTGAACTTATATAGGTATTATGTATCAATTTTGACGTAAAATAAATTTAAATAAAATAAATAATTATTTAAATAAAAAGTCGGTTTTTAAATAGTAACCCAGTGTTTTAACTATTCATAAAAAATTGAAAGTTTTCTGAAAAATCACAAGAATTCAACCTAGGCTAATTTCAATATTCCGAATCCCAAAATGAAGTCCATTTTGAAAGATAAAATTTATAAAATTTCAAAAAGTGGGTATTACTTTTCATAATGGCTAGTTCATAATAATATTATAATAATATATCATTTAGTGAAACTCAGTATTGCGTACTACACATGCTATCAGGGAAGGTCTTGATTGCATGTAATGCAAGCCAAGTCAGGGATACGTGTAGTGAAATATCTGTTTGGTGTTGCGTATAACATAATCAAAACATATTTCATTTATACATTAGACAAAATATATACTTAATGTTGTGTAGAATAATTTCACAAAACGAAATTGAAATTGTGTGTAACACAAGCCAAGAATAGTGTTTCATATACTGCAAGCTAATACGGTGTCGCGTATAGCACAAGCTAATTTTGGTGTAGTGTACAACACAAGACATAAATGAAATTAAAAAGAATAATTCTCATAAAATCTCAGGTTGTTACACCATCTACTAAGGAAAAGTACAAGGTAAGGGTTTATTTCACAATCTCTTCATTATCCGATGTTGTTTATACGTAATTATCTACTGGGACTTCTTTATCATCCACATCCACATCTCTTAAAAATGTATTTCAAAACATTTTTACTATTTACTAGACTATGGGTTAAAGTCATTTATACCCATGTTAGATTTTTTATAAAATAGTTTGAAAGGAATCTTTCCGTCGTTTTTCTAACAAGGTCCTTTTTAACCTTTTTGACAAAACTAAGGTAAGAATGTAGTTTTAACTTATACGACGGGTGCAACTATTTTCCGCCGTTATAAAATCGATGAAGCTTCCCTTACTATATTATAAGAATATTTTCAAATTAAATGTTTTCTTTTATAATTATGTGACTTTTAAATGATTTCAAAAAAAGAGATATTTCTCTCAAATAGTTTTGATTTCATCTATGTCAACATCCTTTGATGGATTTTAAGTTTATTTGAAGTTGATTTATTATGATACAAAACTTTCATATTGTATTTAAGGGTTTGTAATATGTTTAACTGTGGATGTGTTATTTTTATACCATTCATGGTTTATGGAGAAATTATTTACATTTCATATGTTAGTTTTAATACGAATGTTTATGTTATGTTTAAACCTGTTCATATGAGGAATGCATTGGACTTAGTAAGTGATGGGTGGAGCCCGCTATAGCTCCTCGATTCATGGGTAGGTCTCATGAGACAAACTAGTGTCTTGGCACGAGGCCTTGGCAAAATCTTATTTGTAGTCTTGGCACGAGGCCTTGGATACGTGGTTATGATAGTCTGACATTATGCATTCCATCATTATAAAAGTGGTTATTGATATTGTATGTGATTATTCGACTAGTATAATATCCATATGAATAAGTAAATGGCATTATTTTAATTTATTTTTTCCATGTTATGCTGAAGTTCAAGTTTAAAAGGATTTTGTTTTAGTTAAGCATTACCTTAAATGTTTATGTTTATTTAAGAAAGTTTCCACTATATTGTTATCCTTACTGAGCATCTAAGTTCACCCCTTTCAATGTTTTATTTTTCCCAGGATGTGAAGAAGTATTTTATGAATGACCTGTAGGGATAGTATGAGAGAATATGAAGACAAGATTTTGTTGTAGTTTTTCACTTTATTATGTAATGTAAGACTTATGGATGTATCTAGTGTTTCCAATGCTACTAAACTAATCGGTCTTTCGAGACATGATCTTTTTTTATCATGCCAATGTTGTGTAATAATGCACCAAATCTGGGTAACTGGGGTTGGGGCGTTACAGTTGGTATCAGAGGAAGTTTAGTACAAACCTTGTAAGCTAGATTTAGATAAACTCTGATTAGATCACATATACCTAAGATGGACTTCGAGGATTAGTGTAGAATTACCTCCTTGAATTTTGGTATTGTATATATTTTGTGAGTTTTCTGAGCAATACATCCCTGTCTGGATACGAGCAGGTAGAGGCGGCTCTAGCACAAATGTACCTAGTGCTAAAACCCTAAAACAATGCTTTGAGCAAGATTCGAATGGGAACTGGTGCACGACAACGGGCCTTGCTGCACTCTTGGTTATGAAACTCCTGGGGGATATGCTTAGGATAATTCTCATTTTCTTTACAAACCATTATGAAGGGTTTATGAGTATATACTTCCTCAAATAAGAAATTTTTATGATTATGGATTATATCTATAAACCGTTCAATTTATGATAAGTTTTTTACAAGTTTGGATTTATGTATTGAGATTTATAAACTCATCTAGTGTATGCCATTGTTTAGAAATGATGCCTAGTGGAAGAAATGGAAACCGTATCAATGCACACACTCCATGTAGGGATTAACCTCCTGCTCAAGATAATTATAGTGGTTCTGGTGATGCAACTGGTGCTGATCAGCTAATCACCATACTGGGACAACTCACTCAGGTTATGAATAATAACCTTACCTGTATAGAGCATCTCGATCCACAGTGTGAAGGATCAATTTTAGATCGCTCCATGAGGCAACAAACACCAACATTCAATGGGGGGACAAATCCACTAGTAGCTGAGCAATGGATAAGTTCCCTAGAGAAAATATTTCAGGCTTTGGGGAGTAATGAAAGGGAAAAGGTTATCATGGCAGTTTACCACCTCACTGGAGATGCTGATCATTGGTGGTCATTAATTCAAAACACAAAGGAAGATGAAGAAGTATCAAGTATGGAATGGAGGGAGTTTAAAGAGATTTTCTTAGAAAAATAATTTCCTCATGACCATAGAGAAGATATGGAAAGACAATTTCTCAGTCTAAGGCAAAAGGAGGATGAGAATGTCGCAAAGTATGAAGCCGACTTAACAAGGTTAGCGAGGCATGAAACAGATTATATACATAACCTGAGGAGTAATATTGATCGTTTCTTTGATGGGTTAAAACCATTTCTCCATCGAGCATTAGTCTCACAATCCTTCTCGTCATACAAAGACATTGTCTCATGTGCTATAAAGACAGAAAATGAATTCTCTAAATCTTATGAAAATAAAGTAAAGAAAGAGAAGAAGAGAAAGGTGGAACAAGAGATAGATAAAGGGAAAAATGGAAAGAAGGATTTTACATTATGTGATAATTATGGGAAGAAATACCCTAGTACTTGCCTAAAAGGAATGGGAGTTTGTTATAAATGTGGAGAAAAAGGTCACCAGGCTTGTAATTGCAAGGGAAAGAAATATGCTGTCAATGTTGAATGATACAATTGTAGAGAAATGGGGCATTATGCGATTGAATGACTTAAGCTCAAAGAAAACTTACCTCAGAAAAGGCCAAGGGATCAAGACCAATCTTATGCTGTTACTACAGTTGAAGTGTAATAATTAATATATTTGTGTTTTTGGAATCAAGGATTGTATTCTGGTTATAAGAATAATGTGATATATATAAGGATTGTACTGAAGTACTTGTTGTTTTCATTAAGGTTTTATTATGACTAAGGTAATCATATTTTCATTATGTGACAATAAGATAAACTTTACTTTGTCTGGGGAATCAGATGTGACAATTGATTTTGGAATTTAGATACCTTTTACAGAGAGTCTGGATAGAGGTACTTTGGATAACTATAATGTTTGGAGTGGATTAAGTTGAACATTGGATAGTATTATTTAAGGTTAAAATAAGTCTTATGATCAATTTTTTGAATATTATGATACTATATTTTTAGGAAAAGGACAACCTGTAGGTCGGGCGATAACCCGTCACATCAGACAAAGCTACAGGAATCTAGCCTACAACTATAGTGAGACATGCCTTTATTACCTAACACTAGCCTGTAGGAAGTCCCTGGTCATTACAAAGTATTTTTCTTCATTTCAATGGTATATGTTAATGTTTGGATCCTTATACGATTTGGATAAATATAATATTTTTGAGTTCTATTATCTTTTGTAGTGAAAGATGAGTTTGTGGTAGAAATTAGTTGGAGGATGAAACTCTACTTGTCAAGTATATATATATATATATATATATATGTATATATATTTCTCTTATTATATGAAGAAACTAATTCATAAACATTAGGTAAGGGATCTTAAAACAAAAAATGTGTTATTCTAAAACCTTATGTTTTGTTTAACCAATGATATTTTAAATCATCATAGATTGATGGCTTTGAGGCCCTCAATTCTACAATTGTTTGTGACTGATGACCTCAATCGCTCCCTATAAATATTTAAATTTTCCTGCAATTATGTGTCTCCAATTTCCACCAATGTTCTCCAAATATAGATCATAATTTGGTGGTGACCCTTTCATTTCTCTTTTCCTCTTATTAAGACTAAATTTTATTCACCCAATTTTTGATGTGGGTTTTCCCACAAAGATATTTTCTATTTTCAACCTTTTACTTTCAAAGAACAATTTCAAATTGTGAGGACACAATTTATTGAAGGAGGGGAGAATGTAACACCCCAAGATTCTACGGTACGTTTCCCTTTGAATAATGCAATAGCTTGCATTGTACGCAACTTCAAGATTCTAACACACCGCGACCAATCAAAGTAGCCGTTATGAATAGTAATACCCACTTTTTAAAATTTTATAAATTTTATCTCTCAAAATTGACTTAATTTTTGGATTTGGAATATAGAAATTAGCCTAGGGTAAAATTTTGGTACTTTTCGGATAACTTTTATATTTTGATGAATAGTGAAAATTACTAAATTTTAATTAAAAACAACTTTTTTAATCAAAATAATTAATAGTGATAAATTATGAATTTGAGTGGTTTTAAAGTATATTTAGAATATATTTTTACCATTTAATACAATTTTGGTCATTGTACATAATTTCACATTTAAACCGGACATAAACAACTATCAATCTTTTGATAGTTATTATCTCTTAAAAACACGCTTTTTGTTTTAACAACGGGAATTAATTTTAAATTAATTTCTTCTACTTATGTGTTTTGAATTTAGAAATATGGATTCCATATTTGGAATCTGGAGGTCCAAATTGTGTTAATAGGTAACTTTTATTTTTAGACATTTTGAATAATTACTTCGGTAAATATTTTATTTACCATGGTTAAAGGGTAAATTCGGTAAATAAGGGTAAAAATAATATTATAATAATATTAATTTACCCTAAAACGTGTCTTTACCCTATTTTTTGATACATGTACGACCATGGATATCTTTGGGTCGATTTTGGGACCCCATGGAGCCACTTGTAGGTGATAAGGACACTTTATATTAATTAAGATAAAGTAAATACAAAAATGACATAAACATATATCTTATAGAAAAATAATTTTTACATAGAGTTATATATGTTATATTTTTGACTATAAATATTCATTAGAAAGATAAAATGATTTAATACATAATGATATTTTATTTATAATTTTTAGACATTGAATAATTAAATTTTTTTATGACACAATAATGATGCAGTATTTTCCTTATTAATGAAAGAATCAAACAATTGGTATTATAAATGTTAAAATAAATATAATTTGAAAGTTTTTACGACATACATGATTTTTATTGGTTAATATGAAATTTTAGGATTGATTAAATGAATTTTTTTCTAATTAATAAAGTTTTTATGACTTTAAAAAAAATCAATTATTGAATAGTGTCAAAATTGACATAAACGAGTTTTTAAAACAAATATTATATTATTAATTGATATTATATTCATAAAAATCTATGTTTTGGTCAAAGGACTTATATCATGATAATTGTATCATTAATGGACCACTTGGGGGTCTCTTGGATGTATATAGTAAGTTTATTAACTGTATAATATAAAAATACAAAGTGACATGGTAAATGTCAATCTAATTAACTAAGAGTTAAAACTAAACGATAAGGTTAATATAATGACCCAAACCTGTCCAAAATCTATTGGATAAAAGTATTTCGACCCATAACCACCCTATAATTTGAATAATCCACTTTTGATCCATTAGAAACCGAATATGAATTTCTTATAAATTAATACTTTAAGTTTTTCCTAAAGAGCCCCTCCTCCCCATTATAAAAGGATAAAACTTCTAACCAATTCTTCACACCTTAAAAGACTTTTTGTTCAACCAAAACCTACCCAAATACTCTCTATAATTCCCTCACTTCAACCTAGAGGCCTTATTTTGATCATAAAGTCAACCTAAGGATCCCTTTTGATCAAATCAAAAGGAAGAACCCAAATAAGATGTAATGTTTTCACCACCCTTTTTCAGGTTCCTTTCTTCTTCAACTTCTTCTTAATTTGTTATTTCCCATTTTAAAATAATAAATCCAGTATATTATATATACTATGATGTTATTATAAATATGTTACAACCATATTCAGTATTCTATCCATCCTTTGAATGACATGTCACCATACGTGCGTACATACGACTTATCATCTCCACGTCGTGGTGTAATTGTTATTAAAACATTATTATTTGGATGGGTATAATAATGATGTGTAATTCATGTAAATAATAAATATAACATTATAATTATTCTGTATATATGATATATTATCCAATTATATATTATTTTAATATCAAAAGAGTGATATTGTTGCTCGTGCATATGTACGGACTACCGTCTCCACAAACGCGATGATAATGATTATCTATTTTTATCTTATGCGGTGATCCATTTTGGTTGATCACATTTTTTGTGTTAATTGATTTAGTTCATGATGCAATTTTATAGTATATGGAAGTGTGATTAAACCCATTTTCCTTCTATGGGTTCATTATTCTATAAAAATTGGATGACTTTAATTCGAATGATTTATAAAGACCATTTCATTTCTATGGGATATTTATGATGTTACAAGTGAATTATTTTGAATTTTAACATTTATGTATGGATTAATGATATGTGTGGAACTATATCACCCTCTAATTCATTGGTTAAATGTTTATATCTCATGAGGCATATGTACGTAATCACATTTTAGTTGATCAAAAATGTGGATTATATATTATGACTCATGATGGTGATGTATCCTTATACCTATGTTTGTTCCATAATTATCTACCATTACATGTTTCTATTATATGTTGAATTTATAAGATATATATTTCTATTCTATGATAAATGAATATGTTATGTTTTTATTAGGAACCATGATTATTTTTGATGTTTTTAATACCTTTTTATTATGAGTCATGTTATATCAATTTTTTATGCCATGATTAGTTTATGATCCTGGATTTTATGGGTATGTTTCTATTATTTATGTTCATTAATTATTATTTGTTCACATAACCTTTTTTCTCATCACATTCTTACAGAATTTCACTGATTGTTATCTCACATTTTACCCTTACTAAGTATTTGATAAAACCCCTCTCTTACCAGAAAACCCAGTCAGAGGCAAGCATACGACCATTTATTAAATAAAAGAAAAACCAACAAGCCAGTACACCACAGTGAAATAACAATTACAGATCATACTAGTCCGACCCATCACTAACCCCATGATATATTTCATCCTCTTCAGTAGCCGACTCCCATTCTGAGCTATCATGATTTCGCAAAATCGTGGCGTACATCCTTCTAAGGTTTAACTTCTCCAAAGAGAGAAGTTCCTTAGAAGACCGCGTATCCTAGCCTTCCCCCACAATGGAAGACCTGGTAGCCATTTGCTTTGGTAGATAAGAATAGTCCCTCCTTGGCCTTCTCTGTGGTGGGGCAGTCATCACTTCCTCATTCCCAGGAACCTTTCTTTTCTCACCCTAGACAACATCACTGTAGGAAGCCCAGATCATACCACTTTCATTTTCTTTATCACTATCAAGACAATCCCCCCAATTTCCAGAAATGTGCACATGAAACCCCTCTCTTATGTTTTCCATTTCCCAATGGTATGAATATGGGGATTTCAAGTGTTATTTTTAGAGGGATTTTTGGAGTTTTATTATTATGTAGGAATCTTCATGAGTATTTTTAAATAATATATTTATATAAATAATCTCCCAAGACTCTAAAAAATTGGTTCTTGGAAATTTGTGGCTATTTCTAAGATAAATGGATTATTTATGTAAAATTATAAATTCTATGTGTATTTTTGTCTCGGGTCACATAAGTTGGTATCAAAGAAAAGTTTAGTTAATTTTCTGTGTTAGTTTACTTATTTTGGGAATTTCATTGAGAAAACTTTAGTGAAAACCTTGGGATAACTCTATGGGATAAGTTTTAGTATAAGATAACATCCAAAAAATTTTGTGAGGTAAATATTTTGTGGTTTTACTTATAATTGAATCCATTTATAGATGTTGGAATGTTAATATGGTTACAAATATATTATCCAAGGGTTAATCACATAGAAGAAGGCCGGTATATTATTAACTCAATCCCCACTTGGTGTTCGATGATTCAGACTTTGTCTGGATGCCAAGCTTGACACTCCTGGGAGATATGTTTTAGTTAATCTAAATTATCTTTATAAACCATTATGATTTATTTGAATATGTTTAATTTTGAGTACAAAATATCTAATTTATAATGGATAACCTATATTTAATACTAAATTTTAATAAGATAGTGTATAGAAAAAATATTTGAATTATTTCTTATATTCTTGTAGTTTCCCCTCCACACATTTATTAATTTAATTAATGACATCCCCACATTTTCATTAATAGAGTTTAATTGATGGAATGAGGAGGAACCATGTTGAAAATAGTAGTGATTGATAATACAATGATTATCCAAATGAACTACCAATTGAGATGAGAGGAGGTGTTCAACACCTTATAGTTATACTCATCGAACTATCACAAGATATTCATAATAATAAAACTATGTTGAGATATAAAATACACCAAGGAATGAGAAAACTTATATTTGGTATTTCATGTGTGGAAATAAAAACTATATCAGTGGAACTCCTAATTAACTTACTGTACAATAATTAATCAATTTTATGGAAGAAATATTTTATGTTCTCTAAAGCTCAGAGAAGGATAAGATCAATTTTGATACCTATCATTGGAAAGGATTTGATGAACAATGGTGGAATTTAATTAGTAATAAAATATAAAATAATTAAGTACAAATTATATAATGATATAAGTTCAATAAAGTATTATTTATCAAAGAATATTCACAAAATCTTCACATGAAAATGGATCGAGAATTAATAGGGGTGAAAGAAAAGGAAAAGGAATCTATTGGAAACTGTAAAGAAAACAACATGAGACTTATGAGGTACAAATTTTCTTAAATATGAAACTATTAATGAAATACCATACATTTAATTGGTGTCTTAAAACTATGTCTTTGAAGGGTATTATCCATAAGAGAGACTTTATATGTTATAAAGGATTGATTGTTGTGCACTATTAGTGGGGATGAAAACTAGGGATTATAATTATTCTGGGGACAAGAAAAGGAATAAGGAACTTCATTAAAGTCTGATGATAAGACACATGTGGGAAAAAATGGTCAACTAAAACATAATAATAATGTTTGAGAAAGAACTTGGGTAATTACATCAAGGTATTTATGAAGTTTTTAATGCGTGGTAATCATGCCCACATATCTCACAACTTTCAAAACAATGTAAGAAGTATAAATAACAAAAAATAGGAGAAGAATAACCAAACAAATGAAGTAAAATAACATAAATAATTTATAATCCATGAGTTTGGGAATTATTAAAATTAATTCCCCATCCCTAGAGATATTTTAGAGGATAGACCCCAAAATCCACCTAAACCAATGGAAAAAAGGGAGATCATATGCCATCACTACTATAGAGACGTATCATGATAATAAATTATTGAAACATATATTAAATCTCCACCCCAAATAATAAAATTCCTTGTATTATCCATTTTTTTGATATTATTTCATATCAAAATTGTTTTCAAATAATATTGATTTACCACCCCAATATTTGGATGTTAAAGAATTTTTGAAAAAACCTAGAGGCACAATGATTTCATATAAGAAATATAACTCTTCTCTAATTATTATTTGTGGTAATATATTTCCTAAGAATGTAATCCTTACATCCTTTATTGAATTTTAGGTAATACCTCTATCTCCTTGAACCCGAACTCCTTGATCTAGATCTATAAAAACATTATTTATATATTCACATTAATAATGTATATAATAGTCAAGTTATACCCATCCATAATTATAAAATAAAAAATGTTTATTAAATATTTTACATATAAAGGATCCTTTCAGGTTTATAGATTATTATAATTATCACACAACATAAAATGATAAATCCCACATTCATTAAATTAAATATTTTTTTACCATTATATATAAAAAAACTTAATCCAAGATAAGTCTTCAACATTACCCATAAATTATTTCACATGTGTTTTCCTTTTAAACATGTATCACGTAATGATTTAATCTATAAACTTGTGAAATGGAAACATAAGAAAGGGTCATATCAACTAATTTGTGAGGGAAAGATATAACTGAAGTAATCATGGAATAAATGTTATGGGAATTGTATGGAAAAAACATAAAGACCAAATCAACAAGATACCGAGATAATATAATATCCATGATAAAAATGAAAACATGGATATCAATAATACTAATTCATGCAAATGGAATGGATAATTTAAAACATAAAAAATACTTTTAACACTTTCTTCCATGAAACATTACATGTCTTCAATATCACCATAAAGACATCTAGAATAATTGGTAAGACATTCACTAAATACCCAATCCTATTATGTCTCATGATAGCTGTTGATGAATAAAGGGGATATATAATTCTAGAACCCACACGACACCTTATTAAGTCCAATTCATTCCTTATTAGAGTCACCAAGATCATTCATATAATTCCTTAAAAACCTAATTATGGATTAAAACTTAGAAATACATATAATGAAGAATACAAAATATCAATAAATGATCAACCATAATTGGAAGTCAATAATCATCATGAATGCCAATAATTTTCCCCATGTTTATAAAACAGATAAAAAATCATAATCCATCCCGAGAAACAATTTTTATGCTCAAAAAATACACGATAAAATTTTAATTGACCATCCATATTGGAATGACAATATGATTAATGCTAATACATATCCCAAAGTTAATAAAAGTGATAGTATGAGCATAAATTATCTGATGGAGGAATGTGGATGTCTAAAAAATAAATATTAAAAATGAAAAAATCATCCATATTAATAAAAACATAAGGAACTCCACTTTACCCCGTGTAAATATAATAACATTCTTTTTAGGTGAACATCATTCAATATGAATTATTTAAAATTTGATGTTCATGATGTATAAAGAAACAAGTATAAAAATAAGTAAATACATGAATGGAATTATCATGATCCATACTTATAAATAATGTGGTTGGTTTCAAATGAAAACATCCTATTAAAAAAGAGTAAATATATAAATATGTTGACCTATATGAAAAACATGATTGAAAAAGAATTCCTAAATGATATCACCTATGGGTGGATCCAGGATTGAATTGTTTGTAATCGTGAGTTAATTACCCCTAAATGAAAGCATATATATATATTATAGGATAAATTATGAATCATAAACTTTATTAGGTTAAATACCTTCAAAAAATTTAATGTAAATTTATGTGAATACTTAAAATATATTTTAGAATTTTTTTTAACGTTGTTAAAAAATATGAAATTACATTTATCTTTCAAAGGTAAATTTCAAAAAATGTGATGTTAATGATTTTTATAACCTATACTTTTAAAAATAATATAAAATAATAGTTCCTTGAAAATACATAAGTTATTTCTTGGAGAAATGTGAAGAAAAAGACAAATCATGTGAAAGTGAAAGGAAACCCACTTTTTAATATTGTAAAAAAACCACTGTTAAATACCCACATTAAAAAATGTGTACTGAAAAATTCATTATAAAAAAAATTCATTTTTCATTTATTATTATTAAGTTTTACAATATATTTTTGTGGGAGAACCTATCAAAGGGAGAATAGTTTTTAAGATAAAACACTATAACTGATTGAAGTAGATTTTAGTTACAAAAAAATTCTTACAATTGGGAAAACAATTGTATGAACAACTAATTGATTAAGGGAAAAATATTTAGATTATTAAATAAATGAAATAAATGTACTATTATTAAAAAAACATTAATGTTAATTGAATAAAACATTCATATTAAACACTTTACTAAACATGAAATGTGTGTTGAAGAATTAGAATTGAGGCTAAGAATAATATTTGGGCTTTAGTAACACATTAATAAAGAACCCATGAAAGAGAGGGATTGAAATTTTATATTAAATGAATATATTAAAATATAATTTCTAATATTATATCTAAAATAGGAATTATATTCAACACATAAATTAAATTAGGTGAAAAATACAAAAGATGCCTCGAACAGGGGAATTTGAGATGAAAACCCATTATCTTGATTACAAATTTAATTAATCACACTCTATTCTGGTAAAAAGGAAAGATAAATAACATAATAATATATTTAAAAACCTTAATAATAAATATTACGCTTTTATAATACTTATTATAATTTTTTATCATGTGTATATTAATTATTTATAGCGTATTATGACAATCGATTTTTTGATAATTAACTATATTGTGCATGTTTCATAAATGTAGCATTATTACCTATCATTTTATATCAAGTTAAAAATTGTTATTTAATATAATATTATATAATAAATAAACTATATGTATTTAAAATGTTCTTATTTCCATCTATATGTGTTTTTTTCACATTATGTGAAAACCAAATTGATAACTTCTTATTTCAATACTTCTGGTGGTCAAACATGAATTATTGATATTAAATTATATACCTTATATATATTTTTGAAATAAAAAAATTACTTATTTTATTTTAATCTTGTAATAAAACTTTTATTCATTTTTTCATAGTCATCCATGCTTGGATTTTAATGTATTGTTCATGTAGGTTGTTAAATCAACCCAAAATTGAAAACACTTTAACTTGTTGGGTGAGTTTGATTAAAGAAGTGTTTACTCAAGGTTAATATTATTATTATGTAAAAATATAAATATTATTTTTATGTTTTTTTGATGGTAGAGAAATTATGAATATTTTGGATAAATAATTAAAAACTATATGAAAAATGAAAAATGATTCTTTGTTGAGGTGTTAGTACACAAACCGAAATGATTGACGTACCCATTTTTCTAAGTGGAGGAAAATTATTAAATAGGGATTGTAAAATTAATATCACAGCATATAATTATATTAATGACAATAATTTCATCATATTATTATGGTGATTAAATATTTTTAAGAGTTTGTCTAAGAATAAAAACACAATAAGAAGATAATACTAACATCAGAGACTTGATATTTCTTTGGACGTCTCTTTAATATTGATTGGATTAGGATAATTATGGGTTACCATGGGATTATTTCATGGTACAAGGTTATAGGTAGAGTAAAATGTATTAGTTTTAAGGAGGTATTGGATGGTGAAATTTGTCAATGTAGGGTGGAAGTGGTATGCTTTTATAAGTTAAATAAGGGGATCTTTTAGAAACAGCTTTAAATTATTTAATAACATGATGTTATTTTCAAGGTAACGAGGCTAAAAAATGGTCACAATTATATGGTATAAATGTTTTGTATTATCCAAATCAAAACCATTAAATCTAGTCGGTGATTTTAAAATGTTCTATCTTTTTTACACCAGGTTAAACTCAATTTACCAGTTTTATTTTGGCTGTAATAATTAATTTCTTCACATTTTGTAATTACTTGAAAAGTGTAATAAAAAATTGACTTATTAATTAATATTAATATTATTATTTTAATTTTTAAAATCATTTTAAAAAATGAAATATATACAGGAAGAAAAATTTGATTTTAAAATAAAAACTCTTAAATGCATTAAATAGTTTTTTTTTTGAAAAATAATGTTTTTTTAGATTTTAAATTTACATATGTGATAAAATTATAATGTATATTAATTTTAAATCTATAAAATTAATTATTATGAAATTATTAAACATTTTGGGTCCTCCAAGGAAATATAATATAAAACCTTACATTGAAAATGCTTGATTTAGAGAGAAGAACAAAAATAACTTTATATGAAAGTATCATTTTATGTTAGTTATTAAAATGATTGGATTTGGTTTTATATGTACAAATAATATTTCAAAATTTAAAATGTTACTCATTAATTTAATATTTTTATTAATTTTATTGTTTTTAAATCTTTTAGGATACGATGACGTAATGAAAAAATCATGGAAATAAAACATTTCATAAATTATTCATTTTTAGATTAAAACCATCATTTTATAAGAGGATAACAAATTCATACTAAGTAAATTTGGATATGAGGAATTAAATTTTTCTTAAATTATTATTTTCAAATTAAAAAATCTAAATGTTTAATTTTTTGATAAAAAAATAAATTAAAATTAAAATCTATTTTTATTATAAAATTTAATTTTAAAGTATTAATTTTTATAATTGTTTTTCATATCTTTTGGTAACTATTGTTGTTAAAAAATTATAAATATCAAACATAATTTATAAGCAATAAACATTTTAATGAAATAGAAATGTATGTCACATAAACTCCAATTTTTAAAAAATAAATTTTCTAAACAAAAAATGTTCTTATTAGAAATTATAGGTAAACTAATTTATTAACATTCATAATAAAAATTAAAATTATTTTATATATACATGTAATTCATAAAGGGGTTATTCTTATTATTTCTGACTAATTCAACTGAAATATTCTTAATATTACAAACCTATCACAATTTCTTTTTAGTTTTGTGATCTATATGGTTAAATTTATCAAAAATAGTTTATTATTTATAGGTAACAATATATTATCATTTTTAAGTATTATATTTTCCCCCGCTATATGAATTACATCATCACAATTATACTCATAAGATCATTATAATTTCTATTAGGAACTCATAAATAACCATACCCCATTGATGATCAGGGTTTTATTTAGGACGTGCAATGATATTTATCTATATGAAAATTTATTATATATAATTTATAAAGAGATACAACCAATTAATAATTTCACATCAATTATATAAAGGAAATAAAATCTTTCTTCATAATGAATATATTCCCTAAAACACTAAAAATAATTTTAATAACATTCACACAATGAGTGCTACTTATTTATAACACAATATCAAGTAGTTGGGGAAAAAATACGACTTGAAACACTAGAAAATATTGACTAAAAAGTCACTATAAAATTCATTAGTTCTTGTTTCATCAGATTTGTCTTATTTTCAAGGTTGTTGGTGACTACTTATTTCATTTTCCCTAGAGTAGGTCCATTTAGAAAAATAATTCCCCACTTTAAGAAGATTTAAGAAAATAATTTTTATAGCATCTCTCTTTCCCTTATACATCTGTATCTAATAACCCGTATCGGCATTAATATAGAATTTTCCTATCCATTTTGGGAAATTTCTCCCACACATCCTCCCACAAATTGAAAAATTCAAAATTTATTCTTTTTTCCTTCATCATATTAATAATTTGATCATTCAATGGACTCTATATTTGTATTCATTTGTGTGTTTGGGACTTCTAATATGTTCACATTGTTAACCATATTTCATGATAGATGGTTTGATATAATAACATTTTTTTTCACTCTGGCTCCCATTCTAATGGGTTGTTCATTAAGGTATTCTATGCATTGCATATCACACCCATGATTGCTTCTATTTCCATCCTTTACTAAAAAAAAGTGTTAACATGTGTGATAATAATTATAAGATAATTAACATTAATAATGATAGGAATGTTCAACCATAATATATATCACTTTATAATACTGTCATGTTTTCATATAGTTCTTATAAACCAACCTATATTAGACTCAATTCAACCTAGATTAATTAGAGTTATTATTTCCCTTATTTTATAATGCACTACTTAAAAAAGTTATCTAAATTACCATTTCCATAATTAAAATATTCTAGACCAAATATTCATTAAAAGTTATGCTCTCAAAACATGGCTTATACTTCTTCAAATATTAATAGTCATCACTACAATCATATACCCAAGTATGTATATTCCCGAATTATATACTCTCAATAAAATACCATTGAAAAAACTATTTTAATATCCATAAAATTAAACCAAAATAATATTATATATTCATTAGAAAATTAACTCTATCTTCATTAATAAAAAGTTATTAACCACTAGTTCATATATTCCCAATAAAATCATGATATATCATGATCCCAAAAATGATTTGAAATTATTAAAAAATATCTTGAATAAATTATCAATCCCAAGGATCTCAATTAATATATAACATACTTATTAAAACTAAATCCACTCTTCATTATCTCAAAATCATGTTTATATTAAACTTAAGAGTTATACATAATTTAATAATGTGTTCTTAAATAGTTATTCACCAAAATATAACCTCTCCCTAAAATTATTTTTCAAGGTTATTAATACCATTTAGTAAATATTTCTATGAATTTAAATTAAGAATAATAAACAAAAACTCTTAAATGTTTCACGTAGTACTATTAATTTTTAAAATATACTATAATATCATTGATAAATATAAATCAATTAATATAATATCTAATAGTTTCATGATTATTAAAATATAAATCTCCCCACTTTAGGTAATACTGTAACACCCCAGGTAAATAAAGAATATGATATTTTCATATTTATCCATATTGTGAATAAAATATTAATATTACTTTAAATGGGACTCTATGCTCGATGACGTACCCAATATGCAACAACAAGTTTCTTGGGAATCTTACGTTGCACTCTAATAATAAAATAATATTATTTTAAATGGAAGTTAATGCCTAACCGTTGTAATGGCGGGAATGAAAGGAACTAACTAAAAAATTATTATATATGTTTGTCAAATATTTTTACTTTTTACAATAAATTTTAGAGGATTAAAAATGCGAATGAATCCAATTTTAAGCGTAAACATTCTAATATTCTTTAAAAGGTCGATTAACCGTCTTTTGATGGAGAACCTCTTTTAAATCCACTTTTTTACAATTTTATGTGTTATATTTGACAAAATAAAATTCTTATTTAGAATCGGGACATCAAAATTTACTTTGTGTAAATTTTTGGTATTTTTCCGATAAAGTTCATTTTTTTAATGAATAGTGAAAAATGTTGTATTTTAATTCAAAAACTCTTTTTAATATAATTTATTTATATGATTAGATTATCTTTTTAATTGGTTTTAAAGTGAAATTAGAATATATTTTTACCATTTAATCCAATAGTGGTCATTGGAATTAATTTCACTTTGAAATTGGACTTAAACTAGTGTCAATCTTTTAATAGATATTGTTTCTTAAAAACACACTATTTGTTTTGACAGCGGGAATTGATTATTAAATTAATTAATACAACTTATATGTTTTGAATTTTGTAAAATAGATATCATTATTTAATTTGGAATATAAAATATAGCTTATGGTGAATTTTTGGTAATTTTCTGAAAAACTTCAATTTTTGATGAATAGTGAAACCACTAAGTGGTAGTTAAAGAAACTGATTTTTCGTTTAAATGAAACTTTACCACTTCTGTGTTTTGAATTTCAAAAATACGACATACATGGTTGTTATTAAGAAGTAAAATGTGGTTCAATGGGATTAAAATAATTTTTTTCTTGAATAGTTACTTTTAAGTTTTTAATTGCGATTAGAGGAAATTAGTGTAGTTTAAGGTAAAAAATAATGTTTTAATAATATGAAATGACCTAGAAACATATCCTAACCTTATTGGATGTGTCATGGACGATGAAGAAAATCCATGGGTTAACTTGGGGACCCCATGGAGCCACTTTGGTAGGAAAATGACATTAATAACTTTTTATTTAAAGTTAAAATAAAAATGTCACAAACATGAGTTGTTTTAATAAAATAATTCTTAAATGGGGTTATACAAGTCAGATTTTTGACTATAAATATTCATTAGAAAGATAAATATATTTCCTACATCATGATAGTTTTTTTATAATTTTTAGATATTAAATAAATTAATTTATTTATGACACCATGATGATGCAGCGATTACCTCATTATTTAACAATTTAAATAAAATGAAAAGATAATGTAAAATCTAAGCCCTAAACATGTCAAAAACCTATTGTATGGGCGTATTTCCAACTATTATCACCTTATCATCTAAATATATAATTGTGGGACCCTTTTTATCCAAAAATCATTTTATAATAAAGTATCTTTTCTTAACTTTCCAAGAGTGCCCCCCGTCTCCTCTTATAAAAGGCCCCCTCCTATACCTCCTTACCCACACCTCTCAAGCCTTTGGTTCGGCCACTCTCTGATATGTTTGTCTCTAAACATCCCTATCTTACTCATAGAAGCCTCACTTTGGGCAAAAGTCTTCCCAACGAAGCCTTTGATCTCAAATCTAAGAGAGTTACCCGATTTTAAGGTAATGTCTTCACTTGTGTTCTTTTGTTTTATTTTGCTTCTCCAACCCCCTAAAATCTTTTTATTAATTTCTTTTGTAACAACTACAGTATCTTAAATATACTAGGATGTTTTTATAAGAATCATTCGAGCTACACTTAGACACACCTACATCTAATGGTTAAAGAACATACTGTTTCTGTGGTTGGTGAATTTCTGCCTCACGAAACGATGATTGTTCAATCTTCTTTTAACACCTTTAATGGTGGCCATTAATATGTCACTATATTTATATATGATATATATTATGTTTATTTTATCCTTATTCTTTTGTATTTTTCATTTGTGGTATACCTTTATGGCTTCCATTATGGGTATACGCGATATCTTCATTTTAGGAAGTGCGGACTACCGCCCCCTCAAAGTGATTTGATTCATTAATGCCATATGTGGGACGTATAAGGGATGGAATTAATGGTATTACATATCATATCCTACTGGAATTATAATATACCTTTATATCATTATTATTTAATTCCATTGAATAAAAAAAGAAAAAGAAATGAAAGTAGTGTTCATGCATACGTACGGCTTACCGTCTCCATGAACGGTACATTTCATTTCTTATCTCCAAATGTTATGTACTATTATAAGTACATATATATAATGTATATATATGTAATATATTACATCTAAATGAAGGATATAATTCTGAAATTATAATATATATATATGTCTCATTTTGTTTTAATTCCATTAATATGACAAAAAAATGAAAGTAGCGTTCATGCGTACGTACGGCCTACCGTCTCCATGAACAATGATTTTAATTTTTTTATCTCCAAATGATATGGAATAGTATAAAATGAATATATAATGGATATATATGATATTTAAAAGATAAATAATATTCTGGATATGATGTACCAATAACTACATGGAAAATTATTTTCCAACATGTTCGATTTTTACTAATGTACCGAACATCGACAAAAACGTCTGATATGAACTCACTTTATTAACCAATTATTACAACATTATAATATGTTATATTAACTGAATTATAATATTTAAATTAGGTCCTTAAGAAATTATAAATTGACCAAAGTTTATTGTTCAGGAGATTAAATAACGATCGAGTCATGTCGGACACGAGGTAAGAGAACCTACCTCTCTCTTTCTTTTTAAGTACACTCTTTTATGTAATTACTTTTAAGCTCATATTTCTTATGATTGGGATGTTATTTTATATTAAAATTACTGTAATTTTTATGTTCATTTGATGAGAGACCCTATTTTCTCTCATCAATCCATTTTGGATGTTTTAATTGGCGCCGTTAGGCTGCCGAAATTTCGTAAGGGGCTTTTTATCTCACCTTGTGTTTTCGTGAGATTCGTGCTACATTTTCCAATATTTTCTTTTTAGAGATGTATTTAATATCCCTTATTCTAATATTTGTGTAACATACTTTCATTTATGAGTATTTACATCAATGTTTTATAGTCTTTCTTTCATGGGGTGTACGTTTCGAAAGTTACCCAAATCGGTAAGGGAACCTTTCACCCTCCTCTTTTTAAAAGACTTCTTTTGTTATGTCTTTTAATTTTCATCTTATTATGTGGGGATATGTTATTATATATCCTTATTGCCGTAAATTTTATGTCCAATAGATGAGATACCCTTTATCTCTCTCATCAACTCTTTTTCTAAAATTTGATGTAACACCGTTAGAATGTCAAGGGAACTTCTTAACCCAATTTCGATTTCTTTGGGTTCAATATATAGTTATTGAATATGTCATCCTTTGAATATGTGTGAATGACCTTTTATTATTTTACACTTAATATCCACTTATATTTGGTGTATTTATATTTGTTGCACATAATTATGAGATTGATTTATCCTTAATTTAAGGATACCATCTTTATAGTGGATTTCATCTCAATTTACATTTCCATTGAGATTTCATTGTTGTTATGCACAAATTCACTCTTATATGGTGTATATAATGTTCTTTGGAATATTATATCATGAATACCTTTATTCTCATGATATTATAAAGTTTTTATTAAATTTTATTCCTCAATTATTGTATTCAAGTGTCTCTCATTTTGTTAAAAACCCTTTAACTAAAATGTGGTTTTAAATGTTTTAATGATTTAATCTTATAAATATTTCTCATTAATATCCATGTTTTTAAAATGGTTTTAAGGATTTATTTATATGGATATTAATGGTTTAAAATGTTAAAAGCTTCAATGTGGTATGGGACACTTTGATTTAAAAATATCTTTATTAATTGTTTTAAATGGTTTTGAAAATGGTTTTTAGAATGGATTCATTATTTCAATATCTTAAAATGTTATATTGTTATTTCAATGTGGGAATGTTATCTTTCCTTTATGCTTAAGTTATGTGCTATGATTATGTTATGGTTCTTGGGCATTGTTATGAAGATGGGTGGTTCTGTGATAAACTAAGGGCGGGTGAGCCCAGTATAGCTCTCCAATGCATTGGGTGACGCGAAGAAGTTAAACATTAAGGTTTATCTGAAGAGATTTAGAGAATATACTGTGATGGGTATTCCAAACGTAACCAAGAGGGTTACTCCCTACATAAGAATGTTATGAATGCCTAAAGTTACCTTTATTCATTATGATTTCTATGATTTATTCATGATTTGATGAGGTATGTTTTATGAGTAAAGTATGATTTCATACATGGACTAATGTTTTATTTTCATACTTTTATATCCCTTACTGAGATTTTTATGCTCATCCCAAGTTTTTGAAATGTTTTTCATAGTTCAAGTGAAAGGTTCATGATATGTTGATAGTTTCAAGGAAGTATCAAGAAAGAATCCATGTTTTATTTTAAATATGTTTTTGTTGAAGGGGAAAAACGAATACTATATTTTATGTAACCAATTTGTTTAAATGTGGAATGTAATTCATGATTTATGATCTAATTCTTTAAAACTCTAAACTTGAAAAGACCCTAAATGTGAATTATTAATTTAATTCAATATTAAGTAAGGTTTAAGGCCGGGGCCTTATAGTTGGTATTAGAGGCCGGTTTATATAACTTTAGAGGTTGGGGTATTCTCTAGGCATAAGTGACATTACCATAATGGCTAGGATTTCAGAAAGAGACCTAGTTTTAGATAAAGTGAATAAGTAAGTATATCTTCGTATTTATCTTCCTTATTAGTACATGATGGTTTTGTTGATATACTCACACTGAAATTTCTGTTTTTAGTGAATGGATGGATCTAGAAGGCACCAAAGTGACAATAGGTTTGAAGGAAACTGTGGTGGTTCTCTGATTAAGAGACTGGATGAAATGGGGGATTCAATGGGGAAACTCGTAGTTGTTCTAAACCAACTATCAAGGAGTCATGATCAACCACTTGTACCTTGGTATGTTCTGTAATGCATCATGAATGAGATGACCAATCAATGTGAAAGTTCAGGTAATAATTATTAAGGAAACCATTAGGGTTTATATGATCCTTACTTTTGAGGTAATTATGGGTTATTATATATTATGATGGAAAATGAAAGGTATGAGATAAAATTGATGTTAAAATATGTTATGATTATTTTTAAAGATTTTATCTCGTTTTGGGGAATTTTTTAAGAATTATATAGTTTTGGAAAAAGGACAACACACAGACCGTGTGACAACCCGTCACGTCGGACAAAGCTACGGGAATCGAACCCACAACCAAAGTGCGACTGGTATTTATCGCCTACCACTGGACTACGTGAAGTCCCTGGTTAGTTTGACTAATTCTTTTTAGTTAGATGATTTTAGGAATCAAGAGTAAGTTTATTTTGGGTTATCTATGGAAATGATTAACCTATCATTGAGGATATGTGATTAGGTTAATTACTTTTCAATATAAGAATTTAAGAGCAACTGATGTTATTTGGAGATAAAAGTTAATTTGTACCTTGGAAGACTATGTGGTTAAATCATTCAAATATTCGGGTTTCAATCTTAGTTTGGTTTACTTTGAATAATTTTATGGACAATTGTTTATCGAATGGTCTTCGTTGAACTTTGGGTTTTTTTGGACAAATTTTGGAGATTAAGAACAGTTTTTCTTTTTATAAAGGATTATACTTTTGTGGATTATCTGATCTCATACTAACAATTTTGGTTTTGGTTTTTGTCTAAAGACATGGGAAATATATAGTTCTATTTTTTGAATTAGGTGATTCTCAAGAAGTTTATTATAGTACTCTTAATGCGAACAAGTCTTCCTAAATACTCGTCTTTTGGAGAAAATATGAGTTTGATTAAGGAATCTAGTAAAAGTTGAAAGTCGACGTGAAAAGTAAGTATGTTTCATTATGATTTAGTTAAGCTCAGAAATAAATTCCTCAATAAAGAGTAACTTAAAACAAAAATGTTGTCTGTTAACTTTCCCTACTAGGAAATCGAATACCGTTTAACCCATCACATGTTTGTGATTTTCTTATTGTTAACTTTCTCCTAGACATGTTTACTATCACTCTCCCTCAGAACATGACCCCTTGTTTTTTTCTTCCATATCCATGTTTTCCTACATGGAATCCTAGTATGGGTTAACTCGGGTGGCTGTTGTAATTCGTTTTCTTTATTTTAAAGTGATAGTTTTACTGACTCTTGTTCCGATGTGAGATTTTCAATGAAGTTTCCAAGCCTAATTTTAAAATTGCGAGGACACAATTCCCAAAAGGGGGGAAGGATGTAACACCACAGGTAAATAAAGAATATGAAATTTTCATATTTATCCATATTGTGAATAAAATATTAATATTACTTTAAATGGGATTCTATGCTCGATGGCGTACCCAATACGCAACAACGAGTTTCTTGGGAATCTAACGTTGCACTCTAATAATAAAATAATATTATTTTAAATGGTAGTTAACGCCAAGCCGTTGTAATGACGGGAATGAATGGAACTAACTACAAAATTATTATATATGTTTGTCAAATATTTTTACTTTTTACAATAAATGTTAGAGGATTAAAAATACGAATGAATCCAATTTTAAGCATAAACATTCTAATATTCTTTAAAAGGTTGATTAACCGCCTTTTGATAACGAACCTCTTTTAAATCCACTTTTTGAAAATTTTATGTGTTATATTTGACGAAATAAAATTCTTCTTTAGAATCGGGACATCAAAATTTACTTTGAGTAAATTTTTGGTATTTTTTCGATAAAGTTCATTTTTTAATGAATAGTGAAAAATGTTGTATTTTAATTCCAAAACTCTTTTTAATATAATTTATTCATATAATTAGATTATCTTTTTAATTGGTTTTAAAGTGAAATTAGAATATATTTTTACCATTTAATCCAATAGTGGTCATTGGAATTAATTTCACTTTGAAATTGGACTTAAACTAGTGTCAATCTTTTAATAGATATTGTTTCTTAAAAACACGCTATATGTTTTGACAACGGGAATTGATTATTAAATTAATTAATGAAACTTATATGTTTTGAATTTTGTAAAATGGACATCATTATTGAATTTGGAATATCAAATATAGCTTATGGTGAATTTTTGGTAATTTTCTAAAAAACTTCAATTTTTGATGAATAGTGAAACCACTAAGTGGTAGTTAAAGAAACTGTTTTTTCGTTTAAATGAAACTTTACCACTTCTGTGTTTTGAATTTCAAAAATACGACATACATGGTTGTCATTAAGAAGTAAAATGTGGTTCAATGGGATTAAAATATTTTTTTTGGTGAATAGTAACTTTTAAGTTTTTAATCGTGATTAGAGTTAATTAGTGTAGTTTAAGGTAAAAATAATGTTTTAATAATATGAAATGACCTAGACACATGTCCTAACCTTATGGGATGTGTCATGGACGACCAATAAAATCCATGGGTCAACTTGGGGACCCCATGGAGCCACTTTGGTAGGAAAATGACATTACTAACTTTTTATTTAAAGTTAAAATAAAAATGTCACAAACATGAGTTGTTTTAATAAAACAAATATTAAGTGGGGTTATACAAGTAAGATTTTTGACTATAAATATTAATTAGAAAGATAAAAAGATTTAATACATCATGATATTTTTTTGATAATTTTTAGATATTAAATAAATTAATTTATTTATGACACCATGATGATGCAACGATTACCTCATTATTTAACGATTTAAATAAAATGAAAAGATAATGTAAAATCTAAGACCTAAACATGTCAAAAACCTATTGGATGTGTGTATTTCTAACTCTTATCACCTTATCCTATAAATATATAATTGTGGGACCCTTTTTATCTGAAAATCATTTTATAATAAAGTTTCTTTTCTTAACTTTCCAAGAGTGCCCCTCCTCTCCTCTTATAAAAGGCCCCCACCTCTACCTCCTTACCCACACCTCTCAAGCCTTTGGTTCGGCCACTCTCTGCTCTTTTTGTCTCTCCACATCCCTATCTTACTCTTATAAGCCTAAATTTGGGCATAATTCTTCCCAAAGAAGCCTTTGAGCTCAAATCTAAGAGAGTTACCCAATTTTAAGGTAATGTCTTCACTTGTGTTCTTTTGTTTTATTTTGCTTCTCCAACTCCCTAAACTCTTTTTTTTCATTTATTTTGTAACAAATCCAGTATCTTCAATATAATAGGATGTTTTTATAAGAATAATTCGAGCTACACTTACACACACCTACATCTAATGGTTAAAGAACATACTGTTTCTGTGGTTGGTGAATTTCTGCCTCACGAAACGATGATTGTTCAATCTTCTTTTAACACCTTTAATGGTGGCCATTAAGATGTCACTATATTTATATATGATATATATTATGTTTATGTTTTCCTTATGCTTCTGTATTTTTCAGTTGTGGTATACCTTTATGGCTTCCATTATGGGTATACGTGATATCTTCATTTTAGGAAGTGCGGACTACCGCCCCCTAAAAGTGATTTGATTCGTTAATGTCATATGTGGGACGTATAAAGGATAGAATTAATGTTATTACATATGATATAATACTGTAATTATAATATACCTTTATATTATTATTATTTAATTCCATTGAATACAAAAAAAAGAAATGAAAGTAGTGTTCATGCGTACGTACGGCTTACCGTCTCCATGAACGGTACATTTCATTTCTTATCTCCAAATGTTATGTACTATTATAAGTACTCATATATAATGGATATATATATAATATATTACATCTAAATGAAGGATATAATTCTATAATTATAATATATATATCTCTCATTTTGTTTTAATTCCATTAATATGACAAAAAAATGAAAGTAGCGTTCATGCGTACGTACGACCTACCGTCTCCATGAACAATGCTTTTAATTTTTTATCTCCAAATGCTATGGAATAGTATAAAATGAATATATACTGGATATATATGATATTTTAAAGATCAATAATATTCTGGATATGATGTACCAATAACTACATAGAAATTCTTTTCCAACATGTTCGATTTTTACTCATGTACCGAACATCGACAAAAACGTATGATATGAACTCATTTTATTAACAAATTGTTATAACATTATAATATGTGATATTAATTGAATAATAATCTTTAAATTAGGTCCTTAAGAAATTATAAATTGACCAAATTTTATTATTAAGGAGATTAAAGAACGATCGAGTCATGTCGAACCCGAGGTAAGGGATCCTACCTCTCTCTTTCTTTTTAAGTACACTCTTTTATATCATTTCTTTTAAGCTCATATTTATTATGATTGGGATGTTATTTTATATTATACTTACTGTAATTTTTATGTTCATTTTATGAGAGACCCTATTTTCTATCATCAATCCATTTTGGAAGTTTTAATTGGCGCCGTTAGGCTGCCGAAATTTCGTAAGGGGCTTTTTATCTCACCTTGTGTTTTCGTGAGATTCATGCTACATTTGCCAATATTTACTTTTGAGTTGTGTATGTAATGTACCTTATTATAATATTTGTGTAACATACTTTAGTTTATGAGTATTTACATCAATGTTGTATAGTCCTTCTTTCATGGGGTGTACGTTTCGAAAGTTACCCAAATCGGTAAGGGAACCTTTCACCCTCCTCTTTTTAAAAGACTTCTTTTGTTATGTATTTTAATTTTAATCTTATTATGTGGGGATATGTTCTTATATATCCTTATTTCCATAAATTTTATGTCCAAAATATGAGATACCCTTTATCTCTCTCATCAACTCTTTTTATAAAATTTGATGTAACGCCGTTAGGTTGTCAAGGGAACTTCTTAACCCAATTTAGATTTCTTTGGGTTCAAAATGTAGTTATTGAATATGTCATACTTTGAATATGTGTGAATGGCCTTTGATTATTTTACACTTAATATCCACTTATATTGGGTGTATTTATATTTGTTGCACATAATTATGAGATTTATTTATCCTTAATTTAAGGATACCATCTTTATAATGGATTTCATCTCAATTTACATTTCCATTGAGACTTCATTGTTGTTATGCACCAATTAACTCTTATATGGTGTATATACTATCCTTTGGAATATTATATCATGAATACCTTTATTCTCATGATATTATAAATTTTTGATTAAATGTTATTCCTCAATTATTGTATTCAAGTGTCTCTCATTTTGTTAAAAACCCTTTAACTAAAATATGGTTTTAAATGTT
The DNA here is from genome assembly GCA_963277665.1 of Viscum album. Taxonomy (NCBI): domain Eukaryota; kingdom Viridiplantae; phylum Streptophyta; class Magnoliopsida; order Santalales; family Viscaceae; genus Viscum; species Viscum album. Next base: position 1,401,332,803 of record OY728148.1, on the reverse strand, counting down.
TTAATGATTTAATCTTATAATTTTTTCTCATTAATATCCATGTTTTCAAAATGTTTTTAAGGATTTATTTATATGGATATTAATGGTTTAAAATGTTAAAAGCTTCAATGTGGTATGGGACACTTTGATTTAAAAATCTCTTTATTAAATGTTTTAAATGGTTTTGAAAATGGTTTTTAGAATGGATTCATTATTTAAATATATTAAAATGTTATATTATTATTGCAATGTGGTAATGTTATCTTTCCTTTATGCTTATGTTATGTGCTATGATTATGTTATGGTTCTTGGGAATTGTTATGAATATGGGTGGTTCCGTGATAAACTAAGGGCGGGTGAGTCCGATGTAGCTCTCTAATGCATTGGGTAACGCGAAGGAGTTAAACGTTAAGGTTTCGACGAAGAGATTTAGGGAATATACTGTGATGAGTATTCCAAACGTAACCAAGAGGGTTACTCCCCACATAATAATGTTATGAATGCCTCAAGTTACCTTTATGCATTATGATTTCTATGATTTATTCATGATTTGATGAGGTATGTTTTATGAGTAAAGTATGATTTCATACATGGACTAATGTTTTCTTTTCATACTTTTATATCCCTTACTGAGATTTTTATGCTCATCCCAAGTTTTTGAAATGTTTTTCACAGGTCAAGGGAAAGGTGCATGATATGTTGATAGTGTCATGGAAGTGTCAAGAAAGAATCCATGTTTTATTTTAAATATGTTTCCGTTGATGGGGAAAAATGAATACTATCTTTTATGTAACCACTTTGATTAAATGTGGAATATAATTCATGATTTATGATCTAATTCTCTAAAACTCTAAACCTGAAAAGATCCTCAATGTGAATTATTCATATAATTAAATATTAAGTGAGGTTTAAGGCCGGGAACTTATAAATACTATGAGATACCATTTTCAATCATAATATAAATATAGTAAGTTTCACAAACATTCATTTATGTTACCCTATTTGGTTATAAGAAATAGTGGTTTCCAAAAACTATATTTCATAGCATCATTTTTGTGATCCTTTTTTGACCAAATACAAAATCAGAAATGTGAGTGATGATATATAAATTTTTATTATAAAAACATAAATATAGAATATTTATTCTCATATGATACTTTTTTTTAAAACATATTATTGTTTCTGATAAACCTATGTCTCTCTTTATTTAATCATGGGTTATCCCTTTTCATTTTACTATTAGTTTTTATTACCCAATCATATTTAATCCCTAATAATGGATCATAAATGGAATGAGATTAATAAAAGAATACCCACTAATATTGTACACCAAGGTCTATAGTAAGGTTGCATTGATAAGAACCGGGTCATGGCTGAGTTGATACCCAACATTCCCTATTCGGAGTTATTACCCCTAGGTAAATATTTTATTGAACGATATGTAATTTCCAGTAACGATTTAGAGATGTAATTTCTATGAAACCAAAAAAATAAATACATTACCAAAAATACACAATTTCATCCTATAATTATATTTTTTCATATGATTTTTACTAATATTATCACACAATAATTCCCATATAAATGTGAATTATTATCATAATGTCAAATCATAAACAATATGAAATTGTTATCTATACCATTAAAACCATGAACACCCTTAACATATCAACTAATAAATTACCCCTAATAAAAATCACAATCTCCAAAATTATCTAAATCATTCCTTTGATACTAGCTATGATCCCCTGACCTGTAATCCAAGATCTGGTGCTATAAACACATACATTACACACTCACTTTGATACTATATTTTTAATCATAATTATAACCTTCCATAATTAATAATAAAAAAAATTGTTAAATATCTTATATCTAAGTTATATTTTTTGGTTTATAACTTTAGAGAGTTAGGACACAAGATAAACATATAGAACTCATAATATTTGTTTCAAACATACAATTCTCTCCTTATAAATGAGACTAATTGTTTCATTATAAGTCATAAATGACTCTAAAAAATTCTTTAATAGGTGTCATCCTTTAAAAAATTTTAAATGTAATAATTTTCTATATAACATGAAGAAATGGAAACATTATATGGGGAGAGATCAAATTCTCAACAACGGAATCATATTATTAAATTAATCATGGAATAAACATGGAATAAGTGTTATGGTAGGAATAGGTAAAAAATAGGAATCCATAGTAAACATACACTAGGATAATTATATATCCATTATAATAAATGAAAACATAGATATCAATAATACTATTTTATAATAATGGAATGAATAAATATGAAAATAAAAATCCACTATCATATCCTTTTCCCAAGATAATTAATGTTTCATCGAGACTATATTCATGAAATATTTCTAAATTTGGAAGGCTTGAACCGAATAACCCGACATATTTTTTCTCATGAGAGCTATAGATGCATCAAGTGGATATATAATTCTGATCCCCACCCACCACCTGATAAAGTCAGATGCATTAAATATAATATTCATGAATACCTTTCATACCATTCTCTAAATAACCTCTTACTAACTAAATTTTTTTATCCACATAATAAGTTAAATGAAATATCAATACATTATCAAAATGTATTTGCATTCAATAATCATAAAGAATGGAAATAATTTACCCCATATCAATAAATGGGATAAAATTATCACAAACCATTCTAAGAAAGATGGTGGATGGTCCAAAAATATATAATCAAATTTCAAATAACGATTTGTATTCTAATAATTGAATTCCAATACTTCAACTCATGTAAATAAAAATGATAGAATGATTATAACCTATCCAGAGGAATAATGTGGATGGTTAAACAATAAATAGTCAACTATCCAATAATCCTTTATATTCAAAGAAATAAATATGTAATTCCAATATAGTCCCCATTTCAATAGAATAACATTCCTTTTAGGTGAATGTCATCCAATTTGAATTATTTAAAATGTAATGTTCAGGACATCTTAGGATGTGAGTATATGGATAATTAGTTAATTGAATAAAATTATCATAATCTATATATATGAAGAATGTGGACATCTCCAATAGTAAAAATCACCTATGTATTAAGAAAGGCCTAGAAATATGTTGACTTAGAGGAAAAACAACCTTGAAAAAGAACGCCTGAATGATACCACCCAAGAAGGGAACTAGAATTTAATTGTTTGGAACTATGAGTTCCATTACCTTGAATGATAAAACATATATATTGATAAATAGTGAATAAAATCCATATTATGTGAATTTTTTTTGGAAATGATAATAGAAATGGGAGTGGATACTTAAAAGATCTTTTCGATAGAATTTTCAAAAATTACAAAAAATAAACATTTTCATTTTATATTCATAGGTAACCATTGAAATATTTACATGAAACCATTTTAAAAACAATAAATTTAAAAATATTCATTATTAAAAGGTCCTTGAAAAGAAATAAGGTTATTTCAAGAAATGTAGAGCGTAATAAAAAACATATGAAGGTTAAAGAAAAACCCTTTTTAGTATTTTTAAAAATATCCCTGTTCAAAATAGACATTATAGAAAATGGTAATGAAGAATTCATTATATCAAAACATTATTTTTATAAAGGATATTATTAAATAAAAGAAATATTATGTTCGGAAAATCCATTCATGGAAGAATAATGTTCAATATAAAACATTATAATAAAAAATTAAGATTTTGGTTTCCAAAAATCTTTACAAATGGTGAAAAAATATCAATAGTCACATGAATTATAGAAAAATATTTGGGTAGAAAATAAAATTAAATAAAAATATTTTAATAAAAAAAATATACATGGGTAGTGAATACACCATAAAAATGAAAAAATGGTTCATAACATGTAACATGTCTCAAAGAATCATAACTGAGACCAATAAAAATATTTTAGCTTGAGTAAATGTTTATTGAAAACCCATTAAAAGGGATGGATTTTAATGAATCTTTAAATAAAATTAGTAAAATATTATACATGAGATGATATATTAAATATGAAGTATTTACACTGTATAAATAAAATTACGTGTACAATATCAAACATGTATGAAATAGAACAATTTTAGATGAAATAACCTTTACTAGTTTACTTACTTTGTTGATCACATTATATCATCTCGAAAAAAAAACACAATGAACTTAATATTAAATTTATTAACCTTACTCAGAAATATTAAACTTTTACAATAGTTATTATAATTTTTTATTCATGAGTACATTATTTAGTCATAGAGTATTATGACAATCAAGTGTTAATAACTTTAACTGTATTGCACATGTTTCATAATTATGATATCATTACCCATAATTTGATACCAAGTTCATTATTGATATATCATTTAATATTATATGTTTCATAACTAATATTTATCTATTTTTTTATTTAATTCCATATATTGTTTGGTTTCTTTATCTGAGAATCAATGTGATAATGACTTATTTCTATAACTATGGTGGTCGATGATGATTTATTAATAATAAATTATATACTATATATAATATGTCCCAAAAAATGATCATTATTTTCTTATTAACCTATAATAATAACTTTATTTATTATCTCAATGTCATCCATGATAATATTTTAAATCATCATTCATGAAGGTTATTAAACCAAACCAAACAAGAACATACTTTAACTCAATGGGTGAGTATGAGTAAAGGGGGGTTAATTTTTCCATAATATCATTATAACATAAGAATAATTATATTAATTTTAATTATTTTTATGGAAAAAAATATTGTAATACTATTGGAAAATTAATTTAAAACTTTAATAAAAATTAAAAATGATTATTTGTCGATGTGGTAGTACATGAACATGAATGTACACATTCCATTATTTCTCAAAGTGTGTGGAAATGATTATATAATCCAAGTAAAAGAAATATAAAAACATATAATTATAATAATGATACTAAATTAGTTATATTATTATTGTGATAAGATAATTTCTAGAGTAATATTAAGAATAAAAACATATGAATCATACAATACTGACACTGAGACTTGATCATCCTTTAGAAGTATCCTTGAAATTGAATGGATTAGGATAACTATGGGTGAACAAGGTCTTATTTTCCTAGAAAGGTCTTCCTAGGAGAGTAAAATTTATATATTCATGGATTAATTAGAAGGGTAAGTGTATCATTTAAGGTTAGGAGTGTCATGTTTTTATTAGTGAAAGTAAGATAAATGTTGGAAACACCTTTTCATTGTTTAATAATGAAATGTCCTATTCATGTTTTGAAGGCTCAAAAATGAAAAAAAGTGTAGTGGATACAAGTATTAGATGGGGAAAATCTCAAAAATTTAACTAAAGGACTTTTAAAAATGTTTTAAGACTTATACTATTAGAAAAATTATTTTACCACTTTTATTTTTACCATGATAAATTTTTTATAACCGTAGTAATTGTTTTTAAATAAAAAAAATTAAAATTCATCTCATTAACTTAATTTAATATAATGATTTAATATTTCAAAAATAATTTTATCTAATAAAATTTCTATAGGTATGAAAAGTTAATTTTAACAAAAAAACATTTAAACATATTAAGTAGTTTTTTGAAAAATAACGTTATTGAGAATTTAAATATATATATACGTGATTAAATTATCATGTATACTATTTTGAAATCCCTAAATTTAATTATTATGAATTGAATAAATTCTTTTTTCTTCCATATATATTGAAAACTACACCTTACCTTGAAAATATTTTATATAATATGAAAAAAACTATTTTTTTATTAAAGTGACATTTTAATTTTGTTATATGAATGTTTGGAATATTTTTTATTTGTAATAATAATGTTTAGGAATTGATAATTTTATTTATTAATTTCATATTTTATTACTTTTATGGTTTATATCATCTAGGATATGATTTCGTTGTCATAAAATCATAAAAATTATACTTTTCTTAAATCTTTCATTTTTGAACTTAAAATAAAAAATATTAGAAATTGTTAAAATATTAATTATATATAAATTTTTATACGAATAATTTAAAAATAAATTATATTTTATTAAATTAAAATACTAGATTTTTTTTAATTTTTGAATAAATTTTGAAATTATTATGAATGTATATTATGTCCAGTTGACATGATCCTTAGACCCTAAAAAAATTCTAAATGAGTTTCATCGAGATTCTCTTGGGACTCGAAGAGGATGCGTTGGTTCACTACACCATGGATTTGGCCCTAAGGGGTCACACACATCTGATTATATTTCACAATAGTGGTATATGTGACACTTCTGGTTATACTGCTCTGCCATAGTTAATATAAGATATAAGTTATATGGCCTAGCCTTAGGTTGTATGAGATATTATGTATATGGATTTTTCATGGTATTTACATACTTGTTTCTCTACTGCTTCCTTGTTATAGGATCTTGACGCTTTTTTATAGGGAGCCTTGTATGGCTATTCAGTATCGCTTATCAGGTTACTTTTTCCTTGTGCACTTTACTTTCAGTACTTCCATATCTGGTATATAAATTTCACTCAAAATTATCTTATATTGTACAACCAGGTATTGTTATACAAACCTTGGTTGTTTAACTACTGGTATTTTTTCTCACACCCTATTCGAGCCACTATTGGGTACCCGAACATGCCATTTGGATGAAGGTAGGGATCCGGGAAAGATCCCAAAGATCAATGATTGAATTTGTGACATGCTTAGGAGTAGGGGAGAACAATACGGAGATGTGGCTCTTGATGATATTTGGGATAATTTCTTTTTGGTATGTTAGTATTTAGATGCATGTATTTTACTGATTCATGTATACCTATTTTGCATTCTTTTTTGAGACATGACATGACATATCATTTTGTATATTGTATTACTTCTGGTATTGTTATATATTACTTTGAAATGAATTTTTATCTCCTATTCAGTTATTATTATGCATCTTCTTTTGGTCTATATGATTACTACCGCTGTGTTACACTATGATAATAGAGAATAGTGTCCCTACAGACACACCATAAGTCCTCACTACAAGTCACCAGCCTCTAGTGTTCAAGGAGATGTTCTTAAGGCAATGTGACCAACTGGGCTCTGCATACCATGTAGTGGAATCTAGGTATATGATGTTACAAAGTGGCATCAAATATTTTCTATTCATTGCTTATTATTTTTAGATAGTAGAAAACGATTAGGAAAAATTGTAATTTTGTAATTAGATGTGTCTGGGAGTTGATAACCCCTGTATGGGAAAAATAAAAATTAACTCAAATGAAAGTTATTGTTTTCTAGATTTTTACTATTATAATTGTTTGATTCAATTGTTGGGTTATACACTTGAATTTAGATTTTATTATTGATAGGATTGATGATTATATTTAGTTATAACATGATGATATGAGTGTATTCCATCTCATGTTTCATTTTAGTCACCATACATGAATCAAAAGCCATGAGTAATTCCATTCCATATAATATTAATTACTTTTTTTCATGATATTTTTAAATTTGTTGTGATATATATACCTACTGTTTATATAAATATGTTGTGTAGGGAATTGAGAAACATGGTTAGTACATAGAGTGTCTACCAAAACCTAAGAAGTGTTTTCTTGATTAGGATATTTTAGACACCCTATGAAACCAATTGTGGCACATTGATTCATGGACCTTGAGTCACATGGACTGGAACATATTATGGTGTGGATTAGGAGGAAGCCATATTTCGGTTTATGAAGAGTATGATCCCTTATGGATCAAATGCGGGGAACCATTTGGTTCAACCATTTAAAAATTAAATGTGAAATAAATATGAATTCAAATGGGAATTAAATTGTGAAATAGGGAACTCAACTTAGACCCTAATTTTGAGTTGGAAAGAGGATATGTATCTATTGACCCTTTTTTTTGTTTATTTTTTCCACTTTTGGATTTAGGAGAACGATGATTAGTATAACCTATTTATTGGAAGTTTTTGAAAAGTCCTTCACTTTGAGCAGTGAAATTTTGATATCTAATCTTTTTGAGGTTTGTGTTTGGAATTATTGAAACATGACACAATGATGACCTCTAGTCGCATGACATGAGGGTGGAGAAGTACATGCTTTGAAGGTGGCATGCCATGGGATACTATAGGATCCTTCTATAGTATGATATGTGTGTTAGTAGTTATTCCATAAATAGGTGTTAAGTCATAGTTTAGTGAGAGTTTTTTTTCTCTTTATGTAGAATTTTCTAGGAGCAACCCAACCTACCAAGTCTATGGATGAGATGTCGAGTGTGTTCCAACAACAATATCCTCCCATGTTTTCAGGGGATGGTGATCCATAGGATACTGAGCTATGGCTTGATTCTACTATGTCAATATTCATGCATTTGAATTCTCCTCCTGATAAGAGAGTGAAGTTTGTGACTTACATGCTTTAAGGAGAAGAAATCATAAGTGGGATGATTTTAACTAGGCTAATTGGAAGAGAGATTTAGTTTGGGTTGATTTAAGGACTATTCTATACAATTACTTTTACCCTGAGACTCTGAGAGAAGATTTGGATAGTGATATCATGTGTCTGAAGTAGGGAGCTATGATGGTTGTGGAGTATTCAATATACTTTAGAGAGATTAATAGTTTTGAATTGAAATACCTTATTGATGAGATATCATGGGATAGATGAATCAAGGAGAGTATCTGACATGTTGTTCGATCTTAGGTTAAAATATTATTGTCGATGGCGATTATTGAGATAGTAAATCATGCACTAGTTATAGAGCATATACTGAATGAAAATGGGAAAGTAGAGCAGAGTTGTATAGTTTCTTGACCCAATAGTTTGGATTCTAGTGGTAAGAAGTGATGTTCTGAGGTATCCCGTGAGATGAGGACCAACCAGGTTATGAGAACTGGTAGCTCAGTTTTTTTTCAGTATTGTGGAAGATAGGGATATGTGAAGAACCAGTGTGATTGAGACCCAATTTTGTGATGATGTTGTGGTAGGTTGGGACATGTGGAGTTCTTTTGTATGACCTTCCTTTATTAGCTATTGATAGGGGTCAAATCCAACACTAGATTTAGGATATGGTTTCATAGATCTATGTCAGGCTTAGAGTGGGAGTAGTACTAGACATTCAGGATGAGGTGGTGGTGGTATTCATGGCTGGTATAGTCAGGAACCAGTTTTACTGAGACAAAAGAGTGGGCCTACTCTTAGTAGTGAGGTTGTGTCATAGGGACACAGTTCATGCCAGATCTGTTATGTTCATCCAACCCCAAGGAGCAGACCACCATGAATTTTATGGTGAGACTTATAATCTTAGAAATATATACTATTTTATCTTCTCTCTTTGATAAAGTTACATGGTATAGTTTCATATCTATACCTGTCATGGAAAGACAAGGGATTATTGTTCAATTTTCATATAACATTATGATTCTTGACACTCCATTGGGGATCATAAAAAAGTGTGTTCGTCAGTGTAAGGAGTATTCCATTGAGGTTGGTGGGAATCACTTTGTATAGAAACTATTTTTCAATAAGATGACCGAGTTTGAGATCATACTTGGGATGGATCAACCAGTTTATTATCCAATATTTTTTATTAGAATCACTAGAGTGTGACTTTTACATCACTAAATGTCATATTTTATACTCACAAGGGTGAATGGGATGTATAGGTGATTTGAGATAGACCAAAACATCATGGTATTGACAAAATAACAACCTTGATTGGTAGTTTTTATCTGGATAATCAAGAAGCACGTCAAAATGGATTTCTTATAGTGGTTGATTATTTAAAGGATGTCTTACTAGATTAAATTTATATCTTACCTCTGGAGAGATTTTTTTAGTTCGCTATCAAACAAGTGTGAGGAGATACACCAGTATCCATTCCTCTATATAGAATGTATATGATAGAGTTATAGAAGATCAATAGGTATCTAGATGATTAATATTTAAAGTGATTTATTTGACTGAATCATTGTGGGTTTTTTCTGAACGTTTTTGTGAAAAAGGTAGATGGTACCCTCTTACTATGTGTGGAATACTAAAAATTCAACCATATCATGGTTAAGAACTGGTATCCCTTTTCCATAAAGAGATTCAATTTTTTATCATCTTCAAGGATCTTGGGTTTTATCAAAACTTTATTTGAGGCCTAGATATCATCACGTGCATATTCAACCTCCAGAAATACCTCATACAAATTTTTATAGTAGGTATGGTCTATATGAGTATCTGGTTAAGTCTTTTGGTCTCACGAATGTGCCAACAGTATTCATGGTGCTATTGAACCAAGTTTTATATCCTTATTTGGATTGGTTTGTGGTGTTTTTTTGGAGGAAATCTTAGTTTATTCTCACAATCAACATGACCATGAAAAAAATATTGAGATTATTTTGGATACATTGAGAGAGAATAAATTATATTCTACTCTCACAAAGTTACAATTTTTGGTTAGATAAGATTCATTTATTGGGTCATATTATCTCAAATATAGTAGTATAAGTTGACCCTGAGAATGTGAGAGCAGTACTTTCCTAAGAGCATCCCAAGAATGTATTTGAAATACAATGTTTCATGGGGGTGGATGTATGTTATAGGTGTTTAAAACAAAACTTCTTCTAATTTTAAGCTCTATTTATGGTCTTGACTAAGAAAGTTGTGATGTTTGTATGGTCATAATCATGTGATAAAACCTTTCAAGAGATGAAAGGGACTTGGGCTTCAACACTAATTCTAAATCTTCCAGAGTAAGGATAGATCAACACTGTGGTTTATTACACATCAGGTATCGGTCTTTGAGTAGTTCTGATATAAGAGGTTATATTTGTGGCTTACAAGTCTCAAAATTTGAGGTCACACGAGAGGAATTACCTAACACACAATCTCGAGTTATTAGTAGTTATTCATGATTTGTGATGTTGGATACACTTTTTACTATGGGTGCATTTTGTGGTGTAAACAGGTTAAAAAAGACTTAATTATATATTTACATAGAATGTTATGAATCCTAGGAAGATAAGGTGGGTTGATTACCCATAGTATTTTGACTTTGATCTTTCCTATATACCTTGAAATGGAAGTGAAGTGGATAATAACCTGAGTAGGATGACTCAGATATAGGCTGTTTAGGAGGCCATTAGTGTGTGGTAGATTGTGGGTATGTCCTATGAGATTCATATTGAGGTAAAGGATAGTAAGGGATATAATTTTTTTCATGCCTAGCTGTGACCTATACCCTATTTGATAGAGTAAGGATGAGGTAGATATCATATTCCGAGGGACTTTTCCTATGGGAGAGTGTGGCAGGTGATGACCCACCTTATAGTTGGACAATAAATAAGGATTAGATCTTGCATATCCATGGTTATATATGTGTTTTAGGGGAAATTTTAGAGGATAAGATGTGTTTTTTTCAAGCCATAGTTTGGGCGGTTCATCCTGGTGTTACCATTATGTATCGTGATTTACGTCGTCAGTACTGGTGGTCGGGTATGAAAAGTGAGGTAGCTAGTTTTATTATGAGGTGTTCCACCCATCAGTAGGTAAAATCAAAACATCATCAACCTTACAGATTTTTATAATAGTTACCAACTCTTGAGTGGAATGGGATGATGTCATGATTTATTTTGTTATTATTTTACCAAGGTATCCTTGAGGTAGCAATTCTATGTGGGTTGTTGTTTACAGGCTAATGAAGTTTTCTCATTTCTTTTCAATTAGTGAAACATTCAGTGTTGATGAAATTGGTAGGTTTTGTATCAATGATATAGTATGAAGTCACTGGGTCCCTAGTACTATCATTTCAAATAAGGATTCCTGATTTTCACATTTTTTATGGAAGAGTGTACAATAGGTGATGTGAAAATAGGGGATTTTGAGCACAACATACCCACATCACATTTATAGCCAGTTAGAGAATATGATATAGGTTCTTGAGGACATGTTGTATGAATGCGTTCAGGATTTTTGGGAAACTTGGGAGAGGCACATTCCCATTATTGAGTTCACCTAAAATAATAATTATCATGTGATGATAGAAATGGTTCATTATGAAGCTTTTTATATTAGGACCTACTAATCTACCTTGTTCTAGTTAGAGGTTAGTGTGTTAGTGTTACTAGGACCACATCTCATGCAGGATACTTCTGAGCAAGTCTAGTTGATCAGGAAGTTTATGGATACCACATAGTCTTGATAAATATCTTATGCTGATCACCATAATTTACCTCTAATGTTTGAGGTTGGGGATTAGTTATTTTTATGTATCTCATTGAGTTTGTGAAATAGATGGATCAAAATAAAGGTAATAATTCACCATGATTTATTGGGTTGTTCTAGATTTTGGAGATATTTCTTCAGGTATCTTATCAGTTACAGTTACCTCAAAGATACTAAGCCATCCATTATGTATTCCATGTATCTCAATCACACCATTTTCACTTAGAACCATATAACACTCTACAACGTTATGAGTTAGAGTTAGAGGTTGATGTGTCCTTTGAGTAGAATCATATTAGTATCATTGACAAGAGCACAAAGGATCTCTAAGGCCAATCAATTCCTCTAGTACAGGTGCTATGGTAGCACTGTCATTTACAAGATGATACTTGGGACTGGGGGGGGGGGGCGATGTATGTGCTCAATGGAAAAAGTCATTATTTGATGATTCTTGACCACCATTGATAGGAAAATTCAGGGATTAACTACTTTAAGGGGGGATATTGTAAGTTCTAAAGTATTCCAACAAGGTATATATCCATTTAATTTTGGTTTTAAATTTTTATTTACTACCTAATATGAATACCCTTTGAAAAAAATGGGACTATCTGAGGTGTTCCAGGATTGTTAGGAGCCCAGAATCAATCTCTTTGATAGAAACAGTTGGGATACACAATTTGGAGTAACCATGGATCCCAATCCACATTGTTTGATAAAACCATGTGGGGATGGATAGTTGGGTTCTACATTCCACACAGTTTTAGGAAACTATACAAATGGGGGTTCACACTCGTGCGGGGTACTTGTATTTTTTTATCAAATCCAAATCACACGGTTTTTGAAAAGTTTGTCAAACTAAGCGTAGAGAAAGTTAAAGTGCCCTCGTAGCATAGTAGAGGGTGAATGGTTTGGACAACCATGTGACCATACCATGCGATCGAGATGTTTGAGTCAAAAATAAATATTTTCCCTTAGTTTATTTTTAAAGAAAAAAATATATTCTTCTTCCTTCATTGGATATTAGTGGTGTTGGGATCTCCTCCTTGAATCCATTTCATAGTATTTTCTCCCATTTCTTGATCCAAACTCGAAATTTTACACCATTGGTCTTGTTGGATTCATGATGACGAGTACTACATTCTTTTTGTATTGTTATTCATTATTATTGTTATCAAAGGAATTATTTTGGGGAAAGTTAATATTACCTATTTCTAAGATCTTCATCAATTATTCATTTTCTCTTGATCTGAGTCGAATCAGAAGTTGATACTGGACGAGAACTCTATTAAAAACCTATGGTAATTGGTCTATACCTTTCCCAACCATTTTGATGCTTTATAAATCTATTTTCTATAGTGTGATATTCCTTAGTTTACAACATCACCCCTAAAATTAATTTAATGTTTAAATTATATTTATTTGAACCTATTAGGGATTCCCACATGTTTCTTGAGACTTTTTATAGGTTGTTTACCCAACTAAGGTCACCCATGGTGTGTTCATTTGATTTTTCCATTTTTGAACCACCCAATGGGTGATATTATGAGATTTCATTATTAGAGGAAGCACATTTATAAACTAATTTAACTAAATTGTTTTATTAAGATATGTTCTAACTCAATTTCCCAGTGATAACTAATGATGAATTGTTTAATTATTTGTGAGTTGTCATATGATTTGGTAAAATCTTGAAATGTAATTGTTTATGAATTTTTATATGAGTGGGTAAATTCATAGAGTGGAATTATTGTGAAATGTTAAATAGAATGAATGATGAATGATTCTATTAGATTCCTTTGTTTATAATATGTATATCTTGATGGTGGTAGTGGATGCCTTGGATGATATTGCTCCTTGGGAATTGATTTTGTGGGATGACTTGGGCCTTGATACCCCTTGGGGTCATCCTGTTTAGGCTCATAGTGGACATGTTCTATTGACATGCTTCTTGTAATCCAAACCTAGTCTAAGTGATTTTCCAATGATAATCTATGGGGAATAGATGAGGAAGAATTAGTTCACTAAACATTGGATCCATCCTTGAGGTGTAACACCCTGGGATTTTATGAATTTATTTTTTTCAAATTAATTTAATCTTTTTTATATTTTTCACTTTACAAAAAAATAATCACTAAGTATTTTATTAAAAAAGGCCTCTATAAGGGGGAAGAAAAAAAACTACAAGGGCCTAAAAAAATAAATCCCAAGATAATCCTCAAGAATAATTTTAACCCCATCAAAGGGAAGTGAACATAGGCTATAAAAACAAGTAAAAAAATCATCAAGAGGAGCCTTAGAAGTAAAGTAATTGGCCGCTCTATTGCCCTCATGCCAGGTATGGGTAATATCTATGCCACTACTAATAAAACTCTTAGTTTTCCAAATATGATACAAGATAGACCAAGGAGTGGAGCCTATACCCAGAAGAACCCTATTAATGATTTGTGAGTCCGTCTCTAAGGATGCTAATGAAATGTTTTCCCTTCTACATAACTTGAGACCAGACACCATAGCATTAGATTTTTCCTATAAAGAGTTTCTATTCTTGAAGAAAGCTGAGAATTATATGATCATTGAGCCCTAGGGATCCCAAACCAAACCACCTCCACAAATGACACCCGATGTACATGAACCGTCAGTATTAAGTTTTAATCTCTTGCTATGCAGGTGCCATCTGATCCACCGACCAAAAAGAGAGATGGGCATAGTATGAGTGATCTGTTTGGGACTTATAATAGCACATAAGGAGGGGGAATATTCCCAATTGGGAATCAGGTGAGAAAAATAAGAAACCAAGTACCTTGCTCTGTCGATAATGACTGCCCTTGATGAAGATTTCCCTTGAACTTAGCCTTTTTTCTAGCCTGCCATAAGCTCCAACTACTAGATGAGAGAATGACCATGTGATATTTAAGATTAGTGTTGATTTTCCCTACTCCCTAGTACCAAAATTTAAGGAAAATATCCCCCATTGGCCCATGAGGAATCTAGTTAAAAAGGACACCAAGGGAAGGCCACACCCAGCTTTCCCTTTTCCCCTCAAAGAATATATAGAGAATAGATTCCTCATGAGAGTTACTACAAAAGATGCACCTAAAACCCATGCAGATACTGAACATTTTAATATTATCATCTATGGGAAGAGAATTATTCCAGATTCTCCAGAAAAGAAAATTAAATTTAGTGGGGATCTCTTTACACCACACCACCTTTCTCTAATCCACAAGATTTGTTGGGGAATGTAACAACTTAGTGTAGTATTTAACTAAAAAGGATCTAGATGCTTCTGCTGTAAAGACACATATGTCGAGTGTAGTTGAGAGTTCAATGTGGTAGAACACCATCCACAGGATCCTGTCCCAGATTTCCTGGATCAACGTCAGATGATTACAAGCTTGACGAAAGGTCAAATCCATAATGGGACAACCCAGAAAACCTAGCTTAACACCTACAAAAATTTGAAACCAGAAGATTATCTCATCCCGATCAATGATCCAATGTGAATGATGTTCTATTAAGGGGATTTGGAGTTTCATTGTATGATAGATGAAGAAAGCATGACTCTATAGAGGCCCATTAATATCCTTGTATTTCCTACCACGAAATGGCCCCAGAGGGACTTACCAACCAAAAATTCCCATATTAGTTTTCCATGAAATCCATGCATCATCTCCGAAACACCTCTAAAACCAACACCACCTTCACTAAAAGGATTTTCCAACCTGCTCCAAGTTTCCTAGTGATGTTTACCCTCTGTATGGGAATCCCAGATAAAAGAGTCCATTGTTTTCTCTAGCCGAGAAACAACCAACTTTGGAACTTTGGAGGTAGACAGAACATGCATAAGAATAGAGGATAAAACAATATTGATAAGCGTAAGCCTCCCTATAAAGTAAATAAAGTGAATTTTATAGTTTTTGATCATATTGAGGACTTTACTCACCATCTTTTCGAAGTGATGCCCACTAAGATGCCCTTGAGAGAGTGGAGCATTGAGGTACTCCATCGGGAAGCCTCTTCTCTTGAATCCCAGTACAGATTCAATTGATCTCACTCTTCTATCTAAGAAGTGACCCAAAATAGAAACACTGTTTTGATAAAATAAATGTCATTTTTGAATTTGAAATTTCAAAATTTACTTTGGGTGAATTTTTAGTATTTTTCTATGAAATTTTATTTTTTGATGAATAGTAAAAAATACAACATTATTTTTAAAAAGAAATTTTTCATTGAAATAATTATTATATATTAAGTTGTTTTTTAAAGTCGTAATATATAAATTATATATATATGCATCTAATGTAGTTCATCAAAATATTTTTTTATATTGAAATTAGATATAAAAACATATTGAACTTTTGAATGTTCTTTTAACCCGCCTTCTCGCCATGTCTGTGAGATTAACGTTAAACTTAATTTTGATGCTTATGTGAATTGAATTTTGAAAAGGAAATAAAATATTGTAATAGATATGATATTTAGTTTCTAATAGGTTCAAATTATTATTTTTGGATATTATGAATAATAACTTTAATAATTTTTTATTTACCTCAGTTAAGGGTAAATTAAATAATTAAACATAAAAATAATATTATAATATTATAAAATTACCAAAACAATTTTCCAAATATCATTGGATGAGTGGGTTTTAACAAAAATCAACCAGAGGACAAAATTATAACCTTTTTAACCACTTGGGTAGTAATATTACATTTATTATATTTTATTTAAAGATAAGTTAAAAATGTCATACTCACAATTATAATAAGTAAATAATTTTTAATATAGGTTTATATAGAAGATAAATTCTACTTTAAATATTAATTTAAAATTTATCATTATTTTTTTTAATTTTTAGATAAGAAATAATTTAATTAATGGCCTGCATAATGATGAAGTAGTAATTGTTTAATCAATGAAAATAACAAATAATTGATCTTAAAATTTTAAAATAAATATAATTTAACACAATTAATGATATAGATAACTTTTATAGAATAATTTAACATATTAGTGAGATATTAGAAGTTTTGGTCTGGAGTTTTCACGTTTTTATGATATTTTTCAAAAGAAAAATAATGAATATTAACAAAATTGATATAATTATAATTTAAAATAAATATTTTTTTAAATGATATAAAATTAATAAAAATATAAAATTCATCCAAATAAATATAATAAGGTTAAAAATTCTCTCAATAACCCATTTGAGGTTCAATTTTCATTTTATAGTAACTATATTAACACTATAGAGTAAAAATCCAAGATGTCTTGCTAAAATTCAAATGGTTTAACTAAGGGTTAAATAAAAAAAAGGTCAATATTATGATATAAACATGTATAAAATTAATTTTTGAGATTATTTCTACACATTTACATAATGGATTCCAAATAACTAACTTTGGATATATTTATGATTGAAAATAAATTTAGAATAATTTAATATTTTAAGAGTTTTCTAAAGTGCCCCTCACCTCAATTATAAAAGGGAACCTCTTCCCTCACTTCTTTAAATCACTTTGCACCTTAAATAATGACCAAAACCTAAAGATTTCCAATTTAAAATTCCCTAGTAACATTTTAGAGGTTCTGTTATTCTCATAATACCAACTATAGTGTCCCTAAGAGGAGATCTAGAGGGAGATCGTCGAAGAAGAGGTAATCTCCTTACCAACTCTTTCTAAATCGTACCTTTCTCTAAACCTAGTTTCATCCTAAATTTCCTTCAATCTCTTTGAGTCTAAAGGTTTTGGATTTGCATCTTGGGGATCTGCAACTGACGATTTCACTTTCAGCGTTCTCGGGAGCGTCGAATCTTATGAATTTGACCTTGGTGGCTCGCTTTAATCACCGAAAACCTTCTGTGGATGAATTTGATAGATTTATTTTCAGTAATTGGGATTTTCAGGATCTTGCGGTGGTGGGGATGATTGATAAACATCATTTTATGATACATTGTTCATCTGATGAAGATTTAATTTCTGCTTAGTCCCGAGCTCCTTGACGTTTCAATGGATGTCGGTTTTTCCTTCTCCGATGGACTTTTGACCTATGAATGAACCGGGACTCTCCCTCTGTTGTGACATGGGTAAGATTTCCCCATCTTCCTTTTCCCTTTCAAAATCTAGCGATCATCCTCATGTTAGGGAATTTAGTAGGGCAGTTTCTCTACACTGATGAACATACTATGCCAGTTAGTCACCCAGTTAATCCACGCGTCTACGTTGAGGTGGATGATTCAAAGGCGCCCGTGGAGTGTATTTGGATCACGATAGGTGAGGAGTACCACTGGAGTCAAGCGATGGTGTTTGAGTCCTGGACTGATTTCTGTCTGGGGTGTCATCGTCTCGGCCATCGAAAGGAACAATGTCAAAGTGGATTTATATTAGGCAAAGTGGGAAGAAATGGTAGAGCCGAGGATCAGGGGAAGAATATTCACGGTGCTGCGAAGAGTAGAAATGGTGTGGGTGAGTTGGGCTTGGGTAATCCTTCTATTGCTACGGTGTTTGACAGGCTGAAGCAGGACCTAAGGTCTGGGACCTCTGGAAATGGTGTTGTGTAGTATTCTGTGGTGGCACAGACTGTAGGTGGGTCTATTGATATTGCTCCGCATGGGGATAGTGGAACCAAACGAGGTGTTGATGATGTTGTTGTCAATTGTGCTGGTCTGAGTGAGGGGGTGAAACCTTCAAACTCTGCAGGGTATTTTGCTATTGCTCCGGATGGGGAGAGTGCTGTTGTCAATTGTGCTGGTTCGTCTGAGGGGGGTAAGCCTTCGAACTCAGCAGGCTGTGGCCAAATGGAAGATGCAAGTCCATGTTTGGACAGTGAAAGACACCAGGTGAAATCTGCTATCTCAGGGAGTTATGCTGCTACCTACAACCAGTTTTAAGTGTTGGAGGTTAAAGAAGGATTCCAAATGGTGATGGGTGTCTCAGTGGAAGATGGAAATAATATGTAGTGTGTCTGATTTGATGCAGTGAAGGAGGTGGATGTTGGAAAGGAGTTTAAAGGGAAGTATGAAGAGACTAGTTCATTTAATGCTGCGAAGGTGGTGGATGTCAGCCAAGAGATGGAAGGGTAGCCGCAATGTTTGGTTGTGATTAACTGTAACAGAGGTAATGAACAGAACCGAGGGGTGGCCGATGGTTTCAATGATGACACGACAATTGGAAATTGGGGGGAAGTCTCGGACAACGACAAGGAAAATCATAATATAGTGGTTATGCCTTCCTATTGTGAGGTTCTCAAGGATGGGAAGGGGAAATCTGGATAGGAGGTGGCCACCACAGCAAAAAGAAGGACGAGGAAGGACTAATCCGATTTTCTGAATCCTCCCTTTACTAGGTCTTCTTTCAAACAATCTCCAGAGGACTTGATATCTTTGGAGAAATTGAATCTTAGAAAGAATTATGCTAATATCCTAAATCATTATTAAAGCTCAGAATGGGAGATGGCCACTGCAGAAGGAGGCTCTTTTGGGGGTTGTGATGGTTTTGAAGCTTATGATATGTAATCATTCCTCTTTGTTCTTGTCGTACTTTTATTTTTATTTAATAAATAGCCAGGGGCCTACCATTGACTGAATTTCCTGGTATATTATTATATGTTATTATTATTATGTAACAACCATATTCTACCTTTTATTCATCCTATGAAAAATGAAAGTACTACACTTTCGTATGTGCGACTTAAAATCTCCACACCGAGGTGTAATATGTTTTTCATCACAACTTTATTTAGATGAGTATAATTATGGATATAATGGGTATAAGTAATAAATATTACATGATATTTATTATTTTTAATTAATATAACATCTAATTATTCACCCTTTTACCATTAAGAGAATGATATCATCGCTCGTGCGTATGTATGATCTACCGTCTCCACGACGTGATGAGATTCATCTTCCATGATATCTATTTTTAGAATGATTATAAAAATGTATATAATGAATTAATATGAAATATATGACATAATAATTCTAATTTAATAATATACATATATATTTCATTTATGTTATTCCATTCAGTATGATAAGAAAACATAAACAACATTAATGTGTACATATATATTACCATCTCCATGAATGGTGAATTTCATTTCATATACATATATTTTATATATATTTATTTACTAAATATATGAGTTATATAAATCATTTTTTACATTTTTTATGTAATAAAATCATGAT
This sequence comes from Viscum album, assembly GCA_963277665.1. Classification (NCBI taxonomy): domain Eukaryota; kingdom Viridiplantae; phylum Streptophyta; class Magnoliopsida; order Santalales; family Viscaceae; genus Viscum; species Viscum album. The sequence goes on along the minus strand of OY728148.1, from coordinate 1,401,312,411 downwards.
ATATTTAAAATGATCAAGAATTCCAAGTCAAAACACGCACGATAAACAAAGCGGTTATTACCTGAAACATTGATTTAACATAGAATTGTTAATAAATGGGTAATATAAAGTAATAAATGAATCATATATGATATCATAAATATTATTATGATTTTTTTTATAAATTTAAAATACATTTAAAATGACTATACATGAGTTTCAGACATGTATGAAGGGAATAAGACATACTGTAATGGAATTTCATCTCACTTTTTAATTTCATGAGAAACATTCCATATTCACCACTCAATTCATTTGTATGATGTATATAATAACAGAAGAAATGTTATTTTATTAATTTTATTTATTAAATATTATTAAAACCTTTAATTTATCTTATACTATTATGGGCATCATGATTCAAAATTTACTCTAGTTGTAAGGGAATTTTGTCTTACCTTTACTTCTATGAGACACATGCCTCATACACTACTTATTTCTTATACATTTTGCATATACAACACATAATTTTTTTTATAATTCTTAACCATATGTTTATCTTACTTTCATTTACATATAATCTTCTTTCTTTCATTACGAATATGATTGTACTGATTATAATGTTTTAAGGGTTAATTCAACAATATCATTATTATCGGGATTGTTTATACGAATCTATTGAGAAATATTTATCTTACATGTACATGTTTCTCAAAAATGTATTCCAATATACTTTTAATATTGTTCTAAAAATTTTTAAATTCATTTTTACCCATGTATGACTTTTTATTTAACGGTTTGAAATGAATCTTTTACCATTTTCCTAACAAGGTAATTTTTGGATTTTCTAGAAAAAGTACGAGAAGAATGTTATTTTAACTTATACAACATGAAAATATTTTTATGATTTAATGATGAATTATTTCATTTATTGTTACCTTATATAGTTAAAAGGTTATTTTTAGATAAAATGCTTTCTTTTAAAATTGCATGACATTTCAAGTAAAGAAAAAAATTTCAAATAAGAAATGATATTTTCATGAAGAATTATATTGAAGAGATCCCTCAAAATTATCTTCCATATAAGATAACATTATTTGATGTTACATATTTTTTTACTGGGGATATGTTTCAATTCTAACAATATTATTCTTTCTATGAATGTATTTTTTTATATTGAAATTTTATTTATGAAACAAATTTCTCTTCCATGGGTTATGTTATGATTAATTTTTTTTAAAACTCATTTCATTCATGGGTTCTGATATGATACACGATTTATGTTATTATGGAACATATATGTACAATTTCATTATGATATGGGTGGGACTTATATCTCCCTCTAATTCATTGGGTAAATATTTATATCTTATGAGATAGACATAAATGACCCTGCCCATCAAGATGGTTATGGGAGTGAACCATGAATACCAAGATGGTTATTGGAGTGAACTATGACTACCAAGATGGTATGAGAAGTGAAACCATACTACTAATATGGCCTTATCAATTATTCTTTGAGTACTATGAAACTAATTTTATATTCTTATTTTTATACCAAAAATTCCATGTATTATTCTTATGTTATGATTTCATGGATTATGTTCTTTACTTATGTTTGATTAATGTCTTACAAACTGCCAATATTTATTCCATGATTCTAATTTATGATCATTGATACAAAGGGTATGATATTTTTTTTCATGATCATGTTCTCATACCCTTATTATAATTATTATGTTTACATGTATCCTTTTTTACCCTCAATGAGCATATGAGATCAACCTTTTTCTTACATTTTTCCCGATGTTATCAAGAAAGGGTTTAGCTAGGTAGTTGCTTATGGGAGATGTTGAATATCATTCAACAATTTAGAGTAATGTTATCCTTTTTACCAAAGTTACTTAACTAATATGGTATTTGGGAAAATGTTTGTGTAATGTATTAATTATTCCATAAAATTAATTTAATGTTAATGTACATCAAGATTAGTTCATTATAGTTGGTATCATAGAAAAATTTTAGTTAAACTTTGGAAACAAGGATGAGAAAAAATTAGTGATAATCCTAATGAAATGTCTAATGATAAATATAACGATAAAAAATTATAGGAAAATGTGTTGGAATTTTGGTAAATGATATAGATATTTGTTTCCTAGAAATATATCCCATTCTAGATACTATAAGTGGATGTGGCTCTAGAAAAAAAGTAGCAATGGGTAATAACTCTGAAAAGGTTAATCGGGCCTTACATGATCATAACCTGGTATAGGAAAATCAACCTTGTTACACACTCAGTTTGACACTCTCAGGGGATTTGATTTGGGAATTCCAAAACTCTCCACAAACCATCATGAAGGATTTAAATATATGTTGGCTATGAATAACCTAGGATGAACTTAAGTTGTCATATATTAAGTAAGGTTTAATAATTTATAAATCTTATAAGTGAATTTTCATGATTATTTGGTTCCTCATTATGATAATTATAGCTTACTCTATGCTTTTGGTTTTAGTAAATGGCTAGAACCTAAATAAACTGTGATAATAATGACTGTGACGGAAAATGAAATGATTTTAATCCTGAGGAAATGAATTTTATGGTAGTTGGAATGAAAAATATTTTTTCTATACTCAAAAAACATTCTAAAGTTATGAAATGTAGTGGAATTACAAATGAGAAAATTAGGGAATATAATAATGTTGAGTATTTCATGAGGCAACACCCACCTTCATTTAGTGGGTATTATGATCCACCTGTTGCTAACAAATTGATTAGTACTACTTAAAAGATATTATTTGTTATCTAGTGTTTGGATCATAAGTAATTTATTCTCACTTTTTATTGGTTAGAAGGCAAATCGGGATAGTGTTAGACTCTAATTAAGAATATGAGGCAATACGATGAAATTGATTCCATGGGTTGGGATGAGTTCTAGAATATATTTTTCAATAAGTACTTTACTTGGATTATTTGTACCAAGATGGATACAAATTTCCTTAAGTTGAAGCAAAGGTATGGTGAATCTATTAGTGCCTACAAGGCTAGTTTCATGAGACTTAAGAGGTACTATTCAAGATTATCATCCAAACTAAAACTAAAGTCGATAGGTTCTTCAGTGGTTTAAAGCCAAGTCTCTCAAGATAATTGGATATAATAGAATTTAGTGGCTATGATGATATTGTGAATTGTGTAATCATGGTTGAAATGGAGGATGGATTCACATACCAATCACATGGTTTTGACAAGAAGAGGAATATAGAGTATAAAGGAAAATCTAAAAACCATTAAGAGAGATAGAGATGATTTCCTTTATGCTCTAAGTATGAGAAAAAGCATGGAGGAAATTGTCTTAAGGGGTCTAATAAATGTTTTAAGTGTGGAAAGGATGGTCATCAATATTTTTAATGCTGGAGTGATGGGATAAATTTAGATAACAATTCCAATAGAGAGAAAGATACACCGAATGTACCTCCCCCGCTTTAGTGCTTGTAACGTCCCTGACCTGGGATCCACTAAATCGGTGCCCCGAGCCAGATCGTCACATGAACTCAAGTGAGCCTCCCTATATTATAGAGATTTTTGACTAGATATGAGGGTCTAATAGGTCACATGTGGAGACTGTACCTTTTTTACTATAGTAATCCTCAATAGAACACAATTTAAATAGTGTAAACAATAGGACACAATCAATAACAATCATAAATAACTAACTCCCAAACTAGGTACAAACCATATCCAATAGTAAAAATGTCATGCCATGCTACTGTGCCAAGTGAAAAAACCCTAAAAGAAATAAAAATAGAAGAATATTTAAAACGGTCCTAGATCCAAGTCTTGGACCTCATTCGTGCACATACTGAACCCAAATCACTTCCCAATCATGGGTCCCTTTCCCTTTTCTTGACCCGAAACCATGAAATCTTCTCAGGAACCCAACGACGGCCTGTGTAGGGTGTGAGTATGACTCTGTAGGCCACCACCAATGGTGTCTACAAAATATCCAATAAAAGTAGATAGTTCAAGCAAGTTATTAATAATGGAAATTAACTGTAAAAAGTTCAATAATCCATTCTAAATCACATTCCTTTAAATTATTCTACCATTGAATCCAGGTATACTACTTAGTAATCCCATGGTTTAATATACCTTTTTCATGTGTTCAATTATGAATTTTCAATATTCCAAGCATATGGGAATAAAATCAAGTCTTATCTCACTAGGAATAACATTATAATAACCTCGTAATCCTGACCTCGAAGCCTCATTTCAGGTGGAATGAAACCATTAGGGGAATAGAACTCCGTCCCCTTCCCTAACCCGTGCATTTAGGGGTGGAGCTAGAACCTCAATCCAACATGACCCGTGGGTGTAGAACATTGAGTCTATACCCCTCTCTACCAATCCATGTGCAAATTCTTATTTATCATTCACCACAGCTAACCAAAAAGCATAAACAATGCCATTAAAAATATTCACCAATATGATCAATGGAATTAATATCATTCCAAACTCCATTACCACATTTATCATTCATTTTACACACCATTTAACCCAATTCCCTTTTCCCAATGCCTATCTCACTAAGTACGATCAAATGTAAACATATTACCTTATCATTTTTACATTAACCCCATTTACTTGCCACCCAAAAAATACTTATCCCTTGACCATATTAGACAAAACTACCCACAATTCCCTTCTAAATCATTACATAACCAGTTAAGACATTCTCTTGGGCTCTACCACATCATTGGTCAATTTCACACATTACAATACCGTTTGCCCAATTGGGAGGCCCGGCGCACCCAATGGGTGGCCCTAATTTGGTCAAGTCTTCCTCCATGAATCCCAAGGGGATCATGAGGGGTTCAATTGGTTGATTTGATACCCACTATGTTGAAACTTTCAAAGGAAACTAAGAACACAACAAGGTAAAATCAAGAACATAACCTTACATGCACAAATCTACATAAAAACCAAGGGATATAACTTGTAGACCACCTACCCTAAACCTGTTAGTGAAAAAATCCTTAATCAAGGACTTATATCATGAACTAAACCCCCTTAGAATCTTCACCCTAAATCTCATCGGAAAAGGGTTTTTGAGATTCGAAAGGGGATGGGGAAGAAATGGAAACCCTAAATCAAAAAGAGAAGCAAGAGGAAGATTATAATCACCGATATCTTCAATCTATAACTAAAGACACTCCAAATGGCCTAGGATTTAAGAAGAATCACCTATTGTAATATCTTAGTATCTTGGATCGTTTCTAGGGTTCAAGGGAGGAAGGAGAAAAATCCTAAGTGGAACATAAAAATCTCATAATGGATTTTTTGTAAATTTCTTAAAGTTACTGGGCTGCATGGTTTACCCACATGGTTTTGCAAACCATGCACAAAATGCGTGGATGCTAATTTCCAAAAATATCCCCCTCACACAGTTACTTATGATTTTTTCATGGTTTGAACTAACCATGCGCAAACCGTGCAACATGACTAGAAACCCCCTTTTTCTTCCTATTCCATGTCCTAAACCCCCAAAACACCCCCCGAGTCTTCACATGAACTTGGGGAAACAATTATTTAACTAAAAAATGAACTTAAAATGAAACATAAAAAAAAATAACTTAAGGTAGATTTAGGATCTTACAACCTCCCCACCTTATGATGACTTGTACTCGAGCCTCTCTTTCTGAGCATCATTGAGCCCCCAAAGGAAAGAGATCGGGCCACTAGGCTCACATATACTATTCTCACTCCCATGTTTCCTCTTGAATGTTTTCATGCTTCCATATAACATGAACTAAAGACATAACCTTTCCCTACAAGACCTTCTCACTATAATCCACAATAGAAACTGGTTGCTTCTCAAAGGATGCATTAACCTTAAGCTTGACATCATCGACATTTATCACATGAGATGGATCAGGGCGATAAATTTGGAGCTGTGTAACATGGAAAACATCATGAATCCCACAATACCACTATGGAAGAGTTAATTGGTAAGCCACAAGTCCAATCCTCTCTACAATATCAAATAGACCCACATACCTAGTTGCTAACCTACCCTATTTCCGGATATGATGGTGAACCAACCTTGGTGACACCCGACGAAACACACTATCACCCACCATAAAATCACGAGTTCTATGATTCCAATCAACATATGTATTATATCTACTCTGAGCCGTTTTAATATGATTATGAATCAATCAAACCTTCTCCGATGTCTCCTAAACGAGACTTAATCCTACCATCTCAGATTCCCCAGCCTCTAAACAATGCATCAGATATCTACATGGTCTCTCAAAGAGTGACTCAAATGGATCAATCTAAATTGTATCTGGAAAACTATTTTCGTAAGAAAAATCAATGAGTGATAAGTTCCATTCCCACAAACCAATGAAATCCACAATACAAGCTCTTAACATGTCTTCAAATACATGGATTGTACATTTTGAATGCCCATCCATCTATGGGTTGTAATCCATAATCAAAAACACTTGGTTGCCAAGTTAGTTATGTAGTCCCTTACAAATGTGTGAGGTGAAATGTGGGTCAAATCCAATACTGTGGTTCTTGTCACACCATGCAACCTTACTATTTATTGAACATACAACTCTCCCAACTGGTTGACTGTATAGGTCTCCTAGATCAGCCAAAAATGAGCCACTTTGGTCTGCTGATCTACCACCACCCAAATTGAATCATTCTTTTGAGGTATCCTTAGAAGTCCCACTACAAATTCCATTGTTACATTTTTCTACTTACACCATGGAATAGGGAATGTTTACTACAACCAACGTTGACACTGATGTTAAACCTTCACCTACTGACAGGTAAGGAATCATGCCACAAAACTCACAACTTATTTCTTCATTCCCAACCACCAAAAATGCCTATAAAGATCATGGTATATCTTATTCAAGCTTGGATGCACTTCCCACTTCAATGTGTGAAAATCGTGCATTAACTCCTCCCGTACACCTTTTGGTAACACAACACGACCATGAACATAAACAACTCTATCAGCACTAAAAGCCCTAATAAAAGGTGACTCCCCACCTTTAAGTATTTCTTTCATATCCAAAATCTCCAGATACAATAGCTAACTCTCCTTGACCCAGTTCAAAATCACGGATTCAAATACTATAGATGCAATATCTATCCACCCATGCCCATCCTGTACCTCTAAGTGCATATTAGCAAATAGGGTCATCATCTTCCACTCTAAAATCAATTCCTAAACCACCTAATTCAGAGTCTTCTAGCTCAGAGAATTAAAAACACTATTCCCTTTTCTTGGTGTGTACACCAACTCAAAATTGAAGGATTTTAGTCACTCAAACCACCTTCACTGTAGAAGATTAAAATCCTACCGAGAGAAGATTTACTTGAGACTTTTATGGTTAGTAAACACTATGAAAGTTTCTTCCAATAAGTAATACCTCCAACTCTTCAAGGCATGAACCAAAATAGCTAGATTAGGGTCATGAGTAGGGTAATTCCTTTCATGAGGCCTTAATTGTATAAACACATAAGCTACAACCCAGTCATCTTGCATCAAAACTTCCCTAAGTACAACACTTGACGCATCGCAGAACAATTTGTACCTCTTAACTAGTTCGAGAAAGATCAAAATTGGTGTGGTAGTCAAATGATTATTTAGATATAGAAAAACATGTTCACAAGGCCTTGACCATTCAAATTTTACACCCTTCTTGGTCAAATTTGAGAGTGGCACTGCCAAATGAGATAAATATCTAATAAACCATTGGTAATAACTAGCCAAAACTAGAAAACTAAGAATATAAAAAACGTTATTGGGATACTCCCAAGACACCAAAACCTGAACCTTCGATAGGTCCACCATGACACCTGACTCAAAAACGATGTGTCCCAAAAAGTTCACCCTATCATCCTAAACTAACATTTGGATAGATTGGAATAAAGCCTATGCTCTCTTAGTGTACTAAAGATGATGTCAAGATGTTTGGCATTATCGTAATGAGTTTTGTAGTACAAAAGATGTCATCAATGAAAAAACTATTAACTGATCTAGGTATGGGTGAAATATCTGGTTCATCAAGGCCATGAACACAGTCAGTGCATTGGTCAGTCCAACCTGCATCACTAATAATTCATACAGCCTGTACCTTATTCAGAAAACTATTTGTGGTATTTAAAAAGGTATCACCCTCAACTGATGGTATTTTAATCTCAAATAAATCTTAGAAAACACTATAGCACCCCTGAATTGGTCAAACATGTCATTGATTCTAGTAAGAGGGTATCGGTTCTTAACCGTCATTTGGTTCATATTTCTATAATCGATAAATAGCCTCAATGATCTATGAGCCTCCTTAGAAAAAAACATATTAGATCCCAAAGGTGATGTAATAGGATGGATGAAACCCTTAATTTCCAACTCAACGAGATGAAATTTGAGTTCTTGGAGCTCTACCTGTGCTATTTGGTATGGAAAAATTGAAACAGGCTCTACCCTAGGAAATAATTCGATCGTAAACTCAACATGTATCTTGGGTAGTAACTCTGATAAGTCGTTAGGAAACACATCCTGAAATTGGTCCACAATAATAGGGAAGACTATCTACTCTTTCTCCCCATCATCTAACATAATCCATGCTACTTGGGTTGTGAGTTCTCCCAACTACTGGTGTATCAGCCCTACACAACCCACTCGAGTGTCCCACTCACCATGAAGGACATGAGTGCTTCCATAAAGAGATTTAAATGTTACCCAATGTTAGTAACAATTGATATGGGATTTATATAACACTAAATAATCCATCCCTAAGATTAGTTCAAACCCTGACATCTCTAGGACAAACAGATCCCACAGAAAATGAAATCCACCAACCTCTAGAGCACAAACCTTACACTGCCTGATGTTCTCAACTTTTACACCTAGAAGAGTATCAAGTGACATTACTACAAATTCAATCTCCACGGTTAACCCCAACACAAATATTAATTGAGTAGAAATAAAATAATACATATCACCAGTATCAAATAAAACACTAGCGAGCCTGGAAGCTACAAGAATTGTACCTCAAAAAGTAGATGGTCACACCTCACCTCTTTCAGCTGTAGTCTAAAATGCATGAAGATGAATTGCACCTTTACCCTAGGCTCCAACTAGAGTACCCTACACTACACTTCCCTATTAATAAGGTTGATCTCTCCATATAGGTCTACGTCCACCGCCCCTACCAGTATGACCCTTGGGGCTCCAACTGTTTTCCTGATACAGGGTATCTAACCCCCTTCCTATACTCGACATCCGCATTTAACCTCCATCATTACCTGAATATCGTGGGTTCCTACAGAACCTCTATAAATTCCCTACACTTCCGCACACTCAACACTCGACTAGTGGGTGGGGACACTGGTCATTCTTATTTCCCGACCTACCACACTAATAACAGAATGCTTGGTTTCCACCCTGAGAAGATGAACCTATCTTTTGATTGATACGTGTGCTTTCAACATACTGAAACTCTCCAAAATGACACTTCCTAATCTCAGAAGCCACACCAATTTCCCACTCATCTCACACCACCAGTTCACTACCTGAAACTCCCCTTAATTTCCCCTTTGAGATAAGGTCTTTGTCCACCACTTCATAAAACATTTTTATACAGAAGATATTTACCTAATACCTAATATCGTGTCTCATCCCATCCTATAAATTTTTCTCCATATCTTTCTAATTTCCTATCAACATCGAAATGAAGCATCACGAATTGGTGAAAGACTAGCACAATACATCACTGACATTGTCCCCTGGGTCAAACTTACAAAATATGCAGCCTTCTACTGACTCAAGTTTTCTGGGTAAAAGTGTTCAAGAAACTTATCCTGGAAATCATTCCACACCATTCCCTCAGCCTATTCCATCTAAACCATGATATCCCACCACCGTTTTCTTGACCTCTAAACATATATGTTGACTATATCTATAACTCTATAACCTCTATCCCACCCTCTCTAGTAAAGGTCAGAGGGTGCTACAGATGAAACTCCCTAGTTAGCTCAAACATACTTGGTGTATCCCACCCTAGGTCACGTTCCATCATCTACATAAAATGAGAAAAGTTATCATGGAAGTTTTCTTCCCTATCCTCCTAGATCACCACCTTCTATTACTCCACTATTGGAAGAGAATTCTTAGCAATGTCCTCCTGTCTCCCAATATGAACATTTCTTCTAGGTGGTATTTCTCTACAATGCTATACATGATCTATAGAATGAAACCATAAGGCTTTTTATGAAATGAAAAAAGATATAGGTAGGATCATCACTTTCCATAACAAAAACAGTTCGCATACACTACCCAAACGATCCCACTTACAACTGGAACACTACCCTTGGACATATCTCTTAGGCCATAGCTAACATAGGTATCTAATTCACACGGTTAAAATCCTTATCTTTTACACCAATTCTAAAATATTTACATATACCAATTTACTCTTACAACATGTTAATCCACTTTTACTTCTTTATCAAGCACCATTTTCTAATTACTATTTGACATTTTCACTTCACTTTTTACCAACTCATACCATCTCATTAGGAACAATTTCATTACATTTAAGAAAAAAAATACATCATAACCTTGATATCCTACACATACATCCCATGTGTGTGTATACCATGATGCATGACACTTACCTATATAGGTTGCTAGACTGATTCATGAATACACAACCTCTTACCCATACAACCAAGGGAGACATATCAAAAACTGTCAAATCACCCAATAACTACATCACTAAATGTTGAAATATTATCAAATATAACAACACAAAACAAGAACAACAATCCAATCCTAGGGTGACTTGGGTTTCCCTCGTACATGGGTTAGCTACTCTCAAATATGAGATCATTACGAAGGCTTTCCACTTTTCGAAATTCCTATCTACTATTCCCAAATTGTAATAAAGAGAAAAGAATACCTTTGATACCAATATTTAATGTCCCCAAACCTGGAGCCAGAAAACTGGTGCCCCAAGCTGGGTCACCACATGACCTCAAGAGCGCCTCCCCATACACCAAATATTTCTGACAAGTAGAAAGGGTCTAATAGGTCACATGGAAAGACTATACCCTCTTTAACCGAGTAAGACAAAATAGAACACAATTAAAATAGTTGAAAAAATAGGAAACAATCAATAACATGCATAAATAACCAACTCCCAAACTAGGTACAAACCACATCTAACAGAAAATATGTCATTCCATGCTATAGTTCTAAGTGAACAAACCCCGAAAGAAATAAAAATAGCGGAATCCGCAAAATAGTCCTAGATCAAAGTCTCAGACCTCATTATTTCCCATACCAAACCCAACTCACTTCTTAATAATAGGGACCTTTCCCTTTTCTTGACTTGCAACCATGAAATCTACTTGGGTACCCAACGATGACCTAAGCAGTGTGTGAGTATAACTCAATAGTCCACCACCAAAGATGTCTAAAAAATATCTAGTAAAAGTAGATAGTTCATGCAAGTGAAAAATAATGGAAAGTAAAGTTAAAAAGTTCAATAATCCATTATAAATTATGTTCCTTCAAATTATACTACCATTGAATCCAGGTACACTACTTAGACATCCCATGGTTTAATCTACCTTTTTCATGTGTTCAATAGATTAGGCATGTTCAATATTCACAAGAATATGGGAATAAAATCAAGTCCTATCTCACTAGGGATCACATTATAATAACCTCATAATCCTCACCTCGAAGCCTTAGTCTAGGTGGAATGAAACTGTTAGGGGAATGAAACTCAATTCCTTTCCCTAACCCATGCATTTAGGGGTGGAGTTAGAACCTCGGTCCAACTCGACCTATGGGCATAGAACCTAAAGTCTATACCCCACTCTACCAATCCACGTGCACATGATTATTTATCATTCACCACAACTAACCAAAAAGAAAAACCAATACCATTAACAATTTTAAAAAATAAGGGAATTAATATCATGACACAATCCATTAACACATTTAATATTCATATTAAATAACATTTAACCCAATTACCTTTTCCCCATACCTATCTCACTAAGTAGGATCAAATGTAATCATATTACCTTATAATTTTCACATTAACCCCATTTACATGACACCCAAACAATACCTTATCCCTTAACCATATTAGACATAACTACCCATAATTCCATTATATCTCATTACATAACAAATTAAAACTTTTTCTAGGGCTCTACCTCATCATGGGTCAGTTTCACACCTTACAATACTGTTAGCCTAATTGGGAGGGCCAACGCACCCCATGGGTGGCCCTAATTTAGTCAAGTCATTCTCCATGCATCCTTCAGGGATCATGAGGGGTTCAATTGGTTGATTGGACACCCACTATTTTAAAACATTCAAAGGAAAGCAAGAAAACAACAAGGTAAAATCAAAAACATAACCCTACATGCAAAAATCTACATAAAAACCAAGAGATATAATTTGTAGACCACCTACCTTGAATCTATTGGTGAAGAAACCCTTAATCGAGGCCTTATATCCTAATCTAAACCCCCTTTGAAGTTTTACCCTAAATCTAACAAAAAAAGGAGTTTAGAGATTTGTAAGGTGATGGGTAGGAAATGGAAACCATAAATCAAAAGGAGAAGCAAGAGAGAGATTAGACTCACTTGGATCTTCAATACGCAACTGAAGGCACTAAAAATAGCCTAGAATTGAAGGAAAATCACCTGTTTTAATATCTTGGAAGCTTGGCTCGTTTCTAGGGTTCAAGGGAAGAAGAAAGAAGAGAATATAGAGTAAAACATAAAAATATCGTAATGGATGTTTTTTAAATTTCTCAAAGTAACTGGCCCACACAGTTTACCTGCATGGTTTTCCAAACCGTGAAGATGATACTATCAGAAAAAATCCCCCATTCATGGTTACTTGGTATTTTTTCATGGTTTTGAATAACTATGTGTAAACCATGAAACATGCCCAGAAACCCCCATTTTCTTCCTCTTTAATGCCCTGAACCCCCAGAACACCCACATGTCTTTGCTTGAACTTGTGGAAAAATTTATTTAAAAAAAAATAAGAAACTTAAAATAAAACATAAGCAAAAATATACCTTATGGGAAAACCAGGATATTACATTGCTACTAGTGTAAGGAGAATGGGAATTATGCTAACCAGTTCCCAAACCTAAGGGATAATGATTATGAACCAAGTCCGCAACCTCTTAAGCCAAGGGGAATGGTAAAATATCATGAGATCACAATTAGAGTTATAGAGTAAGACTATGAAGTGGTGGAATGATTATGTGTTTATGGAATTCCTGAATAATGCTTTAGAATTACTTTTATGGCATTACATAATAATGAAACATCTAAGGATTCATCTATGGTAGTTCTTAATTAGGGATTTAAAATACTATGTTGAATGGTACTAGTAAAAATCAAAGGTGATTTAGGTGGTAAAGTTTTGATTAAGGGAATGATAACCCTTAATATGTTCCATATATTAAGGTAATGAAGTTTTGATAAGGATATATTAGATATGAATAAGTAAATTAGATGGTAATGAATTCCTTGGAAATGATTAAGGATTTTTTGGAATGTTTTTTATGCTAATCATGGATGAAGTTTAAACTTTTTGGACTTAAGGAACATATCCAATAAACTTTTGAATAAGGAACCATGAATGTTTTCAGTAAGGATGTATGGTAATTCAGGTTATTACCACGTTTCAAGTGAATTCATTATTAAGTTATTCATATGTTTGGAATGTAACAACCAAGAAATACCTTATGATATATGGGAAATAAATATTAAGCTGATTTGGTGAACTTATTTTTAATGTTTTTGATTTTTATATTTCATAAGTATTGTAAGGTTATCCATTTTGGGAATTTTTAAGTTAAGAATCATATTAAGTTTGTTAGATTAAAGTATTATATTACTATAGGTGGACTTATGTATATTTGATAACTTGTACTAACATTTTTTTGGGGGATAAAGATAGATGGAATGACCTATCATTCGATTTATGGATATCATGATCTACTAACGCTTTAGGATTGATAAATTCAACTTCATTTCATGGAATAAAATATGAAGTGGAAACTAATCAATGCAGAAAAATGGAGATATTGTGCTGAAATCAAGTAAGTATGTCTTCTCATGAAAATTGTTAAACATTTGAAAAAAGATCCCGATCTAAAAAGGTTGTGATATCATCATCATTTTGATGATATCAATGACCCTTTTGCATTTCATTAATTTATAGTTGTATGATTTTTATCTTTCTCTTGATCACCCATATTCTTGTGATCAATGTTCTTTATCAGTCTCTATGATTATTAATTCCTTTCCTCCATGCCCAAATTTTCAACTATGTTCTCCTATATAGAAACCTAGTTATGATTTACTTGGGGTAACTATTATTTTCAAACATTTTCATTTTGAGAGAAAACTTTAGAATTAATTTTTATGATGCGGGTATCTATGAAAGAAAGTTTCAACTATTAACCCTTATAAAAATTCTATGTTTTTATTACATTATACACAACACCAAGTTAATCTTTCACTATACACAACACCAACTTGGCTTGAATTACACGCAACAAAGAGTTTCTAAAGAACAAAATTTTACTATTATAAATATTTAAATGAGATATTTATAATATAGACATTAAAAATAATGAAATAAATATCATTAAATATTTTTAAAAATTTTCACCTAAATAAAATATATTTATATTGAATTGTTTAATTTTTGGTAAAGTTTTTATATATTTAGAAATACTTTTTTTCTTAAAGGAACTGCTTTGTATGCCCTTATATGAACAATAATAAAATTAATTTTAAACACTATTAGAAATATAATTTGATAAAAAAAAACATCATTTTTAATTTTTTAATTTAAAAATAAACCTAGGGTGAATTCTTAGTATTTTTCTAAGAAGTTTCTTTTTTTGATGAATAGTGAAAATACGACATTATTGTTAAAAAAGCCTTTTTCGTTTAAATAATTATTATACATTAAATTGATTTTAAAATTCACAATATATAAATTATAAATATATTAATCCAATATTTTTCATTGGAATATTTTTTATATTGAAATTAGATATAAAAACATATTGCACTTTTGAATGTTCTTTTTACCCACCTTTTCGCCACATCTGTAGGATTAGCATTAAACTAAATTTTTCTACTTTAGTGAATTGAATTTAAAAAAATGGAATTACATGGTTGTAATAAATATGGTATTTATATTCAAATAGAATCCATTTTTTTGGATATTATGAATAATAATGTTAGTAAATTTTTATTTAGCACGATTAAGGTTAAATCATGTAATAAAATGTAAAAAAATATTATAATATTATACAACTACGCTAAAAATCATTCTAATTTCATTGGATGTGTGGGTTTAGACCAAAATAAACCTTATTCAGAAATTATAACCCTTTTAATCCATTTGGGTATGAATATGACATTTATTATATATTATTTGAAGATAAGTTAAAAATGTCATACTAAATTTTTTAATAAGTAAATGATTTTTAATATAGGGTTATATAAAAGATAAATTAGACTATAAATATTTTTTTTAAGATAATACATTTATTTTCATCATGATATATTTTTTATTTTTAGAGAAAAAATAATATAATTAATGGCTTGCATAATGATGGCGTAATATTTTTTAATTAAAGGAAATATCAAATAAATGACATTAAAAATAAGAATATAAATATTATTTAACATAATTAATGACATACACAAATTTTATAGATAAATTTGACATAATATTGAGGTACTATAAGTATTGGTTCACAGTTATCAGCTTCAACTGATATTTTCTTAAAAGGAAAATAATGAATATTATCAAAATTAATATATATGATACTTCAAAATAAATAATAATTTATTAAATGATATTAAATTAATAATATATATAGTTAGTACAAATAACTATAATAAGGTTAAAAATGTCATAAATTATCTATTTAGGGTTATTTTGACATTTTTTAGTAACTATATTAACCCTAAAGTGTAAAAATTTAAGTTGTTATGAGAAAATATAAAGGGATTAACTAAGGGTTAAAGCAAAAAAATTAAGGTTCATATTGTTACCAAAACATATACAAAAATATTCTTTTGAGAGGATTTTGACTCATACTCATCATATCATAGAAATTACACACTTTGGATCTATTTGAGATCAAAAATCAATTTATATTAATTTAATAATTTAAGATTTTTCTAATGTGCCCCTCACCTCAATTATAAAAGGGAACCTACTCCCCACTTATTCACATAAATTTGAACCTTAAATCTCAAAAAATACTTGAAAATTTCCATTATAAACTTCCCTAGTAACATTCTAAAGGCACAGGTCTTCTCAAAAGACTAAGTCTAGTGTCCCAAAGAGGTGATCTATAGGGAGATCATCAAAGAAGATGTAATCTCTATACCAACTCTTTCAAAATTGTTTATTCTTATACTTCATATTTATGCGTTTATTACACTATAAACTAATAAATAAAATATAAAATATATTATTAGGTGTTATTATGATTATTTAACAACCATATTATACCATTTATTCATCTTATTATAAATTAAAGAACCATACATGCGTACATACGACTTACCGTCTCCATGACGTGGTGTAATATGTTTTTCATAACTACTCTTTTTGGATTTTTATAATGATGGATACAATGGATATAAATAATAAATAATAAATAATATTGATTATTTATAATTAATATACCATCTAATTCCTCACCCATTTACCATTAACAGAATGTTATCATCACTCGTACGTACGTACGACCTACCATCTCCCCGACACAATAAGATTCATCTTACACACTAACCATTTAAAGAATGATTATAAAAATTTATATAATGAATAAATATAAAATATATTACCTTATAATTCTAATGTAATAAAATATATTTATATATATATGTCATTTACCTTTTCACATTCAATATGATAAAAAAACAGAAATGACGTTCATGAAAACGTACGACTTACTGTCTCCATGAATGGTGTATTCCATTCCATATATCTATATTATATATATATATATATTTATATAATAAATTATATATATATATATATCATGTTTTACCTTTTTTAATTAATAAATTATTGATCTAATAAATAGGATCATAAATGAAAAGTTAAAACAAGTAGGATAAATAAAGCGGTTATTTCTTAAAACATTGATTTACCATGGTATTTTTTAATAAACAGGTAATATAAAGTCCTAAATGGATAATATGTGATATCATAAATAGTTTTTTTATTTTTTTATAAGTTAATAATATGTTTTAAAGCACTATACATGAGTTTTATACATGTAAACAAAGAATCAAACCTAAGGTAAGGGAATTTCATATAACTTTTTAATTTTGTGAGATACATGCGATATTCACCACTTTCTTCTTTTACATGGTGTATATAATCACCTAATAAATGTTATATCATTAATTTTATATATTTAATAATACTATAATATTTAATTTATGGTATAATTTCATGGGGATCACGATTCTAATATTACTTTAGTAGTAAGGGTTTTTTGTCTCACAATTCCTTCTGTGAGACACATGCCTCATACACTACTTGTTCCTTATATGTTTTGTATATAATACACATGAATGTATTTTATTATTCTAAACCATAATATTATGGTATTTTAATATCCATATAAATTTATTTCTTTCATGGGGAATACAATTCTACTGATTCTAAAGTTTTAATTGTTATTTCCAAAATCTCATTATTATTGGGATTTTTTATAAGTATCTACTGAAAAATATTTATCTTTCATGTTCATGTTTCTTAAAAATGTATTCCAATATATTTTTACTATTATTCGAAAAAATTTTAAATTCATTTTTACCCATGTATTAATTTTTATTAAACATTTTTAAAGTAATCTTTATTCTTTTTCGTAACAAGGTACTTTTTTGTGTTTTCTAGAAAAAGTACGAGAAGAATGTTTCTTTAACTTGTACATCATGAATGGATTTTTATGATTTCATGATTACTTCTTAACTTTAATCTTACCTTAAAATATTAAATTTTTATTTTAAATTTTTTTTCTTCTAAAATTGTGTTGCATTTCATGTTAAGAAAAGATTTTCAAACCAAAAAGGATATTTTCCTCAATAATTGTTTCCAAGAGATCTCTCAAAATTATCTTCCTTATAAGATAACATTATTTGATGTTAATTATGTTTTATTGGGTATATTTTTCAATTATTTCATTCTTATTCTTTCTAATTTTGTATTTTTTTATGGAATGATATTTATGAAACCCATTTCTATTCAATGGGTTATATTATGATAAAATGTTTTTGAAACTCATTTATTTCATGGATTATAATATGATACATGATTTATGTTCTTATGGAAAATATATGTACAATTTCATTAGTTAAATATCTATATCTCATAAGATATACATAAAGGAACTTTTCTACCTAGATGGTTATGGGAGGGAAAATTGACTACAAAAATGGTTATGGGTGTAAACCATGACTACCAAGTTGGTATGAGAAGTGAACCCATAAAAAAATATTTCCTTGTAATTGATACCTTTACTACTATGAAAATAATTTTATATGGTTATGTGTATGCCACAAATTCCATGTATTATTATTATGTTATGATTTCATGGATTATTTTCTTTATTTTTTTATGATTCATGTCTTATAAACTTCTAATCTTTATTTCATGATTCATTTTTATGATCATTGAAATTCCTAGTATGATACTTTTTTTTCAGGATCATGTTATCATACCCTTATGCTCATGATTATGTTTACATGTATCCATTGTTTACCCTTACTGATCATCTTAGCTCACCCTCTTTCTTATTTTTTATTTTCCCCAGGTTATAAATAAAGGTTGTAGTTAGGAAGATCTTTATGGGAGATGTTAAAGATCATTCAATGAATTAGAGGAATGTTATTCAAGATTCAAAAGGCACTAAAATAATATGGTAGTTGGGTGTGTTTCGGTAATGTATTAATTATTATGAAAAAGTAATGTAATGTTAACATATGTTAATATTGGGTCGTTATAGTTGGTTTCAGAGCCAAAGTTTAGATTACCTTTGGAAAGTAGGTTGATAAAACCTTAGTGAGAACTCTAAGGAAATGTTTACAGATAAAGTGAGTGGTTTTTAGGGAATACATAACTTTTATGATACTACAAGAGGATGTGGATTTGGAACAAATGTACCTAGGGGTCATAACTATGAAAAGGTGCATCAGACTCGAATCGATTTTAACCTGGTACACAACAATTGTCCTTACTACACACATGGTTTAAAACTCTTGGGGTACATTCTTTGGGAATTCAAAAACTCTTCAGGAACCATAATAAAGGATTTAAAAATAATTTAGCTATAAATAACCTAGGATGAACCTAAGGTGTCATAGATTAAGGAAGGTGTCCTAACTTAGACATACTATAAGTTAATTTTCATGATTATGTGGTTTCTCATTATGATAATTGTTTCTTAATATGTGATTTTGGTTTTAGTAAATTGATGGAACCCAGAGGAACCATGTTAATAGTGATTTTTATAGAAAATGTTATGATTTTCCTCTAAAGTAACCAAATGCTATGGGAGACGGAATGAAAAATATAGTTTCTATAATCACATATATTTCCGAAGATATGAATAATATTGTAATTAGAAATGAGAAAATGTGGTTGCATAATTATATTGAGTATTTCATGGGGAAATATCTACCTTCTATCCCAGGGTCTTCTAATCCACTTCTCTATGAACAATGGATCAATACTACTAAAAAGATATTCTCCATTATCCATTGTTTAGAGCATGAGAAATTTATTCTGGATATTTATTGGTTAGAAGAAGAAGTATACTAGTGGTGGAATAAAATTAATAATATAAGGAAACAAGATAAAATTTAATCCATATATTTGGATGAGTACAAGAACTTATTTTTCAGTAAGTAATTTCCTCAGATTCTTCATACTAAGGAGAAATAATTCCTTGAGTTGAAGCAAATGGATGATGAATCTATCGGTACCTATAAGGCTAATTTGATGAGACTTGCGAGGTACACTTAAATAATTATCATCTAACCTTAAAGTAATATCAATAGGTTATTCAGTGGAATAGATACAAGTCCAATAAGGTAATTGGACATAAGAGACATTAGTTTCTACAACGAGATTGTGTGTTGTGCAATCATGGTTGAAATAGTGGTTGAAGTCACAAACCAATCTCAAGGGTTTTACAAGAAGAGAAAGATATAGTATAAAGGGAAATCTAAAAAAATATGAATAGAAAATGAGTGGATTTTCTTTATGCTCTATGTATGGGAAGAAGAATTTAGAAAAATTGTCTTAAGAGTTCAAATAAATGTTTTAAGTGTAGAAGAGAAGTTAATCGGGCTTTTTAGTGTCGAAGTGGGGGGGAGAAGTTAGATAACAATGCATATGGGGAGAAATCTGCAGAGGATGCACATCCCATACTTCAGTGCTACAAGTGTTTGTAGAATGGGAATTATGATAACCAGTGCCCAATCCCAAGGGTTGGCAATGATGATCGATATCAGTGACCTCTTAAGACATTGGGAAAGGGAAAATCTCATGTGATCACTATTGGTGATGTAAAGTATGACAATAATGTGGTGGAATGATTATGTGTTTTTGGAATTCATGAATATTGTTGTAGAATTTTTTTATGGTATTATGGAGTAATGAAACATATAAGGATTAGTTTACTATAGTTCTTACTTAAGGATTCAAAAGACTATGTTGAATGGTACTATTAACCATGAAAGGTGATTGAGGTGGTAAGGTTATTTTTAATGGAAAGATAACCCTTATTGTTGTTCTTATGTTATGGTAATGATGTTCAGATAAAGATATGTTGTATATGAATAAGTGAATTGGACTGTAATTAATTCCATGAAACTGATTAAGGACTTGTTAAAAAGTTTTTCATTCTAATCATGGATAATGTTTTCAACTTTTTTGGATTTAAGGAATATATCTAATAAAATTTTGAATAAAGAAATATTTATGTTTTCGATAAGGATGTATGGTAATTCAAGTTATTTCTATGTTTCAAGAGAACACATGATTAAGGTATTCTCATGTTTGGAATGTGAAAACCGAAACCTACCTTATGATATATGATTGATAAATGTTAAGATGATTTATTGAACTTCTTTCTAATGATTTGGATTTTTAGATTTCTAAAGAATTTTATGGTTATCCATTTATAGAAAGTTTAAGTTCATCTTTAGATGAAGTTTTTATATTAAAGTATTATCTCACTATATATGGAATTATTCAAATTTGATAACTTGTGCTAACCGTTTTGTTGCTACAAAGATAGATGGAATGAAATATCATTATATTTATGGATATCATGATCTGTTAAAACTTCAGGAGTGATAAATTTAAATTCATTTCCTCAAATAATAGATGAAGTGGAAACTATTAAAGGCTGAAAAAACGATGACATTTTAATGAAATCAAGTAAGTATATATTATCCTAAAAATTGATTAACATTAGTAAAAATATCAGGATGTAAAAAGGTTGTCCTGTTATCATCATTTTGACGATTTTAATGACCCTTTCACATTTCTTTAGTTTATAGTTTTTTTGATTTTTATCTTTCTTTAGATCACCCACCTTCTTTTGATTAGTGATATTTATCAATATTTATGATTATTTACACCTTTCCTTCATGCCCAAATTTTAAACTATGTTCTCTTATGTAGAGACCTAGTTATGATTTCCTTTGGGTAACTAATATTTTCTAACTTTTAATTTTTAAAAGGAAGTTTTAGAATTAATTTTTAAGATGTTTGTTTCTATGAAAAAAATTTCAATTTTTAATCCTTTGATAACCCAGATGATTTTCGTGGGTGAAATTCATTTTTAAAAGGGTAGAATGTAATAACCTGAGATTTTATGAATTTATTTATTTTAATTAATTTAATCTTTATTATATTTGGAACTTTAATTTTTTTTGAATATATCTTTTTGTTATTTTTTAAAAACACTATGTTTATATTATGTTATATACAACACCAATTTATGCTTTCACTATATGCAACACCGACTTGGCTTGCCTTTCCCACAATACTAAGTATCTACGAAACAACACTTTTCTATTATCATTATTTAAATGAGAAACTTATAACATATCCATTAATAATAGATAAATGAATATTAATAACTAATTTTAAAATGTTTTCACAAAAATAAATCATATTCATAATGAAATGTAACTTTTTTTTATTAAATCCATTATATGTTTATAAATTCTATTTTCTATAAGGTACAAATTTTTATGTCATTCAATGAAAAGTAATTAAAATTATTTTAGAAACTCATATAAATTTAATTTTAGAAAAAACATATCATTTTTGAATTTGGAATTTCAAAATTATCTTAGGGTTAATTTTTAGTATTTTTCTGAGATATTTTATTTTTGATGAATAGTGAAAAGCACTTTATTATAGTAAAAACTACCATTTTCATTTAAATAATTTCTATACATTAAATTGTTTTTTAAATTGAAAATAGATAAATTATACATATATTAATCCAATTTAGGTTATTTTTAATATTTTTTATATTAAAATTATATATAAAAACCTATTGAACTTTTGAATGTTCTTTTTTACTTGCCTTCTCGCCACATCTATTGGATTAGCGTTAAACATAATTTTTTCACTTCTATTAATTGAATTAAAAAATGGAAATCAATTATTGTAATAATTATGGTATTTATTTTCTAGTAGGATCAAATTATTTTTTTTGGAGATTATGAATAACATCTTTTGTAAATTTTTATTTACCACGGTTAAGGGTAAATCAGGCACCTAAATGTACAAATAATATTATAATATTATAAAGTCATGCTAACACTTCTCCTAATTACATTGGATGAATGGGTTTCTACTAAAATCAACCTTAGGAAGATATTATAACCTTTTTAATCCACTTGGGTTATAATATTAAATTTATTATATTTTATTTAAAGATACATTAAAAATGTCATACTCATCATTTTAATAAGTAAATCATTATTAATATAGGGTTATACAGAAGATAAATTCGACTATAAATAGTTATTTGAAATATAATAAAATTTTATTCATCATGATAATTTTTTTTTAATTTTTAGAGAATAAATAAATTAATTAATTCCTTGCATAATGTTGATGCAGTAATTGTTTAATTAATGAATATATCCAATAAATTATATTAAATATATTAAAGTCAATAAATTTAATATAATTAATGAAATAAAATTTTTCTATACTTAAATTTTTCATATTATTGATTTATTATATGTATTGGTTCGAATTTATCATGTTAATATTATATTTTTTAAAAGACAATTAAGGAATAATATCAAAATTGATATAAATAATATTTTAAAATAAATAATATTTTATTAAATGATATAAATAAAAATATATTATTCATAAAAATAACTATAGTAAGGTTAAAAATTCCCTCAATGATTCATTTTGGGTTCGTTTGGAATTTTATAATAACTATATTAACCCTAAAGAGTAAAAATCCATATTGTCCTAGTAAATGTTAAAGTGTTTGAATAAAGAGTAAAGAAAAAGGATAAGTTTACTATTGTGAACTAAAAATTTATAAAAGTCATTGTATGAGAGGCATATTAACCATCCTCATATTTTATTTGAAATAAATCACTTTGGAGCTATTTGAAATTTAAAATCAATTTATATTAAATTAATATTTTAAGAGTTTACTAAAGTTCTCCTCACCTCAATTATGTATGGGAACCTCCTCCCCCACTTTTTTACATCACATTGAGCCTTAAATCTCAACCAAACCCTGACTATTTACATTATAAAATTACCTAGTAACATTATATAGGTTATGGTAATCTCAAAATACCAACTCTTGGGTCCCTAAGAGGATATCTAGAGTGTGATCATCGAAGAAGATGTAATATCCTTAACGGATTTTTCAAAATTGTTTCTTTTTATACCTCAAATTCATGTGTTTATTCCAAAATAAATTAATAATTACAGTATAAAATATTTTATGAGATGTTATTATGATTATGAAAAAACCATATTCCACCTTTTATTTTTCCTATGAAAAAATAAAGTATGACACGTGTGTACGTATGACTTACCGTCTCCACGCCATGATATACTCAATTTTCCATCACTACTTTAATTCGATGGCTATAATGATGGATATAATAGATATTAATAATATATATGACATGATATTAATTTTTTATAATTAATATACCATCTAATTAATCACCCTTTTACCATAAAGGTAATGATATTTTTGCTTGTGGGTATGTATGACCTATCGTCTCCATGACGCGATGAGATTTATCTTCCATTCTATTCATTTTAAGAATGATTATAAAAATGTACATAATAAGTAAATATAAAAGACATGACATAATAATTATAATGGAATAATATATATATATATATATATATTATTTATATTATTCCATTCAACATGCTAATAAAATGGAAACAATGTTTATGCGTACGTATAGATTACTATCTCCATAAACGGTGTATTCCATTTCATAAATAATTTTTTCATATATATATTTATATAATAAAAATATATGATATATAGATCATTTTTTACAATATTTAAATAATAAAATCATGATCTATGTAATAGGATCAAGAATTACAAGTTAAAATGCATACAATAAACAAAACGGTTATTTCCCAAAATGTTGCTTTAACATGAAATTGTTAATAAATGGTTAATATAAAGTCATAAATGAATGATACATGATATCATAAATATTATTTTTATTCATTTATAAATAAATAATATGTTTAAAACCACTATATAAGAGTTTTAGATATGTACGAAGGGAGTGAGACCTTAGGTAAGGTAATTTCATCTCAATTTTTAATTTCGTGAGATACATGCCATATTCACCACTCGATTATTTTGTGTGGTGTATATAACTACCTAATAAATTTTATATAATAAATTTTATTAATTTAACGATAATAAAAATTTTAATTTATGTTAAACTTTCATGGGGATCATGATTCAAAAGTTACTCTAGTAGTAAGGTATTTTTGTCTCACCTTTACTCCTATGAGACACATGCCTCATACACTACTTGTTCCTTATATATTTTTTATATAATGAACATTTATTTATTTTATGATTATTATCCATAATATTATGTAATTTTCATATCCATATAATCTTGTTTCTTTCATGGGGCAAATTATTTTACTAATTATAAAATTTTAAGGGTTAATTCCACAATCTCGTTATTATCAGGATTATTTATATGTATCTACTGGGAAATATTTATCTCGTATGTCCATGATTCTTAAAAATGTATTCCAAAATATTTTTACTATTATTATACAAATTTTTAAATTAATTTTCAACCATGTATGAATTTTTGTTAAATGGTTTTAATGGAATACTTTTTTTTCTAACAAGGTACTTTTTAACTTTTCTAGAAATAAGTATGAGATGAATGTTTTTAAAATTATAAGGAATGAATGAGTTTTTATGATTTTAGGATGCATTATTATGTTGGATCTTACCTTAAAAAAATAAAAGTTTTTTTTCAAAGAAAATTTTTTCTTTTAAAATTTCACAACCTTTCAAGTAAAGAAATTTTTTTCGAAGAAGAAATGATATTTTCCCCAAGAAAATTTTTCAAGAGATCTCTCAAAATTATTTTCCATCTAAGATAATGTTATTTAATGTTACTTTTGTTTTAATGGGGATATGTTTCAATTATTAAATTCTTATTATTTTTAAAAATATTTTATGGTTATGATTGAATGATATTTATGAAACCCATTTCTTTTCCATGGGTTATGTTATGATAAAATATTTATGAAACCCATTTTTATCATGTGTTCTGATATGATACATGTTTTATGTTCTTGTGTAAAATATTTGTACGATTTCATTATGAGATGGGTGTATATCTCCTTCCAATTAATTGTGTAAATATTTATATCTCATGATATATTCATAAAGGACTTTGTCCACCAAGATGGTTATGAGAGTGAACCATGAATTCCATGATGGTTATGGGAGTGAACCAGGACTACCAAGATAGTATGATAAGTGAACCCATACTACTAATATGGCCTTATAAGTGATGCCTTTAATACTATGAAAATCATTTTATATGCTTATGTACATTCTAAAAATTTCATTTCTTATTATTGTGTTATGGTTTCATAAATTATGTTTTTTATTTCTGTATGATTCATGTCTTATGAAATACCAATATTTATTATATGATTTCTATTTATGATCATTTACATAGAGGTTATGATCATTTTTTTCATGATCATGTTCTCATAACCTTATGCTCATGATTATGTTTACATGTCTCCCTTGTTTTATCCTTACCGATCTTCTGAGCTCACCCTTTTTTCTTATGTTTTATTTTCCCCATGTTATAAATAATGGTTTTAGTTAAGAATATATTTAAATAAGATGTTGAAGAACTTTCAACAAATTAGAGGAATGTGATATAAGTTTTTGAAGGCACTAAACTAATATGGTATTTTGTTGTGTGTTTGTGAAATATGTTAATTGTTCCTAAAAATTAATGTAATGTTAATCTACGTCATGCTTGGGTCATTATACATGTTCTCTAACACTCTTAATTATATGATATGACTATGGTAAATGTGACATGATTTATTATATATCTCAGGCATAGTAACTTTGAAACTTTAGGTTATATGGTTCAGTCTTGGTTGACATGGGGCATATGTTATACGTCTTGGCCATGGGTGATATGAGATATTATGTATATGGAATGGATGCGATTTTTTAATTCCTTTTTTCTTTATGATTTTTAATAATATATTTACACTTTTTTCTATGATCCTTGTATGGTTGTTCAATATCACTTATTCAGTTACTTTTTTTCTTTGGAACTTTACTTTCAAAACTTCCATATCTACTATGTATTGTGAACTCTACATTATCTTATATTGCATAACTAGGTATTTTTATTGACAAATTGGGTGGTGACCTACTATGATTCTATCACACACCCTATTTGGGAAGTCGTTGGGAACTAAGAAATAACATTTGGATAATGGTAGGTATTAGAGAAAACACTTACAATTTAATGGTTGACTTTGTTCCATGCATAAGAGTAGGCGAGTACATGACTGGGCTGAGGCTTTTTATGTTAGTTGGGATAGTTTATTTTTGATATTATGATATTTTGATGCATTTATTATACTAAATATTATATACATGTTTTTTATTCTTTGTAGACACAATACATGACATATCATATTGTATATGTGATTACCTATGGTATTGATATACATTACTTTATCTTGGTTGTGTATCTACTATTAAGTTTTAAAAATTCTTCTTCTTTTGATTGATATGATTTCTACTGCAGTATTAAACTCTGATAAGAGGGCATTGTCTCCCCATAAACACACATTAGGCCCCACTGTTATTCGAAAACCTTTGGATTTTGGGGAGATTCACTTGAGTCAATCTGACCAACCTAGCTCAGGGCACTATTCAAGGGAATCTTGGCCAAGGACATTAAGAAAACTCACTTTCAGATCCATGAGTAGTAGTTTCATATGATTTTTATTGTGTTCATGGTTGTTGGTGACAATTTACCTTGATGTACCTTGTATTGGGACATTATGTCACATATTTACCAATACTCATTCAATTGAAGAAAATTTATTTTTGTATCTTCTACATTTCCCTTATTCTTGTGGGTATGATATCTTTTATCTCTATACTTTTATATTTTATCTACCCCTTTAATAAAATTTCTTCCATGCTTATTCTGACACTTTTACATATATGAATTTGAATATTCATTCCTTCATCATCTAAATAATTTATTATTTCATGATATTATATCTTTCTATTACTTTTTGTTTTTAGGGATTCAATTATGTTTCCATTGTTAATCATATTTCATGACATCTTGTTTGAAATAATCCAAAGGATTCTCACTCTATATCATATTTTGATATGTTTTTTGTCAAGGTAATATTTTCATTGTCAGTCACAACCATGGTTTATTCTAGTTACATCCATTAATATAACCAAAATAGTTAATATGATTAAAAATATTTATAAAATAATTATCCTAAAAAAAACAGGAAAATTTAGAATTAATATATCTCACTTTATAAAACTTTTATTTTAGTATATACTTATTCAATTCATCTTGTATCAATATATTTTAAAACTAGGTAACATTGACTTGGGTTTTATTATAATTATTGACATAATTCATAAAAATGAGATGAAAAATTACAGTTGAACATTCTTAAAATATTATAAACCCAATAATTATTGATATTTAGGCTCTCAAAATTCAACTTATCCTTCCATAAACAATATAATTCATTCCTACAATCATATAACCTATATTTTTATACCCTAATTATATTCTTTCTATAAAAAAGTTTCCATAACCAATTTTGAGTTCCAAGACATTAAAAAAAAGAGATAATATATTCCCCCCAAAATTATCTCTATCTTTGACCTTAGGTTTTATTAATTAGTAGATCATTTGGTTACAAAGTAGTCTTAGTATATCATGATCCAGAACATGGAGTGAATGTCTCCAAAAATATCTTTAATCAATTACCAATCCCAAGGTTACCAATTAATATCTAACTTCTTCATAATCAAATGACACATTATTTTCTGTATATCTAATGTACATTAAACAAAAGATTAATCCATACCCTATTCACCCCCATAGTTATCCCCAAAAATATATTATTTTCCAAAAATAATTTTTAAAGGTTATTAATTTGACATAATATTTGTCTCTATGTCTTTAAATTAAAACTACTAAAGAAAAATTCTTATATATTTCATATAATCCTCATAAATTTTAGAATATACTAAAATTTCATTAATACGCAACACTAAATAATGATAATAACCAAGAGTTTCAAGATTGATAAAATATAAATCTTACCACCTTAGGTAAGTATTTTAGAGTTATATTTTTCTATAATAACATGAAAACAATAAGGATCTCAACCATTTATGTATGTTCCCTTATTCAGTTATAAGATAGTGATTTCTAGGAACATACTTTTCTTAGGAAAATTTTGATGGTCATGTTTCATCAAAAAACTAAAAAAAAGGTTATGATAATATCCAAAATTTGAATATAAAAAAAATGATCATAATATATATTTTATTATGAATCATTTCTTTTAAACATATGATACTTTATGATCATCCCATTACTCTCCTTGTTCAATCCATGGTAATCCATGGTCATTATAATCTTAGGTTCTATATCCCAAACATATTCAATCTCTCATAATGGTTAATAAGGAAAATGTGATTAACCATAGAATATCCCCCATCTATTTCTTTCTTATTGTAAAGAAATTCCTCTTTTTCATGCATGATATAACCATTTAGGTAATACCTAACAAGACATCTTATGGGTTATTTACCTTAGGTACTTCTCTTATTGAACCACATAAACCTTCTAATATATAGACATGGATGTGATATCAAATACAGCCACATTATCAAGACTTTTTCAAAACATCACATTATCTTTGTATACATAAACTTATTCATATCATTCTAATCCGAAAATAAAAGAGAATTATTACCAAAAAATCAAATCTTATTTTACCCCAAAGGGTTATCTATTCCATTGAAATCATGATCGAACTTGTCTTATCAAAAATTAGATTACTCTAAACAATCATAATAATATTCAAATCTATTTAAACCATGTATTTTATACCAAATGTGTCTTTCTAAACCCGAACTCCAAGATTTGGTTCCATAAACACATACTTTAAATATTCATTTTAATACCAGTTATAAAATCCAGTATATATCCACCCACAATTTCAAAATCAGATGAAAATATTTAATATATTACATATGAATTATCATTTCAAGTTTAGAGATCTATAGAATTTAGAAAATATATAAATTGTTAAATCCCATATTCTTTTTTGTCAAATAGAATTTTTTGACATAATATATGAAACTACTTAATTTGGTACACTACTTCAATTTCTCCCACAAATTATTTCATATGTTTCATACTTTTAAACATATCATATGTACTAATTTTCTCTATAACCTGGGGAAATAGAGGGATTAAAAGGGGTGATCTGTAATTCTACGTAATGGAAACATATAACTTATGAAATCATGGAGTAAACATGGAATAAATATTATGGATGGAATTTGTAAACCACATAAATCCATTATCAACTTATATTAGAAGAATTATATATCTATAATAATAAATAGTTACAGGAATATCAATAATACTAACATGATACTAATGGATTGCATACTTTTATATATAAAAAACCTACTGTTAAGGCCTTGTGTCTAGGAAATTTACATATCACTGAGACCGTATTCAAGAAATATTTCATAATTTCATAGACAAACATAAAATACCTAAACATGTTTTTTTCTCATGGGATATATTTTTACATTGATGGTATATATAATTCTGGTCCCAATATATCACTTGATTATGTCTAATGCATTAACAATTATATTCTCTAAGACCTTTCATACCTTTCCCAATATAACCTTTTACTCAATAAAATATGGCTATCCGTATATGGATGAATATGAAATATAAATACCAGATCAGACTATGTTAGAAGTATATAATCATCAAGAATGGAAATACTTTTACTTATGTAAATAAATTGTATAACCTGATCATAATGCATCCTAAGAAAGAATGTATATGGACAAACAATGTGTAGTCAAATTTACAATATCATTCTGTATTATAATAAAAATATATGTAATGCCAATAATTCTCACTATGTCAATAAAAGACATATCATTAACACAATCTATTTAGAGGAAGTAGGTGAAAATTTAAAAAATACATAGTAAACTTTTAAATAATCATATATATTGTAATATCAATATTTGGAATGTGATTACTATACCCTTATTAATAGAATATCAATATTTCATGGTGAACATATTCTAATATTAATTATATAAAATATGGTGTTCATACTATATAGTGAAATGAGTATATGAATATTTAAATAATTGAATTACAATATCATAATACATCCATAGGAAGAATGTGTATTTTTTCAAAATAATGTATCGTCATTGTAATAATGAACACTCTGATGGGTGTTGACAAAGATGAAGAACAACCTTGTAAAATTTTTCTTGAAAGATTCAACCAAATAAGGGATCTAGAATTGTATTTTGTTGGTAACATGTGATTAATTCCATTCAATGAAAACATATATATATTAGTTGATATATCCTAAATCATAAAACTCATTATGGTAAATCTTTTTGACAATTATAATGGAAATGGAAGTTAAAACATAAAATATATTTTAGAATTTTTTAGAATTGATAAAAAATAAAAAATTACATTTTTCATTCTAAGGAAAAATTTAATAAGTTGATCTGAAATATTTTTAAAACATTATATATAAAAATAATAAAAAATAATAGGTCCTTTAATGGATATAATATTTTTTAAGGAAATTTTGAGAGGAGGACAAGTCATATGAAAATAAAAGGAAATCCCATTTTTATTTTTTTCAAAAATACCCTTGTCTAAAACATTCACGATGAAAAGTGTAATGAATAATTCGTTATATTAAAACATTGTTTTACTATATATTATTATAAATTACCATAAAATATTTGGTTTTGATAACCCATGAATAGATTAAAAATTTTCAATTCAAAACACTATAACTCAAAGTATGGAATTTTAGTTACTTAAAGTCCTTTCTATTGGGGAAGAAAAAATATTAATAGACACATGAATAGGGGATAAATTTTTGGATTTTAAAATACCATGAAATAAAAAGTTTATAATAAAAAAATATAAATGGGCTATGAAAATACTATACAAAATAAACATCATTCTTAAAATGTATCATGTATCAAAGAATCTGAATCGGGACCAAGAAAAATATTACCAGTTGAGTAACACTTTAATAAAAAAACCTTTAAAGAGTGGTTTTTAATTCAAAATTAAATAAAAATTTTAAAATATATTTTTTTTATGAGAACTCAAATTGGAATTATATACCCTGTATAAATTAAATTAGGTGCACAATACCAAACATGTATCAAAGATAGAAATTTGAGAAGAAAACCCCTTACCTTGTTTCCTTTTAGAGTTAATGAAACTATATCCTACTATAAGAAATTAAATCTAACTTAATAATATATTTTAAAACCATAATCCAAATTATTACCTTTTTAAAATCATTTTTTAGATATTTATCAAGAGTACAATGATTTTTTATCGTATATGATGACCATCAAGTGTTAATAACTTTAACAGTTTATGTGTGTTTCATAATTTGGATATCATAACCCATAATATCATAAAAGTTCATTATTTATATATAATTTATGATTCTGAAATATCTATATTATATAGATTTAATATATTTTTATTTTATCCCATTTTTGTTTTGGTAACTTTGTGTGGAAACCGAATTTATAATGAATTATTTCAGTTATCATGGTGGAGGAAGATGATTTATTAATAATAAATTATATACATTATATAAATTTTATAAAAATATAAATTGTTACTTGTTTTATTATTAACCAAAAATAATATAGGTATTTATTTTTTCATTACAACACCTTGAGATTTAAAAAAACTACGTTCAATAACATATATGACACGAAAGCCTAAACATATCACGGAATATTATAATTTAAATATGATAGTTATAATATTTTCATTCAATTGTTGGATATTAATTGGATTAATATAATTATAAAATATATAAAAATTAATTTTTCAATACTGATAACTTCTTTGTAAATAAAAATCATTTTTTATAAGGACATTTTTTTCAAACAAAATGTTTTGTTGAAAAATGGATTTTGTTGGTTTTTGTGAAAAAATATTATTATTAATTTATGGAACTACTAAAAATTTTAATTTATAAAACACATATCTATTTTTATTAATATAAAAATTATATTACAGAGAATTTTTTTGAGAAGTTTAATTTTATAATGAATTGAGAAAAATAATTATTTTATTGAAAATGTATTATATTTTCAAATATTTACAATTAAAAAATTTATGATGGATTAGTTTTAAAATTTAATTAGTTCCTTTTTATTAAAAAAAATATAATTATGCTCATTGGAATGAATTTTTTACTTGGATGTTGCATAAAAATGTTTTATTCCTAAATGATACATTTTCTGAAATTCCATTTTTCATCACCTCTCACTAGTCTAATTTTAAATTAAATTATGCCAATTTTATGAGAAGAATCATGAAATATAGATAACATATCTTTAAAAAGGATTTAAAAATTTGATAAATATTATCCTTTTATTTTTATTTTTATAAATAGGAATCGTAGTAAATAATTATTACCATTTAAGGGTAAATCGGCTAAATAAGGTAAATAATTTTACGATAAGGACTAAAAATTTACCCTAACACTTTCTTTTATCCTATTGGATGTGTTAAGTTTCAAAATTTTCAATTGATTCTTGGATATATGTCCATATGGTTCCATATTAATTTTATTTTGACTGTAAGATATTTAAGTAAAAGATAAAGAAAAAAAATATCATTTGTTACTTTAAATAATAATAATATCTTCTGACTGGTATAAAAACAACTAATGTGAGGTTAAAAATAATCATTTGAAATATAAATTATTTTTCATTTTATTAATTTATTTATAATATTTTTTAATGAAATTATTACCTTAAATTCTTATAAAATTCTAATAGATTATTTATCCAATTAAGTTAAAATAAAATAAATGGTTATAAAAATATTAAAATTAATATAATTTGAAATAATTATTTTGTTCCATGAATTTTATTGATAAGTATATCATGATAGAGACTTTTTAATGGGATTTAATTGAATTATTTTTCTTTCATGTTGTTTTCAATGTCAAATTAAATGAATAATTAAAAAAAATAACATTAGTATTTTTATAATAAATAATATTCTATTAAGTTATTTATAATTACTAAAATTTGTATATTATTCCATGTGATTGGTATAAATTTAAAAATATATACAATTCCTCATTAATTTACCTATTTCTATTTTATATTCACTATATTTACCTTTAAATAATAAAAAACATTGTTATCACGATAATTGTCAAAAAGGATTAACTGAGGTAAATAGAGAAATATAAGGGTGAAACAATAACCTAAAAATTGTAATTTTTTTATTTTATATGATTATTTATACCAATAAACATATTATATTTTAATTATATTAGTTTGGATCCATTTTTCATTGAAAATTAATTTATGTTAATTTAACACTTTTTGTATTTCAAAGAGTTCCCCTCCCCAAACTTATAAATGGGAACCTCATATACTCTTTTCAAAACATAAAAAACCTTTTGGTTCAGAAAATCCTATAAAAATATCATACTTAATTCGATTACCATGTACTAAAGGACTTTTTTTATTATTTAACCCTCATAGGAAAGATTTTGTTGTTTACCTAAAGATGTTGTTTGAAGAAAATGTATTCTTCATAACTAAGTTTTTTATGTTTTATTTATTATTATACCTCTTTATAATTTTATTCAAACAAGATGATATATAAAAATCAGTATCTCCCCTATACTATGATTTTATTATGACATTTTAATGATCTACATCAATCCCCTCTTCCATCAAATGAAAAAAACTATAATTCATGTGTATGATTGACTACTACCACACAAAGAGATGTAATTTTTTTCCATAATTGTTGCTCAAAATTGTTAATGACAATGGATTTTGTTTATATATATACATATTACATCATTACATATTCATAATTATTTTAAATTAATGTATTTTATATTTTCTTATATTTCCATTCATTGAAAAATGATAAGGTTGTTTCTAAATATCTTTGGATTACCACTTCCACAAAGCGGTGTGATTAATTTTTCATTTCCAAATAACATGGATGATATATATAAGTTTATTAAAAGAAACATTAATAAAAATTAATAAATAATTTTTTTACCAACCTTATCAAAATAATGATCATTGGAAAATGGAAATGTTTCCCATGCACATGTACGACCAATCGTCTCCATGATTGTAATATAGTGAATTTTTCTTAAAAAACATTAATTTATGGTTTTAAATATATAATTATTATAAAAAAATGATATTTATTAAATTATTATTATTTTTTATATGATGAAATAATGATCTTGTTTTCCATTGTCAACCTATCGATGCCATTTTGGACATATGATACAAATATCATCAAAATATCTGACATGAGCATTAATTATTAACTAATTGAATATAAAATTGTATTAAATTAATTTAATTGAATGATAAAAATAAAAAATTACCTTTATAAATTAAATAATTAAAAAAATTATTATTTTTGTTGATAATTAATGTTCTTTATTAGTTAGACTCAAGGTAAGGGTTTTTTATATTTTAATGGTTCCCTTCGAACTATTTTTTACATATACATGTTCTTCTAAATATTTTAGAAAATTTTTGTTATACATAAATGGATGATAAAGGTAATTTTTACCATATGTTACATTGTTTAAGATGATTCTAAAAAGTAATCAATCTATAGATTTACATAAGAGACACTCTATCTTAAAAACTCATTTTAAAAATTTCAAGTATTTATTTTTTAAAATTTTTTCTTCCATGTTCAAATCCTTAAAATTATTTTATGGATGTATTTATATGTAAATAAATGAATTATAAATGAAATTTTATGTCTCCATTTTCTCTCATTCAATGTATTTCAAAAGGATTATTTTTACATATTTTATATGGAAAGTTTTGACCTTCTTTATAAAGGAGAAAAAGATTAATTTATTTTAAAAGACATGGAATCAATGGATTTTCACACCACCAAAATCATTATTAAATGTATATGTTTCATTATAATAATACTTGTTTTATTCAAAGATAACCACTCTTTCCTATTATATAATTTATTTTCCAAGAGTCTTTAATGTGACGGGTATATTTTTATTTTTGGAAATGTTTTGATTATGGTAGTAAGGAATATCTCCAAACCACCATTTTATTAGGGTTATGAACTTTATCTCTCTATACCTCTCTATATATCTCATTAAATTAGTAAAGTGATTTTTAATTCTGTATATATGTCTCTAAAATATATACCTGTATTATTCTCTCTTCCATTGATTACGTAATAAATGCCTTCATTTTATTTCTCAAATTCCTTCACTATGAAATTTAATTTGATTATTCTATTAGTAATCACTATTACACCCATTTCTTTCCATGGGTAAATCTTGTGTGTGCCATACTATGCCTGAATACTAATTAATAGTTCCCTAAGACAAGTGGGTTACATGGATTCAAGTGCATTACCCCAAACTCTAGAGGCTACTAACTTATAGCATGGGCCTAGGGTGTGTTCTTGGGGACAATTTTCCCTCATTACCAGAGTTAGGCACAATTGATAAATTTAAACATAGGTAAATAGTGTAAGAAATATAAATAAATAGAAGGCAAATAAAAAATAGACAAGAATCACAATAACTGAAATAACATGAATAACGTACAAGCATTAAATAACTAATGATGATAAGTCATGCCACTATAAAGTTGGAAGACATGGATACAAGTAGAAGGCATACATGAAAAATCCAATATAGAAAAATGGAAATAAAGAAACTATCCCAAGTATCCCGAGCCTCAGCTCAATCATCTGTTACAATCTCTATCCTAGAATAACAAGTAATCAAGTTTCTAAAGCATTATGGTTCAATTTATCAACACATACATACATTTAATCTACCCCTAGTACCAAAAAACACCCGAATATGGTTCATGATAAATTTCAGTGGGCCACCACCAATAATGTTTATAACATCAGAACTATTTAATGGAAATTTAAGAGTGCGAAAGCATGCATATGTAAATTAAATTATTACAATGTAACTAAATACCCAATTACCTTCTTCAGCCATTATCTAGTGTCAAAATATTTAACTAGTACATTATTTGATTGCTACCATTTGATAATTAATCAGATGCTAACAATACAAAGTGTTCTAAGATATAATAAGGTAAACTAGAATGATAATTAATAATGGAGTTACAAGGTAATAAATGAGGAAACGCAGACCTCAAGGGTCTAAAACTCTCTAATAACTATAGCCTAGCTATGGGTAAGAGTGTAATCCAAATATCATATTCCAAGTCATTCCAAAATAATATTTCTACTGAGTCTAAGGAGTTCATAGAAGGTAAAACAAGGCTAATTAATGACTTGGCCTGATGGGATTTAACCATGGAACCTACTTTTCAATGCTGGATCCAAGGAGTGTATCTAAGGGTTACTATATTACTACATGAGAGATCCTACAGTGTCATACTGTGCATCTAGAGTTAGACATGGATCTAGTTCTAGGTGGGTCCCAACCTAAGCAAGCTGTATTCTTGAATTTGGAATGGGGTCCTCGAGTGCTTAAGGAATTTCCTCAGGAATCTAAGGCGATATTGAGTCCAACCACTCCTATTTTGATAATGAAGTCATATAATATTCCATTTTTATCAATCCTTTCCTTTCATTAGTGTGACTAGTATAATTAAGCATGAAACCATTTAATCAAGTCATAATTAATCAATAAATATATTTGGTTTTTTCCTTGCTTTTCATTAGTGCGACAAGGCCAAGTAGCATGAAACCATTCATTTAATAAATTTAAGGAATTTTTAAAATATAGGTAAACTTCAATACCATCCATTAACATGGTAAGGGGTGCTATGGACATGCAACCTATTATTCAATTACATTTATAAAGGCCAAGACATATACTTAGTATACTTTCCCATTTCCATTTCACATTTAATTATCAAGTTGAATCACTTAAATTAGTTTTGTAAGGTGGTGAGAATACATGGTTCTTTCCATTATGAAATTCAAAATTTAAATCAATCCATTTAATATAAAAATCTTACCCATAGAAAGGTCTATCCAAGGCAGACCCGAACAACAAATTAAACGTGCCAAAACACTAAAATGAAAATTATGGGAAAACATCCTACATGTCATGAAAGAAGTTGTGAGAGTAACTAATAAAAACTAATAACATATTTTAGAATAGAATAATCATATTTTTCTAATGATTATTAGCATGGAATATAAATTCAATAAATGGGACTCGATGAAATTGATGAGCCCCATATGATAATTCCAAAATCAATGAACATGAAATATGAGTTATAGACCAAACACCTTAGGATTGTATGACTATAATCCTTTAGTATTAGTCTCTAATTCGGATTGGATTGGAGTAGATCTGAGAAAAAGAGTAAAAAATATTATACCTTGATAACTAGGTCAAGATAAAGGGAGATGAAGAATGGCTAAAAAGGACTCAACTAGTTATTATTGCACATCCAACGTGATGAAGGGAAACTAGAATGAATCCCAAATGAAGAAGAACTCAGGATTCCTAGGTTAGTCATTCAAAAAGCTCTAAAATGAGAGAAAATGGAGGTTCTGTCCATAGGAAATTGTATTAGGTAATAAGGAAGAATTAATTAGATCATTAAGGGTAAAAATGTAAAAATACCCAAAAAACTACATGTGTGCGGTTTTTCCGCACGGTTTTCCAAACCATGTGCGAACCATACATGGGTACAGGGAGAAGAGGTGGAACTTTCATGATTAGGCTAAACAGTTAGGGAAACCATGAACCAACTGTGTGAGATGGATTTTCCTGAAAATGAAAACCATCCACATGGTTAGATCTAACCATGCGACCTCCTCACACAGTTTATTACAAACCATGAACCTGAAATATTTTTATAAAAAAGATAGGTTATAAAATCCCAAAATCCCAAAATACCCTTGATACCATTTCTAAATAATTAGGCATCCATTTTAGGTCCAAAATAATGAATTAGACCGAAATTCGAAGGATCCATACCAGAGTGAAAAACCAGGTTCTTATAGTCTTCACCCCTTAAAATATCTCATTCTCGAGTTCACCTTCCAAGGGTGGTAAAATACTGTCTGAGAACAAATCTGGCCATTGGTCATGTACGTTGCCCTCCATCTCCCAAGTATCATCTTACATGATGCTGTACTGCCATAACACTCGTACTAGATGGAATGACTGGCCTCAGAGACCCTTTGTGCTCTGGTCAACAATGCATACTGGATACTTCCCCAAGGTAGCATCAAAAACTAATTAAAGTTACTTGGGATCAAAAGTATGAGACAATTCGACAAGATATTGGAGAATCTATGAAACATGGTATAAGTTGTGCATGTCACGTTACCTCTAAGGTAGTAGTAACTAATAGGATACCAGCCCGACTCTCTCTAGAATTCCAAAAAACCCTATATAACGAGTCAATACATTCCCTTGCCTTTGTAAATATATATTCCCTATCCTGGGAAACACCCAAAGGAAGAAACTATCCCCAACCTCAAACTCTAGAGGTCCTTGATATGATCAAAATTATATTTTTTTCAAGACTGAGTAATAATAATATGATTTCTGATTAGATGAACCTACTCCAAAGTCTTCTAAATAAGATGAGTAACTAGTAGGGCTACCTAACCTGCCTCTAGTGTCACGAACCGAATCTGGTCGCCTTCAAATTCGGCACCCGACCCGGTCCATGGCAAGTCCCGAAGGGAGTTCCCGATCCCCACGGGCTGGAACAAGTGCCCGGGTATCATATCATGATGATTAGGAACGATTTACCTGATTTTATAAACATTAAACAACAAACAAACTCAATAGAACAAATCTGGATTTTTCAACTAAAACCGTCTTTTACAAAATTTCAGAACTGAAATACATAAGTTAAAACTATGTTTAAAGACCATTACAATGGTACATAACCAAATAAGGACAGCCCAAGAACCTCCACAAGGAAAGAGGCACCGCCCTCAAGCTATCTCCACGACACTGTATCCCAATGGAAAACTAAAAACCTGAATCAATGGCATAAATCCTGTACCCAAACATGTGACATAAAAGAAGCAAATCTACTTACACACAAAGGTGTAAGTAGGGTGTGAGCGAAAGCCCAGTAGGATACCACCACTAATAGATTCCATGTGATAAACATTTAATGGCGAAAAGCATGCAAGTTTTCAAAGACATGAGATGCTAGTTAAAATTTCTAAAAGATGCAACATTAAATAAAAACAGTTTTCAGGTGGGCTAATTTAAAGAATAAAAACATTTAAAATAAATACCATAGCTACTGAATTTTCCAGCCTCTCATACCGTATACCGACGGTAAGAAAAAAGTATCCAGTGAGCACAATCAATGGGAAATAACCCCAAGGCACTAGCTAGTTGTGGGTCTCAGGTACCTCGTATCTCGGTGAGAGTAACCATCACAAATATCCATTCTCATGCATGAGCCACTAGTAGGGAACATACCCATAACCTAGTGGTCCCCAATCATCATCATCATAGTTTAGTTAGAGTTGTAAGCGTCAATCTTGCTAAGTGAAACTGAGGCCAAACCCCACGGATTCACTAGCATACTAGTACACGTCCACCCACCTAGATACCCGGGTTTTCCCTTTGTGCTCAAACAAGTTCAGCAATCCAAGAAGTATAGTTTTCACATGAAAATATCACTTCCACATCACAAATTAACCAAACAGCCCCATGTACATCACGCAAGTCAAAAATTCCACTTTTCATTCAAATGCATTTTGAAATCAAACTCACTCCAAATTGCCTACAACACTTTTCAAATTTCTTTAACACTTCCACAAATCCATTAAACAATTTTATAAAACCATTACAAGATATTCAACTCACATAACATCCCACACACATGTCACACAATACCCTTCTCACCTTCACAATTAATTTTATAAATAAACTCACATGAAATATCCCACACCCGTGTTTCGCACACAAAACACAATTTAGTAAAACATTTTGACAATTTATAAAAACAAAATTATAAAAATGTTTAACATCTCAAATCACCACTTTACCATTCAAAAACCCACATTAGGTGAACACACTCACCCAAACAGTACATATACACCCTTTCCCAACTTTGTTTACCCAAATAAAACATTGGCAATTTTTATAAAACAAACCCAAGAGGTATAACCATTGTTTGCACACTAAACCCATTTCAAAACCCTCATTTAAAAGCAAAATCATACCAATACCAATCAAAAACAGAATTTTTCAGCCCTAAAACAATTATTAAACCACTCCCAAATGTTATAAAAATACATCAAATAATACCACAAAGATACACATGAAAAACACACGTTTTCATAAATCACCTTCAAGAAGTACAACATTTTTTTTCTCCTTAAACTCATTAAAAAAAACCTACTTTCAAGGCCAACATGACAATAAGGAATTAACAAACCAGAATTGGAATCCCTTTTCAATACTAATAAATCACTTTCATATGTTATAAACTAAACCCAAACATTACCCCAAGAGTCACACATGAAAAGTACCAAATTTCAAGCTATAATGCAACTAAAAATTAAATGTTCAACCAAATCCATAAAAACTCTTTTCACAGCACATAAAACAGATTATAAACATGCTAAATTAATAATCCATGCAAGCTAACTCCTCATAAAATGGCTACACATGGAATCACCTACCTTTTGAGTCGAAATCCTCAAAACTTGGTGCGAAACCTTAAGCGCACCACCGCCGCACCACAAGGAATATAAATCCATACCTAGACCACCAAAAATTGACCCAAAAGATACCAAATCAGACCTTAGGATCGAACCCTAACTTCTGTACATTTTAGAACATAATGAAAGAGGGAGGAAACCCTAAGGAGAATGAAAAATTGAAGAGAGAAACACTTACTCAAAAAAATCATGAATAAAACGACCCAAAATCCACCAGATTCTGAATCTGAAAACATCCAACAATTCAAGGGATGTTCGAACAAGGATTATGAGACTATGTAGGAATTTGAATGGGGAAAAAGAGTGAGAATTGAAGGATTTATGAAGGAAACAAATTACCTTTATTAATCTGCCAGAAATGTGAGTGCTTCAGAAGTTTCGACCTAAACCGCGATGCAAATGAGCTTAAAAGAGGGTGGGAGGATATGGGACGCGCGGCTGGGTTCAAGGGTAGTGTTTGGGGCTTGGAATCACCGAAAAATCCTTAATACTGGATATTTTATTAATTAAACAAAATTTATTTTTAAAACTGGAATTGGGCTTTCGGGCAGGCCCAATACCTTAAATAAAAACCCATATACAACTTGTTTATGGTTTTCTAAAGGCTCCAAACTACAATGGTGGTGTTTCTATATCAGGTTAGACCATTTAAGAACTTGAATGGGTGAAAAATATTAAAAATTGAAAAAGTTATAAAAGAAACAAAATTTATTTTTAAATCTGGAATTGGGCTCACGGTTTGGCCCAATTCATGAAAACTCACCCATTCCACCATAAAAGCTTGACAAACCCCAAAAACAAATCATAAATGAAAATTAAATGAAAATTAACTTTAAAATAAGTCATGTATGTGACATCTAGCCAGCAATGGGGTGAACGGAACAACCAACCACATAAGGCCTTAATGAGAGGGATATTCTTCTACTAATGATTGAAAAAATCAAGGAAACTTGCTTGGAGCATGTCCTATATAACATATATCATCCTTTCTAATTGTCCATCCTTCTGAGGGTGAAAGGTTGTTCATAGAAGCACTTGTGTACCCATAGCTTTCTACAAGCTCTGCCAGAACTGAGACATGACATGAGCATCCCTATATGAAATGATAGTACGAGGACCTCATGTTGTCATATGATCT
Source organism: Viscum album (assembly GCA_963277665.1). Classification (NCBI taxonomy): domain Eukaryota; kingdom Viridiplantae; phylum Streptophyta; class Magnoliopsida; order Santalales; family Viscaceae; genus Viscum; species Viscum album. The sequence goes on along the minus strand of OY728148.1, from coordinate 1,401,269,542 downwards.
CATGAACATACAGTCTTACCAGCTCATCTACTAAGAAAGTCCCCCAAATAGAAATGAATTGGGATGATTTTTTTAGTCGATCAATAACTACCCATACAACATCACTACCCCTTAATGACCTAGGTAATCCAACTAATAAATCCATAATAATGTTTTCCCATTTCCATTTTGGGGTTAGAAGTGGATGTAACAAGCCTTTAGATATCTCATGATCTGACTTCACCTGTTGATAGGTGGAACACCCAGCGATAAATCCTACCATCTAAAATTTCATCTTAGGCCTCCAATACTGGTATCACATATCTCAATAAATCTTGGAGATACCTAGATGAACAGCCCACTGATAAGCGTGGGACTCATGCATCAACTTATCTATCATATCTATAGAAGCCCAGACATAACCATAAATATTAAAGATTTCGTCTATATCTATAGACCAATATGAAGGTGGGTTATATCTTGATATACTGTCATGGAGAATCAAGCCCTTAGGATTTGAAAATTTTCAACCCATCACTTTCTCATGGAAAGAATATGTGACTATCAAATATGAGAGGTAAGACTGCTCATGAATATCATGAAATGCTAGATGTATCTCAGAAAAGAGGTCCACTAACATCCATTGATCACTGGCTTCTCGTACGACCTATCCCTAAGTTTTCTGAATTAGAAAATTATTGTCTACATTTCCCTTCCCAGGTGTATAGGCAAGCTAAAAATAAAAATTACTATATATATTCAACCCATCTCCCCTATCTGAGGATCAATTCACATTGCGAGAAGATATATTTGTGGATATTGTGGTCCGTGTACACCAAAAAGCTCTCACCTAATAGATAATGTCTTCAGTAACGTAAGTCATGGAAAATTGCTTCTAGATCAAGGTCAGGTATCAGGTAATTTCTCTCATGAGGACTCAACCATAAATATCCATATGCCACGAATATATCCTCATGTATCATCACCGATCCTAGGTCAAAACCTAATTCATCACAGAAGATGATATAACCTCTTCTAGGCTCTGGAAATATACAAATAGGTGCCGAGACAAGCCTCCCTTTAAGATTCAGAAAGGGTTTCTCACATGCATCTAAACACAGGAACATAACACCTTTATTTGTAAGGCCCTTAAGAGGTGAAGAAAGGCATGATAAGTCCCATATGAAATTCCAGTAATATAAAGTCAACCCCAAAAAAATCTATATATTAAACACGTTCTTGGCATGATCTGAGGAAAACACCAAACTCACCTTCTCTAGGTCAATAGAGACTCCCAATTCTAAAATAATATGACCTAATAAGTGAACTTTGTCGATCTAGAAGTTTCATGTAGAAATCGTTTCATAAAGTTAATGCTCTCTCAGCATACTCATATTGATCTCAAGGTGTTTTTCATGGTCAATATGAGTGTGATAATACACCAAGATATCATCAGAAAATACCACGAAAAAATAATCTTGATAGGGATGGAAAAAACTATTCATTAGAGCCATGAAAAGCGTGGGAATATTCATAAGATTGAATTGCATTAAAAGGTACTCATAATAATCATACCTACAATAGAAGGTTGTATGAGGTATGTCTAATAACCTTACCTGCACATGGTGATATCCCTACCTCAGGTCGATCTTAGAGAAGACCCTAGCTCCTTGGAGTTGGTCAAAGAGATCATCTATTTGATGTAGTGGATACTAGTTCTTCATAGTAAGATGGTTCAAACATCTGTAATACACACATAGACATAAGGTTCCGTCTGCCTTCTTGGAGAAAGGCGTGATAAAACACCTAGAGGATGTATTATGCTATCCCACCCGACCTCGAATTCTCTTTTATTTAATTGTTCTCAAAGTCTCACATCTATTGAAAAGAGTTTGGTTTGGGGTACCAATTTGAAATTTTTTAAGTTTAATAGTTTTGATGGGTTTCATATCAGTGCACGATCACCGCACGGTTGGCAGTCACCATGTGGTTGGCCCGGGTTCCCTTTCGGTTGCCCAATTCTTAAAATAGTAAAACTTTAGGAGAATAAAATTGGGTAAATATTTAAAACATGATAGTAATGGTAGTAATATTATTGTGTAAATATTATTGTTATTATTATTAAAAGGTGTTAATAATATTATTTACACTAAAATAGTTATTAATATAATTATTATTAATTTTTTATTAATATAATTATTTTTAATTTTTCATTAATAATATCATGGTTTAAAATGAATTGAAAAAAAATTATTATTATTAAAATTCTCCTTATATTTAATTTATTGTTATTATTATTGATAATATTGATATAATTTTCATAACATTTATTTTGTTTTAATTTTTTTATTTTTTTTTGGTTTTTTTGAGAGGAACCCTAGGGGGAACCGAACTCTCGCTCTTCCCATATCCTTCATGCCCCTTCCCCCCGCACGACATACAAGTACTTGACCTGGCTACCTCCTTCTTTCGGCATAAGATCTTCTCCCCCTATCTGATTTCCGTCACATCTAGACAACCTCCATTCACCACCCTAATTCCAGAGGCTGCACCCCCTACACAACGACACCCTCCCCTCCTCCCTTCTCATGCATGCTGCACACAAGCCATCCACCCATCTTCCCCTTTGTTTTTCACCCTACGCACTAGACTCCATACCCCCTTACCATCCCGGTCTGGGCAACCATCCCCTGCGCAAGCCAACATTCAGTAAACCCTACTCTGGATTGTGCATGCAGCACCTCCCCCTTGGTCTTATCCCTATGCACTCAGCACCCATGGCCACTCCCTCTGCGCACGTCCTATCCGGCGGCTTTCTGGCGCAACCTGAAACACCCTGCGCAACACCTCCGCCTCCCCTATGGTGTACATTTTCCCTTTTTAGATATACGAATGATGGTTCAGAACCCATTGGTCAATGTTTTGGCATTATCCTCCAAGTGTGAGGTGGATGGACTCGAATTTCTTTACAACTATTGTTTTAGGTAAGAGTCTAAACTCGCTGATTGGTATTGCAGCAATTAATTTAGGGTCTTATGGTTTATGTGAGTCCCTGGTGCTTAATTAGATGTGCGTTGGTGATTTCTACACTAATTTTGGGTGCCAGTTAATTGTTGTAGGGTGTTGCAAACAATTCCAAGTGCACACACTTTTGGGGAAGTGCATGTACATGAGCGCATGGCGGTTTGAGTTAGAAAGCTTTGGCTCATACAATTCTTCAATGTAGTTGAATCCAGGTTTATCCTTTTCGATAGAATCCTTTAGCACTCACATCCTTCAAATTATTTATTTTATGTGACTCACAACATTATTTTACTCCTAATTGGTCTGCTATAGTGTTTATAAATTTTAAGGAGTTGTTAAAAATAGTTTCTTAGGAGTTTATTTGAAAATCCTCATCTGCATCAATGAGAAAAGTTTTTGATTAATTCCCAATTTGGTTTCAATAAATCTTTCTATGTGGTTCGCATTTTGATATTGTTTATGACTATTTTGTTGGGGTGTTTTTATGGTAATATAGTTTGATAAAAATTACCTTGAAGGTAAATATTTAATTATGTGAATGTCTATATGTACTCAACACATTTGATAAAATTCTATTGATATTGTAGAGTGGGATTATGGGTTTTTATAAACTGCTAGATTTAATTATGTTATGATGGTAATTTCTTATATGTGAAATTAGTTTGGTGTCTATGATTTAGTAATTTCATAGCTTGTATTTTGTTGTAAAATGTTTCAAAAAGAGTTTTATGGTTTTAAAAGGTGTTGTACATGTTTTGTAAATAATTTGAAAGGTTGGGTATTGATTTAAAGATTTTGGTGATTTTTTGAAAGTTGTTTAAAGTGAATTATTGGATGTTTGGTGTGTCACTTGATGTTAGCAGATCCATGGGTGTACTAGGTGAAAACATTGACGTGTCATCCAGTGATGGTGCTACTTTAAATTGATTCTTCTTTGAAAAATTAGTTTCCTAAATGGTTATTATTTTTCTAAATGAAGATTGGGTCTGTTGTGTGGGTTGTAAAAATGGACTTAAAGGTGTTCTTCAAGTTTTTTCCATTTGGCCTAAAATCCTATTTTAGCATTGGTTAAATAGGGTAAAAGATGTTTGGAAATTGTGTAGTGTTTGGTGTGTGTTTTCGGAACTATAGGGCCTATTTGGATTGGTGAATATAAAATAAGTGTTTCTAAGATGTTTTGGGTAAATTCATTGGACATGTTGACTTAAAGGACCATTTGGAACATCAAAATCTAGTGTAATGTCTGTGTTGACTCTCCAAAAGGATTGTGTTTTGAAAAATGTGTTCCCATTTAGAAACCTTAATGTTTTGTGAAAAGTATTAAATGGTTATATGTTATAAAGTCTTGATTGGCACCTTATGTCACTTTGAAAGTGCGAGTGTCCAATTAACAACTTAATGTGCTTTGTGAAATGGTTTAAAAGTACATGTGATGTGATGGACCAGTTGGCACCTTCGATGATATGATGTGAATATGTGATGTAAGTATTTATATATTTATATGACACCTATATAGAAGGGATATCCATTTATGGGTTGTTGTATAGGGTGTCTGTGTTTGGGTTGGACAAGTACGGTGACGATAGTTAAGGTGAGTCACGTATGCAAAGGACTCATACTTACACAAAATTACTACCACCACCATGGGTTCCTAAGTATTTTTTAGAGGGTCGAGTGATGGGTGCTGATCAACCCCAATTAGATGGGTTGGTACCCCTTGGATTTGCTATTAGTCCAAGCGGGCTACGCCACTAGTGAGTTTAGGTTATGGTATCTAGTTGGTTATTAACTTATGGGCTTCAACATATACCGATAAGTGGTTCCAAACCGAGTACGTCTAAGGGTCTTCTATGGATGTTTGGGATCTCCCATGGTTATTATTTTATTGCTTGTTTATTTGATACTATACCCATTAGTTTATTTCCTATTTTTACTTTTTATTTATTTCTTTTTAGCACAATCTTGGTATTGCTTCTCTTTGGATTTTTTTATAAACGGGGGATTGGTTTTTGAAATAATTTTTATCGTGAGTTGGATTTTAAAAATGGAAAAAATGATGTTGTTTTATTTAAAATGAAAACCCTACTTCGTAACTATATTTTTAAACAAGTGTTCTTAGACTTATTTGGGAAAGGGAACTTTTGGATTCTGTGGTTAATCTTTGGTATCTCTACTGAGAACCTCAGTGCTCACTCCAATCTCGTTTTTTCTGTTGAAGGTTCCCATTGCTCAGGTTCTCTTGGATTTGTTTATCATTATTGGAGAAAGGTTGGTCTTTGGTTGGGTGGTGATCTAGAAGGTCACATGGAGGTATGTGCAGTATTGTTTTCTTTCAACTGCAAGTTTTTATTTTTATTATCAGTCATTATTTATCTATTTATATTTTATTCGCGGGAAAAATCATTCCCAATTGTTAAATATTGATGACCGACACTAGTTTCCATCCCAGGGGGATCGGGAACACCCCTATAGACATGTTGTGGACCGACTCGAGTGACTGTTTCAGGATCAACCTTAGTTGGTTCATGAAAAAATGGCATCAGAGGAGGCCCTTCATATTTGGGGTGTCTTTTAGACAGATATTAAGACTATCAGGACTCGGGAGGTAGGCTTAGAAAGAGCATCCAAAACTTGTGATCCCACTAATCCGCAAGTCTCCAGGGGTAGTCTGGGATTTGAGTCTTCTGTCTTGGGTTGTTTTGGATTGAGGTATGACAATGGAGGTGGATCGGGTTTTGTTGTGGCATCATGTGGGGTGGTGAACCACATAGAGTCCAAGTTCCTGGTTAATGGTCCTATTAGTGTTATTCCTTACTTGGGGAATGATCCACCACTATGTTGCCAAGTTAGGCATGGGAACTAGTTCCTCATTCTGATGGTTTTTTGTTGGTTGTGTTTTTTTATTTCAGTTGATGTGAGTGTGTGCTAAAAATTAAAGTGGTTTTGAAATGAAAAAGGGGTTCTTTAAAATTATTTGAAATTGGTAAAGTGTGTTTTTAAGAGAAAGTGTTTCAATTTGGAAAATTTGGCATGTGATTGGATTTGATTAGGAAAAGAGATGTTTTAACCTTGGCACTCCTTATGGAGGATCACATGTGCATGGGTATGTATAGAGAGTGCATTGGGGCACTTTTCCATGGATGATGTAAGTGGGATTGGATGATTGAACATGTGATGGTTTTTAAGGTGCCATAGGTGTGTTTTAAAAATTAAAATAAATGGTAGTTTTTGGAAAATTAATTGTTGCTTGTGTTTGTATATGTTTGGATAATGAGCTTGTTTCCCTTGTCTTGGGTTGTTGCTTTGATTGAGTTTTGTCTTGATGCCAATTTCAGTTGTGTTTTTCTGAGTATTCCACCAAGAAAGGTGGATAATATTGCTAGTGATTCATGCTCAATTTCTGGTTCCTCTTGGATGTTGCTTGTAATTTGAGGTGTTTGAGGTCTGTTAGAAGTAGTGGAGTGGTATGATAGAAGTAGATCATGTATTCTGGTTGTTGGGAACTCCCAGGGTCGTTAAGGTTCGCGTTGTCTTGTGTTTTTTGAGGGCCCAGTTCTGTATTGGTAAAGATAGGATGTCTCATCATCATTAGAGTTTGGAGTGTGGTTAATGGTGGTCGTATCTCGCGAAGGTTCCCCATATAGAAAGGTTTGTATTCCATAGGAACCTGTATGCGAGAAGCTGTCCTGGTTGGATCTGACATCTGGTTCATCATACCACCTTCTAATACGCCATCTTTATGGCAAGTTTAGGAATTCTAAGCAATCATGTTGCACTCCTTTGAAAACATACCACCATTTTGTTCATTTGAATCATCCGGAGGTATAAGGAGTTAGGGACCAGGGGGTGCTAGTACCTAACTGTGAGGCATAAGATTCTTCGGCCATCAGATCCCTAGGCTTAGGTCTTGGGGTGAAGATCACACACAGTCAGGAGTTTCCAAGGGTGTGTAAGAACTTGGTCCGGTTCATGTTTTACGTTTTGAGATAGAAATATTTGAAGTTTCCTTTATATAATTTCTCAGTATGGTTAGGTTCATCGTTTTATTGTGAAGGTGCGACAAATATATTCTATTGTGATGTAAAATTTTTGGTTCTTTTGGATGGGGTTCCTTGATTCATTCATTCTTCTTAAGAGTTTTTTGGCCTTTGGAGGTGTGGAGTTGTTTATAGTTCAGTAGTGTTCATTTGAGGATGTTTGGGTTCTGTGAAGTGTGAGGAAAGTGTTTTGGGTCCACCATTTAAATTGAATTCTTCTCATAGTTTTCCTTAATGTTGTGAAATTCAGTCAGTGTGGGAGGTGTTGATTTAATTTCTCATTCATAGGTTGCTGTTTAATTTCATATAAAACTTTCCATTTAAGTCTCTGGGGAATTTTTTGGTCAGTGTAGAGAAATTGAACAAGTTCAGGTTGGAAGTTCCTTTGTTCCCCCTACTCCCGGGGTGGTTTGTTTGAGTTTCAATGTTTCCATGTTAGTGAATTATTATCATGGGGAGAATCCTTCCATATTCTACCCTCAATATCAGGAAGTGGTTTCTCTTGAATTGGTTGGGTGTGACGTGTGTTGAGAATGGTCACCCTAAGGCTCCTAGTTTTCGTTGGTTTCTTCTCGCAATCTCATATAATTTGGACAAATCTTGGTTTGGGGTCCTGGTTTGAAATTTTTGAAGTTTAATAGTTTTGATAGGTTTTAGATTAGTGCACAAGCAGAAAATAGTTGGCGGTCACCGTACGGTCGGCTCGGGTGCCCTTATGATTTCCCACTTCTTAAAATAATAAAATTTTATGAAAATAAAATGGGGAAAATATTTAAAATATGATAGTAATGATAATAATATTAATGTGTTAATAATAATAATAATAGTATTAAAATTTGTTAATAATATTATTAAAACTAAAATTTTTATTAATATAATTATTGATAATTTTTTATTAATATCATCTAGGTTTAAAATGAAATGAATAAAAATTATTATTATTAAAATTATCTTTATAATTAATTCATTATTATTATTATTGATAATATTGATTCAATTTTCCTAACATTTATTTTATTTTAATTTATTTTTATTTTGTTTTTGGTTTGTTTTTTTGAGAGGAACCCTAGGGGGTGCCAAACCCCCCATCTTCCCATCTTCTTCTTGCTGCGTTCATTCTCCCTTCCTCTCACATGGCACATAGCCACCCTGTTTGGCTCCCTCCTGTGTTCTAAACAAGAGATCCAACCCATTCCTTCTTACCACCGTGTCCGGCCGACCTCCCTTCACTGCCCTGCTTCCGAAGGCTGCATCCCCCTACGCAGTGACACCTTCCCCTCCTCCCTTATCATGCATGCTATGCACTAGCCGCACACCCCTCTCCCCCTGAGTTTTTATCCATGTGTGCTGGGCTCCCTCCCCCCTTTCCATCCCAGCCCAGCTATCCTTCCTCTGCCCATGCTAGAATATCGAGGACCCTACTCTGGCTTATGCATATAGTACATCCCCCCTTGGTCTGAACCCTGTGCACCCAGCACCCCTAGCTTCTCCCTAGGGCGCACATGACCCCCATCCTGAACCCTCTGCGTGCATCCTGTCTGGTGGCTTTTCAGCGCAGCTCGAAACCACCTGTGTAGTGCCTCTACCTCCCCTACGATGCGAAGTTTCCCCTTTGAGATACAAAAATGATGTTTCGGGACCCGTTGGTCCATGTTTTGGAATACTCCTCCAAGGTCAAGGTGTATGGACTCGAATTTCTTTGCTGCTATTGCTTCAGGTAAGAGTCTAAACCCACTGATTGGTTTTTCACCGCTTAATTTAGGGTCTTATGGTTTTTGTGAGTCCCTGGTGTTTAATTGGATGTATATTCGTCCTTTACACACTAATTTTGGGTGTCGCTTAATTGTTTTAGGGTGTTGCAAATAATTCAAAGTGTTCGTACTTTTGGGGAAGTGCGTGTACATGAGCGGATGGTGGTTTGAGTTAGAAATATTTAGCTCGATCAATCCTTTGAGGTAGGAGAATATGAGTTTATCCTTTCTGGTGCATTACTTTAACACCCGAATCCTTCAAATTATTTATTTTATGTAATTCACAAGTTTATTTTACTCCTAATTGGGATGCTATAGTGTTTATAAATTATTAGGAGTTGTTAAAAATAGTTTCTTATGTGTTTTTTTGAATATGATCATCTGTGTCAATACGGAAAGTGTTTGATTAATGACTGATTTTGTTTAAATAAATCTTTCTACATGGTTTTCAGTTTGATAATGTTTATTGCTATTTTTGGGGTGTTTATAGTAATATAGATTGATAAAAATAATCTTGATGGTAAATATTTAATTATGGAAATGTTTATATGTACTCAGTGCATTTGATAAAATTTCATTGTTTTCATAGAGTGGGATTTAGGGTTTTTAAGATCTGTTAGAATTAATTATGTTGTGATGGTAATTACTTATCTATAAAATTGGTTTGGTGTGTATGGTTTAGTAATTTCATAGCTTTTCTTTTGTTGTAAAATATTTTAAAAAGGGTTTTATGGTTTTAAAAGGGATTATTCATGTTTTATAAATGATGTTGAAGGTTGGGTATCAGTTTATATATTTTTGGGGATTTTGTGAAAGCGGTTTAAATAAACTTCTTGAATGTTTGGTGTGTCACTAGATGTTGGAAGATCCATGGATGCACTAGGTGCACACAAGGATGTGTCATCAAGTGGAGGTAGTTCATTAAATTGGTTCTTCTTTGAAAACATAGTTTCCTAAATGGTTCTTATTTTTATAAATGATGATTGGGTCTTTTGTGTGGTATCTAAAAATGGATTTAAAGGTGTTCCTTAAGTCTGGACCGTTTGGCGTTGAAGCCTTTTTGGTGTGGTTTAAATAGGGTAAAGGCCGTTTGGAAATTCTATAGTGCTTGGTGCGCTTTTTTGAACCTAAGGGACTATTTGTCCTGGTGAATATAAAATTAGTATCTGTAAGAAGTTTTGGGTAAATGCATTGGACATGTCGACTTAAATGCCCATCTGGAACTTCTGGCACTAGTTTAATGTTTCTGCTGTCTCTATGAAAGGATTGTGTTTTAGAAATTGTGTTCCTATTTGGAAACCTTAATGTTTTGTGAAAAGTTTAAATGGTTATATGTTCTTATGTATCAACCGGAACCTTATGTCAGTTTGAAAGTGTGAGCGTTTGGTTGAAAACTTAACGTGCTTTGTGAAATGGTTTAAAAGTACATGTGACATGATGGCCTGATTGAAACCTTTGATGATATGATTTAAATATGTGATGTAAGCATGTACATATTTATTGGGGACCTTTATAGGATGGATGTACATTTATGGGTTTTCATATAGGGTGTATGTGTTTACTGTAGGAAAGTGCGGTGACAGAAGGTAAGGTGAGTCATGTGTATAAGGGCCTCCTACTTACAAAACATTACTACTACCACCATGAGTTCTTGGGCATCTTTTAGAGAGTCAAGTGACAGTTTTTGATCAACCCTGATTATATGGGATGGTATATAACACCCTAGAAATATAAAGATTTAAATAACTAAATAATATGACTTATCTCAACTAAGTGCACCTTCCTTTTCAGAAGCCTACCTAATTAGAACTCCACAATTAAGTGTACTTGGCCTGGAGTAGCGATCATGATGGGTGATCTTCTAGGAAGTTTCACAGGGTGTGAGTGAGTGAGGAAAACACACACTTAAAAGGTCATGCGTTTGCCTATGGGGACAATAATTTGTCAAATTACCCGTTAGAGCATGTGGGTGGGCCCCAGGGTGGGGACTATGTGTCTGCAGGGAAACTGGTGGTACCTAGAAGGCCAGGACCCAATGGCCATGTTAAGGTGTGGGTTTCTATTATTTTAGTGGGACCCGATTGTGACATTTGGTATAAGAGGTGGTACCCATCCTTAAGTGCAGCACAATTCTTGGGTTGATATTTAGGGCCCACTATGAGGACATTGTGCTCTAGGGGGGGGGGGGTGAATGTAACATTACAAAAATATAAAGTGTTAAATGACTAAATGATATGAATCATGTTAAAAATGTGCACCTTCCTTTTTGGGAGCCTTCCTGATTATAAATCCACAGCTAAGTGTGCTTGTCTTGGAGTACTGATCAGGATGGGTGACCTTCTGGGAAGTTTCCCAAGGTGTGTGTGAGTGAGGAAAAAGCAAACTGGAAAGGACATGTGTTTTCCTGTGGGGACACTCATTAGTCAGATGACCCGTTTAGGAACATGGGTGGGCCCTAGGGTGGGGAACACATGTCTGCGGGGCAACTGGTGGTATGTGTAAGACTAGTACCCGACGACCCTGTTAAGGTGGGGTGTCAGTGCTATCAGTGGGCCATAGTTGTGACATGGTACCCCTGTATTTGTAGTTAGGCTTGGTGGGTTGTGTCACTAATGAGACCAGGTTAGGGAAGCTAGTTGGTTATTGACTTTGGGGCTTCACCATACACTGGTAGGTGGTTTCGATCTGAGTATGTCCAAGGGTCTTTTAGGGATGTTTAGGATATCCCATGGTTATTTTTTTCATTTCTTGTTTATTTTCTGCTATACTTTTTAGTTTATTTCTAGTCTGTACTATTTTTTAGCACAATCTTGGTATTTCTTATTTTTGGGTTTTGTTTATAAATGGGGGATTTCTTTTGGAAATGATTTTTAGCATGAGTTGGATTTTGGAAATTGAAATATGAGGTTGTTTTATTTAAAATTAAAACCCTAATTCGTAACTATATTTTAAAACTCGTGTTCTTAGACTGATTTGGGAAAGGAAACTTTTGGATTCTATGGTTGATCTTTGGCATCCCAACTGAGCATTTTGATGCTCATTCTTGTCTTATATTTTTACTTGTAGGTTCCCTTTGTTCAGGTTCTCTTGGATTAGTTTCCCATTACTGGAGAAAGGTTGGTCTTTTGTTGGGTGGTGACATAGATGGTCACATAGTGGTATGTGCCATTTTTTTCTTTCTGCTACTAGTTTTTATTTTTATCGTTGGTCTTTATTTATCTGTTTATCTTTTATTCATGGGCCTAATCATTCTCAATGGTTAAATTTTGATGTCCATCACTAGTTTTCATCCCAAGGGGATTATGAACACCCTTCGAGACATGTTGAGGACTGAATCAAGTGACCGGTTCAGGGTCGACCCAGGATAGTTTGTGGCATAGGCCATATAAAACCTTTGTCCTCTAGATCCTCTAAGTTCCTATTGATATCCTAAAGCTTTGTAGGTGCCATCTTGTTTGGAGGAATGGACACTGAAGAAACTCCTAGAAAAATATCTATCATAAACTATTCATCTCTATAAGGTGGTAATATATAAAATTAATCTGGAAGAACATCACTAAAATGATCCACAACCAGAAGTAAATTAGATTGTAACAAACCATAATCTTCCATGAAGATATTTTCAATCTGGCCAATCACTCTACAAAACCCATGATGCTTGGGTCCATATCTACTAGCCTGGAGATTCCAATCACCTTATATAGATAAATACTACCCTCTAGCAATGTAAATGATACCATGTGGTGATATTAGTCTATAAAAAATTATAGTAAACCAAACAATCCATCCCGAGAATGACATCGAATCCTGTCATCTAGAGAATGAAGAGGTTCTATAATAAAGGGTAACTACCTACCTTAAGGGGATAATCTCTACACTAGAATATTCCCTCTAATCGTACCTCTTATAGTGTATCTCGGGTCATAACACCATGATAACATTGTATTTATATCCCAAAGATTTCCATGATAGATACAAAGATAAAAGAGTTCAAAGCACCAATATCAAATAAAGCATATACTATAGTAGATGCCACTAGAATAGTACCTCATACTATAGATGGTCTCAAAGCTTGATCCTTGGGTATCAAATGTAGTGCATATAACTATCCTGTTCTATGACCCTATGAAACAGTTGGACTACCACGATAATAACTAGTCTGTTGGCACTGTTGGTGATCAGAAGTCTGAAAACTATGGCCACAACTTCAATCCTGCCAGTGCTATTCCAACTCCTCACCTAAAACGACACAAAATAACGCACTCCTGAAGGTGGAGATAGTTCAGATCATTTTCCAATCAAGGCTGGTGGAAAGGTCCTATAGAATCTCTAAAGATTCCCCATATGGACATAATTCAGTCACTCCATTGGGTCTATATCACAAAGAGGCTTTATATTCCCCCATTGTCCACACCGATGACACACCATGGAGTTATCAAAATGGGTACTCTATTTTTCACATTCATAATGAGAAACATTGAGGGAATTTTTCCTACCACTAGGAGAATTACTGGCCTACCATGGAACTAATCCTCTATGTCTGATGCTATTATCATTCCTTAGGTTTCACTTAGTGGTAATATCCTAGTTGAGTATTTTAGAAAGAGTAGGTAGGAGAAATACATTCAAATTCATACAAATGGTGTACAAAAAACCATCCTCAAAGCATCTATCACACAAAATCTCATCACCGGATAGAAGCGATGTATAGCGTAGCAACTCCATGAAATGCACTGAATACACCATAAACAACATATAACCTTGATTGAGATGCATGATCTCTATGGATCTATCAACTCTCAGCATCTAAGGAAGGAACTAATCATATAAGGTCATCTAGAAACAAACCCATAACATTACCTGATGATTACCATCCTAGGTAATCATATCCCTCCAACTCTTGGATGAATTCCAAAGCATGTATGTGGAAAGCTTGACCCTCCAATCTGAAGGCGTTTTTAGATTCTCAAAGATATACAGGGTGGTCTCCAACCCAGAATCTATAGCCTACATACCACCATCCCCCAAAAAGGTGGTAGGATGATACAGTTGTAACTCACGAGTTAGATAATCCATCGTTGATGCAGCTCATGGAGCACTATGCATGGACTGCATTAGACATAAGAAACTATCACAGAGTTGGTAAAAAATTATTGTATCAGGTACAATAGGTGGTTCCTCAAGTGTAACTACTGGAAGTAAGACTAGTGGATTGGGGCCCAACTTGTCTAGATAATGGTTGTCGCCACCTACCTAGCGTACAACATGAGGACGTCATGGTGGAATTGGTCTACAAATTCCAAGCCTGTGCCTCAGAGAAAACTAAGAATCCTAATGATAGAATCATTGGAAAAATATGAACATAAAAAAACTCCCTACCCAATGCATACTACCCCAAATAATCACTTAGATAACTAGGTTTTGGTAATTTCTTATATATTAGTTTTAGGGGTTCCAATAGATGAAGGGTCAATAATACCTTGACTCATCATTTAATATAAACCATTTCATTTCATTTATCATTTAATTACCAGGTTCACTCCTTTACCTTTAATAAGCATGAAAAGAAAGAATAAATACTTTTCACCAGTCTACTTTTATATTTTCATTTACTTATAACTTGTATCAAGGTTCTTATAAGATGAGTTGTCCTTCCTAGTGAATCTGGTCCCATACTTATTTTCACGGATATTAACACCCACTTGAATTTCTAATAAAAGGATTGATTTGTTAAACTAATCGTTCCACCTCACGAGGGCCCATAAAACCTCATGAATTGAAATAGGAAATCACTCAATCCTAGCATAAAATTAGCACAATCATATATACAAGAAAGGATTACTCAATAATAAAAGGGATATCAAGAAATAAAAGTTGTGAAATGAACCTATATGACATGGAAATATGTATGACATGTAAATTATATGTGCCTATAATGATGCATGTAACAATGCACTTTTCCCTTATATCATCAGTTCAGGGATAAAATAGAATCCCTATCATAATAATAATAAACAACACCACACAACATATGCATCACTTAATGGTGAAATGATATCAACTATAATAAGAAAAATAGAACAACAATTATATTTTAGGCAACTCAGATTTTACCTTGAACATGGGTTCATGGTGCCTAATAATGTCTTATGACCAAGTCCCAAACATTCATAATCTCTAATATATTGTCCCAAAATAGTAAATAAAGAAAATAACCTTGATATGATATCACTTTGTGATATCCTGGACCCAGATTCCACTTAATAGGTACCCTGAGTCCGGTGAGCCACATGGACTCAATTGTATCTCCCCATATAGCAGAGGATTCCGACTAGTAGCGAGGTACTAGGTTATGTGAGTGGGGAAACTATGCCATTATTACACGGGTAAAGCACAATAGATAAATATAAACAGAGTTAAATAGAAGAATCAATATATGTAAATAGAAGGAATAATAGAAATAGTCAAGGATCAAAATATCAGAAATAATAAGAATAACGTAAAAGCATTCAAAAAATGATGAAGATATGCCATGTCACTAGAAATATAGAAAACTTAGATACAAGTATAAGTCATACATGAAAAATCCAATGTATAAAAAAGGAAATACATAAACTATCCCAAGAATCCCGAGCCTCATCTCGGTCATCTACTACTTTCCCTATCCTAGAACATCAAGTAATCAAGCATTCGAAGCATAAAATTCCCTTTATCAACACCTCTATACATATAATCTACCCTGAGTACCTAACGGTGCCCATAGAGGGTGTGATATAAATCTTAGTGGGCCACCGCCAACAACGTATATTATATCTGACCAATGTAATGGAAATGCAATAGTGTTCAAGAATGCATATGTAAAGTAAAGCAATGAAATGTAACTAAATACCCAAGTACCTTATTTAGACCTCAGTTGGTTTATAAACATGTAACCAATTGATTATTTTATTGTTACCAATTTATAATTAATTACATGTTAACAATAGATAAGGTTCCAAGATGTAACAAGGAAACCTGGAATGATACTTTATAATGATGTTCTAAGGTAATAACCAAGGAAATGTGGACCTCAAGGATCTCCAACTCTGTAATAAATGTATACTGGATAAGGGAAAGAGTGTAATCTAAGGATCATATTCCATTGAATTCCATAATAAGATTCCCACTGATTCAAGGAGTTCATCCAAGGTAAAACAAGGCTAAGCAATGACTGGGCCTGGTGGGATTTAACCATGGAACCTACTTGTCAATGATGGATCCAAGTAGTATATTAAAGGCATCTTGTAGTACTACACAAGGGATTCTATAGTATCATACCAAGAATCCAGTGTTGGAAAAATATCTGGTTCTAGGTGCGTCTCAACCTAAGCAATCTGTATCCGTGAATTCAGAATGGGGTCCTTGAGCGCTCAAGGAATTACCTTAGGAATACAATGTGAGTTTGAGTCAAGACACTCTTATGTTGATAATAAAGTCATATAATATTCAATTTGGTTCATTCCTATCATTTCATTAGTGTGATAGTGGTAATTGATCATGAAACCATTTAATCAAGTCATAATTAATCAATAAATCCATCCGGTTCAAGCCTATCCTTTTAGTAGTGTGATAAGGCCAAGTAGCATACAACCATTTATTTAATCCATTTAAGGAATTTTTAAAATAAAGGTCCACTCTGATACCTTTCGTTAATAAGGTAATGGGTTCTATGATAATGAAACCTGTTATTCAATTACATTCAAAAAGTCCAAGTCATATACTTAATATACCTGCCAATTTCCATTTCACGTTTAATTATAAAATTAAAGCACTTACCTTAGGTGGGTAAAGTGGTGATAATATATGGTTCTTTAAATTATGAAATTAAAAATTTAAACCAATCCATTTAATATAGAAATATTACCCTTAGAAAGTTCATGCCAAGGCACACTTGAATAGTGGCTCAAAGATGCCAAAACACTAAAATAAAAATTTTGGAAAAACGAACTACATGGGATGGAAAATTTTATGGGAGTAACAACTAACAAATAATCACATATTTGGAAAGAAAATAATAATATGGTTTTAATGATTATAATCATTTCATATAATTTTAGTAAATAGAACCAAATGAAATTGGCAGGTCCC
Organism: Viscum album; assembly: GCA_963277665.1. Classification (NCBI taxonomy): domain Eukaryota; kingdom Viridiplantae; phylum Streptophyta; class Magnoliopsida; order Santalales; family Viscaceae; genus Viscum; species Viscum album. The sequence continues at coordinate 1,401,252,624 of OY728148.1, read as the reverse complement.
ACATGACAATTCCAAAATCAATGAACTTGAGGGACAAGTTATAGAACACCCACCATATGCTTTTACAAAACCCCTCCTCTAGTATTATAATCTAATTCAATTTAGAACATATTAGATCTAAGAAAAATGTAAAAACACTTATACCATAATAACTAGGTCGAGAGAAAGAGATATTAAGACTGGGTAAAAATGGTTCGAGTACTTTCCGTCTTGAATCCAATATGATGAACAAAAGCTTTAATAGATCCCGGATGAAGGATATCTCTTGATTCCTATATTATACCTTAAAAAATCTCCTAAAGGAGAGAAAATGGAGGTTCTGTCTACTGTAAATCATATTAGGGAAGAAGGAAGGCTTAATAAGATCATTAAGTGTAAAAATGTAAAATTACCGAAAATTATCCTATTCACAGTTTGTCTGTACAATTTTCCAAAATGTGTGCAAACCATGCATGGGTGCCTCAAGAAGTGGGGGAAATTACATGGTCATTCCATACTATTAGAAAAACTGTTCACCAACCATTTGATATGGGTCCACCCAAAAATGAAAACCATTCACCTGGTTAGATCTAACCATGTGTCCTCCCTGCACAATTTACTACAAACCGTGTGGTAGGCCTAGTTTTCCCTAAAATATGGGTTCCAGGCTCTGAAGAATCCCCTAACACCATTGAGTACTTTTGTAACTCATTATACATCAATGTTAGGTCCAAAATAAAAATTAGACCGGAATTTAAAGGATCATTAACTTAGTGGAAAACTGGGTTCTTACTCTATGATTATGCCTTATGATTTATTTCATTTTTTTCACACTCAAAATCATGAGAATTTTGTGATGGGTGTTCCTAGATACTTCTCCAATTCATTTAATTTTTTTTATCTTGATATGCTATGTATGAGATTTTGGAGTAATCCTAATCCACTGTGGGAACCAATACACCATGAGATATTGTCTGGGATGTTATCCTTAAATTATACTTATGTTACGTTTTCAATTACTTCCATATATCTGATAATTCTTTGATCTTATGACACAATTTTGTTTATTGTAGGATTCCATGTGATTACCCATGAGAATATGTTTTAAGGAAATTATATTCTATTTTTTAGGGTGAAATGTATAACCTTTTTTTTAAAAAAAATTCATATGTTTTTCATGATTGCAGATAAAACCTTATTATAATTATTTTTTTTTACTTTTTTTTATGAAATGTTTTTTTTGAAAATATTTAGACAGAAAAGTTCATTTATTTGGTAATAAAAAGTTTATTTTTAACCCAAATATTAAATTTAAAAAATGAAAATATTTTATATATAATCATTAATGATCATGTTTCTAACTTTTTTTTATATGTATGAAATTTTAATTTTAAAATAAAAACACCTAAACACATGAAATATGTTTTTTTGAAAAAATAATTCTATTATGATTTTAAATTTATATATATGATAAAGTTATCATAGTTACTAAATTTAAATACATAAATTGATATATTATTAATGTAATAAAAGATATCAGGTATACAGGGAAATATAAAACAGAAATTTACCTTGAAGATACTTGATTTAAATAGAAGTCCAAAATAAGTTTTATATTAAAGTAACAATTTAAATTAGTTCTAAAAATGATTGGAATATGTTTTTTATGTTAAAATAATGTATCAAAATTAAAAAAATTATTATTTAATTTTATATATGAATAATTTATTAGTTTTGAATCATCTAACTTATTCTTGCATAATTATCAAATTTTGGAAATTTAAATTTTCATATATCCTATATTTTTTGACTAAAAATCAAAATTTTTAGATAATTATCGATAATTCATTGTAAGTGAGTTATTGTTTGAGGAATTCAAAATGGAGTAAATTTTCAAATTTAAAATTATAAAAATTTTAAATTCAACTTTTAAATAAAATAATAAAATATAATTTAAAACTATTTTTTATTATAATATGACATTTTCAAAAAATAAATATTGGTATACTAATTTCATATAATTTAATAGATAAATTCATATCAACAAATTAGAAATTTAAAAGTTAATTTATCATTAATCAATGGTTTTTTAAAATATAAATGCATATCATATAAATGGGAATTTTTAGAAAACATTATTCTAAAAAATAAATGACCTCATTTTTCATTTTAGGTAAACTAATTGAATTTAATTCACCTAAAAAGTTGATTTTATTTTATAAGTAAATAAAATTAAAAATTAGGTTACTCTTACTCATTCTCACTGATTCAATGGCTATGTGTTTAATGGTTTGAACATATCACATTTTCAGTTTAATTTGGGGTTGTTTTTGGAGAAAGATATCGAACACATTGAATTATTTAAATATAATAATATATTTGAATTTTTATGTGTCACAATACCAGATATATATGGGATTACCTTTTATAGAGAAAATATCAAATTTTAGGATAAAGAAATATCATTTTGTATCTCAAATCAACATTTGATAAAGTACCTATGTAAGAAAGATCATGAGATCCCTCTAGAAGAAAAATCTATTATATAGGTAACAAAACTTGATATTGGGGGATTTATCACTCAAATGGTCTAGGTATAAATCAAAATTTGTGACATTCCCACTACACTTGAATATTTTTGTATAGAACTAGATGAATTTCTTAGTCTTTAACCAACATGTGAGGTCGAGTTTTCAATTTTAATCATACCAAAATCTATGCCTATCTTAAGTAGTCCATATAAAATTTCTCTTGTTCAGTACGAAGAATTAAGAAGCAGATAAAATATAATATAAACATTTGTTTTATACACCATAGTTCTTCACCCTTGGGTACAACAATACAATTCATCAAAAAAGTTATGGATTTATGCCTATTTGAATTGATTATATGAATCTTAATAATATAATGATCATGAACAAGTATCTTATGACCCATAACAATTACCTATTTGATCAACCAATGGGATCTCAATACTTTGTGAAAATTTCACTTTAATTAGGATACAACTTGTTAATGTTCAAAAGTGATCATATTTAAAATATATCATTCTATACGAGGTATAGAAATTATGAATTTTAATTGATTCCATTTGGTCTTATGAATGTTATTGACATCTTTATAGATCTAATGAATACGACATTTGGAGAGAAAATTGTTCAATTTTTTAATCATTATATATGAATTCTAAAATATTAAATGATCAAGGAATTCAAGAATATCAATTGAAGATTTTTTAAATATATTGATAAAGTAGTAACTATATTCCATGTTTAGTTTTTTTGAATTCTGATTGGAGAAACAAAAAATATTTTGTTATGAAATTCCATGCATGGGCATGTTGTTGGATTTATTATAGATGAAGTTTATCATGATATAGCCAAGATCTACCTATAAAACTGAGATTCATTGTTTTCTTGGGTCAGTAGGATATTATCATCACTCTGTAAGAAATTTAACTTGAATTTATAATTTATTTATCATGTTAACATGGATGGGATTTAAGTTTATAAGGATAGAGGAATACGAATAACGTTTCAAGGAGCTAAAAAAGTGGCTGTGACCCCCCATTACATACTATATCAAGTAGTGAAGAAGTATTTTTAATATACAATGGTTCTTAGAAAATGGTCCTAAGTTTCATTCCTGTGAAATAATATAATGTATTTTTTTATTCATTAAAACTTAATAATCATGTAAACAATTACCGCAACACATGATTTGGATCCTACAATAGTGATATTTGCACTAAATATTTGAAGGAATTATTCATATAGAAAAAATTTTGACGTATTTATATTCTGATAATAAGAGATGAAAATATATATTCAAATAGAAGGATTTAAATATTTTACAAAGGATATAATTGTAATTGATAAATTATTATGACTTCTTAATACATTACCACACATGGAAGGGAAATAAGGGGGTTGATGCTATAAACCGAGAAGATCATGCTACCCTATCACCGATGAGGTTTGAAAAATCCCTAATACTCTTGGATTTTCATATTATGAATCATTAATTAATAATATAAGTGAATAAATTCATTCTTTCCTTAAGCCATACATTAAAATGAAGATAATATAAGATTAGAGTGATGTTGTGGGATATAAATAAGGTAACTAGTATTCCAGAGCTTAAATCTGATAAGAACAGAGTTATATGGTATGTAACCTAATTATATGTCCCTTAAAAACTAAAAATTAAGTGTTATGTGTTTAATAATGACCATATATCATCTTTATCTATTAATCTTGGAAGCATGAAGATGTAGGTAAATATAATGAAAAACTTCTTGAAGAATAATGTGAAGAGGGATATTTCAGATTATATATCTTGATGTATGGTAATCGATCATTCTACGATTGAATGAAATAAGTATAATTTTATGAATGAACCATTACCCTTACCATTATTTAAATTGAAAAAATAGTCATGGATTTTTTATGGGACTTACCAGGGCACCAAATTGAAAAAATACCATTTGTGTCATTATCTATTTAATTATAAAGGCAATGTATTTTTATTTCCATTATATAAGATTTCTATCTTGACCAATATGTTATGATATATGTTATAAAATTTAAAAGATTTCATGAAGTCCCACTCTCAATTTTATTTGATCGAGATCTGAGGGTTACCTTGAGGTTTTGAAGAATTGTTCAATAAGAATTGGAGATATAATTTAGTTTCATAAATAATTATCAACATCATATTGATATTTAGTTTGAAAGGACTATTAAAACTTTTGAGGATATGTTGAGTTCTTGTTTGATTAGATTCCAAGGATGTTGTAGTAAAAACCTTATACTACTAGTGTTCTTATATGATAATATTTTCCATTCAATAATATATATGAAGTTTTATAAGGATATTTACTAGAATATAGGTAGGACCCAAAAAAAATAGGATGAAATAGGAGAGGGGAAATTTATTGGTCCATACCTTTCATATCAAATAATGTATAATGTTCAAATCATTCAGACGCATATGAAAGTGGAAAAAATTCCTAAAAAGATTTATAAATAATATCAATCGTGAGATCTATAATTTTAAGTGGTGAGAAGATGTTCTTATAGATATCTATAGGTAATAAGGTTGTGATATTTTGGAAGAAGGGAAATATGAGACCTAGATCTAGTGGTCCTTTTAATTCCATAAATCATGTCGGGGAAGTAGCTTATTTCTTAGCACTACCTCAATCCCTCTCCAATTTATATGATGTGTTCCATGTATCAATTTTTGGGAATTGAATACTTGAACCTTCACATGTACTAAACTAAGAATCCATGAAATTATAAAATGATAATTCATATTAATAAAAACTAGTGGAGATAATACATTAATGAGATAAATACCATAGAACAAGATCTCTCAATTGTTCAAAGTTATATAGAGGAATCATATTCTCAAAGAAGTTAAGTGGGAACCAGAGGATGTAATGAGAGAATATTTATCCCACATATTTTCATCTTACTAATAAAATTTCAATGAAAAAATTATTTTAGTATATATATAATTTAACAACCAATTATTTTAGTAAATACTTGTACTTATGGTTTAGTAACTTTTCACGTAACACCAAACTAAAAAAGTATTATATATTTATAATATTAAATTATTAAATATTAATTTTATATAATAAAAATTTAATTGGTTAGAATAATTAAGAATAAACATACTTATGAAAACTTTATAGAATGTTATATTAAAACAAATGGCCTTTTATTCTTGAAAATACAATGTTTTTAAAAAAAAAATTATGTATTAAGTGCATTATTATGAAAATTAATTTGTCTCACTCTTAGATGTTTTATTTGGTAAAATAGAACATATATTTTTAATTTGTATGAATATATATATATATATATTGGCCTATTTTATTTTTATGAATAAAAATTTTATAATTAGGATGAAAGTTAATTTCTATAATAATGGTGAAATAGTTAATTTTAAAGATTTTTTCATTAACATGGTGTAATTTTCAATCTAATCAAATAAATTAATCTATTAAAAAATTAATTTAATATAATTTTTTGAACTATTTATCAATATATTTACAATTATTTAATTAGTAATCACTATTATATAATATTATGACCACTTAATTGAAAAAACAATATTTTCAAAAAAAAATAGTTTTTCTTTTTATTAAATATATTATAATAAATTTAATTTTAACTTATCAAAAAAATAAATTATATAATATAAAGCATAAATTTTGGGTCATAAAATCAAAATTTTGTTAATAAGGTTTACCTTATATTATTTATAAAATAAAATTTACTTTTGGTAAAAACTATTTACCAATGTAAAAACCAAAATGGTAAAGTATAAAAACCATTGTTGTAAAATTCATGAAACATATTAAGAAAATGATATAAAATTAATTTTAGATGGTATATCAACCTTATCTCACTTCACACATAATTATTTTTCAATATGGTTCCACTGACACTTGAATAGTGTCACGCCATTATTGAAAATGAAATGCATATTAACAAATATTCTATTTTATTCAATTATTGAAGTGGATCACTTCAACAAAATTTATATACAATTTAAAAAAAATCATATATAACAAGTATCTACCCAAGTATATCCTAAAATCTCTCCCCACTCCATAAAAACCTTTTAATTTCCAAAATAAAAAAATATGGAGCCATAAAGTGTTACCCAAGGGAGAATATCCAAAGAGAGATATAATGTTCTGAACTGAGATGTTTTCCTGATTATTCTCTCATACTACCAAAAAACCCCATATTTACATGAATATATGATATAATAAATAATAATAATATAATGAAATATGATTATAAAAACATAATATCCATTTTCAACCCTCCACCCAATAACATGAAAAACTAGAACGTCTATTGTGTAACGTGGAGACTGCCATCTTCATAAGCAACATGATCTGTTTTTAATCAACACATTATGATTCTATTTAAAATATGAAATTTTATAAATAAATAAAATAATAAATGAATTATTAATTTTAAAAACAATGAATCAATTCCTACCATAGATAAATTCTATGTAAACAAACTCATCTCTTGTGGGTATGCATAGACTACCGCCTCCTTAAAAGTGACATATTTTGTTTATAACATTGTTTTTTATTATTAATAAAACTCTCATAGAAAATGGTATAACAAATTAATAAAATTTATGTATTATTATTAATATATAAAAGTATTATCATTCCAAAGAAATCACTTTCCAATCCATACACACCAATCAGTTGTTGTATGTTCCTATTTGATTCGGGTTGACCACCTGTATGAACATTTTTATAAATTTCAATAATATTTAACTAAGGAAACACAATTAATAATGAAATTGGGAAACAATAATAAAATTTAAAAAAAATTCATTACTATAATGGAAGTGGTAATATATAACTTATTATTAATAAACCACCCCCTTATTCATTAAAATCACCCAAACAAACTCATCACAAAACCTCATTTCAATGAATCATAATTAACATACTTATGAAAATAAATTTTAAATTTTAAAATCATTAGAAAATATATATTTTATTACCTCTAATTAACTCATTGTTATGAATATTGAATCTATAATTATGAATTTACAAATCCATTACAAAGTTAATACAAATAAAACTATGAAAACAAATTATATATGAGGATTAAAATATGGTATAAATAACATAAATGTTTTATAATAAATTTTTATAAATAAATTTTATAAAAAGTTATATATATTAATAATGTTTTTAAATAAATTTCTATGATATTTTTTATACATTTTTATAGAGACCATTTAGCTATAAAGGAATAATGTTAAAGGGTTTTCTTGACTCAAATATTTCACTTGGGTCACAAACATTCCAATTTGAATAAAACCTTTCAATATTTTTATATTATACGCTATAATGATCATATGATTTTATTCCCAACTATATTTTAGAAAAATTTATGTTTCACATCATTGTACATCCATGTATGAATCCATTTTTTTATAAAATTTTAATTTCATTATGAATTATTTACATCATATTTATTGGTTTTCTATTCTTTATACAATATTTTAATTTCCACAAGTATTATCCATTATTAATTTCAAATTTAGGTATTTGTTTTTTCTATTTTTATCTTCATATTTTGTATAAAATCTTTTTGTAGATGTTTTATTATAATTTTAAAAGATATGGTTTTCTAGCAAGTTATTCTCAAAATTTTATGAGAAAATTTCTTTTCACTATCATTTATTTTATCTTAAACTTCAGAATTATGGAATGTAATTTTTTTTAATGTTTTTCCCATTATTGTTAAATATTTTGAATTAATTTTCTTAAAATATTTATTTCTACCTTCTTAAATAAATAATATAAAATTTTTACACTTAACTATGAATGTTATGTTGATGCTTTAAAATTATTTTTCTAGAAAAATCTTTTAATATTTTTGTTTTAAAGTGTATCTCTATCTCCAATGGAGTTATGATTCATGTTTCACCCTTTATTTTTCTCCAATGACGTGTTAAATTTTTTATTTTCATGATTTTAGTGTTAATAAACTTAATTTATGATTTTATTTTATATAATATGAAAATCTAATAAAACCCATTTTTGTTTGATGATTTCATTATTCTATGAAAAGGGAATGAATTTCATTGATTTTTTTTATGAAACCCATTTTATTTATATGGGTTTTGATTTTATTAGTTAGTTTTTTGCAGTAGAACATATAATTATGAATGAATGAACTTTTAGGTCCTATATAACCCTTTAATTCACTAGTTAAAAGTTTATATCTGATAACACATCTATACATGGGAACAATTCAGTTTCTCACAATAGTGGATGATTATAAGGGGATCAATAAGGTGATGTTTTGATATAATTATTGTTAGGAAAAAATTCTCTATCTAACTTGTTTCTATGATACATTAAATTTATATGATATATATTTATATGTTATTCCATATTCCTAGTTTATGTTTTTTCTTTAGTCTCGTGATTATTGGTTTTTGTTTTGAATCTCTTGTTATTCATTATTTTTGTTATGTAAAATTTTTATTCCATGAAAATTTTATGATCTGTAGTTTTATAATTACGTTTCATTCATTTTTTATCATTTATTCTTATTATTCTCTAATATCCACTTTTCTCATATTATTCTAACTTATATTATTTTATTTTTATCTACTATGTTTACCCTCACTGTGAATTTATATTCACAACTATATTATGTTTTCCCAATTTCCCATGTTATCAAGTAGTTTATTTCTTCTAAGATGTCTGGAATGAATTTTATAGTTTCATAGTTATTTAGATAATTTCTTGAGTGTTATAAAATAAACTATTTAAGTATCTAATTCCCTAAGAAACTAAACATTTGGTTCTAAATAATATTTGACTATATTTATGATAAAAGTTTTATAGATGTAAAATTATAACTTATGTGTGTGTTTATTACTTGAGTTACTACAATATTATGGAATTTTAACCTTTTCTAAAGAATAAACCCCAAATGAGTTTCTCTAAATAAAGAGTATTGTGAGATAATATATAATAATGGTAAGTTATTGTAATGACCCAAACTCTTGTTGTGACAGTGAAATAAATATCATTATTACTTATAATTATTATTTAATGCAAATAAATTTTATTAATTCAAATGAATTCAAGAAAATAAGAACACTTGAATTTTTTTATTAATAAGACATTAATACATTATAAAATTACAAGGATAAAAAATCAAAAATAATCCAGAAAACTCAGAAGAAGACCTATAAAAAGAAATAGTGCTCCACCGAGTAACATAAGAAGAAATACTGAGTAGACCTCTTCCCTTGGATCTGCTATATTTATAATGAGAATCAAAAGCAAAATAATGGAAATTATGAGAATATGAGAAATGTACAAAACATTTTTGAAGAAATAAAAGAACTTTTTTAATTGTTGTTGTGCATGTGAATACTCATAGACATGGGTATTTATAAATTTTTTTTATGGCCATTGTAAAAAAGTAGCTGTTGTAATTTTTAGTGATTGTTGATGTTTTTGATAACTGATGAGTTTTCTTTTAATTTTATGGTTGGATGTTTTAGAAGTTTAAAATTTATTTAAAATAATATTTTCTAATAATAAGGTTATTGACATGTATTGGTTTAATTATTAATTTGATATTATAATCTTAGGATTTTATAAACAAAAATTCATAATTCAAAATAAAAATAACAAAATTAACTTTCAAATAATGTAATTAATCTATATAATATCATAAAAAATAAATAAATGGTTTTGGTTATGTTTTAAAAAAAATTATATGTTCCCACTACAACAGAGAACCAGTAAGGAAAATCCATCAATGTTTAGTGGGGGCATAACAGAAGCACACTCGAGCAATGCTGGATATCCTGTTTATAGGTGGGCCGAGTTTCGGACCAAGCATAGGTGGACCATGTACTAGTTTGTGTATAAGTTGGGATAAAGTCCACATGGCTTGGGTATAAGGATACTTGTTTGGTGTGTGTTGTCTCATCAGAGATTTTCAACCCCTATCCAGTCTTATAAGGTGGTCCCAGAAACCAAATGGTTTCGATGTGGAAGGAATTCTTAAAATATGGGATCTAATCTGATCCATTCATTTCATATCGAACTAATCCTAACCCCATGATCTTGTCATGCTTAATATTGTATATCCCATTATTTTATCCCATTTGGGACTCCTATTTAGACAGTTAGGGTTTTATCTCTTCTATTAGATCCATCTCGGACAATACCATCCATCTATCCAAATTCTAACTTTCATCCTCGTTGAGTTCATACTGCACCAGTCCACAATGCATAGTAGGTCAGCCACAGACACTTTCCTCCAATTTTATTCTTCCTCAACCCTAGAAACTAGTATGATTTAACCTAGAATACTCCCTACCTTCTCTTCCATTGGTGTCTCTTTCAATCACCCATCTCAATTTCCTTTTCTTCCTAAAAGGACACAGATGGTTTTACTTCAAACCAAAACCTTATCCAAGTCTTGACTTCATGTACAATCATTGATTATAATATATATCTATATAAATGTATTATATTTTAAATTAATTAAAAAATTTATGTTTTATTCAAATTGGGTCAATTTTAAACCCCGCTTTCCATTTTTTAAAAATGACTTAGATTATTAATTGTTCATGTCAATTTGATTCGTGAAAATTGGCCAAATGGTTCCAAACCCATTGGAATTTTTTCAAAAGGAATGTATTAATTTAGAAAATACATTTCATTTAATTTTCCATTTTCACACTTTGAAAACAATTGAACCTAAACTTTCCATGTCCTCCATTTTCATTCTGCTTGAAGCCTAGAAGCTATCATCCCTTAATTATTCCAATTCATGTAAGGGTTTATTTTATTTTATCAAATTATCTTAATTTTGAAAATATTTACATATATATATGTGTGTGTGTATATATATTACATATATATAAGTGTATATATGTATATACTTATATGATTATCTATTTTCAGAAAATATAGGATAGGGGTTTTCATTTAAATGTTTATTTCTAAAGACTCTAGTTTTCAAGGGTTTTAATTTTATCATTGATCAATTTATGTTATTTAAAAAGAGATAAATATATAAATATATATATTTATATTTATATCTATTTATATAACTTTATATTTTTTTCAGATTTTTTATGATTAAGGTTTTGTTTTTAAATTTTATCTCTAAGACTATGTATTGTAAGAGGATAGTTTATTAATGGGATTGCTTATGTTTTCAAAATATCATTCTATATATAAGGTATAATGATTTATATTTGTGTATATACATATATATATATATATATATAAATTTATTTATAAAAAGGGGTTAATCATTTATTTCCAAATCTATATAAAAAGTTTATAATTTATTCTTAATCTATCAATTTATGGTTTATGTTTATATGAACCCTTAGTTTTAAAATAATAATTGTTATAATTTTATGTGATAATCCTAAAAAATATATTATTTGATGTGAAAAATTGTATTTACACTTCCTGGTATGGCATTCATATGATGGTATGGGTATTATCTAACTTATAAGTGGCATTCAATGTATTTTAATCAAGTATGCACATATTTTATTATGCATTTTGTTTATAAATTTTAAATAAGTGTAAGGAATTTTAATCATGAGATTCTCCAAAAAATGGTTTTAGAAACTCTCATTAATATTTTTAGGACATGTTATAAGAAATTTAATTTTCTTTTAAAGAAAATATTTTTATGTATGTATTTTTGAAATGTTTTGGGTTATGATTGAGAATGGCTGGTCTATTAAAAGAGTTTTCTAAAACTTGGCACTAGCATAATGAATGTTATATTATGGGGAGTTAAACCATAAGTCTTAAGGGGAATTTTTTCTGTATGATTTAAGACTAGTGGCCTTACATTTTTATTATGTTCTGCCGAGATCCCTAAATTAACCATAAAAAATTTTAGTTTCAATAGAGGAATCCCAATGAACTTTTCAAATATAATTATTTTTAGAAATTAATGGTTTTATAAAAAATATATATATAGATTCCAATGTTTTGGAAAGCCTAATTTTAAGTATATACATTTATTCAATGGAAATATTTTTAATATATTTATTTTTAGTTTTAAAACTCCTTACTAGTCATATTGAATTCTTACCCTATGTTAAAAAATATTTTTTGTACAATATTAGTATAGTTACATTATGATGTGAGTTTCTATGAGGTGGCAGTGCATTGAGTAATTTTTTGTTTAAATAATTTCATTTTGTAATTTTTTTTGTGATTTAATATTTGTATCTAATTCTACAGAAACTATACTAGAAAAGGTACTCGATTGTGTGATGTGTTGTGTAATTATTCAGTTTTTTTGTAAAAAAATTACAAAGATTTTTTTATCACTGAATCTAGAAGAAAAGGTTCTAGGATTTATAATTGGTATAAGTGGAATGGTCTAGATAATTTTATAAAATTAGAACAAGATAATAATTTAAATATCATTTCTTATGTAAAATTATTTTCTTAAAATTTTTAGATGGGAGGAATAAGATCACAAACTAATCTATTGTCTCCCCTAGATGAGTTACTCAAAAAATATAATTTTAAAATCATATCTGAATGTGTTTGAGATCTTAAAAAAGCTTTTTATATCCTATAAATGGATTTACAAAGTTTCAAAGACTATTAATATCCTTTGATTCTATCGAGGATCAGGATTTATATATTTTGTCATAGTGCAAGCAAAAATTTCATTCTCTGCATGAAAATGAAAATATTTTGAGGGTAGCTTTAAATTTTTTACCATGTCAAATTTTTTTCAGTCTTTAAGTAATTTCTGAGAAGTTGTAGATGATGGTGACCTCTACGCAGATTAGCTATATCAAGTCTTAAACTTCAGTTTCTATAGGATATTTTATGATTTTAAAATTCTAGAAAACAATGTAGTTCACTTGGTTTATATAAATAGAGTTCATTATGATGTCTCTAATATTTTCACCTATCATGCCTTTTACTTAAGATTCAATCACTGTATACATGAGTTGACAATAGTTTCTCGAGTTGTTTTTGGAAAAAAGAAATTGAAAAACTTAAAACTATTTTGGGAATCAGAAAATAAGATAATCACCAAAACTGGTGGATCTGGTGAAGGTATGAGTTAATTTTTATAATTAAAATTTGATAATTAATAATAATTATTTTGTTCTTGTAGGAAAATCAAGATTGAGGTATGAAGGATTAAACTTGTGGGAATATGTGTGACAATGAATTGTGAGGGCACAATTATGTTAAGGGGAGAGAATTCGTCACCCCAAATCCATGTTGCAATTATGTAATTTATATCATTGTTACTTATTATTATTATTTAATGAAAATAACTATTATTTTTTCAAAAAAAATCAAGTAAATGAGAACACATAATAAAAATTTTATTAATATGACACTAATTCTTTATAAGATTACAAGGCTAGAAAACCATAAATAATCAAGAAAGCCCATAAGAAGACCTAGAAAAACCAATGGTGATCACCCATGTAACATAAATAGAAATATTGAGTAGGCCTCTTACCTTGGATCTTTCATAGTTAGAAAGATAATATCAAGAATAATAATAGTAATTCTTAGAATAAGAGGAATGAACAAAACCATTTTTGAAGAAAGAAAATAACTCTATTGTTTTTTGTTGTTCCTGTGAATACCCATAGACATGGGTATTTTTAAAAAGGTTTATATGACTATTGAGAAAGAAAATAGCCATTGGAATTTTAGATACTGTTGATGTTTTTGATAATCGATGGGTTTTATATTAAATTTACCGTTGGATGTTTTATAAATTTAAAATTCATTTAAAATAATATTTGAAAATAACAAATGTTAATGACATGTAATTTTTAAATTTAAATTTAATAATATAAGCTCAGGATTTGATAAAAAATAATTTTATAATTCTAAATAAGAATAATAGAATCAACTTTTTAAATTCTGTAATTAATCTATATAAGGTCATAAAAAAACTAAATGACTGATTTTATTTATGTTTAGAAAAAAAAATTCTAGGTGATCACCACTACCGACAGCTAGTAAGGCCAAACACTCAAGGTCTAGTAGGAGAAAAACACAAGACAACCTAAGAAATGCATGCCAAACCATGTATAGGTGGGTTGAGTTTCCGATCAAGCATTGGTGGAATGTGTACCAGTCTGGGTATAGGTTAGGCTAAAGCCCACACGTCTTGTGTATAAGGCCATGTGTGTGGTCAATGTTGTGTCATCAGAGGTCAGAAACCCTTTTCTAGCCTTATAAGGCGGTCTTAAAAACAAAACAGTTTCAATGTGGGATGCATTTATAAAATGAGGGATCTATTCCGAGCCATCCATTTCAGCTTGAGATAATATTAATTCCAGGATCTATCCATACATCATCTAGGTCATCCCATTCTTTTCTCTTGAGCATGAATCATATTTAAAATTATAGGTCTTTATCTTATCCATCCAATCCATCTCGGACAATCCTAGCCCTCTATCAAAATTCAATATTTCTTCCCTGTTGAGCTTTCACGGCACCAGTCTGAAACGCATAGTAGTTTAGCCTCCAACTCTTTACGCCTCCACCATTAGTATTTTCCAACCCTAAAAACCAGGAGGATTTGACCCATAATTATCTTTACCTTATCCTCCATTGAGGTCTCTTTCAGCCACCCATCTCGATTTCTTTTTCTTCTTAAAACGAAACAAATGGTTTTATATTAAACTAAAACCTTATCCAAGTATCTACTTCATCCACAATCCTTGGTTATAATATATATATATATGTCTTCAATTTTTCATTAATTAACACACTTATTTTTTATTTGAATTGGGTAAATTTTAAACCCCTCTTTCCATTTTTTTAAAAGAACATGGATTAATAAATATTCATGTCAATTTTTTTTTTGAAAATTAGCCAAATGGGTCCTAACCCATGGACAATTTTCAAAACAGGTGTATTATTTTAGTAAAATTTTTTTTATTTAAACTCTCATATGTACACTTTGAAAACAACTGACCCTCATCTTCCCAAGTCCTCCATTTTCATTCTGCTCGAAGCCTAGAAGCTTTAATCCCCCGATTCATCCAATTTATGTAAGGGTTTATTTTATTTTATAAAATTATGTTAATTTTACAAAAAAATTTACATATATATGTGTATATATATATATATATATTTATAAACATATATTATTATTTTTTTTCAAAAAATATAAGATAAAGGTTTTGATTTAAATTTTTATTTCTAAAGCCTGTGGTTTGAAAGGGTTTTAATTTTATCATTGATCAATTTATGATATTTATAAATAAATATATATATATATATATATAAATATTTGAATATATATATATATTCATATGTATTGATATTTATTTATATAACTTTTTGTTTTTTTATAATTTTTAAGATAATGGTTTTGTTTTTTTAATTTTTTCTCTTAACCTATATATTGTAAGAGTACCATTTATCAAAGGGGTTGCTTATGTTTTCAAAAGAACAATCTATGTATATGGTATAATTATTTATATTTTTGTATATACATATATGTATATCAATTTATTTATAAAAGTGGTTAATCATTTATTTCAAAATATATATACAATGCTTAGAATTTATTCTTAATCTATAAATTTATAGTTTATGTTTATGTGTAACCTTAGTTTTAAAATGATAATAGTTATCATTTTATGTGTTAATCCTAAAAATATATTATTTCATGTGTGAAATTTTATGTTCCCCTCCTAGTATGTCATTCATAACTAGTTACGACCATTATCTAACTTATATGTGTTATTCTATACATTTTAATCAAGAGTGAGCATATTTTATTATACATTTTATTTATAACTTTTAAATAAGTTTAGTGATTTTTAAGCATGTGATTCTCATAAATATGGTTTTTGAAACTCTCATGAACATGTTGATGACATGTTATAAGAAACATTATTATATTTTAAAGAAAATAATTTTATTTATGTATTTTTTAAATGTTTTGGGTTATGATTGAGAAAGGTGGGTCCATTAAAAGTTTTTTTCTAAAAATTTGCACTAGTATAATGAATGTTATGTTATGGGGAGTGAACCGATAAGTCTAAAGGGTACTTTGTTCCATATCAGTTATGGATAGTGTACTTACAGTTTTGTTATGGTCTTCTATGTACCATAAATGAATCATCAAAACTTATTATTTTCAATGGAGGAATCCCACTGATCTTTTCAAATATATTTCTTTTGAAAAATTAATAATTTTATTATATATATATATTCTAATGTTTTAGAAAACTTAATTTTAAGTATATACATATATTCAAAGTAAATATTTCAAATATATTTATTTATCGTTTTAAAACCCCTTACTAGACATATTAAATGCTCACCCTACATTTTAAAATCCTTTTTGTGCAAGATTAGTAGAGTTACTTTGTGATTTGAGTTTTTATGAGGAGGCAATGCACTAGGGAATTTTCTATTTAACTATTCTAATTTTGTAATGTTTTTTTGAATTGTAAAATTTTTATTTGATTCTATATATCCTATAATGAATAAGGTTTATGATTGTGTGATTTTTTTTAATTATTTAGTTTTTTATAAAAAAATTACATAACATGTTTTAGCACCAAATCTTGAAGAACGGGTTATGGGAATTATTGTTAAAGTTAATTAATTATAAAATATAAGGATAAAAAATTTTATCCAAGGTTTTTTCAACTAAATAATTTCTTTCATGAGGTTACAGTTCATAGAAAAAGAAGAATGTTCAATAATGTTAGGTGGTACATGTTGTGAGTGGAGAAATAGAGGATGAGTTTAATACATGTTTCTTATTTTATATTTATGAAATCAAAGTCAGTATATGATGAGGGGAGAATATCATTCATTTGATGTATATAAATACCTATTCTCATTATTTATTTACATAAAAACGATGATAATAAATGAATATTTAATATATATGGTGGGAAGTTGTGCAACCTGTTTGACATGAGGTATGGGTGACAACATCTATCTAAGGAATTAATTCAACATGATGATATTAGTGGAAGATCAATAAGAAGAATAGAATAGAATCCCAGTGAAATAAATGAATAATATACTTGGTAACAACTAAACCCACTATTTTCTCCTGTTGACTATAGTAGAGAACCCCTGACTCTAGGGAATAACCTATCATAGAAAAAAGTTTGACTTTTTTCTAATACTTATTAAAATATAATTTTTCATATTTATTTCATTATATACAAACACGTGGTTGATTTTTTTTTGGATAAAAAAATTTGATCCATACATAATAATGAACAATGCAACTCCATAACTAAATGGGGTTAAATATTCAAAAAACGTCTTGAAATTGATAAAAATTAGACCACACCAGTTTCTCTCCCTATCTAGTGTTCTCACCAATAATTAGGGGATCTATAACTGGTATTAATTCCAATGCTAACTCTATTTGAATAAAATATTATGTTAAATGTTTTTAATATAATATGATAAAGAGTATCTTTAATGATTTTTTATTGGTGATCCTCAGATTGTGGAATCCATACCAATTCCTATTATGGAATTTTTGAAAGTCTACTTAAATACCCCCCAAAAAATAAAGACAAAACTGGAAAGGAGGATAATAAAAATCTCAATTGAAATAGAGGAAACACAATTAGCTGAAGGTAATTATAATGGTGATCATTTTTCTATTAAATCTATTCATGATCATTCGTCTAGTGACCCTAGAACATGATATGATGGTGTAGATTTTAATGAGTCACATAATGAACTTATTCTGAAATAAAAGAGTAAAAGAGGGAATATCCTACTGAATTGGTCACACATATATTTTCATATTTCAAAGGGAATCATGAATATAATTCACACCTTAATGATGAATCCGATTCTCTAGGTGGAAAATTAAAAAAATAATATTGGATGGTTCAACTCTCTCATAAGGCTTATGAAATAAAAATGAATAAATATTCAGACATTTCATGGAAATAAATTCAATTATTGATGATGATTTGAAAAGTCCATTATATCATAATGCTGTTTTTGATAAGTTTTTTTGGGAAATAATCATTTTATTGGATGTAATTAATAAAATATTTATGTATATTTAAAAATAGTAATAGGAATCAAAATAAAAACGGGTAAAAGATATATATAGTTCACCATTGGAAGAAAGTAAAATGATTGAGGAACAATTTGATAGGCTATGAATATAATATATGTAACATCCCATGTTTCGAACAAACTGGAAATTTATAAGGTAAATTGAACATTAAATTTTATGGAATGGTAAAATATTAAAATATTTCTCGAAATGAAAATCTAAGATTTAGAATACTTAAAAGATTATTTTCTAGATGTATTTGGGGCCTGAGAGTTTTTTGAAATGTTTTTTTAATATTGGGGAGTGTAGGGCTCTGAATGCTCGATTTATGGAAGAAATAGATAGGTTTTATGGTTTGTTCAAAATCTGTAGCCCCATAAGGGGTGTATCACTATTTGTTAAAATATGCAAGGTGGGGAGCACAACCATGAAGAATATATTAATTAAATTGTATAGGTGGGTGCATGGTATATGTATGATTTTCCATACCATTCATCCAACTGTATGGTTAGTTCTAAGTAACCAATAGAACCTCATGGTTGGTGTGTGGTTATCTTAGACTGTGAAACCAAACTATGTTGTGTAAGATTCTGGCTAGTGATAGATACATGGTTGGAACATGTTAAGACAAACCATAGAGACAAACAATTTTTCTCATTTAAACTGAAAAATAACTAAATTTGAAAATGTGATTAAATTTGTTTTATCCCATTTTGACTTCTCCTTTTAATTCCATCCTCCTGCACCTGTTGCACTCATCCTCACTTTCCTTTTCTCTAAATATTCTCTATTACTTTAATAAATAAAACATTGTCAGATGTGTTCAATGGACCTTGGTAAGTATAAGACTTTTAATTCTTCGATTATTTGTTTATCTCACCATAGTAAATTCTTAATCAATGCGAGCTAATTCACCATATATTCAGGTAATTTGTATAATAATCTTATTTTCCTTATTTTAGCTCAAATCAAAGCCCAATATTGGATGAGTAGACCATCCCTTGAATGCGATAGGTGGTCTATGCCATTTACATAAAGGATCAAATATTTTGAAGCTTGTTATATTGTGTATCAAGCAAGTATATCATGCCATGACCCGTCCCTCGGGGCCTGTTCCATGACTACCCCAAGCCCACCTTCCATAGGCCAGGGGCTGGCGACTTGCATAGAAAGGCATATTCCCTAAAATGGGAATGCATTGCCTTTAAACCTGTACAAACACACGGTCTGAGAACATGACAAGAAGCAACTGTGAAGTAAACTACTGTAGTAAAAAAGGAGTGCTGAAAGAAAAAGGGGCCGAAATAAAAGCCCAATAGAAATTATGAGTATAACTGAAAAGTAATAATACAACTGAAAGGGACAATACAACTGAAAAATGGAAAAGAAGCTCCTAGATCGTCCACTAGGGATCCTACCTGAAGGGTAGGTATAGAACCCGATTAGTATTCCCTACATCGTGTCACACCAAATGGTCCACATATGAGCACCTTCCAGTCCTGGCTCCCTCAGCCTCGATTAATGTTGTACGTCATCTACACAAGAAAAAAAAGGTGTGGGTGAAGCCCATGCAAGGGTGAGTATAAAGATACTCATTAGGGACCCCGAGACCCCGTAGGTCTTCTAAATTTCTACAAATGAAAAACCACATAGAAATACATCAACTCTACTTAGGTATATGTCCATATATATACCAAAGTTATCATGATATACTCATCTCATACATGAGGGAAGTATACCAGAAAGGTAACACCACAAAGGTAGAAGTACCACACAAGTAACACCATGAAGATGGTGCAATGAAGGTAAAAGACTTAGTTAAAATAGAGCCTTAGCTCAAATGAGGTATACAACTTAGAGAAAAAGGATTATAATGTTGAACCACACATGATCGCTATGAATGCTAATAGCTAGCCACAGATTCTCTAGGCCTAGGAACAAGTAATATTCCTAGTCAAAACGTTGAACAACTTAGCTGCTGGAGAAATCCTCCCCTATTGAGTATAGTGGGCCTGCCGCGTCACACAGAGCTACTTCCCATTAACCTTGAACTGCTAAGGTACTCCTCCCCATCGTGTACTGCGGGTTTGCCGGGTCACATAGAGACACTCCCCCATTGTGTCCTACTTAGGTACTCCTCCCCATCGCATACCAGGGACACTCCCCACCGTGGCCTACAGAGGTACTCCTCCCCATTGCGTACCTTGGCTATCGAGTCTCTTCGAGTTGAAAAGTCAACAGTCGTCAGTTCTAAGCCAGTCGTAGGGTTCTGTATGTAGCGCGATTTGGAGAACCAATCCCTATTCCATCAATCGTATTTCAACTAGAACGATGTCTCAGAAAGAAGTAATCTGATGATCTGCCATTTCACAAGGGTTCCAATGCAACATACGGTGCGTCAATCGGACGCCCGGTCTGTGCGTTATTGGCATTTCAGTGCCTTGGGCCCGGTTGGATTCAGGTGCGATCCAACCCGTCCATACTCAAAGTTTCTCCAAAACTCTAATAGAGTAACTCGAAAGGATCGTCTCTCTACAAGGATCCCAATTCCACAGACGGTTCATCAAATGGACATCCGGTTCTAGAGATAAAGCCCTTTAAGTGTTTCTGGGCTCAGTTGGGCCCAGGTCCAGTCTGACCCGGTCAGACTGACCCGACCCAACCCGGTCTTGGCTGGGTTGCGGCAGGCTCAACCCACTAGGCCGAGGTCCAATCCGGCCCACAAAAAGGGGCGGCCCACAAGGGTGGCCCATCTTGTATAGGGTGGGTCCCCCAAAGGGGCGGCCCGGCCCGCGAGGGGGGGGGGGGTCTTAGTCGGTGGGGCACGACCCGGTCTACTGGGTGGCAGCCCGCCAGAGGGCGATTCGACGGGGCAAGTGGCCCAGCTCGCCGACGGCGGTCCACTGGCGGCGGTCCACTGGCGGCGGCCCGTGGTGCTTCTGCTATGTGGCTCAGGGAATCCACTCCCCCGAGATCCCGAACGGCCAAAGGCCTTTGAGCCTTTAAAGCGGTGGTGCCACCTGGGCGTCGCCCGGTCATCGCAAAACCCGTTGGAGGTGCTGGTTTCAACTGATCTGTTGCGGATTTGGCCGCGATCTCTTTCTCACTAGCGGTTCATGATGGTGCGCCACTCTTACCTTCCATGACCGGTCGACGAGCAGACTGCCTTCTTTGTCTTCTACTGCTGAAGATCCAAGGCCCCTTTACACACCAGCCGCACGCGACGGCCTGCCACACCATCTCTGCAGCCAGTCGGTGCCGACCGCTCTGATGTACACCACGACATGTCGCCTCTTTCATAGCCGGTTGGTGTCACCGCTCCGACAGTCTTCCACGGAATCCTCAATGGTAATAAAGTTGCAGAGGGTTTGGGTAAGGTTCGTTAGGCCCACGACCTCCACGTTAGCTCATGATCAAGATAGGATAAAATGGGTTTAACAATTTCTTATATTAAACAACAAAGAAAAAACCCCAAAAGGATACCCTGTAATAACCTCCCACAAAATGAATAATTCACGAATCATCCCGTTAGTCAGTTGACCCATGTACTTCATATAATTTTCAAGAACGGGAAAGAGGGAATCTTTTAAGGAAACGTAAAAAAATAAACCCCTACCTCGAATTGTTAGAGAAACACCCACACTTGAAGGTGGGTCGGTGTTCTTTGTTCCCGCAACCGGCTTCCAACGACGCCTCACATACATCGTATTCCGATTCGTGGTTCGATGTTGTCCATCACCTCTTACTGGGTTCAGCTTCGTCCTCTAAGGGTCTGGCGTCACGGTGCTCTTTAAACACTTCGTTGCTTGGCGAAGTTGTGACGGTACCTCCCCCAATCTCCATGTACATAGGAGTGGGGGAGGGTAAGTAACGACATTGTAGTTTAATGGGACTCATCAATTAGGAAGCTTCCTAATTCCCCAACGACGTCTTTTTTTAGGGTTGGGAGGTCAACCGATTTATTGTCTTGACACATCGTTGGCCCCACCCCCTTTACTTTTCCATTAGAGTATATGAAATAAAATAACAAAATTATTTTATTTCATTTGTTTTTTAGAAGTCAAAAAACCTAAATTTTTCTCCGGACGTTCTATGGTCAAAGAGAAGCCTCCCTTAAGTGAATCCTTGTGCTTCAGATTCAATGGTTCCCTCATATTTTTAAACTGAGCAATGTTTCAAAAGTTAGAAAATGCTGCTCCCACGTTTACTGAAGGTACATGAAAAAAGTTCAATAAATTATTAACGTTCACCTCGACCCGCACCGGTCGAGGTTAGGCTCCACCTAAGATGAACACGCCCCAACGAACCCAACGGTACTCTCGGATTTTTAATCCGAGTTACCATTTAGAAGTTAAGTATTTTACAATAAAATAATTATCACTTAATTATTTTATTTATGCCCGAAAACTAACTTTCACTGGTGGGACACACCGAACAATGTTAGTATCTGCCTAAATAGCGGTGGTCTTATATTTTCAACCCAAGTTACCGTTCATGAGTTATAAGCATTTGAGAAATAAAATAATTTTAATTAATTATTTTATTTACGGTTATTCCATTTTCAGGTTTTGTCATATGAGGCTCGTGTAGAATAAACTTATGTTGCTCCTAGGGTAAGCCCACCATACAGAATACGGCGGTAACCTCCGATTTCTGATCTAGGAAACCGTTTAAGAGTTATTTCCATTTTTCAGGAAAACTGGTTAAGCATGCTAATTAAAGCTTTAGAAAACTTCGACGGATTATTCCAGGCACTCTGGGCCTCAGAATCACACGTCGTCAGATTTCACAGTCTCAAAATAATTCCATATAAATAAATAAATATATATATATATATATATATAAATTCTTGGACATTACATTCTCCTCATATTAGGGATTTAGATCCCCAAAAGCCAAAACAAAGGCAAAACAAACAAATGAGGGTATTGAGCACAGATTTGAGTATCGCGCTCCCATGTGCTCTCCTGGAGGTTTCTGTGCTGCCAATGAACGCGCACCAGAGGTATCGACTACCCATGAAGGATTTGATCCTGTTGATCCTCAAACTCTACTAGGAACCTCATAAAAGTCACCCCATCATCAAAGTTTAACTCACCCTAATTGATAACGTGTGATAGATCATGCATGCATCTCCTCAGCTGCAACACATGGAAAAAATTATGCACCTAAAGCATCTGTGGTAAAGGATATAGATGGTAGACCAACTCACCTACTCTATGGAGAATATAAAAAGGTGCGATGAATTAATTGACCGGAGGTCTTCATGGCCCTCAAAATTACATTTATTACTCCTACACTAGTACATCGGTGCATGGTCAATCCATAGAGAAGGCAGGTGAGTGAATTCTAAGGTTTTCAAACTAAAGCATCGCTGTTGTCAGCAGTGAGGTAGACATCTCATTACTTTTCAATTTTTTTTATTTCTTTTTAACAAAGCACTATGAGACATGTTTTGGAAATTCCATATCACCTATACTGGAAATGATATAACAAAAATTAAACGTTGTAAACTAAAATAACAATAGATGGAAATAGGAGTGCTAAGGGTAGATCAAAAGTATTCTCAAGATATTCGAACCTTACTAGCTTAAATGAATGATCCTCATTTGATTAAATTCACACCATAAATATTAATTGTTAATTCTTCCTTGATAGATGAAATAACACTCTATAATATAGTTTTCGAACTTTTCCCTATCCAAAACCACATATAGAAAATTGATAAAAGGTTATCATTAGAAAACTGTATCGTCGAATGTTCTGATGTTTTCGAATTTGAAAGATTGATGAACTGTCTCAATCATCTATCTCACCAGAAGATCATAGATTTAGAATTATGTTCTTAAAGGTGTAAAATCAATTTTAAGTTCAAGAAACAGATTCAATCTCGCCTAAAGAATCATATTATGATTGAAGAAATTAATTAAAGGAGATAAAAGTTTTAACCAATAAAACTCAAAATTCTCATTAAAATGAAATTAAAATAAGATCATCATCAATATATCAGTAGCAAGTACAGTGTAAAAAATATAAAGATAGAGGAAGAGAGAGATAATCCCTCTGAAGATAAAGATCGTGTACTACTGCTTCACTCCTGCAACTCCAATCACCAATACTGCTCATGGCGTCTCCCGAGAGTTTTGCTCTCGAATTGTGTGGCATGGAATGAATGAGCCCCCTTCCATAATTCTGCTGCTATTCTGCCTTAAAAATTATCTATCACTTGCTACTTGTCACCAGACGTCTACCACCGACATAATCTGTTTCTTTAATGCGTACCGCACACGTGCACTTTTTCCTCGACTAGCACGTCACACTAATATTTCTCACGTAACTAAATTCTACTGAGTTATTTGTGTGAACTTGGACATATCCTTGACTTTGGTATGAACCTGCAAAAATAAAATAAAATAGAAAATTAAATAAATGAGAACACAAAGAAAATAGTTATTTTTTAAGTTAAGTGTTATATTACTCATTACAAGTTAACTAAATTTAATTAATAAATATCTTAATTGATAATTATTATTTACTTTTATATTATTTATAAAAATTATTCACTTAATAGTACTATGGTAATACATTAATTTGTCAAGAATTTATTAATTAAATTAATTTAATATTTATAGTTACTAAGTTATTAGTTTTATCATTTTTAACTAAGTTATTAAATTTTAACATCATAAGAAAATAAGTAATTAAAATAACAATTTAGATAGTATTAATTAATAATTTTATTATCATTTTTATTATTACTTTTTAAGAAATTTAAATGTTCGATTAATTTATTAATTAGTTTATTTTAATTTAGTAATTAGAATTAATACTTAAGTTTTAAATATTTTTATATTAATAAGTATATTTTATAGTTTATTTATAATTATTATTAATTATATATTTATACTATAAAAAATATATAAATTTATTAATAACACTTATTATTAATTTTGTTTTTTATTTTAATTTATAATTAATATATTTATTAACAATATATTTTTTTAAATTATAACTTTAATAAATTCTATTATATTCCTTTGATTTAATTAATGTTAAAACTTTAACTTTAACTCTTTATTCTTTATATTACATTTTGTTTTACTTTACTTTTATTATTATTTTATTATTATTTTTTAATATTCTTCTTCCTCCCCATTTCTCCACGGCGTGAGGGAGGGTCTTCTTCCTCCTTTGAACTTGGTGCAACAACCTCCTCCTCGACACCAGTTCGGTGCAGTAGTCTCCTCCACTCCAGATCAGCAGACACCAGCATCTCTTCCTCCTGACCCCGGTGGCATATTGAATCCAATAGCAGCGGCGCGATGCGGTGACCTTGGCTACAACTCCTCATGGCGGCTGACAGTAAAAGCAACGATGACCAGAACCTTTGACAACATGACGACACCGGCTCTAGTGTGAGGCGTGACACAACCCTCATGCAGATTCCTATCATGGTGGCATCCCGTCTTCCCTCAGCTCTGGTGTGGCGTGACAGATTCAGTAGGTTAGTATCGGCAGACTTCAACAGGTGGTGCAATAGCGAGTATGAGAAAACAAAGTCTAACAATAAGGAAATAATTACCAGTGAGAAAATAAAATATCATTGAGGTTAGACAGTGAGGTAGGAATGAGTAACGGTAAGTCGGTGAGTGATGGGGGAAGATGCAAGGGAAAGGTCACTGATAGGATAACAGTGAGATGCTGCGGGGGTTAAATTATTCTAACGGTGAGTAATAAGGAGAGAGGGATAACAGTGAGGTGCAAAAGGGAAGTTGGGTAACAGTGAGGAAAGACTCACCATTAGAAAAGGATACTGCGGGTCACCATTATGAAAAAAATAAAAAAGGTCACTGATAGATAAAATAATCACCATTATAAAAGGTAAGTCTACCGATAGCTTAAAACAAAAGGTCACTGATATAAGATATTAACGGTGAAGTGCGGGGGTCCCCGATAGAAAATAAAATAAAAGGGAGAACTCGCACAGCGTCACTGATAAAAATAAAAGCTCACCATTATGCACACAAAAAAGGGTCACTGATACAAAATAAAAATCCCGGTCATCCTTACAATTTAAAGAAGAAGTTACCGGTACCAATATGGTCACTGGTACACAAAA
Organism: Viscum album; assembly: GCA_963277665.1. NCBI lineage: Eukaryota > Viridiplantae > Streptophyta > Magnoliopsida > Santalales > Viscaceae > Viscum > Viscum album. Next base: position 1,401,225,900 of record OY728148.1, on the reverse strand, counting down.
CAAAACCTCCCCGTTACTCCCAAAGAAAAGAGTCACTGTTAGGAATAAAATAAATAACTAACAATGACCTTAAAAAAAACTTATAAATTTAACATAAAATTAAAACTTAAGTAAACTAAATAAAAAGACTAAAAAAAATTAATTAAAATAATTCTAAACACCATTAATTAAGACAAATTTTTTGTTAAACTTAAATATTTAAAGGTATAATAAAAAGTATTAATTGATAACTCTTAAGTTAATAACTGGATATTTAATAAAATAAGATTATGAACAACATAAATTAAGATTACTATAAAAAATAATCACAAAGTAGTAGTGAGTAGAAATGAAGAACATCGGTGACCCAATAGGTCACTGCTATTAATAGTCTACCTCACCGGTAGAATAAAACCAATAGAAAACAAATAAATAATCAAACTTCATACATACAATAATATAATTAATGTTTAAAAATCTTAATTAATTAATTAATTAGCTAATTGAACACATAAAATTAAAAGAGAACTATTTTATTTAATTAAAAACACATATTATTTACTTAAATGACTAGTAGGATGACTAAACACATTAATTAATAAAGTTAAGATATTTTAATAAAACTATGTTAAAAGATAAATTATTAAAATAAAGTCTAACTTGATTAAATAGAATTACGTTGATTAACTAATTGTTTAAAATAGATATTAAATTATTAAAAACTCAAGCAGAATTAACTTAACCAAACTAAATAAGACATTATTAAAGTAAATCAGTTTAGTAAGATTAAAATTATTATTTTGATGACTAAAAATACATAAATAATTATAAAAATTGATTAATTGACAAAATTAATTATAAAAATACAAAAGTACATTTATTTAGTAAAAAGTGATTAAATAATTAATTAAATCATTAAAAATTAAGTAACAATATGTGGCAAAACTATGTAAAAATAGAGCCACATCAATGAACTTCGAAGATAACTTGCCACCCCGGCCAAATAATTGCAAACCTCGTTGAGGTGAGACCCGTAGGAAGACATGGTCTCCCTCCTCCTGTTGGCATATGACTTATGTCAGATTTGTGTCGTCTTCATTTTCTAATAAGTGAGGCATCGTGATACAAACTCTTCTACTACTTTATTCATCCCTGGCAATTAGTACTGATGTCAGAGGTCCTGGTACTTCTTAACCACTCCAGGATGTACCATTAAAGGGGATGTATGGATCTCATTCAACACCTTCTCCCAAAGCATCACTAGTACTATGGTGCATCCTCTTAAGAGGATGAAGTGCTCCCCACCTTCAGAGAATCCTTCAGGAGACCATCTTGAGGATATCTGAGCATGTCGGGTATCACAGTCAATATCTCAAGATGTGCCCCCCAAATTTGCTAAAGAATTGGGGGAGTGACAGTCATAGACTGGAGGAAAGCTACTCCATCCTTATCTAGGAAGGGTATCCATAGCGCGTCTAGCTGATCTGATGACTCACTTTGCAGTTATAGACTAGACCTCCTTCTGAGTGGGTCTGTTACCATGTTACCCTTCTTAGGAATATAGAATATCTTAAGGTCATAGTCCTAGATGAACTCTATCAATGGCCGCTGTCTTAGGTTTAGGTTCTTCTGAGAGAAGATATACCTGAGACTATTGTTATCCAAGTAAATAGTAAACTGTTCATCCATAAAATAGTGCCGCCACATCTTCAGTGAAAAGACCACTACTTCTAACTCCAGGTTATGGGTAGAATAGTTATGCTTGTGTTGTCACAAATTTCGTGAGCCGTAGGTGATCACTGTGCGCTCCTGTACTAGGAAACAACCTAGTCTGGTCCCTGATGTGTCACAGTAGACTTCATACCCAAATCCCTCTTCTGGTATCCTCAATATGGGGGCACTCATATTTCTCTATCTTAGCTCCTGAAAGATTTTATGGTATCTCTCCTCCCATAATAAGGGATATCCCTTCTTTATCAAAGCTGAAATAGGTTCCTAAACTCTAGAAAAATCAGGCACGAATCTCTGGTAGTACCCAACCAAAGAAGAAGTCCCTCTCCCTTCGGGGAGGTAATCCTGGAAACATGTTTTGAAAAGATGTCCCCACACTCTGCCACTCCTGTTGGGAACTAAAAACTGAAAACTCCTACTACCATGAGGGTAAGTTTGGCCGAATCAGGAGTGATCAGCTGAACCCTCCTATGCACGAGTTTATCCTATTCTACCTGGGTTTCCTTCTTCACTGAACAAGGAAAACCCCATTCTAATGTAGTAGATATACCACAACCTTTTTTCCTATTATAGTTAATATTAGTATTAACTGTAGATATCCAGTCCATACCCAAACTAATGTCGTAAGGCCTCGACGCTGCCACCAAGAGGTTCAAACCAAAACTCTCACCTCAAGGGTCAGATCACATCATCGGGGTAAGTGTGATTAATAAGTCTCCTCCCAAAGGTATCTCCAGATGTGAGGCTCAAGTCAACGGTTTAACCAGAAACTGTAGGTCTCGGACAAGATTCATGGTGGGAAAGAATGATCGGTACCTATGTCTATTAATTCAACAGCTAGTAGTAGACACATAATGTACCACGAATCATTCTTAGAGCCCTAGAGTCGTACTCCTTGACCGCATGTAGCTACTTCCTTCCCCTGTCCTCCAGCTCCCTGAGCCTGGTGGGGACCACAAAGGGGGTTGGTTTGTAACATGTTGAAATATACACCACCTTATGCTACTCTCCTAGCTCTGATTCAACATCTTCAGCCCTGTAAATTCGTCTATCCCTATCACATACTCTTCCTGAAACATTTTACACGCCGAAGTCTCTGAGACTGGTGCCAGTTTCCTACTTTTTCACTGCTAACATTCACTAGCTGTATCCACTTTGCCAAAGAATATTCAACCAAAAATTTTCTCTCTATCACCCTAATATAAGGTAGGAATGCATAGAAGAATAGTGTCGGCTCATATGTCCTTAAATACACCTCGCTCAAGAGTCCAAGACCCAAAGAACTGATCGTATTGTATTCATCAAGTACTAGGAATAGTGGATACACCTTGATGAATACTCATCTACTGACATGTCATCCTACCGAAGATATAGAAGCTTTAGGGAACAATCATCCCTTAGCTCTTTATGGAAAGAGACCCCATTCTCTGAGGAAGGTTCTCAAGCTTGTCCATAGAAAAAAGTCACCACTTCCCAAGATCAGGGTAACCTAAACCCTGTCATCATCCTGCCAAGCCATGTATAAGGCTCTCTACCAGGACAACCATCTGATAAAATAGTGCCCAAGCTAGATGGTAACTCGACCACCTTCTCAAGCCAATCCTTAGACACCTATGAGTCGGGCTCACCTCGGAACCTGAGAGGTATCTAATTCTGAAACACGTGAAAGGCACCAATCCTACCTGTGTCCTCTACTAGTACTGCTGGTTGTAACCGATGACCAACAGGTAGTGATATAGTTGGCTCACTACCCGAAGGTACCATCTCGGGAAACTGTCAAATTAATGAAGCCTCATTACCCTGCAGACCATTCTCATGGTCACTTACTGGAAAAGTCCAGCAGTTATGATCACTATCTACTAAATTGTTGTCCCAACTAGACACAAAACTCTAGCCACAACCTCCAGCTAGTACTCAGCTACACAGTGATCAGTCTCACCTCGAAACCTTGGATGCCTATAATACTGGAACTCGTACAATGCACCAGTCTACATGCACCATATGCTAGTATTGTTAGTGGTAACTGCTACCCAACAGGTGGTGGTGCTACTAGTACACCACCCGAAGGTTCCAACACAGTAAGAGGGCCCTACACTGGAGCCTCGTCGCTCTGTGGTCCGTCATTGTGTACTCTCTCAGGAATCCTAACTGGCTATCTATACAGTGGAATATTGATAAGGAATAGGTGTTCCACTATCATTAAGTTATACCTAGTGATATGACTCAAGAGATCAAAAAAAACTTTTCAAAACACACGTAATAAGTATTTCTGTGCACTGAGTCGAAAATCAGAATTCAGGGTCCTGGTGTATGGATACGTCAGTAGCCGCACAAACACTGGACTCCACGAACTGAAAACCACACTCATAAAACTTAACACTATTGGTACATTGAAAATATCAGAGTCTGAGTTCTTTGGTAGAACCAAAATCCTCTGATACCACTTTGTCACGACCCATCCCCCGGGGCCCGTGCCATGGCAACCCCAAGCCCACCTTCCATAGGCAAGGGGTTGGAGACTAGCACCAAAAGGAATATTACCTAAAATAGGAATGAGTTGCCTTTAACCCTGTACAAACACATGATTCAAGAACATGACAAGAAGCAACTGTGAAGTAAACTGCTGTAGTAAAAAGGAGTGCTGAAAGAAAAAGGGGAAGGAATATATGACCAACTGAAAGTACAAGTACAAATGAAAATTAATAATACAGCTCAAAGGAACAATAGAATTGAAAAGGGAAAAGTATCTCCAAGATAATCTAACATAGATCCCACCTAAAGGGTAGGTACAACTCACGATCAGTAGTCCCTACGTCATGTCACACCAAATGATCAACCCCAGATCCTACCTGAACGGTAGGTACAACTCATGATCAGTAGTCCCTATGTTGCATCACACCAAATGGTCCACATATAAGCACCATCCAGTCCTGGCTCCCTCAGCCTCGATTAATTCCGTACGTTGTCTGCACAAGACAGAATAAGGCACAAGCGAAGCCCGTATAGGGGTGAGTATAACGATACTCAGTAGGGACCCTGAGACCCTGTAGGTCTCCTAAAGTTTCACAAAGGAAAAACCACAGAGAAAGACATCAACCCTACTTAGGTACATGCCCATACATATACCTAAGTTATCAATATATACCCATATCATATATAAGGGAAATATACCACAAAGGTAACACCACAAAGGTAGAAGTACCACACAAATAACACCACAAAGATAGTACCATGAAGGTAAAAGACTTAGTTCAAACAGAGACTCAGCTCAAACCAAGTCTAAAACTCAGAGAAATAGGATTATGATGTTGTCCCACACAATAACGCTATGAATGCTGATAGACAACCACATATTCTCTAGGCATAGTAACAAGTAAAATTCCCAGTCATGACGTCGAACACCTCGACTGCTAGAGAACTCCTCCTCTATCGAGTATAGTGGACCTACCGCATCACACAGAGGTGCTTCCCACTAACATTGAACGACTGAGGTACTCCTTCTCATTGCATACCGTGGGTCTGCTGGGTCACAAATAGATTCTCCTCCACCATGTCCTACTGAGGTACTCTTCCCCATCGCGTACCATGGCCGTTGAGTCACTTCAATTCGAAAAGTTAGTAGTCGTCAGGTCTCAGCCAGTCACCGGGTTCCATATGTGGCACACTTGGGAGAACCGCTCCCCAAGCCAGTGGTTTTATTTCAACCAGAATGAATTCTCACAAATAAGTAACATGATGATCTGTTTTGTCATAAGGGTTCCAACGCAACAGACGACGCGTCAACCAGATGCCTGGTTTGTGTGTTATTGGCATTTCAGTACCGAGGGCCTAGTTTAATTCTGGTGAGATCCAACCTCTCTATACTCCAAGTTTCTCCAAAACACTCATGGAGTAAGTCAAACAAATACAATCTCGCTTTAAGGATCCCAATGCCGTAGATGGTTAGTCAAACAGATGTCCGGTTCTCGAGATAAGGCTCTTTAAGTGTTTCTGGGCCCAGGTCTGGTCTGACCCGGTCAAAATGACCCGACCTGACCCTATCTGGGCTGGGCCACGACAAACTCAGCTCGTTGGGCCGAGGTCTAGTCCAACCCACAAAAAGGGGCGGCCCACAAGGGCAGCCTGACCCATATAGGGCAGGTCTTGTAAACGAGTGGCCCGTCCCACAGTGGGGCGCGGCCCGTCCAGGGGGCGCAGCCTTGCCCACTGGGCGGTGACCCACTAGAGGGGGGTACAGCTGGCGAGGTGGCCCATCCCGCTGGTGGCGGCCAACTGGGCCGGTAGCTCGGCCTGCTGGAGGGCGTTCCGACCGCGAAGGGCACGGTCTGCGGTGCTTTCGCCAGTCGGTTAGGGGAGCCGATCCCTCAAGATCCCAAACGACCAAAGGTAATTCTTTATTTAAAGAGGTGGTGACACATGGGAACCGCCTGATCGCCACAGAACATCCCGGAGGCATGGTTTCTTCCTTCTCTACCACGGATTTGGTTGCGGTCTCCTACTCATCGGTGGCATGCAACGACGTGTCACCCTTCCCTTCTACGGTCGGCTGACGAGCCGACTTCCTTCTCCGTCTTCCACGACTGACGAGCCACGACCCCTTTGCACAATGGCAGCGCACAACGACGCGTCTCACCTCCTCCACGTCTGATCGGTGCCGACCGCTCCGATATCTGCCACAGCTTCGTGCCACGGCCTCCTCTAGCAGTGTGCATTGGCGTGTCGCCTCCTTCGTAGCCGGTTGGTGTCACCGCGCCAGCGGTCTTCCACAGAAGGCACAAGGGTAACAAAGTTGCAGAGGGTTCGGGCTAGGTTCGTTAGGCTCTCACCCTCTGCATTATCTCGTGATCAAGGGAGGATAAAATGGGTTTAACAATTTCTTGTATTAAACAACAAACAAAACCCCACAGGGATACCCCTTAACAACCTTCCACAAAACGAATGATTTTCGGATCAACCCGTTAGTCGGTTTACCTGCATTATTTATATAATTTTCAAGAACAGGGAAGATGGAATCTTTTAAGTAAACGTAAAAAAATAAACCCACTACCTCGGATCTTCAGAGAAACACCCACACTTGAAGGTGGGTTGGTGTTCTTCATTCTTGCAACAGGCTTCCAACAACGCCACTCATACATCATCCTCCGGTTTGTGGTTTGATGTCTTCTGTCACCTCCCAATGGGTTTGGCTCCGTCCTCTATGGGTTTGGTGTCATGGTGCTCCTTCAACACTTTGTTGCTTGGGGAAGCTGTGCTAGTACTTCCCCCCAGGCTCTATATATATAGAAGCAGGGGAGGGTAAGTAACGACGTTGGAGTTTAATGGGGCTCATCAATTATAAAGCTTCCTAATTTCCCAACAACGTCTTTACTTAGGGTTGGAAGGTCAAGCCATTTATTGTCTTGACACATCGCTAGCCCCAACCCCTTTACTTGTCCGTTGGAGGATACGAAATAAAAAAAATTATTATATTTCATTTCTTTTTAAAAAGTCGCAAAACTTAACTTTTTATCCAGACCTACTACAGTCAAACAAAATCATCCCTTAAGAAAATACCAACACTATTGATTAAACAATTCCCTCAGATTTTTAATCCGTGCAACGAATCAAAAGTTAGAAAATGCTGCTCACGTGTTTACTAAACGTACCTGAAAAAAAGTTCAATAAATTATTAACGTTCACCCTTGACCCGTGCCAGTTGAGGTTAGGCTCTAAATAAGGAGAACACGCCCCAAAAAACCCAACAGTACTCTCAGATTTTCAATCTGAGTTACCTTTTAGAAATTAAGAATTTTACAATAAAATATTTTTCACTTAATTATTTTATTTACGACCAAAGACTAACTTTCACTGGTGGCCCGCACCAGCCATTGTTAGTATCTGCCTAAAGAGAGAATAAACTCACGAGTTCATTGGTGGTCTTGGATTTTCAATCTGAGTTACCGTTTGTGAGTTATAAGAATTTTAAAAATAAAATAATTTTAATTAATTATTTTATTTACAATTATACCATTTTTGAGTTTTGTCACAGGAGGCCTGCGCCGACTAAACTTAAGTCGCGCCTAGGGTAAAACTGCCATCCTAAATGTAACGATACCCTCATATTTCATATCTGGGAAACCGTTTAAGAGTTATTTAACTTTTTCAGGAAAACTACTTACATGCACTAATTAAAGCTTAACAAAACTTTGATGGATCATTTCGAGCACTCCGAGCCTTAGAATCATGGGCTGTCAGATTTTTCAGTCTCGAAATAATTCCTTATAATTAAAAAAAATTATACAGAATTTCTGAGACCTTACATATCATGTTATTTCTCTTTTAATTAATAGATGCTAAAATTGGATGTTTATAACACAATTTAAACATGTTATGAGATCCTTACATAAGGTTAGGGGTCATCAACCTCAACTTGAAACACCATTGTAGTGAGTTTGTGACATTGGACTGGTTTAAACCAACCCATGTTGTGTTTTGATCTAGCCACTTATTAATGGGATCAAAATTCAATTAAATTAAATACTAAAGGATGAGTAACATAGTTATAACCTTGTCTTAATATGTGAATGGATTAATGAAACCAAATAAAATGTAATTATAGAATGAAATGGAAAATCCCTTGACTTATGATAATTATTTAGTTATTTAATGGAATTGAATGATGGTTATCATGGCCCTACATTCTATCTCCTATATGTGGATTAAATTAATAAAGAAATGTGATGAATTAAATCAATATGGGCAAGGATAGTAACATACACCCTTGAATCATTATATGAATTATATTGAATGGGATAACATAGTATGGCACTAGTGTGACATAACAAGGTATGAAACTGATGAAATTCACACACACATACACACATATAAATGTATATATGTGTGTGTGTGTTTCATTGGATTCCTTGGATTATAACCTTAGATATGGATTTCTTGGACCCCCTTGGACACAATACTCAGGATCCACCAAATTCTTTACTGAGTTAGTTATGGATGCACTCTTTATAGTTGTAGAGGAAACCATGGTCAATGTACTTGGGTCCTAGACCATGTAGGTCTTTGTTTTAATAAATTTTATATGGATGTGATCCATGGAATCAAATAGGAATCCTTGGTCAATGGAATTGGTTCCTAGACCATGATGAACTATATTTCATTGAGTTTTCTATGGATGAGCACTATGGAATCCAGGAGGACACTTTGGTCATTGAAACTGGGTCCTATCTCTCAAATGTATAATTCATGATTATTCGACATACATTGAAATTTCTTGGTAATTGATAAATAGATGTAGGCCAGGGTTGGAATTTTTATTCTTTTTCAATGGATTGAATTAGTAATCTTTACAGATTATTTATGTTATATTTTCAAACTTCTACAGCCAATATGAATAGACTGGTTTTCTTATAGACACCACTAGCGGTGTCCTACTGAGTATATCTCACAACATATTTGGGCCACCATTGCACTGTAGAGCCAAAACTGATCTCATGATTATAGGTTTAGGACTATGGTTTATGATTTATTATTGACCTCTATCTTTGTTAGGATAGAGTACATGAGCGTAAGACCGAGCCTGTTCTTGTGATGTTATTGTATATTTCCATGATGTGTTTTATTTATTTATTTTTTCATCCATTCTATGCACTGTATATACCTACATATTTTTGTATTAGAACATTTACATCCATGATCACTCATTCATTTGTTATTGATGACCATTTTTTGTTTATTCTATTACCTTTATTTATTATTTATTTTTTGGTAGTAATTTTTTATTCAGTGGGTATAGTCTCACCACTATACAAATTTTTGACCCTCACTGCTAGTCAATAGCCTCTGAAATATGAAGAGGCATGCTTGAGGTCTAGAAGAAAATTAGCTTTGGGAACCATTTTATGTGGATCCAAGATCATGACACTACAAATGGAATTAGAGGTTTATATTCATTTTTGTAATAATATTCTGAATGGTAGTCTGGATACTAGGTATGTGTGGGAACTTGTTAAATAGATTGTGTCTAGGTCCATCCAACCCATGCATGAAGGAAAGATGAAGTTTCTAGGGGTGAGATTATTGTTTTGTTTTAGAGTTGATTATTATTTAACATTGGGTAATTATTTTACATTCATTGGTTATTGATTCATTTCAATATGGATATGAAACCTTGGTCCGTTATTGAATGAAATCATATTTTCCTGAATCATTATAGGCACCTAAACTTCGCACAACATGCATATCAAATGCCATGTAGGTTTCATTATAGATATAATGGGGGTATGGTGATTTGTATACCCTTCTAAAGTATATATTTAGAATTATTTCATGTTTACCATGATGTGTGGTCTATTATAATTTTCATTTGAATACCATGTTTCCCCTTATATATGTCCCTTTTTTTGGTTGCGTTAGAATTATTGTGTGAGTATTTAGCCTACTTTTTTATAGACCATGGTAGATTGATAAGTAGAATTCATGTAATCATTCCATGCTTCTTTGAATTTTTAGTTTGCGTACTTGTATTTGTTGATTGGTGATATCATTCCTAGATACTTATGACATATTTATTTTTTATTAATGTTTATGTTTCTCCCAAAATTTTATATTCTTGTATAGTTTGATGTTGAATATTTAATTAGTGAATTATGAAATGTTTGATCCAAGAATCATTAGTTTCATTGGATGAATCATTTTTGATAGTGATTAAATGTATTACAATAATAATCTATAGAGTGTATAAGAATTTATAAATTTGTAATGGTAGACCAAGTATTAAAATTATTATACATGAATTTGAAATATTTGAGACGGAAAATAAAAACCTGGTTATAATTAAAGAAATTACAATTGCAAATTATAAATGAAATTACCTTTATAATTTTGGAATGAAAATTCATTTAACTAAATAAGGATGTGTATATATATATGATAAAATTATAATTTTTATTGAAAATTACTTCTTTTAAATAAAGGGTAAATTGTGACTTAAGGGGCTTTTACCTCAATGACTTGGGAATGATGACGTGTATGACGGCATCATTAAATGCACAACTGGACCCAAGTAGGTAAGTTAGGGCATGTTTTTCATGAGAAAAATTAGTCTCATCCCATCTAGGTTATTCTTATAATGTATCTTATGAGATAAACCCATTAAGGGTGTTTTGAAATTTCCATAATATAAATTATTATGGGTTTTAGTTAATTGGGATGCCAATTCCAATTTATATTTAAGTGACCCCATGAATTATAAATTTATTCCCATATAATTGAACCTAGATTGATATGATGGGACCCTCTTAGGTCACCTTTAATTTTATATGTTCTTAATACTTAATCCCCATGGGTTTATGTTTATGAAAATGTGATGGTCATTTAATGTGTCCATAACCACCTATATAGTGTTACATATAAATGTATAGTGTCATTGATGAGTTACATTAATAAATAAAATCCTAGTTTTATAATTTTTAACTTTATAATTATTAGGCATCAATTAAATATAATTCCAATTATGAACTAAAGATTTTTTTCCTCTATAAAATGGAAAATTTCATTTTCATTAACTGATCCATTCTTGAAAAATATTGAATCAAATAAATTGTTAAAAATGAAATTATGATATAATTTCCCAAATTCTAAATGGCATTAGCTAAATGAAATAAATGGTATAATTCCTCTAATAACCAATACATTATATCCTTTTTATATGAATTATTTTAAATTTTGAAATGAATGATAATCATTTAAATTATATAAAATAAAATATTTTAGAGGTTCTTGTTGTAAGGAATCCCATGTAGGGGTTAGTTTTAATTGTTTCCTTTATATTTTTCATGAATAGGAATGTGACCATGGTCATGGACCTTTGATGAATTTTTCCTCAGATATGTTGAACCAAGAGGTTAGGTATTAAGGCCTTGTGATCTTTTCCTGAATGACCTAGTTTTAAAGTGGATTCCTTATGTATGTAACGTGCTAGTCAGTTATGGTCAAAACTTATAAAATTCAATCATAAATAAATTATTCCTTTTAGTTTTCTAATGAGAGGTTCTATTAAGGTGTTGATTGTTCCAAGAATGAATCAATACAATGAATGGAAACCCTGGGTAGATGAGTTTTTTTGGTAATGAAAAACCTTAATGTGTATTTCTGAAACTGAATACTACTGAGTTTCATCACTTTTATTTTAAAAGTTATATTTTTCCTATTTTAGTGAGTACTCCTATATCTAGCCACTCAGATATGATTGATTCTTGATATCATAATGTTTGGGAAGTTATTCCACTATTCCAATGAGGATATATTCTAAACCATATAGGTGAAGTCTTACATAAATGTTTTCATTTAAACTATTTTAAAATAATTTATCCTGGAATGATAGATATTGTGTAATAAATTCCCATGATTGGAATATTCTTCATGTGCAAGTGACCATAGGGCTCGGTGCAAGGCCTAAGGACCCTTACCATTACATAAAAACATTGTACTTCAATGAAATCATTATGTTATAGAAAATATATGGATGAGATTGGTCCGAGACTACATTTTAATTTATATGGATATCACCATTTTAAGGCCTATTATATACTGATGCATGGTAGGTGATCGAGTATTTTGAGTCAAGCTTAGTGATTCCCTTGCTTTTGAATAGAACTATGAGTGCTTGTTTATCAAAAATGGATATGTTGGGTCGGGATACTTAGGTGCCTTTCCTAGTTGACCGTTGTTTGTGTTGTTGAATCTTTCTTCTTGGAAACCACACCATTAGTTGGGGAAAGTTCATAAAATTTTGGCACATGTGAGATGCTCGATTTTCAAGAAGAGTTCCATGGGAACTATTGGTGTATTCCAACAATTAAATGTTGTGTAACATGTTTAGTTTGACCTTTTTGATAAAATAATCTCAATAGTGTGTGTCAAGATTATAAATTGGGAGGGAATGGTGTACACCCACTATGTATGGTATTTTTAGATCATATATGTTTCATGCTACAACTATTTATATTTGAACATTGGTGGGATACTAAGTAATGTTTGAGGATTGACAGTTTCAATTATAATTCCTCTAAGAAGGTAGAACAAGTGAATTGTGTAACAAAAATGACGCACCAATGATGATGAATAAACTAAAATGGTATTGGACACACATGGTTAGGAGATATGGTGTCATAAGTCTAAAAAGGAAGGTGTATCCTAAAATTTCTAACATTAATTAATGTGATCTATAAAATCTTATCGATAAAATATCATTTTTCTCCTAATTAAGAGGATATTATCTTAACATCTCCTGAAGTATATTGACATAAAATCGTTTATTCCAATAACCCTTTTAAAATAGATATTGTGGTCGATGAGAGAACACTCTAAGAATAACAATGGATGTGCATTATTTAGAAAATCAAAATTCCATGTAGTAAACCATTTTCATTGGATGGTGATAACACTCATTATAATTAAAAATTTTCCTTGTCCATGAGAACCTTTATATGAATGTGGTAATGGGATATTATTAGAGTTTATGTTAACACTTAGGATGGTAGGGATCCTATACATGAAATCTATTGGGTTTGAGAATGGAAATAGCATGGGGTATGGTATCCAAAAATATTTTGTTGATGCCATAGAAAGTATGGTCTTATGGGGGGGGGGAGTAGGACATCAATCTCTAGTATCCACCCCACAAGTGGTTAGTGTTGAGGAACCTTGAGACCTGTTGTGTAATGTTAATTTTTTCACTCATATACCGTTTTATTAATTGTATCATATATGGATGGATTTCTTAGTAATTCAATATATAAATCAATATTGTATTAGGTGATACTATGGTGGTGTCTATTATTCCCTATGTAGGTTATGATTATCCAAGGATGTTGAATCAAGATAATTTTGGTTCAAGGGTTATAGTATGATGATTGTTTTTCCTTGGAGAGATGGTTTTTCTAGGATATGTCACCAGATGTTAGATAAAATCTTTGGTGATAATTATTAGAACAATCTTAGTATGTGAATAAGGGATTCATAATTATCTTTAGCAATTCATCAATTCTTGGATCCGAGCATCATTAGAAATTAGTTCAACGAATGTGGTTCAACATAAATTCTCTCAAACAGACGGATGCAGTTTATGGGGTGACCGTGTCACACACACCATTAGGATGAGGCAAGTGAATATTAATGTTTCCACCAATTATTTTCAAGAAAAATCTAGTGAATTTTTTTTTATCATGGTTGATTGGAGTTTGACCACTTTGATCAAATCGAGGACTAAGGATATTGTTCTCTCATATAGTTTGATAAATGCTTTAGGAGTACTTCAAGTACACTGTAGTCATGTTCCTTAGGAAATACCAACAATGGGAGTACCATGAATCATAAATTGAAATGATAAAATAATAAAATATAGATGGGATCCCCATATCTAGTATGCTGTATGAGATGGAAACATGATCTTGTCTTTTGTTAGTTTATACTGGGTAATCACCATCATAATTTTTCATTTTGGGGTATGAGTGTTATCTCGAGTTAAATAGTTCAAGTACCATGTTCCTACAATAGTGCTTCATGTTGTGTTTGGAATTTATAAATGGAATGTTTTCCTTTGGATTGAACTTAATGAATAGAGTAAGTTGGGTGATGTTTTTCTTTCTCCCCAAGGATTCTAGGAGATAAGAATTTTGAGGGTGGGGAGATTGTAACAACCCGTATTTTTAGCCTGTTGGAAATTTACAAGTGAAAAGATTATCCATTAGTGGATATTAAAATTCATAAATTAATTGTTAGAATATAAATCCGTGATGTTAAACACAAAAAAGTTTTGTTTTTATATCTTTTTTATGGATCAAGAGGCATCTCAGATATTTTATTTGTTTTGGGAGAGTCAGGTTCTGAAAGATCACTTTCCATAAGAAATAGTTAAAGAGTATTATGTGTTTAAACTATATAGATGCCTAGGATCAACCAGTTGTCCATGTAAATGGTTTATCAATGATTATTTAACTTTTATAGGTGGGGGAACATGGTTATGTGGAATTTCTGAAATATATTGTAGAGTTGGTCACACAATATGTGCATGGTTTCCCAAACCACACACCTAGCCACATGGTTAGTCCCTAATATATAGTAGCACCACATGGTTGGAAAAAATGATTTGAAACCATGTTTACAAACTTTGTGGGGTTGAGATCTTGAGTATTTATAGCTATATGGTTGGTTCAATGTTAGCCAAACCATTTTTCCAAATTGTGTACCTCATTTAAATGGGTGGTTTTCTTGAATTTCCCATCCTCCTTTTGATTAAATTTCACCATTTTTCCTTCCCCACTCCCAAAAAACCTCCTATATGCACACCAATCTTCCTCTCATACCTCTTGGTGAATACCATCTATATTTTTCTAAATATAAACACCATTTTATGAGTTAGAATACCCTCAGTATGTGAGATTCTCCTTATGATTTGTTTTTTCGTTTATATCTCCATACAAAATGTAAATCCATGTGAGATAATTCAACCTATGTTTAGGGAGTTTCTCTAATATTATGATTTTTAACATTATATATAGAATAAAATACTAATTTTAGATGAGTGGATCATCCTTAGAATGAGGCAACCTATTTATACATTTTCTCTAAATGTTTGGGTATTTTATAGCTTGCATTGTTGTGTCGCAAGTGAGAGATTTTGGTAATTTATCCTTAAATTAATAAAATATTAAATTGGATGTTTAGACCATGATCTAAATATTTTATTTCAATTGTACATAAGGTTGGAGGTCATCAACCTCAACTCGAACCACCCTTGAGGAAACTTTGTGATAATGACCATGTTTACATGCTCTTAGGGAGTGTGTTGAGATCCCCTCTTGTTGATGGGATCCAAATACAAAGAAATGAAATATTAATGTATTTTTAACATGGTTATAACATTTTCATTATATGTGAAAATATTAATGGAAATTATTAAATGGTAATTTTGGAATGAAATGTATAATCTCTTAACATATGATAATTATGTAGTTATTTAATGGAAAGTCGAGGACATTAAAATGACCCACTGTCATCTCCATTATGAAAATTAAATTATGAATGGAATGTGATGAATTAAATTGATATGGTAATGTAAAATAACATGGAAACACAATTAATTATATGAATTATGTTGAATGGGATTGCATGATAACACACCAGTATGACCTAACAAGGTATGCCACTGATGAACCACACACACGCAAATATATATTGCATACAATGATTTAGATTACAACTTTGGATTTGTGTTCCATTTAATACCTTGTAAATTCTCATTAGTATCCATAAAAGTTATTTCCAAGTTATTTATAGATGTGATAAATATAATCAAAGAGGATGAATTGTTCAATAGCCTTGGGTCCTGACTCATGTATGTCTATATTTTATTGAGTTTTTTATGTAAGTGCTCTGTGGACTTGGGGAGGATTCCTTGGTCAATGGACTTAGGTCATTGGCAATATAAGTCTATATTTCATTGAGTTTTCTATGGATGAACTCCATAGAATCCAAGTGGATTACTTGGTCAATTAACCTAGATCCCATTCCTCATAGGTATAATACATGATTATTGAGCATATATTGTGCTTTCTTGAGACTTTATATACCTATGTAGGTCGCAGTTGCTATTTCTCACTATTAATAGTTATTATTATTTTATAGACCCACTATTATATGATTTTATTGTATAAATTATTACATTATTAATCTATATATATTTATTTTAGTTATACTTTCACATTGTTATAACCTAATTTCACAAACTAGATTTGTTAGAGACACCATTTGTGGTGAACTGGTGTATATATTTCACATCCTATTTAGTCCACCATTATAATAGGATATTTGAAAAGATATCAGGATTGTAGGTTTCAGAACATGGTGTGTGATTTCTTATTGTTCTTTATATAAGAAATGATAGAGTATGAGAAAAAATGACAGAGCTTGTTCCTGTGATGTTATTAGAGATTATAGTTGTGTCTTATATTTATTTATTTCTTTTGTCAGCCTCTCTATGAACTATGTATACCTACCTATATTTACATAAGATCATGTCCATAAATGGTCAAAGGATCAACTATTATTGATGATCAATTGTTTTTTATTTCGTTTATATTATTTATTATTACTTGAATGATATTTATTTCTAATTCTAAGGGTTTATTCTCCCTATAGTAAAACCTTTTTACTCTCATTGCTCCTTTTCAGCCACTGTCGTATGATGAGGTTCACTTGAGGCCAAGTGGAATACTTTCTCAAGGAATTTTTTTAAGTTCCCCTAGATTAGGATGCTAAAATAGGATACTAGTATGAGATAAGAAAAGTATTAAAATCATAATATAAATACTAATTTCATTGAACTATTAATTAAATTGAGAAATCTATATTTTACAATGGATAATTATTCTAAATTTTTTTTGAAATGAACTGTTTCCACACAGTAATCAAAAGAGATTTTTACATCAATGAATTATTATAATAATGGATTAAAGTTCTTGAGATTTTCTATTAAAGAATCCATGAAAAGATAATACAAAAAGATATCACCAAACCTTGGAAAATCAGTTTTTAGCAGAAAAAATTAATAAAATTTCATAAAATATGACAAAAACTATACAAAGGTGGATGAAGAAAAAATGTTCAGAAGTTCATCACATTATCAATGAAGAAAACAAGTATGGAAATGAATATTTTCTCACTAAAATGAGGAAAAAAGTTTAAAAATCAAGTAAAAAATCCGCATGTTTTTAAATATGGATATCCATATAGAAATGAATGTGGTTAATTGCAAGGTCTCAGTCTTATTAGAGGTTTGGTCATAAGTCCATGTATTTCGGGAAGAATGAGTCCCTATATACAAGTTCTATAAGTATATAATTTTTATGGAGAAAATATAAATATTAATGGATTAGTGTTTAAAATAAAATTCTTAAGACATTTTTTGTAATATATCTAGTGTGAACATATTTTAAAGATTGAATAATTCCTATGATTTATGAAATATTGGTGGCCAATATTATGATCAATGTAGGAAAAACCCTACCAGATATTATTCAAATGTTGGAGATAATAAAGGACCATAATAGGCTAATGATATTGTAAGAAAATAAAATATGTCTACATTTGCAGAAAATCAAAAGTTGAAAACTGTTGAAACAAATGTTCCAAGGAAGATAATTAAGAAATGAGATATGGAGATAAAATGCAGTGTAATAAAAAGATTTTAATTTATTAAGAGGGGCTATATGATGTTAAATTGAATGATTTCCTTGAATTTTATATTTAATGGGAGAAATTAAGAATCAAGGAGGGATACCCCCAAAGTGATAGATAATTATATTGGACTAGTGTTTGATTCTACCTGGTGAAGAGGTTGAGAAGGTACAAAAGAGTATATTCTAGTCAAGAAAAAACTTGTATGAAAGTTTCATGAAATAAAAAATATTGTAACAAACCATAATTATATCAATTTAAAGCTCATTTTTATAATTATTTCAATTAGTATAAATCACATAAAATCACATAGAGAACACAATACAAACATTATAAATGAATAATGAATGAAATAAGATGTATTTCAAGAAATTAAAGAAACTATACCAATGAAATATTAACTTGAAATTTGGAATAGTAATGTGACTATTAGGAAGAGTAAATGATCCAATTGAATAGTAATATAATCTAGGAATTTATAAATGAAATTCAGGCATCTTATAATTGATAATACGATATAATTTTATCATGGTATAAGTAAATAAATATTTTATAATTATTAATTAAGTGTTGGTATTTTCATTAAACATAAATGATTATTTATAATATTATAATTAATATAATTATTTAAAATGGAATTTATTTTCATAAAATAGATTAATAAATTTACATTTTTTGTCTTATGATTAGAGGATAATTTTATGAGACGTTAATTAATTTTTTAATGTGTTATAAAATAAGTTATAATTTTAAAATCAGTATTTTCTAAGTAAATAATGATTTTAATTAAAAATTAAATTTTTCATATTAAATTTTTTTTCATGATATTTTTTTCATTTTTGAATTCAAAAATTTAAAAAATTGTCAGGGTAAATTTGTGGGTTTTTTAAAATACTTGAATTTTAGGTGAATAATAAAATACTATAATTTGCGGTAAAATCTAAATAAATGATTTTTTGAGTAATTATTGATGTAAGTATAATGTAAGTAAAATATCAAGAAATATCCTTGATTATTTTAAAATATTTAGTGATAAAATTCAATCTATTCATAGTATTGAGACAAAATAATAAACCAATGTATAAAACAGTGAGAAAACACCCCACTCCTCCCCTATAAATACCACCCCTCACCACCTATTATCATAACAGCTTAAAGGACATGAATCATGTCTATTATCTACCAAATACACCTACCCAGACCATCCCTCTCATCCAAGATCCCTTAGTCCCAAAAAATACCAAACCCCTTTCCCTAAGGAGCTTCTCAAGGAGGATAAAATCAAGAAGTAAAATAATCTTTCTTTTAATTTATTTTTAGTTTCATTTAGTTTTGTATCATACCCTAACCTAGACTTATCCAAGTAGAATGATATCTACATTATATTTTATGTAATATAATGTTTTTATTTTAATGTAATAATTCATCTAAAAATATGTTTCCTTTTCCTTTTATTCTAAAAATAAAAAATCATTTGTGGTGTATCGATTTACCGCCACCATGCATGATGTGTTTTCATTTTTATATACCACATTCATGGATGGTAATAAAACCATTATAATGGTTGAAAAATATTTTAAAATTTATTTTATAACCTTTTTAATTTTATGGAACTTACTTATATACATAATAGTAAATAATAAAACAATACGATTTCTTTGTGACTGAGAATTTCCAAATTAATTTAATGATTATCATTAACGTTTTATCTAATGATTCATCCTCATAACATATAAAAAAATGATATATAAGACCAATTAAACATATATAAGTTTATTAATAACATTTAATATCAAGTCTAGATAATTATCACCATTTTTTCACAAAAATCCATTAATGTTTACATGTGTACTGATCATGAAAACCCAGAAAATGAACACTCCCGAATACTAGAATTTAACACTATAACTCATAAAAATGTCCCTAAAAGAAATTAATAAAATAATTATGAATAAAATGCATGTATAACAGGTTATTTATTTCTTAATTAATGAATATAATTTAATTATCCAAGATATTAAAGTGTAGAAAGCATTCAAACATATGGTAAGGTTATTATTGAACCCAATTTCAATTTTGGGTTATTCCTCTTTCATGCCAAGTATCAATGTGGATGTTATTTAATATTATAAATTAAAATTTATTTGTTTTTCCATTTTATATTCTGGGATATACATGCTTACAATATGATTTTATGTCAAACACAATGATTTTTTAAAAATAACTCTTCTTTTAAAAAACACATCTTTTACTTCTCTATAGATTGTTTATTCATCACTCATGATTGATGTTTTTTGCACCAAGTATGTTATCAACATTTTATTTTTGGAATTCCAAGTTTATTCATGAATGTATGATTTATGGAATTCTCATGAATCCCATTTTCATTCCATTTATTATTTAAAGGGAAATATTGTTATTCATTCTATGCGGAATACATGATTATGTAAATTTTATGATGTGACGGGTGCACCTGAAATTATATAGAACTCCAATGAATTATTTAATTTGTTGTATCTCATGATATACTGTGAAATATTCATGAAAATTATGATATTTTTTTTACAGTGATGGTTTTATGATTATTCACATATATTATGTGTGAAAATGATTCTAGATTTGTTCACAACTATGTGTGGTAGTTGACAAATAAGACATAATGTTTCATTTTTATGAATTTCCACATTCCGTGACTTTATATAATGGTCCCATCATGATTATGATGGTATGACGATGTTTATTATCACCCTTGTTATATTGATTCATTTCTTTATCTATCATTTTACTGGGATTTTATCTCACCCATTTCTTTTATGTATATCCCAAGAATATTAGTTTCTCTAAGGAGAACACAAGGGCCAATAAGAAGCTAAAGAAGAAGGAACTAAATTAATATTTATGTTTTATTTTTTAAAATTCATGTATGGATCAAATTTTACCAACACACTTAACCTTTAGATCTAGGTTTTGTTGCATTGTTGTGCTGTCTATATTTAAAATGATATAATTTTCATATAAGAGAAAGCTGGTTCATTATAGTTTTTATCAGAGAATAATTTTGTTAATTTGTGTTTTTGTATTAGATCAATTTATTGAAAACCCATAGTATGAGACTAAGTATATGTAATCAACCATGGAAATTTATTTTAGAAATTTCTAAACATAGGTATCCCAAAATATATGCCTTTAGAGTTAATTTCATAAATTAATAAATTATTTATTCATGACTTGTTGACTTATTCTTTTTTCAAATATTTTTAATTTTTAAAAATCCTGGGAACCAAGAGAAACAATTCCAACAAGCCGTGTGAGAGAAAATGAAGTGAATACCTGAATGAAATCCCCAATTCCATAAGATATGGATTTGAACATTTCATGGTGATGTTACCTTGTTGTCTGAGGCTATGAACATTAACCTATATAAAGTGGAATGTACCTCTTCACCTAAGAGTGATAAATTCTATATTGAGACTTTTATCCAGAAATGGACACAAAAATTTAGTAGATATTTTAATCTACTAGTCATGGAATAGGGGGTCAACTCAAAGGAGAAGATATTTTCTATGATTACCTATTCTAATACAGAGAAGGTTACCCTAACTATTTGTTGTCTAGATAAAGATTTATACCAATAGTAGGTGTTGATTAAGAACACCAAGCCGAAGGAATGAATTGAATATTTCTAGTGGGAAGAAATTACAATAATGTTTCTTAACAAGTATTTCCCTATAAATCTTTATACAAATATGGAAAGAGAATTCATAAAGCTGAATCAAAAGGAAGGTGAATATATACCAACCAAAAAAGAAAATTTCACAAGGATTTAAAGGTATGATTTAGTTTTTTTATCAAAAATGATAATATATATATATATTACTTAGTATTTTAAAACCAAACCTTCTAAAGGTTCTAGAAATTCAATAATTTCGGAGTTATGAATAATTTATTCCATGTGATCTTAGAGTGTAGATATATTTTTGAGAATAGACCCACAACTATGAAGATAAGGAATGAAAGATGGAGTTTCAAGTTGGGGGATATAATTAAAAAGGTTGAAATAGATCTCAAGCACTCACATGTCAAAAATGTGGGAAGAATCATCATAAAAATTCGCTTAAAGGGATGAGGAATTACTTCAAGTGTGGGATAGATGACCCCCAAGATCATGAATATCAAAGAAACTTGAGGAAGCTAGGAAATATGGTGGACTAAAGGAGAGAAAAACCTATAGTTCATTACTTCAACTATAGAGAGAAATGTAAATATAAAATAAAGTGCACCAAACCTTGAGTCCTCAAGGGTAATCAGTATTAGAATCCTCCAAAGCCAAAGGATAAAGGAAATTCTTATTCCATCACTACTATATAGGTGTATCCCGACAATGATGTGGTGATATGTACATTGGTTATTAATTAAATAACAGTGAAAATACTATTTGATTATGGTTCTATGAATTCATTCATATCTTATAAGTTTAGTAGAACAATTTAAACAACACCTCAAAATATAAAGGTTTTGTTATCTATGAAAATAGAAAATGGGGAAATTATTTCATCCAAATTATATAACTCCTCCCTAGTTAATGTTTATTGATATAAACTCCCGGTAAATATTGTCTTACTTATTTTGATGGATTTTTATGCTAAACTAGGCATGGATTTGTTATCTTTATTCAAATCCAACATCAACTATAAGGATAAGGAAACCAGTGTTCACATCCCATGTCATTCTCCAATTCTGTAGATGTTTAAGGAGGATGATGAATATTCTTTAGAGCCATCATATCAAGTGTGAATATTATTAACTTTTGATGACGCATATATAGCTCAAATAGTTGAGACAAATAAAAAAATCATGTTTGAAGACATATCCATTATGAGGGAATAAACTGATGTGTTCCCCAAATAATTTCTTGGTCTTCCTCTTTAACCATAGGTTGAGTTCTAAATTGAACTTATACCTAGATCTCTGCCTATATCAATGAAACCATATAGAATGTCCACCATTGAGTTGGAGGAACTGAAGAAATAGTTACAATAGAATATAAAAAGGGTTTTATAAGTCCAAGTGCTTCACCATGGGGTTCACCAGCCCTCTTTTTCAAGAATAAGGATGGATCAATGCACCAATACATTGATTATCATGATCTCAACAAATCATGATAAAGAAAATGAACCCCCTTCTATAGATATACGAATTGTTTAATTAAATTCATGTGGCCAATTATTTATCTAAGGTGGAACTTCAGTCATGATATCACCAATTACTAGTGAGGAAGGAAGATATTTCCATGATTACCTTTCTAATAAGGTATAGAAACTATGAGTTCATAGTGATTACCTTCAGACTCACTAATTCTCTAAAAAATTTTATGAACATAATGAATAGAATCTTAATTTATTACCTTGAAAAATTAATATTAGTCTTTATTAAAGATGTTATAATATACTCCAAGAGAAAGGGGAACCTGATGGGTGTTTTAATACTATACTAAAGACATTAATAAGTGAGACAATTTATGTAAATTATAGTAAAAATGAGTTCTTAATGGAGGAAGTATCATTCTTGGGCAGTGTTATCACTAGTAAAAGGATATCTTTAGACCCTTCTAAGTTAAAGGAAATCAAGGAATGACCCCTACCAACATTTTTCATGGATATTCATAGTTTCATTGGTTATACAGAGTATTACTAATGATTTGTGAAGAAATGCTCATGATTTCTGAACCCACTAACCATGTTGACTCGAAATTGAGAAAATTTAGTCTAGACTAGTGAATTTAAAGACTAATTGAAAGAGTTAAAAAAAGGCTTACCCCCACTCCAATACTCACACTTTCGACAAGTGGGAAAATATTTGTGTATATAGTGATGCTTAAAAGAATGGAGTAGGTTGTGTACTGATGAAAAATGATAAAGTGATACAGTATGTCTAATGGAAGTTAAAAATTTATGAGAAAAAATATCCCAAGCATGATCGGGAGTTGGTAGCTGTGATCATCTAGTTGAAAATATGATTGCATTATAATTATGGGGAGAACTATAAAAAATATATACGTTATAATATCTTTAAATATATATATTTACACAAAAGGGGATGAATAATTACTATTGAAGATTGTTATATATCATCCAGGATTATGATTGTTTAATCCACTACAATCCTGGAAAATCGAAGAAAGTGATTGATTCTATAAGTATAAAGGATCATGAAACATTAATAATAATGATAATTTAGAATGATTAAATATTTTTATATTTTTAATTGATGTACATGGGAATCATTAAGGAAGGAACATCATCAATCCGTTTTCAAATGATTTCTCAACAATCCATCAAGAAGAAAATAAAAGATGCTCAAAGAATTAATGTGGGACTTTAGAAGAAAGTAGAATCTATCAGAAAGGGGAAATCCATAGAGTTAAATATTGATGTGGAAGGAGTTTTAAGATTTGGGTCAGGACTATGTGTACCATCCTATCCATAGATAAAGAAATAGATTCTTAATGAAAGAGATAACTCCACCATCTCTATTTACCCAAGAAGTACAAAGATGTATCAAGATCTCTGAGAGAACTATTGGTTTGAAAATATGAATAAGGAGATCTCTAAATATACATCAAAGTTCCTAGTATGTAATAAAGTGAAGGATGAAAGGAAAAAATATAAGGTGTTTATGAAACCATCTCCCATTACAACATGGAAATGGGAAAACATCACCATGGAATTTTTCACCAAACCTCTTGTGAAATCTAGAGGAAACGATGATATATGGATTTTTGTGCATAATATATAAAGAAAACAAACATTATCACCATATGATAGAACTTATCACTGGATCAACTTGAATAGATATATACCATTGAAGAGGTAAGGCTGCACAAATTACCACTATCAATTGTATCTGATCAAGATCTGATATTCACCTCAATGTTTGGTAAAAGTATCCAAAAAGATCTAAACACTAAGCTGCACTTCAGTATGACTTATCATCCTCAAATTGATGTCCAATCTGAGCATAAAATTAGAACACTAAAATACATGTTGACAGAATGTTCTATGGACTTCAAAGGAAGATAATACAAACATCACCCTTTGAATTAGTTCTCTTAAAAAAAATTTCCACTCAAGCATCCAAATGGATCCATATGAAGCCTGTTTTGAGAAATAATTTAGAAAACTGACATTTAGGGATGAAGTTAGTGAAATTATGTTTCTAGGACATAAAATTGTCGAAGAAATGGTGAAAAAGGTGAAAAACATTCATAAGAACATCAATGTTTCCCAAAGACGAAAGAAGTCCTATGAATACAATCATCGATGGGACTGAGATTTTAAGGATGGATACATGGTGTTCCTCCATATATCTACACAAAATAGAATCACAAGATTTAGGAAGAATTGAAAGCTTAGTCCTGGGTACCTCATCCCATTTGATCTTTTTGATCATGTCAGAATTTTGGCATATTGACTGACACTTCCACCTACCATGTCTCAAGTACATGATGTATTCCATGTATCCCTCTTAAGGAAGTGCAAAACAGATCCATCACATGTTCTAAATCTAGAGGGGGTAAAGTTTTAAAATTATCTCCTTTATGAGGAGTAGCCAGTGAATATCTTGGACCATAGAGATAATCTTCTAAACAAAATGAATACTCACTCGGTCAAAGTATAATGAAAAAACCATAAGTGCATAGAGTCAACATGGTAAATAGAGTATGTGATGGAAGATAAGTACCCTCACTTGTTTTCACCACAGTTTGTCAAAAAAACTCAAGGGTGAAATTTTATAAGGGGGAATAATGTGAGAAACCATAATTCTGTCAATGGAAATCCCCTTCTTATAATTATTTCATATAGTATAAATCACAAAAAATCACATAAGGAACATAATAAAAACTTTATAAATATATAATAAATGAAATTATATGTATTTATAGATCTTAAAGAACCTATACCAATGGAATATTCACTTGACCTTTAAAATAATAATATGACCATTAGGAATAGTAATCATACCAATAGAATAGCAACCTCATCTGTGAATGTATAAATAAAATTTCGGCATTTTAGAAATAGATTCATAAATTAATTTTTTTTGTATTATGATTATAAGATAATTTTATGATATGGTAATTAATTTTTTAAAGTGTTATAAAATCAATTATAGCTTAAAAATCACTGTTTTCTCATTAAATGATGATTTTCATTGAATAATTAACATTATCATATTTTGGAAATTATTTTTCCAAGAACCTGATTCTTCTTCGAGGTTAAAATTCCATTTTTTACATAAATTCATGGATTAAAAGCATAATTATGTCCTTTATGGATGCCCGTTGAGTAAATGGACGTCTCTGGTGTGTCTGGGGATAGTATGAAGCCCAAAACCTATGTTTTGGATGAAAATTGGAGGCTAGATGGTTAGTGAAAACAGTGAGGTTTGGTCCACACTTCCGTGAAACAAGGTATGAATTTTTTGTATAACATGACAGTGGCTCTTCAAATGGTTTGTGCATAATTAGTAAATTGTATGGTTAAAATGTGCACTATACCCCAATCTCGTAGAAACTTGTGCATAGTTTGTGAATGTTTTTCTAAAACATGCACATAAACTGTTAGACCCTGGTGTTTTTGAGGATTTTAATAATTTTAACTTAAAATAAAATCTTATTAAAACCTAAGTTTAGGTTTTCCTTTATACACAACAAGGAGAGTTTTGGAGAATCTCTCTTTTGAGCCTAAGCTAGGAATTGATATACCATATTCCTCCAAACTCCTTTTCAAGCATGGTTTGTCTCATTGGATCCATAATGGTAAAACATTAATTCATTTTTAATATTATTCTATTCTTCTAGATATTAGTTGCGCTATATGGATTTAGGACCATATGCCATAACTTCTCATTCTTTGTTTGTTATTCAGGTTTCTTCCAACCTAGGACGAATCATAGCCTGAAACTTGATGAGCTATTTAGAATTTAACTAAGGTAGGTGGTCTTGTGCCTTTTTCTAAAATTCAAGCTGTTTATATATTCCGAGGTCCTATAGATCCAATTTTCGGGCATCACCTAAATTGAAATTATATCCTAAAATTGAAAGGCATGGCCTACTCAATTAAAGTGGATTATTTATGCTTATTATAGTTTTTAGAACATGAATCTAAATCAAACCTTGAGTGTTGATTTAAAGGGACCTTTTGATGGATTGACCATTGGATGCCCATGAGGCGTGACTTTTACAACTTTTGTAGGATGTAAATTTTGAATTACTGTGTAAATAAAATTGATTAATTATTTTATGAATTGAATTGTAAATGAAAGGAGTTATAGAAATGGGATGGATGACTTAAACCCTTGGAATTAATATGTCATTTCTTAATTAAGCTTATTTAATTTTGTTTAGCATTTCCCATGTGAGTTAAATAGAGGCTATTCCATGAATTGGTTTACTTGATTTGAATATCCTTAATTATTGATTTTCATATGTGAGTTATATGCAAACTAGGCTATGTGATAGCTTATTAAGCCTCTGAATTTAGTTATATTAAAAATGTCCATGGGGGTAATTTGATGCTTATGGATTGTCACAATTTTCTTATACATGTGTTTCCTTATACTTTGAACTGCCAACATGAGTAATTAGAAAGGGCAAGACTTATAAGGTTTTCTAATGAATTAGAACACCTCTTGAGGTGTGATTGATATTTAATGCTCTTAGTTTTGACCTTGTAATGTAAAATGAATTTAAGAAATGATTACCAAATTGATTAATTGGTTAAGATCATTGGGTGATATGTGGATTCATATTAGAATGCCCTGAATATATTTGATTACCCTGAACCTTGCTTAATCTATGGGTGATACATGGATCCAAATTAAGGATTCCACAGCCAAAATCTTGAGGCTTGACTTATATGACAAGTGATATATGGATCCAAATGAAGGAGCCATGGATGGACTCATAAAATGTATTTTGACCTTATATTCCTTGAGTTGTACTTGCGGCTTCCATAAAGGACCTTGAAGGATGTAATTGTATGGAATAGAAATTATACCTCAACTAGAGTGATACCGGGTTCTTGGGAGGTTTGTCAGAGATGGGTTTGTAGGGTGTCAGTTGATATTACATCTAGAGCGATAGTTGAATTCCAACTTAGGAATTTCAAGGAATGGCTTAGGTTCTAAGTTGAATAATAAATGAAATGACACTTATGACACATCTTCTACGGAAAAGTACAAGCTTGGATTCAGTCTTGACTTATACCTATTCAGATGGCCTAATTAGGTATCTTATGTGATTATGACAATACGAGGGATTTCAGGCTTGCATCGGATCTTGAGACTTATAAAATTTAAGGATATTTAATTGTTAAATGATGTTTGTTAAATTAAATGGATATTAAATAGGAACTAGTACATCTAAGATGTTTACTTTTGAGTACATCCTACTAATTGATTTACTTATTGCACACTACTTATATATATATATATATATGTTCACTAACTGATTGGAACATACCTCTGGTTGTTTCCCACTAGGATTTTATCTCACACCATATTTGGGTCACATTTTTGTACCCAAATAGTCTATATTATTATAGGCAATGAAAATTGAAAGAAACATCCTTTAGATACTTGATTTTATATTAGGATAAGAATAGAATGGGACCAGGCTGAGGCCCTCAATGCTACAAGGATACTTTTGGTTTCCTTTGTACTTTTGTAATTAGTATTTTACATATGCGTTGTATTCCAATTTTTGTTTTTTATAGAAACATATTACATGTAACATTATTATGGATATGAGATGTCCTATACATTGTTTATTTATATTAGTATTCAGTATTTTATTTATTATATGTGGATTACCACTTATTATAAGGCACCAACCTTAAAAATTACATAATATTGTGTTAAGTAATGAATTCAGATTGAGGATCTTTTCAGGTTTATAGTTTTAAAGAATTAGGATGTAACTATTACATTAAATCTCAAAAATTACAAAGTATACACTTATACTCTATTTACATTTTTTCATAATAAAAAAACCCCTCAAATAAAACAA
This sequence comes from Viscum album, assembly GCA_963277665.1. Classification (NCBI taxonomy): domain Eukaryota; kingdom Viridiplantae; phylum Streptophyta; class Magnoliopsida; order Santalales; family Viscaceae; genus Viscum; species Viscum album. Next base: position 1,401,196,889 of record OY728148.1, on the reverse strand, counting down.
GAGTTCTTTTCTTGATATAAATATTCTTGAATACTTACATTATCTTACCCTTCTTTGTACCCTGGGAAAAACATTTCAGAAACTTGGTATGAGCATAAAAAGCTCAGTAAGGGTTATAAAATAAGGAAAGAAAACATTAGTCCATCATTACATACAAATCAATGAAATCATACTTCTTAATCAAAAAACATAAACTCTTTAACATACCTCATGAAATCATAAGATTTATGAATAAAACATAGAAATCATAAATTATAAAGGTAACTTGTGGCATCCATATCACACTTACATTATAGCTTTCACAGCTATATAGGGAGTTACGTTTGGAATACCCATCATAGTATAGTCCTTTAATATCTTTTTAGAAACATTTATGTTTACCTCCCTCATGTTATCCAATGTATTGGGGATTTATCTCAGGCTCAACCTCTCTAGGTTTATCATGAAACCATCCGTATTTGGTTTATCACACAACCACCCATCAAATGTACAAGTACCATTACATAATAATAACACATAATCCATGAATAAATGAAAAAAATAATATTTCCACATCTTAATAATAAGAAATAATTTCAATATATTGACATAATTATTCATGAGAAATAAACTCAAGATATTTAAATATTCAATCCATTTTAAAAACCATTTAAAACATTTTATAAATATAATTTTTAATCAAAGTGTCTCATACCACTTTGATAATTTTTAAATAAATTATCATTTTAAAGAATTAATGTCCATATAAATAAGTTTTTAAAAACAATTTTGAAAAAAGGACCTGAAATTTAAGGGTTTAAATGAATAAGTATTTAAAAACATTTAAAACGATTTTTTAGTTAAAGTGTCCCTTACCACTTGATAAACACTTGAATAAAAATCATTACGGAATAAAATTAAAAAGAACTTTAAATATCATGAGAATATACTAATTCATGATATAAAGAGTCAAAAGGTTTGTATATACATATTATTGAATAATAAACGTGCATAACAATAATATGTTCCTTAATGAAAGGAGATTGATACAAAATCCCTTACAAAGACAATATCGTTAGATTAAGGATAAATCAATGACATAATTATGAGTGAAAAATATAAATACACCCAATAAAAGTGGATATTAAGTGTAAAACCATCAGATTTAATTCACACATATTTTTTGGAAAAACAAAACTAATGACATGGATATTTAACTCAATTCATGGATATTGAGTTAATATTTTCCTTAAAAAGTTCATATTAATGATGTAAGAATTTATCAATGGGGTGATTATGTGTAGAAAAAGTATATCCACAAAAAGGAGGTGGAAATTACAACCTAAATAAATAAACAGTGATTCCGCACATAATATTGGAAAAGTATAATCAACTAAGTATACATAAAACCCAATGAGTGGAAATTGAGTTTAGAAATTCCCTTAAAAAAATTCGGCAGCCTAATAACATCACATAAAAATTCCAAAAATGAGTTGATGAGATAGAAAAGGGAATATCATAACTTGGGAATAAAATTTATAACCCCAAGGATATATAATAACATATCCAAACATAAGAAAATTAAAATTAAAAGACAAAACATAAAATAAGTCTTTGACTAAAAGTAGAGGGTAAAAGGTTCCCTTACCTTGAGTCTGACTCGTCACGTATGTTCCTTGTTCTTCCTGAATAATAAAATTATGTTAAATTATAATTTCTTAAGAACCTTTTTTCAAGTTTATTATTCATTTTATATCACTTATTATCTTTCTATAAAAATCATATAATTATTCAAGTTCATATCGATCATTTTGTCGATGTTCGGTACTTGAGTAAAAAATGAACTTGTTATAATTACAAATTGTCCATGTGGTCAAAATTCAATTATCTACAGAATTGTATTAATGATTTAAATATCATATATATCCATTAAATATGTATTTATATCCATTATATATTTATTTAGAATATTCCATAACATTTGGATATAGTAAATGAAATGCACCGTTTATGGAGAGGGTAAACTATACGTACGCATCAATTCTACTTTCATTTATTTTTCATATTTAAAGTAATGAAAACTAATTGATAAAAATGTATATTATAATTCCAGTATAATATATTTGTTATATATGTTACAACAGTTTATTATTTCCATCCTTTTTATGTTATATGTATAGCAGGAATGAGTCACATCTCTTTCAGGGGGCAGTAGTCCGCTCTAACTCAAATGAAATTATCATATTTACGCATTATGGAAATCATAAAAGAATGATGTAAATAAAAAATAAAGAATAATAGAGACAATATAAATATAATATATATCATATATAAATATAGCTCCATCATAATTTCTACCATGAGAGGCGATAGGAGATAATTGAACAATCATCGTTTCGTGAGGTAGTAGTTCACCGTCCACAGAAACATTATTTTCTAAATCCATTAGATGGAGGTTTGTGTGAGTTTAGGTCAAAAAGGTATCATAAAAATATCCTAGTATACTTAATATACTTTTTTGGTTATAAAATAATGGAATAAATAGATTTTAGGGGGCTGGAGAAGGAAAATAAATGGAAGAAGCTTGAGAGAAGACATTTCCTCAAATCGGGTAACTACTTTTTATTTAAGCAAAAATACCTTCTTGAATTTTCTTATTCTCAAGGTAAGGATTCTAGGAGGAAGATAAGGATGTTTGGAGCTTATTTGGGTATAGTTTTGATGATACAAGGCGGATTGAGATGTGTGAGTAAGGGTTATAGGTGGTGGCCTTTTATAAGATGGAGGAGGGGTACTTTAGGGAAGTTTGAAAGATTATTTTATTATAAGCTGAATATAGATTTTCAAAAGGTCCAAAACTTATTTAATCTGAATATAATATGATTATTTTTCAAAATACTCTGAACCAATATTTTTTAGACAAGTTTTGGTTTCAATATTAACCATATCATTTAGCTTTAACCCTTAGTTAACTTATTTGACTCTTACCATGTCTTCTTGTATATTCATAGTATTTGGTTATTATAGTTACTATAAAATGACAAGAGAACCTAAAGTGGTTCATTAATGACATTTTCAACCTTATATTAGTCATTTTGATGAATATTATATTTTTAGGACTATTATATCATTTAATAAAATACTATTTGTTTTAAAACCTCATTTATGTCAATTTATATACTATTCACATCAATACTTTTAAAGAATACATAAAAACTTGGTTCTTTTAAAAAACCTTCATTAATTAAAATAGAAAAAATAATAATTATCCCTAATATTAGTTTATGGTATAAAAAGTTTCAAAATAAATTTATTTTAATTTTTATAATCTTATTTATTTAAAACATTCATTAATAAGGTAATCACTACATCATCATTGTGTCATAAATAAATAAGTTTATTTGATGTATAAAAATTATAAATAAAATACCATAATGTATTAAATATTTTTATATTTATAATGAATATTTATAGTCTAATATATCACTTATATAACCCCATATAAAAATTGTTTTTTGTAAAAGATATATGTTTATGTTTTATTTTCCTTAATTTTAAATTAAAAGTAATTAAATGTAATTTTCACACACAAGTGGCTCCATGGAGTCCTAAAATAGACCCATGGATTCCCAAGGTAGGAAATATCTCATACAATAGGATTAGTACATGTGTTAGGGTAATTTATTGTTATTATACTATTATTTTTTACTCTTATTTACCAGATTTACCCTTTAACCAAAGTAAATAAAATATTTACTAAAGTTACTATTCATAATGTTTAAAAATAAAAATTAACTATTTACAGAATTTGGACCTGCTAATTAGAAATATGAAATCAATTTTTTCAAATCCAAAACACAAAATTTTCATAAATTAATTTAAAATTAATTCCCATTATCAAAACCAAAAAGCGTGTTTTTAAGAAGCTAAAACTACAAAAAGATTGATATATGTTTATGTCCAATTTCAAAGTGAAATTACTTAAAATGAAAAAAATAAGGATTAAATGATAAAAATATAATCCAATTACACTTTAAAACTAATTAAAAGTTTAATATAACTATATAAATAAATTAGATTAAAATGCAGTTTTGAATTAAAATGCAGTATTTTTCACTATTCGTTAAAAAATGAACTTTATCAGAAAAATACCAAAATTTTATCCAAATTAAATTTTGATGTCTCTATTCTAAAAAATAATTTTATTTTGTTAAATAGAACATATATAAGTTACAAAAACTATATTTAAAAAGGGTTCTCCATTAAAAGGTGGTAAATCTACATTTTAAAGAATATTAAAGTATTTTAGGCTTAAAATCAAATTCATTATTTTTTTAAGCGTCTAAAATTTATTTGATAAATGTAAAAAAATTTAAAAAACATGTGTAATCATAATTTAGTTAGTTATTTTCATTCCCAAAAATACAAAGACTATGCGTTAACTACCATTTATAATAATAATAATATTTCATTTTTCGGTATAACTCAAAGTTGTGTGCAACGTAAGATTGCAAGGAAAACCGTTGTTGCGTGTTGAGTATACCATTTGAAAAAGTTTCTTATTGAATATAAAATTAATATCTTATTCATAAATATTAACAGAAATGAAAAAATTATTTATATATATATACCTGGGACATTGCACTTTTTCTATATATATTGTTGTTCCACTGTGCTATACTCTGGTATTGAGTGAATAGTCTCCCCACTGACTTGCCTAGGCCCTCACTACTAGTCAGAAACCTTTGGAATTTGAGGATATATTCTTGAGACCGTTTGACCAACCAGGATTTTAGAACTGTTGAGTGGAATCTTGGTCTAGGACATTACAAAGTGGTATCAAAGGGGTTTTTCGGGTTTTCATTACTATTTGGAGACAACAAAAAGGGATAGAAAAGAACAAGAATTTGGTAATGAGTAGTTTTGGGCATATATAACTTCTGTACAAGAAAAAACCTAGTTTCCTAGAATTTAACTGATGTTTTATATATTTTAACCACTATAGTTGATTTGATTCCATTTTTTGGTGAAAGATTTTAATTTTTATGTTATTATTGATATGATTATGGGTTCTATATTGGTTGAAACATGATGAGATGAGGATATTCCATATCATGAATCATATTAGGTACTTGCTATAAATCACGTACCATGCATTGTTTCCATACCATTTAGAGATAATTACTAATTTCATGCTGTTGTGATAGATGTCTTGATAAATATTACTTCTGTTTTGATAGGTATATTGGGATATGTTAAGGTTTGGATTGGATTGAAACCATGATTTGGTCGATGGGGAGTATAACCCCTCATGGATTAGAATTTGGTGAACCATGGTTTAACCATATAAATTGTATTGTGATATAATTGTGAAATAATGTTGAATTAAAAGGTAAAATGTAAAATGAAAATGAAAATTTGTGTTCAAGTAAAATGAAATGAATTTCGACTTGATTATAGAAGAGAACTTGACCAGACTCGACCTTAGTAGTAGGATTTTGGTAGTGTCTATTTCTAATATTTGATCTATACATCACCTAGACGTGAATCCTAGAGTAGGCATAAGGGTGTGTTCTGATAGATGAATCCTTTTACCTGTCCTTCTTAAATAGTTGTGATTTTGAGTTTTGAACTTTGATAATGATCATGAAATAAGGCATATGTTTGGAATTGTAGAGCCATGCCACCACTTTAACCTCAAGTGGTATTCCAGGTGGGTGGAGGTGATCATACTATGGAGGTGGTATGCCATGGAATACTAGTAGATCCTCCATTTGTGCCTTCTATGGGACCCTAAGTTTTACCAGACATAGGTGTTACTGCACGGTTCTACGATGGGTTCTTGAATTTCATGGAGACCATTTAAGGAGCCCTGAGACCTGTCCTGACTATGAAATAATTGATGTATGATTTTTAGTAGTAGAATCCACCCACATTTTTGGGGGATGGAGTAAAATGGGCTACAGAATAATGGAAAGAGGCTATGATTTTTATCTATGAGTACTTAGAGACGCATCTTGAGAGGATGTTAAATCTCACAAAATACATGATATGTGATTCCACCATGAGATGGTGGGATATTATCACTAAGACTGGTCATTATCAGGAGATGTCCTGAAGGGAATTTCCCAAGGTTATCTTTGATTATTTTTACCCTGAGATATTGAGGGACCATAGTTTTTGGGTTTTATTACATCAAGAGTAGGGAAAATTATTAGTGATGGATTACTCAACCCATTTTAATGAGATTTACTGTTTCTCACCCATTATGATTGGTGATGATCTATCAAATGATATGCGATTTGATAATGGTCTCATGTATAAAATATGTTTTCTAGTAAATGTATTCTGGATGACTCCTATATCTAGGATAATGAATCAATCATTGAGTGTAACCTGAGGTAATCTCTTAGTGAGATCCAAGGATGTTCAACACATAGGTTTGGTTTTGCATCAACTGGTACTAGGATTCATTATTTGGAGCATCCACATGATGATATTAGTAGTTAAAACACATTTTCAGGTAGCTAGGTGAGGTGATACCAGTGTGGTAGGCTAGGACATATAGTTCCACAATGTTAGAGGGACTGAGTCGAGTGATGATATTGCATCAAGATGGGACATCTACAACACTTATGTAGAATATTTCTTCCAGAATCCTGTGAAATATGTTCAACACCATATTTATATTCAGGATTAGGTTCAATAACTTCTCACCTGATAGGTTTCTGGTATATAGGTGGCCAATATGGATGAGATGTTTTTCTTGACCATGGTAGTCAGACCCCATTTTTATAGGGGAAATAGCTTGGATAAATTTAAGGTAGTTGGGTAGTATAACAAGGCCACATTACAATCTAGACATTTGCAATTCAATAGACCCTTGAAGAGATGGATCCTAAACATTCTAATGTTAGAGGTACTATTCTTGTAGCCACCATTTTGTCTTTTTCATTTTATAATATAATTTCTTCACATAAATTTATATATGTTCCTCTTATAGAGATCATTGCAATTTGTTTTTATACATTTTATGGAATTATGATGCTAGAAACTCTTTTTTGGATTAGAGTGAAAGGTATGTATTAGTGCTGGGAGTTACCCCTTGAGGTTGGTGAGTGTCACTTTGTATTGAACCTCAACATCCTCTGGATGAGAGGATTTGGAATCATTATCATAATAGACTAGTTGGTTAATTTTCACGATTTCAATGATTTTAATGACCACAGGTTGAGTTTCATATCACCATAGGGTGGAGATTTCATTCAAAAGGGTGAATGGCATATACAGGCGAGCCGATCTGGACTCGAGCATCGTGGGCTAGACGTGATGATACCCAGATTGTGAGATTATAACTACATGATTAAGGAACTCATCATATTGGTTTCCCTCCAGTAGTTGATCATTTCAGAGATGTTTTCTTAGATGACTTTTCTGGATTACCTCCAGTGAGATAATTATATTTATCTATTGATATAGTTCGATGAGAAACACTGGTATCCATTCCTCTTTACTAGATTACTACAATGGAGTGGAAATTTCTCAATAGGTATATATAAGATTTATAAGAAAAGGGTTTCATTTTACCAAGTACTTCTTGACGGGGTTTTTCGGTCCTTTTTTTTTAAAAGGTGTATGGTACCCTTAGGATATGCGTGGATTATTTGAAATTGAACCAATTTATGGTTAATAACCAGTATATTGTACCGAAGATGGATGATATCTTCACAAACTCATAGGAGTCTGAGTCTTATCAATGATTGACTTGAGATTGGGTTATCATCAGGGTTGTGTTAGACCATAAAAAATACCTTGCACATCCTTTAGGGATGTTTGATATGTATAAGTATTTGGTTATATCATTTAGTTTCAAGAACGTGCCAGTGGTCATCATGGAACTAATGAACTGAGTGCTCCATCCATACTTTGATTTATTTTTGGTGGTTTTCATGGATGATATCTTGGTGTATTCTCAAAATCGATACGACCATGGCAAACATCTTGAGATTATTTTCAATACATTGAGATAGAATTGGTTATATGCTAAGCTCATAAAGTTCATCTTCTAGATTGATCAGATTCACTTTTTGGGTCCAATCATCTTGGAGATAGGAGAGTTAGTGGGCCCAGATAAGGTGAGAGTGGTAGTTTCTTGGGAGAATACCAAGAATGTACACTACTAGAATTTTAAGTATTTGTGATGGGACATTTGTGTCGGAAAAATTTCCCATCGCAAATAGTCTACAGACAACACCTATTTGCGATAAAGGAATAATTTTTGTCACGAATAGTAACTATTTGCAATAGATTTATAAATCCATCATAAATATTTTTGGTAGTATTTCCTGCCACCTAGTGTAAAAATCATTCGTGGCAGGCATTTGTGAAATATTGAATAATCTGTCTCAAATTCCCTTTTAGTCGATAGTATTTGAAATCAGAATTGAATTATGTTGAAAATAATTTTCAATAAAAACATTTATTGCGATGGAATTAAATCTATCTCTATTATACCGTCGCAAAAAGTATTGGGTTCTAATAGGTCGTGCCACTCCTTTCTTCCACCTCCTTTTTTCTTCCTTCCTTCCCTCTCTTGACCACAACAGAACCCTAGAGCCGCCCTACTTCGTTCAACCCTAGAAATATCTATTTCTTTTGATTTTTGGGTGATTTCACATCAAATCTCCACGGTATGGACTCTGATTCTATCCTTTGTCAGTTTTTTTGTTTATTTTCCTTATATTGATAAATTAAAAAAACCTATGTTTAAAATTTTACCCTATTTTGATGATTTGTTTGACATGTAGGGTTAGTATTAATTTATTATTACAGATTTGATTATTTTGATTACACACAAATTTTTTTAATTTGATTTACAGTATATTGCACAATGTTTGATCTTTAAACTATATAGATTTTTTTGGGTGTTTTGGGTTCTTGAAATATTTGTATTTTATATTATCTGAAATATGATTATTATTAAAATATGCTAGAAGTTTGTATTTTTTTTCAAATATACTGGTTTCAATAATACTTCGATTTATTTTAATTTTCTTCATGTTTTAGGGTTGCTAGAAATTAATTATATATTTACCCGTTCTTTATTGCTTATTGTTTTTTTGGTTTTATTATTATTTTCATTTGTTTCCTGGTTCGAAGTTTTTTATTGCACGCGCGTGTATATTTGTATAAATATTTTTATATCTAAATATTTATTATGTTAATTTTTTTCACGCGCGCATAATAATAATATTTTCACATGCATAATATTTTTTTATAGTTATATTTTCGTGTGCATAATATTTGTTTACAATAATATTTGTTTATAATAATATTTTTTTATAATAGTTTTTTGGTGAACGTGCACGTATATATGTATGTCTAAATATATGTATGTCTAAATATAATTGATTGATTTTTAATAATGATGATAAACTTAATTTAAATATTTTTTTAATAAAATGTTATTTATAAGAATTTTGTTTAATAAAAAATGTTAAAAAATGTATAATTGAAAAAAATGACAATTTAAAATATGTAATATTTAGTTAAAACTTTTTTGATAATAATTAGGATAATTTTTTGTAAGTTTGTAAAAAATATAACAAATATAAATAATTATTATAAATTTCTAAAAAATATTAATTAATAAAAATTTAATATTAGTTTAAATAATTAGTAAAAATAAATAAATGAATCATAATATGTAATAATTAATGAGTCTTTACTATTAATAAATTTTAAATATTAGTGAAAATTATAAAATTATAATAATTTATAATAAAATTTATATTAAAATATAACAACATTTTGATATTCACAATAAGTCATATAAAATGTTGTATTAATTAAAATAATTAATATTAATATTTTGTATAAATGTTGTAAAAAACTGACTCAAAAAACTATTATAATACATCTAGGGTAAAAATTATTAATTCAAAAATTATTAATTCTAAGTAATTATGAATTAAAATTAATTATTAATTCAAAAATATGAACTCAATTTTATTTATAAATTAATTATATAAATTATAAATTCAAGGTAATCAAATTATATATATATATGTGTGTGTTTATATAGATTTTATATTTGTATATTTGTTTAAAAATTAGTAAGAATATATTTTATGTATTTATATTAATTAAGAAATTGTGATATATATATATGTATAAAAATTGTTAAAATTGTAATAAGAATTCAAAAAAATTAATAATAATCATTACATAATTTATAATAATTTAGATAATTTATCAAATTGTAATAATAATAATCATTACATAATAAAATTCTAATAATAAAATTACAATAATAATTTACAAAATTATGTTATAAATATATATATATGTATATTCAATACATAATTTATAATACTTTAAATAATGAATAACAATCATTACATAATGATAATTACATAATTTTTAATAATTGATAATAATTAATAACAATCATTACATAATTTATAATAATAATACTTATAAAGTTAATAATATTGACTATATAATTTTTAATTAATTGTGATATATATATATATATTAATTATTAATTAATTAATAATCATTTCATATAAATGTTTAATTAATTAAAATAATCTGTATTAATAATTTTTATTAATATTGCATTATATATTTATATATAAAAATAAATAATTATATAAATAATATTAATAAAAGATTAAAAATGATACCCCTGAGTGCGATGTAACGAAAAGTTCGATGCTAAAAAAAGTTACACCGCGCTTAGGGTAAACCCCACATCTTTGACCCAACGGTGATAACCGATTTATCATATGATACATAGTTTGAAAGATATATTTAATTTTTATAATAATTTATAATAAAAATATTAAATGGGTTACCCTTGCCAGCAATGTAACTACCCGACGCTCACAAATATAATGTCGTGTCTAGGATAAACCCCACATCCCAGACCCAGTGGTGATCTCCAATATATCATATGTGAAACCGTTCAAGAGATATTCTATTATTTTCAAAAAAATTCACATGTATTTTTTAATATATTTAATATATTTATTTTTATCTACACTGAGTCTCTATGGGCCATATAAACTAGTGTTAACCCAGTGCCTCACTCTGCTCATATTTGATAGAATATTTCAAGATATTAAAATATAATAATAATTTTCAACTAGTTAAAATGATCAGCAATAATTTTTCTTTTTCTTTTTCTTTTTTATATAATTATGGTCTCATGAAGTAGAAAATAGTATCTATTACGTGATCGTGATTGGATAAATAATCGCAAAAATCCAAATAGAACTGGTTTAAATCCTATCAATATTGATGGTGTTGAATACATTATATCATTTGCAATATCTAATTCAGATTTTGTTTCTGAAGGAACAATGTTTAAATTTCATTTTTTTGATATTGATTAGGGGTTGCAAGTTAATCCACTACATGGAGTCATTGACATTAAATATAAAACTTTTCTTGCATCAAATGAACCATTTATGTTGGAACATCAGGCACATCAAGTTTAGTATGTAAATTACTGTGTTGTTTTGAGAGATTTTAAGGACAGATTGAGTGTGGTAAAAATGAAATCACATGACAATTAGTTTATTGAAAATGAAAATGGTTCTGTGGAAGTGAAACATATTGAAATTTTTCAAGGAATATCGCATAATATATCTCTTACCCGACGGGATATAAATATTGATGATGAAACCGCTTAGTTAAGGGTCGATGATATAGATAATGTTGATGAAGTAATAAGGGATGTTGAAACTGAAAGTCATATGGAAGTTGAAAATGATGAAGATAAGGATGAATACATTGATGTCAATGAAAATGGTGATGAAGATGATGATTGATGTATTATATTCAGGTATTTAGTTAGAGGTAATTATCAAATTCTGCTATTTATTAATTTTTTAAATTTCATATTTGTATTAAAAATCTGTTATAGGTAACATTATTTTATTTTTAAATTCATTAGTTTTTTATATTTCATATTAGTTTTAACAATCACTTAATGGTGAGAATATATTTTTTTCCGATTGCTAGAGATGATTGTTATGACTATTTATTACGTTCTCTCATTGATGCCAGACTTCCTAATGATGATCTTGATTCAACTTCTCTTAATTAGGATGGTACGCCTACTAGGAGGGGGTGCAGTGTTGCTCGATTACTAATTCCAAATCCTATTCCTGAGAGATGACCATCTATTGATTTTGATATGAGTTTATGTAGGTATGGTTAATTTTTTAATGAGAAAATTATTTTATATTAACTAAGTGTATTGATTTTGATAATAATTCTATAATTATATATTTTTTTAATTTTTACAATTTTTTGAATTTATCTATTGATCAGGATGGTGTGATTTTGAGAAATTATTTTTTCGGGCCATGTGTGTCATGGGACCTGGAACACATCGCTGTGTGTGACCAGATGTTCGACCACTAGATTATACATTATTAAATAAAATATACTTTTCAAAATTTATTTAATTACTATCATATTTGTTTAACTGTCTTGCAGAATTTATTTTCTCTGATTTATGATAGTCAAAGAGGTCCTATCCGAAAGGCATTGGACGCTTGTATACACAAGCACTTTTGTCCGTTTCTACACAACATCAGAAATCCATCTATCGATAAATCTTGTGCTACTATCCTCAATAAGTCTTGCATCTCCCATCACCCCGACTATATATCAACTCAGGTATGGGATATGTTGTTCTCCTTCTGACAAGGAGAGACATTTAGGAGTAGATCAACAACTGGACATAAGATTCTTGGGATGCGAGAGGTCACCCAAAGGGTTGGGAGTCATACATTTGGCGTACATCGATGAAATATGGTAAGTGATATTATTTATTAATGTATATTTATTTTAACAATAACATGTATGTTATATTATATAGGATGCTACTGACCCATCAATTATTTAATTTGAAGTTTATAAGAATATGTATTTTGATCCCCGTATAGGATAAGTTGTAGGAGAACAACAACTCTATATTTTTGTTAGTGATTTTCTTAAAAATTTCATAAATATTAATTTTATTGTTATCCAAATTTGTCATTAAATTTAAATAAAACATATGAGGCATTGACTTCTCATTCACGAGAGAGTGAAGCTGAGGCTAGAAAAGATGTCACTGGTAATTTAGGTTTTTATGAGGGGGATTGGATACATACGACTTCAAAGGGTTTGAAGAAAGGTCAAGTGATTGGTATTGGTTCCCGAATGACACCTATGAGTTGTTATTGTACTTATGCGATGACATCAACGAGAAAAAAGGGAGCTCATGAGAGGTTGTCATCAATACCATCACATGCTGCACATTATGAGTAGAGGTTGAGAGCCCAGGATGAGATGATACAATAGATATAGAAGTTGAGGGAGTAGGATTGTGAGAAGCAGTGTCTAAGCGATGAGGTGATGATAGAGTATATGTGGCGACTGACACATAGTGTTATTATAGAGTTTCCTCCCCCTAGTCCATCAATTTATCCTCCTCCACCTGATTCCAGTTGATGGGTTCTAAATATTTTCATGACTATTTTATAATTTGGTATGATAAACATATTATATTTGAAATGATGTATTACTTTTATGCATGTTTTATTTTTTTAAATCTTTTTAATGGTTTTTAAGTATTTTTAATTTTACTTATTTATAAATATTTTAATTATTTCATTTTTTGAAATGGTTTTTGTGATGATCCGTCACAGAAGGGTTATAAATAATATTCCAAGATTTTTTTTGTGACATACAGTATATCCGTATCAAAACTGGTTTTCTGTGACAGACTGTCGCAAATAATTATATTTGCGATACCTTATTCTGGGATTGTCTATTTGTGATGGACACCCGTAGAAAAAATCAATTTTCGATGAAAATATGTTGCAAATTTACCATCACAATTATAAGAAATTATTATTGCGGTCTTTGAGGCACATAGTTTATTAGGGATCACTGGTTTCTATAGAAATTTCATATAGAATTTCTCATGATTAGTAGCACACTTTATGGACTTAACTAAGAAAAGTGTGTTGTATGTATGGACCGATTAATATAGGGTGAACTTTCAGAACCTAAAAGGGAGATTGAATTCAGTACTGATACTGATTTTTATAGAACTAGGCATGAGTTATATTGTCTACTATAATGCATCAGGTATTAGGATAGGGGTAGTTATAATGCATGGTGATTGAGTCATGAAATATGGTTCTCATTAGTTGAGGCCACATGAGAGGATTTACATGACGCAAGATCTCGAGTTAGTTGTGATTGTTCATGCATTGCACTATTGGAGAAAAAATTTATTGGGAAAGAATTTTGTGGTGTTCCTGGACCACAAAATTCTCATGTACATCTTCACACAACATGATATGAATCTAAGGCAGTGGAGATTGGTGGAATGCCCACATTCTTTAAATTTTGAGCTGCCTATATTCCTGGTAAAGGTAATAAAGAGGTCAATGCACTGAGCGAAGAGGAATCAAATATAAGTAGTGAAACATCCCAATAGCGAGTGCCATCTTATGTATTTGTTATCTGAGATACACTTAGTGGTGCACATTAGTCATAGGTAGATGTAGATTTCAAATTTAACTATTGACTCTACTATGATAGATAGAGTAAGGATAGGGGAGCTATCAAACTCTAAAGGCCTAGTTCTAAGGGTGTGTGTGGTAGGTGAGGACCGTCCTCTTAGTTGGACTGTAAGAGAGGATCCTATCCTGCGATTACGTGGCCGTGTTTGGGTCTCTTTAGACACACGTGAGAAGATGGTGTGGGATTATAATGCTTCAGCTTGGGTAGGGTGCCTTAGTGTCTACAATATTTATCAAGATTTACATAATTAATATTGGTGACCGGGTATGAAAAGAGATACAACTGGTTTTTTCATGAGGTGTTCCACCTGTTAGCAGGTGAAGGCAGAACACTAGGGACCAGTCAAACTTTTATTTGAGATTCCTATCACTGAGTGGAAATGGAATGTAGTTTTTATGGATTTAGTGACCGGTTTACTGAGGTCACCTTGAGTTAATGATGTTGTTTTTGTTGTTGTTGGTAAGATCAAAGAGGTTTATCATTTACTGCTGATCAACGAGATCTTCCGTGTAGATGATCTTGGAATTATTATACATCCTATAGATTGCACAGCTCTACAGGGTCCCACATAATATCATTTTAGATAGGGATGATTAGTTTACTTCTCAATTATGGAATGGGATATAGAGGGTGTTGGGTACATAAATGATTCTAAGAACAACATACCACCTCTAGATAGATGGCTAGTTAGTGTGCACGATTTAGGTGACTGAGGACACACTACATGCATGCTTCTTAGATTTCAGGGGTTCTAGGGAGAGGCATATAACCCTAGTTTAATTCTTCTACAATAATATCTTTTCCGATACTATTCAGATGGTTCTATGTGTGGCTTTGTACGGTGGGCTCTTCTGATCACCCATGTTTTGGTTAGAGGTAGGAGAGGCAGTTATACTAGTACCTCATCTTGTAAAGGAGAACATAGAGATGGTTTAATGGATTTATAAGTGGATGGATACTATGTAGGGTCATCATAAATCTTTCGTCGATCACCATAGAAAACCTCTAGAGTTCAAGGTCAGGGATCGGGTTTTCCTACATGTTTTACCCTGGTTGGGAATAAGAGGATCAATAGATGGGGTAAGATTTCATAAAGATGTGTTGGGGAATTTGGGATTATGGAGAAAGTCAGGATAGTAGCCTATCGGTTGTAGTTACCTCAAAGGTATCAAGGCATGCATGATTTCTCCTACATTTCACAGCTGCAATATTACTATTCAAACTCATATCATTCCTTTCATCCCAAAGAGGTTGAATTATAGGTAGATGCATACTTCGAGGAGAATCCTATAGTTATTGTGGATCATAGAATAGATATTCTATGAGGTAAGTCTATTTATTTAGTATAAGTTCTATAGTGTCATGTCTGAATGTATGTTGATTCCTAGGAAAGTGAGGTCGATATATGAGGTAGTGGCCAGTGTTGTTCCCAGATAATGTTTCACCACCCTGGAAAGGAAATTTGGGGGCAAATTTCTTTAAGTGGGGAAGTTTATAAGAACATGGTTCTTATTTTAGGTAAAAATTACTTGTTTTCAAAAAATTATTTGTATAAAATTTTAATTATGGTCTTTTATAGATTCTTGATTAGGTAATGGATGTTTCAGGGGTGTCCGGAGGCCACAACCCATATTTTGGGTGAAAATAAGAGGCTTCATGGTTAGTGAAAACCATGTAGTTTGGGCCACATGGCCATGCACCTAGGTCTGTAGTATTTTCAAATTTTGATAGTGGATATTAACTTGGTTTTTTTCATGGTTAATAAACCATGTGAGTAAACTGTGTGCTATGAACCAAGAATACACGAACCCATGCATGTTTTTCACATGGTTTTCTAAACTGTGCTTATATACTATGCGACCCTATTGTTTTTCGGGATTTTGATAATTTTAAATTAGAATAAAATCTTATTAAAGCCTAATATGAGGAATTCTTATAGACATAGCAAGGTTGGTTTTGGAGAAGCTCTCCTTTGAGACTAAACTAGGAATTGAGGTACCATCTCTATTCGAACTCTATTTCGAGCATAATTTGTCACATAAGACCTATAATGGTAATGCCTTAATCCCTTATTAATATTATGTCATTCTTATGCCTATCACTTGAACTATTTTCATTTAGTCTCATATGGCCTAACTTATCGTTCCTCATCCGTTCTTCAGATTTCTTCTAACCTGGACCGAATCAGAGACAGATATTGGAGGAGCTATCTTTCATGAACCTAAGGTAGCCAGTCTCAGGCCTTTCACTAAAATTCAAATTGTTTATATATGTTGAGGTTTTGGAAACCCAATTTTGGATCCTTGACTAAATTGAAATTAAATTATAGAATTTATAGGTATGGAATACTCAGTTAAAGGAGTTTTTTATGCTTGTTATAGGCTACACACCTTGAATCTAAATCACCCCTTTAGTGTGGATTTAATGGGACCTTTTGATAGATTGAACATTTGATTCCTATGAGGCATTCCATTTACCCCTAGTATGATATTTCACTTGAGAATTGATATGTAAAATAAATTGATTAATTGGTTTATGAATCAAATTGTAAATTAAATTAGTTAAAGTCATGGGATGGATGACTTGACCCCTTGACATTAAGAAATTATTTCATGATTAAGATTGTTTTACTTTTTTAGATTTTCCCATGTGAGTCAAATAGAGGCTATTCCATGAATAAGTTTACTTGTCTTGAACTTGTTTAAATATTAATTTCCCCATGTGAGTTATATACTAACTAGGCCATGTGATAGATTGTTAAGATTTAGAATATTTTTATGTTAAAAATGGGGATCTATGTAATTCTATGTTAATTTCTTATCATAGTTTTCTTATACATGTGTTGCCTTATACTTTTAACCTCCTACGTGAGTAATTTGAATAACCAAGACATACGAGGTTGGAGAATGACTTAGAACACCTCTTGAGGTGTGATTGATATTCAATACTCATGGTCTTGTTCTTGGAATGTTAAATGAATTGAATAAATAATTAATAAATTGATTAATTGGTTAAGATGATTGGGTGATACGTGGATTCATATTATAATTCCAGGAACGGACTTAATGGCCTTAAACCATGCCTAATCCATGTGTGAAACATGAATCCAAATTATTGTTTTCATGGGAAGACTCTTGATGCTAGACTTATTTGATGAGTGATACATAGATCCAAATGAAGGATGCAATGGATGTACTCATAAAAGGGAATTTGACTTTATACTCCATGTGTGATACTTGGGGATTGCTTACCGAACCACCAAGGATAGAATTTCATGACATGGAAATTATAACCCACCTAGCACGATACTGGGTTCCTGATAGGTTTTCCAAGGATGGGATTATGGTGTGATTTTTGATATTGCACTTGGTGAAATACTTGAATTACAACATAGGAATGTCATGGAAGGGATCAGGTACTAAGTTGAATAGAAAATTAAATGAACCTTATGATACGTCTTCGAGGCCAAAGCATATTCTTGGATTCGGTCTTGACTTATACCTGTTCAGATGGTTTGATTAGGCATCAAATGTGATTATGACTATATGGGGGATATTGGGCTTGCACCGGATCTTGAGACGTATAAAATTCAATGAAATTGGATTTTTAAATTATGTTGATTAGATTAAATTGATATTAAATGAGAACTAGTACATCTAGGATGTTTACTTTTGAGCGCTTCATGATTACTAATTTAATTATTGCACACTTCCTGCCTTACATATATTCAATAATTGATCAAAATAGTCCTCAGGTTGTTTCCCATTGGGATTTTATCTCACACCCTTTTGGGGCACCTTTTTGGACCCAAACATACTATATTATTGCAGGTAATGAGAAAGGAAAGTGCCTTCCTTCAGGTATTTGATTTACTGTTATAAGTAGGAGAGCATGATACCATAATGAGGCTTGCGATGCTAATTGGTTACTTTTGTTTTCTTTTTATACTTTTTTATTATTATTTTACATCTATCTTGTATTCATATTTAGGTTGTTTTATAGAAACACATGACACGTAACATCATTTTGGATATGTGATTTCTTCTACATTGCTTATTTATATCAGTCTTATGCTAATTATTTTGTATGTATGTATTACTAATTCTATTAATTATATTATTTTGATGTGATACACTCTAGAAATGAGTGCATTGTTTTCCCACTGAATCACCTAGGCCCCACTGATAGTTGGAAACCTCTGGCATTTGGGGAGACGTGCTTGAGGTCAGGTGGTCAACCTGGATTAAAGCATTATTGAGTAAAATCTGATCATGTAACTTTACAATTTTCATGAAATGAAGTTCGTTTTTTAATTATAAACATCAACAAATTGTTAGGGTGATTTTTTTTATATTTTTCTGAAATACTTGAATTTTTGGTTAATATTAAAATATGATAATTTGTGATAAAAGCTAAATACATGAATTTTTGAGTCATTTTTGATGTAAGGATGATTTAATCCCAAAATATCAAACTTTGTTTCATTAGTTTGAAATATTTACTGAAAAAGATCAATATATTCATATTATTGATCCATAATAATAAACTAATGAATAAAATAACGAGTACACACCCCTGTCCTCCCCTATAAATACCACCCCTCACCACCTATTCTTTGCATAACTTCAAATAATTCAAGATTATCCAAGATCTACCCAATACTCTTACCATGTCACACCCCAACTTCCATGATCCCTTGAAATCATCATATGTCCAAACCCTTTTCCCCAAGTAGGTTCTGAAAGAGGAGAAAATCAAGAGGTAAAATAATCTTTCTTTTAATTGTTTTTCAATTTAATTTATTTACTTATCCTATCCTCACATCAACTTATCCATGTGGAATAATAAATCCTATATCATTTATATACTATAATTTAATCATGTTAATAGAATAATTCATATTCAAATCTCTTTATGTTTTCTTTTTATTCTAAAAATAAAAATATCATCTGTGGTATGTCAATTTACCGTCACCATGGATGATGTATTTCATTTTTCAGTACTACCTTCTAGGATATTCTTATACCCATTATATTAGTTTTAAAAAACTTTAAAATGTATTTTATAACCTTTTTAATTCTCTAAAACTAACTTATATATGCTATATTAAATAATAAAACCAAATGAGTTCATTGTGATCGAAAACCCCCCAAATTAATGTAAATAGTTATCATTAGCATTTTATCTAAGGATTCATCCTCTTACCATATAACCAAATGATATATAAGAAGAATTAAACTTATATAATTTCATTAATAAAATATAATATACATTATGTATAATTATCTCCATTTTTACATGAACTATCATTCATATATACAAGTGAATTGATCATGATATCCAATAAAATGAACACTCATGAACGATGGAATTGAACAATATAACTCATAAAAACAGTCATTAATGAACTTAATAAAATTATAATAAATAAAATAAATAAATAATAGGTTATATATTTGTAAATTAATTAATCTAATTTAATTATCTAGGATATTAAAGTGTAGAAAGCATTTATACTTAAGGTAAGGGGATTGTCTAATCCAATTTCATTTCTTTGGGTTATTTCATTTTCAATGAAAATTTTAGTGTGGATGTTCTTTAATAATCCTCAAATATAATTTATTTGACTGTCTGTTTTCTATTCTAGGATATACATGCTTCCAATCTGATTTGATTTTAAATGAAATGATTTTTCCAAAAGAACTCATCTTTATAAAAACACTGCTATTACTTCTCTTGAGATTGTTTCTTCTTCACTCCAGATTAATGATTATTACACCAATTATATTGTTACCTTTTTATTTTTGGAACCATATTTTTTATTCATGAATGTATTTTTTATGAAATTCTCATGAAACCCATTTCATTTTAACTAGTTATTTTAAGGAAAATATTGTGATACATTCTTTGTGTCATGCATGATTATGTAAATGCTATGATGTGATGAGTGCACCCTGAATTATATAGAACTCAAATGAGTTTTGTAATGTTATGATGATGTTTATTCTCACCCATGTTATATATTTTTGATGTATTTATCTATCCTCTTATTAGTATTTTAGGTCACCCCATTATTTTAGCTCTGGAAGGCCTGAGGGTGGCAACTTCAAACATTCATAACTTCTAAACAGAGCATCCAATTGACATTCCATCTGCAGTAACATGATAATTTTTTAAAGAAGGAAAATTTTAGGCCAATTTGGGAGTTTAAATTTTAATAATGGGGAATGGGCCCCATAGGTCCTCATTCAATAATGTTTTAGTGAAAATCACCCTTTCCACCGGTTTCCCTATTCAGGTAGGTAAACAGCCTATCCTGTGTGTTTTTTCACATAGAGAGCAACATTTAAATCCGATGCAGTTTTTAGGTTACGATGAAAAGAGTTTTGATCACAAAGAATTTGTAGGTGATGTTCAATGAGAACAGTGTTCTGGAAAGGATTTCAATGATTTCTGAGTGGAACCCCTCTAATGCACTAGGGTGAATGTCCTTGACGATATCATAATGGAACCCCCATCGGTATACACACAGGTCCTCTACAGTTACTTATGGGTGGAACCCTACTACTGGGTAGGGCACGAGTCCTTGATGACCTAGAGTGGAACCTCATTTTGATACCAAGGTGCTAGTCCTAGACCATTAGAGTGGAACCCCCTGATGCACTAGGGAACAAGTTCCTCTATAACTTCTACTAGAGTGGAAATCCACCTATTTCACTAGGGAGAAGGTCATCTACTTATAGTTTACACCATCCAACATTATGGATTGGAGGAGAGGTGTGGTTTTGACGTTCCTTTGGACTCATTAGAAGGGGGGATGCTTTTCCCCACTAAGATGTGTCCTTATGGTGTGACCTAAAACTGTGCGAGCAATCTAGTGTCCCAAAAGAATATAGTATCAATGTGTGGATATTGAACCCCTTCAACTTATGTGTTCAGTGAAGACATGTGGGATGTTGGGCTTCATTAATAGATACTGCAAGAACTGTTGCCGACTCTAATTCTTGGGCTGAGCTGTGAGATGGAGATCCCGTTACTCTTTCATTTGGGTTTCTTTTGACTAAGAATATATATATATATATATATATATATTCTATTTCAATACCCACTCCTTGGGTTTTGGTTATTCTACTTCTATGAGAGGATAAGACGCGTGAGGTATTCCATATGATTTCTGTGTCTAGATTCTCATGGTTGGAAGAGTCTTCCCTCCTACTATAGGTAGAAAAGACTCAATGAGAAGTTCATCTACTCACTATTTCCAGATCCCTGTGTTTATAGAAGTTTAATTCACTCTATTGTTTGGTTGAGATGCTCTCTTTCACTATACCTTTTTTTATCTATTGAATTCCTTTTCTATTGTATCTCTTACTCCCCCTCCTTCATTTATTGGGGAATCCTACTCGGTATGTTTATACTCACCCCTGCATGGACTTTTCCCGCATGTATCATGACTTATGAGGACAACAGATAAGTTGATCATGACTTTAGAAGAACTTAGGAATACGGGTGATCAGACCATGTACGGTGGTCGTAGCTTAGGATACAGGAGTGGGGATCTCTAAGCTATTTTACTTTTTCTAGTTTCTTTCTGGTTGGGACACTTTTCTTATTAGTATTGTATTTTTACCCTTTACCTTTTAGTTTACATTACTGTATTTTTACTATTTTGAGGTCCATGCATGCTTGGTTTATTTACAGTAGTGTATCATCTTTTACTTATTTCCCTCCCAACTATTGTATTGAGTTGGTTGTGTGCCTATGTACCAGTACTTAGGAAAAGGCCTCTCTGAGTTTGTTTTTACTTCAACACTTGTCACCACACGTGGCCTATGGAGGTGGTATTGGGTTAGTTACAACTCGAGCCCCGACATGGGTCAGGTCGTTAAAAATTTGTATCACAGCTGGTTCAAGCCTTTAGATTTTGTTTGGATGTTTCCCTAAAAAGGTATTGGTTGGGTTTAGGGGAATATTTTCAAATTTTCTCAAGTGTGCCTCTCAAGAAAGGGAGTCTAGTGATAGTACGGGAAATTGATGTATCCATTCACCAGGACCCTAATTACCTGCTTGTCGAATTGACACCTTGAGACATTTGTTGAAGGAAACAATGGTACATACATTATATATAATTGAGGCTTTGACTGTACTTCATGAGTAATCTCTCCTTTTTTGTTATCAATATATATATATATATATATTATCATCTGACCTCAGCGCTCCTTGATAACTTTCAGGATGACTCTGCGATGAGAGTCAGCCAGGATACCAACTCCAGTTATTAAGAATGACCCTATGAGTTAAACAGTCCCAATTCAGAGTCCATCATGTGATCCCCTTCCTCTTGGTGGGAAGGTAGAAGCACCTCCACCCATTGAGTAGCAGATAGTCCCAACAAAGTAGGACGAGGATGTGTGTAGGCTGAGCACACTCTGTGAGTTCCAGTCTGAGACCGCTGAAGTTCCACGGGGAGCCAGATCCTTATATAGAAGAGGATTGACTTCCAACAAATGTTTTGTGAGGAGTAATACCCCTCCTAATTACACTCGATTCAGATTCATGATCTTTTAAAAATTAATAAGTGAGAGATGATAGTACAAGAGTACTCATCTAGGTTCAGAGACCTGACTCGGTAC
The DNA here is from genome assembly GCA_963277665.1 of Viscum album. Classification (NCBI taxonomy): domain Eukaryota; kingdom Viridiplantae; phylum Streptophyta; class Magnoliopsida; order Santalales; family Viscaceae; genus Viscum; species Viscum album. The sequence continues at coordinate 1,401,173,682 of OY728148.1, read as the reverse complement.
TCGCTAAACATGATCTGCAATGGCTAATTCCGAGAGTGGAAGTTTGAGCAGGGACTCTGCTGATAAATCTGTTCCAGAATAATACCTTTGTGCATCCCCACCTATGTCAGGGTGATAGGGTGGGATATGGTGATAGAGATATGTCTTTCATAGGGACATCGGTTAGCTGGGAATTGTAGTAGACAATACAGAGTTGAGATGTCTATGACAGATAGAATATTTCAATTGATAGGATCTTGGTGTAAGAAGCCTACCCATGATTAGACTTGGGCATGTGGGTAGGAATCACTAGGGTTGTGCAGAGAACCAAGTCATCCCAAAGAGGACCGATGATATGCTTGTGATGAGAGTGGTCACATGGAATAAGACTGCCCGACCAGACATGCTGAGAATCCTGGGTAGATAGTAGGTGGACTACCATGGCATAGGTAGCACCATGATTAGGGATCCCTAGGAGGGGATAGAATGGTCCCCAGGGAGGGGGTATTCTAAGAGGAGCAGGTGGAACTAAATATGGGGGACAACGCTATGAGGTTATTCCACCATCACCACTGAGCGACCCACGTTAGGCTTGGGGAGCTGGTGGCTAGGGCCGCAGATAAAAGAATGCTATGGATGTCCATAATCCCATAGCGCATGAGATGATCCAAGGAATGATATTTGTTTATAATAATATTGATTTAATATTTGTAAACATAGGTTTCAGACATTATTTTATCTCTTTACTCTTGGTATAGGAGTTATAGCTCCTAGTAGAGGTGCTTGTACAATAGCTTTGTCTCGAGATTTTTATAGGGAGCACTTCTTCTGTGTCTTTCATCTTTCGGTAATGTGATGTATCACTTGGAGAAGATAGGTTAAAATTTGAAATACTAGTCATCATAATGGAACCCTAATATATCATCTTGGTCATGGATTGGATTTCCACTATTCGAGCCCATATTGTCTGTTATCGCCGGCTAGTCAGATCCCTATGTACTGATGGGAGAAGGAATCATTTCTCAATGAAAGAGACATCATAGAAGGGTAGGATAGTGATGTGGGAAGTAGGATAAAGTATATCACCCATAAATTAGCTAGTGTAACCCTTGGTTCAATAGAATCTTTAGTTATTTGGGTTCCTTTAGTTGTGGAGGATTATATGGACATCTTCCCCAGATATGTTCTTGAACTACCTCTAAGGTGGGAGTTGGAGTTTTTCATTAAATTTAAAGAAATGACGTACCAATTAGATTCTAAGGTATATCATATGTCACCCACCAAGCTCTGTAATATACAATTATAGTTGGAGGACCTTCCTGAGAAAAGTTACATCAGACCTAGTGTGTCCCCCAGGGCAGCTCCAATTCGGTTTCTGAAGAAGGCACACAATATTTTACAGATTTTCATGGATTATAATCACCTAAACTAGACCATGATAAAGAATAATTATCCCTTGATATGTATTGAAGACCTATTTGACTAGTTTTGTGGTGTGAGATGGTTCTCCAAGATCGATCTCAGGTTTGGCTACCACCAGTTACGGGTCTGTAAGGCTGATATTCTGAAGTTGTCTTTTCGATGTCACTATGGGCACAATGAGTTCATAGTGACACACTTTGGCCTTGAAAATATATCCTCCGTCTTTATGGGTTTGATGAACAAGATATTATATCCATACTTGGACCAATTTTTGGTTTCCTTTATCAATGAAATACTCATTTACTCTGCAATAGGGGAGGATCACATAGAGATCTTGAGGATGGTTCTTGATTTACTTCGAGAGCACCGGCTTTACGGAAAGCTCTCTAAGTGTCATTTATAGATACATGAGGTCCAATTTTTGGGTATTTTCATTTCTGAACAAGTTTTATCCATGGATCCATCAAGGATGGAAGCAGTTCTTACTTGGGACCTACCTAAGAATGTGTCAGATCTGTGAATCTTTCTTGGTTTGGTAGGGTAGTACATGAGATTTGTGGAAGAATTATCCAGGATCATAACCCATTTGACTGATCTAATGCTATAGGGATATCCATTTATCTTTTATGAGTAGTTCTAGAATGTCTATCAAGAATTTGAGGAAGAGGATGATGAGCATTATATTTTTGAAACTACTATAGGAAGGTGTTGAGTTTGTAGTATATCTCAACTCCTTAGGAGATGGGTTCAGTTTTATGGTGATGAAACAATAATCAGTCATCACATATGGGTCAAGAAACTTAAGGCCCCATTATAATAACTATGAGACTCATGAAATAGAGCTAGTAGTGGTAGTCTTCTCCCTAAGGATGTGGAGAAACTACCTTCTGGGAGAGCGCTTTGTGGTTTACTCAGATAACCAGAGCCTCAAGTACATCTTAACCCAGAGTGACCTGAATCTAAGACAATGATATTAGTTGGATTTCTTGCAATAATATGACTTAAAGATAGTCTATACTATAGGAAAGGAAAATTTTGTAGCATATTCCATTAATAGGAAGTCCCATGCTAGCCTAGTGTTGGAAGCTTCAGAGCAGTTATCTTTCCTATAGCTGACCCTGTTGGAGCTGGAGGGTATAGTTTTTCTACATTCAATGGTGCTAAATACTAAAATCCTTGATCATGTGAAAGAGTCCAAAGTTGGAGACATTGAATACAAAGTTCTTTAGGATTATATATCCTCAGCCGATGCACCAAATGTATATTCTAAAGTAGGGAATCACAAGATATTATTCTAGGGGCATAAAGTGGTTCCAATCGTGTTGTGGGAGGAGGTGGTTTCAGAGTTCCACACTTCTCCCTTATCCATACATCCTAGTGTAGAGAAGTTGTATATGGATTTTTAGTTGCAATTTTGGTGTTTTGGCATGTGATGAAGTGTAGCTATGTTCATCCCACGATGCCCCACCTGTTAGCAGGTGAAGGATGAGAACCATGTTCTAGTGGGTTTTTTGCTGCCTCTTCAGGTTCCAAAGTGGAAATGAGAGGACATAAACATGGACTTCATCCCAATTATTCCATGCACAATAAAGCCCCATGATGCCATATGGGTTATAGTGAACTAACTCATGAAGTTGGAAAACTTCCTTACTATTAGGGAGAAGAGTTCGATAGAGAGTTTGGGGCAGTTGTATGTATGGGAGATTATCCTCCTTCTTGAGGCACCCTCTTTGATTTTCTTCGATTGTGACATGCAGTTTACATCATGGTTGTGGAGAGTCCCTCAATAGCCATTTAGGACCCAACTGCGGATGAGTACAACCTTTCATCCCTAGAACAATGGGAAGAACAAGCACACTATCCAGGTGTTGGCCGATATGTTGAGGGATTTCATGTTGTATTTTGGCTAGAGTTGGGAGGATCAACTATCTTTGGTAGAGTTTACATGTAACAAAAAAACCACTCTACTATTGACATGCCACTTTTTGAGGCCCTATATGAGAGAACATGAAGGTCACCTTTATATGGGATGGATATTGGGGATTCATCTCTCGTGTGCCTAGAGTTGGTGTAGGAAACAATAAATAAAGTGCAGCTCATCTATTAACGGATGAAGATGTCCTAGAGCAGAAAAAAGTCCTATGCAGATCACTGTCACATGCCCTAGTAATTTGAGAAGGGAGACCACTTCTTCCTTAGAGTCTCCCCATGATAAGTTATGTAGAGGTTTGGCTGGGGAGGAAAGTTATCCCCAAGGCTCATCAGGCCAATGGAGACCGTGAAGAGGTTCAATGAGGTTTCCTACTGACTTTACCTACCCCCACTATTAGAGTGGGTGCATGACATCTTCCATGTATCCCAGCTGAGGAGACATGTGCATGATCCTATGCATGTCATTAACTGGGGTGAACTGGACATCAAAGAGGTAGACACCTTTAAAGAACACCCAGTGGTGTTCTAGGATCGACAGGAGAGTACCTTATGTGGATGGACCGTCCCTTTGGTTCGCGTGCTGTAGCAGCATGAAAATAATCAGGAGATTTCCTAGGAATGAGAGATCCAGTTGCAAGCTTAGTATCCTGATTTTTTTCTTATATTTTATTTTTGGGGATGGAAAGTATGAAGGATTTAATGATGTAGAGGCCTATTATTTCCCTTATAATAATTTGAAATATTTCCATATATATTTCCAAAGTTTGGCGCTGAGATGGCGTGCGATTCTGAGGCCCGGTGTGCCTGGAAATAATATTATAAAATTATTAAGTATATGTTATACTATGAACATGAATGAAGTAGGATAACTCTCAAACAAAAGCTCAGATCATAAATATCAGACCACTGTTGAGTTCGGAACCTGGCATTTACCCTAGGTGATACATAAATTTTGTCAAAGTGGGTCTTCTGTAGAAAAAGTCACCGAGCACATAACCATAACTAAAATAATTAAATTAATTTATTTTATTTCAGATGTTGTTTCAAATAACTTTTGAATGGGGAGTTGGATTTGAAATATGGGAGCATTGTTGATATATTGATGTGGTTTTTTACATAAGTGCAACCTAAAGTGAGAGGGCGCTGGATGTTCGGATCCCATGATCGTTGGAGGGTGTGGTTAAGTAGATACCCTTTACCTAATTACCTATTATAAATAAGTGATTAGGTTTTTTTGAATAGAGTTCCTCCCACAACCACCAAAAATATCTCATCATATCCTCTCTTTGGAAATTCGATGAAGAAGCTTTGACGGATCACAAATTTCATTGGAGGACATGTACATCGATGACGAACATATCCAAATCAAGGTTGGATTATTTCCTTTGAATTCAACATCCTTGATTTCAATTATTGATTTATAATTGTTCCTTTTTTGATATTGTTGATTTGAACATCTATGTCAATGGCCAAACTAACATGGGCATCGATCGATCTACCATCTTTCCTCCATTCTTTGTGGATATTCACTTTTAACTTTTTTCCACAATGAAACATCAACGAGTTTTCGGGTGCGACATAGATCTATGCATATTTTTATCTTAGGATTATAGATATGAATTTGTAGAAAGATTCAAGCATCAAAGGAGGCATGATGGTCTGTAAAAGGGACCACCAGTGAGGCGAGAGATGATACTAGGTGGCAGCAGCACACGACGGTGACCACCTGCGGGAGCCGGTGGTGGGCCGCATAGAATAACAACGATTAGGGTGTTTTAGGTGGCCGAAGAGTGCATTTTGGTTGGGTGTACGATAGATCCATGGGTTAGTGGTGACATACCATGAGGTGGTGAAAACCATCCATGCAATGTGGCGAGGGGGGGGGGATGCGGCTGGCGGTCATGTGGATGGGCCTACCAGGCATGCCAAGTCGAGATGGGCCAGTATGGCCAAGATGATAAATTTCAAGTGAGGCAGGCCTGGATCGAGCATTGGGTGACCAGTGGGATAGCGCTGCCATGGTCGACCATGGGTATTGACTATGAGGTCGCGATAACTTGAGCTGCAGTGGGGTAAGTGGTTGCGCCTGGTCCTGGGCGGTCGACCGATAAGTCGATCGTGAGGCTACAACTAGTCCTGATAAGTCGACCATGGCAGTTGAACATATCTGGTCATAATTCCTAATGTTATAATCACAATGGTCGGTCTACAATGGTTAGTCCACAGCCGAATAGCCCGCGGGCTCAGGCATGATTGGATGCAACTCTTTGGGTGACAATTTCAAATAGCTAAAACTCCTAAAAGAAGTTTCCAATTTATGTTTCATATATTGCAATGTGATACTATTTTTGAGATGGAAATTTTGAGTCCAGTTTGGGAATTTAATGTTCGAGACTATGGAGTGGGCCCCACGAGGTCTCGTTTGGGCATGTTGCGGTGAAAAGAACAATTTCCACAAGTTGAATGATTCTGGAGAGTAAATAGCCTATCAAAAGTGTTTTTCTATATAGATATTGATGGTGACCTCTGATTCATATTTTAGGTTTAGATGAAAACCATTCCGAGAAAAATGCATATGTTGATGGTGTTTTATCACAGTAGTGGTCAATCAAGGATTTTAGAGATATCTGAGTGGACCCCCCATGATGCACTAGGGTGGATGTCCACAATTATATCAGAGTGAAACAATTCCATCAGCATGGGTGTGGGTCCTCTATAGTTACTTCTAGGTGGAACCCCTACTGAGTGGGGTCTAGGTCCTTGATGACCTAGAGTGGTACACCTTGTGATACCAAGGCACAGGTCCTCATCAATTTGTGTGGAATCCCCTTGACGCACTAGGGTGCGGGTCCTCTACAACTGATATTAAAGAGGAACCCCCTAATGAATTAGGGCATGTATACTCTAATTTAAGTTTACACCATATGAATTTACGGATCAATGTCAAGGGATGGTTTTATATACCATTAGACTCATGGGAATGAGTGACACTTTCCCCATCAAGATTCATCCTTGTGACATGAGCTATAACTGTGTGGGTGAGTCAGTGCCACCCAAAGTGGATAACATTAAGGGGCAGTGATCGAGCCCCTTTGATTTGCATGTTTAGGTCAGATGTTTGGGTTACTGGGCTTCATTGATGGATATTCCTAGAATAATTTGAGACTCTTTTTCTTAGGATAATGTGTGATATGGAGATCCCCTTACTCTCTTGTTTGGATTTCTTTTGATTGAGCATATATATATATATATATATATATCCAATTTCTGTACCCCCTCCTATTATTTTGGTTACTCTCCTTCTAGGAGAGGCAAAGACGCACATGGTATGCCCCATGATTTTTATGTCTAGAATCACAGGGATGGATGAGTCTACCTTTCTACTATAGGTAAAAAACTTTAAAAAAAGTTCATCTCCCCACCGTTTCTATCTCCTGGTGTTTTGAGCAGTTTACTTCACTCTCTTATTGGGTTGAGCTTCTCAATTTCACTATACCTTATTCTATCTATTGTATATATTTTCTATTGTATCTCTTACTTCTCCTACTTTAGATTTCAGGACATCCTGCTGGGTATATTTATACTCACCAAACATGGGCTTTGTCCACACATATCATGCCTTATGAAGATGATATATAGGTTGATCGTAACTTCAGAGGAGCTTGAGGATACATGTACTTGGACTGCATATGGTGGTCATAACGTGCGATCTATGAGTATGTATTTCTTAAATATTTTACTTTTCCAGTTTCTATCAGGTTGGAAAACTTTTCGAGCCGGGCATGTATTTTTCCCCTTTCTATTTCAGTTTACATTAACATACTTGTACAGATTAGAGGTCTATGAATGTTTGGTTTATTTAGATATATGTATATTTTTAACATACTTGTATAGTTGTACAAGATATCAAGGAATGAACCATAAAGGATTGATTAGTTTAATGGTCCTATAAAACTAGGTATAGTGGTGTAATCTATATTAAATTGTAAATTTTAAAAAATCATGAGAAACATTCCTATAACCATGAAAATAATACAATTACTTGATATAAAAATCTAAGGGAATGGGAAAAAATGGTTACAACAAATTATCTTTTTAGTTTTTTATAGTTGAGTGTGTAATGATTAGATAATGTAAACTCAATATGGTAGGATGAATAATCAAAACACATACCATTCAATCAGAAACATTAGCTCAAAAATAAATCATTTGATATTATTAACATAGAAATCACATGGATAAGGAAAACTAAATTCTCAATAAATAAAAATCATAAATAGATATAGTTATTATATTTCTATGAATTCATCGAACAAGTTACCAATAATATTACCATTATTTTCTTATCCAAGACATTTTCATTGAATTTGTAGTTATCTAGAAATTACACAACTACTTTGGATACATACTTTTTATGAATAATCCTATAAATTCATCAAGGGTATAAATATAATTGGGCCTCAACTATTAAATTCACATCAAATTGAATCATCATTAATTAAATGATGTATTAAATTCATTCTCAAAATTCCTTATAACTCAACATTTATCCATATTGAATCAATAATATGAAATATATCCCTAGTCCATTGAATAATAATTATCAAAAAACATCCTTCCACTAATACCATATATAGAAGGGATATATGTTTAAGATAATATTAAAGTGGTAAAATTATTTCCATTTAAATATATGATATAGAAAATATGTACATAAAGGAACAAATAATGTCTAATTAAATGATGGAGTGTGACATGGAATGGCGTCATGAGAAAGTTAATGACCACAAAATTGGGAATTATTAATGGATAAAATATGATCATAAATTTATCAAATTTGTATTTTTTTAGTAAAATAATCCCTTTAATGATTAGAAAATTACGTTGAATAAAATCATTAAAATTTAATTACTTGTATCTTTGTTTAAAAACGAATTTATAAATGAATTTATAAATTCTTTTTATTCCTTTAAGATTAAAATTCTATTTTTATTTGGTATCATTCCAAAGTAAAAATTACTAAAATATTGATAGAAAACATTTATATAAAAATAACATTTGAAACTTGAAAGTGAATATTCATAATGAATAGTATATATGACGGTGGTAATGGCTATTGAATAATATATATTAAAAAACATTTTTTTTGTATTTGTGAAAATTTTAAAATAACCCTTATAAAAAATATACTATAGTTTCCTTTTAAAAACACTGTAATGATAGTACACAATTATTGAAAATTACCTTTATCAACCACTTAATCAAATTTAGCTGTATTCATAAAATATTTAAAAGATTCCTAGAATGTTATAAATGGAGTTGGAGGGAAGAATTTAAAATATGTATTTTTAAAAGAATGTATGTGACATGTAACTTACTTATTGATTCTTGATCTGAAAAGAGAATAAATTTCAATTAAACATGAAAATTGGAAAAATTGCCAAACAATACATATGAATATTTTTTTGAGATATTATGATCATGTAATTATCTTAATGGAAACATAAACCTAAACAATAATTATATAAAATGTGATTCTAATAGAAATCCCTTACTATGTGAGTAGTTTTTTAATTATAACCCATTAAATAAAAAAATGAATAAAAAAATTAATACCATGAATAATGAGGGATTAATGATATAATTTTTCAATGTCGAAGTATATAAATAATGAAAGATAAATTAGGATCATAATGTAAAAAATCTCTCATTGAAGTGTAAATGAGAAGAAATTACATCCACTTTAAATCCAACTTGTTTCTTATGCACTCTAAAAACCCTATATAATAAATTTATTTTTTTTATAAATAAATTATATTACCATAATAATAGTTTTAAAACCATATATGAATAAATTTTAATATTAAATCACCGATTTATTTACAATTCTATGTTGACATCATCACCCCAGGTGCCAATATCCTGTTTTCATGCGTGTTTTGGTTGGGTAGTTTTAGTCCTTCCATATTGTTCATTATTTCTTCACCTAATGAATTTATATAATGAGAAAAATATTATTTTAGTAAATTAATTAAAGATTTATAATCATTCATTAATTTTTGACAGGAAAAATAAATCACATCTCTTTATGGAGGTGATTGTCCACATGTACACATGACTTTTACATTTTCCAACAGATGGAAGGATAAGAATTTAAGAAATATATTATCTTTTAATACTCATAATTATTTCATAAATAACATATATATTAATTATATAACATATGATAACCATAAATGTGAGGTGGTAATGAAAAAACACATCACATCATGGAGGTTCTAACCCACACATACACACGAGTGGCGTTTTAATTTCCCAATGGATTGAAATCGAGGTGAATAAAATTTGTTCCCTAAAAATAGTAAAATTTAAATATATTTAATATACTTATTTTATTATATTATCATGGTTTGGGAATAATTTATGGGGTTATAAGAAGAAATTAAATGAAATAACTCAGTTTGGAGTTATACCTCTTCATTGGAAATCATTATGTAGATTAAACATTATGCCTTAACAAGATGGGATTAGTGGAACACCATATAATATAGAATGAGGATAAGAAATATAGAAATATATATGGGGTGAATATGTCTGATCTAAGTGGATTTTGAATCATGAGGAAGAGAGGAGAGGTGGTTCCCTTTGGTAAGCAAGGTGTGAGAAACACTTATAATTATTCATAACATTAAAACAATATAGTGTCACTTTCATGAATATTTCAATTAATATTGGATCCATTTCAAAATAGGTATGATATAGGGTTGTAATCCATTCAAAAAATATAATTTACAAAGTTTTGAGGTTATTTTAACCCTTATCTTCTTATTTTAACCCTTTGTTACCCCATTTTAACCCTTACAGTTGTAACATGATCCATAGTCTTCAAGTGGAAATAATGTTATTCCAAAAGGTAAAGTGGATAATAAGTGGAAAATTACTATAATTATCAATTATTTTCTATTAATATTACAAAATATTATATTTTAAATATTTTTAAAATAAGTAATTATATATTTTTAATATAAAATATCCGTAATTTATTTTTTGAGACCAGTTACATAAATTGGCTACAAAAATATCATGATTACCATGAATATATAATTTTAATATTTTAAAGATTAGTTAACATTATTTTTAGTCCATAAAATTCTGAAAGGGCATTAAATTATTAAAAAACCAATTTTTATTTTTTAAATATATTTACATTAATTTCTTACCTACTTTCAGAGGTGATGCACATATAATGAGAAATAATTCTATAACCTTTCATAAAATATTTTTATTAATATAAAAACATATTAGTGGTTCTAAATGAATGATAAAGGCATTTAGAATTTATTGTTAAATTAAAGTAATATAAAATTCATTGTCAAAGGAAAATCGAACGAAAATTCCATATATTCTAAGTGTGAATAGATATGGTTTAATTATTCATATATAATGAAATAAATACAGTTTTTTGGTTTATTTTGAGACCATATCCCATATTTTTAACCTTTATTAACACGTTTTTCCCATTACCATGCTGATCCACTTTTAACATCAGATTTTTTCATTAAAAATAAAATTGACCAATAACATTTACTAAATATGAACCTCTGGATTGTAAATAAGAAATAAAATTTTCAATATTCAATTCCTAATATTGAAAAAAATTAATATTTATATAAGTATGAAAAAAAATTGAAAAACTATTTCTAAAAAAATGTATTTTCAGAAAAAATGCTCTTATATGAAAATAAAATAAAATTTCTATTCATACTATGTTAATTATGTTATTTTTAATCCATGGTATATCATGATAATTTAAAACCAAAACAAAAAACAATAAGGGATTTTTAAATTACATGATTTAATAAAAAAATTATAGTATTGAAAAAATATTTATATTTTCCCATGCAATAAAACATAAATATTTTCAGAAAAATCTAAAAAAATTGTCCTATTCATATTATTAAAAAAGAATTTCAAAAATGATATCATTTTTTACATATAATTTGTAATAGTATTATAAATTAATTACAATAATCATGAAAAAAATTAAGTAAAACCCATATTCTAAGAAAATGTTTTTTTTATCATAATATGATTTTTTTGTTATAATTTTTCTATTTAAAAAAATTAAATGAATTTTAATTCTTTATTAAATTAATTAATTTTCTTAATACAACATTATATTACATATATTTTATTTTTTTATTTTTTTCAATTCATGCCCTCTAAACCAAAGGTTAGTTATAATGATCATCTTTGAATATTATTCCAAGGTTCATTCAGGATTAATTTTTTTATGGTTTACACTATCACACATTGTGTTTTATTAAAATAATTTAAAAACTAAAATCATAGTGTATTATAGAGTACCTGTAACATATTAATCTTATTTTATAAATTTTTTCAACATTTTAACATAAGTTCACCACTAAAGGCCCACTTTTAGACTTCTTATAGGTTATATCATCATCATATCCTTAGGAATGGAATCATAAGAGAGGGGGTAACATCTAATTATCAACAAGGGTAAATATCATGCACATTTCATAAAGGGTTAGATAATAAGAATATATGAAATTATGGGCATGTGATAAATATCTTAATAAAATAACATAGAACAATAATACTTGTCCATAATCCATGATATAACAACATCTTATCACATAAAAAGAAAACTTATAGCATAAAATAAGAGTTTAGAAAAAAAAGGAATCAAACATGAAACATGGAGAATAATAAAAGTAAAAATGATATGGAATAAATGGAAATAAAGTATTAAAGAAAATAATTGAGTTGACATAGTAATAGAAATCATAAAGTAGTTGAGTTGGAATTACTACATATTTACAATAACATAATGGTACATCCATCATTACTTTGTTCCCATAGGGAAGAAGAAATCACTACCCAATTAATATAAACACAGTGGAGTAGGAAACACTTTCACATTCCCAAAATGGAGAAATCATCCATTATCATATCCCACAATCTTCTAATGATACATAAATAAATAACCAAAGCATTGGATGGTGATATAGGACTCCACCAATCATCATTGATGTGAGCCCAAATTTTTAAATTTTTTTGTCTGATTTTATTAAAAGTACCCATAATTTAATTGAAATGATATGTAATCATTCATTGTTTCATTATTTAGATACCCAAATTTTATTTAAATTGACTAAAAATATGCTTTTTATTTATTTATTTATTCTTAGAATTAAATAGCGATGAAAAATTTTAATTTTAAATTTTATTATTTAGCGACTGATTCATTATGTAATTATCTTATTAAAAGGATGTTTTTTTTATTTTAAATTATATTAAATAATTTTTATTTAATTTAAGATCAATAAATATAATTTTTTAAAAAATAAAATTTTCACTAAAATTTTAAAAATTTAAAATGGAGTTTTTACATATATTTTTAAAATGATACTTAAGAAATTGGTTAGAGTTTGAAAATTAACATTTAAAAATTATTATTTTTATTATTTAAAAAATATTTTAATGGATTTGGAATTAAATTATTATTGGTATTTTTTAAAATTTTATGTTTTTCATTCAATTTAAATTTATTAGAAAATGTCATCACTAAAAAAGTATGTGTTTGTAATATGAATCCTTAAAATTTCAAAGGCATAGAGTGACCACACAACCATCCTCATGCGGTCGATTAAGAGAAAAAAATAGAAAACACTATGATCAATATCATGTTTTAATTTGAATATTCTTATAGTGTGGATCACCACTATTGAAAATGTGGAAAATGGAGATGACGACCAAACCCTTCCTCCATCAACTATGTCTCCTTGATGCCCTGATACAATCGACTGTTCATGTATTGGGGGAATCAACCACATATCCCCCTATTTATGACCAATAATTTTGAGTGACCAAATTTATTACTTCATGGATATCTGCACCCTCAATTTAAGACTATAAGAATAATGAAGCAACATTCATATTTGAAAAGAGTGATAGTTTATTAATGATGTGGAACCAGATCTAAATCTTCCTCACAAAAAAACCTGAGATGGTTATTGATTTAATATATGTTGGAAGATCAACTAAAACACACTATTAAAAATGAAGATCACTAATAATTCACACAACCTATATTTAATAATAACATATGTTTTGTGACACATATAAATCTCATGGGAAGAGAAGACCAGATTTCACACCACATTGTTGAATAAAACCATGACAATTGAAATCGAGCCCTATTGGAGCTTGAAAAATGAAGATGAAAACACACCTGATGAAATGGATCACTAAAATAAGATCAAACAAGGATATTTTTGGTTTAATTGTTAATATTAAAATAAAATTTATTGAACCATAGTAAACCTTTAAAATGAAACCAAACCCAAAAGATATTATTTTTCTCATCGATGGTGAAATGAGGCGAATCCACTAATGCAACCGAATATCCCCATTTCAGGTATTCTATACTAGATAATGATGATAAAAATGAATAATGATCCTCCCATATAGTAAACTAGTGTCAAGTTTGGATGAATGTTATCCAGATCGAGTTGTCTTTTTTTTTAAACTGATGAGGCCAAGACTCCATTTGGACAAATGTTGATGAAGACCCAAAGATTCACCTATACTATTAAATCCTTGAGTGAGATAAAATATTTTTAATTATTATGTTTGAGCTATTTTTGGTATTATGGATAAAGGATGGGTGTAGGAATCTCCTCAATGCACCATCCATGAATCTAAATAATATCACCCACCAATAATTCAAGGAAATTCCCAACCTGACTATGGTCATGAACCGAATCCTCTATATCATCCAGAGTAAGAATTGGAGACATAAAACCTTGAAATCTTGAGCATAAAATATTTTATAGAAAAGTGGAATATGATCATAAAATTTAGATACATGGATACCCGACTAGGAGCTTCTTGATCTAGCCCCACACTTTTCTAAATTAGAAACATAATACAAGGTAATCCAACATCATTATTGAAAATTCACAGCACTGTCTAGAACCATGTCTTGTGACAGATCCCACATATATATATGTATAAGGGCAATAAAAAGGTCTAAGGTTTGTTTTTTTTGGAAACCCATGGGTTGATTTAATCCCATTAACCCATCATGTGAATCATCACTCTAATTCTTAAATTGAAACTAGTGGACCACATATCTTCAACTTATTTTTGAAATAGAAAAACACTTACACACAGATCATTCTCAAAGAAGTTCTAGAACAATTGTGTGATGTATATTCTATAAAAAAATAGTCAATCATGAACCTCATCCACAACATTTGGAGGTAATCTAATAAATGTGGAGTAAGCTAGTGCTTATTTGAAAATTGTTCAGAAGATATGAAATTTTTATGTTTATAAAATAATTCTCCTCCTCCCATTTTTTAGGGTATTCAACACATTCCTATTGCCTAAATTTTTTCCTAAATTTTTTTAACTTTTAATTATAATTATATTATTTTCATTGTTTATCATGATGTATTTCTATTATAATTCAATTATTATTGTGTTTTAACCCCTAATGTCCTAGTGAACTCAATCTCTATTATCATAGTGAAAAAACCCATTTTTGGTGATCTAAGAGGAATAATAGTGTTGATCATGAATTTATGGATTTAATTACCAATCAATATAATCTATGATTTTAATATTATATAGGATATGGAATTTAGACTAGAATATTCCCATTATAATATCCATTAATTCTTTCACACAATTCTAACTATTTCACTTTAATTTCTCCCTCTATTCAGGCCACATGTCATAGTAGTGGTGTCATTTGGTTTGAAAGAAAGACTGGTATGAATTTTTTTTCTGAGGGTTTGAGTTAGTCAATTCAATTGAATGAGGAAATTTATAACCCATTATATAAGGAGTAAACATGAAATTACTAGTATTTTTAAGGATATATTGAGTACATTAAAGGTTCTATATAAAATAAAACAGTGGATGGATGGAAGGTGAATGTTTTTTCTCCTACTCATTGAATTATATTATGTATAAAAAAATTAAATTTTGACATATCCCCCAATAATTCATACTTAGGATTATCTGTATTCCAAAAATTCATTATTTTTTATCTATATTTTACATTTTTTCTATATTTCCATTCATCAACTCAACATCCCTGTTTTTTATTCCACTAAAGATTTGAAAAAAAAAGAAAAATGCATAATTGGTAATATAAGTGAAACTCCCATGCTCTTCCACTTAAGGGATTACCCAAGTAATTATCTAGAAGTTATTAGAAGTATTTTTTTTCTATGGGACAAGAAATACATGTGATCGACATTCTTACTTTTCTTGTGAGAAATGGTTAAGTATTTACCTCCTTTACACAAATGTAATAATTTTTTTATATTTTTCCTATAAAATTTTCATCATTATTTTACCATTAAATTTAGGATAAAAATCAACGTGGGACTATTATTTAATAAATCCATTATATATTCCTAAATAAAAATACTAAAGGAACACTATGAGATAAATAATTAACGGAAACAACATCAGGAGAGACCTTCAACATGCGAAATTGGGTTGGTGGATGGAAGCTACTACATGAACAGGTCTAAAAACCATCAATAATACATATCCACATACCATAAAACATAATATTATAATACATAGTAGGATATATAAATTAAAATAAATATATCTTTTATAACAAAATAATAATTTAGTGAACATATATAAATAATGGTAGAATAGAAAAAACATTCAACTATAGTTATAACCACACTCTATGAGATCATAAGGAAAAGTAAATGATAATAAGTTGATGAGATCCATTTTAATGAGTTGTTGGATTCCAATTACCTCCCCCATCCACACTTGAAGACTTAAATTTGGCATTTCACAAACAAAATTACCTACATGATAAAATTAAAGAGAGGGATACCACTGAAGTGAACTCATTAAATATATAATTTTAAAATATTAATTATATACCAATATATATAGTTTTATTTTTATAGACACATCTCAATTGATTCCCATATTTTATGTTGATGATGTTGATTAACCAGAGGTAGAACCACTTAAAAATAAATTATAGCTAGAAATTGATGAAATGTATTCCTAGAACGATGAAGAAACAATTCTGGATGAGGATATCTATGATAATCTATTAATTATTCTCTAGAATAAGTTATAGAAGATACACTAGTTGATGAGAAAGTTAGAACTAACCAAAATATTGAAAAATTTGTATAAAAATTGATCCATCCTATAGAGACCCTAATCTTATTACATGAAACTTATATCATTTTAAAGATAAACAACATAAAAGAGTTACAACAACCCAGATACAAAGGTTTAGTCTCTTGGGAAAATTTGGACCATACATAAAATTTACAAAATATAACATAAACATTTAGTTAATTCCTTCTTCTCTAGATTCTTAATTTCCCTCATGTTCTCTATAGTAGATGTCATCACCTGAGGATATACAACAAAGAAATAGATGAGATAAAATCCCCTTAAGAGGATATATAATAACACATAAAAAGGGGTGAGTATAAAACCATCCTCATAACCATGATAAGAAACCTTATATAATGGCATGGAATGTGGCAGTTAATAAAAATGAAACATCATGTCTTAGTGGTCAACTACCACACATTGTTGTGAAAAAAGCTAGCATCATGTTCAGGAATATTTCACCTTTCTCACAAGAAACATCACATTACCTAATTCATTTGATCCCTATATAATTTTGGGTTCACCCATCAAATCACAACATTTACATTTTTCTATATAATTCTGAGCACACCCGTTATATCATAACATTTACATTATCATGCATGCCACATAGAAAGTATATTAATTATGAAAATGAAATAACCCATGCAAAGGAATTGGTTTAATTTCATAAAACAAACATTCAAGAATAGTATCTGGGGTTCCCAAAATATATATGGAATAACATATTTGGTATAATAAACATCAATATTGAATAAAGAAGAAACAATATTAAGAGGAAACAATGTTTTTTTAGAAAGAAGATTTGTTTTTGAAAAATCATTTAATATGTCAAAAAACAATATTGGTAACATGTATATACTAGAGAAGATAATATAATGATGAAGGAATGATATTTGGGGAACATTAATTGAATATAAATACTTAAAATGGGATTGAATAGGGAAACCCAAAGAAAGAGAGTTGGGTTTGAGAATTCCCTTTACCTTGTGTTCGACTGCTTCATTCACTTTAATATACCATATAATCAAATTAGATTCATTAATTAAAACAATAAATAAACTTTCATACATTAATTTGATTAATTATAGTTTTATTATGTTCATTGAAGGGATTTTGGTCGAGTTATAGTTTTTAATTTCATCATTCGGAAGTCTTTGTTTTCTTGGTTTTCATGATCTGTTCACTTGAATATGAGTAGGGAAGTTCATGTAGAATGGGTATAATTTTTTTCAAAATTTAAATTATAGGTTATTAATTATAATTCGTAAGTTTAAATGGTTATTATTATCACTTGGTTATATGATATTAGGATGAATCATTAGATAATACATTAATGATAATCACTTAGATTAATTTGGCGGTTTTTTGATCAGTATAAACTCGTTTTATTTTATCATTTAGTATTATGTACATTTGATGGTTAAATAATATAAAAATGGTAATAAAATAAAATTTAAAATATTTTCCACAATTATAAGGGTTTTATTACCTTCTTTTATGAAGTTTATGGGAAAACTAAAACTTTTTGTCCTTGAAGGCAATAAAAAAACACCTCACAGACGACGTTTCTATTATTAGAAAAAAAAGGTGGAGAATATATTTGATGATAATTTATCCATAAAAATGAAAAATTTATAGTAAATATAAGATAATGTAGTTTTAATTCCTATTATATCAGGGGAGGTGAGGAGAGTATAAGAAAATAAATGAAATTGAAATGAAATTGAAAGAAAAAAAAATTATATTTTTCCTCTAGGATTTCTCCTTCTTGAGAGCCTCCTTTGGGAAATTTTTTGTTTGTATTTTGATGAGACCAAGATCACCTAAACATGGGGTGGTTATTGGGATGATTTTTTGGTAGAACTTGGATTAGGCTAAAATCTTATTAGGTGTGAGGAGAATAGGGGGTTAGGGGTGGTATGTATAGTGGTGGAGAGGGGGGTTTTCTCATTATTTTATTGATTAGTTTATTATTTTGGCTCAATACTATGAATAGATTGAGAATTATCAACAAATTTATTAAATTAATCAAGGAGAGTTTGAGTTTATGGGCATACATCATCCATACATCATCTTAATGATGTCATAATTAAATTATTTATCTTTTATTGTAAATTATTATATTTTACTATTCATCAAAAATTGAAGTATTTTAGAAAAATCCTAAAAATTATTCCTAAATTTCTTTATGTGAATAATTTAAAAATAAACTCCATTTTTTCAAATTATTTTCCAAATATGAAAATTTTAATTTTTAATTAAAATCACCATTTACTTGAAAAATACAAATTTAATATTATAATTAATTTTAGGACACTTTAAAAATGTATTAAGATCTAATAAAATTATCTTAAAACCGTAATACACAAAGATATTAATTTATGAATACATTTATTGAAAATATTTTTTTTAAGTAATTAAACTAAACACAAAATTATAATTAATATTTTATGACTTACAAAAATGTCACTAGTTAAGTAACAACTTTTAAAACATTTAGTTACTTAGACTATGATATAATTATGTCATAATTTCATATATAAGATGAATAAATTTTATTTATACCTTCATGGGTGATGTTACAATTCATTTGGCCGTTTTACTATTCATAAGGGTCATATTACTATTCTTAAGGTAATGATACTGTTTAATTATTATAGGTTCCTTAACTTCTAGAAATACATATTCTTTCATTTATTCTTTATTTAAAAATAATTAACTGAGTTTTCTATGTGAATTTATGTGGTTTATACTATATGGAATAATTTTACGACACTAGTGGAAAAAACATTTAACACATCAGAATTTTTCATGTTGGTTCTATATAACCGATATGAAAAGCTATAAATATCGATTTATCACTTCAGTTATTATATAACCGACGTTATAAATCGATGAGAATCAATTTTTTTACGCCGATTATTTTATAATCGACACAATAAAAACTAAGACTAGCTTTATCTTATTGGTTATTTTATAACCGACATGATAAAGAAAATATTTTCAATTTATCACATCAATTATAAAAGAACCGATGTGATAAAGCACCATTTATTACATCGGTTATAAAATAACCGACGTTATAAATAATTTTATACATCAGTTATTAAATAAGTGATGTTATAATCATAAAAAAATAGTTTATCACATTGGTTATTAAATAACCGACATGATAATGCTTTTAAATGATTTATCATGCCATGTATTCAGTCATTCTGTTTTCTTCGATTGGGCAACCTGCGACTCATCTCTCTCGCGCAGAAAACCTAGAAAGGATTCTTTGAAGTCATGCCCTCTAGTGTCATTTTTACAACATCATTCATCATCTTTATTATCACTAGATCTATCAAGTCGACTCACAACACTCATGTAAGCCTTACACGACTCAGTTTCATTTTTTATTTTTCACGTTGCTCTAAACTAATTTTTTGAGATGTTATTTTTCTATCTTTGTTCTTGTTATAATTGTAAGTTTCATCGCGTTCATTTATACCATGCTATATTATTTTCTGCTAAAATACACTATGGAAGTGATATCATGCATGTTTAAGATTTTTGTTTGTTCTATCATGTGTGTGTGCGCCTACAGGGGGAGTCCGAGGGGGGGGGGGGTTGTCCAAGTGGGTGGGGGGGTTTCTAGAGGGGTGGGGGGATTTAAAGGGGTGAGGGTGTACAGGGGGTGTCAAACGGGGTGTAGGGTGGTGTCCAGGGGGGCGAGAGGCCTTTTCAAGGGGGTTGGCAGTGTCCAAAGGTGGGGGGGTGTCCAAGGGGAGAGGGGGCTATCCAAGGGGGTAGGGGTGTCTAGGGGGTGTCCAGGGGGTGATTGGGCTATCCAAGGGGGTAGGGGGTATCCAGGTGGGTGGGTGGGGGGAGTCCAGGGGGTGAGGGGGCTGTGTAGAGGGTTGGGGGGCTGTCCAGGGGGTGTGGGGATATCCAGATTGGTTGGGGGGCTGTCCGGGGGGGGGGGGGGGGTTGTCCAAAGGGGTGGGGGAAGGGGGGAGGGGGGTTTCCAAGGGGGTGCTAGTGTCTAGGGGGTGTCTAAGGGGCTGGGGGTGGTGTCCAGGGATGTGAGGGGGCTTTTCAATGGGGTAGGGGTGTCCAGGGGTTGGGGGTGGTGTTGAGGGGGGTGATGGGGCTGTCCAGGGGGTGGGGGTGTCTAGGGGGTGTCCAAGGTGAAGGGGTGGAGGGGGGGGGGGGTTCTAGGGGGTTGGGGGTATCCAGGGGGTGGGGGGTGGTGTCCAGGGGGGTGAGTGTGCTGTCCAAGGAGGTATGGGGTGTCCGATGGGGGGGTCCAAGTGGGTGGGGGTGGGGGCTGTCCAGAGGGTTTGGGGGGTCTCTCCAGGGGGTGGGGGTGGTTCTAGGGTTTGGGGGTGTCCAGGGGGTGGGGGTTGTGTCCAGTGGGGGTGAGTGGGCTTACCAAGGAGGTATGGGTTGTCCGATGGGGGGGGGGGTGAAGTGGGTGGGGGGGAGGGCTGTCTAGAGGGGTTGGGGGCTGTCCAGGGGGTGGGGGTGTTGTCTGGGGGGTGTTTTGGGGTTGTACAAGGGGGTGGGGGTGAGGGGGATTTATAAGGGGGTGTGGAGTGTCTAGGGGGTGGGGAGGGGGGGTTCCTAGGGGGTGGTGACTCTCTAGTGGGGTGGGGGGGTTGTCCAGAGGGGTTGGGGGCTGTCCAGAGGGGTTGGGGGCTATCCAGGGGGGTTGTCCAAGGGGATGGTGGTGTCCAGGGGGTGTCCAAGGGGGTTGTGGGGTTGTGTTCGGGGGGGGGGGGGGGGGTGAGGGAGATTTTCCAGGGGGTGGGGGTGTTCAGGGAGTGGGGCGGTGGTGTCTAGGGGTGAGGGGGTTGTCCAGGGGGGTGTAGGGGTGTCCAGGGGGGTGTCTAATGGGGTAGGGGTGGGGGTGGTGTCTGGGGGGGGGGGCTTTCAAAGGGGGTAGGGGTGTTCAAGGGGTGGGGGTGGTGTCCAGGGGGTGAGGGGGTTGTCCAGGGGTGGGGGTGTCCAGGTGGGTGTCCAAGGGGGTGGGGGGTTGTGTCCAGGGGGTGGGTGGGTGGGGGAGGGGTTGTCCAGGGGGTGGGGTGGTGTTCAGGGGGGGGGGGTGAGTGGGTTGTCCAAGGGGGTATGGGGTATCTAAGGTGTGTGGGTGTCTAGGGGGTGGGGGGTGTTCAGAGGGGTGAGGGTACTATTTAGGGGGTGGGGGTGGTGGTGTCCAGTGGGGTGGTGGTGTCCAGGGGGTGTCCAAGGGGGTGGGGTGGGGGAGGGGGAGGGGGAGGGTGTCCAATGGGGTAGGGGGTTGGACAACCCCCTCACCCCTGGACAACAGTCCCCCACCCCCTGGACACCCCCAGCCCTATGGAAACCCCCACCCCTTGGATAGGACCCCACTCTCCTGAACACACCCTACCCCTTGGATTCCCTCGATAGCCCCTACCCATGTGGATAGCCCCTACCCCCTTGGACAGCCCCCACCACCCCTAGATAGCCCCTACCCCCTTGGAAACCCCCTTTGTATATATATATCCTAACGGATTCATTAAAACCATTGGAATATTTTAACTTCAGGTAGTCTATACCAACAGTTTCTGTAGAATTGTTGGGATATGACTATTACAATGACCATCATTCCAATAGTGTGTGAAACCATTGGCGTATTCTATCCCAACAGTTTTCGGGTCTATCCCAATGGTTTCAAATTGTTGGGATATGTGTAATTTTTATTAGTGAATGTATACATATTTTAATATTTATACTTCATATATATTTTTTACGGAAGGGTGAATTTGGTTTCTAGTTGTACCAAGATGTATTCTTTGTGTACCTTAAGAACAATGGATCCAATATTAATTTAAAGCTATTATATATAACTATATATATATATATATATTTTAAATCATTTTCATGCATATATTTTTCAAATACGCTTAGATTTTTCTTATATTTCAAAATTGTTTTACATTGAAATTATGATATTTTTCATATAAATATATATTTGTCTTATCTTAACAAGATGTATAATTTTTATATTTGTTATAGGTAATAATGTTTCAAAGATGGATTATGGCACATCGAATTAGTAATGAATATGAGGAAGGTGTTGATGCCTTTTTAGAATTTTCTAAACGAAATGTTCCAAGCAGTGACATTTTTTTCTGTCTATGCCGGAAATGTTTGAATATGAAGAAGTTGAAAAATATAGAGATCAAAGATCATCTGATTTTTCATGGTTTTAATTCGAGTTACAACCCTTGGATTTTGAATGGTGAAATAGGACAAAATGTTAGATCTACTGATGATTATGATTTGAAAGATGGTAACTCTGATGGAATTGAAGAAATTATTTGTGATATTATAACTGAACAAATAGAGATAGAAACAAAAATTGTGTGTCTATATGGTGATGCTGAAAAACCATTGTATCCTGGTTGTACAAATTTTATGGTTTTGTCGGTGGTGTTAAGATTGATTAACTTGAAGGCAAAACATGGATAGAGTGAAAAAAGTTTTACAGAGCTACTAAAATTGTTGAAAGACATTCTTCCAAAAGAAAATGATCTTGCATATTCACATTATAAGGAAAAGAAAATATTATTCTATATGGGATTGGGATATAAGAAAATGCATGCCTGTCCAAATGTCTTTATGATATATAGAAAGGAATATGAATTTCTGTCAGTGTCTTAAATGTGGGATATCATGGTATAAGTTGAAAGAAAAATCACAGGCTAATGTAGAGATTACAAAGATCCCTTCCAAGGTATTTTGGTATATTCATATAATTCATCATTTGAAATGTTTATTTTTTAATTCACATGATTCAAAAAGGATAATATGGCATGATTATGAGCATATATGTGATGGAAAAATACGTCATCCAGATGATTTTTCAAAATGGAAGAAAATTGATGAGAAATATCCAACATTTGAAATGAAATTAGAAATCTTAGACTAGGGTTATGAATATATGGAATGAATCCATACTGAACCCTCATTAGCACACATAGTTACTGGCCTATTTTATTGGTAATTTACAACATCTCTCTTAAAGTTTGTATGAAGCACAAATATTTCATGTTGAGTATAACAATCTGTGGTCCAAAGAAAACTGGAAAAAATATTGATGTTTTTTTATCACAATTGATTGATGATTTGAAAATTTTATAGTAGATGGTATTAGGGTGTATGATTCTTATAAAATGGAATATTTTCAACTGCATGCAGTACTTATGTTCACTATAAATGACTTCCCAACATATGGAAATTTGTCTGGATACAGTGTTAAGGGGTATAATGCATGTTCAATTTTCATACAATAGACTTCATATTGTCAATTGAATCATGGGAGGAAAATAGTATACATGGGTCATAAAATGATTTTGCCTATGGATCACTCTTATAAAAGACTAAAAAAGGAATTCAATGGTTCACACGAATTTGTTATTTTTCCAAAAACTTTATCCTCTAATGTGTATTTTGAGAAGGTTGAAAACCTTAATGTGACATTGGAAAAGACATAAAAATCTGGTAATAATAGACATATTTGGAAGAAAAGGTCAATATTATTTGAGATACCCTATTGGCGATATCATGAAGTGAAACATAATATTGATGTCATGAATGTGGAGAAGAATATCTGTGACAGTTTGATTGAAACATTGTTAGATATTAAAGGAAAGAAAAAAGATGGGTTGAATGCAAGATTAGACTTACTACTAATGGGTATACATTTGGAGTTTTCTCCCACTCCTAATGGAAGACGAACATTTATTCCTCCATCTCGTCATAAATTTTCTAACAAGGATAAAATTGTCTTTTTTTTCAATGTCTTCATGATATCAAAGTGCCTCAAGGTTATTATTCAAATGTAAAATTTTTTGTCTCTTTTTAGGATTTAAAGTTGATAGGTATGAAATCTCATGCTTGTCGCATCATGATGCAACAACTTCTACCAGTTTCATTGCATGGAATATTTCCCATCCATGTTAGAAAGACTATAATGAAGTTGTGTTATTTTTTCAATTCAATTTGTAATAAGGTGATTGATGTGAATGCTTTGAACATTTTGGAAAATGATGAAATTTATATACTTTTTCAATTGTAAATGTATTCTATTCAATATTTTTATGATATAATAGGGCATTTAATGATTCATCTGGTATAATAAATAATGTTTTGGGGACCTGTATATCTTTTTTGGATGTATCATTTTGAAAGGTATATGAAAATATTGAAGGGGTATGTTAAGAATCCATATCGACCAGAAGCCTCAATTATTGAAAATTATATTTCTGAGGAGGTTATGGAGGTTTGTACGAGCTACTTGGATACAACGGAGCACATAGGTTTGCCTCCATCTCTACATGAATGAGTTAATAATGAGAGAATGGGGATTCGTGGCTTGAAAGTCAAATTTTTGTCTGCTCAATAGATGAAAAAGATAGAATTATGCACCTTGAATAACATTGCTGATGCTCAACCATATATCACATTGCATATTAATGAGTAGAAACAATGTCATCTAAATAAGAAAGAAACGTGGATTTTGAATGACCACAAAAAATTTTTTTTGTCATGGTTTAAAAATACCTTGCTTGGTAGATAAGATATATAAGAGACCTTAAGATGGTTAGTGGGTGGTCCAACTTGAAATATGATAACATGGTCTGGGTATGACATTAATGGATATACACTTCATAAAAATACTCAGAACAACAGAAGTGTAGTTCAGAAAAGTGGTGTATCAGTGTTTGCAGAAGCAATGAATTTTTCTAGTTCTAAAGAAAAAAAATCAATTTCTACATCAAGTTCATATTATGGAGTCATTGAAGTAATATGGGAGGTAGATTACTTTAAAATTAAAGTTCCAGTTTTTAACTACGAATGGTTTATCGGTGAAAACATTGTCAGACACGATGAATTTGGAAAGACAGTTGTTAATCTGAATAGATTGTAAGACACAATAGATTCTTTTATAATGGAAAAACTTGAAAATAGTTCTTCTATGTAGTTGATCAATCAGATATGCAGTGTTCTGTTGTTTTATAATGGAAAAACAACATGTTGGTGAGGATCAACTTGATGAAGATACCGATTTATGTGATATCCCTACTTCCATGGAAAGATTAGAAAAACATAATGATGATCATGTTGAAGACATGGTTTGTGCCATATGGAATGATCATGAAAAAGGAATTTTGGAAACCAATCCATTTGTAAATTCCTAATATTATATATAACATATGTTTATTCCTTTTTTACATTTATTATTTTCATAAAATTTTATATATTTTAATTTTTTTCTTTGTTAAAGTGCATATTAAAACAAATAAGTATAAGTTTTTGTTTATTTTAATTTTGTTTAGTTTAGTTTTTCGTGTTTACCCTTACGTAAATTATATATCTATTATTATTTTTGAATGATAATTACTTTAGCATGTTTACCATGTCTACCATGTTTACCATGTATTCCATTTTTACCATGTTTACCATGTTTACCATGTTTACCATATTTTACCATGTTTACCATGTTTAACTTGTTTACCATGTTTACCTTGTTTACCATAGTTTACCATAGTTTACCTTTACATAACTTATATATTTATGGATTTTTTAGAATTATAATTGCACTACCATGTTTACCATGTTTATCATATTTACCATTGTTTAACATGCTTACCATATTAACCATGTTTACTATTACATATCTTAGTTCAATTTTCCATTTTCTATTTACATTAGTATTGTAATATTTAAATTTGTATATTTGTGAACTAATTTTTTTTTTGATTTGAAAGCTAATGAAAGATCAATCAGTTGATCAACCACATGATTCTAGAGATGAGAATAGTGATCATACCTTTGGGGAGGAACATTCACATGCTCCTCTTGATTTTCCCCAATATTCCTCATGTCCTCCCATAATGAAAAAGAAAAGTTCAAGAGTTGGTGAACATGGGTGAACACATTTACCAAAATTATAACTTGATCATACGTAGGACCAGAGGATACGAGTTGAGTTTGATGAGAATGATATTCCTAGAGGTCCAAATACAAAAGATTTTCAGATTTTTGTATCAAATCAGGGTAAGAATAAAGTAAGCATTTTGTATGATTATTGGATAAGTGTGGAAAAAGAGATAATATCTCAGTTGTGGGAGATGATTTTGGTAAGATATTTTTCTATTATTTTCCTATTCTTTATATGTTTCTAGTATAATATGTTTTACCACTTATTTATCAGATGAAATTTGATATTCCTAACACTGGAGGAGCTAGGAAGAAATGATTATCGATGACTGCTAGGAGATGGAGGGATTTCAAATCAACCTTCACATAAAATTTCATTTTTGGTCATAGTAGTCATGAGAATCCATGTCATATATATCCTTTCACAGATGAATACACGTGGAGACAGTTTGTTGAAAGTAGAAGAAAATATTCATTTTTGGTAAGGGTAATGTAAAATTTTATTAGCTTTCTTATATAAATAATCTTATTAATGTTTTGTTAATGATTTCTTATTCTTAATTTACAGAAAACAAGGAAATCTCATTAGGAAATCCAATCTAAAATTGTATACCCTCATAGTTTATATTGGGGATGGTATACATTATTGGAAGAAAAAATGATGGTAGAAAAATTACAAAAACTAAGTGCTGAGTCTTAAAGATCTAGAGAGGTTTCCCCTCCATCCCCTCTATTTAGACATGAAAAATAGAAGAGAGATCAGATGGTCAAAAAGGGGCAATATATTTTGGAAGAATCTAGAATTGTAGCTGAGAGGATTATGAGATATTTATTTTATTTATTTAAGTTAAATATATTCTTTATATAATATGAATCTTTACAGAAATTTTCAATTAATTAATATTGGATTCTCTTGAGGAGCAGAGCTCACATGGGGTATTTACAGCTACTGGGAGGCAATAAATTTTATCTACAACATTTGGAAAACCCGAACATCCTGGTCATGTATGAGGATATCTGAAGGGAGTATTGGTAAAAAAATCATTTTCATGTTCTTCAACTTCTTCCATTGAGGGTGATTATAAAAAAATAGAATCCTTAGAGGCTAAAGTTCATAATATTAATGCGACAATGGATAAAAATATTATAGCATTGGTATAGTACATGATTGCAGACATGAAAAGACAATTTCAAACTACAGATCCCACTCCTACACCTCCTACAAACCCCATTATTTATCCTCCACCTCCGCCAGTAGCTCCCACTCCTCCTTCTCCACTAGTAGATCTCACTCCTCCTCCACAGCTTACTACTTATTGCGAGTTGTATGTTGATGATCCTCAACATCATATAGTTGCATATGGGATGGTATATTGTATAGAAGATACAAATTATCCTCAATAGTTAGAGGTAGAGCATCATAGGGTCATTATACATGATATTATAGATAGATCCGCTCGAGTACCATTACCTACAGATGAGGTGACAACAGTTGGACATAGTATCATCTATTTTTTAATTTGTCCATCCAAACTTCTACAACTCATTACCATAGAGGTATGTTTGTTATATCATCTATTTTTTTATTAAAGTTGTTTTAACATTTGGAAACTATCATATTTTTCTATTTATTTTTTCAGGAATACTTTAAAGGTAAAGAAATACTATATAGACAACAACAAAGACAAATGGATTTGACATCAGATACAAATTCTAGTAGTCTTTACAGATTTTCAAGATATTCAAAAAAAAATTGGATCACTATGAGTTTCCAATATAAGCTCATATTTGTGGATGTGCAATAAATTTGGGGATTGTGAAAAATGATATCATGGAGCTTATTACTAGAGATAAGTTGGGTATCAACGTGGTGCAAATTTTTTCCATATATGTCTTAACACCTTTTCCATGAATTATATTTATTAAAAATGTATACTTATGTCTATTTTGTATTAGGTATCTTTATAAAATGTGTGATAAGAATGAGTGGAAATATGTATATAGATTCATGGACCCACATTGGATTTCCCTTGAAGCATATACATTAGATGAGGAACAAAGAATGATTTATATTGCTGAATGATTTGAATAGAATATAATCACATAATGTTGGATGATGCCTTTTTGTAAGAGGTATGAAACATATCTCTGGCAAAGAGTTCATTATCTTTTAACATAAAAAACCACTAACCTTAAATTTTCTTTTATCAGTGATCATTGTAAGCTATGTGTTTTTTCCCAAGGGAGAAAACACTTTATTGGATATGCTTTGTCCATGGAGATGTGCAGGAGAGTTTTAAGAATATGTGGGAATAGTAATTTTAAAATTTTTAATTGTTTTATATATTATAATGAATTTTAACTTTATCCCGTTCATATTATTTTCTAACAGGGGATGGGTCTACTTTAGAAAAAATACAAAGAAAAGGAGTGAAAAGATCAAATATGTAAAAGTAGAGGTAAATAACCATTTATAATTTGTACTTTTTGATGTATTATATAAAAAAAATTTAATTTAAACTAATTTAAACAGAATTTTCATGAACAACAAGCATCATCGAATGCAAATTTTATATGTTAATATTTATGTATGAAATAATTACAACTAGAACACTTCTAAACTTTGACCTAGTAAGATTTCATTTTAAACTCTGCCTTAATATTTCAGTTGATTTATTCATTATACATGTTCACTACTATCCATTTTTTTTCTCTATTTGATGACCCTCAACCCTATAATGATGAAGAGGTCAAACACTTATAAGTGGAATGCTCAAAATATTTTAAAGGTTTGACTAGATTTTAGTTTGTTGGTAGTGTAAAATGTAATTTTGAATATTGTCATTATAATTGGGTATTTGGTAGTCATTTAGGTTGGATTTAGGTTTTTAGTTGAAATTGTATGTTTTGAATTATATATATGTGAATGTTTAATTTTTCTATGCGTTTTGTTTTGGTCTATTTATGATGGTTTTTATGGTATGGATTCTAGTCTTGGGGGGGGGGGTTCTAGGGGTGGGGGGGGTGTCCAGTGGGGTGGGGGGGTTTCCAAGGGTGGGGGAGGGCTATCCAGTGGGGTGTCCAGGGTTTCCATGGGGGTGAGAGGATGTCTAGGTGGGTGGGAGGGTTATCAAGAGGGTGGGGGGCTATCCAGGAGGCTGTGGGGTGGGGCTGTCCAGGGGTGTGTGTGGGGGGGGGGGGTTCTAGGGCTATGGGAGGGTTGTCCTGTGGGGTGGATTGGGGGGGGGTGTCCAGGGTGTCCATGAGGGTGGGAGGTTGTCCAGGAGGGTGGGAGGGCTGTCCATGGGAGTGGAAGGATGTCTAGGAGGGTGGTGTGTGGGGTGGGGGGGGTATCTAGGTGGTATCCAAGGGTGTGGGGGGTGTCCAGTGGGGTAGGGTGGGGGGGGTGTCCAGGGTTTCCATGGGGGTGGGAGGGTGTCCAAGAGTGTGGGAGGGCTGTATAGGGGGGTGGGGGGGCTATCCAGGAGGGTGGATGGGTGGGGGGGGAGTGTCTAGGGGGTATCCAGGGGTGTGGGGGGGTGTCCAGTGGGGTGGGTGATTTATAGGGGTGTGTGAGGGCTGTATTGTGGGGTGGGGGGGGTGTCCAGGGTGTCCATGGGGGTGGGAGGGTGTCCAGGATTGTGGGAGGGCTTTCCAAGGGGTGGGGGTTGTTCGGGAGGGGGTGTCCAGTGGATTGGGGGGGGGGGGGGTCCATTTGTGTGGGAGGGTTGTCCAGTGTGTGTGTGGGGGGGGGGTGTCTCGGGTGTCCATGGAAGTGGGAGGGTGTCCAGGAGGGTGGGGGGGTCTATCGAGGGGGTATCCAAGGGTGTGTGTGTGGGGGGGGGGGGGGGTGTACAGTGGGGTGGGGTGGGGGGGGGGGGGGGTTCCAGGGGTGTGGGATGGCTGCCCAGTGGGGCGGGGGTGGGGGTGGGGGTGGGTTGTCCACGGTGTCTATGGGGGTGGGAGGGATGTCCAAAGGAGTGGGGTGTTATCCAGGAGGGTGAGGGGGTGTCTAGGGGGTGTCCAGGGGTGGGGGAGGGTGTCCTAGGAGGTGGAGGGGATATCCAGGGGGTGTCCAGGGGTGTGGGGGGTGTCCTGGGGGGGGGGGGTTATGGGGTGTGGGGGGGGGGTGTCCAGTAGGGTGGGGGGGGGGGGTTCTAGGGTTTTTATGGGGGTGGGAGGGTGTCCAGGGGGGTGGGAGGGCTGTCTAGGGGATGGGGGATGTCTAGGGGGGATGTCTAGGGGGTGTCTAGGGGTGTGGGGTGTGTCCAGTTGGGGGGGGGGTCCAGGGGTTTAGGATAGCTGCCTAGGGGGTGGGGGGATCTCTAGGAGGGAGGGTGGGTGGGGGTGTCTAGGGGGTGTCCAGGTGTGTGAGTGGGTGTCCAGTGGGGTGAGGGGGTTTCCTGGGGTTTGGGAGGGAAATCCAGTGGGGTGGGGGGTGTCCAGGGTGTCCATGGGGGTGGGAGGGTGTCCAGGAGGGTGGGAGGGCTGTCTAGAAGAATATGGGGGATATCCAGGAGGGTGGGGGGCTATCCAAGGTGTGTCAAGGGGTGTGGGGCTGTCCAAGGGTTGTCCTGGGGTGTAGTGGGTGTCCATGGGGTGGGGTGGGGGGCTATCCAGGGGGTGTCCAGGGGGGTGTCCAGGGTGTTGGGGGGGGGGGGGTCTAGGTGTGTGGGAGGGTTGTCTAGTGGGGTTAGGGTGTCTAGGGTATCCATGGGGGTGGGAGGGTGTCCAGGAGGGTGGGGTGGCTGTCCAGGGGTGGGGGGCTATCCAGGAGGGAGCGAGGGTTGTCCAAGGGTTTGTGTGTGTGTGTGTGTGTCTGGGGGGGGTGTCCAGTGGGGGGGTGTCCGGGGTGTCTATGGGGGTGGGCGGTTGTCCAGGAGGGTGGGGGGATTTCCAGGGGAGTGGGGGGCTATTTAGGAGGGTGGGGGGGGGGTTTCCAAGGGTGTGGGAGGGCTGTCTAGTGGGGTACGAGGGGGTGGGGAGTGGGGGTGGGGTGTGTATAGGGTATCGATGGGGGTGGGAGGGTGTCTAGAAGGGTGGGAGGGTTGTCCAGAGGGGTGAGGGGCTGTCCAGGAGGGTGGGGGACTCTCTAGGGGGTGTCCAGTGGTGTGGAGGGTGGGGGAGTTAGTATGGTTTTGGTCTATTTCAGGTCTTCTTGGTAGGGAATAGTTTTGGTTGAATGGTTTTGGTTATTTTTTGCTTTTATGTCAATTATTTTATAACCGATGTAAAACATTCATGGGAATGGGTTTTAACATCGATTATTTGAAAACCGACGTAACAAATGCATAAGAATGGGTTTTTACATCAGTTATTTCATAACCGACATAATAAATGGAATGGAATAGTTTTTTATATTTGTTATTTTATAACTGACATAGTATATATGTTTTCATGTCGGTTGTTATTTAGCCGACATGAAAAAATGATTGGCATACAGGTTTTTCACGTCGGTTATTTTCATAACAAAAATGATAAATTCCTTGGAGGCACATTTTATTAAATAAATTATTATATAAGTGACATTATAAAGTATATAACACATCAGTTATTTAAAAACAGGCATAATAAATCACAACTTTGTAGCATTTTCTAGTTCGGTTTTTTAGGAACCAATGAGAAAAACAAGAAGGTTTTTTGGTTTTTACGTCAGTTTTAAAAGAACCGACGTAAAAAAAAATATGTATAAGATCTCCTATAATAAAATCAGCCAAAAGATGATGTAAAAAATAAAAAACAGCCACCATAAAAAACGTTTTCTGCACTAGTGTGAAGGGAATTTCCATTGATAAAATTTTGGGTCAGTACATTCTTCCCCTTCTGAAATTTCACCCTCGAAATTTCATTTTACTTACTATGGTGAAAAAAGTGTGGGTAATTCTCCCTCATTACTTCTTCATGATCCCATGTTTCCTCTTTGTACTTATGGTTTCACTATAGTACTTTGACCAAGTGCCTCATGTTGTTGCATAGAACTTTATCTCCAAGGTCCAAGATCTTCACATACTTCTCCTCGTAAGAGAGGTCATTCTCTAGCTGTACCACCTTTGGATTCATTTCATGTGAGGGATCTGGTATGTACTTCCTTAAGAGGGATATATAGAATACATTATGTAGTTGAGACATGGTTGGTGGAAGTGTTAGCCGATAGGCCATAACACTGACACGATCAAGGATCTTGAAGGGGCCAATGTACCTACGAATCAACTTGACTTTCATCCCAAATCTCTTGATCCACTTCCTTGGGGGATATACAAAGGGATACCATGTCTCTAAATTTGAACTCAAGGTCTCATCGATGATTATATAAAAAGCTCTTCTGTCAACTTTGGGATTTCTTGATGTGCTGATGAATGTTTTTCACCTTTTCAACTTTTTTTTTCTGGCCATTTTAGGTCCTAGTAGATTATTGAAGAGGCCAGAGGTCTTTATGACCCTCAAAAGTACATTTATTACTCCTAAAATAGTATAGAAGTGCAGGTTCGATCCATAGAGAAGGAAGATGAGAATTCTAGGTTTCAATCAAAGATCGACTCCATTGTTTTCAATAGTGGAGGAAGTGATCATTTTTTTACTTTTTATTTTTTAAAAAGATGAATTGGAAACAGGATGATGAAACAAGTATTTTTTAATAAAAACTAAAATTTACACTAAGGATGATAAACTAGAGAAATACAGTGAACAAGTATTAAGCAGCAAGACAAGAAACATCGATCAACAAAGTACTCAGAAGTTCTAAACTACTGGTATGAATGGATGTTCTCTCCACAGCTTACAATCAAATCACACCTCAAGAAAGACTAAAGAGTTTCCCTCCCCAGTAAACTTAACATGTAGAGGATTAATTCTTGGAGTTCTCCACACCAAAACTTAATCGAAGTGCAACAAAGCTTTAAAAGATAACATTTGGAAAATAACTCACCATAAATTTCCAACATTAAGTTGTTAAAGATTTGAAAAATTCATTCAAGATAGACCTCGCGAGTCGATATTGAAGTTTGAAATTGAAAATATTGAAGTGTGAATGATAAAAATATTAGAAACAGAGTAAGTCTCTCCAACTGATTCAAATTTCATAAAAAGATAAGCTAATGAAGGTTTATAGATCATAACTAGAAGGTTTCAAAAATCTGGAGCTAAGAAAATTCAACCTATGGTCACATTGATTAAGGCAGTGAAAACAACCGAAAACAGAGTACAAAGAATTATGGAAAGGGGAAAGAAGAACTCCCCTAGCACAACTCTGCTTCCAGGCTCCTTTATTCCCTACTCTGCTATCTCCCGGGAGTCTCCGATCTCCAAAAATGGTGTGGCATGGAATCCAAATGAGCATCCTTGGATCTTCTCTCCAATGTGTGTTCCTGGAATGAATGAGAGTCTTACCCAGTCCCCCTCGAAATCTGCTACTTACTCTACTTTAAATACCCGCTGTCTTCTGCTGCTCGTCACCAAACATCTTCCACCGACTTTGAAAACCCTTCACAAATGCACCGCACAATATGTATTTTTTCGCGACAGACACATCGCACTAATTTTTCTCACCTAACTAACTCCGGATGAGTTAGTTGGAAGCACTTGGATGTGTTTTAGCCTCTTGAATGAACCTGTACATGTTAAAAACAAAATGAAATAATTAAAACTCAACAAAAGTAAATTAATATTTTACAGTTATTATTTTATGTTTATTGTTATAATACTTATTAAAAAGTAATATAAAGTTAATTAATGAATAATTTAAATGGTAATTGTTATTACATATTAATTAATTATTAGTATTATATTTATTGATTTTTTTATTTAATCTTTAATTAAATAAAATTATTATGTTCTTAATTTATTATCATTCATATATTTATTTTATTAATATAAGTATTATTAATACTTAGTTAACACATCTTAATTAAATTCTTAAATTAAACTAATATTAAACACTTCATTTAATAAAGAGTTAAATTAAATTACAACTTAGTTTAATTAGTTATTTTAATTAGTTGAATATTTAGGTTAATAAATTATTAATTATTAATTTACTATAACCATTTTTATTATTATATTTCTTATTCGTTAATTTGTTTGTTATTAATTTTTTAATTAATCTTATCTCCCCCCCAAATCACGGCACACAGTAGGGGGAGGGTTTCTTCTTCCTCCCGAAATTTGCAGTGACCTCCTCCTCTGCTCCACTGCAGCTCGGTTCAACCATGTGCGGCGCAAAAGGTACCCTAATCCTAGCTCGGCCTCAGATCTTCAAACCATACCAGCGGTGGGATTTGCGGCTTGACTCTAGGAGTAGCACGACTCCTCACACAATGATGTGTTTTGAATCCTCCAAATCCAGCAGCTTCAGCAGAACTACCCTCACTTGCAGCTCATTCCTTCTGCTCGGTCTTGACTCCAACAGGCAACGCAAATTTGACTTCCGGATTCATACCCCAATCGCTACTCCTCACATAGTGGCACAGCTCGGACTCCACATCAGCAGAACTCCCTATTACTCCAAGGCAGCGCAACGTCCCATCTCCAATGGTTCCGGCAGTAGCTTCAGCTCCCCGTAGCAGCAGACAACATCGGCTTCTTCGGCTTCCATGCGGCTTGGCTTCTCGAGTGGAATTGGATTTTGAGTTCTAAGATTTAGGGTTTGTTTTTGTTTGAACATTGTAAAATTTATGGTTTGAATAAATGTTTTTGAGGATTGAAGATTGATGGTATGTGGATCGGATGGTGGTAATTCACAATTTGAAAAACTCACCAGGAAAAGGATACTTGCTCCTTCAAGTTGATGGTGGCGGTGAAGAAAATGGAGGAAAATAGTGTCTGCAGCGGTGGGTGATGGGGATATAGGTAAAACAATGGTGAAGCTGTGAGGAGTGCTGAGACGAGGAAAAAACTATCGGTGGTAGGGAAAGGCTGGAGTTAAATTGTGAGTGAGACCAAAAAAGCAGATGGATCGGTGAGTGAAAAGTGGAGTGAGACCGTTAGTTAAATTGGTGTTTACGTGAGAGAACGGTGAGTTGGGTGACTCACAGATAGAAGAAATAAAAACGGTCGCAATGGGACAAAACTAAATAAATAGCATCAGTGAGTGCATAAATAAAAAGAGACCGATGAGGTAATGAAAAATTGTGAAACTGATAGAGGAAATTTTCAATTAGTGAGTCATGGAATCACCGATAAAAGGAATAAATATCGGTCAAAGGCAGGTAGGAAAACCCTCACCGATAAAAGAAATGGAAGAGGTTTATGAGACTGATCGAAAAATGGGATTTTTGCTGTCATAAGGCATCACTGACACCGTTAATAGGATTGGATCGGTGAGTGACGACTCACCGATAAATAAAACACCAACAATTCTAAAATTAAAAAGCAATTGGTGTGACATAAAACCCATGATGATTTAGGATATCGGTGAGCCATTGAATCACTAATAGATGAAAATAATATAAGATACTAACGATATGAGAGACCAAAACTGATGCAAGAAGAAACAGATGCAAGAAGAAACCGAAACTGATGAAAGAATCAGTACGTTGAAACATCTGTGTGACGACCCACCAATAGTTATAAAGAAAACTTTAGTGTGTTAAATGATCGGTGAGAGAAATAATCGGTGTGACAACAGCATTGGTGTGTCACTCATCGAGATTACAAATAAAAAATGTTGAACATTTAAAAAAAAATTATAACAAAAAAAATAAAATGAACAAAACACTAATTAATTATAACAAAAGTGAATTTAACTATGCCATTTAAGATTAAATAATTTACTGTAACTAAAAAAACTATCAAAATTATTTAGTAAACTAAAAATAAAAGCGACTAATTATTTACTAAGAAAATAAAAGTTAAAATTAATTTAATTTATGTCTAAACAAATACAGAACACCAAAAACTAATTAACTGCAATCATATAATTAAAATAATTATAATTAGCTAGAGTTATTAAATGACAGTTAATTAGTTAGATGCTAAAATAAAATTTAACATTAAAAACATATTATTTTATTAAACTTTAACTTAAACTTATTTACTTAGCAGAATAATTGAACTGATTAAAAAGTAAATTTAATTTATTTAAATAAATTAGAATTAAATGGCAGAGTCTTAAATTAAAAACTGAATTAGATTGAAGCAAATAAAGATGAAAACTAAATAATAATTATTTAAAAATGTTAATAAATAACACAAATTAAGATTATCAAACTAGAAAGTAGATTAATATATATAGAATAAT
Source organism: Viscum album (assembly GCA_963277665.1). Classification (NCBI taxonomy): domain Eukaryota; kingdom Viridiplantae; phylum Streptophyta; class Magnoliopsida; order Santalales; family Viscaceae; genus Viscum; species Viscum album. The sequence continues at coordinate 1,401,136,952 of OY728148.1, read as the reverse complement.
TAGATAGACTATATTAAAGGACTAAAAACATATATTTATTTATAAAAAAATGATTAATTAAGAGAAGTGGTCATAAAATTAAAAATATGACACTATTTATTAAAAAGTGTCTAAATAATTAATTAAATTGATAAAAATTAAATAAAAGATGTGGAAAAACTATGTAAAAATAGATCCACATCAAATTACCCCACACTTAAGAATTTTTTTTCCTCAAAAAATCCCATGTCTTATTTTCTTTGAAAAATAGTAAATTGTATATTATTAAAATCACACTGTAACATATCCAACACTCAAAATAGAGGACAAAGAGTAACAACAGTCTTTAAGAAAATGAATTACTCATTTGAATCTTGCATATATCAAATACTCAAGGGTAATTAAGAGAGCTATGAATCATCAAACAATGAAGATGTCATGCCTCATATTTGATATAACTTAATGACTAACTTCAATCCAATCTCAGGTTCTCAGTCCAAGAATGACAGGGGATAAAATATCAATAGAATTAAGACCTTAACCAAGGAACTTGGTACTTAAACTGAATCATAGGTTCCATTTTTTTTTACGAATCACCTCAATGATACAACCTAAATGATTTCCATTAAAACCAATTAACCCCTTCTTCATCTGGCATTCATCATCCCCCTCACCTTAATGAACTCATTTTTTACCCTAGAGACTCTATTAATTTTTTCCAAGACATGTATCATTGTTCTAAGCACTGTGTATAAGCACTTATTCAAAGTGAACAGTGGGACTAAAGTAAACAGTAATGCTCCCAGCGTCTAAGGTCTCAGAGACTCACCATGGAATCCCAGATTCCCAAATTACTCCAGTTTCAAAAGATTTATATAGAATCCATTTTCATTGGCTCATTAAAACAATTACTTTTAATAATTAAAAGAAAATAAACGAGGCCCCTAGAATCAGAATTAAACTTTGAGTTCCAAGAGTTATGATCATAAGTCCACAAATATGTAACCCATATGAACTTTAGAAGTAGATCTTAAACCGAATTTCCATCAAATCACTAAATAAGAACACTCAACAATCATCCATTTTCATCAATGTCAGACTTAATGCAGTTCTTAACTATTAGCAAGGAAATTGTCTCAAGGAAAGACCCAATTGAGTACAGTGTAAACCCTAGAATTTTGAAAAAATTTATCCATTTTTTACCAAAAGTTTGAAATTGAAGTGGGAATTGATGGGCTTTCAATCTAGCATAGTTGAGAAAAGTCAATAATTGACCCCCTCCCCCACACTTAAAACCCAAATTTATCCCCAAAGTTGACTTCTAAATATGGAGAAGAACATTTAATCTATTATGTTTCAAAATCGATTTTCAATTAAGTAGATTGATAACTTGTATAAAGGGTCTTAATGAAGTTCAAAGATATTGTTTTCCATAGTGAATAAATAATCAACAGGTTCATTAGAAATTATATGCATTAACATTTATGTTTAGTGAAAAAAAATTTCAATTAAAATAGAAACAAGGAATGTGACTTATGGGTGCACAATTAATTGGGTGAAAGAAAGTTTAGAAAAATTTATTCAATTAGATATTCAATAAAGTAGAAAAAGTTCATGCTAAACACCCCAATATTAATCAGAATTAAAAGACTAGCATCATGTACCCCTCCACACTTAATTTCATGCAGTGAATGGGTTTTAAACAATGAATTTCAGTTCACAGCAACAAGCACATGCAGATTTTTAATTAAACTTAGTGACAAACAACAAAAGTTTTTTTTTATTATATGCAAGATATGCAGTAGATTTTCAGAAAATATGTAGCAGAATTTCCTATACAAGCAAAATTTTCCAAGCAAGAAAAACATGCAGCAGATTTTTTCTAAAGCATTAAAGAGTGGAAAAATGAAACAAAAAATAGCAGTAAGATACTTACCTGACTAAGTTTTCTATTACTCCTTCATCATGGGAATTCCACTCCTTAAATGACACAGTAGCATCATCCTAGAAACACAGAGTATGTAAACTGGGAACAAATATCTAGCAGAGACAGAGCATAAAAGTATCATTTTATTCAACACTAAACAACACAAAAATGAAAACAAAGAAAGATCATGGGTTGACTTCCAAGTAGCACTGATTTTAATGTCTTCATTTAGACTTTATTTAATCAAAATTTTTTATTTATTAACATAACAAAAACCATGGGTTGCCTCCCATGAACCGCTAGGTTTAATGTCCCCAGCCGGACTCACCTAACAACTAACCGTAGTCACTAGGTAGATGTGGTTTCCTTAATAGGAACCACCACATGTGTTTGGCCCAATTATTTTTAACAAAAAAATGAATTATGTGGGCTACAAGACTCAACACATTAATAACTGAATTCTCATATCCTAAAATAACCCCTAAGTAGCACCCTTTAATAGTAGTGGGTATAGTGTTGTCCACTTCTAGAATAAGTTCAGACATTTCAAGATTTGAATACTCATTATGGGATAACATAAATCTTGGTGCTTCAAAGGGTGTATCATTGACCTTAGAGCTATCTCTCTTAACCTCAACACTAACAGGTTCAAATTCAAGGGTGAAAATGGGTGAATACTGAATAGTAGGTTCAAGAAGAGATTAAATAGAGTGATGAAGAGAATCATGTACAATGAATCTCAAGTCAAATTCTCCCTCTAGACTACTATCAGTATCATGAGAAGTCTCAGAACCCTTCACAGGTGAAGATGGAAGTGATAGGAAGGGAAGAGAATTTATTTTATCAGTAACAGATTCCGGTATAACAATGTTATAAATCTCTTCCAAAATATCCTCATATTTTAACTCACATTGAACATCTACTGCTTCTATCAAATCATTTCTTCCTAGATCAAGTGTGTGTTCAACCTCAACTTTAAGTTCAAGTTCAAAAGGCTCACTTTCTAAAACCAAGTCAATTGGGTGTTACAATTCTATTTTAGGAGAAGAATTGTACAATTCAGTTTCAATAAATTCAGTTTCTAAAATGCTCAAATTAAGACAATTCTCTTCAAGTTGGTCAACACTGATTTCCAATTCATTACACAACATTTCAGAAAAGTCATTACTATGAGAATAGGGAAATGAAAACTCAACATTTAGTCTTTCTTCAAACATCATTCCTTCATCCTCATCATCAAACAACATTTCATAATTTATTGGGTTAACAGGTTCAAAATATGAAAGAGAAGTGTTTAGTTCAAGTTCAAAAATTTCAGATTTTATGTTTTCTAGCATAAGGTTCTCATCCAGATTACACCCAATATCAAGTTCAAGCTCAATGTTCATAATTTTAGAATTTTTTGGTGAATACTTTTTAACATTCAAATTTTCAGTTTCAAGTATATCTCCAACCCGAATGACTTCATTCTCAAATCTTCTAAAATAGTTATTTTTCTCCAATATAGGAATTACGAAGAGAACTAGACATTCATTTTCAATATGTTTCAATTTATATTCAAAATTGTCTAACTCAGAACATTAAAGTTCATTTTGGGATCTTTATTGTTATTCTATTTGTTTAATGAGTTGGTTATTTCTAGATTTAGTTCAACAGAGTCAGATTTTTCAAAGAGAATGGTTTGTTGCCCAATTTCACTATCACTTTCCTCTTCCACATGATTTTCAAATCTTTTAAAAACATTTTCTTTTTCTTTTTCTTTAAATTCTTCTTGTTCTTTAACCTTTTGTTGTAATTCCAAGAGCATGTTTTCCTATATTTTTAGTCTTTGATCTCGCTCTTGAGAATCTCTAAGTTGAATTTCATGGGTTTGAGTTAACCAATTGTTAATTAGTTCCACCCTAGCATCCAGTTTAGAATTAATTAGGTCAATTTTAGCTAGGGTGTCAGGACTTGGCTCAAGATATTAATCCTCTTCAATGAAAGAAGTCTGTTGTGGCTGGTTATAGGCACACTACGAGGAAGTATGTCCATAATCTCTAAAACAAACACAGTAAGGTCCCAGTTGATTCCAGTTATGATGTTATTCCATTTCCTTTAAACTAAAAACAAATGAGTTTAAACACACAAGGTTGCACAGTTGAGAAATTGTTTTTAAAAAAAACAACAAAAGTAGTTGATATAGTTCAAATAAGTTTTTTTTAAAATCAGATTTTTTAAAATGATTTTTTAAATATTTTTTATTGTTTTTTTTATTTTTAAAACCTTAGAATCTCAGTTCGTGCCTTCACCGGAAACGACGCCGAATTTTGAAGAGGCCTGAGGTATCACGACCCTCCAAATTACATTTATTACTCCTACACTAATATAGAAGTACATGGTCGATCCACAGAGAAGGGATATGATAATTCTAGGTTTTAATCAAAGATAGACTCCACTGTTGTCAATAGTGGAGGAAGTGATCATTTTTTTATATTTTTATTTTTTTAAAAGATGATGTGGAAATAGAATGATGAAGCAAGTATTTTTACATAGAAACTAAAATTTACACTAATTATGATAAAATAGAGAAATACAGTAAAATAGTATTAAGAAGAAAGATAAGGAACATCGATCAAAAAAGTACTCTAAAATTATAAACTACTCCTATGAATGGATGTTCTCTCCATAACTTACAATCGAATCACACCTCAAGAAAGACTGAAGAGTTTCCTTCTCCAGGAAACTTAACATACAGAGGATTAAGTCTTGGAGTTCACCACACAAAAACTTAATCAAAGTGAAAAATAGTTTTAAAGATAACATTTGGAAAAGAACTCTCCATAAATTTACAACATTAAGTTGTTAAAGATTTTAAAACTTAATTCAAGATCGACCTCACCGGTCGATATTGAAGTTTGAAATTGAAAACATCGAAGTGTGAATGATCAAAATATTAGAAACAGTTCAGTATCGCCAACTGATTCTAATTTCTTAATAATATAAGCTAATTAATGTTTATAGATCATAACCAGAAGGTTTCAAAAATACCAATCTAAGAAAATTAAACCTATGATCACTTTGATTATGGTTGTGAAAAAAAACCAAAAACAGAGTACAAAAAATTATGGACAGAGGAAAGAAGAACTCCCATAGCACAACTCTGCTTCAGGCTCCTTTATCTCCTGCTCTGCTATCTCCTGGGAGTCTCCACTTTCCAAAAATGGTGTGTCATGGAATCCAAATGAGTGTCCTTGGATCTTCTATACAATGTGTGTTCGTGGAATGAATGAGAGTCTTCCCCAGTCCCCCTCGAAATCTGCTACTTACTCTACTTTAAGTACCTGCTGTCTTCTACTGCTCGTCACCGAACATCTTCCACTAACTTTGAAAACCCTTCACAAATACACCACACAACATGCATTTTTTCGTGACATACACGTCGTACTAATTTTTCTCACCTAACTAACTCGGTATGAGTTAGTTGGAAGCATTTGGACGTGTTTTAGCCTCTTGAATGAACCTGCACATGTTAAAAACAAAATGAAATAATTAAAACTCAACAAAAGTAAATTAATATTTTACAGTTATTATTTTATGTTTACTGTTATTATACTTATTAAAAATTAATCTAAAGTTAATTAAGAAATAATTTAGATGGTAATTGTTATTACATATTAATTAATTATTAGTATTATATTTATTGATTTATTATTTAATCTTAAATTAAATGAAATTATTAAGTTCTTAATTTATTATCATTCATATATTTATTTTATTAATATAAGTATTATTAATACTTAGTTAACATTTCTTAATTAAATTATTAAATTAAACTAATATTAAAGACATCATTTAATAAAGAGTTAAATAAAATTACAACATAGTTTAATTAGTTATTTTAATTAGTTTAATATTTTGGATATTTAATTATTAATTATTAATTTATTATAACCATTTTTATTATTATATTTATTATCCATTTATTTGTTTGTTATTATATTTTTTAATTAATCTTATCTCCCCCCAAATCGCGGCGCACAGTAGGGGAGGGTTTGTTCTTCCTCCCGAAAGTTGCGGCGACCTCCTCCTCTGCTCCATTACAGCTCAGTTCAACCAGGTGCGGCACAAAAGGTACCCTTCTCCTAGCTCGACCTCGACTCTTCAAACCCTCCTAGCAGTGGGATTTGCGGCGTGACTCTAGGAGTAGCGCGACTCCTCACACAATGATATGTTTCAAATCCTCCAAGTCCAGCTGCTTCAGCAGAACTATCCTCACTTGCAGCTCATTCCCTCTGCTCGGTCTTAACTCCAATAGGCATCGTGGCTTCGACTTCCGGCATCATACCCCAACAGTGTTGGAATCTCAGATTGCTACTCCTCATGCAGTGCCACAACTTAGACTCCACAATAATAGACATACCTCTTACTCCAAGGCAGCGCAGTATCCCAGCTCAAATGGTACTGGCAGCAGCTTCAGCTCCTCGTAGCGGCTGACAACACCAGCTTCTTCGGCTTCTACGTGGCTTGGCTTCACGAGCGAAACTGGATTTTGATTTCTATGAATTATGGTTTGTTTTTGTTTGAAATTTGTAAAATTTATGGTTTGAATACTTTTTTTTGAGGATTGAAGATTGATGGTATTTGGATCAGATGGTGGTAATTCTCAATTTGAACAACTGATCAGGAAAATGAGACTTTCTCCTTTAATTGATGTCTAAAAAAATGCAGAACACCTAAAACTAATTAACTGCAATCATACAATTAAAATAATTAGAATTAAATAGAGTTATTAAATGACAAAGTTAATTAGTTAGATGCTAAAATGAAATTTAACATTAAAAACATATTATTTTATTAAACTTTAACTTAAACATATTTACTTAGCAGAATAATTGAATCGGTTAAAAATTAAAGTTAATCTATTTAAATAAACCAGAATTAAATGGTAAAGTCATAAATTAAAAACCGAATTAGATTGAAGCAAATAAAGATGACAACTAAATAATAAATATTTTAAAAGTTAATAAATAACACAAATTAATATTATCAAACTAGAAAGTAGATTAATATATATATAATAATTATATAGATTATATAAAAGGACTAAAAACACATATTTAATTATAAAAAATTATTAATTAAGAGAAGTAGTGATTAAATTACAGATTTGCCATTATTTATTAAAAAGTGTCAAAATAATTAATTAAATTGATAAAAATTAAATAAAAGATGTGGAAAAACTATGTAAAAATAGAGCCACATCACTTATGTTCACCAACTTCGTCCCAACATGCTGGTGTTATACATATTTTCCCATAAAGGGCTTCATATGGTGACATTTCGATGCTTGAGTAGAAACTGTTGTTGTAAAAGGACTCAATGAGAGGTAGATGTTCGTACCATCCTCTTTTGAAGTCCATAAAGCATGATCTCAACAAGTCTTCTAGTGTCTAGATAGTTCACTTAGATTTGCCATTAATTTTAGGATAATATATCATACTGATATTCAAATCAATGTTTAGATCATGTTGGAGACTTTTCCAAAACATGGAGAAGAATCTCTGATCTAGATCAGATATAATCAATAGTGGTACTCAATGAAGTTATACTACTACTCTGATGTATATCTGTGAAAGTCGATCTAGTGAGAAGTCATCTCAAATTGAGAAAAAGTGATAAATCTTTGTAAGATGATCCAAAACTACCCATGTGTAATTGTTTCCTCTAGATTTTTTTTAGAGGTCTGGTGATAAAGTCTATGGTGATGTTTTCCCATTTTTGTGTTGGTATGAGTTATTGTTTCATCAAACCCTTAGACTCTTTCCTTTCAGACTTCGATTGCTAACATATTGGGAACTTTGATGTATAATCAGCGGTCTACTTTTCCATATTGTCCAAAACATAGTTCTATCAGAGATCTCAATACATCTTTGTGATCCCTTGGTGAATAGAGAGGGTTTAGCTATGTGCATCACTGAAAATGTCACGAATGGTCCTAATAGGCCCCAATTCGGGACTACCCTAAGCCCTCCTCCCATAGGCCAGGGGTTGGTGACTAGAATTGAGTAGGAATATCTAAAAATGGGAGGCATTTCCCTATGTACCTATACATACACACACATCACCTTGTAAAAGTGCTGAAACTGAAAAAAAAAGTAAACAAATAGGCATACCACTAAGTTACCAACTGAGAGTATGAGATTAGAAAACTGAAATTAATGAGGTCCAAAATAAAAACCAAATAAAAAGGAAAGGTAAAAAAGCTACATGTCCCTGGAACTCCCCCACTAAAAACTCAACCTAAACGGTATGTACTGAAATAACTGTCTGATGCCGTAGAAGCATACCTCGTCTATCAGGTTGCTCTAAGAACCACCTAACCCTGGTCCAACAAGAAATCGATAAAAGCATCAATCATCTACATAAGACAAGACACATGCTTGAAAATATTTTTCTAGGGTGAGTAATAAAATACTGAGTAGGATACCCCAAAACAAGAAGTAAAAGACTACAAAGGAAATATACCTAAGAGGACATAGTCAGATCAACATAGGTATATGTCTATAAAACAGAGAAGAGGAACAACCATGTATACTTATAAAGGATTCCAACACTCAAGGTCTCCTCCACTACTATCTATATTGTTCCTCTCATAGTAGAGTCATTCTAGGAGATCTCAATCCTCGATCTATCTGAAAATAAGCACAATGAATAGTTCTACCAAAAGTATCTGAGAGAACACCTAGTCTTGATACGTCATGAAGTTTCCCTGAGACATCTTATATCTCTATGACATAGAGTCTCGATATCACAACCAAACATTAGTCACAAAATTCTGCTCGAGGCACACTCATTTTGGGAGAATGTAGTCCTCATGCTATGATGTCATCAACGACTCTCGTAAAGTGGTCCCGATAATTAGGGCCCCACCCAAATTGAAAACACTGCTCAATGTCAAGATATACATAGATGGGATTCTTCTTAGAGAATATTGAGAACCCAATCTGTATTAATCCACAATGTAAGGGATTATTCTCAGTGAAAACCGACAACCCTATCATTGGGGATCATAACATAGGGGTATCTCCACTGAGAATATTGAGAACCCTACCGATGCAGCCCACTGGATGGAGGATTAACACCTTGTGCTAGGAGGTCCCTTTAATTCACACAAAACTCCATAAGGGGTGATAGAGGATCAATCTAGACCTAAGGAGGGATGCTGTAACTGTATCCATGACTTGAAATCTATAATGGATTTCTATCTAGTGATGTGGACACAATTCTGCACTGAACACTTGAGGAATGAAAAAAGGGAAACATCACACCTACACTAGTCCAAACTAAAAACCCACCTAGTCATATCAAAATAACCTTATCGTCTCATGGTTCCCAACACTGTAAACGGCTCATCAAATGGACCTTTCATATAAAAGTTATGTCATTTTTTGTAAAAAGGGCCTAGTTAGATTCGGGTTTGACCCAACCCGGCCCGATTCGACTGACCTGACGTGACCCGATTCGGTCTAGGATGGTATGAACTGGCCCATTGTGTCGTGCGGTCCTGCCTTTTGGGCCGCTGGAGCAGCCTGGTTACTCCAGCTTAGTCCGTGTCAACCGGGCTGACTCAACTCTGCTAGACACGTCCCTCCTTACCACGCCTGCCCCTAGATCACATGGTCACCTGACTGTAGCCCATGATTCTCCTTAGTCAATGGGGCCAGACCTCATTTCCCACTGCTAGTCCACATGACTAGCACAAACCCGTGGCTCTGTTGTGACCTCCAATTCACTGTCACATGCCACTCTTGCAGTAGGTTCCCACCCCCAGACATTGAGCCTACGACCCTACTGATCGCCGCTTGCGGCTTGTGCACTGTGATCACTTCCATCAACATGGAATTTACTAGACTGAAATACTCCACCACCACCAGGCACCCTACTGATGGTATTACTGCTGGTACACTTGTCCTGACTGCACCACCAGGCCGATGCTGTTTCACACCATTTTCAGCACCGCTACCAGCAATCCATCTTCCATGGGTTTCCACCATTGCTGTGTTGCTCCGTTTTTCAAGAAGGTGGAACCATTGCGATACTCAAGTCACAACCTTTACTGATTTGGACTTCGATCCTTCTTGCCGTCACTCTAAGGGTTTAACCATGTTTGGAACCCCCTAGAAAAAATGCACCATGAACATGGAGGTTTTCCAATGAAGAATGCAAGGATGAGGATAAAAGAATTCACCAAGAACACCTACTGAATAAATGGATGCCATTTTCATTTCAGCCTTCGCTCATCCCACTAGAAAAATTGGGGAACAAAACAAATGTATTTACACAGACTATTATTCCATTAAAACCCCATAGCAGAATACCCATCCCGCTAGAATGATCAACCTATGAATCCACCTATTTGTAGGTTGGTCCATGTTCATCATCAGAAAGTAATAATGGGAAATAAATAACATAGAAATGACCCCTACATGAAGTTTGGATCGATCAATGAAGAGATTTCATCATCGTTGGTGATCCTTCCATGGGAGATCTCGATCTCCCATCTCATCACTGTTTGTCATTCACCAACAAGAGGTTTTGTGAAAACTTTTATTCTCCAGATCTTCCATAGAATTTCTCCAAGATCGTGAATCTAACCCTGTATCCTTGCAAAGATGTTAAATAAATAAAACATGTTTCATCATTGCCACATCTTTGTGTTGTAGCATCACCATGCTGTTTCATTTTTAAAAGAAAACATGATGCCCTATTGTGGCGTCGTATCATCTCTGTGACACTACGAAACACCAAAATAAGTAAAATAAAACTTTTAAGTTCATTTTATTCTACTTTAAAACATCTATGAATTAACTTTCACCATCAAATGATGTCATTAGATGTTATTCCCCGCCTAAGAAAATAAACCCTTACAAACTCAACTGTGACATCAGATTTCCAATCCGAGTTAATATTTATGAGTTTTTAGGATTTTAAAAATAAAACAATTTTACTTAATAATGTTATTTATGCTAATACCATTTTTGGGTTTTTCCACATATGATCCACTCTAACTAAAGTTTAGTCATGCCTTGGGTAAAGGCACTTCTTTAAGCTCAACAGTGCCCAATGATTTCTGATACATGAACCTATTTAGAATTTATTCCACTTTTTCAAGAAAATATCTCAAGCATGATATTAAACACTTAATATTTTTCATTGAAGTATTCTGGGAACACCATGCCTCAGAATCTCACGCCGTCTTAGTGCTCGATCATATAAATTTCTCAAAAATTTTCTAAAAATAAAATCAGGAAAAGCCAAGTCATTACATTCTCCCGACCGTACAGATTTACATGCCATAAATCTAAACTAAAGGATACCTAAACTAATGAGGGTACCGAGCATGAATATGAGCCTCATGACCCCATGTCTTCTCTTGGAGATTCTCTTGCTGCCACTAGACACACATAAGATGAATTTACCTCCCACAAAGGATCCACTCCTGTCGATCCTCAATTTATACAGGGTATTCTACAAAGGTCTCCCCATCATCAATGTCTAGCTCACCTCAGTCAATGATGTGTGATGGATCATGTACGTACCTCCTTAGCTGCAACACTTGAAAGATATCATGAACCCAATGCATCTGCGAGGATTGTTCTTGGTGGTACTCCACGTCAGCAACTCTGCTTGGAATCTAAAGAGGGCCAATGTATCTTGAAGATTACTTGTCACCCCAGCCAAATATCCTCAATAACCATTGAGGTATAACCCAAATGAACAAGTGGTCTCCCTCATCAAACTCTTAATGCCTCTGTATCTAGTCAGCATATGATTTCTATCAGATCTGTGCAGTCATCATTCACTCTTGGATGATCTGAACCTTCTCAGTAGTAGTCCGTACCAACTTTGTACTCATGAGTGATGACTCTCTTGGGGTTTTCCACCACAATGGTGACCTGAATGGTCACCCATACAAGGCCTCTAATGGTGTAATACTAATGGTGGAGTGGTAGTTGTTGTTATAAGAAAACTCCACCAGTGGTAGATGGTTCTCCCAACTATGACCAAAGTCTAGGATGCAAACAATTAACATGTCATCTAGAACCTGGATAGTCGTTTCCAACTGGTCATCTGTTTATGGATGAAATTTCATGCCCAAGTGAAACTGAGTCCCAAACATCTCTTTCACATAGAGGCATCCCAATATCTCTTCTGAGACCTACTAACAGATCGATAAGAAGTGGGCCTACTTGGTGAGTCAGTCAATAATCACACAAATGGTATCGTGTCCCCTTGACATTCATGGTAAACCTATCATGAAGCCCATTGATATCTCATCCCAATTCCACTCAAGCACCTCAAGAGGATGAGTCAAATCCACATGAACCTGGTTCTCCTCCTTCACTTGTTGACAAGTGAGGCATTGAGAAATGAACTCCTCCACCACCTTCTTCAGCCCCAGCTTCCAGAACTGATGTCAGAGGTCCCGATACGTCTTTTCCAATCCTTTATGTACCACTAATTGGGAAGTATGGAACTACCTCAATACTTTCTCATGAAACATCACTGGTAATACTATGCTTCCCCTGATGAGAAGAATGTGATCCCCACCTTTCAAATACCCATCAGGGGTATTACCTGTGGACATCTGAGCATGTAAAGTCTCACTATCGTTATCAGCACATTTTTCCTCTTTGAATCACTATAAGAGTGGAGGTGTAACAACCATCGAATGGAGGTAAGATGATCATCTCTATCCATAAAGGATAACTTTAATGAGGCCAATTACTTTGGCGCCTCGTTCAGTAACTAATAACTAGATCTCATGATGAGATCATCTACCACCACACCCCTCTTCCCTAAAGTATAGACTATCCTAAGTCATAGTTCTAGATAAAATCTGTCCATCACCTCTGTCTCAAGTTCAGGTCCTTTTGAGATAAGGCATACTTGGGACTCCTATGGTCAGGGTAGATGATAAATCTCTCATCCATCAGGTAGTGTTTCCACATATTCAATGCGAAGACTACTATTTCTATATCAAGATCATGGGTCACATAGTTATACTCATTTGGTCTCAACTGGCATGAACCATAGAAAATAACCACTTTTCTCTACATCAGGAGAAAACAATGTTTGGTCCCTGATGCATTGTAGTACTCTACACACTCGATTCCCTCCTCTAGAAAACTCAAGATTAGGGTGATCATAAAAATATATATCAATTGATTGAAGAGGTAATCAATCCTTGTTAGTGGATACTCATTATCCATGGTCACTTGGATGAAGCACCAGTAATCCACACATAACCTCAAACACTGGGTCTTACTAAGACCTTCCTCTGCAAGTCCTCTAACGGCATCCTCAGCTCACAAAGCTCTACGGAATCCATCCGATGTGATGATGCATATATCAATTCCATTTGCTGTGTAAAATAGTAAGTAAGTATATCTTTTTATGGGGAGGTAATCCTAGAACATCTTCAAGGAAGACGTCCTCATACTCTTCCACTACTGTTGGAAACATAAAAACTCTTAAAATATATTACTCTGATGGTAAGGGTAGATGAATCATGAGTGATTGGCTGTACACTCCTATTTACGAGTCCATCCCGTGTTACAAGGGTTTCCTTTTTAACTGACTAAGGAAACCCCCATTCCATCTCTACAACCATACCACACCCTTTTCCTAAAATATTTAATTTGAGCATGGACTATCGATAACCAATCCATACCAAGAATGACGTCGTAAGGCCTCAATGCTACCACGAAGATCTTCCAATTGAAACTATCACCTCAAGGGTCAGAGAACACAGTCGGTATAGGTGTGATTGTTGAGTCTCATCCCATAGGTATCTACATATGTAAGGGTCAAGTTAATGTTTTAAATGGAAAATCTAGGTCTCGAGAAATATTTGTGATAAGGAAAGAACGACTAGCACATGTGTCTATTAATATGAAAACTAAGATTTGACACAGACTGTACATCAAATCATTTGTGGAGCCCTTAGGTCATACACCCTGATTGTTTGCAACTATCCCCTCCCTTTTCCTCCAACTCCCTGAGCTGGGTGTGGACCAATTAGGGGTGGTGGTGGTAACATATTGAAATGTAAACCACATCCAATTGCTTTCCCAGCTCCTCTTCCACATCTTTTTTCCCTATAGATCCATCTATTCCTATCACCTTCTCTACCTCACGGGACACCACACTATTTCCATTACAGTAGTACGATGGGTTATAAAACCTCTAGTTAGATAATCTATGCTTTTGTATGAAAATATTTTCCTCTCTCCAGGATGACTGGGTTCACCCTATGACCCTTGAGCATAGATCCATTATCGGGGGTCCTCCTCTTAGAATGTATCACACATCTAATCTCTAATACTACCATCAGTTTCCCACTCTCGAGGTCTATACCCCTGCTTTCCCACAGTTGACATTCAATGGCTATATCTGCTCAATCAAGAGACTTTCAACCACAAAGGTTTTCTCTATCACCCTAACATAAGTAGGAATGCGTAGAGGAATAAATATGGCTCAGATGTCCCTAAAAACATATTGATTGAAGGTCCAAGCCCTAAATCACTAGTCATGTGTCAAATTCATCGAGTACCTAGAAAGATCAATTTGCTTCAATGAATACTCAGACATTGACTTATCATCTTTCCAGAGCTGTAGAAGTTCTTGGGCATGCATATCCCTTAGCTTTTAGGGTGATAACTCCTTCCCTAAAAAAGTTTCTCAAACTCTATCCACAAAAGAGTCATCTCATCATAATATTGGTTAATCTAAACCCTGCCATATCACTACCAAGACATGTAGAAGACTCACTACTAAGACCACCATCTGATCTACTCGTTCCTTGACTGGATGGAAAACTCAGTCACTACCTCAAACCAGTGCTCAGTCTCCTGAGAGTTGGGATCACCTCAGAACCTGAGGGGTATCTTTTGCTGAAACTCGTCAAGTGCGCTTAGCTTAAAAATCTCATATGATGGTACTATGGGTACCATGTTCTACTCTACAAGTGGTGGTATAGCTGGTACACGTCCCAGAGGTGTTGTCTTTGGTACAAATCTCTGCACCGATATCTCATTACCCCGTGGATCATCCTCTTGATCTAGTGGTGGAATCTTGGCTAGCTGTATATGTGGAAGAATCTTGAATTAAAAAAAGATGTGCCATGGTAAATAGAGTATAAATAGTGAGATTACTAAATAAGGATATGGAAAACACAACACATTCCTATATGATGCATGAACCATAATTTTTCCCCTGAAACTAGTTTTTTCGTATACTGAGTCGAAAAACAGAATTTAGGGTCCTGGTGTATGGATATATCATCCACCACACCAACATTGAATTACTTGACCTAAAATCCAAGCTCAGAACATTTAACACTCTTTCCCTAAACCAAAACACATAGAATATTTTTCCTTAAGATAGAACTGATCTCCAGTGATACCACTCTATTACGAACCATCCTAGAGGGACCATGTCGTGACTATCCCAATCCCACCTCCCATAGGCTATGGGATAGAAACTACTACCATGTAGGAATCTCCAAAAATGGGAGCCATTTTTTTATGTACATATACATATGCACAAGTCTCTAAGAAAAAGTACTTAAAATGAAAACACAAAGTAAGAAAAAAAGCATACCACTAAGATACCAATAGAGAGTATGAAAGTAGAAAACTTAAAGTAAATAGAGAAAAAATACAAGCCTAATAAAAAATGAAAAGGAAAAAGGTAAAATTCCTTGGAACTCCTTTATAGAAAACCATACCTAAAGGGTAGGTACAAAAACAACTCGTTGAAGCCGCACAAGCAGAACTCGTCTATTAGGTGATTCTAAGCACCACATAGCCCCGGTACACCAAGGAATATATCAAAGCGTCAATCTTCTATACAAGACATGTAAAGTGTAGGAAAATACTATTCAGTGGTGAGTAAAACACTACTCAGTAGGACACCCCGAATCATGAAGTAAAAGACCACAATGGAAACATCAATAAAGGGATTATATATGAAAATTATAACTGTTTTTAGGAAACTTTGAAAAATTTATTAAGGTCTCATAAAATTATATTAAGATAATAAGCCAAAAATATTAATTTGTGAATAAATTTAATGAAAATTAATTTTCTTTTAAAGTATTAATCATACAATTTTAATTAAATATTTATGACTAATAAAAATAGAAAAACCGAATTAATAACTTTTAAAACACTTAATTGCTTAGACTATGATATAATTATATCATAATTTCATATATAATATGCATAAATTTTATTTATACTTTAATGGGTGTGGTTACTATTTATTTGGATAGTTTACTATTCACAAGGTTCATATTACTATTCCTAAGGTGAAGTTACTATTTTATTAGTATAGGTTCCTTAACTTCTAGAAATACATATTATTCATTTATTATTTATTAAAAAAGTAATAATTGGATTTTCTATGTGATTTTATATTTTTTATAAATTATGAAATTATTATAAGAAGGGAATTTCCATTGATAAAATTTTGGATTTTTACACATCCTATCTTGGAACCGGTGTACAAGTCAAACAAAGTAATAACAGAAAAATAAAGATATATCCTTTGACTTATGGTGAATCATATAATCCCTTAAATCCAAATTGATTAAAATATAGAGGGATTTATAATAGAGGAGGTGTTTCCAGTGGATTTTTTAGTAGATACAAAGGTGAATGAAGCATATGAAAGGAGTAATTTGGACAAGAATTCATCTTGTTAGGATTTCAATCAATATGAATTATTTATCAACTCTCCAATTACTGAATATTTGAATAATCTCAAATGTATCTACTAATAAAAGATAAAGAATAAAAAATATCTAGGTCTAAGTCTTAGGAGACCCCATATATTTTATTCATCTTCTAACCTTATAAAGTACATCACAATACTAAGGGTCAAACTAGAAGAACTCTAAATGCATACCTCCATGTAATAGTGAAGTATATAAAATTTTGATAGAATAATATCTGGTCGATTAGATCACATAAACCCCAAAATTCTATAGTCCAGGGATACTCATAGTATTTTCTAGCTATGGATTGTTGAAATATAGCCCCTCATTAGAGGAAAAACATAATACTATATTATTTTCTATTTATTTTTCCATTTTCATATTTTCAATAAAATTTATTAGGATTATTCTATTTTATATAGGTTTTACCCATATTAGAATAAGCCGAGGATTATATCCCTGATATGTAGAAAAATAAAGGAATGATCTGAATTTGAACTTATTAGATTAAAAATCATGGTTCTACCTATCCTTTTACATTATTTAATAGACATTTGATTGATACAATTTTGATTCTTATCTACTAGAAAATAAATAGGCTATGATGAATAAGTGTGGTTGAGGGGTTTCAATGATTTTTAGTGTTTTATTTAAATTAGTTTGAGGAAATTTTTTGTATTATGTATATATATATATATATATAATATTATGGTAGTTTTTATTATGTTTTTATACATTCATTTTTTTTAAAAAAATTAACAAAATAAACCAAAAATAAAAAACACACATTAGTAATTTATCTCCATATAAACACTATAAATTCCACACATGTATAGTTTTTGAATATTTCAAACATTCATTGATATTAATTCTTCCCTAAATTGTTTTAATAATTTGTTAGAATTGAATCATGTCACTACTTATTTACTTGTTAAACATAACTGATTGATGAGTGAGTTTCACCTAATAATTCAGGAAATTATTTATCTTAGTATATGGAAATGGGGTGTGATTGAATAAATTTATACGGAATCATAATTATAACATGTGGGGTACTATAAAATTTAAATTAATTTAAGGTAACTATCCCTATATGAAAAAGGATACCTAAGGGATACAATTGAAATGAAATTGATATAAGTATAGTGAATCTAGAGTGAAATGGGAAATTGGGATCCCATGGTGAATCTCATAAACATTTGGCACATTGAGTGTGAGTTAAATCCACCAGTATATAGTCATTATGTTCCTTTTCATAGTTATCTGAATATAAATGCCTTATAAAAATTGAAAAAAAATTAAAAAATAACATGTTTCTAATAGTGAAAAAATAATTCATTAATGTATATTGAATATTGAACTTAAATATAGAATGGGTAAATTCACTTATAAAAAATCATTTTAGTTGTATTTATAAAATGGAAAATCTAACTCCAGTTTAAGAAAGTTTGTTGAAATAGTGGTGGTATTCATTCCAAAAGTTATAAAATAAGATCTAAAGATGGAAGAATGTCCTTTAATTTTTATTATTGATAAATAAAATTCTATGATAAAATCAACAGAGTGAAATATTTTATGTTTGGGGAGTGACATGAGACAAAATTTCTTACACTTTTATTGTGTTTTCATTAAAAATTACCCCTATTTTAACTAAAATCCTAGTTAATAATTTCTTATTTAGATTTAATGGAATTATTAACATACAAACTGTATTATGATGTTTATTGACTTATAAATTATTGGAAATAATTGGTTATGAAATTTTTTGATATTACATTTAATGTTTGACACCTTTATTCAATCTTTACTTATTTTATTAAATAAATTTATATTTTTTAGATTTATTTGTTTTAACATTATTAAATTAATTTAATATACACAAATTAATTTTAGTAAATAATTGATAATTTTTGACAGTGAAATTTTAAAATTGATTATTAAAAATTTATTTTAAAAAATGTACATAGAAAAATTGGTCGTGTTTTATAAAAAATGATTATATTTTTTTCTGATTTGGAATTTTTTAGATTTTATTTGGAATTATATTATGTTGGGAAAAATAATTTTTATGTTTTTGAGAATTATTCAATTGAAATTAATCAGAAGATTTTTTCACTAAAAAATGATGTGTATTTGATTTGAATATTAAAATTTGGAAAGGATTGTTATAGGAACCCACCCAATGAGGCCTAAATTTCTAGTGGTAGTCTGAGTATGAATCCAACATCCCTCCTCCAAAAGGATAGGGGATGGTGAAAGGTGTTGAGTAGGATTATCACACTCATGGAAGGCCTTAGACTAAGATACCTATATGCACACAAACATCTCCCATCCTTAAACACCATGATGAATGATAAAATAAAATGTATAACCAAGGAATGAATACAACTATATACCAAAATAAGAGCATGAAAAAAGTAATGGAGAGTATAAATATGCAAATACATCACTACCAAAATCTATAAAAGTTTCCAACTGGATATATAAAAGCTAAATACTATCAAATTAAATACCTTTCATAGACCACTGTGTATTTTAATTAACTATTTATGTTTCCTTTTGGTTAACCTAGAAACTCATACCATAGCCCATCATCTTTATAAGACATGGCATGTGGGTGTTGACCCATTAAGGGGTGAGTATTAAAATGCTTTTTATGACACCCCAGAATCAAAAAACATAAAGCATCAAGAAATATGTATGCACATAAATATAATGTTGTGCCCCACAGAATATGAGACATATTAATAATAATTTAGATGTACACAATATAGAAACTATGTACAAAGTTAATGTTAAAACTGATTTGATATACTATGATTCTTCCTGATGTTTCATTTTAATAATCATCTTGGAGAACTCAATCCCTAACTCTGATAATGGCGATGGATCTCATCTATGCAGTAATGATCATCGAACGTCACCATGAATAAGTGAATACTAAAACATCGAAGTAATTGATACATATATAGATGATCTATCCTAGGGAATGTAGGTTATAAAAGATCCTCACTGGAATAACCCCTAACTAGGGGTAAATTCCTAGGTATGGTTGTCACACTGATTCCTAATACACCACCTATAGAGGATGTTATAATAAAGGATCCACCATGGGACACAAAAAGGGATTCATAAAACTATATCTATGATTGATCCCATATATGGGATCAAAACATATTCATAGGACATGATGCATCACTCTACCCTTATGGGTATGAAATGAGGGAATTTACACTAAAAAAATAGACTACACAGAAGAGAACAAGGTCCTAAAACCACCTGATGAAAGTACACAATATTAATTGGGTTATGACTTGTCTTACTTTCCCTGTGTTAGCTCATGTATTCCGGCACGGTAACATTTACATTGGGAAATTCCCATATACTTTGTACATGACCATTTAACAACCCAAACCTAGGTACCTGGCTGTGTACGAGTACCAAGATATGTCTATGTACACTGATCATGCCTGTGTACCTAGATATTTCCAAGTAGTGGGTCTTACTTATGTTCATGGTCATGATTGTGTACCTAGATACCTCCAGGGTACATTCCAAGTCATCATGCACTGGTGAAATAACATGTGGTGGGATCTATATGACATGTGATATTTAATTACAATGAAACCATAGCCACTATAGCCAATATACTACAGGGTGTGTGTCCTTATGAAAACATGGAACTTAATCCGGATTTATCTAGAAACCTCTGTTTTTATATATTGTTTCACCCACACATCTGACTTCTTCAATCATACTTCCAATATCATTATAGAATCAAGATCTAATAATGAAAAATCCATACCATCAACGGTGGATAGATTATATCCAACCAATACAATTAAGAATTAATCCTGATTGCACCAAACCATTATAAAATTAAATAAAATGATACATGGTCTCCCAATACGATCGAAAATCCTTTTTTAAATTCAATATTTTCTTCCATACCATAATCCCAAAATCTAAACCTATGATATGAATTAGTTGTTCAGAAGATAAATTACTCAATGATCACTTACTGATTATTTTTGAAGACATCGACCAAATGGGATACCAATGATGAATACACAAAGAATGGGGGGGGGGGTTACACAACTCACAATAGGATAAATTGATGTCCGATATATTTTTTTGGTTAGAATAAATCCATTTCCATATGATTGATGAATGAATAAATAATAATATGGATCAATAAAATGTATATCTATTCATAATTTATATTTATATAAATAAATGCATAAAATTAAATAGTATAAACATGAATCAATTTGATAATATGATTGACTGAAATTCAATATAAGTTAAACATCATAGAGATTAAACACAAAAAATACGCTACTTATATATAGGATAGATCATTGATGATGAATGACTCCACATAATTTTCATTGGCGAGATCGATGAGATTTATGAACACACTGATAAACTAGAACCTATATTTGAAAATATTATTTATAGTCTTCCAAATCCCAATAAGGAAAAACATATTTTTCTGGCTTAGTGTGACAACAAAACATCCTTATACAGTCGATTAAGAAACCAAAAACTAGATAATATTTTGATCAACTGCTTGTTCTATTTCGACCCATCTAATATGGTCAATGAACCACAGCTAAAAATATGGAAAATGGAGATAATGAATACACTATTAAACCATCAACAATTATACCTCTATACTAGGATGTATTCAACCATTACTACCTTGTGGGAATCAACCACATCTCCTCCTATTTATAGTTAACCATTCTATGTGACCACATGAATTTCTCTATGGTTGAAAAAACCCTCAATCGATAACCACAAGAATATGAAATAAATATTTTCCACTTCTTATGTACCATACAAGGTTTCTGATGCTAAAATAGATTAGATTATTTCTCATAAAATCTAGTAAACCCAGTTCCCAATTCACCCTATATAAGAATCTCTACATAATCCTTCCATACTTGAGGAAGATCACTCATGATTTCAAAAACCTATATTGAATAAGTACTGATGTTTAGTGACCATAATAAAGCTCATTGGAAGTGGAGGACAAATGATGTACCAACTAGTCGAATATAGAAATAAACTATTGAACTTGGTCCCTATTGAATCTTGAAAAGTGAAGAAAGTGAATATCCTGATGAAATCAAATACCAAATGTATATTGAAATAGTGTGGTAAATTTTGATGTTTAGACAATTAAATCAAACTCATTTTACCATAATTATCATATAAAATAATAAAACAAATAGAGATGATATTTAGCATCGACGAAGAACTGGGGCTGACGTAGAGAATAAAATGAAGGTTTCCATATCACTTGTTCTATGATTGATATTAGCAATCCAAATGAAAAATGAATCATATAGATTTGAAATCAGTGTTGAGGGAGGAAAATGTCATTCTGATCAGGACACCATTCAAAACTTGATGACTCTAAGGTTCCTCCAATTCCATGCTTGAATCTGACTTGATGATGCTATAACCTTATTAAATACAAAACCTTGATTAAGGAGTTTTTTATTTTTATTCTTGTACCTATAAATATATGATTTAAAATTATTGGTAACTCTAATTTACCTAGTGAACCAACTATGGATCTGAATAACACCACACACCCACCTTTTTAGAAATGTAGTAAGACATGCTTTGACTATAAACCGAAGTCACAACATCATCCAGCACCCACCTTACATCATTGAAAACAAGAATTTTCAAGACCATAATACCAAGTACAAATAAAATTGAAAAACATCAAATTTAATGTTTTTGAAACCTATCCATGATCTTTAAAAGAATCCTCTATATTTCACTATTTTTAAAACTAAATTCAGTGACATAAAACCTCATTCTAAGCCATTACCATCACTTTTTATACCAAATTCTAGTGAGATAGTCTATATCTTAATATGAATGTCCCGAAAAATAGAGGAAAATTATAATTTCAATGAAACCTAGATGATGATTTAATACCAACAACCTAAAACATGAATCATCTCTCCAAATACTCATGTAATTCTTGGGGAACACTCATATTCTATAGTTTTTTAAATATAGTGAATAACATCCACTATGATCATTCTATAAGTATTATAGGTGAATCATGGGAAGTATATTTTTTCAAGCAAATAAATCTTGTCCTTTAGCCATGAAACATGGAGGAAATTTGAAAAAATAAAAGTATATTGGATTTTATTACACTAATTTTTACTATATGAATAATTTAAATTTATTATAAAATAAATCTCTAATACTCATTTTGTTGGGTATTTAGAATCTATCAACATTATATTACATCTTACTATATTTTTGTATATATATTAATTTAATTCCATTATATTATCAATTAATAATGTTGTTTATATCTTATTCCTCAATTTCATTAAGTTTATCACACTAGTAAAATCCATGTTATCTTAAACTTAACTATCATGGATAACTAACACATTATATGTAGTTCTAGGGGAATAAGAGTAGTGATCTTGAATTAATTTATTTAATTCTTAATATATATCCTATATGATTATACTATGGTAGTATAAGGCCCCAACCTTAAACATTACTTAATATTGAATTAAATTAATAATTCCCATTCAGGATCTTTTCAGGTTTAGAGTTTTAGAGAATTAGATCATAACTATTACATCTCAAAAGATTACACGATAAACACTTCTACAAAGTTTCCTTTTTTCTACAAAACATAAAATCTAAAAAAAAGAGTCATGTATAATTCCATGTTTAAGACAACATGACCTTTCCTTGATCTCATCCTTGACCCTATTACACATTATGTCTTGTGAAAAAAATTTCAAAAAAACTTTGGATGAGCATAAAAAGCTCAGTAAGGGATACACAAAGAACGAAAACTGTTAGTTTTTAAAAAAAAGAAGTAAACCATGAATACTTTATCAAAGTAATACTTTTCACCTATAAGAAGTAGTAAATACTCCTCACTGAATAAAAGATCATTACTTACCCATTTGTAACCAAACGATTACTATAAAACCCATATAAAGAACACATAACATATAAAGGTTACTTGGGACATAAACATACTTCAATGGAATAACCATATGGCCAACTTCCACACATATCACTAAATGGAATAGCCATATGGATGACTTCCATACCCAATGCATTGGAGGTTATAATGTAACCACCCTTCCTCATATTCACAACACCACCCGTTATATGGTTTATCACATAACCACCCGTCAAATGTCCAATTACCATTATAAAATCATAAGACATAAAACAAATATAATGGAAAGAAAAAATTTCCACATTTCGATCACAATATATCACTTAAATATATTGACATAAAAATCCATTATAAAAACCATCCTCAATACAAAAATACATAAAAGAGTGTATGATATTTTTTTCATTTTAAAAACATTACGGCTTGTTGAGGAAGCCAAGGACCAAATAATACTCGCAGTGGCAGAAAAGGTCGTTGTTATTGGGTACGTTAAAATAAACATTTATTTTTGTCATTTAGTCAAAAAATTCGTAGAAAAAGATTCCCTTTGAATGAAATAAAAATTCAAAGGTGTTTTATACAGCGTATAAAATAAAGTCTTGTATTAGAACAAAATATGCTTCAATGAAAGGAGATTGAGATGAAGTCCCTTACCTCGTGTCCGACTTCACTCGATCACTCTTTAATCTCCTAAATAATAAACTAGTGTTAATTTTTACTTGCTTAAGAACCTTTTCAGAGCTTATTATTCCTTTTATATCACTTATTTACATGTTATAAACATTATGTAATCATTTAAGTTAATAATGTTCGTTTTGTCGATATTTGGTTCTTAAGTCAAAAATGGACTACTTACAATTACATGTTTTTCATGTGGTAAAAGGTTCATTATTTCCCAAATGATATTCATGATTTGGATATCATATATATATCTTATATATCTAGTATATACATGCATTTATAATAGTATATAACATTTAGAGGTAATAAATGAAATGCACCGTTCATGGAGACGGTAAGCTGTACGTACGCATGAACACTACTTTCATTTCTATTTCATATTTAATGGAGTGAAATCATAATGATATAAAGGTATATTATAATTCCAGTATAATTTCATATATAATATCATTAAATCCATCCTTTATACGTCCCACATATGGCATTAACGAATCAAATCACTTTGAGGGGGCGGTAGTCCGCACTTCCTAAAATTAAATTATCGTGTTTACCCATAATGGAAACCATAAAGGTATGCCATAAATGAAAAATACATAAGCATAAGGAAAACATAAACATAATATATATCATATATAAAAAGAGTGACATCTTAATGGCCACCATGAAAGGTGTTAAAAGAATATTGAATAATCATCGTTTCGTGAGGCAGAAATTCGCCAACCACAGAAACAGTATGTTCATTAACCATTAGAAGGAGGGGTGTGTAAGTGTAAATCAAATAATTCTCATAAAAACATCCTAGTATATTTAAGATACTGGTGTTTTTACAAAAGTAAGGAATAAAAAGAGTTTAGGGGGATGTAGAAGCAAAATAAAACAAAAGAACACAGGTGAAGACATTACCTTTAAATCGGGTAACTCCTCTTGGTTTGAACAAAAGGGGTTTCTTGAAGAGCTTTATGCCTAATGCAAGGATTCTAGGATGAGTAGAAGGACGTGGAGAGATAAAATGAGCAGATCGTGGCTGAGCCAAAGGATTTAGAGGTGTGGGTAAGGTGGTAGAGGTGAGGGCCTTTTATAAGAGGAGAGGAGGGACACTCTAGGAAAGTTATAAAATGTTACTTTATTATATAATGAGTTTCGGATTTTAAAGGTACCGAAATTATATATTTCGAGGATAAGGTGATAAGAGTTCTAAATCCACCCATCCAATAGGTTTTTGAGAAGTTTAGGTCTTAGATTTTGCATTATCTTTTTATTTTATTTAAATCATTATGTAATGAGGTAATCACTGCATCATCATGGTGTCATAAATAATTTAAATTATTTAAAGTATAAAAATTACAAAAAAATATCACGAGGTAGGAAATATTTTTATCTTTCCAATGAATATTTATATTAAAAAATATGACTTGTATAACCCCTTGTAAAAATTGTTTTATTAAAACAATACATGTTTGTGACATTTTTATTTTAACTTTAAATAAAAAGTTATTAATGTCATTTTCTTACCTAAGTAGCTTCATGGGGTCCCCAAGTTGACCCATGGATTTTCTTGGTCGGCCATGACACATAAAAAAAGGTTAGGACATGTGTCAAGGTAATTTCATATTATTAAAACCTTATTTTTACATTAAATTACACTAATTACATCTAATCGAGATTAATAAAACTTAAAAGTTACTATTCACCAAAAAGTTATTTTGATCCCATTGAACCAGATTTTAATTATTAATGACAACCATTTATGTCGGTTTTTTAAAATTCAATTCACAGAAGTGGTAAAGTTTAATTTAAATGGAAAATTAGTTTTTTAACTACCACTTAGTGGTTTCACTATTCATCAAAAATTGATGTTTTTCAGAAAAATACGAAAAATTCACCCTAAGCTATATTTGATATTCCAAATTCAAAAATGATGTCTATTTTACCAATTTCAAAACATATAAGTTGAATTAATTAATTTAATAATTAATTCCCGCTATCAAAACAAATAGCGTATTTTTAAGACGAAATATCTATCAAAAGATTGCCACTTCTTTAAGTCCAATTTCAAAGTGAAATTAATTCCAATGACCACCATTGGATTAAATGGTAAAAATATATTCTAATTTCACTTTAAATCAAATTCAAAATATAATCTAATAATGTAAATAAATTATATTAAAAATAGCTTTTGAATTAAAATACAACATTTTTCACTATTCATTAAAAAATGAACTTTATCGGAAAAATACCAAAAATTTACAAAAAGTAAAATTTAATGTCCCGATTCTAAAGAAAAATTTTATTTGGTCCAATAAAAAGTATAAGAGTGACCAAAACTATATTTAAAGAGGGTTCTCCATCAAAAGGTGATAAGTCGACCACTTAGTGAATATTAGAGTATGTATGCCAAAAATTGAATTCCTTTCTTATTTTAAGACTTTATCTTTTATTGGATACATGTAAAAACATTTAAAAAACATATATAATCATATTTTTATTATTTCTATTCATTCCCTCTAATACAACAGCTATGTGTTAACTACCTTTTAAAATAATTTTATTATATTACTAGTGTGCAACGTAAGATTTCAAAGAAACTCGTTGTTGCGTATCGAGTATGCTATCAAACATAGAAACCCCTTTAAAGTAAAATTAATATTTAATTCAAAAATATTAATAAATATGAAAATGTATTATTCTTTATTTTCCTGCGATGTTACATCCTTCCCCCCTTTTGAGAATTGCGTCCTCGCAATTTTATTCACTTATCAAAATAAGTGGGGGTATTTATCCCTCATATCATTTTCAAATACCCACATTGCCTCTTCAACCATATGGTTTTTCCACAAAACCTTTACCTGGTGAATTACCTTATTCCGCAACACTTGCTCTCTACGGTCAAGAATCTGGATTGGTTGTTCTTCATAAGAGAGATTCTCTTCCAACTGAACCACCTATGGGCTCAAAACATGAGATGGATCTGGCATATACTTTCTCATCATCGAAACATGAAAAACATTGTGTACCTAGGACTCACTTGGAGGTAAAGCCACTCAGTAAGCAACAGATCCAACTCTCTCCAGAATTTCATATGGTCCAATCAACCTTGGACTCAACTTTCCTTTGTTACCAATTTGCATCACACTTTTCCATGGTGAAACATTAAGAGAAATATGATCACCAACCTCGAAAGATAGATCCTTCTTCCAGTTATCCGCATAACGTTTCTGCCTTTTCTGAGCTGTTCTCATGTGTTTCTGTATCAAGTAAACTATTTATGCCATCTCTTCTACCAATTCTGGTCTCATCAGCTTCCTTTCCACTACTTCATCGCAAAAAGATGGAGTTCAACACCGCTTACCATATAATGCCTCAAATGGAGCCATCTGTATACTAGAATGAAAACTGTTATTATATGAAAATTAAACCAAAGAAAGATGTTCGTACCAAATTCCCTGATAATCCATCGAGAAAGCACATATAATATCCTCCAAGCTCTAAATTGTTCGTTCTGACTTCCCATCTGATTGAGGATGAAAAGCTGTACTAAAATTTAATTCAGTACCCAATGACTTCTAAAGGTCTTTCCAAAAGATAGAAGTAAACCTGGGATCATGATCAGATACAATGGAGAGGGGAACTCCTTGAAACCTGATTAACTCTTTAACATACAACCGAGCAAGTTGATCTGGAGACAAAGTATCTCGAATAGGATGGAAATGAGTAGATTTCTTCAATCGATCAACAATAACCCAGTTTTCATTATTACATCGAGATGTCTTTGGTAATCCCACAATGAAATCCATGGATATATTTTCCCATTTCCACTCTGGCATTGGTAATGACTGCATAATCCCTTTTGGTAACTGATGCACTTCTTTAACCTGTTGATAAGTCAAACACTTCACAGTAAAATCAGCAATATCTCTTTTCATTCCATCCCACCTGTAATACTCCCACAGATCTCTGTACATCTTAGTACTACCAGGATGAACTGAAAACGGGGAACTATGAGCCTCACATAACAACTCATTCTTCAACTGTGAATCACAAGGAACACATAATATATTCCCAAACCTCAAAACATAATCATTATCAATGTTAAATTCAGGAAAATTACCCTTCTGAACTAGCTCTACCTTTTTCTGCAACCCATTGTCTTCTTCTGCGCTTGCTAAATTCTGTCTGATAGAGATGGTCTCATTGACACCTGAAACAAAAAAAAAAAGAAATCTTGCACCAACAACTTCTATGCCAAGGTTCATCAAATCCTTAACCAAAGGATCATGTTCCAAATGTAACATGTTTAATGAAGAATTACTTTTTCGACTCAAAGCATCAACCACTATATTTTCTTTTCCCAGATGGTATTAAATTGTACTATCATAATCCTTGATTAATTGCAGCCATCTCCTCTTTCTCATATTTAATTATTTCTGAGTGAATATATACTTTAAACTTTTCTGATCAGTATATATTTCACACTTTACTTCATACAAATGATTCCTCCAAATTTTTAGAGCAAAAACAAGAGCATCTATTTCCAAATCATGTGTAGGGTAATTTACCTCATGAATTTTCAATGGATGTGAATCATAAGCAATTACCTGATCATTCTACATAACGACACAACCAAGTTCCTTCAACGAAGCATCACTGTAGATAACAAAATAACCATTCCTGGAAAGAAGTACCCAAACTAGAGCATTCACCAATCTTCTTTTCAACTCCTGAAAACAATCATCACATTCTTTTGTCCAGATAAACTTAACACCCTTCTGAGTTAGCTTAGTCATTGGACTAGATAACCATGAAAAAATTTCAACAAACCTCTAGTTATAACCTACCAAACCAAGAAAACTACGGATCTCAGTTGCATTTGTGGGTCTTGGTCATTCTTCAAAAACTTCTGTTTTAGAAGGATCAACAGTTATGACATTTTTTGAAACAATGTGACCAAGGAAAGAAATTTGTTGTAACCAAAACTGACACTTGCTGAATTTTCCATACAGTTTCTTTTCTTTTAAGGTTTTAAAAATAACCCTTAAATGGCTTTCATGCTCCTATTTACTTTTAAAAAACACCAAAATATCATTAATGAAAACAACCAAAAACTTATCCAATAACTCATGGAAA
Organism: Viscum album; assembly: GCA_963277665.1. Classification (NCBI taxonomy): domain Eukaryota; kingdom Viridiplantae; phylum Streptophyta; class Magnoliopsida; order Santalales; family Viscaceae; genus Viscum; species Viscum album. The sequence continues at coordinate 1,401,107,507 of OY728148.1, read as the reverse complement.
ATTCTATTCATAAGGTCCATGAATACATCAGGTTCATTTGTTTACCCAAAAGGCATAACTAAAAATTCATAATGGCTATATCTAGTACGAAACACAGTCTTCGAAACATCTGCTTCTTTAAATTTCAACTGATGGTACCCTGACCTCAAGTCAATCTCTGAAAAATACTGAGCTCCCTAGAGATGATCAAACAAATCATCAATATGAGGCAAAGGATACTTGTTCTTAACAATGATGTTATTTAAGGCTCTATAATAAATGCAAAGTCTCATTTAACCATCTTTCTTTTTAACAAACAAGACAGGAGCAACCTATGGTGATGTGCTAGGTCGAATGAAACCTTTATCTAATAACTCCTGCAATTTCTCCTTTAACTCTAAAAGTCCAACTTGATCCATTAAATAAGGGGGTTTGGAAATTGGATTAGAATTAGGAACTAAGTCAACAAAAAATTCAACTTCCCGATCATGAATAAAACTAGGAAACTCATTGGGAAAAACATCAAGATACTCATTTACCACTGGCACATCATTAATCTGAATAGTTCCTTTATTTCCAACAATATGTGCAAGGTAACATTCATTTCCATCTTTTACTAGTTTCTCAACTTCCTGATATGTTATCAAAAGCAAGGATTCATTCTTGTAGACAAACTGAAAATATTTCTGAAAAGAAACCATTTTAGCTCTACAGTCAATCTTAGAATGATAAAAAAAATCCAATCCATTCCCAAAATAACATCAAACTCTACTAGAGGAAAAAAATAAGGTTTGCAGGTAGATTATTTCCACACACAAGGATAAGAAGGTTCTTATAATTTCTTTTTGTCTCAATGTTTCCTCTAGCTGTTTTTACCATAAGTTCAGGATTCATATCTTGAGATGGAATTCCCAACTTACTAGAAAACTTCTCAGAAATGAAAGAATGTGTAGACCCTGAATCAAAAAACACATTGGCATAATCTGAACAAATAAATAGTGTACCTGATAGTACTTCATTCGATGACCCAACATCTGCTGAAGTAGTTGAAAAGGATTTCACCACCCCTTTCGGCTTGTAGTCTGGATGATTTCCCCCAGTTGAGTTCTTCATTAGACACTCATTTTCATAATGACCCATTTCATTACACTTAAAACATCTTACCACTAGTTTTTCATTGCTTGCTTGATCATCTTTCTTACAGTTACAAGCAATATTTCTAGACTTACCACACCGAAATCACTTTACACACTTGGATAAACATTATCCAGGATGCATTTTACCACCCTTCTCACAGGATGGATATTTGGTTTTCCTACCTCATTGCTTCTTTGATGAATTCATCCCCTTTGCCTGCCAACTGGACCTCTTATTCCGTTATTTTTCAAAGAACACCTGATCATCAGCAAACTCCATTTCCACCTTCTCCACACATCGAAAAAGTTTTTCATAACTTTTGAACTCACGAGATGATAAATCCCTTCAATACTTTGGCTTCATCTTTGGGTAAAAACGGTTTATTTTACTATCAAGATCTCATATTAAATTTGGAGAATACCTTTCCATTCGAGTGAACTTTGCTTCATAAGTAGCCACTGATTCATCCTCCTACCTCAATTCTCGGAATTGTTTTTCCATCCTAAGACAAACCACATTAGGAAAATATTTCTCAAGAAACACACCTTTGAATTCGTCCCAGTGAAGATCATAAATCTCATCACTATCCCTGATATTTTTCATCATCGACCACCACTGATCAGCTTCACCTTCAAAAAGGTAAATAGTAAGACTAACCTTTTGATGTTCTGAACACCCCATGGCATCAACAATCTTCTCCAGTTCTTTAATCCACGCTTCAGCTAGCACAAGGTCAGACGATCCTCTGAATGATGGGGGATGTTTCCTCATGAAATGTTCCACCACTGACTTGTTGCTCTGCGGTTGATCTGGATGATCTCATGCATGGATAACACCACCATTTATAGCCTGATTCATCTGTTCCATCACTGCAACAAACAGTTCAGTTCGAATTCCGACCATCTCAGTTTGCTGATTTGGAAGGTTGCCTTCCTCCTGATGTTGTCCCAAAATAGTTGCCTTGTTTCCTCTGTAGAAAACTATTCTGAACACAGAAGTATCTTATGTGAAGCAACATGGTAATCTTTAAATGCTATAACATTTCAATCATACCCTTAATTAATTTATAATTTAATAATTTTCTAACTCCTAAATTTGTCTAAACCGACCTCTGATACCAACTATAAGGCCCCAGCCTTAAACATTACATAATATTGAATTAAATGAATAATTATCATTGAGGATCTTTTCAGGTTTAGAGTTTTAGAGAATTAGATCATAACTATTACATATCAAAATATTACACAGTAAACACTTCTACAAAGTTTCCTTTTTTTTACAAAACATGAAATATTAAAAAAAGAGTCATGTCTAATTCCATGTTTAAGACAACATGACTTTTCCTTGATCCCATCCTTGAACCTATTCCACATTATGTACTGTGAAAAACATTTCAAAAAAACTTGGGATGTGCATAAAAAGCTCAGTAAGGGATACACAAAGAAGGAAAACTGTTAGTTTTTCAAAACAACAAGTAAACCATGAATACTTTATCAAAGTAATACTTTTCACCTTTAAAAAGTAGTAAATACTCCTCACAAAATAAAATATCATTACTTACCCTTTTATAACCAAAATATTACCATAAAACCCATATAAAGAACACATAACATATAAAGGTTACTTGAGACATAAACATGCTTTAATGGAATAACCATACGGTCAACTTCCACACATATCACTAAATAGAATAACCATATGGCCGACTTCCATACCAAATGCATTGGAGGTTATAACATAACCACCCATCCTGGTATTAATGGCACCACCCTTCATATGGTTTATCACGTAACCACCTATCAAATGTCCAAGTACCATTATAAAATCATAAGGCATAAAACAAATATATTGGAATGAAAACATTTCCACATTTCCGTCACAATATATCACTTAAATATATTGACAAAAATAATCCATTATAAAAACCATTTCAATACCAAAATACATAAAAGATTATATGGTATTTATTTCATTTTAAAAACATTACAGCTTGTTGAGGAAGCCAAGGACCAAATAATACTCACGGCGGTGAAAAAGGTCGTTATCCCCAAGTACGTTAAAATAAAAATTCCTTTTTTTCGTTTAGTAAAACGATTCGTAGAAAAATATTCCATTTTAATGAAATGAAAATTAAAAGGTTTTTTATACAGCTTATAAAAGAAAGTCATGTATTAGAACAAAATATGCCTCAATGAAAGGAGATTGAGACGAAGTCCCTTATCTCGTGTCCAACTTGACTCGATCACTCTTTAATCTCTTGAATAATAAACTAGTGTTAATTTATACTTTCTTAAGAACCTTTTTCAAGATTATTATTCATTTTATATAACTTATTTCCATGTTATAAACATTATGTAATCATTTAAGTTAATAATGTTCGTTTTATCGATATTTGTTAAAAATAGACTTCTTACAATTACATGTTGTTCTTGTGGTCAAAGGTTAATTATATCTAGATTGATATTAATGATTTGGATATCATATTTATATCATATATATCTAGTATATACATGTATTTATAAAAGTATATAACATTTAGAGGTAAGAAATGAAATGCACCGTTCATGGATACGGTAAGCCGTACGTACGCTTGAACGCTACTTTCATTTATATTTCATATTTAATGGAGTGAAATCATAATGATATAAAGGTATATTATAATTCTAGTATAATATCATATATAATATCATTAACCCCATCCTTTATACGTCCCACATATGGCATTAACGAATCAAATCACTTTGAGGGGGCGGTAGTCCACACTTCCAAAAATGAAATTATCATGTTTACCCATAATGGAAACCATAAAGGTTTTCCATAAATGAAAAATACAGAAGCATAAGGAAAACATAAACATAATATATATCATATATAAAAATAGTGACATCTTAATGGCCACCATGAAAGGTGTTAAAAGAAGATTGAACAATCATCATTTCGTGAGGCAAAAATTCGCCAACCACAGAAACAGTATGTTCATTAACCATTAGATGAAGGTGTGTGTAAGTGTAAATCAAATTATTCTCATAAAAACATCCTAGTATATTTAATATACTTGTGTTGTTACAAAATTAAGGGATAAAAAGAGTTTAGGGTGATGGAGAAGCAAAATAAAATAAAAGAACACAAGTGGGGGCATTACCTTTAAATCGGGTAACTTCTCTTGGTTTGAACAAAAGGGGTTTCTTGAAGAGCTTTCTGCCAAAGGAAAGGCTTCTAGGACTAGGATATGGATTTTGAGAGATAAAATTATCAGAGATTAGGAAAGACAAAGGCATTAGAGTTGTGGGTAAGGTGGTATACATGGGGGCCTTTTATAAGAGGAGAGGAGGGGCACTCTTGGAAAGTTATAAAATGTTACTTTATTATATAATGAGTTTCAGATTTTAAAGGTCCCACAATTATATATTTCGAGGATATGGTGATAAGAGTTCGTAATCCACCCATATAATAGGTTTTTGACATGTGTAGGTCTTAGATTTTACATTATATTTTTATTTTATTTAAATTGTTAAGTAATGAGGTAATCGTTGCATCATCATGGTGTCATAAATAATTTAATTTATTTAATTTCTAAAAATTATAAAAAAAATATCACGAGGTAGGAAATATTTTTAGATTTCCAATTAATATTTATAGTCAAACATATGACTTGTATAACCCCATGTAAAAATTGTTTTAGTAAAACAATACATGTTTGTGACATTTTTATTTTAACTTTAAATAAAAATTATTAATGTCATTTTCTTAACCAAGTGGCTCCATGGGGTCCCCAAGTTGACCCATGGATTTTATTGGTTGTCCATGAGACATAAAATAAGGGTAGGACATGTTTTAAGGTAATTTCATATTATTAAAACATTATTTTTACCTTAAATTACACTAATTACATCTAACCGCGATTAATAAAACTTAAAAGTTACTATTCACCAAAAAAATATTTTAATCCCATTAAACCACATTTTACTTCTTAATGAAAACCATGTATGTCAGATTTTTGAAATTCAAATCACAGAAGTGGTAAAGCTTCATTTAAACGAAAAATCAGTTTTTTTAACTACCACTTAGTGGTTTCACTTTTCATCAAAAATTGAAGTTTTTCAGAAAAATACCAAAAATTAACCCTAAGCTATATTTGATATTCCAAATTCAAAAATGATGTCTATTTTAAAAATTTCAAAACATATAAGTTGAATTAATCAATTTAATAATTAATTCCCACTGTCAAAACAAATAGCGTGTTTTTAAGACGCAATATCTATCTAAAGATTGACACTTGTTTAAGTCTAATTTCAAAGTGAAATTAATTAAAATTACCACAATTGGATTAAATGGTAAATATATATTCTAAATTCACTTTAAAACCAATTCAAAAGATAATCTAATCATATAAATAAATTAGATTAAAAAGTGGTTGTGAATTAAAATACAACATTTTTTACTATTCATTATAAAATGAACTTTATCGGAAAAATACCAAAAGTTTACAAAAAGTAAATTTTGATGTGCCGATTCTAAAGAAGAATTTTATTTGGTCCAATAAAAAGTATAAGAGTGACCAAAACTATATTTAAAGAGGGTTCCCCATCAAAAGTTGATAAGTCGACCTCTTAGTGAATATTAGAGTATCTATGCCTAAAATTGAATTCCTTTCTTATTTTAAGCCTTTGTATTTTATTGGATATATGTAAAAACATTTAACAAAAATATATAATAAAATTTTAGTTATTTCTATTCATTTCTACGAATACAACAGCTACATGTTAAATACCTTTTAAAATAATATTTTTATATTACTAGTGTGCAACGTAAGATTTCAAAGAAACTCATTGTTGCATATCGGGTACGCTATCAAACATAGAAACCCCTTTAAATTAAAATTAATATTTAATTTGAAAATATTAATAAATATGAAAATTTATTATTCTTTATTTACCTGGGATGTTACAGGTAGTGTAGGTGGATTGTGGAGGAGAATGTTTTCATTCTAAACTCCATTGATTCTATGGAAATATTGATTTTCTTTTCACAGTAATGTCACCCTCTATTCAGAAAACACATCATTATAGTTGATTGATGTGGTTCCAAAGGAATAATGGTATACGATTTCCACTAGGTGTTTGAGTAAGTTCATTAACTCAATTTAGTTATTTTATTTCTCATTCACAGAGTAGAAAACTTTGAATTGAAGGACTATTTAAGGATATCTCATATAGATTATTGGTTTTATAAAAAAGAACATAGTCGATGGTGGGTTGTCTAGTGGTTTTGACCATTCACATTGGACTTTTTTTATCTAGAACAAATTTAAATTCTGAAAGATCCAATTTCATTTTATCCAATAAACTATCTTCATTACTCACCTTCATTTTTTATGAATCTTAATTTTATATTTTTCTTCTGTTTTCATTCATCAATACACTAAAATATTTTTCTCATTCTTACAAAAATAGCAAAATGAAATAAAAATGAATATGTTCTAGGATAACTGAAACTCCCATACCCTAATCCTTGATAGAAAACCCTGGTTATCCCCTAATCTACATTAGGATTTAATAAAAACATTTTTGACTGTGACCCATGAAATCCACATGATCAATCATCAATACATATGTGTACTATAAGATATTAATCACATAACATATAATGAAAACATATGGGAATTAAATGGGCCTCACAACATTTCCAGATATAATCATCAAAATTGGCCTCATGAAAGTAAAATATTTATACCCAAAATTCAATCACCCCAAAAGATTATTTTATAATTAAATTGAGAGAGTGATTCATGGAAAATAATATCCATTGAAATAATATATTTTGGGATAAATATGAAATTCCAATGAAATTTTAAAAGAATTATTGGAATATGATTCTATATTTTGTTTAAAATATGATGTCATTGTATATTTGAAAATTCATTTTTTGAATGGTCAATTTGAAGAAAATGAAAATAATCTATTTTTAAAATCAATATTTAGAAATGAATCTCAATAATTTAGCCTTGAAAATATTTAAAAGATTCAAAAAATGTGAAATTATTATTTTCAAATATTTACTCTTAAAAATAATCATTAATAATGGATCCTAAAAAAAGGAAATATTTTTTTTAAATTTGTAAAGTGAAATATTTTGAAATATATTTAACATTTAAAAAGAAACTTCAATAATAAATACTTGAAAGTATATAAAAGTTATCAATAAGAAACACGGAATGGATGATAAAAGTTTTTATTTCATATGGATAGAATACATTTTAAATATTTTGAAATACCCTTTTGAAAGTCCACATCATTTAAAGAGTAAAAACATCCATTTAAAATGGGAGAAAGGGAAATATGAAGGTTAAATGTGATAAAAAATAATTTTGTTTACAATAGTATAGGAGAAAATTATCTAAAATGGAAAATATGGGCTAGTAGAGGAAACTTTATTTAACAAGGATTTTAATTATTCCCAATAGTTATATTATAACATCCTTTGTTTTTAAATGTTCAAATCCACAATTTTGTATATTATTTTAAAGTAATTTTATTGAAAATTTAATAATTTTCAATATTTTTTCCCTTATATGTGGAATAGTGTCTACATAATGGAAAATTCCATATACTAATAGGAATTTTTATTTTTATGAGTTACATAATGGTAAATCTATATTTTTAATGTTTTTAAACATAACCATCATTTTCATTGTGTTTTGTAAGGGAAGATCTCAGTTACTATGCATTATATACGGGTCTAACTTATTTTAAAATGATTCAAAAAGGTACATCTATTTTTATAAGGATTATGTAAGGGTACCCAAATTAATTTGTATGGGTAGGTTTGATCTACAAAAGGTATCTCCTAATTCTGAAATTGTACATAAGGGAAATCCATCTCAATATAAGGGTAGACTAGCCTATATGTAAGGGTAGCATGAATTGTTTACGGATTCATAAGGTTATGACTTGGTTTTGTTTAGTTAAATCATTCATTTCAATGTTTTTAGGGTAACCATGCACTCTCACATCATAACAATGAGTTTTGTTAGGGTAAATCCACATTACCCTTATGGAAAACTTTTTTGACCTAAATAGGTTTTAAATCCCCTTTTTTGTTTTCTCTCTCCCCAGTTGATACATAAAATGTGTTTACATAATTTTTAACTCCCAAACATTGTGGAAATAAATTCTTTGTATCATTTAAAATTCATATCAATTGTTATTGATGATTTTAAGGGCTCTTTATTAAATAATCACATCAATGGAAGGTAAAATGTTAATTTAATTTTTGATTTTTAATATTTAGAATAGGAAAACGATATTCTATTTATAAGGTATCTAGTCCATTGATACATTAATATTTTCCCTTGAGTTCCGATAGTTCATAAATCCTTGTTCAAAAAAGGTTGAAGTCTTATTTGATCCATACTTGTTATTCATCTGATTTATAGGCCTGAAAGAACCATCCCTTTTACACTCCTATATTTTATTTTAGTGTTTTAAAATGATAATTATAAATATTAATATATGTTATTATTCTCTTTATTTCATGATCATATATGGGGTATAAATTTATGAAACTTTCTAGATGATGGATAATAAATTCTTAAATGATAAGAACCCATGATTATTAGAAAATTATAATAAATAATTAACTCAAGTTTTTCTATGATTATTATTTATAGAAAAAATTATTATTGCATGTGGAATTATAATTTACCGATGGATGAAATGATTATCTCATACTATGGATAAAATTGATAGTTTGTAAATTATCAATCAAAGATAAAGAATTATCACATGTGGTGATTCTATTTACTAAAAAAATAAAACAATTATAATCATTTATTTGAATAATTGGTGAGTTGTTTGAATTGATTAATAAAAAATGTATCCCAGATGATGTTTCCTTAGTGAATATTTTGAATTAATATTAACAATATTGAGGTAGGAAATCCATTTATATTTAGGGACCTTGTATACTATTTTGTCCTTAATTACATTTTGAAATGGAATAGATTTTTTACCATGATTGATAGTCTGTGGCTGTTTGTATGTGTGTGAATATCCCATGAGACCCAAATATGATACCTGATTCTATGAGTATTTCAACTGTATATAGTTACCTTTATTTAGTTTTTTTATCACATGTTGTTATATGCTATCATGATGATATTCTATCATTCTCTACGTTATTCTATTCCATGTTGTGTGTTTTACCATGACTTTGGAGCTGTTATCATGGTACTTTACCAAGTGGATAATAATGGCATGTTTACTACTTAAAGGGTGAGTATGATCAACATAAAACAATGATGTTGATGGACCTATAGATAATGGAGGAAAATGAAGAACTTATGGACAAATTGATGATATTAAAATTTTCACTCGATACCTTGAGGATTCTGAGTAACACATTCACAATAATCTTTTTGATCTCACTTAAATCTCAATGACTTGAGGATATAGAGTAACATGTTCACCCCCATTTTTTTTAGTTATTAATAGATTATTTCACAATTTATTATTCTTATAGAATGGAACTAAATCAGGTACATCTAGGGATAGTTGTGGCTTGGTTATCATGAGAAAACTCATCATATGAATTCATTGATCAGTTGAAGATTTATTTTTATCATATATTACCTTAATTATACATGTCGACACATGTTAAGGATGAATTCATGGTGTCTTATTGGGTTGTATTACTCACACCCTACACATGCATTCTAATGTGAATGCCAAATTACATATTATAGATATATTTAAAGGTAGGGAAACCATGGGTGAATGTTGAGTTTTTGATAATGGAGATGATATAGGGTCCAAGATAGACTCATAAGGATTTCAATAGAGTAAAAATTATTTATATTGTTTCAAATTTATAATTTAGTTTGGATTTCCCTATTAGGATACTAATAATTTATTTTTATGATAGTTGGGATTTTTATTGTTTCATTATGATACTTAATCTTAAAAATTTCTATTTGGGTATAAATATAGACATTGTTGGTTTTGATTCAAGATCTCTTACCTACCAGAGGGTAAATGGTGAGTATGAATATCTTGATGGCTTCCTACAACCAAATCCTAAGCCTATGTGGAAGTTGGAGGATATCATGATGGAATTTATGACGGGGTTACCTAGAATTATGAGGTGGTGTGATACTATTTGGGTGCTTTTTGACCAAATAATAAAGGTTTATAATCAATTAATGATCCATGAAACACAGTAAGTAGATAGCCTCAGAACTATATATGTATTTGAGATTGTAAACTCACATGGGGTCCCTATGAAAACTGTATCTATTCATTGATTTGGATGGGATTAATGAATCTATCATAGACAGACCTAGTATTGAATGAAAAATTCTATCTAAATAAAAACATACCTTTGGAGTGGACTATGTGTATATTTTAAGAAATTTTAAAGAAATTATTTTTTTTTGGATGAGCTTAGGATGGTCACCTATACTTGGTTGAGTTTTCATTCTATAATATTTTACATTCATCAGTTCAAATGAAAAAATATGATAAAATTTATGGTTCTCCGTGTATTTCAAGACATTGTTGGAAAAATCTAATGATATAGTAGTTCTGAGGCCCAATATTATGAAAATTACCATTGATAGAGTGTACTTGATGTAGAGGAGTTTTATCAAAAATCAAAGCATATAGAAAGTTTTCTCCAAATAGATGAGGATTCCATTGGAGTATATTGTAGGCCACTAAGTTTTTCTAAGAGTGAATCCAATGTTAGGACATAAGTATTTCAGGAAGGAAAGCATTCACAATGATACATTGGACCCTTTGAGATAATTGAGAAGATTATAAAAACGGTGTACCATCTACATAATTATTCTCACTAACAAGGTATTTTGGATGTGCTTCATTTGTCTTATATTCAAAGGTGTATTTTTTATCAAATGAATGTTATTGATAGTGTGGATTTTGATCCAGATATCAATGCATCATATGTGGAATACCTTGAATAGATTGTAGACCATACTAAGAAATCCCTATGAGGGGAAGATAGTATGACTTTTTCTGATCCTATGATCGCATGGATGGATCTAGGAGGAATCTTGGTAGTGGGAGTCTAGTCTTTAAGCACATTGGCCTAATTTGTTTAAACTATACCACCAGAAACAAAAAATAGGGAAAATAATTTATTATTGGGGGAGACATTTTACAATAGTTATGTAAGGGTAACCTAGTATACTCATTCGATTGTTATAATATGTGTATGGGTAAATCCATAAAACCCTTATGTAGTTTTCCTTTTAGAATGAAGGTGTTTTAAATCCCTAGTTTTTTCTCCTTTTTCGTAGTTGAAACATAAAAATCATTTGAATTATTTTCTATACCTAAAACAATGATAATAAATTATTTAACTCTTTTAAAATTCATAAATCCTATTATAGAATATTTTTAATTCTCTACATTCGAGAATCACTTGAGAGTAAAATTAAATGGTGATTTAACATGGGGTGTTTAATACTATAAACTAAAAACGTATGTTCCACTATTAAAATAATTAAACCATCACTTCATTTGAGTTTTGACAATACCCTTGAGTTTAGGAGGCCCAGAAGTCCTATTTAAAAATTGGCGATGTAATCTTTGTTCAATACAAGTTATCCATCTCATTTTGCTAGTGTGGTAGAACCCTCCCTTTTCCTATTTTTTGGGTGGAGTATTTTAAAAGGATTAAAATAGGAAGGAATGTGTATTCCTCTTATACTTATGTCACAATCAAATTTTGATGTATATCATTCTAATATTCTCTTAAAAGTGGATAATTAAATCTTAAATAATAATAACATAGAGTTATTGAATAATGATAAATAATAATTATATCTGGATTTTATAAGATTATGTCAGAGGTAGTAAATCATTATTGAGGTATAAATGGACTGATCATTCAATGGTTGAAATTGATAATATGGAAATTATATAAGGGGATACATTATTATATTATTTTTTTATTCTATTTATATTATGAATAATATAATTAGAATTAATTATAGGAATACTCAATGAGAATATTGAACCAATGAATTTGCGAATATGTTTTTAATAGTGATTCCTGATATAACCATTGGACTTAACATTGAATATCTAGAGGTACAATGTTCCATACCATTTGGTTCCCTCAAATTCTCTTGTTTCCTTAATTTCATATAGTTATGTAATATCATGTTTACCATGATTGATGGTGATTTCTTAATGGTGTGTGCATATCATGTGTGATCCATATGTGATGTTTGAATTCATTAGTATTGATAGTGTATCTTGTTACCATGTTTCATATTTTCACATGTATTTTTATGTTCTCATAATTAAATTCTATGATTTTATTTATTAGTCTCTACATTTGTTTTGATTTGTAGGTTTTGGGTGCAGCGGAAGCGCGTTGGTGGGTGTACCCAACTTTAATTTTAGCATTAACAATGATTAATTTGAGATCTGTCATGATAATAAAACACTAGATTTTCAGAATAGAATTAAGAAAAAAAAATAAAGACGGGAGGCCCAGAACCATAGAAAGGATCATCATATGTTGGTTATAATTAATTAATTGATAAGAATTACCTTAATATAATTATTTCTTCGTTGTTGTTCTTGGTCACGATTCGATGTGATTCATCATTTCATCATAGAATCCAAGTATAGGATTACTCTATCGGTGATACACAAGTGCTCCACATATCTCTGGATGTCACCGAAGGGATCTCCAGGTGCTGGTGCAGAAGATCATTTGGTCGTGATATCTGCCTTCGATCGCCTTGATCCGATGGAGGAGGATATCTCTATTTTTTCTTGAGAGAGTTATTGGAAGAAAATAATTATCTCTTGTCTCAATAACTTTCTCTATATCCTATGTGCACAAAAAAATGGCTAGGCTAATGAGAATTATATAATTTGATTTTAATTATGTAGAATAATAAAATGAATTAATATTTTACTAAGATACTTGGACACACTTAGTGTGGGACCCTCTCGGCCTCTTTCTTAGTGGCATTAGGAAGAGCCTGCCTAAAGTTCAAGGTTAGCATCTAGAAACATGCCAAGGAAACCATAGAGAAAGAAGTTAATGCCAAAATGACGTGTCACATTCTATGAATTCTTACCATGTAATATAATCTATTTGTCTCGATATTTTGAATCAAGTATGTTTCATGCTAGTCCCATCAACCCATGTGCTTGATTATTCTATCTTTGACTTTCCAAAATTGAACTCGCCCATTCCTTACCATGGCCATTTATTTATTTAGGTTATATAAATTCCATCAAAGGGCCTGAGATATCTACTTACATTGTGGAACAGAAGATAAAAATCCTTTCTCGAGACATCTATTAATGTAGTATTACTCGTGACGCACCCAACATATCCTACCTCACTAAAAATAGTTTTTCATCACAGTTTTCGTCAGTTAATCTAAGTGCGTGAGTATTAATACCCATTAATAATAATCTTAAAGTCGAAGGACCAATACACACGTCCGTAGATAGGAACATCCAATGATACTATGAAATGTGGATTTCCTACTGGAGGGTCTCGTTCTCATAATATCCTCTTGGATATTACCTAGGGTGCATACCATGAGATGATGCCTCAATGTTTTATGAGTCTTCTCCCCTAATGGATTGTATTATTTTTGTCCTTAAAATAACATCATTCGACCATAGAACATATATTTAAGAACTATGTTTTGGAACTTCTAGGTTCTCATCATAGGAGGGATCCACTACGATCCTTTAATGCAATAGCTATCCTTAGGACATTATCACACAAATTTTCAAGCAGAAGAGCAGTCAAGATGTGATAATGTATTTATTAATGAATAAAGTACAAAGTATTTGGTTCAAGGACACCAACTCTAATAGACTCCCACTTGGACTAGAGCCAACTGGTAACAACCTTCAACCCACTGTCTCTCACATGATATTCATGCTTCTTCTAAGATAGGCCTTTATTCATGGGGTCTACCACGTTCTCTTCCATAGACACTCTTCTAATTTAAACTTCACCCCTTTAATAGAAATCCCTCAAGAGGTAATACTTCCAGAGTAAGTGATTTTTCCGTTGATGTGAGCTTGGTTCTTTTTCAAGAGCCACCACTACAGTATTATGACAATACAATGTGATAGGATCTTTACTGTTAGGCACCACATCTAGATTATGAACAATGTTCTGAATCCATACGACTTCCTTGGCTGTATTAGAAGCCGCTATATATTCACACTCTACTGTAGAATCATTGAAAAATAGTTTCTTTGAACTCTTATAGATCATAGTTCCTCCATCGAGTAAGAAAATATATCCAGATTGTGATTTTAGATTGTTTTAATCTGTCTGAAAACCAGTATCAACATAACCTCTGATGACAAGCTCCTCATCTCCTCCAAACACCAGGAACATATACTTAGTTCTTCTATGATACTTAAGGATAGTCTTAACAACTTTCCAATAATTTTCTCATGGATCAGCTTGATATCTTCCTACTATGCTCAGTGCATAGGCACCATCAAGCCAGGTACATAACATGACATGCATGATGGATCCTATTGCCAAAGCGTAAGAGATTTTAGTCATTCTATCTTTCTACTATTTTCTTTGAGGACACATTTTCTTAGAAATATGTAGGACATGTGACACTGGTACCAATCCCCACTTAGATTATTCTATACTAAATCTCTTTAGTATCTTGTCAATGAATGTACCCTAACATAGTCCAAGCAGCCTTTTGGATCTATCATGAATGATCTTGATCCCTAAAATTTAGGCTTCTTCACCCAAGACCTTCATGGAGAAACACATGTTCAACCAATACTTAACTGACTATAATACTGGTACATTGTTTCCAATAAGCACTATTTCATTAACATATACTACTCGGATAACGACCACATTCCCATTAAACCACTTATAATCACGTGGCTCTCATTAAATTTTTAATGAAACCAAATTCCTTTAGGGATTCATAAAATCGAATGTTCTATGACCTGGATGGTTTCTTTAATCCATAAATGGATTTATAAAACGTGAAAAATAGTTTTGATTCACCTGGTGTCACAAAACCTTCTCGTTTTATCATATAGACATCTTCCTGAAGGTTCCCGTTAAGGAATTCTGTTTTGACATCCATTTGATAAATCTCATAGTCATGGTAAGTCGCTATGAAAATTATGATTCTTGTGGATTTAAACATGTCAACTGGAGATAAGGTTTCATCATAGTCAATTCCTTGATGCTGTTTGAATCCTTTGGCCACTATCCTTGCTTTATAGGTGCTAACTTGACCTTCCATGTCAATTTTTCTCTTGAATAACCATTTTCATCCAACAGGATTTACATCAAATGGCTCATCAACCAGAACCTAGACTTGGTTCTCATACATGGAATCCATCTCAAAATTCATAACTTCTATCCATATTGTAGCTTCTGAGCTTTCTACTTCTTCCTTGTAGGATATAGGTTCATCATTGTCCAACAATAATTATTCACCATCCTCGGTGACTAAGAAACCAAATCTCTCTAGTTACCTTACCTCTCTTGAGCTTCTACATAGTACCTGTGTTTCTGGAACCTCTTCCATAGGGACCTGTGGAACTTGTTCCTATACCAACTCATGTGTATCTTGATCATCAACTTCGTTGAAGTCAATATTTCTCCCACTATCCCTTTTCAGGATGCACTCCTTCTCATTAAAGACGACTGGTCTGGAGACTATCACTTTCTTATCAAAAGGGTTATATATGTAATATCCTTTAGTTTCCTTGGGATATCCTATGAAGATACACTTCATGCCCCAGGGTGCTAGTTTGTTGCTTGAGAAGGCCTTAAAAAATGCATCGCTTCCCCATACACATGTGTTCGAAAAAATGGGCTTCTTTCCACTCCATAACTCAAAAGGAATTCCATTTGCCACATTATTTGGTACTCAGTTTAATGTGGATGCTGTAGTTTGTAATTCATATCCCCAAAAAAATAATGGAATATCCACATGACTCATCATATACCTCACTATGTCTTACAATGTGAGGTTATTCCTTTCAATAACACCGTTCCACTATGGTTTATACGGATAAGGGAGATGAGATAGAATGATAGACTCCTATAGAAGATCGATGAACTCTTGGTTCAGATATTATTCACCTCGATCCGATCGAAGATTATTTATCTTCTTACCAAGATGATTGTCTAATTCATTCTTGAATTCCTTAAATTTTTCTATGGATTATAACTTATAACTAATTAATTAGATATATCCATATCTACTCAAATCATCAGTAAAATTAATGAAGTAAGAATATCTACCTCTAGCTTCTATTGGAAATGGTCCACACACATCCGTGTGCACCAATCCTAGAAGCTCTGTGGCCCTTTCACCCTATCCACCAAAAGTCATCTTGGTCATTTTTCCTTGTAAACAAGCATGGAATCTATCTAGAGGTTTTTTCTCAGTAGAGTCTAAATAGCCATCTTGGTAGAGATTTTTCAAGCGCTTCTGATTTACAAGACTAAGATGGTGATGCCACAACTAGGTAGTGTATGGGTCATGTGAGTTTCTTTCATTATCGACTGCTAACACCGATTTTTCATAATTTAATACATATAAACCATTATTTAAATGTGTCATACCATAATATACGATGTTATTATAAAATAAGAAAATCTTATTTCCAAAATTGAAAATAAATCCATCCATATCAAAACATGATACATAAATTATGTTTTTGGTAACACTAGGAACATAAAAAAAATACGTAAAACTAAAATCATCCCAGTTGGAAATGAGAGGTGGTAATCGCCAATGGTTAATGATGAGAGCCTCACACCATTGGCATCTCTAATATTCACCTATCCTCTACAAATATTTCTAAATATACTTGGTTATTGCATTTTAAAATAGATGTGAGCCCCAAAAGATGTATCTAATACCCAATTTTTAGAAATGGAAAGATTAAACTCAATAGCGAACACACCATTAGTGTCCCCACACTTTTGGGTGTAGTTCTTATTTCAATGGCCTTGCTTGTCACATGAAAAACATACAACCTCCCATTAATTTCCATGACTCGGGATCTTCGTCTTCTTAGAGGGATGATGCTCAGGGGCTTCATAACTTTTATAAGTCCTTGTCCCAATTTCCTTGTCCTTCATTTTCTTATTCACCATAAGGAATGTGGGTTTGTCACGCACCATGTTCTTATCTACCTGGAGAATTATGGTCAGAAGTTCTGATAGAATATTCTCATTGTTTCTCATGTTATAGTTGACAATAAAGCTAGAGAATGTCTTGGGTAGTGATGATAGGATAAGATCTATACGCAACTCATCCGGGAACTTAATCCCTAAGATGTCCAGGCATTCAATGTAGCCAATAAGCTTGACTACATGATGCCTAGATGGTGAAAACTCTCCAATCTTATTTATAAAAAAAGAATTGGAGATCTCATATCTTTCCTATCTCACCTTCTCTTTGTAGAGATCCTTAAGTTGAGACATCATGCTATACATGCATGTGTTTTCGTGTTGCTTCAAGAGCTCATTAGACATGACCAATAGCATGAAACATTGGATATTTGTGGCATCATCCATATGTTTCACAAGAGATATAGTTCCTCATCACGAGCCTCTTTCCCAGGCGAAACTAGAACAAGATCTTCCATCACATACAATTTCCTCTCGTGGAGAAGGATGGCGTGTGAATTCCTCTACCACTCTTGGAAATTAGTGCCGGTGAGTAGGTTTTATTTCTTTAATATGGTTCAAAATGATATGTTTGAATTCATTTTTCTTATCATTTCTACAAATTAATATGATCACCGTTTTAGTACTTTATTATGATAAAACTGAGACAAATAAATAAATTAATACTAATTAGTCTCCCACTATTTTATAGAAATCCAATAGCCCTCACCATTGAATTCAAAATATTACGTTGCTTGAATATTCTAGCGGTAAGGATCCATATTTCCCATCGCATTACCCAAAATTTTGTTGGTCAAGAAACTTGAAGGTTTTTCAGTAGGCATTCCAAATGCCAACTGCAATAACTCGCATCTCCTTGATCAGCTGAGTGGACTCCCCAATCCTGAAATCCTTTTATTTTAGATTTCTTCAACATTTTCCTCTTGGACACACCAAGTCCTACAGTGGAAATCAACCCTTGATGCAAACCCAACCAAGTCAACCCAAAAACATGAATTAGAATTCCCCAATAATTGAAATCACCCCAACTAGGGTTAATCAAGCACTTTGAACTATGGTTCGATTTTAACCAAGATTATGGAAGGCTATACCGACTTAATATTTCTTTGGGGATTTTATCCGCATACATAAATTTACACTATATTATCTTTGATTACATGTTTGTTAATATTAAGTTGGATATACTTAAGTGATTAACTATATCTAAGATAATATTTTACACATAAGACAGTCTTATTTTAGTTCCATCTTGAATGCTTCTTTAATTCATTAATTTTGTGATCTTAGAAACACACCCAAAATAAATATACCCTGCAACTAACAGGAATACAATAAATCTTATGATCATGAGCTTGTTCTATTGGTTAGTTTATCTAAAAATTGATAAACTAACCCAAAACCTAGGGGAGAAAGAGCTTGAACTTTTGGGTTCGTGTTTACAACTTTCCACCTGTCCACCTTTGTATCTCCTTGGATTGGTTTCACCTTGGATCGTAACTTGAGATGACTTCACTATCTTGGGAGATCTATCCATTACATATGCTTTTATCTCACACACAAGTGAGGGGTAAAATGGGGTTTTATATAAATGAAACCTTGGGCACCCATTCCCTACATATTAATGAGGAGAAGGCTCATAGACCAAAAAATTTAATTTAAATAAATAAATTAAAGGAAACCATTAACATACAAAGGTCATGGTATAACTTATGATCATCCATGGATGCAATGATATTTACTCATAAATAATACTAGCATTCAATCCTTTAATCATTCTTGTTTAAGATAAATCTTGCTCAAATCAATTTATTATCTTTAATTAATCAATCCTTTTATCTGAAACCCTATTTCTGAATTTTCTTTGAGATTCTCATCCATAATAATTTTAAACAAATAAATTAATTTAAAATTATCTATGTACATAACTTGTACCTTAGAGGAAACCTAGTTAAGTCACATTCACTACTACCCAATGAGTAAAAATGAACATTTTGTAGATGTAAAATTGAGCACAGATATATAAAACACTTATCACACTTTGTGCCATAGATTTACACCTGCACTATGGTACACGTTTCAAGGGTTTGTATAATATAATAACAAATTTTAATAAATATGCATAATTTGGATGAGTCCACAACATGTAGTTCCAAATACATGGCGTGTACTTTTGTTCACCATCAATTCTAAGTACACACTTAGGGACCCTGCGTGTAAATGTACTTCATAATTATTCAGAGTACATTGCATGTTCACTGGGACACACGCCGTGTAGTATCCACCTTAAACGGTTTTTAGCTAGCCGATCCATGTACGAGGTACATGGTCTAACCCTAACCTGAAGGGACTACACACCCTTTTCAATGAGCCACACAACGTGTAATTTAGAAACCATATTCCACCTATTAATGGTCGACAAATAGATTCATTTAAGACTTAGAAATACTCTAACACATGACCAGATTTGGCAGAATAGTCTGATGCATTGAATCTTGACTACACATCGTCTACTACTGAATAAACGCTGTGTATTCTGGTGTTGTACGACCAGGAACATTTGGCACCTCTGGATGAGATTCCCTATTGTATTTTAATCAAAACTAAAAGAAAAAATCATTTCTGTAAGGTGAACGAGAAACAATAGAGGGTGAACAGATCTCATGATTTAGAATTAAAGAATGATTAACGTGAATTGAAACAACTAACTTATTAAATGCATAAATCACAAACAGAAAATCAAATTAATTATAATCAAAGATATAACCTCACTCTGATACCACTTGTAGGTTCCAGGTGTAGAGGAAGCGCATTGGTGGGTGTACACAACTTTAATTTTAGCATTAAAAATGATCAATCTGAGATCCATCATGATAATAAAATGTTGGATCTTTCAACTAGATCAAAGAATGAAAAATAAAGAGAGGAGTCCCAGAACTACAGATAAGATCATCATATGCTGGTTATAATTAATTTAATTAATTGATAAAAATTACCTTGATGGAATTATTTCTTCATTGTTGTTTCCGGTCATGATCCGATGTGACCTCTCAATGCATCATAGAATCAAAGTGTATGATTCCTCTAGAGGTGATCCACATGTGTTCCACGTATCTCTAGACGTCGTAGAATGGATCTTCGAGTGCTAGCGCAGATGAACCTTCACTTGCGATGTTTGCCTTCGATCACCTTGATCCGGTGGAGGAGGATCTCTCTATCATATCTTGATAACATTATTGGAAGAAAATAATTCTCTCTTTGTAACACCCCAAGATTTCATAGTATGTTATCTTTTCAAAGTAATTCAATAACTTGCACAACACGCAACACTGAGTTTGAGCGCACTACAACTTACCAAACTAGCCGTTCAAAAGCGGTTATGAATAGTGTAAAATTAATTTTGTATTTTATATACTCTATAAAATTTTATAATCCATATTATGTGCTTCTTAGACATAATATAAGAACAAATTCATTTTTTCAAGATAAAAGACGTATTTTTCAAAAAATGCAATTTTACCACCTTTTAATGGGGAACCCTTTTTAAATCCAATATTTGACACTTTTGTATATTAAATTTGAGAAAATAATTTTTTTTAGAATCTAGACATAAAAATTTATTTTCAATAAATTTTTGGTGTTTTTCTGATAAGTTTCATATTTGGGTGAATAGTGAAAAATTCTAAATTTTAACTGAATTTTTTTTAGTCAAAATAATTTATAGCGTTCAATTATACATTTGAATGGGTTTTAAGTATAATTAGATTATATTTTTATCATTTAATATATTTTTTGTCATTATAAGTAATTTAAAAATTAAATTTGACGTGAACACATATCAATCTTTTGATAGTTTTTACTTTTTTAAAAACTTGCATTTTAGTTTTGACAACGAGAATTAATTTTAAATTAATAAATTAATCTTATATATTTTGAATTTGGTAAAATATAATTCCTTTTTTAATTCTGAATATCAAAATTATCTTAGTGTGACTTTTTGGTATTTTTCTGAAAACTTTCCGTTTTGGATGAATAGTGAACAATACTAAATTTTAATTAAAAAAACTTTTTTAATCAAAATAATTTATAGTGTTAGATTATAATTTTGAGTGGTTTTAAAGTATAATTAGATATATTTTTTTCATTTAATATAATTTTGTTTATTGGATGTAGTTTTATATTTAAACTGTACATAAACAAGTGTCAATCTTTTGATAGTTATTATTTCTTAAAAACACGCTTTTTATTTTGACAGTGGGAATTAATTTTAAATTAATTTATCCCACTTATGTGTTTTGAATTTTGAAAAATTAATTCCATATTTGGAATCCGTAGGTCCAAATTTTTTAAATATTTAACTTCTATTTTTATACAATTTAAATATTTACTTCAGTAAATATTTTATTTACCATGAGTAAAGGTTAAATATAATAAATAAGGGTAAAATATAGTATTATAATAATATTAAATTACCCTAAAATGTGTCCTAATCCTATTTTGTGATAAATATACGACCATAGATATCCTTGGGTCTAATTTGGGACCCCATGGAGCCACATTGGTGTGATAATGACATTTTATATTACTTAATTTAAAGTAAAGACAAAAATGGAATAAACAAATATTGTTTAGTAAATCAATTTTTACAATGGGTTATATAAGTTATATTTTCAATTATAAATATTATTTGGAAATATAAAAATATTTAATACATCATGGTATTTTTTTAAATTTTTTTGACATCAAATAAATTAAATTATTTACGACACAATAATGATGCAATATTTACCTCATTAATAATTGATTTAAATAAAAAATATTATAAATATTAAAACAATATCCAAAACCTCTAAAATTATTATTGGATTATTTTATTTCAACCACGAGTCATCTTAAATTTTATATTAACGAATATTTGACCTTTTGAAACCGAATATGATGTTATAATAAAATAATTTTTTCAAACTTTCCTAAAGAGCCCCTCCTATCCCTCATAAAAAGCTCTCACTTCCTACCCATTTATCACACTTCTCAAGATTTTGTATCATAAAAACCCTACCCAAATATCCTCCCAACATCCCTGACTTTATTCTAGAGGTATTACTTTATTCATAAAGCCAACCTATGGAGCCCTTTTGATCAAATCAAAAAGAAGAACCCGAAGAAGAGGTAATAATTTCACCACCATTTTTAAGTTCTTTTATTCATCCACTTCCTCTTTCTTTGTTGTTTCCATTCTAAAATAATAAATCCAGTATCTTCTATATATTGTGATATTATTATAAATATGGTACAACCATATTCATTATTCAATCCACCCTATGAATGACTTGTCACCATACATGCGTACGTATGGCTTACCGTCTCCACGTCGTGGTGTAGTTGTTATTAAAATGCACTATTATTTGGATGAGTATAATAATGATGTATAATTGATTTAAATAATAAATATAACATGTTAATGATTCTGTATATATGATATACCATCTATTTAAATACATTTTTAAATCATAATAATGATATTTTCACTCGTGCGTACGTACGGATTACCGTCTCCATGAACACGATGAGATTCATTTCTCCATCATAACCATTCAAGAATAATTTTCATTTGGTTATTAAAAATAATGATTAAAGAACATAATATCATTTTGGATATGAATCAAATACATCCTATCCATAAAAAATATGACTTCTGTATCAAAACATATAGAGGAAAATGAATCAGTTAACACCCGAAACAACGATACTACTGAAATATCATTATCAAAGCAATATTAAAAGATCATATATGATATCATATTAATGTATATGGTTCTTTTATAATTTAATAAAAATTATTTTACCATTATACAGAAGGTAAAACTACCCTCGACCCAAGGAAAAGAGCAAGGTAAGGGTTAATTTCACAATCTCTTTATTATCCGAGGTTGTTTTATACGTGTGTATCTACTGGGAACTCTTTATCATCCAAATCCGTGTTTTCTTAAAAATTTCTTTCAAATTTTTTTTACTATTTACTAGACTACGGGTTAAATTCAATTACACCCTTATTTTATCTTATATGTTTTGAAAGTAATCTTTCCTTCATTTTCCAAATAAGGCAGTTTACAACCTTTTCAACAAAATAAAAGTAAGAATGTTTTTTAACTTATTTGGAGGGTAAGGTTATCTCTGCCATTATAACATCGTCGAAGCTTCCCTTACAAGCTTATAATTTTTTTTCAAAATAAATGTTTTATTTTATAATTATGTGACTTTAAATGATTTCAAAAAGAAAGATATATTTCTGTAAAATAGTTTTGATTTCATCTATGTCAACATCCTTTGATGGATTTTATAATTGTTTGAAGTCGGTACATTATGATACAAATATTCCATATTTTATTGAAGGTTTTGTGATATGTTTGACTGTAGATGTTTTATTTTTATACAATTCATGGTTTATGGTTAAAGTATTGATATTTCATATGCTAGTTTTAATACAAATGTTTGTGTTATGTTTTAACCTTTTCATATGAGGAATGTATTGGACTTAGTATGTGACGGGTCGAGCCCGCTATAAATCCTCGGTGCATTGATAGGTCTCATGATACAATTAGAAATGGAATTGGCCAAGGCCTTTCCCAATTTGAAATATGGTTTTGGATGAGGCCTCAATCATTTTTATACGTCTTGGCCAAGGCCTTGACAAGATGTTTCAGAATGTCCGACATTATACATTCCCTCATTA
Organism: Viscum album; assembly: GCA_963277665.1. NCBI lineage: Eukaryota > Viridiplantae > Streptophyta > Magnoliopsida > Santalales > Viscaceae > Viscum > Viscum album. Next base: position 1,401,083,455 of record OY728148.1, on the reverse strand, counting down.
TGAAAATAATATTGATGGTTCATGTGGTTATTCAACTAGTAGAATACCTATGACTATGTTTTATTATGGAATTATTTACTTAGCTCATATTCCTTCCATAAAAGTGTTCATATTTATTATTTGTAAAGTCATGTGTTTTTAATTATTCACCATGCCTAATATTTATGTTATCTTCCATTGTATTGCTTACCCTTTCTGAGCATTTGAGCTCACCCCTTTCTTATGTTTCATTTTCCCAGGATATGAAGAAGTTAGTTATGAGTGACTTTCAGGAATAATCTAGGTGTCTTGGATGTTTCTAATAGAATAAATTAGTGTTGTATTTCTTTTCAAGTTTTAAAGTTGAACTTATGTATGAATTTTTTTTCCAATAACACTAAACTGATCGGTATTTTAGGACAGGATTTACTTGTGATCATGATAATGTTATGTAATAATGCACCAACTCTAGGTAACTGGGGTTAGGGCATTATATGCTTGGCTTGAGAGCTTTCTCTAGATTCATTGTGCACAACCAAAAAAATGGATAGACTAATGAGAATTATATAATTGGGATTTTAATTACACAAAATAATAAAATGAATTAATTACTTGAAATCATTTATTTAATTCATTTAATTCTTAGTAATACCCCATGTCTAATAATAATAGTTGACTATTATTATTAATTGTAGGAACCCAATGAATTACACCTAATATTATTTAATTAAATAAATAATATTATTTCTCATAAATTCCCTAAAAAAATACAGTGTATAAATTTAATATACATGGTGTGTACTTTTTTTTCTTTATTTCCAACACCACATTTATAAAACCTTGAATAATGCATATTTATTTCTCAAATTAATATCACTATATTACTTGCTAATAAATATATATTATTTCACCCACAACATATTCTATCAAATTACTAGTATCGAAATAAATGTGATCAGGAATCCTTGAATAATTATTAAACCAAAATCGGGAATAATCTTTATTCAAGTTGTTAAATTAATATTTAACTGAGATACTTGGATATACTTAGTGTGTGACCCTATAGGCCTCTTTCTCAGTGGAATTAGGTGGAGCCTACCTAAAGTACATGGTCAGTGTCTAGAAAAATGCCAAGGCACCCATAAAGAAAGAAGTTAACGCCTCAATGATGTGTCACCTCTTACAAATGCTTACCGTGTAATATAATCCCTTTGTCTTGATATCTCAAATCAAGCGGGTTGCATGCTAGTGTCATAAACCCATGTGCTCGATTATTATTTCTTTGACTTTTTGGAATTTAAATTTTACATTCCTCACAATGGCCATGAGTTTATTTAGGCTATATCAATTCCATCAAAGATCTTGAGAAATATACTTCGGTTATGGAACAAAAGGTAAAAATACTTTTTCACATTATCTATTAATGCAGTATTACTCATGACTCACCTAACATATCTTACCTCACTGAGAACAGTGTGGCATCACAGTTTTATTCAATAAATCTATGTGCACAAGTTTTAATACCCATTAATCATAATATTAAAGTCTAAGGACCAATACACATGTCCATAGATAGGAACATCCAATTATACTATGAAATGTGGATTTCCTACTATCAGGTCTCGTTCTCATAATATCCTTCTGGATATTACCGAGGGTGAATATCAGGGAAAGGTGCCTCCAAGTTTTATGAGTCCTCCCCACTAATGTCCTGTATTATTTGTGTCCATCAAATAACATCATCTGGCCATAGAACATATATTCAAGAATAGTGTTATGGAACTTTCAGGTTCTCATCATAGTAGGGATCCACTATGACCCTTTAATGCAATAGCTATCCTTAAGATATTATCACTTGAATTGTCATGTAGAAGAATAATCAAGATGTGATAAGGTATTTATTAAAGAATAAAGTAAAAATTAGTTGGTTCTAGTCCACCAAATCCAACATGCTTTACCATGCATTTGTAGGTATTTTTATTCACATGTGTTCTGGTGGACAATCATTGTATGGTTTCCCCTTAGTGGGGAGTGCATAAAACATGCAATGATTATGGAAATAAACCTATTAATATGGTATGGTAAAAGAGTTATTGTGTCCTAAAAAATTATATTTATATGATCCCTCGATGACTTAAGGATTTTGAGTAACATGTTCACATTCTACATTTTTTACATACCAATTATAGTGACATATTCACTCAAGGTCCTGAGGATTCCTAGAAACACATTCATAGCTGGAGATTTGAACCAACCTAAAACTTGATACTTATAGGATACCTAACAACATGATCACTATTCTTCTATATAGTTATTGATCACTTATGACATCATTGATTTTCCATTCTGAATGAAGCCAATGTAGGTATGGATGAAGGTCATGGTGTTCATTTTAGCACACAAATGATCGATATTTAATTGTTATGATTTCTTGTTTATTTATTTGTATCATTTAATAAATAATTTATATGTGTTTAAATATTATTAAGATGTTTTGATGGTGTGACACTACATTTTATTTCTCACACTCTATATGGATATCTGAATTTTCATTCAAACTTCATGATATGGGATTTAAATTAGGGAATGAGACATATGGAAAAAATCTTAGTTGTAGAGGATGGAGTTGGTGAAAGGACTAGGTTGAATTATAAAGGATTTATATAATTTTATATTTAATTATATTTTTTAATTTTTTTTCCCAATGGTATCCCAGTTTATTTATTTTCATGACTATGTTCCACCCGTTTTCTAAAAAGGATACATACTCTTCTTCTTTGATAATTCAGTTTTCTATTATATATTTTTCTATTATTAGTGTGTGGATATGATTATTGGAGGGTATAATGTGCTAAATTATTATGTTAATACCCTCAATTCTAATCAAAATCCTCTTGGGTTTAAGGATATATTGATGAGGTCTTTCAACACTCTATATCACACTCAGTGGTTCATGTTGGGGCATTATGAATATAAATTTTTACAAAGGAATTATATCAATGTAGAAGATATGAAATAGATGATAATTTTCAAATAAATAGTATGATTGAGTAATTTAAAAATAAAATCTTAAGGGGGGGGGGAGAAACCAGTCATGTAAGAAATATGTCCCTGAAGATTCGTTTAAACGCAAGGTATGAATTTGAGTTAACAAAAACCCATACGCTAGTGGTAATGAAATAATAAAAGAACATAATAGGGATACCATGAAATGAAAATTAGAATATAATGAAACAAAACAAATGTATTGTAATTGGATTATATGGGTCAAGTAACACACAATATAAGATAAATAATGGTAAAAAATATCAAAAATGTCTTAGGGATTTGAAAATGAAGTGAAGAAACCATTACCTTAATTCCTTACATCCACAAAAGAACATGAATATCTTATATATCAAAAAATATCATAACAATAAATTTAAAAAAATATCTTTATCAATAACCTTTTATAAACTCTAATTTTAATTATTCTATACATTTATTTTATTTATTTATCATCTACTTTCAATATTGGGTGTGAGTAATCTTGATCATTTGGAACTAGTTTCGTAATAGTGGTTTTATTTTTCATTATTATACCAATGATCATAATTAAAATTTATGAAAATTAATTTTAATTAAATCACCATAATTAATTATAATTCTCTAATATCATCAAAGTGATATACTAGTTATGATTCGTAAAGATAAAATCTAGGATGAGCATGATTACATGTTTTTTACCATAAAAACAATTTTATCTTAATTAACGAGTTTAATATAAATATTAAAATTCTAAAAAAAAATTAAATCATTATTTACTTATGTATATAATATATTATCCATAAATAATCCCTTATAGTTATCCATGATGTTGTTATATAGCATTTCCAAGTAGGTGGTTAGACCAACCCAAACATGAACCTAACAAAATTAATGGATGAGTATGGTTATGAGTGTTGTTTAGTATATAATAATATCATAAATAAAGAATAATAATTATATTTTTTAGATAAATTTAAGGAGTTAAATAATATTTTAATATAAACTGATAAATAGGAAATAAATTAGATGGAAAAAGTGATATGTTACTTTATGGAGGTCAAAATCCATAGATGCACAAATGATGTTTTTTTATTAATAGAAGATTAAAAACTTGGTAAATAGTTTATAAAATATAATAAAAACATTAAGTATAAAAACATTAATAACTAAGATATCAATTAAATATTTTTTTTGATAATTTATGTAATAAAATAAATGATGTCAGGGAAAAAATATTACTCAAGTTGATGACATGGGATTTACCCTTGTAGACTCAATGAAAATGGAGGGATTATGATAAATTCATATTCACAGAAGATAAGGTTTGTCAAATATGACTATAGGGTGAAAAAAAAATTTATATACTTAATAAGGAACCAAAAATTAGGAGTGGTTATGATGGGGTATCTAAGGGGCCCTCTTTATAAGTATGAAAATATAATTTTTTAAATATTTAAACTTAATATAAACAGAGAAAAAGTTTCACATTTACAGAGGTCTCCAAAATTTTAAATAATATAGTGAATTCGAGATAACAATGACAATACCTCATCCATTTATTTTTTCACATGTTTTAAACATGTAAATATTCCCTTTTCTCATATGATCTTAACATGTAACATTTTTTTTCCATTGTAATGAATTTTTACATATATAATTTACATTGAATACATGAAATTTAATGCACCATACTAAATAATATGAACCTACTAAATAAAAACTTGAAATAAAATTTATCGGATAAAATTTATTTATGTATAAAAAATCCAAATTAACATTAGTCCATATTACATGTAAAGCAATATTTTTGGATGAAAATATATTTTTGAACATAAAATTTGTGTTTAGTATAGGATTATTGATACTATTAATTTTTAAGAAATTTATTTTTTATAATAAAAATATATAGATATTTTTTTAATCCACAAAAAGTGGATTTTTACTATAAAAACCTTAATTAAAACAAAATACAAAAACTATTTTTAACTTGGAATGAAATGTTACCTATGTTCTAAAAATAAAAAATTATTTTTCTCAGTTTATTTTAATAATTACATTTAGCAATTTTTATTAAGGAATACATCATTTATAAAATTATTCATTTAAAAATATTTCCTTGTATTTTTATAATTTATTAATATTTGGTGTTTTTAAATATAATTTTTCACCAATCACATAAAAACTAATTATTTTATAAACTGTGAAAAAATTATCACACAATAATATTATTTATAAAAATCCAAATTTTTTGTTAATTTATTCATATAAAAAATAAAAAATTATACAATTCATCTTTTAAATTGAAATATAATGAAAATTGTTTCTATATAAAAATAACTTTATAAAATTTTAAATGTTCTTAGTCTTACTTATAATCAATCAAAAATTAGATTGGTAGTAAAAATTTATTTATATATATAATTTATATTATCTATTATTTAATAATTTGTTAAAATAAAGGTCATCATAATGTATTTTATAGAAAAATAATGTTTGAAAAATAAAATTATCATTTTAATTTCATTAATGTGCGGGTGAATAATTATTCCTTTTCTTTAAAATTAAAAATAATAAATATATAAAATTTACGTGTTAAATAAAATTTCATTATTATAATTTAAATATTTATATAATCCTAATTTATAGTTATGTAACCCCTTATGAAATTCGTGAAAGATCTAATTATAATGTAGGCTCTTGTGGCAGTTGATGGTGGTGATTCTCTGAACATTTATTTTGTAAAAATTTATATGATATTGTAATTATTTATCATTTCTTTAAATCATATTATAATTATTGGAGTTTCTATTTGAAATTTTATCAGGAAAACCCAAGTGAAAATACCCTCAATTCATTCATTAAAAAGAAAACTTCATAAGGGAGGATTTCACTACCTAAAGTCATTTCATTCCTTTTTCTTCATTGAATTATAATTACTATCACATTTCAAATACATTATAATTTAATTTCTATAATATAATAGAATTTTATTACATATCCTCATATTTTTAGTTTAATTTTTTAACTAGAGAAAGATATCAAACATTATAATAATTTAAAATAACATAATCCAAAATCTAAGAGGTTACTTCCTCACCACACTCAAATGTCAGCACTGATCATCAGGGGGAATACAAATTTAATAAATTTAAATATAATATTTTTATAGTAGGTTATATATAATAAAATATTAATATAAAATATTTTAATATCCATTAGTTGATATTGGATACCCCCTAAATTGCGTTTCACTTTTTCTTAATAATGTTTGTGAAAGTTGTGGGATTTTATATAATAAAGACTCATTATTTACCTCTTATTATGATGGCTTTTAAAACCTCATATGTTAAATTTTTTATATATTGGAGGATAATTCTATAAAATGATACAATGCTGTTGTAATGAAGAAATATAATGATTATGTATTAATTATATCTTGTGGTAATTATGGTACTCTATGATTTATATTGAAAATAGACCATCTAAGGAAAATTTATTTAAATATGTTGGATGATTATGGATTGTTTTTAACATTGATTTAATGTGTTGTATTATAATGAATAAAATGTATAATTTTATTTAAATAAATGGATGGAAAAAATCTATTAAGTAAATTTAATCTATGAGAATTCAATATCTAATTTTTTTGGTTGTGTTGATATGTGATTGTAAATTTATTATGAATTGAAATTTGTATGATATTTCTAAATGATCTACAATTTTTTTGTTAATTTTTATAGAGTTCTTCAATGAATTAAAATTTTATTGGATATAAATATCAGAGTTATTCAAATTTTAATATGAAGTAACTTGTTATTGATAAGCTATATAGAATAATTTTGACCATTTTAATTCATAGAACTAGAAAAATATTCTTATTGAAAAATAAATATTCATATAAAAAAATATTTTTCTCAAGTCAATATATATTAATTATAATTCTTTCAACCTGATAATAAATATATAAATATTTTTTTTATTATTTAAGTTTTAAAAAAGTAAAATTTTAATTATACATTTTCTTTGAAAGTATTTCTGCAGATGATTGATACTATAGATCATGTGCCTTGATTTTTGGTTAAATGATAAAAAAATTTGAATAAAATTTTCAAAGGTGATATGAATATATTCAACCACTCAAATTTAAGTTTGAGAGAAATATAAAGTATTTTAGTTTGAAGAAAAATATATATATATACTTATATAATTATCTCAAGAATAAATTATTCTTTTATATGTATATATATATTAAATCAATAAAAGAAAAAGAAAAAAAATATAAAGTTAAATATAACTGATTATTTTAGAGACCAAAGAGCATTGATACATCATTTTAAATAAAATCTATATAATGGGATATTTAAAAACAAATGGAATAATACTTATGGGATCTATTCAAATAAAAAGGATATATTTAATAAATACAAGTAGAATGCCATTTTTGATGAAATTTCAAATTCTGGGTTTTAAATCACTATAATCATGTGGGTGGTTCTAGTTTGAATCTAATTTGATAATATAATGGTGGGATATAGATGAAAAATTATCATGATTTATTTTAAAACAATTTATCATATTAGTGAAATTATCTTTATTATAGATGATTTTATTCATATCCAGGATGTATTCACACATATTTTGGGTGATCCGTATATATCACGTGTCACTTATGTTCCTGGTTACATATGATGTTTTGGACTACGATATAGTAGAGATTTATTTTCATTAACTTTTCAATAAATAATTGTTATGAGTAATTTTAAATATAACCAACATAATTTCACATAAACATGAGCTTAGTATTAGATTCAATCCCATCATAATAACTCATATATTCAACCCATCTTAATAAATTCAGTGAAATATATAATTTTAGAATAAATATATTTTGATAGGAGATACACCATAATTAAAAATTATCTCCTTCTTTCTCACCTAGAGGTGAAATCTAAGATCACACTTCCTTCTATAGTGGTTGTAATTAAATTTAACATTTTGGATAATATTGAAAACTTATTATAATGAAACTATTTTTGTGATGAAAATTATAAAATAAATAATGTTTATTCATATTTTAAATTAAATTAAATATCACACATAAAATAATGTAATCAATTTGAAAAAATTGATCATAGAGTTAGGTTTAGATTGATATATCATGATAAATATTGGTATCATTATTTAATCCTCTAGTTATTTACAAATATATCATGATTCATAAATCATTATTAATATTTATTCACTATATAAATTCAATTTGTATTTATATTAAATTAATTATCATTAAAACAATGGTTTCCATAATTTAATTTCAAATTTTTAGAGTTTTTATATGTATTTCTTTATTAAGGTTCTTTTAATTATACATCAATTTATCCTTAATTTCTTGTATCTGATAAAATATCATTTTCCAATACTTGAGAGTTAGGATTATGATTTTAAATGTGGTAATATCATCATTTCACTTTAAGATTATTTTTTTATCATAGATATTGTTAAACACTTTCACAATATAGTAAAACATGTCTATATGATTAAAATATATTACTTGATATTTTTTGAAATCATTTAACTCAATATATCTATGTAAAATTCTGAGAAATTTTAATACACCACTAATAATTTTTTTGGTACATACACAAATTATTAAAAAAAATTCCATAATATAAAACAAATAATATTATAAATTATAAAATATTATGTTAACAATTTTTTATCTTAATGAATTTCATCCCATGAATAAAAAATATTAATAAATTATTTACATTAACTATTTATAAAATATTTCATTATTTATAATTGATGTTACTAGGAATTTAGAGCCACTAAGAATGTGGGGATGAATTAGTAGAAATATTTTATACAATATCCTTCCCCTAGAATTAAAACAATGCATATTCTTATATTTTGTATCTTCCTGACTTTATAACTCAGACTCAATCATATTAAAAGAGTTTAAAGATAAAAATAAACAAGCATGATTTTTACAAGGTTGGGTCAAAATCTGGTAACCTTCTCCATGTAGTGTTATGAATCACTGGACTCCTAGATTCTTCACTATGGTCTATCATAGATGAAAAATTTGGTAGTGAAGTAATCAAACTTAACCAAATTAATGGATGAATGGAATCAGAATAAACCTAAGATATATAGTTTCATGCAATTTAAAAAGTTTCCCCCACACAAAAAAAGATCCCTTGAACCTCTTAATTGTTCAGATGTAGAAGAGACTTTCCATTAATAATGTATATAATAAAAATAGTCTTCTTATACATACTCAATCTTTCAGAAAATTTTCATTTTAATCCTTTACTATTGGAATGTTTCATCTAAAACTTCTTCATTATGGACCTTAGTTCTCCCAAAACACCTCCTTTTGATCTTCTAATTGGTATCTCATTTTATCAATATCTTCAGTAACTTCCAAAATGAGTCTCACATCAATTTATATACTCACCCCTCCTATAATATATTAGAATGAAATAAATATATAAATTTTGAATTTACTGATTGAACGTTTCATAATTCAATAACCTTATAAAATGTATAAGTATGAGAGAAAAAAAATTCGTCATATGACTTTAATAAAATATCAATATTAGAAACGTTTTAAAAATTAAAAAAAACATCTATATTTAGGAATGATGAATTAATATCCCAGTTTCATCACATATTTTGAAAATTCAATGTTTGTGTAAAGTTCCTCAAGTCTTTTTCAACTGTACCATTTCTTTTTCTGAGTTCTATTCTGATGTGGGGTGTACTATTTCTCTATCTAGTATACTATTCTTATATTTAGTGTACTTTTCATCTATCTATTATTTTATTCCTCTATCAACTGTACTATTCCACTTTCTAGTGTGTTGTTTCTATATTTTTTTATTGTACCTCTATGTAGTGTAGTTTTCCACTATCCTCTATACTCTTCCAATATCTAGTGTATTATTCCTCTATCTGGTGTACTTTTAGTATTTCTGGTAGGCTTCACATCACGAGTTCATAAATTTTAACTTGATAATTTTCATGGTAAACCTCTTAACATTACATCCCAAAATTTGGGTAGTTTGACTTTGTAACTTCATAAACTAGACACTATATAACCAAATTTTATAACATCATAACTCAATATTTTTACAAAAAAACATCATAAATACATTACTCAAAATTTTCACAGTTGAAAAATTATAACAATAACATCGTATCTCAAACATTGTATATCTGAAACATCCTATGCTAGAGTGGTTCTATAAACCTCAGTCAAACAAAATTTCATAAATTTATTTGTCCCAAAATCATTATTAAGATTCATTATCTAGTAAAAGTTTTTAATCACATCCTTCTTAAACACTTTCTAAAGATATTTCATTTGTAAAATTCTTAAAATTCAGTTTATTTGTAAAATATCAAGATAAATCTATCCCTTATGACATAAAATAATTATCTATATAGCATAATGTGAAATATTTCACCACCTAATTGACTAATAAAAACTTATTCTTCTAGATTTACACATTCAACATCCAATAATAACATTTTCTATAAAGTTAAAACATTATAAAAACGTTATTACATTCACTTTTTACTATAAAAACATCAATATTTCAACTCGAATGATATATAATCATAATAAATTGAACATTTTATAACCTCTATGTCAAAGCTATAATAAGAAATTTATAAATTATTAATGAATTATCTTTTTAGAACTACAACTTGAATTTTTAGCTCAAACTTTGTAGAATCTTTATAGCATGAAATTTGTAAAATAATTGTCACTGACATGAATCTTCACGAACAAACTCATCTAGAACCACATCAACCTATTTGTAATCTCAATTTTAGAATAATTGATTATCAAAAAACCTTATTATGGTTTTCTATCAAGTCCATCCATAAATAGTGTCCTTAAACTCTTTTATGATGACAATAAAGAGAAAAACTACAACAAAACTATTGGGTCTTCAGTCTTCCCCTTTGGATTTTTTAGCATTAAATCTAATACTTTCCAAATTATTCTTCAAATTGTATCCTTTATAAAATTTAAACATCCTAATGGCACATTTTTAGATTAAAAAAGGTTTTTGATTAGATTATATCCCTCGATGAAAATCTTTATTGGGTAAATGATATTGATAAACTAATCCTCTCTTCTGTTAACATTTAGAATCATAAATCACCCTTTTAATGATAACACCATTATCATATTCATAATAAATATTGAAAATAATTATTCTCTCCAACCAATTTTGAAAAATTTAAAGTAACATTGGATAACTCATTAACTTTCTTATGTATGTAGTGGAGGCCAAACATTATGTTTTAGGATCAAATCTTAAAATAATTCCCTTGTCAGAGCTTTTGTGAAAATATCAGTAATATTTTCTTTTCATGAAATATACTCAAGATTTAAATATCTACTAGAATGAACTTATTTGATAAAATTATATTTCATATCAATGTGATTAAATATGAAATTTTGAAAATAATTTTTAGAAATATCAATTGGATACTGATTATCACAAATAATAAAGTGGTTTGAAACCATTTTACCTCAAATATTCAGGTTTCACTTTCATACACAAGATTTTAGATCAAGATTGAGTTTTAGTAAACATATTTGAATTAATATGTACTCAATGATACAAAACATTGACTCTTACTGTGTAAATAAACACAAATTTATACAAACAAAAATGGTCCTCCATATGTTGTTTTTTAATCATAATAATCTCTAACATAATCTGAATCCGTGATCTCATTTTTATTAAAATCATTATATTTCTTATAAATCAATCAATAATCCATATCTCTATTAATATACCTCAATAATATTGTATCACCCTCTGTTTCAAGTAAGTAACCATTTAATTTTTCTTTTTTTTAAGTATCTATAATGGTTTGGTAATGTTTGAGAAGTTTTGGAAGAATCTTGGGTTGTTTTTGAATCTTTTTAAACGTGTTCGGTTTTTGAATAGAGAGTGAAAAGATTTCAACTCCGATATGAAACCGTTTTAGTTGAAACATGGGCTCTAGGGTAGGCACATTTTTAGGCACATAATTTCGACTGACCATGCAACCACCTAATAGAAACCATGAAAAGTGGGATAAAGGTATTTTTCCTTGTTGGAACATGGTTTGTCTAAACATGAGGGACAAAAAAGAAACATGTTCCTTGAGAAAAATTTGGTGCATGGTTATCACCCAATTTTCCTAACCATGCGACTAATCATGCACAATTTAAAAGTGACATCCAGAAAAAGTGGATCTCAATCATTTTCACATCTAAAACAGTTTTTTACTATTTTCGGCCATATATTGGTCTTTATTCTTCCCAAAGGTTGTGGAGTCTCTTTACAATAAACCATAAGTGATTCGAAGACAAATCATGGTGCCTTAAATCCTGGATCCCTTGGTGATTCTTCATTATTGGTTGTTTTCCATTGATCCACATGTCTTACCTCTCTCAGATTCTTATATATAGTTCACTACGTATAGATATAAATTTTTCTATGCCAATAACAATGAGATATAGTTGTGTTAATGTTAAGGATAGATATATAAAGCTAGTTTTTTTTTGAGATTCAACCTAGTGTTTTTGAAGAATTCATGATGCTCTACATTTTCTTCATAATTCCGGTGGTAGGTTTCTTCAATCCCGACACATATTCATAAAAAATGAAATAATTATTTCATACTGAATCTTTTTCATAAAAATGATTGTGTTTTTTTTGAAAATATTGTTGGGAAACTTCTTTAGTTATGGTTTGCGGAATTGTGAAGTTAATGTGAAAAGTTAATTGATAATTGATTTTAAAATGTTGATTTTAAAATAGTTTCTTACTTTGGTTCATATAAAAAGAATTTTAGAATGGTTTTCAATAAAAATATTTTTTAATTTAAATAGTTATGGAATAATTGTAATGTAATGGTTTTTGGGCATTCATTGTGGGGTGTGTTCTTGTTGCATATGGGGCCTCGTTGAAATATGACATGTTTCTTAGTGCCAAAGGTGTAATGGAAAATGGGATATTGGTTACCTTGTGATGTGTTGTTAGATCAACAAGAGACCGATCATGAGTATATAACTGCCACCCATGCATTTGTTGGTGGATGCGTAGATGTTTGGACTGGAATAGGTTATGCCAAATGGATTATGAAATGGTTTGGGAAACATTATTGGTTTCTTTCAATGGAAAATAGTTATGGTTTGGAAACATGCATGGTTGATTTCCCTAAAAAATGTTTTTTTTGTTTTGAAAAATATCTTTATTAGAAATAATTTTGGTTTTGTGATAAACTATTTTAAATTAATTTATATAAATTGAGTTATGTAAATGTGCTTACATATTTTATCCTAGTGGTGTGTGTAGAGAAGTCATTTGAGGAAAACCTAATGAGCTTCATTACTCACCCCTTCTTTGGAACTTTTGTGAATTTTCAAATGTCATTTATTGAGACATCAATAAGGGGAAGGTGTTGCATTTATTTAGTTGATCCCCTTCGTAGGAACAAACCTATTTCTCTTCTATCTTATTGGATGAAACCAACTAAATTATGGTAACTGAATGTGACATTTTAATATATGGAAAGAAAATGGTTTATTAGTCCTAGAATGTCTCTATGGCTAGCACTAGTTTTTTTTCAAAAGGAGATAAAACTCATTGGTTGTGTGGATTATTATAAGTATAACCATGTTATGATAAAGAATCCCTATCCAATTCAATGCATTAATAACCAATTCAATCAATTGAGGGGAGACAGGTGGTTCTCTATGTTTAATCTATGATCAAGATATCACCAATGGCATGTTAGGAAAATGAATATTCAAAATTCATCTTTCAGTTAGATATGGCCATTACGAGTATGTGGTAATTCCTTTCGGTATTAATAATTCACCAGTGGTCATTATTAAATTAATGAATATGATATTTCATAGATATCTAGATTTTTTTGTGGTGTTGTTTGTGGATTACATATTTATGTATTCAAGGAAAAGTTATGATCATTAAAAACACTTGATGATAGTGTTGGGAATTTTGAGAGATATTCAATGTGTGAAAAATTATAGAAGTGTTATTTTTGGATACAAGAGGTAAGTTTCATTGTCCTTTAAATCAATGGAATATGTGTTTGTGTAATTCAAAAAAGGATAAAAGCTTTTATCTCTTGGAAACCTCTAATGAATATCTTTGTGATACACAATTTCCTTTGTCTGGTTGGATATTAACAAGGCTATGTTCATGATTGTTCATGATTTTCCTCATAGATTATAGCTTTAATGAGAAAAAATGTTCCATTAAAATGGAATTCTGAATGTAATAAGTTTTTAAAAAAATATATTATTCTCCTTATATCCTCACCAATCTTGATATTGCAGGAATCAGTAAAAGGGTTCATTGTTTATTCTGATGCTTTAGAATCTAGGTTGCGATGTGTTCTCATGAATAGAGATCATGTTGTTGGATATATCTTAAAGAAGTTATGGTTTTATAATAATAATTATACAATACATGATTTGGAGTTAGCTTCCATATTCAATGATTTGAATACATCACATCATTACCACATTGTTGAGAAATTGACATTGTTTACCAAAACCTAAAAGAATGAAGAATATTTTCTCACAAAGGTATTTGAACTTGAAACAAGGATGATGGATGGATTATTTTCAAATGTTTGACTTTGACATTATGTATACACCAAGTAAATGAAATTTGTTGGTAGATGAATGAAGAAGAAATTCATATGTCTCTTTAAAAAAAGAGGCTTCAGATCAGGGATAATTGATGTTGATCCTAACTGACATGGACTTGGAATGTGAAGACTGAGGTGAAGTTGCTGGTTTCCTTCTAGTTTCATTCATTTCTAATTTGGTTGAGAAAATTAAAGAGGCATAGACATCTAATTTATAATGTGTCTCAATAAGATAAAAACTCAACGGTAGAGAGAACATTGAGTGATGGAAGGTAGATGAGAGTTTAGTTATGTGGTTTCGAAATTTGATGGTCATACTTTTGGCTTGTTATAAAAAACTTCTTTATGTTTACCACAATTCAAGATAGACTATTCATCCTATAATACAGAATATGTATAAGGTATTGAAAGCACAATTTTTTTGTGTTGGTTTGAAAAGGAAGGTTGATGATTTTGTTTTGAGATACTTAACTTATATACCGGTTAAAACATAGCATCAGTAACCACCAGGTATGTTTCAGTATTTTCCAATTCTAGAATGGAAATGGGAGAAGATAACCGTCTATTTTAAGACAAGTCTCGCAAGAATGGTTAAAAATAAATATTCCATATGGGTAATAGTCGATCCACTCATAGAATCAGCTTATTTTATCTATATTTTTTAATATACTATGGAGGAGTACTTTTCAAATATTTATATCAGAGAATTGGTAAAGAGGAATTGAATAAAAATTTATATTGTTTCGGATAGAGATCCAAATTTTACACATCATTTCTATAATTCCTTACAGAAAATCCTTGCAAATATATTGACCATGAGTAAAACGTATCATCCTTAGTTGGATGGGATATCTGAATGAATGATTCAAATGCTTGAAGACATGATACGAGCTAGTATAATGTATTTGGATGGCTCAGGAGAGGACCACATACCATTAGAGGAGTTATCATTTTAAAAAAGTTATCAATCCTTGATACATATGGCTTATTTTGATTCATTTTATGGTTTTCCTTATCATTCTATACTTTTTGGGTGAAAAGTGGTGATACTTCACTATTTGTGCTGAGTCTTGTCCAATTGAAAATAGAGAATATTTAGTTGATTAGAAAATATTAGAGATGACTCCGAGTTTTCATAAATAGTATATGGATCATCATTGATTACTTTTTTCATTCGAGGTGAGTGATCATGTGTTCTCGAATATCTCTCAAAGGATTGGGAATCATCTTGTTGGAATGGAATTCAAGTTACCTCAATGATACATTGTCCTTTATGGGATATATAATAGTGTTGATGAGATGGCATGTTGATAGGATTTCACCCATGGTTCAGTGCAATGTATAATGCATTTCATGTATCTTTGTTGAAATGTACCAGTTTGATCATTACTATGTGATTCCAAGGGATCATGGGGGCCTAGATCTGGATACTCTGTTGGTGCATGTGCCAGTATTGATTTTGGATAGGAAAGATAAAGTTTTTTATTTTAAAAGAATCAATAGAGTGTCAGTTTTGTGGAAACATGGTCGAATCTTGGAAGAAAAATGGGAATGGGAGAATAAAATGGACAATAAATTGATCGAACTCTTTTGGTAATTCAACAGTTTTTTACTTTTTAGGGACAAAAAAACCAATGGTGGGGATAATTTATCACCCTCGATTTCGAGTAAGTATTGTTTTCTGTATGTATTATATATATATAAATTGTTTGGGTGAATTTTTGGAGTGTTTGGAATAATTTTGTGAAGTTTTAAAGATTTTATAAAGAAGAAAAAGTTGATCATGGTTAGTGGAAACCATGAATCTCCTACAGGAAACCGTGCAAGGTGAAACATGCACATTTGGGTAGGTACACGATTTGGTCAAACTATTTGGTAGGTGAAGAGAAACAGTTCAATTTTGTATAAAGTTATTTTTTAAGGCCATAACACATTTTGTCTAACCGTGTAGGTCGACCATGAGAGATGATCCTTGAGGTAGAGGCTGGTTCAAAGTTAGTGCATAGTTTTTTTAACCGTGTGACCAATTGTGCACAATTTAAAAGAGAGATCCAAATAAATTGTATCTCACTTGTTCTAAACCTCTAAACATCTTGTTTTTAACTATTTTGGCCTTAGTTTGGTTTTTCCTCCACCCAAAGGCTGTGGAGTCTCTCCCTATAGAACCATAAGTGATCTAAATTCAAATCATAGTGCATTGACGAATAATTCCCTTAGAAAGTATTCATTTTTGGTAGTATATATTATATATACTTCAAATACATATCTCACATTCCTATATATAGTTTTATGTGGATAAATATATGGTTATTATATAACACCCTAATATTTAATAGCATGTTATATCTTTGAAGTAGGTCAATTGCTTATACTGCATGTAGCACCGACTTTGGTTGTGTAGTACACAAGATTGAGTTTCAACGAAACAACACATTAGTATTATAATAATTTAAACGATATATTTATTTATCAATTAAATATTATGAAATGAATAGTAAAAAATATATTTTTATTGTTATTTATAATGTTTTCACATAAATAAATCATATTTATAATGAAATGTATATTTTTTGTTAAAATAGTTATATATTTAGAAAAACTATTTTAATAAAAGAACTAATTTTTATGTCCTTTTGTGAACCATAAAAGAATTAATATTATACACTCCTAAAAATTTAATTTGGTAAAATAGACTTCATTTTTTGATCCAGAATATCAAAATTAGCTTAGGGTGAATTTTTGGTATTTTTTAGAAAACTTTCAATCTTTGATAAATAGTGGAAAATATTACATAGTACATAAAAACCAAATATTTATTTAAATAAAAATAATTTTTATTTAAATTTATTTTAATGTCAAAATATATACAATATACCTATATTAGTCCAATTTAATTCATTAGAGTCATTTACTAATAATATTTGATATATAATATTTTATTTAATTTTTAACGTCTTTTACCCACCTTCTAGGTACATTTGTAAATTTGAATAAAACGTAATTTTACCATTTCTATGAATTGAATTTCAAAAATTGGAGAGACATGGTTGAAATTAGTAACTAAAATGTGGTTCAATTGGATGAAAATAATTTTTTGTGAATTGTAACTTTTGAATTTTATTTACCAAAGTTAAAAGTAAATAGGGTAATTAAAGGTAAAAATGATATTATAATTACCCTACCACTTTTCTTAATTCTATTGAATAAGTGTATTTCAAAAAAAATCAAACCTAGGAATAAAATATTATCCTTTTGGTCCACTTGAAATATATTAGGACATTTAGAATTATTTTATTTAAATATGAGTTGAAAGTGTTAAATTCAAAGTTTAATAAATAAACCATTTTTAATATAGGGTTTTACATAAGATAAATTATACTATAGATATTAATTATAAATATAAAAAATTTCCTATATAATGTTTTTGTATTTATAATTTCTATACATTAAATAAATAAATTTATTTATGACACAATGATGATGAAATAATTATATTATTATTGAAAGATTAAAATAATAGATATTATAAATATTAATATAATTGTAAATTAAGACTTTTAATGTATTACACGAATATTATCTGTTAATATGACTTGTTTGGGTTTATTAAATATTTTTTTGAGGTGATAAAGTTGTTATGACTTTCAAAAAAGCCAAATACTAAATAGTGTCAAAATTGACAAAAATGGGTTTTTAAAACAAATACTATATTATTAATTGATATAATATTCCTAAAAATATAAGGTTTCCAAAAAACTTAGATAGGATTATATATATCAATAATGAACCACTTGGGGTTCTCTTGGATTTTTATAGTAATTTAATTAACCATTTATTTTAATAATACAAGAATACATGGTAAGAGTTAAACTATTTAACTAAGAGTTAAATAAAAAAGATAGGGTTAATATGGCGACCTAAACCTGTCCACAACATATTGGTTGAGATTTTTTCTACCTATATCTACCTTAGCCTCAAAATAAATCCTTTTTTATCCATTATAAACCAAATATTATTGTATAATGAAATAATATTTCAAGATTTTTTCTAAAGTGACCCTCACCTCTCTTATAAAAGGGTACAACCCCTTATATCAAAATCACACATCAAAATCCATTTGGCTCAGCCAAAACCTACTCAAATATCCTCCCAACTACCCTAAACTAAACCTAGAGGCATTAATTTGAACACAAGACAACCAAAATGTCCCTTTTGATTAAATTAAAAAGAAGCACTCGAAGAAGAGGTAATAATTTTATCACCACTTTCAAAGTTATTTTCTTCTTCCACTTCCTATTTATTTGTAGTTTCCATATCAAAATAATTAATCCATTAACTTATACATACTGTGATGTTATTATAAATATGGAACAACCATATTCATTATTCTATCCGGCCTATGAATGACAAAGTCACCATACGTGCATACGTAAGAATTACCGTCTCTACGTTGTGGTGTAGTTTGTTATTCGATACTTTATTATTTGGATGGGTATAATAAGGAGTATAATTTATGTAAATAATAAGTATAAAATTTTAATTATTCTTTATATATGATATACCATCCAATTACATACAATTTCACCATCAATAGAATAATATTGTAGCTCGTGTGCATGTAAAAATTATCGTCTCCACGAATGCGATGAGATTCATTCCCCAATGTAACCATTCAAGAATAATTTTTATTTTATGATTAAAAATAATGTTTAAGAACTTAATATCATTCTGGATATGAATGAAACACATCCTATCCATAAAAATATTCTTATGCAACAAAATATATAAAGGAAAACGAACCAGTTAACACCCGAAAGAATGAAAATACTGAAATATTATTAAAAAAGAAATATTATAAGATCATATATGATATCATATTTATATATTTAGTTCTTGTATAATTTAATAACAATTATTTAACTATTATGCAGGAGTTTAATGTACCCTCAAATAAGGAAAATTACAAGGTAAGGGTTAATTTTACAATCTCTTTATTATCTAAGGTTGTTTATACATAAGCATCTACTGAAAATTATTTATCATCCTCATCTGTGTTTCTTAAAAATGTATTTCAAAAAATATATAAATTTTCCTAGAATATGGTTTAATGTCATTTATACCCTTGTTTTACTTTTTATAAAATGTTTTGAAAGGAATCTTTCCATAGTTTTCCAAACAGGGTACTTTATTACCTTTTCAACAAATTAAGGTAAGAATGTTTTTTTAAATTATACAGTGGGTGTATCTATTTTCAACTGTTATAACACCTTTGAGGCTTCCTTTAAAATCTTATAAGAATATTTTCAAAATAAATGTTTTCTTTTATAATTATGGGACTTTTAAATGATTTCCAAATAGAAAGAGATATTTCTCTCAAATAGTTTTGATTTCATCTACGTCAACATACTTTGTGGGATTTTACATTTTTTTGAAGTTGATTTATTATGATACAATCTTCTATATTGTATTGAAGGTTTTGTGATGTTTTTTACTATGGATGTGTTATTTTTATACCATTCAGTGTTTATAGTTAATGTATTAAGATTTATTTTGATAGTTTTAATATGAATTTTTATGTTATGTTTCAACATTTTCATATGAGGAATTATTTGTACTTAGTTAGTGATGGGTTAAGCCCGCTATAGCTCCTCGATGAATAGGTGGGTCTCATGAGATAAACTAGTTTCTTGGCACAAGGCCTTGAAAAAATATTATCTTTAGTATTGGCATGAGGCCTTGACTATGTGGTTATGATGTCCAGCATTATGCATTGCATCATTATGAAATTGGATATTGATATTACATGTGATTATTTTACTAGTTGTATATCCATGTGAATAAGTAAATGGAATTATTGGATTTACCTTTTCCATATTATGATAATATTTAAGTTTAAAAGTCATGTGTTTTAGTATTATACATTACCTTAAATGTTTGTGCTTATTTATGATAGTTTCTTCTATATTTTTATCATTACTGAGCATCTGAGCTCACCCCTTTCTAGGTTTTATTATTCCCAGGATGTGAAGAAGTATATTAAAATTAAATTTCAAGAATAGGCTAATGGTTATGAGTGTCTTCAAAGGTGAAACAATGTCGTTGTTTTTTCCACTTCACGATGTAATTTAAAACTTATGTATATATATATAACTTCAAATACAACTAAAATAATCGATATTTGGAGACTTGATCTATTGTGATCATGCCAATGTAATGTAATAATGCACAAAATTTAGGTAACTAGGGTCAGGGCATTACAGTTGGTATCAAAGGAAGTTTAGTACAATCCTTGGAAAATAGATTTAGAAAAGCTCTGATTAGAGAACATTACCCTAAGATAAACGTTGAGGATTAGTATATAAGAACATCTAAAAATTTGGGTGATGTAAATATTATGTGGGTTTTTCAAGAAAATACATCCCTATTTGGATAAAAATAGAGGTGGCTCTGACAAAAATGTACCTAGGAGTGAAAACTCTGACAAGGTTTTTTAGTCTTGACCCGGGGTATCCTAGTACATGATAATGAGCCTTGCTACACTCTCGATATTGACACTACCGGGGGATATGATTAGGATAATTTAAATTTTCATTGCAAACCATTATGAAGGATTTTTGATAAAATACTTCCTCAAAGAAAACATTTTTATGATTATGGATTATATTCATAAACATTTAAATTTACGTTAGGTATTTTACAAGTTTGTAATTATGCATTGTGATTCATAAACTAACTTAGTGTTTGCCATTATTTAGAAATGAGTCCCAGTATATGGAATGAGAACTCCAAAAATTCACATGATACAAAGATTAAGAATGGTCATATCTTTCATGATCTTAACCCAACATTTAGAAGGGAAATATTCTCCCACGTAATCTCATCATATGAAAAAAATAGTATCATGTGTTAATAAGATAAGTAAAGAATTCTCTGAGTCCTATGGATTTTAAGGGAAACCATAGATGAAAACGATGGTAGAGATAAATATAGATTAAGGGAAGAAAGGAAAGAAATATTTTCGCATATGTGATAACAATGGAAAGAATGACCTTGGTAAATGCTTTAAGGGAATGGGAGTTTGTTATAAGTGCAGAGAAAAAGGACACCAGGTATGTGATTTCAAGGGTAAGAAAAATATTTCAAATGTACAATGCTTAATTTTTAATGAGTTGGGACACTACGCGAATCAATGTACCAATCATCAGATTATACAATAAATTCTTCTACTGGATAATAATCTGGTTATGATACTACCACAGATGAAGAGGAATAATTAGTGTTCTTATATTTGTATTAAATAATTATGTCATTTGAGTGTTGTATCAATGATTTACTAGTTATACTAATTATGTAAATTAATAAGGATTTTACTGTAGTACTATTTCATTGAGGATTTGAGATCATGTTCTTGTACCCCTCTCTCTTGGATTTTAATGATCAAAATCACTCTCATCGTGTTCTAACTTGTTTTCAAGTGTTTTGATGCTAGGAAAAAGGTTGCCCAAGAGTTGGCCCAAGAAGATTTGATAGTGGACTCTCTGAGTCCACCGGCCAACCGGTGGATTCCCACCGGCCAGCCGGTATGGGCACCGGCCAACCGGTTCTTGCCCACCAGCCAGCCGGAGGACCCAGGCAGTAGGCTTGCCCACTGCCTGGTGACACCGGCCAACCGGTGGATGACCACCGGCCAGCCGGTGGAACCCAGACAGAAAGCCTGCTCTGTGTGGACCACCGGCCAGCCGGGAGCTCATCACCAGCCAGCCGGTGGACCACCAGCCAGCCAGTGAGACACCACCGGCCAGCTGGTGTGCCCAGTCAAACTAGCCGTTGGGCTTTGACCAGACTTGTACTTTTGACCCCCAATGGCTCCAGAAGCCCTCCAACGGCCATATTGAATTGATTATGGGTATTTCTCCTATAAATAGGAAACCATGGATGCCGGGAACACAACCGAAACATATTTTGATGTCTTGATGCTCTAACGACAAATCTCCAAGGCCTCTTGTGATCCATTGCCATCCTTGAAGCTTGAGCTCCCTCTCCATCAGCTGCTCTCACACTTTTGGCGCTCAAGGCTTCCGTGTGTTTGTATTATTTTATTTTTTTAGTTCTTCATTGGGTTTGGATTAAAACAAAAATCTCATTTCCATTCTTTCTTTCAATTGGGTTTCTTTCTACAACCATAATAAAAAAGCAAGCTGTACGAAGGTGTTCTAGCCTACCTTAAAACGGCTAGTGGGTTTCTTGCTACAACCATAATAAAAAAGCAAGCTGTACGAAGGTGTTCTAGCCTACCTTAAAATGGCTAGTGGGTTTCTTGCTACAACCATTAAAAAGCAAGCTGACGTAATTAATCTCTCAACGGTTCTTGTTGGGAGAGGAGATGTAGGCTTGGGAATTAAGCCGAACTTCGTTATCAAATTGTGTCTTGCCTTTTTTATTTCCGCTGCATTGATAATTGTTTTAAATTTTTAATTATTTTTGAAAAAAAAATTCACCCCCCTCTTTCCATCCTCTACGACCCAACATTTGGTATCAAAGGGTAAGTTTGTGTAATACCTTAACCGGTTACAAACTTAAGATCCTTAGTGATGGCTAATTCCTCGCATGCTCCCGAAGGGTATTCTATGACTCGGGATCCATTCTTTGATGGAACCGATTACACTTATTAGAAAACTCGCATGATTACTTTTCTTAGAAGCATTGGTTATCCTATCTATAGGATTGTAATGCAAGGCTATACTTTATCTAACAAGGATGAGTCCAAATGGACCCCCGAAGACATTGCCAATTTTGAGCTTGATGACAAAGCCATGAATGCTCTTCATTGCGGGCTAGACCGTAATGAATTCAACCGTGTTTCTACTTGATCCTCTTCTTATGAAATTTGGAAACTTTTAGAAGTAACCCATGAGGGCACTAACAAAGTCAAAGACACTAGATTAGACATGTATTGCTAAGATTTTGAAAGTTTCACCATGCACCCACACAAATCAATTACTGAAATGTTTACTCGTTTTACTGACGTTTGCAATGGAAGAAAATCTCTTGGTGAGGATGTTTCTGCAGAAATGATGGTCAGGAAGATTCTTTGGGTCCTACCAAGCTCATGGGCACCAAAGGTGACCGCAATTCAAGAAGAAAAAGATGTCAAGAAAATGCCGGTTGAAGAGCTCATTGGATCACTCATGACCTACGAGATCACCATGAAGAGGCAAGCTGATAAAGAAGGTAAAACCTTCAAGGAGAAAAAGAACTTTGCTTTCGAAGCAAAGGAAGAAAGCTCCTCTGCTGATAGAGAATCCGAGATTGCTCAACTAGAAAGAAAAATGAGCAAATTCATGAAGAAAAAGAAGAACTTTCGAAGGGCACGAAAGGAAGAGCCCAAAGCACAGAATGAAGTTACATGCTTTGAATGTGGAAAGAAAGGCCACATCAAAACGGAGTGCTCCATTTTCAAGAAAAGGGTAAAAGAAAAGAAAAACAAGAAGGCTTTCAAAGCATCCACATGGAGTGCAAGTGATGACTCCATGTCTTCAAGTGACTCAAGCGATGAAGGTGAACAATGCCTAATGGCATTTGATGAGGTATCTTCTTCCGACTCCTCTTCCTCATCTTCCTCTTTCAATAATGACATGTCCTATGAAGATCTCCAAAATGCGAGAGGTCAATTAGAGGAAGGTTTTCACGAACTTACCTCTAAATTTATGGCTTTGAAAAAGAAAAATAAAATTCTCATTTCTGAAAAAGAACAACTTCTCAAAAAGAATGAGGAACTTACCCTTAAGATCCAAGATATTCCAAATATTGATTCTTTGAATTCAACCATTAAAGATCTAAGGGAGTCTCTTTACAAGTTCACCCAAGGTGAACAAAATTTGACCAAATTACTAGGTTCTCAGCGTTCGGCTAGAACAACACATGGACTTGGCTTTAACAAACAAGCCACTTCTTCTAGAGCACCCACTACTTTTATAAGGGGGAGCTCTCAATATAAATTTTGTAATTATTGTAAAAAGACCGGGCACATGATTTATGAGTGTGATTGTAAAAATGCAAGGTATGGAAGCCCCAAAACCATTACCTACTTGGATGAGTATTTTAGATGGCAACCCTATAGAAAAATATGGGTTCAAAAGTATCTTTTAGATAATCTTTCCAGACCCAAACTTATATGGGTACCAAAATATATTCTCTATTGATTTTGTAGGATAAACACTAAAGAAGTAGGACTTCGAAAGGCTCGTGGTATCTCGACAGCGGATGCTCGAGGCACATGTGTGGCGATCCCTCCGAGTTCAACCCCCTTGAAGAATTCGATGGAGGATACGTCACCTTCGGTGACAATTCAAAAAGAAAGATCGTCGGAATAGGTACCATTGGATTTGGTATCACATCTTTAATTAAATATGTTTTATTTGTTAAAGGTTTAAAACATAATCTAATTAGCATTAGTCAACTTTCTGATAGTGGTTTTTCGGTGAATTTTCAAAATGATTTATGCAATGTGTTTGATTTTCAAAACAAATTGATATTTTCTGCTTCCCGTTTTCAAAATGTTTACATTATTGATTTAAAGTCTTTAACTAGCCAAAATGTTAAATGTTTAAGTGCTCTTGACAACGAGTCTTGGCTTTGGCATAGAAGGTTGGGGCATTGTAGCTCTCATTCACTTCTAAAGCTTAATAAGAACAAGCTCATCCGTGACCTTCCTAAACTTAAGTTTAAGAAAGATTTGATTTGTGAGCCATGTCAACTTGGCAAGCAACACAAGTCTTCTTTCAAATCTAAGAAGGAAGTGTCCACTTCAAAATCTCTTGAGCTCCTACATCTTGATCTTTTTGGTCCTACCCCTGTAGCAAGTCTAGGTGGAAAATCTTATACCTTTGTCCTAGTAGATGACTTTTCTCGTTTCACTTGGGTTTTCTTTTTAGCTCATAAAAATGATGCTTGTAGAACCTTTTTGAAATTCTCTAGGAAAGTAGAAAATGAAAAAGGATATAAAATTATATCGCTCCGTAGTGACCATGGAGGTGAATTCGAGAACAAAGAATTCGATGAATTGTGTTCTTCTCAAGGATACAATCACACCTTCTCTTCCCCTAGGACTCCACAACAAAATGGAGTGGTTGAAAGGAGAAACCGAACTCTCCAAGAAATTGCTCGAACCCTATTTAGTGAATTCAACCTCCCTCAATTTTTTCTGGGCTGTGGCAGTTAACACTGCTTGTTATACTATCAATAGAGTCCTTGTAAGACCCCTTCTTAAGAAAACCCCCTATGAACTTTGGAAAGGCAAATTGCCCAAAGTTGGTTATTTTAAAGTGTTTGGTTGTAAATGCTTTATCCTTAACACAAAAGATAACCTAGGGAAATTTGATGACAAATCTGATGAAGGTATTTTTCTTGGGTACTCCAACTCAAGCAAATCCTATCGTGTCTTTAAAAAATGTTCAAAAACCATCGAAGAATCATCTCATGTCAAGTTTGATGAAAATCTTCCAAAACCCCATCCAGTCATTGAAGATGTTGAAGATAAGCTTGATAAAATTGAATTAAATGATTCCTATTCTCCTCTGAAGGAGGATGATGATCATGAACCTTCTTCACCTTCTTTTCCTTCCACCTTGCCTAAGGTTTGGAAACCTTCTAGAGACCATCCATTAAAAAATGTTATAGGTGATCTTCAAGCCGGTACTCAAACTAGAAGATCAATCCTCAACGAGGTTGAACATCAAGCCTTCATTTCTCACCTAGAGCCTCAAACCATTAATGATGCCATTAATGATGAGAATTGGGTTCTTCCAATGCAAGATGAACTAAGTCAATTCTCTAGAAATGATGTTTGGACTCTTGTTGAAATACCCAATGATCATCCAATTATTGGCACTAAATGGGTTTTTAGGAACAAACTTGATGATCAAGGAAATATAACCTGGAACAAGGCTCGCCTAGTAGCTAAGGGCTATAATCAAGAAGAATGAATTGATTATGGTGAAACCTTTGCGCATGTTGCTAGATTGGAATCCATTAGGATCTTGTTGGCTTTCGCCGCCCACTTAAATTTCAAACTTTTTCAAATGGATGTTAAAAGCGCCTTTTTAAATGGTTTTATTTCAGAAAAAATCTTTGTTGAACAATCTCCCGGTTTTGAAGATCCAAAATTTCCAAATCATGTTTTTAAATTAACCAAGGCTCTATATGGCTTAAATCAAGCCCCTCGGGCTTGGTATGAGCGGTTAACATAATTCCTTTTAGAAAATGATTTTAAAATGGGTCAAGATGATTGTACCCTATTTTTAAAACACACTTCAAAATATCTTTTAATCGTCCAAATCTACGTCGATGACGTTATCTTTGGTTCTACCAAAGAATCACTTTGTACTGATTTTTCAGATTTAATGAGAAAAGAATTTGAAATGAGCTTTATGGGGGAATTGAAATTTTTTCTCGGTTTTCAAATCTTTCAAAATTCAAAAGGTATTTTTCTAAGCCAAGGAAAATACAAAAACAAGCTCTTAAGTCGTTTTGGTATGGATCAAGTAAAGGAAATTAGTACCCCCATGAGTACTTCCTGTAAGCTTACGTTAGATGATGTCGGGAAACCGGTTGATAACAAGCTTTATAGGAGTATGATCGGGAGTCTACTTTACCTAACTGCGACCCATCCTGACATCATGTTCAGTGTTTTCCTTTGTGCTCGTTTTCAAGCCAATCCCAAAGAATCTCATATTAAATCGGTCAAAAGGATTTTTAGGTATTTAAGAGGATCCAAAAACATTGGTTTATTTTATCCTTCTAATACTTCTTTCGAACTTTCTTCATATTCAGATGTTGATTTTGGCGGATGTCAATTAGATCGAAAGAGTACTAGTGGAACCTGTCATCTGCTAGGCAAGTCCCTTGTATCGTGGAGTAGCAAGAAGCAAAACTGTGTTGCTCTTTCTACTGCCGAGGCCGAGTACGTAGCCGCTGGGAATTGTTGTGCCCAAATTATTTGGATGCAGCACACTCTCTTGGATTATGGCCTTTCCTACGATCATGTCCCTATTCGGTGTGACAACACTAGTGCCATTAGTATTTCTAAGAATCCAATACAACACTCTAGAACAAAGCATATAGACTTAGGGCATCATTTCCTTCGTGACCATTTTCAAAAAGGGGATATCACTTTGGACTTCATTTCTACTGATTTTCAATTAGCTGATATTTTTACCAAACCGCCCCCGGTTGAACGTTTTGATTTTATTAAGGGGGAGTTAGGAATGATTCGTCAATGAGCACTATTAAATATTTAACTCTTTTTTATTTTAATTCAATTTTTTTTGTTTATCTAATTTCTTGTCATTTTTTTTCTTTTTCCCTCCTATTTTGATAATCCCAAAGGGGGAGAAATTTCTTTGTTTACTAGTTTCATATTTCAATTGATTAAAGTGCTCTTTTTAAAAGTTCAATTTTTTTTAAAAACTGGTAAGTTATTGATTTTGTTCCTTTAAAAAAAATGATCTATGGTTACAATTTCAAAATGACTCATTCTCTTTAGATTAAGATCATTCTCAATACATGGTACATCTCTTCAACTTTTTTTTTGAAATGATCTCTAATATATTTTCATGTCCAAAATTGTTTATTTAAGTTTTCAATTGGCATATCCTTTTTAAAGCTTTCTCTTTTGTGATTGTGATCATCAAAATAGGGGGAGATTGTTGTACCCATCTCTATTGGATTTTAATGATCACAATCACTCTCATCGTGTTCTAACTTGTTTTCAAGTGTTTTGATGCTAGGAAAAAGGTTGCCCAGGAGTTGGCCCAAGAAGAATTGATAGTGGACTCTCTGAGTCCACCGGCCAACCGGTGGATTCCCACCGGCCAGCCGGTGGTCTCTGGAAGAAGCAGTGCTTTCTGCCTGAGCCACCGGTCAGCCGGTGTTAGCTCACCGGCCAGCCGGTATGGGCACCGGCCAACCGGTTCTTGCCCACCGGCCAGCCGGAGGACCCAGGTACTAGGCTTGCCCACTGCCTGGTGACACCGGCCAACCAGTGGATGACCACCGGCCAGCCGGTGGAACCCAGAAAGAAAGCCTGCTCTGTCTGGACCACCGGCCAGCCGGGAGCTCATCACCGGCCAGCCGGTGGACCACCAGCCAGCCGGTGAGACACCACCGGCCAGCTGGTGTGCCCAGTCAAACTAGCCGTTGGGCTTTGACCAAACTTGTACTTTTGACCCCCAACGGCTCCGGAAGCCCTCCAACGGCCATATTGAAGTGATTATGGGTATTTCTCCTATAAATAGGAAACCATGGATGCTGGGAACACAACCGAAACATATTTTGATGTCTTGACGCTCTAACGACAAATCTCCAAGGCCTCTTGTGATCCATTGCCATCCTTGAAGCTTGAGCTCCCTCTCCATCAGCTGCTCTCACACTTTTGGCGCTCAAGGCTTCCGTGTGTTTGTATTATTTTATTTGTTTAGTTCTTCATTGGGTTTGGATTAAAACAAACCTCTCATTTCCATTCTTTCTTTCAATTGGGTTTCTTGCTACAACCATAATATAAAAGAAAGCTGTACGAAGGTGTTCTAGCCTACCTTAAAATGGCTAGTGGGTTTCTTGCTACAAACATAATAAAAAAGCAAGCTGTACGAAGGTGTTCTAGCCTACCTTAAAACGGCTAGTGGGTTTCTTGCTACAACCATTAAAAAGCAAGCTGACGTAATTAATCTCTCAACGGTTCTTGTTGGGAACGGAGACGTAGGCTTGGGAATTAAGCCGAACTTCGTTATCAAATTGTGTCTTGCCTTTTTTATTTCCTCTACATTGATAATTGTTTTAAATTGTTAATTATTTTTGAAAAGGAAATTCACCCCCCCTCTTGCCATCCTCTACGACCCAACACACGTGGTACTAAGAAAAGTGACCCAATAGCAAGTTAAATTTTTGGAAAATAAATTGTCGAAGGAAAGATAAACCATAATATGGTACTGATACCGAGGTAGTGATTTTATAATATGAGATGGTTGATTTGGATAAATTATATTGGATATTATTTACTACCTTATAATTGATTAATGGTTTTTTTATTAAATCATTGTATGAGTATTCCAATTTTTGGATATAAGGAATATATCTACATTATATAAGGAATAATGGTGCATGAATGTAATCAATAAGGTTTTATGGTAATTCATGGTGTTACCATATTTTAAGAGAATACCTGATTAAGGTACTCACATTCTATTATGTGGAAAAAAGATATATTCATTATGTTATGTTGAACTTCCTTATAAATTTTTGGACTATGAGTTTGGACACAAGTATTTTGGATAAGTCTAAATATTAGAATGGATTAAGTTGGATATTGGATACTAAGGTTTGAGGTTAAAAAATTTCTTAATATTATTTAGGGATTTAAAAAAAAAAGGACAACCAGAAGGTCGAAAAACAACCCATTGCGTCCGGAAAGGCCATGAGACTTGAACCCACAACCGAAGGGCGATAATGTTGCATCACCTGCCACTATCCTACGTGATGTCCTAGTTTGTATAATGTAGCTTTTTAAATGATATTATAGATGAATTATAAATTAATTTTTTGTAAAACCCAATACCATTAGGATAAATAGAATATTTTTGAGTTCTATTATCTTTTGAAGTGAAAGATGAGTTTGTGGTATAGATTAGTTAAAGGATGGAACTCTAATTATCAAGTATTTTATTTTATTTTATGAAGAAATTAATTCTTCATATTTGAGGAAGGGATCTTTAAACCAAAAATGTGTTATCGTAATACCTTATGTTTTGATGAACTAATGATATTGTAAGTCATCATAGATTTATGTCTTTGAGGCCCTCAATTTTCTATTTATTGTTCACTTGTTTGTGATCGATGACCTCAATCACTCCCAATAAATATTTATGTTTTTCATCCAATTATATGTCTCAAATTTCCACCAATGTTCTCCTATTCAAAATCCTTATTTGGTGGTGACTTTATCATTTCTGTTTCCATTTTATTAATTCTAAATTTTATTAACCCTATTTCCAATGTGGGTTTTCCACAAAGGTATTTTTTATTTTTAACTTTTTATTTTAGAAGAACAATTTTAAATAGCAAGGAAACAATTTATTGAAGGAGGGGAGAATGTAACATCCAAATATTCTGTAATAATTTATATATTTAAATTATGTCAATAGCTTATACTGCATGCAACACTGACTTTGCTTGCGTTATACGCAAGATTGATTTTCTACGAAACAACACATTCGTATTATCATTATTTAAATGATATATTTATATGTAAATTAAATATTGTGATATGAATATTAAAAAATAAATTTTTATTCTTATTTATAATCTATTCACATAAATAAAACATATTTTTAATGAATTGTACATGTTTTGTTAAAATAGATATATATTTAGAAATACTATTTTCTTAAAGAACTACTTTTTATTTAATTTTGTGAACAATAATAAAATTAATATTAGATGCTTAAAAAAATTTATTTTGTTAAAATAGAATTAATTTTTTGATTCATAATATCAAAATTATCTTAGGGATAATTTTTGGTATTTTTTTGAAAACTTTCATTCTTTGATGAGTAGTGAATAATACTGAGTAGTACATAAAAACCAACTATTTTTTAGATAATAATTATTTTTATTTAAATTTATTATAATGTAAAAATATATATATTATAACTATATTATTATAATTTAATTCATTGGAGTCATTTTATAATAAAATTAGATATATAAAATTTTATTGAATTTTTAAACGTCTTTTACCCACCTTCTAGGAACATTTGCGAATTTGCAAAAAACGTAATTTTACCACTTATGTGAATTGAATTTCAAAAATCAGTGACACAAAGTTGAAATCAGTAAGTAAAATTTGGTTCAATAGGATGAACATATTTTTTTGGTGAATAGTAACTTTTGAATTTTATTTACCACGGTTAAAAGTAAATAGGGTAATTAAAGGTAAAAATGATATTATAATTACCCCAAAACATATCCTAATTATATTGGATAAGTGTATTTAGACCAAAATAATCCTTATGAATACAATATGATCCTTTTGGTCCACTTGGGTTTGATTTGGACATTTACTATTATTAAATTTAAAGAAGAGTTAAAAGTGTTAAATTTTAACATTAATAAATAAACTATTTTTAATATTGGGTTATACATAATATAAACTAGACTATAAATATTCATTATAAAGATAAAAATATTTCTTACATAATGGTAATTTATTTATAATTTTTAGACATTAAATATTTAAATTTATTTATGACACAATGATGCAATAATTACCTTATTATTGAAAGATTAAAATAATTAATATTATATAAATTAATATAATTTTAAATTGAGACTTTTGATGTATTACATGAATTTTATAGGTTAATATGACATGTTAGGGTTTATTAAATCAATTTTTTTTCAAATTGATATTGCTGTTATGACTTTCACAAAAACCAAATACAAAATAGAGTAAAAATCGACATAAATTAGTTTTTAAAACAAATACTGTATTATTAATTGATATAAGATTCATTAAAATATAATGTTCATCCAAAAGACTTATATAATATTAGATATATCAATAATGAACAACTTGGGGTTCTATTGTCTTTTTATAGTAAGTTTATTAACCATTTATTATAATAATACCAGAATACATGGTAAAAGTTAAACTATTTACTTAAGAGTAAAATCTAAAAGATAAGTTTAATATGGTGACCTGAACCTGTATAAACCCTATTTTTTGAGAGGTTTGTGAATCATAACAACCTTTTCCTTGAAATAAATCCTTTTTTATCCATTATAAACTGAATGTTATTGTATAAGAAAATAATATTTCATGTTTTTCCTAAAGTGACCCTCATCTCTCTTATAAAAGGGTACTTCCCCTTATCTCCAAATAAGAACTCCAAATGAATTTATCTCAGAAAATACCTACTAAAATATCCTCCAAAATAACCTCTCTTGAACCTAGAGTCCTTAATTTGATCAGAATCCAACCTAAGGATCCCTTTTGATCAAATCAAAAGGAAACACCCGTAGAAGAGGTAATAATTTCATCACCCATTTCTAACTTCTTTTCTTCTTCCACTTCCTCTTTAATTTTTTTCCATACCAAAATAATAAATCCAATATATTATACTTACTATTATGTTATTATAAATATGGTACAACCATATTGATTATTCTACCCATCCTATGAATGACAAAGTCACCGTACGTGCATACTCACATCTTACCGTCTCCACATTATGGTGTAGTTTGTTATTCAACACTCCATTATTTGGATTGGTATAATAATGAGTATAATTGATGTAAATAATTAATATAATATGTTAATTATTCTGTATATATGATATAACATCAAATTACATATGATTTCACCATCAATATAATGATATTGCCGCTCGTGCGTACGTACGGATTATCATCTCCACGAACGTGATGAGATTAATTTCCCATCACAACCATTCAAGAATAGTTTTTATATTATGATTAAAAATAATGTTCTAGAACTTAATATCATTCTTTATATGAATAAAATACATCCTATATATAAGAAACATTACTTACATAACAAAACATATAATGGAAAATGAATCAGTTAACACCCAATACAATGATACTGCTGAAATATTATTAACAAAAAAAATTAGAAGATAATATATGATATCATATTTATGTATTTTATTTCTTTTATTATTTAATAATAATGATTTAACTATTTTATATGAGGTTAATATACCCTCGACTAAGGAAAAGTACAAGGTAAGGGTTAATTTTACAATTTCTTTATTATCTGAGATTGTTTATACGTAAGAATCTACTATGAATTATTTATCAACCGCATCCGTGTTTCTTAAAAATGTATTTCCAAACATTTTAAATATTTCCTAGAATATGAGTAAAAGTCATTTATACCCTTTTTATAATTTTTATAATTTTTTTTGAAAGGAATATTTTAATGAAGTTTTTATGATATTTTTGACTCTAGATGTGTTATATTTATACCATTCATGGTTTATGGTTAAAATATTAACATTTATTGTGAGAGTTTTAAAATGAATGTTTGTGTTATGTTTAAACCTATTCATATGAGGAATGCATTGGACATAGTAAGTGATGAGTGCAGCCTTCTATAGCTGCTTGATGCATCAGTAGGTCTCATGAGATGAAATAGTGTCTTGGAACAAGGCCTTGAAAAAATATTATTTTTAGTCTTGGCACGAGGCCTTTACTATGTGGTTATGATGTACAAAATTATGCATTCCATCATTATAAATTTTTTTATTGATATTACATGTGATTATTCGACTAGTAGAATATCCATGTGAATAAGTAAATGACATTATTTGATTTAACTTTGTCATATTATGCTAATTTTTAAGTTTAAAAGGCTTGTCTTTTAGTCTTATAAATTACCTTTAATGTTTATTCTTATTTATAATACTTCATGATATATTTTTATCCATACTGTGCATCTGAGCTCACACCTTTATCTGTTTTATTTTTTCTAGGATGGGAAGAAG
Source organism: Viscum album (assembly GCA_963277665.1). Lineage (NCBI taxonomy): Eukaryota > Viridiplantae > Streptophyta > Magnoliopsida > Santalales > Viscaceae > Viscum > Viscum album. The sequence goes on along the minus strand of OY728148.1, from coordinate 1,401,049,193 downwards.
TATATTACAATTAACCTGTAGGAATAGGCTAAGGGTTATGAGTGTGTTCACAGAGGACACAATGTTGTTGTTTTTTTTATTTAATGATGTAATGTAAAAATTATGTATATATCTAGAACTTCCAAAGTTACTAAACTTATAAGGTCACGACCTTAAAACATTACATAATATTGAATTAAATGAATAATTCACATTGAGGATATTTTCAAGTTTAGGGTTTTAGAGAATTAAGACACAACTATTACATTTACAAAGATTACAAAGTAGATACTTCTACTAAAATTCCATTTTTTTCATAAAATAAAAACTCTTGAAAAAATAGAGTCATGTCTAGTCCCATGTTTTAGACTGTACGACTTTTTCTTGATCCCATCCTTGACCCTATTCATCTTTAAGTCATGTGAAAAACATTTCAAAACTTGGGATGAGTATAAAAAGCTTAGTAAGTGTTATAAAATAGAGAAAGAAAACATTAGTTCATAAATAAATACATAACAAAAAATCCTTTACTTACCTCATAAAATCATAATATTTATGAATGACACATAAAAATAATAAATCATAAGGGTAACTTGTGGCATCCATAACATACTTACATTTAAGCTATCACAGTTACATAGGGAGTTACTTTGAAATACCCCTCATAGTATATTCCCTAAATCTCTTAGGGGAAATATTCATGTTTACCCCCGCCACGTTACCAAATGCATTGGAGAGCCATCTTGGGCTCACTCGCCCTAGGTTTATCACGGAACCACCCATATACGTAAATAATGCCCAAGAACCATAACATATTCACAACACAGAAAATAAATATAAAGGAAATATACAATATATCATTAAAATATATTGACATAATAAATTTCATTATAAAAACCATTTTTAATACTAAAATACATAAAGGAGTATATGGTATTTATTTTCCTTTAAAAAAAACATTCCGACTTGTTAAGGAATCCAAAGAATAAATAATACTCACGGCGGTGGAAAGGTCGTTTTCACCACTTACGTTAAAAGAAACATTCAATTTTTTCGTTTAGTAAAATGATTCGTAGAAAAATATTCCATTAGAAATGTCAAGGGTGTTTATACAGAGTTTAAAATAAATTCATGTATTAAAACAAAATATGCCTCAATTAAAGGAAATTGAGACGAAGTCCCTTATCCCATGTCCGACTTGACTCAATTGTTCTTTAATCTTCTGAATAATAAAATAAAGTTAATTTCTACTTGATTAAGAACCTTTTTCAAGTTTATTATTAATTTTATATCACTTATTAACATGTTATAAACATTATGAAATAATTTAAGTTAATAATGTTCATTTTGTCGATATTTGGTACTTGAGTAAAGAATGAACACCTTATATTTACAAGTTGATCATGTGGTCAATAGTCCATTATATCCAGAATAACATTCATTATTTTGATATAATATATATCATATATATCTAGTATATATATATATATATATATATATGATAGTACATATCATTTGAAGGTAATAAATGAAATGCAACGTTCATGGAGATGGTAAGACATACGTATGCATGAACGCTACTTTTATTTATATTTCTTATTTTAATGGAATTAAAACATAAAGATACATAGATATATTATTATTCCGGTATATTATCATATATAATATAATTAAAGCTATCCTTTATACGTCCCACATATGGCATTAACAAGTCATATCACTTTGAGGGGGCGGTAGTCCGCACTTCCTCAAATGAAATTATCGCGATTACCCATAATGGAAACCATAAAGGTATGATATAAAAGAAAAATACAGAATTATTAAGAAAACATAAACATAATATATATCATATATAAATATAGTTTCATCTTAATGGCCACCATGATAGGCGGTAGGAGATAATCGAACAATCATCGTCTCGTGAGGCGTTAGATTTCCATCCACAGAAACAATATGTTCTCCACCCATTAGATGGAGGTGTGTGTAAGTGTAGTTTGAATAATTATCCTAAGAACATCCTAGTATATTGAGGATACTTGTGTTGTTATAAAATAATGGAATAAAAAGAGTTTAGGGGTTGAATAAGTAAAATAAAAGAAAAGAAGTTAAGAGAAACTGTTACCTTTAATTTGGGTAACTTTCTTTTGGTTTGAACCAAAAGAAATTATTAAAGTGCCTTATGCCTAATGTAAGGCTTCTATGAGGATGAGAGGAATGTAGGTAGCTTAATTATATAGAGTTTGGATGAGTCTAATGGCTTGAGAGGTGTGTGGAATTGGGTATAAGTGGGGGCTTTTTATAAGTGGGAGGAGGGGCTCTTTAGGAAAGTGTGATAATATTATTTTATTATATAATGATATTCGGTTTATAAAGGTACAAAAAACATTAGAGGATAATATAAGATGACTCATAGTCGAAATAATATCATCTAATAGGAATTGTACAGGTTTAGGATAAAAATGTAATCATTATAATCTTATTTATTTAAATCATTTATTAATGAGATAAATACTGTATCATTATTGTGTCATAAACAATTTAATTTATTATATGTCTAAAAATTATAAAAAAATACCATTATATAGTAAATAGTTTTATCTATCCAAGGAATATTTATAGTCAAAACTATTACTTATATAACATAATAAAAAAATTAATCTACTAAAATATTTTTTTTATGTTATTTTTGCCTTTTCATTAAATTAATTAATCTAAAGTGTCATTATCATTCATAAGTGGATCCATGGGGTACCAAAATAGACCCAATGATTCCCACGGTCGGTCATTACTCATATAATAATGTTATTACAAGTGTTAAGGTGATTTTGAATTATTATAATATTCTTTTTACATTGAATTACTCTATTTACCTTTAACCGCGGTAAAAAAAAGTCAAAAGTTACTATTACCCAAAATTATTTTAATCTTATTGAACCAAATTTTACTTACTAATAAAAACCATGTATGTCAGATTTTTGAAATTCAATTCACAAAAGTGGTAAAATTTTATTTAAAATAAAAAGTGAGTTTTTTAACTACTACTAAGGGGTTTCACTATTCATCAAAAATTGATGTTTTTCAGAAAAATACCAAAAATTCAGCCTAAGATATATTTGATATTCCAAATTAAAAAATGATGTATATTTTACCAAATTAAAAACACATAAGTGGAATTAATTAATTTAAAATTAATTCTCGTTGTTAAAATAAATAGCGTGTTTTTAAGAAATAATAACTATCAAAAGATTAACACTTGTTTATGTCCAATTTTAATGTGAAATTAATTCCAATGACCAAAATTGGATTAAATGGTAAAAATATATTCTAATTAAACATTAAAACCAATTAAAAATATAATCTAAGCATATAAATAAATTATATTAAAACGTAGTTTTGAATTAAAATACAATATTTCCACTATTCCTTAAAAAATGAACTTTATCGAAAAAATTCCAAAAATTTACACAAAGTAAATTTTGATGTCTCCATTATAAATAAGGATTTTATTTGGTCAAATATAATGTATTATAGTGACCAAAAATATATTTTAAGTGGGTTCTCCATTAAATGGTGGTAAATTGACCTTTTAATATAAATTTTTCTTAAAATTAGATTCATTCATATTTTAAGCCTTTAAAATTTATTGGATAAATGTAAATAAATTTAACAAACATATATAATCATGTAGTAGTTAATTTTATTCATTCCCACCAACAAAACAGTTAGGAGTTAATTAACATTTAAAATAATAATATTATATTATTATTGTGCAACATAAGATTTCAAAAAACCCGTTGTTGCGTATCGGGTACGCTATCGAACAAAGAATACCATTTAAATTAAAATTAAAATTTAATTCACAAATATTAATAAATATGAAATATGTTTTTTTCTTTATTTACCTGGGATGTTACAAAAATAGTCTGTCTTTCAAGACTTGATCTCTTGTAATCATGCTAATGTTATGTAATAAGGCACCGACTCTAGGTAACTAGGGTCGGGGTATTACATTTTATGCAAATAATGATTGGATATGTCTATTTTTAAGTTATTGAGAGAGAGAGATATCCAAGGATTGTTTTTGAAGATTCAACCTGGTTTTGTTCAATAATTTCTGTCATTCTTTGTTTTCATCATAAATCCTGAGGTATATGGATTCACTATTGACTACTCTTCATTGATCTTGAAAGTGTTATTTCATATTGATTTTTTCTTAGAATTGATTGTGAAATTTTTATTTAGTGCTCAGTCGAATCCTTAATTAGTGATGGTTTGCAGAATTGTGTAATTTTTGTAAAAAATACTTTGATAAATAATTTTAAAATGTTGATATTAAAATATTTTCTTGGTTTGATTCATGGAAAAATGTTTTGAGGAATTTTTTGAAATAAAAATAATTTTTTATTTAAATATATTTGGAATAATTATACCAACATAGTTTTTAGGCATACATGGTTGTGTGTGTTCATATTGCATATGTATATTGGTTGAAATATTGGTTGGTGCCCAGTGATAAATTTGTAATGGAACATGGGATAGTGGTTACCTTTTTATGACTTGGTAGGTCAAGGAGAGACAAATCATGAATATAGAACATTCAACTAGGCATGCATGGGTTGATGTGTGGATTGGAAATGGTTATTCCAAATGGTGTGGAAAACTTTCTTGGTTTTTTTACCTGGAAAATAGCTATGGTTTGTATTTTTTTTGGTTTCAAGACTCATAAAATAGGTTTGGTTTGGAAAACCATTTTTATTAGAAATAATTTAGGTTTTGTGATAAACTTTTTCAATTTTTTTAAATAAAATGTTTTATTTAATATTCTAACTGGTTCTATCATAGAGGTGTGAGTAGGGAAGTTGTTTTAGGAAAACCTGCTATGTTTAATTACTCAACCCTTCTGTATCACTTTGGATGATTTTTAGCTATTTTTTATCGAGAAAAAAATAATGTGAAAGTATCAAATTTCATTATAGGTGCTTCATGATACTTGGGTTGTTTTATAGTGTTGGAGAATGGAGAAAGTTGTAGCTATGGAGTTATGTATTTAAAGTCTTTGGGTTTTTTTGGTTTTGTCTTCCTCTTTTCACATTTATGTTTGTAGTCTTCCATTGTGGAACTATTTTATAATTTGGTTAGGATATCAATGGTACTACTTTGAGTTTTATTAAATTATTATCATGCATCATTTAGTGGTTATTTTTCTATGGTGGGTTTGGTTGTGTTGTTTTATTTCAAAAAAGATAAAATAATTCCTCAATTGTATTGAAGCCCTTGGAATTTATTTGCAGCCTTTAGTGCCTTGGGGATGTCTCTTAAGGGCAAGTAAAAATTCTACTGCGACTCAATCCAATGGGGAGGGGTGGGATGTTACAAATAACTTGGAAGCTATCATGTAATATTTATCCAGATTACTCTCATGACTAGATCATAATGTTACAACATAAAAAATGTTCAATTATGATTTTTAAAGAAATATAAGACTTATGATATTCGTTTGAAATGATTTTTAATTCACACACTGACTAAGTTAATCTTTACACATATTTATAAAAACATAAATAGGTATAGAATCATACTTAAAATATGTCATTCATAACACCATTAATCAATATTTTATATACTTTTCCTATGAATGATAGATATTGTTTTTCTATGTCATTATCTCTAGCCTGTGAAATAATTTCATTTTTATAAGTGGAGACATCACAAATAACCTCATTATAAAATCTGAGAAATAATCGTACATATAATTTTTATCATTAATAATGTTTATTTCATCAATATAATCCATAATAATTAATTTTCCAGTACCTGTTCACTTATATAAATATTTTTGTCAAACGTTCTTCTTGAAAAGTTTAATGTTTGGAGGAAATTTTCTAGTTTAGAGTTCTAAGATCATGGAGCCTTATTTAAACCATAAAAATGATTTATTCATATTATAAATGTCTCATCCATTATTTTCAATAAAAAATAATTTTTTTTGTTTAATATAAACATATTCTTCAAATTCCCTATCTAATAAAGTTGAATCAACATCTATATGATAAAAAATGTATCTTTGGTGAGAAAAATTGAACAATATATTTTTGTGGTTTCAACTCTTGCTATAGTGGAATATGTTTCATCAAAATTAATACCTTCATCTTGTTAATACCATTTACATTTTATGTTAGATTGATTTCATGAAAATTCCACCATTCTGATCACCATATCCAGGAACAAACATATAGTAATTATGATAATTTTTTCTTTTGTTCTAGGAGGAAGTTCCCAAGTATAATACTTTCTAAAATGATATTGTCATTAATTAATATATTCTAAAAAAATATTATGTTCAATATCATCTGATATTGATTCTGGTTATACTTAATAAATGAGGCTTTTTTATTCCAATCCTTATTTTACTTCTTTTTTGAAATATTGCTTCACTTCTTCAGATAATTTTTGTTGGTTCAAAATGTATCTTTATAGTTCAAAATTTGGAGTTTCAGTTTCATTATGTTTCACCTTCATCAATAGAAACATTGAAATTCATTTCTTATAACTCCTACAAAATTAATTCATTGTAGTTATCAGTTTTCTCATAAGGTTTTATGATTCCCTCTATTATAATGTCAATAAAATAATTTTTGGTATCTATTTCTATAAAATTATTTTCAATAACCTTAACATCACATGACTCCACACTTTTTTAATTTCTAGTTTTTCACATTTATATTCTTATGTTGGTTTTATATAATATAAATATTCCTTGTTTAGAACCTTCACCAAATAAACCTATGTTGTTATTTTAATTTTTGTTTTCAATTAGGGACATCTAAATACTATTAAGTATTTAAAAGGTGGAATATTTTTGTACCACATTTTATAGGGTGTTTCTTATACTATTGGTCTTAGTAAAAATATATTTTTCATATGTACTATTTTATAAATTATTATCTCTAGAAGTATTTTTAGAGTTTATAATATGATATCATATCTCAAAATATTTTAATTAGGCCTCATTTATTTGTTTTTTAGATTCCATTTTTATAGATTATAAGGGTAATTACATTAATTTTGAGTCCCATTCTAAGAAAAATAGGATTTAAATTAGTTACAGGTAATCTCCCATCCATTTTCTCATCTTAATCTTTATATATATAAACCATGTACTTTCTCAACCCCTTCAAAGATATTTTTTCATTTTTATAACCTTATATTTGTGTTAATTAAACATTAATTGAGTCATACATGTAATTTAATCAATGAATTTTATGAAATATAGATATCCTTTGGTGGAATAATTTTGCATTGTTCAAAAAATATCAGAGAGAATAAGTTAAAGAAGTTGATTAGAACGAGTCTCTACACATTGATGACTGTTTTTGACTATTCTTCCTTTGTCACAAGTTTTTAAAATAGTCTCAAATTCATTCATTTTTTAGGAATATCTCTCAAAAAATCATTATTTTATATTTTTATAATGCACTAATAGTTTTTAAGATAAATTCATTCCCATCAGAAAATATCTATATGAATCTCAGTGAATAGTATTTAATTTGATAAAAAAATATAAATATTTTAACATGAAATTTATTAACTAAATTTAATCTATATGAAACCCCTAAATTTAAGGAGAAATTCATTTTCAAATGAGGAATCACATCCTTTATATTCTATAATGTTTTTTGGAACTTTTTTATCTATTTACATATGGGAAGTCTAACTACTATTAAGAATAATTTATTTCTTACTTTTTACATTTTTATGAACCCTCACACTAAAATGTTTTCCCTTCAATATAATCTAAAATAGTTACTTTTATTTCTTGGTGAGTGTAACATATCCAAGTAGTGTACTAAAATATTTTTCAAAATAATGGGCTTATTGATCAAAACTTCTATATGAATCATACAGACATTCAGACATGACCATTCCTTCAAAATTTTAATCTTACAAACATTTCTAGTCATTTTTATTAAATTTTACACTTTTAAATGATATTATTTATAGTTTCTCAACATTATAGTTATTCTCCACCATGAATCGTTCCTTATATAAGAAAACAAAATGTTATAAAATAGTTATAATTATTATTAAAAAAATCAATTAAAAAAAACCAATTAAATCATGGGACTCTATGGTAATAAGAAAAATAGATTAATTTTTATTTATTAGATTTATTAGATTTTGTAACATCCTTCTTAATTTTTTACCGTATATTAATTTTCTGAGAGTCACTATTTTTATTTCACTAATTTTTAATTGAACTATATTTTTTATTTTCCATTTAAATATTTTTATTTCCTCTAATTTGCATTGAATATATATGGTTATTTGAAACAATCGTAGAAACATTTGTATTTTTTGGTAGTTCTCAAATATATTTTTTATAATTTGATTCTCTAAAAAACTGTGAATATTATTATTCAATAGAATCTTTATTAGAAAAATATTAATTTATACTTTTTATAGATTTTTTATCTCTAATACAGATGGATTAAATGGTTCTGAATTATTATTCCCTAAAATAAGGTTTTTCATAATTTTATTTTAGTATCATTTCATGTTTTTTAACTTTTACATTGAGGGGTTTAATTTCCTTAAGATTTTTTTATTCTATTTTAATGAATTATTACACACTATTTATCGTACCAAACATACTACTTTTCATATTTAGTTTTTATTTTTTCATAAGATACACTATATATTATAATCCAAAAAATATTCATTGTGTATTTCTTATCCGTATGTTTATTAACTATTTGAAGATTATTAATGTTTCTCTACATGATCAATGAAGTTAGTTATTTTTTCCAAAACATTTTCATCTGATGAATTTCTCTCTATTGATTAATTCTCATATAATTTACAAATATTTCTCCTCTATTTTCATTAAAAATATATTATTTTTCATTATTTGATGTTTTTCCTCCAATTATTTTTTTGTTTTTTATTAATTTATCTTCTTCTGACATTCTTCTCTCATTTATTTGGATGTCTAAGGAAAAGTAGCCAATATCTCTATAAATAAAACATTTATGGGATATATTCACCTTGTACATACATTTATCTTTTCCAAGTCACTATGAGATAACATACATCACCCATGAATAATATTCATCAATATTATATTCATATTATGATATGATGGATCATTATTATTCTTCTGAAATCTTATCATTTTTCTTTTATTCAATATAAATTTCATATTTTACCCACTTCATATAGATAATAGGTTCCAAAATTTCATTTGTAATTAGAATATTATAGATCTAATCAAAATAAATTATTTCTACTTATTTGATAGTATGGATTTTATGAATAAATATATGAGAAAAATTCATTTTAATATTTTTTTTTCAAATAGTTGAATCTAATAAATTTTCTCCAAAACCTCTAATATAACTATGTTTTTTTATTTTACCTTGAAAAATATTCAACAATGATATTTTACTCTTCAATTTTTATATTGTTAAATGTACTTTTATAGATTTTATATTTTTCTTCATTCACATTTTTATCAAATTAAAAAAAATTCATGCTAATACAAAATATCTGTATCCATTTGAATTCATAATACATTTGTAAAAAAACATTTATAAAGGGACATAATAATAGTATTTATGACATTAGAATAATTTTATAGATTTCCATTCTCAACAATATTCATTGGATAATCCTTTTCTCATGGTGGAAATATGCCGATTTCTACATCCAAAGCTTCTAGGAATAGTGATAGAAGATAAGGTTTCATTAAATTCTTCGGACTATAATCTTAAATTAAATCGATAGTATGAACTCCTATACTATTAATTAAATTTACATTACTCATTATTAAAAAATGAATATACATAGGTACTCGTTTCTTTGATACCTATTAAAGGAAAAGGAATATAGAACCACTGGTAAGGGTATCATGAATTAGTACTAATATCTTTACAATTTATTTCATTTAGAAATAATACTCAAAAAGTTCTTAGAGTTTTGATCTAATATACTTTATAAATTATCATAAACTATACTGAAATATAATAATGATAAAATACAAGGCACACAATGTTTACAGGGTTCAGTCCCAATATGGGTACCTAGAGCTTTTTATGTTAGGAATAACCTGAGATAGAGTTTCTCTATTAAGATCTACCATAGATATAAAATTTTCTAGGTAAGAAATCATCATTGAAAAAAATAATGTGGGGTGAAAATAACCCATAAACCAATATAGATGTTTATAAAAAATTATAAAAGTTTCACCCACCAAATTAAGAAAGTTAAAATGATCCTTTAGACTATTCAACTATAATAGATATCTTCTTATATGCCTGAATATATGAAAAATAATCTTCTATAGAAAAATTAATCTTTCAAGTTTTTTCATCCGAATTATTTTTTTCTAGAAAATTATCTTAATATATTTTTACTTTCAGAAATTTGTTTATCTAGGGACCATCCTTATGATATTCTAATCACCATTTTAGGTTCTCAATATCTCCCACAAACTAATATATAGAGTTTTCGACCCCTTCATATATCAACATTACACTGATATATATGGAATAAATACGGATGTGAATTTTGAATTTACCTCTTTAACTTTTCCTAAGAAAACTTCCTTCAACACCTCTGATGTAATCATAGTTAACATCCTTTATAATACTTTCCTCAAATCATAGGGTCAATGATAATTTTAATATTTCATAAAAAAGTAGGTGGATTTTAAAAAGTTGAAATAATATCAAAACATCATCACAAATTTAAACATAATCACAAGTTTAGACTTTTCAATGTTTGTGTAATGCACCACATGTCACTATCATATATATTATTTCTATTTGGGGTACTTTTACTCTATCTATTGTGTTGTTCCACTCTCTTTTGTACTATTTTTCTATCATGTTTACAAGTCCTCTATCTATTGTACTATTACACTATCTTGTGTACCATTACTATGTCTTGTGTATAATTTCTATATCTATTGTACTATTACTATATTTTATGTATTATTCCACTATTTGTGGTTCTTATCCTCTATCTATTATACTATTCTTTTATCTAGTAGTCCTCAAAAAATTAATTTATAACATCATACCTATAACTTTTTAATATGGTAGTTTAATTATTAATAACTAAAACATTGTATATCACTACTTCATATATTCATACGTCAAAATTTGTGTAGTTAAACTTCATAACATCATAAATATAAATTTTTTACTATTAAAATTATAATATTTATAACACAAACATCATATATCACAACTTCAAAACTTCATAAATCAAAAATCAGTAAACATAACATTATAAATTCATAATTAAAATATCATAAGAATATAAAATTTTAATGTAATAATTGTGACAAATAAATTTATGTGATGAAACCTCATCTAGTATACTAATTTAATTATCATATATCTAATAAATTTTTATAAGCTTATTCATATTTTAAAATATATTAAGCATATCTTTCAGGTAGAATTTTATAAGATTCTTGTTCTGATATAATTTATAAGCTTCTTCACATGGTCACATCACAACATTAACTCTATTTAGAAAACATAGATATGCCTTTGTAAATTAAAACTTCACAAATTTTTATAGTGGGTATAATATATAAGATTTAAACATTCAGTAGACTAAAAAACAATTATTCTACTTGATTAAAAAAATATTCATATGGCCATAGAATAATCTTTATATATAAAAATTATAATAACCATCCTAACATGAAATTGTATAACCACAACAGTAACTATGTATCTCAGATATTGAAGATTACTTATAACATTAAAAGAGTAAAACTGAAACATCAACTTTGTATCTTGAACTTTTACCATCCTTTATGACACGACCATTGTACAAAAACAACATCATATATGTAACTCAAACATTTTATAATCATTAGAACATGAAGTTTCTTAATCATTCTCATTGGCAATAAACATAATAAAAAAATTCATTTTGAACCATGAAAAACTTTTAGTAATAATGATCTTTGAAATTGTGAGGATCATCAAACAATTTTCTAAATTGATATCTTGACCATAATTGAATAGTGTCCTGAAACTATTTAATATTGAAAAAAAATAAAACACATTCAAAATATAGTGGGGATTTAAATTTTCAAAAAATACTTGTAGTGATTTTTTCAGCATAAAATGAATAAAATTTTACATTTATAAAATACATTAAAAAACATGTATTCATAACATAAAAAAATTATATGAAATATATTTTTTAAATTATATTCAACAAATTAGATAAATCATAAATCATATAATGAATTTTTTATGTCACCATGGGATGAAATTATAATTTTCATAAAATTATCATATAATTTCTCTCATGTTACATTATAAAAATAAATTTCTCTTATATCACCAAATAAATATGTGAAATAATTTGTAAAAAAAATGAAATATTAGAGTATCACATCATGGTGAAAAATTTAACATTAATGAATAAACAATTACACCATATCTAAAACATTATTAAATTAAAATATAATTAGTATTTGTTTTAAAATATAATATTATTTGGATTTGTGATAGAGTAAATTAAATTTTTTGTTTCTATATAAACATGTAATAAAGTCTATTTTTTAATTGTAAAAGTTTATAACGTACTAAAAACACCACTATGATGTTTTCTAATTGGTATCCAAGCATGTGGATAGAAATATTCAATTATTCATTTTGTGATTTATATATGAATATTTTCATCTTCCATCATTTTCATTACAAATAACATCCCTTGAAGGGGTTTTGGTAGAATATATATATTTTATTATTTATTAAAAATAAAATATATTGTTTCATGAGTAAATAAAACTAATAATAAAATTTATTCATTTATCAAAAATTGATTTCAGTATCAATTTGAATATTTTATTTTAATGGGTAATTGAAAATAATATATATCTATGTATAATAAATATCAAACATAAAAATTTCGATTTAGGAGTTGTATTGAATATATTACCAATTAAATAGTACTCCCCAATACCATAATGTTTTATTGGGCCAATTTCTATATTCCACATGAATAAACTAATATAAGTAATTTACTAAAATAGTTATTATTAAAATATACATTCAATTTCATATTATAATATATAATTTTTTTTTTGAAAAAAGTGTTGAATTATTCCTCATAATTATTCATTTATACTATATTCCAAGAGGTTCCAATCTAAATATTAGCTTTAATTAGGCTTATATTAACAAATATTTACAATCACATAATCAATATCACTAGCCTTTCCGATGAAAAAACATGGATATCCAACATAAAAATGAACCTATCCATTTAGATCATGAATATAGTAAGGATCAATTATATTGGAATATAAAAAATTATACATAAAGGTAATTATTAATTGAAAAATATTTTTAAATAAATTATCTTCTACAAATGTCTATTTTTCATATAAATCAATCATTTTAATTGAAGAATTATTATATTAATCCAGTTTAAACATATCATTAAAATTTAAAAAACTAAAACAAATCAATTCTATATTAAATTAAACTACTTATAAGACAACATGATTTTAAAATTTTAAAAATTAAAATTTCATATTGAACAACGTATCCAATTACATCACATAGAAATGTTACAGGGAATAAATTTACGAATAATATAACAAAAAACAGAAGAAACCATGATAAAAATACCACATAGTTAGGGTGGGATATTATGCTAAATTTTAACTTTTTTGGATAGAGGAAAACTATAATGGTAGTGAATGTTTAATAATAACAAATATAATCTATAATTAATCGTATATAATAACCAATTTCACAGCTAATAGTTTAAATCCTAAATATTCATGAACATTTATGAATATTTTTTTGATAAAACTAAATAATTTAAACTATATATGGCAGATAATTAAATCAACACCATATGTAATACTTAGCATATAAAAATAATAATAAATGTTATCATATATATATATATAATGTAAATAATAAAAGCCACATGAGCAAGAAATCATCAAATTCAAAATAGAGAATATTCATTTTATACCTAAATAAGAAATTTAATTACAATTTAGTATAATATAAATTTTAGAAATCCTATCATAACGTGTTAAAGTGCACACCACTATTTTATAAAACAATACTTATATCATATAAATAATAACATTATGTCAATCAAATGTTTTATACCATTTATATTTTCAACATGATGTTGCATGATATGATAAGATTCAAAAAATTTTTATTTATAAAGAACATATATTCTTGTATATCACATTAACTATTCAATATAGTTTCAAAGAAAAATTGAGTATATAAAACTTATAAAAATAATATGATAGTATTTTTAATCTCCCACATAGTCAGTTAACAAATAACATATTTTATGTCATGAGGAATACATGATTTTATAAATTATCATTTTCACATTAATAATTTGACCATATATTTGATAAAATACTATATTTAGAAATATATTTATTACAAATCATAATAAATAGATAATATATTAGTCTCTATAACTATTATAAAAATATAAATCCAATCACATTGTGATTATTCCTGATAAATAGTTGACAATTCTCATAATATAATTTATTTAATTATTGATTTGATATCATAATCACCCATAAAACATTATTACCTTTTGAAATCTTGTGAAATCCAATGTTTTATATAAAATAGTCGAAATTGATACAATACCATTATTATTGTATACTTTTATACCCAATGAAAATTTCAAAAAACTCTTTTAGACAACAAATATTAATAAAAAACATTTCACTAAAATATATAAAACATGCAATGTAATTTACAACATTTGAATTAAATTGAAATAATTATATTTCAACATACTTTTAATTAATTTTTTTTAATAAAAATAAAAAGTATACATGGATTTTTTTGGAGATAAATATTAAAAAATAATGAAAAACATAAACACATTTATTATAGGGTTCTTATAGTGAATATTTTTATTTATTCATGGGTAGTCATGTGATATAATTTAATGAATGAAGAATCATACCGTTTCCACAAGTGATATGACTAATTATTTAAAAAATATTATTTTATTTTAAGATATCCCAATTCATATCCAATTTTATACTTCCTATACAATAAAAAAATATAGGATGTACTTAGATATGTTTTGAAGTGTAATTTAGAGAGATTCTACAAATTCCAAAAGCTGAGGAGATATTTTTATTGAATATAATAGTTTACATTAATAGCAAAAAATCCCTAAAGTAAAATTATGTATATACATAAATGAATATATATATATATATATACATATATATATTCCTAAAATCCAATGGAAGACCATTTATTAATGAAAGATAAATAAAAAAATAGTGAGAATATAGGTATGGAGGAATACATGAAAATCATGAATTTGTTAACAAACAAGAAAGAAAAAATGTTAATGGTCATATTAAAAATGATTAAAATATTAACAGCCCTCATACGAGTCCTAATCAACTTATAATTGACTGAAGTAGTTCACCTGTGTCTTCGAAATATCTTAAAATATTTTTTGGTATAGTTCCCATGGTGGGATTATTATGTTAGGAATTCTAATTTAGTCTTGATAAAATCATTGGAACTATTTTAAGCCTACAACTTCATTCTTACTGCCTTGGGTAGAAATGTACCCAAATAATCTCTTTGGGGTAGGATCATCATCCCTGATAAAATACAATTTTCCCTCAATATTATTTAATTTCCATTTCTTTTAATTTTATTTGAATAATTTGAAACTAGAAATAGAGGAGTCACAAATTTTAATATCAATAGTGTGAACATTAATAGTTTCTATTATTTGTAACCCAAAATATTTTCTTTATATCAAATCCATAACAAAGTCACTTTGAAATATCCCTTGAGAAACTATCCCAAGGCTATAACCTATTGTAATTAATTTACAATTAAAAGGGATACTAGAAACCACTGATGTATTAACAATTTCACAGATCTCTACAATTTTACAGGATTAAAAAATTTTGAGTTTTGATGGAAACTAACCGAATTACCAAAATATGATTCCCAATCTAGACCTATTTTTTGGGTACCATATTGCTATATTTGTGCTACCCCAACCCCCTTATAATGGACCAATATACATAAGGCCCTTTGTTCATAGTTTGAAATTATTTAGTTTCAAACACGGTGTATCCTCCCTGAATTGGGACTAAAATGGTTTACACAGTTGACATAATGGAATTCAAAATAATGAATTGTACATTACCCAAACTTATCAACTATTCATTTATAAATAAATTTTCATATTTGAACCATATAGAACACAAAAATATGTTAAATAAAATTATAAATGAAAAAATACCACTTGGAGATACTAATGTTGATTGGAGGTGTTTGCATAAGATATAAAATTCTCACCTAAAAATTTATTATATAGGCCTGAATCACATAGAAAGGATCTTGTCCAATATTAAATGGAGATTTATTAGACTCTGAAACCTAAGTAGTATCACAATATCCTCTTTTATTCTGAAATGTAGGGACTATTGATTGGTTAAAAACTATTTTACTAAAATGAGCCTCATCTCTCTGAAATAATGAAAAGATAGACCGTATAATATTTCTCTAATAGTTTCATTTAGAATGAAAAATAGTCCTGAATAAAAAATAATCCACTTTTCTTCTAAAAAAGAATCATAAGAAACAACCTTTCATCATGTAAATCCAACACATCATTTTTAGTTATCATCAAATTCAAATATACCTCACTTAACACACACTAAAATACCCATATCATGTATGTTTATTCTCCCAATCAATTTTTACAGGGACACAAATTCATGAAAAATGTTCATATAAGATTTATTGGTTGCATGAGATCAAATTTAATAAAAATATATCTACACACACACATGAGGAAAAGAGATTTTTATTTCAAAAGTTTTAAAAATAAAACCCTTTTCCTTAATAAATAAAATTTTGAATACCTTTTGTTTTTAGGGATCCATTGGTCCAAAAACATTCTAAAAATAGAGATGAAAAGAATCAAGTTCTATAAGAGCTTGAATAGCAAGGAGGTGGGACCTGTCATCTATAGTTGTTTTTAATTAAGGGAAATGGATTTCTCAGTGATAGGAAAAAAGAACTGATAAAAGGACATTTTATCAAATCTAATATGAAAACTACTGATAAAGAAAACTTTTATTTTCACAAATCTTATCACTGATAGTGACATAACTCATGAATAGTAAAAAGGTATTGATAAAGACTAGATTTTATCATCACTATCAAATTGTTACTAATAAAGAAGTATTATATCTGTGCTAATGGTAGCACTGATAAATGATATATTTAAAAGCACTAAAATTAATGCTGGAAAATACTGGCGAATATTTAAAATAATTTTTTTAATGGTTATCATAATTTAAAAATTATATAAATATAAATATTAGAATTTGTTAGTAGATGTGTTCATATCATGATAAATGTAACAATATTATGATAAATATATTAAGAAACATATTATAATAAATTTTGTAATACAATAATAAATAGATTATTAATATTATAATTAATATATTACAAAATGTCTTAATATTATGATATTATAATAAATATAGTAACATTATCCTAAATGTATTAATATAATAATAAATATTTTATTAGTAAATATAATGGTAAACTTATTAAAACTACGAAAAATACTATGAATAATAATATTAATACTGTAAAAAATTAATGATTATAAAATTATTTTAAATTTAATTTGATTAAATATTAAAAATATATAAAAAATAAATAATTATACACTATATTTATAATTTTTAAATATAATAAAATATATTATTATTTTTCAGAATTAATTATTATTTGGGTAATATTTATTTTAATAGATAAAAAAATAATAATATTATGTTCCCATTTTTTAAAAATATTTTACTAATTATAATACTATAAAATTAAATGTATGAATTTCAATATCTATATTTATAAATAATTAAAATTTATAATATAAATATATGTTATTATTATAAATTAATTATATATAAGTATTTATTGTATTGATTGTATAAAAATATAAAAATAATTATTTAGTATATTTAAAATTTCTTTATTATAATTAAAAAATATTCCTATTTATACCCAAACAGTTACACATGTACATATATAGACACACATACACATAAACATGAATACACATACCCATACACAAACAAACAAACAAACACACACACATGCACATACATACATATACAAGTAAATACACACATAAAAACAAAAAAAAAACATTAACACACATGTAAATAAATACATTCATAAATACATACTTATAAATATTTACATATTGATGTATCTATTTTGGGATCTAAACCACCATAATAGGGGGTTGAATAAGTGTAATTTACTTTAAATCCAATTTATAATTTTTTACCTATTCCATTTATCTCTATCTCTAGTTAAGGTCAATGGGTATCTGTTTTCTCTTTTCTCACATTCATTATTTTACACAACACAAAAAAACATACACACAGAAGTCATGAAAGCCTACAATATTCCCTTCTCTGTATTTGAATGATAATCTTTTGTGTGATCTAGTAAAACTTTAGGCCATGTAACCTAGTAGTAAAACCAAGTGATTTTATCACTATTGACTCATAATATTTTAGAGTGTGTGTCTTACAAACTTTATTGGTGAATTCCATACATATGTACATATTTTACCTTTATAATGATTTTTAGGGTAACATCATGAGATTATGAAACAAATTTTTAATGTTTTATTTTGAATATGTGATTCCTCTTTCTTTTTATCATTCCCTTTCCAAGTAGCATGTAATTTATTATCATTTTCTTTCAAAACACTGTATAAAGATTCTTTTTATTTTACATAGTATCAAATTGATATGCTAATTATTCTTATTCTACTTCTATCTTCATCTTATTTTTATTCTTCTATATGAAGTGGTTTAAATAGATATTTTATTCTTATAGTGAACCTCATAGACAACTGAGGAAGTTATTATTATCCCCAAATTTTTTTCTTATTTTCCCCCACATCGAAACAAAATAAACACCACATCATCCATTTTTACAACTATTTCAACACAAATAATTTATTTAAGGAATACAGTGTCTGTACTCACTTATTTTTCATGGCACTTAGAAATTCATCGAAATAAAACAATTATTCACAACATCTCTCTAAAAATTTCTTCTCCAAACCTTAAGAATATGTTTAATAATAAGAAATATTATTAGTTTTATATTCTATTTTTTTTATTTAAGTAGTTACTGAACCAGATAAGTGCATAAAATTCAAATCTCTATAATTATCAGATCTAAAATTAAAGTTATGATAACAATTTCCCAGAGACACTTCTTTCATATAATAACATAAATACATAGATATGTACAATGTTATCGTGGAATCTTCATCGTCTATCTAATCTTCATTAAATTCATCTCCATCCCATGGAATCAGATTTACATTTAAATAATCCGGTATAGATTATAAAAATTGTTAAAATATTTTATCTTTCACACTTTTTACTTAATTATTCATTCTTGTCTCTATGATTATCGTTTCATATTAATATCTCTTGATTATATGAAAAAATAATACATATACTATAGACATAAAAACTCTATTTTCTATATAGAATAATCATATAAATTCCCTTTTTTATTATTTTACAAGACTACTTGATACATCTTGTATATGGAGTGACAATATCGACATTATACTCATATTCATCTATAAATCATATATGCATATATACATAAAGGAAGTGGGTTATTTATTTTGAGTTAAAAAATCAAAAATATTATTCTTCAATCATAAAAACATAAAAAATGATATAACCATGTATATTGATAAATATTTTTATATTACATAATGTTTCACCTTCCATATTAGGATTTATTTCTATTACTCTTCATATTCATTCATATTATCTAATGAAAACTACATGTACCTCCACTCTGAAGTCCCGGATTATTCATCATAATGAGGGAAACTCATTGTCACTCAAAATACTTGTAGAAGCCCATAAGCAAAAAAACCAAGAATTCCCTGGTTGATTTCTTAAAATAACGACCCTCTATTTTCAAATATTAACATTACATAACCTCTACGAAATAAAAAAATTACACAAATAGAGGCAATAAGACTGTACTAGTATAGTTTATTTGGAATCATCAAAACATAAAAAATGGTACAAAAATGAGCTATATTATTTTACACTAGGTTCTTATTGATAAGAACCCATCTTAGGCACATCAAACATTATACAGATCTTCATATCCTAGGGATGGAAACATAAAAATGGGTGAGCTTAAATTCTTATTAAGGGTAAAAAAGGGAGGCTTGTAAGTATAATCATGAGCATATGGGTATGATAACATGATCATGAAGGTAAAAGATCATACCCTACATATCAAAGATCATAACAGATATCATGGAATAAATATTTGTAGTTTATAAGGCATGAATCATAATGAAACAAAGAGAATAATTCATGAAATAATAACATAGGAATAAGACATGGAATTGTGGAAACCACATATTCATATAATGATTTCCATAGTAGGCAATAAATTGATTCCAAGGCCATCTTAGTAGTATGGGTTCACTCCCATCATAGTATTCACATTTCACTCCCATGTCCATCATATTAGCATGAGTTTACTCCTCATACCAACTTATTAGTCATGTTTCACTACCATAGAAATCATAGTAGTCAATGTTAACTCCCCAAATAATCTTAGTTTATCTCATGAGATATGAAACTTTAGCTAATACATTGGAAGGAGATATAGGTCCCACCTTTAACATAAAGAAATCATACATACATATTCCACAAGATAAAAAATAATCATATCTAAACCTAGGAAATAAAATAGGTATCATAAAATTTTAAAGATATCATAAACTATAGAAAGGTATAGGTTTAATAATCATTTCCTCATAAGAACAACCCATAAAAAGATGTAGATTTCAAAATCATATAACCCATGAAAGAGATACTAGCATCATAATCATCATTCCATTAAAATAATCCATTCAAAGAAAGAATATGAAAGAAAATACTGAATAATTTCCCCATAAAGTCATGAGTAATACCAAAGGATGTTTTCTTAGTTTGGAAATAATTTCAAAATTTATTTTAAATCATTTATTGAGGAAAATATTATTTCTTTATAAAAAATGAATTTTATTACATAAAACCTTTTGAAAACCATTTTATTGGAAAATATATTTGAAAAATTAATAAGGAATCTTTGAAAATAGAAAAAAAATTTTAAAATCCATTTTCCTGGAAAATGATCTTCAATTATCTTTTTAAATCATTTTGAAAACTTTTTAAAAAACATGGGTTTTGAATACAATATATTTTCGATCGAAGAGAGAGACAATCAAATTTTATATGGAAAAACATTATATGTAGTACTAAAGAGTGAAAAAATGGTACTAACAATAGAGGATATCATGAATAAATTTGGTATATGGAAACTAATGAATATTATTAATATATGGAACAAAATATTTCATCAATGAAATCATAAATATAAATAATATCAGAAAGCGAAGAGATTATCTCAATAAACTCTTATAACTCAGTGACTTGGGATCATACTCTCTATGCAAAAAAAGAAAATTACATGAATATTAATATATCATTAAAATAATAATATTCATGATATAAAATATAAAATGGAAGTATTCACACCTCTAAATATAGTTTAGGTGAATAAAAAACATGATTCTCAAAGAAGGAAAATTGAGACAAATAATTTTTACTAATTCGGTATCTTTTGAAACTTAAACCCCATGAAATAAGGATCATGAAAGTGGAATTCGAATAACAATATATTTAAGTATTATATTCTTACAATACAATCATGGGAAGTACATACACCACCCAAAAAGAAGGATTGGTGAACATAACATGTATCTCAAAAAAATTAAAAGTGAGATGATATTTCATTACATTGTGTCTTGGATCTCTACATAATCGTTCAAGAATCCTATATAATAAATATAAGCGTATAATACAATTTTAATGATTCATATTATTTTAAATAATACCATAATTTTTTTTATTATGACCTTATATTTCCCCATTTTTAATGATCCTATGTTAAATTTTCACTTCTGGTAAAATTCTCTTTGTTCATCGCATGTGTCATAATTTTTATATCTTTGGTCCTTATACTTGTATCATGATTACAAAATGTTTAAAATGATATAAATATGAGGTATGTACATTATTATTATTATAATTTATAGAAAAAATAAGTATGAAATGGAATACACTACTCACGGAGACAGTAATCCCTTCATATGCATGAACGCTGTTTCATTTTTTATTGTAGTATTAAAAGAAAGTAAGTAAATGGAATATGTATATATATGTATGCATATATCTGTATCATTATTAAGATATAATTAATATATCATATATATAATAAAATTTCACTATACCCTTCTTAATACATTTCTTGTGTTGTGTGAACGAATCCCATTACTTTGAGGGGGCAGTAGTCCACAGTTCCTCAAACGAGATTATCATATTAACAACAAATGGAAAGTAAAAATATATGTGTATTAAAATAATAATAATATTAAATACACAATTAATATAATATTTGATGTATATAAATAGAGTTTTAATAATAATTTCAACCGTGATTGCTGGTAAATGAAAAATTAACAATCATTATTTTGTGAGGTAGTAATTCTGCACACACAGAAACAATAGGTTTGATATCCATTAGAAGGAGGTGTGTATAAGTGTAGGTTGAAACGTTAGCATAAAAACACCCT
The DNA here is from genome assembly GCA_963277665.1 of Viscum album. Lineage (NCBI taxonomy): Eukaryota > Viridiplantae > Streptophyta > Magnoliopsida > Santalales > Viscaceae > Viscum > Viscum album. Next base: position 1,401,026,432 of record OY728148.1, on the reverse strand, counting down.
AGTATATTTAGGATATTGGTGTTTTAATAAAATAATGGAATAAAGTGAGTGAAGTGGATGGATAAGGAAAATAAAGGAAAAGAGATTGAGAGAAGATGTTACCTCTAAATGGGGTTACTTCTTTTGGATTGTGCTAAAAGGGTTCCTTGAGAGGATTTTTGACCTAAGGGAGGATTCATGGTGAAATGGATGATTTTTTAGATGATAATTGGACATAATTTGTATTAACATAATTTTTTTGAGAGCTGTGAGGAATTGGTAGTGCTGGCATCCTTTTATAGTTTAGGTGGAGTGACACTCTTGTAAATATTTGAAGAGAGAATTCCACCCACGTTTTTCAGGTTGAAAGTGGATCCAATTTCAGACCAGGGTTGCTAAAATTTATGATAGTTTGTAAATATGGGTATATAATGGGTCTTGGACATGTGTATAAGTCTTTTTTGGGTCTTAAATTTTAGGTTTAGTACTTTTTTAACATAATTTTTCTCTTGACTAATTTAATTAATTTTAATCACCATCACTAATATTAAAAAAACAAATTTGACCATATTAGAAAATATAAATTATTCTAATTATAAATAAGGAACCCATTTTTCCAAATTCTGAACACAGAAGTTCCATAAAATAATTTTAAAATAATACAGCTGTCGGGACAATCCTACTAGTTTTTATAGTAAAAAAGGATAAAAAGTTTATAAAGAATTTATGTCCAATTTAAATGTGGAACTAATTATAATGGAAAAAATTGGATTAATTGACAGAAATATTATCTATTTCAACTTTAAAATAATTTTAAAATTTATTTCAGCATTATAAATAAAATATATTAAAAAGTAATTTTGAATTAAAATCTGGTATTTTTCACTATTAATTTGAAAATGATTTTTTTGCAGAAAAATCCCAAAATTTTAATCTAAGATAATTTTGATGTTCTAAATTTAAAAATGATGTTTATATTATAATATAAAAATTTTAAATTCAAATAAAATTAATTTTATTATGAAAATAAATTTTTTTGAGGAAACAATGCTTTTTACCATAAAAATAATTTACCAAAATCATATCTTTCATTATCAATATATTTTATTTATATAAAAAAATTGTATAAAAATATTTGAAAAATAGACATTAATATTAATATAACTAATTTTAATGGATAGGTTATGATTATCTTATTTAAATAATAAAATGATGTTTCATAAAAACTTAGTGTTTCGTGTATCATACGCCAACTCAGTGTTGCATGTATCGTATGCCAACTGAGTGTTGCCTGTAACGTATGAAAAGTTGGTGTTTCATGTAATGTATTACATGTGGATTTATTGTTAAAGGAATCTTTTACTTAGTGCATTGTGAGATTAAAACTTTAATTTATTTGAAAAAAATGGTCCATAAAGACTCAAATTGTTACATTCCACCCCACTTAAAATGTAACGCCCCGACCCCAGAATCCTAGAGTCGGTGCATTATTAAGTATAATTGGAATGATCATAAAAGATCAAGTATCAAAAGACCGATTAGTTTATTGTCCTTGGATGTACTAGATACATTCATAAGGTTTACATTACATCATAAAAACAAAAAACTACAACAACATTGTCTCCATAGAAAACACTGAGATCCCATAGACTATCACTAGAGGTCCATCATAATATACTTCTTTGCATCCTGTGAAAATAAAACATAGAAAAGGTTGAGCTCAGATGCTCAGTAAGGATAACATTATAGCGTAAACATTCATAAATAAGCATAAACATTTAAGGTAGTGTATAAGACTAGAACAAAAGCCTTTTAAACTTGAACTTCAGCATAATATGGAAAAGATAAAATCAAATAATGCCATTTACTTATTCACATGGATAATCTACTAGTCAAATGATAACATTAAATATCAATATCCACTTTCATAATGATGGAATGCATAATTCCAGACAACCATAACCACATAGTCCAGGCCTTATGCCAAGACTACAAATAAGATTTTTTCAAGGCCTTGTGCCAAGACACTAGTTTGTCTCATGAGACCTACTGATGCATCGAAGAGTTATAACGGGCTCCACCCATCACTTACTAAGTCCAGTACATTCCTCATATGAAAATGTTTAAACATATCATAAACATTTGTATTAAAACTAGCATACGAAATGTCAATACTTTATCCACAAACCATGGATGGTATAAAAATATCACATCCATAGTCAAACATAACTCATTCGATACAATATCGAAGATTGTATTATATCAGATTAACCTCAATCGATAATAATGAAGTATATTGACACAGATGAAAATAATCATCAAAACTATTAGAGAGAAATATCCCCCTTTTTTCTTGAAATTATATAAAAGTCACACTATTTTTCAAGAAGCCATTTAAAAATATATTTTTGAATCAAAGTGTCCCATACCATTTTGAAACTTTTAAAAGAAATTTTAATTTTAAAACTTTAATGTCCATATAAATAAATCTTTAAAACCATTTTTAAAATATGGACATTAATGAGAAAGATTTAGAATAATAAATCTTTAAAACATTTAAAATAATATTTTAGTTAGAGTTCCTAACCAAAAGAGAGACAGTTGAATAAAAATAATTTAGGTAATAAAAACATTGTAATATCATGATAATAAATGCATTCATGATATACTATGTCCAATTACATTATATACACCATATAAAAGTGATTTGGTGTATAACAACAAAGAAGTCTCAATAGAATGTAAATTGAGATGAAATCTATTATAAAGACCATATCCATAGGTTAAGGATAAATCAATGACATAATTATGTGTGAAAAATAAAAATACACTAAATATTATTGGATATTTAGTGTAAATAAATCGTAGGACATTCAAACATATTCTTGTAAAAACAATACCAATGAATTGGATATTTAACTCAACAAATGGAGATTGGGTTAAAATTACTCTTATCAAGCTCATATCGATGACTTAAGAATTTATCAATGGATTGATTATGTGTATCAAAAGTATATCCATAGAAAGGGGAGTGGAAATTATGACATATTCAAATTAATAGTGATTCCACACATAATCTTGGAGTAAAATAATCACTGAAGTATGTGTAAAGCCGAATGAGTGGAAATTGAAAATTTAAATTCCCTTTGGTAACTTATGAAACATACAACCATGAAATAAGGATCATAAAATAACAATTTAAATATCCATAAATTAATGTATATTACACAATTAATACAATCATGGGCAGTACACACACCACATGCAATAAATAAGTGGCAAACAAAGGAAATCTCATTGAATTAAAAGTGAGATAAGAAACCACTTACTTTGTAATTTTTCCTTGGTAGATGGTAGTTTAACCTATTTTATAATGGTGAAATAATTGTTATTGAATTATACAAGATTTATATACATTAATATGATATCATATATGATCTTTTAAAATTTATTTTTTAATAATATCTTTATATTTTCGTCGTTTCGGGTATTAACAGATTCATTTTCCTTTATATTATTTGTTATGTGAGCCATATTTGTTATGGATGGGATGTATCATATCAATATCCAGAATTATATAATGTCTATAAAAATTATTTTTAATCATCAAATTAAATTTATTCTTGATTTGATACGATGGGGAATGAATCTCATCGAGTTCGTGGGGACGGTAATCCGTACGTACGCACGAGTGACAATATCACTCTTTTGATATTAAAATAATATATAACTGGATGGTATATAATATATACAGAATCATTATCATGTTATATTTATTATTTACATGAATTAAACATCATTATTATACCCATCCAAATAATAAAGTATTGAATAACAATTACACCAGGACGTGGAGACGGTAATCCGTACGTACGGACGTATGGTGACATATCATTCAAAAGATGAATAGAATAATTAAGATGTTTGTACCATATTTATAATAACATCACAGTACATATATGATATTGGAGTTATAATTTTAGAATGTAAATAACAAAGAAGAATAAGTGGAAGAAGAAAATAACTTGAAAGAGGGTGGTGAAATTATTAACTCTTCTTCGGGTTCTTCCTTTTGATTTGATCAAAAGGGCTCCTTAAGTTGGATTTCTGACCAAAGTAGGGGCTCTAGGATTATGTGATGAAAGTTGAGAGGATATTTGGGTAGGGTTTTGATGATCCAAAAAGCTTTGAAGGTGTGAATTAGTGAGTAGGGGGAGTGCCCTTTTATAAGAGGGGTGAGGGGAACATTAGAAAAAGCTAGAAATATTATTTTATAATAAATTCATATTCAGTTTATAATGGCTCAAAAGTAGATTATTTAAATTTTAAGGTGGGGATATGGCTAAAACCACTCAACCAATAGGTTTTATATAGGTTTTGGTCACTATTTTAACTTTATCTTTGTGATTTAACTCTTAGTTAAATAGTTTGGCATTTACCATGTCTTTTTGTATTTTTATATTATATAGTTAATAAACATACTATATAATTCCAAGCAACCCTCAAGTGGTCCATTAATTATACACCTATCATTATATAAGTCCTTTGTGTGATCCTTATATTTTTAGGAATATAATATCAATTAATAATATAATATTTATTTTAAAAACACATTTATGTCAATTTTGACACTATTTAATAATTGATTTTTGTTAAAGTCTTAAAAACTTTATTAATTCGAAAAAAATTCATTTAAGAAATTATAACATGTAATATTAACCAAAAAAATTAGTGTATTTTATCAAAACTTTCAAATTATATTTATTTTAACATTTATAATACCAATTATCTGATTCTTTCATTAACAAGGAAAATACTACATCATTATTGTGTCATAAATAAATTTATTTATTCAATGTCTAAAAATTATAAATAAAACAAAATTATGTAGGAAATATTTTTATATTTCTAATGAACATTTCTAGTCGAAAATATAACATATATAACACTATGTAAAAATTGTTTTTCTAAAAGATATGTGCTTATGTCATTTTTGTATTTACTTTAACTAAATTAATATAAAGTCTCATTATCACTTACAAGTAGCTCCATGGTGCCCCAAAATCGACTCAAAGATGACCATGGTCGGACATGTATCAACCAATGGGGTTAGGACACCTTTTAGGATAATTTAATATTATTATAATATAATTTGTTACCCTTATTTACTGGATTTACCTTTTAACCGTGGTAAATAAAATATTTAAAAAAATAATTATTCAAAATGACTAAAAATAAAAGTTACCTATTTACAAAATTTTCAACACCTGATTCAAAATATTTAATCCATTTTTCTAAATTTAAAACATAATAAGTGGCATAAATTAATTTAAAATTAATTTCCGTTGTCAAAAAAAGAGCATGTTTTTTAAGAAATAATAACTACTAAAAGATTGACACTTGTTTATGTCTATTTTAAATGTTAAATTACATTAAATTACCAATATTGGATTAAATGGTAAAAATATATTCTAATTATACTTTAAAACCTCTCAATAGTATAATTTATCACTCTAAATTATTCGGATTAAAAAAGCTGTTTTTAATTAATGTTTTGTATTTTCACTATTCATCAAAATTTGAATGTTTTCTAAAAAATACCAAAAACTTACCCTAAGATAATTTTGATATTCCAAATCCAAATATTATGTCCATTTTGAAAGATAAAATTTATAAAATTTATAAAATTTCAAAAAGTGGGTATTACTATTTATAACGACTAGTTGGATTAGTTGTGGTGTGTGTTAGAACTCGAAGTTGCGTACAACACACGCTAATGTATTATTCAAAGGGAAGTGTATTGTGGAAGCTTGGGGTGTTACAAAAAATTAATTTCACCCTCTAAATTCATTACTTGGGTAAAAAAATAAGGATACTTCTTATCCACAATATCCTAAAGTTTTCACATATCATCCTCTAGCTGGTGATTTTACAACAAAAATTTTATGAGTAGAGTGGTCTTGTTTCGTTGAACTTTCCCTGATCCATCCAAAATTTCAATAGGTTGCTCCTGGTAAGGAAGATCCTTCTCCAGTGGTATGATCTCTGACTTCAGTACATGTGAAGGGTTAGGTATGTACTTCATCCAAAGCGATACATGGAACAACTCATGGACTTGAGAGATATTTGGAGTAAGTTTCAAGGGATGGTAAACTGTCTCGAGATGATCAAGAATCTCAATGCGGAAGATATACCTAGTGCTTAGTTTCCCATTATTCTCGAATCTCATAAATTCATTCCCAGGTGAAATTCATAGAATTTATTTTTCACCAACATCAAATTCTAGATCACACCGATGGTTACCAACAAAAAGTTTCTACCAGCTTTGAAGTTCATTGATATGATACAGAATAATTCTAATCTTCTCGACCATTTATTCAAGGATCTAAGGTCCTGATAGCTTTCTTTAACTATCCTAATACCAACATGTTGGATCTCTCCATTTCTTTCCATAAAGTGTTTTATATGGTTTCATCTAAATTATTTAGTGAAAGCTATTATTGTAAGAAATATCAACTAGAGGAAGTTGTTGATCCCAACCACCTTTAAAATTCAGAGAATAAGATCCCAACAAATCTTTGAGGGTTTGAATTGTTCTTTTATACTTTCTATTAGTTTGATAATGATAAGAAGTGCCATAACACAATTCTGTATCATTTTATTTCTAAATAATTCATTAGAACATTGAGTTAAAACTCAGATCCCGATATTATATAATAGAATATGGTACTCCAGGCCACCTTAACACTTCCTTAATTTATATTTTGAAAATCCGATCAAGTGAGAAATCTTCTCTAATAGTAATTAAGTGTTCTGAATTAGTAAGGAAATCAACTACCACCCATATTTCATTAAACCTTTTAGAGGTTTTGGCTATTCTGATGACAAAATCCATTGTGATGTTCTTCCATTTCCATTCTAGTATAGTTAATAAATGCAACATCCCTTTAAAAATTTTTCTTTCAGACTTAACTTTCTGGCATACCAAACATTGTGATACAAAATATTTGATATTCCTCTTCATTCCATCCCACCAGAAGTGTTCTTTAAAGCCCCTATACATCTTTATATATCCAAGATGTATAGAGAATGAAGAACTATGAGCATCCACAAACAAACCCTTCTTCAAATCTAACATGGAAGAAACATATACACGATTCCTAAACCTTATCATTCCATAATAATCAAGGTTAAACAAAACAAAATTTCTAACATTCTTTTTTAGTTCTTCATATAACTTCTATTCCTCCTTAATCTTCACTTGGATAGAGGGTTGAAAAATCATTTGATAAAGATAATATTTTCCCCCTTCATTTATGATTTCAAGATGCATCCTTTGGAAATATATAAATATTGGATATTTTTTAATCCACATCATTGATAAGCTATCATGATCTTTTTGACTCAGTGTATCAACCACCTTGTTCACTTTCTTAAGGTGATAATGTATTAAGAAGTCATAATCCTTCATCAACTCTAACCATCTTCTTTGTTTCATGTTCTACTTCTTCTATGTAAATATATATTTCATAATTTTATGATGAATATATATATCACACTTTCCCCCATAAAGATAATGCCTCCATATATTTAATTCATAAACTTACTACTACTAAATCTAAATCATGAGTTGGGTAAATTTTCTCATCAATATTAAACTATCATGAGACATATGTTATAACCATGTTATTTTTCGTAAGAACACATCCCAATCCCTTCTTGGATACAGAGATATAAATTACCAACCCTTCTCTACTACATGGTAATGTAAGCACATGTGCACTAACCAACCTTCTTTTTCGTACCTTGAAATTTTTCTCAAATTCATATTTCTATAGGAACTTAACACCCTTATGATTTTACTTAGTTAGAGGATTAGATAGTCTTGAGAAATTCTACATAAACCTTCGATAATATCCAGCTAATCTAAGAAAATTATGAATCTCAGTCACTATAGTTGGTCTAGGATAGCTTTCAATAGCCTCTATTTTTGATGGATCTAGTGACATAAAATATCTTGAGATTATGCGACCCAAAAATGAATCCTTTTGAAGATAAAATTCACACTTTGTAAATATTCCATTTAACTTATCCTTCCTTGTCTTCAGTACAATTCTCAAGTTATCTTCATGCCCTTTCTTTCTCTTTGAATAGATAAGAATATAATCTATAAAGACTACAAAAAACATATTGGGTTAATATATAAAGACTCTATTCATTAAATCCCTAAAGATAGTAGGGGAATTAGTAAAACCAAATGCATCACTATATATATTCATAGTGACCATACCCTGTAGGGAAAGCTATCTTGGATATATTCTACTTTTTGACCCTCAATTGAAGATATCCATAATGAAGGTCAATCTTGGAAAATTATTGAGCTCCACAAAGTTAAAATAAAAATTCATCATTATGGGGAGGATGATACTTTTTCAAGATTGTGATCTTTGTCAACTCCCGATAAAAATAAAAGAGTTGAATTGAACAATATTTCATTTAAAAAATAAGAACTGGTGCACCCCAAGGTGAAATACATTATAGAATGAATCCCTTATCATGGTTTTCATGGAGTTTCTTCTTTAATTCCTACAACTCATTTCGGTCCATTATATAAGGAGTAAATGAAATTTTCATGGAACTAGGTATAAGTTCTATTGAGAACTCAACTACAAAATTTAGAGGCAGAATTGGAATATCTTCTGTAAATAAATCCACAAAACCCTGAACATTAGGCATATCGTTGATGTTGATATTCACCCCAACCATTTGAGATAAACAACGATTTTTATTTGTTATTAAGGCCCACAAACTGGAATCAATCTCTGTAGGAATTTCATACTTATTGTCACATTGATTGATGATCATAAGATGGTTTAAAATATCGAACGTAACTTCCCTTACTTGAAAATTGATGTAATATTTTTGTAGATAATGCCAACATGTGCCTAGGATGATATCAAATTCGAATAAATGGAGAATGATAATATTTTTAGGAAGTATATTCCCATAAAATTTAACAATACAGGAATCATAGACTTGAGATTCAATCATTGTACTATTAAGGGTTTGCACTGCTAATTCCACCACTAATTGTTTTGGGGGAATCTTATCACCCCTATAAAATTCTTTAGATATGAAAGATTTGGTAGATCTATAATCATATACAACATTAACAGTTTTAGAGTAGAAAGAAAGTTCACATTTCATAATGTAATTACTACACCCGTAATCAGATATAAAAATTGCATGGGATTTCCCCTTGTCACTTTCATTTAGAGGGTGATCACATTGATCATCATCACCAACCCCTGGGTTTGGGTTAGCATAATTCCCATTTTCCTAAAACTTCTAGCACTGAATCATAGGGGGTTCATTCTGTATTGATTTTCCTTAGTATATTTTTGAGATGACTTCTTCCCATCACCTCGACAATCAATTGACCATTGTCTTTCCTTTCCTCACTTAAAAAAATTTATTAGTTCCCTTGAGGCGATATTCTCCATGGTTCATCCTACATGGAGATCATAAAGGAAAGTTTATCTTCTTTTATGCATGGGTTTTATATTTTCATTTAAACTCCATATTACTCTTATATTCAATTCCATGGGATTGATATATGACCCTTACCTCCATTTTAACCTTGATTTCCCAAAAAACAATCTCTTCGTAGCTACTAAATCCTTCTAGGGGCAACACCATTATAAGACTTTTATTTAATCCAACAAAGAACCTATCAAATTTACTTTAGGTTTGGATTATAATTCCTAAATTATACCTTTAAAGTCTCATGAAATTTGACTCTTAGGTACCAAATTACTCATCATCTCTTTTCTTCAACTCAAGGTACTTTTTTTCATCTTGGTAAGAAGAATTAGAGGAAAGTACTTCATGAGAAATATGTTCTTGAACTCATCCCAAACCATGGACTCAATCTCATTATACTGCCTCAAATTCTTGATTATAGTTCACCATTGATCTACTTCACCTTCTAAATGATAAATAGATAGAATGAATTTCTGATAATCTGAACACTAAAGAATGGAGAATATATTTTTAGTGGTTTTCATCAACAAGTGAATCAGAAGACCTACTAAAAGATGGTGGATGTTGCCTCATGATAGACTCAATAGAATATTATTCCCTCATTTTATCATTCAGAAGTCCACCATGATTCATAGGTTGAGAAATATATATGATAATAGCAACAATATCTTCCAATACAACTCCCATATCACTCAGTTTGTTTGGATGACAATCGTTGCACTGTCCATTGCAATCTCTTTTAAAATGGTTCCTTCAGGTTCTAACCATTTAATAAAACCAAAAGCATAGAGTGAGAAATAGTTATCATAACAAGGAACCACATAAAAATGAAAAATTAATTTTAAGATTTCTAACTTATGAAAACTTCCTCAATCTATGACACCTTAGGTTTATCCTAGTTTTATCATAGAAAAATTATATTTAAATCCTTCATAACAGTTTTTGAATTCCCAAAGTATATAACCAAGTGTGCATCATGGCCCTTTTTTATGTACCATATTACCATGAGTAAAGGCCAAAACATCTTGTAGCAGTTATTACCCCAAGTCACATCTATGCTAGAGAAACATCCACTTGTTGTATCCAAGAATGGATATATTACTAGGACACCACTCAATCTATCTTTCAATGAAATTCAATGAAATTTTCATATACTTTGACTCATACCTATACTTATCCTTGGACATTTCCTCAAAGACATCACTAAGGTTTTCTCATTGTAGTTTCCAAATGTTAACTAACCTTTTCCTCCGATACCAACTATAACAACCCTCACTTCTCAAACATTAATATTACATTTCTTTTGCAGAATATATAAAACATTACAGAAAAAGATGCAAGAAGGCCATACTAGTCTAGTTCCTTTGGAAACATGGATAGATAAAAAAATTACTTAAATGAGAAACATTATCTCCCTCTAGTTTCTTCTTGATGATCAACCTTATTTGAAAAATCAAATGTAATACATATCTTCATAAACAGTGGAAGGAAGCATAAAAATGGGTGAGATAAAATTCTTAGTAATGGTAAATAAGGGTAGATTGTAAGCATAATCACGATCATAGGGGTAAGAGAACTTGATCTTGAAGATAGAGTATCATACCATACATATCAAAGGCTATAACAGAGATCATGACATAAAGATTGGCAGTTTATAAGACATGAATCAAAATGAGATAAAGAGCCTAAGACCTGAAAGAATAATATAGTAATAAAACATGGAATTTTGGAAAACACATTAGAATATAATTATTTCCATAGTATAAGGAATTACTAGAAAGACCATCCTAGTAGTATGGGTTTACTCCCTATACCATCAAAGTAGTTATGGTTCACTCTCATGGCCATCGTTTGAGAATGATTTCACTGCTCATAGCATATTAGTAGTCAAGGTTCACTCCCATGTCCATCACAGTAGTAAAGGTTCACTACCAAGACCATCTTAGTTTATTTCATGAGATATAAAACATTAGCCAATGCATTGGAGGAAGATATAGGTCCCACCCGTCACATAAATAAATTACACATTCATTTTCCACAAGATTATAAATAATCATATAATAATCCATTAAATTTAATGGGTATCAATAACATGTAAACATATCATAACATGTGGAAAGTGATATGTTTCATAATCATTTCATCATAAGAACAACCCCTGAAAAGAAGTGGTTTTCGAAATCATATAACCTGTGAAAGAGATACAAGCTTCATAAGCATCATGGAATCAAAATAATCCATTAAAATAAAGAATATGAATAGAAACATTGAATAATTTACTTATAAAGGCATGAGTGACAATAATAGATGTTAACTTAGTTGGAAAATAATATTGAAATATCGTTTAAAAAATTTATTGAGGAGAATATCATTTTTTATTTGAAAAATAATTTTTATTACATAAAACCTTTTGGAAATATTTTTATTTGAAAATGGATTCGAAAATTCATAAAATAATCTTTGAAAAAAAGTTAAAATCCATTTTCATTGAAAATTATATTCAAGGAACTTTTGAAATCATTTTGAAAACATTTTTGAAAACATGGTTTTTGAAAATAGTATATTTCTATCCAAAGAGAGAGAGAATTATAATTTACATAAAAACATTATCTTAAGTACCAAAGAGTAGTAAGATGGTACTAAAAATAGAGGGTATCATGAATAAACTGAGGATAAGAAAACTCATGAATACTCTTGAGATATGGATCATCAAATTTTTTTAAAAATTGTTGAACCCTCTGGGAATTGAGTTTCTTTATTATATTTTGATAATCCCAAATATATTTTATTTATATCTTAATTATGTTTGATACATCTAAAATATGTTGTATTATATGTTGTTACTTTCAATTATGCTTAATATAAGTCTTTTGGATATATGTACTCTGACCTAACACATTCTGCCAATAGAATGCTTAAACAGTTTATAGCTACCGATACAGAACAATAGATACCGTTATGACTTAGATCTACCGATATCGAATAGAGCTACTGATATGGAGTTCACCAATACATCAAGCTCACCGGTACTCAAGTCTACCGCTACATCGAAGTCGACAGCTACCGATACAGAGCTACTGATATGCTGAAATCCACCGATATGAAAAGTCTACCGATACATCAAGGAAGCTACCGATAGGGACTTACCGCTACCGATACAAGGCAGAGCCACAACTACTGTTACAAGTCCACCGCTACTGATGCGATAAAGTCTACCATTGAAGCTACCGTTACAAAGTTTACCGTTACAAATGAGTCACTGATCATGACACACAGATGCTGATCATCTGAGTCACCGAAGATGTCTCACCGATGCTGATCAAATGAGTCACCTATCATGACACACCGATGCTGATCATCTGAGTCACCGAAGATGTCTCACCGATTCTAATAAAATGAGTCACTGATCATGACACACCGATGCTAATCATCTAAGTCACCGATCAGAACACACCGATGTCTAGCCACCGATGCAGATGCTGATGACCTACCGATCACTTGACTCACCGATAGTCATAAACAACTGTTTGAATTTTTTTATCTTTATTTAATCTAACCAACGATCATATTAGGAATATTTTAATGCTCTATCATTTATTTAGTGAAGGTTGTTGTATGTCAGGGAACCGTACCTCGTACCTACAAGAAGAAATCATTTCTTTTGCTGGAGCTCGTGCTATAAATACAAGAAGTCCCTGTTGGTGCAAAGAGACCCGTGTGACAACGGCGATACACATATGAGTGCAAAGAGTGGTGGATGAGATAGTTGAAGAAGTCACAGAACCTCATACACACTCAAGCTTACTCAAGAATAGTTCTGTTCATTCACGAGGACATTAAAGAACTTCATTGACTACATTTTTCACTATCTCTGAACCTGGATGCCAAGCATACGACACTCTGTTTTTCATACAAAAACTAGAAGAAGACTCAGAACCATTTTTGATAAAACTTAAGGAGTCCAAAGCTTCACTGCAATCACTAGATCCATTTCTAAACTATACATATCTGCTCTGTGATTCATTATTTTTACATTTCGAGCAGTGTGTGTTATCTACTGTATTTTTCACACACACTGTCTCCTGTACTCTAACTAGAGGATTTGTAAATCCTCACTCCACTCTCTTACATCATTTATTTCCCACTGGGATAGTGGTAGAGGTCGTGTGACCTGGACATCTGGTTGCTGTTGTTTTTGTTTCCCACATATAATAGTGGTAGAGGTCGTGTGACCTGGATAGTTGTATACTATTGTTTATCCCCGATCCAGGGTGTGGATCACTTTTATATAAAGTTTTGAGGGGACTAAGTCTCATCTTGTGACTGAACCTCTTAGTTAAATCTGTTGTGCTTATTTGTTTTCAAAGTTATTTTTATTCCGCTCCAAACTACTTTAAAACAAAAACTGTTTGAAAGTCACTTTGATAATTAAACTCACAAGTGTTTATATTAGTTGTAAATCAGTAAGTTAGTTTCAAAAGTTAATCAATTATTCTGATTTGATTAACTGGGAAATAATCAATCCTTTGAGAACCTAACAGAACCTTTATTTTGATATAAATTCACTATAGTTTAATTCTGTGTTTTATTTGGGGGATTTTAAGACAATATTTTTAAATAGAAATTTTAATTGGAACTCAATTCACCCCCCTCTAGAGTGTCCACTCCGACCAACATTTGGTATTAGAGGAGTTTAAAATATTTTTTACACTGTTTTTCAACTGTGATTTTAGTTGTATTTTAATGTTCTTAAAATTTCTGTTACTTCTAAATTTTTATCTCTTTAAAATACTTGTTTTAGTAAGTTATCATGGATAACAGACTTGAAGGTGTTGATACCAATAGACCACCCTTTTTCAATGACACTAACTATGCTCAGTGGAAAATCAAGATGAAAATTCATTTAGAGGGCCTGGGTTTTGATATTTGGATTGCTATAGAATCAGAATATAAAATTCTTACTACTGTTAGATCTACTTGGAATGAAGCTACTAAGATAGACTATAACAATAATTGTAAAGCCATGAATGCTCTGTACTGTGCTTTAGGAGATGAAGAGTTTAATAGAATATCTTCTTGTAAAACTGCTTATGAAATTTAGGATACCTTAGGTGTTTCTCATGAAGGAACAACTAATGTTAAGGAAATTAGATTGAACACTTATACTATTAAGTATGATAATTTTAAAATGAAGCCTGATGAACCCATTTCTGACATGTATCTCAGGTTCAACGAAATTTTCTACACAATGATCTCTCTGGGAAAGGATGTTCTATCAAAGGAACAAATTATGAGAATTCTGAGATGTCTACCTGAAAGATAGAGAGGAACTTCTGTCTCAATTATAGAATCGTGTGATATTGGTGAACTGACGGTCAAGGAACTAATTGGAAAGTTGATGATGTATGAAGAGGAACTCAAAGTGAACAAAGAAGAAGAAGATGAAACAAGAAGGAAGTTTGTTTCATTCAAGACTTCAACTTCAAAGAACAAGGATAAGGAGAAGCTTCGGGGTATAAATGAGAGTTCAAGCTGTGAAGATAGTGAAAGTGATTCTGACAGTGATGCTGAGATGGATCACATTTCCAGAAGGTTTAAAGAGTTCTATAGGAAGAAGAAGTTTTTCAGAAAATAAAATTATAAAGGTAAGTATGATAACAAGGGACATTGGAAAAAGGATTGGAAGAAATCTGACAAAACATATGAAGTTGTCTGCTATGAGTGTAAAAGAAAAGGACATATAAAAGCAGGTTGTACAAAGCTAAAGTACAAGAAGAAATATGATTATAAGGACAGTAAGTACAAAAAGGCTATGAAGGCTACTTGGAGCACTTCTGAGGATAGCTCCCGTGAATCTGAAGCCTCTGAGACTGAATCCAGAAATAAGGCAAATATGTGTTTCATGACAAACACATCTGAGGTAACATCTGAAACTACTGCTTTAAAAACATATTATTCTAAAGATAATTCTGACTCAGAAAACATGTAAAAATATGACCTATTTGAATACTGTGATATGTTAGAAGAAACCTATAATGAGCTGAAAGAAAAAGACAAAGGTTTAAAGAAATAGTATGCTTTAACTGTTAAACATAAATCTGATCTTGATATTGAAATGGAAAAGAATGCTCAGTTTCTTAAAGAAAACACTGAACTGAAATTATCTAATGAGAAACTCAAGAAAGACTTAGAGAAATTTACCAATGGTAATGATACTCTTACTCAGATGCTAGGTAAGCAAATAGCACATAGATACACTACTGGTATAGGATACCAACCTGGATAAAGGAAATTTACCAAAACTAAATTCATTCCTAAATCTGGACAGAATACTGCTAGTTCTAGTTCTGGAAGTTCATATGCTTCAACTAGTTATATTCATAGTTATGGATCTAATAAGATTTATCTTTCAAAATCTATTTATTCTAGACATTTTATGATACCTCACCATTAGAGACCTCACCATTAGAAACCTCACCATTAGAGACCTCACAGTTAGAAACCTCACAGTTAGAAACCTCACCGTTAGAAAACCTCACCGTTATAGAATCCTCACTGTTAGGAGACCTCACCATTAGGTGAATTTACTGGTACATCTCGCGTTGTTTTAAACTTCTTTAAAGCCGAGAAATCGATTTTTTTATGATTTATTTTATTTGTGGATCCTCAATGATATTAAACTGAGTCTAGATTTCACTCAATCTCACCGCGAACTCGTCTGTTCGAATCCCTCCAACCTAACCCTCTAAATCTGCAAAACCCTAAACCTCGAATCTGTAATGGCCCGTGTCAAGAGACCCTAGGTTATAGATGAGAGTGATGATCTACAAGCGAAAAGACAGAAATTAGCGAATGCTAGTACCAATGGAAGTATAGCTCGAAGAAATCCCATAAACCCACATCTCTCAAAGTGAGATATTGTCGTTGAGAAAGAGGTGTGTGTAGAATGGATCATGGAGAGAAATTCCTTGGTTCTAAAAGTTTTAGAAGAACAAGGTTGGACAGAGTGCTTCGCGAACAACAATGGACCTTATTATGCAGGACTGGTGAAACAGTTCTACGAATTCGTTCATTTTGAAAAGTCTGAAGAAGAAAGCAGAATGATTTCTCTGGTAAATGGTCAAGAAGTATGTTTTACCTCAGTGGAATGGGCTAGGAACTTAAGAGTTACACATGAAGGAGATTATGCGTTCTACTCAAAGTCTGTACCTTCGACCAGTGATGTGTTTTAATATGAAGATGATTTGCTGGAGCTTACAGGGAATGGGACCCCTAGAAAGGTGATTGCTGTAGAGATGGAAGGAGAAGATAAGCTGTTGTTTAAATTTATTCAACTTGTTGTTAGTTCTAGAAGAGGAGATTTTGCTACATTGAGATTCCAAGACATATATCTGTTATATTTTCTGAAGCACAGTGTGAGAATCAATCTATGTAGACTGATTATGGTTCAAGTGGAAGATAAGACTAGACCGAAGTCTAAATCAAATGCAATATTTTTCTCAAAGATAATTTCTGTAATTCTAAAATTGAAAGAGGTAGATGGACCTCAGGATAATCTGGTAGTGGTTAAGGACAACTTCTGTATTACAAAAACTGTCTGTAAATACATGAAAGGTAGCTGGAATCCTTGGAAGAAATCATGGGTGAATGATGATGGAAAAATTTATGACAAGTTCACTGCTGTGGATCATCCATCTAGACCAAAGGATGTGAGGGATCCTGGTCTTGGACCAGATGAGCCAAAACCGGTCTACAGTGATGAAGCTGAAGTTGAGGAGGAAGAGACATCAGTAGAGGAAGGAGGAGACCCAGACTTACCCCCTAGTACTGTGCATCAAGGTATTTCTTATAGATCAGCTAGCCCTCCAAAAAGGCTACCAAAGAGAGAAACTGTCTAGAAGGACAGTGATACAGAGACTACAAAAGAAGGAGAAGAAGCATGTCAGTATTTTGTCAAGTACATCTCTAAGGAGGATGAGGCAACTGAATCTGATCATGATGTTAATGGAGAAAAGGAGGCTGATGGTGAAGCAGATGATGAGGAAAATGTTGAAAAAGAGCTCAGTTTGAGTCCTCTGATAGTCAGTACAGTCAGGACAGTGCCTGATCAGGAAGAAGTAGCAGCACCACCTGTTGATGAGAGAGTCATTAATGACTCAGAACAAATGGCTACTGAATCTGCTGCAGTTGTAGAGGAAATTGCAGAATTACCTCAGGAAGAAGAGTTGGAAGATATGCCTCAGGAGAATGTTCCAAGTGAGGGGGAGAATCTTGGCTCAATATCAGTGCTATATGACATTGAAGGTTGGACATCAGATCCCAGATATATGATTCTTGGACTTTCTTATGGAGATTATGATGAGGAAGACCCGCCCCAAAAGGAATCAGTTAGCTTACCTACTATGGCTGAAAATGTGGCAACCAAGGAGGACCTGGAGTCCTTAAAAGCTGAAATGAAAGAAGCAATAAGGGAATCAATGGAAGATATGATGAAAAGTATGGTTGAAGAGATGAAAAGCGTGGATCAATCCCTTGAGTTATCCATTGGATGTGGTGTCTCTAGTCCTGTGAAAGAAATGTTGGATGAACTTAAAGTGTGCCACACTCAGATTGAGAGTTGGACAAGAGTTGTAGTTACCCTGAGACAATCGATTGCTTCTCTGACTACCATGCATAGCTCTCAAAATCAAGTGAACTCTAACATTCGATATATCAAAGAAGTGTTCAAGAAATTTGTGGAAGTTTTTGAGGCCTTTAAAAAGTCAGTTAAAGAACATCTGAATAGTCAGGATACCCTTGTTCAGAAGGTAGTTAGTAGTCTGACTCAATCCTTCAAGGAGACAGTGGCCTTCTCTATGAAACCTCTTCCCTAAACTAGATCTAGTGTGAACCTTGATCAGATCCACTCTATTTTTCAGGAATAATTGGATAAGGCCAGTCCCATTGGTGCATCAGATACTCAGATTCTTGCTACCACTAGGGAAGTTAGTAGTTTTGTTCGTCATCACCTGCGGGCAACAACTGCTTCTCAAGAGTTAATCAAGAATAAGGTGGATTCCTATTTTGAAAAGGTTTATACCAAGCATCAACTGAACAACCATTTCAAGATCTTAATGGAAAATATGAAGTTACCTTCAGTTACCCAAGCCTTCAAAGAATAGGTTAGTAAGCTCAGGGTGCTTACTCCTGCTTTGGATAAATTCATTGAAAATAGAGATAATTTTGTGTCTGCAATAGAGAGAGGAGGAAGCATTATAATGGATTTCAGAAACCTGTTGCTCCCCTTCCTACATGTGGATGACAGACCAGTAATTGTACCTCCTTCCCTTCCTGCTTCTGCCTCTGGGAGTACTCTTCAATTGAATCCAATTCAAGCCATCAGGAGCTTGACACCGATGATCACTCAGAGGAGTACATATTTCAGATCCGGTACAGTTTCTATAGCTGACCTACCAGTTGTGCCTTCAGCTATTCCAAAACCCTCTGCTGATCCTAAGGGAAAGACACCTATTCCATAGGAGGATTGAGTGTTTCTAGATCTTTTCGATAGGATTCACTTGTATTTTTGTTCTGATTTTATCAGTTTACCTTTTGTATCTTAATGGAATTCCTCTTCATTCTCTACTTTACTATATTTCTATTACTTTGTCATTTATTCTCTGCTAATCTTTATCTTTTCTCTGTTACCCTTATTTTTGTTAATCACAAAAGGGTAGAAAATGAGCAAATGAGAAAATGAGAAAATGAGAGCAAATAAGAAATGAGACCTAAGAGTAAACAATGGAGGAGAAACACACAAAGGGGGAATGAGAAACTGTGACTTGAGAAATGGACTTAAGAGAGAATCTTGCAGTACAATTGAAAGGGGGAGGAATATGGAAGTTTTGTTCTGAACAAAACAAAAGAACCTTTTCCTATGAGGCTAATTTATTTTCCACTTTTTCCTCTGAAACTACTCTTTTTTTATATCATTTTTGATATATTTTTTCTCTGATACTACTTCATTTTTTTTGGCATAAGTTGTGATTATAAAAAAGGGGGAGATTGTTGAACCCTATGGGAGTTGAGTTGCTTTATTATATTTTGATAATACCAACTATATTTTATTTATATCTTAATTATGTTTGATACATCTAAAATATGCTTCATTATATGTTGTTACTTTAAATTATGCTTAATATAAGTCTTTTGGATATATGTACTCTGACCTAACACATTCTGCCAATAGAATGCTTAAACATTTTATAGCTACAGATACATAACAGTAGATACCATTATGACTTAGAGCTACCGATATCGAATAGAGCTACCGATACGGAGTTCACCGATACATCAAGCTCACCGGTACTCATGTCTACCGCTACATCGAAGTCGACAACTACCGACACAGAGCTACC
The DNA here is from genome assembly GCA_963277665.1 of Viscum album. Taxonomy (NCBI): domain Eukaryota; kingdom Viridiplantae; phylum Streptophyta; class Magnoliopsida; order Santalales; family Viscaceae; genus Viscum; species Viscum album. Next base: position 1,401,006,513 of record OY728148.1, on the reverse strand, counting down.
GATATGCTGAAGTCCACCGATATGCAAAGTCTACCGATACATCAAGGAAGCTACTAATAGGGACTTACCGCTACCGATACAAGGCAGAGCCACAGCTACTGTTACAAGTCCACCGCTACTGATGCGATCAAGTCTACTGTTGCAGCTACCGATATAAAGTCTACCATTACAAATGAGTCACTGATCATGACACACCGATGATGATCATCTGAGTCACCGAAGATGTCTCACTAATGCTGATCAAATGAGTCACTGATCATGACACACTGATGCTGATCATCTGAGTCACCGAATATGTCTCACCGATGCTGATCAAATGAGTCACCTATCATGACACACCTATGCTGCTCATCTGAGTCACCGATCAGAACACACTGATGTCTAGCCACTGATGCAGATGCTGATGACCTACCGATCACTTGACTCACCGATAGTCCTAAAAAACTGTTTGAATTTATTTATCTTTATTTAATCTAACCAAGAGTTATATTAGGAATATTTTAATGCTCTGTCATTTATTTAATGAAGGTTGTTGGATGTCAGGGAACCGTACCACATACCTGCAAAAAGAAATCATTTCTTTTGATGGAGCTCGTGCTATAAATACAAGAAGTCCCTGTTGGTGCAAAGAGACCAGTGTGACAACGACGAGACACATATGAGTGCAAAGAGTGGTGGATGAGATAGTTGCAGAAGACACAGAACCTCATACACACTCAAGCTTACTCAAGAAATGTTTTGTACATTCACGAGGACATTAAAGAACTTCATCGACTAAATTTTTCACTATCTCTGAACCTGGATGCCAAGCAGAAGACACTCTGTTTTTCAGACAAAAACTAGAAGAAGACTCAGAACCATTTCTGATAAAACTTAAGGAGTCCAAAGCTTCACTGCAATCACTAGATCCATTTCTAAACTCTACATCTCTGCTCTGTGATTCATTATTTTTACATTTCGAGCAGTGTTTGTTATCTGCTGTATTTTACACACACACCGTCTCCTGTACTCTAACTGGAGGATTTGTAAATCCTCACTCAACTCTATTACATATTTTATTTCCCACTGGGATAGTGGTAGAGGTCGTGTGACATGGATAACTGGTTGCTGTTGTTTTTGTTTCCCACGGATAATAGTGGTAGAGGTCGTGTGACCTGGACAGTTGTATACTGTTGTTTATCCCCGATCCAGGGTGTGGATCACTTTTATATAAAGTTTTGAGAGGACTAAGTCTAATCTTGATACTAAACCTCTTGGTTAAACCTGCTGTGCTTATTTGTTTTCAAAGTTATTTTTATTCCACTGCAAACTACTTTAAAACAAAAACTGTTTTAAAGTCACTTTGATAATTAAACTAGAAAGTGTTTATATTAGTTGTAAATCAGTAAGTTAGTTTCAAAAGTTAATAAATTCTTCTAATTTGATTAACTGGGAAATAATCAATCTTTTGAGAACCTAACAGAACCTTTATTTTGATATAAATTCACTACAGTTTAATTCTGTGTTTTATTTGGGGGATTTTAAGACAACATTTTTAAATAGAAATTTTAATTGGAACTCAATTCACCCCCCTCTTGAGTTTCCACTACGACCAAAAAAAATGTTGGGGCCAAAGCCTCATTTATTATTAAATCATAGAAAAGACCTCTTTAACTGGGTAGAGGGAGACCCATTACATTGCTCGAAGGCCAAGTGGGAATTTAGCCCATTATATGGCCCCTGAGACCAAATTTATGGCCCAAGGACCATTCTGTGAATAGTACTATTATAGTACCCACCTTCTATAGTACCGCACAGTACCCACTACTGCTATAGTGCCCTGCTGCCACTACAGTAACCTGCCACCGCTACAGTGCCCGCCGTTTCTACAGTGCCACTACTGTAACTGTACGCTATAGTACTGATATAGTACCTATGCCCAATGGGTTTTGAACCCCCATTTTTCATGTAGGATTACATGTTTCTTTCCACTAAGCTAAACCCCAACTACATGGATCATCAGATTTCATCATTGGAAGCATAAACATAAACAATCCTGAAAAGTGATGAGATTGTCAGAATAAAATCTTATAACTCGGTAACTTGGGGTCATATTATCTATGTAAGAAAATGAAATTAAATTAAGATTAATATATCATGAATATAATTATATTCATGATATAGCATGTAAAATGGAAGTATTTACACCTCAAAATAGAGTTTAGGTTTATAAAAAAACTTGAGTCTCAAAGAAGGAAAATAGAGACAAAACATTTTTTCCGATTTGGTATCTTATGAAACTTAAAACCCATGAAAGAAGGATAAAAAAATGGATATGTGAATACCCTTAAAATTAATTATTATATTATTAGAATAAAATAATTTTATGTACATAAACCATACAAAATTAAAGAGTGGTGAACATAACTTGTATCTCATCTAAATTAAAAGTGATATGAAATTCCCTTAACTTGTGTCTTGACTCTCACCAAACTCATAAAATTTTATGGTTTAATAAATATAAGTTTATTATAAATATTTTAAAGAATAATATTATACTTAATAATAACATATGTGGTTTTATTATGACCATATATTACCTACTTTTTAACGATCATATGTTAAAGTTTCACGTCGGGTAAAATTCTCTTTGTTCTTCCCATGTATCTTAATTTTTTATATCGTTGGTTATTATACTTATATAATGATTACAGAATGTATAAAATCATATAAATATAAGTTATATACATTATATGTATATTATAATAACTTATATAGTAAAAAAGTCATAAATGGAATACACCATTCATGGAGACGGTAAGTCGTTCATACGCATGTAAATTGTTTCGGTTTTTACTATCTTATTGAATGAAAGTATGTAAATAAAATATGTATATATATTTATAATTATTAAATTATAATTATAATATAATATATATCATATATGTTTACTATACCCATCCTTAATACATTCTGTGTGGTGTGTGAATGAATCACATCACTTTGAGAGAGCGATAGTCCACACTTCCAAAAACGAGATTATCATATTAAAACCAAATGTAAGGTAAAGTTATGTGTGTTTTAAAAGTAATTAAAAATATTAAATACATAATAAATATAATATATTAAATATATAAATAGGTTTTCCATCATAATGTCCACCATGATTTTTGGTAAAAGAAAAATTAACAATCATCATTTTGTAAGGCAGTTTTTTGCCATACAATGAAACAGTATGTTCGATAAACATTATATGGATTTGTGTATAAGTGTTGGTCGAAACCTTAGCATATAAAATTACATTATATTAAAGATAATTTTTTTTCACACAAATATTGAATAAAGAGAGTGGAGGGGTGGAGAATGAAAATAAACGAAAGAGGCAGAGAGAAGATGTTAGCACTAAATTGGGTAACTTCTTTTGGTTTGTGCCAAAATGATTCCTTGAGATTATTTATTACATAATTAAGGCTTCAAGATAGTAGGTAGGTTTGTATTTTAGGATAAATGGGTATATCTTGTCAGAACATAAAAGGTTTTGTAGCTATGAGGAATGGGTAGAGGAGGTGGCCTTTTATAGTGGAGGTGTAGTGACACTCTGGTAAATATTTGAAGAGAGAATTCCACCCATGTTTTTTATATTGGAATTGGATAAAATAATAGAAAAAGGTATATAATATTGACTATGGGGTCGAAATATGGATAGATAATGGGTTTTGGACATGTTTCTAGGCTGCTTTGGGTCTTAAATTTGAGGTTTAGTACTCTATTAACCTAATTTTTCTCTTAACCGATGTAATTAATTGTAATCACCTTCAGTAATTTTTTTTAAAAAACAATGTTTATATTATTATAAATTATAATTTATTATTATTTTAAATAGTGAATCCATTTATCTAAATTCTAATCACAGAAGAGGAAGAAATTAATTTAAAAATAATCCCATTGTCGGGACAACACTGCCGGTTTTTATAATAAAAAGGATTAAGCATTTGTTAAGTATTTATGTCCAATTTAAATATGGAAATGGTTAAAATGATTTTTTTATTAATTGATAAAAATATTTTATATTATAATTTTAAAATCAAATCAAAATATTTTTTAAATTTATAAATAAATTAAATTAAAAATCATTTTTGAATTAAAATTCGTTATTTTTCACTATTCATCTGGAAATGAAGTTTCTCAGAAAAATATAAAAACTTCGCCCTAAGATATTTTAAACATTTTAAATTCAAAGATGAAGTTTATTTTATCAAATTAAATTAATAAATGTGTATAAAATTTTTTATTATTAAAAGTGGTTTATTCGAGAATACAATGTTTTTAACCATAAAAAGGACTTTACCAAAAATTAAATATTTCATTATCAATATGTTTTATTTATGAAAAAAATTCTAGAAAATAATTGAAAAGTTGTTATTAATATCCATATAACTATGTTTAACAATATGTTTATTATTATCTTATTTAAACAATAAAACGATGTTTCATAGAAACTCATCATTGCGTGTATTATACGCTAACTCAGTGTTGCATGTATCGTACACCAAATCAGTGTTATATGTAACATACGACAAGTAGGTTTTGTGTGTAATTTACATCATGTTGGTTTAGTGTGAAAGGAATCATCTACCTAGTTCATTTCAAGATGAAAATTTTAATTGATTAAAAAAACAGTTCCATAATAACTCAGGGTGTTACATTACATTTTTCATTGTCGATCATTTGTATCATTATTAGTGGAAAAAAAATATTTATAGGTTGAATATTATGGTGTAAATAATTTTCCCTTGATATATTTGAAATTAATAAATTTTTAAATTTGTCAAAAGTAACTATAATTCTCAATCTGACATAAAAACTCATATTTAATTACCTCTTTATAATATTACATGTTTCTATGTCATTCAGTTAGAATATGTCTGACTGGGTACCAATGATTTCCCAATGACATCTCATTCCTCCATTAATATGATAGGAAAAGGAACCCTATCTTTTATTAATGAACCCATGCTCTTATATTCATGTGGCCTTAACCATAAATGTTCTTTACCCTATCTCTATATACTTTCTAGGTCATCTCTACCTATGTGAGCTCATCCAGGCATTCCCTTTTAGAGACTTGGATCCTCTAATGTCAAACATTCCATGATTTTGAAAAAAATATAAATCTTACATAAATTATTCCTCTTTAATATATTATTACATAACAAAATATCTAATTCCTTACATCCCATTTCATCTGGTTTTTTAATTAATACTTCATAAATATTGAAAATATTATTCTTGAAGCACTTTTTTCTAAAATATGTTCCCAAAACCTTCTAGATAATAAACTATAAATAAGTTAAAAAATTAGTAATACATGATAATTAATAATCATAATATCATTTTTTTGGATCTATTCACAATATGAATGGGTTCACTTGGCCAAATGTTTAATCATTCTCATCAAAATACTAATATCCCTTGAAAATGAATACATCCTTCACAATGTGTTCCCAAGAAAGAATGCATTTTTACTTATTGGAATTAACTAATAAATGATATTTTGATATATGATATTTCATTTTTTCTTCTATCTCCCTTCATTTCTTCCGTATCATTAATTAATTTCAATTCACCCCTTATTGATGAGAAATAAAATGATCTTTTGAATGTTGTATTATATCATAATTAAGAAACTTTTCATCAACCGTTCAACCATATGTCCACCAGATTCCCGATTGATATATAAAATAGTAGTATTTTTAAAAAATAATGTTATCCCTTATATAATAATATGATAAGAAATGAAATATGAAACAATTTACTTATTCAGACACACCATATCTCATGAGATATGTAAATATACATGTCATATACTCACTCCAACACACATATTTGAAGCATTTAAATAAAAATAAATGGATTTATAATAGTTTTAACATATTATTAACAAAAAATTTTATTTAATTAATTCATTATATAACTCCCCCTTATTTTTTATGGTTTTATTCTTATTAGAAAGGACAATAGATTTAGAATTCATTCCTTATTAATGTCAACATTCATAATATCATTCCAAAACAAACATATTTTCATGAAATATTAATTCATGTTTCTTATTAAAATTTACCTAATTGTCTCCCCACAAAGTATAAACTCTATTAGATTCATGTGTTTTTATAGACTTTAATACATCCACATATTTATCATGGGTTATTAATTTATTAGATTTCTTTTGAGGAAACAAATTGATAATTCCTTTTTGAGTTGTTTCTTCTCTATATCTGTTTTATAGTTTTTGGAAATATTTGTTTATTCTTAGGTTCTCTCTCTAAAAACATGAATCAGTATAAATTCAAATTATTATAAGAAATAAAAAATCACAAAAATTTTTAGGGGATAAGGTGGATATTAAAGCTTTTCAATATTAAATTTCTGGTTTAGAGGATTTTCATTACCAATTTTCTCTAAATGTTATCTTTACACATATATTTCAAACATATGAATGTTTCATGGAAAACAAGGAACTACTATGAATATGTTTTTCATATTTTAAGGGATTTATTCATTCTTATTTATCGATTGGGCTGAAATTATTTTCATGAAAACATTATATTCTTCAAATATTTCTATTGAGAAAAAGGATTTATAAAAATATCTTTTGCAAAGTGTCCACTCGTAAATAAAAATCATACAGAGTTCTTATTTCACAGAATAGTTGTAAATTTTTTAAAACCCCTCATAAAATTTAAGTTATTTATGTGAAATTACATCTTTACATTTAACTCTAGATTTAACTTATTCTTCATCCATCTTCCATGATCATTCCAAATCTAATATACAATTAACAAAAAATATCTTTAGGAGAAGTGGTAACTAGTGAAATGTTCCCCATATATTCATATTGAGATTGTTTTTATACACCATTTTTCAATTAGACGTATCACTCCTCATTATTTTCTTTGACCGACTATAAATATGACCTTCCTTAAATTTAGTGTCCAAGGAACACCAAACCTTCTTCCTAAGCTTGTTAGATGTAATAAGATTTTCAATCTCCAACTTATTTCCACTCATGTTTGGATATTCATCTTTAACTAGAATTTTTTTGTATTCTATTTCCATTTGTTATTATACATTTTGAGATGACCATAATCCAATAAAATGGGAACCACTAGTGAAAACACCATGAGACATTCATGTAAAAAATCTGTTTAAAACTTATATTTTTCTATTAATTAATGAATATTGTTCATCTTACTACCCCTATAGTTGTTATTCCTAGCATTTTTAGTATTTAATGGATTATAAAAAAACTCGATAGAATATTTTATAAACATATCATAAACCCAACATAGTCCAACCATTTATAATAATTTTTTTAAAACATATTATTTTGTATATTTTATAACATATTTCATTTATAACTTCTTCACTAATGGTTTGTTTGTTCATAGTTGATGAGAATTCTTACTTCTTATAATATCCTTTATAAACATGGTGGTATGATCCTATTATTTTATAATTATAAAATAACTTAGTGACTTGTTTTTTAGATCCACACTATTAAAAAAATATGACTTAGATATATCATTAAAAATATGTTTGGATGATATCAATTTATTTGAATCTTCGTGAGAATAATCTACCGATGATTAAATAATATTAATGAAATTTAATAGATGAATTTTTATATAATCATACTCCATGTATTATCATATAGTAGTACCTATGATATCCTTTAATGTGATTTCTCAACATGTGTCATTCTAAGGCTATATTGTTTTAATTCTAATTATATACACTTCATATTAAGATAATTTTTAAGATCATCAATCAATGAAACTCTCTCTTAATCATCATTACTCATTCTTACAATTTACTTATCATAAAATTTGAAATAGTATTATTGTAATGTGTCATGATATTTTCTACACATGGATTTAACAATATTTTTTTTTCATTATTTAAACTATTTTTTATTTTTTATATTTAATTATATTGAATGGATATTTCATTATAGATCTACAACGTCCTCATACCTATAATAGACTATATTAATCCACCCCACTTAAAACATAGATAATATATCATTATGACCAAAATTTACATATTTAAAGAATAAAAAAAATACTTGGATAGATTTAAACACATCCATACTATTTCCATTATAACATTCTTTGCGTTTATATATCTTATTCAAGATGGGTTATTTCATTATTTATTCTACGAAGGATCCCAAAATTTATAGAAATTAATAGTTTGGGTATTCCATGAATAATATATTTTAATTCATAAATAGAAAAAAAAATTACATTGGATAACCTCCACAATATTCTTATTCTTATTTAGAGTTTTTGTAAGAACATTGATATACGTCATGATATTTTGAATTAATTAATCCTATTGACGTTGAAGGATTATCCAATACCTTCATGGTAAACCAAACAACATGTCCTTATCTAATCCATCAATATTTATCTCCTTATTCATAATTTCTTGTGGAAAAATATTCTTATTTTGATAATAGGGATATATTCCTCCAATTCTCCTTCCCATTAATTCTATTGTTCATAATGATCTTTTTAGAAACTGAATTATGATATGAAATAGATAATTCTTCCTAAAAATTACACATTTTAGTAAATGAAAATAAAATAAAATTTTTTTATTGTTTTCAACTCCAACTATAGATAATATATTCAGAAGTGAACTAGGATATGATTCTAAATGAAGGGACTCATTTGAGATATGAACCACACTATTAGGTTTTGTGAATCAATGTTATTGAATTTTAATCCTATTTATAATTTTCATCCATTTTACATTTACCCCACTCACTAGTTAATATCACTAGGTATATTCATTGAAACTTCTCACATTTTATTATATCTCACACATAACCAAAAAAATATAAGAGGTATAAAAATTTACAATGTCAACCTATCAATGTGAGTAGGCTAATCCATACTATGACATAGTAAAACATAATTTTACACAAACTGCAAGTAAAATATCATAATCCTTAAACTGTTTTTGATTGATAGTATATCTTGTACTTCCCAAACACTGTTTTTGTGAATTACATGGTTAGATATATCCATAAACTTTATAATTAATTTTAGTGGAAAAAATACGAGATTTTAAAACAAATGTAGAATACTTTCTCATTGTATATGTTTTGGCCCATTTTATTCTCATCACCTCGCATAGTATCTATTCACTTATTTTTTTTGTATTCACACAACAACATAAAACCTGCTATTTTTAACCAGTATCAAAATGATATAATTATACATCTTATTATATATCTCTATTCAATTTATCCTTCTTTTTACCAACTCTTTTGTAAAACTATTTTCATATTATTGTTAAATTCATAAAACACTCATCCACTTATTCTACTCCCTATCACCTCTAATTTTTTTCTTCCTCCATTAAATATAAATAACAATGGATCTTAAATTTTCCCAAAATTCATTGACAAATATAATATTTTTACTGAATCAACCTGGGTACCCACACAATGTAGTACCCAACTTAACCTGTCACATACCCAACCTGTATTTCTAATCCCCATGATATGTTGACTATCTCCTGAGCATAAAAAGAAAATACATGGATTATTTACCCAAACCAAAAGTAGATGAAATAATATATATATATATATATATAATAGGATGAAAAAATTAAGGACTAAAATAATAAATATATGCCATAACTAAAATTAAATAGTAGATGTGATAAAATCCAAAATAAACTAGAAAAACTCCAATGTATGATTCCAACTACATAGAAAAAAACCAAAAATGATAATTAGATAAACTTTTTGGTATGGTGATGATGTAACAATACCTCAGAACTGGCTGCTGAACTCATCAAATAAATTCATTTCTCCCTCACTATAGTGGGTAAAATTTTTCTATATCAAAAGACATAACACGATTTATGCACCACCGAAGTGGTACACATGCTCGAAGCTTACATGATCAGTATGATCTTAACTAGGTGTTCCCTAATAAGTATAAATAAAAAATTATTAAAATTCTGAAAATTAAATAAAAAATATGATAATTTGCTAAATAGTATTTATATAAAAATAATTGTAAAAAATTTCCCTTTTATCATATTTCAAAATAATATAGGTAAAATAGATTCAAATAACACACACACACACAGATATATATATATATATAATCTATTCAATGAATATATCATGTATCATATATAATCAAAATTAGTAAAAACCAAGTGTAACACCCTAAGATTTCGTGAATATATATTTTTCATATTAATTTATCTTTTCAATATTTTTTATTTCACATGACACTAGAAATATTTATTTTAAAGATGTATATATATTAAAAAAGTAAGTAAAATTTTCCTTTCACACAAAACTGACTTGGATTGAACTACATTCATTACAAACTTCTCTTGTACTAAACACAATATCAACTTGGATTGCAAACCTGCAACACTGACTTGGTGTACTTTACATGCCACACCGATGTTTCTATGAAAAATTATTTTACAGTTCTAATTATTTAATTGTGATAATGATAAACTAGATATTAAACATTGTAAAATTAATACTGAAAATTTCTTTTCAAATAATTATTATAACGATTTTTTAGAAATAAAACTAATTTTTAATGACAGATGTAATTTTTGTTAACATCCTTATAGATTTAAAAATATTATATTTTCAAATTAATTTCTTTTAATACCCTTCTGTGAAGAATAATAAAATCAATTTTAGATTTATTTAGAAATTAAATTTGACAAAATAAACTTCATTTTTGAATCTATAATGTAAAATATTTCTGAGGGTGATTTTTTTCCAATTTTTCTAAGAAACATTGGTTTTGGGGGAATAGTGAAAAGTACTACTTTTTAGTTAAAAACTGACTTTTTTTAATTAATTATGAAGGTTAAATGATATTATAATTTTTTATAAAGTCAAATTAGATTAATATTAAATATACCAATACCATTTAGGTCATTATAAAAATCTCACTTTAGAATTTAATATTAAATATTATTAAACTTTTGAACATGTTTCATCTTTAAAAACTTGTTATCTAGTGTTACCTGCGGGATTATCAGTGATCTTAATTTTTCAGCCTCTATGAATTGAATTTTGAAAATATTAAATAAATTTATTTATACAATATAATATTTATATTATAATAAGGCCAAGTTAATTTTTACCAAAATGATTAGAAAATTAGTTAAAATTAATCATAGTAATTAAGGTCAAATTAAGCTCAATTGGGGACAATACCTTAAAATTAATGGACCAAATGACCTATAAAATTATAAAAAACCCATTTTATGTATATATATAGTCCTTAAACCTTCGATTCCTGAGTTTTTTTAGTTTGGTATAACATTTTTAGCTAATTACATGTGTACACCTAATGTGTTTCTAAAAATTAAAAGTGATTCCTTTTCCTTCCATTTAAAAGAACACCACCACTCCCACTTACTCACAAATTTCCAACATATTAAGCTTATATAGGAACTATAAAATCCACTTAATAATTTACCTTTGTTCATACTTTAATACTACTTTGTGAATAAAGCAATCCATGTTAGCCTTTGGGCATAAACCAACAGGATTTACTCGATTAAGAGTTAACGCCATCTCTCAAGCTTCTTTATTTTATTTTCATTCTCCACACCCAATTTATTTTTTCCCATGATTTTATAAAAAAAAGTATAATAAATGTAAAATTATTGTTATTTGGGACAAACATTTAGGCTTTCCATCTTACTTAAATACGATAATTTTGTTTGAGGAAGTGTGGACTACCTCCTCCTCAAAGGGATTTGATTCATTCATACACTACATGGATTGTATTAAGAATAGTTTTAGTGAGTATATATGATATATATGATATAATAAATATACTTAAATTATTATAGATATATATATTTATATACACAAATTTATTTTACTTTCTTTCTCTAAACCTGATAATTAAACCAAAATAGCATTCATGCGTACGTAAAACATGCCGTATCAATGAAGAGTGTATTAAGTTTTATACTCATATATCTTATATAATTTTATAATTTAAAAATAATGTATATTAATGATATTTATATCATTTTTTACATTCTGTAATCATGATATAAGTATAAAAACCAACAATATAACAAATTAAGACACATATGAAAAACAGAGCAAATATTACCTAAAGTGAAACCTTAACATAGGATGGTTAACAAGTGGGTAATATAATGTCATAACAAAACCATATATGTAATTAGATATAAGAATATTGTTCTATGAAATATTTATAATATATTTATATTTATTATACATGTGGTTTTAATGAGTATGACGAGAGTCAAGACACAAGGTAAGGGGATTTCATCTCAATTTTTTTATTTCTGTGAGATACATGTTATGATCTCCACTCTTTCCTTTTTTTGGTGTATGTAATTACCATGATTTTATTATAATTATATTTTAAATAAATTTATGGGTATACATATATTCGTTTTATGATTTTTATTTCATGGGTATTAATATTCAAAAGTTACCAAATCTGTAAAATCGTTTTGTCTCAATTTTCCTTCTTTGAGACTCATGTTTTGTTATGCACCTAATTTATTTTTCAGTGTATATATACTTTGATTTTACATGTTATATCATGAATATAATACATTTCATGATATTTTAATATTAAATTAATTTTTGTTTCTTTCATAGAGAGTGTGATCCCAAGTATCTATTTTTTAACAATTTATTAAAACAATCTCATTATTTTTCAACATTGTTTATGATTATGATTAGTTTGATGAAATATTATGATGCATATCTCAATAAATTTATGAATTTTGTTCTCTTATTGATATTAATGATTTTTAATATATTAGTACCATTTGTTCCACTCTTTTCTTTATAATATAATTAATAAAGTGTTTTTAGGAAAGCCCGACTTTATACTCACTTTAGTCAGAAATTTGTGTTCCTTAAAAACCATGTTTTCCAAAAAGGGTTTATAATAATATTATACCATTATCATTTAATATTTAAAATATATTTTTCCAAATTTTTTATTTTACCAATGTTTACAAAGGAAATTTCTTTGTTTATTTCTAAACGAGGAATCTTTCTAACCATTTTACTATGCTAAAAGGAATGTTCATTTGAACTCGTACGACATGTACAGATTTAATTTCCATCATTTGTTCGATGTTTACTTAACAAGATAAAATTTTATTCTTTTTTAAAGAAACTTTTATCTTAATATTTTTGATATTCATTATTTTTTAAACTATTTTCAAAATGTTTTGAAGCTTATTTTATAAGTTTTATGGGAAGTGATTTTTAAATGTTTCTCAAGCCTTATTTATAAATTTTCAAAATATATTCCAATGAATGGTTTTAAAAACGTCTTGAACCATTATTTATATGTTTTCAAACTATTTTTGAAGAAAAATGATTTTATAATGTTTCTAATATTATTTCATAAGTGTCAAAGAAAATGGTTATCGAAAATGTTTTGAGGCTATATTTATAATTTTTCAAAGTATTATAAATGAAATGGGTTTCAAAAGGTTTTCAAGAATTATTTATATGTTTTAGAAGTCTTTTAGAATAAAAAGGTTTTTAATTTTTTTGAATCTTATTTTATAATTTTGATAGAAAATGGTTTTCAAAATGTTTTCAAGAATTATTTATAAGTTTTAAAAGTGTTTTTGAAGAAAATGGGTTGTAAATTTTTTTTGAAGATTATTTTATAAGTTTCAAGGAAAATGGTTTTTAAAATGTTTTCAAGACTCATTTATAAGTTTTCAATTTATTTTAAAAGAATTGGTTTTCAAAATGTTTTCAAGAATTATTTTGAAGTTTTCAATGTGTCTTTAAAAAAAGTTTTAAAAATATTTTGAAGCCTATTTTATAAGTTTCAAGGAAAATGTTTTACAAAATGTTATCAAACCTTATTTTTATTTTTTCAAATTATTTTAGAAGAAATGGTTTTCAAAATGTTTTTAATAATTATTCATAAGTTTTAAAATATTTTTCGAAGAAAAAGGTTTTTAAAATATTTTGATGCTTATTTTATAAGTTTTAAGGAAAATAGTTTTAAAATGTTTTCAATCCTTATTGATAATTTTTTAAACTAATTTCAAAGAAATGGTTTTAAATTTTTTTTTCAGAATTCTTTGTAAGTTTTCAAAGTGTTTTCAAAGTAAAATCTTATTAAAATGTTTTGAAGCTTATTTTATATGTTTTAAGAAAAATGGTTTTTAAAATGTTTTCAATAATTATTTATAAATTTTAAAAGTATTTTTAAAGAAATGGTTTTAAAAACATTTTTAAGTATTCTTCATAAGTTTTCAATATATTTTTGAATAAAAAGTTTTTTTTGACTATTTTGAATCTTATTATATTTGTTTTCAAGGAAAAAGGTTTTCAGATGATTTCATGTTTTAATGAAATTTTCTAATAAAATGATTTTAAAATGGTTTTAGGTATTAAAATTCCTTTTTCCAAGAATAAGAGATATTTTACTCATGAATTTTGTTGAATGATATATCAAAATTATTTTTCATCTCAACTGACATATGTGGATGTTACTCATTCCCTTTTTAGAAGTGATCTAAAGGTTCCATTCATGTTAATTATATGAATGAGTTAAGCTTAATATCATGGTCTTTATGAAACACATTTCTCTATCATGGGTTATATTATATTGAAACACGCTTTTATTTATGAGTTATGTTTATAATGAAATGATTATAAAACCCATATTTTTTAGAGGTTATGATATGATTACATGTTTATAATACCCATATCATTTCATGGGTTGTGATATGTGTTTGGTCGGAAGAAACGACGGGGAAATGATGGCAAGAGGGGGGGGTGAATTGCCTTTTAAAAAAGATTAACAATTTAAAAATCAAAGTTAAGAATGCAGCGGAAAATAAAAGAGGCAAGACACAAGAAATTGATAACGGAGTTCGGCCAAAACCCGGCCTACGTCTCCGCTCCCAACTCAACCGTTGAGAGATTCCTACCGCTTGCTTTTCAATGGTTTTAGCAAGAAACCCACTAGGCTTTGAGGTAGCACTAGGACCTATTACAGCTTGCTTTTGATGGTTGAGCAAGAACCCACTTGCTTTTAATGGTTTAGCAAGAACCCACTAGCCTTTTTAACGGGTGAAGGCTAGCTCACCGAAAACTCAAGCCTTTTAAAAGGAAAGGCTTGACGAAACCTCTTCACACCTTAATGGTGGTGTGAGAACCCAAAAGAAAGGGGGAAGAGAAAAGGTGTTGGGGTTTGTAGGCACAAACCCAAAATTAAGCTCAAAATAAATAAACAAGAAAAACCGTGATTGAGGAAGACTTGGGCGCCAAAGTATGATGGAGTTGATGTAGCGTGCTCTCCCAAGCTTCTTGAGTGGTGCTCTTGGATGTGGAAATGGATGGAGCACTTGGGGTTCCCTTGGAACAATCCGCCGGAGCTTCGCCAAAATGATCAACAATGTGTCCGGTGGCTTGGGTATAGTTCCGGTGGGTGTCCGGGGCTTCCTTGGCCTTTATTTATAGGCATGGAACCCTTGGGGAGTCTTCGGAGCCGTTGTAAAGGCTTAAAGAGCCGTTGGAGGCCAAACGGGAGTTGACTGGTCAAAGCCAACGGCTAGTTTGACTGGGCCACCGGCTGGCCGGTACAGCTCCACCGGCTGGCCGGTGCCTTGGCAGTGGAGGAGAAGTCTGGTCCAGGCTCCACCGGCTTGCCGGTACAAGGCCACCGGCTGGCCGGTGCCTTGGTAGAGAAGAAGAGTCTTGATCCAGGCTCTACCGGTCGACCGGTGAGGAGCCACCGGCTGGCCGGTGGCAAGACAGTAGCAAACACTATTTGAGCTGGATGCCACAGGTCGACCGGTGACAGAGCCACCGGTCGACCGGTGGAACCTGGCAGTGGGCAATCCCTCTGCCAGTTACACCGGCTGGCCGGTGCGATCACACCGGTTGGCCGGTGGACTGAATTTCAGTCCATTTGATGTCCATTCTTGGGCCAACTTCTTGGCAACCTTGTGCCTTTCAATCAAAAACACTTCAAATAATGTTAGATAAACATGAAAGTGATTGTGATCATGAAAATTAAACCACGAGGGGATACGAGAGGTACAACAATCTCCCCCTATTTTGATGATCACAATCACCGAAACAATCAAAGTAAAATACTGAAATTAAAGACATTCTTAAAGGATAATTTGAAAATAAATCAAAGCATGATAGAGAAGACTCTCCCCCAATCAATCAAGGAATTTCTCCCCCTTTGTGATTATCAAAATAGAATGGGGCATAAAACTTGATTGAGGGAAAGGGTTTGAAAAACTAGATATGAGAATTGAAAATTCAATTGAGATATTTGAAATTGAAATGAAAGTTTTGAATCAAAGTTTAAATTGAAAGTTTGAAATGTAAAATTGAATAACAGTTTGAATTGAAAGTTTTGAAAAGAAAAATTGAATAAAAAATTTTGAATTGAAGAAATTGATTCCAAGTGTTGAAATTGGAAGTTTGAATTAAATGAAAAAAAAGGCTTAAACAAACCTAAATAAAAACAACAAATCACCGGGGAGAGGGATTTTGAAAAGAGATGATTTTAGGCCCAGAGAGACTCGCTAGAAGAGATTTTTCAATCCACACTTGCCTTGTAGCGGGTCTTCTCCTATAGAATTCATCCGAATAAAAAATCGATTTGGGCCTACCATACCGGGCATTTTTACAATTACATTCATAAATAAGGTGCCCGGTTTTCTTACAATAATTGCAAAATTTAAAATCGTAGCTCCCCCTTACAAAAATAGTGGGTGCATGGGAGGAGGAAGCTACATTGGTATATCCTAGCCCTTGGGTGGTTCTAGATATACGTTGGGAACCTAGGAGATTGTTCAAATTTTGTTCCCCTTGGGTGAACTTAGCTAGGGTCTCCCTTAGGTCTTTGATGGTTGATTCCATAGAATCAACATTGGGAAAATTTTGGATTTTAAGAGACATCTCCTCCTTCTCTTTGAGAAGTTGTTCTTTTTCGGAGGAGAGTTTTTTGAAAGACTTTTTTAAAGCAACAAATTTTGACGATAAAGCATGAAAACCTTTTTCTAGTTGGTCTCTAGCATGTGAGAGTTCTTCATAAGAAAGATGATTTAAAGAATTTGAATTTGAAGAGCAAGAGGAGGAGGAGTCGGAAGATGTTACCTCATTACATGCCATTAGGCATTTCGTACCGTTGTCGCTCGAGGAGGAGGAGGATGATGAGGAGGTGTCACTCCATGTGGCCTTGAGGACCTTTTTCTTTCTCTTCTTCTTGGCCCTTTTCTTGTGAAGTGGGCAATTGGGCACGGATTTTTCATCGGGTTCTCGCTTGTTGTCGGGTTCTTGCTTTTGATCCTTCTTAGTGCCTTCATGGGTAAGTTCTAAACATTTCCAAATATCATGTGAAGTAGAGCAAAAAGAAATACAATCAAAAACATTACGATCTAACCCACAATGTAGAGCGTTCATGGCTTTGCCATCAAGCTCAAAATTTGCAATGTCTACGGGGGTCCATTTAGATTCATCTTTACTAGAGAGAGTGTAACCATGCATGACAATTTTAAAAATAGGATAGCTAATGCTTTTAAGAAATGTGGTCATGCGGGTTTTCCAAAAAGTATAACAATTTAAAAATCAAAGTTAAGAATGCAGCGGAAAAT
Source organism: Viscum album (assembly GCA_963277665.1). Taxonomy (NCBI): domain Eukaryota; kingdom Viridiplantae; phylum Streptophyta; class Magnoliopsida; order Santalales; family Viscaceae; genus Viscum; species Viscum album. Next base: position 1,400,988,822 of record OY728148.1, on the reverse strand, counting down.
AAAAGAGGCAAGACACAAGAAATTGATAACGGAGTTCGGCCAAAACCCGGCCTACGTCTCCGCTCCCAACTCAACCGTTGAGAGATTCCTACCGCTTGCTTTTCAATGGTTTTAGCAAGAAACCCACTAGGCTTTGAGGTAGCACTAGGACCTATTACAGCTTGCTTTTGATGGTTGAGCAAGAACCCACTTGCTTTTAATGGTTTAGCAAGAACCCACTAGCCTTTTTAACGGGTGAAGGCTAGATCACCGAAAACTCAAGCCTTTTAAAAGGAAAGGCTTGACGAAACCTCTTCACACCTTAATGGTGGTGTGAGAACCCAAAAGAAAGGGGGAAGAGAAAAGGTGTTGGGGTTTGTAGGCACAAACCCAAAATTAAGCTCAAAATAAATAAACAAGAAAAACCGTGATTGAGGAAGACTTGGGCGCCAAAGTATGATGGAGTTGATGTAGCGTGCTCTCCCAAGCTTCTTGAGTGGTGCTCTTGGATGTGGAAATGGATGGAGCACTTGGGGTTCCCTTGGAACAATCCGCCGGAGCTTCGCCAAAATGATCAACAATGTGTCCGGTGGCTTGGGTATAGTTCCGGTGGGTGTCCGGGGCTTCCTTGGCCTTTATTTATAGGCATGGAACCCTTGGGGAGTCTTCGGAGCCGTTGTAAAGGCTTAAAGAGCCGTTGGAGGCCAAACGGGAGTTGACTGGTCAAAGCCAACGGCTAGTTTGACTGGGCCACCGGCTGGCCGGTACAGCTCCACCGGCTGGCCGGTGCCTTGGCAGTGGAGGAGAAGTCTGGTCCAGGCTCCACCGGCTTGCCGGTACAAGGCCACCGGCTGGCCGGTGCCTTGGTAGAGAAGAAGAGTCTTGATCCAGGCTCTACCGGTCTACCGGTGAGGAGCCACCGGCTGGCCGGTGGCAAGACAGTAGCAAACACTATTTGAGCTGGATGCCACAGGTCGACCGGTGACAGAGCCACCGGTCGACCGGTGGAACCTGGCAGTGGGCAATCCCTCTGCCAGTTACACCGGCTGGCCGGTGCGATCACACCGGTTGGCCGGTGGACTGAATTTCAGTCCATTTGATGTCCATTCTTGGGCCAACTTCTTGGCAACCTTGTGCCTTTCAATCAAAAACACTTCAAATAATGTTAGATAAACATGAAAGTGATTGTGATCATGAAAATTAAACCACGAGGGGATACGAGAGGTACAACAATATGATTATTTATGATATTTTTGGATATGTATTTATGATTTAATTATGATAGGGGTAAGACCTATATCTCACTTTAATGCATTGTGTAAAGATTTATATATCATGAGATAGACTAATATGGCCACGAAAGTGAACCATGACTACCAATATGGTATGAGGAGTAAACTCATAAAACTAAGATGACCATGAGAGTGAACCAAGTCTACCAAGATGGTATTAGAAGTGAACTATTTCTACTAATATGTCCATGGGATTGAACCATGAATTTCAAGGTGGTATGAGGAGTGAACCCATGCTACTAAGATGGCCATGGGAGTAACCCATGACTACCAAGATGGTATGTAGAGTGTAACCATAACACCAAGACCGACTTGGTTGCATTGCCATGACTATTCTGAGTGAACCTGACTACATGTTAACAATTTTATGCATGGACCTTGTTTAAAGATATCTGTGTTTTGGAATAGGTGATTTTTATGAGGGATTTTGGAAATTATAGAATGGTTCATATTAAAAATCGGGCATCAGAATATTTTTTTTATAAGAGTCAAAACTCTATGATGTGTGAGTCTATTTAAAGAAATTAAATTAATTAAATTAAAGTTAAAAAGTAAATTAAATTTAATTACCATTAAATGGGTAAATAAAACCCTATCTTAGGGTTTGAACCATTTTGGTTTTCTTCCTAATTTATGGTGTGTGGTGACTCTCTTGTGTAAGTTTGGTCTGTGTGCTGAAAAATGCAGCCGAAGGTGAGGCACTTTAGGTCGATTTTCTCTGCCACCATCAATTTGGGGTAAGTTTCTAAACCTTTGAATTATTTTTCACCCCTAATTTGAGGGTGTTATGATGGTTATGGGTTCCCAAATTTATTTATCGGAAATTTCAATTTGTTTTGGTGGTGTAAATTCATATTCCCAGGTATGAATATATATATATATATATATATATATATATCATTTTCATGTTCCATCATGGCACAGGGAACATGTGCAGTGGTTTAACGATATATATATATATGGAAGTGCGTGAGTGTGAGTGGGCTGATTCTTGAGTTAGAAAGCATTTACTTGTCTATTCTTTGTAGTAGGGTCCTCAACCATGCTTGTAAGGACACGATTATTAATGAATAAAATTATCCTTCTTCAAATGTCTTAAAGAAAGAACATGAACTATTATTATTATTATTATTATTATTATTATTATTATTGGGTTTAAATTACTGTTATGTATCATTACCATTGATAATATGTCCATTGAATAGTGATCACATGACTGATATATATTTAATATTTTTAAAAGAATCCTTTTGACATAGACAAAGGAGAGGGTGAAATCATCCAGTAGACCTGGGCTATCCAAAGCTCATTTTTCAGAGCTCATAAAAGTTTGTAGCATCACCAGGCTTCGCTCTTGAACAAGCCCAAGACAACCTTCAACCCATTATTATTAGACAAATTCAGCTATGAGAGAAGTTCAAGTTAATTGAGATTTTCACCCAAACGATGTTATCTGAGCCACCCCAATAGTCTATCACCATCACACACCTTACCCTTAGATCTAACATGGGGGTTATAAGGGGTTATGTAATAAGGTATTATTTTATTATTATATAATCTTTTTTATAAATAAAAGTCTTATTCCATCAATTCCTTTATAAAAATAGCATTTCTTAAAAAGTGACGAATTTGATAAAGTCTCTTTTCAGGTAAAAATGGAACTTTTGAGAAATATATATATTATATTAAACTATATTTCTTATTAATAATGTTACCAAAAAATTCATATAAATGAATATTACATGAGTTCCTTATCTATAAATGATTAGATAATCTCTTTGATAAGAGTTATATTTGTTATACGATAAACCAAATAATGTATTTTTAATGAATTTATTTTATGTAATTAATGAATTTTTGAAATAATTAATATTTTAAAAAATTATTATTATCAAATTAATTTTATGAATAATAAATTATTATAAAATTTTTTTGAAGTCAAATGTAACTTTTATTAAGGTTTGAAAACTGTTTTTGTCAAAACCCGTGAATTTTCAATAAACGTCAGTTATCACTTAAAAAGTGAAAATTCACATATTTAGAAAATTATATGATAAAATGAATATTATTTTTGTAATTAGGATTTCAAAATTATCAAACGGTGAATTTTTTATAATTTTCTGAGACAGTCAAATTTTTGGGTCAAAATTAAATACCATATAAATAAAATATGTGTTTTATGACATCATAATAACCCCAAAATGTTTTAATAAATAATATATTGGGTATTTTCGGCCCTATATATATTTTTACATTAAAATAATATAATTTTATATATTTTTTACTTATTTTGTTAATCCTTACTAAATCCTCCAAAATGTGTAATATATTTTATTGTTTTAAATTCATTTCCTTGAGAGTGTGACTCACCTCCAAATAAGAATGGGAAATATTTTATTATTTTAGGAAACTTTACTTACAATATAATGTTTTATACTATACTTTGGAAAAAATAATATGTAAAAACCATGGAAAGGTTTGTGGTTTTGACAAATTAATTATATAGACTCCAAAACCTAAGTTTGTGGAATATTAAAGAACCCCCTATAATTTCCTATATAAACCCACCCAATATCCCAATTATCTTCTCATAAAATCCTTGGATCACGTCTCTAATCTGACATCTTATCTCTATAATCCTTCCAAGTCCCACGAAGCTCTCAAGAAACCCCTCTTCAAGCTCTTGAAGTTACACACTCAAGTAAGAGATTCCTTCCTTTTTCATTTTTACCCAAGTTTCTTCATGGTGTTATGCCCTTTTATTTTCAATTAAAAATGCTATGGGTACGATTTCAAACCTCCCCAAAAATACCTAATTATTTTTTATTGATTATATTCCACTTTATCTCACATTAATGCCTTCTGTGTACACTTGTTACCATGCTGAAATTCCGTAATGGATTTCTCTCTTCTTATTTCCGTTCAAGTATTTCTCGCATTTTATGAAATTAAATTCCCCTTAATATTTTGGGATATTATGTTTTCTGATACCCTTACTTCCTATTTTATATATAAATTATGAGATAACCCTTTCTTTCTCATCAACCCAATTTACGAATTTCCATATTACGTTGTTATGCTTGCAAAATTACACCGCGATATTTCAAGCCAAAATCATCATGTAGTGAATACCATACCAATTTCTCTATAACAACTATTTACTATTATGACCAAATAATTATTGAATGGTACCTACATGTATTTATTCCACATTTTTAAATTGTGGAATAACTTATGATATTGAATGATTCCATGTCATATGATCCATGTGGAACACTTATGCATGAAATGAAATGTTTATGAAGGGTGCACCCTTATAGCGCTCTAATGCATTGGGTAATGTTTAGTGTTAGGATATTACTTGTGAAATAAGGGTTTTCTCATGATAATTCATGTGACATTAGGGTTTACTCATGCAAATTATTGTGAAATGAGGGTTTACTCATGGAAATCCATGTGGAATGATCCGAGGCTCATGATAATATCATGTTGTTTGTTTTTTCCACATTTACATGTTATGATAATCATGCTATATCATTCCTTTATGTTCATGTTTCCATTGTGCTCCATTAATATGAATATTGCCTAAAATTTACTGTATTTTTCATATTATGCCTTGTCTACTCGCTTGGATTTATAGCTCACCATTTTCTTATGTATGTCATTAGGTTATCCCATGCAATGCTAAGAATAATGGAATGTTGTGGTCATGTAAAATAAGTTTTCAATAAATATGTTTTATTTTATGTATTATTTTGTCTTTTAATGTTCCTAATTTCACAAAACACTAGACCTATTGATCCTTATAGTTTTATTAACCGTAAATTTATGTAATAAATCATGTTAAAATGTACAATAAAGGGAAGGGTTGTTATAGTTGGTATCCGAGCATAGGTTTAGTTATTTTTGGGATTAGGGTTACAAAACTCTAGTAATTGTATGAGGGATAATACTGAGTAAAATAACATAATCCCTAAATTTTTGTGAGTATAGAGTAAGTGGTTTATAAAGAAAATTCATCCCTATCTCGATACAAATAAGTAGAGATGGATCTCAAAAAAATATATCTAGGGGTAAAACCCAGAAAAACCACATTGATATAGACTCGAACGAGAACCAGTGCATGAAAATGGGCCTTGCTACACTCTTGGTTCAATACTCCTAGGGGATATACTTTGGTAAATTCATAACCGTAGTACGAACCATTATTAATGGAATAAAAAATTTCCCCGAGAATATATATTGGGAAGTTGATCATGGATAACTTAGATCGAAGCCTATAAATTTATATGTTAAGGAAATCAATTTAATTTATAAGTTGTCATTTTTCTCATTTTATTTCCCTTTTTTTGTTTAATAAACTTACCATTAATTTTCCTTTTATTCCATCCAATGGACGATAATAGGATGACTTGGGCTAACAACCAATGTAAAGATCTATGTGATAACTATTCTAATGAGATGAACTATCTGATGGGAGTGGGAATCACAAACTTTGTCACGATAAACTCTATTTTAACTGATGTTTTTAATAGAAACACGAGTCAAGAAAAATGTCCTACCCTCCCCCCTAAGAATGAACAACCTGAAATCGGGAGATTCATAAGACAAAGACATACTACTTTCAATGGATCATATGATCCCACAATTGTTGAATAAAAGATCAAATCCCTTGAGAAGATCTTCCACACCCTTTAATGTTTTAAACAAGAGAAGGCTCTTCTAGCTACTTATCATATGCAGGGTGAATCTGATCAGTGGTGGAAAGTGATTAAAAATAGAAATCCGGAGGAAGAGATTGAGGTGTTTGAATTGAAGGAATTTGAGAAAATATTTTTCATTAAATATTTTCCTTGCACCCTCCGACTTAAGATTTAAAGGGACTTACATGGCCTCAAGAAAAAATACAAAGAAGCCATCAGAGTGTATGAGGAAAACTTCACATGGCTTTCACGACATGCCTCCATATTTGTCGTTACCCCTGAATAAACGGTTGACCACTACTTTGGTGGTCTAAAACCTAGTCTATTGAAAGCCCTAGCGATCTATAACTTTGATAGCTATTAGGAAATTGTTCGATGTACCCTCAAAGTTGAAATGGAGATTGGTAAATCTTTGGGTTATCATGGGGATAACAAGCAGAAAGTGGAATATAATTCTAGCGGTATGATGTATAAATCCAATGGTTCTACGAAATTCTATCACCCCACTTGGAAAATGTGCGGAGAGAAGCACACAAGAAATTACCTGAAGGGGAAAAGGAAATTCTTTATGTGTGAATGTGAAGGGAACCAAACCATTAATTTCTGATAAGAAAAACCCAATACTGAGGCATAGGAGAGGAATAATCCATTATACCCTCCATGCATTGTTCATTGATACAACTGCAAAGAAACCAAGGTCTTTGCAAACCAGTTCCCTGAGCCATGGGTTTTCAGAGGCAACCAACAACCTCCAAGGCAGCAAGGGCGTGATTTTTCCAAAACTACAGCTGAAGAAAATCCCAACAATTAAGTGGTGACAAGTATGTTATTTAATCATTTGAGAATAGTGAACATACTTTTTTTATTCTAGTTATACATGCTTTTTTATATTTTTAAAGTTTAGTAGAATAATCCAAACACCAAAAAAAATTCTGGAAGTAGAGATGTCAGTGAAAATAGAAAATGGGAAAATTATTTCATCTCATGAATATAACTCCTCCCCTATCACAATTTGTGGATTGAACTTCAAAGAGAACCTCATCATACTCCCTAGAGTGTAATTTTATGCAATTCATGGCACAGATTGGATTTTACTATATAAATCCATATAAATTTCGATGAGAGGGAAATCACTCTCCATATGATGGATCGACCACCGATTCTACACAAGCGTAAGGAGAAGTATGCATCTTATTTAGCATAGTTATCTCAAGTGTGGATATTACTACCCTTTGAGAACACATATCTTACTCAGATGATTGAGTCTAAGGATGGAACTATCCTCGAAGACATGCCTATTATGAGGGAATTCACTGATGTTTTTTCCACAGAATTTTCTGGTCTTCCTCTTAGAAGAGATTTTGAATTCTGGATTGATCTTATAACTAGGGAATTGCCAATATAAATGACTCTATATAGAATTTCTGTTGTGGAGCTTGGGGAGATAAAGAAACAACTACATGAGAATCTATATGCCCAAGTGATTCACCATGGGGGTGCACCAGTCTTCATTGAAAATAAAAAGGATGGGACAATGTGCCTTTTCATTTATTATCCTGAGATCAAAAAAATCATGATAAATAACAAGTATCCTTTTCCACTAATTGATGTCTTATTTAATTAGCTACGTGGAGAACAATACATCCCCAAGGTGGATTTGCGGTGAGGATATTACCAAGTAATGTTGAAGAAGGAGGAAATACCCAAGAATGATTTTGGTACAAGGTAAGGAAATGATGAATTCATATTAATTCCTTTCAAACACACTAATTCTCCATCAATATTTAAGAAATAGATGAATAGAGTCTTTAGTGATTACCTCAAAAAAAATTTGGTAGTATTTATAGACAATATTCTAATATTCTCCAAAACCAATGAGGAATATGAGGAGCATATAAGAACTATACTAAGGACCTTGTGAAATGATAATCTCTATGAAACATAAAAAAATTCTGAGTTCTGGTTGAAGGAAGTCTTATTCTTTAGGAATATCCACTACTGGAAAATGGGTCTATACCCACGGTTCTGGAAAAAACCGTGGGTATAGGGTACCCTATACCCACGGTTTTGAGGAACGGTGGGTATAGGGCTAGTAGGGGACCCTATACCCAAGGTTTCCTAAAACTGTGGGTATAGGTGACCTATACCCATGGTTTTTTCCGAAACCGTGGGTATAGTTTTTCTTGAATACCTATACCCATGGTTCTGCAAAACCGTGGGTATAGGTGTATTTTTTTTTGAAGACCTATACCCACTGTTTTGGCCAAAACTGTGGGTATAGGTCATTTTTCGAATATCTATACCCACGGTTTTGAAAAACTGTGGGTATTGGAATTTTTTTTTGAAGCCCAATACCCACGGTTTGGAAAACCGTGGGTATAGATTTCTGGGGTTAAAGTGGGAAAGAAAATTTAGGCGGGAAATGAAAAAAAAATTAGCGGGATAAAAAAATTTCATGTTCTGTTTTAATATATTTAAAAAGATATAAATATGTTTTAATAAACTGCTTCTATGTTGGTTGGAATGTGACTCCGTTCATAAGCCTTCGGTCGCCTGATCAAATCACCGGTGAAACATATTTTTATAATATATTATAATTATAAATATATATAGACAGATGCAATAAAAAAATAGCAAAATTCAAATAGGTCGGTTGTTTAGCGCCGTTCGTCTTCCTTTGACAAGTCCGGTGTTCGACTCTCGCCAGACGGGTTTTTTAATCCTTCCGCGTATATATTAATATATTTAATAAAATGTTAGCTTATATAGTAAAACAAAATGTAGCCCAGTTGGGCAGCGTGCTGTATCTTTCGGCGGAGACAGCGGTTCGAACCCCACCTGCGGCGGAATTTTTGAATTTAAATTCTTCTAATCCCACGTTTTATGAACCGTGGGCTTTGATGTGTTCCATGTGTACCCTTCATTGACACGCTGTAAACACACCTATACCTACGGTTCAACCAAACCGTGGGTATAGGTCAAGACCCCTATCCCGATGCCATTTAGCCGCACGGTTCCCAGAACCGTGGGTATAGCCTATACCCACGGTTTTGGGGGCTATACCCACGGTTTTGAACCGTGGGTATAGCCTGTTTTTCCAGTAGTGATCATCACAAAAAATGGGATATCTGTGGATACCTCCAAGACAAATGCAATTTAGGGATGGGCAAGTACAACTTTTGATATGGATATCGGTAGCTTCCATGGGTTATCTAGATATTATCACCGATTTGTGAGAAATTTATCATGATTTTCAATCCCTCTTACCAAGATAACTCAGAAGGGAGTCATGTTTTCTTGGTGTGATGAATGTGAAGAGTGCTTCATGGAGTTGAAAAAGAGGCTTATCACTGTGACAATTCTCACACTACCCACAAGTGGAGAACTTTTTTTTTGTGGTATTTAGTGATGCCTTAAAGAAGGGTCTGGGTTATGTGTTGATGAAAAATGAAAAAGACCTTGCATATGCTTCAAGGAAATTGAATATTCATGATCAGAACTATACAACACATGATCTCGAGTTTTCTGTAGTGATCTTTTCTTTGATGATTTGGTGATATTACCTATTTCAGGAAAATTGTGAAATATAAAAGGATCATAAACACCTCAAATATATATTCACATAGAAAGAGTTGAATATGCACAAAAAAGTTGGTTAGAGTGGATCAATGACTTTGACTACTCAATTCACTACCATCTGGGGAAATCAAATAAAGTAAAATATGCCCTAAGTAGAAAGGAGCCACATATTCTATCACTGATGAGAATTTAAAATGATCCAATATTCTTATATTTGATGAATATGAATGTGGGAATCATAAATAAGAAAACATAATCTATCCTTTCACAAATAATTTCTTAACCATCTCTTTTGTAAAGTTAAAGGATACTCAAAATGATGATGTGGTAATTCAGAAGAATGTGAAACTATCAGAAATGGGAAATACTCAAAGTTCATTATTAATGAATAAGTAATTGTGAGATTTGGGTTAAGACTATATATTCAATCAAATTAGGATTTAAGGAAAGAACTTTTGGATGATGCACATAGTTAGAATTTCTCCATTCACCAAAGAAACCTAAAGATGTATCGAGATCTCCGAGACTATTATTGGTGGGATAATATGAAGATGATGATTTATGAGTATAGATCAATGTGCCTGGTATGTCAGAAAGTGAAGGCTAAGAGGTAGATGTCTAAGGTGATGATGCAACCATTACCCATACCAATATGAAAATGAGAGAACATCATCCTGGACTTTGTCGCTGGACTTCCAATGACATCCAAGGGAAACAATGCTATCTGGGTTCTTATGGATCATCTTATAAAGACTGAACACTTCATTTCAATTTGAGTGGATTTCCCATTGGATCAACTAGCACATATATACATTAAAAAAGTGGTAATGTTGTATGGAGTACCACTATCGATTGTATCCGATCGAGATCCAAGATTCACTTCTATGCTCTGGAAGAGTCTCCAATGATCTCTAAACATTGTGCTTAACCATAGTATGACTTATCATCCTCAATATGATGGCCGATATAAGTGTACTATTCAAACACTTTAGGACATGTTGAGAGAATACTCAAATGACTTCAAAGGAGGATGGCATCAACATATTCCTGCGGTTGAGTTCTCTTACAAAAATAGTTTCCACTCATGCATCCAAATGGATCATTATGACACCCTTTATAAGAATAGGTTAAGAACATTGGAATGTTGTTATGAAGTTGAGGAGAGAAAAAATTAATATCCAGAAATTGTTGAAGAAATGGAAGAGAAGGTTGAGGCCATCCAGCAGCACATTAAAGCTGCTCAGAGTCGACAAAAGATCTATAAAAATAACCATCGATGAGACCTTGAGTTTGATGTGTTAGACATTTTATTCATAAACTTAACACCATAGGAGAGAGTTATGATATTTGGAAATAAGGGATAGCTTAGTCCAAGGTACATCAACCCTTTTGAGATCCTCGATCGCATTGGAGTTGGGGCCAATCATCTAGAACTTACACTGAACCTTTATCAAGTAAAAGATATATTCCATTTATCACTCTTAAGGAAGTACATACCTAACCCATTTCATGTACTCAATATAGAGGTTGTACCATTAAATAATGACCTATCCTACGAATAGAATCCGATTAAGATCTTTGACCGTAGAGAAAATGTTCTATAAAATAAGATGATGCCCCCATAAAAATTTTATGGATAAACCACAAGTTTGAAGAATAAATATGGGAAATAGAGGAAGTGATGATGCAGAGTAAACCTTAACTGTTTTAGTGTGGTAAAATGAAATTTTGAAGGAAAATTTCATCAAGGGGTAATGTTGTAACAAACCAATCATTTATGAATAGAATTCCCTTTCTTACAATGTCTTATTGAAAACAAATGCACTCTTTTTTATTATTATTGGGTTTAAATGATCATTAAGTATAATTACGATTGATAATATAGATTTTTAACTGTGATCACATGACTGATATAAATTTAAGAGTTTTAAAAGAATCCTTTCGACATAGAAAAAGGAGAGGATGACCTCATCCATTATACTCGGTCCGTATGAAGATCATTTGATAGAGCTTGGAAATAAGATAGCATCACTAGGCTTCTCTGTTGAACAAACCCAAGACAAGCTTCCACACATTAATCTTGAACAGAACCACATATGGGGGAAGTTCATGTTAATAGATATTACCTCCAGAGCGAAGTTATCCAAGTCACCCCAAGAGTATTTTACAATCACACACCTTACTCTTAGGTCTTATGTGGGGGTTATAAGGGGTTATGTAAAAAGGTACTAGTTCATTATTGTGTAATCGTTTTTTATAAATAAAAGTCTAATTCCATCAATTACTTTATGAAAATAGTATTTCTTGAAAGAAGACAAATTTGACACATTTCTTTTTCAAGTAAAAATGGTACTTTTGATAAATTTATAAATTATATTAAACTATTTTTTTAATAATATTATAAAAAAATTTATTATAAATGATGATTATATCAGTTTCTCATCTGTAAATGATTATGTAATCAGTTTGATAAGAGTTATGTTATTTATATGATAAAAATAAAACGTATTTTAAAGATTTTTTATGGAATTAATGAATATTTTAAATAATAAATAATTTAATAAAATATTATTATCACGTTAATTTTATGAATAATAAATGAGTGTATAATATTTATAAATTTAAATGTAATTTTTATTAAGGTTTGAAAACTATTTTTGTCAAAGGCCATAAATTTTTAAGAAATACTAGTTTTCATTTTAAATGTGAAAATTCATATATTTAGAAAATTATTTAGATAAAATTAATATTATTATTGGAATCGGGACATCAAAAATATCCATAGTTAATTTTTCATAATTCTCTGATACATTCTTATTTTTTGGGTAAAATTAAATACCGTATAAATAAAATATGTGTTTTATGACATCATACTGACTCCAAAATTATGTAATAAATACTATAATTGGTATTCTTGTCCAAATATATGTTTTAACATTAAAATAATTTTATTTTATAATTGTTTTACTTATTTTATATGTCCATAGTGAATCCTCCAAGATTTTTAATATATTTTTTGGTTTTAAATTATTTTTTTCTTGAGAGTGTAAGCCACCTCCACATAAGAAAGGAAAATATTTTATAATGTTTGGCCATTGTCCTTATAAAATAACTTTTTCCAATAAACTTTCCCAAAAACCATGGGTAAAAATCATGTGATGGTTTGTGGTTTTGAATAATTAATTATATAGATTCAAAAACCCAATTTTGTGGAATATTAATGAATTATTATCTCATTTCCCATATAAACCCACCAAATATGCTACTTATCTTCACTAATTTTTTTATCACGTCCCTACTATTACCTCCTCTCTCTATAATACTCCCACAGTGCCCCAATCTCTCAAGAATCCCCTCTTTAAGCTCTTGAAGTCACACTCTCAAGTAAGGGTTTCCTTCCTTTTTTTACCCATGTTTATTCATGTTGTTATTTCATTTTAATTTCAATTAAAAATGTTTTGGTATAATTTCCCACCTCCCCATACTTCCCTCATTATGTTTTAATGATGTGATACCACGTTCTCTCTCATTATTGTCATCCGTGTACACCTGTTACCATGCCAAAATTCCGTAAGGGATATCTCTCATCTTATTTATATTCAAGTATTTCTACCATTTTATGCAACAAAATTCCATTTCATATATTGAGATGTTATGTTTCATAACCCCTTACTTTTTATTTTATTTATAAATTATTTTAGACCCCTTTCTCTCTCATAAACCCAACTTATGGATTTCTATATGATGATTTTATGCTGCTGAAATTACACCGCGATTTTCCAAGCCAAAATCATCATGTAGTGAATATTATACCCACTTCTCCATCAAGGGTATTCACTATTATTTAGATATACTTATTTAATATAACATACATGTATTTATTCTATATTCTTTAATAATGGAATAACTTATGATGTGGAATGATTCCATGTTACATGATCTATGTGGCACACTTATGCAATAAATGAAATGTTTATGAAGGGTACACCCTAATATAGTTCGAATGCATTAGGTAATGTTTAGTATAATGATAATCCATGTGTAATAAGGGTTTTATCAAGATAATTCATGTGAAATGAGGGTTTACTCCTGCAAATTCATGTCCAATGATGGTTTAATCATACTAATCCATGTGGAATGATCCTTGTCTCATGCTAATATCATGTTGTGTGTTGTTGCCACATTTCCGTGTTATGATAATCATGCTATATCATGATTTTATGTTCATATTACTATTTTGTTCTATTGATATTCCTATTTAATAACATGCATAGTTTTATTCATGTTATTCAATTTTACTCTCCTATTGGACTTTATAGATCACCATTTTCTTAGTTATGTCCTCATGTTATTCCATGCAATACTAAGTACGAAGGAATGTTGTGGTCATGTAAAAGAATTTTTCAACAAATATTTTTTATTTTATGTCTTAAGGTGTCATGAAATGTTATTAATTTCACAAGGCACTATACCTCTCAATCCTTGGAGTTTTTTAAGTGCAATTTAGTGCAATAAATCATGTTTTAGTGTATAATAAAGAGAAAAGTTGTTATATTGCATTTAATTTAAAAATATTGTATATTTTTATTTACATCCTTTAATATATTGGACTAAAATTCTGGAATGAACTGCTTATATGTGATAAATGAATGTTTGAGTACAAAATATTTTTTTTGTAATAAAACACCTCCATCAGAGGTGCACTTCCTTCAAGTGAAAATCATAGTGAGTAAACTGTTACATTTTCTTGGATTGATGATATGTGGTTTTACTATGCTTTTATAGTTAGAGGAAGATGTTGTAAATTAATGAAATGTTATATACATAGTTAAGAGATGTTTTGACTCCCTTGCATGTTGATGCTTTTGGGTTAAATAGTTCTGTTGAACTTAAATGATATTAATGGGTGGGTATACCCATGTGAAATAAATAAAATTGAAGTGTAATACATTTGTGGGTATACCCATGTGATAAGATTTAAATATATGTGGTCCAAAATCCAATTCCCATAGTTGTGTTTTTTATTGTGTGTATAAAATATATAATTACTATATTTTTTTAGAAGTTGGATTTATAAAAAAAAATAATTAATTTTATGAATTAATTAATGATTTATTGTTATGGAATTATGGGAATTTAGATCAAATGAAAAAGATAAATAATTTGAGAATTTATTATGGGATTTTGGGAATTGATGATTTGGGAATTAATTGATTAATTAATTATGAAGTCCTGAATTGGGGAAGTTTGGTTGTGATTGAATATTGAGAATTGTGAATTTACTATAATTACTTGACATTTTTGTTATCCAAATATGAATTGATAATTGTTAATAATTAATTGGTAGATTAATTATTATATGTTAATTATGTGAATGGTTAATCAATTGCTGAATTGGTTAAGAGTGAAGTGATTAATTAATTAATTGTTGAATTAATTATTGGTCTTGGATTAATTAATTTGTGAATTAATTAATGTTTTTTGTGGATTGAGTGCAAGAAATGGTGTTATAGTCCAGTTATGATATAACTACATGGTTTAATGGGGTATAGATAGGACGTTCTTTGCAAGTTATAGCTATATTATGTTTTTGGGGGTGTTAGACATGGAATTCTACACTCGTGACTGCATGTGCACAAATGTAACTGCATGTGCACAAATTATTTTTGGGGTGTTAGACATGACATTGTACATTATTGATTGTGTGTGCACAAATGTGAATTCATGTACACAAATAATTTTTGTGTGTTATACATGAGGTGCTACACTGGTGACTTTGTATGCATAAATTTGACTGCGTGTGCACAAATGATTTTTGGCTGTTATACATGGAGTTTGACACCATATGTATGTATAAACTCGAGAATATGTGCAAAAAAATTGATTTTGGGGTGATAAAAAAGACATTCTATACCCATGTTATGTATGTAAGATTGATATCCAAGGGATCGTGTGATCCTTTTGACATTCTACACCATAAAGTACTTCGAGATATGACCTCACATGGGAATAATTTTGAACTCCAACCTAAGTAATATCAGGTGATGAGATATCGTATCACATTTGAATACTTTTAGGACTGGCATGAGTCGATATAGGTATTGATATATGATATTAACATGGTAATTCTTTAGGCTTTGGTATGAGAAGAAGTTATTATTGACATACGAGTGTCCACAGGAACCCTAAAGTTGAGAAATGATTAAATAAAGAATAAATGAAAAAGTAATAACAATTATTTATTAATTATATATATGTATATATAAAATTCATGTTCATAATCTTATTCTAACTATGATCTTAAGTAGATATCACTGTTAGGTGTCCCTTATGAACCTGGGTGGGTTATTATTTATTAATTCAATTCTGTTATTACTTTGTTATACTGAAAAATTTATTAATTATTATTCACTACATAGTCTATGATAGAAACCGATGGGTTCCATCCTACTGAGATTTTATCTCACAACTTTATTTGGAACCCTTGGTACCCATGAATACTATATATTTATAGGATCTAGGTTGATTACTATATTAGCTTCTACCCGGAAGTTTGGAGAAATGGAATGAGTTAGATCTCGGGATGATCATGGAGATCGCCCATGGGGATTTTATATCTTTTTTAATTTTTTTTGTTGTATTGTAGAGCATGTAGCTTGTTTACATATTTCAGATATTTATCACCATACGGAATGCATGCATTATAAAACTATCATTTTTCATTCTCTATATTCAATTGTTTTAACAAATTTCTTCCGATTCTTTAGTAATTTCTTTATACTTTTACCATTGATTTCTTAGTTTTACTATCCATTTATCACTATGAACTCTGAGATTGAGGGTATAATATCTCCAATGAACTACCTCTACACCCTCACTTCTAGTTGGTAGCCAGTAGCATAAGGGTACATGTGCTTGAGGTAATGTGATGATTGGTCTGAATATGGGTTTGTTGGTAAGATGGGCCAGACGTTGCAATGTGGTATTAGAGGGTAATCTTTCTTTTTTTATACTTTTTGTGTTGTTAGACAAGATATTAGGAATGTATTGGTTCTTGGCCAATATCCATGCTTGGGCCTGATCACCCCATGTATGGGAACTTACCAAGTGTCAAGGGTTGGAAATTGTTGTTTATATTATTTGATGTTAGAGTTGATATGATTTCACCTAGTACGACTGGTGTATTTTCCTCTGCTTATTAATTATGAAAATTTTGGAAATTTTCCCTTATCATGGTATTCTGAGGATGTATAATTACATCCACCATATTATGCACTTAGAAATTCACATGCCATATATATTATTTTCCATGTAGTTGAATTAGTAGGATGCCTACTAATTTTTATTGTGTTCCTTGGGTGTAATGCCATGTTTTTTTATTTTCTTTACAATACATACTTGTATAACATGTTTAGATGATTATATTTCATGATTATATATTATATCATGTTTCTATGTTACTACTTATGATAACATGCTAGAGATTTTTTGATGTGTCAATGGATCCATGGGTGGTAATTGATTGGATGTATTTACGACATGAGCAAGTTTCAGTTGTAAGGTGCATGGGTGCATTATGGATTGGTAAATGGATACTCATACCATCAGACCATTAAGTATATGAGCATGTTTTATGGAATAACCCCTTGATGGCGTTTTAAATATTTTGATATTTGAAAACTTCTAGTGGATTTTTTATAAACCCGGGATTAATTAATGAGACCCTCAGAGGTTGCCTTTTTGTTTAAAAAATAATTTAAATGCTAAATTTCCTATTTATAATGTAATTTCACTAAATTTAAAATGTTTAAAGAGTAATTTAGATATGTATTTCATGTTTTTCCCATGGGGTGTTGATAAAAAACCAGGTACCTTATTGTAAAATGGTACTTGTGGGTTGTTAAAATTCTGTGAAATGTTTAAATGTTTAAATGAATTAATGAAATGGAACAAAATTGAAACCTGAATTGGTTTCCTTTGATTAAAAACTCATGTAAGGGTATTTCTAAATGTTTCCTGTAGTATTACTTGTAATGGAGCTGTGTGTATTTATCCATTGGTTGTTTCTTTTAGTAATGGCTTAAATGAAAAGGGGATCATGAGCCTAGTGAATTTGTTTTTCATGTCCTAGTGATAGGGTTGACATGTATGATTAATAAGGGGCTATACCATGGTAGGAAGAACCATTAGAGATCGATAAACCTTGTTTCCACTATGAAGTTTTTGATCTTAGTTTTGTTTGGGTTCCATTGTACCTAGTATCACTTTTGGGTTTTAAAAATACACCCATGCTCAGACGGGTGGTCGTGTTATCTTAGCAATTAATATAGGAATAATCATTGTGGAATTCTTGGTTCATCTGGTTAGACATTCCTTGGGCATGTTCATCTATTTAGGTTTTCATGTGAACCAATTTTATTATTTAGAGATGGATGGATCAGTGAATCATTATCCAAATTAATGGTTGTAGGAGATGATGTGTTGTTGGATTTTGTGAACTCAAGGTTGTATGTGTTGACATATTTGGTACCCATATAGTTTTTTTAGATTTAATGAACTTTTTGAGTTCGGTGTGGTCCTTGAGCTTTGTGATGTTGAGGTCATTCTTAGGTTAACTCTGGAGTAGAGTGACTGTGACATTAAGTTAATTTCGTCCCACTACTGAGGAGGACTTTTTAGGACATAAGTGTTTTGACATTCCAGTCAGTTTAAATTTTGGTAATCATACCAACTATTTTGACATGGTGATTTTTGTTCGTGGAATGTCACATGTGAAATTAAGATGTTTCTAAAATAGAATTCTTGAGTTCTACCAGTCCTTCCATTCAATGACATAGACACTCCTAAGGGGGGAACATCACATCAGTTCTGGTATATGTGTTGTTGCTTGATTAGAAGCATAACTTTGATGAGATTCTCTGTATGTGATACCCTTAAAAACTAATTTAGTTTTGTAAGTGTTTAATTAGTAAGATTTAAAATAACATGGATTACTTGGGTGGTATAATCATCAGGGTTTGGTTGAGGATGCGCTGGCAGGTGAAACCCACTGGTTGTAAAGAGTCTACTAGTAGTAGTTTGACTAATCTTCTTGGTGACTTAGTTTTAATCATAGCGTTCTCTTCTAAATGAGTTGAGAATTACCCCAATCTCGACCTTATCATGGAGGCACTAAGATTGGGTTAGTTTTACACCGTGATAAAGTTTAAAAAGTAGTTTTTTTTATAATTGGTTTTTATCTGGGTTGTATGTGGGATGCATAGTTCTTTTAGATATTGATTTTTTCGTGTTGAGTCATGATGGTTTTTAAATATCATAGTGAGCGCTTGAATTTGGAATGTCACTAGAAACTGGGTAAGGAATTCAGTGTACGTGATTTTGTTAGCTGATGAATGCCTTGAGGAGGAAGGCATTGTGAATCTGTTTAGGACACGTTGGTTGTCTAAGCTAGGCAACTTTATTGATGGTTAGCCTGACACGACTTGTTTTGTTCCCCTTTTTCTTATGTAATACTGTTGGTGATGGAATTTTTTTAACGAAAAATCACTGGTTTAAGGTAGAGTGTGATTTATGGATCTTCGATGTGTTTCTAGGAAATAAGATGTATGTAGCTATTGTTGGCCAATTGATATTGGATGCTTCTCTCAATGGGGTCCCTATTTTGTCCTTAGATGTAATCAGGTTCACCGGTTAAAGAATTCATGTGAGAAGTATCACTAGGATGCTTATAACATGGCCCCTTTGAAAATTCTAATGTTGGAAGAACTATGGTTCGAAGTTGACAATTAAAGGCTTATAATGTTGGTGGAAATCACCAATAGTATGATGGTTAAAGAGGCAATTATGATATCATGTCTCTAGTTTCATTGGATTGGTTAAATTCTACTTCGATATTTGAGCTTATAATTTTATATTTTTATTGGGTTTTATTGTCTTAAGATCTTAAGCTTGTGAAATGGTCAAGGGTGTTGTTAGCATTTGGAAAAGAAAACCTAATCATTCAAATGAGACTGCATGACCTTTGTAGGCTGGGAGATATATTTTTAGTTCCCTAAGGCTTCTTAGGGATGTGAATTTTTAAGGTGGGTAGATTATAGAAACCCATGTTTTGGATTAGTTGGTTTTTATGGTGGTTTTTGATCTTTTTTCAATTATTAAATGGGTTGAATTTAAAACCAAGCAGCCGCCCATTTTTTTTCTAGGATTCAAAATACTATGATATGTGTTTTTACTTAATGAAATTAAATAAATAAAATTAAAGTTAAGATGAAAAATAAATTAAGTTACAATTGAATGGGGAAATAATAATAAAAATATTTATAATAATAATAATAATTATTATTTATTATTATCTTTATTATTATTATTAGTATTAATTATTATTATTTTTATTAGTTATTTTTAGGTTTGAAAGAATGCAAGGAGTGTTCTCTTTACATATATCGTGCATTCTCTCCCTAGAGCTCCTATAGCATTCATGCCTCCCTCTTACAACCCGTAATTCTGGAGCTAATTTATTACCGTTTCTTTACATTTTCCTGTGATTCCCTGAGTCAAGGTAGTTTCATCTCTTCTCCTCCATCACATTGGTGTTTTTCTCTCCCATTATTTCCCTGATTTCGTTTAGCCAAAAACCCTAGCTTATAATTTGACCTATTTCAGTTTTATTCTCAATTTAGGCTATGTAGTGCCTCTCTTAGGTGATGTTTGTCTGTGTTCCAATATTCATCACTAAATGAAAGGTTTTTTAGATCAATTCTATCTGCCTTCATCGATTTGGGGTATGTTTCTAAACCAATTAATTGTTTTGTAACCCTAATTTGAGAGTTTTACGGTGGTTGTGGGTGACAAGATTTATTTGTAGAATATTGTAATTTGTTTTGGTGGTATGAAGAAAAATTAAAACTGATAAAGTTATATAAATAAATACATATATATCTTTTATATGCATGATACTCCATGGAATAGGGAACACATGGAATAGTTTAAAGATATTTATATATATATGGAAGTGCGTTCATGTGGGAGGGCATCTTCTTGAGTTAGAAATTATTTAATTGGAATTTCTTCAAGGTGGACTCCTCATACTTTCCTTTAATTTAAAAATTAAGTAGTGATTTATTTACTGGATTTGATAAATTGGACGGAGATTCTGGAATAAACTAACTATTTATCCCAAATGTTTTTTCAAGTACAAAATCATGTTTTTTGTAATAAAACCCCTATATAGGAGTTGCACTACATTCAAGATAAATACATTGTGAGTAGAAAGTTATGTTTTCTTGGCTTGATTATATGTGGTTTTACTATTCTTTCCTAGTTAGAGTAAGTTGTTTTAAATTAAAGGAATATAGTCTGATTAGTTAATAGATGTTTTTCCTCCCTTGCATGTTGATTCTTCTGGGTTAAATGGTTATATTGAAATTAGATGTTATTAATTGGCGTGTTTACCCATCTGAAATAAATAAAAGTTAATGGTAATAAATGGGTTGGTATACCCATGTGATAAAATTTAAATGTAGGTGGTCTAAAATTCAATTCCTATAGTTGTGATTTTGGTTATATATATGAAATATAGAATTAATAGATTTTTTTAGAAATTTGATTTCCCGAAAGAATTAATTAATTTTTTTATTAATTAACGATAGATCATTAGATAATTGTGTGACATTGTAACCGATGAACACAATAATTAATTTGAGAATTAATTATGGGATTTTCGGAATTGAGGATTTGAGAATTAATTGATGAATTTATTATCAAGGATTGAATTGGGGAAACGTAGCAGTGATTGAATATTGAGAATTATAAATTTTAGACAATTTCTTGACATGTTAATTATTGAAATATGAATTCCAAATTAGTAATATTTATTTTAAAGATAAATTGTTACTTGTTAATTATGTAAATGGTTAATCAATTGATGAATTTGTTACAATTGTGGTGATTAGTTAATTAATATTTTAATTAATTAATGGTCTTGGATTAATTAATTTGTAAATTAATTAATGGTTTTGATGGATTGGGTTCTTGACATGATGTTCTAGGCCAGTGATGATATAGATACATGGTTGAATGATGGATATACATGATTTATTTTTCCAGTGATAGATCTATTGGATTTTTGGGGTGCTATACTTGACGTTCTACACTGGTGTCTTCATGTTAAAAAATGTGAATGAGTGTTCAAAAAATATTTTGGTGTGTTAGAAATGACGTTATACACTGATGACTATGTGTGAATTTTTTTGAATATGTTTGCACAAATGATTTTTGGGTGTTAGACATGACATTATACACTGGTGACTGTATGTGATAAAATGTGACTACATGTGCACAAATGATTATTTGGTGTTAGACATGATGTTTTTCTCCATTTGTATGTATTCAATAGTGATAGAGTGCACACAAGTGAATTTTAGGGTGATAGACAATACATTCTACAACCAGGATATGCATGTGAGATTGATTTTTGAGGGACCGTGTGAGAGTTCCTTCATTCTACACCATAGATTAGTCTAATATATGGCCTCAAAAGAGAATAATTTCAAACTCCAGCATGAGTAAAATTGGTGTGGAGATATCATATCACCTATGAATACATTGAGCACTCTTACGATTCAAAGTAGGGAATAATATATGATATTACCTAGGGAACTGTTCAGGCTCTAGTTTGAGAAGTTAGTATTGTGGTACATGTATCCATGGGAACCCTGGAGTTAATAAATCCTTAAATAAAGAATAAATGAAAATGTGATAATAATTATTAATGCATTATATATATATATATATGTATATATATAGATCATGTTGGGACTCTTATTCCAGCTATAAGACTATGTTGGTATCCCCGTCATGTGTCCCTTAGGAACCTGGATGGGTTTATATTTATTAATTCAATTCTGTTATTACTTCTCTATAACAGAATAGTACTTAATTATTGTTCCTTTCCTAGATTATAATAGACACCGGTGGGTGCTGGTGTACTGATATTTTATCTACACCTTGCCTGCGTTCCCTTGGTACCCGAGTAGACCATATATTTTCCAGATCAAGTTTGATTTCTGTTTTAGCTTGTACAAGGGAGTTAGGTGCAATGGACTAAGTTAGAGCTTTGGATGATAATGGAGAATTCCCATGGGGCATTGGTATTTTTATTATTTTTTTACAATATTTTAAAGAATGTTTTTTACTGATTTTAGATATGTATGACTATTTGTAATTCCTGAAATATAAAATTGGAGTTGACATTTTTTTATATTCAGTTATTTTTAAAATAATCCCTCATTATTTAGTTGTTTCTTTATACTACTTCCATTGATTTATGAGTATTACTATCCTTTTACCACTGTGCAATATGGTATTAAGGGTATAGTCTCCTCAATGAACTAAATTTACACCCTCATTACTAGTCGCAAGACTCTGGCATGTGAGGAGACACATTTGAGGTCTTGTGAAAATCAATTAGGCTAATGGTTAAATGGTAAGCCAGGTTGGATGTTACATAGTTTCATGTATTTAACCTAATGAGTGAACCCGTTTCTACTTATACTTATTCACAATATTATATGCTTATGTGTCTTCCACAATTACATGTTGTATTCCTATGTTATTCTTTCATGGATTATGTTCAATATTTCATTATGATTCATGACATATGAACTACCAATATTTTTTATGATCTCTGATATGTTGCGTATGATATTCAAATTTTATGCTCATGTTCTATAACCTTTTTTTCTCGTTATGTATACCCATTTTCTTTATTTATCTTTAGTGAGCATCTGAGATCACCCATTATTTATATTTCCTCTCTTGAGGTTACGAAGAAAGTTATTAGGTAAAATTACTAAAGGTGTAGATATTTATGGGATATATTTAATATCTTTCACTAGGATATAATATTTTGATTCCAAGTATCCAATGGCATTAAACTATTATGCTCCTGAGGCATGTATTTTTTCAATTTACTAAATATTCTTCTCAAATGATGTAATATCCATGTTTTTTATGCCTGGTATTCTATAGTTTCTATCAAAGGAAATGTTTAGTAAACCATTAAAAACTAGGATGAGAAAGCTTTAATGACATCCCTATGTATATTTTGAAGGATATGTCTTGGGATGTCTCTAAGGATAAGTATAAGAATGAGTTAACCATTAAGAAAATGTACTTGAATTTTGGAAAAGTATAGAGTGAGTGGATTCATAGAAATATATACCTATCTAAATACTACAAGTGGTTGTGGCTCTAACATAGATTTACCTAGGGTTAACAAATATGACAATACGTTCTGGGCCTGACTTAGGGTAATCTGGTACACAACAATGGTCCTTGTTGCACACCTAATTTGACACTCCCAAGGGATATTCTTTGAAAATTTATAAACTCTTCATTAACCATCATAAAGGATTTAGATATAAGTTTTCTATTAATAACCTAACATAAAAATAACTTCTCATAGATTTAAAAAGTATGAGCCTTGATTTATACATCTTAAAATATTTTTTAATGATTATGTGGATTTCTTATATTATATTTTTTTCTCACCCCGTTATTTCTAGTTTTATTAAATAAGGAGAACTATAAGGAACATGGTTATCTTTTATTTTTTTAGATTTGGAAATAAGGGGAATTATGTGAATCTATTTTCCAAGGAAAAATCTCATAATGATAATCGAGAATTTTTTACGAGTATTGGTTATACATGTGAAGATAATGAGACCGCAAATGACATGTGAAAGGTATGTGATGTTCTTCCAGTATTTTTTACATTAAGAATAAGAAAAATGATTTTATTGAGTCTGAGGAACCTTAATAAATGATTCATATTTCATATTCTAAGAAACATTTTTTAAGTAATAATTTGATGAAGACTGAGTAATGGTTTAAGAATAAAGTTGGATTAATAAAGTATTTATGTTTTAGAATTAAAATATTATGTAATATGAATCTTGAAATATATAAGTGTTCTTAGTATAAGTTTTCATTATGGATTTAAACTGAAATGTTTAATGGTAATTAAGACATAAAAAAGTGATATCATAGAAATGCAATATTTTGATTAAGGGAAGGAAACACTTAATTAATTCCTAAAATTGAGATAATGATACTTGGATAATGATATGTGGGATATGACTAAGTAAATTGGACAGTATAGATTACCCCAAAAATGATTATTGATAAGGTGTTCTATGTCATCAAGGATGAAGTTTTCAACTTCTTGGATTTAAAATATATATCTAGTAATCATTGGAAAAAGGAACCATGTACGTTTTCCAAAAGGATTTATGGTAATTTGAAAAGAGGGTAATCACATGTTTGGAATGTGACAACCAATAGGTACTTTTCGATATATGTGGGATTAAATGTTAATATTATTTCATGAATCTCTTTATAATGTTTTGGATTTTTATCTCTTAGAAGGGTTATAACTTTAACCATTCATGAAATCTTTAAGTTAAACTTCAGAAGAAGTATTTATGCAATGAGTTTGTATTGAAAACCTTATATAAAAGTATATTTTGTGATTAACCTTATTTCAGGGATGTTAATATTATTTATTTTTTGGAAATTGTATTAGTGTGGTTTTAGAAAATTTTTTCATGTGTGTCGAGTGACAACCAATCATGTTCGACAAGGCTGGAGGTCTTGAACCCATGACTGATGAAAGATATGGGTTTTATGCTTTCCACTGGCCTATGAGATGTCTTGGATAATTTATAATTATTTTTAATGAATAATTCTTTATGATAAAACAATAGTGTTACTTATTATGTTTAGAGATTAATGTATTAACCATGTTGATTAATTATAATAGTTATAGATAAATAATTATGATTTTCATTCTTTCATAGGTCTTCATATGAGTTAAAATTTTATTTTAGCACTTCACACATGAGTGTTAATTTCTGTAAATCCATTACATGAAGTAATGGATGAATTAGAAATTGATAAAATCACAACTAAATAATTTTTTTATAGAAATATATCAAGAAATCATATTTCCTTATATTCATGGTAAATAAAACAATTACTCAATATTGGGATAATAATCAAAAGAAAATGTGTTTTCCTAATACCTTAATTTTTGTTGAACTGATTACCTTATAAATCATTACATATTTATGATGTTGAGGCCCATAAATTTTATTTGATCATTCACTTGTTTGATATTAATGTACTCAATCAATCCCTATAAAAATTTAATTTTTTCCTCAATGTCCAATTTTCACTCCCAACCTATATTCTCTTATATTGAATCCGAGATATTTGTTACTTTGGGTAACTGTTTTGGTTCCAACATTACCTTTTAAAGGGATGTTTTAGTATTCATTTTTGTGATGTGGGTTTCTATAAATGAAACATTCAATTATTAAACATTTACAACCCAAATGAATTTCGTGAGAGAAATTCATTTTTCGAGGGGTATAATGTAACACCCTGATGTTTTGGGAAATATCTTTTTAGAATTAATTTACCTTTTCGATATTTTTCATTTAATGTGACACAATAAATAGTTATATACATATATATTAAAATAATTATTCAAATATTCCTTTCACAAACAAAAACTAACTTAGATTTATCTACACACACTAACAACTTAGATTGTAATACATGCAATATTGACCTAGCTTGTGCTACCACAACCCTAATTTGGCATACTTTAAACACCACACCCATATTTTTATGAAACGTCACTTTATTGTTATAATTATTTAATTGAAATAACTATAATCTAGCAATTAAACATTGTAAAATGAATAATGATAAATAATTTTAAAATAATTTTTATAGTGGTTTTGTAGAATTAAAATGTATTTTTAATGAAATATATAATTTTTAATAAGGTCCTTATATGTTTAAATATATTATTTTCTCAAATGAACTGATTTTAATTTCATTTTATTGAGAATAATAAAATAAATTTCAGACACATTTAGAAATTTAATTTGATAAAATAAAAATTATTTTTTATTTCATAATTTTGAAATTATCCTAGTATTATTTTTTTGGATTTTTCTGAGATACATCAATTTTTGATGAATAATGAAAAATATTGCTTTTTAGTTAAAAACGGCCTTTTGTTTATTTAATTATTATTGTTAAATGATATTATAAATTTTTTAGAAGGTAAAATTAGATCAATATTAAATCTTTTAACATAATTCCAGTCATTATAATCTACCTCACTTTAAAATTGAATATTAAAACTTACTAATATTTTGAACTTCTTTATACTTTAAAATGCGTTATCTCATCCCATCTATGGGATTAACAGTAATATTATTTTTTCCTCTTATATGAGTTGAATTTCAAAAATCTAAAATAAACATGTTTATTAATATAATATTTAGATTATAATAATTCCAATTTTATATTTACTAAAATTATTAGTAAAAGTGATTAAAATTAATCATAGCTATTAAGGTCAAATTAAGATTAATTGGGGACTAAACCATAAAATTAGTGGCCCAAATAATCTATCCACTTATAAAAAACATATTTTATATCTATAGTTCGACCATAAAACATACATCATTGATTGGGATTACTTTTTATGACTTTTTTGGTATGAACTTGTGTTGACATAACTAGTTTCTAAAAATTCAAAGTGAGTCATTTTCCTTCCTTATAAAAGGCCACCACCACTCCCACTTCCTCACAACATTAAAAAGTATTATGCTCAGAAAATACCTAAAATAACAATTACATAAATACCTCTCTCCCCCCGTTAATACCCCTTTGGGTTGAAGGAAATCCAAAGTATCCATTTGGCACAAACCAAAATGATTTACCCGATTAAAAGGTAACACCTTCTCTCAAGATTTTTTCATTTACTTTATTTCTCCAACCCTACACTTTATAATTTTCGATGATTTTATAAAAAAAAGTTTAATAAATAAAATAGGAAGTTTTTATGCTGATTATTTTAATTATAATTACACACACCTCTATATAATGGGTAATGAACATAATGTTTCTGTGTACGACATACTACTTCCTCACGAAATGATGATTCTTCATTTTTCCATTACCACATATCATGGTGGAAAATTTTATGGACACTATATTTATATATGATATATATTATATTTATAATGTCTTTATTATTATATATTTTTAATTGGTAACTCACCTTTATGATTTCCATCTTATGTACTATACGATAATTTCGTTTGAGGAAGTGTGGACTACCGCCCCATCAAAGCCATATGATTCATTCATACACTACATGGTTTTAATTAAGGATAGATTTTGTGAATATATATTATATATATGATATCATAAATATATTTTAATTATTATATATATATATATATATATATGCATTTTACTTTCTTTCTCTCAACATGACAATTAAACAGAAATAGCATTCATGCGTACGAACAACCTACTGTCTCCATTAAACATATATCACATTTAATAATTATATATTATATAGATTATTATAATAAAAATATAATGTATTTACATGATATTTATATCATGGTTTAAATTTTTGAATCATGATATTAATATAAATCCCAACTATATAACAATTTAAGACACACATAAAAACACAATGAATATTACCCGAAGTGAAAACTTAATATGGGATGGTTCAAAATACGGTAAAATAAGGTCTTAATAAAAACATATATGGTATTATATATAATAATATGTTCATTTAGAAGATTCATAATAAATTTATATTTATTATACAGTTGTTTTTATCAGGTATGACATGAGTCAAGACACATGGTTAGTGGATTTCATATCACTTTTTATTTCCAGGAGATACATGTTATGCTCGCCCCTATTTAACTTTTTATGGTATATGTACTACCAGTGATTTTATTATATTTATCTTATACTTAAATTTATATTTATTCACATATCCATTTAATGACATTTATTTCATAGGGTTTCAGTTTCAAAAGTTACCAGATCGGTAAAATAGTTTTGTCTTAATTTTATTTCTTTGAGACTCATGTTTTTTTATGAACCTAAATTATTTTTGTGGTGTATATACTTCCATATTAAATTTTAAATCATTAATATAATACTTTTAATTACTTTTTATGATTCAATTAATTTCCTTTCATTATAAAGATAATATTATCTCATGTTACCAAGTTATAAGAGTTTATTTAAAAAATCATAACCTTTTGAGGTTGTTTATGTTTATACGTCATTTTATGAGATATTATGAAAAATATATCATGGAAATTTATTAATTTTATTCTCATTTGTATATTCATGATTTATTCATATATTGATACCATTTAATTTACTTTTTGGATCATAATATAGTTAATAAAGTGTTTTTAGGAAGGCTTGACTTTACCCTCTCTTAAATTGAAAATATATGTTCCTTGAAAACCATGTTTTCTAAAAAGGGTTTCCAAGAATATTTCACCATTATACATTAATATTTCAATGAAAAGTTTACCCTTTTTTATTTTACCAATTTTTTCAAAAGAATATCCTTGAAGCTTTTTGAACAAGGAATCTTTCTATCCTTTTTACCATGCAAAAAAGAAATGTTATTTTCACCTCATATGCCATGTATATATTTTTATACCATAATTACATTGAAGCATACTTTATAAGACTAAAAAGTTAGTATTTTGAAATGAAACTGTTATTCAAAAATTCTGGATATTCCTTATTTTTTAAATGATTTTCAAAATGTATCAATCTTATTTTATAAGTTTGAAGGAAAAAATAATTTTAAAACCCTTTCAATCCTTATTTATATGTTTTTAATGTATTTTAAAATAAATGGGATTGAAAATGTTTTCAAGAATAATTTATAATTTAGAAAAGTGTTTTCAAAGAAAATGTTTTTAAAATTTTTAAGCTTATTTTATAAGCATCAAGGAAAATGGGTTTAAATTTTTTTTCAATCCTTATTTATGATTTTTCAAAGAAATGATTTTCCAAATGTTTCCAAACATCATTTATAAGTTTTCAATTTTTTTCAAAGAAATAGGATTTATAAATATTTTGAATCTTATTTTATACATTTCAAGGAAAATGGTTTTCAAAATGTTTTCAATCCTTATTTATAAGTTTTCAAAGTATTTTCAAAGATATTTTTTTCCAAATGTTTTCAAGAAATATTTATAAGTTGTCAAAGTGCTTTTGAAGAAAAATTCTCTTAAATTTTTTTGAATATTATTTTATAAGTTTCATGGAAAGTGGTTTTAAAAATATTTTCAAGCCTTATTTTTATGTTTTAATAGTATTTTCAAAGAAATGGTTTTGAAAAAGGTTTCAAGAATTCTTTATAAGTATTCAAAGTTCTTTCAAAGAAAAAGGTTTTTAAAATCTTTTTAATATTATTTTATAACTTTCAAGGAAAATTGTTTTTAAAATATTTTCAATCCTTATTTATAATTTTTTGAAGTATTTTCAATGAAATCGTTTTCTAATCATTTTCATGCATTGTTTATCAGTTTTCAATGTTTTATCTAAGAAAAAAATTTTTAAAAACTTTTGAAGATTATTTTATATGTTTCAATAAAATGGTATTCAAGAATTATTTATAAGTTTTCATAGTATTTTAATATTAATTGTTTTTAAAACATTTTCAAGCATTTTTTATAAGGTTTTAAATTGTTTTCGAAGAAAAATATTTTTAAAATTTTTTGAAGCTTATTTTATAAATTTCAAGGAAAATGGTTTTAATTTGTTTTTCAAGACTTATTTATAAGTTTTCAAAGTATTTTAAAAAAATGGGTTTCGAAACATTTTCAAGAATTCTTTATAAGTTTTAAAAGTTTTTTCAAATAAAACGGTTTTTAAAATGTTTTGATGCTTATTTTAAAAGTTTTAAATGAAAATGTTTTTAAAATTATTTCTTGTTTTAAATGTATTTTTATAAAAAAATTATTTTCAATTGGATTTATGTATTAAAAATACATTTTCAATTAATAAAAGATATTTCCTCAAGAAACATTTTTGAACAATATTTCAAAATTATTTTCCATTTAAGATGACATCCGTTGAAGTTAATCATGCCCATTTAGGAAAATATATAATGTTTCCATTCATATTATTCCCATGAATGTGTTTCTATTAATGTTATCATCTTCATGAAACCCATTTCTCAATCATAAATTATATGATTTTTAAACCTGCTTCTATTCATGGTTTATGTTTATAATGAAATGATTATTAACCCTATATTTTTCCACAAGTTATGACATGATTACATATTTATAATACCCATTTCACTTTATGGGTTTTGATATGATTATTTATGATATTTTGGAACATGTAGGTATGATTTAATTATGAGATGAGTGAGACCTTTATCTCCCTCCAATGTATTGGGTAAAGATTTATATCTCATGAGATAGACTATGATGACCATGTGAGTGAACCATGAATACCAAGATGGAATGTGGAGTGAACTCATGATACTAAGATGGTCATGGGAGTAAACCATGACTAACAAGATAGTATTAGGAGAGAAGTTGTGATACTAACATGGTCATGGGAGTGAAACATTACTAACAAGATAGTATGAGGAGGGAACTTATGCTACTAAGAAGGCCATGGGAGTGAACCATTATTACCAAGATTGTATGAGGAGTGAACTAATGTTACTAAGATGTCCATGGGAATGAACCATGAAAACCGAGATGGAATGGGAAGTAAACCCATACTACCAATATAGACTTGGAAGTGATGCCTTGACTACTATGTGTGAACCTGATTGCTTGTTCACAATGTTATGCATTGACCTGGTTGCATGTCCATAAGTTTATACGAGGGCTTGATATCATGTCCTTAACCAAATGAGTGAACCTATCTCTAATTATATATTTTCACAATATTATATTCTCATGTGTCTTCCACGATTTCATTTTTATTCTTATGTTATTATTTCATGGCTTATGTTCAATATTTCCTTATAATTCATGTGTTATGAACTTCAAATAGTTATTTTGATCTATGATATGTAGGTTATGATATTTAAATTTTATTCTCAAGATCCATACCCTTTTTTTCATATTATGATTATGAATTCTCTTTATTTACTCCTATCAAGAATTTTGTCTCCCCCATTATTATGTTTGATTTATCCAGGTTATGAATATAGGTTTTAGGTAGAAGTAATAAAGGTGTAGATATTTATGAGAGATTTTTAAGATCTTAAACCTAGATAGAATATTTTTTCCATGTTTTCATATACACTAAACTATTATGGTCTTTGGGCATGTATTTTTCTCAATGTAATAAATATTATTCTAAAATGTTGTAATATCCATGAATTTTAATCCTGGGTCTCCATAGTTTGTATAAAACGAAAGTTTTAATCAACCTTTGGAAACTAGGATGAGAGAAATTTAGTGAGATATGTAGGTATATTTATAAGGATATATCTATGGATGTCTGTAAGGATAAGTATAAGTATAAGGATGAGTTAACATTTAGAGAAATGTCCTAAAATTTTGGTAAAGGATAGGGTGATTGGTTTCCTAGAAATAAATCCATATTTGGATACTGAAAGTGGATGAGGTTCTATTATTGATGTACCTAGGTGTAAAACCTTTGATAAGATGTTCTGAGCCTAACTCAAGGTGATCTAGTACATGAAAATGAGCCTTATGGCAGACCTTGTTTGAAACTCCTTGGGGATATGCTTTGGAAATTCACAAACTCTTTATGAACCATCATGATAGATTTAGATATCAGTTTGATATGAATAATATATGATAAAACTAAGTTTTCATAGATCAAAGATGTATGATCCCTGATTTATACACCCTATAAGTAATTTTTTCATGATTATGTGGCTTTATTATGTGATATGTGTTTCTCACCATGTGATTTTTTGTTTTTTTCAATTGAGTAAACTATAAGGGACATGGTTAAAATTTAATATTTCATATGTGGAAATCATGGGTATTATGTGAATCTATTTTCCAAGGGGAAATCTCTTAATTATAATTAAGAAGTTGGTACGCATATTGGTTGCCCCTATAAAGATAATGAGACCCCAAATGACATGTGAATGTTATGCAATGTTCTTCTAGTATTATTTACATTAAAAAAATGATGATTATATTGAGGTTTACGAACCATGATACATGATTCATATAGAATATTATAGGAAATAGGTATTATGTAATAAGTTAATGATAATTGAGTAATGTTTTATAAAAAATGGATTAATGAAGTATTTATATTTTGGAATTCAATGATTATGCTCTATGAATCATCTAATGTATAAGTGTTTTAAGTATAAGTTTTCATTACGTATTTAAAAGTACACATTTAATGGTAATGAATACATACAAAGGTGATATAATAGAACTTCATTTTTTTATTAAGGGAAGGAAATCCTTAATTAATACCTAAAATTGAGATAATGATCTTTGGATAATGATACGTTGAATATTGATATGTAAATTGGACGGTACATTTTACAATGGAACTGATTATTGAAAAATTGTTCTATGTAATAAATGATGAAGTTTACAACCTATTGTATTTAAATAATATATCTAGTAATCAGTGGAAGAAGGAAGAATACAAGTTTTAAAAAATGATTTAGGATAATTTACCAAGAGGGTATTCACATGTTTAGAATGTGACTATAATGAGATACTTTGTGACATATGGTAGAATCAATGGTAGTCTAATTTAATGAATTCATTTTTAATGTTTAGTATTTTCAACTTTCTTAAATTCTATAAGGTTAACCATTCATGAAAATCATAAGTTAATCTTCAGGGGAAGTATTTATGTGATGATTTTGAATTTAAAACCCTGGTTAAAAGGCTATTTAGTGATTAAAATTATTTTGAGGATGTCCATATTATTAATTTTATGGAAATTATATTAGTGTGGTTTTATAAAATGACATCATGTATGTAGGTGACAAAAAATCATGTTCAGAAAGGCCACAGGACTTAAATGCATGACCGAAGATGATATTGGTTGGACACCTACCACTGGCCTATGC
Organism: Viscum album; assembly: GCA_963277665.1. Lineage (NCBI taxonomy): Eukaryota > Viridiplantae > Streptophyta > Magnoliopsida > Santalales > Viscaceae > Viscum > Viscum album. The sequence continues at coordinate 1,400,955,301 of OY728148.1, read as the reverse complement.
GATGTCATGACTAATGTATAATTATTTTTAATGAATAATTATTTATGATGAAACAACTATGTTGCTTATTATTTTTAGAGAATAACTTATTAACCGTTTTGTTTTTTATGAATTTTTATAGATAAATAGTTATTATTTTCATTCTTTTATAGGCCTTATGATCTGCCAAATTGTATTTTTGCACTTCTGGAATCAAAGTTAATTTCTGGATGTCCATTAAATGATGTAAAGGAAGAATTATAAATCAACAAAATGGTAAATAAAGATATATATTTGGTTTATAGAAATATATAAATTGTATTTACTTATATTCATGGTTAATAATATAATTTCTCAACATTAGTATAATGATCAACAAATGTGTTGTCCTAATACCTTAATTGTTTTGAATCAATTGCCTTAAAATCATTACAGATTTATTACTTTTAGTACCTCAATTTTTATTGGTTCATTCACTTGTTTGGTATTGATGAACTCAATCCATCACTATAATTATTTACATATTTCCTATATGTCCAATCTTCGCTCCCATACCATGTTCTCATATGTGGTATCCTAGTTATATGTTACTTTGGGTAACTGTTATGATTCGAGATTTACTTTTTAAGGGATTCTTTAGTATTCATTTTTATGATGTGGGTTTCTATAAAAGAAAAATTCAAGTGTCAAACCTTTGATAATTCAGAACAATTTTGAGGAAAAAATCATTTTAAATGGGTTAGAATGTAACACCCTAATATTTTGTGATTTTTTTGAATTAATTTATATTTTTTATATTTTTCATTTCCTATGACATTAGAAATAGTTCTTTATATATATAAATATTAAAATAATAAGTCAAATATTTCATTCACACAACACTAAATTGTCTTGCACTACACGAATTTCAAACTGGGCTTAGGCTACATGTATTACTGACTTGACTTGCACTAGAATAACATCAATTTGTTGTACTTTACACACCACACTAATGTTTCTATGAAACATAATTTTATTGTTATAATTATTTAATAGAGATATTTGTAACCTAACCATTAAAAATAATAAAATAAATATTGATAAATACTTTTAAAATAATTTTTATCATGTTTTTATATAAATAAAAAATATTTTTAATGAAATATATAATTTTTGGTAATGTCCTTATATGTTTAAAATACTATTTCTATAATAAACTGATTTCAATGTCCTTATTTGAAGAATAATAAAATAAATTTTAGATACATGTTGAAATAATATTTTAAAAAATAAACTTAATTTTTGTATTCATAACATGAAAATTATCCTAGGGTGATTTTTTAGGATATTTTTGAGAAACATCAATTTTTTGATGAATAGTGGGAAATACTGGTTTTTAGTTAAAAATATTCTTTCCTGTTTAATTAATTTTTAATGTTAAATGATATTATAAATATTTTATATGGTATAATTATATCAATATTAAATATATTAATACAATATTATTCATTATAATCAATCTCACTTTAAAGTTAAATATTAAAACATACTAAACTTTTGATCATTTTTCTTCTTTAAAAACACATTATATCATCTTGTATACTGGATTAGCTGTAATATTAACTTTCCAATTATGTGAGTTGAATTTTAAAAATATTACATAAACCATTGTATTCAGTATAATATTTATAATCTAATAATACCATGTTAATGTTTACCAAAATGATCAGTAAAAGCGATTAAAATTAATCACAATGATTGAGGCCAAATTAAAATTAATTAGGGACTAAACCTTAACATTAAGGGCCTAAATGACCTACATAATTTTCCAATAATAATTTTATGTCCATATTTAGGTAATAAACATTATATTATTGAGTGTTTTTGGTTTTTTATAACTTAGTTTAGGTAAAAACATGTGTATACCTAACTTGTTTTTAAAAATTCCAAGTGAGTTTTTTTCTGTCCTTATAAAAGGCCACCATCAATACCACTTCCTCAAAAAATTAAAAATTGTTATGATCAGACAATCCCTGAAAAATAAAATTACCACCATTCATCTCTTCTTCTATTAATAACCCTTTGGGAATAAGGTAATCCAAGATTTACTTTTGGCACCAACTAGAAGGATTTACCTGATTAAGAGGAAACACCTTCTCTCAAGCTTATTTCTTTTACTTTATTTCTCCACCCCCACCATTTTTTTATGATTTTATAAAAATACTCTTATCGTAAATAAACTAGGATTTTTTAGGAAAATGGTTTTAATTACACTTACACACACCTCCATCTAACGGGTAATAAACATAATGTTTCATGCAGGGTGAAGTACTACCTTGCGAAATAATGATAGTTCATTTTTCAATTACCACCTATCATGGTTTCCATTATGACGGTAAATATGTTTATATATGATATATTTTATATTTATAATTTCTCAATACTTATGTATTTTTTTTTGGTAACATACCTTTATGCTTTCTATCTTATGTAAATACAATAATTTCATTTGAGGAAGTATGAACTACCGCCCCCTCAAAGCGATATGATTCAGTCATACAATACATGGATTTAATTAAGGATAGTTTTATTGAATATATATGATATACATGATATAATAAATCCTTTTTAATAATGATATATATAAATATACAAGTCTTTTACTTTGATTCTCTCAACACTACAATTAAATCGAAATACTGTTCATGCATACGTACGACCTAGCGTCTCTAGAAATGGTGAATTATATTTAACACTTATATATTTTATAGAATATTATAATAAAAATATAATATATATAAATTATATTTTTATTTTTTTTACATTATGGAATCATTATAGAAGTATACAGACCAATAATATAAGAAATTAAGACACATATGAAAAACCAAGAGAATATTACCTGAAGTGAATCCTTAACATGGGATGGTTAACAAGTGGGTAATATAAAGTCATTATAAAAAAATATGGTACTAGATATAAGAATAAAGTTCTGTAAAATATTTATATTAAATTTATATTTATTATACAGGTGGTTTGAATGAGTACGTTGAGAGTCAAGACATAAGGTAAGGGGATTTCATCTCACTTTTTATTTCTGTAAGATACCAGCTATGCTCGCTAATCTTTCCTTTAATGTGGTGTATATAATGAGATAAATTTTATTTTATGTATCATATAAATAAATTTATTTTTATTCACATATCCATTTTATGTCCTTTCTTTTATGGGGATTGTTTTTAAAAAATTACCAAATCGGTAAAATAGTTTTGTCTCAATTTACCTTCTTTGAGACTCATGTATTGTTATGCAACTAAATTATTTTTTGAGATGTATGTAATTACATTTTACATGTTATATCATGAATATAATACTTTTAATGATATTTTAAGATTCAAGTAATTTATTTTTATTACATAAAGAGTATGTTCCCAAGTTACTATGTTATAAGAGTTTATTGAAGCAATCTCATCGTTTTCGGAGATTTTTTTATGTTTATACTCCCTTTGATGAAATATTATGACCCATATCCCAAGAAAATTCATTAATTGTATTCTCCTATATATATTATTGAATTATTCTTATATTGGTACCATTTATTTTACTCTTTAATTTATAAGATAGTTAAGAAATAATTTTTATGAAAGCCCGACTTTACCCTCTCTTCGATCATAAATCTACATTTCTCCAAAACCATGTTTTTCGAAAAGGGTTTCCAAGAATATTGTCCCATTCTCCTTTAATATTTAAAATAAATATTTACCCTTTTTTCTTTTACCAATTTTTACAAGTAATTCTGTTTTTTCTTTCCAAACAAGGAATTTTTCTAATCTTTTTACCATGAAAAAAGAATGTTATTTTCACCTCGTATGGAATGTATGGATTTACCTACTATCATTCCAATTAAGAACTGTTTACATGTTTTAAAATTAATTATTTTTAAAGTAAAATTTTATCATAATATTATGGGTATTCACTAATTTTTTAAATTATTATCAAAATGTTTTCAATCTCATTTTTTATGTTTCGGGTAAAATGGTTTTCCAAATGATTTCAAGATTTATTTATAAGTTTATAAAGTAATTTAGATGAAATATTTTTAGGATTGTTTTATGAATTATTTATCAGTTTCAAGGTTTTTTCAAAGAAATAGGTTTTTAATATGATTTGAATATTATTTTATATGTTTTAAGGAAAATAGATTTCAAAATGATTTCTAGCCTTATATATATGTTTTCAAATTATTATAAAACAAATGGTTTTCAAAATGTATCATGTATTATTTATATGCTTTTTAAGTGCCTTCAAGGAAAAAGTTTTTTTAAAATTTTATGAAGATTATTTTATAAGTTTCAAGAAAATGGTATTTAAAAGGTTTTCAAGACTTATTTATAAGTTTTCAAAGTATTTTCTAATAAAATTGTTTTAAAATGTTTTCAAGCATTCTTTATATGTTTTCAATGTTTTTCAATGGAAAGGGGTTTTAAATGGTTTTGGAGATTATTTTATAAGATTCATGTAATACAAGTTTCAAAATGTTTTCAAGCCAAATTTATAAGTTTTCAAAGTATTTTCAATGAAATGGGTGTCAAAAAAATTTCAATAATTCTTTATACATTTTCGAATTCTTTTCGATGAAAAAGGTTTTAAAAAAATTATGCTTATTTTATAAGTTTCAAGGAAAATTATTTTAAAAAGGTTTTCAACCCTTATTTATATATTTTCAATATATTTTCAAGGAAATGGTTTTCAAAACATTTTAAATCATTATTTATAATTTTTTTAAAAGTGTTTTCTAAGAAAAAGGTTTTTAAAATGTTTTGATTTTTATTTTATATGTTTCAAGGAAATTAGTTTTAAAAAATGTTTTAATTCCTTATTTATAAGTTTTAAAAGTATTTTCAAAGAAATTGTTTTCAAATTTTTTTCAAGAATTATTTATAATTTTTTAGATTGTTTTTGAAAAAAAGGTTTTTAAAATGTTTTGAATCTTATTTTATAAGTTTCAGGTAAAATGGTTCTCAAAGTGTTTTCAATCCATATTTATAAGTTTTCAATGCATTTTCAACTAAATGGATTTCAAAAATATTTACATGGTTCTTTATAAATTTTCTATGTGTTCTTGAAGAAAACTAGTTTTAAATTATTTTGAATCTTATTTTATAAGTTTTCAAGGAACAAAATATTAAAATGATTTCATGTTTTGTAGTTATTTTCAAAGAAAATTTATTTCATATGGTTTTATTTATCAAATGAATTTTTCAAATAATAAAGGAAAATTTTATTGAAGAAATTTTTGTTAAAGATATTTCAAAATTAGTTTCCATCTAAGATGACATCCGATAATGTTACTCATTCCCATTTAGAATATAATTTAAAGGTTCCATTCATATAATTTTTATGAATGGGTTATTCTTATTGTCATGTTCATCTTGAAACCTATTTATCTATAATGGGTTATACTGTTTTGAAACATTCTTCTATAAACGAGTTATATTTAAAATGGAATGATTATAAAACCTGTATTTTTTGAACATGTTATGATAGGATTTCATGTCTATAATACCCATTTTATTTCATTGGTTTTGATATGATTATTTATGATATTTTGGAACAAGTATGTAAAAATTAATTATTGGATGGGTGGACATATATCTCCCTCCAATACATTTGGTATAGATTTATATCTCATGAGATTGACTAAGTTGGCCATGACAGTGAACCATGAGTACCCAGATAGTATGAGGAGATAACTCATGCTACTAATAAAGTGATGAGAGTGAACCATGAGTACCAAGATTTTATGATGAGTTAACCCATGCTACTAATATTGACCTGGGAGTGAACCATTAATACCATGATTGTATGTGGAGGGAACTCATTTTCTTCAGATGTATATGGGAGTGAACCATGACTTCCAAGATTGTATAAGGAGTGAACTCATGCTATTAAGATGGCCATAGGAGTGAACCATGACTACCAATATGGTATGGTGAATGAACCCATACTATCATGATATCCTTATAAGTGATTCCTTGAATACTATTTTTTTACCTGATTACATGTTAACAAAATAATTCATGGACCTGGTTGTTGGTCCTTAAGTTTATGCGGGGGCCTAATCTCATTTCTTTAACCTAAGGATTGAACCTATTTCTACATATAAATTTTCAAAATATTATATGATTATGTGTATTCCACAATTACATGTTTTATTAATATTTTATGCTTTCATAGATTATGTTAACTATTTCATTAGGATTAATCTCTTATAAAATTACTATCTTTATTATGATATATGATATGTGGGGTATGATCTTCAAATGTTATGCTCAAGTTCCATACCTTAATTTTCATGTTATGCATACTCATTTTCTTTATTTATCCTTATTATGCATCTGATCTCACACCTTTCTTATGTTTCCACTCTCCAAGCTATAAAGAAAGGTTTTAGGTAGAAGTACTAAAAGTGTAGATCTTTATTATGTTTCTTGAAGATCATTAACCAGGATAGAATATTTAGTTTCCATGTTTCCAAATATACTAAACTATTATTCTCCTCGGGGATTTATTTTTTCAATGTACTAAATATTCATAAAAAATGATGTAATATCCATGTATGTAAAGCATGGGTTCCTAAAAAAATAATAGTTAATACCACTCCATATATAACTACATACCATGATATCTAGATTACTCATAGTCATAAATAGAAAATCATGTGAATAATTTATCAAGAAATAAGAATTGAATCTAGAGAGAATAGAACCACCCTAGAATAAAATTCCCATGCATTTTAACAAGTCCATTGAAAAAAATCCTATAGAGTAAAGGAACTCCCCATGAGTGAACCCCCCGATAGTATCAATTGACATATCAAATTATTACAACTTCAGACTACATACCAATGGATTCACATGTTATATATTTTCCAAACCATTTTATTAATCCATTCTCTTAATACCATTTGGCAAACCCATTTCCAAATGCTTAAAAATAATTTTTTTATCAAACTCAGGTAAAACCCAAATTTTCACAAAAAACTATTTCCAATCACCCAAATAAATCAATCAATCATTACATTTTATTTATAAAATATTTTATAAGACCATATAAATCTCTATTAACCAAACACAAGCTAAAAACATAAAAACCTACCAAAAACTTTGTTTTTACACACTAACAATTTGATCAAAAACCTCTAAAAATATATCAGAACAAGAAATAAAAGTCCATACCTATTATTTTCTCATTTTATAATAATATTATATAATAAATATGGTCTAAAAGTGGGTTTTTCACACATAAAGTTTTAAAAATTCACTCATTTAACCAAATAAAATAGATAACAATACCTAAAATAAAGATCAGTCATCAGATCTATAAAGGATCATGAAGGGAAACACCACCAGAGAAAAAATTTATTATGTAGCAAAATAGTGATCTCATGACCAATTACAAATAATAATCATAAATATCACTTATTAAAAGATCAAAACACATACTATACAATTAATAATATCTAAACATATTGATCTAGAAGGATTAGATAACCCAAAATCATCTGGGAGAGATCCTAGGTTTAAAGACAGAAGATTTCACATCGAATGAAAAATTAATCATACGTGAATCATGATTAAAATCACTATCCCCAAACCATTTTTGACATGAATAACTTCTATTATGGAATTTATAAATTTATAATATATCATAAAAATGTGTCCCCTTGGATTAAAAATCAAACATATCGATCTTTTTAAGAAAGGAATCAATTTCATGGTTTTTAAAATTTTCATTATCTGAACTAGTTCACAAAATCTACCTACAAATAGATTCATATAATGTAATCGGTTCACAATGTGAAAGCATTAAACATGGAGTTAATATTATATAATTTTTAGGAAAAACCTAAACCACCTTATAATCATTTAATAACCAAGGAGATACCTTAAAATCCATTGAAACATTTATATTAAAAAATCATTAATTTAAAAAAAACATACCTTGTAAAATGTGGACCATTTTTGTCAAAGAATTTCCTCTATCCCTAAATGGTCCAAAACACAATAGAAAAATATATGGAAACAAATTGAGATATGAGGCATATCTAAAAGAAGTTAACAAAATGTACAAAACTCCACACCATACAAATTTCCTTCCCTATGAATCCATGTGGATGAATAGATATCCAAAAATGTGTGATGTCATTATTCCTTCACTGATGATTCATTATCCAAATTCACATGTGAATATAACCTCTTTCACCATAAAACATTGACTAATGGTATATACTACACATGATATTCATTCACCTCAGAGATAATGATCTCCACCTGCTTCTCCATAATAGAAATTTCGAAATATAACTCAATCTCTTCACAGATCACAATATGAGAGGGATCATGATGATATTTTATAAGATCTAACATATTAAAAGAGTCATGAATAACTATGAACTATAATGAAAATAGAAACCAGTAAGAAACACGTATTAGCTACTTAGTGACATAAATGGTGAAACATATCATGGGTCAACATCCTCAATTTTCCTTGTTGATGGGGACCTAATCGAGGAGAAAATTTCATGAAAACCATATCACTAATAGAAAACATAAAATTATGATTTTTATGATCCACATATGATTTTTTCTAAATATGAGTTATATCTAGATGCATATGTATACCCTGAATCCTCTCTCATATCTCCTAAATCAGAGTTGTTCCAAAAATATAATTGTTTCCCACCTCTTCCTAATAAAAAAGTGATCTGAAATAGAAGCCATAAAAATACTTTTTTTGAGTCATTATAATCAATGAATTATAAATGTGCTTATAAAAAAACTAAATCACCCCCAAAAAACTATCACACAATCCCCGAAAATCCAAGACAAATAAATGAAGTATATCATCCAAGATCTAAATAACATGATCTCTATGATTTTTTATCTATGGATGATAAGATTTACTAAACCTAAACTAATCCACCATCACCTACTAGGGAATATTATAAAAATTGGGGGAAAAAGCCTAGGATCCATGTCTAAGAAAATATTATAGGGATCCCAGGTAACCTCAAAACATCATGCGTATATAACATCCCCAAATCTTCAATATTAGTTGTGTCCATGATTGGAATGAAATGAGATGAATTTATTAACCGATCTATCACTAACCAAATATAATTTTAAAGTTATTGAGTACTTGTTAATATAAAAATAGTATCTGTAGACACCTAACCCCTTTTCCAAAGTATCCCAAGAATAGGTTGGAGAAATTTAAAGGGGTTTCATATTATCGTCCTTTTTTGTTAGGAGTAATAGTGATTCATGTAATTTACATTGTCATGATTTATACCTGGCCACTAGAATATTCATCTCATTTCATAATTAATCTTTTTAGTGCATGGTTAAATGGACCATATAGAAATGTTATTGTAAAAAAAAAATATCCTATGAGATGATATGATGAAAAAAATGATCCCCAAATAGGACAATAGCATCATAAGGGAGAGATAGATTGGATATGGTCAACCCCCTATAAAGGGTTTCTAGAATTACTTTCAACTCATTATCCTACCGCTGACCCTTTAAAATATGCTCTTTGGGAAATGATGAGAAATGAACACTAGTATGAACCATACCTGAAACATCTTGCTAATAATTCATATGAAACTGAGCAATTATTCCCATATGGTTATACGCTTCCTTAGATTCCAAAATATCCTGAGATGGTAATTTCTGACTAAGAGATTATACAAAAACATTCACCTTACCCAGGGTGTAACTGATGTAATTGTAAAATATATGAAGGTATTACACCCACCATCTCTATCTAAGATTAATTTATTTCTATGAAATTATGTATATAAAACTCTTATAATTTTAAAATATCATGAACATTTTTTGAAAGATATAGTCCCATAAACAGATTAAGTCACACTTAATCACATAATGTTATAAATCATGAGTAAGGTAATTAAATTCTAGTGACCAATGATGAAGAGATCCATAAGAAATAATAAAATAATTTTATATATGAACACAACCCAAAATAGAACCAGAAGTATCAATTAACACCACATGCCCATTACCGTGCTTAGGATAGATTAGAATAGAACCCAATGATCAAATTGATTTCAACTCTTTTATGGAGGTATGATATTTCTTATCCCATTTTAATTTCACCCCTTTTCTAGTAATAGAAGTCAGATGTGACACATACATCGAGAAACCATTGATGAACAACTAGTTGTATCCAATAAGATCAGGGATGCACCAAATATAAAAGATGTTACATGGATTCTCCCATAACATGATATACTTCACCATATCTGTATAAATTAAAAATTGATATTCAAAAACCACATACTGAATGAAAATCACTGAGAAAAATTAGAAGACATCATTTAAAATATATTAATACTAATGGTGACCCTTTAGTATTTCTTGGAAAAAACTCATATGATACTCATTATCTCTCTCTCAGATCTCGAACAAACCAAAATATAATCACTTAAATTACAAAAAAAGTCTTTAAATACCAATGGAATATCTGGTTCAAAATTGTCACGCAAATTTCAGGAGTTTTATTCCTACAAAAAGGTATCACAAGATATTTATAATATCTATACCTAATGAAAAATTCATATTCAATATATCAAACACCTGAACACTGTGATTATGATAACCTGACCGAAGATCAATATTCAAAAATCATTTTTTCACATTTAATTAGTTAATTAAGTCATTTACATAGAGAAAATGATACATGTTATTAATGATAACCTAATTCAATATATTATAGACCATTCAAAATCAAATTGAGCTATATTACTTCAAAAAAATGATAACAACTCATAAAAAACCGAAAACACTATAGAGAATAAGAAATTTCACCATCAGTTCATCAAAGTGAATCCTGATGTCTTTCAACACAACTACAAATGAATGATAAGAAGGTATCAAAATCAGCTTTATTCCTGGAAAAAGATCCATAATGAACTCCACCTCCCTTGCTGGAGGAATAATGGAGAATACATTTGGTAAAACATTATATAAGTCTTGGAAAATAGTGAGATTATTAAAAATAGAAGAAACCTCATTGGGATCAACTAATATAGTAAAAAACAAGCCCCAAAGGTCATATATGAGAAGACCTATGATCCCACCCTCCTTGAAACACCTAAGGTCCCCCATCCCTAGTGAATAACAAGGAACACCATTAATATAAATCAATATCAGCATGATGATAAATGATCTAGTCCCTTCTAATAATGACATCAAATATATATAGATCAAGGGAGAAAGAATTCCATATTAAATCAACATCATCTATCAATAATGAACAAGGACAATAAAACCCATTCTATTTAAACTTCCCAGGAGTTTCCATTAACTCTATATTTATGTACATGATATCTATTGGATGTTTAAGAATATCAACAAAATAGTGAGAAATAATTTAGTGGGAGTAACCAGTATCATAATTAAAAATATAATATAGAAAATACAACAAATATTATACCTCACAATATCATTATGCCCATGTAAAACTCAATCATAATGTCATATTTTTCATGATAGTGCTTCACTCCTGAGCCCTATATAAGAATACTTCTAGTCCTTGAAGAACATGACAATTCCATAATATAATTTCGTGTTGAAATTACCTAATCATAATGATATGCAAATATGTCCTGATATAATCACCACAAATAGTTGTCTTGTCGAAAATCATTTCACATCTCATGGAACATCATATTAACCTAGGGTTTGTCTAACCTATCTACATTGATAGAATATTATGGGCACATTACTCTCTATAAATGAAGGTTATAAGGATTCCAATTTCTAGGAACTACCTGCACCACCTCTAAAACTCTAAAGAAACTTTCTATTCCTTCCGTTCATGCCAATATTTTTACCACTAGGTAGAAGAGAATGGGTAGGGGGCTATCCTTTCCTACCATATCCATCTCTGTTGTCATATCCCTATCTACTATATCCATATTGGTAAAACTATTCATCCTAATGTTTTTAGATATTTGATTTTAAACCTTGAATGTACCTTTGTGCCTTCATCTACTCATTATTTACTCCCTCCAGAAAAAAATGAACAATCTTTGTGAAACAATTACTATGAAATGACACTGACCGCTCTCCCTGATTCAAGAAGAAGAACTCTTGAGACTTCTCCATCGCCAGAAACTCTAAAAATTACTTCTTGAATAAGTGATTTTTAAAATCCATCTATTCTTATCCCACTTGTCTCTTTGAAAATAACATGTAATCCCACCATTTCTTTCTGATCCCCTCAAGTCTTAATGATGTTCACTTCCCCTGGATATTCAAAGGTGTATCCAAGAATTCAAATATCTGATCCATATTATCTACCCATTCCTATAAAACATGAGGTTATTTTATACCACTGATGGATTATGGACTCTTGTGTATGAACTTGTGAGATTGACCCCTTTGAACCCCAGCTCCTGACTATACTATAACATCTTAATTTTTTTCTTTTCGTATATTTTGGACTATGGAAAAAATTCCTCACATGATAGTCTCTGTAATATTCCTACCAAAAAAATTTCACTTTAGGAGAATCTCCTATACCGTCTTGATAAAACTATAGAAGACATCTCATAATCATGCACACCAAAAATATAAAAAGTGAAAAACAATATTTTAAAATTCATGTTCAAACATGAAAACCATAAGCAAAAACTAATATTGAGACTATACAATCATATTTAGAGACATTCATCATGATATCCCATAGTAACATGAGTCTAGTCATGGAAGGAGATGGTCATGAACCCCTCACAACCAACCTATTGTGTCCTAAAAATCCTAACTATAGTCTACCAACTCCCAAATACTATACATAAATATTCTTCTAATACCAAGATATATCAATCCAACCAAAATTCCCATAAAAACAAGCACCCATATTCATCCATAACATACATAAAGTACATTCTCAATTCCCATAGATTTGAGACTAGAACCAGTAATTGACAAAAAATAGTGGGAATGATTTCACCTAACTTATAGTATACAAGATGGCATATATATACATAGAAATATGACACAATGGAAGAGTAAATCATGAAATATATTCCATGACTTAAAATAATTAGTAGAAATTATATAACCCAAATGAAACTAAGAAAAAATCCAAGGTATGATTCCAATAAAATGAAAATAATGGAAACTAAAAATGGGTACACCAAGGGGTAAGTAGACGACGTCGCACTATCTCACCACCCACTGTGCAATACATCTGAAAAATAACTCCACCACCTCACTTCTATGCCTTTTCATTCCTTATATCGATTGAAAGAACATAGTCTATACACGGCCTAATAGTAGGACATGGTGTGAGGTAACTAGATCAGTAAAATACAACTAAGTATTCTATTACAAGTCTATATATAGAAATACAAAAATTCTCCAATTTAAAGAAAGGAGGCATGATAATCAGCTAAACAATATTTAAATCAAATGTATGCTACACATTTTCCCTCTTTATAGGGTTCTAAATAATATATTTCGAATTGTTTCATCTAATATCACACACACACAAATACACACACACACACACACACACACACACATATATATATATATATATCAAACAATCTCAAATCATGTATCACATATCATATTAATTACAAATAAGGGAAAACCAAAAGAACATGTAACATCATACGGCGGATCACTACCAATAATCCTAGATAGACATTTTTACTTATACATAGGTAATTATACCCATTATTTCTCTTGATATATGGATAAATCTAGATATTAAAGGAACAAACCACATTTTTAATCATCTGAAAGGCCTAAGAAGTTCCTAGAATAAGAAGCATATTGAGTATAGGAACTCTCTATTTTTGAACCCATAAACTATATAAATATACAATGCCTATTACTACTCATTCCAATTAAGTACCGAAGGATTCCCATGCGTTAAATTTTCTAAACAATTTAATAAAATCATTCCTTGATAACTATTTTACAAACTAATTTCACAATTAGTTTAAAATAAATTTTCTTTTTTCCAAAAAAATGGTAAATTAAACTATTTAGAAAATCATATTATCACACATACAAATAAATCATTGAGGAATTATGTTTTACTTATAAAACAATACATAAGGCTAGATTAATTTATGTTCATATAATATAGATTATGATAGAACCACCTAACTTAAAATCTGGTCACATAAGCCAGTGACAATATCCAAAACCACCGAATAGAGGGAAGATCAAAAAATAGAGGTCTACCTATGATTCCCACACATCAAAATCACATTACATAAATACCATTGTTTGTGGAGGGTTAATTCATACATACCTTTGAGAAAATACACTTACCACACAATAGCCAATAGATAAATGGAACTTATAAGAAGATCAAAAAATAGATCATGAAATGATATTGACGGAAAAAACCACGTGATAAATGGATTTAAAAACATAGTCCAACAATGAAGCTATGACTAATGGAAATTAATAAGTAGAATGAGCACTAATCTAGATATATATAATGAATCCATTCTGAATTCAATCTCCAAATGACATGATAAAAAAGGTTTAAATATCCCAAAAATCACATTAGAGAGAACATTGGTTTCATAATAGAATCCTTAAGATTGAAGGAAAAGAAAATAACATGCATGGTGTGGTTAAAAGCGTTTTTACAAAAACATTTATGATGTAAAGCCTTTTAATGACATTAATTTCAAAATTTATAAGATACACTAAAAAATATTCTCAGAATATTAAAAATAACTTTTATCAACCTTTTCACTATGCGAAATAGTCTCATGGATTGTAAATTTTTCATGCTATGAACTATCTCTCAATATCTTTCCAAATATTTGTTCACATTGTGTAATCAGTTCCTGATAAGAAAGCATGCAACATGCAGTTTACATTAAATATATTATAGAAAAAATGTAAACCACCTTAAAAGATTTAAAAACTAAAGGAGTGACCTTGAGATCCTTTAATATATTTATACTCAAACTCAATTAATTAAAAAATACATTCTCAAACATTGGTAATTTTAGTAAAAATATTTTTATCTTTTAATGCCCAAAATACACCAAAAAAGGGGAATGAAAAGGGAGTGTAGGAATAGTTGGAAGAAAGTAATGGGATGTTATATTACCTTTGAAAAATAGTGTTTTCTTTCACATATTTTAATTAAAATATATTTTTTTATAAATTAAATAATTATGATTAACCATTCCCTATCACATTCATATTCATCATGCAAGAATATATATGATAATAATAAATACAATTTCAGTTTCATCTTCTCATTATTATTCATTAATTTATTTTTAAAGAAAGGGAACACTTTGAATTCAAATATGAATAATTAACAGATCTATAAATTAAATGATGTTGATAATTTCAAGGATAAAATGATTATGTAGTCGAAAGTATCATTACATAGACATAAATAATTATAATTACCTATTCATACTCCTTTAAACCAGCATTTCTTCCATATTCATTCCGTTAAATCCACTTAATATTTAAATCATAACTTATGAATCAAACAACATAGTAAAAATATTATATACTTATTTCATCATTCTAGGCTATTCCTTCTTTTATCCATGAAAATGAAAAAATATTAATAACTTTTGGTAATATGGATGAATTACTTCATATATCATGGAATTTAAAAAATAAATTTTTTCATATAATAATACCAAAAATTATCTAACAATATCCTCTCATGAATTTAACTAACATATATACATATAAAAATCTATGCAGTTTCTTCTTCTTTTGAACTGAAAAAAAACTCATAGATTTTTCTACATTGCTAATATCATGGAAAACATGATATAAAAATATAACTTTGTAATCATTTTTTGTTGATGAAAATTTCTCCAAGGATCCTATAATTGATATAACCTCTTGTTGATCTTTATTCATATTTTATTATTAATATTACATGTCGCACATTATCACTAAGCTTTAAAAACATAAAAATATTCATCTTCTTATCTATTTACAAAAATAAAAATAACAATGACATACGTTTCATTTAATAAAAACATAGTTTTCCTCATAAAATTAATTCTTATTTACAAGCTAAATCAAAATATATGGATGATAATATAGTCCATCAACCTATTGGGAAGTACACAGTTAACCTTTCAATATTAAAAAACATACCACTACTCAATATACAAATAAATCTCATGATCACTAAACCTACCATGTGTGACTATGGTCAATCATCCTATCTGTCACAATGTTAATAACATAAATTGTGGGCACTCCAAAATAAACCCACTCACCTTCAAGAAAATTCTTAACATCTTTGTTTCAATTAATATCCCATGTGGCAATACATTTTTAAAATGGTGAATGGTATACTAGATTCTTTATCATATAGTGAAACTCATATAAACTATTAAATTATTAATATTACATGTTTCTCCATCATTAAACATAAAAAATTACATGTATTCACAAGTTATTACATTCCTTACACCCGTTCAACACAACACATGAGAGGATAAGAACCTTTTTCTTCAATGTGTTGAACCATTCCCCTACATGCATGTGCACCGGGGAGTCCAAGAGTTGTACCTTATTTCTTCTACTTCTCTAGGTCAGTTCCACCTATTTGAGCTCATCTAGAATTCCCTTGTATAGGCAAGGAAACTAGAGTGTTGAGATTTACAAGAATTTGAAAAACATTTTCCAAATCCTCATTTAATAGTTATTTTCTAAAAAATTAATTTCAAAGACAACATCCAATCAAACATTACTCTATTATATCCTTTAAAATAAACATTTATTCATTGTAACCTAGTTCAAGCATACAAAACCACTAACCTAAATATAACTTGGAATCTTCTATTTGGAGGAGCACCTCAAAAACATTAATCATTAATAATCCATGATACTTAAAAATCATAAAAACTTCTTGGGAACTCTTCAAAAAATGGATAAGCTATATTGACCAAACATTCAAAAAAAAATCATCAATATATTGATAATTCAGGACATTAAATACAACTCACACAATGTGATCTTAAAACATAAATATACACTTACACAAACATATATAAACACATAAAAAATAAATAAACATAAATACATACAAATACATATATATTCACATACACACTCATAAATAAAGAGAAACATACATGTACACATAACTAAAAATATAAATATATTTACTTTTTAGAAGAAAAACTATTATAGATTTAAAGTGAACCCTTAAAAATACACTGGTCATAGAATCAAATTCCAAAATAAAATTATAGTACACAAGAACCACAATGAAAAAAACCACCACAAAAGAGAATACAATTAGGAAAATTATATTAACAAAATGTATAAATTACAATCCTTTGTAATTAGACATATATAAACAATCCAATGATAGTAATGACATGCCATAATTGAATATTCACCAATTGGCTAAATTAGTCCGTTGAAAAAGGTCTATTAATCTATATCAGACACAAAAACTCACCACTGAAATCAACCAACAACACAATGTTAGTTTCAAACTATAAAAAAGAAACATAAATTCAATACATTAATTAAACTCACCACATGAGATAAATAAAGAAAGTATAAACACAACATATTAGTGGGGTACTTCAAATAAATGTCTCTCATATGATGACTAAGATGAAGATATATGAAATCTCTATTGTTTTTATAGATGAGACTCAACACTATATAATATTCATCAAAAGTGAAATTGTCCCTATTAGTATCCATAATGAGAACATTTCATTTAATATATTGGTAAGGCAGAGTTTCTTTCCAAAAGAATTACTATAGTTTTAATACATCATACACTTTTTACCCCTATGATGTCAAACAAAAAATACACAACAATTATTATTTTTTGTATCTAAAGTTATACTCATACACATAAAAAACCATAGATATACACAAAAATAAACGTACATATATATACACCTAAATAGATTCATACACATAGGTGTGCCTTCATATAAATACATACATATACATACATATACATACATATACATACATATACATACATATACGTACATAAACATACATATACATACATATACATAAATAAACATCCATACACACACATGAAAATGCATACAAATACATAAATATAGACAAACACACACTTATATATATATATATAAACATACATGCACATATATACCGAGACATACTTTCACAAACAAATGGGTACATACACATTCACATACACATAAAATTACATACACATATACATACAAATTCATACACATATGAATACAAATGAACACGCAAACACCCATCAATCCAACCATCCATCTATACATACATACATACATATATTCTAAACACGCATGAATTAACCCTATATTATTTTTCATTCAATTTTATTTTTAATCAAAATGATCTTTTTGGGCAATAAAAAATATTCATCGCCACACCAATGACTATATTGATACATATATGTTTATATTTAATACCATAAATTATATATAAATAAAATTAAATAAATATCTATTCATTTATATGTTTACGTAATTAGTTAAATAAAATTTAAATATATTACATTTATATGTACATTTTTTAATAAATTTATATACATTAATAATTTCTTTTATTAATGTAATATTTTTATTTTCTGTAAATTTTATAATTATAATTGGTAGTAAATTACTATTTTCACATGAATTATATTATAATATTATTGATACTTTAATATGTGTGAATATTTATTTATATACTTCAAAATATATAAACTTATATATATATATATATAAGTAATCACAAAGACAATTTTAATAAAAAATCTATATATATTGTGTAAATGTATATATATATTAAAAATCATATAATATGAATATTAATACATAAATTTATATATGATATTTATTTAATGTATTTATATATTTATTTATATAGTTAACTTCAGTATATTTTATAACATATTTATTTATGTGTGTTTGTGTGTGATTATAATTTATATATGACTATAAATATATATAAAACAATAAGTAAATTATATTTTTAATATATATATATAGTATATATATATATATATATATTTTCTCATATAAATTATATTTAATGATATATAAATTTGTATATATAAACTATATATAAAATAAAATGTTTATGTATACATATTAACTTATATTTGATGAATATATATATATATGTTTTGTAGATAAAATTATAAATAAGTACTCAAGAATAAATAAAATATAGATGATTAAAAATATAATATATATATATATATATGATTGTTATATAAATCATATTATTGAATATATAATTTTTTTATATATAATATATATGAAAGGAGACCGCTATATATTCATATTTATATAAATATATCTACAAACATACATTCAATACAATATATATATATATATACTATAAATAAAAATGAATATTATAAATTATATAATTGGAAACTAAGTAAATAAATTTAAATATGATCTATATTTATCAAAATTACAAAATTATTTGTAAAATTTATATTACTATATTTTATAATATATATTTTGAAATTATGTAGATGTATAGATATGTATAAATTTATATAAGTACATATATATAATTATTGAATTTATATATATAAATTCATCTTGTTCTATACAATATATTTATTTATAGATAAATTTGTATATATAAATTAAAATTCTCAAGGTTCTATTTACGAGTGATTTTAGTTAGCACCGATAAAAGGGTTCACTTTATAGGTATTTTTTGGCACCGAAAAAGGGTAGCGTTTAATATCATGAAACCTATAATAGTTTTATCTATTTGATATTTTAGGAAATATACATGAAAAAATCAGATGGTTGGCCTTTGTTATGTACCCATGATGCTCACTACCTATTTGAAACAACATCCTAGAATTCCATTCCATATACCATACCACAAGAAGATAATACCAACATATTATGTTTTTTTATCATTTATCATCTATGCCACTCTAGAATATTGAGATATTATCTATAATGTTTATAACACCAACCCAATCATCACCAGATCCCTTCACTAACCATGATAAATTCTATTTAAATTCATTAGTTCAAACAAAATTTTATATTTACTTATGTATCAACTTACAAGATTAGTGTACCTCTTACATCATATGAAAAAGTTTTGGTAGTTATGTACCTGTTAATGAATTTCTAAAACCACGTAGAAGAAGGAAAACATAATTGACATGATGATTTTATCAAGGAATAACTAACTAAAACAATATAGTCGGACTATATAGTAATTACAATATGTATTCATGTAGTCTCGTATAGAACCAATATAAAAAACATACAAATGTCTTAATACTAGCAGTGTAGGTTCTATTAAATAAAAAAAGCACAGGCTAGTTTATATAAGATTTGGTACCTAATATATTCTACCCTCAAATCATATTTTATTTAGAATATGATAAATCTATATTATACTGGTCCATAATAGTATAGTAGATGTAAACAAGACACTCAATTTCATAAGGCCAACTATCCCATAAATCCATTTTCAAAGAGAATTTTATACATTATTCAACCCTATTCTACTTAATTAGGATTCCATATTTACACCCAATGTCAATAAGTACATTTTTCATATCCAATCCAAAATAATTCTCCCTTCCATTCTTACAATATCATCACCTAACTTGTAGAACTATTCAATGAAGCTTTAATATATAATGCCTCAAAAAAATTTCACATATCTGTTCAATCTGAAATGTCGCTATATGTATTTGATTTAAACTAAATTGGTTATTTGATTTTAGTTTTCTTATACTTCATGTGAAATCATTTCATTTAAATATATTTTGTTTTTTTATAGAACTAATTTATTTTGTTTCCACCATGAAATATTTTTCAAAATTTGTTTTTTGTTATTATAAAAGTATTCTTGGATAAACTATTCAATGATGTTGATAATTTTGATGGAATGTAATATCATGTTCATTTTTATTATTCCTCTGGTGTGTTTTTATGTCTCATCTAGATGGCTCGATCTATGATTTAATTCCATGAACTATCCATTATTACTTCTTTTATGTGACCTATTATAGTGTTTGTCTCTTAAAACATTTTAATTTAAATTAATTCATCCATTTATTGGTCATCCCATGTGTGGCATATGATTTTGTTCCTTCACCCACTATAATAATGTCAAGATATTCCACCATTGGTTACACTATAATTTTTATCTACTTCATCTCATGGAAAAAAAATTGGATTTGTTTCAAGAGTGAGTGAGGAAGGTATAGAGTGTAAAACATTATTGAGGAATTTCCTATAAATGATTCTAGATAGTGTGAACTATTGATAGAAGATATTATTATACTATATAACATTTCTAATGTTTCATACCGGTAAAGATCAGTGGAGCCAATTGATGTTCTAGATAAAATTTTCTTTTCATGCAAAGGAGTATGATGCTTAATTTCATCATTTAAGTAATTAAAATGTCTTTATATTGATACCAAGAACTATAATAAATTTATAAATTTCTTTCTTAGTTAGATTTATATTTTATATTTATCCATTTAATTTTTTTTTGTGTAGTGTACACCCGACAAGGAATATTGTTTTGCTATTCTGTGTGATTGGTTTATGGACCATCACTATGTTTAGCCATGGATCATTTCCTTGGTTAAGTTCTCGTGTATATTACTAGATCTTAAGTATTTTATATGATTATTTATTTTTTCTTAACAAATATCAATATAGTTTATTTCTCACTATTAACAAATATTCAATGAAAACTAAATCTCGCTATATTCATGTGTCCCTTTTTCATTTTTTATTCTTATTTGAAGGACCTACATATTAATCATCCATATACAATTTATTTTATATTTTCTTAAATAAAATTATTTTTGATAAAAAAAATATATGATATAAAAAATTATAAGATTATTGGTATTTAATTAGTACTCTAATGAAAACACAACCAAAATTTGTTTTACTAGAGATATCTGGCTCATAAAAATTAGTTTTAGGAAGTTTCAAATTGATAAATTCTATAGGAAAATTATTTTAATATCTTTATAATTGAACTGGGTGCACTTATTGATTATAAAAATATTCATGATTATCTATGTATATTGAAATATAATGTTACCACTATTTTTAATGATAAAAGTTATTCTTTTATTGATGTTTTTGTTTCTACCAAATTCTTTTAAAAAGATAATTTTCTGATGATGTTGTATTTAGGTGATAAGATTCACTGAGTGGTGAATTATATGTATAATGATACTGTTATATGATGTATAGAAGAGTTTACATATATTATTTAATAATTAGTTGGAATGTTATAGAATAAAATGATATTATAACTTTAAGGTGCACCCTTAAACTACAATCATATAACATATTGATGATTTTTTTTAAAAATCACTATATATATCCAAAACATAAACAGCAAAATTATTGATAAATATATTTACGAATTTTAATAAAATACTTATATGAATATTATAGTTATATACATTTATTTATGATGTGTAATGAATATAATATTGTGATTTATGAGGTTAAAATAAACTTATTTTTGAATGAATTCGATTATGGGGGCCCATTAAACCAGAGATTGATGAATTGAATTTGAGAGGTAAAAATAAAAAGGGAGGGTAGATTTAGGGCCATATAAAGTCTAGTTTTATTAAATCTATATACATTGGTAAATTAGAAAATACTTTCCATTTATAAATTTGGGTTAAATTAAGTGAAATTTAATTCAGAATAATGATTTCTAGAAAAGAATGATTACCCATTGTTGGTGGAGTTGATTTTTGACACTTTGGAAATACGTAATGTTTGTATGAGTAGTTTTTTTAAAGATAAATTCCTTGATTCTATATTCTCATTCCATATGTGTTTAATGAGAGAATACTTCTTTGATATAAGATATTTAGAGTGTTTTGATGTCAACATGGAGAATACAACAAGTTTTCATATCATGGTAGTAGGATCACTCTACTT
The DNA here is from genome assembly GCA_963277665.1 of Viscum album. NCBI lineage: Eukaryota > Viridiplantae > Streptophyta > Magnoliopsida > Santalales > Viscaceae > Viscum > Viscum album. The sequence goes on along the minus strand of OY728148.1, from coordinate 1,400,932,347 downwards.
AGAACATAATTATAGGTTAATAAAATATCTCTTTGAGGGAAGGTGGGTACCATAATTATAGAATAACCCTATCTCCCAAAGAGTGTATCTGAATGGATACTTATGAGGGATTTTTCTAGTTGTATTATTATTTATAGGAGATCATTCAACATAATTAAAGAATACATATTTAAAGTGTTATATTTGTTATCGTGTAAAACACATTTGATGTTGTTTAAATCCACCCATGTTCTATTTAATGAAATCAATATGCTATAGAATTGAATTCTCAAACACATAAGTGCTAGGGGAACGAATTAACCTATTATTAAAGGGTTATTTAGTGATATGATTATAAATATAATCCACTTTTACAAAGACGCCAGGTTTAGAATATCCAAATGTGCGAGTTTTAAGAGGTTGGTAAAAAAATCTAGGACCCCACAAAATATTCCCCTTCATATATATAGGGACCATAAGGGTATCCTCCAAGAGGATAGAGAATTACATTGTGAAATTCATATATTATTACTCACATAAATTGTTGAATAATATATGAAAATATAAGAATTAATTATGTGAAATGTTAAATAAATGGTTAATAAAATTAAATAGGAGATAAGTAAAAAACATATAAAACTGATAATGGTTTATATTAATAATTCATTGATTTTATGGACTTTCATAACTTTGAGGGTGTATTGGGATACCAAACATTTTTGGAACCACTATAAAAAATAGTTTAGTTGAGAGGATGAATATAACCATACAATAACAAGTGAGAAGTATGATTTTACAAAAAACAGAACAAGGAAAACACTAACATGGGGTGTTGATCCCACATATGGAATGGACCAATGACATCAATAACACTCTTGGGATCTTTTTTCCCTATAAAATAACCAAGAAAGGGTCCAAACTACGAACCCCATATGTGATCACCATATATTGGAGATTCATTCCCTAGATATAACAACTTTTATAAACATCATATCAATATTACATAGACATAAAATTTTAGTAGTTGTTAGACATAAATATAAAATATGGAACATTAATTGAAATATGCAGTATAATAGGTGATCCAAAAATAAAAAATTAATGTATAAGTAGATGAGTATGAAATACTTCATTAGTATAATCATGTTACAATATAAATGAAAAATGAACAAAATATTTCTCTACACATCTCTATGTGACACAAAACTCGTGCCTCCATTATCACCAATATTAAACAAAATAATATATCAAGATATCCAACCGACACAGAGTTATTCCTTTTCCTTATATGCTTCATTATAATCATGGTATTTATAAACCTGTTGGGTCTATTCTATCTATAAAAATAACAATTCCAGTAGAATATTACCATGTGTTCCCTATATATAATTTTGTTGAATATCTAAGAAATATAGAATAATTTTGAAAAAAATTAAATATTATTTCTTAAAAATATATATATATACCACTAATGTATTTAAGAAAAATTTAAAAATATATTGAATCTGTTCTTGATAATGAATAACGGGATTCACCCTAACACCACTAAGGATATAGTCATGTATTGAAGTAATATAACTAGTTAGGGAAATACCCTCCAAAAGTTGAATTATTATAGAATTATTTGATAGGCTATTAGAATTCTAGGGATAGTAACACACTCGGTGGAGGTGCATAAGATATATGAAATTATTTTAAAGATTAGGATCTTGCTCTATAACTATTATGAACACTTCAATTTATCTCTTTTATTACCATAAATGATAAAAAAATGCTACAAACAACCCATGATATTTTTCATGTATCACCTGAACTGGGATATATTCAAGGAGCACGAATGGAATTGTTCTTGTGCACAAATTTCACTAAAATATCACTACCTAACTATTAAATTTTTTAGAGTTCACAAAAACCCTCCTAGTTCACTACCAAAAACTTTTTTAGAACTCAATGATTTACATAAACTATGAACTCACTACTCCATCATTTTAATGTCCCATGATTAAATATATGGATTATTTGAAAATTCCCCAAAATAGAGTTTATATTTAGTAAACAAATTTTAATTGATATTGTGGATTTGAATCATAAAAAAATTACATTCTTCCATATTCAACCTTCCCAATTAAAACTAGAGAAAAACCCAAGGAAATATCAGCTTCTTCACCCAAACTATATTTATATATCATTTCAATATCAGTTATTCACAATTTTATTATCCTATTATCATTTTAATAAAATTTCTAGGACTGTTCTCTCTAAGATCAGTATTTTTTCAAATTTTCCATGTGTTAATTGGAGGAATCTTGTACCATTTATATTGAATTTTTCATTGGTAGTATCAAAAAATCACTCCCATTGATATAAAATAGTCACCATACTTAAAACAACTTGGTTATGACGTGGTCTAAGACTCTACGGTGTAATTCCATTCATTTATCAATATATGTGACATGGACACCATTGATAAAACATTTTCATGTATCCCTCCATTAATTCTATGTCATGGTCAGATACACTATTTTGTGGGGTCCTATGGTTGATCAGATCGACTCCTCCTACATAAACAAATCTTCCAAAACTCCTACTCTAAACTACCATGTTAGTATGATATAAAGTCTATTAAAATGGTATGGGCCATAGAGTGGTAAAATTTTCTATGGTTTATCTACCCGTAGGACTAGAAATCACAAATTGTTGCATCTTACTATTTTAGACACACCATATTAGAAATAATGGATGCATCATCAAATCCTGGAAAATTATACTGGCACCCAAATCCTCATTTCATGGATGTGTTCTATGTAATTTATTGTCATGGTGTAGGAATCCATCAAAATACCTCCTTGTAGAATATCCATACCATCTATGTAGTGGTAACCTCTATATTTTCAGTGCCTCTAAAATCAGTATGTCGGGCTTCTTTACTATGGATAATATAGATGCAACATACACTTATAATCGTGTGTCCCACATCAAACATTCTTCAAGACATAGCAGAACATATAAGTAAACATATTACATCACTGAATTGAATCAAGTAATGAGGTCCACTACTAGCATCCTCTACTATTTCTCCCTATGATTTGGATCACTATCTGTAAGCTACCGCACGTGCGGTGTGGGACACATCACCATGTGCAAGACAACCCACATGACCGATCCCATTTCCCATGGTGTTGTCTTGTCTCTCTAGTATAACTAGGTCCCTTATGTGGTTAATATTTTCTCCACATATTCAAGGTCATTATTTATTGGATACCTATTATAGTTATATTTTTTTTTGTAGTACATACATCAAGTCTAAAAAAAATTCCATAGACTATGCATTATATTGTGTTATTTTAATAATACTAAAATAATTTATTATACATTTTTACTATAAAAAACACACTTAAAACCCCAGAAATATTTTTTACAACAATCACTCCCTTTGGGGTTGTTTAAAACTATTCAAATTCTCAAAAAAAAATTCAAAATGTTCATCAATGAGACACTAATAATCAATTCTACTCCATTGTGAGCAATGATCTATGTGAGAAAGAATAATTTAATTAAAATATTTTTATGATGACATTTAAATAAATTAATCCATATCTAAACTCCCCTAATTTAAATTTGAATAACTCTACCTCTACTATTATACCTTTTTATCCCATGTTAAACTAACTTTGAGCTTTTATCCTAGTTTTCAATGAACCCAAGGTGTATACTACTCAGATAATTTATGATGATGGATTCAGAAGAACAGTATATTGAGATGAAAAGATATACCTTTATTATGAAATACATAGTGGGGAGTGGGAGATTTGTCCTGAAGTATATTATTTTGAAAAAAACTATTGGAATATAATGCAAATAGAAGCTTTTTATAAACCATAATGGGTAGTGTATCTGTAAATATATTTGTAAAATGATCATGTGATGATACAAATTCCAAACCACAACACCATGTTTCACGTTCTTCTTCATGAAATTATAATTGACCTATGCTTTTTTTCTACATGAATTTTATTTATTATTTTTTATAAGATTATTTTTCTCAAGTAATCACAAAAATTTGAATGGGAGAACTTATATGAAAACCCACATCATCATGTTTTGGTTTTACTAATAAAACATTGGAGAATGCTTGAGTGGAAATAATTTAATCTACTAAGTTTATTCTCCAATATATACAATCATTTTTATTACTTTTATAAGAAATAAATGAACTCCCAAGATAAACAGAACCATCAGAAGTTGAAATCATTCATCTACAAAACTAGACCTGTCCACATATGTGGATCCCATTGTTTTTTTATGTGAATCATTATATTATAATAACCCGTGGTCTATATTATGATAAACATGTCGAAGAATTATTTTCACCACATTCCTGGGCCAATCCATGGGATCACTTAGAAAATGAGTTTTTTGAGAAGTGGGAAATAATATATCTCTAAGAGTGGCTACCAGAATGAGTGGACTTTAAATAATCTTTTGATAAATGGTCAAATCAAACTTGTATCATAGAATATATTTTAATATTTTATATCTTCTATTTTATGAAATTTTTATGGTACATGATTCCAACATTTTAAATTTTCATAAACCACCTTGGTATACTTAGTTTGTAAGATATATATCATATCCCCTAATTGAAACTTCTATTATTCCTCCCTACCCCTCCATCAAAATCGAACCCATTGTTCTTCCCAATTATCAGGGTTTCTCCAAGCTATAGATATTGACTCTGTAATTCATAGATTCCTAAGATCTTTACATACTCTCCAAGGTGTATCAGTTCAACATGAATCTCCCCTTAGTTTAATATTTTGACTATTTCATCAATAAATCATGAAATTTAATACATCATGCTATTATGTGCTTCTTGTCCCACCATCATATCATCATTCAATTTTTTATTGAGGAATAACTTGTCTATTTATACACTAGAATCATGAGGTACTTCAATAGAGTCTCATTATCTCTTTTTTGATAGAAATTTGACTTCCACTTGAGATGCAATCCACTAACATCTACAATATGGGTTCAGTTTCGAGGCCTCCTATGTTCTTTTTAGAATCACTCTATACATTCAATTCTTGATAATTTTGTTTGGAGGTTCCTATTTTTGGAATGTAGATCAAGATTCCTTTATTGTCGAATTTATTCCAATATTTTAGTTGAAATTGATGTGTCATGGCCACTAGTATATTATTTATGGATTGAGATTGAGAAATAATATTGGATTAAATATATAGTGATGAAATAGTATTAGTTGGTTTTCATTTTATCTTTTAATTTTCTAGGTCATTCACGAAGGGTCTATAACAATAGGTCTAGCCAGCCAATGCCTTGATTTTTCTTCCATGGACCTTCAGAGTCATGCTTCAGTGAGGCATATAACATCTACACTATGATAAAACCGTGTTTCTCCAGTCACTTATAGAGGTTTCATCAACTCCTTAGTTCTTTTTGGGGTGTACCAATCATCTATGGAAGTGACCTCATTGGGTCTCTTCACCGATTATGTTGGTATAAATTTTACAGGGTAAGTTTATCACAACCAGAAAGATACAAGAGTAGAGTGCTTCAATCTGAAGGATGTGAATATTTTAATGATATTGAGAATGGATTTTTATGTTCTCAATTTGGTAGTGAAGGACTAGTTTGAAACAAATGGGCTATATGTGGTGTGTGAATGAGGATCAGTGAATCCTAATCCTAATGTTTCAAAGGCATTAAACTATAAATTGGTTGTGCAAACAAGAATTGGATATGTTTATAATGTGGGTTTTTAGGTGGAAACAGGGGGAGGGGTACTTCATCTAGCATAAACCGTTGTACTAAATAAGGATAGGTGAAGGTATTGACCAGGTTCAATCATAGTAGTTCTTCCCAATATATTACCCTCTCTAACCACTTTGGAGACATGGATGCTTCATGCCTGGTTATAAAATATCCATTCGAATTGATCATGTACATTCCTTTACAATAGAAAGATAATGTGATCTATAGTCAAAACTCTATTGATATTTTTGATGGAATGCAACTTATAGGACTTCACATTATAAGAAAAAATAAGGTATTAAAGGGTAAATGAGATATAGGGGTTGTATTGTGGTTAATGGAAATAAGGATAATGGGTATAACGATTACACCAAGATTCCTAAGCTGATGGAAACAAGATCAATTAGAAGGGCCAAGAAGGTGGGATTTGATCCAACATTTCAAGACCAAGAACAAAGAAAAGGCTCAAACCAAATAAGTGGAAAGGTAAAGGTCATGTGTGGAGACAATAAGTATCAAGGGATATATGGTGCACCAGGAAAGGATAATTGTAGTAACGAGAAATACCTTGAGATAATTCTTCATTCTAATGAATAAATACCAAAATAGACTTTCTAGATTAATGCACTATAAGATGGTATGAAAAAATATTATAATGAGATAACCCAATTTATGTTAATAAGGACCAAAAGTCCTAGATCAATCAACAAGATCAAATTTTGGCATGGAAATTCAATGAGATAAATAAGAACTCGGAGGATTAAATCCACAATCAGGACTAGATGGCCAACAATTTTGAATATTGAATCAAGGGGGATCTAAATATGAAGTTTAAAGAACTAAAATGGTGGGATATATCAGGTAAGAGATTCTAACAATATTAGACTGAATAAGATGTTTTTTTGATTTCTTACTTTGTTCATTGATCATTGATGTTGAACTTGAGTGGTTTCCCACTTTTTCCATAAAAGTTATTTCAAAATAAAAATTTAATTTTTAGTCAAATAAAAATTCCATTTCCATGAATAAAACTTATAAAATTTTCACCATAAGTGTTCTTAAAATATCCTACATATTTTATCATATAAGACTCCAAAAATTATATCATTAACATATTTTATCTCTATAAACCAGATTTTATTTTAATTCATTATGTAGTGATTTTTAGGAATACCTACTATATAAAAATAGAGTTTAATTAGGAATTTTTCTAATCTATAGTACCATTACCCGGGTGCCTACATGAGGCCATAAGGGGCCCCCTTTAAGAGAAACAAATTTATTTCATTTTTAACAATGATAGACCAATCTAGTTTATCAATTTATACATACTTTTCATTGATAAAATTTACAATGGATAATTTGATATCAATTCGATATATTTTTAGTGCCATTTGAATTTATATGGATATAGATAATTAAATATTATCAATTCATGGAATGAGTACACACATATCATCAACATAAATTACTTCAATTTGGTAATTTAGTTTGAAAAAAATCCATGTTTTTTTTTCTGAATCACCATTCCATATATACATAATTTATCTTGGAACACCAACTTGGTTCTGATAAAATTCTTGTTGCATACCCTTGAAACTATTTTTGATGAAGTTTTTCTTTATTTGGTCAATATACGTATTCAATTATTTTTCCCAATTAATATTATTTTTATCTGCTTTAATGTATTTGGGTTCTTTAAAAGATAAACAATATACCTGCTATCGAGAATTCTTTATTATTATTTATATTGGGTCTATCCTATCTTCTATAATATTTTTTCCATGAATTATGCTATTATAATTTGTCTTTGTCATGCTACCAAAATTTAGGGGGTTTCCATATTCTCCGAGTCTTCATTAGAGTTCCCTTAATTTCGTTTACCTTGAAAAAAATATGAACTTCTTTATCACTCAAATATTTTGTGACTTGGTAGTTTTCATGAGAAATATTCCCATGTATTGTTGTCATATGACCATATTCATCCTCCACAACACCATTCAAATCAATAATTTGATTTTATATATTATAATGATTTTTTCATTAATTAATAACTTCGAAATATGCCATTATCTCCCTAGTAGTAATAAAATCTATATTTTTTATTATTCAAAATAATTCATTTCATTATAAACTATCAGTTATTTTATTGATTAGTTTTCTTTCTATACTATATTTCATATCAATTTCTCACTACATTTTCATATAATAATACAATATTGGGTATGAAAACTTCTAAAATAACCAATTCATTCCAATTTCTATATATAATATTATAGTGACACAAGATTTTTTATAAATTGATATTACATATTCTTATTTGAATATTTAATACATTATAGAAACACATTCTTGAGGAAAATAATAGTTTTGTGTCTCTAGATACTAGGCACAAAATAATATAATTTAACGAATTATATTTAACTTATCACATAAATATCTTCCCCATTAGTACTCTTCACAATCATACAGTACATAAAACCTTTCCTCAAAATTTGTGGAAAGGAAACATAATAATGTGTGATATCATATTATTAATTGGAGTAAACAAGGGAGATATATATATATAATACAAACATATATAAATGAAATCCAGAGTGTAAAAAATTAAAACCATATTGTTCATATCAATTATCAAAATATTGATTAATGGAATAAATATTACCAATTCCTAAGACATGAATCATAATGGAATAAAAAAACATTTCCATTAGAAACTAAAATTGACATAAGACACAACTTTTTTCATACAAATAAAAAAATAAAATCATTTCCATAGTTGTTAAGGATCACTTACAAGGATATCATAGTGAAATGGGTTCACTCCCCTACTGTAATATTAGTCATGGTTTACTCCCAGTAGGATTATAGTAGATAATGTACCTTAATGAAGTGGGTTTTATTGATATTCTATCCTTATCTATCTAATGAGATATAAATATTTACCCAATGAATTGGAGGAGATATAGGTCCCACCCATCAAATAATTAAAATTATACAGATGTGTTCCATGAGATCATAAAACATTCATCATATAATAACCCATGAAATGAAATGAGTTTTATATAAATCTCATTATATCAATACCTATGGAGAATAGATAGGATCCATAACCATTTAATCATTTCATAATAGCATAACCTATAAAAAAAGATGTTGGTTTCATAATAATTATATTGTAGTATAATGTTTGAAAAAATAAGTGGGTTTTATAAACATTATGTCATCATAAAATAAACTATATATAGAAATAATAATAATGGTATCATTCTATAATATCCCCGATAAATCATATTATTTCTCAAAGGATGTCATCTTATATGGAGTATTTATTTAAAATAAATATCACTTGGAAACATTTTGAGAAAAATAATGATTCTTTCAAAATATCATTTAAAATTAAACATTATAAATTATTCTTCAAATCGTTTTTATTGAAAATTAGTTTTGATAACATATATAGGAATATTTTAAAAACATAATGGTCGTGGTGGTGGAAAATTATATTCGTCTTATTCACATTAAAATAATGATTCATTTTATATTTTCATTATATACAAGAAGGAATTGTTTAAAAAAAATATTCCATACAAAACATTATGTAAAAATAAAACATGGGTATGAAATTATTTAATAATAAAATTAAATAATGATAATATTTGTTCGGAATACATTTTTTTTCAAAACAAGGTTTTGAAATAAAAATGGTTTTTCTTAGAAAAGAAAATTTTTATTAAAAACATTTTTTCTAAACACTTTAGTACATAAAAAGAGAAAATTAAGGTAAAACATGTGTATCTTGACATAAATAGAGGATAAAAATATTATTATGTTTATTGATAGATGGATCATAATATTTTATCATTAAAGTCATACTCATCAATAATCCTAATAAATGATTTGATTGTCATAAAAAATATATACCACTTTTGTAACATTGAAACATAATCCCCATGAATAAATATCATTAAATAAAGGGTAAAAAATCACAGGAATAAATTAATTCTTGATATTCCATGTCAAATGGGATTTATATACTTCTCATAAAATATGATATGTGCATAAGATAAACATATGTCTGAAAGAACAAAAATTGATACAAAAATCCCTTACAACGTTGGTAAAATTGGAACAGTAGACCCTATATAATAGTGGTCCTAAAATTTGTTTGTAAATCCCCATAAATTTAATTATATGAAACAAAAAATACATTCATGGAAAGAATATACACAACATAAAATAAACGTGGTATGAATGTGGTATGTGTCTCGAAAAAAATGAAATTGAGATGGAAATACCAAACCTTAAGTTCTGACTTCCTTTTTATGCATTCAACCCACTTTTATAATAAATATTATTTTATTATTCATTAATTAATAAAATATACTTATATATATATATATATATATCATATAACACCCTTTTACCATATTTTAGTTATTTATATTCTCTCTATTTTTTCCTCATTATTTGGGTTCACCTTGGGACTACATAGGATTTAGTAAATTTCTCAGAAAAATGACCATAAGTTCAAGGATGTGTGTTTTTTTAATTAATGGTGTCTTATTATAAATGAGTAAAATAATTTCATGTTCTCCCCAACATATGAGAACACTGATGATAATTTTTATGTTTTTAGCAAAAAATTAGAGTTTTCATAGTCTGTAGAAAAAATACATTTTGTCTAATGACATTACACACCATATATTGTCTATTGGGTGAATTATGTGATCATGGTACACAAATTAAATGGATTAAATTACTTGTAAATGTTAAATTCTGTGTAATTTTAATATTTTTATTAAAAAACGATGATTTTTTAGTTCAGTTGAGCTTCACATCATACCTAATGTGTAATGTGATTACACGCCGCGTAATCATTGAGAGTTGGGATTCTATGGTAACATGAGTATTATTTACTATTTCATTAGTTTTATCAATTCTCTCACTCTACCTATATCTCTTACTTATCAATTGTTTGAACCACTATTATTTATGGATTGATTCATTAGAAATTGATCATAATGGTTGTGTACAGAGTTTCTAAAGGTGTTAAATCCTTTATATTTCTTCATTAACTATGATCATGGTAACACCATTGTGTTTCATTATTATATCCATTGATCTATGGTGGAAATTCAATTTTTTTCTTCTAGAAAAATTTTGTCATATTTCTTCAGGGGATGATCCATTTTTTGGTTTAGTGGGATGAGGGTGCATTATTGAGGTATGTTGAGTTAATTTCACTTTAAAGACCCTATTTTAAAATTGATTTGATTTTGATATGTATATATTTATTCTAGTTCCTTTGTTTTCATCATTATGTTCTTCATTTTTGCTAGATCCCATTCTGGGTGTGTTTATCTCATTTTTTAATGTAGTTGGTTTTGTCTCTTTCCTTTGTTGAATGAACAACATTACATTGGGTTTATAAATCATTTTCTAAATAAGATATAATGATTGAATGATTGATTTTTTTATGGAATTTTTTTTGATAAAGGATGGTTTTCCACTAGGTTTGGTAAATTAAAAGGGTTGTTAAAATAATTGATAAATGATTATTTGATGTGGGTTTCAATACATGGTTTTGATAAAATGGTTTCATGAAATTATTTTATGAATGGTTTTTATGAAATGTTTTTAAAAATTTATAACATGGGAATCCTTGGGTACCTAGGTGGAAGGTGTAGTAAAATGACTCTTCCACTATAGGGGGGTCATTAAGTGGGTGTTCTTCTTCTCCCAAGGCCTTTGGTTCTAAGGAAATGTTTGTTATATTAGGGGGTTCAATTTCAGGGGTGTTTTTTCTCTCTTTAGATTTGAAAGATATATCTTGAGACTTGATGTGCATGATTGTCATTGTTAGGTATGAGTGTCATAGATGTCCTGACCTAGTGTGATCCTTGGCAAGATGTTACATTTACTTTGGATTATACAATTTCAGTCATACAACCAGGGATTTGATATGACATGTGATACATGATTTTTTTGATATATCTGTTTTGATATATAGTTATGAAATTCTTTGAAACTAATTTTTATATTGTATTTTGAAATTTGGAAAAAGAGTAAATTAAAATTTTCCCATGATTTTTATGTAAAATTTTAAAATTAATTATCATTACTTTTATTCTAAAAGGTTTATCATGCATGCATTATTTTATAGAGACTTTTTATGGAACTCTTGGGAGGGATCATGCTAAGAATGTTATCTTACACTCTATTCACCACTTTGGTGGTGTATATATCATTTTTTTCATTCAATGCATGGAAATTAAGGAAACCACAGTGAGGTAGATAGGTTTTATATCATCTCGTTTGGATAGATGATGGTGATATGTTGGGAGCATTCACAATATATCACCAAGAGACTATTAGAGTGACTGTTTTCTTTTTCCTTACTTTATAGTTAGAATTTTCCATTTGAGATTTTCTTACAAAAGTTTCATTAGTAAAATTTACTCTATATATTCTAGGTTATGGAATATAGGAATCTATTCAACTATATTGTTATTTTATATTTATATGTATTCAATTATTATTCACTATTATGGTTGATATCATTCCCTTTGGTTGTTGTTAGATGACCAATTATTAGTCGTCATCCTATTAGGATCAGAAATTAACTTCATGTATGTGTGAAATTTGGGATGGGGTCCCATTTGAGAGGATATTCAGGTTGGGTTTGTTAATGATTGGTCTTAGAGGTGGTATGTACTCAAGATTCCTTTTTTTGGGGTTTTTAGAAGATGGGAGATAATATTGTCGGAACATGAGAGGTAGGTTGCGATGAGTTCTATTTATACTCTTTATGTGGTGAGACTCATGTTACCATGGAATTTTTATGCGTATCTTTGATTTTTAGTTCCTGAACTTAATTTCAATTTTAGTTATGGATTTCAGATATGAATCGAGTTTAATAAATTTTTTAGCATTTATTCTATTTTAGTGTGTAGTAGTATACATCTAATATGTTTTCTTTGTGTTTCATATGAGGGTGTAGTTGATTATCATGAATAGAAGCTGCCCCTAGATCACAATTTTCTCAAGGAAATCATGTAGGATGTTTTTTATGTTGACTAGAATGTAACTCATGTTAATAATTCTATTGTTGTAGTATATCTATGAGATTTAGGTGACATAGTTCTACCACTTGAATTATTACATGGTAGGATATCATCCGTTAATGGTATGAATGAACCTCACTATGTGGAGGATTGGCTTGAAAATATTTTCCAATACCTCAACATCTTGGAAACACATGAGAGTATCAAGTAGAGGTGAAAAACATTCAAACATGAGGGTCCCAGCATGTGATGGTGTTATTCTATGGTATAGTCTGAAAGCTACATGGGATTGTATAGGAATGGTTTTAAGACTCTCTTCTTCTTTTAGTTTTTTCTATTTTCACTGATGATGGATATGTCTCTGGAGTTCATCTCGTTATAAAGGGGATGGAATTTGGTGTTGTTGTAAAAAAATTGGTTTTCTGAGTAGGTTCATTTAGTAACACATGATATAAATAATGGACATCATAAATATGATAAGTTCTTATAGGGTTTATGACTAAATATAATAACGTATGTATTTATGATGAAGCTTTTAACATATGTGAATAAGTTAGGTAACGATATGATGGAATTAATGAACCTGGAATAAAAAGTTAGATATTCTTCTCCATATCTCCCACATAGTGGTAGATTCAATGGCATTCTTGAGAAAGTAGAAAAGTAAGAAGATCATTATACGAGTAGTGGAGGTGGTTCTAAGTGGTAGGACACCTCAAGACTTTCAGGAACTACTGGTTGTGTTCCCCTAACTTGTTATCTTTGTGGAAAGGGATGACACACAATGGTGAGTTTGAAGAATTAATAAATTCAAGGATTAATTCATAGTCTTCATAAGTTAAGAACCTTTACATGGTTGATGAGTTTCCAAAAGCGGTAAAAATGAGTCCTATGATATTGAGAGGTACCATCTTTATGGCATCATCAGTAGTGATTTATTTATTTGATACTAGTTGTTTCCATTTGAATATAAATGTTAGTTATTTTGATATTCTTCACCTTCCAATGTAACTTATATCCTTTTTTATAGAGTTAAAGACACTTATTAGGAAGAGAAAAGAGTAGGGGTTTTGATGTCCTTCTTGTGAGGTATCGATAGATAATGTGAAGTTGGTATGATATTTTCCTATTCATGATCATGATTTTTTTGACATCATCATCAGGATGTATTTCCTTATTTATTATCATCCAGAGGATGATTGTTATCATCAACATTTCTCATTTATTATGGCTTATCGTAGCTCATGGGAGTTTCATGGGAAGCGGGATTTGAGGTCTGTTAATGTAGGACCTTTCCACGCATAGATTAAGATTATTTAATATGATATATTTGTTCTTCTTAATAAAATATCCTTTTTTTGTCTTCCCTCTATTGTTTTTGGATTTCCTGATGTCTTCCCAAATTATTTGTATATGGTTCCTTTAGAGAGGATGGTAGAGTTTATGATTGTATTGGTACCGAATACATATTAGATTTGGATACCTTATTATCATATAGAATTGGTGTAGTTTTAGGAGATCATGATTGAGTTGGATGATCTTATATAAAAGCGTTTTCGTCACCATAGTTCTTCCCATTGAGATTTCTTAGTTCTTTTTTAAAAGAATTTAGATATTTCACGCCAATTTTGTGAGGATTATTTTATGTTGAACATAGTAATGTTTAATAAAATGCATTATTGTCTTCATGTGGATGCTTTTTGGATCATTTTAAAATGGAAAAGTGGTTTCAAAAGATCAATCTTTGATTGGGTTATTATTAGTTCAGAGTTTGGGAGTTAGATATGCCAAAGAAAACTTTCAAGAGCAGGTATGGCCATTTTGAATATCTTGTGATTTTTTGGTCTAAATAATTCCCAATTCATATATATGGATTGGATGAGATGGATATTCCTTTAAAATCTCTATAATTTCGGGTTTGTCTTTATAGATGATATTTTGGATTATTCAAGATCTGAGCAAGACCACAAGAACCATATAGGTTTTTTTTCAAATCCCTAAGAGTAACAATATTTATGGAAATTTTAGAACATGATTTCTTTATTAAATATGTGATTTTTTATTCCATATGATTGATGATAATGGATTAAAAATTGATCATAAGAATTATAAAGTAGTTTTATAATGGGAAGAACCACAACATGACTTTGAGACTTAGTGTTTCCTTGTTCTTTATAGACCCTATCAATGGTTCATTAAAGATTTATTAAAGATGGTATCACCTTTTAATAATATTATATGTAATGTGTGAAATTTATATAAGATGAGATGTGATAGTAATATTTCTTTGAGTTGAAAAAACATATAAAATAGGCTTCTATTCTTTTATTTTCTAAGCCTCATACCATGTATGTAGTTCCTTATGATATTATAGAAACTAGTTTTGGATGTGTGATCATGTTTTATGATCATGTGGTAGATTATGAATATACCAAGATTCAAATATAAGATATTAATTACAACACTCATGAAATAGAGCTTTCAATACTTATACACGTTCTTAACTATTTGAGGACCTATCTTTTTGTTGAAAGTATCATAGTATTATAACCACAACAGTTTAAGCTATACCATTTCTCAAAAATAAATGAATATCATATAGATGTTGTGGGTGAAATACCTTAATTTTTTTGACATCAAATCTCCTAAAACTAATGGAGGAGGAATTTCATTGAAGATTCTCTTATTTGGAATGTTTAACCACATTATATTTTGGAAATGAAGGAAAAACAGAACCTTATGGGTCTCCTTTATCAGTAGAATTTTACCCTCAAGAGGATTTTTATGTTATGGTTATAAATAGTGTTTAGTTATCATCCCCCCTTGAGTCTATTCTATAGGATCAGATAATGGGTAATGAATTATTAGTAATTTTAGAAACCATATGTGGTGCGGAGACCATCTTTGGTTGCTCTCTCCCTTTAAATGGGATTCTCCACAATGGGGATCAGTTTTTTAACCCAACATCTATGAGTGTATCAGTTTTTTTATTATCATTTTTCTCATGATACATTCATTAAGAAGCTAGAAAAGATATATTATGAAATGATATAGGGATTATATTGGTCGAGTATGAATTGTGACATTTAAAATCATGTGTCCCTCTATTACACCTTTCATTAGTTAATTCATAGCATCTGAAACATTTCAGTATTCTTTTTCATCTTCTGGTGATAGTTATAAAATGGTACAGGGGATCAATGGAATTTGATGTTGGATTACCATGGACTCATCGAAGAAAGAATGCAATCTAAGTGGTGACTGATTGGAGAAAAAATCCATCTCACTTCATTATGATCAGAGACACCAAAAGTTTTGAAGATATAAGTAAGATGTATTTGTAGGAGATGGTGATGATACCTAGGTTTCTTCTAAAATTTTAGTAGATAAGTATCCTAGGTTTACATTGAGGTTATAGAGGAGTCTCTCAGAGGTTATTTGAACTTATAACATGTTGAGAAAATCTTTTCATCCATAGACATACGGTCAGATGAATCATTCTATTCAGGTTCTCGAAGAAATGCAATGTGCTAGTGTCGTGGATTTTAGTGGACCTTGGTATATCCATCTTGGAATAGATGAATTTGAATAAAATAAAATTGTTTAGTCACAAATTAATATTTATCCCTTTCGGATATGTATGCTCACCCATGCAGATAAAACCTATATTGTGTAGAGGTTGGGTAAGATTCATTGGAGGGATAGAGTTTAGTTTAAGAGATGTCAGTGAGGATTCTGGATATATGTCAATGTATGGTTATAGATCATAATAGGATGAAATATGAAGTTTATTATTGATGTATTCCTTTGGAGTTTTATATAGGTGATAAAGTTTTCATAAATGTTTCTCCTCAGTGGGGTACCCATTGGCTTGGAAAATAAGGAAAGATGGTTCTAAGATATGGTGGAAAATTTGATGTCACTTTGATGCTTGGAAAATTTTCTTATATATTGGAATTACTGGATAAGTTGACAGAAATTCATGATGTTTTAAACAGTTCATTTCCTAAGAAATATCATCCTAATCTTTTTGAAGTTCTGTATTGGGAAAATATTTATTTACAACTAGATGTTTAAATTATGGGGTAGCCAATATCAATCATTTAATGTCAAGTGAAATTATTGTGTGAGAAGTATATTTCATTATTTAGACTTTTAGGGAGGCACATACCAGACTCTGATGAGACATGGGAGTGTGAGTCAGTGATGATTAATCAGTGACCACAACTCTTTACTATACTTCATTCATCCACATGAAATCTCGAGGATATAAATTCTTATGGTATGGAGTTTTGAAGATCCATTTACCATATTTAATGTGTTTTCCTTCTCTATAATTGCTTTCCTCTTTATTTTGTTGCTTTATAGGACTCCTGTGGGTGTAGTTCATTTACTAAGGCTAATAAACTAATGTTCATGGATGTATGTTTTTTAATTATTAGAGTCTAGGTAAAAACATGTAATGGAATTGTAGGTTCTCCCGCTGTTTGAAGAATGAAAAAAGGTGGTTCTAGTGTTTTTTTGGTGAAAAATAGACTTCTTGAAATATGTAAGAAAAATAAACACCATGGAATGGGATTACATGCCATTTAATATCCACTAGGAAGATTCCAAGATCTTGGTATAGAGTGTGAAATCAGTACATACCTTCTAAAATAAACATTTCATTCAATGGTAAAAATTTAGTTTTTATAAAAAAATCCAATGGGTTTATTAACACACTTGATCTTCATGGATTAAATGACTTTTAATGGGATTACATGCCTTTTAGCTGTCAATATTTAGGATTTTTGGGTTTATAATGGATAATTTATTATTTCATTCATTGTATCCCATCTACCTATTGACCTAGAGCTATTTCCTAGAAATTTTGGGAACATGAATTCATTTTGGAGCAATGTTTTTCAGTGATCTTTCAGTTGGTTTTTATATAGAATTTATCTTTGCAAGTAATCCTTTCTCTTTATTCATTTCCTTTGATAGTGGTGGCTATATTAAATTTTATTATAAAATTCATTGATCCATGGTTGTAATTCCCTTGTTTTATTCTTGATCCGTTCTGTGATCCGGTTATGGGGGCCGATCCTTTGTTGGTTATGGTGTCATGGGTGTACAGTCTTGAGGTATTTTTTAGTATTTCCTCTTATATGGCACTTTTTTTCCAATTGAATAAATTATGTTATGTTTATCCTAATTATTTTTCCTGCATTATTGACATTGTGATCATCCTTTTTGGTGGATCCATTTTTGGGTGTGTGTGCCCTGTGTTTTATGGTATGTGGTTTTATCGCTTTCCTGTGTTAGATGAACCACATTGATTTCGTTTTTATAATTTTTTAGAAAAATTAAATGGATTAATTTATGATTTTATTTGTGTGCATGTAAATTGGTTTTTTAATTAAAAATGATTTTTCCCTATTTTGGTAAAATAAAATGGTTTTTCTAAGAATTGTGAAATGATTCATCAAAATGGTTTTCAAAGATTTTTTTAATAAAATGGTTAGTTGAAATTTATTGTTGATTTTTTTTTTAAATATATCACATGGGAATTATTGGATGCATGGGACAAATATGTATTAATATCATTATCCACTTTCCAGGGGGATTTTATGGGGTGTTCCTCTGCTCCCTAGTCTGATTGTTATATGGACATAGTAGACCTATTTGAGGGTTCATATTATAGGGTGTTCCAATACTCTCAAGGTTTATTTCATATATCTAGAAACATAATGAGATAAATTTTCTATGTTAGGTATGAATATCCTAACTATCCTAACCTAGTGTGATCCTTGACATGGTATTTCACAAGGATTGGATTATACTATTTTGGTTTTACTACCTTTAATTTATATGATATGTGATACATTATTATTATTTTTTTTGAAATATTTACATTGATATATGGATATGAAATAGTATTAAATTGATTTTAATGTTCTAATTGGAAGTTAGGGGAAATTGGATATGAATTTTTTTTGATATTCTTGATATAAAACTCTTAATATGTTTATCATTCCTTATTTTCATAAATTTGATCATGAAAAGATTATTTTAAGTAGACCTATTATGGAATAAATAGGTGGGATCCTAATGAGTTGTTTACCTCACAATATGTCCACCCTTTTGGTGACTTATAGTCCTTGGTATGTCATTCAATGCAAGGAAATTAAAGGAGTAATTTTCAAATGGAATGGTTTTCTACTAGCTAGGAATGGATAGCTGGTAGTGTTATGTTGAGATTTTTTACACTCTATCACATGGAGTCTTTTAGTGTCACTTCTTAGTTATGTAATCCATTGTAGTTGGACTTTTTCCATGAAGATTGTTTTTATAACTTTCAATTGTATAATTTACACTTTCTTATTTTAGTTATGGAAAAAAGGAATATCTTACACTATTTATTTTTATTATATGTTTGTGTATTCCATTTTGGTGCTTCAGTTTGGTAAAAACCATTCCCCATGTCTTTTTTTTGATGCCATGCTACTAGTCGACAACCCATGGGGGTTGAGAATGCCCTTCAGGTATGTTGCAATTATGGGAGGGTTCTAATTCGAGAGGGTATATGGATTGATATTTTCACATACTATACCATATAATATTTATTTATTTCCTTTTATTACCCATTTATTTATAATCCCAAGTTAATTTCATGTTTTAGGTAATAACTGCTCTATTTTTCATAAATGTTATAATTTTTTATTTTCATTCATATTACATTGATAATGGTTATATTATCTATAGATAAATTATCATGAGATAATTTTCACATTTATACATCAACTATACTCACTAGAATAATCATGAATGTTTTTACAAATGAAGTATGTTACAATCATATATAAGGTAGGTCATAAGTACACATGAGTAAAATTTCCATTTTCAATGAACTTTTTTATAAGGGGATGAGTAATATATTTTATTTATATAATGATCGTAATATAATAAATACAATATTATTTATTTATTCAAATATTCAATGGTGTTTGGTGGTTATCAGAGAGTTTCATAGCTTTGTGGAAGCTATCATCCTCGCGTACAAAAAATGACGTTATGATCTATGGGTGAGTAGAAAGGTTAGCTGGAAATTGATATATTATCTATTAATAATGATAAATATGTCATTAATATAATAAATATTACATTTATATCACTTATATATATCTTTATTATCTTCCATGTAAAGAGTACCTAAAAATTTATTCACATTTCTTGTCGAGGGGGTAGTCCACCGTACACACGACCAATATTATTATATCCCATATGGAATGGAATGTAAAACTTGATATATGATATAATGGATTATAAGATATAATTATGTTATAAATATTATATATATTCTTTAGGATCCATCATCATACCAAACTGTAAAAGGTGGTAATGGAAAAATGAATGACATTGGTTTGTGATGCAGTAGTCTGCTATACAAATGAATGATTATTTCACAACCCATTTGATGGAAGTGGGGATAGATGTAGTTCATGACCTAATATTATAAAAATTTAAGTTTATGGATGAATAATAGTTATAATATGAGCATGTTTAATAATAATTTTAGGTGGTGGAGGAATAAATAAAATAAAAACACACATTGAATAACATACCTCTTCATCAGGTAACCTTCATATGATTTCACTCGAAGCATTTTATAAGTGAGGTGAGTGGCACAATTAAATGTTTTTGAAAAAAAATGTGAACCCATGTTTTTATCATCTCTAAATTCTTGAAAATAGAATATTATAGGTTATTAAACATTATTGTATTAAAACTTGGGCATAAAATATACTTTATGCATGTTTTTAGGTCATTTCAATCCTTAACTTGTTAGTTTAGCCCCTATAAAACCCATGTTTATCTTCATCATTGTAATTAATTTCTCTATCTTTATAATTCTAACCTGTAAAAAACTTAGTTAAAAATATAAGACAATATAAATTATCATGTCTAAATATATTGAATCTATATTTCCAAATTTAATTTTTTGAATTGGAAATATTAAATTTAATATTTAATTCTGCATAACAGATGAGAAAAATATGTTTCAAAAAGAAAAATTTAAAAAGATTATAATTTCTATATATCAAATTTCAACATATAAATTTTATTCAAATGAAAAAAAAATTATTAATAGATATATAACTGAACTAATTTTACATTAAAATCAAATTAAAACATAATTTAAATTAATAAATAATTTAAATGATAAGGATCTATTCAATTAAAATTAATTGTTTTTTACTTTTCATATTAAATTTAATATTTGAAGATAATTATAGAAATTTTTCCTATTATAATTTTGATATTATTATTTCCAAAAATTAATTTAATTTTTTTGAAATATATTTTTGAAAATTTTTGAAAAATAGTTTTAAAATAATTAGACAAAAATTTAACAAGACTAATTTTTAGAAAAATATATTTTTATGAATAAAATTGTATTCATTCTTGTAAAATTTCCAAGAAAAACTCATACGATGAATTTTAAATAGTTTTTAATATATTCATTAAAAAAATTATTAGAATAATTTCGGAAAATTCTTTTGTTTAATTGATTGAGGTAAATTTTACTTGTGTTCATAAAAATTATATTTCATAAAAATATTTATTTTATTTTTAAATGAGTCTTATTTTAATTTATAATTCCTTAGTCATTGAAAAATTCATTTTATATACACCTTTAAAATATATATTTTCATAGTTTATTTAATTTTATTCATAATTTCCCTTTTAATGTCTGGGCGATAACTGTCATATTAGATAATAATATTTTCTTAATATGTCATTTTTTGTTAAAACTTAGGGATGCGTTCAATGATATCATAAGTAAGGGTTATGAGTAATGAATGAAAAAATTTATATTTCATTTAATTGATATATTTAAAATATTAAATTTAATTGAAAAAAATATTTAAAATAACCTGAGTGCATGAAAAATAAATTTTTTGAATCAATATAGTTTGATCCATTAGGTAATTATAAAATTTCTTCTTTCCACAACACAATTTTTTGTGAATATTGTGAATGTTTATTCCTGTTATTTAATTCTATGTTTTTCTAAATATTTCTAAATTTCATGATTTTTTAAATCAATCCTACTATTTATTGAAAACTTTTGGATCTTCACAACACGTATAACTTCATATCTCTTCTGATATAGAGAGATACATCTGTATACCACATTATTGTGTGTGATGGTTATAATCCATAACATTATTTCAATAGTCACTAATAAATATCACACAATTACTTATTTCTATTTATTTCAATGAGAGAAATTGTCCCACAAACACCCATGTGAATAATCTCAAAAAACATTCTTCTATAATCTAACTGGAACTATAAAACATTACGATAAAACTCCCCTATTAAGATGAATCGGACATGAACATGTTATCATATGTGGCATGATGACTAGAGAGAGAATTATTTCTCATTACAAACCTCTCAAGAAATTTTTTTCTCAAATTTCGATGACATTTATTCCATAACCTATTCAATTATTCTATAAACCAAATAAAAAAATTTCCCCCTCATTAATTTATTGATTTCTCTTAGTTATTTTACCATGAGAATGGTTGAAAAATATTTGGATTTTATTTTATATGAATTTTGAATGTATATCACATCATATATTTGGTCACATAATTTGATGACCTTGAGAAGGTAATTAATGAGGCCATCAACTAAGATAATGTTAGTTCACAAAATATTTTCCTCCATTATTGGTTTTCTTTGATCCAATAATATCAAGACCTTTTTTGATCCTAAATTGAATTTTAACAAATTTAATGTACTTGAATTTCATAATTTGGCCTTTATTTCTAATCATATGTGATTCTCATCCACTATCCATAATTCATGAACAAGAATTATCTATTTCTATCAATGAAATTATGTAACATTATAATTCATTGAGAATTCTCTGATCACCTATATTTGTGATGAGTATGACTCCCCTATAGATTTATTCTCAGTCTCTTTATGTTATTGAAAAATAAAAAATATATTCTGAGTCTATGTAATTTTTTCTTAAGATTATATCCATTGATTTCTTCTACTTCAAGTCATTATAGATGACATTTTTTACATTATTGAAGCTCAATAAATTTACTTTTTCCCATATCCTTCACTAAAAAATGAATATAATTTAAACTCAAATTATTGAATATAATTTTAGAGTTCATATTTGGAAAAATAATAGTCTTGGAAGTAAATTCAATAAAGATAATGCACATATTATGCATTTATAATATTTCCACTGAAAAATAATATTACTATTTATTCACATGAATTTGTCTTGCTCACATGGTTATATTCCTTTTTAGGACAACAAAGATTAACCTTGTTTTAGTTATTTGGTGCTTAAGTATTTGAAACAATAACCAATTAGTATCTATTTTTTAACCACTAAACTTTAAGAATATACATCCCTAACTCCTTAGGAATTCTATTGTCTTGAGTTTATGATGATGCTGGTGTATTTCATGTTATCATTTTAGGAGACATATAATAATTATTGTTCTTCAAAATACTAATTTTAATTACTGAATTATTCCTTTATCTCTTTGATTCTCAAAACTAAATCCTTGATAATTTTATCCAAACCATCAACGATTCGATTTTTTTCTACAATTTGAAGAATTATATCAAGTTCCTTCCTTAGATATTTGAAAAATCCAAATCTAATTTATACTATTTCATGCATTAAATCTATTTTATCTTCTTCTTGTTTTTTTACGTAGAAACTCTAATCATGCACCACTGAATTATACTTTTTGGTTATTTTTATCAATAAATAATTGTCATGAAATTTTTTATCAATTTATTCCTACATATCAACCCTTACAAAAACACCTTCATTATAATTTTCATTGTTATAATATCATGGATTATTTTCAATATCCATAAACACACCATCTTCATTATCATTTTTAACTTATTCTATTTATAATTCTCTAAAACTATATTCTTTTTTATGAATAAAATTTCTTCTTTTCATGGACACATATTAAGTATTATGTGAACCATATCATTTATCTACTTGAGATGTTTATCTTCATATCACCTAACTTTTTATAAATAGAATAAACTAATTACATCACCTTATCAACTTAATCATCTTCTGAGTACTCTATGATTGGGATCTTCTTCATGGAATTAAATTGCACATCGTAATTTTTTTCCTTAATTATTGATTCGTTTTCTTCATTTCAAATATTTTATCATAATATAGTTCTATTGAATCTATCAAGAGATATCTATTTTGGATTGTTGTATCTTAAAACTACCACTTTTTATGAACTGAGGACTGATACATTTCAATATTATTTTCATAATCATTTCTTCATTGTTATCCACACTGATACCTCACATATTATCAACAAAAATAATTAGAATATTGAAGAATTAATAAATCATTTAACTTGAACTGACTCTCAAATATTCATACTTTTTCCAAAAACATGTAGCTTGTCCTGCTGATCATTTGAAACAACATCATATATATTAAAGAAATTTTTCCATATAACATGAGAGTTTTTTATAAGAATTAACATTGTGATGATTTTATTAGAAAGATAAATTCTTATAGAATTGATGGATTTTTCATCTGGGACCTGCTCATGAAGAACACTATGTATCAAGGAAACACTATAAATATTTGTTGGTATTCAATATATGGCCATAGTATAAACATTTATTCCAATGGATCTGAAATAATTTATCATAAATCCTTTCCATATCATTAAATTACTTTACTAAAATATGGGGACTGGATTATGGTTGAAGATCATACCCATACAAAAAATATTTAAAAAGAATAAATAACCCTCTATTGCTAGTTTTTAGAATCATATAGATTATAACAACTTGAGGGTGTGTGAATTAGGGTATAAGATATTATTTCGTATATAAGGATATTATTCTCTCACATTACAGAAGATTTGTATTTCTCTTATCCATTCCCCACAATGAGCAGTGAGAGTTGTAAAATTATTTGCTATGTCTAATGAGAATCCATTATAATGATATTATGCACCAAATTTACTAAAATATAAGATGATTAATGTTCTAAATTTGGAGTGGTCCTAGAGACCCTTTTGGATAACTACCACAAATATTATGAATGCTAACAAATCCCCATTAATTATTAAATCACTACTCCCTTATTTAAAAATTCTTTTTCACAAAAAGAACGATATGAACAAAAACCAATAATTTTGTTTCTCTTTATCAAAAAATTATTGATTTCCATCAAGGAAGAAACCCCTACAATAGAAAATTTAGGGATGAAAACATTACATATGAGATCTATAATAACAAAAGTATAGTTACAATATGCCTCGATATGATGATAGTTTTATTTATTTTCATATTTAGTTGTTTCACAACACTATTCTCCAATTTTAAAATCACTTTATTAGCTATGATAAATCCTTATAACTCCCGGATCATGTAAAATTTCCCTGGTGTTAATTAGAGGAATCATTCCCCATTAATTTTGAAATAAATTTTGTTGATTTCCAACTATTACCCCAGACACAAAACAATTATGAGTATGAGAACATCCTTTTGGCGGCATGGTATGAGAAGTTATGGTGTAATACCTAGAATTTTTATCTTTTTTAGTGTGTCCATAATTTACATGTAACATTCGGGATTCCCTAAATTAATTATATTACATTTTTAATACCACAATGATATAGAGTCATGTCGTTAACTATATCACCTTATAACATAGAAATATCTAATATTTAAAACCTTTTCTTAAAAACCTTTATAATGTACCATGAAGTATTATTAAACTTTTTTGATATGGTGAGATCAATATTTCCATGAAATAATCACTTGTTTGATATAAAATCCTAAAACATTTCTTCAACATTTTTTAGAAACTCTACATTAGAGGGAATGGATGTGACATGGATACCCAAAAATTGTAGTGTCACACCAATCCACATTCTATGGATCTATGTCCTTGAATACCTCACCAATACATAGAAATATATCACACAACCTTCTTGTGGAATTTCCAAATCAGCCATTTTATGGTAACCTCCAAATTTCTGGAGTCACTTAAATCTGTCTTTTGTGACCCTAATCCATGTTGACCATAACTATAGCATAACCGATTAGAAATGATTACTGAATTAGACATTCCTCTATAAATCTTATATTTTAAAAGTAAACTAATACCATGAACTTTAAGAAGAAAGTAATGAATCCATATACCATCCTCCTCAATGGTTCCTACATGTACTTTGGACCAATATATTCACTTTGATGAACCTATTGTGTGGACCAGTTCATCGTTTGTAAGTGACCAGTTAGTGTATTTTTATCACTGAGAGGGGGAGGTGGTGAATCCATGATACTTTCTATTTTATTTTTCCTTTCAATTCAAAAAACCTTCGCATCTTGTTAAAGATTCAATTCCCTACTAAAAATAAAACAAACCTAAATCCACAAGAACACGGGTATTTACAAGGTGAACTATTCAACATGAATAGTTATGTCCATGGTATGGTTTGGAGACAATCCAAAACCATAAAATCCACTAGATAGAAATACCAAGATTATAATGTGTAGGACATCACATTTCACTCATATATAGATTTTAATAAAATCCAAAATTGCATGTGAACCCACTTAGAACAAATAGGGTAATTAAAATGTTGGTGTAACAACTTATGTTACATGTGATTATTTTTCAAATTAACAGATGCTTTCAATTGAAATTTTTTACCTTAAAGAAAGTTAAGAACCTCCTATGATTTTTTGTAAAAAATATAGTCCAATGTTTTTGGGCCCAATATTCCTAGTCTGATTTTCATTCTAGATACAATAGTAATGATTCAACGCCACTTCAATTAATGAGTACAATAAACTCAGTACGACACTTCCTTAGTCTGAGAAAACTCATACTAAAATCACTAGGATGATTAATTCATCCCAATACGATGATCAATTGTAAAACAATTCACTTCTCCATCAAAATATCTTCAATAAAAGATCAGTACAAAGACTTATTCTTATTTATAAAAATACGGATCTTCTCTATATAATGTGGTGAATTGTACTCATTTATTTGGATATTACCATTTACTTTTGTCCTTTTATAGGTGACCTAAAACTAGTTTGCGTTGGAATCCAAAAAAAATTTCCACTCACCTAAATTCACCCAAATATGAATTTCTCCCAAAATCACTGAGCAATTATGACTTCATAAATGCTTCTCATTTATTATCAAAACATTAAAAATCTTCACCTATTCTTCTCTAGAATCCCATTTCAAGTTTTATTACAATTAAAATTGATGATTAATACATGGTTCTGATCATCTGTGTCTAATTGTCTAAATATGACTGTTGAATAAGATTCACAAAACAAATTTGAATCAAAATCTTATATTTGAAAGTTAAGACCCCCCTCGACAAATCATTCAACAACTTATTTTCTTTGGAAAACTCTTAACCAACTTCAAATATAAATAATCGTATTCCAGTCTTCTCTAAATACATTTAAAACACTAATTCAATGTAAATAAACTCTTGACCCACATAAAGAGATCATTTGAGATAATGTCAGCAAATCAAATAACCATTCGACTCAGCCTGATTATGAGATGCAAGGTACGATATTTCTCTTCCTGAGTCTAAATACTATGATCTGGATTTCGATCATAATTGATTATAGGTACAAAGTGTTTTTATATCATCTTATGGAATACAAGATTCTATAGTACCACCTTTTCAGTTGACACAACTTCTTCAATCACTACCTCATTTTCAATCTGCACCATTTTTCAATCAGTAGCATCTCTTTCACTCCCCATTTATTCCCACCAGCTTGCATAACAAGTTATCAATTAAACTCATGATTTATATCAAATAAACATAAGAATATAATCATCACATTTAAAACATCATAGTCATAGGTTCTCTGATTCCCCTGCAAAACAAACACTTCTTTTTTAGTATATTCAGAGTGAATCTGGTGTCCAATTACTTCTAGAAAGATGAATAATCTTTCATCTAGACCCAAATAGACTCTAATAAGAAAAAATTCTTTCAACTATATTATTCTCTTTATGAGGAATTTCACCATGAGTGTTATTTCTTTAAAAACATAAGTATGATTCTTTACAAAACAAAGGTCAGTACAATTGTTGCCAGAAACAAAGTGAAGTGATTTTATTTCTTCAAAAAAAACCTTGAAAACAAAAGGAAAAACATAAAAACTATCACAATTATATTATCATGGTCCAAACAATCTCCCCATTTGTATTTGGTTGTCAACAAAGTTTTTATAAATCACTCAACTTTGTATCCTTAAGAAATGTATTAAATATCAACAATTTTATGCCTATGTGAGCAAACTCACTTTAGGAAACAAGAATCATTGACAACTAGACCATGATATCCAAAAGTTGTGACTATAAAAATATTTTTCTTTTTTCCTATGACATATCTTCTTAATACTTCTTGGAATACAAAACAATTTATAACTTATAACTAATTCAAAAACAAGTTTTAATTGTGCACTCACAATACAATTATGAATTGATAGCTTGCCCACATCTCTCTCTTTTATGCAATAGATTTAAGAAACAATAAAATTATCCCCAATGATAATACAATAAAAAAGTAATATGAGAGAGAAAATAGAGACACATGACTTACAATTGAAGAGAAATATGTTGGAAAAACATGTTCAACCTCAATTTTTGGAATGATTCCTTCAGTAAAGGTTTTTTGAAAATGTCATCAACATGTTCAGATGTTGAAAAATACTCGAGATTCAATTCATTCTTCTCGATGTGATATTTGATGAAATTATATTTTATATCAATATGCATTAAATGAGAATGTAAAAATGATTCCTTGTTAGATTTATTATGCTTCCATTGTCACACCCCATGAGAAAGGTTAGCATCACTTCAACAAGTAAATATTTCATTTGGGTTTTCACCCACATAATCTGAGAAGTCGCTTGAGTTGCAAAAACATACTTATATTTAGTCATACTAATAGTTACTAAAGTCTATTTATTTGAATGAAAAATAATACAATTTTCCCATATAGAATACCCCAATAGATGTGGATCTTCTAGCATCAACATTTCCTACAAAATCTGTATCCAAATACCCCAACAAATCAATACTATCAATGATGTGATACCTGATTCAAAATTATGTTGTGCCTTTGATGTATCTGTGATTTTTTTTTCTAGCAATTACGTTCAATTATTATGGATAACTATACAATATTTGACACAAGGTGACAACATAAACAATGTTGGGTCCTAATTCTGTCAAATAAAATAGACTTCTAATCTTCTTTCAATACTCTTTTTGATCCAGTTATTTTCCTTCTCCATCCTTAGCCAGCTTTTTCCTTTAGAAATTGGTGTGGAAATAGGTTATGATTTTTCCATGCTAAACCTCTTAAGAATTTCCTTAGAAAATTATTCATGGGAGAAAAAGTTTATTTTTTTTTGAAATATTTGTAACTCAAGAGAGTATTTCATTTCCCCGAGCATGGACATTTCAAATACCTTCTCTATTTTGTCATCAAATAATTTCCAACTTCATTCATTATTCACAAAAAAGATAATATCATAAACACAAATGATCAAAATGAGGGAATATAACTGAATTTCTTTAATATAAAATTTTTATCCACTCTTCCTATCTTAAAATTCATATTCCTCATGAAAGTGACCAATTTTGAATACCATACAAGGACTTTTTCAATAAAAACATATAATTCTCATCATTCATAACAACAAAACAACAAGTTTGTTCAATATAAACATCCTCTTCAAGGAAACTATTATAGAATGAAGATTTAAAATCCATTTGAAAGATCTTATAGCCTCATTGTGCAGAAATAACAAGAAATATTATAATTGTTTCAAATTTGGAAACCAGAGAAAAAGTTTCATCAAAATAAATTCGTAATCTGTGAATGATATTTTCAAAAAAATAAAAATTCATTTCTTATAACTTCACATTTTTATTCATCTTGTTCTAGAAAAACCATTATGTGCCAGTGATGTTTTTGTTTTCAATCTTGGAAAAAAGTTCCCATTTATTGTTCTTTTTAATATGATCCAATTATTCATTAGTGGATTGAAACCATTTTGGATACACAAAATCTTCTTTTGGATCATTCAGTACTACATTTGAATACAATAAAGAATGAGTGATAACATTTGTTTTATTTTTGGTTTGAACCTTTTGATGTTCATAACCAATTATATTATGAGCTTCTACTGGTTTTATCAGCCTGGGATGCGACATTCAAGAATCATCTTCATCACATAAAATATCAGAGTCTACTTCTTCTTCTTGATTAGAAATAATGTTTTTTTCACATCCTTATCAAAATTTCATTATTTCGCTTAATCAAATTCCTTTTCTGCTTTATTAGGTTTTTCTTTCCTACTTATTTCAATCACTTACACATCAATAGAATCAAAAATTATTTTTATTTATTTTTTAAAGAATCTAAATCTTCTTCCTTCCAAATAATATCCAATAAAGATACCATCTTCACATTTCTACACTAATTTTCCTTAGTTTCCACCTATCTTCTTTATAACACATGGACTCCCAAAAACACTAATGTGATTTAGACTTGGATTTTTGAAATAAAATAATTAATATAGTGTCATATCTAATTTATGTCTCTATAAATAAAAGTTATAAATAAAAATAGTAGTACCCATGGATTTCCTACCAAATTAATGAGAAATACCATGTTAAAGTAACATAGTTATTCACATTTCCACCAATATTCTATTATTTCTTTCAGTAACACCATTTTGTTGAGGAGTGTATGGTGAAATATAATCATTATGAATTTCATACTTCTCAAGATAACTTTCAGATTATTCACTTAAATATTCACCACCATATTCTGTTCTCAATTTCACCACTTAATACTCACATTATTTCACATATTTTATTCTGAAACTTTTAAACATTTTCAATGCTTCTGATTTGTGTTTCATATATATAAAAAATTAATATGATTAAAATTATCAATGAAGGTGATTAAGTACTTATCTCTATTTTTGATTTATTTTTCTTTGGACCACATATATCAGAATAAATCAGCTCCAGGTGTTATCTAGAACAAATATCAAATTTCTTGTGCACAACATTCATAATATTTCATTTCTCATAGATAGTGAAATAAAATATATTCTTCTTGGAAAATAAAGAATTTAATGGACACAGTTATTATTAGATGAATTTATCATGTTTTTCTTTTGCATGTGTCCCAGTCTTTTTTTCCACAATTGATTCTCTTCCATCACATTTTTGTAAGAATAGTTTTGTATATCAGCAACCTGAAACAAGTTTCCTTTTATACATTGGCCTCTTGTAATTATATTTTAATCTTCTTAAATTTTCACAAGAAAACCCATCTTTCTTGATGATAACTTCTTTACCCTCATCACATAATTGTGAACCACTTAGATATTTTTTTCAGCCCCTCAATATATAATTATTTCTTAAATTCCATATTTTATTTTTGCATGATGAATGAACCAAAACCTTCAATTTTAAATGATTAAACATTTCCCAATGTCGTAGTGCCTTCTATAAAATATTTCACATCATTAAAAAATTACAAGTCTGTTGTCACATGTGAAGAACAACCACTATCATGTATTCAGGGTTGTTTTCCTTTTGTGGATTTCAATGTAGTTTTGACAATAAGAGAATTTGCTTCTTTATTTTCTTTCTTCACCTTTGTCTTATGATAATTAAGATTATTTTGTTGAGTTGGTAACAAAACAAAACATCCTTTTTTCAAGGTGTATAGGTTGTTCACACCTTTCAAAAATAATTTCCAGGGGCTGGAACTGATTTTAAATATTCATTCCATTCTTTTCAAACTTCTTCATCTAGGATACCTTATAAATATTATTTATTTTTAGAGATTTAATACCCCTTATACTTCTCCTTACATAACCTATTTGATAATAGTAATTTTTTTTCTTGAACCAACACATTATTTCCATATGTCCAAATCCACAACAATACAAGTAATGGCCATAGAATGAGTATTTTACTCTGTAACCTCCATAATGATTAGAATTGTGAATATGATTCTAATCCACTTTCTTTTCGTTATTTTATAATACTCCAACATTTTTTTTGAATCAGATTATTCTTATTATCTTCATCTATGTTAGAATCAAATGTATTTTAATTATTTTCAAATTTATATTATTTCATAAAATTTTTAGACTCAGGTTTCTTTGTGACTTTTGAATTCTAAATTTTGTTGTACTTGGCCATACACACCACTTTCTCAGCATTCTTTATTAAAAAAATTAAATTATTCTTCTTACCCTTTGAAGTTATATTTTGTTGAACCTTATCAAAATTATAATTCAAATAACATTCACCATCTTCAATGATAGTGTTTTAGAAGCTTGTGTTTATCAATTCATCTTCAGAAGGTATCTGTTGAAGAAGTTCCAAATCTTCTTAATTTTATTTTAGTTTCACCTCTAGATACTCAGTACGATTTTTTCTTCTTGAAGATATTTCTTTAAATCATCAATCTCTTTATAGTTATTTTCTTTCTCATCAGCAAAAGATTATTGATTTATTGTTGAAGAACATTTATCTTCTAACTTTTTTTTTCTTTTCAAACATTTTATTCTTTCTCATTCATTATTTAAATTCTTCTTTCAAATATATTTCTTGTTGAGTTTTCTTCTTTATAACTACTAATTCCATATTATTCATCATTCACTGATTATATAAAAGTATTTTTAATATCATACTCAACAAATTTTTCATATTTAGTGTCACCTCCTCCTTCTACTTCATCTTTAGATAAGAAAGTTCTTCTATTGGATTTGAAGAAATTATTTTCTTTCCCTATTGAATATAACTTTCATTTATCACCTTGTTTCTACCATGATCTTATTGGATTTATTTCTTCTTCATCACTATGCTCTTCATTATTTCTTAAAGGAAAACTGGGAGAAACTTGTCCAATACCTCAACATTAAAAACATTTAAAGGTAAGTTTTCCTTTTCATTTCCTGATACCTCTTCTAAAATTATTATAATACAAGGATAAAATATCATTGATATTTTTACAAACCTCATTTTCATAGTTTTAATAACCATATTATTCTTCAAAAATAATCTTCTACATCTTTTATTTTTTCACCGCCTTGAAAGAAAATTCTCTATAAACTTTTGTTTTTCTCTTCATAGAGTTCTCTATTATCATTTCATAAGTAATAAGAGTGATAAAAAATTCATCAAGAGAAAATATTTCAAGATCTATGTCAACAAATGAATAAAATTTTGGATTGAATTTGGTAGGTAAGATTCTCAATATCTTTTAAACAATAATAGAGTCATACATATTTTCATTAAAACATTTTATAGTACTCACAGTATCATTCACCAAGGTAAATAAATCCCCAAAATATTGTTGATCACCCATCTTTAATTATTTGTACTTAAATCTGCAGATTTGATGTTTTTCCTTCTTGGATTTTGTATTTCCTTCATATATGTTTTTCCTTTTGTATCATACACCTATTTTTGTGGAAACACCTTTCACTCGTAAGAATTACCTTTCAGAAAGTGATGAAAATATAACATTTTTGTCCCTTCCATCACTCTCTCAATTCTTCTTATCATCAGTTGTAAGAGGATATTTATCATCAATGGGTGGAAACCCAACTGTTTTAGCTTCAAGAACATCACAGTGGATAAATAAAAGATAAGGCAACATTATATCCTTCTAGATATAAGAATTATTTCCACCAAAGACTACAATTCCATTACTGTTCATAGAGTTTAAATTCTCCCCCAGCAAAGAATAAGAAAATAGAACCAATGATCTGATACAACTTGTAAGTTCCTAGTGAGTGTATTTGTTTCACTTAGTGGGGGAGGGGGTGAATCAATGATACCTTTTCTTTTATGTTCCCTATCAATTGAAACAACATTCATCTTTAGTTAAATATTTAATTCCTTACTGAAAATAAAATAAACACACATCCACATGAACATTGGTATTTACAAGGTTCACTCTTCAACATGAATTTCTACATCCTTGGTATGGTTTGGAGTCATTCTAATACCATAACAGGATTGGGTGGGAATTTGAAAAATGTTCCAGCTCACTTAAATACACCCAAATTTGAATATCTCTTAAAATCTTAGAGAAATTATGACTTCATCAATGCTTATATGTTCTTCTCAAAACATTTAAAATATTCATATCTTCATCTAAAAAATACCATTTCAATTGTTAGTATAATTATAATAAATTATTATTATATGGGTCCGATCATATGTGTCTGATTTTCTCAACCCGATCACTTAATATAATTTACAAAACTATTTTAAATCAAAATATTATGTTTGAAAGTTTAGATCCCACTTGAAAAATCATCCAAAAATCTATTTTTATCGAACAAATCTTGTCCGATTTAAAATACCAATAATCTTCTTCTCCTCTTATCTTGACCCACATTAAACACTACTTCAATGTAAATCAACTCTTGACCCACTAGAAGAGATAATTTGAGAGATAATTAGAAATTTAAAAAACTATTCAACTCATCCAAATTATGATATGAATGTTACAATATTTTACTTCATGATTTTAAATATAACCATCCCGATGACAATCCACCTAGATTATAGGAACAAAAAGTTTTTATAACATCTGATGGAATACCATATGCTATAGTAAATCGACATCACATATTCCATCGTCACCACTTCTTCAATCATAACCACCTTTTTAATCGACAACACTTTTCAATTGGTGGAATATCCTTCACTCAAACTTTCTTCCAATAATCTTGCCTCACTATTTCTTAATTGAAGACATGATTTATATGAACTAAAAATCAGCAAAGAATCATCACATTTAAAACATCGTAGTCACAGAGACACTAATTATATAGAAAAATAAACACTTCTTTCTCAGCAAATTTAGAGTTAATCAGATGTCAAATTACTTCTTGTATGATGATTTCACTTTCAGTCAGACCTGAGATGAGTCAAATTATAAAAACTCCTTTCAACTAGCTTCTTCTCATTATGATATACTTTTATTGTGAGTCTAATTTCTTTCCAAACATGAGTCTGATTCTTTTCAAAAAAAATGTTCAGTATGATTATTTCCATTAAAAAAGTAAAGTGATTACCTTTATTTAAAAAACATTCAAAAACAAAATAAAACACATAAAAAATCACCATAATAATCATCATATTCATATCATTATTCACATGCTCAAGCACGTAAATTCTTTCCTTCCTATTAGTTCCTCGTTTCCAACTATCATGATTGGTTACACTACATTGTGATGTTTCTCCCACATATTCAAGGAGTTGGTATCTTGGATACATAATTATATTGGGATTTTTTTTGTGTCACATCCATCAATGTTGAGGGGTATCATAGGGATTATGGATTAGAACATCATCTATAAATGAGCATGATGACCTTTATTCTCCACTTTTCAACACACTCAACACACAAAAACCTCTAAATGGATTTTCCCACACTTTCTAGTGATATTGAATAAAAATTGATTCACTTGATTATATCTCAAACTAAACTAAATTAAAAGTACCAGTACCCATTCAATTATTTCATACTAAATCAGCTAGTTTTACCAGTAAATTTACCTAAATCAATGAACAATTCTATTCATATTTAAATCATAATTTAGAAAATAGTTTTTCACCCAAATTAAGGAGAATAATAAAATTACTTATTATAAATAAATATTTTTTATGGAATACATCTAGTAATTTAATATAATTTTTTTTTCTATTATGTATATACAAGGAGTTAGAGTTCATCCAAAAATGGATGAGAATTAGAGTACCTACCTCAATCAAGAGATACAATTTAATATAATGTGTAATATCTTTTATAATATAGAAGATATAATTTATATATATTTAGAGGACCAAAATTTTAAAATAAGTTTATACAATTTATGGTGAAAAACTCAAGGTTTCTATTAGAATAGTGTCTAGAGACAAAACCAAGAATGATTAATCAAATTGATCGTACAAGAAGGTTGAAATCACATAACAAGTGATTCATTGAATAAATTATTTTAATCCCCACTCAAAATCAATCCATGATGGATAAAGAAGAGGGATATATGTGTGTGGGGACCTATGGTTGAAAATTTTGGAAAATGGGAGGTTTATAATATTTAATTTGAGAATAACATCCTTTTTAAATTTAATATTTTAAAATCCTTGTAAAATTAATTAAAACACAAGATACCCTAACAATATGGGACCCAAATACTATGAACATAGGACCGTATACCTATTTTTAGTCATGATTTGACCATTTATGTGACTAAATATTCAATATCCTACCTTTTTTTATTTGGATGTGTGTTGAAAGGAGGTGAGAATTTTAGAGTTCTCATGAGGTATTATGTGCACCATATGGAGGGACGAAACAAGGAGGGATATATCAAAGGTAATTTTTAATAGGGTACCAACTTGTGTAAAACATGTATGGAAACCAATATAGATATTGTAAATGTTAGTGATCAATTTCACAATGAGGCTGAGCATGAGAGTGATGAAATAAATTGTGGGAAGTGTGTATTTATTCCATAATCATATGCATCTTAGGTTTAAATATATTGGCCACTTTTAGTATATCAATTTGGAGGATATGATATTGATAAATATTATAATCTATATTTCATGAGGGTTTTATGTAGTCCGACAATGGTCAATGGAAATTTCTAATTGTTGTATAAGGTGTTTCCTTTTTCATTCATTAAAGTCATGTAAGTGTTCACATGTGAGTAAACTGGTGACTTTTGATAAGAAAGTATTTAATTTTATTCTCATATAATTTTCCATCACGGTTGGAATTGTTTATTTAAGGTTAATTCATTTTACCCTTAAAAACATATCTTTTCATATATTGGTCATATCTTGGAAGGCGTGTAATGGTAGTTCCCACTGACCCCCATAAAATGTTTATGTCTCATGAATGGGTAACTATTTTTCTCATTAAATATAATTTTTATTCCCAAATCAACTATAATACTCCCTTTTTATGATATTTAATGTTTTTATAACTAATGATACAAGTTTTTAATTTTTTTTATGAACTGATTGAATTAAATATTTGAATTCCTAAATTACTAAATATTAGATTGGATCATGATAGGATAATTAAAACAAAACTAAAAATAATCTAAATTAAAAATGATTGTTCAGAACACATCAAGAAAATATCCATAATTAATAATGTGATTATATGTAGATTGTATATAAAGAAACTAAACAACACACACTAGGGTATCCTTGCAGTCTAAGAATCGCCCCCATAAGGGATAAAAAACATACAGGAGAATTATTTTATTACATATAATAGTAA
This sequence comes from Viscum album, assembly GCA_963277665.1. NCBI lineage: Eukaryota > Viridiplantae > Streptophyta > Magnoliopsida > Santalales > Viscaceae > Viscum > Viscum album. The sequence continues at coordinate 1,400,895,095 of OY728148.1, read as the reverse complement.
AATACCCATTATCATAAAAAAATTACAAGAACTGAAGGATAAACATGTGGAATAAAGGCCAAATGAATAATCCTACATCATGAAATCCCATAAATCAAACATCCTTTCTCCCCTATAAGTAGTCATAGAACCATGCCACCTGTCAAAATTTTACTCCAACCCATCAAAAATCAATGTATCTGACCACATTCTGATGCACCAAGGAAGGAAAATCATTAATCTAGAAAAATAGTGTGGGTAGAATTTCATATAATAGGTTTGTTCATAACCATAACTATTTTGATCTATCCAGATTATGATAACTTCTATGGAGCACCACAACATCCCCTATCTGAAATGATTCATCAACATACTAGTCCCACTCCACGATAGTCAATTTTTAGGCACCCAATAATATGACATCATAAATACTATTGGATGAGTTTCTTATTTATATTAATCCTTGCAAAAATTCATATTTCCTAGACTAGCACCCAATATCAGCTATTTATCTTTGTGCTTTATTGCCTACCTTTTACAATGATTTTATTTTCCTTATCTACTTATATCACCTTATTTCAAACAATTATGGCCCAATTGCCCTATGGATTGAGGACCCCATACTGTTATGAAGGACCTATTCTTTTAAAACCATTGATTGATCATAATCATATCCCTAAGAAATATTATATTTGGTTATATATCATAAAAATAGATTCGTTCCCATTAAATTATCGCTCATAAGCTTTCCACCAAGTCTGTACAATATGAACTTTTTCATTCGAGTTTTGAGATCAATTTTTTGTTGACTAAAGCTATTACTATGAATTTATAGAATTGATATTATTTTATATTTCCTTTTCTTGTTGAATCATGTGAATTATCTCACCACATAATGGATTCATGTGATCTATCAATTGATTTGATCAAATTATGTGGTTATAAGGATTTTGTTTCAATAGGTAATTAGAATAAACTTACATAAAGAAGATAAAAATAAATTAGAAAAACCAAATAAATAATGATACATGTTTCATATGAATCTTTTTTTTATTTATCCATCAGTTAATATATTACTTCCCTAGAAACTATCATAAATAATATAACATGATTAAACGAAGAAAAATACAACATAAATGTTGGTAGAGTATTTATAAAAATAATTTCATGAATAATTTTAGAAATTTTCCATGAATCCTTTCCCACATAATTGAAATATTGTTTTTCACCTTATATTAAAGTGTGTGCACCTTAATTTTTCCATTTGTAAGACTAAAGAAAAGAATTTATATTTTTTTTCTTTTATAATAAGAAATTTCATATAGAATAATAATTATAGCTGTTAATTAATTGGGAAATTTTATTAATAATATCACGAATGATGTCTATTTTTTCCCTTATTTTGTGTATATCTATATGTATGAAAATTTCTTATTGTTGTGTGATTCGTGAAATGATAGGGAGTTGGTATATAATATGTGGATTTTTATTAATTTCTAGATTATGGTATGGGATGAATTGATAAATATGGAAACCTTTTGGTGTTTGGAATAATATATTATGTGATGATAAACTGATCTAGAGAAGTGGAATAGCTAGAAATAAATACATAATGGGTATTATTGAAATATAAATGCATAAATTATTTATTAATGAATAGGAATAAATTTTATTTATGTATAAGAATATAAATTTATTGAATATGGGAAATAAATTTTTAATGAACCTATGTTTCTTTGATGAATATAAATGTGGTATTTAGTTAATGAATGTATAAAAAATGAATTTAAGATGGAAGTTATTAGTCTTTTGGTGTTTTTATTGGCTGGTTGGTGTTATAGAGGTATTGATAGTTATGGATGGATAATTATGATTTTATGGGTTGTATAATATTTTATAGCTATATTTACTTACCCCCCCTATAATGGTATTTAAGTGTATTTATTATAAATTAAATTATCTTGTGATTTCAAAAATCACCTCACTTTAGTTGAGTATTTTATAATGATGACAAATTTTTTAGTTCCCTGTATTTTCCCCAATACTCGGTACGGGGAAAGGGGATGGATGACCACCACTTTTCTGTTGTCTCCATTTAATAGTTTACATTTATGATGGCTTGAGGTTGGTATATTCATGTATGGTGTGGGAGTGAAATGTGGTATCCCTGAGGATATGGTATTTTTATGGGGGGTAGATCATTTTTGGATTATGTAATGAGGTTGATTTTGTTGATGTTCATGATACCTTAATACTATTTTATTGTGAGATGATTGATGTGTTATATTGTTTATGATTAAGTTATGATACATGATGTGAGTTTTTCCTTGAGTCTAACATGAGATGTTGGACATTATCAGATTTGGAGTTTTTAGGGTTGTGATCTAACGTCATCGAGTAGGAAGGGATTGAAGTAGAAGTTGTTTTATGTTAGGTTGTGAGACTGGAAAAAATGTGGGGGAAGTAGTTACCAGGAACCTATAATTTTTTTATTATAGAATTATATTTGAATGTGATAATTTGGGAGTGTGACTTGGTAAATTAGGGAATGGATGTTTGACCTATAAGGTACATTTTTGTAATACCCTTTAATCAATGGAGGATTAATATGTTTTTGTCACATTTTCTTAAGTTGTCCTGATGTCGATCCATCTGATTATATATGTTATACTAACCCAATATATATGATTAAATTTTAGGTGTGAAGGAGTATTTTTTATTAATAAATACTGGTATTTCTTAGTGCATTAGTTTTTGTTTGGATATATTTCATAGTAGTTATTTTTAAATTTAAATTTTCTATATTTATTTTTTGTTATAAATCATGATTGTTGTATTTATTTTTATTAAACTTATTTTAGTTTTATAATATTTCATGTTGAATAATAATTCCACTCTTATATATTGTCCTTACATATATTATAACAGTAATGTCTCTCGTTGTGTTGATTATACCTTTAACGATAGCCACAAAAGCAAGGCCTATTGGAAGGGTGGTTCAGGAGTCACTCATTGACTTCATTATTATCCCAACAGGGGCCCCATTTGGGGGGGGGGGGCTTGAAAAGAGTTATCAAAGATTATAGTTGAATATATGATAAATATTAGATTAAGGAACATTGATGAATTAATGATTTGGTAGGTTATTGGAATTATTAAAGTATATTAAATTAAATTTTTTATGTAAACAGACTATGAAATGGAATTTTATACCCCTTGGTATGATGAAATAATCTAAGTCTACTAAAAAATTGTGTGAAATGATACTACCTTTAGAGTAAATACTTCATAAATGTACATACAACATAGCTTTTTGTTATTATGCTTTAATAGGGTGATATTTACTATTAAATGGACCAAATTAAATGAATTTTAATGAAATTCATGTTGTAGGGAATATGAATTTTTTATTGGTAATTAATTTTATAGATACGATTATAATAAGAGGGGGGAATCTTCTCCCATCCTGACACATTATTTTATAATTTTATTTAAAAATACATGCGTTAGATATTGTGTTTCCAAAGAGTAAAATATAACTGAATTATGGAGTGGTTTAGTTGATATGTATGCTTTTAGAAGCTCTGTCCATATTTTTATTTGTGATTGTATTGATTAATGTATATAATTTGGGGTAAACTTAAAACACTATTAAATAAATGACATACACCTATATAAAATATTTTTGGAAACATTAAAAAAAATCTTTTTTCTTGGGAGGGTCATTAATAATTATAGATATGTTAATAAACAATGTGATAATAAAATAGCTAAATGTAAATTGTTTCTAATATATATTTTAAATCATGATTTATGTCATAATCTATTGGCCAATATATTATTAATAACATGAATTTCCAAAAAACATTGGTTGGTTTAAATATTTATCCATGATATATGAATTTCATTTAATACATGATATTTTTTTTCTCAATTAAAAAATTGTTTACTAAAAAATATTTCTATGATTTCATAAAAATATTTTAAATAGTTTATAGTTAATTGTAAATATTTCTATTAGAGTTATTATTTAAAATAAATTTTATGACATTCAATTAAAAAATATTTTGAAGGATAATATAAAATGTTTCATGATTTTTTTTCTTCAGTTGATTATAACTGTTTTCCATGAATGGGTTTCATGGATGAAATTTTCAGTTTTATAATAAATGATTTTCTTTTTCAAGTATTTCTAAGAATGATTTATGTGATTACAAACCAACATTGTTCCTCCATCATTTTCAATGTTGAACAAATAATTTGATTTTGGGGTATGTTTTCAATGCTTAATTATTCTATGGTGTATTGATATAAAATGATATTTATAATTTAAATGAATTAATTTTTAAAATTATTAATAATAGTTAATATATTATTTCCCTAAACTAACTGAATAATGTGATATTTATATATCTTTAACAATATGACATGATTGTTTTAAAATATGAATGGTAAAGCATGTTAATTAAAAAAATGTGTAGAAGATTGTTGGAAATTGGATATATGTTTTAAAAAAAATATGTATAGAGTAGGTAATGGGTTATATTAATAATTAAGTTAGTCATAATTTCTATGAAAACGTTTTATGAAGTTTTTTCTTAATTGACTATTCCTTTATTGAAAAATTTTAAATTTAAAATGTATTTTTTAAAACACATTTTATATTTTTTTCCTTTATATAATATGGAATTTTAATAATTATGCTAAGATAAATTAGTTATAATTAATTGAATTATATAAGTATGGATCTTTTTTTAAAATTTCATGAATAATATTTTGAATTGTTTTTATATAGTTACAATGAATCCCTTTTCTATATTGTATCTAAATTGGAATCGATAATGTAAGATTTAAATTTATAAATGAAATATTAAACATTATTAATCAATTTTATAGATAAAATATCATGCATGTTTTCTCACTTATGATACATATTGATCATGGAATATTAATCATGATGTTTTAGTAATGTTATAGATTAAATATTATTACATTGTTTATAATGATATGTTTTGATTATTTACAAGTAGTGAATTTGGAAAAATAATTTAATTCATTGATAAAATAAAATCATGTCATTCTTTATATAACATGAACTCATGTTACAATTAGTAGTAAAATTATTATATAATCTTAGTTAAGAAATTGCATCATAAATAATGTCATCTATCTAATTTTCCCTAATATTGGGATATCTTGTTCTATTTAATTATGATTTAGTCTAATTTTTAAAGGTATTGTTGGATTTTTGGAGTAGATGTGGACCAAAACATGTATCCCTTAGAGTTTCAAGTGGTATATCAACAATCTGGTGGCCCACTGAGCCACCTGGGGGATAGGAAGACTCTAGGAATTTTTCCTACACCCAATGGGAAAGTTGAGGAAAAATAGACAGCTGGTGGAGCCCACCAGCTATCTGGTGGATTCTTTAAACAAAAGATATATTATTTTATGTTTTTTATTTTTACCCACAACCACTATTTTATTATTTATATCTCAACCCTAGACATTATCTTGACCTATTTGAACCTAGGGTCTCTCCTTGGAAAATTTTGGTTTCTCCATCCTCAATTCATTGTGGATCAAAGTGTCATTCATAAAAATAGATCCAATTGGGTAATTGTTTCTACTTATTTGTCTTATATAATCCTATCATTATTGTTTATCTTACCAATTGGCTATGGAATCCATGTAATTTATCATAAATATGATTTCTAAAATTTTTTATTTTGATTCTAGGAAAATTCATATCTATTCTTCAAAACACTCATATTAACATATAGTGTTTTCTATCTTGTGGTTGAGATTATAAGGTAGGTTTCTTGATTATATCCCTTTAAAATTGAATATATTATTCCTTGTACTTTAATCTTTTTCTTTTAGTAAATTCTATTGATTTATTCTTATATCTAGTGGGTAAATTAATGAGTATAATTTCATTAGCTTTGGTAAATGTGGGAAATGGTATTTGTTTTATGATTTGACTTTAAAAAAAAATTTAAAGAGTAATAGTCTTAATTCTTCAAAATTTGAATTCTTGACTGGATATTGAAAATTTTAAATTATTTTCCTGTGATATTTATTTATAAAATTATGAAAAATGTGGTGATTTTCTAATATCTGTATCATTTTACATTTTTTGGGAATTCTACTAAATGGTGATTTATTATAGTGAAATTACTTAATAATATTTACTTTATTAATGGACATGAAATGATTGAATGTATAGGTATCTCAAGTATAATGTGAAAGGAATAGTAGAAACAATAAACAAGTTATTGGAAAAAATGTAAAACCCATAAGACATTTCACTTTTTGTTTAGTAGATTTGAAAGTTGTTTGAATGAGTGAAGTGAAATATAACTTTTTAGGAAATTTTACTTGAATTTAATTTATATTCTTAAAGGGGATGTTCTTATTTGGGATTTTAGATGTGTGAAAATTAGTTATTATTGTTTTCAAACATGATGATATGTTATGATATATAGTATGATAATAACTTAATGTTATCTGCTCCATTTGAATGTCAGGTGAAGACATGGGTTGATGGTTTATATGTCTAGGTATACCTATATACTATCTTAGACTATTTGTATTTCTTGTACCCTTAGTGGAAAATAGATTGAAAGGTGAAATTCTACCCTTTGTTAAGATATGGTAGGGTAGGAATGCGTGTTTGAGTGGAATTTGATTTATTTTTTGATTGTTTCCTAGAATGAAAAAATTATTTCATTATTGGTAATGTAATCTCAATTATGGAATATTTCCTACTAGCACCATTTGATTAAATGATTGTAATATATATTTGAATTTTCCAATGTTTGGTTATTTTGGAAATTTTTTAAATGATATACTATATTCCTTCAATCATTTCCTTTTAAACAATTTCAACTAAAAATTATGAATGTTTTTTATATAAATATAAATTATTTGTTTATTTTAGAAATTGTTTAAATTAATGAAAACATGAGTTTTTAAGGAATGTTTTATGATACCTATTTCAATGTAATAAAATTATTAAATCTATGTTTATATACATATTTTCAAATATCATTGATAAAAATTTTAATTTAATGTTTCAAAATTTGTATTGGAGGGTAGAAACCAACTTGTATTATATCTCATACCAATATATTTAGAGTTTTAGAAGGCTTATCAGTGCATCTGATACTCCTATATCTTTAAATTCATGTTTTGGAAGATTCGTGTGTTTCATTTCCTCAATTTCACATGGATATATTGGTTCCCAGTTATTTCATTTCTATTATTTTCAATTGTACTGATCATTGGATTTAATTTTTATTCTATTTTAATATTATTATTTCCTTTACATTTGGATATATATATATTCTTAATTCTATTTTTATAATAATCTTTATGATTTATTTTTTATTTTTTATCGGTTAAATTATTACCAATTCATTCTTGTTAATTCCCAAGTTCTTGTTTCTACAATATGGAATTCAAGAATTCCCTTAGGGCCAATACCTAGTTGATTAGAATGACGGATTAGATAGTGTCAGGGAAATTGTAACAATTTGTATAAAATGGTGTTTTTTTATTATTTTGGGTTGTCTAAAATTTTTTAGTTAGGACTATCTAAGTTTAATAATTAATTAATGAGAGTGTTTCTAGTCACCACTAATTAGATATATCAATTCAATAATAAGGGATTTATGGGATGAGTTTGTATCAAATTTGGGCTCATCTGTTGATTTTTTTAAAAAATTTATTTTTATTTGACCATCTATTTATATCCATTATAACTCATTTTGGTTTTCAAAACTCTTTGTTTTAGAGTTTTTTTTTGGATGATTTTTTATGGGAAAAATCTGGCTATACCTAGTTATGAAAATTGGGTCTAGACTATGGATTCAACACCGGTTAACTTGAAGTTAACTTCACAAAATTAGAACTTGACTTGAGATTTTATTTTGCTAAATAGTGCACACTTTTTATTTTTTAGATTATTTTCTATATGAATATTTTTTTGGTTTGGTTTCATTTCCTTTATCTTGAATTTGGTTCATGCGTATTTCTGGTTTTTCATCTTAAATGGTTGATTTATTTGTTTATGTTTATATTTTTAATCCAAACCATGGTGTTTTTCAAAAGGCTTATGATTTTATTGAGTTAAAAAATAGTAATTATTTATTCACATGAGAAATTATATTTTTTTATAAATAAGTGATTCATAATGAAAATATTTGATATTCAATGTGGTGTTTGGGTTTTGGTTTTTCAATAATTTTTTGAATTTAAAATGATGGATATTTTGTGAATAATCTATTGGTTCTTTTGAAAATATTAGTTTCCTGATTTCGTTCCAACATTAAATTGTGATGTTAATAAATATTTATTGGAATCATTTAATTCTTTTTATATTTGAAATTTTTCAATAATATATTTTTTGAAACATTTCAATGATAATTAATTTTTCACTAAATTTTGTCAAGTTACTATTAATGTTTTTTTAATTAATCAAGATTCACTAATATTTGAATTTTGATAAAACCCTCTTTGGTTGATGAGGTAATTTTGCATCACTTTTATTAAGAAAAATGATTTTTTATTAGTTTTTAATAATTTATTTTTTTAATTTTAAAATTAATGTTAGATTTTTGATTAGTATTATCAACTTATGTTTTAGGTTGTGAAATGTTGGCTTTGAATTATTTTGAGGGGTCAATTTATATATTTTTTAGAGTTCCCCCATTAAGATTTAACATGAAGTTTATTCTATTACGATTATCTTTTCATAATTTCCCTATCATCTCTAAAATAAAGTAAATGTGTCATTACTATCATTTCACATCATGAGGACTTTTTTTGAGGGTTTCAAAGAAGGTTCTATGACTAAATTTTGGGAATCTAAATTATCAAGAAGTATTGAAGTGGATTAAGATTATTGAAGAGTAATTTTTCTAATTTAACTTCAATAATCTATCATTATTATGTTTTTCTCCATCATGATAGATGGGTTGGTATGGAAGGGGTGGGAGCCTCTTATATAGTTTAAGACAAAAAAAGTACTATTCATGGGTAGTTTTCAAGGAAAGCTACATATTGGATTCATTTGATAATATATTGAATGTATTGGTGGATTTTATGTTTTATAGTCCTCAAGAAGTATATCAATTGATGTGGGATTTTTCTGGCTATTTTATCGAGTTAGTTCTATATCCTCCTCATATTCCCATTGATGATTCTATTGGGGATCAGTTCTTTTAAGAAGTCATTCAAAAATAAAACTCATAGGATGTTTATTTTATTATATTTGACTCATATTAATTACTAATTTTTAAAACTATCACAGTTAAAGTACTCTTGGTGGGAGTAGTAGGGGCATTGAATATTTCTCATGTTACTTGGTGCGGTGGAGGAATCTATGAAAAAGAAAAAATGATGTGTTCCTCAGTAGAACCAACGAAAAGTGTCATTAAGGTTCCATCATGTTTCATCTAGGAAAGTTCCACTAGAAATAATAACTTGGTCTTCTACCAATTCTTCTGGAAGGGTCAAGCAATGAATAGGTGTTAAAAGTCTCTTAATCTATTTAGGGAATATAGAGGTCTAGTTCATTTTTAATTGTTCTATATAGGTTATATTCAAAATAATTTTGATTTGATTTTAAAAAATTATTAATTAATTCGGTTAAATATATTTATCTCAATGTCATACTGAATAATATTTGAGTTTCTATTGATGTAATTAGTTTCTTATTTTTGGAACTCTTGTTTTTTGGATTTATTCATTGGTTACCCAGTTTTTGTGTGTGTATTTATGTGCATAGTCTTTTTAATATAATTAATTTATTGTATCATGGTGATTTATGAATCAAATTTATTTCGGTATTCAAATTTTATTCCACTTGTTTAAATCCCCATATTTCAATTAGATGAATTTATGGAATTTTATTATGAATAAACCTGAAATATTATGGGGAGATCACTATTACTGAATTTTCCATGATGAGTGGTTTTACATTTTGTTTATTCGGAAAATTATTTCTTGTAATTATGGCCCCATAATATAAATTTTGGTTTCCTTTTTCTTTTCACAGTAACTAGAATAGGATTATCTTATTCTATCATTTTTTTGCGGATTTCATTAACTGCAACCTTACTTATTCTTAAAACAACTCTATGGTTTGATTTTGAGAGATTTTGGATTTCATGGGTTTCTATGATGTTTTTCTTTGGGTATTTTTTATAAATGGACAATGTGGAAGGATAAATATTATTCCCTTAGAGTATGATTTACTGTTATATTTAAAGTATTTTGGGTTTAATTATTTGGAGGTGATTTTAGTTTCTTTATTTTTCTAGAATAATATTTTTACTATTCCCTATGGTTTGTTTATTTCATTCAAAATTATTATGACTCATTGTTTGTTGTTATTATATTCTATTTTTTCTTTGTGGGACATATGTTGGACCATTGATTATTTTTTCATATTAAATATAGAAAATATTGGGTAAGTGTTGGGGAAACTAAGTAGTTGTGTTGAAGGTGATCTAATAATTTAATTTCAAATTATGAAATTTGGTAACCTTGAAATTTGTTCCTAGGGTTACCCACACAATAACTAAGTCTAGAATATGATATTTTTTATGAGGAATTTTTACACATGTCACATTTCCATTTGTTTTTTCTTGATATATTTCATGGTCTGTTATATGGCTTTCCTTGAGTTGGAATCATTCTACAAACTCTAGTTTTATTATGATTCCTAATGACTTATTTTATGGTTTGCTTCATATTATATTAGAGTTCTATGGTTTCATTCATAATCATTTGGGTTCTTGGGTAGTTGAAATTATTTCATAAGAGTAATTTAGGTAGATCATTTAGTGAATCTTCCTTGGAATGTTTTTTATCCTTCCCTAAAGTTGTTTTCTATAGATGAATAGTTTTATAGATATAGTATTAGGTGTAGTTTTCTAGTGATCTTGAATTCATTATTTTTATAGTATGAAATCTATTGTGTTTTCTTGATATGGGTAGAGAATTTGGAGGGACTATGATGTTTTGATCTTGTAGCATATTCCTAGTCAATTTTTTCATGATCCTTTTTTTCAATTTTTTTCTTGACCATCATTTAACATGATTATTTTCAATGGTATTTTGTTTTTTGGTTTGGGTAATTCTCACATAACTACATTTGGATCACTATTGGAAGGCATTAGACGTTGTTTTTAAGATTCTCAGGGGGAATATGGGAAGATTTCTAGAGTAGATGTGCGCTTGAACCTAAATCCATAAGAGCTGAAGGTGGTCCAGTTGATTGAAGACGAGACCCATATGCTAAAAAATGGATATTAGAAGTATAAACAACATTATTATGTATCCACAGGGACAATAATGGGTTATAATCATCTCACTGATGGGATATTTATAGTGAATACATTCTTCCTTCACCAGAAAAATAGCTAGTAGAGGCCACTCGCTCACTTGTAGCATCATTTGATGTGGGAGTTAGTAAGGTCCATTATATATTTTACTGAGAACCTCCATTTTATTATTTATATTTACTCCTTAAAACTTTTCTCAACCTATAAAAATCTAGGTTCCTAAATTAGATGATTTTTGGCTTCCCCAAACTCAGTTATAGGCCGGTAAAAGTGTCATTCATTATAGTGGTTCCTATTCAGTTAGCCTTTCTCCATTATAGACCAAGACTCTCTTCTTATTCTTAATTTTATTCAATAAAAAGTGCTATGAAAATAATTTTAGTTCATTATATTAAGGATTTTTTGTTTCAAATTACGATTCTAGGGATCTCCTTCTTTCTTATTCGAGTTTCTCCACTCTCTAGTTTGTTTCTTCCTTTATGTTAATGAGATTCTGAGTTATATGGGCCAATCATATCCCTTTAAAATTGAATATTTTATTTATATTTTTAAAATATTCTATTTTCCATTTATTATTCAAGTTAATTATTATATATTGTGTCTATATCAAGGAATTTATTTCAGTAGGATTTAAAAAATGTGGGAAAGAGGGTTTTTGTATGATTTGAAAATAAAAATTGTTTTAAATGGAAATATCCTTGTTTTGGAAGTGACATTCCTATTTTGATATTGATAAATTTACTTTATGTTTTTTGTATTTATTACCAAAAATATAGAAAATGTAATTTTTTTAATCTCATGTGAATTTAAACCTTTTAAAAAAATCTATTTGAAAATAAATATTAATTATAGTGAAAATATTTATAAATGTTTTACCTAAAAATTGACATGAAATTATTAAAAATCTCATTGTATCTAGTAGAATATGAAGGTCCCAATTGGAAATTTAAATAATTTATTTAGAAATAGAAAAGTAATAGAACATTTCCATTTTTTCAATAATGGAAAGGATGGGTGATTAAATTCTTTTAGTGAAATTTTCCACTTAAGGGATGTTGATTTGAAATGAATTGATATTACTAGTAATGGGGATGTTCTTATTTGGGAATCTAGATGTGTGAGAAGGATATAAAGTTATTTTTAAATATGGATATATGTTATGATATATCGTATAATACAATTTTGAAATTCTATCCTTTATTTGAATATCACTGAAAAACATGGTTCTTAGGTGGTAATTCTTGGTTCACATGTTCTCTAGTTTAGATTCTGGATTCTGCTAAAGGCCCAAGGTGTGAATTTTTTCAACCTATGTAATTTTACCATCAATTAGTCCATGATAGAGTAATATTTTATGTTTTGGATGAGGTCATTTGATGTGTACATATTTTGTTCCTAGAGCACATGCATTGATTCATTGATGGCCAGGTTATGTTTTTATTAAAATTTTCTTTTTAAAACCATTAGTTTCCACCATAGGGACATATAAATAAATTTTCAAAGTTATGGATAATTTTGAAATTTGTGAAATAATATCCTATATTACATAATATTTTTCTTATAAAACCATTTAAAATAAAATTTATGATTTTATTTATGGGAATATAATTTTTTTTTGGAAAAATTCATGGATTTATGAAAATTGTTGTTTTCAAGGAATATATTATGATACATATTTTAATATATAAAAATTTTTAATACTATGTTTTATTTATTATTTTTATATATTCCTTATATAACATTTCATTTAAAGTGTTTTTATTTTTTGCCGATGTGTAGAGACCTTTATGGGTTTTTGACCATGAAAATATATCTATTAGTCTAGTAGGTTTCTCAAGACAATGAATATTCAAAAATATCTAAGGTAATGTTATAGAAGAGTTCATGTGTTTTTATTCACATAAATATGTATATTTAGGTTCTAATTTTTATATTATGCCTTATTTTCGGTCGTACCATCAATTAGCCATATTTTCTAGAATATTGAACTCATGTTGTTTCCATTACTTTCAGATAACTAAAAAATTTCCCAATATAGATTTTATTAAAATTAATTATCTTTTATTTTTTTATTTTTGGTTGAAATAATTCAAAATTAATTCTTACTAATGCCCATACACTTGTTAATTACCTCTAGGAATTTCCAATGCCCTTTGAAATCTTGGTGGGTCGATTCGTATTTCAATTCATATTCTAATTTTAGCCAATTTAGTTACAAGATATGAAATTATTTCATGTATATATTTATTTTAAAATCTATATCATTTTTCCTCAATGTTGTAGAGATTAGGGAATATTTAATTTAAGAATATCATCTATATTATTTGACCATAATGTTTTTTATAAATAAAATAATTATGCTAATGTTCTATGATATTTATTTCGTGTCAGTTTGATTTGTCTTCTTTCTAGAAGGTTTAATATTATTACAACTTTTTTTATATAGATAGACCTATGGTATTAAATATATAATTGGGTAAACATTTAAATCTGATAATAAAATCAATTTCAAGGGAATAAGAATTTTGGTAATGATTCTGATGACCAAGGATTTCACTATATATATTTTTTAATAAAACTTTTGATAAATAAATGGTCCAAAATGGAAGAAATAACAATAAAAAATAATTAAATATTATATAAAATGTTTTTTATAATATCACTATTAAATTAATCGATATAAAAGGAAGTAACCATAACACAATATTTACGAATAAACTGAATAAATTGTTATAAGGTAATTGTAGTATCCCAAATGAATCTCATTTATATGATTTTTTTTATAAATTTATCTTATATAGGTAATTTCTTAGACTAATCCTAATGCAATATTGATAATTATGGTATGAGTAAAACTATATGTGATAAAAATTAAATATCAAGGAAATTTCCATAAGATCTATGTTGGAGGAATCACCACACTCGGTTGATACCATAAATACACTATATATATTATACACAATGATCTTGAGGGGATATGTAAATATAAATTAATATTATATAATAAGGTATTTATTGATATAGTAAGTTATTTTCCCATTCATTTTATACATTTATTATTATGAATTATAAATACTTTTTTTATATTAAAGTATTTTTTCTTAATATTTCATAATTTATAATAATTTTTTTTATTCTACAATCAAAATTAGATGAAATAATTTAATTTATTGATTTATAATTTCAATATTAGTTTAGTATGATTATTTTGGGAATTTTTTTGATATAATTTATTTTCATGTGAATAATGAAAAATACTATCATTGAAAAAATTATAAACTTTATGACATAATAAAAATATAAGTAATAACTTGAAGTTTATAACACATTTTAATTTTTTAAATAGTTATTTATTTAGTTAACTAATGTATGTTGTTTTATTTCTTTTTATCTTAGAAAACCTATGTTCAATATCTTAGAACACAAGGATCATTTTGCTCTTATTTAAAAAATATTTTAGGTATTTTCTTTTAATCAAAAACTTTCAGGGTAATATTTATTTATATATTTTATTTTAATACACACAACTACTATATTTTTTATAATATATTATTTTATACAAAAATATATAAATACATGTATAATTTTACCCGAGTAATAATTATTTATCTTATAAATATAATTTCACTAAAAATGTGGCTCTACACATTACATAAATTAATGTTAAAATTAACTTATTATAAATATGGTAATTTTTTATGCTAAAATTAATTTAGTATTTTTAATTATTACATAAAAATTTATTAATTGGGAAAAGTTTAATATTATGCGTTAAAACTGTGATAATTAGGCAAAAACTACTTACCTCGGAAAAATCTAAAATTGTGAAGGTAATAAATTCAGGGATAAAATTATTAAAAAAGTATAAAAAAATGTTTCTAATTTAGTGTTTTATAGATTCTATCCCTTATATAACCTCCTAATAAATTATTATCCTCTTATAAGCCACATGAAATGTTAATCATGTGTTCTGTTTATATGAATTGGTTATATGTACAGAAATTTCATTCTCGCTACTTAAAAAAGGGTCCTTTAACCAACCTATAAACACCAATAAAATAATTAGTATCCACATAAACAATTACAACTGCTAATTACCTTAATTTACTATTTATCACCATTGGTCCTCTTCTCCCAATTTATTGGCAGAATCATTCCATTTATAAGAAGTTGTTCATTTTTTTCAAAATATCAATGTAACTACGTATCCTTCTATGGTATTTATACTTCATGATAATATTTCATTAAAATTGTATTAATTATTTTGAAATTATAAAATCATTATTAAAAATATAATAAAATGTTTTATTCTTACTAAATATATATTATCTACCATTTTCTATAATTTTTAATGGAAATAGAAAATTCCAATCATGCGTATGTGCGGACTAACACCTCCATGAAAAAACATGTGTTATTTTACTTGGTCACTATAAAATTATGGTGGTATTAGGGAATTACATATATAGTAGTGATATTTTTTACATGTTTTTATTTTTGAAATAATAAACCATACTACTAATTTCTAAAAATCTATGGGAAAATAATTTAGTATCCATGCATTGGTGAGGACAACCATCCCCATGGAGCATTGTATCCAATTTTTATTAACACCATAAATGGATGAATTTATTATTGATTTTATAGAATAAATATAGTTTTTATGAAATTTTTAATTTCTTTGTGTTTTAATTTTCTTTTTTTAAAATATGAGCAATAAAAAACTATATTAAATTAGATTGCTTGAGGGATAATACTCATAGAAAAAAATTCCTCATTATAGGTAAAAAAAATAAAATAGTTTAGATTTATTATTCTATTTTTATTAAATTATTATATTCCAAAATAATAAAAATTAAATAAGTCATTTATGATTTTGGTATAAGTATATTACCATAAACTTACATCATAATCATTTGTTAAAGATAATATATTATTCTTTGGGTCAGTTTGAACATCTCCATGAACAATGAAATAAATTTTTATCATTTATAATAATGGGAATATAATTTCTATTAATATATCATATTAATAAGATAATATTAATTTAATTTTTTTATAATGGTAATATTAAAATGTAACTAAACATTCTAGAAAAATTATTTCGCTTGCTAATAATCCCCAAAACAAGACTATCACTTAATTAACCATTAATGGTCATAAGAATGGATCTCATAGGATGATATTAAATCATTATAAATAATTATAAAGAATCCATTCTAGTACATTTTATGATTTAAATATGATGAAATTTTGGAGAAGAAAAAATAACCAAATCACTTTTATGAAAGTAATTCAAAATGACCAAGATTACCCATATATGATATTGAAAATCAATAATAACCAACTAATATACATTTTAAGACTGATTATAGATGAATTCTATAATTGTTTTGGTTATGATTAAATTTCATATTGAGTACCATGAATTTTTTGATGTTTTTTAATCTCATCATATGGATTTCTTCTAACATATTAATGTAATTCATGGGGTTTTATGATCTATATTGAGTTCTTTATTTAAATTATCTACAATTTAAAATATATCATAGTTGGATGGGGTTGTGATGAAAATGTTATTGAAATTGTAAGGGACTGAATTCCAACTCATATTATAAAATCAATATTATTTCAGAAAGATAATCCATATCTGAAATTTGTATTCATTCTAAAAACCATCTTTTTCATTATATATACATGAGTTTTTACATGTCCCCCTAAAATATATTTCCCATTGACTCATATTTATATTGTAAGTGAAATTGACCCCATCCCTTTTTCTTAGTCTTGAACCTCTTTTTTTTACTCATATGTATTCATTTAATTATTTATCTTGAGTCCTAATCTATTATTAAAAAATTTATTAATGCACATTTATACTAATTTGACTTATTATAAATGGTTTAAATAAGTTTTTAACATTTTAATCTTTTTTTGATTTTATTTAAATATGAATATCTTATATTTTTAATGTTTATATCTAAAAAAATGTTATGAAATTTCTATTGTTTTACATGAAGATTTATCTTGAAATTTAATTATCTATAGAATAATTTTCCCCCTTTTAATGAATTATTATGTTTAAAATACATTCAAGAGATCAAGAAATTTTATTATTTCCAAAGTGGTTATTAAAGAATTTATAAATTCTTATTAATTTAATTCATTATCATTTAATAAATCAAATTATTAATCATTGAAATTATTACAATGATAACATCCCCCTTCTTCAACTATACAGATTATAATTTCTTTATTTTTATCATGAAAATGATCCATCGCTGCCATTTTCTTTCATAGACATTGAAGGTTTATAGACCTAATTTCTTTCCAATGCCTTCAATATCAGAATAGCCTATTTTTGATAACATTTATTGAATGGTGTAATCCTACACACCATACATTAATTTATTTTGGATATAAATAACTTTAATAAAAACCATTTATCTATACCCGAATGTCCCGAAGGCTTTCATTTTTATTGATTTTTGACAACCACCCTTTCAAGGGATGAGGGGGAACCCTTACAATACCTGTAGGGTTAGGGATTACATGGCCCATAGTCTTAATAGACATTACATGACCCGAAGGGCTTATGGAATTCCACCATACTATAACTACAAGGAACTTACCCTCCCTAGCATCTACATCATGATGGTAGCTATCCACCTTCACACAACCATCAGGATAAGCTTCCTATGCAAGCGCAGGCTGGTCCTTATGGTGCATACATACCTTCTCATTCTTCCAAATCCATTTGTTCTACTCTAGTGAGTACACCTACTTTAAATCCTCCTCTATGGATTCTCTTTTTTATAGAGTCTATCTGGGGGTTGCAATGATCATGTGTCTTGAAGGCCTAAAAGGTGTCCTAAAGTACTTACTGACCCAAAGTCCTGGGTGGCCTAAAAGCCTAAAGAACTCCAATCCCAAACCAGTGGCCCAAGGTGAATAGTTCTAGCAGCAATAGTAACAAATATTACCCACTACAGTAACTACTATAGTTTCTACTACAATACTGCTACAATACCTAGAATTATGCCTCTACCTGGTTTTGAACCTAGATCTCTTGGATGCAGTTAGAGAGTCCTCACCAACTAGGTTGATGCTCTTGTGACCTTTATCTATAGGGTGGAAGTCAGATATCATTTATCTTGATGAAATGGTATTTAACTATAAATTTACATTAAATCATTGAATACCCATTTATTATCTATAGGATCATAATTTTATGATTATAGATATATTCATGAATAATATAAAATGATATTCCATTTTAAAATTGATATTATAAATATTTTGTTGCTCTATGTTTATTTTGATTCGATGAATGAATTTATTTTATAGGAAACTCATATGTTTGGATGATAATGGGTTGTGTACTATATCTCCCTATAATGTGTTAGATATTTTTTTATATCTCTGTATATAATCTAGCATGATCATTATTAGATATTCTCAAGAATTAAAGGGTTATCCTACTTAGATATTTTAATAATTAAAAGTGTGATACATTTTTGATGTGGTCACAAAGTAAAGTGTTGTACTTTTTGGATATTTTCACAAACTAAAGGTTGAGACATATTGGATATTCTCACAATATAATGTTAATGTCTACTTATATATTCTCATAATATGATGATACCATTTGGATTTGTTTTTTTTTAAAAACTTATGATTATTGTAATAACTCTTGTATTCTCTCCTATTCTATTATTATTTAATTTTGTTTTGAAACTCATTTTATTAATGTCTTTTTAAATTATATTACATTAAATATGTTTTTTGATTCTAGTATTGTTGGGTATTATTATCTTAAATATTGTGATTATACTAATATTCTCATCTTATTCTTAATTATTATCACTGGTTTTAATCCCTTATAATTAAACTTACTATGAATTTGAGCTCACCCTTTTATGTGTTTCAATTCCAAAAGGATATGTAGAAAACTAATACATAATATTTGTTTAGAATATTAACTTATGTGAAGATGATAGTGTGTTATTGAAGAAAATAATGTCATATATAGTTTGAAAAGTTTCTATTTAATACGAAGACCATGTGTTCTAATAGATATATATTTTTTATATCTATCTCAAACTATAAATTTAAAAAATTATTTGGAATATAAATGTTTTTTTTGTTTGTGAATGGTTTTTTAATTAATAATCTATATCAATTCCAGTGTGTAAAGAATGAAATTTTTAGAACTGTTTACAGGTTTAAATGTTTTGGGTGCCACAATTGGTATTAGAGGAGGGATTAGTTATCATTAGAGGCTAGGATTCAATCATATAAAGATAAATTAGTAGTTATAAAGGTTATTGAGGATTGAAATGTTAATATATATCATAGTTTCAATGATATAGATAAACAATTAGTTTTCTTATGCAAGATATTTTTATGTTGATTGGAAATTTGGATGAGATAAAATTAGAGAAAATACTAAGAAGAAGTATAAGAATTAGGAAACATCTAAATTTATTTGTATAAACAATATTTTTTGGTTATAATATAAATAACATCACAATATAGTTTCTATAGTTCGATATACCCACTATCACATATTTACCAATGGCTAATAACCCTAAGAGGGTGTTTCAAGTATCAACTCAATCATCATCTAGTGCATGAATAATATTCAAAAACCCCAATCTTGGTAACACATGGTTGTTTTTAACTATATCATAGAGGTAAAAGATATATGGGAGACCACTATTCATGATTCATTCATGTAGTATAATTTAATAACTATTTACATATATTATTCCAATATTAAATTGGAAATTTAAAATACATAGCATTAAATACCTTCTTGAATCCATGATATTATTTATACAATCCATAATTATATCGTGGTGAAAGGAAGAAAAATAATAGGTGATATTAGATGCTCAGTAAGGGATACGTACAACTAATGGAATAATGTGAAAATAAATAATTATCAATTTGACAAGCTAAATTAATGTCAACACATGTCGTTTAATCTATAAATTTATCACAAAATTTATCCATGAATAACAAAAATATTTTGATATCATGGAAAATATTAATTGAATTATCTATGCAAGAAATGAATAATAATGTACTTCATGATTATATACATCATAATATATTTACCATCAAACCCTTATACTAATGGGGTTTAATTAAACTGTAGTTATATACTTAAAACCATTTTATTTTTGAAAAATTATTCGTCTCATGAGACCTATCAATGCATCTAGGGGATATAAATTTAAGTCCCCCAAACAAGACTACATGTCTAATGCATTCCTCATATATTGAATGATCTAATTAATTTATAAAAAATAAACTTTATCAATAAATGTATGCATTTATTAATGAATATGTAATATCAATATTTTCTTACTCAATCATATACCTATTGAAGTGAAAAACTATTTGTAATTATTGTATACAATTTGGGCTATAATCTTATCCATGTTATAAATAATATAGATATTTAAGGAAAATGGATATATTTTGATACTCATCATGAAAAAACTAGCATGGTATTTCTGACATATGATAGTAGAAATTTTTTGAACATATTAGTGTGGTAGTGTATTGTGTTATCATAATTATTTATACATTCCAACAATATCATTTGGTTAATATTCAACTATTTTTTCATGAATATACACTTCATTATATATATATATATATCACACCTTTACAATAAATATAACTCTTATTTATTTTTAGGTTGAAAAATTCTTTTTTCATCTTCAAATAACAAAACTATAAATTTTTTTCATTAATTTTCAATTGGCATAGGGAATAAGTTTTCACCATATAATTTTTCAAGATGATTCATCCCAGTACCTTTTCAAATGGATCACTATTGATTACAAACTCTTCTCCAATTCTGAGTATATTTAGAAGTGTCTAATTGAACTACCTTCATTTTATCTCCTTGAAATTTTCCTTATATTCATTTATCCAGTGTTCCACAGATCCCATATTAGTCTGTATCATTATTATAAATATACTTGGTAGTATTTTCCAAATGAATAAAGTTATGGATATTTTTTTTATCATTGTTGGTTAAGGAATTTTTTTTATAACTTGTATCTTTAATGTGTTCCCTAATATACAATAACTTGAGATTTTTTCACATTATAATGAGACATTATTTATCCTAAATTCACAGATCATAAATATATCATATATCTTATCTTTTAACATGGTCTTTAACGAAATCATATAATTATCTTTATGACCTTACTTACACATGTTTTATATGTAAATGTACTATATTAAGATTAAAAATAAATTTTCATGGTTGTATCTAATGACTGTAATCATTATATCTATGAAGATAGTGGGAAAATTGGAATGTAAAAAATTTATTACTATAAATTCATAATTACCATACCTCGTATGGAAGTGTCTCTATGATATATTATATTTTTTACCCACAATTTAAGAATTCAAGATGATGTCTTTCCATGTAAAGGTAATTATATATACATATTTTATCAAACATGTTGTCAATATGGGGAAGTCAATACTTGTTCTCGATAGTGATCCTGTTAAATTTTCAATAATCAATATAAATAAAAATTGAACTATCTTTCTTCGTAACAAAAATAATAGGTGCAACCTATTATGCTACAATTTGGTGTATCAATCACTTTTCAATATTCTCTTAGTGTAGCTTTTTCCATTCATGTAACTTAAACAAGTCCATTCTCAATTGAGTCTTTTATATAGGTGTAGCACCATGTATGGGTTTTAGTAAAAACAAACATCAAGATTCAGGGGAAGTATAGTCTTGTATTTAGGAAATACATCATTATAATCTCAAAAAATAGTTATATCATAATAGTTAATAACTTCCCATGCTATTTGAGATAGATACCCTCTTGGATAGGTTGTAATAACCATTCAATAGAAGTAACTTCCATTTGGAGTTCACATTCATCTTCACACTAAATAAAGATCATATCTTGATTTTTAATATCCAAGTTGACTTCCCTTCCTTGTAAATTAAAAATTTATATATATGGATATCTAATACATTCATAAAATATCAAAAAATTACACTAGTGGGATAATCACAAGATTTTTTTGAAACTAAATTCCCAGAGAAATCACTTGGATGGAAGATATATACATTGTCTCAACTATCATACCATTAAGAGTATTTACTACTAACTCAATACCAAAATATTTTTGGTATGAATGAAAATATTTATATATTTTTAAGTATAAAAATACATTAAAATGTATAATCTCAAATAGGATATGTAAAAAAATTAATTCATATCACAATATCAACTTTATAATTATATCTTGAATCCTTTAATAAAACCAAAAGTGTTAGAGAGAGTATTTTAAATAATTATCTAGTAGTGTTAAATCATACAATAATGAAAAATAATCCATTTGATGTCTAAATAATGAAACCACAATTCAATCTATGAAACCCTAGGTTTATCATAGTTTATTTATGGTCATTATCTGTTTAAAAACTCTATTTGAGTTTGTACATAGAATGTAAATAAACCCCAGTATATCCCTTTGGAATTTATATACAAGTGTTTAGTTTTAGGTCTACTAATAATACAATAGTTATGATCGAGTTGATACCCAATACACCACCTTCATAGTTGTTTCACTATGTTCATTTGTTGCACATCTATATACACATTCCATTATATTATTGGGATTTATTTATCAAGAGAACCACACTATTTTTTACCAATCACATAGTATTTTCTATTACAGATAGAATTATCCTTAGGGTTGTTGTAAATGTTTCTCATTATAGTTTCCAAAAATTACTAAACCTTTCTCTAATAGCAACTATATAGACTACAAACATAATATATATGAATATTAAATGTTATTATATGAATATTCAATACATAACATTATGATCATTTCCAAAACAATATTTTTTAGTGTATTTGGAATAATGTATACATAAAAAAGGTATATAAAATATTTACATCTTCTACCTAAATTTTCTTCACAACCAAGACCCTTATTAGACACATCAGACTTAATATATTTCTTCAAATCCTAAGTAATTGGAAGCCTATTAAATGGTGAGATTGGATTCTCAATAGGATTAAACCTATGTGATATCAATCTATGACCACATAATAAAATATTTCAATAATAAGGGTTTCATAATATGATAAAAACATAAAATAATAAAACCCAATTAGTTAATTACCATTAATAATGAATTAGGGTATAATATTTTTGTTAATAAAAATACATAATACAAATAACATGGAAACATGAATAATTTTTCATGATCCCTGATAACATATCATATGCATAGTAAATAATTATTTTCATAAACATAGGAAAATAAAAATCAATTCCATAGTCAAGGATAATTTATTTGGATACAATAGTTGATTGGGTTTAACCCCCACTCTATTATTTCCACATATAAGTTTTTTCTCACAATATTATCATCGTGGAAAAAGTCCATAACTAAACTAGGTTCACTCCCCATTCTTATATGTAATATTTCATTAGTTATCCATCATTACATAATAAATATGAGGTCTATATAATTATAGTCACACCAATAACATAATTAAAACAATAAATATTTTATCCATTATAGCATAAAATATTCATTATATCTTAATTTTATAAACCATAAAATTTAAGTGGGTTTCATAAACATTTCATCAAAACATAATCCACTAAAAAATAAATGGGGCTTCAAAACTTGTCATAATCATAATTATAAAAAATATATATTTTATCATTGGGTTATATCCCTAGAGAAGCACAAGTTAAACCATAGTTTGTTATCTTAGAAAAAAAAAATCCATTAAAAATCAAAGGAATATTTTTTGGTAAAAATACCATTTTAATTTTTTAAATAACTTATATAAAATCTAAATTTTTTCAAAATAGTATAGAAAACATTTTAATTAAATGGAACCTTGGAATCCAAAAATATATGATTATAAGGGTTGGGAAATATTGTTTTTAGTCATTTATGTCCATTTTTAATTTGTTAAAACAATTATTTCATTTAAAGTTTTAGTAAAATATAAAAATTACATCATTTTGAAAAGGTAATTAATATTCTAAATATGTTTTATTATATAAATTAAAATATGAATAAAATTTAATTTTAAAAATTATAAAATAATTGTTATTATTTTTGAAATGGTATTCGAGATAATATGAATAGGGAATAAAACGATTCATGCCCTATTAGCAAAAAAGTAAGTTTTCCTTAGAAAATATTTTTGGTCTATTGGATACATAAAGAGAAGAAAATTAATGTAAAAAATGTAGCATAAAAATTAACATAGTTTATGAATTGAATTTTTTTTTGAAATTTCATTTAATTTCATCATCATAAATTTAATCATAAATAATCTTAATAAAATTGAGACTGGAAAAAAATCCTTATCAAACATTAAACTTACATTATAAGTGATCTGTCAACTTGTATGATAATGTTTTTTAATTATAATTATATAAAAATATTTATGTTGTTTTAATGTAATATATGAAAAGCTAATAATATTTAAACACCCTTTTATTAACAATTCATCATTAAAAATATTATTTGTATGTGTTAACTATTTTGTTTTTCATAAAACATTTGTTTTTTCAGTTCCAGTCCTTATAAATTAATTAAGGTTTCAATTTCTACAGAATGTTAATAATGATATAAATTTATTATATATATATTTTATACACTTTTATAATATTCTATAAAATTAAATGATAGAAATATGAATTACACCATTCATGGAGATGATATCCCACAAATATGGGTGAATTCAATTTAAATTTGAAAACAAAGAGAATAAAAGAAAGAAAAATAATATTTTATCATTATTGAATCATTAATAGTTAATAAATATCATAAATATTTTGTAAATATTCAATTATAGACATTCATGAGAGATGGGGATGGAAAATGATTCATACAGTTGTGTGTATCTGGTAGTCCACACATAAGCACAAGTGTTTCATTGATCTCCAGTTTGATTGAAAATATGATGAAAAATGATATTCTATCATTATAATAAAATTTATTTATATTAATTATAATTTATTAATCATTTTAAAATGGAAACAACATTTTTAGAGAATGTGGAAGAAGAAATAAAATTTACAGATCTTGGTTAAGAGTTTTACCACTTCATTAATAAACATCTTTCTACATACTCTATAATCAAAGTAATTATGGAATTACAACAAAAAAAGGACATAACTAATGTGGTTTGGGATATTAGGAATTCAATTTATCAAGTTTTTTTAGAAATAATAGGCTCTTTATGTGAGGAAAAGAGTGAAGAGGGAGTTTTATTTTTATAAATGGGTGTGATGACACATATAGAATTTTCTAAAATGCAAAAATATAATAAAATTTTATTCAAGAAAAATGTATCAAAATAGAAATATATTATATATAATGAATATATAGATTTGATGAATGGTAATAATGTTTTATTATTTTAAGTATTCATTATGAAAAAAATTAAAGAATTATAATTAAGAACATTAAAAATGCTGATTTATAATATGGAATCTATTTTATCAAATTTAATTTCAATATGTGGATGAATTTAATTTTTAAATAATCTAAAAATAAAATAATTTAAAATAGTTTTATGTAAAAATTCATTTTTATTTAATAATATGTTTTTGTAAAATAATTAAGAATAATTTGATTTGTAATTACATGGTTCAGATTTTTTATAATAAAAAGTAAATAATTTCCATTTATGAATAATTCAAAATTTAATTTCATTTTTTATATATTTCAATGGAAAATATATTTTACTATGAAATAATTAATTTTTAGTATTCATAATAAAATAAATCATTTGATAAAAATCTAAAACTTTTACATTAACATTATCATGATATAGTGATTTAAAAAAATGATTTCATTTCAGTTGGACTCGTGGTTTCTTCTATAGTATGTTATCAATGAAACTGATTATTCATATGCTTGGAAATATTAAATGATTGATTATGTTAAAAATTTATCAACATAAAGGGTATATTTCTCATTCCCAACAAAAATTTTCTATGAAAATAATGAAAAGGTTTTTCCTCGCTGATTTGGATCTGATTTCCATACCCATTTGTTTAGGAAAAGTGTTTTAAAAATATGATCAAGTAAAAGTTGTTGATACCTAGAACTTATAAAGTAAATTATAATCATGTTTTATATCACAACAATAAGGAAATATTTAGTTTATGATAGTACAAATTGTGACAAGAATCAAAGTTTACTAAAAGAGTCTTATTTTTTGGAATGAAATTGTATTTTAGTATAAATAATAAGAATTATTGATTTTAGATTGATATATGAAAAAATATGAATTATAGAACAATTTATCTATACATATTCCTATTATGTAAGTTGTGTTAATGGAAAAATATCTACTTTAGTTGGTGTTCATTTCTTGGGTGAAATGTGTGACTATTAACCCACTAAAAAATAGAGTCTTTTTTCTTTGAGTATCTCGAAAGTAGAATATATAGTTGTATCCAATTAAAGAACATAATTAATGTGGATGATTATTTGGATAGAATATTTTAAATTCAAAGTGTTGAATCAAATTATTCCATTACATGGTAATTAGAGTGCTATAAATTTATCACATAATCCTATTCAGCATTCAAGGGAAACCAATGTAATTAAATATCACTTTATCAAGGATATTATATATATATTTCTATTTATATTGGTCTATATTTATGTAAACAATAATATTGATCATGTTTTCACCAAGTTACTATCTAATTATTGTTTTTATAATATGTTTTTAACTTTGGTAGCTCAACCACACCCACGTTCGGAAACATTACTAGTATTCTTATCCCCCTCTTCCTCGTGACATTGGATGTTGTTGTCGATGGGGGAGAGAAATGAAAATATATTATCCATAGATATGTAAAACATCTATTATGGAGAATTATATATTTAGGGTGTTTTTTTAATAGGGTGTATCTAAAAATTCATTATTCTTCTTAAGTTCAAACTATCTAAATATTTTTTTAGCGTGGATACAGAGGTTTTTAATAATGGATTTTGTGTGATATCAATGGTGATAATGATGCAATAATTTTATATTTAATATAGTTTTTTTCAAGTAGTAAAATATAATCTTAAAAGTTTGAGATGTTCTGGTCATATGGTTATAGATCACCCTTATGATGTGAATAAAATTATACTTTTTATTCAATTGTCTTGTTTTTTAAATGGATTTCACTCATGTAAACCTAAATTTTTTATAATTATGATATATTACAATAAATTTATATTTTTTGTAATGTCTTAATTTCCTTGGTTGTGAAAAAATTCATATAAGTACATTGTTGATAAAATATAGTGTTGATATTATTTTGTTATGACATTTTTGGAGAAGAAGATAGAGTAGATGTGTACATTTATGTTTGATTTATTTTCAATTCATAAATCATATTCAAAATATCATTTCATGTGAGGTTAATGTATTTTTATACTCTAATTTAGATGACGATGAATATGGTTTTTAGTGATTATATATCATGAAAATTTGTTCTTATATAAGCTTAATGAATGAAACTATAAAGGAGTTCTACACCAAAAATCATGTAAGTACATTGTAGTAGTTTTTTATGATATAAATTATTGTCTTTATAAAGTTACCATGCCACAAGGGAGTATGGGTTGATTTTTTTACTATTAAATTTGAGTACATTAATTCTATAAGAAATTTATATAATGAAAATATTTATGGTCAGAGCATTAGTGGATGAAGAGACACAAAATAATGGGTGCGGTGATTATGTGTTCATGGTATAGAGGGACAACCATTACACATAGTAAATTTTAAGGATTATTTTTATATACCCTAAAATTTTAATGTTCTTATTATATAATTGTTGTTAATCCCATAGATAGTTTTCATTTGTTGTTACTATTCCATAGTAGTAGTGCTAACATTGAAGTGAAATTTTTTTAGTAATTTGGTACTATTAGATATTTTTATACCCCAATTATAGAATAATATTTTCTGTTATAGAAGATATTGGGTAATGTTTTGATGGCAAAATGAAATACTATACATCTATTCCATATAAATTTACCATTCCATATAAAGCTACTATTGTTATTTTTTTTTTGAAAAATAATATTACACTAAAAATAAATAGGCTATGATGTAATGAGTAATTTTATGGTAAAAATCTATGATTTTTACAAAACCATAATGACTTGGAATATATTGATATTTTATATTCATTTTTTTTATCTTTTACTATTAATTTAATTTTTTGGATAATTAAGATTATGTAGAAGATTTTTAAAGTGTCATACTTTAAAATGAATTTTTATGGAACTAATGATGTTAATTATAATTAGAATATATAATTAAAAAATAAAAAAACATTTATTTAATTTATACATACAAAAGTGTGTGATGTGTAATGTCACATGTCTCTTAGGATTGAAATTTAGAATAGAAATATGAATTTTTCTATCAGAGGTCTGTTTGAGTTAAAATTCACTTTTCCCCATAGAACATGATTTTGGGTTTTTTTACCAATATATTGGTCTGAGAATATGGTTTTTACCCTAGTTCAATAGTATAAAATATATCTGAGTCATTAAAACATTCAAAAAATCATAAATATTTAATATTTAATAAATTAAATGTTTATTTATTTATGTAGGTTCATTTAGCCACATATTTTGATAGTATATTTGGATTGAGATTTTATCTCAACCATTAATTAAAAAACTATGAATTTTTTCTAGGTGAGGCATAAACATGAGTTGGGAACCTGGGTCGTCCAAGGACCCTTTTTGTTTTCTCTCTTCTTTGTATTTTCTTTTTTGTTAATTTTTTCCCCTTTTTATTCTCTTCATTTCCTCCCAACTTCTCATAGACATGGAAGGGTTTCCACCATCATGTTTCCAAGAGATATAAAAAGATAGGAAAATAGAGATAATGAGAGAGAGAGAGAGAGAGAGGAATAATGGTACCTCTATGGAACTTGGTTCAAGTCGTATCATCATACAAAAACTATAGAACACTGAAATGGCTGAAGATTCTGAGGATTCCACCTAAAGATGTGTCATTTTTAAATTTCACCTTAAGTCCCTATATTTTTTTCTGTTTTCTTTTTCTAATTCCATATTATTATTTCTTAACACCCCTTGATGTTCAATCTACTAATTTTGAGTTGAAAATGGGGGGTTTAGGGTGATTAGATGGTTTCAATTTGGGAAATATCGTGTACATGGAATGTGGTTTAGGACACACACATAGTGTGTTTTTATTCTATTTGGGGATGATGACCTTTTCAATGTACATGCCATTTATGATTCATACACTTCGTGTACTAATACTCATCCGTTTACTCGAGTACCCGACCATGGTACTCGTGTGATGGGCACATGCCATGTAGAGTACACGACTAGAACACATGTGGTTCACATTCCATGTAATAGTATAGGGACAGGCCAAATATATGGATAGTCTAGGTGAAGAACACAAGTAGGTACCTCATGTAGTGTACATGTCGTGTACATTGGTGTTTACTCGCCAAGCCCAATGAGGGTTCACACCAAGGTTGGGATTTTGGAGTATTCATATTTTTCTTTGGGATACATGTCTTTCACTTCCCATTTTTAACCCTTCTTGGGGATTTTTGTATAGTTTTTACCAGGGATTGGAATTGGAACCATGAATATTACAAGATGAGTATATTTTCTCATAGATTGAAATGTTAAACCCCTTTAGGTTGTTTGAAAAATCCTATGATTCATTTCAATATTTTATCTAAATGGATGGGTTCTTCCGCAAGAAATTGAATCCAGTTATCTCCTGAGAGAGGGAATTGAAATGATAATGATATCCTGGGTGTTGAGAACAAATTAGTCTAAAAATTGATCTTAGATGGGACATGATTAGTCTCCCTAAAAAATTATTCCTACCAAGTACGATGTTTCTCTATGTTTGACTTAAGATATTCAATGGGTTATCTGATGTGTGACCGACCCTGATCTAGTATACTTGGTTTTGGTATATATGAATGAGGGTGTCACCTTAGAACCCAGGATGAAAATGTAATCCCATGGGGTTATTATAGTACTATTTTATTTACGTGTTTGGAAACTGAAACTTGTTTTTTTATAATTTGACATGTTTATTGATTATGCAGTGATGATATCCAGTGGTTCTTCCTGGTTGGTGGTTTTTCAGTATAACACAAGGGGTATTTCTTTCTCTTTTTGATGGCCAAATGTTCTTCCGTAGATCAATATTATGATCCATCTTAATTTCATATTTTATTTGTATACACAGGGGTACTAACTGAGACTTTTATATTAATACTATATGTCTTATTATTAGTTTAATGGTATTTCTAGAGGTGTATCCTGAAATATGGTTTTTCAACCTACTACTATGATATACAGGCATGGTGTTCCTAGTAATGATACTCGTGGATGATTCCTCTCTATCATGTGATGA
Source organism: Viscum album (assembly GCA_963277665.1). Taxonomy (NCBI): domain Eukaryota; kingdom Viridiplantae; phylum Streptophyta; class Magnoliopsida; order Santalales; family Viscaceae; genus Viscum; species Viscum album. The sequence continues at coordinate 1,400,864,281 of OY728148.1, read as the reverse complement.
GGATAAATGTTCTCTCCTTGGATCATGGGTTAAACGAGTATGATTACACTCTCCTCAACCTGAGGATATCAGTGGATGATTATACTATCATCAACTTGTGGTTTATAAAGAAATATTACTCTCTCCTCAACTAGTGGCTTATGGAGGATGACTAAACTCTCTTTGATTTTATATATAATTTGGATCAATAAATATTCTATTTGGGGCCCTATTTATGCGTCTTTAATTTATTATGGTGTAGGGAATGAAATTTCACAACTATGATTGATGTTGGGAAAAATTTTCCACACTTGGATCTTGAGGGATGGGCATGGCGTCTCACTGATGATCTCTCCATAGATATCCTAAGGGATAAAACATTAGGTTTCATGAAAGTCTCAATGTTGTGACATCTTACGGACTGGTCCCATGGTCTCCGACATTAGATGGGATTTACATATAATTAGTGGAGTGTCATCACACTATTATCCATTTATAGGATTTACAGAAGTATATCAATGGAACCCTTCTTTACCATGACTGGAGGTTAGTATGGGAAAACCCATGCGTATGATGAATTTTACCATGTGGTGAGGTAGCTTTCTCACATACATTCATACCATTATACAAAGAAGATTTATGTAAATTGGGATTAAGGAAAAAGATATTTACTAAATGATACAAAGACTGAGTGGCATGAAGTCCAGCTCAATGCCATTGCACAGGATGTCAAGGAGATCAAGATTATGGACCCAATGATCAATTTTAGATTGGTTATATGTTATTTCATTCACTTTACTAATGAATATTAATATATATATTGTTATAGGAATATACGTGTGTACACATATATATATGGACATCAATGGTGGAACATTCCGAGGTGATTGGGATTATAGACCTGAGGTTTGACTGTAATAACCCGATATTTTATGATAAGTATTATTTTTAATTTATATAATTCCATGAGTTTTATGCTACAAAAAGATTTTCTTATGCTTTACGCAACACCGTATTAGCGTGCAGTATACGCAACACTATTCTCAGATTGTGTTACACAAAATTTCAATTTCATTTGATAATAGTTATTCTACGCAACATTTAGTATATATATATATATATATATATTCAGTGTATAAATGAAAAATGGTTGGAATCTGTTATAACAAAACAACAAAGGAGTCTTGCACAACACACAACCCTGACTTGGCGTGCATTACATGCAATCGCGACCTTCCTCGATACCGTGTGTTGTACGCAATACCGGGTTTTACTAATCCACGATATATTATTAAAATATTATTAGAACTAGCCATTATGAATAGTAATACCCACTTTTTGAAATTTTATAAATTTTATCTTTCAAAATGGACTTCATTTTTGGATTCAGAAAATCAAAATTTTCCTAAGGTGAAATTTTGGTATTTTTCTGAAAACTTTCAATTTTTGATGAATAGTGAAAACACTAGGTTACTATTTAAAAACCGACTTTTTATTTAAATAATTATTTATTTTATTTAAATTTATTTTAGGTAAAAATTGATACATAATACCTATATAAGTTCAATGTAATTCATTGAGTCATTTTATAATAATTTTAGATATATAAAAATTTTATTGAACTTTTGACCGTCTTTTACCCACCTCCTAGGAAAATTTGCAAATTTACATAAAACATAATTTTACCGCTTTTGTGAATGGAATTTCAAAAATCCGAGAGACACGGTTGATGTCAGTAAGTAAATTGTGGTTCAATGAGATGAAAATAATTTTTGGTGAATAGTAACTTTTTACTTTTTTTTACCACTGTTAAAAGTAAATAGGGTAATTAAGGGTAAAAAATGATATTATTATTACCCTAACACATTTACTAATTCTATTTGATAAGTGTAATTCGACCAAAAACAACCTTAGGAATAAAATATGGCCATTTACGCCCACTTGGATTAGATTAGGACATTTAATATTAATTTATTTAAAGAAGGGTTAAAATAGGTAAAATAAAAGTTTAATAAGTAAATCATTTTTAATATAGGGTTATACATAAGATAAATTCAACTATAAATATGTATTATAAAGCTAAAAAAAATTTCCTACATAATGGTATTTTATTTATAATTTTCAGACATTAAATAATTTAATTTATTTATGAAACAAAGATGATCCAGTAATTATCTTATTAACAAAATATTGACATAATTGATGTTATAAATACCCAAATAAATTTAATTTGATACTTTTTATGAATTCCAATAATTTTATAGGTTAATATGACATGTTATTATTCATTTAAGTAACTTTTTTCGAAATAATATTTCTGTTATGATTTTTAAAAAAATCAATTACCAAATTGTGTCAAAATAGACATAAAATAGTTTTTAAAACAAATATTATATTATTAATTGTTATTTTCCAAGGTTCGGCCAAATGACTTAGATAAGGTTAGATATATTAATAATAAAAAACTTGGGGTTCGTTTGTCTTGTTATAGTAAGTTTATTAACCTTATAGTGTAAGAACACAAAAAGACACGGTAAAAGTAAAATTATCTAACTTAAAGTTAAATCTAAATGATAAGGTTAAAATATTAACCTAAACTTATCCAAATTCCATTGGATGAGAGTATTTCGACCCATACCCACATTAGCTTTGAAATAAATCAATTTGGATCTATTTAAAACCGAATATAACTTTATAATTAAATAATATTTTTAGTTTTTTCAAAGGTGCCCCTCTCCTCCCTTATAAAAGGGAACCTCCTCCCTTTCTTCCTCACACCACTTTGAGCCTTCAAGCTCAGCCAACCCCTGCCAAATTCTCTTCTCCACTTCCCTAGAAACATCCTAGAGGTCCTGGTCCTTTTCAAAGAACAATTTTAGTGCCCTAACTGGAGGTCTCAAAGAGGCGCTTCAAAGAAGAGTTAATGTCCGTTATCGATTCTTTCAACCTTATTTCTTCTTTTACTTCTTCTTGTTTAGTTGTTTCATTACGAAGTAATAAAATCAGTATCACTCATATACTTATATGTTATTATAAGTATGAAACAACCCTATTTCCCCATCTATCCATCCTACAGAAAATGAAATCACCACGCTTGCGTACGTACGGAAAACCGTCTCCACGCCGTGGTGTAATGTATTTTCCACCACCACCTTACTTCGATTGGTATAATGGTGTAAATAATGACTATATATGATTATTGTAAATTGATACTGATTCTGAAATATTATACATACACTTCAATACAATTCCACGATCATGGTAATGATATCATCACTCGTGCGTACGTACGGACTAATGTCTCCACGAAGTGATGAGAATCATTCTCAATGATTAACCGTTCATGAATGATTATAAAGTATATATAATAAGTAATCATGAAATATATAACATAATAATAATACTAGATTTATGTATATATATATATATATATGTATGTCATCTACTTAATTTCATTCAATTCAATAAGGAAACGAAAACAGCGTTCATGCATACGTATGGCCTACCGTCTCCATGAACGGTGTATTTCTTTCCATTTATCGATCTATTATATATACGTATATTCTGAATATATATTATATATAAATCATGTTTTACATTATAGATGTAAGTAACCATGATCTAAGTAATCATATGAATAATTACAAGTTAAAACACAAATAACAAATGAAATGATTTTACCCAAAACGCTACTTTAACATTATTTTACAAAAGAATGGGTAATATAAAGTCATAAGTGAACCATATATGATATCATAACAATGAATAAGATTCTTTAATAAGTAAATGAAATTATTTAAATAATTATACAGGATTTTTGGATACATACAAAGCATATCGGATGTAAGGTAAGGGATACTTATTCCAATATCATTCTAATTCGAGATTGTTTACTCGTAAGTATTTACTGGGGGTTATGTTTATTATCCATGTCCATATGCTCTCAAATTGTTTTAATAAAATTTTTACTTTCCTTACATGTAGGTTTAAGAAATTTTTACCCTTTTCTTACTTTTACCACATCGTACGGAAGGAATCTTTCTTTTGTTTAACATACGAGATACTTTTTGACTTTTCCGACAAAAGTACGAGAAGAATGTTTTTTTAACTTATACGGCACGAATAGATTTTTACGGTTTTCTAAAGCCTTATTTTCATGAAGCTTCCTCCAAATGATTTCATTACTATTTTCAAAAAAATCCTTTTCTTTTAAAATTTCATGACATTTTGTGAAAAGATAATGATTTTGAAGAAGAAAGGATATTTTCCTCAAGAATTCATTTCAAGTGTTTTATCAAAACCATTTTTCATCTAAGATGACATTATTTCATATGTGTATATTGAAAGTATCGTGTCTCTATGATTTACATGGTTTCAATTTTCTTATTATGAAATGATATCCATTTCTTTTATATGGATTATGTTATGATGGAATGATGTTTATGAAACCCATTTTATTCTTTCGGTTATGATGAATGATTTATGTTTATGTTGTGGCACAAGTAAGAATGATTTCATTATGAGATGGGTGGGACCTATATCTCCCTCCAATTCATTGGGTAAATATTTATATCTCATGAGATAGACATGGCTGGAATGGTAAGTTAATCTGGTTCAGTGTTACAGGACTGAAACGAGGAGTGAACTCGATTCATAAAGGGACTTTGTCCACTGAGATGGTCTTAGTAGCAATGTCTTGGATACTATGGAAATCATAACATGTGCTTAATGGTTTCCACAATTACATGTTATATTTCCATTATATTTTATCATGGTTGATGTTCTATTATGATATATGCCTTATGTACTTCCAAGATTTATGTCTTTTCTCAAGATTTTGATGTTTAAATTTCATGTTCATGTTTTTTCTTCCAAATGTTTATGGATTGTTTTATGTTATTTATGTTTGCCCTTACTGAGCATTTGAGCTCACCCTTTTTATGTTTTATTTGTCCCAGGAAATAAAGAAAGGTTTTAGGTAAGGAAACAAAAAGGGGTAGATCGTTATGGGAGTTTTTGAAGATATTTCAACATGATTAGAAGTTTATATTCCGAGTTTCCAAAGACACTAAACTATTACGGTCCTTGTGTGTCTATTTTTGTTATGTATTAAGTATTCCGCAAAAGTAATGTAATGTCCACGTACGTCAAGCTTTGGGTATCTAAAGTTGGTATCAGAGGAAAGGTTTAGTCAACCTTTGGAAACTAGGATGCGAAAACGTTAGTGAGATCCCTAGAGATATTTCTAAGGTATGTTTAGGGATGTGCCTAAGGATAAGTATACATATAGGATATAGTCCTAGAACTATGGTAACGATTTTAGAATTTAACCTAAGATGTTAGATATTGAGGGTACTCCCCCTTTACTATGTTGTTTTCCCTAGCATGATTTTTTCCTCTCACACTATTCTTTTTGGGTTTTAGAAAATGGCTTGAAACTGGAAGATTCACGATAATGGAGGATATGGCGGACAATGGAATGATATTCTTCATGAGAAACCAAATTAAACGAGATCTGGAAGTCCAAACATCGTTATTATGCCTAATCAGAAATCTCATAATATGATCAATAATCTCAACTTTGGTAAGTTTCCTGACTCAGATAATAAGAGAAAGATGGAGTTTCGTGATGATCATAGAGGAAAGAAAGTTCAATTTCCCTCATGTAAATCATGTGCGAAGAGGCATCAGGGAGATTGTTTCAAAGGATCTAGAAGATTCTTTGGGTGTGGAAAAGAAGGACACAAATCCAATAAGTGGAAAGGAAAAGGTTCAGTTAACACCATGGAAAAGGATAATGGTATTGGTACGACATCAACAATGATTAGATGCTTTAAATGTGGAATGTATGGGCCTTATGCAAACCAATGCCCTAAGGGAAAATATCATGAAGAGAATCAGCATGGTCATATGAGTAGTATTTATTTGGATGATGATGAAGAGACTACAAATGAAATATGGGATGAAATAAATGATGAAGCTCAGTCATTGGTTTAAGAAGTTAGTGGAATGATTGTATGTTTATAAAGAATAATGTATGGTACTATAGATTAAAGAATCATCTAAGGATTGTTACACTATTGTTTTTCCTAAAGTATTTGAAAGTATATGTTGAATGGTACCGATAACCATGAAATGTGATTCAAATATTTTGGAAATTAGATGATATGTGCATAATGAAGGGATAAGAAGATAATGAGATGTTTGATTGTATTCATGAGCTCATGATTGATATAAGGACTAAGTGATATCATGGTTTGAGTATATAGAGTTTTGAGGATTTTGGTATGTGGAAAGTGTTAACTTTTAACTGCATTCATGTTTTCACTAAGGTTCAATGGGTATTCATTCTTCAAGAGAATACATGATTACGGTATTCACATGTTTTTAATTTTACCAACAAGATATATCTTATGATATATGGGGGATAAATGATGGCATTCACGTGATTGTTATGTGAAATTTCAAGTAATCGTTTTCTTTATACTATGAGCTTGGACCAAAGTATTTTAGATAAGCCTAAAGATTGGAATGGATTATGTTGGACATAAGTTAGTTTTGTTTAAGGATAGAACTTTTTTCGATATTATTGATGGAATGTTATAGTAATATAGTTTTAGAAAAAGGACAACCTGCAGGACGGGCGACAACCCATCGCGTCGGACAAGGCTGTGGGAATCGAACCCAAAACCGAAGTGTGACTGGCCTTTATCGCCTACCAATGGCCTACAGGAAGTCCCTGGTTAGTAGAAGAAGTTTTATTTTATTATTCGGTATGATATATGAAGTATAAGTTCATTTTTGGAATTGTATACGATTAACCTCACCATATATGGACTTATGTATATTTGATAACTTTTGCTAACCTTTTTTTGAAAAATATGGAATGACCCATCATTCTATCACATGATCTGTTAACACTTCACGAATAACAAATTCAACTTCATTTCTTTAAGAGATGAATTAGAAATTGTTCAAAGCATGAGCAACAGTGAGATTGTACCAAAATAAAGTAAGTATTTATTCTAATTCAAAATTTTCAACTTTAGGGAAATGATCTTGAAAACCAAATTTTTTTTCCTAGTGCCCTTATATCCGATGAATCAGATGGTACCCTAGATCATCACAAATTTATGGCTTTGTAATTTTTGGATTTTTCATATCCAAGTTCTCTACCACTCTCCATCAGAACATGACGGTTAGATTTCTCTTCCATATTCATATTTTCACCTATGTTCTCCTATGTGGAAACCCAGTGATTAGTTAATTTGGGTAGCCGTTACGTTTCATACTTTAGTTTTTAAAGCCAAGTTTTGGTATTTCATTTTATGATGTGGGTTTCAATTAAAGAAACTTTCAAGTAGAAAACCATGTATAACCCCGATGAATTTTTAGGGAGAAATTCATTTTAAGGGGGGTAGAATGTAATAACCCGATATTTTATGATAAGTATTCTTTTTAATTTATTTAATTTCATGTGTTTTATGCTACAACAAGATTTTCTAATGCTTTACGCAACACCGTATTAGCGTGCAGTATACGCAACACTATTCTTAGATTGTGTTACACAAAATTTCAAGTTCGTTTGATAATAGTCATTCTACGCAACATTGAGTATATATATATATATATATATATATATATATTCAATGTATAAATGAAAAATGGTTGGATTCTGTTATAACGAAACAACAAAGGAGTATTTCACAACACGCAACCCTGACTTGGCTTTCATTACACGTAATCGCGACCTTCCTCGATAGCATGTGTTGTACGCAATGCCGGGTTTTACTAATCCACGATATATTATTAAAATATTATTAGTACTAGTCATTATGAATAGTAATACCCACTTTTTGAAATTTTATAAATTTTATATTTCAAAATGGACTTCATTTTTGGATTCGGAAAATTGAAATTTTCCTAAGGTAAAATTTTGGTATTTTTTTGAAAACTTTCAATTTTTGATGAATAGTGAAAACACTGGGTTACTATTTAAAAACCAACTTTTTATTTAAATAATTATTTATTTTATTTATGTTTATTTTAGGTCAACATTGATACATAATACCTATATAAGTTCAATGTAATTCATTGAATTCATTTTATAATAATTTTAGATATATAAAAATTTTATTGAACTTTTGACCGTCTTTTACCCACCTCCTAGGAGAATTTTCAAATTTACATAAAACATAATTTTACCGCTTCTGTGAATGGAATTTCAAAACTCCGAGAGACACGGTTGATGTCAGTAATTAAAATGTGGTTCAATGAGATGAAAATAATTTTTGGTGAATAGTAACTTTTTACTTTTTTTACCACGGTTAAAAGTAAATATGGTAATTAAGGGTACAAAATGATATTATTATTACCCTAACACATGTCCTAATTCTATTGGATAAGTTTAATTAGACCAAAAACAACCTTAGGAATAAAATATGACCATTTAGTCCCACTTGGATTATATTAGGAAATTTAATATTAATTTATTTAATGAAGGGTTAAAATAGGTAAAATCAAAGTTTAATAAGTAAATCATTTTTAATATAGAGTTATACATGAGATAAATTCAACTATAAATATTCATTAGAAATATAAAACGATTTCCTACATAATGGTATTTTATTTATAATTTTTAGACATTAAATAATTTAATTTATTTATGACACAAAGATGATGCCGTAATTATCTTATTAATGAAATATTGACATAATTGATGTTATAAATACCCAAATAAATGTAATTTGAGACTTTTTATGAATTCCAATAATTTTTTAGGTTAATATGACATTTTATTATTGATTTAAGTAACTTTGTTCGAACTAATATTTTTGTTATGATTTTCAAAAAAATCAATTACCAAATAGTGTCAAAATTGACATAAAATAGTTTTTTAAAAAAATATTATATTATTAATTTTTATTTTCCAAGGATCGGCCAAATGACTTAGATAAGATTAGATATATTAATAATAAACAACTTGGGGTTATTTTGGCTTGTTATAGTAAGTTTATTAACCTTATAGTGTAAGAACACAAAAAGACAAGGTAAAAGTAAAATTATCTAACTTAAAGTTAAATCTAAATGATAAGGTTAAAATAGTAACCTAAACTTGTCCGAATTCTATTGGATGAGATTATTTCGACCCATCCCCACCTTAGCTTTGAAATAAATCAATTTTTAGCTATTTAAAACCGAATATGAATTTATAATTAAATAATATTTTTAGTTTTTTCAAAGGTGCCCCTCTCCTCCCTTATAAAAGGTCACCTCCTCCCTCTCTTCCTCACACCACTTTGAGCCTTCAAGATCATCAAACCCCTTCCAAATTATCTTCTCCCATTCCCTAGAAACATCCTAGAGGTCATGGTCTTCTTCAAAGACCAATTTTAGTTCCCTAAGAGGAGGTCTCAAAGAGGCGCTTCAAATAAGAGGTAATGTCTGTTACCGATTCTTTCAACCTTATTTCTTCTTTTACTTCTTCTTGTTTAGTTGTTTAATTATGAAGTAATAACATTAGTATAACTCATATACTGATATGTTATTATAATTATTAAATAACTCTATTTCACCATCTCTCCATCCTACAAAAAATGAAATCCCCACGCTTGCGTATGTACGGAAAACTGTCTCCACGTCGTGGTGTAATGTATTTTTCACCACCGCCTTACTTGGATTGTTATAATGGTGTAAATAATGACTATATATGATTATTTTAAAGTGATATTGATTTTGAAATATTATACATACACTTCAATACAATTCCAAGATCATGGGATTGATATCATCGCTCGTGCGTACGTACGGACTACCGTCTCCACGAAGCGATGAGATTCATTCTCAATGATTAACCATTCATGAATGATTATAAAGTATATATAATAAGTAATCATGAAATATATGACATAATAATGATACTGGATTTATGTATATATATATTTATTTCATCAAGTTAATTCCATTCAATTCAATAAGGAAATGAAAACAGCGTTCATGCGTACGTACGACCTAACGTCTCCATGAACGGTGTATTTCATTCCATTTATCAATCTATTATATATATGTATATTCTGAATATATATTATATATAAATCATGTTTTACATTATGGATGTAAGTAACCATGATCTAAGTAATCATATGAATAATTACAAGTTAAAACACAAACAAAAAATGAAATGATTTTACCCAAAACTCTACTTTAACATTATTTTACAAAAGAATGGGTAATATAAAGTCATAAGTGAACCATATATGATATCATAACAATGAATATGATTCTGTAATAAGTAAATGACATTATCTAAATCATTATATAGGAGGTTTGGATACATACGAAGCATATCGGATGTAAGGTAAGGGATAATTATTCCAATCTCATTCTTATCCGAGATTGTTTACTCGTAAGTATTTACTGGGGGTTATGTTTATTATCCATGTTCATATGTTCTCAAATTGTTTTAATAAAATTTTACTTTCCTTCCATGTATGTTTAAGAAATTTTTACCCTTTTCTTACTTTTACCACATCGTATGGAAGTAATCTTTCTTTTGTTTACCATACGAGGTACTTTTTGACTTTTCCGACAAAAGTACGAGAAGAATGTTTTTTAAACTTATACGGAACGAACATATTTTTACGGTTTTCTAAAGCCTTATTTTCATGAATCTTCCTCCAAATGATTTCATTACTATTTTCAACAAAATCCTTTTCTTTTAAAATTTCATGACATTTTGTGAAAAGAGAATGATTTTGAAGAAAAAAGGATATTTTCCTCAAGAATTCATTTCAAGTGTTTTATCAAAACCATTTTTTATCTAAGATGATATTATTTAATATGTGTATATTTAAAGTATCATGTCTCTATGATTTAAATGGTTTCAATTTTCTTATTATGAAATGATATCCATTTCCTTTATATGGATTATGTGATGATGGAATGATGTTTATGAAACACATTTTATTCTTTGGGTTATGATGAATGATTTATGTTTTTGTTGGGGCACAAGTAAGAATGATTTAATTATGAGATTTGTGGGACCTATATCTCACTCCAATTCATTGTTTAAAGATTTATATCTCATGAGATAGACATGGCTGGAACGGTAAGTTAATCTGGTTCAGTGTTACAGGACTGAAACGAGGAGTGAACTCGATTCAGAAAGGGACTTTGTCCACTAAGATAGTCTTGGCAGCAATGTCTTGGCTACTATGGAAATCATAACATGTTCTCAATGTTTTCCACAATTACATGTTTTATTCCCATTATATTTTATCATGGTTGATGTTCTATTAGGATATATGCCTTACGTACTTCCACGATTTATGTCTTTTCTCAAGATTTTGATGTTTAAATTTCATGTTCATGTTTTTGCTTCCAAATGTTTATGGATTGTTTTATGTTACCTATGTTTTCCCTTACTGAGAATTTGATCTCACCATTTTTATGTTTTATTTTCCCAAGAAAATAAATAAAGTATTTAGTTAAGGAAACAAAAAGGGGAAGATTGTTATGGGAGTTTTTGAAGATATTTCAACATGATTAGAAGTTTATATTCTGAGTTTCCAAAGACACTAAACTATTACGGTCCGTGTGTGTCTATTTTTGTTATGTATTAAGTATTCCTCAAAAGTAATGTAATGTCCATGTATGTCAAGATTTGGGTATCTACATTGACATTGGTTTTATGTTTATTGGTTTTTCTTATCTTTTTAGTTGTGTCTAAGCTAGGAAAACCATTTTTTTTGCATGAACTTATGGAATCCTATTTTATAGGTTCATTATTGTGGTTCCCTAATGAGATTATTTCTCACTACTACAGGTGAAACTCAGTGTACATGTATAACTTGTGTCTTCTTTTCTGATTGAGAACAATTTCATGGTGGATAGGGCTGAAGCCCTGAGTTGCATGATCGACCATAGCTTCTAATGTGGGTTCTTTAAATTGGGCTAGTGAAGTTCAAATGTATCTAGATATGGGTTACGCAGATTGGATCAAAGTTCTTAGTAGAGCCATATAAATTTATTTTAGATTCAATATTACTCATTAATCTATATTTTCATCTATTTGGGAATCTACTATTATATATATGACATAGATGTTCAGTCTTTTACATGTTTTTAATTTATTATTATAGCATATTCTATTTTCATTTATTTACTAATTCTGAACATTTTTTTTAATTTTGTGTGTGATGCTTATCTATTTATACTATTTTTATAATCTAATATGAGGCAATAATATCCAAACTGTCACGCCCAAGGCCCTAACTTATATTCAACAGGCTCTGAAGTATGCGTAGGTGATCTTGAGGCCTAGTAACCATCCATCTTGGGGAACCATTTTAGTGGCATCTGGGCCGGTACATTATAGATTATTGTAAAAGAATAATATGTAGATAAACATGAGGCTTTGATTTTTTAGATATGTGAAATTTAGTGGATAACCAATTAATATCAATGAATTATAATAGAATAATAAGAAGAAGATTAAAGAGGTTTGTGCATGGATTTTGTAAACATAGTGAAGAAGAAACTTGTTCTTATGAATGATTAAAGTATAATTTATTCTTCTTTCATATAACACATATAGAGTGGATATAAAAGAATTCAACACACTCAAAATATTGGAGAAAGTATATTTTTTTGAAGCCTCATCAGTTATTTTTCAAATTTTTGTTATTATAAAGAGTGGGATGAATCTTAGAGTGATATGAAATGAATCCAGTAGGGAGACATAAAAATGTGAGTTTTATGGTTATTCTCTTCTCATTCCTCTTACATGATGATTCAGGTGGGTAGTTTTGTCCAGCAAAAATTCATATCTCACTAAGGACTAGCCTTACCAAATAGAAAATTAAAACATATAAATCATGTGGGTTCCCCTATCTTTTCTTTAATTTAGTTTTTTTGGGAATTAAAAAACACTTCTTACAAATAGATGGAGAATGTTATTTTGAATGAAATATAAATTACTTCTGATTAATAATTAATCCCCCACAATGATATATCATTGATCATAAATTTTACTTATATACATATTCATATATTCTTTGTTAATGGAGGTTAATGTTTAAAAATTGAGTAATTTAAAATACCTAAAACTTTAATATAACTATATAAAAATCTCAAGATGCTTATGTTTTTTATTTGTGATGTTCATTTATAATGGAATTCAAATGGTGTTGTAATTCTATATCCTGTCAATATTAAGGTTTTTTTGGATTTATATCCTCCAACATCAATGTTTAAGTTGTGCAGTTTCATGAGGTTAGATAAAAATATTATTGGTGGTACATAATATATTTATATTGGGTTTTAGTACATATGATATAACTGACCTAAAATATTTATGTATTTAATTGGTAATATAAATTAAAAATGTATTTCCATGAATCAATATAGATGCTAACATATATCGTAGTTTTAGGTTTCCTAATTAAGTATATTATATAGTGTACTAAAATTACTACTTCTTAGGTTTTGGTTTCATGTTGATCCAATGGTAATCTGGGATTACGTATACTCTAAGGAAGCTAATAAAAAATAAGTATAATTTTACAACCCACAACATAGATAATATGGTGGATGTGTTTGTTTTGAAAATAGGGACACCTTACCTCCTCAATGAATGATTTTTTGTCTTTATATATAATAATAGCCTCAGGTATATGTTTTTATTGTGGTACCTCTATCATGGGTTGATATGATGAATTTATTTTCAAATGGACAAGGATTTTTATATATGTTATACTCCAGGGGAAGGATAATATTGATAATGATACACTTAATAGGAAGTAATATTCCTATTTTTTGTGGAGGATTCTGAGTAGATAGCCACATGGATTTTTGATATCTTAATATAATATAAATTTTCTATTTTCAAATGAATTTGTTAGTACTAGGCCATATTCACAAGGAGATGGATAGCCAATATAAGGATATTGATTCTGAGATTCTTCATGATATTATTTTAATTTAATATACACCTTATGGATTATAAAATTGTGGGGATAATATCTTACACTTTTAGTGTTGTTCATTGTATCCTTAATAAATGCATGAGGTGGTGTTAAATAACATTCACACAAACCCTCTAGAAATAAAAACAGGACTGATGGATACATTGCATGATATAAAGACTCCTTTTTGTGGAAAGGAATAATTTAGATTGTATATGAGTTTGTATCATGTCACCACATCAATTTTCATGAGAATTCTAGCCATTGGATTTATTTATGTTTTTGTTACAACAAATATATGTTGTAAAATGGATGTAAAAAATAGTTTTATTTCTTTCAAAACTATTATTATATTATTGAAAAGATTTTTAAGAAAATTTCTAGATGATCATTGATCATCTTACCAAGTCTACTAACTTCTTTCCTATTTTTGAGAAATGATAATGGGGTTGTTTTCAACACCAATTTATTGATGATATATTTTAATTTAGTGTTACTTCCATAAATATTATCTCTAATTATTAATCTATATTCATGTATGAATTTTGAAGTAATTTTTAGAAGTAATTTTGGAACTAGTTTCATTTATGTATAATATTCCACCCCTTGAAAGATAGTCAGGATGAATGGAATATTTTGGTTAATATGGAAATGATTATATATTGCAAGTATATTTTTTATAGTCTTTTGGGGGATCATATTCTATTAGTATAGAAAAATATAAAAACAAATAACAATATACTATTATAATTTCACATATTTAAGCCATGTATTGGAGGCCTTTTATAAAACACATTTGATGGATGAAAAATTTTGAGTCATTATTCATGTTACCTAATTTATAGAGGATGATGAAAAAGAATTAATAATTTATCCAAAAGAGTATGGGGATATCCCAGATTCATTAGTTGTCTTATAGGGACAAAATATAGAGAACATTGGAATGGAAGGAGTATGTCATGGGGTTATAATGGACATTAATTTTTCATGAAGGTATATGTTTTAATGATGTAAAAATTAGTTTCAACGTTTTATATAACTATTTATCATTTTTAAAAGGGTATGATTGGTTTCTTATCATCTTGGGTTACCAATGATATTTAACTAAATGCATAACATTTACTACACATATTTAAAAAGGTAGGATGTACATAATTCTCTATACATTATTGACCCAGGTGAGATGCATATTAAGGGTGAAACTATCATTATGGATTACCTAGTTCTTATTTAGGATTGATTGGTGATAATATATTGTGGTCGAGTTATTAAATTTTTTCTCTCAAGTGATATCATGATAATATCCATGAAAGATCATAGGAATATAATAAATTGATGAAATGTCATAACCCTCAATACAATGAAGTTATACTTAATTATAAGATGAAAATATTTTAATGTGGGGAAGATATAAAAAATCATTATTTATTTAACAACACAATTGGATGTTTTTTTAAAATATTCATAAATGTGTTCTCAGAACAGGTTATGTTTATGAGAGTTATGGGCATTGAAATAATATATATATATATATATAATAAATATATTATGTATAACACTTCATATTAGAACATTTAATATCTAATTAATTGAGTCTTTCATATAAAATATTAATTAATGGTTTTTTCTAGAATAAATTTTATTTTCTTATAAAATGTATACCGTTTTTGAACTACAAGACTCATACTATGTATTTTTTAGTTATTAATAAATAAACTGATATTAGATACCCAATACATATATATTTCCAATTAAAACTACTTAATAATATTTTTATAGTTTTCACTTTCCAATGAGAATAAACTCGTTGCGTTCTTTTTTGACTCATTTTAATTATAAAGATTAGGGGAATATACCATTTTTCAATGATTGAATCCTTATAAGTTCACTATTTAGATAGAAAACATTGATTTTCATGATTTCTGTTATTCTAAAATGATTTAATTCCATTTTAATATTTACAAAAATTAAATGAAGTACATGATAAAATTATTTGATAAATAAGATTCAAAACATTAAATAAAATAAATAATTTCATTATGTTTTATGATAAATAAGTTTTAAGTAATGAGATTTTATTAATCATTTGTTCAAAAGTTTTTGTAGAAAACCATGATTTATTAAAATATTACTTTATTTATATGAATACACTTAATAAGAAACAATTATGATAATTATTAAATAATTATTTTGATGATTATTCAATAGATTATTACACTACAAATTCTTACTCATATTGTAAATTTAATATTTTTATTTGATTAAATTTATTTTCCAAAATACATGATTATAGATAATTTTTTATCACAAAAAAATTTCTACAAAGAAAATAATAATTATGTCCTCTCCTCAATCATGTTCCAGGTTAATTTCTTGATATGAAAACGAATGAGTTTTATATTTTAGAATATTCCACTGAACACCATACTTGAATACATCAAACCCATCGACATGCATTTATTTTTTCGTGTTAATATGATGTTTCAACTTTTAGAAAATTGTGATTCTACTTCACTTAGGGTTGTGAGAGTCCATTAGCTCTATACTGAGAAGGTTATAGGAGTAGTTATGATAATTTAAGGTGAAAACATGTAATATGTGATGATGTATGTCCAAATAATCTCGAATGAGGTTTTTTGAATGTAGGTATCCTGGTTAAGTAACAATGAAGGAATGGATAGAGACAGACATGGAGAAACAAGTCATGGGATGAAGTGAAATGAAAATCTAGAATTCCATATTAGATACCATTTAATCACATATTATACATATAATATAACATACAATTTATGACATTAGGGTTAAAAATTATATAAATGTCTAGTGTCTTATTAATATGGGTTATATTTATTTCCATAAATGATTAGGATCTTCAAATTTTTCTTGAGTACGTCCTAGGTTAGCCTATGGTCCCACACACAATGTATTTTATTTACATTCCATATAAAACTAAAACGATGAAATTGAGAATATATCTAGTAATCATCGAACCCTCTAGGTTGTGGTGTCTTGGGGATAAATAAAACGTGGTAAAATAAATTTAGGAGTATGTTAATCTAACAAATGTCTATTTCAGACTTTATTCTCTATTCTATAGGATACCAAAGTGGTATAACTATAAATGGAATACATATAATCGTAAATTCATCTCTATTATTATGAAATATCAAGATCCTTGTACACTTTTCCATGTGTTTGTACCTATTTCTGTATCACCATTATAATAACATTAATTTAAAATATATTCTAAAACCCAAACACAGGGAGGCATTAATCAAAAAAATCCATCAAATAATTTATCTCTAACCATAGACATGTGAATCTTGTAAAATCATATATTTTTATTTTTTATAAGAACTATATTTTGTTCTATATTATTGACATATTCTGACATAATATTACAATGAAGGTGAGTGTTTCTCTAATTTCTATAATAATTTACATTAATAAGTGAACTATTTACTTAGAGATGGAGAAAAGAAAAATTAAGCATTATTATATTCCAAACATAGACCATTTCTTGGTTCCAAGGAGGCAATTTTAAAACCATTAGATAACTATCAAAAAAATAAATGATAAATAAATTTAAGAGGAGTTATGGGGTATTATTAATTATTCCTTTCAAATTAAAATATAATGGAAATTAGAATCTAGTAAGACATCATCATATTATGAAATAATACTATGTGAAATAGTATAATTTGGATCCATTTATACCAAATTATATCCTTCTAACAAGATATTAAATCATTCTTAAGTTTGAATGTTAAACACATTTCTTTATCCCATTATCTTTACTCATCCCTATTACTTAAGATTCCATAATTTATAATTAAATTCTATAGTTTTATTGTTTATAATCGGTGGATGGATAATGATTATATCACCGACATGTTAAGATATTTAAGAATAGACCTATTCACATATATTGATGGGTTTCTCTCTATAAAAAAATAAAAATGGATTAATAGGAAATTTATTAATAGTCCATCCATAGAAGAAAATGAATCTGAGATTAGTCAGTTAGAAGTCATTTTTGATGACTGATCTTTAGTACTATTAAATATTCATGTTATTAAGAAATATTTAAACCATATTGGATGATTAGTTTCATTCTAAATTTATAGAGAATAAAAAATGATATTGGAAGAAATTTTTGAAGGATGGAAGATATAGTAATTCTAAAAATAATTATAGTCTTATAGAAAATAAATTTATTTGGATTATCAAACTATAACTCAATGATAGTATATTTATAAGTAAGGTGGATATTAATGACCCCCATATGGTTTCATACTCCATGGAATTTATTTTGGTTCCACTTTTAGGATTTTGATAGAATCTCCTAATAGACTATTGATTTTAGTGATAAATTTATAGCTTCAATTATGTTTTTGAGGAATGGAAAAATCACTATATTAAATAAATTTTGGATGAGAATTTATTTATTGGTTTATTTATAAATTAATATCATAAAAGTTATCCTAGATCATATGGTTTTCTTGATTCATTCTACCTTATTGCATTGGATTGCATCAAGAATGGATTGATGAATGCATCTTTGAATTCCTTCATTGGAGGCTCAATTCCCGGAGCAAGCACAATACAAGTATTTTTCTAATATAATGGATAACTAAATAATTTTTTTATTGAATTTTTACCCCTCATCTTATGAAACGTTTCTTACAAGGTTCCTGTAATGATTATCCAGAAGAGGATTTATTCACTCCTTCCATATATTTTTTAGGATGAGACACATGGATTCATGAATTGAGTTAATATTACATGAGTATAGGGTTTTGATAAAGAAATTATAATGTATATTTATAGAAAATTACTCAGTTTTAACATAATGGTCAGGATTGAAATGGAAATTGCACCTGAAATGATGAAATTGGTTTAATTTTGATGTACTAAAGAATTATGAATTCACTATAAATTGATTTGACCATTTCCTCTGGCGTTTAACCTCTCCATGGTTAATGTTCTCTATAATTATTAAAATTGTTGGATTCATTAAATTTTTTAAGGGTCTTTAAAAAATGGATCGATTACATATGAGATTGTTTGTTCTGCCATAGAAAATACTCAATAGAAACATTAATTAAGAAATTTATAAATAGTAATTTGGCATATACATATATATATATTGTTATAATCTCACACATTTTTAAGATTACATGATTATTTCATCAAATTTAAAATTAATTACATTGAAATGTTTGAATATATCATCAAATAATACTAACACATGAGTGGGGAATATGTTGATGTCGATAATATTAGTGTATAAATTTCTAGAAAATTATCTAAATGGAATATAAATCACATTTTGTAACACCTAAAAACATATATCCTGAACATACCTATAAAATATCTCAGTACCTTACTATCAAACAAAATGATCTATACTCAATAAATTGATTCCCTTATTAGTGGAATCATGGGTTAGATCAGAGATTTGATGATTAATCCAATATCATTTTTGTGTAGGTATCTACCTTATTAATATTTTGATATATTCTATAATTATTCATATCCTTTCCTTATATCAGTCTTCTAAAGGGTTCACTATGAAAGGATAACATTCATTTAAGACTATTATAAAAAATCATCTTCAAATTTGGATACCCTACATGAATTATTGGTGTAGACTAGAGAGGAATAACAATGATGTATCAACCTTATAAAATTTAATGAGAACTTACAATCCATTCTTAACATAATATCATGGGATATATTCTATGTGAAATCTCTTTAGACCACATTCATTTGGAATCAATTTTCTAAAATAAAAAAAGATGGTAGAATTTATATAAGGATCTAACCATAAACATTACATAATATCCAGTTTTAATTCAGGAATAAAATCTCTTAAATTTGATGAACATTTATGGATTATAATTTTAGAAAATTAGTTCATAACTCATACATAATTAAAACCATATATTACTATGCTGAAACATTTGATATATATCTACTTTTCAAAATATCAATATTTTAAATAAAGAATTATTTTTTTCATGGGAAATATTCAAAGATTTCATCTTAATTTCTTCTTTTACATTACCCATAATTAAAACATATGAAAAACATTTGATAACATGGGATGAGTAGAAAAACTCAATAAGAAACACAAAAGAATGAAATACTGTTAATCCAGTGAAAAAACATAAAAACCATATAATATTTTTCTTTTATATCAATTTTAATTAATAGAAATTAATAAATAATATCTATATAAAAACATGCACTTTTTTATCTAAGAAAATTATTAAAACCAATTGTATAAAAATACAAACTATTTATTTAGAAACATAGAGTATCAAATTTATTACCTATTTTAAACACTTTTCCAATGTAATGGTATCCATTTTAAATACATAAGAGGAATTAATTGGTAACTCCAAATTTATTTAAAATTAATAAAAGGAACACTACCCTATTTAATATAGATCTATCAAGGTTAATCCATTAAATAAGATATATCTAGCTCATATAGAACTATTTAAAGAACCCATCATATAATATATTTCAAGCTGACCTATTTCTCTTATAATTATCAAGTTCTATATCATGAAACAAATTTATTCTTTCACTTTTTCAACTTTAAAAATAATAATAATACTAGTAAACATGTATTAAAATGTCATTGGGATATCAAAATAACATTTTCTTTTGAAAACCCATTTTCAATGCCCAAAAAAAATTTATTTTGGAATAACTATTCAATACCATGATACCCTAAAAAATGGAATGATGGATTTTATTTTGATAAAACATGAAATATTTTATGTGAATATAAACATCAAAAAATGGTTATATTGGGGATTAATTTCACTTTCACTTTATACGATATATTTGAACATTCATTTTTTTCATTTTTAAATAATGTCAAACATTCCATAAAAAGTATCCTTTTAAAAAAAACTTAAATGAAATGAAAAAATATATAATATAAAATTATAATTTCCATATAATTAAAATCAATTTTTTGAAAAAAAAATGGACATGGAAGAGAATGATAGTTTGATGTAAAACTTTAAAATATGATTTTTTGAAAGAAGATACCCATGCCTCTTTTGAAAAATTTGAATCATAAGATCCATACTATAATAACATTAAAAACATTAAAAACCCTAATAATTAATATATTAATGATATAAACATTCAATGGGGATGTGTATACACCTCATATAATGATATAGGTTCATACCATAAGAATATTCCTCAATGAAAGTGAATTAAGACAAAGTCTCTTACCTCAAATTTGATTCATCGTGCTTATTATTTATATTCGTTAATAATAAATTTATTGTTATTATTTATTTTTTAAGATACATTTTCAAATATATAATTCCATTTATTTAAATTATTACCATGTTATATACAATTACATAATCAATTAAGTTTGCATCTTATGTTTTGATGGTATTTTTGTTATATATCTAGAAATGACTTTGGAAGGTTGAAAATGGTAAAAGAGCTCAATATTTCATCATATCTATAATAATAATAATAATATAATTATAATATTTAATAATTAAATATACTTTTTAAACCAATAATTATTGATGGTTATGAAAAAAACTATGTTACAATCATGGAGACAGTAGCTCTATTTCTGGATGAGTAACGTTTCCATTTTACAAAAATCATTTTGAAAAGATGTGATGTATTATTTAATAATTAAATAATTATAATAATATAATAAATTTTATATTATTTCTTTCAATATACTTATATATATCATATATGTGATTCAATGATGAAAAAATAGTTGTATCACTTTGTGGAGGTGGTGGTATACACGTACAGATGAATGACATTATGATTTTTTTGTGTAAGAAAGAGAAGGATATATTATCTATTTAGAATGAAAAAAAACATCACAAATAACATAACTATGTAATTTATATCAAATATATTTATTATATTTATCCTTTTTTCCTTCTGTGTAAATCATTAGAGAAAAAATAGTCATGTTACTTCGTGAAGGGGTAGTCTACCATAGACAAGAGCGATATTATCATAACCACAACATAATGGAATTTAAGAAGTTATATGTATTATAATAACATCAAACATGTAAATAGGTTACAAATATCATATTTAAACATTAAAATATTCATTATTACAATATTTTATTGGGGAAGATGGAAAATGAATGACATCAGTTTTTGAGCTAGTATTCCTCGGTAGACATGATAGGTGTTTTCATATCCCATTTGATGTAAGAGGAGTCAAATTTTGGTTATTATATTATCATAATATCATATAAGTAAATGAGTTATATTTTTTATTATATAATCATAATTGAAAAATATTTTTTTGAGGTTGAAGAACAAATAAAATAATTGGTTCAGTAAAAACAATACTTAGTCTCCAAAAAAACCATCAGTGAGAAAAAAAGGATTGTTAATATATATTTCAGATAAAAATAATTTCTATCCATTGTGGGGATTGAATGTATGAAGGTATTTTTGAATTTAATGGATGAGAAAAATATCTATGAAGATGTGAAGAAGAGAGGAGATAAGGTTTCATTTTATATATGTGGTGAGTGGCATCCTGGTAATTTCTAAAAAGAAAATGGTTTTGTCATATTTATCACATGAAGAAAAGATAAAAAATTTACCACTGATGTCAATTTTTAATTTTAAGGACCAAATATGGTGGTACAATAGTTTTGGACAAGTTTTTATGAAATTTTAACCCATATCTTTTTAGTTTTACTATACTCCAAATATGTTTTCACCTTAAAGAGGTTAATTAATTTTTATTGTACTTACTATTAATTATAGTATAAAACTAGGTTCAAAAAATTAAAAACTATAAAGTATTAATAATAAAAAAAATTAATTAATTTTACAAAATATTTTTCCCATAAAAGTGGAAAAAATGCATCTAAAAATTAAACCCATAGATGTGAAAAAAGGTTAATTTTCTGTAAGTATATTTATGATGGAAAATTTGATTTAGTATTAACTCAATGAATTAAAATAATAATTCTGTGACTATTACTTACTATTTTTGGATATTTAATCTATAAAATTTATTTAAAAAATTTATCATTTTGGATAATTATAATGTTTTATAATGTGGAAACAATATTCACTTTGAAAATGTTTTAGGACAAATCCTGTTTATAAACTAAAAAAATTATACTAAAATCCTATATATATTTTTTAAATTAGTAACATTGATTAAATATAACAAAATAAAAAAAAATATCTAACTTTAAATCATATTTAAAAAATAATGGGTTGTTAAAATTAATTTATTTATTAAAAAGAACTAAATGTTTCACATAAATTGATATTTTTTACTATTCATGAAAAGATCAATATTTTCTAAAAAAACCAAAAATATAATCCTAAGTAAATGTTGATATGATGATTTTTTAAACGATAATTAATTTTGAAAATTCAATTTCATAATTTTGAATTAAATTTTAAATAAAACCTTATAACAATAGTGTTTATTTAAAACTATTTCTACTTTAATTTAAAAAATTACCTAATATTTTTAAATTAATATAATTATATAAATAAAATTTTATTTGATTTATTTGACCATTGAAAGGGTTTTCAAATTATTCTCTAATTATTTAAATTACATCCTCTCAATTTAATTCACTTATAAAATATGTATGGAAATCATTCCCTCGTATCATTTTTAGATTCTCATGTTTCCTCTTGAACTATATGGTTTTTTAATAAATCATTAACCAAGAGAAATATATTATTCCAAAACACTTGCAATATATGGTCAAAAAACTAATTATATTTTTTCTCATAAAAAATATTTTCTTTCAAATTATATAAGTTAAGGACAAAAACATTAGGTGAATCTAGAATATATCACCTTAACATTGAAACCTGAAACACATTGTGTAATAGGGATAACCACGGGGGGAAATCCATTATGTGGGAAAATAATCTGACATTATCCAAGATATTGTATAGTCCAATTAAATGTGGATATGGCTTCCCAATTTTACCAAAAATCATAACACCTTTCCATGATGATACCTTATGAAAAACATGATCATCTAACCCAAAAGAATTATATTTTCTCTCATAATCCACATAACATTTAAATATTCTCTAAAATGTCCTCAATTGTTGTTGAATCAACTACACCTTATCATAAACTTCCTCTACTAACCATAGTCCCATAAATATACATTATTATAAAACATCCCAAAAGGATGTTGTTTAATAGTACCCTCTATATAATGATTCAAATGATTACATATATTTATTGGAAATAAAACAGTTGTCATAATAAAATCCATCCAAAGAAATATAATTGTCCTTGATTCCATGATAATCTATTGAATAAGAAAGAATAATATTTTTTGATGCCTGATTTTTTCCCTGATATTGTTCGTAATATTGAGGATGAAATGTTGTAAAAAAATTAAATCAATACACAAAATATTTTGAAATCCTTTCTAAAAATTAAACTTGATCCTAGGATCATGGTGTGATATAATGGATAAAGGAACTTTATGTTACCTGATTATCTCTTTTAGATAATTTTTAGAAAGATGATATAAATTAAAATTATCTATAATGGTAAGGAAATGTTCAGACTAATTTAACTCTTCCACAATAACCCAAATCTAATTGTTACATTGAATAGTATTTCATAAACCCATAAGGAATTCCATGGATATATTTTCAAATTTCCACTCCAGAATTAGAAAAGAATTAATCATCCCATTCATTAATATTCATTTTTCATTGAAGTATTGACAAGTCAAAAATATCATGGTAATGTTAGAAATATCAATTTTCATAGAATCTCACTAATAATACTCATGATGTTATCAAGACATCATAGTGCGTCTAGGATTAATGGATAACGAATAACTATTAGCTTCACTCAATAAATCATTCTTCAAGTAGGAATCACAAAGAACACACAATAATTTTCTGAATTTGATGACACCACCATCATAAACATTAATCTCATGAAACCTACCCAACATAAAAGATTCTACCATTTCTAAAAAATCATTATCCTCCTTCTAATCATTCTTAACTCTTTATGATAATGTTGATTGCACCAATGCCTAAAAAATAGAGGATGTCCTAGTATCAAATACTTAATGTCAAAAATTCATCAATTCATTATCCAAGGGCCCCTTTTATATGAATAACATGGTTAATAGTGAATTATTTCTCCAAATCAAATCATCATACATGTTTTTTCTTTAATATGATGGTAATTAATCATGAAATAAAAATCCTTGATTAGTTCTAGCCATATTCTCTATATAATGTTCAATGTTTCATGGTGAATCAATACTTAAATACTTTTTAATGAATATAAATTTTACAATTTACATAAAATAAATAATTTATCCAAATTTTTAAATGGAAGACCACATCATATTATTCCAAATAATTTTTAGGTAAACTTAATTCATGAGGTTTTTCTAATGTGAAGCATCAGTATTATCCTGATCATTCTGCATCAGGACACAACCAAATATCATCAATTAAGCGTAATTATTGATGAAAAATTCACTACTCCTATAAAGAAATTCCAAAACAATATCATTAAATAATATTCCTTTTAGTTCTAGAAAATAATAATCATATTTTTTTGTCCAGATGAATTTTACTTTTTGCAAGTTTACTTTGTTAGTGGTATAGAAAATAGGGAATTGTTTTGAACCATCTTCATAAGGTAGCCTTATAATCCAAGAAACTATGAATCTCATGGATATTTTATCATCTTATAAATTCTTTGAAAATTTTGTTTTGTAATATTAAAAAATTATTCTATATTTAATAAAAGTATTTCCAAGTATAGATATTTGTTGTAACCAAAATTCATAATTAAAAAATTTTCTTTATTGTTTATTTTTGTTCATATTTTTCTAAAAATTATTATTTTATTTTCATGTTCTTCAAAATTTAAAGAATATATCAAAATTTTAGTAATAAAAAAAATATATCCAAGAACTCATGGGAAACTCTATTCAAAAGGTCTATAAATATTTTATGTGCATTAAATGTCCCAAAAAACATTAACAAAAATTCATTGTTCCCATATATTGTTTGAAATTAATTGTTTGTAATTTCACCATCTTTCACATTTATCTGATGAAACCCAAACTGTAAATCAAAATTTGAAACATACTGATCATCCTGTAGATCTTGAAAAAAATCATGAATATGAGGAAAATAATATTTTCATATACTAATGATATTATTCAAGGTTAAATATTCAATGAAATTTCTCATTGAACCATGTTTATTTACAAAAAAAATAAAATAGGATCACACTATGGTGATGTTCAAGGGGTAATGAAACCATTATTTAACAACTCCCAAAATTTTATTTTATATTTTAAAATTAATTAGTAATCCCTTTGATAATGGGTTATAAGAAATAGCCATATCATAAATCCCTAATTAAATATTAAACTCAACCTCCTGATCATGAATAACCATAGAAAATTAATCAAGAAATGTATTCACATATTCACTCAGTTCTAGAACATCACAGCATTAAAGGGTTTATTTATTTTAAACATTTTGTGTTAGTAACTTTCACATACATCTCTATTTAATTTTTCTACTTCTAGGTATGTTATTAAATAAATTAAATCCTTTAAAATAACTTTGAATTCTTGTAAATCTAGCATATCATGATAAAATGGAATCCAATAAATTATAAAAATGATATAAAACAATATTTTCCATAGTTTAATATGATTTTATGGATTGAAAATCCCACTGATAATAGCAAGATGATTCTTAAAAATCCTGATTTCTTTAAAATTTCCACCGGTAGATTTGACCAAAAGTTATATATTGTTTTAATTCAAGGAAATTAAAATTTTCTTGAAAATTTATCAGAAATAAAATAATTTTAAGATCCAGCGTCAAATAAGGCATTAAATAATAAAGATAAACAAGTGACCTACATTCCACCACCCCATTTGAGGGTCTAACATCAACTGTAGTAGTAGAAATTGACATTGATACACATTTCAATTTATGATCATTATTCATTCAATCAAGTGAAAATATTTTTGTACACATGCAATCATAATTAACAATATCATTGAAGTTATCATAATTCACCATTGAATGGCTATCAGTTGTCCAATTATTTGGTTTTTTATTAACCTTTTCTTTATAATCGTGACCTATATAATCAAACTGGCCACACCAATAATACTTTCCATATCCTAGATAACATTCCTTGAGATTACATTTACAATAAATGGGATATTTGGGGGGTTATGTTTCAAATTAAAAGCTGGTTGCATCACTTTTTTCCTTCCACCATGTCATTTTCATACTGTTGTAATCTAGAGGAACATATGTATTAGAAAACTCCATCTCTATTTTTGTAACACAACAGACCTCTATCTCATAAATTTTAAATTATCATGCTATATAATATCATAATAAAAATGGATTCAACCCTGGGTTAAATATATTAATTTTACTATTATTATCTAGAATTAAATCTAGAACATACCTGGACAATATTTTAATGTATGCTATATGTGCAGCTATAAAATATTCATTTTCCCCTTAATTCATGGAAATTTTTTCTCTATGTATTTGAACAGCCTTAGAGAATTTTTTTAATAAAAATATCCATAAATTATTCACATTAAATGGAATCAAAATCCTCATTCTCTTTGGTATTCTAAACTAAAGGCCACCATCGATCAGCATCACATTTAAACATGTATTTGGAAAGGGGTAAATTTTGACATTACAGACCTCCCAAGATTTCCAATATCACTTTTAGCTAATTGATCCATTATTTAACTACTACATTGTCAAATAATCCCATGAATTATGGGTAATTTTTTATCATTAAACTTTATATTGTAGACTTATTCCTCCATGATTGATCGGATTCCTCTCTAGCATGTACACCACCACCATTTTAGTCTATTTCAACTAATCCATCATTGTAACAATCTTATCAGTTTTAACTCAAACCATCTCAGGATGCTTATTTAGAATTAAATATTCATCTTGGTTCCTTCCCATGAAACCTCTCTATTTATACTATATAAAACCATTCTGAACAAAAAAATTTAGATGAAGAATCATGGTAATAAGTGAATTTTGTATCATTCCAATTTAACTTAAATTAAAACAAATTTAGAAGGTATGATATTATTAGTATTCTGACCTCTAATGTTATCTAAACATACCATTTTTACCAACTATAATTGTATTTTATTATCTATAGTGTACAATAATTGATTCCTATTAGGGAACTATATAAGAAGCTACATGTCTTGGGTGGGACACACCATCATCCACAGTGGTGGACCATTCCTCGAGAATCCCTTGGGTAGAGATCAATGCATCATACAATGACAACACATGATATTTCCCAAGGATATGATTTTATCCCTTTACAATGATACTAACTACAGGGAACTTACATTAAACAATAAATATGTCTACTTTAAAGTCAATAATTCATTCTCACATATTTTTTGATCTTGTTAAATTTTGGGTTTTGGAGAATTATGTCATAATACATATATAAAAAAATAAATTAAAAATTTGACACTTCGTATTAGTATCAATTTTTTCAACAAAATAAAATATTTAAAAATAAACCTGATTTCAAATTAAAGAAAATATTCATGACATTGAACGTGAATTCTTCCTTTCCCTTAATAATCATAAAACTCTATGGAGTAAATTTTTGAAATTTGGATGGGAAAAAATGATCAATAAGTGAAAAAATTAAAATCATCTAGTCATTTGAAAAAACATGTAAATTGAGGAAATTATTTAAAATTATCTAAAAATTCTAATGAATAATGAAATAAAACATTTTATCATAAAAAAATTTGTTTCTTGTTTAAAATCGTTAAAACCCATATAAATCATATATTTTGTTAAATATAGAGCATCACATTCACAACCCATTTTAAACTAATGCAAAAAGTAACTATATCCCTACTAAATCCAAAGGAAATACCAATTGGTACCTCCCTTTATATTTCCTATTAATACAAGAAACATTATACAATTCATTAGACCAAAATCTGTGTGCACCAATCGTATAAGATATTTAGAGATCACCCATTTCCTTCTGTGAGCACCCATCAAATAAGATGTTTCTAAATTTTTATTTTATATCATAATTCTCAAGTGACATATCTTGAATAAAACATTATTATTATTTTACTTATGATAAATCATTTTATAAACTCTTTTAAACTCTTATTTAATTCACATTCTGATATCAAAATACCTTTTTCTTTTTTTAAACACCATTTTCTATAAAAAAATAAACATTTCATTTAAAATCCCATTATCAATTAAAATTACCTTGAAATATTGAAATAGGATTTTTTATGGATAAAAAATTAAATCTTGTAAGGTAATTAAAATATAATATATTGGATATTGCTTCAGGTAATGTCTTTGTCATTGAATATAATAAAATAGAACATTATATTTAGCAATTGTATAGAAATTCAAATATTCCATTAAAATATTACATTTTGAAAAAAGATAAATTTATGAAAAAATTAACTATAAAAAATTCTTGGGTACAAATATTTACATTTATAAATTAAATTTAAAAACATGGACATTAAATAGAAATAGAGTTTCAAATATTAATTTAAAAGATATTTTTTAAATAAATAGCCCTTACGATTATGGAAATATTTGAATTTTAAGCCTCAATAATGAATAACATTAATTTTTTTAAAAATCATAGGAATTGAGAGATTTATGATATAACAGGTCAAACAATTTTTATATACACATCATTACATAATATATATGAATAACATAAAGAAAATATAGAATGAAATGAAATTCACCCAAAGTTCCTCACCTCGTGTTCAATTTTTCACACTCATTCTTTATCATCAATAATAATTAACATATGTTAATTATTTACATAGTAATATTTTTCATGTTTAATATTCCTTTAATTTTACTTATTTCCATGTTAAATATATTTCCTTCAATAATTAATTTTATATCTTATGATTTGAAGATATTTGGATTGTATGCCCAGAAATGACATCATCTTGTTTAATGGTCATAACGGTAATCATTTCAACATCTGTAGAATAATTATCATTAAATAATTATCATATTTAAATATCAATTATAATTTTTAAAAACCATTATGAATTACGGTTATGAAAAATGATCTATGTTATGATCATGGAGACCATAGGTTTTATGTACGTATGAGTAATGTTTTCATTTTTTAATGATCATCATGAAAAATAAGTAATGTGTTTTTTTATCCTTATATAATGATAATAATATCATATTTACCATATTATTTTTTTAATAGTTATTTTATATGTCATCCATGTGATTTAGTGGATAAAAAAGATTCATATCGCATTGTGGAGGTGGTAATCCACACGTACACACAAATGACGTTATCGTTATTCAATGTAAGAAATAAATTGATATATTACATTTTTTTATAATGATAGTATGTCATTAATAAAAAAAACTATATAATATATATCACATATATTCAATAACTCGATCCTTATTAAATTCCATGAAATTATATATCAGAAAATGAATCACATCAGTTCAAGAGGCTATAGTTCATCATAGACATGGGTGTTATTGTGGTATCCACCACAAAATAAAAAATAAGAAGTTATATATGATATAATTAATCCATATATAAGGCCCCATACTTAAACAATAATTAATCATGAGAAAATTCAATAATTTTACATTCAATCACATCAAGGATCTTTTCAGTTTTAGATCTTTAGGTAACTAGACCATAACTTATACATATTAACATGATTATTAAAAAGTAGACACTTCTACTTACTATCCATTTTTTCATAAAACAAAAAAAAATTAAACAGGACATGGTTTTGATTCACACATAAAAAATCATAACATTTCCATGATCCCATCCATGACTATATTCTCGATTAAATATTATGAAAAACATTTCAAAACAAGGGATGAACATAAAAATATCGGTAAGGGGTAAAAAATGAAATAAAATTGTTAGCATTGAGAAAACATGTAAACCATGAATACAATATCATAAAGTAAACATTTTCACCATTATGAAGTATTAAATAATATTCACTTAATATAAGAACATTTCATACTATTTCATAACAAAACTATTACCATAAAACCCATAGAAATCACACATAACATATAAAATGTAACGTGGGACATAATCATACTTAAATGGAATAACCAAATAGTCACCTTCCACACATATCATTCTTACAAATGAAATAGCCATACGGCCAAATTTCATACCCAATGAGTTCAATGTTATAAAGAAACAAACCATCCTTGGTTTATCATGGAACCACCCATATTTGGTTTATAACATAACCACTTATCCTTGGTTCATCACATAACCACCTATAAAATGTATGAGTACCATTATATAATCATAAAACATAAATGATTGAAAATATCAACATTTTAATCATAAAATTTCATTCTAAATCACAAAAATTAATTTCAAGATATTGTAATTGTCAATACACATTCAAAACCATTTTCAATACCAAAAAATACAAAATGTAATAAGTTATTTCATTTTCTTTTAACAGAAACATTAAAGCTTATAGAGGAATCCAAATATCAAATAACAGTTTTGGTGGTAGAGAGGTTGTTGTCACTACGTATATTAAAAAAATTCCTTTTATCATTTAGTAAAATGATTCATGGAAAATTTTTCATTTTTAATTAAATTAAATTTCAAAGGGTTTTATTATACATTTTTTAAAGACTGTCATGTATAAATTAAAATAATCCTCAATGAAAGGATATTGAGATGAAGTCCCTTACCTTGAGTCTGACTTGTCATGTACAATCATTATGTTCCTGAATAATCAATATAGATTAATCTCTAAATTATTGATAACCTTTTTCAATATTATTCTTCCTCTTATATCACTTATTACATGTAAAAAAATACATAATTATTAAAGTTCATATTAGAGGTTTTGTCAATATTTGGTATAGTCGAAAATAAACTTGTTGAACTTATTTTGATGTAAATTTTCCATGCAATAAAAATTATATATCTATAATATTATTCATGATTTAAATACCATATATATATTATATATGTATTTATAATATCCATAATATTTAGATATTTTAAATGAAATATATCATTCATGGAGATGTTACGTCGTATGTAAGTATGAACGCTACTTCCATTTCATTGTCATATTAAAAGAATGAAAACTATATGATACATAGGTATATTGTAATTAAATTATAATACCTATTTTATATATGTTCCATAATTTCATTAAAACTATCCTTTATATGATTAATTCATGTCATGAACGATCCATATCACTTTGAGGGGGCGGTAGTCCATAATTCCTCAAATGAAATTATTGTATTTACACATTATGGAAAGCATAAAGGTATGTTATAATAAAAATCAGAGAATAATAGTGACAATATAATTATAATATATATAATATATATATACAATTTAAACATAATGGAAACCATGAGATGTGGTAGGAGGAATTTTTACAATCATCATTTCCTGAGGTAATAGTTCGCAGTACAAAGAAATAGAATGTTCTATATCCATTAGATGGAGGTGTGTGTAAGTGTAGGTATAACACATAGAATAAAAACATCCTAGAATATTTAGGATATAAGTTTTGTTATAAAATAATGGAATAAAAATTGGTTATGGGGTTGGACAAGAAAAAAATGAATGAAATGAGCTTGAGAGAAGACGTTACCTATAAATCAGGTAAGTCCTTTTGATTTAAGCCAAAAGGATTTCTTAAATTTCCTTATTATCGTAAGTCTTATAAAGAGAAAGGATGGATGTTGGGAGATTATTTTAGCATAGTTTGGACGGGACATTGGGATTTATAGGTGTTTTTATGTGGGTAGAGCTGGTGGCCTTTTATAACAGGGAGGAGGGGCACTTTAGGAAAGTCTTGAAATATTATTTTATTATAAATTGATTTTCAAATTAAAATAGATCCAAAGTGATATATTTATAGGATAAGATGATTATGGGTCGAATTACTATAAAAATGGTTTTATACAAGTTAAGTTCACAAATTTAAATTTATTAAATGGCTATAACCCTTAGTTAAACAAATTAACTCTTACCATGTCTTTTTATATTTTTACACTATACAGTTTATATAGTTACTATAAAATGGAAAGAAAACATAAATTGGATCATTAATGAAATTTTTATCATTATATAAGTCATTTATACAAATATTAGATTTTTCTGACTATTATATTATTTAATAAAATAGTATTTGTTTTAAAAACTCATTTATGTCAATTTTGACACTATTTAGTAATTGATTTTTGTTAAAGTTATAACAACTTGATTAATTTAAAAAAACTAAATTAACTTAAATATAAAATATCATATTAATCCATAAAATTTTTGTATGTAATCAAAAGATTCAAATTAAACTTATTTTAATATTTATAAAATCATTTATTTGAAACATCCATTAATAAGGTAATCAATGCATCATAATTATGTCATAAATAAATTTATTTATTTAATGTAAAAAATTTATAAATAAAATAACATGATGTATTAAATATTATTAGATTTATAATTACTATTTATTTTCAAATATTTCAGTTATATAACCCTATATTAGATTTTTTTATTAAAAAGATACATGTTTGTTTTATACTTCCATTACATTAAATTAATTAGTATAACATGTCATTATCACACCCAAGTGCATCCCAAATGAAAAGTGTTTGGACTAAGGATTTTTTTGGTCTTCCATGACATATATAATAAAAAATTTACATGTTTTAGGGTAGTTTAATATTATTATAATATTATTTTTTACCCTTATTTACCTAATTTTCCCTTTAACCGTAGTGAATAAAAATTATTACTAAAGTTACTATTCATAAAGTCCAAAATAAAAGGTATCTAGTTACATGATTTAGACATAATGATCCCAAATATGTAATCCATTTTGTTTAAATTCAAAATGCAAGAGTTGCATTAATTAATTTAAAATTAATTCTTGTTGTCAAAACCAGAAAGCGTGTTTTTAAGAAATAAAAACTACTAAAAGAATGAGATGTGTTTATGTCCAATTTAAATGTGAAATTACTTCCAATGACCAAAATTTGATTAAATGATAAAAACATAATCTAAATATACTTTAAAACAAATTAAATTATAATCTGTCCATACAAATAAATTAGATAAAAAGGAGGCTTTTAATTAGAAATGCTGACATTTTCAATATTCATTAAAATATAAATTTTATTAGAAAATACCAAAATTTAAATCAAAGTAAATTTTGATTTCCTAATTATAAATATGAAGTTTATTTTTGTTAAATAGAATATATAAAAGTTTAAAAAACAATATTTAAAAATTATTCACCATAAATAGGTGGTAAAATTACCTTTTAAAAATATTATAGTATATTATGCTTAAAATATGATTCATTCTCATTTTAATACCCTTATTTTTTTGGATAAATGTGAAAATATATAATGAAAATGTGTAATCATATTATAGTTAGTTATTATCATTCCTGCTTATACAAAGTCTATGCATTAACTACCTTTTAAAATAATAAAATTAATAATGTATTATTTTTCGGTATAACTCAGTCTTGTGTGAAACGTATTATTTACAAGAAAACTGTTGTTGCATGTTGAATAATCTATTGAATTTAAAATCCCCTTTAATATAAAATTTATATCATATTCATAAATATTAATAGATATGAAAATTTATTATTCTATAAATACTTGGGATGTTACATCCTTCCCCCCTTTTGAAAAATTTTTCCCCGTAATTTTATTTAAATATAAAAAAAGATGGGTTATTTCTCCCATATAGCATTTTCAGATTCCCATGTTGCCTATTCAACCAAATTGTTTTTCCAAAAAACCTTTACCAAATGAATCACCTTATTCTGTAACACTTTCTCTGTGTAGTCAAAAATATGTATTATTTGTTCCTCATAAGAAAGATTCTCTTCCAACTAAACTACCTATGGACTCAAAATCAGAGATGGATCTGGTATATACATTCATAACATTGAAAAATTATGTACCTGGGATAAACTTGGAAGGTAATACACTTTTTACGTAACTAATCCAACTATCTACAGAATTTTGTAGGGTCCAATGAACTACAGGCTCAACTTCCCTTTGTTAAAAAAATTCATCAAACTTTTCCATGGTGAAACTTTAAGAAATACATTATCAACTACCTTGAAAAAAATATCATTCCTCTGATTATCTGCAAAAAAATTCTACCTTCTCTGAGTTTTCCTCATGTTCTTCTGAATCAACTGAACTTTATCTATTATCTCTTGTACCGCTTATAGTCCCATCAACTTCCTTTATCCTACTTTATACCAAAAATAATGAGTTTGGCATCATTTCTCATATAATGTCTCAAATGGTTCCATCTGCATACTAGAATGAAAATATATTTTATAAAAAACTTAACTAAAGAATAATATTGATCCCAAATTACTTAGTAATTCATTGAATAAGCCCATATCATATCTGTCAACATATGAATTGTTCATCTGATTCAGGATTAAAAGTTATAATGAAATTTTATTTAGTTCCCAATGACTTTTTAAGTCCTTTACAAAATTTATATGTGAACCTAGGATCATGATTAGATACAATGGATATGGGAACTTGATGTAACATGGATATATCTTTAATATACAATTTATAAAGTTGATATAGAGATATAATATCTAGAATTATAAGAAATTGAGCATATTTAGTTAATAAATCAACAATAACCCAAATTTCATTATTACCTCGAGATGTCTACAGTAATACCACAAAGAAGTCCATAGATATATTTTCCCGTTTCCACTCGGGTACTGGAAAAGGCTGAAGCATCCCCGTTGTAAATTTTTGTTCTTATTTAACTTATTGAAAAGTCAAACATTTCATGGTAAAGTCAAAAATATCACATTTCATTCCATCCCACCATTAATACTCTCGAAGGTCGTTGTATAACTTAGTGATGCTAGGATGAACTGAAAATGCAGAATTATGAGCTTCACAAAACAAGTAATTCCTAAACAGTGAATCACAAGGCACAAATAATATCTTCCTAAATCTCAAAACACTATCTTTATCAATGTAAAATTAAGTCAACATACCCTTATAAACCAATTCTACCTTTTTCTATAACTCATTATCTTCCTTATATGATTTCTTAATTATGTCTAGTAAAGATGATTTCAGTGACACCTGAAAAAAATAGAGTAATTTCCTACACTAATAACATCCAACCCAAAATTCATCAAATAATTAACTAATGGATCTAGTTCCAAATGTAACATGGATAAAGTAGCATTACTTTCTAAACTCAAAGCATCATCCAATTTATTTGATTTTCTAAGATGGTAATGAATCATGCAATCATAATCCTTAATTAATTCTATCCATCTCCTATGTCTCAAGTTCAATTATTTATGAGGGAATATATACTTCAATATTTTTAATTAGTATATATTTCACACTTTACACCATAAAAATGATGCCTGAAAATATGTAATGAAAAAAAAAAGATGCTAATTCCAAATAATGGGTAGGGTAATTTAACTTATGAGGTTTCAACTAATGTGAATCATAAGAAATTTCCTTATCATTCTGCATCAAAACATGACTAATTCCTTTCAATAAAGCATCATTTTAGATAAAAAAAACTCACCATTTCTGGAGGCAGGTCCCAAACTATAGAATTTAACGTTCTTATTTTTAGTTTTGGAAAATAATCATCACATTCTTTTTTCTAGATGAACTTAACTCCCTTACATGTTAACTAATTTAGTGGGATAGAAACTGTGAAAATATTTCTACAAACCTTCAGTAATAACCTATTATTCCATGAAAACTATGAATATATGTGATATTGGTAGTTCTTGTCCATTCTTCAAAAATATTTGTTTTAGAAGGGTAAAATTTTTTGCCATCTTTAGAAACAATATATCCAAGGGATGATTTTTTTTTTGCTAAAAAAATTATCTCTTACTAAACTTTCCATATAGTTTCTTTTCTTTTGTGGTTTTCAAAACAATCCTTATGTGACTTTTATGTTCCACTTGAATTTTTGATTATACCACCATTTCATAAATAAACATAGCCACAAACTGATCTAGAAATTGATGAAGGACCCCATTTATGATATTCATAAATATATAAGGTACATTAGATAACCCATAGGTCATAACTACAAACTCATAATGCTCATATCTCATTCAAAATGTTGTCTTTCGAATGTCATCCTCTTTCACCTTTAGCTGATGGTACCTGGACATCAAATAAATCTTTCAAAATTAATGATATCCCTATAGCTAATAAATTAAATCATCTATTTCAGGTGAAGGATACTTTTTCTTAATATTTATGTTATTCAAGGCTCTATAATCAATAAAATGTCTCATATAACCATCTTTATTTTCCAAAAATAAGATATAAGCACCTCATAATGAAGTGCTGGGTTGAATGAAACCTTTATCAAGTAATTCTTGAAAATTATTTTTCAATACCACTATATCTACATGATACATTTGATAATGGGTTTATAAATAGGCATATCATTAGTCACTAAATAAATATAATATTCATCCTCCCGATTAAGAACAATAAAGGGTAATTCATCTGGAAAACATCTATATATTCTTTCACTACTAGAATGTCACTAATCAAAATAGTTTAGTTATTTACAAAAAAATGAGCTAGGTAAAATTCACTACCATCATTAATCAATATTTGTTTCATTAATAATTCCAAAAAACCATTTTACCAAAATTTCAATATCACATTCAAGAGATGATATTTCAAATTAACTTGAAAAGCACTCAGAAACGAAGGAATGTGAATATTCATAGTCAAAATAGTGTTGGAATAATTTGAAAAACACTATAACATATCATTAACTACTTCATTTGATGGTCCCATATCAACCGTAGTAGTAGAAAATGATTTTTCCATGCCCTTCTACTTTTAATCTTGTTGGTTTCCTATAATGACTTGACTCTAGTTACCCAGAGTCGGTGCATTATTACATAACATTAGAATGATCACAATAGATCAAGTCTAAAAAGACCAATTAGTTTGGTATCCTTGGAAGTAAAATACACATACAGGAGTTTTACATAATATCTTGAAATAAAAACAACAACAACATTGTGTCCCCTTTGAACACACTTTTAACCCTTAGCATATCCCTATAGTTCAATCATAATATACTTCTTAACATCCTTGGAAAAAGAAAATATAATAAAGGGATCAGATCAGATGCTCAGTAAGGATAACAATATAGTAGAAACTATCATCAATAAGCATAAACATTTAAGGAAATGTATAAGAAAAAAATACAAGCCTTTTAAACTTAAACTTCAGCATAATATGGAAAAGATAAATCAAATAAATCCATTTACATATTTACATGGATATTCTACTATTCGAATAATCACATGTAGCTAATTTCATAATGATGGAATGCAGAATTCCAAACATCATAACCACATAGTCAAGGCCTCATTCCAAGACTATAAATAAATATTCTATCAAGTCCTTGTGTGAAGCCACTAGTTTGTCTAATGAGACCTATCGATGCATTAGGGAGACATATAGGGCTCTTATCATCACTTACAATGTCTTATGCATTCCTTGTATGAAATGGTTGAAACATAACAAAAACATTCATATTAAAAATATCATGTGAAATGATAATAATTTAACCATAAACCTTGATTGGCATAAATATAACACATCCGCAGTCAAAAATATCACAAAACCTTAAATAAAATATTGAATATTGTATCATAACAAATCAACTTCAAACTAATGTAAAATACATTAAAGGATATTGACATAGATGAGTTTGAAACTATTTATGAGAAATATCTCTTTATATTTTGAAATAATTTAAAAGTCACATAATTATAAAAGAAAACATTTATTTTGAAAATATTATTACAATCTTGTAAGGTAATCTTTGAGGGTGTTGTAATGGTGGAAGATATTTATACCCACCATATAAGTTAAAAAACATTCTTACGTTAATTTTTCGAAAAGGTTATAAAGTACCTTTTCTGGAAAATGACGGAAAGATTTCAGTATAATCATTTTATAAAAATTAAAAAAATGGTATACATGACTTGAAACCATATTCTAGAAAATAGTTAAATTTTTTTGAAATACATTTTTAAGAAACACACATGTGGATGATAAAGAATTCCCAGTAGATGCTAATGTATAAACAACCTTAGATAAATAAATAGATTGTAAAATTAACCCTTATCTTGAACTTTTCCTTAGTAGAGGGTACTTTAACATCCTGTATAATAGGTAAATCATTGTTATTAAATTATAAAAGAACCAAATACCTAAATATGATTTCATATATGATCTTTTAATATTTCATTATTAATAATATTTTAGTAGTATCATTGTTTCGGGTGTTAACTGATTTATTTTCCTGTATATGTTTTGTTACATAAGTCTTGTTTTTTATAGATATGATGTATTTTATCCATATCCAGAATGATATTAAGTTCTTAAAATTATTTTTAATCATAAAATGAAAATTATCCTTGAATGGTTATGATGTGGAATGAATTTCATCGTGTTCATGGGGATGGTAATCTGTATGTACACACAAGCGAAAATATCATTATATTGATGGTGAAATCATATATAATTGGATGGTATATAATATATACATAATCATTAACATGTTATATTTATTATTTACATCAATTATACTCATTATTATACCCAAAAAAATAATTATGTGTTGAATAAGAAACTTCACAAGGACGTAGAGACGATAAACCGTACGTATGCACGTATGGTGACTTTGTCATTAATAGGATAGATAGAATAATGAATATGGTTATACCTTTTTTATAATAACATAAAAGTATGTAGAAGTTACTGGAGTTATTATTTTGTTATGGAAAATACAAATAAATATAAAGTGAAAGAAAAAAATAACATTGAAAGAGGTGATGAAATAATCACCACTTCTTTAGGTGCTTCTTTTTTATTGGATCAAAAGGGATCCTTAGGTTGGATTTCAGATGAAATTAAGGCCTCTAGGTTGAATATAGGGTAGTTGGGAGGATATTTGAGTAGGGTTTAGCCGAGCCAAATGGCTTTGAAGGTGTGAAATTAATAGAAGGGTAAGTATCCTTTTATAAGAGAGGATAGAGTCACTCAAAGAAATGCTTGAAATATTATTTTATTATAAAATAATTTTCAGTTTATAATGGCTCCAAATAGATTTATTTCAAGTATAAGGTGGGGATGTGTCGAAATATTTTCAACAAATAGGTTTTAGACTAGTTTAGGTCACCATATTAACCTTATATTTTAGATTTAATTCTTAGTTAAATAGTTTTATTTTACAATGTGTTTTTGTATTTTTATATTACATGGTTCATAAACTTACTTTTAAATATCAATAGAACCATAAGTGGTTAATTAATGACATATATATCATTATATACATATTTTTCAGTATCTAATATTTTTAGGAATATTGTAACATTAATAATATAGTATTTGTTTTAAAAAAAACTCATTTATATCAATTTTCACACTACTTAGTATTTGGTTTTTGTGAAAGTAAAAAAAAATTGATTAATAAAAAAAATACATTACATAAACCCTTAATTGTCACATTAACCTAGAAAATTAGTGGATAGAATCAAAACATTCTAATTATATTTATTTTAATATTTACAATATCATTTATTTGATTCTTTCATTAATAAAGAAAATATTGCATCATTATTATGTCATAATTAAATATATTTATTTTATGTCTAAAAATTATAAATCAAATATCATGATGTAGGAATTTATTTATATTTATAATGAATATTTTTATAGTCAAATGTATCTAATTATAACCCTGTATTAAAAAATAGTTATTAAACTTTGAATTTTACACTTAAATATTCTTTAAATAAAATAATAATAAGGATCATATATTATTTATAAGGTTTATTTTGGTCAAAAAACACTTATCCAATATAATTAGTACATGGTTTTGGTTATTATAATATCATTTTTACCTTTAATTACCCTATTTACTTTTAACCGTGGTCAATAAATTTCAAAAGTTATTATTCATAAAAAATTGTTTTCATCTTATTGAACCAAATTTTAGTTACTAATATCAATAGTGTCCCTTATATTTTTGAAATTCAATTTAAATAAGCATTAAAATTACATTTTATGCAAATTTGTAAATTTGCCTCGAAGGTGGGTAAAAGATGTTAAAAAGTTCA
Organism: Viscum album; assembly: GCA_963277665.1. NCBI lineage: Eukaryota > Viridiplantae > Streptophyta > Magnoliopsida > Santalales > Viscaceae > Viscum > Viscum album. Next base: position 1,400,823,016 of record OY728148.1, on the reverse strand, counting down.
ATAAAATTTTATATATCTAATCTTATCATAAAATGAATCCCATGAATTACATTGAAATAATATAGGTATTATGAATCTATTTTTAACATTAAAATAAATTTAAATAAAAATAATAATTATTTAAATAAAATTCATTTTTAAACAATAATGCAGTGTTTTCACTATTCATCGAGAATTAAAAGTTTTCAGAAAAATACCAATAATTCAACCTAATATAATTTTGATATTCCGAATCCAAAAATGAAGTCCATTTTAAAAAATAAAATATATAAAATTTCAAAAATTGGGTATTACTATTCATAACTGCTTTTTAGACAGCTAGTTTGATTGGTCGTGGTGTATTAGAACTCAATGTTACGTACAACACAAGCAATTGTATTATTACAAGAGAAACGTACCTTGGAAGCTTGGGGTGTTACATTCTCCCCTCTTTAAATAATTTCATCCTTGAAATTTCTAGAATATTACTGCATAAAAAGATTTGGGTGGTTCTTCATAATATGTTTTTCAAGTTCCCATGTTGCCTCTTCCATTTTATGGTTTCCCCAAAGCACTTTTACCAGACGAGTCATTCGTTTTCTCAACAATTTTTCTCTGGTATCAAGAATCTTGATAGGCTCTTCACAATAATATATATTGGGTTCCAATTTTATTTCTTCATTGGTGAGAACATTCCTTGGGTCAGGCATATATTTTATCAACAATGATACTTGGAACACATTATGGACTTTGGAGAGACTTGGTGGCATTTTCAAATAGTAATCAACAACTCCAATTCATTCTAGAATTTCTAATGGTATAATATACTTGGGAAAAATTTACCCATCTACGAAATTATTCAACACCCTTCTATGAATATACCTTAATGAAAACATGATCTCCTACTTGAAATTCCAAATCAATCCTTCGATTATCGGCATAGATATTTTTCCTACTTTAACCTGCTTTGATGTTAGTTTGGATAATCTTTACCTTTTTCATTATTTCCTCAACAAGTTTTGGTCCTATGAGTTTTCCTTCACCAACATCATCCCAAAAATTTGGTGTGCGACATCTCTTTCCATATAATGCTTCATATAGTGCCATATGAATACTTGAATGGAAGCTATTGTTATAGGAAAATTATAAAAGAGGTAAATACTGATCCCACATACCTTGAAAGCCAAGTGATCCAGATCTCAACATGTCTTCTAAGGTTTTAATTGTCTGTTATGATTGTCCATCAGTTTGAGGGTGGTAGGTGGTTCTCAAATGAAGTTCAGTATCCAGGTCTTTTTAAGACTTTTCTGGAATCTTGATGTAAAATGGGGATCATGATTAGAAACAATCAATAGGGGTACACCATGAAGTCTTAAAACTTTATTAATGTAAAGTCTTTCTAATCATTCGAGTTGTAAATATTTTTTATAGAAATAAAATGTGTTGGCTTCGTAAGACGATCAATAATGACCCATATTGCATCATTAATTATTGGTGTGTTTGGTAGCCCCATGAAAAAGTCCATTGTAATATCATGCCATTTCCACTCAGGTATGGGAAGAGGTTTCATGACTCCTCCACGATGTTGTCTTCCAGCCTTCACCTATTAATAAACCATATATCTTGACTCATAATCATAAATCTACCTCATCATGTTGTCCCAGCAAAAATGTTCCTTCAAATCTCTATACATCTTAGTGCTACAAGGGTGTATGGTGAAATTGGAGCTATGAGCATCATCCAACAATTCCCTTTTTATATCAGGCATATTAGGAACACAATGTATCTTCCCAAATTTCAAAATTCCATATTCATATATGAACTTGATCAATCTCCCAACATTCAAATCTTTAATTTAATTTTATAACTCCTCATCATCAGTCTGAGAACTTTTTATTTTTTCTAGTAAATATGGTTTGGAAACCATTTGAAAAAGTATTGATGTTTCGCCTTCCATGGTTATTACTATATCTATCTTTACAAGATCCATGTATATAGGATCCTTCTAAACTCTCATCTTGTTCATAACACAATGATCCTTTCTACTCAAAGCATATTCCACCTTATTTTCCTACCTCGGGTGGTAGTGTATTGTGAAATCATAATCTTTGAGTAGTTCGAGCCATATTCTTTGCCTCATGTTGAGTTCTGTTTTTGAGAAAATATACTTCAAACTCTTGTGATTAGTATATATCTCACATTTTTTACCAAAGATATAGTGTCTCCATATCTTCAAAGAAAATATTAAAACTTCTAACTCAATGTCATAAGTAGGATAGTTTTGTTCATGAATTTTTAGTTTTCATGATGCATAGGCAATAACTCTATCATTATATATAAGGACATAACCATGTCATTTCTTTGAAGCATCACTATAAATAACAAACCCATCATTCCCCGATGGTAGAGTCAATATAATAGAATTAAATAATATTTCCTTCAATTATTCAAAACATTCTTCACACTCTTTTTTCCAAACAAATTTAACCCCTTTATGTGTGAGCTTGGTTAATGGGTTAGACTATATGTCATAAGTTTGAAGGAAGCGTTGATAATAACCTGCTTAACCAATAAAACTACATACCTCAGTTATACTCATCAGTGCTGGACATTCTTGTATTGCTCTTGTCTTAGAAGGATAAAAAAAATTTAATCCTTAGAGACAATATGGCCAAGATAAGAAATCTCCTGAATCCAGAATTCACACTTGCTAAATATCCCATATAATTCATTTCTTCTAAGAGACTTTATAATAGTGCGCAAGTTATTTTCATGATCTTCATAGATTTTGGATTATACCAAGATATCATCAATAAATAAAACTATAAATTCATCAAGATATTCATTGAAAACTTTATTCATTATATCCATGAAAACATAGGGTGCATTAGTCAGTCCAAAAGTCAATACTGTAAACTCGTAATGCCCATACTTGTATGAAATGATGTCTTTGGAATGTCTTCCTTCTTCATGCACAAATGATGATATCCGAACTGAAGGTCAATCTTTGAAAAATATTCATCTTCGTGAAGTTGATCAAATAAATAATCAATGTGAGGTAGGGGATACTTGTTATTTATTATTATAGAATTGATCTCCTAATAGTCAATGAAAAACCGCATAGATCCATCTTTCTTCATAACAAACAGAACAGAGGCTCCCCATGGAGAAAAACTAGGGCGAATAAATCATTTTTTACTCAATTCCTCTAGTTTTTTCTTTATTTCCACTAATTCCATGATGGCCATTCTATAAGGGGTCTTTGATATGGTCCTTGAACCAGGAATTAAATCAATGGAAAACTCAATTTCTCATTCTGGAGGTTTTCAGGGTAAATATTTTGGAAACACATCAACATAATCTTGCACAGTAGTTGCATCCACTATTTGAACATTCCTTTCCTCACCCATATTTATTTCATTACCTTACTCCCCAATAATTGAATTTAGTAGATATATTGGGGGTGGATCTAGATGAGAAGTAGATGGTGATGTTTTTATTATAAAGATAATTGATTCCTTATCATCATGTAAAAGTGTAACCTCCTTCTTCTTACAATAAATTATTGCATCATGGTATGAAATCCAATACATACCAAGTATTATATCAAATTAAATCATGGGTATGACAATAAAATCAGGAAATAAAGTATGTTTATATGCTCTAATGGTAACTGATTGACAAAACATTATTTCAATGATGCTTCCCCTAGGTGGTTTGACTGACAACTCCCTTGTTAAGTCAAATTGGAAATGTCTAATTTTCTTGGAAAACTAGGATGGTATGAAAGAATGTGATGATACAGAATCAAATAAATCATGGACTAATTTTGAAAAAAATTATTAAAGTACATGAAACCAAATCCTTCATAGCTTCAAACTCAGCAGTAGTGATCACATATGATTATCCTTTATCTATTCCCCTTTTCTGAGGTAGCTTTCCTTGATTCTTAATATATTTACTTGCATAATTCTCTATTTCTCTATAATTGTAGCATTCAACATTGACAACCTATCTCTTTCCTTTAAAATCATGATCTTGGTGTCCTTTTTCTCCACACATGAAACAAACTCACATCCCTTTCAGGGAAGTACTGGGGTGTTTCTTCCCACATTTAATGAAGGATGGAAATTCAACTTTTCCCTTCTTCCCGTTATTTACATTTCTATAGTGTGCAGCAAATATCTTCTTCTCTTGCTTTTCTTTAAAGTCGTAAGAGTTAGAGAATTCCTTTTATGTCTTGATATCACATGAGACAATATCTTCGTACGATAAGAATTATTGTGAGAATAATACTTGAGGGCTAAATTGTTTTATCCCATAGAATAATAGATTAATTTTACTCCTTGGGTTATGTATATAATCTACAGCATGCCTTCCTAAACTTGTAAAGTTTTCCGCATATTTTTCATCATTCTCATCCTCCTTTTGCCTTAGACTTAGAATTTGCCTTTACATATCTTCTTGATGTTCATAAAGAAAGTATTTTTCTTAGAAAATATCTTTAAACTCCAATAATTCCATATTTGATACTTCTTCATCCTCCTTTCTGTTTTGAATTGATGACCACCATTGATCTGCATCTCCTGTGAGGTGATAAACTTCCCTGGCAACTTTTCCCTTTGGATACTCTCTAAAACATGAAATATTTTCTCTAATGAACTTATCCATTTCTCACCTATAAATGGATTTATAGTCCCATTGAATGTTGGTGGTTGTGACCTCATGAATCAATATAACATTGATCATTTGTGTTGTCGATTAGGGTGCTACATACAGGTAAGGTTATTATTCATATCTTGAGTGAGTTATCTCAGTATGGTTATAAGTTGTTCAGCACCAGTTGCATCACTAGCTCCACTATAATTATCTTGAGTTAGAGAGAAATCCTTACATTGATTATGTGCATTGATATAGTTTCCATTCCTTCTACTAATCTCTATTTCTATACAATGTCATACACTAGATTAGTTTATAAATCACAATATATAATTCCAAACTAACAAAATACATTAATAATATCCCTTGGGAGTGTCGTAACCAAGATTGCAGCAGGGCCCATTATCATGAACCAATTCCCATTCGAGTCTATCTCAAAGTTCTTTTTTCAGTTTTTACCCCTAGATATATATGTGCTAGAGCTGCCTCTACCTGCTCATATCTAGACAGGGATATATTTCTTGGAAAATTTACAAAATCTCTACATTACAAAAATTCAAGGAAGTTATTCTATATTAATCCTAAAATTCTATCTTAGGGTAATTTTTTCTAATCAGAGTTTTTCAAAATCTAGTTTCCATGGTTTGTACTAAACTTCCTCTGATACCGACTGTAATTCCTCGAACCTAGTTACCCAGAGTTAGTGCATTATTACATAACATTGGCATGATCATAAGAGATCATGTTTTGAAAGACAAATTAGTTTAGTTGCCTTGGAATTAAAAGATATATACATAAGTTTTACATTACAGCATGAAATAAAAAAAAATAGCAACACTTTGTCCCCTTTGAACACATTCATATACCTTAGCTTATCCCTACAGGTCACCTATAATATACCTCTTCACATCCTAGAAAAAATAAAACATAATAATGGGGTGATCGCAGATGCTCTGTAAGGATAAAAATATAGAAGAAACTATCATAAATAAACATAAAAATTTAAGGCAATGTATAAAACTAAAAAATAAGCCTTTTAAACATAAAGTTCAGCAAAATATGTAAAAGATAAATCAAATAATTCCACTTACTTATTCACATGGATATTTCACTAGTTTAATAATCACATGTAATATCAATATCTAATTTCATAATGATGGAATGTATAATGTCGGACATCATAACCACATATTCATGGCCTCGTTCCAAGACTACAAATAATGATCTTATCAAGGCCTTCTTCCAAGACACTATTTTGTCTCATGAGACCGACCGATGCATCAAAGAGTTGTAGTGGGATCCACCTATCAGTCGGAATGGCCTGAATTCCTTCATTTTTTATTATTTTGATAATCCACCTTTCAAGGGGTGAGTTGGAACCCTCAAAAGGCCTGAAGTCTTAGAGACAATTACATGACCCTTAGGTATTAAAGGGAATAACCCAGACAAAACAAATTAGAACTACTCCACCCCAGCATATGTCATAATTTTAGCACTCCACCTTCGTAAGGCTGGTCGGCTAACAGTCCTATGTAAAGTTGCACAAGCACGATACCGATGGAAAATCCATACTCTCTCAATCTTCCAATTTCGGTTAGCTCTGCTCTAGTGAATGAGTCTGCCCTGGATCCTCATATAAATCCTTGTCCCTTGAATTCTGACTGGTACATATTCATTTCATGTTGCTTGTTGGGCTTGGGGTGGCCCAAAGGCCGAAAGGTGGCTCGAAGGTCTTGAGAATCAACTATTCTGAAGGCCTTGGGTGGCCCGAAAGCCCTATAGGACCCGAGGACCAAACTAGTGGCCCAAAGGCCCATATTGATTAATAGTTAATAATTTAACCATAAACTATGAATGGTATAAAAATAACACCTCCATATTAAAACATATCACAAAACCTTCAATACAATATCGAATATTGTATCATAACAAATCAACTTCGATCAAATGTAAAATCCATCAAGGGATGTTGACATAGATGAAATCAAATCTATTTGAGGGAAATATCTCTTCCTATTTTAAAATAATTTAAAAGTAACATAATTAAAAAAGAAAAAAATTATTTTGAAAATATTATTATAATATTTTAATGGAATATTTGAGGGCATTGTAACTACAGGAAATAGCCACACCCGCTGTATAAGTTAAAAAACATTTTTACCTTAATTTGTCGAAAAGGTCATAAAGTACCTTGTTTGGAAAATGATGAAAAGATTACTTTCAAAAAAAATTATAAAAAATTAAAAAAAGTGTATAAATGAATTTAACCCATATTCTAGGAAATAGTAAAAAAATTTGAAAAACATTTTTAAGAAATACGGATGTTGATGATAAATAATTCATAGTAGATGCTTATGTATAAACAACATCAGATAAATAAAGGGATTCTAAAATTAACCCTTACATTGAAATTTTACTTAGTTATGGGTACTTTAACCTCCTGTATAATTGTAAAACAATTTTTATTAAATTATACAATAACCAAATACATAAATATGATATCATATATGATCTTCTAATATTGCTTTGTTAATAATATTTCAGTAGTATCATTATTTTGGGTGTTAACTGATTTGTTTTCCTTTATATGTTTTGTTTTGTAAGTTATATTTTTTATATATATGATGAATTTTATTCATATAAAGAATGATATTAAGTTCATAAACATTTTTTTAATCATAAAATAAAAATTATTCTTCAATGGTTACGAGGGGGAATGAATCTCATGAAGTTTGTGGAGATGGTAATCTGTACGTACGCACGAGCGACAATATCATTCTATTTATGGTGAAATCGTGTGTAATTGGATGGTATACTATATATACTGAATCATTTACATGTTATATTTATCATTTACATAAATTATACTCATTATTATACCCATCCAAATAATTAAGTGTGGAATAGAAAACTTTACCACGGTGTGGAGACTGTAAGCCATACGTACACACATATGGTGACTTTGTCATTCATAGGATGTATAGAATAATGAATATGGTTGTACCGTATTTATAATAAGATAATAGTTTTTATAAGTTAAAGGATTTATTATTTTGGTATGGAAACAAAAAAAAGGTGGAAGTGGAAGAAGAGAAAAAGAACTTTGAAAGAGGTGACGAAATAATTACATCTTCTTCAAGTGCTTCCTTTTGATTTGATCAAAAGGGCTCTTTAGGTTGGATTTATGATCAATGTAATTCCTCTAGGTTAACTTTAGAGTAGTTTTGAGGATATTTGAGTATGTTTTGTTTGAGAAAAATGGATTTGGAGATGTGAAATTAAGAGAATGGAAACTACCCTTTTATAAGAGAGGTGAGGGTTGCTTTAGGAAACACGAGAAATATTATTTTATTATAAAATAATTTTTAGTTTATGATGGATAAAAATGGATTTATTTAAAAGATAAAATTGGGATGGGTCGAAATATTCTCAACTAATAGGTTTTATACAAGTTTATCTCACCATATTAACATTATATTTTAGATATAATTCTTAGTTAAATAGTTTAACTTTTACCATGTCTTTTTGTATTTTTATATTACATGGTTAATAAAAAATACTGTAAAATGCATAGAGAATCTAAATTAGTTCATTAATTACATATATATAATTATATAAGTACTTTGGCCGAACCTTATCTTTTTAGGAATATTATATCTGTTAATAATATAGTATTTGTTTTAAAAATCCATTTACGTCAATTTTGACACTATTTAGTATTTGGTTTTTGTAAAAGATAAAAAAAACTTTATTACTTTGAAAAAAAATCATTAAATCAACCCTAAAATGTCACATTAACCTTGAAAATTTTTGTATGTCATAAAAACTTTTGAATTATATTTATTTTAATATTTACATTATCATTTATTGGATTCTTTCATTAATAAAAAAAATAATGCTTCATTATTGTGTCATAATTAAATATATTTATTTTATATATTATAAATAAAATATCATGATATAGGAAATGATTTTATATTTATAATGAATATCTATAGTAGAATTTATATTATTTATATCCCTATATTAAAAATGTTTTATTTATTAAACATTGAATTTTACGCGTTTAACTCTTCTTTGAATAAAATAATAATAAATGTCATAATCTAATCCATGTAGATCAAAAAGGATAATACTTTATTCCAATGGCTGATCTGGTTTGGAAAAAACTTATCCAATAGAATTAGGACATGTATAAGGGTAATTATAATATTATTTTTTACCTTTAATTACCCGATTTACTTTTAACCGTGGTGAATAAAATTCAAAAGTTACTATTCACAAAAAAACTATTTTGAACCTATTGAACCACATTTTACTTATGGATGTCAACTTTGTGTCTCAGAGTTTTGAAATTCAATTCATATATGTGGTAAAATTACGTTTTACGAAAATTTTCAAATGTACCTAGAAGGTGGGTAAAAGACGTTAAAAAGTTCAATAAAATTTTATATATCTATTCTTCTCATAAAATTAATCCAATTAATTTTATTGGAAAAATATAGGTTTTATTTAGTTATTTTTAATTTAAAATAAATTTAAATAAATATAATTATTATTTAAATAAAAGTTTGTTTTAAACAATAACGTAGTGTTTTCACTATTCATCAAAAATTAAATGTTTTCAGAAAAATACAAAAAATTCACCCTAAGCTAATTTTGATCTTCCGAATCCAAAAATGAAATCCTTTTTGAAAAATAAAATTTAAATAATTTCAAAAAGTGGGTATTACTATTCATAATATCTTTTTTAAATGGCTAGTTTGATTGGTCATGGTGTGCTGGAACTCGAAGTTTCATACAACGCAAGCTATTTTATTTTTCAAAGAGAAACATATCGTGCAAGCTTGGGGGGTTACATTTACACCCTGAGTAATAAAATTTGGACACACATTAGCATAATGTTCTATCTCATTGCAACTAAACCTTCTTACCATTGATTTTTCATTTCCTTCCTGATCATCTTCCTTACAATTATGAGCAATATGACCAGACTTACCCCATCAGAATAATTTCTGAGACATTATGTAGAACTATCCAAGATTATTTTTACCATACTTATCACAAGTTGTAAATTTAGTTTTCTTACCTCCAGGTTTCTTTAATGAATTATGTCCCATTTCCTTCCAACTGGATCACTTCTTTTGTTTTATCTCATAGAACACATGACCATAAGAAAACTCCATTTCAACATACAGAGCATATTAAAAAAGTTTCTCATATCTTTTGAACTAACGAGAAGATAATACCCTTTGATATTTCAACTTCAATACTGAATGAAACCTATTTATCTTACTATTTATATCCCAAATAAAATTTAGTACATTCCATGATAAATGGGTGAAATGTTCTTCATATACATCCACATAATATTCTTCCTTTTGTCTTAATTCCCTTAATTTCATTTACATGCTAAGTCGAGGAGGATTAAGAAAATATTTCTCAAGTAATATATTCTTAAATTCATATAATTCTATATTATCGATATCTTCACTTTTTATGATATTTTTAACCATTGACCAACACTAATCAGATTCACCTTTAAAATAATAAACATTAAGACTAACCTTTTGATTTTATGAGCAGCCCATTACATTAAAAATATTTTACAGTGCCTTAATAAACCCTTCATCTTGCACAGGGTCATATGAACCAATGAATGTTGGGGGACATTGCCTCATGAAATTATCTAATATAGACATATTTCTATGTGGTTGGTCTGGTTGATCTCGTGAAAGGACATCACCATCATTTATCGCCTGAGTCAAACAATACATCACAACAAAAAACTATTCAGTTCTAATTATTACAATATCAAAATGTTTATTTGGAAGTTTATTTTCCTATATATTCCTTCCCAGCACAGCTTCTTCATTTCCTTTGTGGAAAACCATTGGAAATAAAGATATCTTAGATGAAGAAACATGGTAATATTTAAATGATATATCATTTCAATTTGATCATAAACTAACAGTATTTTATGGATATTATATTAAAAATATTCTAACTCCTAAAGTTATTAAAACTAACCTCAGATACAAACTATAAGGCCCCAACCTTAAACATTACTTAATATTGAGATAAGTCAATAATTTGACTTTCAATCACATTGAGGATCTTTTCAGGTTTATAGATTTAGAGAATTAGGCCATAACTTATACATATCAACTTTATTATTAAAATGTATACACTTCTTCTCACTATCATTTTTTTCATAAAACAAAATCTTTTAATGAAAACATGTTTTTATCTCACAATTAAAAATCATAACTTTTCCATGATCCCATCCTTGACTCCATTATCATTTAAATCTTATGAAAAACATTTCAAAAAATCATATGAGCATAAAAATCATAGTAAGGGACATATAAATAAGGAAAACTGTTAGATTTATGTAAACTTGAAAACCATGAATACATTATCATAAAGTAATGCTTCTCAACTTTATGATGTAGTAAGTACTTTTCACCTAATATAAGGTCATTTCTAACCCTTTTTAAAAAAAATAATTACCATAAAACCCATAAAAAACATAACATAGAAAAGAAAACATAGGACATAATCATACTTAAATAGAATAATCATATGGTCAACTTCCACATATATCATTCTTATAATTGGAATAGTCATACGACTAGCATCCATACCCAATGCATTGGAGGTTATAACGTAACCACCCATCCTTAGTCTATCACAGAACCATATTTATTAGATTATTATGTAACCACCCATTTTTTTATCATGTAACCACTCATAAAACGTCTAAGTATCCATATATAATCATAAAACATAATCAATTATCAATATTTCACTCATAAAATTTCATTTACAATTACCAAAAATCATTTCAATATATTGAAATAGTCAATATATGTTCAAACCAATTTTTAATACCAAAATAGCCTAAAAGGGAATAAGGAATTTTTTTTTATTTTAAAAAAACACTAATGCTTATAGATGAATCCAAATATCAAATAACAGTTTTGGCGGTAGAGAGGTTGTTGTCGCCGCATATCTTAAAAATGTTCTTTTTAAATATTAGTAAAACACTTAAAATAAAAGATTAATTTTGAATGAAATTAAAAGTAAAAGGGTTTTATTATACACTATATAAATAAGGTCATTTTTAAATTAAAATATGACTCAATGAAAGGATATTAAGATGAAGTCACTTACCATGAGTCTGACTCATCATGTATAATATTTTTGTTTAGGAATAATAAAATTAGGTTAATTTCAACTTGGTTGAAAACATATTGAGAGTTTAATATTTTTTTAATTTCACTTATTACCATGTTATAAAAATTACATAATTATTTATGTTCATATCGGATGTTTTGACAATATGTGGTACTTGAGTCGAAAATAAACTTTCTAAACTTGTTTTGATGTAAATTGTACATGTGGTCAAAATTACATATTCATAATATTATTCATGATTTAAATGAAATATATATATAGTATATATTTATTTATAGTATCCATAATATTTTTCTATAAAAAATTAAATACATCGTTCATGGAGACGGTAGGTCATACTTACGCATGAACACTACTTCTATTTCATCGTCATATTAAAGGAATGAAAACTAAATGATACATCAGTATAAAATAAATATAGTAAAATATCTATGTTATATATGTTAAATATGTTCATTAACACCATTCTTCATATGTTCCATGTATGGAATGAACAAGTCATATCACTTTGAGGTGGTGGTTATCCAGATATCCTCAAATGAAATTATTGTATTTACACATTATAGAAAGAATAAAGGAATGTTATCATAAAAATTACATAAGCATAGAGACAATATAAATATAATATATATAATATATAAATACAGTTCCTTCATAATGGCCACCATGATAGGTATTAGGATAAAGATAAACAATTCTTGTTTCGTCGGACAGTAGTTTGCTATACACAAAAACAGTATGTTCTATATTTATTAGATGGAGGTGTGTGGAAGTTTAGGTAGAACCCATAGAATAAAAAATCCTATTATATTGATTATAGTTGTTTTTTTATATAATAATGGAATAAAAATAGGTTAGGGGTTTTAGAAGAAGAAAAAAATGAATCAAATGAGCTTGAAAGAAGGTGTTACCTCAAAATTGGGTAAATCCTTTTGATTTGAGCCAAAACGCATTATTGAATTTCCTTGTTCCAAAGGTAAGGAATATATGAGTAAGTTATAGATTTTGGAACCTTATTTTAGAATAATTTTAACAATACAAGGGGCTTGAGAGGTGTTTATAAGTCGGTAGAGAAGGTTTTCCTTTATAAGTGGGTGGAAGGCACATTAGGAAAGTCTTGAAATATTATTTTATTATAAATTTATTTTAGAATTATAATAGATAAAAAGTGATATATTTAGAGGATAATATGATTGTGGGAATAAATTCTCTCAAACAATAGATTTTAGACAATATTTTTTCAAAAATGTAACCTTATCTTTTGTCTTTAACCCTTAGTGAAATAAATTAACTCTCACAATGTCTTCTTGTATTGCTACACTATATAGTTAATATTGTTACTATAAAATATCAAGTGAACCTCAAGTAAATTATTAATGAAATTTTTAGCATTATTTAAGACATTTGGACTAATAATATATTTTTATGACTATTATATCATTTTGTGAAATAATATTTGTATTAAAAACTCATTTATGTCAATTTTGACACTATTTTGTAATTGATTTTTGTTAAAGTCATAAAAATGTGATTCCTTATAAAAAACTACATTAAATATTCGAGCATGGCATCAAAATTTTCAAATTAATTTTATTTAAATATTTATAATATCATTTATTTGAATCTTTCATTAATATGGTAATCGCTACATCATCATGTCATTAATAAATTTATTTATTTAATGTATAAAATGTATAGATAGAACACCTTGATGTATGAAATATTTTTATCTTTATAATTAATATTTATAGTCAAAGATATCAGTTATATAACCCTGTATTAAAATTGTTTTATTGAAGAGATATATTTTTATGTTATATTTCCCATTACTTTAAATAAATTATTATAAAATGTCATTATCACACCCATGTGGCTCCGAAAGACCAAATGTTCAGCCTAAGAATTATTTTGGTCGACCAATGACTTATCCAATAAGATTAAAACACATTTAATGGTAGTTTTTTTATTATAATATTATTTTTATCCTTATTTACCTAATTTGCCCTTTAACTGTAGTAAATAAAAAAATTACTGAAGTTACTATCCATAATGTCCCAAAATAAAAGGTACCTATTTACATAATTTGGATCTTATGATTATAAATATTTAATCCATTTTTTTTAAATTTAAAAAACCAATGTTGCGTTAATTAATTTAAAATTAATTCTCTTTGTCAAAACCAGAAAGTGGGTTTTTAAGAAGTAAAAACTATCAAAAGATTGATATGTTCTTATGTCCAATTTAAATTTGATACTACTTATAATGACCAAAACTAATTGAAATGATAAAAAAATAATATAAATACAATTAAAAAAATTCAAATGATAATATATCAATAAAAATAAATTAGATGAAAATGTTGTTTTGAATTAAAAATACAATATTTTTCACTATTCATTAAAATATGAATTTTATCAGAAAGGTACCAAAATTTGAACCAAAATGAGTTTTTATGTCCCAATTCCAAATAAGAACTTAGTTTTGTCAAATAGAACATATTAAAGTGGAAAAACTAGTTTTAAAAATGGTTCTCCATCAAAAGGTGGTAAACAACCTTTCAAAAATATTAGAGTATTTTATGCTTAAAATTTGATTCATTCTCATTTTAAGCCTCTATAATTTATTGGCTAAATGTAAAAACATTTAAAAAACATTTCTAATCATATTAAAGTTAGTTATATTCATTATCACTAATACAATATCTAGGCTTTAACTACCATTTAAAATAATAAAATTATTAATGTATTATTTTTCAATATAACTCAGTGTTGTGTTCATCATAAGATTTCGGAGAAACTAGTTATTGTGTGTCAAGTAGGCTATTGAAGATAGTGCCCCATTTAATGTAAAATTAATATATTATTCATAAATATTAATAGATATGAAAATTTATTATTCTATAAATACTAGGGATGTTACACCAGAAGTATAAAAATATTAACAATTCATATATATATATATATATTCACACAGTTTAAATCCATGACTATAACAATCCATGATAGTCAATGATGGAAAAAATAACATTGGTTTAAAATTTGGTAGTATGTCGTGCACATGAATGATGATATTATGTCCCATTTGAATGAAGAGGAGATAGATATTGGTTATTAGATTAACATTATTAGATATTAGTTTATGTGATATATTAATGTAATTAAATAATAATAATTCAATAATATTTGAATTATTTTTATGAATAAATAAAATAAACATGCTCGGTAATGCAAGATACCTCTTATTCAGACAACCTCCTTATGTAAGGACCACAATCCTTTATAGGATGTATTTATGATCAAAATAAGGTTAAAATGTCACAAGGAGGGAAGTTATAATTGTATTTTGGATGATATTGTCCATGAAAAAGGGAATCTAAGCGATTAATATGTGAGTAGAGGGGGTGTCATTTTTAAAGGGAGGTGAGTGGCACACTTATAATTTATGAAAAGAAAAGGTGGACCCACGTTTTCATCATGTCGTATAGAATTAAAATTGAACTTTTTCTACATACACATTAAAATTTATAAATACTTCTAAAAATTTATTTTATACTTATTTCTATGTCATTAAAACTCTTATCATTTTGGTTTAATCCCTAGGAAAATCCAATTTCATCTTTTTTGCGGTAATTAATTTTTACTATTTTCACAATTCATTATTGTAAAAAATATTGTTGAATTCACTAAGAAATATATATTATTATGATTCTAAAAATATATTCCATTTATTAAATTTAATCCATATAATAGGAAAAGTTTAAATTTAAATTAAACCCACTGACATGATGAAAGAACGCTTTTTTAGGAAGTTTATTTATCAAGAAAATATAATTTTATATTAACTATTTGAATAAAAATTATAATTAAATGAATACCAATTAATATTTATTGATGTATAATCTATATATTTCATTTTTAAAATTCCTCATTATGGATTATATAAATTAAATTAGATGGAGAAACATTATAAATATTAAAACTATTTTAAGAAAAATCGTTTTTTATACTAAAAAATAAGTTGTGCTAAAATCTGATATAAATTTGATTGAGAAATAATAAAGTTGATTAAATA
The DNA here is from genome assembly GCA_963277665.1 of Viscum album. Taxonomy (NCBI): domain Eukaryota; kingdom Viridiplantae; phylum Streptophyta; class Magnoliopsida; order Santalales; family Viscaceae; genus Viscum; species Viscum album. The sequence goes on along the minus strand of OY728148.1, from coordinate 1,400,807,107 downwards.
TAACTAAATAATAATTAATATACTTTATATAATATTCAAAACATAATATATAATTTAAATTAGTAATTTTTTAAAAAATAAATTACTTTTAAAAAAATGGTATTTTTAATTATTAACTAAAAAATCAATATTTTACAAAAAATCCAAAACTCTTCCACAAGTAATTTGTTATATTATGAATTAAAAATTAATATTTATTTTTTAATAATAAAATTATAAAATTTAGAAAAAAAAATTTATATAAACCACATAATTAATATGTTTAATTTAAACTATTTCCAATTAGATTTAAAAAATAATTTATATTTTTTGTAATGAATATACCAATATTAATAAAAATAAAAGTGATTTATTATAACATTACATTAATTGTTAATGTTCTATGGGCATGGGTTCTCACATTTATAATGACCTACAACATCACATCCATATCATCCTTGAACATTCCATATAGATAATCAATAGTGGTTACCTATAATTCTAGAAAGACAACTAGTTTAGAAAAATTAACTTTTCCATAGTTTATTGGTCCCAAAAAATACTTATATATAGGGTTGTATCTACCCAAATTTTATTATAGTGGTGTCTAAAGAACAGTTTAAGTTCTTTTATTTATCCATCTAATTTTTTTTGGAACTTATAATTCTAGTTATTACACCTTCCACTTTAGAAATTTTTTCCCCATATGAATACATGAGGATTATACACATTGAAAATAATGTTGATTTCCGGATGTTTAGAAATTGGTTCTAATTCAGCAATTTTAATGCAGGAGTTTATTTTGTGTGATATCAAGATTCAATCCCTCCCTTTAGATGTTTTAGTGTAAAATATTGTAATTCATCTCATCTAATAATTATAATGATATGTGAATACTAATAAGGAGTCTATCCATTATTTATTTATAGTTGTTTAAGGGAAAATATATTTATGGTTTGATTATGGAGGGTATCTATGAGATAAAATAAAATTGATTTCTATTGAAAATTTATTCAATACATTTTCTCAAATCAATACAGGAGGGTCTTTAAAATATACAAAGCAATGTATTTTATTCCCAATTGAATTTTGTTGGTTCATATAGGTGAATAATCTGAGTAAATACAAATATTTGATTCATATTATATCTTATATAAAATATAAATACATTTCTATTATCATCTCCTTCAATTGACTAAAGAATAACTACTACTTATCCCTTTGTTTCAGAAAATGTATCTCAAAAGATATTCAACCAATATTGTTTATAAAGAGGAATAATCTTGGTCACTATGTTAATTAGTTATCCCATTTTCAAGTGTTCAAAATCAACATATATGAATCGTTTCATCAATGATTCATACATATTAATGGTTCTATTCTGGATCACAAGTTTTCTATCATCATTACTTTCCATACATTTTATATTAAAGGAAACTCTCTTGTTGTTAAAGTGAATATTTGTTAAATATATTATTTCTATGAAACATGAATTATATTTCCATTTTAGTGCTATATTTTTATTCAATATTGGATTCAATATTATGAAATGGATCCTCTCCCATTCACATGATAACCTCTTACATCATCCCGGGTTGTATAAGAATGATTCAATAGGGAGTGGTGATCATGAAAACATGATGTGTGGTTAATTTTACAATGTATTATTTATCTTCTAATGAAATCCTACTGGAAAAGGAAATTACTAACAACAGTATTGGTTCCTTAATATCACAGTATAAGGCTATTGTTTATGAAAATTCATATTAGATTCATCCATTTAATCCTCCTTGAAGCCTCTACATTTTTTCATTCCTTCTTATCATAATAAAATTGCAAAATTTTATTCAGGTAGTTTTTCTTTTTCGGATTTGTGTTGTATTGGGTATTTTTGGTTCCATTCATTATTGGACTAATTAAAGATAAAATTTTAAAAAATTAAGTTACATTCCAATGATAATTAATAGAATAATTTGAGTAAATGCTGGGGTAATATTCCTAATTTTTTAAAATTTTTGAAATTTATAATTTTGTTGAAAAATGATTAAATTCATGAGTTTTAATGTTTTTTTCATTATAAGAAAAATTTTGAATCCATTTTTTTTATTAAAAATTTTTATATTTCTTTTAGTCTTGAAGATCGTTATATTAAATCAGTTTTGGAATAACTTAAATAAATAGTACATTGTGTTTTTTTTCATGGTTTGGTGGTCTGAAAAATCAAAAAGGTTATGTTGAATGTGACTTTACTAATTCATCACATATTATCATTCACCGTGAATGTGTAATTATTCTTTAGTACACATATGATCTTTAACCACACATAAGAGTCTCTCATCACGTATGAAATTTTGGGATGTATAGTGTGAAAGAATTTCCCATAGCCTATATGAAATTAGGGTTGGATAAAAAATGGAAAACAAATGAGCTTCCTTGTTCTTGAATGAATCTGGATAGTGTATGTGTATGATCTTTGTCACTAAATATAACATTTCATTACGGGAAAGAATCCATGTGAAAATATAATATATTTTCTCCCATGAATGATCATATCCCCATCATATACAACATTTGGTCTCGTGGTTGACATTCATAGTGATGATGTATTAATTTTTTTATGCATATGATATTAGACATAATAAGAAATTATATCTTCATATTACTAAAAACAAAAATAATAAAAAATGAAATGGATCAAGATAAAATATAATTTTATTTCACTTATTTGGATGAATTCGGAAGTGCTCCAACAATAATTAAATGTGACACCATTATCTTTAAAGAAGAATTCAATAATAAATGGAATAATTGTAGAACGTGAGATGATTCTAGATGAATTTGATGGTGGAATCTCCACCCTTGAGATGGAAATGTGTAACACATAAAGCATGAGAAGAATCACATTACTCATGGGAACTATGAGATAGAAGGTTGCAGTTGAATAGGTGATTCTTATAAGTATTTCCCCTCTATTATTTTTCTAAATATAATAAAAATTGTATTATTCTTGGGATTGAAATGGTTTAATTATTAATTTATACAACATTAATTTTTAATCTATTTTGTTCTATGATCGACTAGGATATTTTATTCTTCCCCACTCAATTGTTTTTACCTAATAATATGATGTACACCCAATCTATAAGATCTATATATATAGAGACCTAACCCAATGTGGGTTTTCCAAAGGTAATTATAGTGGGAAATCTTAAAATGATTCATTTTAAATTCTTATAATATATTAATATTTTCATTAAAGTTATTATGGTGATGAGTGGGGGATATTATTGCAACTACATTATCCATCCTTACATATGTATCATTCCATTGGAAAAGATAAATAGATGGGTTTAATTTCTACATAATATTCATTTACCTAGTTATTATTATTATAGAATTTAATGTAGTGGAGTTTAATAGAATAATGATATTGAGTATTCTTATTGAATTAAGTGAATAGATCGAATTTATATGTTTATAGACACCATTGGAATTAACCCTAGAAAAATTTTAAATTATACTAACATTGTGGGTGTATGGATGTATTCATTATATTTTATTGTACAAAACATATCATATTTTTATTTCTAACTATATTTTAGAATAATGATATATAATGAAACCCAAATACAAGTTTAAGACCAATGAAACTGAATACTTAAGTCTTAGAAAGATAGCTTTAGTCATCCATTGTTCAATATTATATGTTTTAAGATTTCAGTTGGAGAAGAGCCTCTAGATGTGAATTTCATCAAATTATGGAAAGGTTTGGTATGACAATCCTAGATTTTCATATATTAACATTAAATCACTTATTATATAATAATATATAAATTATATAAATATATGTACAAATATTCTATTAGTTTAGTGCCTTTGAAAACATGGAAACATAAACACTGGTACATAAGTCAGCTATATTATATCACACTGGGTTCTACATGACTATAACCCTTCTAAGAAACATCATACAAAATATATATCTTCATAACATATGGAATTAAAACATAAAATGGGGATATCTCAATACTCAATTAGGTTAATAAAGTTAGATATATAATCTTATATATGAGAATAAGGGTATAAAATTGTGATCATGGCATTATAATATCATACCATGTATATAAAATATCATTAACATGGATAATGGAATAAATATTTTTAGTTTATAAGACATGAATCATAAGGGAATAAAGATCATAAGACAATAAAGAATAACATAGGAACAAGGAATTAAATTTTGGAAGACATATAACTATATAATATCATTCCCTATAAGTTAAGGATAATTTATAAATATTAACATGGTACTTCACTAGGAATACACCTATTGGGTGTGACACACCACTATCCCCATCCATAGTCCTTTCCTTATAAGGGATCAGGTTTCCCTGTATTCCTATAGTGAATCATATTTCCACATCTTCCATAGTGGATCAATCCCATTGACATGTGTCACATTCTTATATCATGAGATATAAATATTTACCCAATGAATTTATTGGAGATATAAGTACAACCCATATCATAATGAATTCATACATTCATGTACCACAAGATCATAAACAATCATATCCTAATACATGAAAGGAAATGGCTTTCATAATCATGTCATCATATTAAAACCTGTAGAAAAGATAAAGGTTTCAAAGTCATTTCATCAAATAATAACACGTGAAAATAAGCGGGTTTATAGTCTTATAACCAATGGAAGATAAATGGGTTTCATAAACATATATCCCATGAATGACAAACATGTTTTATAAAAATAATACAATAAAAACAAAACTCATTAAGAGAATTAATATTAATGTAACCCTTATAAAATATCCCTACAAATGGAATGAGTAATACAAATAAATTTTATATTATACAAAAAATAATTTGGGAATATTATTTAAAAACATTGTTGGAGGAAAATATCCTTTCTACTTTGAGAAATGGTTTTTTAAAGCATAAAAACTTTTTGAAAAAAAAAATCATTAAAAATAAATTCAAAAAATTATAAAGAAATATTAGAAACAATAAATAAATTAAAATATTTTTTTCTTAAAATATTACCTTTAAAAATATTTTTGAAAACATTCTTTTAAAGCATGGTTTTTAAAATTCAGGGCAAGTGTATGAAATGGAGAAAATTGAGACAAAACTACATTACTGATTTGGTAACTTTTGAAACATAAATACACTGAAAGAAATATCATAAAATGGATATGTAAATACACATAAGTTTAAGGATAATAATCATATAATAAATTCATGGGAATTATATTCACCACACAAAACATTAGAGTTGTGAATAAGGTATATGTATCACAGAAATAAATGTTAGACTAGAAATATCTTTTCCATATGTATTAACTCTCATTGTACACATTAAAACCTAATATATATTAAATATAATTTTATTCTAAAAGTAACATAGAAAAATATTATTATATTAAATACCATATGGGGATTCATATAACCCTCTTATTAACACATCCATGTTTTGGTTACATTTCTGGTACTATCCTTATTTTTCTTCGCCTGTCTCTTAATTTGTTATATTTTTTGTCCAAATTCTTATATAATTATTTCTAGAATGTAAAAATGATATAGTTATAATTTATATTAATTATATATATTTATATTTATAATAATATATGAAGGATGGAAATATGAAATTGAATACACCTTTTGTGGAGATGGTAGGTTGTACCTATGCATAAACATTGTTTCCATTTAATTATCAGATTGAAGGGAATAGATTAAATAAAGTGTGTGTGTATATATATATATAATAATTCGAGTATAACTATTATTTCATATATTTTATATAAATTTATTGATTCCATCCTTAATACCTTCCATGTATAATGTGAATGAATCACATCACTTTGAAGAGGTGGTAGTCCACACATCCCCAAATGAAATTATCATATTTACATACAATTGAAATCATGAAGGCATGTGTTATATAATAATTTTATAAGAATAAATACATTAAATATATCATATTAAGATGGATTTTCCATAACAATTCCAAACCATAAGTCGTTGTAAATATAAAAAACAACATTGTTTTGTAAGGCGATAGTTCTCCGTACACAAGAACGGTAATTTCATTATCCAATAGATGGACATGTGTGTAAGTATTGGCATAAACCTTATAATAAAAAACAATAAATATGTTTAGGATACTGATGTTATTATATAATAATGTAATAAAAAAAGTTTATTGGGTGGATAATGAAGATAAAACAAAATATCATGAGGAAAGATGTTACCTCTTTATTGGGTAACTTCTGTTGGTTTGCAATGAAAGGCTTCCTTGGATGGCTTATTACAAAATTTAGGATTATAATATTAAGTCATGAGTGTTTTAATTATATTTATGAATTGTTTTTTGAGCCTAATGTCTTAATATTTTTGAATAAGTGGGAGGGGAAAGTGGTTTTTTTATAGTGGAGGTTGAGTGGCATTCTTCTAAATATTTGAAAAGGGAATTAAACCTATATTTTACCAATGAAAAGTTGATCAAATAATGTTCATATTCATAGAAATGGAATTATAGGGTCTGAATATGTTGATACAATGGATTCTTTAAATGTTTATAATTCATTTTGGGCCTTAAGATTAAGGTTGGTTCATTTGTTAAGCTATTTTTTCTCTTAATCACTGTAATTAATTTTAATCACTTTCACTAATATTTCTTCTTCAAAACTAAGTCAGACTTATTAGAAATTAAATTTTATTATGATTTAAAATAAGGAATAAACTTTTCCAAATTCCAATCACATAATTATCATAATTTAATTTATAATTGATCCCGAAGATGTGTCGCGATGGTGGGTTTTTTCGCGAAAATTATTTAAAAGTTTTGGATGTTTTTATATACAATTTCAATGTGAAATTAGTTCAAATTACCTAAATTACATATATTAATTTATAATTTATCCAATTATAATCTGAAACGTAATAAAATTATGATTTTTAAAAATAAATAAATTAGATGAAAAATAATTTTTTAATTAATATTCAGTATTCATCCAAAAATATTTTTTTCTAGAAAAATATCAAAAATTCACTATATGATAAGTTTGAAATTATAAATTTAAAAACGAAGTTTGTTTTATCAAATTAAAAATTAATAATTTCCTAAAATTAGTTTCTTTCTTGTTGACAAAACGACATAATAATAGTTCTTTTAAGAAAATATTATTTTAAAACATATGAGGAATTTACTACAAATGTATGTCTCAATATCAATATGATATATTTATATAAAACCATTAAAAATAATATTTAAAAATGATCTATTATTACTAATATTACTAAGTTTAATATCTATGTTATAACTACCTTTTTTAAATAATTAATATAATAAAATATTGTTTCATTAATACTAAATGTTTCTTGTAACACAATCAAAGTTTGTGATTCATGTAGCATAATATTAAGTCGGAAAATATTATAAATAACATTTGAATTAGTGTATCATTCAATGTAATACATCCCTAAAAATTAATTTATTCAAAAAAATATGTGTATAAGAACTCGGGGTGTTACATTCTACCACCCTTAAAATGAATATATCTCTGGAAATTCATCATTATGATATAATGAAAAAATGGTAGTTTTTTGTCATAACCTCCCAATGTTCCCACATAGATTACTCTAATTAGTTATTTTATGATAAAAATTTATTAGGTTAGTGGTCCTATTTTATATAACTTTCCCTATATGATCCATAATTTATATCGGTTTCCCCACTTAAGAAAGATCCTGATCCTGCAGTGTGACCATTGAGTTGAGTAAATGAGCAGGCCTGGGTATGTAGTTTCTCAGGAGAGATATATGGAACAAATAATAAACATGGGATATATTTGTAGAAAGTTACAATTGATAGGATTCCATTATAATATGATCAATAATCTTGAAAGGGTCAATATACCTAGGGATTAGTTTCCCATTATTCCCAAACCTCATAACATCCTTCCATAAAAAATTCATAGAAACACCTTCTCACCAAATTCAAATCTAGGTCACAATAATAGATATTAGTATAAATTTTTTACCAACTTGGAGCTTTCTTGATTCAAAGTTGAATAGTTTTATCCTTCTCTTCCATTTCATCACCTATCATAGGCCCCAATAGATTTCTTCCTCACACATCATCTCATCACGTTAGATCTCTATATTTATTCCCATAAAGTGTTTTGTAAGGATCCATCTTAATTATTGAGCGGAAGATATTATTATAAGAAAACTAAACTAGAGTAAGTTGTCAATCCCAACCATCATTTATATCCAACGAACAAGTTCGAAGCATATTCACTAGGGTTTGAATTTTTTTGGACAGACCATCCATTTGAGGACGATAAGAATTGTTGAAAATCAATTATGTATCAAATTCATATAGAAGAAATCACCACAACATAGAGGAAAACTTGGGATCTTGATCAAATAAAATGGATAGTGTTACTCTATGAAATATTACCACTTCCTTAAAGTATATCTTGGCAAGATAATCCAAAGATAAGTCTTATCTGATATAAAATATGTGTGTTGACATATTAAGGTGATTGACTACCACCCATATAGTATTAAACCCTTTAAATTTTTTCAAGTGTCCAATGAAAAACCCCATAGTGATGTTCTCCCTTTTAAATATTAGTATGGGTAATTTATGAAACATCCCCTTAGAATTTTTCATTCTAGATTAACATTGTAGAATACCAACCACCAATATACAAGCTCTATTATATCCATATTCATGTTTTCCCACCCAATATATTCCTTTAAATATCTATAAATCTTCAAAATTACATGATGAATATAGAATTAATTACTATAAGATTCCTCTAAAATCCCCATATTCAAATAAGGAATGGAAGGAACACATACAGGGTTCCTGATCCTTATCATTTCATCAATATCTAGGTTAAACTCAAGAATATTTTTGACATTCTTTTTCATCTCAGAATATTCCTATTTCCTCTAATTAATCTCTACATGGATATAGGGTTTTGCATTCAATTTTTTAAGAAAAAAAATTACCTTACATAAATATTTATAGATTCATAATTTGAAAATATTGAAATATTGGACCTTTTTCAGTCCTCGTCAAGGAGAAACTAGAATGATCCTTTCAACTCAAAGAATTGTCCACCTTTTTTTCTTTCTAGGGTTGTAAGGTGTTGAGAAGTCAAGATCCATTATCATATCTAACCATCTTCTCTGGAAAATTTCAAAATCCCTTTATGTTAATATATATTTTATAACTATATGATCAGTATATATATATGACACTTTTCTACTTATAGATAATTCTTTCATATCTTTAATGAGAAAATTACCAATACTTACTAAAAATCACGAGTTAGGTAATTTTTACCATGGATCATAAAATTTCACAAGGAATAGGGGAAAATGTTATTATACATAATTATATTTACCAATCCCTTCTTAGATGAATCATTATAGATTATGAACTCTATTCCATTATATGGTAATGTATGAACATGTGCACTGACCAAACATCTCATTAGATCATTTTAATTTTCCTTACATTCATATATCCAGAGAAACATAGAACCCTTATAATTTAACATGGTTAGAATTAATAATAGTCACGATAAATTCTCCATGAGCATTTGATAATATCTGTAAAAAACTAGAAAACTATGGTTCTCAGCCAGCATAGTTGGTTTAGGAAAATATTTAATACCCATTGTCATTAAGGTATCTACTCTTATGCCATCTCAAGAGATTATGTCACCCAAAAATGAAACCTTGTTCATAAAAAATTCACCCATTGGGTATTTTTCATACATTTATTCCTTCATCAAGTTCCTAAGTACAATTCTCATGTAGCCTCCATGCTCTTCCTTTCTCTTTCAATATATAATAATATCATCTATAAAGACTACCAAAAACTAATTAAGGAAATATATAAACACTATATTCATAAAATTAATGATTTTATTAGGGGAATTAGTGATCCTAAAAAAGAATAAATATATATTTATAGTGTCCATAACTTATACAGAATGGTTTCTTGGGTATGTCCTATTTTTGGACCTACAGTTGATGATATCATGAATGATGGTCAATCTTGTAAATGTATTCATATCCACACAGTTTTTCAAACAGGTCATATATATAGGAGAGAGGATACTTGATTTTTTATCTTGATCATGTTCAAATCCCAATAATCAATATAGAGTTTCATTGATTCATCTTTATTTTTCACAAATAGAATAGGTTCACCCCATTGTAAAACACATGAATGAATGAATACCTTATCATTACTTTTGTAGTTTTTAATTTAATTGCTACAACTAAATTGGTTCTAATCAATATGGAGACTTGGAAACTGGTGTGAAACAAGGTTTGAGTTCTATTGAGATGTCAACTTCACATTTTGGTAAAAGACTAAGAAACTATTATAGGAGCACAACCAAAAATTCCTAAGAAATGGAAATATCATCGATGTTGAGTTTTTTTCATACAAATGAGAAAAAAATGACCTTTAAATGGGAATTAATAAACATCCATTGGGTCAAATAATTATTGGAAGTTCATATTTATCATCAAATTGATAGATGATCATATGTTATTTTGAAATATTAAACTTAACTTTACCTCCTCAAAATTTGATTTGGGATTTATTTAGAATAATTCATTAAATACCAAAGACCACAAAAAATTAAATAAAATGGAGAATGAACATATTTCCAAGAAGCACATTCCCAATAGAATAAGAATCATAGAGTTGAGATTCAATCATCATACCAATTAGATTTTTACTACTAATTATGCATCTAATTGTTTTTCTTGAATATTAATATCTTTTAAAATTATTTAAATATAAAATATTGGGTAGATCTTGAATCAAATAATACATTTTAAGTTCTATAATGGATGGTATGTTTACCTTTTACCATGTCATTATCGCACCCCTCGTCAGAAATAGTGATCACATGATATTTACTCCTATCCAATAGATTAAGACGTTTCTAATTCTAATTATCATCACCAACCCTCCATTTTTGGGTACTGTTTATAAAAATTCCAATCCTCATTACACTTGAATAACTGATGTGTCATCAATTTTTATCATTTTTCAACATAATCCCATTAATTTTGAAATCAATTACCCGATGGACTTCCATACCACAAAAAACATTTATTATTACCCATAAGGAAATTCCCTTCATGATTCCTTCCAAACATAGATCATAAATGAAGGATCATGTTATTCTATTAATGTTTTTTAGATCTTCATTTGAAATCCATCTTCATTTTCCTATTAAAACAAAGAGATTGATATATAACTCTAACATCAATTTCATCATTGATTGCTCAACGTACAATCTATTTATCGATATTAATGTCTCTTATAGAGAATTAACTTATATGAATTTTATTTAATCCACTTATTAACATATAAAAATTAATTATTGGTTGGATGATAATTCCATATGTGTACCATGCATGTCTTTTGAAATAATCATTATAGGTATTGAAGAATTCATCATCCTTTTTCTTCAAATAAATTAACTCCTTTTAAATAATTCTATAGAGAACATGATAAAAATATTTATTAAAGAATATATTCTTGAACTCATTCCAAACCATTGATCGAATCTCATATTTCTTCCTTATATTCTTGATTAGATTCCACCACTACCTAGATTCACCTTCTAAATGATAAACAGTCAGAATGAATCTCTCATGTTCCAAACACTCGATAAGGAAGAATATTTTTTTCAGTGGTACTAATCCATTATTTATCTATAAGTGGATCATAATACTTGCTAAAATAATTTGGAAGTTTCCTCATGAAGGACTCAAAAGAACATTGTTCCCTCCTTTGCTCAGTTGGAATCATAGTATGATTCATAGCTTGAAAAATTTGGGTGAGTATAGAAAAAAAAATTCATTCTACATACAAAAGAATTTTTATACTCAATAGTACAATCAATGAATTTTCCATCTCAATCACCATTGATGTGGTTATTTTGGATTCCATCAATTTACTACAACAAAAAGCATCGAATAAGAAATATTTTTCATAGTGAAGACTAAAAAATCATGAAAACCTTTTATAAGATTTCAATATAATGACACATTTCATAAATTATCACATAGTATTTTTATCATAAGTTATTAAAATTAGATTTATATTTAAACCATTCATGATGGTTTTTGAAGAGTTTTTGAATTCCCAAATCATATCCCCTAGGAGTTTCAAACCAGGTGAGCATCAAGGCCAAGAGTGATTCACCAATTACCAGTTGAGTCTAGTTCAATATAGTGTTTTTAGAGATATTACCCCTATATACATATCTTCCAAATCCACATAAAATTTTAGTATCTAGAAAGACATTTCTTAATAGGAAACCATTCACTATATTCTTTACCAAAATTGTAGGATATTTTCACATACTTGTCTTTATCCTTAGAATTACACAGAGACATGGCCTTAGGGTTATCACTAAAGTTTTCTCATCCTATATTTCAATGGTAAACTAAATGTTTTACTTGATACCAACTATAAATATCCTCACTCTTTATTAATTAACATTACATATTTTTTGTCAAAATAATCACAACATTACAGAAATAGCCACCAAAAGATAGTATTAGTTTTGTTCCTTTGGGAACATGGAAACATAAACGTTGGTTCTTAATTGAGATATATTATTTATCACTATTCTCTTTATGACTAGAACTCTTATTAGACACATCATACATAATATATATCTTCATAACATGGAGAAAAGAAACATAAAATGAAGTGAGAATAGATTCTTTGTAAGGGTAAACAAGGGATGTATAAAAGCTTAAACGTGAGAATTAGGGTTTGAAAACATGATCATGACATTAGAATATCAAAAATTGCGTATCAAATATCAGAAAAACGAGTCATTACACAAATATTGGGAGTAAATAATACAAGAATCATAAGGAAACCAATAGAATAACCCATGAAATCATAACATAGGATTAATATATAGAATTCTGTAAGATATATAAATATATCATATCATACCCTATATGTCAAGGTGCGTTGACAGAATTTAATAGGGCACTTCATGGGGACTACACCTACTCGATGTTACACACCAACATACCCAGTCGTAGTCTTTTATTTGTAAGGGATTGTGTTTCCCCATCTTTCAATAGTTGATTGGGTTTCCCCATCTTCCCATAGTGGATCCGGTTTCTCCTTACTTCCACTGTGGATTAGTTTTCCCCTACTTCCATAGTGAATCAAGCACTTCAAGTTGAATACCATAATTATCTCATGAGATAAAAATCTATACCCAATTAATTGGAGGGAGATATAGGTCTCATCCATCACATAATGAAATCAACATACATGTCTTGTAAGATCCTAAAAATATTATTATAGCACATGAAATGAAATTGGTTTCCTAAACATTTCAGAATATCATAACCTAAGGAATAAAGATATGTTTCATAATTATTTCACCAAATTATATCCCATGACAATAATTAGGTTTCATAAGAATAATCCCATGAAATATAGATAGGTTTTATAATACTATAACCAATCAATGAGAAACGGGTTTTATAAAAATCATTCCATCAAAACATAAACCATTTAGAAAAAGAATATGAATGGAAAAATGGATTATATCCTCAGAAAATACATGAGTAACACCAAAATATCTTATCTTATATATAAAAAAATTTTGAAATATTTTAAAATCATTTCCTGAGGAAAATATCCTTTCTTCTTCAAAAAACATTTTGTAAAATGTAAAACGTTTTTTAAAACATTTTTCTTCGAACATGGATTTAAAAACTTATAATGGAATCTTGGAAACAATAAAACACATTTAAAATACTTTTATCTTCAAAAATCATATTTATAAACATATTTTAAATATGTTTTTAATTTTTTTAAATAATGGACTTTGATATTCTTAGAATGTGTCTCAAATAAGAAAAATTGAGACCAAATTATTTTACTATATTGATACCTCTTGAAACATTAACCCCATGAAAGATATATCATAAAATCGATACATAAGTCACCATAAATAAATTAATAATAATAATATAATATATTCATTGGTGTTATATACACCACAGGCGGAGGCAGGATTTCCGGGGGTACTGTAGCAGTACTGTAGCAGTACTATAGTAGGGACTGTAGCAGTACTGTAGTAGGAACTGTAGCAGTACTGTAGCAGGAACTGTAGCAGAACTATAGCGGGAACTGTTTGGCACTATAGCAGGCACTGTTTGGCACTATAGCAGCCGGAGATATGCCCCCTTTTGGGCCTTCGGGCTTCAGATTTGGTCCCCGAGTCCTTCATTGGCCTTCGGGCACCCAGGCCTTCGGGTCAGTTGGGCCTTCGGGCTATCCATATGGCCTTCGGGTCACCTGCAGATACAAACCAGACCAAACTACAAGAAACAAGCTCTACAAGGAGGAGGAGCAAAGGAGCTTTCACCACAGCAGGAGCTAAACGGATTGCAAGAATGAGAGGGTATGGCACCTTCCATCGGGACAAGCCTGTGCATGCACGGGAATGCCTAGCCGAACAGCCATGCGGAGGTGAAGAGCTGATTTCAAAGATGAAGATGCTGGGGAGGAGCAGTTCCAAGTTGTTAGTCTAGGTTGTATGGTTTGTTTGTGCCTACGGGAATTGGTTCCTATATGGCCTACGGGCATGTAATAGGGTTCCACCTCATCCCTTAAAAGGTGGATTATCAATCAATAAAAAAATGAAGGCCTTCGGGCAATTGGAGGAGTAATTATACTCATTTAGACCTCATTTATAGTAAATATTAGATAAATATACATCTATAAAAGAACCATATTCTTATATCTAATAACATATATGTCTTTATATAGTCCTTTTATTAACACATCCATGTTAAAGTTATGTTTCATGTAAAATGTATTATGTTCTTCGCATGTGTATTATTTTAAAGGCATTATACTTATATCATGATTTCATGAATTTGAAACATGATATGAATATATTTTATATTAATTATATATTTATTTTTAATAATCTATGAAGGAAAAAAATTGAAATGGAATACACCATTCATGGAGAAGGTAACCCATGCATATGCTTGAATGTGGTTTCCATTTAATTATCTTATTTAATGAAAGTAAGTAAATTACATATATGCATATATGTATATATAAAAATTATATTAGAATTATTTTTTCATGTCTATAATATAAATTTATTGAACCCATACTTATTACATTATATTTTTAGTGTGAATGAATCGGATAGCTTTGGGGAGGTGGCAGTCCACATTTCCCCAAATGAAACTATCATATTTACCCAAAATGGAAAGCATGAAGGTATGTGTTATATACTAATTAAAGAAGAATAAATACATCCAAAACATCATATATATCATGTAAAAACATATTTTACTTCATAATTCCCAATTATAAAATTTTTTAAGGAATAAATAAACTACATAATTTTGTGACGTGATAGTTTTTCATACACAAGAATGGTATATTTGCTACTCGTTATATAGAATTGTGTATAGGTGTATTTAGAACCTTTAGAATAAAAAATTAAAATTATATTTAGGATACTTATGGTATTTTATATAAATTTAATAAAAATATTTTAGTCTAAGGATAATGAAAATAAAACAATATATCTTGAAGAAGGATGTTACCTCTTCTTTGTTAAACTCTTTTTTTTTTGTTTTCACCAAAGGGATACCTTGGATGAAATTATGATCAAAGGGATGATTATAGGATGCATTTATTGACATTTTGAGGATATATAAGTAAATTATTTCACATTAAAAGGTCTTCAGAGGTGTTAATTAGTGGGAGGGGTGAATACCTTTTTTTAGTGGAGGAGGAGAGGCATTCCGATAAATTTTGGAAAATATAATTCACCGACATTTTATCATTATAAGAGGCTCCAATAATGATAAAAATATGATAAAATGAAGTTTAGGGTATAAATATGCACATAAAATTTCCTCTATAAAAATTTCTAGGTCATTTGGAGCCTTAAGATTATGGTTTAGTCCTTTGATTAATAAATTTTTCTCTTAATCGCTGTAATTAATTTTAATCACGTTCAATAAATTTTTTTAGTAAAAAAACAATTTTACATAATTAGACATTGTAAATTATTCTGATTCCAAAATTGAAATAAATTTTTCTAAATTTCAATCAAAAAATTAAAAATAATAATTTAAAATTACTCCCACACACGTTTCAGGACATCATGTTTTTTAAGAAAAAATGCTTAATAGTATGGGATGATTTTATATCCAATTACATTGTGAAATTTTTTCTAATGAAATAAATTGGTCATAATTATTTATTATTTATCTAATTAAAAATTAAAAAAAACAAACATAATATGGAAGTATAAATAATCTAGACAAAAAAGTAGTTTTCAATTAAAATTCATTATTTTTCATTATTCTTCCAAAAATAATGTTTTTTTAGAAAAATATAATGCATTTACCCTAAGATAATCTTTAAATTATTATTTAAAAAATAAGTCTACTTTATCAAATTAAATTTATAGATGTGTCTAAAATTGATTTTATTGTTGTTCATATATGGACATAAAAAGTAGTTCTATAAGAATAAAGTATCTTCAAACATATAAATACTTTACTAAAAAGAGTTTATATTTTTAAAAATATTATTAATTTTATTTAAAACCATATTAAATAATATTTAAAAAATATTTATTACTACTAATATTACTAAGTCTAATGTTTATGTTATAACTATCCCTTTTAAATAATTAATATAATAATATATTATTTTGTAAAAACTCTTTGTTCCATATAACACAAGACAAGTTAGTGTTTCATATAGAACATGCATAACATGCTATAGAGTATGATAAAATTTTGAATTATTATTTCTTGAAATGAAGAGAATCAAATAAAAATAATTTATTATGGAAAACGTTCATTAAAATTTAGGGTGCTATAATTGGAGATTTGGGATGACTATTTTCTTTTCCATATATATTTATTATTATTATTTATGCTTTCATAATTTTTTATAATCATTTTTATCTTATAGTTTTTTATAAAAAATTTTATTAATTAATTTTAATTATATTTATTTAAATGATGAAAATCGGATCCCATTCATTTGATAATATAATGTCATTATCATTCTAATCATAAAGGAATGATTTATTATTTATATTTTCAAGAATTGAGTTTATAACATACATATTAACAAATAATTATTTTTATATGTACTAGATAAATAGTATTAATGAACCACTCTTTATATATATACTAAGGAACCTACTTTACCAAGTCCAGTCCAATTTATAAAATCCTAGCATAAAAAAATAAAGAGGGTCAAGG
The DNA here is from genome assembly GCA_963277665.1 of Viscum album. Taxonomy (NCBI): domain Eukaryota; kingdom Viridiplantae; phylum Streptophyta; class Magnoliopsida; order Santalales; family Viscaceae; genus Viscum; species Viscum album. Next base: position 1,400,789,764 of record OY728148.1, on the reverse strand, counting down.
AGTGGATTAAGATGATGAAACTAAATTAGATCCCTTGATAACCTCAACTATAAATGTAAAGGAGTAACTTATTAATACCACTATAGTTTTCCCCATGTAATTGTTTCCCCAAGCACCCCATTGGGAAAAAATAATCCCAGGTGATACCTTAAAGTAGGATTACTAAACTATTAATATTTGTATTTATATTTTTTCAAATTGAATTGAACAGATACCATATTTATTTTGAATAGGACTAAAATATTACTTTAGTGTACCTTGGGAGAAAAATAAGATGTGGGGATACTAGTCTTTGAAGAAAATCATATGGATACACTGACTTATCATAAAGAAACCAGTCAAGAGGACTTATATAGTGAGAAAAGTTTCATTAATGACCCACTTAAGGGAGTTTATGATTCATAATATTCTATATCTTTTATAAAGTTTCACTGCATGACCTAAATTCAGACTCCCTCTTCACAAAAAAGTATCTAAATATGAAGATAATGAATTTGAACTTCAGAATGATGATTTTTATAATCTCATAATGCATTCCATGGTAATATTTGTAAAAAAAATATAAATAAGATAAAAAAATTAAAATAATAGGTATATAAAGATATGAAAACCCCTATTTAAAAAATACAAGGTGATTTCACTAATTTGGATATGATAGAAATATTGGATCTAGTAGAGTAGACTACGAATTCCCCCCTCATGGATACTATTTGTTAAATATAGCGAGAGGTAATAAACCCCAATATGAGGCCTCATTCTCATTATTCCATCCTATCTTTATAGGTTTTATTATATTTTCATGACCTTATACACACACCATAATTCTTTAAAAGACATATAACTTATGAATCAGGCTATAAGTAAAAATATATCCACAAAAATTTTATTGTTCAAATTTAAGGACCTCGATCCCCATTCATAATGATGATGAAAAGAGGATTTCCATCTTGATATTTCTCAAATACATCCCTTATGGGGTGTAATAGCCCATGAAATTTTAGTTTTGTATTTCTTTTTTATCATTATATTTAATTTTTAATAAATATATTTTGTTTAATTGTTTTTTCCCTTTATATTTTTAATTTTGGAAAGTCTTAAAAGGATAACTGAAAGGTATCTGAGCATACCTCAAACCTATTTGGAAGAATAACATTATTTTCATGTTCTGAATTAATTTACTTATTCTATCACTTCTTCCATTTATATTATAATTGGAATTTTTGGGGTAGTTTTATAAAATAATGACGGAGCTTTAAAAACTAATTTGATTTCTTTTTTTAGTCCTTTTAGAAAACTTTTATAGAATCTATGTATAAAATTATTCTTTCTATTTTTTTGTTTCTTTTTGTATAGTGTTAATTTTTTTTGAAAAATTATATTAAACTAATATAATTCTTATTTTAAAGTTTTATAATACTTTTGAGGTTTCATCTTGTTTAGAAATAATTCAATGTGTGTTTTTATTGAATTTTTTTACCATTGTGGTAATGAATTTTTTTAAACTGTTTTATAGAGTGTAAGAGATAAGAATCAAGTATAATTTAATTTATGATTTTTGGAAACAATAATTTTTAATATAATATAAAGAGATAATTCATTTATGAAAAAGATTACCATTGGAATATGGTAAAGGTGACATTCATAAATATCCTCTAAAAATTGAATAAAATGGAAAATTATATTTCATTATGATATTCCTAAATATTTAGGCACTAGGCGTGTTATTAATTAAATTTATTTTCAAACCCAATTTCTGATTTTCACAAGACATTTTTAGATGATATTCAACATGTTTCTAATTATCATAAATTAATAAATTTATGTTTGGGAAATATTTAACCAAAATGAAGAAAGATAAATTGATTTAATAGATCGTTATTTTAGTTTTATCAAGGATTTGGGAAAAGGTACATTTCCCTAAGAATCTTATGAAAAATAAATTAATGAATGTTCAACATGAAAAATTATAAATAATAATAAATTTTATTATGTATTCACTTTTGGACGTGGAAAATATTTTTAAAGGTGTTCAGTGAAAGGGATATATTTAAAAATGTGGCATCATATTTTTAATCAAATGTTGATTAATTTTTTTAGTTTTTTTCTTTAATTAATGAAGGTCAATATAATTTTTTACCTTAATAAATTGTATTTACAAAGAGTGAAATAGTGTGTGTTTTATCCATTGATGAGAGAAATTTTGTAAAATTTTATTATTCTTTTCAATGATGACTAACATTATAATTAGTATCAAAATAAAAAATCATAACTTTTATAGGATTTTTGAAATATACAATTTAATTGATATGTGGATTAAATATTCGGTTTAAGGGTTAAATAATTTTGAGAATAATTCAAAATCCATAAATTTATTATATATTACAATATTTTAATGGTTTTTATTTGCATCATTTTATATTAATTATAAATTGTAATGTATAAAGAATGAACATAGTTATGTTTCTGATGGGTTCTATGTTTGGAAACTACAATGGAGTATGTTTTCTATGACATTAACATGGATAGTGAATTTGATATTTCACCTTTTATGAGTAAGTCTCACCTAGACCATGTAATATTTTAACTACATGTAATAATTCATCTATGAATATAACTTCTCCATAAGTCCAGTGCGCATTTCTAGAAAAAAAACATTTGAATTGCATGTATGGAATTGGAGTGTACTAGAAAATTTTTATTTCATGAGGTAACTGATGCATATATTACATTGGTTGGAGGTATCATGTGATCATTTTTACCACATATGAGGAAAATTAATTTTTTTTATTAATTAATACCCATTTTAAGGGATGAGGGAGAACCCAAATGACATCAAGGACTTAAAAAACAAACATCCCCACATACCAAAGGACAAAGGATATAAACAACCAAATAAAAATCTAAATTGAAGCCCCTACCCATCATCAAAAATGTTGGATCATCTTCCACCATCACAATTATTCTTGGATAAATATCCCATGTTGGAGTTCTTGAGCCTGGTACCGATGAAGATATTCATACCCTCTTAAATGTCTAATTCTGGGTAGTAGTTATCTGCTTGAAACTTGGTGCTCTGTCCTCTTCTGGATGAAACTATTGTTGGGGAGCTGATTTATTTGTCCAAAAACCTAAGACCACAGTTCTTCAAAAAAACCAAAATATTAAATAATAAACACCATCATAATCAATACATATCAGAATTTTCATCACTGAAATTCCTTTACTTGATCCTCCACCAAAGTAAAACCAATATCACCACAAAAACAGTGAAAACCATTACACAAGATCATAAATTCAACACCAAAACATTGTAATAACCATAAAATCTTCCAAAAACACTTCATAGAAGCTTCAGTACTTAAACAAATCAGACCATCAAACAACATCGTATTAGGACTCACCTGGTGCCACAAAGACAGATAGACTTTAAGAAAACCTTATCGAATCTGAAGATCCCATCACCACCATAAGAACTAACTACAAAGACAAAAAAAACTACCTCCCGCACTCCCAGTCAATAGAAAATGAGGTAGAAACCCTATGACCCCCAATGTTGGGTCTCAACCGCTGGGTCTGCGTCGTAGTGCCAAAAGAATCCATAACCAGCAAAGGGATTGAACATGCCATCAATCTATGATCTTTTCTAGGAAATCCATGCACATGAGGTCGATGCCACCACCGTAGGACATATAACCATGCCACAAGATTGATAAGAGGGATCATAGATAGGTGAATCCAATCCAACCCAAGGAATAAGAATATGTGAGTGAAAAGGGAAGACCAAGCGGAGTGGCTCCCCTTACAGGATCATTTTTACCACATATGAAATTTTAAGATATCATGTATGAATTTCATTTCATATAATAAATTTAGTGGATGAATTTAATATCGTAATCTTATATAATATTTTGTTCCCAACACATATGAAATTAGATCCAATTTAAGACTTCACAATTGGTCACATTTGACTTCAACTATGTGTATGATATATGAAATATCTAATTATTTATCCATGTAGATATAAAACTAGAAATTCTTAAATATGAAATTTATTGATATATTGAAAAAAATTATTTCCACTACTATGAAAATATAGAATAAATCTAAAAACTAATCCATATGGTGCTCATATAATAGAGGAATAAGACACTTATCATGGGAACGATATTTTTCAAAGGAAAAGATTTTATGTGATTCTTATTGTGGAATTTTATTCTATGAGAAACACATGTGTAACAAATTCAACTAAAGTGTAAACTTAGTAAAAATTGGAAAAAACAATGAATTGAAAGATAAAAAAGGTCATTATTATAAATATATCATTCTACTATTTTTAAAATAATCAAAATGTTTTCTTCAACCTTAGAATGTAATAGTTTTATAGTATATTTACTCATTTTAATTTTTTCAGATTCTTTATTCATTTGAATACATTATTACATTATTCTTCCTTTTATTGTGTTTCCCAATAACTATGAATTACATAAAATTTCCTTATCCATGTTTTTATATATTTAACCCATTATGGTTAATCTATTGATAGCCATGATGGACACTCTTAAATTTCTACACATAAAATTGTTCAATATATTAATTTATTTTGTGTGTAATTTAAGGTGATGAGTGTGAACTATGATTGTTACTCCATTATCCATAATTATAATTGTATCCTTATATTATTGTACTTAAAATTAATGAGTTGATGATATGCTTAGATGTAATTGGGTATTTTTTTCATTCTCATACAACTGAAAATTCATGGAGATATGTAAGAAAATTAAATTGAGCACACTGATGGGATTAAGTCCATTGAAAAAATATAAAATAATTTTGAACACAATATAATTTATTCTTGGTCCATATAAATTTTATACTATCTCTATTTTTTATTCCATCATCCTATTTTCATTTTATAAAAAAACATATATCTTCTCCATGTGTCCCATTATTCAAAAAATAGAAAAACAAATTTCAATTTAAGATAAAGAATAATTAAAATCAATGAAAGGTGGTCATGTTGTGGTGGAGGAAATAATTAAATTAAAAAAACATAAACTTTTAATGTATCATAGGGAATAAATATTTCATTAATAATGGAGTATGTCTAGGCTAATTTTAAAAATATTAAAAATCCCATATTTCTTCAATTTTATTTTTATAAAATTTAAACTGAGGTATTTTGTGGGATTATCCTTATTTTTTTCATGTAAATTAAATAATGTGTAAAAAACTCAATAGGTAAAGGGGTTTATCCCAATGTTTGGAAACTAATAACCATTTTTATTCATTTATGTTATTTTTTCCAATTTGTATTGAAATAAATTAAATTAATGATTAAAAATCCTCCCTAGGATTTATAAGAATTTATTCACATTAAAAAACACTTAGGAACATATAATTTCACATACACTATAGTTTCAAATAATGAACAAGACATGATTTTTAACATGTCTCCAAATTCAACCCAACTTGATCATTTTTGTCTATTCTAGGAATCTCTAAATTCCATTATATATGATGAGAACCAATACATGGGAAGGAGAATAAATTTTCAAGGGTTGGAATAAAGAAAGGATATCACTAAGGATGGTTGAATATATCCATTACTATCACAAAACATCCCCACTACCCATTCATAATTTAATACAAACTAAAGAAAAATAATATGGTTATTCAGGTAAATACAAACCTCATGTGCAAATTCGCATCATTTGTTTGTACTCTGATATAACGGTTTTTGAGAGATCACTATTAGTTAATGAAGTAATGAACACAAATATAAGTTTAAGAGAGATGATGAATAAATTTTAACATAACGTAACGCTATCAAAATCAAATTAAATTAAATACAAAGAAAAATAAGAATAAAATGTTAGAATTTATCAAACTTATAGGGGGAATCCCACCACTAACTCTCCCTATATAACATTTTTATAACCATACATTTTCATAATATCTTATTATAATTAGAAAAAATAATTAAACCTATATTGGATACTCATTCCATGATAGAGCTTCATACTCTATTGAGTATAATCAAGGATGGTTTGCTTTAATTCATAATGTCTAAGTGGAAATCAATTGTCAAAGCATTGAATATAGAGTATAAATTAATCACCTATTTCTATATTTGGATTGGAGTTCAATTATTTAATTCCTGGCATTAATAATGGAGGGTATATTTATTAGTCCAGGTTTTCACTGCATATCATTTTGAAATGGTTAGAATAGTCTTGTTACTAGTGCTTGAATTTGATTTGAAATAAGGCTAAAACTTTTTCATGATAGATTTAGCCTTTGAACTATCTAGACAAAACTGCAGGCACCTTCAAATAAAATTATTTTTTATAGGATACATTTTTTTAATATAAAATTTTAAATATTGCATCTAACTATATTAATATAATAATTTGGGGATGATTTTTGTTCTAATTATTTTTGTGAATATGAATATAAGACTAATTTTCCATGGTGTGATGTGGGAGTTTTTCTATTAAGGAAATCGAACACAATGATATTATAGTGGATTGAGTTTTTTAGAAATGATATATGATATTTTTTCATGGAATGCATTAGTGATCAGTTGGAGGATAGCTTAGTATGGTTTCAATCATTGGGGTAATGTTTCTATAGACTATTTGAGAGGAAAAATTCTTTATGGTTATTGGATGTGAACTATTTTTTTAGGTTATTTGGCTCATCTAGGAAACATAATGAGATGGTTTGAGCATTTATTTGATAATTTTGTGAAAAAACCTTTAACTTTATTTCATATGAATAGTGAATTTGTGATATCATATTTTATTTTATTTTCCATAAGGAACAAGCAGAAGAATGTTTCCCAACCATGGGAGTGTTTCTAGTAGAAAAATCATATGAGGATTATTTTTACAACTCATTTTGCATCACCCATTTCTTTTTATGCCCAAAATGTGATCTCCAATCAATGTTTTGATGAGGTTATGCTACTAATGGATTAGTCTATAATATATTTGGATTCTAGTTTTGAAATATTAAATTCATTTTAAAGGAATAATTTTAAGTTGATAGAGGTAGTATGAGTTTATTATAAATGTTAAACCATGAAACAAACATCCATTTATATCATGGTCCACCTTGAGCTTGATATATATTTTCTTCTATAGTTACTTGTTTGGTGGAATGTTGATATAGGGGAGGTAATAAATTTTCACAAGAGGAATTCATGAGTTATTCTCAATTAATTACCATAGAGATGATGTTTCATAACTATGGGATTTCATTATGATTTATATTCTTAGGATACGCAATGGTGCTTGAAAAGATAATCAGGGTTATGTTATTTTTCATGAATTAATCATCAGAGGTTGAATTGAAGCATGAATGGAACTTTAGTTGGGAGTATTATGTCTTGAGGTATTTTTTGTGAGGCAAGGATAAGATTTTGTAGGTAGTGGAGATTTAGAAACATTGTTTGTGTCATTGGTCATCCTTCTAGTGTATATTTATTGACCATTGAGTATATATTATTCCAAACATTATTGAGTTGGTATAGAAGGTACACATTCCTTTATCTAGTGTTTTTGGTCCTTGTAAAATGGGGATTAAATATGTGGAAATCTTTTTTTTCTAATTGAAGATTCTATATGGACTATAAATAATTATATCTCATCTTTTTAGCTTCCCTCCCTAGATTCTACTAAACAGTGCTCTAATACAATGGGTCCCAAGACCTTTTGCCCTCCTCTTCAAATTTCTAAGGCTTACAACTAGCAACGAGGGCCTATGGTGTGTATGTGGGGAGACTATACAATCATTGGTCAGACTGGAGTGTAGAAATATATATATAGAGTAATAAACATAGGAATAATATATCATATGGCCAGATGAGTAACATACCTTAGAGGATGTAGAAATAAAAAATAGATAAAACTGGGAATAAATATAAATTAACCAATAAATATAGGTATATAATCAAAAATTGAATAAATTGTAGGTGAAAATGATTATGTTTATCATGATTCTATACAAAATGTGATTACATGGGGAAAATGTGGATACATCCATATACCACATGAAAATAAAAAATAACAAAAAGACCCACAAAATGCTACAACTACAATCTCAAGAGAAGGATTTCTCCTCTACCATAATGCTACATCATAATTTTGTAAATAAAACATTATAATTTGGCTTATTCTCTTTATCTATACCTAAATCATTAATACTTCATTGATATCAAAGGCAGCCCAAGCAGGGTGTGTGATGTATTCTCAGTAGGCCACCACCAAAAATGTCTACATCAATCTAGTTTATGCAGTATAAAATGAATGGTGTGCCATTAATAATAAATAAAATATAGAATAATTAAATAAATAAATAAATTGTATTGGGTTCCATTAGGACACCAGTCAAATTCTACAAGCTTCAAACTAATCCATTGAGCTCGAATCAAGGGATCCTACGAAGCTAAAGTGGTCGATATAATGTGTAAGAAGATAAAAAATCAATAAGTTTGTGATTGGGATATTTATAAATGTCCTTATGTTCCCAAAATCAAAGGATAATATATATTATTTATTATTTTATTACTTTTAAATCCAATTAAACCATTTTATAATTATAAAGTCACCCTAAGACCATTTTGTCAAATTCTAAAAGAATTCCATGTATCACTCTTGGGGCTTAGTAGATTCAATTCCAAGGGATTTCATCCAATGTGAACCAAAAAGGATATCCCAGGTGTCACTACATGAATGGTTTGATGAAAACATGAACTAAACTCTGAGTTTGTCCCTTATAACACACATAGAGGCTCGAGTCTCTCTCGTGGAATAGTATAACCATAGAAACATCAAGCTCATATGTGGGGTCTCACATAGAGAACCAGTGTCACAATTATTGACCATAATAAGAAAACAACTCTAGGATATTATCTCCTAGGCATAGCTCATGTCACCCCTAACATGTTTACAAATAATTTAAAAATTCTTTCTAAGGCACATTGAGCTCATCCAATGGATCCTTAAGTCGTGACACATCATATCGCTCCTAGAACTAAAGTGGAAGAACTTAATAAATAATTTATATCATGATAAACATGTTGATAAATTTGTTCAAATAAAAAATCCATTTATGGATTAATACATAAAGTAAAGTGACTAACCAATTGAACTACCCATTTAATTCAATAATTTCATTCATGGAATAAGGGGTGGGGGCCCAACTCACAACACACCATTCTAAACCATTCCATATATTAATTCAAATTATTTATGATCTGAAAATCCCCTTAATGGTTGTTTTATAATTAGAAAAATAAGTAAAAATGGCCTCTATGGTGGATCACACCCATTGGGGTGGAATAAATCATGGATATCAAGCAAAGGGGTTGATTCTCCACTATCATGGGTCACATTAGGCACAGAAGGGTTTTACATTTAATTTAATTAGAAATTATTTGGAATCACAAAAAAAGGTACAGATCCTAGAATGATGATACTTAATATTGTATTCAGAAAAAGAAATGAAAAGAACCTTGACTACATACCATATCCCTATAGTGATTCCCTCGTCTATCCTTTACCATTGATTCGAGTTAGAAGGGATGATATCAAACAAGTCGTCAAAGGACCTGAAAATGGGACAACTAACATTACACCAAGATTGAACATCAAAGAGGAAGAGAAACTTGAAATTTATGGGAGAGTATTGAAGAGACTATCAATAGATATCCATTGGATCCAATAGTGAGTGAAACAGATGGTGTGGGAAGGAGATATAACAAAACATACTTTAGAGGATACAGAGGACAAGGATTTAATGTGTGAATAATGAGGAAGATTCTACTTGAAATGAGAGAGAGAAGGAATAAAAGGGATAAAATATTAATGAGTTGAATACCATAAAATCACCCCAACCTGAAGGGGTTCATTTTTTTGCTACATGAAATGTCAAACCATGTTCCCACTATGCACCAGATTTTGATTGAAGGGGAAACCCACAAGGCCTAGGTTCATTGTTTGGTTAACTGTGTGCGGCCTATTCAAAATTACCCTAATAAAAACTATAGGTGGACTAAAATCCGTACACCTAGGGTCTCATGGTTTTATAGAAAATGATATGTCCCGTATAACCCAACATTATGAAGCCATATTGTTTAAGAAAATTGTGGGAGGTGGGTTGCACGGTTTCTACTAATAGTGCAACCTAGACTGCCTCTTTTAATATTGTGGCTCTGGGATCTGAATAAGCCCCAAACATCCCTAAGACCTCCTTGTAACCTTTAAGAAACAAAATAAATCCCAAAAATTAATTTAAACTAGAAAAAGTGTTATTTACCTTACATAAAAATTGGGACATTACAACCCACAACCATAAAAAAATCATCCCCAAATTTCCCTTCTGAGAGTGGTAAAACATCATCTACTAACTGTTCTAGCCACTGCACACATACATCAGTTTCCCACTCCTATGTCTCATACTACAAACATTTGTGCTGAAATTGTACATTGTCCAATGGAACCAACCTGTCTTTGAGAGACATTGTTCTTTGAAAATTAATATGTATCGGATTCTCCTTTAAAAGATCTATCTTCCTCCAGCTTGAAATCCTTAGGTTTAGATGAATGAAATGGGACTGCATGATATCATTGAAGTTACAATACATGGAATAAATATTTCATGGAACAATACCTCTGAGGTAACTACAACCAATAGGCTACCAGCCCAACTCTCTCCACTATCTTGAAAGTCCAAACATATCAAGGAAATAATTTGTCCTATATTTGTATTCGTTTATGAACCAACTTGAGAGAAAATTGCAGAATCACTTGATGGACTAACTAAAACTATAAAGGTCTACGATGAAGATCAGTATAACAATTATTTCTAAAATTAGATATATCCATACACTTTTGAATCAGAGGAATTTTCTTTATAGTCTCCTAAACGAGATGAGGACATAGTAGAACTGCCTCACCTACCTCTAACCTAAATAGAGGTGAACAACACAATTTACTGTAAAGGGTGTCATATGAAGCCATCTAAATTATTCCCATAGATTTATATTCCTTTCCCATGAACTTCCAAATTCATTGATGCATTCCCAAATCATATCCTCTAACACCCATATTGTCTGGTTCGATTTCCTATTAGTCTAAGGGTGATATGTTATAGTCAAGAGAAACTATGAACCTAGTTCTATATGAAACCCTTTCCAAAAAAATTATGTAAAGGGGGTGTCTCAATCCAAAAAAATTGAATGAGGAATGCCAAGAAGTCTCACTATCTCCTGATTGTAAATCATCACATTCCCATTGACTGATCGGTTCTCCATGATCAGTTGGAAGTGTTCATCCTTGGTCAAACTGCTGATGATCACCTATTATGAATCACTTATGCAATGGGATATCAACAATACCATCTCAAAATCCAGGGTGAAATCATTCCATTTCCACTAAGGAATTGATATAGGCTATCGAATTCTATATGTTCACTGATGTTATACCATCACCTGTAGAGAGGTGGAACACCAAGTGATAAATCCTACAATTTATATATTCATACATGGACACTAGTATTGAAAATTTATATCTTAGTACATCATGGTAATACCAGGATGAACATCCCATAATGAGGCCTGATATTCCCTCACCTTCTCTTCTTGTATCTCTGAAGGCAACCAGACACACCCATGGAAGAGTAATGTCACATTATCATCAACAACCCATCCTAGGGGTGGGTTCCCACCTGTGACTCTCTCCCTCAAGACAATTCTCTTGGAATAAAATAACTACCTCTTCCAGATCCTTTCTAGAAGAGATTATTATACTATTAGAGCTACTAATATTGGTTTCCCCTACTATTCCTAAACCTATAGGTGAATTTTAGATTACAGTGACACCAATTTCCACCCACAGCTTGCCTCTTTGATGTCTTTCATTTAAGTCTTCAAACTCATGGCATCATCTAGGGAATTTCACATTATGGGTGTGTAAGAAATATCAGTGTTGAATTATTTCTGGTATTCCACCCACCTACACTACCTAAGATTCAAGTATCATTGTATATTGATATATTTGATAATTTTATGGTACTTAAAGACAATTAATCTCTCACCCAATAATTAGTTCCTCTATCCATGTATATCGTAAAACATTACAGAAAAGTCGAGGTCATTCATAGGCTTCTTCCACTCATGAGGCATCAACTAGAGAGACCATACATTACAAAATGATCACCCCACATCAGTACTACCCCCATTCTGATCCTTGAAGCATCACATTAAAAAATATAGATTATTCCATCTTATGATGAATCTAAATTGATACCGAAGTTAGTCTTAACTTTAAGACTTGAAATGATGTTTCATAGGCTGCAGTCAAATTTAATATCACACCCTTATGAGTTAAGCCCTTAATTTTCACTTAAAGGAATGAGAAATGTTGTACGAATCATCTATAATATCCATCTAGTCCTAGTTAGCCACATATATCAAATATTTCCTTGGGCTACTACTAGGAATCAATGATGCTCACCTTATTTGGGTCAATATATACCCCCTCCTTTAATATGATATTCTATAAGAAGTAAACCATACTAATCCAGAATTTTCATTTACATAGTTTCACATATAATTGGTGATATCTCATTGTATTCATAATGATATCAAGGTGATTTTTGTGGTCTGTTATGATTTCATAATACACTTAGATGTTTTCTATGAAGACCACCCTGAAGGAGTCATGATAATAGGGAAAAACCAATTCATCATATCCAAGAAGACTATTTGTGTGTTCTCTAGATTTAAGAACATGACCATATGATCATACAATTCATACCTTCTCTGGATCACTGTATGTGGTGTGCCAAATTGCCTCATGTACACCTTATTGCATCCTAACCTAAAATCAATCTTGGAGAAAATTTTTGTTCCTCAAAGATGGTCAAAGAGGTTATCTATACGAGTTATAGGATACCAATGATTTACCATGAAGTGGTTCAGTAAGTGATAATCTATGAAAAAATTGAATGTACCAGCCTCCTTCTTTTATAAAAGTACTGGTGAACCACATGTTGATATGTAGGGTCGGATAAAACCTATAGCCTCTATATTTTCAAGCTACTTCATGAGATCCTATTGCTCTGTAGGCTCCAACCAATAAGGGGTAATGGACACAGTTTTGCACCTATAAAAAGATCAATTGTGAACTTATACTCTCTCTTAGGAGGTGATCTAGGAAAATCATCAGGGTTGAAATCTCTAAAATGTTCAACTAATGGAGGGAATTCCACAAGCTGCATTCCATGGTCACTCACGAAGAGACTATTCATCTAGGCCATCACTCCCCCTAACTCGGTATGATTTTTCCAAGATAAAATTTCCTAGATATCACATTCAGCCATATTTATATTTGTTCTTTCCTTTGGTGATGTGAATGACACCTATCAGTGATAGAAATACACCAAGCCCTGATAAAGCACAACCTAGTCCATGCCAGGAATGAAATCAAAATTATACATCTCTAGGATGAAGAAACTCCATATGAATTGATAATCACCTATATAAAGGGTAAATCCCAACACTAGTGTATACCCTCATCTCGAACTCCTCACAGTGTGTCCAGGGTTATAACACCACTAAATTACTCTATTACTAAATCAATACATCCCATACTTTTTGAAAATTGAAAAGAGTGTGATACACTAAAATAAAAAAAAAGCAGATGCTAAAGTGGAGGCTACCAGAATAGTACTTCATATAGTAGAAGGTCATGGACTCTACACATTAGGCCCAAGATTCAGATAATAGATATGTCTTGAACCATGGCACTAAGATGCAATATAAGTAGCCTGAGCAGGCCCACTCTATTGATTCTGAAACTCTTATCCCTTAGTAAATCATCCATGACCTCTCCCTTGGCATGATAGGTGGTAGAATACCAACTCCCTATCTGATGAGGAGTAACTAAACCTACTCCTGAAAGTGGTGATGGCACATAATTCTGCTCACTTGGAACTAGAGGAAAGGATTAGTAGAAATTTTAGAGATGACATGTCCTGCCTAAATCTCGACACTCAATCATGTTCCTCATATAATGTAGAATTTTATGGAATGGACTTCTACAAGAGTGACATACCACATAGTTATAAATGTGTTCCCCTTGTATTGTACATACCCTTTACGTACCCTCGAGATATTTCTTCCAACTGCTGGATAGTCCACTACTCTTCAAGGACTCTGAACTAACTGTTTTTACATTTCCTGATTCCCTCATGTTTCACTTAGTGATGATGTCCTCTTTTACTATCATAGAGAGGGTGGTAATCTGAATGTCATTCACCTTCGATCGAATGGCCAATAAAATCATATCCTCGAATTACCTCATAATATTCAACTCACTATCAGACATGGTCAGTGAAAAATGATGTAATTTATTGAAGTGGTCTAAGTATTCTATGACCCACATGTCACCTTACTGAAGCTACATGAACTCCTAATAATGATCTATTCTCAGTGTATGAGGAAATAAGTAATCAATTATGGATGTTTGGAAATACACCTAGAATATATTTTGATGTCAACAAGGCTGAGTGAGAATATCCCACCAATTCATGGAAGAGTCATGTAACATATAGGTTCTGAGCTTGCCCTTCCACTTTATAAGAGTGTTTATATACCCAAAGATATAAATTATAACCTCTAGACATGACTCAACAACCTGAGTTCTACTATCCTCTAAGAAGGATGGAATATGTTGATGCTAGAACTCCTGGTCCAACTCTTCCATGGAAGGGGTCGGATGGGGATAACCCTATTCAAACTGGATTAACCTAAATAAATTTTCTCGGAAATATTCTCTGAGTTAAAGATTTGTAAGAGGTGACTTGGGTGTCACTACCAGAGGTATCATGGTCAGATTAGGGCCCACCAACTCAAGATTATTCTCATCATTGATCCCTTGGCATATAACCTAATGACATCAGAATGTCATAGCTCTATATTTTCTTTGTTCATGCCTTAAACAACATTTATTATAGATAGATAAAATTATAATTAAAATACAGGCATAAGGTTATCCACCTAAAGAAACATACCCCTCTTCATGCTCAGGGAGTCAGGTCTGGATCATAAGAATAATTCATATAATGATAATAATAGACACATCCCTATGATCACCACTAAGGTAGGTTTAGGGTCATGGTCTCATGTCACCTATGTTTGATGACCATCTCATTTAAAATATTAACCATTTAAATTTAATAATTTTATATAATTAGATATTATTTAAATGATTTAATTATATGGTTCACTGTTTCCAATCTCTAATGGAACATACACCTTATAAATTTGAGTATGGTGTGCACTTAATCCTTACTATAACACATTACAACCTGATCAACTAACGGTCCGTGGCTCAACATTCCATAACTGACCACTAGATGTGTATTCTTTAACCTATATAGTAAAATACTATTGGGTTAAGTAAGAAACATTAATTTTAATTATTTTTTCACAACATTTCATAGAATAACAAATAAATTAAAAAATACAATTACATGTAATTCATGAAATGCACACAGGAAAGTGGATATGGAAAATAATAGTACATGAAAATTTAAATCATATGCTTTCTAGTATGATAAATTATTTTAATATTCTCCATAACCTTGGGACATTTTTAATAACACATAATAACACCAATATAAATAATAGAAATATAAAAAAAAGTGTCACCCAATGGTAAAATATAAGCAAAACTGGAAAAACTAAAGCAATAATAGAATTTACCCATCCTTAAGAATTTGGGTTTCCCCTATACATGGGTTATCTAATCCAAGTAATAGTCTCATTATGAAATTACAATAGTCCTTTAATATTTTCCAATAACCAAATAGTAAGAGAAAAGTGAAAATAAACTAATATTACGTTTTAGAACCCCACCCTAGATTACACTTAACGGTGCACTGAGATAGAGGGTAGGAAGACCTCAAGTGTGCCTCCCTGAATGCTTGAGGATGCTGATTTCCAATGAGGTCCTAGGGTGTCTATGGGGAGAATATTCCCTCATTGATTAGAGAGTATTGTAGTAATATATATAGAATAAGAGACACCATAAGAAAATAGTATATGATCAGGTTAATAAGATTCCATAGTGAAAGACAAAATAAATAATAGATGGTATCATAAATAAATATAAATAAACTAATAAATATAAAAAAAATCAATAGATGAATAAATGATAGGTGAAAATGATGATAATGAAGACGATTTTATAAAAAGTGGGAGTGTATAGGGAAACATGGCATACGTGAATATACCACATGCTAATAAAATACCAAAAATACCCAATAACTACTACAATTATCATCTCTAGAACATGATCAGTCCTCCTCACCCATAATCCATCTTAATTGTATAAAAAACATATGTCTGGTGATTCCCTTTAACTATACCTATAATCATGATGTCTAATTTTAAGCAAAGATGGACCAAGTGGGATGTGAGATACAATCTCAATAGGGATCCACGAATGGTGTCATGATCCATCCTATTTTTGTAGTGTAAAAAGAATAGTGATTTATTCACAATAAATGAGATTAAAAATGAATAAATAAAATAATGTAATGGGTTCCATTTGAATACATTTCCAATTCTACATACTTTGACATAAGACAGTGAATCTTAACAACAGGATCATGTGAAGGTAAAGTGGTCTATATAATGTGTAATAAGATGGAATGCCCCAAATAATGATATCGGTCTTGGAATTCACATCCTTTTGTTTCTAAATCCAATTAACCATCCATATTTTGAATCATTATCCGATATTTTAATCTAATTAATCCACATTATAATTATAAAGAGTCACCTTGATCCCATTTATAGAAAGTGTAAAATAATTACATATATCTCTCTAGGGAATCAATATAAGCCCAATGCCAAGGGAGTCTATCCAAGGTGACTAAAAAATGAGATCCCAAGTTTTACTCTAGTATGTTTTCATGATAGTTTGAACTAACCTCTGAGTATGTCCCTAGTATTACACGTAGGGGCCTAAGTCTCACTTGTTTCATAATAAACCATGGTTCCATCAAGCCTGTCCATGGGGTCTACCCTAGGAATCTAGTGTCACTCATCTGATGGTGGAAAGTAAATAATGATTAGAAATCCCATCATAGGGATAACTATTGGCTCCCCTAATGTGTTTACCAATCATTTAAAAATTCTATATATATAACCTCCAACCCATAAAATGGTTCATTAATTCGGTTTCCATTTTATCACTCTCGACACTAAGGTGGAATCATTTAATCAAAATTTTATAGATAAATAGAAATTTTTCCTAGTAATTCAATTAAAAAATTCATTTATGTATTAAGAAATAATCCAAATGTCCTACCCTCTTTACCACTCCATTTAATTCAACAATTTCATTCATGGAATGAGGTATGGATTATAAACTCATGTTGCAACTTTAAAACCCACTAAATTTATTAATTAAAAGTATTTATGATATGAAAACCCCCTCGATGGATGTAATAAGATTAGAACAAAGGGAAAAAGGTCCTCTAGGGTGGATCACACCCATTGGAATAACATTAATCAAGGATATCAACCCAATGGATTGATTCTCAACTATCTCAGGAAGAATTTGAAATGGTAATTCTTTTAGTTTAATTAAAGTAACAATTATGATGTGTGTTTGTAAAGGTATAGATCATGACACGATATCACATAATATAGGATGTAGCTAAGCAAGGGGAAAGAATGTTTACCACCAATATTATTATTATAGTTCTTCCCTAATCTAGCCTTGTCCTTTTATTTGATATAGAATAGAAGATATAGAAGAAATCATCAAATTCCTTGAAAATTGGGAAAATTATCTTGAACTAAGATTATGAAATATAGAGAAAGATAAATTCAATATAAAATAGGGAGTATTGAAGAACATACATCTAGATATTTTATGGATCTAATGACAAGAAAAATAGATGATTGGGGATATAGATAACACATAACCTACCTTAGAGGAGGAGGAAAGCTTCGTGTGTGAGGAAGGAGGTGGATTCCACTAGAAATGAGGGGGAGAAAAAAGAAAATGGTTAGAATATTAATGATGGGAAATGGTATATTAATAAACATCAGAAGGGGTGCATACTTTGGATGCATGGTTGGCCAAATCATTCACCAACCATGAGCTAGATTTTCCTTCATGGGAAAACCCTCATGGGTTAGGTGCATGGTTTAGTTAACTGTGCGTAGCTCATGAAAAATAAATATTCTAGAAACTACAAGTGGCATGCATGGGCACATTCCTATAATGCACAATTTTGGAAAAACAATTGTGGCCCCTTGTACCCCCACTCTCTAAAGCCACACAATTTATAAAAAAATATGATGGCTAGGTGGCACGGTATCTACTAACTATTCAACCTCATATACCTCTTCCTATTTCATGACTCTGTGATTTGAATGAGACCTGAACACCCCCAAGACATCCTTTACTATCTTATTAAACATTATAAGGGAAAAATAAAGTAATTAGAACCAAAAACAAATTTTGTGTACCTTTTAGAAAATTATAGTTGTTATAATCTAACTTTGTGGTGGGTGGGATCTTTTCATAGGTTGTGTAATCCTTTACTTGAGTGTGTCATGCCTCTATCCTACCATTATTAAATCTTGATATAGTTACCTTATTTTTTATTGAATTATGTTGGAATTAGAAATTTAATAGTTATAATATACCCTTAAATATCCTTCATAACCATGTAAGGATAACTCAAATCACAAAAAAAATAACAACCACAAACAATGTTTTTTATAATTCATGCCAACAGAAATATAAGAAATGAATAATGATGGAAAATAAATAAATAATATTAAAGAATTAATTAATTAATTTGTATCTTTAAATTCATTCAAGAAATGAATGAATTGTTAAAAATAAAAAATGAAGTCATTAAATTCTAAATGAAATTTATTATTCAGCATCATCACAAAAATCCAAAGCAAAATAATAATTTCAATTAATATTTACAGATACACTATATTATGAAGATTTTATAAATAACTAGAATCTATATTTATTTTCTAGGATTTTAACTACTTTTTTGTTGATATATATTTTTGAAATTTCACCCAATATCACCTAGTTCCTTTATATATGAAATTTTTAAATAAAATTACTAAATTTCATATTTTGAAAATTTGTTTGTGGAGTTCTCCCTAATAGATTATTCAACATTAACAATATAGTATTGAGATGTGTTGATCAATGACCTACATGACCTTGGTTATTATTAATATTAATGTATACATTAATTCATTCTATTTATACGACTTCTTTTCAAATTTTATTGATTTTTTTTTTCAAGGAATTCTATTAGATATGTTAACACTCACCCTCACATTGACCTTGTCCCCACTCGGGTTATGTTTGTGAAAGATACACAATACTTAGTGGTAGTATCGACATATGAGGATTTATGGAGCTAGTTATTAATGATAAATGGAGGGTTTTATTACTATTATTGTTAATTACAGTGTTTATATGAAATGAATTTAAAATAATATAATTTTCAAAATAGGTCGTTATCTTTTGGTGTTGGGATTCACACTTTTACTAGTTTTTGGATTGGATTTTTATTACATTATTAAAATATTTATCATTAAGGTATGACTGTTTTACTATTGTTATATATATATGTGGGGGGTTTTAATTATTATATTATTTATACATTATATTTTAGTTTTTATATAGGTATATAGGATAAAGACTAAAATTCTTTTTGACATTACTTATTACATTTTTTTATCACCCTGGGCATATTAAAAATGAGCTTGGGGTGCCACAAATTTTTTATTACTATATTATGTGTGGTAATTGTGGGTTAGTTATATTCTAAATTTAACAAAAAATTCAATATATTCCTAACTATAAGATATAATTCTTTCATTAAAATATAATAAAATTATTATATATAGTTATCGGACATTAATATCTAATAATTATAAATCTATCTTTAATGATTTAAATTTATTTTCTATGAAACATTTAAAAACCACTGAACAAATTCCTATGTTATTCATCCATATAAGATAGATTAAAATAGATAATTTTGAAGAGTGTATATAATCATTACGATGTAGGATAAATTAATATCAATGTTCTCTTGTATATAATGCGAGACAAATCGGCTTAATTTTCATACAATGTTTTATCTTATTTATTCAAATAATTTGTATTTGGTATGAAATATTATGGAATACCCTTATACAAAATCAATAATGGGGACAAATATACATATCCTATGCAGAATAATTTAGTCTATATTTTGTTTTTTCCTGTGGAATATTCATGAATTCTCATTGGATGAGGTGAACCCCTATTTTGTACGGATAAATGATTAGGGAATGTACTAAACCTCATGAGTTATTCTAGTGTAGAAATAATTTTTAGAATATAATTTCATAAAATGATATTTTTTAAAAATATGATGTGTGATAAAATGATAATAAATCTAAAAAATATTCACAAAAAATATAATGATTATTTTATTTTTTTCTCCTTTAATGATAAATTCATTCAATATTGGTTCTTTCATTCTAAAGGTAATGGTTCATGCAGTGGGTGATTAATTTGGATATGTGACCAGGGATAGTGAAATTATTAATATGATTTTGTTTTTTATTTTGAATATCTAGAAAAATCCATAATAAATAATTATCTATTAAAAAATGATATTTCCTATGATTCTATGTGAAAATGTTAATCGTCTTTATTGAATGAGTAAATTCATCATCTTTTTCTATATTTGGATTGAATGAAATACCTATAGATATTTTTTGTGGTATTGTAGAAATTATATCCTTATATTTATAATTTAATGTCATTTTATCTTCTTGGATAAAAGAAGTTTGTTTTTCTTCATACATAGATAGACATTGATT
The DNA here is from genome assembly GCA_963277665.1 of Viscum album. NCBI lineage: Eukaryota > Viridiplantae > Streptophyta > Magnoliopsida > Santalales > Viscaceae > Viscum > Viscum album. The sequence goes on along the minus strand of OY728148.1, from coordinate 1,400,768,823 downwards.
ATTTTTATTCACTATTACAAAAAAGTGTTTTAGGGGTTTTCCTAGAATTGGGAGGAGTGGAAAAGAGGAATTTTATTTTATATATCTTATCCTTGGAACATTATCTCTAATAGAATATGTATTGAATATATTAGAATTCATGGTATCTTACCCATTTTTGAAAAGATGCTATTATAGGATCCTCATATCCCATATACAATATGTTATTTTGTATAGGTAAATAGTTTGGATAGTATACCCAAAAAAAAGGTCATGAACACATAATATATTGATCATGTGTGAGAGATATAATAATGGGATATAATATAGTTTTAAGTGCACAAGGACCATTTATGGTTTCATTCAAGGAATCTATCTATGTTATAACATCCATTATTTAAATAGATGAGGAATTACAATATATTCACTCCATTTTTAGGTCCATAAGAAATTCATTGTATCTAATTTATATATAAACAAATTATTTCATAAATTTTTTAAATAGTACATATCCAACACATTAATATATTCTTTATACATTGACAATATATTCTATACATATTGACGATAACATGATGATTCAATATAGCTTGTGGGAAATGAGTATATTGGAAAACTCTTTAGTTATTGGGGATAACCCTCTAAGAATATCTAATTGTTTTATATTCTACATTCTCAATATTTGAAATGTAAAAGTTAATTTTTTTGTAAACTATATTATAATATATTATAATAGTGACCAATAAATATTTTCCAATGGCCTTAAGTTTTCAATGAATTTTATTTAATTATAAACATAAATGAATGAATGGTTTATAAAAGATACTCCCATAATAAAAACTAAATTCCTATAATCACATAAATTTAATTTGTTCAATATGATCTGACCTATGATCGGAATAAATATTAGGAAATGTCTATCACTCTATACAAACTAACTAATTAATATGATTTTTCTAGAAATTGTTTTTATGAAATTTATTTTTTCAATATATTAGATTTTTCATAAGACCATTATGAATTGAATTCAATTACATACAATAATTTAGTCTAAACTATATTGTCTATTAACTATAATTGTATATTCATTATCCTTATTTTTACAATCACATTCCATTTAATGATTATAATTCATGAGAAATATTAATAACCTACATTATTATGTTTTTATAATTGGTCAATTAGATGTATTATTATTCATGATTACATTAATTTTCAAGATTAATAATATATAGTCTATTTATGTGTCCCTTTATCATAATTAAAATGGATGAGATAATGTTTCAATCATAAGATATTTAATAAATTTCAACCAACTTCCCTTATTATAAACATATAAAAACATTATATCCATCCCATGTTTTTTTATAATTTTATTTTGCATAAAATGGGGAAATATTATTCTCATTATTGAAAATATAATTATTCTAACAAACATAGAAAAAATGTACCCATCTACTATATGAAACATATAATTATTATTCTACATATAGTATAGTATATATTTCCACTCAATGAAAATGTGTCTAGGCCTTCTACAAGACACAAAATAAAATTTCATTAAATCAATATCTAGCACACATGACATATTCATTCTTTAAAAAACATTTTACTAGGTTAAATTATAACATACCCAATATTTTTAACCTTTTAACAATATTTTTAATGAAAAACTATTTTATAGATTAAATAATTATTCAATTACTTTGTATGCCATTTAATATAGTTTTATTATTTACTATATCATCATCATTTTTCTAAATGTGATAACTACAGTTGGTTCAAACATATATAACTCCATTTTACCAATTTGAATATATCTATGTTAAATAGATTTTTAAATATAAAATTAATCTGTTTTTATTTACATTATGTAAATTATTAATTAGACATATCAAATATATTCATTGACATAAATAGTCATCTATATCTGAATTATTTAACCATTATTCAAATTTATATGACACGTTATATGATCCTCCATATGTTACCACTTTAAATAATACACCACTTTACATTAACCATCACATACATTACTACATTTCATCAAATATGAATACCATATATATTATATAATACAATATTCAACGCAATATTACATGATAGGATATCTAATGAATCCCATATATTCAAAATGACTATAAATCATAAAATTCATTTCATTAACATAACATAAATATATTAAAACAACCATAGTTCTAAATAAAAATAAATTCTCTCTATAGAAATACCTCATTTATATTTAAATATATAATTGATAATGTTATCTAATACAACCCTCAAAACCTATGTGAAACTACAATATTAATTAAATAAATTCCATCATATCTTAATATGACTAAAATTCATATTCCAGGTGATTTTTTTGGATAAATGTAGCAACCAATCACTATATATTCAAAAATACTCTATTGAATATGATTTTTTCAAACCAAATTCTATCTCACTTTGATAAAAAAATCTAGAGTGTCCTCATTTTTTAAATTCATATCAAATAAAATATAAAACATTTTTTAATCATGAACTATAATGTTAAATGGTTTGAATATTTTATTTAATAAACATAAAGAATAATGTTATATTTGAATATTTTATTAATTCTATAATACTAACCTTTATTTTTTTAACACTCATCAATTATTCCATTGGATGATAGAGATATAATAGTTCTATATTGATTCATCATGGAAATTACCTAATAAATTATTATAGTATCTTCACTTTTAATCCCATTCTGTTTTCATTAATAAAATAATAAAATCAACCCCTTTTGGACTAAAATATTATTATCCATAATTTCATAAAATTTAAAAAATGTTATAACATAATTTCCAATAGTATTTCCATTGATGTTAAATATATATAATAGAAAACTTCAGGGAAAAAAAATAAATATTTTAATAAATAATATATGTGTGTGTTTGTGTGTGTGTTTAAATGTTAGCTCCTGAGATTTATATTTCAATGAAAATATTATAAATCTCTAATTATTCTATAATAAATAATGTTATTATATTAATTAATTTATTTCCTCTATTACCTTTTAATATTTTAAAATAACTCATAGTGAAATGATTTTAAATACAATTATTATTAAACATTACCCCTTCTGTCTAACATTATTGGCATCATTTTTTACACTAAGAGCTATGGTATAATAATAGACTATATAACAAAAATAATTTCTTGAAATCCATTTCAAATTATTTATCAATATAATATATCATCATCTATATAAATACCTCAAACATCTTATTAATAATCCAACAAGTGTAGTTATATTTTAATTTCAAATTATTCCAAATAATATTATTATATTATTTAATTATTATTTAACAATAATTTTTTATAAAAATATCTTTTAATTAAAATCAAAATCCCTATCTATGATCCGTTAATTAAATAATTTAAAAGTCTAATAAAAATCATTTTCAATTAAATAATAATAAATTACATATTTTCATTCACATAATTACTAATAATAATATTTACATTCCAAGAAAATTATTCCAACACTTTAAAAAAATCATAATCTATATTGATTTAAAATTAAAATTAACACAATTTAAAATGGAAAACCTATAAATTAAAATACTTATTTTTCTAAATTGGACAACGTCTCATTTTTTTCAATCAGATATATACATATATGCATATATATTAGATGATTATTATTAAATTAATAATGATATTGTCATTAATATTTCATATTTTATTAATACTAATATTATATATTTACAAAAAATGTATAATAGTTGTATTTAATGAGAAATAAATTGTTTAATAGTTGAACTTCTATTCACGAAAAAATTATAATGAAACATTTTTTTCGAAAAGTTCTTTTTATAAATTTTCTCAAAAAATATTAAGAGGTTGAATCAATAAAATAACATAAGATTATTTATTTAATTTAATATACATATATATATATATTAAATTAAATTAAATTAAACAAATAAAAAATTGAACTAATAAAGAAATTTTTTCAAACTTATATTCAATCTTTAAATGATCAGATCTATATTTTTATATTATAAAAATACTAATAATCAACCATTTTAGTGATAATCATGGTCAATGTTAATTTATTCATATATATCTGTAGGAATTTTAGATAATTTCATTAGACTGGTCCAATTTATTCTAACTCTATTAAATTCATCTCATCAGGGGATTTTGATTGAAATATTTTTAGAATGAGAATTCACCCATTGGAAGAAAATATCAATAAATTATTAAAATCAACCATAAAACCTCTATCTATGTTATATGGAAATTAATTCATCTGAAATTACTTAATTTTAGGTCATTTTATTTATCTCATTACCTAGTTTATACGTCTCAATGGTGTCTGATAAGTCGATTCATTAAGGTTTATGAATTAAGGATATAAATATTTCACTCTAAAATTCACAACATTATTCATTGTAGTATACACATTGAAATATTATGACCCTCATGCCATTATAAATATATTGAGTATCATGAAAATATAATTAAAATTCATAGATAAATTAAAATAATAATTATATGAATTAAAAAAGGAAAATTAAGGCTATAAAATAGATGAATCTTTTAAAAAAACTATAAATTTGAAATATTATATCATAATTATCATGTGTTGACTCTCTATCTAGTGGATTAATCTAACCTTATAAGATCCTAAACCCAATCACCCAATCTGAAATTACTTGAAATATACATCTATTTAGAGATATTCTATATCAATTTAATTTTATGAAAAAGAAATATTTATCTTTTTGCAACTATTAACAGTGCTATAAAAATTAAATATTATGTTTTAAAATTATAAAATTTTTATATTAAAGGAAACTATCTATTATAGTCTCAATATAAAATACCATTTACAAATATGCCCATATTTTATAGTGGAATTTAATAATTTTCTAGATTATATTTTTATGCAATGTTCTTGATTCATAAAGAGGATTCTCCCTGGAAGGATTATAATTTTTTAATGATGATTCATCAAAATGTTTATAAGGATTTAATTTTACTTTTTTTCCTTAATTACATACATAATTTAAAGGGGATATTATTGATCACATAATATATTTTGGGATATGTTGAGATTTTTGGGATAATTTTGATACCCAAGTAAGAGTTTCTATAATCTAGTGTTGATAAATAATCTCATTGAATTAATGTTTTTTTCTCATGAACAATGTTTAAAAAAACGTTATTTGAGTTTTTAATGAATAGTTTGAAATTTTTTAGGTATTTTACATTAACAATAGACAAATAATATTCAAATTCACACCATATATGGATTATTTTGTGTGGTTGAGGTTATTTGGATATTTGAACATGTTTAAAATATATATATATATATTCATATAATATATCAAGATGTTCTGAGCCCATTTGAAAATATCTTGAATTATTAGGTTGAAATCAAAATAAGATAGAGGTATACTCTTTGTAAGAAGTATGTTAGTATATATAAGAAACAATTTTGTTTTGAATAATGAATTTAAAAAAGGAAATAAATATGATTTTTTATGATCATACAAAATAATTTTTCCTATATTGAAGATTCAATTTGTTGAAGGAATGTAATATATAATATGTTTGAATATATGTCATAATTTTTCATATATATATGATTTTTTTGAAAATATGATAGATTTTTATTTATACATAGCATATTTTTATAGAATATAATCTGAAAAATATGTAGGGTAGAATATTGTGTTGATCAGTAAGATTCATAACTTCATAAATAATATGTCTTTTAGTTATAGAAGTTGTTTCACCTTGACAAATATGTATTTCATCTAATATTTTATAGGGAGATAATAAAGTGTAATGGAATTTACATGGTAGTATATATATAATATAGATAAATTCTGTATTTTTAAATTATATGATTAAAAATCTCTTTATTCCTGGTTTTAATATCATAGAATATGATCATGATGATATATGTAAAAGTAACATGGTAAATTTTGGGGAGATTTTGTTGTTCTATGATGGGATGTTTCAGTATTGATTAATAATACTTACAATCCCTGTGTGATATAGTTTCATAGTTAATATTTCTAGAGTCTACATCTATATATCCAATTAATTAAATATAAGAACAACTAACTGTGAAGAAGAAGAAAAGTTGATGGGTAATGATATTTATTGAATTAATTTTAATTTTAATTCAATCACTGCTACATGTGAGATATATCAAAATTGTATTACATGCCTGATATAGAAAATAGATGATAAAATTTCATTTTATTTTAATTAATAAATACATTAAATTAGAAAATATATGAATAATTATGCATAATTTTATGGCTAGAGATTACGTGTGATGTGAAGTACACTATGAAATGAAAAAAGATACATACAATATTTCTTATAGAAGAATATGATGATAAATAACTCACTGGTTGGTATGTTTTCAACACAACTATAATGTGTGATAATGAAGAATAAGTCATGCCATTGCATAATAGATATTTAGTGTCATTGAAGTTTATATTTTATAAATACAATGATCATGGGATAATGATAAGAATGAAATAAATATAATATATTACAATATTTCATATTATTAAGATGACATGTAAGGATATATCATTTAGGCTTTTCCTATATCCATGACTTCAATGGTATTCCCATATTGTTATATTACCAAATGGTGATTCTAGTACCTTGTGAGGTCATGGGTGAGTAAAAATCATTCCAAGGTTTAGATAATCACTTTGGTTAGGGAGGCTTGTACACCACGTTTTATTTATTTATAGTTTTCATTGATGCATGATATTTCATAAGTGAGATTGGTTACTTTATTAGTTATTTGAATTTGATTTTATAAGAAATTATAAAAAGGAATGATAAACCATTGTTCACTGATTCACCACCAATCAATGAACCTCACCATGTCTATGACCACCAAAAAGGTTACTGTCTACCAAAAAATTATCCTCAATGGATAATATTCCCCATATCTTAATTTATGGATACAAAATACCATATTTTAATCCAATATTCATTATCCACTTGAATAATACCTTGTTATGACTTCCCACTGAAATCGTCTACTAGAACCATCTCCGTCTCCATTGTATATGATATTCCCAAATCAAAATCATAGATAAAATCTACCCAGTTCTGTTATATAAGGTTTAAATTGTATGATGTGAAAATGTATGTTCAAATCACTTAGTGAAAAATATGAACTGATTTTAATTCAAGTGATTCTTCCAAGAATTAAAATAAACAAATACTTCCTCCATCAATATGTAATGAGTATCATAGTAACATTTATGAGTCTATTGATTCCACATAATATATGAAATTATAATATTCATCTACATAAGAACACTAAAAAGGTCTAAATGTGAAGTATCCCAATAAAACATAAAATGTGTCCTCTCTGATAGACAATTTATAATTGTTTTATTGGTTGATTTCACCTTCAGGTGATGAAAATTATTCTAACAATACTCTATCAAAATAAAATCCATAATTCACTATGTCAATGTATAAAAATGGTTAGTTATCCTTTGATTTTTGAGGACAAAGAGATAGTAGTACCATAAATACCCCAAGAACTATCAAAAAAAAATTAATCAAGGGTGTATCCCATTCTAATACTACCCCACCATCATTTGGTCTATCCAAACTCTCTAAGTTTTGTTACATATAATCAATAATGAACCAGATGGTTTTGGAACTATACTTTAATTGCTTCATATATTTATTATTTTATCTTTAGATATCCAATTATTATATCATCTGATCGTTATGATCCTCCCCATATTGAGTATACTCTAAAATATCATCGATGAATAACTTTATAAATCAAATTAGATAAGGATGGAAATCCTAGTTCATGAATCTTATGAATATTATTTCATAAATTTTCACCAATAATATATAATTATAATGAACACATAGTGGTCTTACCTAAATCATATAAACATATTTTAGATTTTTTCCACATAAAATCATTAGTAATGATACCATTATATAAGACCAATATTTGACATTATGTAAGACCTATTTTCCTGTTAAAAGATCCATGATATGTAGTAGAGGATATGTATTATTAATCATCAATAGTATATCCTAAAATAATATATATGATGAAGAAAATTCATAGAGTTCATCCTATGGATAGAACATGGGTGCCAAATAATGAAATACTAGAATTAATAAATCCCTTATAAAGTAACACATCAAACAACACCCTCATCTTATAGAGGTTAAATGGTTCTATCTTGTAAGGTGCTATGGATATAGTGGCTTATCCACGTACAATATTCATATTGAACTCCTCCTCTCACATATGGGTAAACTTAACTAACTCATTGGGAAACAATCACCAATGTCTCCCACTAATCTAGATAAATCATGGGAATATACTAGTATATCAAATATTTGAATGAATTGAAGACTATGTGGTGATGGTCTACCTCCCCTGATATTTCACCTTCTAGAAAATATCCCTTCCTCTTGTAAAAACATATTGTAATCCCCAAGTATTTTTGTTTATCGTTATACTATAAAAATTCCATATAATATTTCATATACTCCCACCAATTTATTCCAAATATCAAATCATATGGGTTCTATACTAGTAATATTATATCCTACTTCTACCTATCTCAAATAAGAACTCGGATGAAACCTTGGTAAATATTGGTCAAGATATGGGTTCTTCCCAAAAGGTTGATAATGTAATGTTTCATCTAATATGTATAGAACAACATCAAGTTATATCATTAATAATAGGGAAATAATGGAATAAAAAACCCATATATCTATTAAAAATATGATATTGTGGAGACTATAGTAATGGTAACCATAGTCACCTTGGCTCCCACTATATCCTCAAAATATCTTACTCTGTACATATATATTTGTTACATATCCACCACTGCATTACCCTATTTGACACATCCTTTATCGACATGAATTCAGGATCTACTCACTCCTCACTACAGTCCACCAATTAGATGATGTGGTTGAGGAGAACTGTATAGTGGCTACCTGAACAATCTAGACTTCTATTGGAAATATTAATATCCTTATATAAGAAATGTATAATGATAGATTCTACACTATATATCTATCCTTGGGTTTAGTTTATGATCATTATCTCATGGAATTGAGAGTGTGAAATTATATAGTTGACCCTTCTGTGGCCTATCCTCTGAAAGCAATGCATAATCCAAAAATTGTGGTATATCTCAACAATGTTTTATTAAATAAATATTTATTTTATTTTAAATTATCAATTAGAAATTATATTTTATTATGTGTTATTGAATTTTTCTTACATCTTTTATTATAACTCAATTTAGATTATATGACGTCCTTTATAATTCATATCATCAAAAGATACTAGAATATTTAAATGTCTCAACATTGTTCTAAGCTTATTGAATAAGGTATAATTCAAATAAAATCCATTGTTTTTATCTAGATTATAGTAGAAAAAGAATTTAAAATTGAAAATAATATATTTTTCATTCATAGTTTATACCCTAATCATTATTGTTATATAATCCATATAACATATATTAGTAAGAAATATTATTGAAAATAGTTTATACCCTAGTCATAATCAAGATCCATTCATTTCATAGTTTTTTTATATAATCTGGGTAAAATTAGAAGTGGTTGGGGTGGAGAAAAATAATAGGTTTTTCATAGGTATCAATTTATTATTCTTCAAGAACTATATGAAAAACTTCATACTCATATAAAACAGAATTTTCATCTATAATTTATAATTAATGTAGTACTATATTTTCATAAACTATTTCATTATTATTGTTTAATTTGAATCAGGTTAGAACTCTTGTTAAACATTCATTTAGAATATAAAATTTAATTTCAGTGGTTGTATCCACACATTATCTAATAATCTTAATCTCATACTTTTAGTATTCAATGTTCAATCATTGAGGAACCAACAACATTTCATCATTCCAAATTGATCAAAAAAGTATTTCCTATTAATATATCACCCTTGATAGGGAGGAGGAGTATTTTTCCTCTCATTATTGAGAGAATAATAGAATCATACTATTATACATAACTACTAACCTTGTTTAAAATCATTTAATCATTAATTTTTAATTATGATTAATTATTTAGCAGTTGAACATTTCAATATATCTAATTATTTATTTTATGTAAACTCCACATAAAATAATAATAATGATAAAAATATATTCCCATGATATGATCTAAACTCATGGATTGATAAATTATATCAATTGAGTCCTTAACTAGACCAATTAATTATCATTAAAATTTAATGAATCATTAGTAATAAAAATTATTAAAATAAATAAATAATATTTATTCATTAAATGAAAAATATTATATTTTCAAATATAGATAAATGATTAATTATTTAATAAATAAATATTACTTTTTCTGAAATTTTGAATAAATATATATTTTATTATTAATGTATGTAAAAAACTGTATTAATCCATTCACAGGATGTGTGAATAATGTAATGTATCCCTTCCGTATAATGAATAATAAGTAAGATATAAATTAATAAATCATTAACTACACATTTTATTTTTTTTAAAATATTCATCTTTGATTTCATAAACATAAATATATAGTGACTGAGTTTATGTGATCGAAAATACTTGAATATTTATTAAACCACAATTCATGAATAACATTTATTATAAATAAGTTTTATTAAGGAAAATAAGAGAGTTTAGGGATACAAATAGTTTGTGACCCTCTATGACTCTTTATTTGTTAAATTAGGAGAACATATCCACATTCCTAGATCACATTATAAATAAAATAAAATGTATAAATATAAAAGTGGGTGTTAATAAAACATATATTGGTAAAAATAAAATTCTAATAGATATAATATTTTTTTGATATGAATTTTTTATTCCAACACATATTTTCATGGGCCTATGTACTGTCGATATTAATTATTTAATACCAAATAATATTTTTATCTCAATTAGATCGGTTACATTAATATAACATAATTTTTTTACCATAATGTAAATTGTATATAGTTAACTATTACTACAAACAAATCCTTTACTATTAGAAAAATATGACCCAATATATACACACCAGCACACATTAAATATTTTTTATATGATTTTTTTTTATATATAATCATTAATGTAAGTTTTTAATATTTATATAATTAACCTTATAATAATGAATTCAAAAAATAAATTTACTCAAATAAATATTACAAAATATTATATAATAAAAACATAAAACTAATAAAAATATTCTAGAACCCAAAAAATACTTTTTTGATGAACATAACGTACAAAATTTCTATATATATAGCTATTTATAAATCTTCTTCAACTAACACAACACCAAAAAAATCTCCTTTACATTGAGGGAAACTGTTTAACACTAATCATTTCATTATCATTTATTATTTTTCCACCTATTCAAGGATGCCAAATTCATTAAATAGAAAATTTCCCTTCATCAATCATTGAAAAAAATTTGGGTATTTGTTACATGAACATCTAGTTTTCATGTCATCAATTTTTTTGGAAATATTTATTTTTCTAATCATTATCTTTAGAAACACTCAATATATTTAGGAAATTTGGGAAAATTTTAATTTTATGAAAAATTAAGATAAATAATGTTGTGACTAAGTTATTGGAAACAAAAAATTGATATTTATATCAAACATTCCTACTCTTTAGTCATAAATGTTTAGTGAATTACTTTTTTATACATTTAAACTATCATATATTAATATACCATATAAATCATTGTAATATTAATAATCCCCTAAAAATTGTAGTTATCATGTAATGAATTTAATAAAATATGTATTAATAAACTAGTTACATGTACAATAACATGACACTTTTCTATTTAAAAATACATGCCAAAATTAGTCATTAAATTTGAATTAGGGAAAGGTCACATTGATAATAAATGTGTATTTTTTCAACATATAGATTGGACAAAATCAAATTAATGTATCCTTCTTGGTTAAGTTTAATTTAAATAGAATTAAAATATTTTTATTCTATATATTATAATAAAATATAAAATCTATATAATAATTTTTCTCCCTAAATTTGTATAGATTGAATGTTTTACATTTTAATAAACACAAAATCATCTAACTTGAATAGGAATCATTCTTTCATTTGTAGAAAATTTGTGGTAATTATGTCTTTATATGAAATTAATTTATTGATGTCTTGTATTTAATTCTTAAATCATATTTTTTTCTAGACTAATTAATAATTCTAATTTCACGTTCTCTGTAAATTCATTACATTCATTCTTTTCATTAATAATCTTGTGTAAAATTGAATTTTATATTGAGTGTCTTTATTTCTATATTTTTAAAATGAATTCATTCTCTTCAAATATTTTTTAATATAAATTGTGGTTAAAATTTTATATCATTATTAAATTTCATTGATATTTTAAATATCAAAATGATATTCTTGTTATCAGTGTATCATGTTAATGAATCATAGATTATTTTTCATTTTAAAAAATTATTTTATATGTTAATTTAGTTTTGTTTCTTCTTTATTATGTGGTCTATATTTTCTCAAATAATTGAGAATGATTTGTTTTTGATTCCATGTTAATTGAATTTATAACATTGTCTTTTATTTATTGATTATTAATAATATGTTTTAATGCTTTAATTAACATATTAATATAGTGATAATTGGAAGTTATTCATTCAATTTAGAAATAATGCCCACCTTCTCATTGGGTCCAACATAACCTACTAATATAATCCATTCTTTGTTTTTTTAAGGACGATTTTTTGTGAATTTGATGAGTGTATAATGATTACAGATACTGAGAATTTCATCCAAACGTATTTGATAAAATGGGAAAGTAAACTCTTATAAATTATATCATCTTATTCAAAATCCTTATTACTTTTAATCTTACTAATTTTGTATAATATGAAACCACTCGGACTTTGGAATGTAAAGTATCATGTTAAATATTTAATTGGATAAAATTTTATGTATAATATATAATTTTAACATAAAAAACATATTAAATAAGAATTTTATTAAAAACTATTTTGTGCATATATTTTCATCAATAATATTTATGGATTAGTGGGATACCTTTACCCATCCATTGGTATATGACTTCTTTGTTTATTCATTTCATACTAAATGATTTTTTTAATTCAAAATTTTATTTAATTTTTAAATTATATTATATTTTATTATTTTAATTTTGATTCATCACCTTGTTTCATGTTTTATTTATTTTATTAAACTAATATATTTGGAATATGAATAAATCCATTTCAATAATGTTTTTTTATATTTTTATTACCATTACTGAATCACTATTTATATTTCATTTTCTCTTTCTATAATGTGAATGTTTATATTTATGACTAATTATACTACAAAAATAAAATATCTATATACACACATTCTATAAATTATTACAATTTTAATGTATTTGATTTATGTTCATTGACTTATACATAACCATTAAAAAAATCATTTTATAGTTGTAACAATAGGATATACGTTGTATATCTGAATTGAAGGTCATATAAAATAATGTTTATATTTATTTTACATATACATTATTATTTATTTACATGAAATAAATATTTGAGTTATTAATCTTTTTGAGGGGATTATATTTAATTGAATTTAGTAGAATGAGTTCTCTAAATATATTTACTATATTTTAGAAGGTGATTATAGAACTACCAAATGTGTTAGTGATATATCTCTTGGGGAAAAATAATTATGTGGTGAATTAACTTCTTAATTATTTTTATCTACTAGATTATGAAATTTTTTAAATTCATTTTCTAACAATGGATTATAAAGAGTGATTATAATTCCTTTATAGTTTGTAAAATCCTTTAAGAAACAAAAAAAATGTTCAGTTACAATATCCAAATACTACCAAAATTAGTCAATCAAGTCACTAAATTTTTATTAGTTCATTAAAACATTGATTTACTTTTACATTGATATATAAAAAAAGAATACCTCAATGGAAAAAATACCTTATCTTAACCATAACCACACATATACACACCTTCTCTTCAAAAAACAATTTTTTATAAAATTAGTAACTAATATTATTACAACAAAATATATATATAGTCTAGTATGAATTTATATTTAGATAAAATTATAATATCTTTAGCACCTCATTCGAGGAACCTCTATAACATTATATGTATCTCAAATCCCTTCTTTGTAATTTTATATATATAAAAAATGATTGTAAAACTATTGTTAATGAATATCATTCTTGATAAAACAAGTAAATTGGTATACTAAATTATCAAATTAAATATATATAATGTAGAACTAATTTTTTAAAAAACACCATTTAATAAATCATACAGAATATTGAATATAAAAATAAATTATGTGAAATAAAAATTAATATACAATTTACTGAATATTAAATATAAGATAATTATACTTATAATATGAAATATTACAGGGTTAACTAAAACTCCATGAAAATTCATAAATAGTTATTATTATAGTTAATAATTAGTAATAAAAAACATTAGCATGTTATATTCAAGTTTAAAATATGAATCATTATTTATTACAATATTAAAATTTCATCAATAATTAATGTAATAGCCAATAATAGTGATGATTATGATTTCAACATGAAATATTTCATTAAGGATATTTAGTTAGGCACCCTACAAGAAATAATTAAAACTTTATCAAATATGATTTCTATTTCAGGTCATTAATATATATATATATATATTAATTTTCTCTATAATGACAGAACTTCATATATGATGTCTACCTAAATCTAGATAAAATATACAAATAGATATTTACTTATTTTTAATAAACAATTTATTTCATTTAACAAGAGAGAATATTTTAATTCATTATCATTTTCAAAAAAAAAATCTCTTTAACTATATGAATTCATACAACTTATTTTAAATTTTATATATAATTTCATAAATCATGTGAAAGAAAAATTAAATTTATCCATGATGAATGACATACTAGAATTTAATTTTCGAATCATTATGAAAATATTTTAATTTATATAATATATTTTTAGTATCTGGAGATATATAAGTCTAATTTCTAATATATGTTGTCAAATTAATTGATTATATCTCAAAACAATAAAAAAATTATTTTATTTTCAGTGAAAAAATAAGGGTTTTTTTCACATGGATTAAGTACATATGCATTTATTTTAATTTCCATAAATTATGTTGCGAATTATATATACAATTTGTATGTTGTATAATTCATTTTCAATTAATAAATTGCAATTATGATCAACTTGATTTACAAATAAAAGAAATTGAAAGATAATTTTCATGAATCAAGGAACATGTTTTAATTTATTCATTTATATAGAATATTTTTTTCCATGACAATAATGATGGAGATTCAAAAAAAAATATTTCAATTTATATCAATTCTAAAACTCCATGTTTTATTGGATAAAATGGGTGTAAAGACCTGGAATGTCCATGAATTTGTTTAAAATAAATGGAATTTTTATGAGTCCGTGAAATCTGACGGCGCGCGATTCCGAGGCCCGGAGTGCCCAGAATGATCCTTTAAAGTTTTGTTAGGATTAAGTTAATGCACGTAAGCATTTTTTCTGCAAAAAGTGAAATAACTCTTAAACGGTTACTCGGATCTGAAATCTAAGGGCACCGTTGCGCTCAGGATGGCGGTTTTACTCTAGGTGCGACTTAAGATTAGTCAGCACGGGCCTCCTGTGAGAAAACCCAAAATGGCATAATCGTAAATAAAATAATTAAATAAATTATTTAATTTTTCAAATGCTTATAACTCACAAATGGTAACTCAAATTAAAAATCCTATACCATCGTTGAACTCGTGAGGGTATGCTTTCTTTAAGCAGATACTAACTTTAGCTGGCGCAGGCCACTATAGAAAGTTAGTTTTCGGCCACAAATAAAATAATTAAGTGAAAATTATTTTATTGTAAAATGTATAACTTCTAAACGGTAACTCGGATTGAAAATCTGAGATTACTTTTGGGTTTATTGGGGTATGTTTCAACTAGTCAGAGCCTAACCTCGACCGGCGTGGGTCTAGGGTGACTGATAATAATTTTTCAAACTTTTTTTCGGGTACGTTCAATAAACGCGCGAGCGGCATTTTATAACTTTTGAACCAATGCTCAGAATTGAAATCTGAAGAAACTATTGAACTCATAGTGCTGGTATTTTCTTAAGGAGACATTCACCTCGATGGCAGATGGATGAGGGCGAGAGTTAGTTTTTTGGTTTTTTGTGGAAATAATAAAATAAAATAAACTTCATTGTATTTTATTTTGAGCTTCCATGTGGATATTTCAGGTGGGGTCCACTGGAACTAAACCTCCAGGTGGATGATAGAAGTGGGGACCCCCAGACCTTAACCTCCCATGAGAGTTTAAGGTGGTGGGGACCACCCGAACCATAACCTCCCATGAGAGGTTATGGTGGTGGGGACCACCCGGGATGAAACCCCCCTTTAATTGGGAGAAACCCTCAACTCCCACAATTAATGATAGAGAGCCTCTTGACCTCCTCCACATTAATTGTGACAACGCACATACCATTAATATTTCCAACACACCACATCATTGCGCCAGTGTAAATTAATTGGATTGCCCCTTTTTAAATTAAGTAACAGCGTCGTTGGAATTTAGGAAGGTTCCTAATAAATGAACTGTTATAAATTCCAACAATAGTTACCTACCTCCCACCTCTCCTATATATATAGATCTTGGGAGGAGGATTTGGGATGGCTTCACCAAGCGACGAAGTGCTGGTAAAGTGACGTGACTCCCAACATTTGGAGGATTACGCTCTCCAATGAAGAACGTATTCTCCCGATGAAGAATGCTCTCCCGACAAAGAAAGGCATCGACTTTGACCTTCTTACTTGGGACTTTCTCCGACGTAGGATGTCTTCGACTATGACGATCTGATGCACAAACCGACGATCGAGGAAAATGCCAACGACACTGATGTCCATATTTTCCCAATGATCTGTCTTCTTCCTCACGACACCATCGACAAACAATAAACAAGGTAGGAGGTTATTATTGAATTCTTGAATCTTTTTTATTATTATCCTCATTCTTGGTTCAAGATTAAAGTATATTCTCTTGCTACCACTCTAAACGGGGAGGGTGTGGGCCAAACTAATATGGTCCAACGCCTTTGTCGATCTCCTTTGGTGTTCTTCACGATGGACAAGGACAACAATCTACATGGAGGAGCACAGGAACGGCAGCCGGCACCACCGCCAGCCGCGACAAAGGCAATGGCACCACCTCCCCCCCCCCCCCCCGCTATGCCCTCGCGGTAGCCCCGGCCGAGCCGCACGTACCCCCGCGGCAACCCACGACCAAGCCACCCACGGCCTCCGCACGCCCTGAGGCTCCGTCGCCCACACGCCCTGCGCACCCCGCATGCCCCACGCACCCCGCGGCTCAGTCATCGGCGCGCCCCATGCCATCTCTAGCCAAACCGGCCCACCGACTTCCTGGGCTGCCCCGGTCACATTGGCCCGCCAGCCCCTCACGGCGCCTCGGCCGAACCGGCCCACACCCTCGCGGCGCCCCGGCCTCCAGGCTGAGCTGCCCCGAGTCGCGCCCCCTCACGGCACCCTCCGGGATGAACCGCCCTCACGGCACCCTACGAGCTGAGTCATTCCCTCGCAGCGCCCTCTGGGCCGAACCACTCTTACGCCGACCCACGATCGATCCACACCCTCGCGGCCCTCCCCGACCCCTTGTGGCCAGCTGGGTCGGGCCCTACAGGTCGGTCCAAAACTAACGTCATGGCCTGCCCAACAGGCTGGGCCAAACCCAATGAGTTAGGTTGGGTCAACCCAAACTAGGTCGGTCCAGACTGGGTCGAGCCGGGTCGGTCCGACCGGGTCAGACTAGACCCTGGCCCACTACGACCCTTTACTTTCTTTTGGACATATCTTAAGCACTCGATGTCCGTTTGACAAACTATCAGCGGAGCTGGTAATCTTGGAGCATGAAGTTCCATTTGAGTATACCCCACTAGAGTTTGGGGTATTGTTTAGATATGGTCAAGTTGGATTGTGCACGTATCTAACTAGGCCCCTGAGACTAAAAGGCTAATAACTCACAGACCGAGTGTCTGATTGATGTATCGTCTGTTGTGTTGAGACCCCTATGACGTGGCAGACCTTTGAGATACTTCTTCGTGGGACATTATAGCAGTTGGAGCATCAACTAGTAGCTTGTGGAGCAGATCTTTTGGAGATGAGCGAGCATTTGTATGGGAACCTAGTAGCTGGCTGAGACTTGATGACTACTGACCGATTGACTCATAGTGACTCGACTAGACCAGTGGGGAGCGCCTCGTTGGGGCGACAGAACCATGGCGGAGGAGCGCCTGGTTGTGGTGGTAGACCCACAGTACTTGACAGGAGGATTACCTCTGCAGACTATGAGGGGGAGCGCCTGGTTTTGGAGGAAGACCCATAGTGGGGGGCACCTCTATGTGACGCAGTAGACCCATGGTACTCAATAGGAGGAGTACATCAGTCGTCCAAGGTTAGTGGGAATCACGTCTTTGTGACGTGGCATTCCCATTGTACTCGATAAAGGAGGATTTATCCAGTAGCCGAGGGTTCAAAATGTTTTTTCCCCTAGAATAAAATCCTGGTTGAGCTGAGTCAGTACTTTTATTATAAGGCCTCGGCCTTAAACATTACTTATTCTTAAGTTATTTCAAGAATACATGTTGAGGATCTTTTCAGGTTAAGAGTTTTAGAGAATTAAATCATAAATCATGCATTACATTCCACATTTAAACAAAGCGGTTACATAAAAGATAGTATTAATTTTTTCCATCAACAGAAACATATTTTAAATAAAACATGGATTCTTTCTTGACACTTCCTTGACACTATAATCATATCATGTACCTTTCCCTTGACCTATTAAAAACATTTAAAAACTTGGGATGAGCATAAAAAGATCAGTAAGGGATATAAAAATACAGAAAGGAAACATTAGTACATGTATACATAAGAATCAATGAAATCTTACTTTAATCATAAAACATAATCATTTTAACATACCTCATCAAATCATGAATAAATCATAGAAATCATAAGACATAAAGGTAACTTGAGGCATTCATAACATTCTTACGTAGGGATTAACCCTCATGGTTACGTCTGGAATACTCATCACAGTATATTCCCTAAATCTCTTCAGATAAACCTTAGCATTTAACTCCTTCACGTTACCCAATGCATTGGAGATCTATATCGGGCTCACCCACACTTAGTTTATCACGGAACCACCCATCTTCATAAAAATTCCCAAGAACCATAACATAATCATATCACATAAAAAATGCATAAAGGAAACATAACATTTCCACATTTCAATCACAAGATATCAATATAACACATTGATATAATAAAAAAATATCAAAACCATTTTCAATACCAAAATAAAATTTAAGTAAAACATGGTATTTATTTTTCATTAAAAAAAATTTATGGCTTGTAGAGGAAGCCAAAACTCAAATAATGGTCACGGTGGCAGAGAAGTCGTTGTTGTCGCATACGTACGACAAAAAAAACTTTCCCTTTTGTCATTTAGTAAATGCTTTGTATAAAAAATATTCCTTTTGAATAAATGTAAAATTAAAAGGGGTTTATACACCATATAAAAGAAAGTTGTGTATAAAACAAAATATGCCTCAATGAAAGGAGATTGAGACGAAGTCCCTTACCTCAGGTCCGACTTGACTCGATTGTTCTTTAACCTCCTGAATAATAAACTTGAGATAATTTATACTTACTTAAGAACCTTTTTAAAGTTCATTATTCCTTTTTATATCACTTATTAACATGTTATTAACACTATGTAATTATTTAAGTTAATAATGGTCATTTTGTCGATCATTGGTACCTGAGTCAAAAATAAACTCTTTATAATTACTAGTTGTTCATGTATCCATTATATCCAGAGTTATATTCATGATGTAGATATCATATATAACATATATATCCATTATATACATGCATTTATAATATTACATAACATTTATAGGTAAGAAATTAAATGCACCGTTCATGGAGACAGTAAGCCGTATGTACGCATGAACGCTACTTTAATTTATATTTCGTATTTTATGGAATGGAATCATAATAATATAAAGGTATATTATAATTCCAGTATAATATCATATATAATATCATAATCTTCATCCTTTAAAATTCCCACATATGTCATTAAATAATCAAATCACTTTGAGGGGGCGGTAGTCCGCACTTCCTAAAAAAAAGATATCACATTTACCCATAATGGAAACTATAAAGGTATGACATAAATGAAAAATACAGAAGATTAAGGAAAACATAAACATATTATATATCATATATAAATATAGTGACATCTTAATGGCCACCTTTTAAGGTGTCAGAAGAATATTGATCAATCATCATTTCGTGAGGCAGAAATTCTCCATCCACGGAAACAGTATGCTCTTAAACCATTAGATGTAGGTGTGTGTAAGTTTAGCTCGAATAATTCTTATAAAAACATTATAGTATATTTAAGATACTGTTTTTGTTACAAAATAAAGGAATAAAAATAGTTTAGGGGGTTGGAGAAGCAAAATAAAACAAAAGAACACAAGTGAAGACATTACCTTTAAATCGGGTAACTCCTCTTGGTTTGAACCAAAATGGTTTCTTAAAGAGATTTCTACCTAAGGTAAGGCTTCTAGGATGAAGAGAGGGATGTGGAGAGATAAAATGAGAAGAGTGTTTCTGATCCAATGGCTTGAGAAGTATGCGTAAGGAGGTAGAGGTGGGGGCCTTTTATAAGAGGAGAGGAGGGGCACTCTTGGAAAGCCAAGAAATGTTACTTTATTTTAAAATGAGTTTCGGATTTAAAAGGTCACACATTAATATATTTAAAGTATAAGGTGATAAGGGTTCTAAATATACTCATCAAATAGGTCTTTGACAAGTGTAATTCTTAGATTTTACATTATCTTTTCATTTATTTAAATCGTTCATTAATGAGGTAATCGCTGCATCATCATGATGTCATAAATAATTTAATTTATTTAATGTCTAAAAATTATAAAAAAAAATACTATGATTTATTAAATCCTTTTATATTTCCAATGAATATTTATAGTCAAAGAGATAATTTACACAAACAAAACTAAAAATGTTTTACTCGGGTGATACATTCTTTAGTGATAATCTCTTTTCTTTAAAAATAAAATGATAAAGTGTCACTTTCACCCAAAAGTGATTCCATGGGGTCCCTAAGTTTGGGAAAATGCATACCATGGTCGTTAATGACACAAATAGTTGAATTAGGACACATTTTTGGGTAATTTTTTATTATTATGATATTATTTTATTATCCTTAACTACCCGATTACTAATTAATCAAGATAATTAAAGCTAATTACTATCGTACTATTCATAATGTGAAAAAACAAAAGAGTCTTAATTAAATAATTTGGACCTTATGATTCCAAATATGGAATCCATTTTACCAAATTCCAAACATAGAAATTGAAATAATTAATTTAAAAATAATTCCCATTGTCAAAACAAATAGTGGGTTTTTTTAAACAATATCTATGAAAAGTTTGGCACTTTTTTATGCCAAATTCCATATTGAAATTAATTATAATGACCAAAATTGGATTAAATTGTAAAAATATATTCTAATTACACTTTAATACCAATTAAAAAGATAATATAACCATATAATTAAATTAGATGAAAAAGCAATTTTGATGTAAAATGCAGTATTTTTTACTATTCATTAAAAAATGAACATTGTCAGAAAAATATCAAAAATTAACCAAACGTAAATTTCAATGTCCAAATCATAAATAATAAGTTTATTTGGACAAATAGAGCTTATATAATTGTCAAAATATTTATTTAAAAATGGTTTTCCATCAAAAGACAGTAAAACAATCTTATTAAATTTTAGTGTATTTCATGCTTAAGATTGGATTTATACTCATTTTAAAACTCTAAAACCCTATATAATTCATAAATATACAAAGATAAGAATATCTATTATTCATTAGTTACTTGGGATGTTACATTTGTGTTTTACTCATGATTGAGATGGATCACTTGATAACTTAGGTATATGTATGGGAATATACCTAAGTAAGTTTATCTGTTGATTTCATACTTTTTGGTTTATCCATGTCGGATTTTGTGAAACCTTGAGGGTCTTGGGGTCCTAATTGAATATCGTTATACTCACCCTTGCATGGGTTATGCCCCCACCTTGTTGTGTTGGTTCCAGACGACGGACAGCACTGACTGAGGCTGAGAGTACCAGGATTGGATGGTACCCAGAGCTGGACCTTACAACGAGTTGGTACATGGAGGATACTGACGAACGTAGAGTGCTAAGGAGGATATATGCACCTAACCTTCATGTAGGAATTTTGGAGGATGACCCAGTAGTTGTTTTTCCTTTATTCAGTTATAATTTTACTTCCAGTTCCTTTTACTTTACAGTTGGGCTTGTATTGCCAGCACATTTTACTTTTCAGTACTCTTTAGTTATACAGTTTACTTAGTGTTTTGTATCTAGCTGTGTGCTTTGTTTTGTGAATTTACAGGTTATAAAGGAAATTCCTTCCCAGTTTTAGGGAATTACCCCTTTGGTGCTAGTCTCCAGCCCCTGGCCTATGGAAGGTGGGCTTGGGGTAGTCACGGTACGGGCCCTAGGGAATGGGTCGTGACAAATTGGTATCATAGGAGTCGGTTCTACCGCAGAACTTAGGACTCTGATCTTTATTTTCTATGAAGAAATAGTTTTAAGGGTAGTTAGTGTGGTTCTCAGTTCAGGGAATTCAGTGTTGGTGCGGCGGCCAACGTATCCATACACCAGGACCCTAACTTCTGATTTCCGACCCAGTGCACGAAAACACTAATTGCATGTGTGATTTCTTTGTAATTTCTTAAGTTAGCTCACCAGGCCAGCTCACCAGGTATAATATTTTAACCGTGTCACATCTGTTTTTTTTAGGATGCCTCCATGCAGACATCCAGCTAGAGTTCCGAGAGTTGTACGCACTAACAGACCACCAAGCGATGAGGCTCTAAAGCAGGGCCCTTTTACTATGTTGGCACCTCCAGGTGGTGTACCAGCAGCACCACCACCCATTGGGAAGAAGATACCACTATCCACACTGGAGGACGGTTCACACCTACTGAGCACATTTCATGAGTTATTACAGCAAAGGCCTCTGAGGTTTCAAGGAGAGATAGATTCCCACGCAGCTGAGGGCTGGCTGGAGGCAATTTCTAGAGTTTCCCATCTAGTTGAGACACTAGTAGAGCAGATGGTGATCTTAGATACTGGTATTTTCCAATGAGTTTACATGAGGATGGTCTACTTAGTGATGAGGCTTCGGTACGTGGATTGTTTCCCAAGATAGTACCTTCGGGTAGTGTGCCATATATATCACTACCTGTTGGTCAGTCGTTACAACCAGCGGTATCGGTAGAGGACACATATAGGCTTAGTGCTTTACACGTGTTCCATCATCAGATAACCCTCAGGTTATGAGGTGAGCCTGACTCACAGGCAGCTGAGGACTGGCTTGAGGAGGTGGCTGAGAGTTCTCAAGAACTTCTACAGCTTCGGCAGGATGACATGTCGGTAGCTGAGTATTCATTGAGGCATACCGATCTTTCCTGGTACTTGATGAATACGATACGATCAGTTATTCAGGGATTGAACATCCGAGAGAGGTGTTTTTAAAGGACTTATGATCCAGCATTATTCCTCTATTCATTCCTACGTATGCTAGGGTGCTAGAGTGAACCTTTGTAGTTGAATGTTCTTTGGAAAAACGAATACATCCAATTAATGTTAGCAGTGGGAAAGCAGGGAACTGGCGCTAGTCTCAGAGACTTGGGCGTGTAAAATGTTTCAGGAAGAGTATGTGTTAGAGATAGATGAATCTGTTGAGCAGAAGACGTGGAAGCAGAGTTATAAGAGTAGCATGCAGTGGTGTACTTTTTGACATGTTACAACCACCCCCTTTTGTGGACCTCGCCAGGCTCAGGGAGATAGAGTATAGGGGAAGAGAGTTGTTTCATGCGGTCAAGGAATGTGACCCAAGGGCTCTAGGAATGATTCAAGATATGGTCTATGTCTACTACTATCTTTTTTATCAATATACATAGGTACCAATCATTCCTTCCATGAATCTTGTCCAGGACCTAGAGTTTTCGGTTAAACCGTTAACTTGAACCTCACATCTGGAGATACCTTTGGGAGGAGACTTGATAATCACACTTACGCTAATGGTGTGATATGACCCTTGAGGTGAGAGTTTTGGTTGTAACCTCTTGGTGGCTGCATCGAGGCCTTATGACATTAGTTTGGGGTTGGACTTGACATCCACAATTCACACTCAGATTAACCGTATTAGGAAAACAGGTTGTGGTTTATCTACATTGTTGGGATGGGGTTTTCCTTGGTCAAAGAAAAAGGAAACTAAGGAATCACGGGATAAACTCATGCATAGGAGGGTGCATCCAATCACTCATGAGTCATCCAACCTCACCCTCGTGGTAGCATAAGTTTACTTTGAGATAGTTTATACTCCTAAAAAGAGGAACATGGTAGCAGACACACTCAGTAGGGGGTCTGGCCTGCATCTGCTGAGTGAGGCGACAGAGCAGCTAGCCGCTTTGCAGATATCCTTTGTGTATAAATAAGGATCATATTTTCTTCAGTCTCTTACAGTCACTCCCCCACTCCTTTAGCGAGTCATGGAGGCGCATCACGGAGACACTGACTGTGAGATATGATGTTCTCAAATATCCATAGGATAGACACCTGATGGGTTTTCTAAAGGTGGGGAGCACGTCATTATCTTCAGGGGACGTATCATGGTACCAATGTCACTTCAGGAGGAAGTGTTGAGGGAGTTTCACACATCCCCTCTAGCAGTACATCCAGGAGTGGCGACGATGTACCAGGACCTCTGATGACTACACCGGTGGCTGGGAATGAAGGAACCAATTGCAGAGTTTGTCTCTCGATGCCTCACTTGTCAGCAAGTGAAGGCGGAGCATCAGGTACCAACAGTCTTGGCTCAGCCTTTAGTGGTCCTATAGTGGAAGTGGGATGGGATATCCATTGACTTTATGACAGTAATTCCATATACATCTAGGGGTCATGACTCAATTTGGGTGATCGTCGACCGACTCCCCAAGTCAGCCCACTTCCTACTGATCAAAGAACATGGTTCAGTAGAGAGCTTGGAATTCCTCTATGTGCTGGATATTGTTCAGTTACACGGAGTACCCTTGAAAATAATTTCTGATTGTGATGCACGTTTTACTTCCCAGCTATGGAAGGGGTTGTAGGAGGCTTTCGGGATGCAGCTTCGTTTGAGCATCGCCTTCCATCCTCAGATGGATGGGCAGGCTGAGCGGACCATTCAGACCCTTGAGGACATGTTGAGTGCTTGTGTCCTCAACTTTAGTTATAGTTGGGAGGATCACTTACCTTTGGTGGAGTTTTCATACAATAACCGCTATCACTCCACCATAGGGATGGCACCTTTTGAGGCATTATACGGGCGACCTTGCAGATCAACTTTGTGCTGGACTGACCCAGGGGAGTCAGCACTCATGGGACCAGAGACAGTACGGGCTACCATAGAGAAGGTGTAGATCATCCAAGATAGGATGAAGACTGCACTGAGCAGGTAGAATTTGTATGCCGATAGGAGATAGAGACCTCTATAATTCGAGGATGGCGACCACGTCTTTCTACGGGTCTCACCCCGACGTGGTCTACGGTGATTTGGCCGAGGTGGAAAGTTATCTCTAAGATTCATCAGGACTTTTCAAGTCCTCAGCAGAGTTGGCGAGGTGTCTTACTGCTTAGCTCTTCTACCTCAGTTGCACTGGGTGCACGACGTCTTCCACGTATCCCAGAAGAAGAGATACGTGCATGACCCTTCTCACGTCATTGACCATGGAGAGCTGGATGTAGATGATAGGGTGACTTATATAGAGGTTCCAGTAGAGATTGAGGATTGAAAAGAGAGGGCCCTTTGTGGACGTTCAATGCCTATGGTGCACGTTCGCTGGCAGCACGAGAACCTCCAAGAGAACACATGGGAGCAGGAGGCTCAGATGTGTGCTCAGTAGCCCCACTTGTTCCCATAGTTTTAAGTTGTGGCTTACTGGGACGTAAAGTATGAGGTAGGGAAAATATAAAGACCCAAAATTTCCATGAATGTTTTTTATTAAATAGTAATTTTATGAGTCTGTGGAAACTAAAGGCGCGCGATTCTGAGGCCCGAAGTGCCCAGAATGATCCGTCAAAGTTTTGTTAAGCTTAAGTTAATGCGCGTAAGTAGTTTTCCTGAAAAAGTAGAATAACTCTTAAACAGTTACTCGGATCAGAAATATGAGGTCACCGTTGTGCTCAATATGGCATATTTACCTTAGGTGTGACTTGAGATTAGTCGGCGCGGGCCTTCTGTGAGAAAACCCAAAAATGGAATAATCATAAATAAAATAATTAAATAAATTATTTTATTTTTCAAATGCTTATAACTCACAAACGGTGACTCGGATTAAAAATCTGATACCACCACTAAACTCGTGAGGGTATTCTTTCTTTAAGAAGATACTAACTTTGGCTAGCGCGGGCCACCAGAGAAAGTTAGTTTTTGGACGCAAATAAAATAATTAAGTGACAATTATTTTATTTTAGAATTCATAACTTCTAAATGGTAACCCGGATTAAAAATCTGAGAGTACTGTTGGTTTTTTTATGGGTGTGTTTCGCTTAGGCAGAGCCTAACCTCGACCGGTGCGGGTCAAGGGTGACTGATAATAATTTTCCGAAATTTTTTTCAAGTACGTTCAGTAAACGCGCGAGCAGCATTTTATAACTTATGAACCGGTGCTCAGAATTGAAATCTTATGGCACCGTTGAACTTGTAGTGTCGGTATTTGCTTAAGGATACTTTCACCTCGGTGTAGATGGATGAGGGTGAAAGTTAGTTTTTGAGTTTTTCATGGAAATAATAAAATAAAATAAACTTCATTTTATTTTATTTTATTTTGAGCTTCCATGTGGATATTTTAGGTGGGGTCCACCTGAACTAAACCTCCAGGTGGAAGTTAGAAGTGGGGACCACCAAACCTTAACCTCTCATAAGAGGTTAAGGTGCTGGAGACCGCCAGAACCATAACTTCCCATGAGAGGTTATGGTGGTGGGGACCACCTGGGATGAAACCCCCCTTTAATTGGGAGAAACCCTCAACTCCCACAATTAATGAGGGAGAGTCTCTTGACCTCCTCTACCATAATTTTGACAATGCAGATACCATTAATCTTTTAAACACACCACATTATTGTGCCAACGTAAATTAATTGTCTTGCCCCTTTTTAAATTAAGTAACATCATCATTGGAATTTAGGGAGGTTCCAAATAAATGAACTGTCATAAATTCCAAAGATCGTTACCTACCTCCCCACTCTCCTATATATATGGAGCTTAGAATGAGGATTTGGGATGGCTTCACCAAGTGAGGAAGCATTGGTAAAGTGACGGGGCGCCCAACACTTGGAGGATTACGCTCTCCAACAAAGAATGTGTTCTCCCGACGAAGAACGCTCTCCCGAAAAAGAACAAACTTGACTTTGACCTTCTTCCTCAGGGCTTCCTTATACGTAGGATGTCTTCAACTATGATGAGCCAGCGCACGAACTGGCGATCGAGGAAAATTCCAAAGACACTGACGTCTGTCTTTACCCAACGATCTATCTTCTTCCCCGCGACTCTGTCGATGGACAACGAACAAGTTAGGGGGTTATTATCAAATTATTTAATCTTTTTTATTATTATCCTTGTTCTTGGTTCAAGATTAAAGTAGAGCTTCTTTCTACCACTCTAAACATGGAGGGTTTGGGCCAAAATAACATGGCCCGACCCCTTCGTTGATCCCCTTTAGTGTTCTTTGCAATGGAGAAGGACGACAACCTACGTGGAGGAGCACAGGAACAATGGTTGGCACCGCCGCCGGTCGCGACAAAGGAAACAGTGCATGGCATGGCTCTGCAGCACCGCCTCCCCACTGCACCCTCGCGGCAGCCCCGACCAAGCCGCCTGCACCCCCGCGGTAGCCCCCGACCGAGCAACCCGCGGCCTCCATGCGCCCTACCGCTCCGCCATCTGCACGCCCTGCTCGCCTCGCGCACCCCGCGCGCCCCGTGGCTCTGTCGTCCACCCACCCCGCGACTTTGTTGTTCGCGCGCCCTACATCTCCGTTGGACGAATCGGCCCGCCGGCCTCCTGAGCTGACCCAGCGGGTTAGGCTGAGGTGACCTGAACCGGGTCGGACCAGACTGGGTCGGGTCGGGTCAGTCCGACTGGGTCGGACCGAACCCAGACCCACTACAACCCTTTACTTTCTTTTGGTCATATATTTGGCACCGGACGTCTGTTTGAGGAACCGTCAGCGACGTTGGTAATATTGGAGAATGATGGTCCCTTTGAGTATACCCCACTAAATTTTGGGGTATAGTTAAGATACGGTCAGGTGGGATCGTGCACAAATCCAACTGGGCCCCCGGGACTAAAAGGCTAATAACTCACAGACCGAGCATCCGATTAACACACCGTCTATTTCATTGAGACCCCTATGACGTGGCGGACAATTGAGATACTTCTTCGTGGAACTTCATGGTAGTTGGAGCATTGAACAGAGGCTTGTGGAGCGGATCTTCCGAAGATGAGTGATCATTTCTTTGGGAACCTAGTAGCTAGTGGAGACTTGACGACTGCTGACCAATTGACTTGAAGTGACTCGACTATCCCAGTGGGGAGCGCCTGGTTGTGGCGGAAGACCCACGGCAGAGGAGTGCCTGGTTATGGCGGCAGACCTGTGGTACTCGACAGGAGGAGTACCTCTACAGGCTATGAGGGGGAGCGCCTGGTTGTGGTGGCAGAACCACGGTGGGGAGGGCCTCTTTGTGACGCAGCAGACCCATGGTACTCGATAGGAAGAGTACCTCAGCAGTCCAAGGTTAGTGGGAAGAACCTCTGTGTGACGCGTCAGACCCACTGTACTCGATAGAGGAGGAGTTCTCTAGCAGCTGAGGGTTCAGAATATTTCTACCCCTAGAATAAAATCTTGGTTGAGCGGAGTCAGTACTTTTGTGTTTTCCTCATGATTGAGATAGATCACTTGATTACTTAGGTATATGTATGGGCATATACCTAAGTAAGGTTATCTAATGATTTCATACTTTGTGGTTTATCCTTGTTGGATTTTTTGAGACCTCGAGGGTCTCGGGATCCCTACTGAGTATCGTTATACTCACCCCTACACAGGTTATGCCCGCACCTTGTTGTGTTGGTTGTAGACGACGGATAGCACTGACTGAGGCTTAGAGTATCAGGACTGGATGGTACTCGGATGTGGACCTTATGATGATTCAGTACACGGAGGAGACTGATAGACGTGGAGTGCTAAGGAGGTTATCTTCACCTACCCTTCAGGTAGGAATTCTGTAGGATGACCTAGTAGCTATTTTTCCTTTCTTTAGTTGTACTTGTACTTCTAGTTCCTTGTACTTTACAGTTGGGCTTGTATTTCCGAACCTTTTACTTTTCAGCACTCGTTAGTTATACAGTTTACTTAGTGTTTTGTATCTAGTTGTGTGCTCTATTGTGTGTGTTTATAGGTTATAAAGGCAATGCCTTCCCAGTTTTATGGAATTACGCCTTTGGTACTAGTCTTCAGCCCCTGGCCTATGGAAGGTGGGCTTGGGGTAGTCACAGAACGGGCCCCAGGGGACGGGTCGTGACAATGGGATTTGAGATTCTATTTTTTATGTTATAAACTTCATAAAATGAATCCCTTCATATATAAAAGGATTCACATTTTCTATTTCATTAGTATTTAAATTCAAATTAATTATAAATTTTCTTTTGCTTCACACTTCTTCTAATAATATTTCAAAATACCAAATATATCTCAAGTATTCGTGTTCATGACAAATCACTTGGTTTTGAGGATTTATTTTCTTGAAATAGTTCATTGTGTATATGATTTACATATATTACAATTATAATCATTGATTATTTTAATTTTTATTTATTAATAGAATTGTATATATATTATTTCATTTTTTCTACTACTAATTGGAAATACATACATGAATAAATCCAAAAGTGATATTCATTTTACCCAATATTTTAATTACTGGACTGACTATACACCATCACCATGTTCTATTATAAATAAAGATTTCATTAGGTTTCACAGATCTTGTTACATACTTTTCCCCCCTCCCATCACAATGTCGACCACAACACATTGGAACCATTTTACACCTTTAGATAAAAAACTATAGGATATTTGTAATGAATTGATTATAAATTTTTGGGTATTTATTATGATGTTGTAAATTATGTTTCACTTTAAGATTAAGGAATGATGTTAATATGCTATGTTTTTTGTCAAGAATAAATAGTTTTGAAATGTGAATTTGTTAGATTAAAATTACAATTCCACTTCAAAAATGATGATATATAATGAATGGGGTCCCAAAATAATGGAAAAATCATTGGTAACTATCATAAACACACAAAAAGTCTAAAAATATAAAATATATCAAATATTGAATGATCTTAATATAATCATGTAGTTGAATCAAATTTAAATGATCTAAAAAATGAATAGAAGTTTTAGGTAAAGGTGGATCCACTAAATTGACCTGTATTTAGGGACAATTATAATGGTTGACATTCTAGAGAATTTTTTCAATATTGGAAGGAGAAAGGATAAATTATCAATAAAATATTTATATATTTGTTCATCTGGAAAATGAAATATTTTTTAAAGTGAATGGAAAGGTTCTAGTTATATCTCAATTCCCATAGATTAATTCTTTACAAAATAATTTATTTATGTTTTTCTAATTTGATGTATTATTTTTGTTCTAAATTAGAGAAGTAGTTATGAATTGATATCAGTTATTATATTATTGTTTGAAAGATATTGTGTACCAACTACATTTTCCATTTTCATTTTGGTATATGCTATATTATAACAAGAAATTAAAGTCATATAATTTTTTAACCAATCAAAGGGGGTATTATTTTATTTAATATATTTTACTTTGGTTTCATCTATTTTGATAATAATATATTTAATATTCATCTTTCTATTTCTGAAAATGAGAAATTACTAAAGGAAAAATTCCATCATCAAATGAAGAAAGGGTACCATTACAATAATGGTGATGATAATTTTTTTAGCTAGAACTTTGAGAGATACCTATATAGAAAATGGGGATGGAATTCATCTTGTTTCTAGTGTGATCGTGTTATTGGTGATATCATTTATAATGATAATTTCATGTTAGAGTGGTTAAACTATATACATAGAGACCACCACTAATGTAAACTATTATTGTGATAAATGATATGTGAGAGAAACTAATTACAAATTATGTTTGTAGGAGTATCATTCCATCTCACATGGAGTTTAAATGTGTTTATAACATTTATCATAGAGATTCATGTTTTTTTCTTATGTTTTAACTTCTTTTAAAATTATATTTGAACATGTTTCTTCCAATCAAAGATTCAGATTGTTAGAGTATAAAAATAACCAAATTTTATAATATTTATATAATAAATATTATAAATATATTATAAATACTTTTATTAGTAAATACAACATAATACATTAAGGTCAAATATTAGAATTCCCAAATATAATATTTTTAAAAAAAATAATTTAAAATTGATATTAATTGTCGGTATCACTTATAATATTGGAAAATTAATATTTTTAATAATATTCATGATAGAACTATAAATTTTTTTAACTGTATTATTAATAGATTAATATTTTTTTAAGAATATATTGCTATTCATTTTGACTAATAAATATATTATCAGTTGCAATTATTATCATTTTCATAAAACAATTTTATATATCAAAATAGAATTTACTGATAGATTTTTTACCAAATATTTTGTGATATGGAAATACATATTGGTAAAAAAAACTTTTCCAACAATGTAGCATTCACATTAGATGTAAATATGTTATAAAAATTTAAATATATATAATTTCTAGTGTCTCGGAATATGTTAGGGAACCCACTGATAAAGAAGTTAATATCAAAGACATAACAACCTCTTTAGGATTCTTACCGTGTAATATAATTACTTACCCTTGATATCTTATCATGAAGGTTTCATACTTGCATAAAAAAGCATACACTATTGAAAAAATGACCTATACCCACGGTTCAAAACCGTGGCTATAGCCCCCAAAACCATGGTTATAGCCTACACCCACGGTTTGGGGAACCATGGGCAACCAAGGCATCGGGATAGGTCCCCGGCCTATACCCACAGTTTTTCCAAACCGTGAGTATATATTTTTGCCAGTGTGTCATAGTGTTATACCCATGGTTCTAAAACTGTGGGTTTACAAAATTGCATATACCCACTCACCATCATGAAGTATGATATCATGAGAATGCCACAATGTTGAATAAATGAAAATTAGAGAAGAGGATAGGATAAAAACAAAGTTAAAGAAATAGTAAAATTTCACTTCACTCCACAAAACATCTAACAAAATGAATGCAAGAGGAAGAAAAGAGTTCAGATTTGTACCATAAAGAGGATTTATTTCTTTGTATACCCCCATCCCCCTTTTTATCCAGTATCCCTCCCCATTAATGGAATTTGAAAAAGTGTTCATAATATATTGAGAGACTCATCCCATGATCCATCTCTGTATACTTTAGAGAAGAATCTCAATAAGTTGTGTTTCACAGCATCACAGCTGCAGTGGAAGATGAGTTCTTCTCGAGGGATTTCCTTCGAGTCTGCTAAACATTCGAGCCTCATGTGAGGATTTGGGGAGAAGTGGAAGACGTGCTACTAGTTCAGGCTTGAGTTGGTGGACCTAAACTACTCAACAGTGGGCCCTGTCTTTCATGAGATTCAATGGAGTCAGTTTGCAGTCTTATAAAGGAATGAATCCCTGTCGTTTATATAGGGAATAAACTCAGAATCTAATGAACATAATTCTTGAACTTGGGTGTTATTCATTTCATCAAACTCGGTTTGATCTTCAATTCATGCTTGATCTAAATATTCTCTTCCTTAATTCGATTTAGATCAAACAGTGCTGATCTTACTTCCATATGGTCTTCTTAATTTGAGTGGGTTTGAGCATAGGCATCATCGATCCTGCTTCAATCCGACAGCCTTCGCATAATATTGGGTTTTGGTTGGTGTGATCTAGGGTGCATGAAAAGGCTAGGATGTGTAAGTATTTAGAAAATGCTTAATGCTCAGTTGCTCCAAATTGTGTGGATGCTTGGGGCTTTGTATGGATCTCCTCATGAGGATTTTCCCTGGAGAGCTGGAGTGGTGACCGAGATGGGATGGCCTTGAGGAGTTGTTTAATGCAGTGGTGAGGAAGAAGAGGTACTACCTGGTGGATCATCTTCCTTCCATTTTTTCACACTTTTCACTCATATATTATTAAAGGAACACACATACACAGGCTCACACATACGTTGGTTGCCACATAAGAAGTTGATTCAAATCCAACATTCTTTTGAAACATGCAGATTTTTAGATTTAGTATAAAAATTTCAGCCTATAATTTAACACTAATTTATAATTTCCAGAAAAATATCCCCATGCAGTCAAGAAAGGTCTAAGTATCTCTCAATTCTCAGTGGACTTAAATTTTCAAAATCAGTTCATTTTTTAAAAAATTCACCTCCTCCCTTCATGTAGTTTTAAATAGATCCATTAAAAATGTTACACAGTATAGAATTAACAGACAATAGTGCATCCATTTCCAAATTAAAGATTCATTTACACTTTTTAAAATCATCAAGAAACATTTAAATATTTTTAAAGTTTCACAACACACCCAATTCAGACAGATCAACTAATCGGGCTTAGTGCATAAAACACCTAGATCAAATTCATGTATTTTGATAAAAACATATTCCAAATCATATTTTTTAATTCCACTTCAATTAGTTTTATTCATAAAAAATCAATAAATGTATAAGAAAAGATAAACTCATATCAAATTATAAGAACCAAGAAAAGTGTGAAAAAACTTTTTTGATTATTTACACTAAAAATTTCATCATGCTTTATACATGAATGTAATTTCCATGGCATAAAATTATACTATTTACATGAAATTTAACCTTTAATGTCCATTAAAAACCATTTTGTGACTGACCTCACAAGGTATTTTTCCTATTCACTCCATGAATATATAAAAGAGGAGTTATGCTCATTTTTCATAGTTCATGTGATCTTATAAAGGCTATATTTATCTAATAATAGAAACTAGTTTCATACTCAATAGGACTTCCAACGGGTTGTTCCGAGGTTCAAAAGTTGATAGTATTTGATGTTTAAAAATCTGAGGTGGAAGTGGAGTTTTTAATCTCTTAAGTACAAATCATTTCAAAATTTAGTATGTGTAAACTGTGAATATACTCACTCAACCCTTTGTTTATTTTTTGTGGGTCATATCCAAAAAAGTGTAAATAATGAATAAACTTAATCTTTTATTCATTTTTTTTTTCTTTATTTTTTTTATATATATAATTTTCATTTTTCTCTTGTTCTTTTTTTTTAATATATATATAACTATTTTTTATATACATTTTTTCAGAAAAAAAAAGATGGAAATGTGAATGATGAATTATGTCTTATGAGCCCCACTTCCCATTTCATATGTAGGAACCCCTTCACTCAACCCAAAATAATGAATTTCTTCCCTATAACTCCCATGAAAACATGATCTCCACCACACTTTTTAAAAATAAAACAAGAAAACACACTAGAGATGGATATGAAGGGATACTTATAGCTTTTAATGTGGCTTACCTAATTGGTATTTCATGATCTCTAGAGCTTAAGATGGTTCAAATGTCTAGGTGGCCTAAAATAGAGGGTAATTATACAATGGGATTTTAAATTTAATGATGCACTCATCTATAAATATAGAACACATGAATCTTCTAGTTTCAAATAGAATCAAGGAAATTTATAGTTTCTCTAAAAGATCCAAGACTCTCAAGAAAGTGATTATCAGAAAAAATCAAATTTGGACAACAGTGAGTGATTTTTCTCAGTTTAGATTGATGCCACTAAATAGGTACTGGTTAGAGATAGATCTGTAGTGATATGGGTCTTAGTTCATGAAGTTATTTCTTCAAACACCTCGTGTAAGAGACTCTTCCTTCTTGCACCTTGAGAATTTTTAAGGAGTGATTCTCCATCGTCTTCAAGATTAGCCATGCACAGAATGAGGAGGTGCAGCCAGGTGGAGTAGCTTCCTTTGAGTTCACTCATACATTGCACCCTTTTCACCCATATTTTTCTAAAGGACAACACATAAGAAATCTCACACATATTTTGGTTAACACATATGAAGTCAAAGGACCACACATACATAGCTGTGGTGGCCAACATTTATCATTGAAAACAAAATTAGGTGGGTTGAAAATTCAAACATGGATTAAATTCAAATAAAACTAATTAAAATAAAACACGTGAAATTAAAAATTAAATTCAAAATTAATTTTTATCACTTAATTCAACAAATTAAACTTGATTTATTTTATTCCAATAAAATCTTACTAAATGTTAAAATTCAACAATGCATGTGATTTTAATGGAATCTAAGGGAATATATTCAATGAATAAAGTGATAAAAATTATGAAATTTCACATTTCATCAGTAGACTAACACATGAACATGATCATGTAAATATTTAAATAAATAAGTTACAAGGAGTTAAAAAAACTCATTATGTTGAACTTTTCTACCAATTTGTGATCGTACATTTCTTTGAAGAAGTGAAATTCTCTAAAGTAGATGTGATCTCTATCAAAACCTTAGTCTTCATCCAGGTTCAAAATATATGAACTAATATCTCCACGTGATCTAAATATTCACTAAGAACTCTCTCTCTATGGATCAATATAAAGGGAAGCAATAGGATCTCAAGTAGATCTCCAGAACCCGAAAATCATATGAACAACAACTTTCTCACTGAATCTCTATTTTCACTTACAGTGAACCACTACGGGAAAAATGGGTATTTGCGACGGGTTATTTGCAACGGGAATAAATCCCGTCGCAAATAGTCCCGTTAAAAAATTATTTGCGACGGGGGTATTTACCCGTCGCAAATAATTAGGCTTTTGCGACGGGATTGCTTTCCCCGTCGCAAATAGTTTTCCCGCGATGCGCGCCAAATCGCGGGAAACTTATTTGCGACGGGGGAATATTCCCGTCGCAAATAACCGGCGGCGGTAAAAGGTATTTGCGACGGGAATATTCCCCCGTCGCAAATACTATGTCGGCAGGGGTTATTTGCGACGGGACCCGTCGCAAATAACTATTTACCGGTTGACCGTAATAAATGTTGGCTAAGGTATTTGCGACGGGAATCCCGTCACAAATGGGCCCGTCGCAAATAATCTAACCTATAAATACCCCCATCCGTTTTTTTCATTTCATTCTCATTCCTTATCTTCTCCTTCTCTCAAAATTATATTTCTAGAGTTGAGTTTTTCTCCAGTTTAATTTTTTTCTCCGGAGCTGATATTAAAGTTTTGAAGAACGATCAGAACAGATCAATTTTCAAGGTATTTATGTTCATTTTAATTTTTTATTTATTTTTAATTTTTTATTAGTTTCAATTATTATTAATTAGTTGTAATTTAATTATGTTTACATTGTTTTATTACTTAATAAATTTAAATTATTAGTATTGCTTATAGTTAATGGTAATTAGGAATAATTAGTAATAATTTTTAATAATTAAGAATAAATATTAATAATTAGTAATAAATACCAATAATTAGGAATAAGAACATTTTTACATTATTAGTTTATTTTATTATTAATATTAAAATAATATAATTTTTTATATATATACAATTCTTTTTTCATCTGTGTGTTTGCTGTCTTCACATGTATTATTTGTATGTGGAGATAGAAAACGCACAGATGAAAAAGAATTGTATATAAATTAGAAAATTATATTATTTTAATATTAAAAATAAAATATATTAATAATGTTATTATTTGTAATTATTGGTAATTATTTCTAATTATTGATAATTATTCATTTAATTACTAATAATTAGGAACAATTATCAATAATTATCAATAATTAAGAATAATTAGTAATAAATAGTAATAATTACCAATAATTAGTATTAATTACCTATAATTAGTATTAATTACCAATAATTAGTATTAATTACCAATAATTAGTAATAATTAGGAATAATTAACAATAATTAGTAATAATTACCAATAATTAACAATAATTAGTAATAATTACCTATAATTAGTATTAATTACCAATAATTAGTATTAATTACCAATAATTAGTAATAATTAGGAATAATTAACAATAATTAGTAATAATTAGTAATAATTAGGAATAATTAGTATTAATTAGGAATAATTAGTAATAATTACCAATAATTAGTAATAATTATTATTAATTACCAATAATTAGTATTAATTACCAATAATTAGTATTAATTATCAATAATTAGTATTAATTACCAATAATTAGTATTAATTACCAATAATTAGTATTAATTACCAATAATTAGTATTAATTATTAATAATTACCAATATTTAGTAATAATTAACAATAATTTCCAATAATTAACAATAATTGCCAATAATTACCAATAATTAGTAACAATTACCAATAATTATCAATAATTACTAATAATTATCAATAATTACTAATAATTATCAATAATTAATAATAATTAGCAATAATTAGTAATAATTAGTAATAATTACTAACAATTAGCAATAATTAGTAATAATTAGTAATAATTACTAACAATTAGCAATAATTAGTAATAATTAGAAATAATTAGTAAAAATTAGCAATAATTAGTAATAATTAGTAATAATTAACAATAATTAGTAATAATTAGGAATAATTAGGAATAATTAGTATTAATTAGGAATAATTAGTAATAATTACCAATAATTAGTAATAATGATTATTAATTACCAATAATTAGTATTAATTACCAATAATTAGTATTAATTACCAATAATTAGTATTAATTACCAATAATTAGTATTAATTACCAATAATTAGTATTAATTACCAATAATTAGTATTAATTATCAATATTTAGTAATAATTACCAATATTTAGTAATAATTAACAATAATTGCCAATAATTAACAATAATTAGTAATAATTACCAATAATTATCAATAATTACTAATAATTATCAATAATTACTAATAATTATCAATAATTACTAATAATTATCAATAATTACTAATAATTATCAATAATTAATAATAATTAGCAATAATTAGTAATAATTAGCAATAATTACTAATAATTAGCAATAATTAGTAATAATTAGAAATAATTAGTAATAATTAGAAATAATTAGTAATAATTAGTAATAATTAACAATAATTAGTAATAATTAACAATAATTAGTAATAATTAGGAATAATTAGGAATAATTAGTATTAATTAGGAATAATTAGTAATAATTACCAATAATTAGTAATAATGATTATTAATTACCAATAATTAGTATTAATTACCAATAATTAGTATTAATTACCAATAATTAGTATTAATTACCAATAATTAGTATTAATTATCAATAATTAGTATTAATTACCAATAATTAGTATTAATTACCAATATTTAGTAATAATTACCAATATTTAGTAATAATTAACAATAATTTACAATAATTAACAATAATTAGTAATAATTACCAATAATTATCAATAATTACTAATAATTATCAATAATTACTAATAATTATCAATAATTAATAATAATTAGCAATAATTAGTAATAATTAGCAATAATTACTAATAATTAGCAATAATTAGTAATAATTAGAAATAATTAGTAATAATTAGAAATAATTAGTAATAATTAGTAATAATTAACAATAATTAGTAATAATTAACAATAATTAGTAATAATTAGGAATAATTAGGAATAATTAGTATTAATTAGGAATAATTAGTAATAATTACCAATAATTAGTAATAATGATTATTAATTACCAATAATTAGTATTAATTACCAATAATTAGTATTAATTACCAATAATTAGTATCAATTACCAATAATTAGTATTAATTACCAATAATCACCAATAATTACCAATAATCACCAATAATTACCAATAATCACCAATAATTACCAATAATCACCAATAATTACCAATAATGACCAATATTTTCCAATATTTTCCAATAATTACCAATAATTACCAATATTTTCTAATAATTACCAATATTTACCAATATTTACCAATATTTACCAATAATTAGGAATAACTACCAAAAATTAAGAATAACTACCAATAATTTGGAATAATTACCAATAATTTGGAATAATTACCAATAATTTGGAATAATTACCAATAATTTGAAATACTTACCAATAATTTGGAATAATTACCTTATTACATTATTTGTATATTTTATTATTAATATTAAAATAATATAATTTTCTATATTATATACAATTCTCTTTTCTTCTATGTTTTTTCTGTCTCCACATGTAATATTGGCATTCTTTTTCAAAATTATCAACCTAATCGCCAATGGAGAGGTGAAAGTGAATGCCAATATTACATGTGGAGACAGAATGTGAAACACACAGATGAAAGGAGAATTGTATATAATATAGAAAATTATATTATTTTAATATTAATAATAAAATATACTGATAATGTAATGATGTTATTATTATATAATTAATATTTATGAAAAAAATTATATTAGTATTATTAAAAAAATAAAAAATCAATATAATATTAAAATTATCAATATTTGTAATAGGTTTTGCTTTATTCTCAATATATTCAATCCTTGCTTTTGTTTTTTCTAACAAATTATTCAAAACCAGTGATGCTTTTATATTTTATAGAAAAATATGGAACAAAGAGGTCCTCAACAGTCATTATTAGATGACCGCATATGGATAAATCAACGTAGAAATCCAAATGGTTCTGGTTTAAATCCAGTATATATAGAGGGTGTGGAGAGTTTTTTATCATTTGCGGCATCAAATCCAGAATTTGTTTCAGAAGGAAAGATAAAATTCCCTTGTAGAAAATGTGCATTGAGAACGTTTGACACGTTTGACAAAGTGGGGGAACATCTCTTGCGTTTTGGTTTTCAAGCAGATTATGTTTTTTGGTATCAACACGGTGAACGCAGTTCCAGAGCAGGTGATACCAACTTGATTCCGGATCCATCCCAGTTTCAAGATTTAGTACATGATGTTGCAGGTTCATCTGTTCAACATACAGAAATTCCGGCTGATATAGCTTCAAATCCTGAGTTGGGACCGTCTGAATTTTATGAGTTGTTGAAGTCTGCTGAGGATGCATTATATCCTGGCTGCAAGATGAGCAAATTAGAAGCAGTTGCAAAATTTATGGCTATCAAATCAGATAACGGAATGTCAAACACCTGTTTTGACCAGATATTTTCTTTGCTGAAAACACTGTTACCCGAAGGAAATGTTTTACCTGCAAATTACTATGAAAGTAAGAGGTTGGTTCGAAATTTGGGACTTACTTGTCAGAAGATTCATGCATGTTCAAATGACTGCATTTTATATTCATGGGAAAATGAGTCGTTGGATAGTTGTCCCACATGTGGGAAACTGAGATATAAAGAAGGACAACACGGGAAGTCTGGTTTGATTCCTGTAAAACAGTTGAGATATTTTCCGCTTACATCCAGACTTCAGCGTTTATTCATGTCTAAGAATACAGCGACAATGATGTCATGGCATAAAGAGAATAGTTCAACCGATAAAAGCTTGAATCATCCAGCCGATGGTGATTCATGGAAACATTTTGATAGAGTGCATCCATCATTTGCTTTAGAAGCTAGAAATGTTCGACTGGGCCTTTCCACTGATGGTTTCTGTCCGTTTGGATCTTATGGTAGTCAATATTCATGTTGGCCTGTTTTTTTAACTCCGTATAATTTACCTCCATGGATGTTGATGAAGGAGCCATATATCTTTTTGACTTTACTAATTCCAGGACATCCGAAGAAAAATATTGATGTTTATTTGAAGCCATTGATTGATGAATTAAATTTATTGTGGAGTACTGGTGTCAGTACATATGATGTTGCAACGAAACAGAATTTCATACTGAGAGCAGCATTGATGTGGACAATAAGTGACTTCCCGGCTTATGGGATGTTATCTGGCTGGAGTACACATGGTCAGAAATCATGTCCTTACTGTATGGGAGAGAACAAAGCATTTATGCTCATTCATGGAAAGAAACCTTGTTATTTTGACTGTCATCGCAGATTTCTTCCAGCTGATCATCCTTTTCGCAGAAACAGATCTCATTTCAGAAAAGTAACAGCTGAAAGGGATGGACCTCCAAAAATGCTATCAGGTTCGGAGTTAAAATCGGTTGTATTTTCATTACCTCCCATCACTTTTGGTCCCACTATAAACCAACAGAAAATTTCTGGTTTTGGGAAAGAACACAATTGGATTAAACGTAGCATATTTTGGGATTTGCCATATTGGTCTGATTTGTTGGTCCGACACATGTTAGATGTCATGCATATTGAGAAGAACTGTTTTGATAATTTGTTTCATACAGTTTTGGATACGCCAGGAAAGAGCAAAGACAATGTAAATGCACGTTTAGATCTTGCCCAAATTTGCAGGCGTCCAGAATTGGAACTATTTGAGAATGTCAGAACAGAAAGGTTACTGAAACCAAAAGCAGCTTATACACTGTCTAAATAAAACCGTTTATTATTTTGTCAGTGGATTGTAGATTTGAGACTTCCAGATGGTTGTGCTTCCAATTTGGGTAGATGTGTAAAGAATGGTCATATTACTGGATTAAAAAGTCATGATTGTCATGTTATAATGGAGAGACTTATACCCATTGGATTAAGAGGTATGTTGAATTCTGTGATTTGGGATTCCATAACAGACATGTCTCATTTTTTTCGGTAAATTTGTGCGGCTACGGAAGATTATGATGCTCTAGGCAAACTTCAAAAAGATGTTGTTGTAATTATATGTAAACTAGAAAAAATATTTCCGCCTTCTTTCTTCGACTCAATGGAACATTTGATGTTACATTTTCCATATGAAGCCAAATGTGGAGGTCCGGTACAGTTTAGATGGATGTACCCATTTGAAAGATGCATGCAAAAATTGAAAAGAAAAGTACGCAACAAAGCATCTGTTGAAGGATCTATTGCAGAAGCTTATTTGCAAGAGGAAATATCTATTTTCTACTCCCATTATTTTGAATCTGAGTATCCTTCAAAACACAACTGAATGGGACGGAATGAGAGGAATATTGATGAAATCGACAATCAATTATCTGTTTTCAACCAGTCAGAGCTTGGTTTTGGTGGAGTTTCTGAACGCTGGCTTTCAGATGATGAACATCATAGAGCTCATACGTATGTTCTGCTCAACTGTGAAGAGATGACATCAGTTGTACTGTAAGTGTTTATATCACTTATTCTATCATTTATGTTACAGTAAATAACTTTGGTTTTTATAGGTTGTATGATAATCATATCAAGAAACAAATTCCACAAATTACAGCAGCTGCTCTCGAAGAACGTCGACTGAAAAATTTCTCTCAGTGGTTTCAAAAACTGGTAACATAAATTCTTTATCTTTTAGCAACTCATTCAATGTATAGTTTACTATATTGATAATTATTTCACAAATCTTCAGGTGTCTCGACATGCTGATAAAATTGACAAACGGCTGTGTGTATTGAGTAACCCACCTTCCAAACTTGTTAAAACTTATAATGCATATGTGGTGAATGGATTTTGATTCCACACACATGCATATGGGGAATCGAAAAAAACAATGAACAGTGGAGTTAGCTTGAGAGGATCTCATCATTGAGAAAATGAAGTTGACTTTTATGGCATACTTGATGAAATCTTTGAACTCTGTTATCTTGGACAACATTACATAACCATGTTCAAATGTCGGTGGTTGGATACAGAGAGAGGCGTGCGTGTTCATCCGACTCATGGAATCATCGATATTAAATGTAAAAGTGTTCTCGCAGTAAATGAACCATTCTTATTGGCTCAACAGGCATATCAAGTTTATTATGCAAAGTATTGTGCAACATCAAGAGACTTGACTGATTGGTGGAGTGTAATAAAAATCAAAATTCGAGACAATCAGTTTAGTCAAAGTGAATGTGCTTTCACTGATGTGCAAAGAATTGAAGTTTTTCAAGAGAGTACTCAAAATCAATCTTTTTTACAAAGAGACATGAGTATCGATGAAGACACCCCACATTTAAGAGTCGGTGATGACGATGATGTTAATGATGTCATATATGAATTTGAAACGGTAAGAGATGAAGCAACTGTAACTCGAATGGA
The DNA here is from genome assembly GCA_963277665.1 of Viscum album. Taxonomy (NCBI): domain Eukaryota; kingdom Viridiplantae; phylum Streptophyta; class Magnoliopsida; order Santalales; family Viscaceae; genus Viscum; species Viscum album. The sequence goes on along the minus strand of OY728148.1, from coordinate 1,400,725,272 downwards.
TATCGATGATGTTGAGGAGGAATATGAAGATGACATTGACATATATGAATATGATGATGAAGATGAACACTGATAGAATTTCATGGTATTTATATACAATAATAATATGTATATATGTATATATAATAGTAATTATCAATTATTTGCTAACATTAACATTTTCTGTTTCAGATGGACGACGCCACATTTCGTGCGTTGGCGGATGCTGACCTGACTTTTGATGCGGATGAGTTGCTGACAGATGACCCTCAGCCTGCAGGCGCTCCAGGGAGTACGCGGAGGGGGCGCGGTCTTGCACGATTGATGATTCCTGACCCCGTCCCCGAGCGACGTCCACGTCTTGGGTTTGATCCACGCACATGGAGGTGTGATAACCTGTGTGATAACCTGTGGATTTGACTAAGATTTCATTAATTAATTCACATAATAAATGTTTATTATTTTTTCAGTTTTCCGCATATAGCAGTCGGACAGGGCAGCGCTATTTTGCGCAACTATTTCTCTCAGTCGTGGACCACATGGGAGCAGATTCCCATTGATGTGCAGCAGGCCATGTTCGGCCATTGGTTGGTACGTACGTAAATAAATAATTTTTATTTTGAAAATTATTTCATTTCTAACTTGATATTTTGATTTATTTGTAGGGTTTATGGTATCTGATCGAGGATACCATGTGTGACGCCATCCACGAGGCATGGGAGGTGGCCATGCGTGATCGTCTTCGTCAGTTTTTACACAATTTAAGAAAAGCTGCGATGAAGAAAGCAGGAGTGTCAGATTTTGAGGAGTCATGTAGAGCACACCGACCAGAGTATATTTCATCCCATGTATGGGATTGATTATGTGCGCACTGGTTGAGTGGTGCCTTTCAGAGGAGATCATCGGTGGGGAGGCAGAATCGGGGGAGACAGGAGGTGACTCATCGAGCTGGGAGTCGTTCTTTCAGTACTCATAGACAGCATCTGGTACGTACATTATTTATAAATATTTTATATAACTATAAATTTTAACAGTTTTTTTTATTCTTATAGGCTGTCGAGCACCCCGATATTACAGAGTACGACGTATATCGGAGGGTGTATAGTGATCCTGCTACTGGGGAGCTCAGAGGTGATCGTCAGCATCACATCATGGTCAGTATTATTTGTTTTCAAGTTTAAAAATTAACTGCATATAATATATTCATAATTCTAATTTTAAATTGCAACTATAGGAGTCATATGAGGCCGCAGTGGCACAGGCCCGGCCTGAGAGTCAGGCCGAGTCATCAGATCAGACCACTGCCCGTCAGTTTGATGAGGCGGCATGGATGCAGGCCACCCAGTATGCCTTCGAGAAGGGTCGGGTAGTTGGTATCGGCTCTCGACTGACTCCCGGAGATTATTATGGCAGTGCTGCGATGTCGGCGTCCAGCTCGAGAGGAGCTCGTGCATCTTCTTCTACACAGTATGAGGATCAGTTGCGATCTCAGACTGCATAGATAGAGAGTCTCCGACTGGAGCAGGAGCAGATGCGTCAGCAGCATGAGGAGGAGCGTCGACGCCAGCAGCAGCTGTACGAGGAGCAGGCGAGTCGGTGGCAGCAGCAGCATCAGGAGCAGATGGAGTACATGCGCCAACTCACTCATGCTTTAGGGATGAAGTTTCCTCCACCACCATCTGCAGATCCCCCACCTCCCCCCCCCCCTCCCTCCCCCTCCTTCAGATTAGAGTTTGTATTTCTGTTATAAAATTTGTGAAATCAAAATATTTTTTTTTCTATTCGTAGTTTCTGTCTCATTATAAAATATTAATAATATTATATTTTTAAATAACAATATTAATATGAATAATAATATTATTTATATTTTATAATATTAAATTTTATATATATATATTAAAATTATATATATATATTAAAATTTTATATATATATTAAAATTTTATAATATTATAATTTAATTATTTTTTTTGTAATACTTGAATTATTTTAATATTTGAATGTAAAATAATTCTATTATTTTTATATTAATTAAAATAACTTATTAATATTTTTTTATTTATGGATTATAATTGTAATATTATTATATTAATTAAATTATTTATTAATATTCTATTATTTTTATTTTTGAATTATAATTCTACTATTATTATAGTAATTAAAATAATTTATTATTTTCATTTGTAAATTATAATTCTATTATTATATTAATTAAAATAATTTATTTTTTTTATTTTTTTTATTTTTTTTATTTTTTTTATAGTATTTGCGACGGGATACTATGCCCGTCGCAAATACTAGTATTATTAATAGTTTTTTTTTTAAAGTATTTGCGACGGGTCCCGACTCCCGTCGCAAATACTAGTATTATTAATTTTTTTTATTTTTTTAAAAAAGAGTTTTTGCGACGGAACCATCGCAAAAGCTATTTGCGACGGGTCCCGTCGCAAAAGGTATTTGCGACGGGACCCGTCGCAAAAACTGTTTTAAAAGTTTTTTACAAAAATACGGAATACTATTTGCGACGGGGAGAATGCCCGTCGCAAAAAAAGGCTTTAGCGATGGGCCCGTCGCAAATAAGTGTAGTTGCGACGGTGTTTTCAGCAACGGGCTATTTGCGACGGGACCCCGTCGCAAATACCTGTTTTTCTAGTAGTGAACCTAGATATAAAATTTAAAAACCTCACACTCTTATTTATTTATCTCATAAAATTAACCACACAATGTTGATTCCAAGAATGAATAATTTGTTAAGAAGTTGAATAATAGGAATTGAAGAAAATAAAGAAATTGATATGATTCTTGTGTTGGATTTTATTTTAAATACATAAATCATGTTCAAACTCACTTATAATAAATTTTATTATGTAAAGTGAAGTATAATAAGAATTTTGGAGGTGTTTAAAATTGTTTTATAATATTTTGGAAGAAGTCTAGAGGTTTTAGAAATTTAGAAAATATGGGTCTAAAAATGGAAAAGTCCTCATATGTATTGGATTTTTATATTAAAAACATAAGTAATTTATCCTTAATATGTAAGAGACTTCAAATTAATATGTAAGGGTCACCCAGAGTTGGTTGTGAAAATTCAGCAATGCCCAAAAACCTCCTTGCATATGTAATAGTAAGCAGAAAGACTGGAATATTAGTAAAGGTAAAAAACTCCCTATATATATAAGAGTAACTATAGGAAGAAATACTAGAAAATTGGATAAATCCCCAATATATAAAGGTCACTGACTTGATACATAAGGATCATTTTGGTTGATAAAAAATATTTTTTATATGAGTATAAAATTAGAAAATTCCTCGGATATGGTTGATATATAATATTTTTATATATAATAAATTCTATATGTGAGATTTTATACCTGATATGAAGGTATTATTTTGATACAAAGGATATTTTACTAGGACAAAATATGAGTTCTTAAAAAGTTAATAAGAATGGTCAAATGTTAAATTCCTAAAATTTAAGGTGAATTTATAAGATAAACATGATGATGTTGAAATTGTTATTACATGGATTAAATATCATAAAGGTAAATTTTGAGATAAGTAGTTAGAGAATAATGGTCATTTAATGAAGATGAAAGTCATTCCATGATGCAAGACACAAATTAAGAAAGGCTTGCAGTCATCTTTGTGATTTGAGAGATATTTAAACTGTGTTGAGAAGTTCACGTCATTACAAGGAATGAAGTGTGGATTGTGGGATGGAGCCATTCCATGATGTGAATCCATGATAATTTTTATTTACACTATTTTGAGATGGTTAAATGTATCATATGACAATACATGAAGTTACTCCATGATGACCTAGATAGATCAATAAATAGAAGAATAAGGAGGATAAGTTAAAGATAAATTGAAGAAGAGTTGAAATCAGTTACTTGTATGAATTTTGAATTTGAAATTTAAAAATTAAAAAGGAAAAAATTAATGATGTTGTGAAAGATAAAACCAAATAGAGATCTTACATGGATTATATAGAATAATCAATAGTATTATTTAGTAGACATAGTTTTTTTAGTGAATTGTGGATGGAGATAGAGTAAGAATAATAATATTACTAGTAATAGTATAAGTAGAAGAAGAAGAAGAAGATAATGAGTATAAAATTAGTCTGTGTGTGTGATCATAACATTTGTGTCATGTGTTTAATAATAATGAAGAAGTGTGGGGTAACTATAAAATATTCAAGGGAAAATCTATTCAATAAAAAAAAAGATAATCCTTACTTCATTTATGGTTTGAATAGCAGTAGAACTTATTAGGAGACAACATTGTTTCATCTTGTATTATGAGTCACATATATATCCTACTCATTTATATCCGTCATTTTTATTTTAGTGGATCGTATGATATCAAGTCATTTTGGATCATTCTAAGGATTAGGTACTCATTTTGAGTGGTGAACATTGTATATTGAGTGTCCTTGTTTTTTGATTTCCCCAATGTGTGTTAGTCAAGCTGTGAGAATACTCACTCTTACAAGTGATGTAGGTTGATTTCACAAAAATCATTAAAGGTAAAATGGTGTATAATTATCTGATTCACCCCCCACCCCCTATGAACTTACCATTATTGGGGGTTTAATTGGTATTTGAGTTCTTTTCTATCTTTAATAATCAAGGTAGAGTTATTTTATGTTTAAATATTTGGTCTCTAGATTTCTATTGTGAGTATTGAAAATATTAATTTAGTGAATAGTTATGGGATTCCCACTTTTAATGGGAATAATTATTATATATAGAAATATTGGATGCCACTATATCTTCTATAAATTATTTTTAATGTTTTCATGGTTTTATCAATGATTTTGTTTCTCGTGCTAAAAGTACTAGAATGGTATCAGTGGATAGGTAGAATTTAGAGAATGATGTTCATGATGAAACTAAAATCATTTTATCTCTCTTAGAGAATAAATTTATCAAGGTTATAGAGATAAATATAGTAAAAGGAATTTTAGATAAAATTAAAAAATATATATGAATTTAATGTTAAAGTGAATAAATCTAGGTTATAAATTTAGAGATTGAGATATGAATCTATCAATATGAATGATGGTTAAATAGTGGATGACTTCTTTACTAGATTTAATAATGTGGTGATCACCATCGGTTTTTTAGTGAGAAGTTGGAGGATTATATTTTTGTTTAGAAGATATTATGTATCCTACTATAAATATTTGATGAAATGTTTTTATCAATCAAAGAATGTGATCTGGGTTCACTTCCACTAAATGATGTGCCTAAAACATTATTTACTTATGAAATTTGTAAGGGAAGTATCTTCAAGAAGAAGAGAAAGGATGATAGGAAAATTTCATTGAATTATTTTAAGAAAAAGAAGAGTAAGAAATAAATTTATAAAGATGAAGAAGAATATATTAATAAAGAATATATTGAAATGAAATTTTAAAAACTTTTCTAATTTATTTCAAGAATTGTGAAGATATGTGAAGGAAATTTTCAGGTAAATCTTCCACTTAAATGTTTTGAGTATGGAGATATTGGATATTTCATTGAAAATTTTCCTAAATTGTTAAAGGTAGGAATTTATCTAAATTCAATAATAGGAACTTTTAATCTAGTCTAGAAGATATTAATAGTAGTCAGGATGATGAAGAATTAGATACATCCAATGAAGCTGGTGAAAGGTTGATAATTATAATGGATAATGAAGAAGAAATTACAAGTGATGATAACATCAATGATGAAAGATATGAAGAAACTCAAATGGATTTCATGATATAGTGGGAACTCAAAGATTGTATCTTGATGATTTATTAACTAGAAAAGTATAATAAAGGCTTGAATAAGGATAGTTAATTATCTATTAATGATGATATCTGACATACTAAAACAGAGTCAAAGTGGACAAATGAGATTGAAAATTTGACAAAGTTTCTTGATGAGGAGAAGAATCTAGTTATTGACATGGAAATGAAGTTAAAAAAAGGATAAGTAGATTCATATTTTTCAATAAAAAATATTGATGAAGAAAATGAATTAAGAAAGTAAAAAAAAACCCTCCAAAATTCCATTTAAGAATATACAGAAATCTCAATGGAGATGATTTTAGAAAGACTTGAAATTTAAATGAATGGTGAAATTCAATTAATCAGAAAAATATGGAATTAAAAGGTTTAAAATGGTATTGATATTGTTAGTGAAAATAATAATTCAATGTAAAAAATAAATAAATTCAAATTTATGACAAAATAATATGATTTTTAGAAATCTAGAAATTATGGGAACATGTATTTGAATGTAAAAAATGTTAAAATGGGGATTATATAAGTAATGTAATATATTTTGGATTAAAGATGAATTTTTTTGGAGTATAACATATTTTTGGTTTATAAAAAAGGCCCAAGGTTGATGGTTAAAAATTGAGAGAGTAGTAGGTGTCAACATTCAGACTACAAGTTATTTTCAAAAGTAAGTATGAATTTAATGGATATTTTTGGAATTATATAGGATTTCGGAACTTGTAAAAAATATTTTTTTAATTAAAAAAATTAAATGAAACTATAATATTTGGGATATAAATATTAAGGGGGGTTAATCTAACTAAAAGGAATAATAGTTAGAAGAAATTTGAAAATTATGAACTGAAGGTTGAGGAAAAATTTTAACCACTAGATGAGGTTTGGGGAAGATGTTACCATCTCAGTAAATATTTTAAAAAATTACTCACCATTATACTTTTCCAACTTAGTATAAAGTGTAAAACTCAAAATTCTTAGAAGAAGAAAGATAAAGGAAATGATAATTAATTTATTATTGAAGTGGCACACAAAGCATCACAAAAGGAATGTTCATTGTAACCCTATTACCTTTATGTCAGTTATGTATTATTATTTAATTATGGATCCCTTTTTCAATTGGGTGAGTATTTTTGAAATTAAATTATAAGGATACATGTAATGGTGAGTCAGGGATTTTTTGTAATTTTCATCTTTTCCCTAAACTTTTTTCTGTTCACTAGGAAGTTACACAACGTGTAATAATATTTCACAAGGTGTAATTGATGTTAGAAATATGATTTGAATTAGATTATATAGCATGAAAATGGTACATGTCTTGTAAGAATTAAACATTGTTTAATTTGAAAAAACATGTTTTTAATTTGAGGCGAAGAGTTTTTAGCATAACTTGAAATGAAAGAGTTTTATTATGTGTAAATGTATTACATGCTGTTTAATTTCCCGAGTTGAAGTTTTTAGGGTATTGTGTTGGTGTTTGAGGCTTAATTATCTTTTGAATCCTTATCATATTGGCTAGATCTCTTACCTTGGGTGATTTTGGTTGGAATCCTTCCTTACAGATCGATTCCTTCAGCGATTGATGATCGTTGGGGTCGAAATTCTCTTCTTTGAGTAAGCATTCCTCTTTGTCTTTATTCGGTTCTATTTGTAGATATATATATGATATTATTCCATTATTGAAGAGGGTTTTCTATCAATCATATTTAGATTCTTGGTGTGGCTTTCTTTGAGAAGAAAGTTCTCTTGGATTTTCATCCCTATTATCAAAGGCAGTTATCTTTTCTACCATCTTGAGGTTAGTGGATCTATTAAATTATTCTAATTTCGTGAATTTCTTTTTGTTCTTATTTATTAATTGATATTTGAAATGGAATTTCATGTGTTGAAATTGAAAATGGCATGGGTTATTTTTTAAAGGGTTTTTATTTTAAATGGAATTGCCTTGATTTTAAATGAAAAATGGATTTTCAAACCCTGATGAAGATTGGATTGGATTTGAAATGGTTTTATAAAACAATGTGAGCATGGTTTTAGAAAAATTAACTGAAAAACATTGCATAGTGTAAACCTTGGGTTCATTAATAAAGATACATGGGTATCCATAGTGTCTATGACACCACTAGGAGGTAAACTATAGTATATTAATGGTCTATGGAAATCCTTGATGTTAGTTGGATACAACCTTATTCCTTGTTAGGATTATGATTTCTTAGTATATATTGTATCATGGGATAGAGCTTGGTTGGTAGGCGCATTATTTTTTCTGGTTGTTTAATGCATGATAGTTCATTTCATAGATGTTGGATCACATGTTTATTAATATTCAGTATTTTACCTACTTTGTTTCTGGGTTTGGAAACATGCTATGAAATTTGTGATAAATAAAGGATTGTTTGAAAAAGTCTTTCAAATTTTTTATTTATAAAAAATCTTGCAAAAAATGCTTTTAAATCTTATTCATTCTTGTTATTAGAACTAGTATAGATTCTTTGGTGGTATCCTACTGGGCTCTATTGATCACACCCTACTTCTACCTATTGGTAAATTTAGACTTTATATTGAAGTATTTAGGTAAAGGTAAGATCACTCTATATAATGAAATATTATCTTTACATTTCTATTTTAGTTTGGAGGTGATGGTGGTCGGTCACATGGATACTAGTTTTTTCGTACTTTATAGTTCTTTCCAATTTGGATCAGTTATATCTCCCTTGTTTCTTATTTTCAATCTGGTTGCATATCTTTTTATCCTTATATATGAGACTTGTTTCGTTGTCTTCATTTTACCCCACCCCATAATGGTATGACTTGGGTGAATGGTATGGTTGACCCTAGTTGGTCAGTTACAATTTGGTATCAAAAGGTAACTCATCCTGAAGTGTTCCAATACTACATGAGTAGGTTTTGTGTCTTGCATAGATAGGAGTAGGATCATCAAAATTCAGACAGTAGGTGCGGAAAAGGGTCCTAGCCAGCTCACTCCTGTTACTAAATCCTAGTTTCCATGTGTGGTCAAAAAAAATATTTACTTTGTCCAAGATATAGTATTTAGGTTCATTTGAATAAATTTAATGAGAATTTTATTTAAATTAACCTATCTAAAAAGTTTGTGGACTTGGTGGGTGTGTAGGGTATTTTAAATAAACTACGTGGGGATTTTATTTAGATAGACCTATTCCTTTAAAAATGTGTTTCTTTTTTGTTATAGGATTCATAACTTCTTTAAATTATTATTATTTTAAATAATTTTTTTGGATTCCTGTTTGTTGGTTTGATGGTTTTTGAATTTTCTCATGGCTGATTGGTTATTGTCTTGTGTTTAATATAAAATTACTCTTAGAATATCTCTTCCAAATAAAAGGTGGGAATCCATAAGGAAGGTTCCATAGGCAGATCCTCCAGTGGACCCCTCTTTGGTTGAAGTAGTGATCTATACCATTCATACTCTGGGGTCAGTGGGCATAGTTAACCCGGGATGGGAAGTGGATCATGGATCAAAATTTACCAAGTAGCATCCACCTATCTTTCATGGTGACAAAGGACCACAAGATTCAAACGAGTGGCCTGAACAAATTTATAGGATCTTAAACATTTTTAATACTACTAAGGATTATCATATGGGTTCTTTCTTGTATATACTCTAAGGGTTAGGAAGAATATGGTGGCACACAATAGTACAATCTAAGTTGAATGAATGTCTTACCTGGGTTTCTTTTAAGAAGATCTTTAATCAATAATTTTATCCTAAGACTTTACATATATAAAATACCAGGTATTTTATAATGTTTGAGAAAGGGGAGCATATCATTCTAGAGTACTCACTTTCTTTTCTAAGTTGGTACATATAGAACCAGACCTTGTCACCAATGACTACCAGAAGGCTCAGAGGTAACATATGCGGCTAAGGGCAGATATTTAGTTAATGCTTATTCATTTGTGCCTTTTGGCCTTTTGGAGGTAGTAGATAAAGAAACTTTGGGTGAGTAAGACATAGATGGGAGGATAGTTTTGTGTGGAGCTTTAGTTGGTGCATCACTTAGAAAGGGTGCTTATTCTAGTCAGAAAAGGAAGTGCAAGAGTGGTCATTTTTCTATAGGAAAAGTTTCAGGGGATTCTTCAAGGTAGAAACTGGTTATTTTCTACCAGTGTGAGACACGTGTTCATACTAGGCCTCAGTGTATGGAGGCTCTTATAACTTGTCATTTTTGTGGGTGATCTATCTATATGAATCATTTCTATGATAAGATGCCCCAAGGTAGTAAGGTGGGATCCACTTTCACCAAGGTATTATAGGTTCAATTTGATGCATCCAATGTTGATGGATCTCATTCCCAGGCCAAGGGGGATTTCCTGGTAGTAAATTTCAGATGAATTTATGCCGAAGAGTGTGGTCCATATTAATCTAAAGAAAATCCAACTACTTTTATAGGTATGTTGTTTATTGTTTCCTCTATGGTGTTATTTTTTTTATACAGGTACTATTCATTCTTTTATATAATCAAATCTTGTTGATGTTTTGGGTTTTTTTTGTGCTCATATCATTTTTTTTTATCTTTCCATGCCTTTGGGAAAGAGGTCTGACCAAGGTTTAAAATTTACCATGTTTCGGGTGGTGATAGGAAGCTTTGAGGTGGTTTGGGACTTCTTAGTGCTTGAACTTGACATCTTTTACTTGATTATTAGAATAGATAGTATTATTATCATAGAGGTCCATATAGACTATTATCATCATCAGGTACATTTCTTATCTACTAATGGGATCACTCATGTTTTTCAGGGTGTGTGGGAGTTTGGATAAGGGTGGGGATGATTATTCCTTATTCTATTCTAATCTCATTCTAATTTTCATAAATATTTCTTGATGTAGTTGACCTGTGCTTTGGCGGTCAGCTACCTGCTATTGTGTGTGTTCCTTGGGGTCTTTTCGTATAATTTTTTTGGTTTTCTACCACATAGAGAGATTGAGTTTACTATTGACCTGTTATGAGGAATGATTCCCATTTCTATTCCATCATATCAAATGGAACCAAAAAAGTTAGTGGAACTTAAGGTCTAGCTTAACGAGCTGGAGGAGAAATGATTTATTCATCTTAGCATGTCACCAAGGGTTTTTCCTATAATCTTTACTAAGAAGTAAGATGGGATACTTAGACTTTGCATCGACGGCTAGAAGTTGAATTGGGTGACCGTTAAGAACAAGTTTCATTTACCCAGAATTTATGAAATCTTTGATTAGTTGAGAGGGGCTCATTGGTTTTCTAAGATTTACCTATATTTAGGGTACCACCGTTCGAGAGTCAAAGAAGATGATATACCCAAAATAGAATTTCGTAGTTGATATGAGAATTTTGAGTTTTTGGTTATGCCATTTGGTCTCACTAGCATTCCTTTAGTATTTATGGCATTGATGAACTGGATATTTCATAAGTTCTTAGAATATTTTTTGTTTTTTTCATAGATGATAACTTATTATACTCCAAAATATATTAGGGGCATAGAGACCATTTGGGTATCATTATTTTAACTTTAATGGAACATCGTATGTATTGTAATATTTTTAATTGTGAGTTTTGGATTTGGGATACAAAGTTTCTGGGGAATTTGATATCTAAAATGGGAATATAAGTGGATCCTAGAAAGGTAGAGTTAGTTATGTCTTGGGAATAGTCCAAAAATATGTTTGAGATGTAGAGCTTATTGGGGTTGGTGAGTTACTATAGATGATTTGTTTGGGACTTATCTAAGCCCACATCTTTAATGACACCTTTATCCCATAAGAGTGTAAATTTTGAATGGAATGATAAGTGTCAGATATATTTTTAGGAGATGAAAATGAGATTTACTTGAACAACAATTTTGATTCTTTTGGAACTAGGTTTGATCTATGATGTTTTTTGTGATGATTCTGGTACATTTTTTTGTTTTGTCTTAAATTAGGGGAAACAAGTTGTGGCTTATGGATCATTCTTGTTACGCCCTCATGAGAAGAACTAACCTACTCATTATATTGAGTTAGAATCTATTATACATGCATCAAAACATGTAATCACTATATATTTGGAGAATTATTTATAGTATATTTAGATTATATGATCTTGAAATATATTTTTACTCAGAGGGATCTGAACTTGCAATAGAGACGCTAGTTTGAGTATATTCAGAACTTCGATTTTGATACTATATATACCCATGGGAAAGGAAATTTAGTAGCCAATGAATTTATTATAAAATTTCCATCACAAGAAGTGAATGAATCAGTTCAGCAGTGGTCACTGATGATTTTATTTACTAAGATAATATTAAGAGTAAATGATATTGGTGGATAGGTGTTCTTGTCTTCGATAAAGGTTGAATAATCTTTTAATGATAAAGTTTGACTTAATCAGATTACATACACCGAGAGACGATTCTTAAGAGGAATCTTAAATGGTGGGGAGACCTAATGCGAGTTGTCTCAATCTCATAGTGTAGCTTTATGCTTCTATAGTAGGTTGGTTCTTCCATTTTCCATGAGTTAGGTGTTTCTAGATAGTGGACATCAGTCATGTTGGTTTGTGAACCTTGGAAATACAAATATATACAATTATTTAAGACATTGATATTAGTGTATAAGGATGAGGCAATCAATGGAGAATTTTGTATCATGGTGCCTTAATTACCAAAGAGTTAATGCAGAACACAAGAGACCTATAGGTTTATTACATATTTTACCCATTCTGGTATGGAAGTGAGATGATATTTCCATGGATTTAATCTTTGGTTTACCACAGACTCATAGTGGGAAGGATGGTATTTCGGTGATTGTTGATAGACTCACTAAATCAGTGCATTTCCTTCCAATAAATGAAATGATGAAAGTGGAATAGCTTTGGGACATGTGTGTCTAAGATATTATCAAGCTTCATGGGGTTCCCTCTATAATTGTTTCTGATAGGAAATCAAGGTTCACATCTAGATTCTGGAATGTTTTTCAGAAGAAAATTTGTTCCAAGTTGAAATTGAGCATGGATTATCATCCAAAGATGGATTTATATAAAGAGAGGGATATTCAGGTTCTTGAGGATATGCTACGGGTGTGTGTTCTTGATTTTGATGGATCTTGGGACAATCATTTTCCTTTGTTTGAGTTTTCCTATATTAATAGTTATCAGTATTTAATAAGGATGGCACCCTTTGATGCTTTTTATGGGAGGAAATGTCAATCTCACTTGTACTAGGTAGACTTGGGAGAGAGGTCCTTGGTTGAGCCAATTGTTTTTCAAGAGATTATAGAGATGGTACAGTTGATCCAGAGGCATTTGATCACAGCACAGATTCATCAAAAATATTATGTGGATCATCATCATCAGCCACTAGAGTTTAAGGTTGGTGATTAGATCTTTCTTATATTTTCACCTCACTTGAGTCATCAATGATTGGGTATGTAGGGTAAGTTGGCACTGAGGTTTATAGGCCCCTTTGAGAACATTGAGCAACTAGGAAGGGTGGCATATTGGTTTCTTTTACCATCTTTCTTGACTTCAATACATGATTTTTTCATGTTTCCCAACTGAGTAGGTATATACCATATCATTCCCATGTGATTAGGTGGTAGGATGTTAATATTGAGGCTAATACCACTTTGGTTGATCAGTTAGTCCAGATTATGGATCACCAAGATATGGTATTGTATGGTAAAATTATCACCCTAGTCTGGGTATTGTGGTAGTGCAAACAGGATTTCCACGAGACGTGGGAGAAGGAGTCGTTGATGAGGCAACAGTGACCTTATCTTTTTATAGATCCAATATCTTGATCTATTTCTGGGGACAAAAAGATTTTATGGTGGGGAGATTGTAATTCCCCATTAAATTTATATTAGGTATTTCTTATTCTTTTCTTTTGGTTTTCTTTTTCTATTGGGTGAGTATTATTGACCTTGAATTTGGAGGATACCTGTAATGGTGAAGTCAGTGATTTTTTGGAATTTTCATCTTTTGATGGGAATTTTCATTATTCATTGGGTAGTTACATAAAATGTAATGGGATTACATGACATGTAATAGCCTTTGGACATATGTTGTAAATTGGATTTCACAACATTAAAACATAACACGCCATGTAAGGATTACACATCATGTAGTATGAAAATTTTGTTTTTAATATAAGGTTACACTCTTTTCAATGTAACTTAAAATGAAAGGGTTTCACGACATGTAAAGGTATTAAATGCCATGTAATTTTCCAAGTTTCATTTTTTTTGGTATCATGTGGATATTTGAGGCTTTATTTTATTTTTCGGGCTTCTCCTCTCTGCCAAAGCTCAAACCCTAGAAAATTTTGTGTGACTTCATTTTTTTTGGATCGATTTGTTCATCTATTGATCATAATTGGGGTCAAAATTCTCTTCTCCTAGTATGAGCTCCTCTTATATTTCTTTGGTTCCACTTGAATCTATGTTTAGGTTGCTGTTTCTTGATTGAATATGGTTTTTATCAATCATCTTTAGATTATTGGTGTTCCTTGATTTTTGAAGGTCATTCTCTTGGATTATAGTCATTGTTATCAAAGGAGGTTAGGTTTTATACATCATTAAGGTAGGAAGATTTGTTCAATTTTTTTAATTTATTTAATTTCTTATTATTCTTATTGATTCCTTGATATTCAAAATTAAATTTCATGTGTTGAAATCAAAAAGGGAATGGGTTCTTGTTTTAAAGGGGTTTTGATTTGAAATGGAATTGGCTTTATTTGAAATGGAAAATGGGTTTTCAAACCCTGAAGAACATTATATTTGATTTTAAATGGTTTTATAAAAAAATGTGAGCTTGGTTTTAAAAATGGAAATTGATAAACATTGCACAACGAGAACCTTGGGTGCATTGAGAAAGAGACACGGGTAGCCTTTGTATATGTGACACCACTATGAGGTAACCTATTGTATGTTTATGGTCTATAGAATGCCTCTATGATATTTGGATACAACCTTATACCTTGTTAGTCTTGTGAGTGTCTAGTACGTATTTTCCCATAGGCTAGAACCCAGCTAGTAGGTGTATGGTTGTTTCCGGTTGTTTAATGCATGATAGTTTATTTCATAGATGTTGGATCACATGTTTATATATATTTGGTATTTTACCTACTCTATTTCTATATTTTGAAAAATGTAATGAAATTTTTTAAAACTAAAGGTTTGTTTTAAAAAGGATATCAAATTTTTTATTTATAGAAATTCTTGTAAAACTATTTTTTTAAACTTGAACATTTACATTCTTGTAATTTGAACTTTTATATATTCTTTGGTGGTATCATACTAGTCTATGTTAGTCACACCCTACTTCTACCTATGGTAATCTATATAGTTTTTTTTGTAGTATGTAGGTAAATATAATAGCACTCTGTAGCATATAGGATTCTCTTTATGTTGCTGTTTTTGTTTGGAGGTAACGGTTGGTCACATGGAGACTAGTTTTTCCATACTTTATAGTTTTTTCCTATTTGGATCAATTGTATCTCCATTTTTTTATCTTTTCACTCTCATTTTAAATCTTTTTATCCTTATATATAAGACTTTTTTCATTTTCTTCATTTTACCCCTCCCCATAATGGGCTGACTTTGGTGACTGGTTTGATTGTCCCAGGTTGGTCTCTTAAAATTTGGTATCAAAGGGTTACTCTTCCTGAAGTGTGTCATACTGCCTAACTGGTTTATGTGTCTTGGGTAGACAGAAGTATTATTGTTGTAATTCTAACAATAGGTGTGGAAAAGGGACCTCATCGTCTCACTCTCATTATTAAATCTAAGTTTCTATGGGTGTTCAGAAATTTTTTTACTAAGTCCAAGATATAGTATTAAAGTTAATTTGAATAAATTTTATAGTATTTTTATTTAAATTAACATATCTACAGATTTTGGTTACTTGGTGGATGTGTGGGGTTATTTTAATAAACTAAGTTAGAAAATTATTTAGATGGACATGTTCCTTTAAAAAGGTGTTTCCATTTTATGATATGCTTCATAACTAATTTAAATTTTTATTGTTTTAAATCATTGTTTTGGATTCTTGTTTTTAGTATGATGGTTTTGGAATTTTCTTATGGATGATTGGTTATTGTCTAGTGTTTAATAGACAATGTCTCCTAGAAGAGATCTTCCAAATAAAAGGAGGAAGATATGAGGTAGGTTCCACTAGTGGATCCTCCGATGGATCCCTATTTGGTTGAAGAATTAATCTATACCATTCAAACTTTAGGGTCAGTGGGCGCAGTGAACCCAGGAGAAGTAGTGGATCATATATTAGAATTTACCAAGAAGCATCCACCAATATTTCGTGGTTAAAAGAGACCATAAGATTCAAAGGAGTGTCTTGAACGGATTTAATGGATATTCAACTTTTTGAAGACTCCTAAGGATTCTCTGGTGGGTTTTGCCACATATATTCTTGAGGGACTAGTAAGAAGATGGTGAGACTCGATAGTGTAAGCTTAGTTTCATGAAGGTGTTGTTTAGGTTTCTTTCAGTAAGATCTTTAATAAGAAGTTTTATCTTAAGATTTTATATGTGGTAAATACCTTAGAGTTTCTAATGTTGGAGAAAGGAGAGAATACCTTTCTGGATTACTCCACTCACTTTTTGGATTTGGTGCATCGGGTATCAGAGCTTGTCACCAATGAATGAATACTTAAAGCCCTGAAGGTTCAATTTGGGGATGAGATCCCATATTCGGTCAATTATTGTTTTTATGTTTTATGAAATTTTTTATGTATAAGATAAATCAGTTTTAGATGAGGGAGATACAGATGGAAGGAAAAGTTTCGGTAGAGCTTCAGTTGGTGCACCAGTTAGCTAGGATGCTTCTTCTAGTCAAAAAAGTAAGTGAAAGAGTGGTCATTTTTCTACAAGACCAGTTTTAAGGGATTCTTCAGGGAAAAAAATGGTTATTTTCTATCATTGTGGAAGGAATGGTTATACTAGGCATGAAGGCTCCTATACCATTTCATCTTTATTTGAGATTTTTCCATCTAAAGCATTTTGTTGATAATATGTCCCAAGGAAGTAAGGTGGGATCCACTTTCACCATAGGATTTCAGGATCAGGTACATGAATACAAGGTGGGTGGGTCTCATTCTTATTCTAATGGGGATTTATAGAAGGCAAAGTCTAGATGTATTTATACAAAACATAGTGTTCCATAGGAATCTAAAGTTTGGCCAAATACTATTAGAGGTACAGTGTTTATTTCATATTCTATGGGGATAGATTTGTTTGATACTAGTGATAATGATTATTTTATATCATCAAAGTTGGTTAATGTATTGGGTTTATGTTTATAGCTTATTTCATTCCTGTTATATCTTTTCATGCCTTTATGAAAGTGGTTTGGATAAGGTTTCAAATGTCCCATGTGTTGGGTGGTGATAGGAAACTATGAGGTGGTTTGGGACTTCTTATCGCTTGATATTGAAATCTTTTAATCGATTACCAGCATGGATTGGATTATTATCATAAAGGACTAGATAAATTATTATCACCATTGGATATTGTTCTTAGCTATCTATGGGGATACTTAGGTTTTCCAGGGTGAGAGGGACTCTAGTTCGAGAAGGGAAGGTCTGGTTGTTTCTTATGAAGGTTTAATATCATTCTAGTTGTTATATGTGTTTCTTGATGCAATTGACCCATTATTGGGTGGTCATCTACCTATTTTTATGTTCATGTTCCCTAAGGTCTTTCCAAATGATTTTTTATGGTTTTCCTCCATAGAGATAGGTCGAGTTTACTATTGAACTATTACCTCGAACGATGTCAATTTCTATGTCATTCTATTGAATGATAACTATAGAGTTAGTGTAACTTAATGTCCAACTTTAGGACCTGGAGGTGAAAGGATTTATTCTTCCTATAATTTCACTGAGGTCTTCTCTTGTACTATTTACTAAGAAGGTAGACAGGATCCTTAGACTTTGTATCGACTATTGGAAGTTGAATCGGGTGACTATTAAGAACAAGTATAATTTACCCAAAATTGATGATCTCTTTGACCAAGTGAGTGGGGCTTGTTAGTTTTCTAAAATTTACCTTTGGTCAGGTACCACCAATTGAGAGTATGATAATAGGATATCACAAAGATATCATTTTAGAGTTTCTATGGGTATTTTGAGTTTTTGGTTATTCTATTCAGTCTCACAAACACTCCTATGGTATTTATGGATTTAATGAAAAGGATCTTTCATCGTTTCCTAGACTATTTTGTTGTTTTGTTCATAGATGATATCTTGGTGTACTCTAAAATAGAGGAGGATCACATAGACCATTTGGTTATAATTCTTTGAACTTTGAAGGAACATCATCTGTATGGTAAGATTTCCAAGTGTGTGTTTTGGATTCGGTAAGTGAAGTTTTTGGGGAATGTGATATCTCATAGGGTCATATTAGTGGATCTTGAAAACGTATATGTAGTTATTTCTTAGAAGTATCCTAAATTTTTGTTTGATATCTAGATCTTATTGTGGTTGGTGGGTTACTATAGAAGTTTTGTTTAGTAATTATCTAATATTTCACGGTCAATGATATATTTAACCCACAAGTGTGTCAAGTTTAAATGTAATGATAGGTGTCGATGATATTTTGAGGAGCTGAAAATGAGGTTGAATTCAGTTCCTGTTTTGATTCTTCCAATACTAGGGTCAGACTATGATGTTTTCTCTGATGCTTTTAGTACAGGTTTGGGTTGTGTCTTAATGCAGGGGAAACAGGTTATGGCTTATGGATCACATCATTTATTCCCTCATGAGAAGAACTAACCTACTCATGATTGTGAGTTAACATCTATTATGCATGCACTCAAAATATGGGGTCATTATCACTTTGGATAATTGTTTTCAGTATATTCATATAAAAATATGATGAAATATATTTTTACTCAGAGAGTTATAAACTTGTGATAGAGATACTGGGTTGAGTATCTTTGGAACTTTTATTTTGATATTTTATATACCCTTGAGAAAGTAAATGTGTTAGCCGACACATTGAGAAAAAAATTACTGACACAAGTAGTGAAGGAATCAGTTGAGTAGTGGTCGATGATGAGTTTGTTCACCGAGATGAACTTGGGAGTAAATAATATTGGTGGATAGGTTTTCTTGGATTTGATGAAGTTTGAATCATATTTTAATGACTGATTTTGACGTGAAAAGATGTTATACATTGATATCTGATGCTTAGGAGAAATCTTAAATGGTGGGGGGACCTCGTGCGAGTTATCTCAGTCTCTTAATGGAGCTTTATACTTCCATAGTAGGTTGTTTGTTATGTTTTCCATGAGGTAGGAGTTGATAGATAGTGTAAATTGTTCATGTTATTCCATGCACCCTAGGGATAAAAAGATGTACCATGATTTGAGATGTCAGTAATAGTGGTTGGTGATGTGGCAGTCAGTGGTGGATTATGTATCCGGGTGCCTCAATTTCGAGAGAGTTAATATGGGACACTAGATATCTGAAGGTTTGTTTCATCCTTTACCCATTCCATTATATAAGTGGGGTGATATTTACATGGATTTAATAATTGGTTTACCACATAATCCAGTTGGGAAGGATGTGATTTGGGTGATTTCTTATATAATCACTAAATCAATGCATTTATTACAAATAAAGGAAATGATGAAAGTGGAACATCTTGGGGCTTGTATTTCTGAGAGATTATAAAGCTTTATGGGGTTAAATTTCCAATTTTTTCTAATAAGGAATCGGGGTCTACATCCATATTATGGAAATATTTTCAGAAGTAAATGGGTCCCCAGTTGAAATTGAGCATGTATTATCATCCAAAAAATGAATGGATAGACATAGAGGGCTATCCAGGTTCTTAAGGATATGCTCTGGGAATTTGTGCATGATTTTGGTGGATCTTGGGAGAATCATTTTCCTTTTATTGATTTTTTCAATAATAATAGTTATTAGTATTATATTTGGAATGTTCCCTTTTAGGATTTGTATGAGAAGCCATGTCGATATCCCTTGTGCTGGGAATAGTTGGTAGAGTGGTCCTTAGTTGGGATGAGTGTTGTTCCAAAGATAGTGTACTTGATCTAGAGGTGTTTTATCAGGTTACAGAGTCATCAAAAATCTTATGCAGGCCATATTAATCTGTTTTTGGAGTTTGAGTTTAGTGATCATGTATTTCTTAGAGTTTCACCCCACTTGGTACATCGTCGGTTGGCTAAGAAGGGTAAGTTGGTACCGAGGTTTGTGGGATCCTTTGAGATCATTGAGTTACTAGGGAGGGTGGCCTAGTTGTTTCATTTACTAACTAGATTGAATTATATACATGACATGTTTCATCTTTCTCAGTTGAGGAGGTATATACCATACCCTTCTCATGTGATTAGGTGGGAGGATGTTCATATTGATCCTAATACCACTTTGGTTGAGCATCCAGTTCAGATTTTGGATCGCTAGGATATGGTATTTCATAGTAAAACAATCCCCCTAGTCTGGGTAATATGGAAGTGTGGATAGGATCTCCATGATATGTGGGAGTGGGAGTCATTAATTAGGTAGCAGTGGTCTTTTATTTTTGTAGACCCAAGATCTTGAGCTCTTTCTGGGGGCATAAATATTTTATGGTGTGGAGATTGTAATGACCTATTACCTTTCTGCTAGATATGTCCTAGTTTTTTATTTTGGTTTCCTTTTTCCATTGGAGGAGTATTTTTTACCTTGAATTGGGAGGATACTTGTAATGGTGAAGTAAGGTATTTTTCGGAATATTTATATTTTCCATTTACTTTTTGATGATCCATGGGAAATTTCATGACTTTTAATTGAATTACACATAGTGTGGTGGCCATTGGATAGATTTTATGAACTTTATTACATAGTGTGAAAATTTTACATGTCGTGTAGAGATTAACTTCCATGTAATGAACAAAATCATGTTTTAAATATAAGGCAACACATTTTTTGGAGTAACTTAAAATGAAAGGGTTTCACAACGTGTAAAGGTATTACACACTGTGTAATTTTCCAAGTTTCAGTTTTTAGGGAATTGTGTGGGTGTTTTAGGATGAGGTTTCATGATTTAATATGTTTTTCTATCAATCTAGTTTATATTTTTGTTGTTCCTTACTTTGTGAAGGTCGTTCTCTTGGATTCATGTCCCTGTTGTTAAAAGAGGTTAGGTTTTATATGTCCTTGAGGTAGGTGGATCTATTAAATTATTCTAATTTCTTGAATTGTTTATTGTTCTTATTGATTCCTTGATATTCAAAATGTAACTGCATGTGTTGAAATTTAAAGGGTAATGGGTTCTTATTTTAAATGGGTTTTTATTTGAAATGGAATTTCCATGATTTCAAATTGAAAATAGATATTTATACCCTGAATCATATTGGCATCACATTGAAATGGTTTTATAAAAAATTGAGAATGGTCTTAAAAACATAAATTGACAAACATTTCATAGTGGGAACCTTGGGTGTGTCAAGAAAGAGCCACAGGTATCCTTAGTGTGCGTGATTCCATTAAGAGGTAACCTCTTGTATGTAGTTGGTATATAGTAGGGATCGATGTTAGTTGGATCCAACCTTATGCCTTATTAGTATTGTGAGTGTCTAGTACGTATTATCCCATAGGTTAGAGCCTGGTTGGTAGGTGCATTGTTGTTTTTGGTTATTTAATACATGATAGTTTATTTCATGGATGTTGGATCACATGTTTATTTATATTCGGTATTTTACCTACTTTCTTTTTGGATTTAGAAACACGTTATGAATTTTTTATAAACACAATGATTGTTTGAAAAAGGCATTCAAATTATTTTATTTATTAAAATGCTTGTAAAACTTTTTTTAAAGATTTTACTTGTGAATTCTTATTATTAGAACTTGTACAGATTCTATGGTGTTATCTTAATGGGATATATTTCTCACACCCTACTTATTCCTATGGGTAGTTGTAGACTTTTTTTTTCAGGATGCAGGTAAGGGGAAGAGCACTATGTAGAATGTAGGATTCTCTTTACATTGTTGTTTTTGTTTGGAGGTGATGGTTGGTCACATAGAAACTAGTTTTGTCATACTTTCTAGTTTTTCCTATTTGGATCAGTTTTATCTCCCTTGTTTATACTTTTCACTCTAGTTGTATGTATTGTTATCATTATATATGAGACTTGTTTTATTATCTTCATTTTACCCCACCTTATAATGGGTTTTCTTTGGTGACTGGTTTGGTTGACCTGGGTTGTTCTATAACATTCATGGATATTGAATAGTGGATGATCCTCTCATATGATTTGATATTTGAATATCTTAAAGGATTTTTAGAAGTTAATGAAAGGATTATCAACCTTTTTCAATGTCGGGTCACTCAAAATTCAAGGATTTGGTTTGATAATCATTAGAGAAGACAAGATGAATTTAAAGAAAATGTTGTTTGTTGATGATTTGAACCAAAATTTACTAAGAGTGTCTCAACAATGTGATGAAGTCAATGAAGTGGTTTTTCAAAATAATGAATGTGTTGTGAATATGTTAAAATATGGATTTATTTTGATGAGAGAACAATGAACATGAGGTACCTTGTTTCTTGTTGGTAAATTTATAGAGAAGAGGATGCCTCGTGAGAATAGAAAGGAAGTTGTTAAGAATCCATTAGAGTTTTTTTTACTCCAAAAAAGGTGGAAAAATAGGTCCACTCAAGAATAAGGTTGAAACAATGATCTTAAAAAGAACATATCCAAGAAAGGGAAAAGATGGAGGTACTTCTATTTTAGGATAGTAATATCAATGTTCTAAAAAATAAGTTGATGTAAGGATCTAAAAGAAAAAATAATATTTGGTATTTAATATTACAGAATTAGAGAAAAAGGTTATTCATCTCAATTTAAAATTAATTAAAGTAGCTACCATGTTCTAGGCAATAATATATACAAAAATAAATCCACGGGTTTTCAAATCCATTCATAGTATATATATTGTAAAAGTATTGAAAAATAAAAGTTAAAACAATTGAAGACCAAATTGTTGTTGGCATATAATATTTCCATTAGAACATGCATGGGTGTCGATATAGATTATTGATATTAAAATAATTTTATAAGCTTAACTGCTATGAATTTATCACATATCCCATGATATGTACAAATAATTGATATTATTGATGCAATATACATAGTAGGTGAATATCAAATAGATCTATGGTAACAGTACCAACTTCCAGTTAGAATTATCTAACATTACTTGGAAAAGTAGAACGTGATGAGTTCTTAGTGTATGGAGAAGTAGCAATACTAAGTGATCAGGGTAATTGAATACTCATCTTCATTTAGATCAATTTGATATTTTTTCATAGTGAGGTTAAGTTAATATGAAAGACAAACTTATTACATTCATTGGTATCCATATCTAAAATATCTAAGAACATTATAGCTTCTGATATAGCTTAAGAGGTGGTTTAACAATATCATATTCAAAATTTTGATTTATACCAATAATAAAAGTTTTATCATTTTATGATAAGATTTCAATATGATATTAAACAAGAGTTCAAGGTTATTAAAAGGGAACAAGAGGAGGATAATTGGTTATATTATTACTTGATGGATTTTCTCATAGAAGTTATATTTGATTAAGCATATTCACTACACATTCATGTGGCTACAACAACCCTAGAAATAGAAACATGGTAGGCCTAGAAATAGTATCCAAACTCATAGGAAGTATATTTAACATGTGATAAGTAACTAGTTATTAGTAATTGGCACTAGTGAAAGTGATTTTATATTGGTGTTGGTTCCCTTGAACCAACTAATTATTAATTTAGATTTCCTATTTTTATATATTTGAATATTAATAAATACCATGTAACATATTAATTATTCTTATTTATAATATTAATGTGATAATTCCCTAGAATATATGTTGTATTGAAAAGATCATGTTCATTTACCTACTATGATGAGAACCATGATATGCAATGAAAATATTCTTAAAATTTTCTCTATGATATGATAGAATTCTATGATGGGGAACATATTATATTTACTTTTAGGTGATAATACTCATAAGTATATGATATTTCATCTCATTAAGTTCACACTTAGTAATCTTCAAGAAGGTAGATTAAGATAATAGGCCCACCAATAGAAATTCTATATGTTTTTGTTCCATTAGATATTATTATATATGAGCATGTGTAATGATTCCTATAATTTAAAATTATTATTAATGAATGGCATGACTTCTATACATGTATGTAATTACCAAAACCATAATATTACATGTTCATGGGAAGTAGGATGCATTGGGTGCATTGTGAATGATATGTTATTAATGAATAAGTCGAGGAAGGATTTTTATATTCCACCTTTATTATAGAAACCCAGGATTTTTATACGTAAATATCACACATTTTTAGATTAATATTCAATAAAGTTCATAAGTATGTGCCTGATGACCATAATATTTTAGTGTCTTTAGAGACTATAAATAAAATCTTCATATTTCTTGAAATATATTCAACATATCCACAAAGATATTCTCACATAGTAATCCTCTTAGGCAAACCCTACCTAACCCTTTATTCATAACCTGGGTAAGTAAACATAAGAAAAGGAAAGCTTAGATACTCAGTAATTGTAAACATAAGAGATATGGATCTCTGATCATATGAAAATATAAGATAATCATAAGGTATGTTATCATGAAAATAACTTATGAATTTCATACACAACCTATCATAGATCATAAACATGATTCATGGCATAAAACTTTATCATTTTAGAAAACGTGGGCCATAAGAGTGAGAAATCAACATAAATAAATCATGAACCATAAACTCGTGTTATAAAAGTGTGGAACCATCATAAATATAGAAAACCATTTAATATGTCAAGGTTAACTTCAAAGACCATCAATATATTGGATCAAGATATATCACTTGTTTCCCATTGTGGATCAAGATGCACATGTTTCCCATAGAAAATCAGGATACACCTATTTCCCATAGTGGATCAGGATGCACCTATTTCCCATAGTTGATCAATCCCATTAACTTGTTTCCCATTATTATCTCATGAGATATAAATATTTACCCAATACATTGGTGAGAGATATAATTCCCACCTATCTCATAATAAAAACCATACTTATATGTGAAATAACATCATAAAACATTCATTATATTATCACATCATAACCTATGTACAAAAAATGGTTTTATAAACATTTCATCAATTCACCATATCATAACCCATGAAAAATAAATGGGTTTCATAAAAATTTCATCAACATAAATATTAACCATCCAGATAAATAATAAGGATGTTATCATTTAATATTATCCCCAGTAAATCATAATTAACCTCA
Source organism: Viscum album (assembly GCA_963277665.1). Classification (NCBI taxonomy): domain Eukaryota; kingdom Viridiplantae; phylum Streptophyta; class Magnoliopsida; order Santalales; family Viscaceae; genus Viscum; species Viscum album. Next base: position 1,400,700,171 of record OY728148.1, on the reverse strand, counting down.
AAGGATGTCATCTTAAATGGAAAATTATTTTTGAAAGATCACTTGGAACAATTTTGGAGGAATATTTCCTTTCCACTTTGAAAAACACTTTTTAAAATATAAAAAAATTTCAAAATTATTTTCTATAAAAATAAAAATGGAAAATTATTAAAGAATCTTTAAAAATAATTTAAAACATTTCTTGAGGAAAATATCCATTCTATTCTAAAAAATATTTTTTAAAATAAAAATTCATAAAACCTTTTTGAAAACTTTTCTTTGAAAATAAACATTGAAACTTATCAAAGAATCCTTAAAAAACATTTAAAATATTTCTTGAGGAAAATATACTTTCTATTTTTATAATAAATTTTTAAAACTAAAAATTCATAAAACGTTTTTTAAATCCTTTTATTTGAAAATAAACTATAAAAATTATAAAATAATCTGTAAAAACTCATTTAAAACATTTTTTGTGGAAAATATCCTTCTCTCTTTGAAAAAAACTTTTTAAAACATTATTTGTTTAAAATAATTTGATTTGAAAATAAACTTGAAAAAATATAAAGTAAAACTAAAATTAAATAATTTTCATGATGGTGGGAAATTTTTTTCATGCCATACACATTAAAACAAAGATTCCTTTCACATTTTTGATAAAAGGAAAATAGGCATTATATGGAAAACAACATGAAGATTCCTTTTTAAAAAATGTGTGAAAAGTAAAACAGGGATAAATTTTCTTTAATAAATCATTTTAAGAATTCTAAAAACACTTTTGGAAACATTTTTAGAAAAAATGGTTTTGGAAAAAATGGTTTTCTACTGAAAAGAGAAATAAAGACAATTTTTCTTAAAAACATTCTTTTGAACTCCTACATACATAAATAGAGGAAAATGAAGGGAAAATGTATTTTAAATAAATAATTATAGTATGATAAAATAAATGTGTTTCTTTAGAGATATATCATATTATTTCATTATTTGAAGTATAATCATGAGCAATCTCGATAAACACTGAGATTGTAAAATAAAACCCTTACAACTTTAGTAACATTGAATCATAATCCCAATGAAAGAATAAAATTAAATGAAACTTATAATATTATGAGAATAAATTAATTCATGATATTATATGTAAAATATGATTTATATACACCTCATAAAATAAGATTGGTTAATAACATAAAATATGTCTCAAAGCAAGAAAATTGAGACAAAGATCTCTAACCATTTTGGTATCATTTGAACTGTAAACCCCATGAAAGAGAGATCCCAGAATGGATATGTAAATCACAATAATTTTTATGAGAAGCATAAAAAAGTAAATTCATGGATATTATATTGACCACATAAAAGAAATAGGTGTTGAATATGTTATGTGTCCCAGATAAGTAAAAAGTGAGATGGAAATCCCTTACCATAAGTATAAACTTCCTATATGAACATTTAAAACTCCTATATAATAAATATAAGTTTTTTATGAATATATTATATAACCATAATATTATATATCAAACCATATATTATTTAATTATGACCTTTAATTACCCATTTATTAACAATTCCATGTAAATTTAGTAATGAAAAATGGGCCCATGGGTTTCACAGATATGGGGTAGATGTGAGGTGGGGTGGGACTAATAATTTTGACTGTTAAGAGAATGGGCCAATATGGGTAGATATTTTGTGGGTGTGGGACAAATTCGGTTGATCCCATGTGGTTTCGGGCTTTCCCAATAGCTTGATTTAAAAAAATATTATTTTTACAATATATGCTTCTTTAACGTTTTAGTTTTTTCATAAAAAATCATGATTAAACCATGATATATGATTTCACATCATAATTGTCATAATAACTCACACTAATTCACATGTGAATTTTAAATAGGTATATATTTATTATTTTAATATGATATTTTAATAATTCTATAGTAATTATTAACCATATTTGTATGGTGCGTCATCCCGCCACTCAAGAAATGAAACTCATCTCTCTTTCACATGGTTTCAATTATAAAAGAGTTATTATAATCATACTATTTTTTTACTAATTTATTATTATTATTATTATTTTAATTTATTTTTCAATTAAGAAAAAATGAAAGGACCTCATGAGAACCCTAATTTCCTTCTTTAAAACAGGTCTCTACCTAGAGAGTCGTCATTCATTCACTAGTCAAACCATTCACATCACCACAAAACCAACTGTTGGGTATCAATATGAGTTATATTAATATTTGGATCAAAATAATATGTTCTTTATAGATCTATTACAATAGAGGGTGAATTTTATTTTTAAAAACTTTATTTTAAAATAGTTTAATCTAAAAAAATTCACAAACCACTTTAAGTAAAAAAGATCATATTTGGACTTGGCCCTCAATCTGATTACCTATATATCCTAATCAAGAATGATTTCAATATATCATACTTGGAGAATTATAACCATAAATAATATGATTAGATCATAAATAGAATATATATGATTATGTTATAGTTAAATAATCATAATCACATAATATTCAATTACAATAAAGTAAACAGGTCAAATTCATAGAAGATCTGATTAACAATTAAATATTTATCGTATTCAGATACATTATGATAAAAAAATTACAAATAAGAACAATAGGATAAAATACTTGTAAGAAACAAGTAATTCAATAGAAACAATATAATAATTACTTATAGATATTTAAAAGAATTGATCTCTTTTAAACTTAAGAGTATGGTAGCCAAAAACCTTGGCTAAAGGTATCCCTTTTTGTATACTTACAAGAAAGTCTGTCTTTACTTGATAAGGAAATCCCTCGATATAATGATCGGATTTGATCTTCTACCTATCATCTACAGCCCTCGATCTAATGGATTGACTCTATCTTGTTATCCCCACAACCCCTCAATCATAATCATATATTGTACATACGATTACAACACAAAGGTGTTCTTAAGGGGACAACTTTACAAGGTTCCCTTAAGAAGAAAAAACTCTAAAACAATTATAAAGTCTATGAACAAGTCAATCACACTTTGTAATATTCATATCTCTAACATGAATGAAATTTATTAGCATTGTAGAAAATAAAATTTGGTCCAAACTCTTTAAATGAATGGGTATTTATAAGTAAATCCCCAATGGTCATATTTCCTTCCCCACTATCATATTTCTATGAGTTTGTAACAATTACTTGGACGCCAATCACTTTAATGGATCTTGTGTAACTGATTTTCTAGCATCATATTGAATTAAACCATTACAGTTTAAAAAGGTTTCACTTACATTAGAAATCAATTTTCTATATTCATAATTTAAACATGTTTAGTCTGGTGTACTTCCTTATGGATTTCATTATGATAATCTCCATGAGTGTGAATTCGATGTTTACTGATTATGACATCAGTCCGATTATAAAGACTTATTTATTATAAAGAAAAGATAGAAAGTATTAAATATGGTCTGATAAAGATGAATTCAAAATTTATCAGCTTTATAATCATTATGATAATTTTAATGAATAAAGTTAGTTTATATTAATAAATAATTTAGAACTATTTCTAAGTGTAGTAAAAGTTTATTTTTTCTAAACAACATTCTAAAAACACTTTGGACATAAAAATTTAGTAATAAAATATTTATGAAAGTGTTTTGGATTTCCAAAAAAAATAATATAAAAGTTAGAAGTAAAAATTTTGAATCAATAATATCCCCCTTTTTGGAAAGCACAAACCACAAAGCTTAAATAGAAAATAAATTTTAAAACTTAGAGTCCATTAACTTTTAAGTAATTCATATTCAGAATTAAACAATAATTCTTAACTCATTGTGAGTTTTATAACTAATGTGAATATTATGATGAATATGAATAACTCCCCCTAAGGATCTTATTCTCTTCCTTAATGGAATTTATCCCCCTTTGTAAAATAATAAGAAAATTTCTCCCCAAAATACAATTATTTCTTCCCCTTTGTAATTTTCAAAAAGAAAAAGGAAAAGTATTTGTTTTTCTGAAAAGGGTTAGAGAAACAAATATATGAAACAAAATAATGAAGTACCTGATCATACACAAAATAATGAAATAACATTCAACAAATCAAAATTGGAAAACATTCAAACAATTCATAATGAGATGAAGAATTCTTTCATTTATAAAAAAAATTAAAAAAGATAAATACAATAAGAGTTCAAAGGGAAAAAGATGTTAATCTTTGTTCATTAAATATTTGAGAATGGTCTTCATCTTCTTTAACTCTTTCTTATCTTCCTCAACCTTTGCTAGTAATTCTTCTTGAGACTTATTTTTCTCTTCTGGGATCTGAATTATATCCTCCAAAACATCATTATGATTCTTCAAATCAATGATTACATATTTGTAAAACTTGAGTCTTAATATCTATGAGTTCATATATTTCATCTTCCCTTGTAACTCTTTCAATACTTGAATCAGATTGACAAAATTATCTTTGAATTATTCCACAAAGTTAACCTTTTCTAACACAACTTTGGATAAATTTTTGAAGGATTCAGATGATTCATTCAAAATATTTTTCATATCTTCAATAACATATTCATAAATATTGACATCAATATCTATATTGTGAGACCATTTCACCACTTTATTCAATCCCTTCTTATGATATTGATAACTTTTTTAAAGGAATTTTAGATCATCCTTATTCTAAATTAGTCTATCTGTCAAAACTTTGATAGATTCCAATTTTGGAATTTTATTTTTAGGAATCAAATCAACTCTACCTTATAATCTTGGAAAGTAAGTAATTTTTCCTTCAAGTATTTATAAATCTAAAATTATATAATCAACTCCTTTCATTATAATTATATTTATAAATCAGATACCTCAATGTTAGGAAGTTGAGGATGAGTGGTTTTTATTTCAACTTGTTTCCCCTATCCTTTTTTATCTTTCTTTGAAATCGATTTGACAATTGTATCTCTAAAATTTTTTACCTCATAAATTTCAATAATTTCATCATCAACATTTTTATCTATATTACCTTTTATTTTTGAGTTCTGATTTTTCATCCTTATTAGATGATGATTCATCTTCTTTCTATGATGACGATTTTTTCTTCTCTGAACTTTTGGTTATTTATTATTGATCAATTATGTAAGGTAAATCCAATTATGAAGTATGTGATGTTATTAAAAAAAATTATCAGATTCATCATCTTCATATTATTCTTTATCTTAATTCTCTTCTTCATCTTTATATTTATTATAATTTTCATCTTCTTCTTCAAAATTCTTCACCATCATCAGATACATTTTATTTAACAATTTCTTATTCATATTCACTTATTTCTTGAATACCTTCACTAGATTTAGATATTCATAAACACCTACAAAACCTTATTCCTTTGATTTAATAAATACTTCTTAATGATGATAATTTTATATTGAATTGTATTTATTATCTGATGTTGATTCATCAATAACTTTATCCTTTCCCTTGTTTGCATCAGAGGGAAGTTCAGTATTATCACAGTGTTTTCTTGAAAGGATTATCTAACATCTAGTTTTATTTAATTGTTCTGGGATGGAGGAACATTTGGAGAAACATTTCCTAAATCCATTTCAACTCCTTTCATTAATCTGTCATGTAAAATACCTTCAGTTAACTTATTCTTTTTCTTCTTTTTATTTTTTTCCTCTTCAAAAACATTAGCTACATGAATTCTCATTGCTTTATCTTCAACTGGGTTAAGTCCAATTTGAGGATCTCCTTTTTTCCTCTCTATCTTATTTTTAAGAACCCAGATCTTCTTTTCAAGTATGTTTTCCTTTTCTAGTCATTTTTTAGGAAAAGAAGTTTTTTTGGAAATTTTCAAATTACACGTCATGTACTTTATGAGTACACGCCATGTAATTTATGATTACACACCATGTACTCGGTTACCACAGGTAGTAGTGTGCTGGATGTGTAGCGGCCATGCACATGACCATGTGGGGGTGACCTGGAGGCCGCCTAAAGTAGAGTACGGAAACGGAAAGTACATGTCGTGTACTTCAAAAGTACATGTCGTGTACATTTTTCATTAAACGCACTGGGTTGCGTCTAATATCCAGAAATATATCCTTCTAGGTCTCATTCGACCAACAGCTCCGTACGGCCGTGGATCTTTGAGGAACCCCCAAGTGAGTGTCTGTCCTCCGAATTGAACATCGTTGGTTGTGTTGGAATCACATCGGTGAGTTCTCTCTTCTCCCAGAGCATCATATTCTGTTTTCTCCTCTTTCATGAGTTATCTTTGGTTGAAACTTTTATACGTTTTCATAGATCTATGGAATTATAAGGAAATTCAAGCCTCAAGGTTCAAGTATTTTGATCTCCCAACACCAAGGTAGGTGGTTTGCGCCTTTCTGTTTAATGTCTTTGAGTTTATGTGCAAATTTTCCCAATACCCATAAACAGGGTATTGCGTGTTTACCATTTTAGCCCTATTTCTTGTCTGTTATTCTTTTATGATTGAGTAGGTGATATTTTATTGTTAATAGGGGGAATTTTTGTGCTTTGGATGTATTTCTCAAGCATGTTTTTCCTGTTTTGACCATTGGGTTTAGTTTGCCTATTAGGCTGCTGTTTACTTTCCCATGCCTAGTATTATAGGATGGTGTGACTATTGTTCTATTATGCTGTTATGTTTTAGAATGCTAGCCAAGTATTTATGAGTTTTACCTTGGCTGATACACACTGATACACTTTCTTGACTTACACAGGGACGTGAGAACCTGGTGTATAGACCATAGGAACAATGGACGTTGATGGATTCTCCAGAGTGTCTGTTTTACTTATGATGCAAGACCACAGGGGTAATTGACATTGAGTTCTTTCTCAGAGTGTTTTTAGTTCCTTGACGTGATCCACAGAGGTAATGTTATGTAATTTCTTCCCTAGAGTGCCTTTAGATACCAATATGAAATTATAGGAGGAATTGACAGAGAGTGCCTCCTCAGAGAGTCTATGCTTAAGCTGAACCATAGGGGTTAGACTGAGTGTACTGCCAAGAGGGTTGCTTGTACTTGTTAGGTTGGACCATAGGGGATAGGGTGTGGGAACCTCCCAGAGGGTTACCTATTTGTGTTTATCTTATTGGTTAGTTGTTTCTTGATATTGAAATGGTGGATTGTTTACTGTTGACTACTTTCTTATTTACTGTTTCCTGTACATTTACCTGCCATATACTCATTGACTGTTAGGCACAAATCTCATGGTGGTTTCCTACTAGGATTTAGTCCCACACCCTACTTGGGCCACGCTTTTGGGACCAAACAGATTATATTTTTGTAGGTATAGACAAGGGCAAGCGCCCTTCTACTTCAGGTACTTGACATGTTGTGGAGTTGGAGAACACGGGACCAAGATTAGGCTTGAGATTCTATGAAGTTGTTTACTATTTTTCTTTTGTACTTTTTTTAGTACTGTATTTCATCATTTTTCTTTGTTTCACTATTTTTCGTGACATATGTATCATGCATCATTTTATATATGTTCTCCAGTTTATTCTATCAGTCTTCTACTATTTATTTTTGTATGATATTATTACTACTTCCGTTATTGTATGTATTTGTTTTCTTTCGCTGTGTACTCTACCAATGAGGGCATAGTTCTCCCACTATCAAAACCAAGTCCCTCACTGCTAGTAGGCAGCCTCTGGCATTCGGGGAAATGCGCTTGAGGCTATGTGACCAACGGGGTACAGGGCGCCTCTAGGTGGCTTCTGGAACCGGGATGTTACAAAGTGGTATTAGAGGAATTCTTTTGTTCTTGACTTACTATTTGGAGCATATATCCATGGATAGGATAGAATAGGTATTTTGAAATAAGATGTGCCTAGGAGTAGCTAACTCGTGTATAGGGAAAATCCAATCTACCCCATTTATTGCAATTTTTCTAGTTTTACAATTTTACAGTTGATTTAATTTCACCATTGGGTGATTCATGTGTTTGTGTTGTTACTATTGATGTTATTGCGGTTCTATTTCTGTCGCAACCCAATGAGATGAGGGCATGTCATCTCATTCATAATATAGGAACTTTCTAGAAATCACATATCATACATTCTTTCCATGCCATTTAGGGTGCATTAGCAATTTCATGTTGTTGTGATAGATGTTGTGTAGAATATGTATGATGTTGTAATAGATGCCTTAATAAATTACTTGTGATTTGATAGGGTATTTTTTGTGTAAGGTTTTGTTTAACAGAATCCCAAACTTTGATTCTTGAGGTGTTATGTGCCCTCATAGAGCAGAATTTGGTGGATCATTTCCTTGTTTTCCTTGTTATAACATGTATAAGATGACAAGATTTGATTCGCGGGGAGTATGGGCCCTCATGGATCATAATTTGGAACCTTCAATGTTTGTTTCGGTGTTTTTTAGGGTTCCGGAGTAGTTTTTTAAACTTACTTTCCAGAAAAATCTAGAATACACGCCGTGTAGTTTTGACTACATGCCTTGTGTTCTTCTGTTCGGGAAGAAAATATTTTTCATAGGTACACACCGTGTACTTTATGTACATGTCGTGTAGTCTCTAACCGTGTCATAGGTCGTGTGGAAAGAGACACGAGATAGGGAAATTCTTATGGGAACACACCATGTACCGGTTGTTCACGCCCTGTGGTGTTGACCCTATGTCTGCCCGTGTGACTAACGACACGGACACTGACGGATAAATCTTCGGTTATACACACCATTTCAGGTTTGAACACATTGTGTAGTGTGATCCTAGGAACCCAACTGTATAGCTAACAACAAGGGTCAGTGCATTCTCTTCTTACACATGTCGTGTCCACCTGGAACACGCCGTGTAGTGTGAGCCGTGTACCCGGTCGTGTCACTAATGACATGGGTCGGTGAAGCTCATCTAGTACACGTTGTGTTTTCCTTGAACATGCTGTGTATTCTTGTCTTATGAGAGTCGTGTGTCTTAACCATGTAGAAGGAATCGGGCAGGGGAAGAGGATTCAAGTACACGCTGTGTGTTAAGACAAGTGTGGGGTGTGATACATGACCTAGGTTGGAAAAAGTACAGGCCCATTTGAATGACTTAAGGGAACACGCCGTGTAGGGTTTATACAAGCAGTGTAGTAATGTTTTGTAAAACCTGAATGTTTTCTTTCTCTTTTTACCTTATTACACTTCTATGTTTCAGTCCCTATTAATCATAATCTAAGGTGTGTGTTTGACCTTGCAGAGTCATGCCACTAAGACGTCTTCCAGTTATCCACTAGTTACAGGGAAGTAATCAGACGCCTGATACGGCTAATCAGGGACTTCCCGCAGATCCTCCTGATGTGAAAGTCTGGGCACCAGTAGTTATACTTGATACCGGTGCTGATGCACAGTTCAGGGAAGGCTTCATGAGGATGATGCAGGTTTTCCAGGGAGCACCGCCTCCTAGACCATTGATGGCAGATTTGACACGGGTTTTGCGGCAACAACATCCTCTCACCTTCTCAGGGGATGGAGGACCCCAGGATGTAAAGTCATGGATAGAATCAATGCTTACGATCTTCGAGAATCTAGAGACTCCCCCAGAGAGGAGGGTCAATCTCGCTACCTATATGCTTCAGGGCTCTACCAAGAGGTGGTGGGATGTGATCTCATAGGTAGAACACCCACAGGTTATGCCATGGGATGAGTTTTAGCATATCTTCTATGATTACTTCTATCCAGAGACCCTGAGGGCCGATTGAACCTAGGATTTTATGAGTCTGTATCAGGGTACTCTTTCTTTTATGTAGTATTCCTCATGCTTTACCGAGCTTCATCACTTCATGCCTATTCCAAGAGTTGATCAGTTATTCCTAACAAGGAAGTTCGAGGATGGTATGAGGCACGAAATCCATTCATAGGTGAACATATTCATGTTGACTTCCATCACTTCTATACTAAACTAGGCGCTGATCACAGAGCACAATCTGAGGGATTCTGGAGTTGTGAGCCAGGGAAGCTTGGCATCTGGAGTTAGCATCCCTCTTAATGACAGTAGGAAGCGCCGTAGGGAGTCTTCGCGCAGTGATCCAAGGAGGTGAGACACATCTTCAGGTATCCAGGTGGTGTGGTAACAATGCAGAAAGAGTGGGCAAACAAGGCCACGTTGCCTGAAAGACCCAGTGGAGTGCTGATCATGTTGCAAGATGGGTCACATTCAGTGATTCTGTCATATTTTCTCACCAGAAGCTGGTGATATGTGTTCTTCTATGATTACATGTTCGGGAGTAGCACCACCAGTTTCTCACCAGTCTGGGAACTGGAGTTCTTCTAGACATTCAGGGTGAGGTGGAGGTTGTGGCTGTGGTGGTCAGTCACCGGTCTTTCAGCAACAGCAAAGTGGATCAGTTCAGAGTGGTCAGGTAGGGTCACAGGGCCATGGACCAGGCCCGACCTTTGCAATGGAGCAGACCCAGTAGAAGTAGGATCCTGGACCTTCTACAATTCGAGGTATGATCCTCATTGCCTTATTTTTATCTTCATCTCTTTTCGATACAGGGGCTTCCCACAGCTTTATATCTATTGCTGTTGTGGAGATCCTTGGGCTCTGAATCTTTTCTTCTATCGATATTTTGACACTAGACACTCCATTGGGGACTAGAACGGCTAGTGTATGTTAGTTCAAGGAGTGCCCTCTAGAGTTTGGTGGGTGTCACTTCTTATGGGATCTCTATGTCCAAAAGATGACAGACTATGATGTCATTCTCGGAATGGATTGGCTAGTTCCTTTCCAGGCAGTTGTCGACTGTTATTACCACAGGGTGAGTTTCATATCACCAGAGGGTGGATATTTTCTTAATAAGGTCGAGTGGGATATCCAGGTGAGCAGAGTGGGTCTAGATCATCATGGGTTAGGAGGAGTTACAACCTATATTTCTAGTTTATATCTGGATGATCAGGGGACTTTACAGTTAGACTTTCCTCCAGTAGTGTATTGTTTCAGGGACGTCTTTCCAAAGGACTTTTCAGTTTTTCCTCCAGAGCACGAGGTAGACTTCTCAATTGAGCTTGTTCCAGGAGCAGTACTTGTGTACATTCCTCATTATAGGATGGCTAACTTAGAGTTGCAGGATCTCAAGAATTAGTTAGAGGAGTTGCAGGAAAAGGGTTTCATTCGACCCAGTACTTCTCATTGGGGTTCTCTTGTCCTGTTTGCAAAGAAGGTAGATGACACCCTCGGTATTTGTGTGGATTATCAGAATTTTAACCAATTGACGGTCAAGAACTGATATCCTTTACCAAGGATTGATGATCTATTTGATCAGATTCTAGGAGCCTGGGTGTTCTTTAAGATTTACTTGAGGTCTGGTTTCCATTAGTTGCACGTTAGACCATCTGATATACCTCTCACAGCCTTCTGGAGAAGGTATGGTCTATAGGAGTATATGGTTATGTTGTTCGGTCTCACGAATGCACCTACAGTGTTCATAGAACTAATGAACCGAGTGTTCCATTTGTACTTGTATTCTTTCGTGGTTGTCTTCGTGGACGATATCTTGGTGTACTCTCACACTTGAAACGACCATGCTACTCATCTTGATATCATTATGAGTACACTGAGAGATCATCAATTATATGATAATCTCTCAAAATTCCTTTTTTGGATAGATCATATTCACTTCTTGGGTTATGTTATCTCAAAGACAGGAGTGTCAGTAGACCCAGATAAAGTGAGAGCAGTAGTTTCCTAGGAGCAGCCGAAGAATTTCTTTGATGTGAAGAGTTTTCTAGGGCTGGATGGATACTACAGACATTTCATTCAGGACTTTTCATGCTTAGCATCACCACTGATAGGTCTGACTAAGAAGGGTGTGAAGTTTTTATGGTCAAATTCTTGTAATTCAGCCTTTCAGAATCTGAAAGGGAGGTTGAATTCAGCACTGATACTAGTGTTACTAAATCCGGGAAAGAGCTACATTGTGTATTGTGATGCTTCAGGTATCGGGATGGGAGTTGTGCTTATGTAGGGAGAATGAGTCGTTGTGTACAGGTCTCAGCAGTTGCGGCCACATGAGAGGAATTACCTGATGCACAGTCTCAAATTAACTATTGTTTTTCATGCCTTACACTATTGGAGACATTACCTTTTGGGAGAGCATTTTGTGGTTTTCACCGACCACAAGAGTCTCAAGTACATCTTCACTCAGCATGATCTTAATTTGAGACAACAAAGGTGGGTTGAGTACCTTCAGTCTTTTGACTTTGAGCTTGCCTATATTCCTAGGAAAGGCAACGCAGTGGCTGATGCGTTGAGAAGGAGGATTCAGATATAGGTAGTTCAGGATTCCATCAATGAGTGGAAGCGTATGGCTATGTTCTCTGAGATGCATTTGGAGGTCTAAGATAGACAGGGGTACACATTTCTTTCTTCTATAGCTATTACCTCTACTCTTCTTGATCAAGTGAAAATGAGGTAGTTATCAGATTCATAAGGCCTAGTCATATGGGAGAGCATGTCAGGAGAGGATCCTATTGTAGGATATAAGATAGGCGAGGATGAGATCTTGCATTTCAAGGGGTGTGTATGGGTGCCAATAGAAATACGTGAGGAGCTGATGCGGGACTTTCATTCCTTAGTTTGGGAAGTTCATCCTGGTGTCACCAAGATGTATCGTGATCTACACCATCAGTATTGGAGGCCAGGTATGAAGAGAGATGGTGCAGGTTTTGTCATGAAGTGTTCCACCTGTCAGCAGGTGAAGGTAGAGCATCAGTGACCAGTAGGGCTTTTGCAGCAGTTACCCATTCTTGAGTGGAAGTGGAATGATGTCACAATGGATTTTTTAATAGGTTTGTCGAGGTCACCTTAAGGGAATTATGTAGTATGGGTTATCATTGATAGGCTTATGAAGGTTTCTCACTTCTTGTCGATCAAGGAGACCTTTAGTGTCGATGAGCTAGGAAGGTTGTACATCCATGAGATTGTGCACTTACATGGAGTTCCACACTCCATTGTTTCAGACAGATATGCATGTTTTACTTCTCGGGTCTGGCAGGGGAAATAGAAAGCTTTGGGTACATAGGTGCTTTTGAGTACATCTTACCACCCCTAGACTGATGTCCAGTCCGATCATATAATTCATGTGCTTGAGGACATGCTACGAGCATGCTTCCTGGATTTTAGAGGTTCTTAGGAGAAGAAAATACTTCTTGTGGAGTTTTACTACAACAATATTTTTCAAGAAACTATTCAGATGGCACCTTATGAGGCTTTGTACGGTAGGCCATGCCAATCACCCTTATGTGGGATAGAGGCAGGAGAGGAATCTTTGTTGGGACCTTGTCTTGTTGAGGAGACCACAGAACAGATAGAGTTGATTCAGAAGAGGATGGATACTACGCAGCCTCGATTGAAGTCTTATGGTGATCAGCAGAGACAACATCTGGAGTTTGAGGTCGGGGATCAGGTTTTCCTGCATGTCACATCGAGGTTGGGACATAAGAGGATTGGGATACAGGGAAATCTTTCACCGAGGTATGTCGGGCCGTTTGAGGTGTTGGAGAGAGTTGGGCTGGTTGCCTATCAGTTGTAGTTACCTCAGAGGTACCGAGCTATGCACGAGTTCTTCCATATTTCTCAGCTTTGATGTTACTTTTCAGACTCGTCTCATTTTTTCCATCATGAGGAGGTAGATTTGGAATTGTACGCATATTTTGAGGAGAATCATATCCGGATTTTTTATCGCAGTACAAAGGTTCTCCATGGTTGGTCTGTTCCTCTGGTACAAGTGCTATGGAAGCATGGGAAAGTACAGGTTGAGACTTGGGAGAGGGAGCCTGATGTATGAGCACAGTTTCCAGAGTTGTTCGGGGTTTCTTCTTATACGCCACCTTTCTAGGGAAATTTAGGGATGAATTTATTTAAGGGAGGAAGTTTGTAAGAACCCGGATCTTCTTTTCAACTATATTTTCCTTTTCTGGTCGTTTTTTAGGAAAAGTGGTTTTTCTGGAAAATTTTTAAGTACACACCATGTACTTTATGAGAACACGCCGTGTAGTGGCCATACACACGGCCATGTGGGGGTGACTTGGAGTCCGCCTAAAGCAGAGTACGGAAATGGAGAGTACACACTGTGTACTTTCATTTTTTTTCATTAAACGCACTGGGGTCGTGTCTAATCGCCAGAAAGCTCTCCTTCTAGGTCTCATTCGACTGAGAGATCCATACAGTCATGGATCTTCAACGAACCCCTGAGTGAGTGTATGTCCTCTGAATTAAACACCATCGATTGTGTTAGGATCACATCGGTGAGTTCTCTCTTCTCCTATTGAATCATCTTATGTTTTCTCCTCATCTGTGAGTTATCGTCGGTTGAAGATTTTATACATTTTCATAGATATATGGTGTTCTAAGGAGATTCAAGCCTTGAGGTTCAGGTATTTTGATCTCCCAATGCCAAGGTAGGTGGTTTGTGCCTTTCTATTGAAAGTCTTTGAGTTTATGTGCAACCAATACCCATGAATGGGGTATTGCGCCTTTATAGTTTTGGACCATTTGTTTGTCTGCTATGATTGTATGCTTGAGTAGAGGATATTTGATTGTTAATAGGGTGAATTGTTGTTCTTTGGATGTGTTTTCCATGCATGTTTTTCCTGTTTTGACCATTGGATCTATTTTTCCTGTTATGTTGTTGTTTACTTTACCATGCCTAGTATTGTAGGATGGTGTGATTGTTGTTTTGTTATGCTGTTTGTTGTAGAATGCTAGATAAGTAGTTCTGAGTTTTACCTTAACTGATACACATTTCTACACTTTCTTGACTTACATAGGTCTGTGAGAACCTGGTGTATAGACCATAGGTAGAATAGACGTTGAGGGCTTCTCCAGAGTGTCTGTTTTACATACGATACGGGACCGCAGGGGGAATTGACATTGAGTGATTCCTCAGAGTGTTTGTAGTTCTTCGACATGGGCCATAAAGGGAATGTGATGTATGTTCTTCACTAGAGTTCCTTTACATTTCGATATGAGACTATAGGAGGAATTGACGGCGAGTGCTTCCTTAGAGATTCTATCCTTAATCTAAACCAGAGGGGTTAAACTGAGTGTTCTGCCTAGAGGGTTGCTTGTACTTGTTAGGTAGGACCAGAGGGGACAGGCTATGGGCACCACCCAGAGGGTTACCTATTTGTGTTTATCTTATTGGTTAGTTGTTTCTTGATATTGAAAATGTGGATTGTTTATTGTTGAGTAATTTCTTATTTACTGTTTCTTGTACTTTTAACTGCCATATACTCATTGACTGTTAGGCACAAATCTCATGGTGGTTTCCTACTGGGATTTAGTCTCACACCCTGTTTGGACCACACTTTTGGGCCCAATCAAATTATATTGTTGCCGGTATAGACAAGGGCAAGCACCCTTCTACTTCAGGTACTTGACATGTTGTGGAGCTGGAGAGAAGGGGACCAAGCTTAGGCTTGCGATGTTATGGAGTTTTTTACTATTTTTCTTTTGTACTTCATTTAGTACTATATTTCAGCATTGTGCTTTGTTTTGCTACTTTCCTAGACATATGTGTCATGCAACATTTTATATATGTGCTCCAGTTTATTCTATCAGTCTTCCACTATTTATTTTTGTATGATATTATTAATGCTTTTTCTCTTGTATGTATTTTTTTTCTTCTGTTATATACTCTGCTAATGAAGGTATAATTTCCCCACTATCACACCCAAGGCCCTCGCTGCTAGTTGGCAGCCTCTGGCATTCTGGGAAATGTGCTTGAGGCCATGTAAACAACCGGGTACGGGGCGTCTTTGGGTTCCTTTCGTAACTAGGATGTTACATTATTTTTAATAAATTAATCTCTTAATTCATCCAGCACTAACTTTTGTTTCTTTACTTTTTGAGGCTCTGTAGACTCTGCTTTTCATTTCTTACCCTAATTACCCAAATGAACTTTCTTCTTCTTTTTGTAAACACTTTTATCATGTTTCTTATAAGTTTCTACTTCTGAAGCAGTACCATAAGATATGTCAAAAAACTTCTTTGATTATTCATCAAATTATAACCTAATCCTTTTTAGAGTATCATCACTAGTGAAAAGAATTTTTATCTTCTTTTATTTTGAATTATTTGCAATATTGTATAACTTTATGCACTCAAACATTAACTTATTTATCAATACTGAAAACATAATAATATAAGACTTAATATAACTAGATTTGATTTTTCTAATGGTAATAAATATGTATCTAATAATTTCTATCTTATTTATATTTATAAAAAAAATAAAAAATAAAAACATCAATGACCTTTAATGTATCATAATACCCTTTTCTTGGTATTAAGAAACCTTGCATCTACAAGGCAATTACCTAATTATTCAGAGTGAGATAAGTCTCTTTCCTGACCTTTTCATAGTGCTGAAACAATGAATCCTATGATTTCTTATTATTAAAAGAACCAATATTATCAGGTAATTTATGAGAAGGACAGAAGGCTTCTCCATCCGATGAAGTTCCAACAAAAATTACATCTTTTCTATAAGACATATGATAACCTTTTCTATAAATTATGAAAGAAATATATTTTTTCCATCATTTTTAGAAACTTAAATGAACTATAAAATTATCAAATGATATCAAGATATACTAAATCATGATCCTCATTGGATTTATCCACACAAAGATTCTAAACCTTGAAATTTTATAATTTTATTTATAGTAGAATCATACTTCTCATAAAAGGTTTTATCGACTAAAATTTCTCTAAATATATAAAACTCATTGAAATCCTTTGCTGCAGGTAGCATATTCAAGGAAGAAGTTGGAGATTATGACATTCAGAAAAAAAAATTGGACTGGATACTTTTGATGGTGACATCACTTTGACATAATATGACAAAAAATTTTAACATGGTACATGGGGGGAATCCTTTTTATATAGGAAACTGGAGGGGTGGTTCGAATTCCCAACAAATACAATAGTTGAGATTGAATCTTATCTAATCTGACGGTTGAGAAATATCTAAAGAAATATTTAAATATTTTTTAACTCTTGAGGATTTTAAAAAAATATCATATTAATATTGAATACGACTTTGAAATATTTAAAAAAATTGAAAAATAAAACAATTTATTGTATTAAAACAACAAAGATAAAATAATTATAATGAAATAGTGAAAAAAAATTAAAAGATAATAAGAATACCTTTTGGATTTGGAAATTGTCATCAGTATGGATAAAAATTTTCTCCTTGAATTTTGTAAACTGATTAGATTATGATAATTTTAAAATAGTTTTTAGAACAAAATATGATAGTTTATAAATAAAATATTATCATGAAAAAAAATTTGAATCTGAAAACTTCTTAAGAAATTTTAGTATAGAAAATTTTTAAAATTTTCCTAAGTTCAATGATTATTTTAAGAATGATGATTCTAAATATTTTAATAAGAAACTTGAGTTTTTAAAACACATTTTGAAAAAAAATATATTAAAAAATTTTGAAAAAAAAAGTTTTAAAAAACAACAAAAATATGCACTCCCCTATAAAAAGAGTATATTAATGTATGGATATGGGTGAAAAAGAAGTAGGTATGAAATATAATTTTACATTGATCATTATTAACTTCTGTTTAATGTATTTAAATATATCATAGGGTAAAGGTTTTGTAAAAATATCAGCAAGTTGTTCTTGTGTTCTGATAAATTGTAAAATGATATCTCACTTATGTGTATGATCCCTAAGAAAGTGATTCATAATATTTATGTGTTTACATGGGATTTATGTGAATGATTCTTACATAGATAAATTTTACTAGTATCTGATTTTTAGTAAAACTCATATCCTAGTCAATGAGTGTGTGTTGCATCCAACACACTTGAGCACAACTACTTCTAACTGCTACATATTCAGATTCAATAGTGGAAAGTGATACTAAGTTCTGTTTCTTACATTACCAAGAAACTAATTATTCTCTTAATAATTGGAATGTTTTGGATTTTCTTTTCCTATCCATTCTAGAACCTCCAAAGTCAGCATCCAAAAAACGTTTTAATTTAAAAATATTTCCAGAATTAAAAAAAGGTCTTAAATCCATAGTTCCCTTAAGATAATGAAAATTTTATTTCAAAAATTTTAGATAGGATTCCTTGGGATTATCTTGATATATTTCACATAAGCATATATAAAACATTATGTCACGATGACTTGCGGTTAAGTAATGTAAACATCCTATCATACCTCTAAAAGTTTTTTGATCAACTAGTTGCCCAGCTGCATCAAGTTCAAGTGTATTTGAGGTACTGATTGGAATACTTATAATTTTTGTATTATTGTATCCAAAAATTTTAATAATATATTTTATATACTTATACTAAGATATATATGTTCCTTATGGTTTTTGAAAAAATTTAAAACCAAGGAGAAATATTAATTCAACCATCATACTCATCTCAAACTCAGATTTTATAAGATCCTAAATGGGGATCTATTAAGTATTTTTTAGTTGATCTGAATATAATTTCATCAATATATATTTGAAAAATCATAATATTTTTTTAACTTATTTTATAAAAAATGTGGATCTATAGCTCCCTTAACAAAATTGTTTTGTAACAAAAATCTTGTTAACCTATCATAACAAGCTATAGGGGCTTGTTTAAGTATGTATAAATATTTTGTATATTTATAAACATTTTCAGGACAATTTTTATATTAAAAACTAATGGGTTTTTCAACAAAAACTTCTTCCTTTACATGTCCATTAAGTAAAGAACACTTCACATCCATTTGAAAAAGTTTGGAATTAAAGAATGTTGCAATGGATAGTAGAATAAAAATAGATTCTAATATTGCTACCAGTGTATAGGTTTCTTCATAGTTTATTCCTTCTTTTTGGTTATAACATTTAGAAACAAGTCTTGATTTATTTCTAAACATAATGACATTTTCATCACATTTTTTTCTAAAAATCCTTTTTACTCCAATTATAGAAGTTTCTTTAGGTCATTTAACCAAGGCCCATACTTTATTCCTCTCAAATTTATTAAGTTCATCTTGCATAGAATTAATAAAATCCTTATCACCTAAATCCTCATTAGGATTTTTAAGTTCAAATTGGGAAATAAAAGATAAATGTTCAACTTAATTTCTTAAAAAACATATATTCCTAAATTTTTTATCAACATCACTAATGATACTATTACTAGGATGATTCCAAAGAAACAACTAATTTATTGGTTTTTGAAAACTATGTTCATCAACATAAAGTATAAAGTCTTCCTAAGTAAATATTTTAGAAACTATCATATACATGAATTATTTTAAAGCTATTTTTCGTTTAATTTCTATTCTTTCTTTGCTTTGGGGGTTCCCCATGCATTTTGGTGGAAATGGTGGGTTTTTAAAATTTGGGCCAAACCATACGCCCATTTCCAGATTTAAAAACAAATTTTATTTATTTTATAACTCCTTCATTTTTCAATATTATTCATCCATTTTAATTCTTTCTTAGCCTCATATAAACTTTTAACACCACCATATCAATTTTTACCCTTTATTAATCCATAATCATGGTGTATTTGTGTTTCTATTTAATGAATTGGGTCAGCCCGAAAGCTCATTTCCAGTTTTTTTTTAAAAAATTGTTTATTTAATATCTTATTAAATTTTATTTATTTTTTGGTTATTACACCTCTCACTCGATTCCACTGAACCTAGGAGCACCCCCATTCTCTTCTCCCCCTCTTTGGAGCTCATTTTCTTCACTGATTAGGTCGAAACATCTTAAGCTTTAACAATTCATCCTGATTTAAAAAAGTAATTTTATTCCTTAATAACTCCTTAATTTTTCATTCTTTTCCCCTATTTCAATTCCTACATGACCTATTTATCCTTATTAGAACCTCAATTTCAGTTTTTTTTGCTTGGAGATTCATCCTTTGGGTGATTTGGGGCGATTTTTTGAAGATCTTCCAAGTATGTGGGTTTCCTTCCTTCCTTCTCCCATTTGATTAGGGTTTATTCTACTATTCTTGAAGTTACTAATTTACATAATGTAGGTATTTTAACCTGGGGTTTAACTTTGTTTTTTCTTGGTCCAATATTTGTATTTTAGGCTCGATCTACCTTCCTTGATGTGTGGTGGTGGTGCGATTGAATTTTCGCACAAAGGATTCAAAGTTTTAACAATTTTTATAGGTGATTCTATTTATATGAAATAATTTTGAATTATCTTGATGTGTTTATAATATTTGAAATTTTATCTTATTTTATTATTGGTGAAAAAAAAATTAGTGGTATTTGTAGAGAAAATTAATTTTAAGTGCTATTTTTTATGTGAAATTGGGGTTTTTTCATGGAAATATTTTATTGGTTCATTTAGGGCTGCCCTATAACTACTAATTTTATTTTATTAAAATGTATTAGGTATGAAAATCATGTTTTTAATTTTTACCCCCTTTGTTTTTTGCTGCAAAAAAAATTAATGGTGTTTGCGAAGAATATGAATTTTAAGTGCCATGTTTGTGTGAAAAATGGCAGTTTTTACAAACATTTCACTTCTTGGTTCATATGGGGCTTCCCTATAATTGTTTTTTTTTGTTTTATTGATAGGTATTGGGCTACCATTTTTGTTTTGGTGACTTATAAGTTTGCACATAATGTGAAAAGTGGGGATTTCAAGGATTTTTGGGTGAAAAAGAATGTGAGATTTGAGAAGTTGTTTTATTGAAAATCAAAATGTTTTATTGTGTGTTTTGAGTAGTATAAAGTGTGTATAGACACTGTATTATTTGTATGTGACCATTAGTGCTGTTTTTATATGAAAATAGATTAATGTAGTATTCTGAAATTTTTTGAGCACAAAGGGAGAAGCCCAAATACCTAGGTGGGCCGATATGTACTAGTACGTTAGTGATCCGGATGGGTTTTGTCCCTATTTCACTTAGAATTTTTTATAAATAAAACTCTAACTAAACTATATGGATGATTTTTTGAGACCACTATGTTATGTTTATGTTCCATAATAGTGGATCTTTCATGGGAAAGGATTGTAACATGGATACATTACACTGAGGTACAAGGTACATAGGGCCCGAGACTATCTAGTGCCTAGGGGTGTTTTTGATTTTGGTGCTCATTGTATTTGTGGTATTTATCCTTGTATTAGGGTGTTTTTGGATGTAAATTATAGTAGATAACATGTCTTATTTAAATTTTTTAACATTCTGAAAGTTTTATTTTGAAACTATTTACAATTGAAAGTTGCATTTCTTGGAATTTATCGTCGTTTTTCCTTACATATTAAAATTGCTTGATTTTTTACCTTGAATTGCATACTGTTTGGAATATTTGGGTATTAACCTATTAGTATTAGTCTTAAACTCTACTTACACCCCTTGGGTGTAACTAGGCTTGATTATGTTTGACACAGGTAAAGGCAAAGCCTCGGGTGAAGGTGGTTCGGGTTGTTAGTACCCTCCTATGGTGCGGTGTTGTGGAGATGGATCGGGGGTGATAACCCCTTGTCATGTGGAATCTTTGTAGATAATTTCCTGATTCTTTTATTTATATTTAGACCTCTTTTACTTTACTTAACACCATGTATTCAGATCTGGTTTCTTTTTAAGTCTTGTTTGGCATGAAAATTTCAGATTCATATTATTGATTGTTTTTAATGTTTTATGATTTCACACTTGGGTAAATCATTCCAAACCCAAATTTATTAATACTTGGGAACTTTTGATAGCCTGTGGGGATAGGGATTTCCCTTTGGACCTTATCATGGGATGGATTTGGTGCTGGTATTAGTGGCGACTAGATTCGGTTCGTGACAAAATGGTATCAAAGGGGGCCAATGTTTTTGGGTTATATAAATATTTTGGGATGAGTTGGGATAGATAGCAACTAGTAATTTCAGGGATCAGGGTTTTTTCATTAGGAGGTTTCATGTCCCACACCTCTCGTGGCATACCTTGATTCACTAGGGGATGTTGGAATTGTCGGTTTGACTTCACTTCCACGTGAGGCGTGTGGGCTGTAGACCACACGTGGACATCAAGAGGGGGTGGAGTAGTTATTTCTTTTATTACTATAATATGTTTAGATTATTTATATATGATATATTTGATTAAAATTTTCAGGATTTTGGTATTGACTATTGTTTTTGTGACTGTTTCATTTTGTAGGAACATGCCTCCCCGGAAAGCTCCCATTCGCCCATAGGAGGAAGTTGGAGAGAGTTCTCCCACACCGATTGATCAGAGGCTAGTAGAGGTTGTGGTCCAGGCTATCCAAGCTCTAGGACAGAGACCATCTCATGTTCCCATTCCTATTAGAGCAGAAGAGAAAATTCCTATAAAAGATAAACCTCAGGAGTTTCTGAAAAACAAGCCTTCTACTTTTAGAGGCATCATAGAACCCGAGGAAGTATAGGAATGGGTTGAAAATATCGAGCACATGTTCGAGTTATTGGATATACAGAAGGAGCTCAGGGTAAAGTGTGAATATTTTCTGTTGGAGGGTCATAGCCGCTAGTGGTGGGAATCGGTACTTCAAATTGGTAAGAATGAGCAGATGCACTAAGGAGATTTCAAGGTCGTCTTCAATGAACAGTATTTCCATGAGGTGTTGGATTATGCTAGCTCCTGAGAGTTCATGGACCTTGTTCAAGGGAATATTTATGTGTTGTATTATTCAAACAATTTCACTGAGCTGGTTCAGTATGCCCCTGAAATCATCTTGAGTGAACAAGTGAAGGCCTAGAAGTTTGAGAAAGGCTTGTGGCTAGATATATACTCCTAGGTTTTCTTGTTCAAGCTGAGGACCTACACTGAGGTCGTTAACCCAGTGTGTATGGTGGAGATTGAAAGTAAAGGTAGGGCTGGTTTCTCTAGGACAGTACCAGTAGTGGGAAGTGGCAGCTCTTCAGAGAAGAAAAGGAAGCGGGAGGAACTTGTGAAGAAGGGAGGTGGTGGTTCAGGCCACTCTTTTAGGCAGTTTTCATTCGTGGCTTCTAATGTGATATCGGTTGTATGACACCAATGTGGGAGGTTGAGGCACATATGACCAACATTCCTGCTTCCTCTAAATCTTTGTTACCAGTGTGGAGGTATGGGTCATTTTCAGTGCTTTTGTGGGGTGGCATGACCACTTCCGAGTAGGGTAGGGTTAGTGGTTTCAAGAGGAGTTATAGCTCAGTCTGAGCCACTGAGGATAGGGGCATCTCGATTTTGATGTCATGGTGGTAGGGATGGTTCATTTTCTAGGCAGATCTAGTTTAGGGCACATCTATATAGTATTGGTCATCCTCAGGAAAAAGACCAAACATATCCATTTGGTGGATCAAGCACCAGTAGGATCAGAGGTGGGACCGTTGATAGTTCGAGGTACCTTTTTGATCACATATTCTATAGCTACTAATATTTTTGATACTAGTGCCTCTATTTCAATCATTTCTTCCTTTTTTTGGACAATCTAAATTTTCCATCTGAGTTGTTATTTTTTGCGCTGGAGGTGGTGACGTTGCTGGGAAAGAAAAAAGAGCAGGGTCTCCGGTGCTCGTTGTGTGCGCTTTTCATGTCAGGGGTTGAGATAGAGTGGGACCTCTTGGTCATAGATATGGAATAGTTTGACATAATACTTGGAATTTATTGACTAGTATACTTCCAAAAACACATCGATTGCTACAGGCGGTGAGTGAGTTTCATGGAACCTGATGGGAGTTGTCAGGTTTTTCATGGGGAATGAGATCCTTGGTCGGGTCGCACAGGACCTCCACTACCAAAGTTGGGAAGTTTTATCTTCCAGTTATCATCGATCACACTAGAGTAAGATGGTATTTCCCCTAAAGATTCACAACCTCATGCAACGAAAGAGTTTTCAGAGATATTCATAGATGATTTTTCAGGTTTTCCCCTAGAGTGATATGTAGAGTTCTCGATTGATTTGGCGCCAGGAACACAGCTGATATCTCTTCCATAATATCATATGTCCCCCACCAAGTTGAGTAAATTAAATATATATCTAGACAACTTAGAATCCATAGGCTTAATTCACCTGAGCGTCTCTCCTTGGGTCTCTCTTGTGTTGTTCAAGAAAAAGGATGATGTATCCCTCTAGTTGTGCATTGACTACTGGAAGCTGAATAAGGTAAAAATGAAGAATGAATACCCTTTTATCAGAATAGATGATTTGTTTGATCAGTTGAAGGGGAAAAATTGGTTCTCAAATATATAATTTCATTTGGGATACCATCAACTCATGGTTAAAGAGGCAGATATCCCGAATACATCCTTCTGAAGCAGGTATGCCCACTTTGAGTATTTGTTCATGCCCTTCGGAGTGACCAATGCTCCAGTGGTCTTTATGGAACTCATGAATAGGGTGTTCCATTAGTATATCAATTATTTTTTCCTAGTATTTTTGGATGATATCCTAGTCTATAAAGGATTCAAGGAGGAGCATGAGCATCACTTGCAGATCATTTTGGGCACCTTGTGGGATCACTTCCCCTATGCCAAGTTGTCAAAGTGAAAATTCTGGATCAGGGAAGTAAAATTTTTGGGGCATGTGATCTCGAAGTAGGGGGTTTTAGTGGACCCTGATAAGATTAGTGTGGTCATGTCATGGGAGAAACTGAAGAATGTGTTTGAGATCAGGAGTTTCCTTGGCCTTACTGGTTATTATAGGAGATTCATTTAGGATTTCTCTTGGCTTGCTTCACCGATGAACGCGCTCACCCAGAAAGGGTTGAAGTTTGTATGGGTCCTAGAATGTTAGTCATCATTCAAGGAGCTGAGGAGGAAGTTGAATACTACCCCCGTTCTTATTTTTCTAGAGGTTGGAAATGGGTAAGTGGTGTATTGCAATGCTTCAGGTATGGGTCTTGGGTGTGTGCTTATACAGGATGATCATGTGGTGGTGTATGGCTCTCGCCAACTCTGAATATATGAAAATAATTACCTAACCCATGACTTTGAGTTATCAATTGTGATGCATGATTTGAATATTTGGCGTCACTACCTATTTGGGGAGAAGTTTGTGGTCGACTATAATCACAAAATCTTGTCCTATATCTTCTCGTAGAAGGGCCTCAACTTGAGGTAGTGTTGTTGGATTGAGTACTTTCAGGGGTTCAACTATGAAATTTTATATACCCTAGGTAAGGGTAATATGGTGGCCAATTCCTTGAGAAGAATAGTTCCACTGTAGGATTTGAGGAAGTCCAGTGATGAGTGTGCTTTTATGGGTCTCTTTGCTCACATGCATGTGGAGACCAAGGAAAAAATGGGGGTGTGTTATTAGAGAGTGTTCAGTTGACTCCTCTCTTAGATTTGATTCAGCAGGAACAGCCCAGTGATGAGATTTTTTAGTGGTCGAAGTAGTTTTTTCATGGTGGGAAGACATCCACTGATTGGTCATCATATCCCTAGGTAATCTTGTGATTCAAGGGTCGTTCAGTAGTGTTGTTATCTCTACGAAAGGTAATGATGCTAGATATCCACCATTCATAGTGGGATATCCATCCAGGTGCCACTAATATGTATTATGATTTGTGATGATAGTCCTGGTGGACATGTATGGGATGAGATATAGCAGACTTCGTGTCGAGATTCTACACATGCCAGCAGGTGAAAGAAAATCATCAAAGGCCCTCTGGTTTTCTCCAACTATTACCCATTCCTACCTAGAAGTGAGATGAGGTTGCCATGGACTTCATTTTCGGATTTCCTTGCACCCCTCGGGGTAATAATTCCATTTGTATGGTGATTGATCATCTGACTAAATCATCCCACTTCATTTTGATCAGAGATACAACTAAAGTGGAGGAGTTGGTCTTTTTGTATCTTCAGAAGGTTGTAAGGATCCATGGTGTGCCATTAGCAGTTGTCTTATATAGAGACCCTTGTTTCACTTCTCTATTTTGGTAAGTCCTTCAGAAGGCCATGGGGTCTCAAATTAAGATGAGCATGGCATACCACCCTCAAACGGATGGTCAGATAGAGCGGGTGAATTAGATTTTGGAGGGAATTCTCTGTGCAGGTATTATAGACCTTGGAGGTTTCTGGGATAGCCATTTGGTATTGGTTGAGTTTTCTTATAATAACAGTTACCAATCCCTAATTCAAATGGCTCTTTTTGAGGTTCTTTATGGTCGGCCTTTTCAGTCCCCATAGGTTGGGCTGAGGTAGGTGGGACCTCACTATTGGGGCTGAGTCTAGTGAAGGAGACATCTTAGAAGGTCAAATTGATTTGAAAAATCTTATTGAAATCCCAGAGTCTCCATAAATCATATTCCAACCATAGGATTTTAGACCTAGAGTTTTCTATGGGTGACATGGTATTCTTGAAAGTGGCCCATCGTATGGGCCATCATCGATTGGGAAAGCAAGGGAAGTTGGCCTCGTGGTATGTCAGACCTTTTGAGATCCCCGAGAGTATTGTTAAGGTGGAATACATGTTGGCCTTACCTTCTCAGTTGACATCCATCCATGACTTCTTCCATGTCTCCTAGTTGAATAAATACAACTTGGATCCATCCCATGTACTGAATTGGGAGGAGTTGGATATAGAGTCAGATTTATCTATTTTTGAGTGTCTGGTTCAAATAGTAGACTTCCAAGAAAAGGTGCTTTGCGGGAATTCTATTCCACTAGTCTGGGTTCTTTGGAAGCATGGGAATGATACACATGAGACATGGGAGATGAAGTCACGATTTGAGGAAGAGTACTCGTTCCTGTTTTCTGATCAAGCTTCAGGTTGACTTTCTAGGATAGAAAGTTTTCATACTGTAGAGAATTATCAGATAAATGAATTATTTTAAAGTTATTTTTCATTTAATTTCTATTTTTTCTTTGTTTTTGGGGTTCCCCAAGCATTTTGGTGGAAATGGTGGGTTTTCAAAATTTGGGCCAAACCGTGAGCCCATTTCCAAATTTAAAAACAAATTTTTTTTCTTCTATAAATCTTTCATTTTTCAACATTTTTTATCCATTCCAATTTATAATTGGCCTCCCCTGACCTACTAACACCAAAATATCAATTTGGACCCATTAGTAATCCATAATCATGGTGTATTTGGTTTTTTATTTAAGGAATTGGTCCATCCTAGAATCACATTTCCAGTTTTTAAAAAACATTATTTAATATCATATTCAATTTTAATGATTTTTTGGTTATTACACCTCTCACTCGAGACCACTGAACCTAGGTGTTCCCCCATTCTATTCTCCACCTCTTTAGAACTCATTTTTTCACGGATTAGGTCGAAACATCTTAAAATTTCACAATTCGTCCAAATTTAAAAAGGTAATTTTATTCCTTCATAACTCCTTCATTTTTCACTTTTTCCCCCATTTTAGTTTCTACATGAACTAATCATCCTTATTATAACCTTAATTTCATTTTTGGTTGCTTTAAGATTCATCATTTGGGTGATTTGGGGCGATTTCTTAAATATCTTCCAAGTAAGTGGGTTTCCTTCCATCCTTCTCCCATTTTCTTAGGGTTTCTTCTACTATTCTTGAAGTTCCTAATGTACAGAATGTAGGTATTCGAACCTAGGGTTTAAATTTGGGTTTTCTTGGTCCAATATTCTGATTTTAGGCTCGATCTTCCTTCCTTGAGATGTGGTGGTGGTGCAATTGAATTTTCACACAAAGGATTCAAAGTTTTAACAATTTTGGGAGGTGATTCCACGTGTATGAAATCCTTATGACTTATCATACTGTGTTTATAATATTTTAATTTTTATATCATTTTATTATTGATTAAAAAATTGGTTTTAGTGGTATTTGTAGAGAAAATGAATTTTAATTTCCATTTTTATGTGAAATTGGGGTTTTTTCAGGGAAATCTTTTATTGGTTCATTTGGGGTTGCCCTATAACTACTAAATTGATTTTATTGAAATTTATTAGGGCTGAAAATCATGTTTTTAATGTTTACCCCATTTGGTTATTTCTTTGAAAAAAAAATTAATGGTGTTTGTGAAGAATATGAATTTTAGGTGCCATGTTTGTGTGAAAATTAGGGTTTTTACAAAGATGTCACTTCTGGGTTCATATGGGGCTTCCCTATAACTAATTTTTTGGTTTTATTGATAGTTATTGGGCTTAAATTTTTGTTTTGGTGACTTATAAGTGTGCACATAGTGTGAAAAGTTGGAATTTCAAGGAGTTTTGGGTGCAAAACAATGTGACATTTGAGAAGTTGTTTTATTGAAAATCAAAATGTTTTGTTGTGTGTTTTGAGTGGTATAAAGTGTGTATAGATACTATATTGTTTATATGTGACCAGTAGTGGTGTTTTTATATGAAAAGATATGTATTTGGTATGCTGAATTTTTTTTATTACAAAGTGGGATGCTCGGGTACCTAGGTGGGCGGATATGTACTAGTACGGTAGTGATCCATATGGGTTTTGTCCCTGTTTCACTTAGCATTTTGGATAATGACAACTCTAACTAAACTATATGGATAATGTTTGGGGACCAATAGGTTATGTTTATATTCCATAGTAGTGGATAGTTCATGGGAAAGGATTGTGACATGGATACTTTACACTGAGGTACGAGGTACATAGGGCCCAAGACTATCTAATGCCTAGGGGTGTTCACGGTTTTGGTTCTCATAGGATTTATTTTATTTACACTTGTATTAGGGTGTGTTTGGTTGTACATTACAGTAGATAAAATTTCTTATTTAAATGTGTTAACATTATGAAAGTTTTATTTTGAAAACTATTTACAATTGAAAGTTGTATTTCTTGGAATTTATCATCGTTTTCCTTATATATTAAAATTGCTTACTTTTTCACCTTGCATTGCATACCCTTTGGAATATTTGGGTGGTAACCTATTTTTATTAAACTCAAACCCTAATTAAACCTCTTGGGTGTAATTAGACTTGATTGTGTTTGACACAAGTAATGTCAAAGCCTCATGTGAAGGCGGTTCAGGTTGTTAGTCCCCTCCTATGGTGAGGTGTTGTGGATACGACTTGGGGTGATAACCCCTTGTTGTGTGGAGTATTTGTGGATGATTTGTTGATGATTTTATTTATTTTTGAAACACTTTTATTTTACTTAACACCATGTATTCGTATCTGGTTTCTTTTAAGGCTTGTTTGGCATAAAAATTTCAGATTCATATTATTGATTATTTTTAATGTTTTATGCCTTCATGCTCTGGTAAATCATTCCCAAACCAAATTTATTGATACTCGGGCACTTGTGCCAGCCCGTGGGGATAGGTAATTCCTTTAGGGCCTTTTCTTGGGAAATATTTAGTGCCAGTATTAGTGGCGACCCGATTCAGTTCATGACAGAAACTATTTCTTAGGTATTTTCCTTATTAGAAGAATTTTCTAACATAAGTTGAAAATCAGTTTTTGAAATAATATATGAGGATATTGGTTGGGGTTGTTTGAAAATAAAAGGTTTAGTTTCATCAAATTTAATATGTATTGTTTCCTCAATAGTATAATTATTTTTATTAAAAACTCTATAATCCTTAGAAGTAATGGAATAACCTAAAAATATTCCTTCATCGGATTTGGGTAAAAATTTATGTAAGTTATATTTTTTATTAAAGATGAATACTTTACATCCAAAAACTCTAAAGTATGAAACTTTTTTTCAGCCTGTCCAGAATTCATAAGGTGTTTTTTAATAAAGGGTCAAATTAAAACTTGATTTATAGTATATCAAGGAGTACTAACTGCTTTAGCCCAAAAATATTTATCAATTTATTATTCACTCAACATGGTTATTATTATTTCTTGAAGAATACGATTTATTATCCTAAAAACACCATTTTTATTATTGGTTCTAGTAGTAGAAAAGTTATGTTTTATAGGTTTCTTACTAAAAAAAGTTTCAAAATCAAAATTTAAAAATTCTACACTATGATCACTTTGAATAGTTATAAATGGAAGGTTTTTCTTATTTTTAACTTTATATAAAGAAGTTTTGAAATAGAAAAAAGATTCATATTTATTTGTGAGAAAATAAAACCAAGTATATCTAGTGTAATCATCAAAGAAGACATAGACATAGTATTTTCCCCCAATTCTCCCAGTTTGTATAGAACTAAATAAATCCATGTGCATTAACTATAAATCATTAGTAGTTGAGTCTTCACTAATATATTTAAAACTAGAATTATATTTCTTACCATATTGACAAGGGTTACATAATTTTAAAGAATCAATCCTATGTTCTGATATATCCTTAACAAGTTTTTTATTCAACTTATATAAGTTCAAAGGTTACACTTTCCTAACCTTTTATTCCATAACCAATATTGATCTTCCAATGCACTGAAACAAGGTAAGTCTTGGATACTAAGGTATTATAAGTTAAGAGTGTAAACATTCTCTTTACCAATTTTCATAAAGAATAAATTCATCCTTATAATTATGTACTACACATTTATCATTTCTAAAATTCACAAGGTAACCCTCATCACATAATTGACTTATGCTTATAAAGTTGTGATTAATACCTTTAAAAAACAATACATTTAAAATTAAATCATTTCCAAGAATAATTATGATATATATACTAGTAATCTCTCTGGGAACATTATCTCTGAAATTAACTTTTCCACCTTTAATCTTGATAATATTTTCAAAGAAATATTTTTTACTAGTCTTGATCCTAGAAAAAACACTATCCATGTACCATGTATTCTTGTTTTTTGGTACTTTCATTATTTTCCTGTAAAAAAATATTAAACTTTTAGAACCCTAACATTCTTGGGTTCAGTAGTGTTAGAAATCCAAATTTTTGGATTCCAAATTTATTTTTAGAAATGGGATTTGTGGAAACCTAGATATTGAACTTTATTATGTGAAAAATTATTTTTCCAATGCCCTCTAATTTGATGCTTAGTGAAAAAGGGTGCATTTTTAGGAATAAATTAATTGTTTCTAAAAACTATTTTTTTAGTAGTATAGCCCATTCCAGAACTTTTCCCTTGAGAAATAATTTTTTTATACATCTTATAAAGTTTTATTTAGCAGTTGTAAAATTTGAAAATATTTTATTCAAATAATAAATTTATAACTTTAGTTTAACAACTAAATTTTTATCCTCTTTTGTAGTAGTTTCATAATTGATTTTATCAAAACTATTTTTTAAACTATTTTTTTCAGAAATAAATTTTTCTAAATATATTTAAGTAGTTTATTTTTTAAAATAATTATTATCAAGATCTTTAGAAAGATCACACACTTCTTTCATTAAAACATTTATCCTTGATTTTTCCTTATCAATTTTTTTAAAAACTTTGTAATTTTCATTTTATAATAACTTTTCAAAATTAGAAACCTCATCATATGATGGTAAACTATTATATTCTATTGAGGATGATTATTCATTATAAGATATTAAATCCTTTTCATTAGGATAATTATCATTAAGAGACATATTTTCTAAGTTTCTCAGTAGTACGTGCCTTAGCCATTAAATAAATATTTTTTTTAGGAATTCTAGAAAGAATTATTATGTTCCTCTATCTAGAACATTCATTATCAAAAGTATTGTATGTGGAATCTACTCCATATGAACTCCAGGAATCATTTTCTATTAATGATATCTTTCCCTTGGATTTATAAAATCTCTTGTAATTACTTTCCAAATTATTATTTTTCCTATCTGTTTTTTTTTTAGTATTAGACAATATGGTATGATGTTTCCAAATTTCTTTCACTCATACAAGTAATTTCATCCTTCTTATCATTCCTTTCCTTATTACCTTTTTTATATCAATATTTGAAATACTTATTACAAACAATCTTGTTCATCCTTCTAGTGAGATTATCCAATTCATTTTAGTACTGTTCATAAGTACTAGAATCGGATTGTATAATAAAATTATTCTTTCTAGAAGATATAACAACTCTTTTAGGAGTTTTAGATTTAGTAGTCAAAGTATTTGTAGAAAAATAAACTCCATAATTATCTTTATTATATTTCTCTGCATCTCTTTCGAATATACTTTCATACTGCATCAAAGTTACAATAAGATCATCTAGGGTGATATTATTAACCTTATTTATTTCATAAATAGCTGTCATGTTTGATTCACATTCACTGGGCATGATATCAATGTTTTTCTCAAATAGAATCTCATCATATAATCCTTTCTCACTAATATATTTTAGAATATTTATGATAGTTATAATTATCTAATTCATCTTGGTGATGTATTCTCTAGGTAAGAAATCAAAATCTTTATAATCATCTTTGAACATAGCTCCCCTAGTTTCAATAACCTTAGATGTACCAAAATGTGTAACCTCTAACTTCTTAGAAATACCAATAGTTTCTTCATAGGATGATATTTGACTATATACCTCTGGTCATGTAACATAACAAAGTGTTCCTTAATTTTTAATTTAACTGATATTCAAGTTTTTATTGATGTGCAAAAGAGGTAACTTCCTTAGCAGGAATTTTTAATCTCTATTGAGAATCACAAAATTATCAACTATTGTGTTCGTAATGAAAGTCTTAATTTTATCTCTCTAATATTGATAGTTAACTCCTTAAAAAATAGGAGGTTTATTGGGACTGAGATTTTCTATATATCTGACATTAAAACCTTCCATATTAATAGAAAAGTTTTATAAAAAAAAGTTTTATAACAAAACATAATAGACTTTAAATAGTAAAGAAACAAAAATTCAACAAGTATATGAGTAGTGGAAACCTACTCTGATACCAATTTTTGGATATCAATATGAGTTATATTGATATTAGGATTGAAATAATATGTACTTTATAGGTCTATTATAAGAGGGGGATGAATTTTAGTTTTAAAAACTTTAGATTGAAATATATTAAAATAAACAAATTCAAAAACCACTTTAAGTAAAAATATTTGATTCATACTTAGCCCTCAATTCGATTACCTAAGTATCATAATCAGGAATGATTTTGATATATCAGAGTAAAATATTTATAATCATAAAGAATAATATTAGATTTTAAATAGAATATATATTATTATATTAGAGTTAAATAATAATAATCACATAAGATTCAATTAAAATAAACTAAATAGATCATATTTATAGAAAATATTATTAATAATTAAATGTTTATCATGTTCAGATACATTACGATAAAAAAATTTCAAACAATCACAATGGAATAAAATACTTGCAAGAGATAAGTAATTCAAAAATAATATTATAAGAATCACTTATATCTATTTAAAATAATTAATATCTTTTAACATTAAGAGTAAAGTATCCATAAACCTTGGTTAATGGTATACCTCGTTTTATACTTACAAGCAATTATGTCTTTCCTCAGCAAGTAAATACCTCGATACGATGATCATCTTTGATCTATCTGCCTATCCTCACCAGCCCTTGATCTGGTGTATTAGCTCTGTCTTGTTATCCCTACAAGACCTCAATCAGAATATTGGAATCTCTATCTTTCTATCCCCACAAACCCCCAATATTAATCACAAATTGGATGCATGATTACAACGTAAAGGTATTATTAAGGGTACAACCTGAAAAGGTTCCCTTAAGAAGACAAAACTCTAAAATGATTAAAAAAAGACTAAGAACAAGTCATTCATTCTTTTCAATCTCCAGAGATCTCACATAAATAAAATAAATTATCATTATAGAAACTAAAATATTCCCTAAACTCTTTGAATGACTTGGTATTTATAGGAAAATCCACAATGGTCATATTTCTCTGAGTTTGTCACAATGACTTGGATACCTATAACTTCACCATCTCTTTTTTTACTGATTATCCAACATCGTATTTAATTACACCATTACAGTGTAAAAAATCCTTACATTAGAAATTATTTTTCTATATTTAGAATTTAAACATGGTCAGTCTGATAGGCTTCCTTACGGATTTCATTATGATAATATCTATGACTGTGGAATCGATGTTTATCAGTTCCAACATCAGTACAATTATAAAGACTTTTTAATTATGAATACAAGACAGAAAGTATTAAATATGATCTGATAAAGATGAACCCTAAATTTATCAACTTCATACTTATTATGATAATAGTAATCCATAAAGTTATTTTATATTCAGAAATACTTTAGAACTATTTCTAAGTATGGTAAAAGTATATTTTTTATATAAAATCATTCTAAAAACAATTTGGACATATAAAATGTTAGTAATAAAATATTTAAGAAAGAGTTTGTGATTTACAAAATAAAAGGAATGGAAAATTCATAAGTAAAACTTTTGACTCAACACCAACATCATCATTCATAGTCCCTTACTAATCATTCACCTACTTTGCATCACAAATGTTCACTACTACATAGACATCTCATCATTCCACCATCAACCCCTCAAACAAATCTCCACCACATATATTAAAACTTCATCTATGGTCAATCTATAGTTTTCTTCACAACTACCACTAAAAATGAGAAAAAGTTATAACTTCTTTGTTTTTCATATATGTTTCGATTTGTTATTTTTGGTCCACTTACTTTGAACATAGTTCCATAATCTATATAATTTTAAC
This sequence comes from Viscum album, assembly GCA_963277665.1. NCBI lineage: Eukaryota > Viridiplantae > Streptophyta > Magnoliopsida > Santalales > Viscaceae > Viscum > Viscum album. The sequence goes on along the minus strand of OY728148.1, from coordinate 1,400,665,689 downwards.
CATGATATAAATATCATATGTATTCAGTATATATTTATTTATAGTGATGTATAAAATTTAGATATTGAAAATGAAATACATTGTTCATGGGGATGGTAGGTCATACATACACATAAACACAGTTTCTATTTTCCCAACAAAAAGAAAGAAATAAAGGTAAATAATATATCACCATTAAATAATCATTTTTATATCATATATTTCACATATTTTCATTAAAAACAACCTTATTACCTTCCACATAAATTATGAACAAATTACATTACTTCCTGAGGTGGTACTCTATTGTACACATGAACGACATTATCATATTCTCATGGAATAGAAGGTAAGAAGGAACATGTGATATAATGATTTAATAAGAAAACTAATATCATAAATATCATATATAAATAATAAATGAAAAATTATATCCATCCTTTAGATGTGGTGATGGATAATTAATAACATCGGTTCGCAAGGCGGTAGACCGTCGTACACATGAATGATGATTTCATAACCCATTTGATGGAATAGGATAAGTATTTAGGTTATTACATTAAAATAATAAAATATTATTATATAAAATATTATAATTTTATTATATCATTATGGTTTAATAATAATTTAAGTATTTGGAGGAAGAAATAAAATAAAACGCTCGGTTGGGGATGTTACCTCTTCTTCGTACAAATTCTTTTGGTTTGCACAAAAAGGCTTCTTAAGTTGGATTTATGACCAAACTAAGGTTTATAGAATGATATTATGTAAATAAAGAAGTTATTTTTAAAGGTATTGATCGAAACAAATGGTTTTGTAAGTGTGAATATGAGAGGAGAGGGGTGTTCTTTTATAAGTTAGGTAGTGTAACACTTGTAATTTTTTAAAAGAAAAAGGTGTACCCACATTTTTCACATGCCATAAGGCTCAAAAATGATCAAATATTAATAATATAAGATATATGGTCTAAATATATAGATAAAATTGGTGTTGTATAAGTTTTGGGTCATTTTTAAACCATATCTTTTTATTTAAACCCCCGATAAACCCATTTTTACCTTGACCATAGTAAATAATTTTTATTTTTTTTACTAATAATTATCATTAAAAATTAAGTTGACCTTATTATAAAATATAAATTAATTTTATTCAAAATATAGAATCCATTTTTCCAAATTTAATTCATATAATTGAAAAAATATAAATTTAATCCCGTATACGTGATGAGAAAGTGGGTTTTCAAAGAGAAAATGTTCAAATGTTTAAAAAGTTTTTATATCAAAATTAAATATAAAAATTATTATAATGACCAAAATTATATTAATAGATATATAATTAAACTATATTTTTCTTTTAAAACCATATTAAAACAATTTTTTAGTTTTTAAAATCTTTAAAAGAAATGATAATTCTTAATAAAAACCAATCTTTTTTAGTATTCTTCAAAAAGTTTATCTTATCATTAAATTCTCAAAAATTCAACCTAATATAATTTTTACATGATGGTTTATAAAATGAAATTTATCTTTTCAACTAAATTTTCTAAAAGTTTCAAAAATTAGTTTTAAAATGAGTGTGAAAAAGGTGATAAAACTACATTTAGAAAAATACTATTATTAAGTATAAAATTGGATATTATCTATTGTATAAAAAACACATAAGATTATTGTTAAAAATGTTATTTAATATATAACATATAAATTGCATTTAAATCATTCACGAAAATTTTTATATTTAATTTATTGAGGTAAAACACATTTTTTGAATAAAAAAGGTTTTTCAGAAAAAGATATCCTTTACTTTCAAATATTTTGTATGTTTATTTCTAATTAATTGGTTTCCAAAGAATTAATTTTATATAAATTTTTAAACCATATATTTTCATAATTTATTTAATATTATTCACACCCACCATTCTAAAGGCCAGGTGATAACTGTCATATTAAATAATGATATTTTAATATTATTATTGTTTTGTTTAAAATCGGTGTTTTGTGTAATGAAAGCTAAACCTAGTGTTACATATAATATAAGATAAAATTGATGTTGTTGGTAAATAGAGATAAAATTGGTATTTTTTTAACAAAAAATATCAAAATGATTAAATTTATTCAAAAATATATATTTTTCAAAATCTCAGGGTGTTACATTATAACCCCCTTAAAATTAATTTTACCCACAAAATTAATCACTTTGTTACCAACAACTAAGAATAATTCTACCTCATTGCATCCTTACATTCCCAAGTAGCTTTCTTAAGATATTGGTTTTCTCACAAAATTTAAATAGGTGAGTGGTCTTTTTCTGTATCACTTTCTATATATAATCCATAATCTCAGCTGTTTTTTTCTTATAAGAAAGATCATGCTACAACGGTATGAACTTTGAGTTAAATACATGTGAAGGATAAGATATGTAATTCCTCAGGATATGTACATGTAACAAATCATGAATATAACAGATTTTCTATGGAAGCTCTAAATGATAAGCTGCTATCCTGATACGATCAAGTATTTCAAAGGGACGATATACCTAGGTCTTAGTTTTCCCTTCTTTATTCCATATAGAAATTTATAAAAATACCTTCTCACCAAATTTAAATTATAGATCACATCAGTTATTATCAACATAAAATTTGTGTCAAATTTTTGTTATACTTACATGTTACTGAACAGATCTAACCTTCTCTTTCATCTCATCACCTTGCTCAGGACCTGATAGATTTATTTCTGTAAATTCATTCCAGTACGTTTGAGTTCTATGCTTTTTTCATAAATGGATTCATAAGGAGTGGTCTGAATGATCAAGTGAAATATATTGATGTAAGAAAACTGAACTAGAGGAATTTTTTTATCCTAATCACCTTTTAAAATCCATAGAATAATATCTTATCATATCCTCTAGGGTTTGAACTATTCTATTAGACTAACCATCTATCTGAGGATGATTCATAGCGTAGAAACTCAATTTTTTATTAATATCTTGATGAATTATTCACAAAAAAAATCAAGTTAGACTTAATATACTGATTAGATAAAATTAAATTCGGTACTCTATTCAACCTTACCACTTCCTTGATGTTTATTATATCAAGTTGATCCAGATTGAAATATTTTGTGATAGCAATGTGCTGACATCATAAGGGTATAAAATTCAAACCATAATTACCTTAGCATAAAAGATAAGATAAACCCTAGAGGTTACTTGTACCTTTAATCAAATTTACAAAAAAAAGTGAAATGTATTTCCTATTTAAATAACTTTTTTAATAAAAATTTTACAAAACCAAAAGGGTTATATTTTCATAAATATCTCTTAAAATATCCTTAATCTTAATAAAATCCCATCACATAAAACCTCAAAAGTGGTGTCAATAAATTTTAACTTATGATCAACCTTAAACTCATAAACCCATGATGGTATCCAAAACTCTTAAGTTAATTTATGTGGATACATATACACTTCCAAAAGTTAATTCACCCTTTATTCCTTATATAATCTCTTATCTTATACAAAAACATTTTCATTGTAAGATTGGGTTCATATGTTTACCAATAGAATATCAAATGTTATTTCATTATTCTATAATCCTTGTAGAGGGAGATAATCACATGAAATTTCACTAATGGATGAAAAATAATATATTCATAGGGCTCATCCATAAAAAATAAAATATGAAATTCTCAACTAAGGAGGGGATGATAAGTATACCCTTATTATCATGATTCACTTCATCCATTATGATTGGATAAGATTTCCCTTTATCCTTTGTATTCTAATGTTTTTGTGGCTTATCATCAACATTATCCCTTGGATTGGGGTATCGATTCACATAATGTCCAAACTCCTTTCACTTGAAACACTGGAGTGTGGGTGGTGCATTAGTTAGAGTACTCTTCTCTCTATTTCATTAACTGGAATATTATTATCATTTCAACAATCATGGGTTTTATGACCCACCTTCCCACATTTAAAGAACCTCCCAGTTCCATTCAAGTAATTCCATTAATGCTTCTTCCCACATTTCCAGCATGTATATGGCTCAAATTTATTTTCACTATTTTTGTTTTCATGTGACTCGATCTTCCTTTTCTTATCAAAACCATAGGAATTGTGGGAATATCCATTTTTTATTTTTACCTTCAGTTAAAATTGAACAAATTATTCATATATACTAAAGTCTCTTATATCCAAGGCCTTTTTGAGACTTGGTTTTTTTCATCCAAATAATAGATCAATTTTTTTAGTATTGATGATTGATCCAAAAGCATACCTTTAAAGTCTTGTAAAATTAGCTTCATAGGTACCAATTGATTCATCATCCTTCTCATTACGCTCAAAGAATTCCTTCTCCATATTTTTTTATAGATAAATACGGAATAACTTACTAATAAATATCCCCTTAAACTCTTCACAATCCATAGATCCAATATCTTCTTTTCCCTTGTATTCTTAATAAGATTCCACCGCTAATCTGCTTCACCTTCCAAATGATAAACAACCAAAATGAATTTTTCATGATTTGAACACTGAAGAATATAAAATATATTTTCATTGGTACTAATCCATTACTCAGAAACTAGTGGATCAAAAGAACCAATAAAATAATGTGGATGTTGCCTTATGAAGGACTCAATAGAACATTTTTCCATCCTTTTATCATTTGTAATTTCAACATAATTCATCGCTTAAGAAAATTGTGTGAACATAAAAATAATATCTTTCATTCCAACTTCCATAAAATTTAGTTTCTTAGGAGTGATTTAATTTCATTTCCTATCACACTCATCTTTAACACGGTTCCTTCAGGTTCCATCCATTTAATAAAACTATAAATCATAGCATGATAAACACAAATCATGATGGAAAAATACATAATCATGAAATGTAATTTATAGGTTCTCTAAATCATGACACCTTTTTTTCAATATATGAAACCTTTGGATTAACCTAGGTAATTGATGGTCATTATTTAAATATTTTATAATGGTTCATAAAGAGTTTTTTAATTTCCAAAGGATATCCCCCAGGAGTGGAAAACTAGGTGTACAAAAAGGCCTATTATTGTGCACTAGGTGATGATCGAGTCCACCTCAATGCACCCTTTTCAAAGTTATTACCACTAGGTAAATCTATGCCCGAGGTACATCCAGTTGAATTATCTAGACACGGTTGTAATTTATTTGAAACCCCTAGTCTATCCTTTACCAAAATTCAAGGATATTTTCCTATAATTATAATTATTCTTATACTTGTCCATAGAGATATCCATAGACATATCCCTAGATATCTAGTTAGGTATATCCCTAAGGACTCAATAAAGTTTTTATAATCATAATATCCAAATATTGACTAAACATTTCCTCTAATACCAACAATAGTGACCCACAATTTTCATACATAAATATCACATCTTTTTAGATGAGTATTCAATACATTTAATAAACACATGTCTGAGGGCTATAATATTTTAGTGTATTTGGAGAATAGGAACATAATTTTCTTATTTTTTTAAAAATATACAACGTCTCCCACAATTATATTCTCACATAATACTCCTATTAAGAATGACCTACCAAAACCTTTCTTTATAACCTAGGGAAGTAAATATAATAAAGGGTGTGATCATACGCTCAATAAGGGTAATCATAAGAGATATAAATCTATGATAATATGAAATCATAAGATAATAATAAGGGTATGTAATCATGAACATAACTTATGAAGTTAATACCCAACTTTTTATAGATCAGGAACATGATTCATGGAATAAAATGTAATCATTTTAGAAAACATGGTCCATAAGAGTGATAAATAATCACAAATCAATCATAAACCATAAGATCATGTCATAAAAGTGTAGAACCATCATAAATATAGGGAAAAAATCTAAATTCAAGGTTAAAAACTAAGACAATAAACATAGTGGATTGGTACTTATCACATGTTTCCCATTATGGATCATAACACACCTGTTTCTTATAGTGGATTGGGATGCACCTGTTTCCCATAGTGGATTAGAATGCACCTCTTTCCCATAGTGCATCAATCCCATCAACTTGTTTCCCATTGTAATCTCATGAGATATAGAGATTTACCAATAAATTGTACGGAAATATAGGTCCCTCCCATCTCATAATGAAAATCATACTTATGTGTGAAATAACATCATAAAAAAATTCATCATATCATCACATCATAACTAGTGTAAATAAAATAGGTTTCATAAACATTTTATCAATTCACTATAGCATAACCCATTAAAAATAAATAGGCTTCATAAACATTTAATCAGCATAAAAATTAAACATATATATAAATAATAAGGATGATATCATTCAATATTATCCTCAGTAAAGTATAATTAACAACAAAAGGATTTCATCTTAGATGGAAAATGATTTTAAAAGATCACTTAGAAAATTTCATAAGGAATATAACTTTTCCACTTTTTAAAACACTTTTTAAAATATAAAAAAAATTAAAATCATTTTCCTTAAAAAAACCTTAGAACCTTATAAGTAATATTTAAAATCATTTAAAATATTTCTTGAGGAAAATATCTATTCCATTTTTAAAATTAATTTTTAAAACTAAAAATTCATAGAACATTTTTGGAATCTTTTTCTTTGAAAATAAAATTTAGAAATTATAAAAGAAGCCTTAAAAATAATTTAAAACATTTCTTTAGGAAAATAACCTTTAAATTTTTAAAATCCTATTTTAAAAAAAAATTCATAAAATATTTCTGAAATAATTTTATTTGAAAATAAAATTTCAAACTTATAAAAGAATCTTTAAAATCATTTAAAATATTTCTTGTGGAAAATATAATTCCCACTTTGAAAAAGACTTTTTAAAACATAAAACATTTTTAAAATAATTTTATTTGAAAAAAAACTTGAAAAATATATAAATAAATATTCAAATCAAATAATTTTCATGATAGAGGGAAATTCCATTCATGTTGTACACGTTAAAACAAATATTTCTATCACATTTTTGGTAGAAACCAAATGCAAATTGTTTAAAAAAATAAAGATTACTTTTAAAAAAAATGTAAAAATTCAAACATGGATAAAAATTCTTTAAAAACATTTTAATAATATTAAAAACATTTTTGAAAAACAATTAGAGGACATGGTTTTGGAAAAAAAAGTTTTTGACCGAAGAGATAAATAAAGACGATTTTTAATAAAAACATTATTTTGAAATATTGAGTAGATAAATAGATTAAAATAAAATGAAACATGTATTATATAGAAATAAAAATAGTATAATAAAATAAATTATTTTCTTAAGAGATAGATCATATTATTTCATCATTTGAAGCATAATCATGAACAATCCCGATAAACGATGAGCATGTAACATAAAACCCTTACAACTTTGGTAACTTTGATTATTAATCACCATGAAATAATAAAAACAAATGAAAATTATAATATGATGATAATAAATAAATTAATTATATTACATTTTAAATTGGTTGTATATACACCTCATAAAAAAAGATAGGGGCATAATACAACATATGTCTTAGAGAAGACAAATTGAGACACAAATCCCTTACAACTTTGGTATATTTTGAACTGTAAACCTAGGGAAAGAGATATACTAAGATTAATATGTAAATAACAATAATTTTAAGTATAATAATCATAAAATACATTCATTGGAATTATATACTCCACATAAATGAAATATTTGGTGGATATTACTTGTGTCTCGTAGAAGTAAAAAAGTGAGATGGAAATTTGTTACCATAAGTCTTGAATTCCTTCACACACATCCAAAAATCCTGTATAATAAATATAATTTTTTATAAAAATATTAAAAAACCATAATTAAGTATATTATAATATACATGATTTACTTATGACCTTTTATTACCTGTTTATTAACAATTCCATGTTAAAGTTACATTTTGAGCCATAACTGCTTTGTTTTCATGTATGATTTGATATTTTATTTTTAGTTATATTAATTTGATCATTATTCCATAATATTAATAATTTTAAAAATTATATAACTATCATATATATTTATTTATTTTGATCCATAAAAGTTAGAGATATAAAATAAAATACATAGTTCCTTGAGACAGTATATCGTATGTACGTACGAACACAATTTCCATTTTTTGATGGAAAGAAAGAAAAAAAGGTAAATAATATATTACCATTACCAAATAATTTGTATATCACATATATAATATATTTTTATTAAACTCATCCTTATTAACTTCCATGTAAATTGTGAACAAATCACATCGTTTTGTGAGACAGTAGTCTACCGTACACACAAACGATGTTATCTTATTCCCATGGAATGGAAGGTAAGAAGGAACATTTGATATAATGATTAAAAAAGAATAATAATATCATAAATATCATATATAAACAATAAATACAACATTATATCCATCTGTGATAGGTATTGATAAAAAATTAATAACATCAGTTTGTGAGGTGGCAGTCCGTTGTAGACAGAAATGAGTATTTTGTAACCCATTTGATGGAATAGAAGAAGGATTTAAGTTACGAAATTAACATATTAAAATATAAATATATTAAATATAATTTTTTAATATATCATCATAGTTTAATAATAATTGAAGGAGGTAGAAGAAGAAATAAAATAAAATGTTTGGTTAGGGATGTTACATCTTCTTCAGACAAATTCTTTTTGTTTTCACCAAAAGGATTCTTAGGTTGGATTTATGACCAAAATAAGACTTATAGGATGATATGATGGAATTAGGTAAGTGATTTGGGTAGGTATTTTTTGAACCAAAGGCTTTTGGAAGTGTTAAGAGTAGAGGAGAGTGGGTTCCCTTTTATATGTGAGGTGAGTGGCACACTTGTAATTTTTTAAAAGAAAAAGGTATACCCACACTGTTCAAAATCCAAGAGGGTCAAAAATGGTATATTAATGATCCCAGAATATATAAGATCTAAATTTATCCATAAAATTTGTTTTGGACAAGTTTTGAGTCATTTTTAATCTTTATCTTTTTATTTTAACTCCTCAGTAAATACATTTTTACTTAACCATAGTAAATAATTTTTACTTATTTCACTATTCATTATGGTAAAAATTTAAGTAGAAATTATTAGATAATATAAATCATGATTATTCCAAATATGGAATCTATTTTTAAAAATTACATTCATAGAAGTGTAAAAATTTAAAATTAATCCCACGGACCTGACGAGAAAGTGGGTTTTCAATGAGAAAATGTTTAAAATGTTTATAAAAATATACAAGGTTCAGAGCATAGAGTTTCAGAGCATGGAGTTTTCTTCTAACTATCTCTATCTATATTTGAATTCAGATCTTCCAAAATGGTGATGTCATTCTTCTTATATCCCCTCTGTCTACGATTCAAGGTTTTTGAATCCAGATCTTCCACAATGGGATACTCCATATGAGGTTTAGAGCATGGAGTTTTCTCCTGACCATCTCTATCCATATTTGGATGTTTGGTAGGGTATGGACTTGGATATCAATAAAAGGCCGGTGTATTTCTACATGGGATATCTTACCAAATAGCGATGAGAAGGTGAAAGCTGGAATTATCATTTTTTATATTGGGGAGGGGTTTTTCCTTGTTGATTTGATCTGGGTTGCTTATGGCCTTGTGATTTTTGACCGTTGGGGCCTCTTTTTTCCTTAATTCTTTGAAGTCATGTTGGGTTCCCTCTTAGACCTTAAAATGGGTTTTATCTTAATAAAAATTTAATTTTCAGTCAAGAACTTTTTAGGGTTTTCTCTCAAGCTTGAGAGATTCTATCTTCCTCCTTCCTTGATCTCAAGATGTAGAGATTAAGAGAGTATCCTTCTAGATATAAAGGATTTTTGTAACAATCAATGGAACAGAATAATATGATTGGTACTTTTGTTCTAGAACTCAAAGTAACATCAATGTCATTCCAGGATCAAAGGAGCATATGTGGATCACTGTTACAGGGGCACTACTTTGGTTCCTCTTCAATGCAAAAAAAATACAATTGAATTAAATTTATAAAATTAACACCTACATAAAATAAATAACCCAAGATCGATGTATTTCTTATTTTTATTAAATTAATTATAAATTTACATGAAAAATAACTACTCTCTTGATTATATTGAAAAAACTTGTTAATATAGTTTTTTGGTCATCGCATTCATCATCATGTACACTGTGGATTATCCGTTGAATCCGACAAAAGATGAGTTGTTCATAGAACCAATAGTCACTTTTGTTGTATTTAGAACCTATATATAGGATGTTATAAATTCTAACATTGTTCCATTATAAATATTATATAACCTTAATCCTTATAATGTTCTCATGACCATAATAAACCTATCAATGATTCTAATGTAACCAGCTTTAATCCCTAGGAAAATACGTTATGATCTATCTCACCCAGCGACATTAGGTTCCGGATCCCATATACCTATCCAAAATCATGAATAAGTTTCCAAGAATAAAATAATGAAATTTAATCATCACTAAACCTATACCCATGTCCTTACTTCTCTTCAAACATCCTAAAGGCATTAACCTTCTCAATTATAATTATTTTTTGAGGAAAGAACCACCTGGGACACCTGTGAAATGAATACCAAGTGTTACACCGTAAATATAATCATATAGATAAAAAATACATGTTTTATAGGACATTTACACAATCATAACTTGTCTCTACATTATAATAGACTCCACCATATTTGGAAGGATTCTTCCTCAGATAGTCCTTCTTAATATTTTTAGGTCTGATTAGAAGGTGTAAGGTCTATAGGGGGGTGAATAAACCATTTAAAAATTTTAATAAGATGAATTAAAAATATTATTTAATTATCAAATTTAATTATCATACACAAGAATTAATAATAAGTAGTGGAAAATATAGATAGAACGTGTGAAAGTTTATTGTATTTAGGATTGTATATGAACTAACACATGCTCTTACACCTCAGTACTCTTTGAGAGATGAATTGTGTACTATGAACCTAATTTTTTAAAGGGATTCATAACCCAATTACAAAAATACTTTTCTATTAGATGTATAACCAAAAGAGATCTAAGTTTTAATGGGGAGTCACAACCTGTTACAAAAAAAAACTTTTGATATCGAGATTCCAAACCCAAAGATCCTAACTTTAGAATCTGGGAGTCACAACCCAAAGAGAAAGAATTAGATTTTAGGTAAAATAATAATATGATGGTTTAAGCATATTTGAGACAACTATAGAGATTTAATACAGACTCAAAAAAAACCAGATATAGGAATTCGATGAGGATTGATAAATCACAAACACTAGACTTTGAGTTAAGGATCAATAAATATATTCAAGTGAGAGTAAGTAGTTATATAATATTATTTTCCCCTTGAGCATTCATTAAGAAGATGAGAATCAGTTCACATAGGATCACTTAGATTTTCAGTGTATTGTACAACACTTCATAATATCATACAATACTTGAGAGTATGAAAGTTTACATTGAAATTAAATCATCATAAGAGTGTATTATCATAACCATATCCCATGAATGTGTCTCAATAACCTTTAAATAAAACAAAACAACTCAACAACAGTCAAGAAATAAGTTATACAATTCAAATAACAATTCAAAACTATCAGAGATATTGAGAGATTATCATTCCATAATAATTGTTGATATTCAAAAACCTAAAGACTAGTTCAATAAAATTTGAATTCATCATTATAAAATTAAAAATAAATCCATAAGAAATGATTGAATAAATCCTAAAAAAATTCATTGTTTCCTTCTATAAAAATAAAATTTAAATTTTGAAAAACCTTCTATATACATGTAGATATAAGATAAAAAATTAAATTAAATATTATTATAATAAATACCATCTAATAAATTTAAATAATTCTTTTATCACTAAAAATTAAATTAGAAACAAATAAAACAAATAAAACACTAAAAAGAAATATATTTTAAATTTTGAAACTTCATATTGTTGGTTTATGTGTGAATGTAAATCAATTTAAATCTTCATTTAAAAATATTTAAAAAATTACAAAAATACTTTTCATAGTGTCCATGTGATTAATAAAAAATTTGGAATCAAAAAAATAATTAAAACAACTACTACAAACATAAAAAAATATCAAAATACATAAATAATAGAGTAGTCTGGATATTTCCATATTTTCAAAGTAAAGTATTAGATCAACCATATGAAAACTAAATGTGTAGGTTGACCATATGAGAAAATTTATCAACTACATAAAAAAAGTATGTATTGACTACATGAGAAAAATACTAGCCACATGATAAAATTATTGATCGTGTGAGAAAAGTAGTGATCATATGAGGAAAAACTAGTCGTGAGGTATCGACTGCATAAATAGATTATCAACCACATAAAGAAATTAATTACCACATGAAAGATGCAATCTATCATGATGAAACTACAGTGTGAATTGGATGTGTGGGAAGTTAAGATACCATGAGAAATATGCACCATGTCAAGTGGTTGTAATAACAATAAGTGATTTTTCAAAAAGTCAAGTGACCATGAGAAGCAAAACATGATAAATAAATATATAAATATAGACTGTGGAATCATTTTTCAAAAATAGTGTACAAAAAAGATAAATAACACCTTGACTATATGATGTTGTGAGAAATTATAATTATCCATTGAAGAAAATTTGAGGTATTTTTAATATTCAAAAACAAAAAAAAATATAAACCAATAACAATACTATAAATCAGAAAAAAAAAACCCAAACACTAAAAAATACCCCTTTTGAAAATTAAAAACCTGAAACAAGATTTTTAAAAATTCTCCCATTTTTAAAATTTATAAAAAAAATTATTAATATAAATTAAAATATAACTAAATTTAAACATCATAATCCCCCCTAATAAATGAATATCAATTCAAATATACAATCAAGAGTAAAATAATATTTCAAACTAAATCTCAATCATACCAAGATCAAATTGTATTTTCTCAAACATTTCATAATCCAATGGTTTGGTAAAAATATTAGCAGGTTGATTTTTATTTGGAAAATATTCCAAAATAATATATCATTTATTTATATAATATATAATAAAATAAAATCACTTGTAAATATGTTTTTTCTATAATTTTGTAAATTATTTTTTGAAGTTTAAACACCAGAATAAATATCATAATAAATAGGAATCTTTTAAAAATTAAAACCATATTCAGACAATATTTTTTTAATTATAAGTGATTAAAAACAACATAATGTAGTATAAATATATTTAATTTTAGCAGTAAATAGAAACAAATTATTTTTGTTCCTTGAAATATATGATAATTAACTTTTAATAAGAAAATGGAACATACATGAAGTGATTTTTCTATCAAATATGCATCCTCTAAAATCAAAATAAAAATAACTAATAAAATCAAAACATTTTTGTCTAGAATAAAATAGTACATAATTTACAGTTCCTTTAACATATATAATAATTTATTTAACAACTTTTAAGTGATATTTCTTAGTATCAAATTGAAATCTTTCATTAAAAAACCACTAAATATAATTCCATGTTATGAATCGGTTAAATATAATAAACTACCAATCATACCTTTAAGAATTTTAGAATCTATAAATTTTATAGATTTATTTAAATCTAATTTATAATTTGTAATATTAGGGATTCTAAAAGTTTTACAAAATCTTAACCAAAAAACTTAACTAAATTTTTATCATATTTAGATTAATTTACAATATCCTATAATTTATTTTATTAATTGGAATTACCAAAAGTAATTTAAGTTCACTAATTAAAATCATATCAAATTCACTTTTCATCAAGTTATAAATTTATTTAAAAATTAATTCACTTGAATATCCAAAAATAATATCATCAACATAAATTTGAACAATTAAAATATCATTTGAAATACTTTTAATAAAAAATTAGGATCTAATTTAAGTTTATTAGAATAATATTTTAACAAGAATAAAGTGTGTATATTCTAACAAGCATGAGGTCCCTTATTAAGAACATATAATTATTTTTATAACTTAAAAAAGTTATTGGGAAACGTTTCACTTTAAAAAGCTAGGTTGTTTATTAACATAATCTTATTTAGAAATAAAACCATTTTAAAAATAAATTTTTACGTTCATTTGAAGTAATTTAAAACCTTGAAAAGAATAAAAAAATTAAAAAAATATAATAAATTAAATCCTATAAATAAGTTTAAAAGATTCATAAAAATCTATACCTTTTTCTTGAAAATAACATTGAGTTATAAGTCTATCCTTATTATTAATAATTTAACTAGATTCATCCATTTTATTTCTAAAAATATGTTTAGTTACAATAACATGTTTATCTTTAGGGGTTTTAAATAAAAACAAACATTATTTTAAGAAAATTTATTAGTTTAATATTGCATGTAAATAATCCAATTAGCATCATTCAATGCATAAAATATATCATTTTTAAAGCATTCCAAAACAAAAGAACAATTTTAGTAAAAATTCAAAATATAATTTCTAGTTTTAATTATAGAATAAATATTTCCAATTACATTATCAATAGGGTTTTATTTGTTCATTTTGAAATATTTTGGATTATAATGGTAAGGGGTGTACTCCCCCTCAAAAATTACATTATTATCTTGAGGTTTCTCTTCACCAAAAATAATTTCTTTAAATTCATCATGAACAATATCTAAATCTGAATTTATTTTAAATTATCTTCATCAAATTTAATATGAAAATATTCTTCTATAACCATATTTGTTTTATTGTATATTCTATAAAATTTACTTTTATTATAACATCCCAAAAAAATTAGTTCATCACTTTTAGAATCAAATCATATAAATTATCTTTAGTATTTAAAATAAAAACATTACACCCAAAAACATTAAAATAAACAACATTAGGTTTCTTATCCTTAAATAATTTATAAGGAGTTTTATTTAAAAAAATTAGTTATAACTCTATTTAAAATATAAAAACCTTTATTTATATGTTCAACCTAAAATTATTTAGATAAGTTAAATTCATCTAACATAATTCTATAAATTTCTATAATTGTTCAATTTTTTCTTTCTACAATATTATCTTGTTATTATGTTCTTAGAGAAATAAATATATTTATTTTTAAATTAATTAACAAGTTTAACTTTATTATAATTTGAAAAAGAATTAGTATTTATAAACACTTCATTTTCTTGAGTTAGTTTCTTATTTTGTTTGATAAGATCCTTATATTTTCCTTTTAATTTTCAGAAATTTTTTATTTTGTTCTATTAGTTATTAATTATTTAGTTTTTTAAATTTAGAATAATATGAACTAAAATCATAATAACTACTGACCTCATTAATACAAATCATCATCAAACAAATGTTAGCCATTTATTTTTCAATTCTGGTTTCGTCACTAGAATCAAATTCTTCTATAAAACTCCATCCATCAATCAAAATTATTTTCTCCTTTTTCTTATATATATTATCTTTCATTTATTTCTTTAGTTTTCAATAGTTAATCTTTTTTCATTTATTTGTTATGAACTCATAACAAGTTTGTTCAGAAACATCATTATAATTAAGTTTTAAATTCTTTTTTTGATTATCCTTATGTTTATCCTTTATAAATCATTCCTTGAAACATCCAGTTATTTTCATCATTTTGTAAATATGTTTTTTTAAATTGGTTATTTATTTCTTGCTTTACTATGATTCAGAATCATAAGAGTTAGTGGTAGTGGTTATATTTAATTTACATTAAACACATTTAATTTTTAAATTATCTTTTTTAAATATGTTATTCAACTCCATTTCATATTAAAGTAATAAACCAATGAATTCATATAATGTGTATTACTTAAAGTTATTTCTTTCATTTATTTATACTTTATTTATATTCCACTTCTTAAGTAGATATCTCATATATATTTCAACAAGTTTTGGATTCTCCAAAGTTTCTCCAAGGGAATTCATTCCATTAACTATGCTAGTGAATCTATGGAACATCTGGATAAAACTTTCATCTTCACCCATATTGAAATATTTATACTCAGCCTAAATTATTTTAAGGTTAGTTTAGATCAGCTTATATAATCCATGGTGAGTAACTTATAGAATTTTCCAAATTTCATGAGCTATTTTACATGTAGATACACGACTAAATACACTTATATTAATATTACAACATAAAATATTTATTACTTTATAATTCAAACATATTTAACTATATAGTTACCGATAGAGTATTTGGATCAACTTTTGGAAGTTTTTATGGTTTCACCATGATCATCCAATGTCCAATTCTTGATTACTTGAGGTATGCCTCCATTCGAGTTTTTTAGTAATCATAGTCATTACTTTAAAAATGGGGTGGATTTTTAGGAATACAACCATCATATATGTTCATTCATGTCATCTTACATTAATAATTTTCTTTAGTTTTTTAGGTTTACAATATGCTAAAATCATCATTTAGCGGGGGGTTTTTAGAGGCAGTTTTTAAAACTTCTGCTAAATGTTCTCATTTTTTTTTTCTAATTTTGAAAAACCATCGCTAATAGATGAAAATTTTTATAAAATCTACCATCACTTATTGGTATTTTTTTAGTGGTTGTTTAAACCATCACTAAATAATACATTTTATTTTTTTTATTGAATTTTAGCGGTGTTTTTTTTAAATAACCACTAAACCCCAAGAAAATAATTTTAAAAAAATAGTTTAATTTTAGTATTTTTTTTATAAAAAACACCGCTAAATATATTAAAATTTAATAAAAATTTATAAATTATAATAATAATCTATTTATTCAAATATATATGTTATAAATAATTTTTAATAATTAAAAATAGTTAATAATTAATAATCAATATTATTATAATTTAAAAATTTATTATTGTTAATTACTAATTAATAATTAATATGAATACATACAAATACATAGACACACACACACACACACACAAATATATATATATATATATTAATATCACAGAAAACATTTCCTCTATAACTAATGTTCTAAGATAATTTCAAAATTAGACTTCGATATCAAATGAAAATAACTTTTGATCCAGGTGTTTAACCTATCAAATCAAAGATTACAAAAAGAACAATAATGACATTATATAATAATTTGATAATAATTAATCATAAAAAATCATTATTGAAATTCAACTTCAAACAACCATAACAATTAATCCAGGTGTCCATTTGAGCTCTACAATATATCAAATCGAATCCTATGAAGTTTTATACGCCATATTACTTAGGGGGGAGTTCACTATTTTTTGGAGGTCAAAAAATACTCAGAAATTCTCTAAAATTGAATTTTTAGTTGCGATGCCATAATTTTTTAACATTCGATTGAATTTTAGCTTTTATTAGAGAGTCTTATTATGTTTTTTCAGTTGTCTAATTTTAATCCATGGTTTTTCATTCCTATCTATGTGATGGTGTTTCGATTAGAGTAGTCTTCCCACTTTTGGTGAGTTATTATTTATTTTATATATGGGTGTGTGTGTATTTCTATATATTTATGCATATTTATTTATAATCTATATATGTTTTTCTATATTCATTTATAATTATATATAACTGTATATTTTTATAGATATTTTTTATATTTATATATATTTTCCTATATATATATTTTCATTTTTATTTATATTTATTTATAAATATTTATATATATTTATGTTTTTATATATTTATATATTTTATCTGGGTATATATATAAATAGATCTTTATGTGTATTTATATTTATATGTATCAATATGTATTTATGTATAATTATATTTATTTATATTTACATGTTTTTATATGCATATTTATATTTATATACAATTATATTTAATTATATATGTGTGGGTGTTTATTTACCATTTATCATTAATTATTATTAATTATAAATTATTGATTAATTAATTATTATTAATAATTATTTATTATTAAGTATTTAGTATATATTATTTCATATTTATTATGTATTTATTATTTATTATTTATTATTTATTACTTATTACTTATTATTTATTATTTATTATTTATTATGTATTATTTATTATTTATTATTTATTATTTATTATTTATTATTTATTATTTATTATTTATTATTTATTATTTATTATTTATTATTTATTATTTATTATTTATTACATGTTATTTATTATTTATTTATTATTTATTACTTATTTATCATTTATTATTTATTATTATCTATTATTTATTTATTATTTATTTAGTATTTAATATTTTTTATAATTTATATTTTATTTTTTATTTATTATTTATTATTCATTATTCATTATTCATTATTCATTATTCATTATTCATTACTCATTATTCATTATTCATTATTTATTATTTATTTATCATTAATTATTATTCATTTATTTATCATTTATTGTGTATTTACATATATTTATTTGTATATATATTAGTATATTGAATTCTGTTTAGTCACAACATGTTAAGCTTGCTAGAGTGGTAAAGTCTTTGCAGAATAACCAAGAGTTAAAGGGTTCAAATATCACCTTACACATATATATTCTCAATTTCTACATAGCAGGATAAATACATAATAGATAATAAATCACAAATAAATAATAAATAAATACATGAATAATAAATAGATTATAGAAAAAAATTAAAAAATTAAAAACTGTTTCTAAAAAAGTGTTATGAAATAAAAAATCTTCGCTAATTGATTAGTGACATAGGTAAATGTGAAAGTTTATTGAAAGCATCACACATTTGAACATCGAAAAAACTATCACTAAATAGAGTTTTTTGGTGTAGTGCTAGGATATTGAGGTTAACACAATAAAATATAAACAACCGACCCTATATCTAAGAGGATTGAGATTTTATACTAAGTTTTAAGTTTGATTAAGAAGTTAAAAGGTCGAGAGGGGGTGAATAAATTGTTTCAAAATTTTAAATAGATGAATTGAATAGCTCAATTAGTTATTAAAGTTAATTACCATGCTCATGTATTAATAATAAGTAAAGTGAAATAAAGAGATAGCATAAGAAATTTTATAATAGTTTGGTTTGTATGTGAACCTACATCTACACTTACACCTCTCTACCACTTAAGAGATTCATTATGCACTATGAACCTGGTTTTTTAAGGGGAATCATAACACAATCACAAACTAACTTTTATAGTGGAGATATAACCAAAACACACCTGACTTTTAAGGAGTCACAGCCCATTACAACACTAGATTTAGATATCATGAGTCATAGCCCAAAGTTCCTAACTTTAAAATCTTAGAGTCACAACCCAATGAGAAAGGTTGATTTTTTTGGGAAACACATAAACAGAAGGTCTTAGAAAAGGATAAATAGATAGAAATAATTAATACATACTCAAATAGAACTAGGAATAAGAATTTGATGAAGAAAAATGATGTACAACCACTGGTGTTTGAGTAAATGATTGGTAATTCTCTTTATTATAGTAATAGTGGTCATAGAAAATTAGGTTTCCCTTGAGATATTTTTGAGAAGATGAGAATTAGTTCACACGGGATCACTTGGATCATCAAAATGTCATACAATAATTCACATTATCACATAAAACTTGAGATTTTGAAAGTCCACATTTAAATTAAATCATCATAGTAGTGTGTATCAAAAATATAAACCTTGAATGAGTCTTGATTCCCTTCAAATAAAAATAATCAAAAACTCAGCAATAGTCAAGAAATCAGTTAGAAAATTCAGATAATAATTCAAATTTATCAAATAAAGAGTAAGATATTATCATTCCACCATAATTATTGATATTAAAAAACTAAATACAAGTTCCAACCAATTTGAATTAATCTTTAAAAAACTATAAATAATTTCATAAGAAACATTCAAAGAAATCCTATAAAAACGAATTGTTTCCTTCTGTAAAATTCAATTTTGAATTTTGAAAAACATTCTATATACATGTTTATATGCGATGAAAATTTAAATTTAATAATACTACAATAAATACTATAAAATAACTTTCAATAAGTTCATTAACACTGACTAATAATTTATAAATAAATAAAACAAAAAAAACACTCAAAATGAATAAATTTAAAATTTTGAAACTTCACTCTATAGGATTATGCATGAATGTAAATCAATTTAAATACTTATTTAAAACCATTTAAAACTTTCCCAAAATAATATACATACTTTCCATATGATTAATATCAATTTTATAATCAATAAAATAATTAAAATAAGTATGATATTCATGTAGAAAAATAAAATATCAAAATACATGTAGAGACTCTATTTTTGTTCTGTAAGACTTTGAAATATATTAAGAAATATTTTCAAAGGTAGGTGCTAAGACGATGTGTGATTCTAAGGCCTTGTGAGCTTAGAATTAGTTTTATAAAAATATTAAATATATTTTACATCACATGCACATAGTTTTTATGGAATAATGGAAGATAACATGAATGGAGTCCCAAATAAAACATCTGAGACCATGGTTGAATCCAGAGCATTGGGATTATCCTAGGCGTAGACTAAAGTTGTTCAGCATCAGAAGTTCAGATGACGTAGTCGTTGGTGGGTACGTTAAGTGAATTAATTAATTAATTAATTCAATTAATTTAATTCCTGAAAAAAAAATTACTATATAAATATTTTGTTATGAAAAATCACCAAGGTTAGCCACATAACCCTGGGATTGTTGAGAGGAGCTTTAATTGTTCCTTGTTGGCGGATTGAGATCAAATGACGACCGGGGATCGAATCAAGGTGGTTTGACAAAGAGAAAACACATTGAATCTTCTTCAACATAGGATAACATGTTCTTCACTAGAGAATTATCCAATCTCAAGGTAGGGATCATAAATTGTGGATTTTCCCTTTTGATTAAAAGATTTAGTATGGATTAATTATCTTCTTTGATCTTTAATTTATTTATTCCTTCACATGAGACTATTTAATAATTTAATTTGTTTAAATCAATTATTTATTATTTTATTCCATGCTATCACCCATGATTCTGCACCTATTGATTATTGGTTAGGATCACATCATCCAACAATCATTATCACATTTTCTTTTGTGATTTTCACCCATAATTCTTCACATTTTTCACTATTGACCTCTCGGGTCATGGTTTAACTTTTCATATTGGGTTCAAGCATGATAGAAACTAATGGATTCATGGTAGATTCCTGTGAAAATAACATATTAAAAATTTTAGGGTGGATTGGGATAGATTACAGGATGTTGGTGATGATTCCCATGGATCTGGCATCCGGGATAGATCAGCAGCAATGGTAGGTGTGCAGGGCACATGATGGACCACTTTGGAAGATTAGCTTTCGATTTAGAGCCAATTAAGGGACGAAATTGATGTTTAGAGGCATTTACCCCCATTTATAGGTGGTCAAATGGTGGATTTAGTAGTGGGAGATCCAGATATGGTGATGTGTGAATAAATTAGAGTTTCTAAAAAAACATGACTACATGGAATTTAGTATTATGAACACACATTGTGCATCCCCACCAAGTTATAGTGAAAACGATTTAGGGGAAGATAAGGATCCCACACTATGTGTTTGGCCTACATGTCATGTGACCCTACCTGGGAATCCATGCTATGTGCTAGCTGAAAATGACTAGGACCCCATGTGGCAGGATGCGCCATGTACTTTGGGAGTATATGGACATAGCCTGAAGGACATGGGAATGGGCATGAGCACACGGCTCAAACCTAGGAGGTTGAGACATGTCATGTAGTACCCTTAAACCTAGTATAGTACTACATGTCTAGTGATCCATGTGTTGGAGAGTACATGTCCAAGAGTCCATCTGTGGTCACATGTCATGTAACCCACCTTACACTTTCCATACTTCTTTATGAATCTTCAACCTCTCATATCATCTTCATTTTGACTCATATTTTGGCCCGTGAGTAGCCTACCCTGAGGGTTTTTCTACGTAGAATACGATGGTAGACTTCATATTATATTTTGAGATATTATGATATATTTTATTATCATGATTCTTCTTTAGGTGGTGCTCAATGATGATAGTGATCAGACATGATCATCAAATAGAGTAAAGGGTTGGACCCCCCCCCCCATCATACTAGGATGTGGTCCCCCCCCCCAATACTTATTACACTGGATTGAGTGGAGACCTCATGTTTTATCAGGTTATGGGTCCTCTACCTACTGATTGGAACCCTCCTATTGTATAAGGGAATGAGTCCTCTACATACTGAGTGGCACCTTCTTATTGTATTAGGACATGGGTCCTCTACTTTTTGAGTGTCACCCTCTTGTTGTTTTAGGGAATGGTTCCTCTACCTACTGAGTGGTACCCTCCTGTTGTACCAGGGAATTGGTCCTCAGCCTACTGAGTGACACCCTCATATTGTATCAGGGAATGGGTACTCTACCTACTTATTAGAACTCTCCAATTGTATCAAGGAATGATTCATCTACCTACTGAGTTTTACCCCTTATGGACTAGGGCGTGGGTAATCTACTTGGAGATTATGCCCCTTGACTATGTGGCACAATGGAGATGTGTGGGTCCTCTACACAGTTAACTCTTCAGATAGTCATGTGACATGTTAAGAATCATTGATGGACCTTTTGGAACTGTTGGAGATTCATTTTCCTAGGCTGGGCTATGAGATAGAGATCTACATTCTCTTTCGTGTGGGTTTCTTATATGATAATATATATCCTTATTTTTGGGTTTAATTTTCCTCTTTCTTTGGGTTAAGATGACTGCTTCTACCATGTCTCATATTACTCCCCCTCAAGTTTTTAGTTCAACTTATTGTGTATGTATATATTCACCCCTACATGGGCTTTTCTTGCACATGTCATGTCTTATGCAGATGACAGACAGGTAAGTGGTGATTTTTAAGGATTGTAAGGATACATGGGTGTATTTGACTATGTAAGGTGGTTAGTTATTATAGATTTGGATCTAGTCTCTCTCAGCATTCCTTTTCTAGTTATTTTTAAGTTAGGACATCTATTCTGGTTGGGGGTTTATTTTGATTATTTACTTTTTGAATTGCATTGTCACACTCTTTTTATTCCCTAAAGGTTATTACATACTTGGTTTTTACCCTAGATGATACATTATTTTATTATTATTCCTCTATAGTTCTATATGGATATGGTTGGGTGTGTGAATATAGGTACATTAGGAAAAGGACTCTAATTTTAGTTATGTCATTTGATTCTTGTCTCCTACCCATGGCCTATGGAGGTGGGCTTGGTGTTGTTGCGGCTCAATATTCCACCAGCCTGGCGGGCCCCGGTGGGTCTGGTCATGACATATTTCTATTAGAGATTGTTCAAAATTGGAATGGTGTTTGTAGTTTTTTTCCCTTGTGATGTTTGATTGGGAATGTAGGAAAATGGTTTCAAAGTGTCTTGAGTGTGGCATTTAGGATAGGGAACCCAGTGTTGGTGCAGCATTTGATGTATCCATTCACCATGACTTTGACTACCTTCTTATCAACTCGATATACTAAGGAATTTTTTGAAAGGAACATTAGTACATGCATCATATATAATTTAGTCCTTTTACTATCCTTATTGGGTCAGATCCCCAAATATTTATGTTCATATGACTTTGGTACTTCTTGATTAAATTTTAAAGATGCCTCCATGAATACAGCCAGCCAGGTCACTAATTCAGGATCATGATGATGATCTGATGAGTGATGATACCTTATTTTAAGGTCCATCTCACAATATATTTCCTCCAAGAGGTCATGTAGGAACACCCCCACCTATCAAGAAAAATATTATATCAGAAGATAAGGATGAGGATTTTCACAAGCTTAGTGAACTTTGTAAGTTCTAGTGCCAAAGTCCATTGAGGTTACTAAGTGATCAAGATCCCTATGAAATATAGGATTATCTTGAGTTGGTGATCTAAGTTTTTAGACTTGTATAAAACCTGAATGATCATATAGTTTCACTGGTGGCTAGTTTTTTCCATAGAGTAGCAGAGAACTATGGGATTATATTCATGTAGATGCATGATGAGTTGTCACTCTCGTGGTTTGAATTCAATTAGTTGTTTCATGAGAAGTACTACCCCTCATGCTTGAACTACATTCAGATTCAGTAACTTTTGGAGCTACATAATGAAGGGATAATTGTTTATGAGTATGTCTTGAGGTTTACTAACCTTATGTGGTACTCCCTTGACATGATTCGAGATGGTTACTTCTGAATGCAGAAGTTTGAGTAGGGTTTTCATAGAGACATCCATGATAGTGTGATATCCTTATGAATTCCCACATATGTTGAAGTGTTATAGAAGGTTCTATTGATAGATACCTTACTATATGAGGGACCTCATATAGGTGGGGATGGTGGTAGGAATCATGGGGTTGAGTTTTATACAGTAATTAGAAAGCGCCAGTTGGTGGGGTCTTGGCATAAGAGATCTTATCATGGCCAGACTCATGCAGATGGTCATGTGGATCAGGGACCACATAGAATACCATGGTATATTAGAGAGGGGTTATTCTATGAATGTGATGTATGAGGTCACATGGAACATGATTTTATAACCTGACATGTTGGGCGGGTAGGTAGGAAGCAGATAGATGACAGAGATAGCCCCATTATCATGGTTCTCCTAGGCGTGGCCAGGGCAGTCCCCAAGGAGGAAGAGATTGAAGAGGATAGGTGGGGGATCCTAGAGGAGGGTATATTGTTGGTGGATGATGTTATGATCTCCTTCCACCACCATCACCATGAGGCCCATTCTAGGCTCAGGGAGCTATTAGTTGGGACCACAGGAAGCTATAGGCTATGGAATATTATGAATCGGTATCTTATGAGATGATTTGATATATGATTAGTGTTTATCCTACTCTTAATTCAGTATTAGTAGACATGGGTTTGATTCATTACTTCATCTCCTTACTCCTTCTATGAAATATGGTCCTCTCAATTGATACTTTATCCCAACAACTTTTCCTTAAGGTTCCTACAGTGAATGCTTATTTGATATTTATTATCTATCGATAGGGTGACCTATTTATGGGTGGAAAGAGTTTATCATGGGACCTATTGGTCATCATGATGATACCTTATAATGTCATCTTGGGTATGCATTATTTTTCCATGGCCCAATCCCATATTTACTGTAACCATAGACGATTCAGATGAATTCAGATAGATAGGAAAGGATTATCCTTTGTGGGTGTGAAAGATATCATGGAATAGAAAGTGGGTATTGTGAGTAGGAATCTACAACCCATCAATTGGTGAGTTTATCCCTTATAAAAATAGACTCTTTAGAAATCTAGGTTCCTTAATTCATGGAGGATTATATATAAATATTCACCAAGGATGTTCTCAGACAAACTCTAAGGCAGGATATAGAGTTTTTCATTGACTTTCACTTTGGTACTGCTTCAATAACTTATTTGGTCTATAATATGGTCCCTAGTGAGCTCTGGGGGTTGATTGAGCAATTAGAGGACATTTGAGAGAAGGGTTTTATCAAACCTTGTGTGTCCCCCTGGGAATCTCTAGTGTTGTTCATGAAAAATGTATATGGGAGCTTGTGGATTTTTATTGATTATCATCACCTGAATCAGTCCATAATAATAAACAAGAACCCCTTTCCAAGTATTAATGAACTCTTTGACTAGTTTTGAGCTGAGAGATGGTTCTTGAAGATCGATCTCATGTCCATCTACCACTAATTGAGGGATCGTGAGGCTGATATTCCGAATCTGGAATTTCGATGTCGTTATGGACACCATGAGTTTTTTGTAATTCCTTTCAAAGTGAAAAATGAAAATTTTGTATTTATGTCTCTCATGAAGTATATTTTATATCCATTCTTAGAACTTTTTTGTCTTCATTGATGACATACTCATCTACTCTGTGCCAGAAGATGAGCATGAAAATCACTTGATAATGGTCCTAGACTTGGTTCAGGAACACCGAATTTATGGAAAACTCTTGAATTTTCAGTTTAGGATCCATGAGGTTCACTTTATAGGGAATTTCATTTATGATCATGGATTAGTTGTGGACTCATAGAAGATTGATGCACTTCTTACTTGGGATCTGTCCAATAGTTTGTTAGGGGTGAACAGTTTTCATGTCTTTGAGGGGTATTATAGGAGGTTCCTAGTGGAATTCTCTAGGATTGAATCCCATTTCATATCCTTGACATGTAAAGATAATCTTTTTACCTAGATTGTATAGTGCAAGAGTGCATTTGAGGAGTTTAGGTTGTGAATAATGAGTGTTCCTATTTTGAGACTACCAGATTGTGTAAAGTATGTAGTGTATTATGATGCCTATAGAGTTGGGATCAGATGTTTTTTAAATCATAAGAATTTAGTGATCACATATGGGTTGAGTAAGTTAAGACCCAATGATTAGAATTAAATGACTTGTGACTTGGAGTTGGTAGCAGTAGTCTTCTCTCTAAGGATTTGGAGACACTATTTTCTAGGAGAGATCTTTTTTGTTTACTTAGACCATCAAAGTCTCATGTATGAATTCATATAGAGATATATGAACCTAAGACAGAGATTCTAGTAATATTTCATGTAGTACTATAACTTTGAGATAGTTTTTACTCCTGGGAAGGGTAATATGGTGGAAAATTCCCTTAACATAAAGTCTCAATCTCACTTGGTGGAGGTGGAATTTGAGTAGTTGTATTCATTTTAGTTGACCCTAGTAAAGGAGGAGGGTGAAACTTATCTTTAGTTAATGGTGTGGAAACCTATACTTATCCAATGTATGATGGAGGATCAGTTGGTAGACATCAATTGTGAGGTCCTCCGTGACTTGATATCCTCAGGAGATTCACCCGATGGATTCTATATTGGATGAAATCATGTCATATTTTTTAGGGATGGATGGTGTTATGGTCATGATTTAAGAGGAGGTGATAAGAAATTTTCACACTTCTCCTTTGGTTATAAATCCGATGTAGTGAAGATGTACATGTACTTTTAATGGTAGTTTTTGTGGGCTGACATGAGGTGGAGTGTGACTGATTTCATCTCTCGGTGTCTCACATGTCAGTAGGTGAAGTCTGAGAACCAGGTTCTAGAAGGTTTATTATAGACTCTTGAGATACCTAAGTGTAAATGGTAAAACATATCCATGGAATTTCTTACAGGGATTCCATAGAAAGAGAAAGGTAATGACACAATTTGGGTGATAGTTGACCAACTTACCAAGTTGTCTCACTTACTTGCTATTAGGGAGTAGAGTTAGGTGGAGATTTTAGGGAAGTTGTACATATGGGAGATCATATGCCTTCATGGGGTTCCCTTGATGGTTATCTATAACTGTGATGTATGGTTCATGTCACATTTATGTATAGAACTATAGGAGGAATTCAGGACCCAGTTGCGAGTGAGTAAATATTTTCACCCCCAGATGGATAGAAAGACTGAGCGCACTATCCAAGCGTTGAAGGATATGTTGAGGGATTTCATATTATAGTTATTCCATAGTCGGTAGGATAGATTTCCTTTGGTATGGTTTTCTTATAAT
Organism: Viscum album; assembly: GCA_963277665.1. Taxonomy (NCBI): domain Eukaryota; kingdom Viridiplantae; phylum Streptophyta; class Magnoliopsida; order Santalales; family Viscaceae; genus Viscum; species Viscum album. Next base: position 1,400,638,175 of record OY728148.1, on the reverse strand, counting down.
AATAGATCTCACTATACTATCAACATGGAACCTTTCAAATCCCTATACAGGAGACCGTTCAGGTCACCCTTATGTTGGACTAAAATCGGTGATCCATCTCTTATTGGGCCAGATTTGGTGAAGGTGATGATAGAGAAGGTCCAGGTGATCCATGATTAGATGAGGACATCCCATAGTAGGAATAAATATTTTTCAAATCGATGGTATAGGCCCTTAGAGTTCGAGAAGGTATACCATATTTTCCTGAGAGTCTTCCTATGAAGAGGATTACAGATATTTGACTAAGGAGTAATGTTTTCCATGAGGTTAATCAGTATGTTTGAGATATTATAGAGAATTTTTGAGGTTTATTAAATCTTATCCTTTCCCCCATATTTGGATTGGGTGCATGACGTCTTCCATGTGTCACTGTTTACGAGATATGTGCATGATCCTATGAACATTTTTGGCTGGGGAAAGATGGACATCAAGGATGAATCCACATTCATGGAGTACCTGGTCTAAATTGAGGATTGATAGGATAGGATACTTCATGGATATACAATTCCATTGGTTTTTGTGTTATGGTAGTATGGGGGTATGTAGGAGAGCTCCTGGGAGCATGAGAGCTAGATGTGGGCTCAGTAAACACACCTTTTTACATAGTTTGTTTTTTTGGGGAATGAAAATGTTGAAGGATGTAATAATTTAGATACTATTTTTTTCCTTGTAATAATTTGAAATATATTAAAAATATTTTTGGAGCCAGGTATTGAGACAGTACATGATTCAAAGGCCCAGTGATCCCAGAATAATATTTATAAAATATATTTTATATATTTTATATCACACATGTACAGTTTTTTACAAATAATTAAATATCTTCTAAAAAGATTCCCAGGTAAAAAATTTGAGACCATGTTTCAATCTGGATTGTGAATTTTACCCTAGGTGTGGCCTAAAGTTGGCTGATGCCAGATGTTCTAATGAGGTAGTTATTAGTGGGTACATTAAGTGAATTAATTCATTCATTCATTTAATGTCCAAAACCATTTTTCCCCTATAAGTATGTTATTATGGAAAATATCTAGGGTTAGATGTATAAATGTAGGATCATTGAGAGGTGGTTCTACCATTCTTCATTAGTGAATCGAGATCGGATGATGATCAGTTACCGGATTGAGGTGTTTTGACATATAGCAAACATGGTGGATCTTCCCCATCATTGGAAAACATTTTATTCACCTATGAACGATCCAATACTGATGTAGGGATCAATAATTGTGTATTTCAACTTTTTTATTAAAATATTGATAATGGATTAATTATATTATTTTATCTATGATTTATTTATTCCTTCACATGATCCGTTTAATAATTTTATTAGTTTAAAATAATTATTTATTAATTTATGTCATGCTATCACCCATGATTCTTCACATATCAGTTTTTTTCTAGAATCACATCATGAAAAATGATTATCACATTTTATTTTATGCTTTTACCCCATTGTTCTTCATGTTCTTCACCATTGGCCTATGGGGTCATGATTCAACTTTTCTTGGTAGGTTCGAGCATGATTAAAATCCTCTGATTCATGGAAGTATTGTGTGAAAAGAACAAATTATTGATTAGAGGATGTATAGGGATAGATCATGGGTTGTGGGTGATGATTCCCATGGATCTAGGATCTAGAACTAATCAGCTGCAATGGTAGGTGTGCAAGGCACACGACGAACCACCATAGAAGATCAAATTTTTATTTCCACCTAGCATAGAGCTATAATCGACAATCAGAGGCATTTACCCACATTGTTGGGTCATCAAATAGTTGATTTTGTGATTGGAGAGCCATATCTAGAGACACCTGAAGAAACTAGAGTTTCTGCAAAAAATATGACTACACGGCATGTAGTCTAATGAACACATGTCGTGTATCCCCAAACAGCTATAGTAGCTAGGATTTTTGGGAAGATAAGGATCACATTCTGTGTGGTTAGGAGACAAGCCGCATGAACCTCCCCTGAAAGATAGGTCATGTTTTAGCTGAGCATGCCTAGGAAAAAATGTGGGAGTAATTTTTGTACTCTGGGAGTACACTGACACAACCCGAAGGGAACGAGAATAGGTAAAAGAACAAGGCTCTTCCTCGAGAGGAAAAGGCATGTCATAGAGTACCATTAAATGATAAGTAGTTCTACATGACCAATGTGTCATGTGTTGGAAAGGACACTTCCAGGATTCTAGGTGAGGTCACGCATCATGTGGCCCACCTTACACATCATGTACTTCTTTATGAAACTTCTACCAATCATATCTCCATCATTTTGACTCGTATTTTGGACTTTGAGTAGTCTATAATGAGTATTTTTCCATTTAGAACACTATGGTGTCCTTTGTAGTAGATTTTAAGACATGATTCGAGATGTTCCAAGTGTAAAAATTCTTTAGGCGGTGCTTGATGGTGGTAGTGATTAAGAAGGATCATTAGAGAGAGGCCAGGGTTGACCCCCCCCCCCCCCCCCCCATCATGCTAGGATATGGGTCCCCCATACTCCTCACACTATTTTGAGTGGAATCCTCATACTATATCAAGGCATGGGTCTTTTACCTATTTGTTGTCACCCTCCTACTGTATTAGGTCATGGGTCCTCTACCTACTGAGTGGAATCGTCCTATTGTATTAGGGAATGGGTCATCTCCCTAATGAGTGGAATCCTTCTATTTTATTAGGGCATTGGTCCTCTACCTATTGAGTGTCACCCTTTTGTTGTATTAGTTCATGGGTTCTCTAACTACTGAGTGGAACCCTTCTATTGTACCTGGGAATGGGTCCTCTACTTACTAAGTGACACCCACCTATTATACCAAGGCATGGGTCCTCTACCTATATAGTATCACCCTCCTATTGTATCAGAGCATGGTTCCTATATATACTAAGTGGTATCCCTATGATGGACTAGGTAATGGGTCCTATACTTAAATATTGTTCCCCCTTGACTATGTGGTATAGTGGCGAGGTGGGGGTCCTCCACATGATTACTTATTCAGACAAGAACATGAGATATTGGGCATCATTGATGGAACTTTTGGAACAATTAGAAGACTCATAATATTGGTTTGGGATGTGATATGGAGATCCCCTTTCACTTTCATTTGGATTTCTTATATGAGCATATATATCCTTGTTTTTGGGTTTCATTTCCATATTTCTTTTGGCTGAGATGACTACTTCTATCATGTCTCATATTTATCCCCCACCAGTTTTTAGGGTGCCCTACTGGGTATGTATATACTCACCCATTCATTGTCTTTTATTTCATGTTTCATGTATTATACAGATGACAGATAGGTTAAAGGTAATTTTAGGGGAGCATAAGAATACTCAGGTGAATTTGACTACATATGGTGGTTTTATCTTATAGATTAGGATTTAGGCTCTCTTAGTATTATTTTTCCAGTTATTGGTAGGTTGGGTCATATGTAATGGCTTGGACCCTCCTGGTCCATTACTTTTCCAAATTTCTAGTGTATGGGGTATCCTAGGACCCATCAGTGGCTCATTAATAAGTTTTCCAAAAAAACTCAGTCCCACCAAACGGTTCCACCGAAACGGTGGCACCGGTCATGGTGGAACCATGACAGTGGCGCCGTGAAGGTGGCCCCGTGATGGTGGCACCATCACAGTCACACAACGAAACAGCAACACCTCTTACGGTGTCTCACTAAACTAGTTTCACCATTATAGTGGCACTGTGTCTCCCCCTTTTTTCCCTTTTTTCTTGATTCTAGTTTCCCAAGTTTTTCAGTTCCACTCTTGTAACGTATCTTTTAACATAAGGGTGTTTTGATTCCCCTTTCAAATCCATTTAAATCCATTAAAATATGTTTTTAAACTCACAAGTGTTTCCCAACACTTCAATTACCAAAAGGTGTTTCTTTTTCTCGGTGTCACACTATCCTCATGCTTTCCAGTTTCACCCAAGTTACGTGGTTTTCTCTATTTAGAGGATGTTTATTAACTCATAGTTTTTATCTCTACCATCTCTGAATATAATTATTAAATTACAATTAATCTAAAACTGCCCAACCACATGGCTGGTCCACGATTCGACTTTTAAGTACTTTGAAATCGTCTCCCTGATTTTAGGATCTTTCCTTTTTCTTAAGCCGATATCATATCTTCTTTCTTTTCCTTGGTGAGTTTGGAGTCCCTCTCCCAGAGAAAAATCATGCGCCCGTGTCAAAACCTTTCCTGATCACCCTTGGATCCCTTCTTCCTACAAGTGGTGCATCCCCAGTTCTTGGCGCAAGGAGAAAACTTAGATCATTGATCATCCAGGTAGGGTTTCTCCTCGTCTCTCTTTACAATCTATCATGAGGGGAGGTTATGATAATGTTTCCTTAGGGTGTGGATGAAACCAAAAATTAATGAAGATAATAAATTAATTTTAAATAATGAAGGGGTGTGTTTTATGATGATGTTTGGGTACTATTTTATCTTCTTTTATATATTGTGAACAGTATGGGCTTATTCCCACTGAAAATCGTGGTTTTTGGTGGTCCTTTCTTGCACACTAATGAACCTCTACTTCCTGTATAAACTTGTGATTCAATGGATGTAACATGGAAACTGGTTAATCAAGTAAACCTAGTTGATTAAATGGATGATAAATAAATAATAATCCTTGTGTGATCACCCCGGTTAACCAAACAGAAAGAATAAACTTAATAAATGGTATGGTTAAATCTAAAAACTCCCTTTCTGTGTTCTGCTAATAAGTGCGGTTGTTCTGCTGGATGCTTGTGGGGTGACGTGGATGGGGATGGTATCCCTTTTTTTAGTTGTTGGTTTGTGGATATGAGGCCATTTGGGTCCGTATGTTGGCTCTTGGTTTTGTTCTAGTACATAGAGGGATCTCACGTACCCATTTTATTGTTGTGACTTTACAAGAGAAATGGGTGTGAATGCTTAAATTGTTGTTTGGTTGTCTTCTTCTTTAGTACAAAGTTGTTTTTACTTGTGGATGTTCCTATTAGTTTCCCGATAGTGGATAATTATTTTCTAAGTAAATCACTTGAACATGATAACAAATGGGTGGTTGTCTAGTTTTTGTTGTTGTGATTTTGTGCATGTATGAATAGTAATAAGGGTGTTTCTGTATAGTCTAGTTTCAGAACCCTCAGTTTGGGATGCGTTCTTGTTCAACTATACGTATAAATTTAGTTCTTGTGTTTCTTATTCTCACCCCACCTACATTTATTACTTCATGTCGAACACCCCCATTTCATGGAAGAGGGTGATTTTCCCAACACTCCTGTGAGTGGCTAGTTATTAACTCCTTTTATGTTCCCTCTCTTGGGTAGACCAAGACTCTTCGAGTATGCTGTGATGGCCCGAGGTCCATTATAGCCCAAGATTCTTTAGGTAGGGTACATTTTGGTGGTCGTACTAGGTATGTGTGGGTAGGTTTGTTTCCCAAGAGTCTTTGGGGTGAGGCCCAGGTGTCTTCAGGCATAGTGGTGGTTGTTCTGGCCCAGGTGTCTGCGAGCGTGGTTACGTATGGTTGTGGTGGCCCAGGTGTCTATGGGCGGGATGCGTGGTTGTGGTGACCCAGGTGTCTACAGGTAGGATGAGTGGTTTTAGTATCCTGTAAGGATGTTGTTGGGGCGGCAGTGGGACTGCAATGAAAATGGTGGGGGAGGTCTGACGTGTAGAATGTTTTCAATAAGTAGTGGGAAAGTTATGCGGGGTACCCAAATATCGATATGCTATTATTATTACTTTACCTAACTTGTGTTATTTAGGGAGTGTGCCTTGGTGAGGATGGGTGGATAGTTTCTTTGTTATGTGTTTTGGTTACCTATACATTCTCATGGTGCATTATAATTCCCCCCCACTCATGCACGAGAGCTTTTGGTTTTCCCTAATGAGTATACTTGTATACTCACCCTAAATATATAAAACTACTTTCAGGTTTCTAGGAGGACTTTGGGGACCATGAGAGACCATACGAGCTCAGACATTGGGACATTTGATGTTGTTTTTTTCTTTTCTTTGGGTACTTTCCCCTTAGAGTTTTCTTGTACCTTTTATGGATTTTATCTTTAAACATGCATATGGGAATGGGTTTTGGAATTACTTTTACCTTCAGTTTTGGAGTCTTTTTGTTCTTTTTCACCATCTTATCTCCCGGTAGTTTTCTATAAAAATCTTAATGCCTTCCAAATTACGTGTGATTCTATAACCTTGGTTCTAGTAGCCACTCTAGTTCCTATTAAAGTCGGGACTCACGGGTCATTATCTCTCCTTTAACTTGAAGAAGGAAGGTTCTGGCAGTTCGTTGTCCCTTCCCTCCTCTTGGTGAAGGCGGGTCATGACAGAATGGTATAAAAAGTGATGGTTGAGAGATAGGATGGAGTTTTAATTTAGGCATAGTGAGGATTTCATGAGATGGTAGGGAAACAGTTTTAGGCAATCTTGGTGCATGAAATAGGCCAGGGAAGACCGGCTAGGATATAGGATTTTAGGGCCCCTCGTGATCTGATGCAAGGAATCTGGACCTACCGAACAACCAAACGAGGCTACACTTATTGTAGGGTAGAGACCTTAGAAAAGGTACATGCATCATAATGACTTGTGATCTAGTGTGTTCTTGGTGTTTTGGGAATTTAAAATTAATCACAATTTTAAGCAAAATTTAAAAGAAATCTTCTACACTACTCAGGTTTAGGCATTCCTTGTTTACCTTACAGCTATGGAACTCGAACGACATCCACGAGTAGTGAAGGAGATCGAGGCCCCAGAGGTTAATCTAGCTGATTAACGGAGAACTGATCGAGAGGAGGAGGATGACCAGTGGTAGAAGACGCTTTGTGACTTTCAGTGGCAGACCCTCGGGAAGTACGAGGGCAGTGTCTCATACATGGAGACATAAGGTTGGCTCGAGGAGTTAGTTACAGCTTTCAGCATGATCTGGGCTCCGTCTGAGTACTAGGATCCTTTGACTATAAGCCAAATGAGGGGAGTGGCTCTTCAGGGGAAGATGCTCTACCTCAGGGAGAAGAGGGAAGATGTGGTCTCATGGACTGAATTTGAGAAGGATTTTTGGGCAGAATTCCTTTCTTCCACAATGAAGGTTGAGAAGAGGCAGGATGTAACACCCCAAGCTTCCACGGTACGCTTCTCTTTGAATAATACAATAGTGTGTGTTGTACGCAACTCTGAGTTCTAACTCACCACAACCAATGAAACTAGCCGTTATGAATAGTAATACCCACTTTTTAAAATTTTATAAATTTTATCTTTCAAAATGGACTTCATTTTTGGATTTGTAATATCAAAATTAGCCTAGGGTGAATTTTTGTTATTTTTCTGAAAACTTTCAAATTTTGATGAAAAGTGAAAAAACACTGAGTTATAGTTTAAAACTGAATTTTTATTTAAATAATTATTTATTTTATTTAAATTTATTTTAGGTCAAAATATATATATAATACCTATATAAGTTCAATGTAATTAATTGGAGTCAGTTTATAATATTTTTAGAAATAAAAAATTTTATTGACCTTTTCACTGTCTTTTACCCACCTCCTAGGAGAATTTGAAAATTCACATAAAACTTAATTTTACCGCTTCTGAGAGTGGAATTTTAAAAATTTGATAGACACGGTTGATATCAGTAAGTAAAATGTGGTTCGATAAGATGAAAATAATTTTTTTTTTGAATAGTAACTTTTTACTTTTATTTACCACGGATAAAAGTAAATAGGGTAATTAAGGGTAAAAATGATATTATTATTACCCTAAAACATGTCCTAATTCTATTGGATAAGTATATTTCGACCAAAAACAACATTATTAATAAAATATGAACCTATTTGGTCCACTTGGATTAGATTAGGACATTTATTATTATTTAATTCAAAGAATAGTTAAAAGAGTTAAAATCAAACTTTAATAAGTAAATCATTTTTAATATAGGGTTATACATAAGATAAATTAAACTATAAATATTAATTATAATGATAAAAAAATTTCCTACAAAATGGTATTTTATTTATATTTTTTAGACATTAAATATTTTAATTTATTTATGACACAATGATGATGCAGTAATTACCTAATTAATGGAATATTAAAATAATTGATATTATAAATATCCAAATAAATTTAATATGATACTTTTTATAAATTACACTAATTTTATAGGTTAATATGACATATTAGGGTTTTTTAGATGAATTTTTTTCAAAGTAATAATGCTGTTATGAATTTACTAAAAACAAAATACCAAATAGTGTCAAAATTGACATAAAAGAGTTTTTAAAACAAATATTATATTATTAATTGATATTATATTCCTAAAAATATAAGGTTCTGATAAAGGAATTATATAATGATATTTATATCATTAATGAACCACTTGGGGTTCTCTTGGATATATATAGTAATTTTATTAACCATATAATATAAAAATACAAAGTGACGTGGTAAATGTCAAACAATTTAACGAAGAGTTAAATCTAAAAGATAAAGTTAATATAGTGACCCAAACCTGTATAAAACCTATTGGTTGTGTGGTTTTAGACCCATACCCACCTTATCCTTTAAATAATCTATTTTTGGTCCATTAGAAACCAAAATTGATTTTATTATAAAATAATATTTCTAGCTTTTCCTAAGGTGCCCCTCACCCCTCTTATAAAAGGTAACTCCCCCGTCTCTCTAATTCACACCTTCAAAGCCATTTGGCTCAGCCAACCTCTGACCAAATATCCTCTCAACTTCTCTCAATTCATCCTAGAGGCCTTCCTTTACCCAGAAAGCCAACCTAAGGATCCCTTTTGATCAAATCAAAAGAAAGAACCCGAAGAAGAGGTAATAATTTCACCACCCTCTTTCAAGTTCTTTTCTTATTCCACTTCTTCTTTCTTTATTATTTCCATTATAAAATAATAAATCCAGTATCCTCTATATACTATGATGTTATTATAAATATGGTACAACCATATTCATTATTCTATCCATCCTTTGATACGTGTGTACGTACAGATTATCGTCTTCATGTCGTGGTGTAATTGTTATTCAATACTTTATTATTTGGATGGGTATAATAATGATGTTTAATTCCTGTAAATAATAAATATAACATGATAATGATTCTCTATATATGATATAACATCCAATTATATATTATTTTAATATCAAAAGAATGATATTGTCACTCGTGCGTACGTACGGATTACCGTCTCCACGAACGTGATGAGATTCATTCCCCATCGTATCCATTCAAGATTAATTTTCATTAGATGATTAAAAATAATTTTTAAAGATTTTATATTTGTAGAGAGCCTAAGATTGGCGTACATGTACATTACATTACTTTTGCGTAATATCTAATACATAACAAAAACAGACACACAAGGACCGTAATAGTTTAGTGTCTTTGGAAACTTGGAATATAAACTTCTAATCATGTCGAAAGATCTTCAACATCTCCCATAACGATCCTCCCCTTTTTTTTCCTTACCTAAAACCTTTCTTTTAATCCTGGGGGAAAATAAAACATAAAAAGGGTGAGCTCAAATTCTCAGTAAGGGTAATCATGGAGAAAATAAAACAAACCATATATATTTGAACTTAAAAACATGAACATAATATTTAAACATCAAAATCTTGAGCAATGATATAAAACATGGAAGTATGTAAGGAATAGATCATAATGGATCATCAATCATGATAAAATAGCATATTAATAAATCATGTAATTTTGGAATCCATTAAGAACATGTAATGATTTCCATAGTAGCCAAGGCATTACTTCCATGACCATCTTAGTGGATAAAGTCCCTTTCTGAATCGAGTTCACTCCTTGTTTCAGTCCTGTAACATTGAACCGGATTAACTTACCGTTATAGCCATGTCTATCTCATGAGATATAAGTATTTACCCAATTAATTGGAGGGAGATATAGGTCTCACCCATCTCATAATTAAATCATTCTTACTTGTGCCACAAAATAAACATACATCCTTCATAATAACCCAACGAATAAAATGGGTTTCATAAACATCATCCCATCATCACATAATCCATATAAAATAAATGGATATCATTTCATAATAATAAAAGTGAAACCATGTAAATCATAGAGACATTATACTTGAAACATACACATATGAAATAATGTCATCTTATTTGAAAAATGGTTTTGATAAAACACTTGAAATGAATTCTTGAGGAAAATATCCTTTCATATTCAAAATCATTTTCTTTTCACAAAATGTCATGAAATTTTAAAAGAAAAGTATTTTGTTGAAAATATTCATGAAATATTTTGTAGGAAGCTTCATGAAAGTAAGGCTTTATAAAACCATAAAAATCCGTTCACGCCGTATAAGTTAAAAATAACATTCTCCTCGTACTTTTATCAGAAAAGTCAAAAAGTACCTTATATGGTAACCAAAGGAAAGATTCCATACATACAATGTGTTAAAAAGTCAATAAAGGGTAAAAATGACTTCAAAAATTCATGGAAGAATAGTAAACATTTTATTAAAACATTTTTAGAAAACATGTTCATCGATGATAAACATAACCCCAGTAAATACTTACGTATAAGCAATCTCGTATAAAAAAATGAGATTGAAAATTTATCCCTTACCTTACATCCGATATGCTTCGTATGTATCTGAACCTCCTATATAATGATTTAAATAATGTCATTGACTTATTACAGAATCATATTAATTGTTATGATATCATATATGGTTCACTTATGACTTTATATTACCCATTCTTTTGTAAATTAATGTTAAAGTAACGTTTTGGGTAAAATCGTTTCATTTGTCGTTCGTGTTTTAACTTGTAATTATTCATATGATTACTTAGATCATGGTTACTTAAATGCAGAATGTAAAACATGATTTATATATAATATATATTCAGAATATACATATATATAATAGATCTATAAATGTAAAGAAATACACCATTCATGGAGACGGTAGGTCGAACATATGAATGAACGTTGTTTTCGTTTCCTTATTGAATTAAATGGAATTAAGTAGATGACATACCTATATATAGATACATAAATCTAGTATCATTATTATGTCATATATTTCATTATTACTTATATATATATACTTTATTATCATTCATGAATGGTTAATCATTGAGAATGAATCTCATCGTGTCGTGGTGACGGTAGTCCGTACGTACGCACGAGGGATGATATCATTCCCATGATCATGGAATTGTATTTAAGGGTATGTATAATATTTCAGAATAAATATCACTATACAATAATAATATATAGTCATTATTTACACCATTATACCCATCCAAGTAAGGTGGTGGTGGAAAATATATTACACCACGGCGTGGAGACGATATTCTGTACGTACGCACGCGCGGTGATTTCGTTTTCTGTAGGATGGATAGATGGTGAAAGAGGGTTGTTTCATACTTATAATAACATATCAGTATATTAGTGATACTGATGTTTTTACTTCATAATGATACAAATAAAGAAGAATAAGTAGAAGAATAAATAAAGTTGAAAGAATCGGTAACGGACAATACCTCTTCATTGTAGCACCTCTTTGAGACCTCTACTTAGGGAACTAAAATTGGTCTTTGAAGAAAACCAGGACCTCTAGGATGTTTCTAGGGAATTTTAGAAGATAATTTGGCAGGGTTTGGCTGAGAATGAAGGCTCAAATTGGTGTGAGGAAGAGGGGGAGGAGGTTCCCTTTTATAAGGGAGGAGAGGGGCACCTTTGGAAAAACTCAAAATATTATTTTATTATAAAGTCATATTCGGTTTTTTAATAGCTCCAAATTGATTTATTTCTAAGATAAGGTGAGGATGTGTAGAAATAATCTCATAAAATATAATTTAGACAAGTTTAGTTATCTATTTTAACCTTATCATTTATATTTAACTTTAAGTTAAATAATTTTACTTTTACCGTGTCTTCTTGTTTTCTTACACTATAAAGTTAATAAACTTACTAAAACAAGCCAAACGAACCCCAAGTTGTTTATTCTTAATATATATAACCATATCTAAGTCATTTTTCCAAACCTTATATTTTTAGGAATAAAATAACAATTAATAATATAATATTTGTTTTAAACACTATTTTATGTCAATTTTGACACTATTTGGTAATTGATTTTTGTGAAAATCATAACAGAAATATTAGTTCTAAAAAAGTTTATTAAATCAATACTAACATCTCATATTACCATATAAAATTATTTTAATTCATAAAAAGTCTCAAATTACATTTATTTGGGTATTTATAACATCAATTATGTCAATATTTCATTAATAAGATAATTACTGCATCATCATTGTGTCATAAATAAATTAAATTATTTATTGTCTAAAAATTACAAATAAATTACCATTATGTAGGAAATATTTTTATATTTCTAATTAATATTTATAGTTGAATTTAACTTATGTATAACCCTATATTAAAAATGATTTACTTATTAAGCTTTGATTTTAACTATTTTATCTCTTCTTTAAATAAATTAATATTAAATGTCCTAATCTAATACAAGTGGGGCTAAATGGTCATATTTTATTCCTAAGGTTGTTTTTGGTCGAATTACACTTATCCAATAGAATTAGGACATGTTTTAGGGTAATAATAATATCATTTTTACCCTTAATTACCCTATTTACCTTTAACCGTGGTAAAAAAAATTAAAAAGTTACTATTCACCAAAAATTATTTTCATCTCATTGAACCACATTTATTTACTGAAATCAACCGTGTCTCTTAGATTTTTGAAATTCTATTCACAAAATCTGTAAAATTAAGTTTTATGTAAATTTGCAAATTCTCCTAGGAGGTGGGTAAAAGACGGTCAAAAGTTCAATAAAATTTTTATATATCTAAAATTATTATAAAATGACTCCAATGAATTACTTTGAACTTATATAGGTATTATGTATCAATTTTGACCTAAAATAAAATTAAATAAAATAAATAATTATTTAAATAAAAAGTTGGTTTTTAAATAGTAACCCAGTGTTTTCACTATTCATCAAAAATTGAAAGTTTTCAGAAAAATACCAAAATTTCACCCTAGGATAATTTTGATATTCTGAATCCAAAACTGAATTCCATTTTTAAAGATAAAATTTATAAAATTTCAAAAAGTGGGTATTACTATTCATAACAGCTAGTTCTAATAATATTTTAATAATATATCGTTGTTTAGTAAAACCTGGTATTGCGTACAACACACGCTATCAAGGAAGGTCATGATTGTGTGTAATGCAAGCCATGTCAGGGTTGCGTGTTGAGAAAGAATCCTTTGTTGTTTCATTATAACATAATCCAACCATTTTTCATTTATACATTGAATATATATATATATACTCAATGTTGCGTAGAATGACTATTATCAAAGGAACTTGAAATTGTGTGTAACACAATCTAAGAATAGTGTTGTGTATACTGCAAGCTAATATGGTGTTACGTATATCACAAGATAATTTTTCTCTAGCAAAAACACATGACATCAAATAAATTAAAAAGAATACTTATCATAAAATATCGGGTTGTTACACTCCACCCCCCTTAAAATGAATTTCGCCCTCTAAATTCATCGGGGTTATACATGGTTTTCTGCTTGAAAGTTTCTTTAATTGAAACCCACATCGTAAAATGAAATACCAAAACATAACTTTAAAAAAATAAAGTATGAAACGTAACGGTTACCCAAATTAACTCATCATTGGGTTTCCTCGTGGGAGAACATTGGTGAAAATATTGATATGGATGAGAAATCTAAACATCATGTTTCGATGGAGAGTGGTAGAGAACAAGGATATGAAAAATCCAACAATCACAAAGCCATATATTTGTGATGATATAAGGTACCATCTGATTCATCGGATATATGGGCACTATGACAACATTTTTGGTTTTCAGGATCATTTCTCTAATGTTGAATAATTTTCAAATTAAAAGAAATACTTACTTGATTTTGGTAAAATCTTACCATTGTTCGTGCCTTGAACAATTTCCACTTCATCTCTCAAATAAATGAAGTTGAATTTGTCATTCATGAAGTGTTAGCAGATCATGTGATAGAATGACAGGTCATTCCATCTATTTCAAATAAAAGGTTAGCAAAAGTTTTTAAATATACGTAAGTCGATTAATCATATATGGTTCCTAAAATGGACTTATACTTCATATCTCATACCACTTAAAAAATTAAAACTAATTTATACTAACCAGGGACATCCTGTAGACCATTGTTAGGCAATAAAGTCATGTCGCACATCGGTTGTGGGTTTGATTCCCACATCCTTGTCCGACGTGATGGGTTGTCGCCCGTCCTGCAGGTTTTCATTTTTCTAAAACTACATTACTATAATATCCCATCAATAATATTGAAAAAAAAAGTTCTATCCTTAAACAATACTAAATTAATTCCAACATAATCCATTCCAATCTTTAGTCTTATCTAAAATATTTCGGTCCAAGCTCATAGTATAAAGAAAATGATTACTTGAAATGTCACATAACAATCACGCGAATGCCATCATTTATCCCCCATATATCATAAGATGTATCATGTTGGTTGTATTCCAAACACATGAATACCTCAGTCATATATTCTCTTGAAACATAAATTACCAAAGAACCTTAGTGAAAACATGAATACTTCCAAAAGGTAACTCTTTCCACAGACCAAAATCCCAAAAATTCTATATACTCAAACCATAATATCACTTAGTCCTTATATCAGTCATGAGCTCATGAATACAATCAAACATCTCATTATCTTCTTATCCCTTCATTATGCGCATATCATCTACTTTCCAAAAATATCTGAATAACCATCCATGGTTACTGGTACCATTCAACATATACTTTCAAATACTTTAGAAAAAACAATAGTGTAACAATCCTTAGATGATTTTTTATTCTATAGTACCATACATTATTCTTTATAAACATACAATCATTCCACTAACTTCTTAAACCACTGACTGAGATTCATCATTTCTTTCATCTCATATTTCAATTGTAGTCTCTTCATCATCATCCACATAAATACTACTCATATGACCATGCTGATTTTCTTTATGAGATTTTCCCGTAGGGCATTGCTTTTCATGATGCCCATACATTCCACATTTAAAACATCTAATCATTGTTGATTTCATAGCAATACCATTATCCTTGTCCATGGTGTTAACTGAACCTTTTTCTTTATACATACTGGCTTTGTGTCCTTCTTTTCCACACCCAAAGCATCTTCTAGTTCCATTGAAACAATCACCCCGATGCCTCTTCCCACATGATTTACATGAGATAAATTGAACTTTCTTTCCTCTATGATCATCATGAAACTCCATCTTTCTCTTATTATATGATTCGGGAAACTTACCAAAGTTGAGATTATTGATCATAATATGATATTGCTGATTAGGCATAATAACGATGTTTGGACTTCCAAATCCCATTTCATTCGGTTGCTCATGAAGAATATCATTCTATTGTCCATCATGTCCTCCATTATCGTGAATCTTCCTATTTCCAGCCATTTTCTAAAACCCAAAAAGAATAGTGTGAGAGGAAAAAATCATGCTAGGGAAAACAACACAGTAAAGGGGGGGTACCCTCAATATCTAACATCTTAGGTTAAATTATAATATCTTTACCGTAGTTCTAGGACTATATCCTATACGTATACTTATCCTTAGGGATATCCCTAGACATACCTTATAAATATCTCTAGGGATCTCACTAACGTTTTCGCATCCTAGTTTCCAAAGGTTGACTAAACCTTTCCTCTGATACCAACTGTAGAGAGCCTAAGCTTGACATACATGGACATTACATTACTTTTTCAGAATATCTAATACATAACAAAAATAGACACACAAGTATCGTAATAGTTTAGTGTCTTCGGAAACTTGGAATATAAACTTCTAATAATGTTGAAAGATCTTCAACATCTCCCATAACGATCCTCCCCTTTTTGTTTCCTTACCTAAAACCTTTATTTTAATCCTGGGGGAAAATAAAACATAATAAGGGTGAGCTAAAATGCTCGGTAAGGGTAAGCATGGATAAAATAAAACAAACCATATACATTTGAACTTAAAAACATGAACATAATATTTAAACATCAAAATCTTGAGCAATGACATAAAACATGGTAGTACGTAAGGCATAGATCATAATGGATCATCAATCATGATAAAATAGCATATGAATAAAGCATGTAATTGTGGTATCCATTAAGCACATTTAATGATTTCCATAGTAGCCAAGGCATTACTTCCATGACCATATTAGTGGACAAAGTCCCTTTCTGAATCGAGTTCACTCCTCGTTTCAGTCCTATAACACTGAACCGGATTAACTTAACATTCCATCCATGTCTATCTCATGAGATATAAATCTTTACCCAATTAATTGGAGGGAGATATAGGTCCCACCCATCTCATAATGAAATCATTCTTACTTGTGCCACAAAATAAACATACATCCTTCATAATATCCCAACGAATAAAATGGGTTTCATAAACATCATCCCATCATCACATAATCCATATAAAATAAATGGATATCATTTCATAATAATAAAAGTGAAACCATTTAAATCATAGAGACATTATACTTGAAACATACACATATGAAATAATGTCGTCTTAGTTGAAAAATGGTTTTGATAAAACACTTGAAATGAATTCTTGAGGAAAATATCCTTTCATCTTCAAAATCATTTTATTTTCACAAAATGTCATGCAATTTTAAAAGAAAAGTATTTTGTTGAAAATAGTCATGAAATCTTTTGGAGGAAGCTTCATGAAATTAAGGCTTTATAAAACCATAAAAATCCGTTCACGCCGTATAAGTTAAAAATAACATTCTCCCCGTACTTTTGTCGGAAAAGTCAAAAAGTACCTTATATGGTAACCAAAGGAAAGATTCCATACATACAATGTGTTAAAAATTCAATAAAGGGTAAAAATGACTTTAAACATTCATGGAATAATAGTAAACATTTTATTAAAACATTTTTAGAAAACATGGTCATGGATGATAAACATAACCCCAGTAAATACTTACGTATAAGCAATCTCGGATAAAAAAATGAGATTGAAAATTTATCCTTTACCTTACGTCTGATATGCTTCGTATGTATCTGAACCTCCTATATAATGATTTAAATAATGTCATTGACTTATTAAATAATCATATTCATTGTTATGATATCATATATGGTTCACTTATGACTTTATATTACCCATTCTTTTGTAAATTAATGTTAAAGTAACGTTTTGGGTAAAATCGTTTCATTTATCGTTCGTGTTTTAACTTGTAATTATTCATATGATTACTTAGATCATGGTTACTTAAATACATAATCTAAAACATGATTTATATATAATATATATTCAGAATATACATATATATAATAGATTGATAAATGGAAAGAAATACATCGTTCATGGAGACGGTTGGCCGAACGTATGCATGAACGTTGTTTTCGTTTCCTTATTGAATTGAATGGAATTAAGTAGATAACATAAATATATATATACATAAATCCAGTATCATTATTATGTCATATATTTCATGATTACTTATTATATATACTTTATTATCATTCATGAATGGTTAATCATTGAGAATGAATATCATCGCGTCGTGGTGACAGTAGTCTGTACGTACGCACGAGCGATGATATCATTCCCATGATCATGGAATTGTATTTAAGGGTATGTATAATATTTCAGAATCAATATCACTTTACAATAATCATATATATTCATTATTTATACCATTATACCCATCCAAGTAAGGTGGTGGTGGAAAATAGATTACACCACGGCGTGGAGACGGTATTCCGTACGTACGCACGCGCGGTGATTTAGTTTTCCATAGGATGGATAGATGGTGAAATAGGGTTGTTTCATACTTATAATAACATATCAGTATATGATTGATACTGATGTTTTTACTTCATAGTGAAACAACTAAATAAGAAGAAGTAGAAGAATAAATAAAGTTGAAATAATCGGTAATGGACATTACCTCTTCATTGAAGTGCCTCTTTGAGACCTCTACTTAGGGCACTAAAATTGGTCTTTGAAGAAGATCAGGACCTATAGGATGTTTCTAGGGAAGTTTAGAAGATAATTTGGCAGGGGTTGGCCGAGAATGAAGGCTCAAATTGGTGTGAGGAAGAGAGGGAGGAGGTTCCCTTTTATAAGGGAGGAGAGAGGCACCTTTGGAAAAACTCAAAATATTATTTTATTATAAAGTCATATTCGGTTTTTAATAGCTTCAAATTGATTTATTTCGAAGATAATGTGGTTATGTGTTGAAATAATCTCAATCAATAGAATTTAGACAAGCTTAGGTATCTATTTTAACCTTATCATTTAGATTTAACTTTAAGTTAAATAATTTTACTTTTACCATGTCTTCTTGTTTTCTTACACTATAAGGTTAATAAACTTACTAAAACAAGAAAAAAGAACCACAAGTTGTTTATTATTAATACATATAACCTTATCTAAGTAATTTGGCCGAACCTTAGATTTTTAGGAATAAATTTACAATTAATAATATAATATTTGTTTTAAAAACTATTTTATGTCAATTTTAACACTATTTGGTAATTGATTTTTGTGAAATTCATAAAAGAAATATTAGTTCGAAAAAAGTTAATTAAATCAATACTAAAATGTCATATTAACATATGAAATTATTTTAATTCATAAAAAGTCTCAAATTACATTTATTTGGGTATTTGTAACATCAATTATGTTAATATTTCATTGATAAGATAATTACTGCATCATCATTGTGTCATAACTAAATTAAATTATTTATTGTATAAAAATTACAAATAAATTACTATTATGTAGGAAAACTTTTTATATTTCTAATGAATATTTATAGTCGAATTTATCTTATGTATAACCCTATATTAAAAATGATTTACTTATTAAACTTCGATTTTAACTATTTTATCTCTTCTTTAAATAAATTAATATTAAATGTCCTAATCTAATCCAAGTGGGCCTAAATGGTCATATTTTATTCCTAAGGTTTTTGGTCGAATTACACTTATCCAATAGAATTAGGACATGTTTTAGGGTAATAATAATATCATTTTTACCCTTAATTACCCTATTTACTTTTAACCGTGGTAAAAAAAAGTAAAAAGTTACTATTCACCAAAAATTATTTTCATCTCATTGAACCACATTTATTTACTAACATCAACCGTGTCTCTCGGATTTTTGAAATTCCATTCACAAAATCCGTAAAATTATGTTTTATGTAAATTTGTGAATTCTCCAAGGAGGTGGGTAAAAGACGGTCAAAAGTTCAATAAAATATTTATATATCTAAAATTATTATAAAATGACTCCAATGAATTACTTTGAACTTATATAGGTATTATGTATCAATTTTTACCTAAAATGAAATTAAATAAAATAAATAATTATTTAAATAAAAATTCGGTTTTTAAATAGTAACCCAGTGTTTTCACTATTCATCAAAAATTGAAAGTTTTCAGAAAAATACCAAAATTTCACCCTAGGCTAATTTTGATATTCCGAATCCAAAAATGAAGTCCATTTTGAAAGATAAAATTTATAAAATTTCAAAAAGTGGGTATTACTATTCATAATGGCTAGTTCTAATAATATTTTAATAATATATCGTTGTTTAGTAAAACCTGGTATTGCGTACAACACACGCTATCGAGGAAGGTCGTGATTGCGTGTAATGCAAGCCAAGTCAGGGTTGCGTGTTGTGCAAGACTCCTTTGTTGTTTCGTTATAAAAGAATCCAACCATTTTTCATTTATACATTGAATATATATATATATATATACTCAATGTTGCGTAGAATGACTATTATCAAAGGAACTTGAAATTGTGTGTAACACAATCTAAGAATAGTGTTGCGTATACTTAAATCTAATACGGTGTTACGTATAGCACAAGATAATTTTGTTGTAGCAAAAACACATGACATCAAATAAATTAAAAAGAATACTTATCATAAAATATCGGGTTGTTACAATATCATTCTGGATATGAATATGAGATATCCCATACACAACAAATATGACTCACATAACAAAGAATATAAAGGAAAACGAATCCGTTAACACTCGAAACGACGATAATACTAAGATATTATTAACAAAATAATGTTAAAAGATCATATATGATATCATATTAATGTATATGATTCTTGTATAATTTAATAACAATTATTTCACCATTATATGGGAGGTTAACCTACCCTGGACCAAGGAAAAGTACAAGTAAAGGGTTAATTTCACAATCTCTTTATTATCCGAGGTTGTTTTTACGTAAGTATCTACTGGGACCTCTTTATCATCCACATCCATGTTTCTTAAAAATTTATTTCAAAACATTCTTAATATTTTATAGACTATGGGTTAAAGTAATTTATACCCTTTTTTGACTTTTTATAAGATTTTTATAGAGGAATATTTCCGTCGTTTTCCAAAAAAGGTCCATTTTAACCTTTTTGACAGAATTAAGGTAAGAATGTCTTTTTTAACTTATACGGCGGGTGCGGCTATTTTCCGCTGTTATAAAATCGTTGAAGCTTTACTTACAATATTATAATAATATTTTGAAAGAAAATGTTTTCTTTTATAATTATGTTACTTTTAAAATGATTTCAAAAAAAGAGATATTTCTATCAAATATTTTTGATTTCATCTATGTCAACATCCTTTGATGGATTTTAACCCTATTTGAAGTTGATTTATTATGATACAAAACATCCATATTGTATTGAAGGTTTTGTGATATGTTTGACTGTGGATGTGTTATTTTTGTAGCACTCATGTTTTATGGAGAAATTATTGACATTTCATATGATAGTTTTAATATGAATGTTTATGTTATGTTTAAACCTATTTATTTGAGGAATGCATTGGACTTAGTAAGTGACGGGTGGAGTCCACTATAGCTCCTCGATGCATCGGTATGTCTCATGAGACAAAATAGTGTCTTGGCATAAGGCCTTGACAAAATGTTATTTGTATTCTTGGTACAAGGCCTTGACTATGTGGTTATGATAGTCTGGCATTATGCATTCAATCATTATGAAAGTGGTTATTGATATTGCATGTGATTATTCAATTAGTAGAATATCCATGTGAATAAGTAAATGGAATTATTTCATTTTATTTTTTCCATATTATGTTGAAGTTCAAGTTTAAAAGGATTTTGTTTTATTTATACATTGCCTTAAATGTTTATACTTATTTATGAAAGTTTCTGCTATATTCTTATCCTTACTGAGCATCTGATCTCACCTCTTTCTATGTTTTATTTTTTCCAGGATGTGAATAAGTATTTTATGACCGACCTGAAGGGATTGTCTGAGGGGATATGAGTGTGGAATATGGAGACTATGTTGTTGTAGTTTTTCACTTTATGATGTAATTTAAGACTTATGAATGTATCTAGTGTTTCCAAGGCTACTAAACTAATTGATCTTTCGAGACTTGATCTTTCGTGATCATACCAATGTTATGTAATAATGAACCAACTCTGGGTAACTAGGGTCGGGGTGTTACAGTTGGTATTAGAGTAATTTTATTACAAACCTTGGAAACTAGATTTAGAAAAATTCTGATTAGAGCACATAGCCCTAAGATAGACTTTGAGGATTAGTATAGAAGAACTTCCTAGAATTTTGGTATTGTAGAGATTTTGTGATTTTTCCAAGAAATACATCCCTGTATGGATACGATCAGGTAGAGGCAGCTCTGACACAGATGTACCTAGGGGTAAAACCCGAAAACACCACTTTGAGCTAGACTCGAAAGGGAACTGGTGCATGATAACGGGCCTTATTGCACTCTTGGTTTTGACACTCCCGGGGGATATGCTTAGGATAATTCACATTTTCTTTACAAACCATTATGAAGGGTTTATGAGTATATACTTCCTCAAATAAAACATTTTTTTTATGATTATGGATTATGTCCATAAACTTTTCAATTTATGTTAAGTGTTTTAGAAGTTTGGAATTATGTATTTCGATTCATAAACTAATCTAGTTTATGCTATTGTTTAGAAATGGCGCCTAGTGGAAGGAATGGAAACTATATAAATGCACGCACTCCATGTAGGGATTTCCCTCCTGTTCAAGATAATTATAGTGGAGTTGGTGATACAACTGGTGCTGATCAGCTTATCACTATATTGGGACAACTCACTCAGGTTATGAATAATAACCTTACCCGTATAGAGCACCCTGATCCACAGCATGGAGGATAAATTTTAGATCTCTTCATGAGGCAACAACCACCAATATTCAATGGGAATAAAAATACATTGGTATATGAGAAATGGATAAGTTCTTTAGAGAAAATATTCCATGCCTTGGGAAGTAGTGAAAGGGAAAAAGTTATCATGGAAGTTTACCGCCTCACTGGAGATATTGATCAATGGTGGTCATTGATTAAAAACACAAAGGAAGATTATTAAGTATCAAATATAGAATTGAGGGAGTTTAAAGATCTTTTATTAGAAAAATACTTTCCTCGTGACCATCGAGCAGATATGGAAAGGCAATTTCTGAGTTTGAGGCAAAGGAGGATGAGAATGTCGCAAAGTATGAGTCTAACTTTACAAGGTTAGAAAGGCATGCTATAGATTATATATGTAACCCAAGAAATAATATTTATTGTTTATTTTATGGGTTAAAACATTTTCTCCATTGATCATTAGTCTCACAATCCTTCTCATCATACGAAGATATCATCTCATGTGCTATCAAGACAGAAAAATAATTCTCTAAGTCTTACGACTTTAAAGCAAAGAAAGAGAAGAAGAGATATACTAATCACTCTAGAAATGTAAATAAGGGGAATAAGGGAAAATTTGATTATCCATCCTGTAGTAAATGTGGTAAGAAACACCCCGGTACTTGCTTTAAGTGAATGGGAGTTTGTTACAAGTGTGGTGAAAAAGTCCACCAAGCTCATAATTGCAAGGGGAAGAAAGAAGCTACTGATGTTCAATAATACAATTGCAGGGAGATGGGACATTATTCAAATTAATTTCCTAATTTTTAAGGGAACTTACCTCAGAAAAGGCCAAGGGATCAAGGCCAATATTATGCTATCACTACTGCTGAGGTAGAAGCTCCGAAAGACGTGGTGGCAGTTAATTTAATGGTTTTCTCAAGTTTAGCAAATGCTTTATTTGATTCCATATCATCGCATTGTTTCATATATTCCCAGTTTTCTAAGAAAATTAGATATTTAAAATTTGATTTAACAAGTTAGTTTTCAGTTAAAACTCTTAAGGGAAGTATCATTGCAACAAAGTTTTGTGAATCAGTCCCCATTAGAGCACATAAATGTTCTTTATCTGGTAATCTCATCGTCATACCCATGATTGAATTTGATATAATCCTCGGTATAGATTTTCTTTTGTACGATGATGTGAAAATTTATTGTAAGAAGAAGGAGGTTATGATTTTTGATGACTATGATAAAGAACACCTTATCTTTAGAGAATAATTGTCACCACCTAATTCTCATCTAGATCCACCCCTAGTAGCTCAACTAAATTCAATTATTTGGGATGAAGAGAATGAAATGATTGTGGGTGAGGAAAGGAATGTTCAAATAGAGGATGTAACTATTGTGAGATAATATGTTGATGTGTTTCCAGAAGATTTACCAGGACATCCTTCAGAAAAAGAAATTGAGTTTTCCGTTGATTTAATTCCTGGATCAAGGCCTATATCGAAGACCCCTTATAAAATGGAAACTGTGGAATTCATGGAACTAAAGAAACAACTAGAGTAATTGAGTAATAAGGTATTTATTCGCCCTAGTTTTTCTCCATGGGGAGCCCCTATCCTTTTTGTTAAGAAGAAATATGGATCTATGAGGTTATGTATCGACTATTGGGAAATCAATGCTATAACAATAAAGAACAAGTATCCCCTACCTCACATTGATGATTTATTTGGACAACTACATGGAGATAAATACTTTTCAAATATTGACCTTCGATCTGGATACCATCAGTTGTGTCTGAAGAAGGAAGACATTCTGAAGACAGCATTTCAAACTAGGTACGGGCATTACGAGTTTACAGTAATGCCTTTTCAGCTGACTAATGCGCCCTCTGTTTTCATGGATCTAATTAATAGAGTTTTCAAGGAATATCTTGATGACTTTTTAGTGGTATTTATTTATGATATCTTGGTATACTCCAAAAGCTATGAATATCATGAAAATCACTTGCGCATTATCCTGAAGACTCTGAGAAGACATGAATTATATGGGAAGTTTAGCAAGTGTGAATTCTGGTTTCAGAATATTTCTTTTCTTGGCCATATTTTCTCTAAGGATGGAATATCTATTGATACTTCTAAGACAAGAGAAATACAAGAATGGCCAAAGCCTATGAGTATAACTGATGTATGGAGTTTTATTGGTTTAGCAGATTATTATCGACGTTTCATTCAGAATTTTTCCCGGTTGGCTAACCCATTAACAAAGCTTACACGTAAAGGGGTTAAATTGGTTTGGACAAAATATTGTGAAGAATGTTTTGAAGAACTGAAGAGAAGATTATTCAATGCTCCTATATTTACTCTACCATCAGGGAATGATGGGTTCATTATTTATAGTGATGTATCGAAGAAAGGACTTGGTTATGTCCTTATGCAGAATGATAGGGTTATTGCCTATGAATCACGAAATCTGAAAATTCATGAGCAAAACTATCCTACTCGTGATCTTGAGTTAGCAGTTGTAATATTTTCTTTGAAGATATGGAGACATTATATCTATGGTTAAAAATGTGAGATATATATTGATCACAAGAGTTTTAAGTATATCTTCTCACAGAAAGAACTCAACGTGTGGTAAAGGTGATGGCTTGAACTACTCAAGGATTATGATTTCACTATACACTACTACCCAGGGAAGGAAAATAAGGAGGAAGATTCTTTGAGTAGAAAGGATCAGGGAGTTTTGAACAAGATGATAGTTGAAAAGGATCCTATATATATAGATCTAGTAAATATGGATATAGGAATCACCATGGAAGGTGAAACATCAATACTTTTTCAAATGGTTACCAAACCATCTTTACTAGAAAGGATAAAGAGTTCTCAGATCGGTGATGAATAGTTTTAAAAGAAGATTAAAGCTGTGAATGATGGAAGATTGAGTGACTTTGTATATGAAGATGGAATTTTGAAATTTGGGAAGAGACTTTGTGTTCCCGATATACTTGATCTGAAAAGGGAATTGTTAAATGATGCTCATAGCTCCAATTTCTCTATACACCCAGGGAGCACCAAAATGTATAGAGATTTGAAGGAACATTTTTGGTGGGACAACATAAATATAGAGATTACTGATTTTGTGTCAATATGTATTATTTTTCAATAGGTGAAAGCTGGAAGGCAACAGCCTAGAGGAGTCATGAAACCTCTTCCCATACCAGAGTGGAAATGGGATAATATTATGATGGACTTTTTCATGGGACTACCAAAGACTCCAAGAAGGAATGATGCAATATGGGTCATTGTTGATTGTCTTATCAAGTCATCAGGTTTTCTTGCTATAAGAGAAGATATAACACTTGAACGTCTAGCAAGGCTATATATTAATGAAGTTGTGAGACTTCATGGATTACCACTATAGATTATTTCTGATCGTGATCCATGTTTTACATCAAGATTCTGGAAAAGTCTTCAGAAAACCCTGGATACTGAAATTCATTTGAGTACTGCCTACCACCCCCAAATTGATGTACAATCAGAACAGACTATTCAAACCTTATAATACATTTTGATATCATGCTCACTTGACTTTCAAGGTATGTGGGACCAATATTTACCTCAGGTAAAATTTTCCTATAACAATAGCTTCCATTCAAGTATTTAGATGCCACCATATGAAGCGTTATATGGAAAGAGATGTCGCACACCAGCCTGTTGGGATGATGTTGGTGAAAGAAAACTCATAGGACCAGAACTTGTGGAGGAAATGATGGAAAAGATGAAGGTAATCCAAACCCACATCAAAGCAGCTCAAAGTAGGAAGAAGAGTTATGCCGATAACCGAAGGAAGGATTTGGAATTTTACATAGGAGATCATGTTTTCTTAAAGGTATCTTCATGGAAGGGTGTTATACATTTAGGTAAGAAGGGTAAATTGAGTCCTAGGTACATCGAACCTTTCGAAATTCTAGAATGAATTGGGTCTATATCTTACCGTTTGGAAATTTCATCAAGTCTCTCCAAAGTTCATGATGTGTTCCACGTATCACTGTTGAGAAAATACATGCTTGACCCAACGCATGTACTCACTTATGAGAAAGTAGAACTAGAACCTGATATGTCTTATTGTGAAGATCCTGTCAAGATTCTTGATACCAGAGAACAAGTGCTGAGAAACCGGACGACTCGTCTGGTAAAAGTTCTATGGAGAAACCATAAGATGGAAGAGGCAATGTGGGAACCTGAGGAACTTATGATAAAGAACCAACCAAGTATTTTTATGCAGTAATATTCTAGAAATTTCGAGGACAAAATTATTTGGAGGGGAGAATGTAACACCCCAAGCTTCCACAGTACGCTTCTCTTTGAATAATACAGTAGCATGTGTTGTACGCAACTCCGATTTCTAACTCACCACAACCAATCAAACTAGCCGTTATGAATATTAATACCCACTTTTTGAAATTTTATAAATTTTATCTTTCAAAATGGACTTCATTTTTGGATTCGGAATATCAAAATTATCCTAGGGTGAATTTTTGGTATTTTTTTGAAAACTTTCAATTTTTGATGAATAGTGAAAAAAAAACTGAGTTATAGTTTAAAACTGAATTTTTATTTAAATAATTATTTATTTTATTTAAATTTATTTTAAGTCAAAATAGATATAAATTACCAATATAAGTTCAATGTAATTCTTTTAAGTTAGTTTATAATAATTTTAGATATAAAAAATTTTATTGACCTTTTCATCATCTTTTACCAACGTCCTAGGAGAATTTGAAAATTCACATAAAACTTAATTTTACCACTTCTGTGAGTAAAATTTAAAAAATCCTAGAGAAACAGTTGATATCAGTAAGTAAAATGTGGTTCAATAAGATGAAAATAATTTTTTTTGAATAGTAACTTTTTACTTTTATTTACCACGGTTATAAGTAAATAGGGTAATTAAGGGTAAAAATGATATTATTATTACCCTAACACATGTCCTAATTCTATTTTATAAGTATATTTTGACAAAAACAACCTTAGGAATAAAATATGAACCTATTTGGTCCACTTGGATTAGATTAGGACATTTATTATTATTTAATTCAAATAAGAGTTAAAAGAGTTAAAAATCAAAGTTTAATAACTAAAACATTTTTAATATAGGGTTATACATAAGATAAATTCAACTATAAATATTAATTAGAAATATAAAAATATTTCCTACAAAATGGTATTTTATTTATATTTTTTAGACATTAAATATTTTAATTTATTTATGACACAATGATGATGCAGTAATTACCTAATTAATGGAATATTAAAATAATTGATATTATAAATATCCAAATAAATGTAATATGAGACTTTTTATGAATTACACTAATTTTATAGGTTAATATTACATATTAGGGTTTGTTATATGAACTTTTTTTTAAGTAATAATGCTGTTATAAATTTACCAAAAACAAAATACCAAATAGTGTCAAAATTGACATAAAAGAGTTTTTAAAACAAATATTATATTATTAATTGATATTCTATTCCTAAAAATCTAAGTTTCAGAAAAAGGACTTATATAATGATATTTGTATCATTAATTAACCACTTGGGGTTCTCTTGGATGTATATAGTAAGTTTATTAACCATATAATATAAAAATAAAAAGTGACATGGTAAATGTCAAACTATTTTACTAAGAGTTAAATCTAAAATATAATGTTAATATAGTGACCCAGACCTGTCTAAAACCTTTTGGTTGGGTGTTTTTCTACCCATCCCCACATAATCCTTTAAATAATCCATTTTTGAGCCATTAGAAACCGAAAATTATTTTATTATAAAATAATATTTCTAGTTTTTCCTAAGGTGCCCCTCACCCCTCTTATAAAAGGACACTCCCCCTTCTCTCTAATTCACACCTTCAAAGCCATTTGGATCGGCCAAACTCTACCCAAATGTCCTCTAAACTTCCCTAAATTCATCCTAGAGGCCTTAATTTAGTCATAACTCCAACCTAAAGAGCCATTTTTATCAAATCAAAAGGAAGAACCTGAAGAAGAGGTAATAATTTCACCACCCTCTTTCAAGTTCTTTTCTTCTTCCACTTCTTCTTTATTTGTTATTTCTATTCTAAAATAATAACACCAGTTTATTCTATATAATGTGATGTTATTATAAATATGGTACATCCATATTCATTATTCTATCCATCCTTTTAATGACATGTCACCATACGTGGGTATGTACGGATTACTGTATCCACGTCATGGTGTAATTGTTACTCAATACATTATTATTTGGATGAGTATAGTAATGATGTTTAATTCATGTAAATAATAAATATAACATGATAATGATTCTGTATATATGATATACCATCCAATTATATATTATTTTAATATCAAAATAATGATATTGTCACTCGTGCGTACGTACGGATTACCGTCTCCAAGAACATGATGAGATTCATTCCCCATCGTATCCATTCAAGACTAATTTTCATTAGATGGTTAAAAATAATGTTTAAAGACTTGATATAATTCTGTATATGAATACGATACATCCCATCCATAAAAAATATGACTCACATAACAAATAATATAAAGGAAAACAAATCTGTTAACACCCGAAACGACGATAATACTAAGATATTATTAACAAAACAATGTTAAAAGATTATATATTATATCATATTAATTTATATGATTATTTTATAATTTAATAACAATTATTTCACCATTATACATAAGGTTAACCCACCCACGACCAATGAAAAGTACAATATAAGGGTTAATTTCGCAATCTCTTTATTATCCAAGGTTGTTTTTACGTAAGTATCTACTGGGACCTCTTTATCATCCACATCCATGTTTCTTAAAAATGTAATTAAAAACATTCTTAATATTTTATATACTATGGTTTAAATTCATTTATACCCTTATTTGACTTTTTATAAGATTTTTATAAAGGAATCTTTCCGTCGTTTTCCAAACAAGGTCTTTTTTAACCTTTTCGACAGAATTAAGGTAAGAATGTCTTTTTTAACTTATATGGCGGGTGCGGCTATTTTCCACCGTTATAAAATTATAGAAGATTCCCTTATAAGATTATAAGAATATTTTCAAAGTAAATGTTTTCTTTTATAATTATATGACTTTTAAATAATTTCAAAAAAAGAGATATTTCTCTCAAATAGTTTTGATTTCATCTATGTCAACATCCTTTGATGGATTTTAAGCTTATTTGAAGTTGATTTATTATGATACAAAACTTCCATATTGTATTGAAGGTTTTGTGATATGTTTGACTGTGGATGTGTTATTTTTATACCATTCAGGGTTTATGGAGAAAGTATTGAAATTTCTTATGCTAGTTTTAATATGAATGTTTATGTTATGTTTAAACCTATTCATATGAGGAATGCATTGGACTTAGTAAGTGATGGGTGGAGCCCGCTATAGCTCCTCGATGCATTGGTAGGTATCATGAGACAAACTAGTGTCTTGGCACATGGCCTTGACAAAATCTTATTTTTAGTCTTGGCACAAGGCCTTGACTATGTGGTTATGATAGTCTGGCATTATGCATTCTGTCATTATGAAAGTGGTTATTGATATTGCATGTGATTATTCAACTAGTAGAATATCCATGTGAATAAGTAAATTGATTTATTTCATTTTATTTTTTCTATATTATTATGAAGTTAACGTTTAAAAGGCTTTTATTTTAGTTATACATTGCCTTAAATGTTTATGCTTATTTATTAAATTTTACGCCATATTGTTATCCTTAATGAGCATCTGAGCTCACCCCTTTCTATATTTTATTTCTCCTAGGATGTGAAGAATTATTTTATGAATGACCTATAGGGATAGTCTGAGTTGATATGAGTGTGTAATATGAAGACTATGTTGTTATAGTTTTTCACTTTATGATGTAATGTAAGACTTATTAATGTATCTAGTGTTTCCAAGGCTACTAAACTAATCGGTCTTTCAAGACTTTATCTTTTGTGATCATGCCAATGTTATGTAATAATGCACCGACTCTGGGTAACTGGGGTTAGGGAGTTACACAGAAGCTACTCTCCCTACAGCAGGGGAGTATGTCAGTGAGGGATTTGGGGATCAAGTTCAGGGATCTCCTTCGTTTTGATCTGTACCTCTTTACAGATGAGGAGTCTCTTGTGAGACACTTAGAGGAGGCACTCTGACTTTCTTTCAGTGTTTTCTTACTCCCTAGACTCTACCGACATATCTGGAGGTACATAAGAAGGCTGAAGTGGTGGAGAGGATGCACATGTTGGGAGGTGTTCCATGAGAGGGGAGTGAGTTGGGTTCATCAAAGGGCAAGTATGTTAGCAGCAGGCCTCTAGTATTAGGGCCATTTAGTTTTCGGCTGATGGGGAGCATGCCCCAGTAGTTCCAGTTTCAATCTCCTAGCCCTCGCCATTTCTCTACAGACCCAGGACCGAGATGATTCATCTATAGTAGCTATAGGCACCTTCGGAATTAGTGTCCGGACCGAGTGTAGTACAGTGGAGGTGGGAAGATTCAGTGCCCACCTCAGTAGTAGTAGTTTCCATCTAGGACTTTTCAGCAGCCACAGTAGGGACAAAGAGCTCCCACTTCTTCTAGAGCAGACATTACAGGAGGAGGCCAACATCAAGGCGCTCCTTAGGGATCTTGACCAGGGCATGGTTGGGGAATTGGATGACATCCGAGGGGAAGAGGATCTAGGCTTGGGTAGTTTCACAATGCAGAGGTAGTAGTTCCAGCATGGACAAAGTTCATTCAAGGTACAATTAGCTTGTTTAGTACCCTTGCATGTTCCTTGTTTTATTCAGGATCTTCTCACTCCTTTGTTACACCCGGTCTTTCCCATGCTCTGGGTTTAGACGCAGAGAGACTTTCCATTCCCTTAGTATTGAATATGCCAGTAAAATGTTATACCATCTTGTCCTATGTTTTTTGGGGATGTATATTGATGTTGGGGCTACATAAGTCCAGTGGGGACCTCCTTTTGATTTAGATGCAGTCGTATGATGTCGTTTTAGGCATCAACTGGTTGTTCTCTTTGTATGTCGTTATCTAATACTTCCAGATAAGGGTTGTGTTTTCAGATATGGATGGCCAACATGTAACTTTCATTGGTGAGCGGGGTTTCCAGGAGGGAAGCCGACGAGTGGAGCCCATTCTTTCCTTGTTATCCAAGCTGTTAGTGGAATCAGTAGATATAGAGATGGTGGAAGTCCCAAGGATCGTCAATGAGTTCCTGGACATCTTCTCTAGAGAGGTGGTGACTCTACCCCCTTGATGTGTTGTTGAGTTCAGGATAGACTTACAACCCAATGCTCGTTCAATTTCAATGGATCCCTATTGAATGCTGCCTTCTAATTTTTGGGAGTTGCGGATCTAGGTTGATGAACTGATGAAGAAGGGTTTTATCTGACCGAGCGCGTCACCATGGGGTGCTCTAGTCTTGTTCACAAAGAAGGCAGACAATGGTCTCCGGATGTGTATAGACTACCGAAGGCTAAATTAGGTGACGGTCAAGAACCATTACCCCCTCCCGAGGATCGATGACCTTTTTAACCAGTTGAAGGGACTAGGTTGGTTCTCTAAGATCAACCTGTAGTCGAGATATCACTGGTTGGGGGGGAAGGAGGGTGAAATCTTGAAGACTGCTTTTAGGTGAAAATATGGGCACTTTGACTTCATGGTCATGTCGTTCAGAGTTTTGAATGCACCATCCATGTTCATGGGGCTCATGAACTCCATATTTTGAGAATATATAGACCATTTTGTAGTTGTGTTTATTGATGATATCCTAATATACTCAATATTAGAGGATGATCACGCTGAGCATCTAAGGATGGTTTTAGAGGCCCTCTGATAGCACCATCTCTATGGGAAGTTTTCCATGTGCATGTTTTGGACATGATAGGTGAACTTCCTTTGACACTTGGTGTCCTAGTAGGGAATAGCAGTGGACCCATCGAAGGTCGAGGTGGTTGTTTCTTGGGTAGCACCTAAGAACTTGGCAAAGGTCCATAGTTTCCTGGTCCTAGTAGGTTACTATGGAAGGTTCATGCCCAACTTCTCTCGAGTTGCAGCACCTTTGATAGCCTTAACCAAGAAATACTAGGCTTTTGTATGGAGTGGGAAATGCTAGGAATTCTTTAGTTATTTGAATGGGAAACTGGTTAGTTCCCTAGTACTGAGGTTTCTAGAGGAAGGGGTAATGTTTGAAGTGTTTTATGTTACTTCAGGCCTAGTCTTGGGGTGTGTGCTGATGTATCAGTGGAGAGTGATCTCTTATGGGTCTAGGTAGTTATGTACTCACAAACATAACTATACCACCCACGATATGAAGCTTTCAGAGGTTGTGTTCACACTAAAGTTGTGGTGACATTACCACATCAAGGAACACTTTTTGGTCTTCACAGATCATAATAGATTGAGGTATATCTTATCCCAATATGGCCTAAACTTGCGGTAGCGGAGGTGTATAGAGTTTCTTAAGGACTATGACTTTGAGATTTCCTACACCTTAGGAAGGTGAAACTTGGTGGTTGATACCTTAAGTAGGAAGTAGTAGAAGTATGTGGTTCGAGAATCAATATATTCTTGAAAGGTGATGGAGGAGTTTGTTGCCTTACGCCTGGATGTAGAGGTGGAGGATGGTAGAGGTTGTATATTCCAGATGATGGTGCAGTATTACTTGGTACAGAAGGGGGAGGAGTCTCAGTGGGGAGACTTAGAGGCTTAAGTGATGTGAGATCGTGTTAGCTAGGGAAATGCAATGAAAATAAGGTCGAAAGATGGTCATAATCGAATGCTTTTCTATGAGAAGTTTTTTATCCCAGAGACAATTCATGAAAAGGTTCTTGGTTTGTTCCATAACTCACCCCTGGTAGTACACCCAGGAGTTTCCAAGATGTACCGAGTCTTGAGAGGTCAGTTTTGGTGGCTCGGGGTGAAACGGGAAATGGCGAAGTTTGTGGCAAAGTGCCTCGTGTGTCAGCAGGTGAAGGTTGAACACCACATCCCATGAGGTCTATTGTAGCCTTTAGATGTCCCCAAGTGGAAGTGGGACAACATATCAATGTATTTAATCACGGAACTACTGAGGGTTCAAGAAGGATGCGATGATATATGGGTAGTGGTAGATCAGCTAACAAAATCAGCTCACTTCCTGGAAGTCAAGGAGTATGGTGCATTGGATGCCTTAGCATAGAGGTACATGGACCAGGTGGTGTGGATGCATAGATTTATGTGGTCCATAGTCTCATATCAGGATACATGGTTTACCTCACAAATCTATAAAGGATTGAAACATGCTTTTGGAACTTAGTTATGCCTCAGCACTGCTTTCCATCCCTAGATAGATGGGAAGACAGAGTGGACCATCCAGACATTGGAAGATATTCTACGAGAATGTGTTTTGGACTTTGGGGGATCATGGGTACGACAGTTGACTCTGATAGAGTTTTCCTACAACAATATCTATCACTCTACCATTGGCATGGCTCCATTTGAAGCCTTGTATGGAAGGCCATTTCGTTCACCTGTGTGCTGGATAGAGGTTCGGGAGGCAGGTTTTCTTAGCCCGGAGGTGGTGCAGAGCATGACAGAGAAGATCTATCTTGTGCATGAAAGGATGAAGGTGGATCAGCACTGACATAAGTTGTATGCCGATCATAAGATGAGACCCTTGGAGTTTTATTTTGGGGACCACTTGTTCTTGAAGGTCTCCCCTCAGCATGGGCAATGAAGGTTCAGTAGGGGAAGTAAGCTCTCTCCCAAGTTCATCAGACCCTTCAAGGTGTTGTAGTAGGTCAGCAAAGTGGTTTATCAGCTAGCACTGCCACTTCTACTACTGAGGGTGTATGACGTCTTCCTTGTATCTCATCTCTGTCGGTATCTACATTATGATTTTCATGTCCTCAATTGGGGAGAGCTACATATCAAGGATGATGCGACGTTCATGGAGTGACCAGTGAGGATTAAGGATCATGAGGAGAAGGTGCTTCGTGGATGAACCATTCTCTTGGTTCATGTGTTATGGAGACATGGTAGCCTCGAGTAGAGTACCTAGGAACGAGAAGCACAAATGTGTGCCTGATACCCAGAGCTATTTTGTACTTAACTGTGATGTAATGCTTGACCTTGTTAACTATGAGATGGGTTGTTTCCCTTGTTCTCTAAATGTGTGTGAAGAATCCTGACTATGGGGAGGGGAGAACCTGATCCCTAATCAAGATGCATTAAAGTGTATGTGATTAAAACCATGCATGTCAGTCAGTATCGCCCAAAGAAGATAGTATATTTACATGGAGGAAGGAAATCCCTAATCCATGTATCTGGATGGTTTGACTTTATGTTTCTGTGGTTACTTAGTGTTTATAAATTTGTTCAGGAGATGGGTGAGAGAGATACTCCTGGATGTCAAGGTTTGTTCTAGATTTAAAACAACTCTAGGGTGGTTTTTTTTCTAAGAGGTATCTTACGAGGTGGTTGTTCAAACCCCCTCTATTTTCTTCGGGTTTATTCTTGGATTCTCAAGGACGATAATAGTTTGACAGGTATTTGATGTAATGGACCGGACCCTCCTGGTCCATTAATTTTCCAAATTTTTGGTGTATGGGGTATCATGGGTCCCATCAGTGGCTCATTAAGGAGTTTTCTAAAAAAACTCCAACCCACCCAATGGTTCCACCAAAACGGTGGCATCGGTCATTGTGGCACCAGTCAGGGTGGCATCGTGACAGTGGCATCGTGAAGTTGGCATAGTCACAGTGGCACTGTCATGGTCACACACTGAAATGGTGGTACCACTTAAGGTGTCTCACCGAATCAGTGGCACCGTTATGGTGGCACTGTGTCTCCCCCCTTTTTTCTTTTTTTCTTTCTTCCAGTTTCTCAAGTTTTCCAGTTTCGCTCCCATAACTTATCTTTTAACGTAAAGGTGTTTTAATAACCCTTTCAAATCCATTTAAATCCAGTAAAATATGTTTTAAACCCCCCAAGAGTCGTGAGACCCTTCAGTTACCAAAACATGTGGCTTTTAATTGGTTCCACACCTTCCTCATGCTTTCTAGTTTCACCCTTGTTATGTAGTTTTCTCTATTTAGAGGATATTTATTAACTCATAGATGTTATCTCCACCATCTCTAAGGATAATTATTAAATTCAAATTAATCTAAAACTGCCCAACCATGTGGTCGATCCATGATTCAACTTATAAGTAATTCGAAATCATCTCCCTGATTTTAGGATCTGGCCTTTTTATTAAGTTGGGATCATCTCTTCTTTCCTTTCCTTGGTGAGTTTGGAGTCCCTATCCTAGAGACGAATCGTGAACTCATGCCGAAGCCTTTCTTACTCACCCTTGGATTCCTTTTTCATACAAGTGGTGCATCTCCAATTCTTGGAACAAGGAGAAAACTTAGATCATTGATCATCCAGGTAGGGTTTTCTCTCATCTCTCTTTACTGTGTATCATACGGGGCGGGTATGATAATGTTTCCTTAGGGATTGGATGAAACCAAACCTTAATGAAGATAATAAATGAATTTTAAAGAATGAAGGGGTGTGTTTGATGATGATGTTGTTGTAATATTTTATCTTTTTTTATATGTTGTGAACTGTATAGGCTTATGCCCACTGAAAATCGTGGCTATTGGTGGTCCTTTCTTGCGCACTAATGAACCTCTACTTCTTGTATAAACTTTTGATTGAATGGATGTAATATGAAAACTGGTTAATCATGTAAACCTGGTTGATTAAATGGATTCTTAATGAATAGTAGTCTTTGGGTGATCACCCTGGTTAATCAAACAAAAAAGAAGGAACTTGATAAATGGTGTGGTTAAATATGAAAACTCCCTTTCTATGTTCTTCTAATAAGTGTGGTTGTTCTGCTGGATTCTTTTGGGGTGATTTGGATGGGGATGGACTCCCCTATTGTTCATTTGTTGGTTTGTGGATCTGAGGTTGTGTGGGTCTATATGTTGGGGCTTGGTTTGGTTCCAGTACATTGAGGGATCTCACAGACCCCTTTTTTTGTGACTTTATAAGAGAACTGGGTTTGAATGCTTAAATTGTTATTTGGTTATATTCTTCTTCATTCTAGATTTATTTTGAGTTGTGTATGTGCCTGTTAGTTTCCCATTAGTGGATAATTATTTTCTAAGTAAATCACTTGAACATGATAACAAATGGGTGGTGCTCTGGTTGTGGTTGTTGTGCTTTTTTCATGTATGAATAGTAACTAGGGTGTTTGTATATAGGCTGGTTTGGGAACCCTCAGGTTGGGATGAGTTCTTGTTCAACTATACATATAAATTTAGTTATTTTGTTTCTTATTCTGACCCCACCCACATTGATAACTTTTTTCCGAACACCCCCATTTTATGGGGGAGGGTGATTTTCCCAACACTCTTACGAGTGGTTGGTTGTTAGCTCCTTTTATGCACCCTCTCCCGGGTAGCCCAAGACTCTTCGGGTAAGTTGTGATGGCCTAAGTTCCATTATAGTGCAAGATTCTTTGTTCAAGGTATGTTTTGGTGGTTGGCCCAGGTATGTGTAGGCAGGTTTGTTTCCCAAAAGTCTTCAGGATGAGGCCCAAGAGTCTTTGAGCATGGCGGTGGTTTTTCTAGCCCGGGTGTATGTTGGCGTGGTTACGTATGGTTGTGGTGGCCAAGGTTTCTACAAGCGGGATGCGTGGTTGTGGTGGCCCAGGTTTCTACAGGCAGGATGAGTGGTTGTGGTGGCCCATAAGGTTGTTTTTGTGGTGATAGTGGGACTGTAGTGAAAATGGTGGGGCTCGGATGCATAGGATATTTTCAATAACCAGTGGGAAAAGCGATGCGGGGTACCCAAATATAGATGTGATATTATTATTACTTTACCTAACATGAATTATTTGGGTAGTATTCCTTGGTGAGGCTAGGTGGATAGTTTTCTTGCTAGGTGTTTTGGTTACCTCTACTTTCTTATAGGGAATTAGAAATCCTCCCCACTCGTGTATGAGAGCTTTTGGTTTTCCTTATCGAGTATACCTGTATACTCACCCTACATATATAAAAATACTTCCAGGTTTCTAGTAGGACTTCAAGGACCATGCGGGGTTGTACTAACTCAGATGTTGGGATAGTTGTTGTTGTTGTTTTCTTTTCTTTTGGTACTTTCTGCTTGGAGTTTTCTTGTACCTTTTATGGGTTTTATCTTTGAACATGAATATGGGAATGGGTTTTGGCATTACTTTTACCTTTAATTTTGGAGTTGTTTGGTTCTTTTTAACCATATTATCTCCTAATATTTTTCTATAAAAAGGTTAATGCCTTCCATATTACGTGTGATTCTATACCCTTGGTGTTATTCGTCACTTCGGGGCCTATTGAAGGTGGGACTCAGGGGGCCATTATCTCTCCTTCAACTTGAAGAAGGAAGGGTCTGGAAGTTCTCTGTCCCTTCCCTCATCTTGGTGAAGGTCGGTTGTGACATCATATGTTTTGGTTGGGTATGTATTTTTCTCCTTTAATTTTCATATTTAATTGTCACACTCTTTGTATTCCCCCGAGGTTATTAAATGCATGGTTTTTACCCTAGATGTTACTTTCTTTTATTATTATTCCTCTGTACTTATGCATGGAGATGGTTGGGTGTGTTCATATAGGTACATTAGGAAAAGTCCTCCAATTTTATGAAATTTCTTTTGGTGCTTTTTTCAAACCCCTGGCCTAAGGCGGCGGGCTTGGGGTAGTTACGACTCGGTCTTCTACCGGTCAGGAGGGCCCCAATGATTCGGGTAGTAACAATACATGAAAAATAAAGTATTCTTAAAATTTTAAAATGTTCAAATTAAAGTAAAATATTGGATTGATTGTACATGAAAAATTGACCATGAAGATCAATCTCATGAGAAAATATAATGATCACGTGAGCAAAGTATGCATCAAAAACATGAGAAAAAGACTTACCAAATGAGAAAAGTATCAAACGCATGAGAAAAAAACTAACCATGAGGTGTTGATTGCATGAATAGAGTATCGAACACATGAAAAAATGATTGACTACATAAGGAATACAAGTTACTATGAGGATGCTAGTATTAAAATTGGGTTTTTGATAATTCAAGCTACCATGTAAACTATGTAGTAGGTCAAGTGACCGTAAGAACAATAAGTGAATGTGTAGCAAGTCAAGTGAATGTGATAAGAAAAAAATTGTAAATAAATATATAAAAAGGGATTGTATGATCTTTTATCAAATATAGTTTTCAATAAATATAAATAACACCTTAAGTATATGATGTTGTGAGAAATTATAATTATCCATTAAATAAATTAGGTATTTGTAATATTAAAAAACACAAAATATAAACAAAAAACAATACTATAAATCATAACAATCACCAAGAACTAAAAAATATGACTTGGTTTACTATAAATGTGTCACTTAACATTCTTAAACCTAGACATACCCTAGTTCTTACTATTCTTACTACTATATTTCCACTCATACCTATTGTTTAATCACCCCCTTACATTAAGGATTAATTTGGTGTGTGAAAAAAATTATGGAAATGGAATTGGAAAGTGAATATCAAAGGTAATGGGAAGGGAATAAAAATGGTGTTTAAAAACTATGTCTTATAGGATGGAAAATTTTATGATGGAATCAATGTTAAAATTTTAAAAGGACCAAAATACCCATTTCTTTTTTTACCCAACCCCCACTACAAACCATCATACCCATCAAACACCATTGATACCCCATATACAACCCCTTTACAACCCCCCTCAAAACCTCACCACCAATCATTAAAGACACCACTGCCCATATAAGTAATATTTACAATCCATTCATCGGCCAGTCTAAAAAATTGGGGATAGTTGAACATTTAAAAAGGAGGGTTATAGGTTACCATCTACATATCCAAGGTTTGTAAATATAATATATAGAGGAGATGGATTGGAGTTTGAACATAGAGAGGATATAATTCATAGTCATTACTGAAAATCCAAGGTTTGGAGATTATAGGTGTGAAGGAGACGTGGTGGTGGTTGGTTGAAGTAGGGGTTTGGGTGGTTTAGCATAGAGCTAGGAAAGGAGATGTAAGTCACTTTTATAAGTCTAAGTTTGGGATATGTTTGATATGATTCATGTCATGGGTGATTATATGAGGGTTAAATTTCTGAAGGATGTGGGTGGGTATTTTAAAAAAAATGGTTTCCTTAGGGATCTTCTAGTTTTTCTCCTTTTGGGATAGAACTTTGATTCC
This sequence comes from Viscum album, assembly GCA_963277665.1. Taxonomy (NCBI): domain Eukaryota; kingdom Viridiplantae; phylum Streptophyta; class Magnoliopsida; order Santalales; family Viscaceae; genus Viscum; species Viscum album. The sequence continues at coordinate 1,400,598,585 of OY728148.1, read as the reverse complement.
ATCAAACTATGGAACCATTGATTCCAATAGAGTTCCAAACATAATATTTTCATATTTCTCTTTCCTTTTATGTTTATATAAATTTAGTTACTTTATAAAAAATGAGGCATAAGTCTATCTCCCATGGACCTCACTTTATTCCTAAACTACAAGTTCCTAAAAACATGGAAGACTTGACTCCCTCTAAGTTCAGTGACACATTCTCATACATCATTATATCCTGAAGGTTATGATAACTATGTAAATATGTCAAAAAAATTGTTTGATCTTCACCTTCTACCTTAATATCAATGTTGGTTTTAATTGACCATTATTTTATTGAATTCATCAAAATGAGTAAGGACTACAACATTGAATTTAAAAATTATAGTGTTACTTTCTTATAAAATCAACAAACCAATGATTTATTAATGTAAATATCATCGATTTTAAGACAAATAGTGGTTATAGTGGGTTTTCATGTGGCCTCACACATTATATTATGACCTAAAGACAACATGAGTTAATTGTATGCGTAGTCTAAGGTATCATATGGGACTTTAACATAATACAAAAACAAATATCCATTAAGGGACAGTGTGGTCACTTTTTTCTTAGGTCCACACAAGGAATTTATTAGACCTTGTTGAACTAACAATGCATATGTTATTATGATATTCATAATAACTTTTATACCTATTTTTATGGGGGTATTTATTGGTCATATAGTAGAATCCACATTCAATAACTCATTAGATCATTGATTATTGTAATGTTTCAGTGAAAAAATGAATTATTAAATTTTTATTTATATATTAAATAGTTTTAAAACTTCAGGAAAAAATATATAAGAAATTGAATTTGAAAAATAGTTTCAATGAATATGAAAAAAATAGATTTCTAATAAATATAATTCCAAATTCATAATGTTGGTATTATAATGTTACAAAAAATCACAATAGTGAATACTAAATTCATAGAAATGTTAATTAAAAAAATTCATAGAATTCATCATCAATAGTGCATAAACCAAAATAAAATATAAATAAATTAAATGAAACAACTAGAAACCTATTACAATTTAAAAGAAATATATAAAAATAAAATATTTGTATAAATAGAAATTAAAATTAAATATAAAAATAGAACAAAAAAACAAATAATTTTTTTCATAGTATAATATAATCAATCATAGAAATTGCGAAATGTTATTATTAATAGCTAAAACTAATTTAATTGTAAAGATAAAACAAATACAAAAACAGTTCAAAGTAAAAGATATAATTAAAACGCCAATGGTCATTCAATATACAAGGTTGATAAAAATATAAATAATTGAGTAGATAAACAATAGGATTTACATGCTTTAGTCCGTTCCCATCTAGATACCCAATCCACTCCATTTCCTCTATATAAAGCACTTTATCTCATCCATTACCATTATATCCATTCCATACTATACCACTTAATTAGATTTCATTCATTATAGATTCAATCATACTATATATCTTCATCCATATATCCCAGACATAGGATTCAAAAACTGGATACCAAGGAAAGGGGAAAGTCAAACACACTCTATAAGGGAGATCTTCTTTTATTCTATAGTTCTTCATTGTGTTATCATGCTAGTCTATGAAACTAGTGGGGGTGATGGGTGTGTGATTGACTCTTTTGTTAGCCTCTATTCTACTCAATGATCACACTCAATCATATGTACATTATTATTATTCTTATGCAATGTTATGAATGTACAATTCACATAACAATCACCAAGTACATTGCACATCCACCTCCTTTTTTATAACATCCCAGATATCTGATGAATATTTTTTATGGATTTTTGTTTCAAAATTTTAAATTTAAATGTTTAATTAATTTCCATACATTTTATTTTATTCATATTGATTAATAATTTATATATATATTTATCACATAATTTGTTTCATTTTCATTTTTTCCAGAAAATTTTAATTCAAGTATAATGGAATTTTATGAATAATAAAATGGTTTTATAAAATGTGTTTATTGTATTCATGAATTTTTTTATAAATATAATTTTTTTTAATAAATAAATTAATTTTATTAATTATTTTACTTTCATATCATTATGATAATAAATTATATCATATAATTGTTAACAAATAATGATGCATATTTCCTTAGTTAAAAAATTATAACATATAACTATTAAAAGTAAATTCATATGAAATTGTATGTGCAACATGTGGTAAAATAAATGGTTAAATATTATTTTTATACTAAAATAATGATTTACCATGAATGTTTAATTTATATTGTTGTTCATTTAATTTCTAAATGTTTTTATTATATTCTGTGTACAAGTTATATTACTATGAAAACATCCTTCTAAAACATTAAGTAACATGTTTTATAATAAAATAAAATTATAAAATATTTAATATTTTTATTTGATAATGTAATTACTCATATTTATAGTTTATTATTATAAAAAATGGTTATAAAATTTTGATATTTTAGTTTTTAAGTAAAATAACCATTGACACAACATTATAATCATGGTGTATATAGTTTATTGCACTAAAACAGTTCTCTCATTTTTGTTTTTGAAAGATAAATTACACTTAATTAGAAGAATAATTTCATAAAATATATATTTTATACTTGTATAAATAATTAATTATCAAACATATAATAATTAAGTAATTAAAACAAATATAATTGTAATTAATCATAATAAAAGCAAAAAAATTCTTAATACAGTATTTTTCTATGTATTATATGATTTTATATAAAAGTAAAATATATAATATTTATAAAATTATTTTTTTAAAACAAAATTAATTTTTTAAATAAAAAAAATTATCATAGGGTGAATTTTTGTGATTTTTCAGAAAAATTTGATTTTTTGTTGAATAGTAAAAAATAAATATTTTTGAAAATACCGTAAGATTTATGAAATCATCATGATATAATAATGACTTAAAAAAATTTGAAACCTTTCTATAAACCAAATATATATTTAAATAGTAAAATAATACAATTAAAAAAATATGTTGAATTTAAAAATCTATGTTTGATGTTTTGGAACCTAAGTCATATTCTATTCTAATAAAAAACTATTTTTGATTTTTTATCTTTAATTAATTATTCACAAGATTCCATTTAGTTTTGAACCAGTTTGAAGGTCAAATAACCCTAATTTTTTTAATCATAAACTAGTGAATGTCATTAGAATAAATATTATTCATAATAATTTGAACTAAATAATAAAATAGTCAATATTTTAACACAAAAATACCCCTATCCTTGAGTATAAATACTCTATCTCTCTTCCCTTTGAAACACACTTCCCATCCACTTATCAAAGATAAAGATATACTCATTTCCTCTCTCTTAATATTCTTAGTACCCTTAGGTGTTTTTTAGATTCACACTACCTCAAGCCTTCAGGGATTTATCAAAGGAGTAAATCTTTAACAAAGAGGTAACCCTGGTTCTCTTTTCCTTGTTTCTCTCTCTTCTTCTTTCTACTCTCCCAGTAAATTTACATTTTTATACATTTATAAAATATTTTATACATAATTATATAACATATTAATGTTATTATGATATTGTTATAACTATTTTAATATATTTATAGAATATAGTCTCTCTCTCCTTTAATGGGCTTTGGAAAAGACTCGGGTGAACACATTCGGTTTAATCATTTTACTTATTGGATTTGTTTTTATGCTATGATGATATTCAATTAAAATACGGTTTGATTCTTTTTCAAAAAAAATCTCTCACCTCCTCTTTTGAAATGTCTCATTGATGGTTGGTTTCATCTTTATATGAGGATGTTTTCAATGTTTTACTTATCATCGCCTACATGGATAGTTTGTATACATTATGTAATATAAATTTATTTAAATTTATTTTAAGAATCTATAAATAATTTTACAAATTTACAAATTACAAATAATAAAAAATAAGAAATCAAAATAAAATGGGATAATTTAAAAGAAAACATGTCTTCAAGTCATAACTAATAAATAATTAAAAAAAGGAATATAATTCATTTATGGATTCATATTTTAATAAACATAATTTTATTAAATAAGGGGCATAAAAATGATGAAAAATAATAGGACCTAAGGTAAGGGAATCTTTCTCAACCTCACTTTATGGGATTATCTCTCTTTATCAAAACCACTTTGAAAATTTTTTAAATGTATTTTATTCTCCAAACATCTTATTCATTTTATTATTAAACTTTTATAGGGATATACATAAGCCTTTAATTGTGATCTAAAATGATTATTATTCATGTGAACCCTTATAATGTTCGTGAGGGGAACTCTTAAACCCAATTATTTTTTCTGAATTACCTCTCTTTCTACTATCTTTTCTAATTATTCTCCTCAAATATATTCAAAATGTACTTTTACTCTTCTTTCCCTTTTTATTTCCTACGTATATGTAAGCTTATACTTCATTGAGATGATTTTAAAGCCACCTATAATGATTGTCAAAAAAAGAATTTATTTTCAAAAACGTCTCATCGTTTCCTCTTGATTTTTTTTCTCTTCTCACCAAGACTCATGATCTTTTTATACCAATATTTAATGTCAAAAAATATGTTTTCCCTTCTTATTTTTGTAACCTATAAGGTTATTCACTAAAACATTATTTACAACATCTATATGAAACCCATTCTTTTTATGGGTTTATTTCATGCATTTGATTGTTATATATTTCATTTCCATGTGGCATGCAAGATTATTATAATATTATTATGTAACGGGTGGGCCTGAAATTATATATACATATAATAAATTGGTTAATGTTATATATCTCATGATATTATGTGTATTATGTGTGAACATGATGCTATATTTGCTCAAATTTTATAAAATTTTCATTTTTACACAAGTGTTATGTGTGAACATAATGCTATCTTGGTTTAAAAATTATGTGTGGGATTTGACCACAATGTTATGATGTTGTGTTTTTATGTATTTTCCACATTCCATACCATTTTTAAATGGTTACCCCATACTTTTGATGATGATCCTTTTCCAATGATATAATGATGATTATTATTATTATGTTCACTCATGTACTACATTTTTTGGTCGGAGTAGAGTACTCAAGATGAGGCTGAATTGAGTATCTATAAAAATTTCTATTTGAAAGGTATTCTTAAAAAATTCCCTAATAAAAATAAATATATCCTAGTTAATCAAAGTAATACGGTTATAAAATTTTTACTATTTAAATAACTTCTCAGAAGATTGATTAATTTTCAGTAATCTTAATATCAGTTATTAATATTACTTTTGAAGTTATTCTAATTAGGCAAAACAATTATAACTTCTTTCCAAGATTAACTATAAAAGTAAATTTAGTGATTTCTGAATTATACAGTAAAATAGAGAAAACTAATTTAAACAACACAGCCGATATAAAACAAGTGGTTTAGTCTCAAGCCAAGAGCTAATCCACTCCACTTGGTGATCACCTGCCACCAAGCAGTTTATATTAATAAACTTGATCCACACCCTAGATTGGGGTAAACAATAGTGCATAGGACTATCCAGGTCACACGACCTCTTCCACAATTCTTCATGTGTATAAACTAATAGGTCACACAAGTACCTCTTCCACACTTATCCGTGGGAGTAAACAAGTGTAAAAGGATATTAGAGGAAGGATATCTTGTATACTTTTAGTTCAGTGTAGGAGACAGTGTGTGTTTTAATAAAGATATGCACACACTGATTGATAGCTAAAATTATACAAAACAGAGAAAAAATGATGATAGAAGGTTATAAGTCCTCTATGTGTTATTCTGTGCATCTTTGGACTTCTAAGATGAAGTAGATGTCAGAATCGAGTCCTCTTGAGAGAAACAGAGTATCGCAAGTCTGATGCTCTGGTTTCTAGTTTGATCTGACTCATATTCTTCATGGAGTTGGTAATGCGAAGATGTTATTGACTCTGATCTATGGTATCCCAGCTTCTTGATTCTTGAATTCTTCGTGTGTTCTTCAGATGTATTGAGTTGTATGTGTTGGTTCTTTTCTCAATAATTCTTGTGCTTCTTCATTATCATGTGCTTCTTGTTTATGGGCCACACTTCTCTTTTTAATCTTGGAGTTCATGAGTTGAATCTGACATTATGCATTTATTCTGCACCTCATACCTCGTATTGTCATGTGATATGTCTACAATAAAATATTAATTATGTTAGTGCATTTAAAATACTCAAATATGACCGTTAGAAATTAAATTGGAAAACGAAAAAACTGATTAAAGAACGGCGTCACAGTCAGACTGGAAATAGTGTCTTCATGAAATGGTGTCTCCTTGAAACAATGTCTCCTTATTTTCCTTTGATAAATGAGACAGTTATGTTTATGTAGTTGTATAGATATCAGGAACCGGTAGCACATATGCAGTAATAGGATCATGGTGTCTGGGTCATAGTGTCTGGGTCACAGTGTCTGGTCACGGTGTCTGGTCATGGTGTCTGGGTCATGGTGTCTAGGTCACGGTGTCTAGTCATGGTGTCTGGTCATGGTGTCGGGGTCACAGTGTCTGGGTTATGGTGTCTAGTCACGGTGTTTGGGTCCTTTTCTAGAAAAACATAACTGATGGAATACTCACGGTTTCTCAGGCTTAGCCAAATATCTATATATAGACATAAATAGTGATATTATTAGAATGGATTAGACTTAATCATTTATCAATGAAATCCATTATAATACAAATTATAAGTAGTTTACAATAATCAAACATAGCACTTAAGATCTTGTATATGTTTATTTAAAGCATAAAGAAACCAACCATCTATACACATGATTTGAGATAGATTAAACATTATTAACAAGATTTACAGAATATATAAGATTTTTTATCATTAAAAATTGATTAACACATGAGGAGTCCAACAATATCCCCCTTTTAATTATCACAAATCATGTGAGTGAGATATCTATTCTTAGTGAATGGGTATCTCCCTTAGTGTGCATGTCTTTACCCCTTTTGGGATTATCAAAAAGAGTAAAAAAGTAAATAAAAGAATAGATAAGAATAGTTCACAATTCATTAGATGGATAAAAAATGTCATTACAAATAGTAATAAATAGAAATACAGAAATCATCCCTATCAAAATATAGAATTCATTTTTCTTCAGCACCAGCTGTCTTCTCTTTTCCCTTGGCAGCAACATCAGGAGATGCCACAGGAGCAGAAGTAGAAGTGGAAGAGGGAAGGGAACCAACTGAAAGGGAAGGTAAAGGGTGTCATTCAAAAATAGAGGGGTCCAAGGTAGGTTTAGTGGAAGACCGAGGCAATTTTTGGTCAAGGATAACAGGTATGATCTGACTCAGAGCCTAAGAGACAGACATAAGAGTTGAGGCGAGGGTAGAGAATGAGAAGGTAGGCAAACTAGGCCTCAAGTATGCAGCTACAGGAGCCACAATAGCAGTGTTTTTTACATGAAGATAAGGACTCAAAAGTTTGATGAAGTTAGTAATGATCTCACCACCATAATACATATATTTATCAAATTCATCCCTGTTCTCCATGAACTTGTCCAAAAAGGGAGTGAAATCCTTAAGCATTTTAACCTTAGTTTTTAAAGCTTGAGTGACATGAGGAATTTTTAGATTCTCTACAAGGTACTTGAAGTGGTTTTTTATATCATTATTAGAGAAGATCCTATTGAAGTATAAGTACACCTTCTTAGTAATCTCCTCTTGAGCATCATTGGTAATCTTGGAATGAATTCTAACCAAATCAATAACTTTTTCACATTTCTTGACAACCATAGATAGAGACTCTTTGTCAAAGCCAATGATCACAGACTGAAGTTCTTCTTTAACAACTGTTCTGAGAAGATCATTATCCAAGGAAGGTTGAGATGATTGTACAGAGGCACTAGAAACTATAACAGTTGAAGTAAGAGACTTCAGTTGATTCATAACTTTCTGGAGACATCCCTTATACTCATCAGTCAACTTGTTAAGACCAATAACAAGCTCACGCATCTATTGAACAATTTTCTTATTTCTTTTATCCACCTTGTCATCTAAGGAAGTTATATTAGGCTGAATTGGGGAGGATACTTCATGTGTAATCTGACCACTAACATCTTCAACAGGATGAGCAACAGGTTCTAGTCTTGAGTTCATCACTCTCTTCATTTCTTTAACCATACCTCTAAGATACTTCACTTCATCACTAAGTTATTTGTTCTTTATTTTGACTTCTTGAATTTCATGAATAATTTTTAGCTAAATCTTCCAAATAATCTTATCTAACAATAGGTTAACATATCTTTCACTCAAGTTTATCATAGGAGTAGGTTGATTATTCATGATCTTTTTAACCCCATCCAATAGGGTAGCTTCAAATGCATTCAAATCATCCTTACTCACCAAGTTTGAAGGTTCTTGTGAAGGTTCAGGAATAGGAGCTGAGACAGTCTTAGGTTCCTTTGTAGCTATAACATCAAGAGAAGATACTGGTTTTAATTGAAACATAGTAAATAGATCTATACCTTTCACTAAGGCTTCCTGGGAATCATTCACATCAAAATAGCTAGTAAATTTATACCATGTATCTATAGAGCTTGAATCAACCAAATTTGGAACTTCAACACTTTCTAGATTTGGGTGTTTCTCCCCCTCAACATGTGCATCTTTATCAGGACTAAGAGATTTAGATCCTTGATCTAATTCTATGATTTCATCCCCAATATCCTCACCCATTTCCTTTCTAGATAATTGAAAGGATTTCTCCATTATATCTTTATAAGATGGGATAACCTCAGGAACAACTTTTTCCTCTAGGTGTTCCTCAAGAGAAGCTTCCTTCTCAAGATAAATATGTTCTTTTAAAATTTATTACAAAATATCCTTTTCCCTTTCAATGATAACAGATTCATATTTAGAGATAGGTTCTTCCAGATCAATAATCTCTTCAGGGATAGGTACTTCCTTCTCAATTAAGACTTGAGAAGCAGGTTCACTGTCTTCCTTATCCAGGATAGTTTTTACTATAGGTAAAACATCCTCTTACTATTCTTCCTCATCATAATATTCCACAATTTCATCTGGCTCCAAACCAGGATCAGAAATATCCTTAGGTATTGAAGAGTGCTCAACTGGTTTGAACTTTTCATAGACCCTGTCATTATCTTCCACCCAAGATTTTCTCCATGGATTCCAACTGATTTTCATTATCTTGACTGTAAATTTTAAAATAAAAAATTCCTAGTCCTTAATAACTTTTTCATCTGGTACAACTAACCCTTTTTCATAAAGCATAGTTGAGATTAACCTTGAGTAGAATAGGGAGGTTGACTTGGAGGTTGTCTTGATCAACTCACACATGTGATGTATAAAATACTTACATAGGTTGATCTTGTGTCAATTCATCATAATATGTATCAAAAATAAATCTTGATACTTGAGTGTAGAAAAATCACCTTTTCTAGGGTTGATCAGATTCTAAACAAATTTAAACAAAAGTCTGGTTTCCCTATCTAGCTCAACAGCTATAGCTATTCTCTTTGTTGCATTCCTAGTTAAGCTTCTCAAGTATTATTCCAACACAAATATCTCACTTAGATGTGGAGTACCTCTCTGGTAGTCCTCAAAAATACCCTCATGAGGTATCCTTAGGCATGCGGCCCATAACCTTGAAGAAAAAGTATATCTTTTCCCATTGATCCAGCTTCTCAAAACAAAACCATCTTTTATATCAAAATAAAATTGGATGAACTGATAAAACTATGAAACTAGATTTGGTTATATTGGACTATCCTCCTTTGTGAACCAATTCAGCCATCCTTTCTCTTTTAGTACTTTCAATACCAAAGACTTACTTGACATAAGATACTCGAGGCAAATTTTCTTTTCAGGTACCACTGTTTTGTTCACTAGGTTCGGATTCAAAGGACCTTCGGGTGCTAACTTTGGTTCTATTTTCATCTTATTATTAGATATGAAATTATCAGGATTTGATGAGGATGGATGTTTCATTCTGGGCATTCAATGAAGGTTCAAGAGAGAGAAAGTTTGAATGAGGGGTTATGGTTTGAGAGAAGAGAACTCAGGTGAAGAAAGGAGTGAAACTTCTTTCATTTTTATCATTTAGGGATACCAAGAATTGCAAAAACAAAAGAGCAAGAAAGTAAAAATAAAATAAATAATTACAGCGATACGGGTTATAGTATGTAAATAAAATAATAAAGTATCTTTACAGTGAGACCGTGACAGAATTTTATGGTGAGACCAGAACTGGATTTCACTATGAGACGGTAACTGGATTTCACAGTAAGACCATAACAGGCCTTCACGGTGATACTGTAACTGTGTGATTTATAAACTGTGCAACTGTATTGTTTGAGATAGTAAGTTCCAGATAGTAACCAAGAGATAGAAACTGTGAGACCATAAACATGAAATAGCAACTTTTAAGACAATAAACTATAGATCTATTAGAGTTATACAGTAATCTAACGACAGTGACTTGTGAAACCATAAATTGTGAAACAATAAGCTGTGAAACAATATACTTACTACTTAAGATTTATCATTCCCAACTCATGTATGATGTAATCTATTCTTTTATAATTTAATGGTTTGGTGAATATATCAGCAATCTAATATTCATTTCCAATAAATTCCAAAGTGATATCACCTTTTTGATAATGAACTCTCAAAAAGTGATGTCTTACATCAATATGTTTTTTCCTAGAGTGTGAAACATGATTTTTTGAGATGTTAATAGCACATTTATTGTCACAATTTGTAGGTACATTCCTGAATTGATATCCATAATCTTGTAATGTGTGTTTCATTCACAAAATTTGTGCACAAAAACTACCAGTAGCTATGTATTCGGCTTCTGTAGTAGATAATGCTACAGATTTTTGTTTCTTACTACACTATGATACTAGTGACTTGTCTAAAAAGTGACATGTTCTAGAGGTGCTTTTTTATCTAACTTACAACTACCAAAGTCAGCATAAAAATAAAAAATTAACTCAAATGATTTGCTTTTGGGATAGAACAGTCCTATATTGGGTGTATGCTTGAGGTATTTGAAAATTATCTTAACAACATTTAGATGAGATTCCTTGGGGTTTTCTTGAAAATGAGAACACATACATACACTAAACATAATTTTAGGTCAGATAATAGTTAAGTAGAGTAATCTTCCAATAATTCCTCTGTAAGTGGTTTGATCAACAGATTTTCCATCTTCATCAAGATCCAACATACAAGTAGTACTCATTGGAGTGTCACTACTTTTAGTGATATCCAAGCCAAAATGTTTTAGAATATCTCTAGTATATTTTCTTTGATTTAAAATAATACCATCATTATTTTAAAATATTTTAAATCCAAGAAATAATTTTAGTTCACCCATTAAACTCATTTCAAATTCGTTTTGCATCATTTTAAAAAATTCAATACATAAAGAATTTCTTGAATATCCAATGATAATTTCATCTACATAAATTTGAACTACTAAAACATCATTTGAAATTCAATTTATAAAAAGGGTAGGATCAGCTATTCCTTTTATAAAACCTTTGGAAATAAGAAAAGTACTTAATCTATAATACCAAGATCTTGTAGCTTGTTTTAAACCATATAAAGGTTTTGATAATTTAAAAATATGATTTGGAAAATGGGGATTTGTAAAACTAGGGGGTTTCTCAACAAAGAAATCCTCGGCTACATACCCATTTAAGAATTCACTCTTAGCATCCATTTAATATAGTTTGAAATTCATATGTGCATCATAAGCAAGCAGAATTATGATGACTTTAAGTCTAGATACTAGTGGAAAGATCTCTTTATATAAAATTCCTTCATCTTGAATATAGACTTGTGCAACCAATATAGCCTTACTTCAAACTATGTTATCAGATTCATCTACTTTATTTCTAAACACCCACTTAGTGACAATGGTAAATGTATATTTAGGTATTTCAATAAGTTTCCAAAATTTGTTCCTTTCAAATTGATTAAGTTATTCTTGCATAGAAATCACCCAAAATTCATCATAGATAGAATTATTAATGTTTTTAGGTCCAAGTTGTGATAATAAGATTTTATTTTCAACTTGATTTCTAAAAGAAGATCTAGTTTGAGTTCCTTTATCAAAATCTCCTACAATAGAATCTAAATGATGTTTCTTAAGAGTTATAATAGCTCTAAAAAAAGGACTAGTGATTTTAGGTTCTTCAATAGGTTTGGGTTCATTATGACTTGAATCTATTGAATTTCTAGAATTTGAAGATTTCATAGATTCCTCTACAGGGTGGTTAGAGGATTTTGAATTTATGTTTAGATTTGATACATCAACCTCAAGGTTCTCTAAAGAGGTCTTTAGATCATGTGGATTTGTTTCATCAAATTTGACATGGACATATTCTTCCAAACATTTATTTCTTTTGTTAAACACTCTATAGGCTTTACTAGAGATTGAATATCCTAGAAAGATTCCTTCATCACTCTTGGATGCTAATTTTTCAGGATTTTCCTTAGTATTAAGGATATAGACTTTTCAACCAAATACTTTGAAGTATCTATCTTTGGGTTTTCTATTGTTCAATAATTCATATGGAGTTATTTTAAGAATGGGTCTAATCAATACTCTATTGATAATATAGCATGTTGTATTTACATATTCTGCCCAAAAATAAATAGGTAAGTCATATTCACTAGGCATGGTTCTAGAAATCTCTTGAAAGGTTCTATTTCTTATTTCTACAACTCCATTCTGTTGAGGTATTTTAGGGGAAGAGAAATTATGACTATATCCATTTTGTGAGAAGAAGGATTAAAACTCTTGATTTTTAAACTCATAGCCATGATCACTTCTTAAGGATTTAATTCTAAGTCCACTAAGATTTTCTACAGATTTGGAATATTTGATAAAATGAGAGCAGGCTTTACTTTTGTGATCCAAAAAAAGTCCAAGTATATCTAGAAAAGTCATCTATAAGAAAATAAACATAGTGCTTCCCATTTAAACTAGAAACACTAGATGGTCCAAATAAATCCATGTGAACCAATTCAAGAGGTTGATAAGTTGACACTTCTTTCTTTGGTTTGAAGAAAATTTGTGTTGATTTCCCTTTTGACATGGATTGCACACTTTATCATTTGGAAACTCAAGTTTGGGTAGGTCTTTGACTAAAATTTTCCTAGTTAACTTTCTAAGGGAGTTAATATTATAGTGTTCTAGTCTCATATTTTAAATCCAAGACTCTTTGTGAAATACACTTAAACATGAAGCATTTTGAGAGACTAAAGAATCTAAGTTAACAGAATGTACATTTTCATTTCTTAATGCAAAAAATACTAAATCATTCTTAGAATTGAAAATATTGAAAGCATAATTTTCAAATTTAACATGAAATTCATCATCACATAGTTTTGAAATACTAAGAATATTATATTTCAATCCATCAAAAAAAGTACTTTGGAAATTAAAATTGAGTTAGAGTTACCAATTTTTCCAAGGCCAATGATCTTTCCTTCAGCATTGTCACCAAAGGTGACATGGCCGCCATCAATTTTTATTAAATTCTTGAAGCATGAATAGTCTCCTGTCTTGTGTCTTGAACACCCACTTTCCAAGTACTATAATATTTTACAGGATCTATTTAAGTAATTTTACTATAAAATATTCAAATAAAAATAGATTTTTGTACCCATATTTGTTTAGGTTCAATAATATTAGTGACTAGTGCTTTAGGAACCCACATCTATCTCATAGGTTTCTTATAAGCATTATGTAATGTTCTTGAAAAATAAACTCTATTTGGTCCAGAAAATATTGAAACAGTAGAGAGTGTATCATAACTTGAACTAGATGAATGTTTTCTAGAACTAGGAGTAAAGTTGTATTTTCTAGACTTAGAAACAAAATTAGTTCTTCTAAGATTTCTTTTACCAGGTTGATATCCAATACCAGTAGTATATTTAGGAGAAATATATTTACCTATAATTTGTACCAAAGTATCTTTACCATTAGTAAAACTTTCAAGATCCTTTTTTAATTTCTCATTAGATAGCTTTAGTTTATTGTTTTCTTTGATTAATTGAGAATTTTTCTCCCTTTATATAGTAATTTCAGTTTTTTAATAGTTGAGGTAAGATCATGTTGTTTCTTTAAATATTTTTATTTATCTTATGGTTAATTACATGTCTCTTAAATCATATTACAGTATTAAAACATTTCTTCATTATGTATATTTTCAGATTCACTCACATATCCATAATAATAGGAATTGTGTGCAGGAGATTCTAGTGTTAACTCAGATATGTTTGTCATAAAACACATATTGGATTTGTTATCCTATTAATCATGTGAAGATTCTGAGTCACTTGAACTATCCTCAGAAGCACTCCATGTTTCTTTCATTGACTTTTTATACTTTTTATCTTTGTTCCCATATTTTATTTTGTACTTGAGATTGGGATATTCAGCCTTTACATATTCCTTTCGCTTACATTCATAGTATACTATCTCATCAGACTTGTCACTTCTTTTCCAATCTTTCTTCCAACTTCCTTTTTAATCATATATTTCCTTGAAGTTAGGATTTATAAAAAAATTATTCTTCTTGTAAAATCTCTTAAACCTTCTGGATAATTGATCCATCTCCTAATCACTTTCAGGTGATGATTATTCACTATTGGATATTTCTACAGAGACTTCCAATTTCTCTTTCTCTTTGTGTTTAGAGGTGGTGGTCTTAAATGCAACAGATTTTCTTTTGGGTTCATCCTCCTCTTCCTTGTTGACTTTCAGCTCCTATTAATATATCATTAGTTTCCCAATGAGTTCTTTTACCGGTAACTTGCTGATGCTGCATGATTCTCTAATAGAGACATAGGTTCCTCTCCATCTGTTAAGTAGGCATCTGCGAATCCTCATAATTTTTTCTTTGGCAGTGACTTCTCTTCCAAGAGAAATCATTGTGTTGAAACTTTTGTTGAACCTAAGATACATGTCAAAAATAGGCTCATCAAGTTTCATTTTAAAGTTATCATATTTAATTGTATAAGTATTAAGTCTCATTACTTTCACACTAGAAGTTCCTTCACATGAAATAGACAAAGTATCCCAAATTTCATGGGTAGTTTTACAAGCATAAATTCTATTAAATTCTTCATCTCCTAAAGAGAAATACAAAGCATTCATGGATTTGCAATAGTTATTGTAGGTAGTCTTGATTGGGTTATCCCAAGTGATTCTATCAGTATCAATAATCTTATACTCATCTATAATTGAAGACCAAATTTCAAAACCCATACTTTCTAAATTCATTTTCATTTTAATTTTCCATTGGGAATAATTGGTTCCATTAAAGAATGGTAGTCTGTTTGTTGCAGTACCTTCCATTCTATTTTCCATAATAAAGAAATACTTTGAAAGAGATATAAATTTAGAATTAATATAAATTTTTAGATCTTTAAAGTACTACTAAAATCACAGTTGAATAGGGTCAAAAACAGTCTTAGTAGGAATAAAAATAAACTCTGATACCAAATGTTGTTCGGAGTAGAGTACTCAAGAGGGGGGTGAATTGAGTATCTATAAAAATTTCTGTTTGAAAAGTATTCTTAAAAAGTTTCCCAATAAAAATAAATACATCCCAATTAATCAAAGTAATACGGTTATGAAAGTTTGACTATTTAAATAACTTCTCAAAAGATTGATTAATTATCAGTAATCTTAATATTAGTTATTAATATTACTTTTGAAGTTATTCTAATAAGGAAAAACAATTATAACTTCTTTCCAAGATTAACTATCAAAGTAAATTTTTTGATTTCTAAATTATATAGTAAAATAGAGAAAACTAATTTAAACAACACAGTAGATATAAAACAAGTGGTTCAGTCTCAAGATGAGACCTAATCCACTCCACTTGGTGATCACCTACCACCAAGAAGTTTATATTAATAAACTTGATCCACACCCTAGATCGGTGTAAAAAACAGTGCATAGTACTGTCCAAGTCACAAAACCTCTTCAAAATTTATTCATGGGTATAAACTAACATTTCACATAGGTACCTCTTCCACACTTATCCGTGGGAGTAAACAAGTGTAAAAATATATAAGAGGAAGGATATCTTATATCCTTTAAGTTAAGTGCAGGAGATAGTGTTTGTTTTAATACATATATACACACACTGCTCAAAAGATAAAACAATACAAAATAGAGTAAAAATGATGAGATATGGTTAGAAGTGCTATAAGTGTTACTCTATGCATCTTTGGACTTCTAGGATGAAGCAGATGTTAGAATCGAGTCCTCTTGTGAGAAACAGAGTATCACAAGTCTAATGCTCTAGTTTTTAGTTAGATTTGGTTTGTGTTCTTAGTGGAGTTGGTAATTAGAATATGTTCTTGAATCTGATCTATGGTATCCTAGCTTCTTTATTCGTGAATTATTTGTGTGTTCTTCAAATGTATTGAGATGTATGTGTCGGTTCTTTTCTCAAGAATGCTTGTGCTTCTTCGTTATTGTGTGCTTCTTATTTTTGGGCCACACTTCTATTTTTAATCATGGAGTGCATGTGTTGAATATGAAAGGATGCATGTATTCTGCACCTCATACCTCATACTATCAGGTGATATGTCTACAAAGAAATATTAATTATTTCAGTGCATTTAAAAGACTCAAATATTACCGTTAGAAATTAAATTTAAAAATGACAAAACATATTAAAGAATGGTGTCACTGTTAGTCTTGAAACAATGTCTTCATGAAACTGTGTCTCCTTGAAACGATGTCTCCTTCTTTGCCTTTGATCTATGATATAGTTATGATGATGTAGTTGTATAGAGAACAGGAACTGGTAGCACAGATGTGGTATTAGGATCACGGTGTCTGGGTCACGGTGTTTGGGTCACGGTGTCTGGCCACGGTGTCTGGTCATGGTGTCTGGGTCACGGTGTCTGAATCACAGTGTCTGGTCACGGTGTCTGGTCATGGTGTATGGGTCACAGTGTCTGGGTCATGGTGTCTGGTCATGGTGTCTGGGTCCTTTTCCAGAAAAACATAATCGGTGGCATACTCACGGTTTCTCAGACTTAGCCAAATATCTGTATAGAGACATAAACAATGATATTCATAGAATGGATTAGACTTAATCATTTATCAAGGAAATCCATTATAATAAAAATTACAAGTAGTTTACAATAATAAAATATAGCACTTAATATCTTGGATAGGTTTATTTAAAGCATAAAGAAACCAACCATCTGTACACATGATTTGAGACAGATTAAACAGGATTAACTAGCTTTACAGAATGTATAGGATTTGTGATCATTAAAACATGATTAACACATGAGGAATCCAACAATATTGTTTAATATCTCTTGTTACTTCCCTTTTATTCCTCCCCTTAATGATCTTTTAGCTCGCCCTTTATTTGATGTATGTCCTTAGGTGACTACATTTACTAAGGAGAATATTAAAGCTAATATAAGGACTATGATTAAGTATTTAGTTATATTTTATGGTATAGTGTAGGTAGATGATTTATTATGTTCCTAATTCCTAAAGATGCCAAAATTTTGATCTTAGTAATTGGTTGCAATACTTATGATATGAGTAAAATTTTGTATGTTTATAATTGACTCTGGAAGTGTGGGTATGGGTGCGTTTTATTTGGTATCAGAGAAGAGTTTAGTTATTTTTAAGAATTCGGATTGTGAATATTTGAGTATATAAAATTAGATATATAACAATTTTCCCAAGATTACTAAATTAATTTTAGCTAGTATGACCACATACGATTAACTTATATAAAATTAAAGTTAATATTTGAGTTTATTAATGTGATTCATGAAAATAATCATAAGCATTATTAAGTGTTTATCAATGAGTAAAATTTTTATGACAATATTTATTTAAGGGGTTGTAATATAACATCCCAGATTTATAATGAATATTTTTTATGAATTTTTATTCTTAAATTAAATATGTAAATATTAAATTCAATTCTTTTCTTTTTTTTAATTATATTAACTAGGAATTTATTTACATACTTATCACCTAATTTTTTTCCTTTAAATGTTTTTCTTAAAAATTTTAATTCAAGTATAATGGAATTTTATGTATAATAAAATGGTTTTATAAAATATTTTTAATATATTCGTGATTATTTTTACACATATAATTTTATTTTTTAAATATATTTCTTGTATTAATAGTTTTATTTTCATATGATGATGGTAATCAAGTCATTATAATCTGATTTTAAACAAAGAACTGTACATGTTTTCATAGTCACAAAATTGTAACATATGACCATTGAAATTAATGTCATATGAAATTTTATGTGAAACATAAGGTAAAATAAATGGTTAAATATTATTTTGATACTATAATAATGCTTTATCATGAATTTTTAATTTACATTATAGTTCATTTAATTTCTAAAGGGTTATTAACATATTCTATGTACAAGTTTTATTACTCTAAAATTTTCCTTTTAAAAAAATTTGTGACATGTTTTATAATAAAATAAAATTATAAAATATATACAATTTTTATTTTATAATGAAATTCCTTATATGTATAGTATCTTGTTATCAAAAAAATGGTTATAAAATTTTGATTATTTTCTAAATTATGTATTTAAAATAAAAAATACACTTAATTATAAGAATAATTATATATTATATATATTTATAATTAATTAATTTTCAAACATATAATAATTAAATAATAATAACAAATATAAATGTAATCACTCATAAAAAAAGAAATAATTTTTATTTTTAATAATTTAATTTTTTATGTGTTTTATGATTTTATTTAAAGGTTAAATATCTAATAATTTGGTAAAATGGAAATAATTTTTGGAATTAGTACATTGAAATTATCTTAGGGTAATTTTTTTAATTTTTATAAAAAAGTTTATTTTTTGGTGAATAGTAAAAAAATACAGTTTTTAAAAACAGTTTTATGACATCATCATGATATGAGCATGACTTAAAAATTTATAAAACCTTTTTATTAACTAAGCATTTATTTGAGTGAAATATTTTTTTAAAAATAATATCTTGGATTTAAAAACCTATGTTGGATGTTTTGAAACCTAAGATATATTTTATTCTAATAAAAAAATGATTTTTGATTCTTTATCTTTAATTAAGTATTTAGAATATGAAATTTGGCTTGAAGGTAAAATATTCATCCTCTTTTTAATAATAAACTAATAAATTTAATGGGAATCAATACTATTTATAATACTTTGGCCTAAATGATAAAATAATCAATATTTTAACCCTAAAATACCCCTCTTATCAAGTATAAGTACCCCTTGTCCCTTACCTTTCAAAAACACTTATCATTAACTTCTAAAATCCCAATATCTACCCATTTACCCTCTTCTAAGCCTATTAGTACCCTTAAGTATATTCTAGAGTCACACAACCTCAAGCATTCAAGGATTTAGTAAAGGAGTAAATCTTCAACGAAGAGGTAACTATGATTCTCTTTTCATTGTTTATCTCTCTTATTCTTTCTAGTCTCCCAATAAATTTCCCTTTTTCTACATTTATAAAATATTTAACATATAAATATATAGAATATTTATATAATTATAATATTTTTATAACTATTTTAATCTATTTATAGAATATACTCTCCCCCTAGCCCTATTTTGGCATGTCCCAGTGATGGATGGTTTCATCCACCTATGAGAGAACAATCTAGGATTTAATTATCACCTCCTACATAAATATTTAATGAATATTATTTAATATAAATATATTTTAATATAATTTAATCTTATATAAATAATTTTACCAAATGAACAATTTCTAATAAAAAACATGAAATCAAAACAAAACATAATAATTTAAATGAAGATATGTATTCAAGTCATTGTATCTTCAAAAAAACTAGTAATAAATAAATTATAATTATTATAACTGATAGAGAATGATAAAAATTAATATAATTCAATCTTTTATTCATGTTTTAATAAATATAATTTCATTATTAAGGGGGTGAAAACATGACAAAATATAATGGGACGTAAGATAAGGGGATCTTTATTGACCTCTCTTTATGGGATTTTTTCTCTTCATCAAAACCTCATTGAAAATGTTTTAAACTTGTTTTATTCTCTAACCACTATATTCATTTTATTTTTATAACTTTTCTAGGTATATACATAATCCCTTCATTGTGATTTCAAGTGATTTTTTCTCATGTCAAACCTTATAATGTTTGCAAGGGGAACTCTCAAACTCAATTCCTCCTTTTGGGTTATCATTTTTCCACCATATTTTATGATGATTATCCTAAAATATATTATAACTATTATTTTCCTATTATTTACCTTTTTCTTTTCTAGGTATATTCAAGCATCTACTTTTTTGAGACAATTTCTAACCCACTTATAATGATTTTTAAAAAAAGACTTTATCTTCCAAAACATCTCATTGTTTTCTATTGAGTTATTTTATCTTCTCACCATGTCCCATGATCTTTGTATGAAAATATTTAATGTCCAAAAATATTTTTTCTATTCTTCTTTTTGGAATATCCAAGGTTATGCATCGAAATATTCTTTATGACATCTAAATTAAACTCATTATTTTTCATAATTTTATTTCTTGTGTATGATTTTTATATGTTTCCTTTCCATGTGGAATGCATGATTATGTGTATATTATAATGTGATGGGTAAATCTAAAATTATATTGATCACCAGTGCATTGGGTAATTTGATGTATCTTATGAGATTATGTGTATTATTCATGAATATGATACTAGCATTGTTCACATTTTATAAAATGATGACTTGTACACAAATGTTATGTGTGAACATATTTTTATCTTTGTTTACAACTTATGTATGAGATTTTATCACAGTATTATGATGTTTCATTATTATTCATATGTCACTTTCCATACAATTTTCAAATGAATCCCTCATGTTTTTTAGGATGATATTTTTCTTATGATATGATGTTGATTATTATGTTATTCCCTCATGATTTTGATGGTGATTTTTTTCTTATGATATGATGATGATTATTATGTTATCCCATACACTATATTGTTTCATATCTCATTTTCCTCTCCTTTTATTCATCCCCGTACTATATTTTTAGTTTACCCTTTCTTTGAAGTGTGGACTCAGGTGAAAACCTTTACTAAGGAGACTATGATATCTAATAGAAGGACTATAATGAAGGATTTAGTTGTATATTATGGTATAATATATGTTAAAGATGTGTCATGTACCTAGTTCCCAAGGAGAGTAAAGTTTTCATCATGGAATTTGGTTGTAATACTTAAGATATTAGTAAAATTATGTATGTTTAGTACTAGATCCAAAAGTGTGGGTTTGGGGGCATCTCATCCCTGGTTAGTAAGAAAGGGATCTACTCAATCCATATAACTCCCTAATTAAACTCTCTGGCATCCAACAGTTATTTAATCATACTTATTCAACCCTAAATCACTACGAATCTATCATATTCCATAATAAATGAGTGAAGGGAGCAAGGAAAACTATCAGAAGAAAAGTAAAGTGTTGTTGTAGTTGGATAATTGTTACCAACCTCCCACCATTTTCTATCCTCAAAGGATCCTAGAATAGTAATGAAATGATTTAACATTATTAGAAAATGAATTTGAATCATCACAATATCATACCATATAAGTTTCCTATATTTATTTCTCCACCATTATAAATTTGAGTGATCATTATGAAAAAGAAGAGAAAAAAGATGGGTAAGTAGATGTATGAACACAAAATGCATATGAAAAAAATGAAATTATAAAAAAAAATAAGTGAAGAATGAAAATCCCCATGAAAATTCCAAGATCAGGAATAGAGATAATGATAATTGAGATATAATGTTTTGTACATTATGGACATCTATATCTTATTATTTGTGGAAGTTTCCTTCACATTTTTCACTCCCAAATTTCATGATTTACCTCCAATTTCCCACCCCTCATGCCATCATTCACCCCAATTCACCATTTCTTCCCTCCCGCTCCTAATCTCCTGAGCTCTCATCACCTCTTACTCACCTCCACCTCTATACCTCTGCATCTACCTTCCATCCTCCTCCCTAGCTTCGCCTCCCCACAACAGTATCCCCCCTCCCCGCCTCTTCACCTTACTATATCTCTTGCCTCCCACCTCCGCTTCTCCACCTCTACCTCACCCTTGTGCCTCTATTCCTTACCATAACCTCTGCCTCCCCATATATGATCATCTTTTGGTGTTCTCATAGATTTTCTACCCTCCCCACTTCCTCCTCCTTGCCTACACAACTCTTCCATAGGTACCCTCTAAACCCTAATCCCTTACAACATCGGTTCCCAAATCATATTCCCACTTTCATTGGTTCTCACTTTTACCACTGGATGACACCTAGGTTCATGTGATCTTACATAACATTATATAAATATGAATTCTCCAAATCCATTTTTGAATCTGGCTTATTATTGTCCCCCGACCCTGGTCTACAACCTAATGAGATCATTGTTCCTTCTTCAGATGTATGGATACACCATGTGGTCTTGGATTGGATGCTTTACATCAGTGCTCTACTACTTCTGAGTCAAAGGTAGTTTGGTGTGTGTATTAGTTATTAGTGTTTCCTAAATTTTTATGTTCTCAATTTTCCCATCTCCATGTGCCTTCCACCTCCCTCCCCATTCACTTACTTTTGTATCCCTATTTCCACCTCCCTCTCTCCTTCCATATCTTCCCTAATAATTTCCCCCCTATGGATTTTATCTATATCCCTGCGTTATCCTCCTCACCCCACTCACTCAGTTTCAAATCCTCTTCTAGTTCATAATATTAATTATTATACATATCAATGGAAGACCCTAATACATTCTCTTATTTAAATCATCGATTTTTATTTATCTTTTTTCATATTCACCATTTTATTTCTATAAACCCTACCATGTAGTAATCATCTTGAATTTTTCAATTTATAGACCCATGTTGTAATGATAAGGTAAAAATTCCATTTTTCATATGCCATTATACCATCGAATGATAATTTTTTTTATTTTTTATGTATATTTCTATTTGTTATGAAATAGAGGTGTTATCATTTCGAAATCATGTTAGAGGTTTCTATTGGTAAACTAATTATCATTGCATATTATTATCTAGGCATTATAAAAGTTGTTAGCAATTAATGATTTCATGAATTATACTTATTTGGTCTTTAAGTGATCAATATATGATGAATTTGGGTATCCGTTTATATTTGAAATACTGATTTTTTTTATTTTTTAACTTCTGTATAGGAGGAATAATTTCACAATCATTAAAGCTAACAAGGAGGAGGATATTGCACACAAATAATTTTTTTTATTTGGTACAACAACATCATTTATATTTTTATGTGAAAATAAACTCTTTTTCAAGCCACATATGCAATTATGTAATATTATAAGGTCCTATTATCATGTCATCAAACCCATTTATAATTTAATTATTCTCCTCTTCAATTAGTGATTTTTTTCAACACATACTTTCTATTCACCCCTGACACTTCTTATTTTATGATATTTCAATATTCAACTCAAGTAGTTAAACTAATCCTTTGAATATCATCTCAAATATTCCCAATATATATCTTATTATTTTTAGAAGTTACATTGACATGTTTTATTCCTTCCTTTACTATTTTCCCTCTAGAACAAATTTCCCTATCCCATTACCCCTAATAATTGTTCACCCTCACGAATGTCATTGCCTCCCTCTTCCTACTCCCTTACTTCCCCTACTCTCATCCTCTCATCCTATCAATTTCTACATCTGAATCCCCATGTCCTAATTAGTAGAAAAATGGTCTTTAACATTAGTATTTTAACATCGGTTCTTCAAGATCAACGTTAAAATTCCTTATAGAAGACTTTTAACGTCAGTATTTTAAAAAAAATGTTGAAAGTGGACTTTAAAAATTGTTTTTTCAAAAAAAATGATATAAAAAATGCTTACCATGTTTTAGTTCATTTCCCAATATTTTTTTTACCTATCAAAGAGCTAAAAATGAGTTACGGATCAAAATTTATGGTCATAGAAAGTTGGAATTCTCTAAGATAAGTCGTAAAGAAGTCATACTTTCAATGGACATGACTTTTAATCCGTAAGTAATTTTGAGCTCCACGAGTAATCAAAATGAATCTTGGGAAATTAACTATGACCTGGTTAATTTTTTTACATTAGTGTTTAGTAAAAACTGATGTTAAAACCATTTTTAACATCATTTTTTACTAAAAAAATGTTAAAAGTCCTCATAGAAGATGTTTGATGTCAGTTTTTTGGAAAACAAATGTTAAAAGTAGTTTTAACATCATTTTTTACTACGAAATGACATCATAAATATATAATGGGTTGTAGTTTATTTCTCAAGATCCTTTTTGACTACTCATGGAGCTCAAACGGACTTTTGGATCAAAATTTATGTCCATTAGAAGTTACACTTCTTTATGAGAAGTCTTAGAAAATTCCAAATTCTGACGGTCGTAAATTTTGATCTGTAATTCCATTTTAACTCTATGAGTAGTAAGGAACTAAAACATGGTAAACATTTTTTATGTTAGTTTTTAGTAAAAACCAACATTAAAATTGTGTTTTGTACTTTTGATGTTGGTTTTTGGTAAAAATCGACATCAAAAGTAGTTTTTACATTTGACATCAGTTTTTTTGTGAAACCTGCTTGAAAAGTGATATTGTGATCTTTTAACATCAGTTTTATAAATAAATAATGTTAAAAACTCAATATGAAAAGGGTTTTAACTTCAGTTATATATTTACTTAATGTTAAAAGTAAAATTCCAAATACGTGGGTTTGGTATTTCAATTTTTTCACAATGCACATTTCAATTTTTAAAATCCTGCCTAAATTTTAATACATCACCACTGAAAATATTTTCATTTAGAATATATAATTATTTATTCTCTTTATTTTAACATTTTTTACCTCTTCGATCCGATCAAATTTTCAACACTAATTCAACCAACAATTTTCACATGGTATTTATTCTCATCATTTAAATTCTCTATTATTGCTTTTCTTAATCACTAAAAATATTGATAATTTTTCTTATAATGGTGAATAATTCTTCTAATCGAGATATGAAAATAAAACTTCCACATGAAATTCACCAACTGAAGTGAAAAAATCCTTATCGATCATCGTTTTCATTACTGTCTGAGTTTTTCCCTAAAAAATAGAAATAATGACAAAAACATATCTATTTGAAGAAAATCCCTAAAATCATTTAAATTTGGTTGAATATTTTAGTTTATTATTATTTTTTTCATTTTGATTCTTTAATTTTCAGTTCATATTTCTTATGATTTCTCTAAAGTGAGTAGTATTTACCAAAACTTTGAGAGGTCCAACTTCCGAAGGTCATAACTTTTGATCCGTAATTCCGTTTTAGTTCCAAAACCTATAAAATCGAATGTTGGAAAATAACTATAATCCATAATTTTGTGTTTCAATGTTTTAACATCAATTTTTACTAAAATTGACATCAAAATTATGTTTTTCATTTTTCGTTAGTTTTTATCAATAACTGACATTAAAAACATTTTATAATCAGACTTTAGACGCCAATTTTTCCAAAAACTGACATCAAAAGGTCGATATTTTAATTTTTTTAATGTTGATTTATCAAAACCAACATAAAAAATCCCACTTTTAAAATCAGTTTCAACAACATCAATTAAAAATTGATGTTAAAATACAAAAAACAAACATGAAAACACCTTTTACTTCTAGTTCCTCCTCTCTGCCGCATCCTCACTCCCATCACCTTGTATCCTTCCCATCCCCTCCTGCCCCTCCTAACCCCTGCTTCCTCCATTCGTGCATATGATTTTAGGAGTGAATCTAAAGGAAGATAAGTAGATGACCTTTCTTCTTGACTCATTAGTCAGTGCTCCTTCTACGGATTTATACATGACTTAGTACTCATATGTCATTCATGACTCACTATCATTGCAGTATAGGAATCGGGTTGGTGCTCTCCTTTTCTTCCCTCACACAACACAAGGGTAACCCTATATTTTATTAATCTTAATTGCATTTTCCTATCCAAATCATGTTTACACCAAGATTGATACCCAGATTTAATTTATTTTCCACTATTAGTGAATTTCATTAATATCTCACTTTCATTGATTGTGTTTGAAAGATTTGTTTATATTACTTTCAAATATTTTTTTTTCAACCATTCCATACTTGGAATAAAACTTGGAGTATAATTTTTTAATATATTTTCCATGTTCTTGGTAGAAAATACAAATACATAGTATCAATATTTCTGATAGTATTCCTTTAAATTATTCATATTTCAAAAATTTATACCATTTTCATGGTTAATCACTAGAAACCAATAATGGCATGGTTAATAGTGACTTGGTTAATCCATATCCTATAACCATTTCTTTAAATTAGTATCCTTTAATCAATAGACTATAATAATGACTTGGTTATTCTTTTCATTTTTTCAATGAATGATTTTTAAGTTAAACTTGCTAATTTCTATAATGACTTGATTAACATAACTATTTAATTTCTATTCTTTCAATTTTTCTCTTTTTAATTTGTTTTCCATGCTTTCAATCTCCTTGTATATGACTATGCAGTTTTACTAATTAATCAGTAGCCTTTTGCTCTGCAATATACAGATTTGTTATGAAATTTCAATGAAACTGCATATAACTATACATTTTGACTATGACTATAAATTCAATTTCAATATGAATTCAATTCGGATGCTTATGTATAACATGAATTAAAAAATGGGATTGGAAATGGGATTCATTATCCTGTGGAAATTATAGTTTCTAATGTTATTATGTGCTCTCAATCTTCCCATTTATGTGAAAACTGAACTGTCTTAAACTTCACTCTATATATAATACACTCTTTATTTTAAATTTTACATAATATTTCTAATTATCTATAATATACAGTTTAAAACTGGCTGCTTCTTTGAAATATTCATTCAATATTATTTTCTTACATTACACACTATAGTTATAATAAGTTGCCTACTTGTGTGTAGTGTATAGCTTTAAAATGTAATTTATATTTGATAAGAATGTAATTCCACTTCAGGTGGAGTTTCCTATGAATACTATTAAATTTCTAAAATTAATTATCATATAAATTCTTTACACTTTTTCAGATTTAACACTGACACGTCATCAATAATAAATGTATGTTTTACTAAATATAGATAAAACCTTTCAGACTAACAGATTCTCATTATTATGTTATCCTAAAATGCCACTTCAATATTTTTTATTTATAAATCATGGAAATCGATTATTGTTTATTAGTGTTACACTATTTTTATTTAGCTTTCTTTAAGTAAAGAATTTTTTTTGAACTATATATTTTCTTTCTGTAATCATATTTCAATATACTTCTTTCAGTAGAAAAAAGGGTTCAAGGAACCACATAGATTAAAGAAGACTTGGTTCCAGCTATTTGTGGATTGATTTAAAATGTGGAAAAATAGGTCTATGTATGATCATTTTTATCTAGGAAGTGGCCATTATTTAATCAAAACATATTTCTTTCTATAATTTTCATCGCATTTTTTCTTTCCCATTTTTATAAAATTTATTTTTACCTCATTGAAATTTGATATAGGTGCAAGACCAAAATTGAGTATATCATATTAGGGTGAATTATCAAGGTAAAGTATCACATTTAAATTCAATCAATAGGGACATTATTATATGTTTCTAATCAATTTATATTTCTTGATTTTAAAATCATTAATCATTTAACCTTATGGAATTTGATATCCTTTATTTTTTTAAAAGTTGGGGCTGAAGCCTCATATTTATTATTAAAGCAAATACCTCTTTCTATCTGGGTAGAGGGAGACCCATTACATATCCCAAAGGCCTATGTCCAAGTGGCCCATGAACAAGTCCTAAAAGACCATTTTTTTTTTCAAATAGCCCAATAGTGAATACTACTGTTACAGTACCCTGAATGCTACAGTATATGCTACAGTACTGCTGGCACTACAGTACCTCCGCTGCTACAGTGTCTTCACTACTGTAGTTCTCCACTACTATAGTACTGCTACAGTGCCCCTGCTACAGTACTCAGAAATTAGTCTGAGCCTGAAATCGATCCTGGGTCTTTTGGATGCCAAGCATGAGCCTTTACCACTTGGGTACAGGCTCATTATCATATCATATAATTGGATTGGTAGTTTTTAGTGATAATTTTCTCATGTTTAATTCTTGTGAACCGATTTTTAGTATCAATGTGTAGGTTGATCCAAATAAATTGAGGGTGGGGTTCATTTTTATCCAAGATGCAGTATGGTGACATCTTTAATGAGCATTTATGATTTTATTCAAGTAAAAATATCCCTACATACTTTCAGTGTGAATATAATTTCCAATACCTTGGATGATTTAAAAAAACTTGTTTTTTTGTGGTGGTGTTTTTTAATCATTAATATGATATATATATATATATATCTTATTTTAACCTCATTTTTACTGGATAATATGATATATCCCCAAAATTTGTAATTTTTTCATCTTTCAGTTGTTCAATTTATAAAAAAATATTTGTTATATCCAACTTCAATTTCAAATAAATATAAAAAAATGTTCCTCTCCATATTATTTTAGTTATAACCAACTATTGAATTATACAAAAATTTTAAGTTAGTAATTGTATTTACCTTATGTATGACTGAATCTTTGTTCTCATTCCTAAGTAACCACATGGTATTATGCAGTTCTCTTAGAGGAATCATGTTCTTACAACCATAGAACCTTTTATTTTCATTAAAATTTTGGTTGAAAGAAATCCTCATTATTATACTTTCATTGGTTTGATTGGTCATTGATAGGATGAAATCTATATATTCATTTCCTTCATATGGAAAATTTTCATAATCTGAAGTATATATATAGAGATATATATATATATATATATATATATATATATATATAATTTTGTCATTTTTATAAGATTTTATTTGTATATTTTCAATATTTTTGTATTGGTGAATTGTGGTTTGGTAAACTTATCACTGATTTTACTATATTTTTTATTTTATATGAGTATTCTTCATTATTAAATATTCTATTTTAATAGATTTATCATATGTGTTATATTTACATTAAAATTGATAACAACATGACATATATCATTTCATATTCAATACTTCATTTTCATCCCATTTTACATGCATGGCCCATATATTATGCTTTCAACTACAGTATTTATGATTTCCTTTATAAAATTTCATTATTTTTTCTTCCCTATCTTTAAATTAGGTATATGAAATTTTAAGAAATATGTGTTTTTAGTAATATTTTTTTACTTTCAACTATATGGGTGTGATTTTATTTAATGTTTCCTAACATGTAACTATAAATATATGCTTATATTATTTTGTTTTTTATTTTATTATAAAATTTACTTGGATTTTTTTTAGTTTGGGAACTTAGAATTTTGCAGAGTTTGTTTCTTCTTTTCTATAGAATATTTTATTTCCAATCTCATTATATTTCATATTTGTATATTAATATTTTATTTGTGCACATGTTTAGAATGAGATCTCTATTTCATATGTGAGTTTTTTTGGAAACTGGGTTGAGAGCACCATATAAAACATCATATATATCATTCATATTTTACAATGGATGCTCATAATAGATTGTTTCACCAATGGTCAATAAGATTCCATAATGTAATCTTTTATACACTCAAGAACTAGAGTGTGGTGACTGAACTTCACTTTCTTTAAAGTTGATGGCCTATGAGCCTTCCAGTTGATTTCTTACATATCCATTCTCACTATTTGATGATTAAAGTTTTAGACAACAAGATGTTATCACACTATCCTCCCTTTCTCACTATTTTTTCATCATTTTGTGAGACTTCCATGCCTCATTCTCCATGGATATAATGTCAGATTGGATAACATTCAGTAATAATAATTTTTGGGTTTCTCTTGATTGCATTTATTTTGGTTGATGTGATGTCATCTTAAATTTTTTCTTTAAATGAAAATTAATAGGCATGTTAATGAGTTTAGAAGTTTTTTTGCTAAATTTCTCTGTTGTTTATCTATGATACTTATTTCAAAGTGTTTTTTACTCTTTTATCTCCTCCCTCAGTACTAAATGTATATCTCACATCTCTTATGCTTTATTCCAGTTATTAATAAATTCTATTTTGGTTGGGGAATGATGTTGTATAAATTTCAAATATATTCACAACCATTCAATGAAAAGGTATAAATATCATATATTGTTCAATAATTAGTATAGAGTAATATTCGATAATGACGCAAGTTGAAATATCTCACATGATATACAATATAAATTTCGATCCTATCTAAATTAAGGTAATTAGGAGTTTTTTTCCATAACATTGTTTTAAGAACATATCAAAGGACTAACGTTAATGGAATTTACTAATTTCAGGTGTATAGAATAAATTGTGTGAATATTATCATGTTGGTCTATGAAATATCAAGAAGTGTTCCTGATTTAATTTTTCCAGGTTTGAAAATTTTTCTTACATTACCTTGGATTATCCTTCATAAAAGTTTGATAGATCCACCCATGTTAACATGAGAATTAAATAGATTAACAAAAAAGGACCTTAACAATGAGCATACATATTATTAAAAATATATTATTTTCAACATAGAAGTTGAAATATTATTATAATTATAAATAAAAATAGAAATTCTAATACAAATAAATATATTACTTACTAGATTTTTGTTTCTATAATAATATTGAATATGGTACAGATAATATTTTACTAATAATATGTATAATCAATTTTATATCTTCAAGACATGCAGTTATACTATAATATTAACTTTTATTAAATTTAGTATTGAATTCAAATATTTTTTATTATAATCATTAATCTATATAAACTTCAAGATTGATTGTATGAAAATAGTTTTAATTTCCAATAATAATATTTCCCTTACCTTCTTGATTGTTTATGTTTTTCCTTTCACAAATATTTTATGAAATACATGATGCAGCTTTAATGTCAACTTTAGAAAATACTGGTAATTATTAATGAGTTCCTTCCCAACACATGTTTATCCCTCCTTTCATGTTTTTTCTATCAAAATTCCCCCCAAAAAAAATACTACTAAAAAAATTATTCATCTACACCTCTGGGGATCCTTACCTTTAATATTGATTTCAAATATTTCAAATTATAATCCATAATCTAGATTTCTTGTAAACCGATGATATGATAGTAGTTTTACTTTCTAATAGTAATATTTTCTTACAATGCCTAATTTTTTTCATATTTTTTGTTTATTAACTTTTTCATTCCTTTCTATGTATACACTTTTTTAAATATATTAATTGTGTAGTTGGGATTTTTCATTTATTGTATATGATTTTTAATGTATGTTTGTAGAAGTTTATTTTTCAAATTCATTATATCTAAACAATTTTCAATATGTGTTCATTTAATAAAATTCTATACATGTATCTCATTTATTATTCACAGTATACGGATCTTGAAATCTATTTTTACCAAGTTTTTTTCATTTTTATTGTATTTATAAAATGTCAAAATTGCATATGTATAGAAACTTCACTTATATAAAAAACTGCATATGTATTCAAACTGAAAATCTATACAAAATACTTATGTTTGAAAACTGCATATGTATACAAATTTCATATATATAAAATCAAGGGAATTTTTTTATAGATTTAATATGGTGATGTATGTACTTGAGCCAACATATTTATATATAATATATTACCGAAAGGGATATTATAATAAAACATAGAACATAAATAGTTCACTATATTTTCTATTGCAATGATGGACTCAATCAGACAATTACTAGACTCCGATATCTAATTTTTATATAAGGTATATTATTCTGTGTACAAGTTATGTATTGGATTTATCAAATCAACATTATGTAATATATATACATACATACATACATACATACATACATACATAGGTCAGGGGCCCGTTCAGTGACTATCCCAAGCCTGCCTTCCATAGGTCAGGGGCTGGCGACTAGTACCAAAAAGACATATCCCTAAAACAGGAAGGTATTGTCTTTTAACCTGTACAGACACACAGTCCAAGAACACAACAATAAGAAACCACAAAGTAAACGGTTATAGTAAAAGTGTGCTGAAAGTAAAGGGGCCAGAATACAAGCCCAACTAAAAAGTACAAGTATAACTGAAAAGTACAAAAACAACTAAAAAGTGAAAAACAGCTCATGGATCATCCACCGAGGATCCTACCTGAAGGGTAAGTATAGCTCACAATCAGTATTCCTTGTATCACGTTGTGCCAAATGGTCCACCTCCAAGCACCTTCCAATCCTGGCTCCCTCAAACTCGATTAATGTTGTATGTCGTCTACACAAGACACAACAAGGTGCGGGCATAGTCTGTATAGGGGTGAGTATAACGATACTCAGTAAGGACCTTGAGACCCCCATAGGTATCCCATAGTTCCATAAAGAAATACCTCCATCTCAAGCACAAAGTGATAGACATCAAATCTACTTAGGTATATGCCCATACATATACCTAAGTTATCAAGATATACTCATCTCATACATGAGGGAAGAATACCACAAAGGTAACACCACAAAGGTAGAGGTACCACACAAGTAACACCACAAAGATAGCACCACAAAGGTAGAAGTACCAAATAGGAAATACCACAAAGATAGAAGTACTACATAGGTAACACCACGAAGACAACACCATGAAGGTAGAAGTGTCACACAGGTAACACCACGAAGACAACACCATGAAGGTAGAAGTACCGCATAGGTAACACCATGAAGATAAAACCACAAAGGTAAAAGACTCAAATTACAAATAGGTATAACTTAAGTATAGAAGTACAGATTATTAGTCATAAGCTAGATCATATTATTCTGTTAAAAGGAACTACTTCTGACCCACATAGGATCGATAGGTAATAACCCCGCTGACTCACACGGGATCTGACCCACACAGGATCGATAGGTAATTACCCACAAAGGATCGATGAGTGCTAACTCACATAGGATCTGATAGATGCTGACCCACATAGGATCGATAGATTCTGACTCACTTAGGATTGATGTTCTTTTTTCACGTTACAACTAGCCACAGGATTCCTCACACCCGGTGCTCTCGAGTTCTGTAGAATCTACCCCTTGAGATATCGGTTGTACCTCGACCACCACTAAGATCCAAAAAGAAGTAACCCAAAGGACCGCCATGTCGTAAGGGTTCCAATGCGATAGACAGTGCTTCAATCGGAAATTCGGTCGGTGAGTTATAAGAGTTTTAGTTCTGAGGGCCTGGTTGGATTCAGGATCGATCCAACCCGGTCGTACTCCAGCTATCTCTAAAACTCAAGTGGAGTATACCAAAAGGACCATATCGCTCCAAGGGTCTCATCTCCATAAACGGTTCACCAAACGGATGCTCAAATTTCCAGATATGGCCCTTTAAGCAGAATTGGGCCTGGTTGGGTCTGAGTCCGGTCCAACCCAGTCGGACCAACCCGGCCCGACCCGATCGGGGCCGACCCGACTCAGTCCGGGTCCGAATCGGCTGGGATGGGCCGCGATAGGATCGGCCCGTTGGGCCAAGGTCCGGCCCGGCCTGCAAGGGGGCACGACCCGACCTGCAAGGTGGGCGCGGCCCACTGGCATGCGCGGCCCAGCCCACAACAGGGTGCGGCCCACTGGCTTGCGTAGTCCACCTAAGCTGGCATGGAAGGGGAGCGGCCCCCTCCCTATTTGGAAGGCGAAGCAGCAGCACCTAAGGGGTGCTGCCAGGTCACCCACAGGACCCGCTGCGGGTCCCGCCGCCACGGTGTCGGAGCTGTGGCGCGCCGTTGCGCACCGCTGCCTCAACCTACGACCAGTCGTTGTCGGCCGCCCTACTTGGTCCCATCATGGCTAGAAAGTTGTGGCCCTTCTCTTCCAGTAGCGTGCGATGGTGCGTCGCATCACCACTGCGGTCGGCCGGTGTCGGCCGCTTCGTTGACCATCGTAGCATAGTGTTGCGGCCTCCTCCTACGGTGCGCATCGACGTGCCGCCTCCATCGCGGCCAGCCGGTGTTGGCCGCTGCCATTGTCTTTCATCCGAAATCTCTCCCAACCTAAAGATAAAGTTTGCGATGAACGCGCCAAAATTCCAATAAGGTTGGAGTGTCCAAGCCTTCTTTTTTTGGTCCGCACCCTCCGCATTATCTAGATAGCAAGAGGGTTGGATTCAATAGTCAAATAGAATTATAACAAAATAAATCCCTACCTCAAGAATTATGGAGAGCGCCCGCGATTGAGGAAGTGGGTCGGTGTTCGTTGTCCCCACAACAAGCCACCAACGTTGCCGCTCAAGCATCGTCCTTCGGTTCGTGATTCGGCGTCACCCATCACCGCCCGTTGGAACCGGCTCCGTCCTCCAAGGTTGGTGTCACGGCACTTTATCAGCACTTCGTTTCCTGGTGAAGCCGTGTCATTACCTCTCTCCAAGCTCCATATAAATAGGAGAGGGGGAGGGTGAGCAACGCTCATAGAATTTATGAGTGTTCATTTAATAGGAACCTTCCTAAATTCTAACGATGTTGTTACATAGGATTTGAAGGGTCAAGACATTAAATGGATTGACACGTCGTTGGTCCCACACTGCCTCTTGTCCTTTGGAGGAAAGGAAATAAATAAATAAAATAACAAAGTTATTTTATTATTCTTTTAAAAACTCCAAAATCAATCTTTTTCTCCAAACCTACTACAGTCGAAGTGAAGTCTCCCTTAAGCGAATCTCGGTACTACGAATTCAACGATGCCCTCAGATTTTTAATCTAAGCACCAGTTCAAAAGTTAGAAAATGTCGCTTGCGCGTTTACTGAACGTACCTTAAAAAAAGTTCAGAAAATCATTCCGGAAACACCAACCCTCGAAATCACATGCTGTAAATTTTCACAGACTCGTAATAATTCCATACAATTAAAAAATTACATGGAAAATCCAGGTCTTTACATTCTCCCCAACTTAGGGCTTTTCTTCCTCGAAATCCACAACATCGACTAAGAAAACAAATGGGGGTACTGAGCATGAATCCGAGTCTCCCTCTCCCAAGTGCTCTCCTAGAGGTTCTCATGCTGCCAGCGAACGCGCACAAGAGTTATCAATTTCTCGCGAAGGACTCGCTCCTGTCGATCCTCAATCTCTACTGGAACCTCCGTAAACATCGCCCCATCATCAAAGCCCAGCTCGCTGTGGTCAATGATGTGAGATGGGTCATACACGTATCTCCTCATCTGGGATATGTGGAAGACGTCGTGCACCCTCTCCAACTACAGTGGAATTTTCAAGCAGTATTCCACCTTGCCTATCCTCCAAAGTATCAGAAATGGTCTGATAAACCTCGGTGATAACTTTCCGCCTCAGCCAAATATCTGTAAACCTCATCGAGGTGAGACCCATAGGAAGACATGGTCTCCCTCCTCGAACTCCAAAGGTCTCCACCTCCTCTCAGCATAAGACTTTTGTCTGCTCTATGCAGTCTTCATCCGCTCCTGGATGATCTTCACCTTCTCAGTGGTAGCCCATACCAACTCTGGACCCATAAGTGCTGACTCCCCTGGGTCTGTCCAGCATAAAGGTGATCTGCATGGTCGACCGTACAAGGCCTCAAATGGTGTCATACCGATGGTGGTGTTATGACTATTATTGTATGCAAACTCTACCAAGAGCAAGTGATCCTCCAAACTACGACCAAAATCTAGGACGCATGCACAAAGCATGTCCTCCGACGTCTGAATGGTCCGCTCCATCTGACCATCTGTCTGTGGATGAAAGGCGGTGCTCAAACGTAGCTGAGTCCCAAACACCTCCTGCAATCCCTTCCACAACTAGAAAATAAAATGTGTATCACAGTTAGAGGTGATCTTTAATGGCACCCCATGAAGTCGTACAATCTCCTATACATAGAGGTGTCCCAAGCCCTCTATTGATCCCTGCTCATGGATAGGTAGGAAGTGGGCCGACTTGGTGAGTCGTTCAATGATCACCCAGATAGAATCATGTCCCCTGGATGTATGTGGAAGCCCTGTCACAAATTCCATGGAGATTTCATCCCACTTTCACTCCGGCACCTCTAGTGGTTACGCTAAGCCTACTTGAACCTGATGCTCGACCTTCACTTGCTGACAAGTGAGGCATCGTGAAACAAATTCTGCCACTGCTTTCTTTATCCCTAGCCACTAGTGCTGATTCCAGAGGTCCTGATACATCTTCTCCGCACCAGGATGTACTGCCAGAGGGGACGTATGGAACTCCCTCAACACCTCCTCCCGTAGAGACACCGGTACCATGGTACATCCTCTGAGGAGGAGGATGTGCTCCCCACCTTCAGAAAATCCATCAGGTGTATGTCCTGAGGATATCTGAGCACGTCGAGTCTCGCATTCAATGTCCCCAAGTTGTGCCTACCGAACTCACTGAAGAAGTGGGGGAGTGATAGTCATAGACTGGAGGTAAGTTGTTCCATCTTTATCCATGAATGATATCTACAACGCGGATAACTTCTCTGTCTCCTCACTCAGCAACTGCAAACAGGACCTCCTGTTGAGTGAATATGCTACTATGTTCCCCTTCCCAAGAGTATAGACTATCTCAAAGTCATAGTCCTGGAGGAACTCCAGCCATCATAATTGTCTCAGGTTCAGGTCCTTCTGAGAGAAGATATACCTGAGACTCTTATGATCAGAGTAGACTGTAAAACATTCACCCATCAAGTAATGTCGCCACATCTTCAAGGTGAAGACCACTACTGCTAACTCCATATCATGTGTAGCATATTTCTTCTCATGTTGTCTCAGTTGTCGAGAACCATAAGCGATCATTGCTTGCTCCTACATCAAGATACATCTAAGTCTAGTCCCTGATGCGTCACAGTAGACTACATACCCAACGCCCTCTTCTGGTAACCTCAAGATGGGGGCACTCTTCAGTTTCAGCCTCAGCTCTTGAAAACTCTTTTGGAATCTATTTTTCCATACGAAGGGATGCCCCTTCTTCGTCAAAGCTGATAAGGGTGCCGCAACTCTGGAAAATTCAGGCACAAATCTCTGGTAGTATCTAGCCAACCCCAGGAAACTCCGCACCTCAGTCACACTCCTGGGTGGCTCCCAAGCAAGTACATCCTCGATCTTCGCCGGATCCACTGCAACTCCAGCCTCTGAGATAATATGTCCCAGAAAGTGGACCTATCCTATCCAGAACTGGCACATCGAGAGCTCACCATAAAGCTGGTGCTCATGGTGTGTATCCAAAACTATCTGCAGATGATAGGCATGATCCTCCTTCGTCGCTGAGTATATCAAGATATCGTCGATGAAGACCACAACAAAGCAATTGAGGTATGGTTGGAAGATCCTGTTCATGAGTCCCATAAACACTGTTGGGGCATTGGTCACGCCAAATGGAATAACCAAGAACTCATAGTGTCCATACTGACATCTGAAGGTCGTCTTCTGCACATCCTCATCTCATACCTTGAGCTGATGATAGCCTGATCTAAGGTCTATCTTCGAAAACCAAGGAGCTCCCTTCAACTTATTGAAAAGATCATAAATCCTTGGAAGTGGATACTTGTTCTTCACAGTCACTTAGTTCAGCTGTCGATAGTCCACATAGAGTCTCAAAATCCCATATGCCTTCTTGGTGAACAAAATCTGGGCTTCCCATGGAGAAACACTGGGCCTTATGAACCCCTTCCTCTGAAAGTCCACAAACTGTACCCATAACTCACGAAGCTCTGCAGGAGCCATCCGATATGCTGGTGTAGATATCGGTGTCGTCCTGGTGTATAGGTTGATGTAAAATTCCACCTCTCTGTGAGGAGGTAGTCTCAGAACATCATTAAAAAATACATCAACATACTGGTCCACCACTACAGGATAACTGGGACTCTCAACATCAACTGCTCCGAGGGTAAGGCTAGCCAACTGATGTGTGATCGGCTTCACCCTCCTCCGGGTAAGTTCATCCTATGCTGTAAAGGTTTCCTTCTCGCTGGTGAAGGAAAACCTGGTCCCATCCTCATGGACATACTGCACTTTGCACCTAATACAGTCAATTTGAGCATGGATTGTGGATAATCAGTCCATACCCAAGAAGACGTCGTAAGGCCTCGACGCCACTACTAGAAGATCTCAGCCGAAGCTCTCACCTTCTAGAGTAAGCTCACTCTGCCGACACTAGTGTGTAATCGTCAAATCCCCTCCCATAGGAGTCTCTAGCCGTAAGGATCGAGCCAACGGATCCACCAGAATCTCTGAGCTCTGAACAAGGGTCGTGACAGTAAAAGAGTGATTGGCACCTGTGTCTATAAGTACTGCAGCTAAGGTGGAGTAGACGCAGATCGTACCTATAATCATCTCTGGAGCGCCGTGGTCGTAGGCCTCAGCTGCCTAGAGCTGAGCTCGTCCCTGTCCACCTGCTCCCTGTGGTCGGGGTGGACCACCTGGAGGTGGTGGCGGTAGAACCTCGAATCGCCGCCTGCTACACGGCTATCTCCTCTACCACGTCTATTTGTTGTCTGCGGACCTCCCCAATAGAATCTCTGCCTCTGTCTCGGCGGTCCCTTGACCGTCTGTTGGTTGTCTGTATGGCGGTTCTGACAGTTGCGAGCCATGTGACCATGCCTGCCACAGGAGTGGCACTGCCTGCTCCTAATATGCCCTCCTCTGTCCTGTGAGCCTCGTACCACTGACCCTGTATCATAAGGTCGTCCACCAGAAGGTTTGGTCCGCTTGGGCCCCTGCGTCATCCGTCTACTGCCTGCTGCAGATGACTCTGCTACCTGACGTCCGGTGGTGGCTCTCGTTGTCGGTGTCTGCTTAGCTAGGAAGCTCTCCACCAAAAGTGCATGCTCTAGTACCCCAGCCTGCGTCGGAATGCTGAGTGATATCATCGATGCTCTGATCTCCAGTCGGAGACCCTGCTCAAAGGTTCGGGCCCTGAAGAAAGGGTCTCATACCATGTTGGTGAAGTAGGGGAGAGATCAGTGAACCTTGCCGAGTACTAGGCCACAGTCATGCAGCCCTACTGTAAGTGTAGCAGATCTTGTATACGCACTGAGCATAGAGTCGATGGGACGAACTCTGTCCTAAAAAGGCCCTCTAAATCTGCCCAGGTGAGGGTCGCCTCGTCGTGTATCTAGAGTGTCAGACTCTACCATCTCTCAGCTGCTCCTTGGAAGAGACTGGCAGCTAGGATCACCATCAGATCTGTTGGTGTCCCAACTAAGCGAAAAAATATGGTCAGAGCCTCCAGCCAGTCCTTAGCCGTCTATGGATCCGTCTCCCCTCGGAATCTCAAAGGCCTCTGCCGCTGGAACTTCTGAAATGCGCTCAGTCAGCATGCATCCTCTACTGGTGGGGCTGGTGGCAACAACTGCCCAACGGGTAGTGGTGCTGCTGGTACACCACCCGAAGGTGCTACGGCCGTAAGAGGGCCCTACACCGAGGCCTCATCGCTCGGTGGGCTGTCATCGCGTGCTCTCTTGGGAATCCTGGCTGGCTGTCTATGTGGCGGTATCCTGAAAGAAGATAGGTGTGCCATTTTCAATAAGTTATACCTGGTGAGCTGACTTAAAGAGATCATAAGAAAAAAAATTCAAAAAAAAAACACACACGCAATCAGTGTTTCTGTGCACAGAGTCGGAAATCAGAATTCATGGTCCTAGTGTATGGATACGTCGGCCGTCGTACCAACATTGGATTCCCCAAACCAAAAACCACACTCATAACACTTAACACTATTGCCACATAGAAAAGATCAGAGACTTATCCCTTCGGTAGAACTGACTCCTCTGATACCACTTTGTTACGACCCTTTAGGGGGGAAAAGAAAAATAGTTGTTAAGTACCCTAATAATAAACAAACCATATAAAATGATCATGAAAATAAATAAAGGGAATGTCTTACCCTTAATAAGGAAAGGTGCTTGTACTACTATGTTATGTTCTAGGTTAGCACTTATTCTAGGGCATATACTACGCGGACAAAAGATATGATTAGCCGAAAAAAATATATAATGAGTGATATTAGAAATAGGTTTTATTCATCTATCTCCTCAAATTTTTATGGATACCGGGGCTCATGTTGTGACTATCTCAAGTCCGCCTTCCATAGGTCAGGGGCTGGCGACTAGCACCGGAAATGCATATCCCTAAAACGGGAAGGCATTGTCTTTTAACCTGTACAGACACACAGTTCAAGAACACAAGAAGAAGAAACCATGAAGTAAACGACTGTAGTAAAAGTATGCTGAAAGTAAAGGGGCCGGAATACAAGCCCAACTGAAAAGTACAAGTATAACTGAAAAGTACAAAAACAACTGAAAAGTGAAAAACAGCTTCTGGATCATCCACCGAGGATCCTACCTGAAGGGTAGGTACAGCTCACGATCAGTAGTCCCTGTGTCACGTCGCGCCAAATGGTCCACCTCTGAGCACCGCCCAGTCATGGAATGAGAGCTCTTATATGCTTATATAGTGGATGCTCAAAATACCCGGAAAGGGTTCCCCGGCTCCTGAAAATAAAATACCCACTAAATAAGCAATAAATGACACGTTATGACCAACTGTGCCATAATGTCTTTTTTTATAACATATTTGTAATATATAATAAATATATTACGTTACAAAACTAAGACATTAACCCAACTCGTAATTCTCACAATATTAAACGAACCTTAAATATTAAAATAATATTTGTTTATATAATATTATTCATGTATTCACTTAATACCTTGTGAATAATTTTTAATAAATAAATTCAACTCAATTATTCAATACTTGAATAATATGAATTTATTTATTCATTGGTGATCAACAATACTTGAACAACTCTCAGACCTCGTGGTGGGGCCCACCATGTCCTATACACCTATTAATCAGAATAGGGCGGACTCTTGAATACGCTATTATGTGTAACCCTCTAGGCCCTTATCTCGATAACCGTGAATACTATTCACAGACCAATAGCAGAGTCTAGCAACCTATCAAGGCTCCTGAAGAGATAAGAAAACGTCGTAGCAACGACAACCTTTCCTACAAACACACACTATGTATTATAATCTCTTTGTCTCGTGATATCTCATAAAACATGATGCACAACTTATGTTATCATTCATTCTTGCCATATCATCTATTGATCTAATTGGACAGACTTATCTTCAACTACCAGGGTCATGAATTTATGAAGGTACTACCATCTTGATCAACTAGACCCAAGATATTACTGCATCAACTCGGAAGAAACAAATTCTATCTTGATCATTCAATTAATGTCATACCACCAATGATGCACCCAACACAATCTACTTTGTCATGACTTCAATGTAATGGTTTTTGCCTTGCATCATAGTATGCGATCAAATGATATACACGACTTTAGTATACTATTACAAGAAAAATAATATACATGACTTTGGTATACTATTAATATATTGTCGGTGCACTATTACATAACATAACTTAGATAATGTTAGTATGTTGTATATGTGTTCCAATATAATGTGTGCATATTGTTTCTCATGTTTTATCTATCCAATTTACGTGTTAACAATTGTTTGTACAACTTTTTTAGGTTTATTTATTCTTTGGTATGTAGTTTGTAAGATTTATCATTTGTAGTAATACATGTTAAATAAATTCATCGCATTCTATATTAATATAAAATGCTATGTTTTTCTAAAGCTACACTGATATGCTTTTAAAAAATTTCTTAATCTATAGTGATTTT
Source organism: Viscum album (assembly GCA_963277665.1). Classification (NCBI taxonomy): domain Eukaryota; kingdom Viridiplantae; phylum Streptophyta; class Magnoliopsida; order Santalales; family Viscaceae; genus Viscum; species Viscum album. The sequence goes on along the minus strand of OY728148.1, from coordinate 1,400,556,731 downwards.
CCTTAATCTATAGTGATCATTTAAAACTACAGTGCTTTACTTTTAATTTCCTAAGGCTATGTGATATGTCTTTAATGACATCTCCATTTTTGTGGAACATGATGTAACTTTGTTGGTGTAAGAAGTGGCTTTGAAAGCTTGGGGAAACAAGTCTTCTGCTATATACTTTCATTAGTTTGGTGTTCCTACTTCAACCCCTAATTAGATTTCATCATTTGTTTTTAATTTCATTCATAAAAAAATGTTACTTTTTATGGAGAATTTCTTCACATGACAAATTATTTTGTTTTGGAAAATAGTTATGTTCGGATCATTTGAAGACAAATGATTCCATTATACACGCCTTCTTAAAATTCATTTAGCATGTCTTCTTTCACTATAAATTGTTTCAAAATCGTTTTTTTCCTATATATTTTGTTCATTTTATGTGCATTGTACAGTCATAATTTCTATTATATTTTGTTATGGTTCACCTCGAGGTGTTCTCGTTTTTCTAGTTCTTGCAATATGAGTTTTGTTTGATTCTTGGTAGATGAGATTCATCGATAAGAGTCTATGTGATGGGGATGTTCAGTGTCCTCTCACTGGAATTTTCGTTTCAGTTCCATTTGTAGTGGTTCAGCTAAATATAATGCTTAAGTGGAGTGGTGAAACCACATCAGTGATAAAAACCTGATATTTGATGAATATATATTTGCATGACATATATTCTTTAAAAACATTCATAAATTAATAACTCTGGAGTCTATCTCCAATATGATTGCATGTTTTATTTAGTATGTGGTTTCTATGTTTGTCTTTGTTTGTTATATTAGTTCATTCTAATATCAATGAAGCAGAATACTACCTTTCATTATACAAGAACAGGAAATAGATTGCAACAGATGGACTTGAGCAAACAACATGGCCAGCACCCAACAAAAGACCAGACCAGACGTCATATGCAACTATTCATCAAGACTTCCACTTTCACCCAACTGTACTATGGCATCCACTGGTAAAGACCCATAAGGAACTGTTGGCTCCCACCCTTCAAACGCTTCACTAGCACCCAATGCATCTTCATCATCTTCATCATCTTCATCATCTTCATCATCTTCATCATCTTCATCATCTTCATCATCTTCATCATCTTCATCATCTTCACTCCCTGCAAAGCCACTCCAACTATCCTGAGACGTCTCAGCAGCCTGCGAGATGGCCTCAAACTCCTCTACTTTCTTCAGAAGCGAGTCTGGACCAAGAGTAGTATCATCCAGTACAAGAGCCTCGCTTGACTCGATGGCCTGTTTCCACAAGGATGCCAATCTGGAACCCATCCTCACCGCATTCACATCAATGTTTGGATCCTCTAGGGAATGAAAGCCATGGAAACATCCATTCAAAATTATTAACAATCTTCTGCTCTTAGGGTCCGTTTGAAAACCGTACAACACTTGTCACTTAAGATAAGCAGTTTGCAAACGGAGCCTTAGACTATGAAAAGTTTTCAGTAAGTGATGTCAAATGGAGCCTTGAACTATGTTTGATACAAAGAAACACTGGTCTAGGAAAAGGAATTGGTAAGGGAACAACCAGAAATCAGTGTTGGTAGAGAGAGAGACAGAAATAGCATTAATTCCATCGTTTAAGGGAGAAATATCAGTTTTCTTAAATAATAAATTTTGTAAACATATCTTTGATTTTTAAGTATTATTAACAAAAACACCTTTTGCAAACAATGGAAAGAATAATGTAATATTTTCCTGTTATTATATATTTATATTATTTAACATATTTCACCATACATCCTATGTTTCTTATGTTCCCCTAAAAAAAACTTCTCTTGTGCCTAACATAACCTGAATGCCGTGGAATAGCTGCGCTATGTCTTTTTGCAATAGCATCCTTTCATTAATCAAATTTACCATGCATACCTGAAATTTTAAAACCAGTTCCATCAAGGAAACCAGAAATTGAATGAGGATCTCTATGCATCGATTTTGAATCTTTCCCTCTCCACATGAGTATTTGCTCATCTTCAAAAGACAATAGCATGCAAGGAACCAAATCCTGTCCATAGATGGTTTAAATTTTTTAAGCCAAATAGCATCCAATATCAAGTACAATAGAGGCACACAGATGTATGTAAATAACCTTAATCTCTTCATGGATTTACATGCACAGTCAAATCAATAACCAAAAATATATATATAAAAAAACATTTTTTCGATTCTTGGGAGCTTTCATAATTCTGGGTTCAGTTAGGGATAGACCCCAGTCTTTGAGGAGGTGGCCTGGTCCAATCGGGCCCTTTCGTGTTTCTTAATCCTTGTTGTTTCTTAATAATATTTTTAATTATTATAATTATTATTTGTACCAATCTTAACACAAACACACAAAACATAGGAACAAGGACAGGCCATTTAAAGATATAAATGGAAAAAAATCAACCTTCAGCTTTGCACCCAACTTTTTGTAATCAGTAGGTTTCATGCCTGTGCAGTTTATCTTCACTAGCTCGCATCCTTCAAAGGCATTTCGTACATCTTTCACTAAGGTACTGTAAAATCCATTTTTCCCTTCAACATGTAAAGAGGCAAAAAAGAAAAAAAAAAGAAGAGGAGATCCGAGGACATATGTTAGTTTTGAGAACTGGTAGAAGTTGCATGAAAAAATTATATGAGTCACAATTGAAAAAACAAATTTTATCATCTGCTTTAAAATGAATTTTGATTTAGAGAACAAGAATTCACTATTCATCTGTTTCATCAAAAGGATATAAACATTGGAAAAACAAATCAAGTACCCACAGTTGAAAGCACATACCTAATTTACAAATTGGTATTAGCTTTTTTCCTTTCATTCTTAATTCATCAGCTTCATCTTTTGTCAACCCTTCAGGGGCATCTTCAATAAGCTTTGGGTACACAGGAGCAGCGGGTTTCCAAAGCATTATAGGATATTGTGGGCGTGCAAGGCGATCATAGTTTCTTCCACGGAAAAGAAAAACAGCACTTGCATGTTGAAAAATGACCTTTCCGCCGCTTTTTTCCTAGCAATATACAAGTCGAGCCAAGTTTGACACATACAACACATTAAAACGATTGGAACATGCATCAAAACCAGTCAAACATTTCTGCAAGTCAATAGGAATTCCTATCCCGGAAAAATTTACTTATCCCAGATAAATTTAGCTGTTGAACAGCATTCAAACATACATAAAATCTAAGTGATCAACTACCACTGGATACACCAGCAGAACTGATGGAACAACTCCAAATTTTAATGACACCTCAGCACTTCAAACTTTGACTATCAGATGCATCAATGGCTGCCAATGCCATTCAGTTAATGATTTGGCCAAAAATTGCAACAGAACAAGTTAATGTTTTGGTGCTTGGCATTATAACAAACATGAAACCATTTTTGAGGGGGCCAAAACAAATCAAAGCAGAACGAAAGTGAAGAACCTCGAGATGACGACAAACGTTATTCATATCAACAGTTGGGACCCCTTTGCAACGAACTTTACAAACAGGCCGATTCTTCCAGTGTGTGTGTACCAGCTCCAACATATTATGTGTTAATCCGTCCCTCCCTACAAATGGCGGAATCAAAGGAAAGTTAATGCCCCTGGTATGGAACCAGAATTTACCCACCATTGCAACGAGCGCGCACAGAACAATGGACAATTTCGAGTCAGGCACTGGAAGGGCTCACCGAGATTCACCTGGCGATTCTTTTTTAAGAGAGGCTTTACAAGGGCAGTGACCTCCTCCCTCGTAAGAGGCTCTCCAAGTATCTCCTCCCTCGTTTTCTTCCCCACAAGACGGTTGCCCATCGAAATCGGGCGCTGTGTTTGCAGTAGCTTCGCCCCATCTACTCCCTCGGGTGGTGGGTTCAATGGTTCGAATAGACGAACCTTCTTCTTGGACTTCTTCGTCTTCAGCGGAGCCTTGCCGGTCCACGGCCTCGGCATCGTCGGCGGAGCAAATGGCAAGAACGCCGGCTCCCGGATTGCCAAGGGCTTCACGTTGGGGGTCTCTGAATAGCTATACTGGAACTCGAACGGCGCTCCAGGAAGAAGATAGGATACTCCAGACTCTCCAACAACGACGGAGCGATCGCCCTCCCGCGTGATGACTCCCTCTGACACCGGTTTGGGGAAGTCCTTGCAGGATTTTAAGGGCTTGGGATTCTTTGGTTTGGTGCTTTTGGGTGGGTATTGGGGAATAGGGATAGGAAGGGGTGCAGGCTTTGAGGCGGCGGCGGGTGGGTCGGTCAGGGGAGGTTTTGAAGGGGAGGAGGAGAAAAGATTGAGGCCCCGAAGCGATGCAACGACTGCCATGAATGTACTCCGAAAGGAATCGAAGAAAGCAAACACGTTATCCTGATTCGTTGTCCACTGCCTGATTGGAAGTTGAGCAGAGTTCGAATCTCATCGCTTTCTGTTCAGCAGCGATCAGTTTACCAGCGATGCTACGGCTGCCATGAGTGTAATAGGCAGGCAATCGAAGCTAAAAATTATATGATTCTACGAAAATTTATTCTCTATTATATATGGTTTTTGAAGCTCCTCTAGAGTTAACACGCTTGCTTGGCCTTATTTCATTACGAGAACAGTGAAAAAAACACTGTTCACATAACTACCGAAGGTCCTTCTCCGGTATTAGGGGGGACTTTTGGTCCCCAATTGTCATTCCCCCTTTAAAATATGACATGGTGATCTTTCTCCTAAGATTCACCTTTTTAAAATGGAAATTTCATAGTAAACTTTTGACTAGAAAGAATCTCATGGCCACGTGACATGTTGTGAGGAATATGTATTGTCTCCAATGTTTGAATGTGGTACATGCTATTTTTAATTATGTTAAGACATAGAAAATTTGGAATAAGTGGGGTGGTTTTTCCTCTCAAATGATGAGAGGATTTTTTTTGGGATGGTTTCATCATGTGACATTAAGGTGGTTCTGAAAGATTGTGTTCTCACTTAGTTTCTTTGGATGAAGTGGAATGAAGTGTGTTTTCAAAATTTTGATTGTCACGGTGAAGTGTCGATCCAATGAATATTTAGTATGGTTCCATGTTGGCGAATAAGAGAAGCATACGCGTGCTAATATGTTCCTTATTTTTCAAATTCTTAGTGACTTCTTTTTTAACGCTTTATGAAGTTGAATGTTGATGCGACTATTTATGGGTCAAACAAAGTGGCTCTCGGAGTTGTAATTATGGATGAGTGTGGTAATGTTCATGCTACGATTCACAAGTTTTGTTGTGGCGAATTGGATTCCTCTTTTTGCCGAAGCTATGTCAATAGTTATTAGCTTGGAGCTCGCTTTGACATAAGGTTGGAGATTTGTTTTTATTAAGTCAGATTGTCAGGTTTTGATCAACTCCCCTGTTGCATGTGAAGATTATCCATCCTTTGTTGATCTTTTGGTGGATGAAATTCTTAGACTTTCCCTTAATTTTGAGGGTTGTCAGTTTTCTTTTGTGAAGAGGTCGAGTAATCAAGCTGCGCATGATCTTGCACATTTGGTCAATGTGGGTGCTAAATGATATATGCTCTAAAGCCTCTATATCGTAATTTACAATATAGCATGTCGTATAGTATGACTTGCATGAAAATCCAATGCATATCAAATTGTTCAGTGTTGGGCATATCATAAAGCATAAACATATGATGTTATGTTACTGCAAGTCGGATGTTAAACGTTCACATTCAGATCAACCTACCACATAAGCTATCATTAATAATGGATGTTTCGTAAAATGAAATCCTTGGGTGGTTAACATGGTTGCGGGTTACAACCGATGTAATCGCGTGCATTAACTCGCAACATACAAATTAATTCATATTCACTCGAGGCGCGTTCTTAAGAGCTTTATATTGAGGCAATACATGTTGTCCCAACAAAGGTAGGATATGGCATAGTAAGAGGGAGAGTGATTTGTATTCTTAAAAATAAACTACAAATTTTCATCCCACTTAAGTATTCAGTTGATCGGACAATATATGTTCCGATCAAATCATAGTATAGAAATAAAAATCAATGAATAATAAAACCATTGGAAATTAGACAAGTTTTGATAAATTTAATAAAGCAGCAGAAATTAAAATGATAGGGCAATGTAAGAAACAATGTATGAAGTTCTGGATACCGATCCAAAAACCCCTAAAGCATATTATTACCAATTTACTTTCAAATCACAAGAAGCCTTTTCTTCTATCCAAAGTGACAAGTTGATCTATAAACTCGATCCTAGGTATCCTAATTCTACACCCAAAACTTCTTGACTATAGAACTATCGGAAGGTACCAAGTTTTTGTAGAAATTTTCACACCACAGTCAGCATCAAGGAGCTATAGCCCGATGCTCCTCTTTGATCACATGATTGGAAATAAGTCTACACCTGGACTTCATCAACAAAAACCATCGCACTAGTAGAAAAAGTAGATTTAGCATTGGGACTTTAACGTCGATTATTAGTAACCAGAGTGAAAACCTCGACCGTAGGGGTTTAAACATCGGTTATTCTAATAATGACGTTAAAACCTTATCAGTCGGGGTTTTGACATTGATTATTAGTAAAATCGACGTTAAAACATCAACAATCAGGGTTTTAACATCGATTATTAGTATAACCAACATTAAAACCCTTGATTTTTAACGTCAGTTATACAATAACTGATGTAACGTCCTGATCCAGAAGCCACTGAAATGGTGCCCCGAGCCAGTCGTTCACATAGCCTCAAACACGCCTCCTCATATGCCAGAGGATGTTGACTAGCAGTGAAGAACTAATGATGGTACGATGGGGAGACTATACCCTCCTGATCAGAGCAACATAGAAAATTAGTAATTGTTGGTCGGAGTGATTATCTCAAGAGGGGGTGAATTGAGTACCCAATAAAAATTTCTGTCTAAAACAGGTTTAAATAAAATCCCCCAATTTAATTAAAACAGTCTAGTTAATCAAAATAGTACATCGATAAACTTTCTAATCTTTTAAAAGATTTCTCAAATATTGATTAGGTCTCAGTTTAAACAATTATGAAAACTACTTTAACTTTTGAAATCAATTTACTTAACCAAAACCGTATATAAACACTAATTAAGATTAACTATCGAAGTAGTGATTTTGTTTTCAGTTTTAAATAGATTCATCTTAAAGAAAACAAACAAAACAAAACAAAACACACATCGAAATAAATACAAGAGGTTTAGTCTCAAATCGAGAATTAATCCTCCCCACTTGGAAATCAACTACTTCTAAGAAGAAAATATAAAATAATCCAGGATCCACAACCTGGATCAGGTGTACAACAGCAACGCTGTCTAGGCTACACAGTGAACTCTTCCACAAAACTTGTGGGAATGAAAACAAATATAGGCCACTCAAGGACTACTTCCACAACATCGTGGGAAAGCATGTGTAAAGAGTTTTTGAGAATATTTCTAGTATCTTCCCGATAAAGCACAAGAGATAGTGTGTGTGTTAAATATAAGTGTATATACACCGCTCATAATGTAAATAAAATAAACAGACATAGTAAATAAAATATGTAAAGAAGGTATGTTGCTCGGTCTGATAGGCTATGGATCTTGTGACTCCTTGTGTGTAGCTTGACTGGAAACTCGACTCGAGTTTCTGAAATTTGCAGTAGAACATAGCATCGTAAACTCTTTTGTTCTAACTGTAAGAAGTAGTCTGAGTGTTCAATGTGCTTCACTTCTTCTACAGTTGATCATTGGTAAATATTCTTCGTGTAAGGTAGAACAATCTTATTTTATCCTGTAATTTTTAACTTCAACTCTCTATGTGTATCTCGGTTCTCAGTTCATGCGATCACTTGTACAAGGAAGTCTGTTACTTATTTTAACAGAAGCATGCAAGAGTGTCCATGTGAAGATCAATCATTTTAATATACTACATCCTCATACTAAGGGTTGACACATTCTTTAATGCATTTCTTCAATAGATTAATAAAAATCATTAAAATAACCAATTACATTAAATTCTATAATATAGTTGTTAGGCATATTTAATTCAAAATAAACTAAAATAATAGCGGTGAATCCTTTAAACAGTGAGACAATCTCTAATGGTGAGTCATCCTAATGGTGGCTTAAGTTGGAAGTGAGACATGCCAATGGTGATTTAGGCTGATGGTAAGTCATTCCAATACCTTTTCAAATTTTCATTTTGATGGAAGGTCATCTTCAACAGTGACTCAAATCTGGCGGTAGGTGTTTCCAACACTTATCCAAATATTGGTTTCAACGACGATTTGTCTTCTAGAGGTAGGTGTTTCCCATACTTTACTAAAATTCCATTCTGGAAGTGAGACATAGATGATGGTAGGTATTTCCAACACATAACCATAATTTCACCCTAACAGTGAGTTGTCCCTAACGATGAGTCATTGTTAGCGGTGACTCAACCTCAATGGTGAGTCAGACTTAAAGGTGAATCAACCTCAATGGAGAGTCTTTCTCATACTTACCCAAATTTCTTACCAATCTACCTTATATTATCATCATCATAAGTAAATTTTTATTCAAAAAATAAAGAGACCAAAAAACAACAAAGGAGACAACACCCCCACCCCTCTCCATGGATACGAATCTAAGGAGGCCTGAAATGGTAAAGCCCGAGAGCATCCCCTTTAATGAGGTTAACCCCCTCAGTTTTCATGATATCCGTTGTATGCAAACATACATCCATCAAACCATCAAATTACTATGAATCCAAGTGATCCACAACCGTGTTCCCCTCCCTCCAGGAATGTAGGATCTGCTTTCTTCTACTAAGGATGCTATTACATTTTCTGATAACATAGCTAATCGACCAAGGAGAGATGCCACACCCTTTCAAGGAGTTGTGCACAATCAACGAGTCTGTTTCAACTTATGAGATCTCTAGAACCTTTTGCTCACATAATCTAATCCCAGTAAGCATTTCCAAAGCCTTTACATGTAGAGATGAGCCCTGACCCAGCCTGACTGATAATTCCAAATAAACCGACCCATTTCCATCGCGCACAACCCCTCCTCCTCGCATCTCCCCCAAGACACACGATCCATCCGTATTCAATTTCAAACTATACAAGGGTGGTTGCCAATAGACCCAATTATCTGCTCTGCTGGTGGATGGAAGAGGATCACATGATCTAACTTTAAAGTGGAGCAAAGAGGGGGCATCCTTCCAATTCCTTACAACCTTGGCCAAGTCAATGAGTAAGTTCCTAGCCCAAACAATAATAGCATGGACCGACACAAACACACCTTTAAACCTCACCTTGTTCCACGCCTTCCAGAGACACCAACACCCCACATGAAGCACCACCGAGTGAGCCAAATGTTTTGGGCCTCCTCCCCCTGAGCCATGGTACCATCTTTCAAGAAAGGGAAGATTAACCGTAACTGAGGTAGGGACCGCAGTGAAATCCCCATGAAGATTCCACACTTCACATGCCCAATCGCTATCAAAGAACAGGTAGTTAGTGGTTTCCACACTGTGATCCTTATAGCACATGCACCTAGAAGCACAGGGGATACCACAACATTGGATATTATCGTCGGTCGGGACAAACCTATTTCTGATCCTCTATGTGAGAAAATTGAACTTGGTAGGAACATGCCTCACCCAGATAACCTCATCCCATGCGTGGGATTGGCCCTGCTCAAATAAGGTACGCTGGAAGTCCTTCGATGAGAATAATCCTAAGGGGGAGGGGGTGAAAACACATTTATCTGGCTCTGAATTCAACTTAATGAGATTGAAACAGTTCTACTACTCCCTATCCAAAACATCCTTAATGAAGGAGGGGAAAATGTTGGCTTCCCAGAAAGAAAGATTCGTGACTGGGAAACTAGGAAAGCCCAGAATGACACTATACTAGTGTAAGAGTTGGTGTCCTAGAACCAACTATTTTTACTTTGATTACATTTATATTTAATGTATTATTACATATTTTTTATTGTTTTTCATGACTATGATATAATAATGTCCTAGAGTATTTGTTGCATTGATAAGGTCATGGCAGTTCCCCGCTATGATGAGAACCTTGAAATGCTATAACAATATTCTTAAATATTGTTCTGTGGTTGGATGACATGCTATGATGGGAAACATAGCATGCATGCCGTCAGCTGTGAGTACTCATAAGCAGATGAGACTTCCTATCATGAAGTTCGCACTTGGTAATCTCCAAGATTGGAGATTATGAGAATAGATCCCCTAGTAGGAATTCTGCATGTTTTGGTGTCATCATATATTTCTATCTGCGAGCATGTGTAATGATCCTTAGACTTTAATATTATCATTAATACATGTCACGACTTACAAACTTTGATTTGCTGACGAAAATCGTCACGCAGACAGTTGGTGGGAAGTAGGGTACATTGGGTGTGTCATGAGTGACATGTTATTAATGGATAAGTCGAGGAGGGATTTGTCCCTTCCATTTATGGAAGTTGATATCTCATCCCTTTGATTGAAATAGAACCATCGCACAAAATTCCATGGCCATAGTGTAACGATGAGTTTATTTCAGGTAGTCAAAGAACGACGTATTAAGCATAAAAGTTGATGAAACAATCATGGAACCTGCTTGATAAGATATTGAGAAAAAGGTATTATATTACAGAGTGAGCGTTTGTATGTATATGTCATTGTTGCAACTTTACGTTCTTTCTCTTGGGTGCCTTGACCCGTTGCTAGACAGTACTCTTGGACTTTAGGCAAGCCCACCTAATTCCAACGAGAAAGAATCCTAGAGGGTCACACACTAAGTGTTTTTGGTGGTCTCGGTTAAATTCTATTTGAATTTAATTAATGAAATAAATATTATTCTCAAGATCATGGAATAATTTTATTCAAGTTACAATTATCGCATAAATAAAATAAAATATATTTATTTATTTTATTGAACATTTAATAAATAATTATTTACTAGTTTGTAAATAAAATATTTATTTAAGAGAATAAATTACTTATTTATTTATTCGGGTGTTCAATAAACGGAAGTGGAGTTTGAGATGACCAAGGTCAGTATGGTAGTAAAATAATTATTTGCAAGACGGTAAATAATTATTTAACCATTTAGCATAAATTAAAATAATGCTGCTATTATTTTATGACGCGGAATTTTATTTATAATTCCTTTTTGCGCAAGTTAGCGCACCATAAATAATGATGCGGTATTATTATTAAATGCATGGGTTTTCTCTAAGTTCATGAATGTATTTAATTGTTTCTATGCAATTAAATATTCTAACTGAAATTCCATGTATGTAAATAGGCAAGTACGCCTATTGTTCCAGACACCACACCACACACCTAGTGAATTGAGAATTGTTGAGCCAAACAATTTCTCTCTCAAATCCTCTTCTCTCCCCTCTCAAGAATGAGAGACATTCTTCAAGGATGAAGAAAAAGTGATCAAGAACGACTGACACAAGACACTCGTTTCTCCATGCTAGCACCTAGAGAACGAGCGGTGTCGATTAGAGGCCATCAGAGCATGTGTGGATCACCTCTAGAGGGATTCTAGTTTGGATACTTACAAGCACAATGAGATAATCCGGAAGGGTCATTCCGGACGATCAACATCATCAACAAAGAAAAATGATAAAGATACATGTATTATTTTTCTTTATGAAATTAATTAAATTAATTATAAACATGATGTGCAAGATCCTATATAAGGTTTCAGGCCTCTTTCTTCTTTATCTAAATCTTTGATTATATTCTGTGGAGACTGGAGTTCATCATCGTATTGACCCCGAATAATCATTGATCATGGTAAAAATCAAAGTTGGGTCCCGTTCCAACCACGCTTCTGCTGGACCCAGAACCTTCAAGTGGTATCAGAGGGGTTACATCATAGTTTATAATTATTTAAATATTTCATTGATGAATTACACATTTAATAATTTAGTTGTTTCAATTCAAGTTAATTATTCTGCAAATATGAATCCCAATATATATTCCTCCTCTTTAGTTTCTCATTCACCTTACAGAAATGATCTTTTCTTTTAATTTTGATTAAAATAAAATAGAGGATTTCATCTGGAGGTGCCAAAGCTTCCTGGCTGTACAACACTAGAACACACGACATGTATTCAGCAGGTCAAGATTAAATGAATCAGACAGGTCCGCCAAACCAAGTCGTGTGTTGAAGTCTTTATAAGTATTAAATGACTCCGTGTGTTGACCAAGAATAGGTGGCATGTGGTTTTCAGATTACACGTCGTGTGGCCCAATGGACACGGCGTGTAGTCCCTTCGGTTTAGGGTTAGACTATGTACCTCGTACACGACTTTCCCGGATAGAGACCGTGTAACGAGGAACTACATGGTGTGTGGCCCACTGGACACACCGTGTACTCTGAAGATTTACGAAGTATACTCACACGCCGTTTCCCCGAGCATGTACTTCGGATAGACGGTGAAAAATAATACACACCGTGTAGTTGGAACTACACGTCGTGTACTCATCCAAATTACATAGATTTATTAAAATTTATTATTATATTATACAAACCCTTGAGACATGTACCATCATGTGGGCATAAAGCTGAGGCATAACACATGATAGGTGTTATATATATATATGTGTTTAATTTAACATTTGTGTAATGTTCATTTCTACTCATTGGGTAGTTATGAATAGAAATTCACCGGGTTTCCTCCAAGGTACAAGTTACGCACAAAGATAATTTTAAATGAATTTATTTGTTTAAAATTATGATGGATAATAATCTCAAGGAAATTTAGAAAAAAGTTTAAGATAAAAATATTGATTAATTAAAAATGATAATTAATTGATTCGAGCGTGATTTATCTTAAACAAGAATGATTAAAAAATTTATTACTAGTTTTATTTATGCATAAATATCATTGCATGTATGGATGATCATGATCTAGACCAAGATCTTTGTATGTAGATGGTTTATTTTAATTAATTTATTTGAATGAAATTTGTTGGCCTACGAGCCTTCTCCTCATTAATATGTAGGGCCTGCGTGCCTAAGATTTATTTTATTTAAAACCCCCTTTTACCCCTCACTTACATGTGAGTTAAAAAAAGGCATATGTAATGGATGAAACTCCCAAGCTAGTGGAGGCAGTTCAAGCTAGAGCCGAGATGAAACCAATCCCAAGAGATACAGAGGTGGATAGGTGGAAGCTGTAAACACGAATCCAAAAGGTTAAAGGTGTTTCTCCCCTAGGCCAGGGTTAGTTTATCAACTTCTAGATAAACTAACCATTAGAAAATCTCATGATCATGACATTTACATTATTTTATTTCTTTCAGTTGCATGGTTTATCATTATGGATGTGTTTTCATGATCACATAATTAATGAATTAAATAAGCATACAAGATGGAACTAAAATAAACGAGACTTATGTGTAAATATTATCAAGACATGGTTAATCAATTAAGTAAGATCCACTTAATATTAACAAGCGTGTTATAATTATAATAAGAAATTCATGCATAAGAGATAAAAAAATCCCTCAAATAAAATATTAAGTCAGAACAAGCCTTCCGTTACTTGATTAAGGAAAAAACTCAATAAAACTATGTGTTTCACCAACCCTTGTTGGGACACTTACTTTTATACAGGAAGCCCTTATGAAAGGTTTTGAGTTGAATTAACCATATTACATCAATAGGAGTAGCCCTTGCTAGACTTGGTGTAATATTGGAGGCAAGAGTTGAGGAAAACAAAAGTCATGATTTCATGATTGGGGAGTCCAGTCAACATATCAAGGAGCTGCAAGCCTACAGTTAGCAAAGACCTGCCTACCAAAATACCTTCTAATAGGTTGAACAAACCTTGTTGGGGTTATGCGAAGGGGAATATGGATCCTTTCCACTAGAATGTCATGAAAATTGGAAATTCTGAGTTCAATGGTGAGGGGTATTGGGACTTGATAAAATAGTGGGAGACTTAATAAAATTTATTATTTCTTATAAAATGTAATCAAGAAAGTACTAATGATATTCTCTTTTAATTGTAGAATAAAAATGAAAAACTCTTCAACCACACTATCCCTACTATAAATTCTAAACAAAGACAACATCCTCACCAGTAGTAACTTCTATGAATGGTTTAGACACCTTCGGGTTATCCTACACTATGAACAAAAGTATTACATGCTGGAGTTAGCATTACTTGATCTGCCAGCCAAAGAGGCGATTTATGAGGATTTATTGGTCTATGAGAAAAATATGAATGACATGGTCGAAGTTTAATGTTTGATGCTATCATCAATTTCTAGTGATCTCATGAAGTCTCATGAAAACATGGATGCTTATAGCATGCTCAATCACCTCCGTGGTCTTTACCAGGAGAGAGAAAGATAGAAAAGTTTTGATATCTCTAAGGCACTCTTTCAGAGTAAGTTTGTATAAGGTGCACCATCTGGGCCTCATGTAGTCAAGATCATTGGCTACATTGAGTGCCTGGAGGTTCTAGTGTTTAAAATCCCCAAAGAACTGGGAACCGATCGCATTCTTGCATCACTCTCTCAGAGCTTCTCTAACTTTGTTGTCAATTTCAATATAAAAAACATTGAGAAGTCTCTATCTGATCTTCTTATCCTCATTTTCCAAGTGGAAAAAGATATGAAGCGCGAAAAGCCTTCTATCCTTATGGTGAATAAGAGTAAAGGGACGACGAAGAGATTTAATCCCAAAGATTCTTCACTTCCTTCCAAGAAAAGGAAGATCAAAGGGGAGGTAAGGGAACAGGAGGCTATTTTTTTCACATGTGGTAAGTGAAGGTTCTGGGCACAATGGAAGCATGTGGGTGGATGTGCCCACTTGGATTTTTTTCATTAACAATGATCAATCTAGGATCAATACGACAATAAATTCCAGTCTCCACATATCGAATCACAGAAATAGACAAAGAAAAAGAAAGTCCCAGAACCACAAAGTAGGATTGTTACAAGTTGATTATAATTAATTTAATCAATTGAAAAGAAGTACCTTTTGGTGTACTTTCTTCATTGATATTTCTGATCACGTTCTGATGTGATATGTCATTGTGTTGTAGAATCCAAGGGTATAATTCCTCTAGTGGCGATCCGCACATGTACCTCGTATCTCTGGACGTCGCCAAAGGAGTCTCCAGGTGATAGCGGGGAGAAACCTTTGCTTGCATTGTTTTCCTTAGATCATCTTGATCTGATGAAAGATGATCTCTCTCAGTCTTGAGAGTATTCTTGGAGGAATAGGTTCTTTCGGCCTTGAAAGAATTCTACAGAATTGTTGTGCACAACGATTCTCTTGTGTAGGAAAAGAGTTGGGGTTGTGAGGATATTTATAATCGGGTTTGAGGTTGTAGAGTTATGATAATAAATAAACGCATTACACATTTTATTTATTTCATTGACTCTTATTGAAAACCCCCATGTCGAATAATTAATTCCTTGACATGCGCCCATGCTGATTATAATAAATATCATTTAAAAAAACAATATTATATCCTCAAAATCCCAACTGGAAAACTACATGATGTGTAATCATTAATACACGGCGTGTACCTGTTTTCCATAAAACTACACGACGTGTAATCATTAATACATGATGTGCACTTGTTTTTCATTTCCTTTCCAAAATGAAAACTACACGACCTGTAATAATTAATACATGGCATGTACTTGTTTTCCATGAAAAACTACACGACGTTTAATCATTAATACACGGCGTGTATATCTTGTTTTTCATTTCCTTCTTCCTCCATCATTAAAATGATTTAGGATTCCTTGAATAATTCTTAAACCACATATGGTAATAATTTTTATTCTACTTGAGATACTTGGATACACTTAGTGTGTGACCCTTTAGGCCTCTTTCTCGTTGGCATTAGGCGGGCTTGCCTAAAGTCCAAGATTACTGTCTAGCAACGGGTCAAGGCACCCAAGATAAAGAAGTTGACGTCGCATTGACGTGTCACCTCATACAAATTCTTACTGTGTAATTTAATACCTTTGTCTCAATATCTCATCAAGAAGGTTTCATGGCGGTGTCATAAACTTATATGTTTGATATGTCATTCTTTGACTTCTAGAAATAAACTCGTCATTACACCATGACCATGGAATTTGTTCGAAAGTTCTATTTCAATCAAAGGGCCTGAGATATCTACTTCCATAAATATGGAAGGGGCAAATCCTTCCTCGACTTATCCATTAACAACATGTCATTCGTGACGCACCCAATGTACCCTACTTCCCGCCAACTCTCTTCGTGACAGTTTTTGTTAGCAAATCTAAGTGCGCGATTCATGACATGAGTTAATGATAATATTCCAGTCTAAGGACCATTACACACGCTCATAGATAGAAATGTATGATGACACCAAGACATGCAGAATTTCTACTGGCGGGTCTATTCTCATAATCTCCCATCTTGGAGATTACCAAGTGAAAACTCCATAAGAGAGAGTCTCATCTTCTTACGAGTACTTGCACATGACGGTCTATATACTATGTGTCCTTAAATAGTATGTCATCCAACCGCAGAACTTTATTTAAGAATATCGTTATAGCATTTCAAGGTTCACATCATAGCGGGGATCTTCCATGACCTTATCAATGCAACAAATATTACAGGACATTATTATATTATAGTCATGAAGAATAGTGAACAATATATAATAAGTGAACATTCATGTAATCAAAGTAAAAAACAGTTGGTTCTTAGGACACCAACCCTAACAAACTCCCACTTGGACTAGATCCAACTGCCTATGACTTTTAGTCCGCTAGACCTCACATGATGATCATGTTTCTGTTGAGTCAAGGATTTAGTCAAGTGGTCTGCCACGTTGTCTTCCGTGGAAATACTGCTCACTGCAACTTCATCTCTCTGAGAAAAATCCCTCAAGAGATGATACTTCCTAAGTATGCACTTTTTTCGCTGATGTGACCTTGTCTCTTTTACAAGTTCCACCACTGTAGTATTATCACAATAGAGTGTGATAGGATCTTTACTGCTAGGTACTACATCCAGCTCTTAGACGAAGCTTTTCATCCATACTGCTTCTTTAGCTACCTCAGAAGCTGCGATATACTCGGACTCTGCTGTAGAATCTTCCACCACACTTTTCTTTGAGCTCTTCCATCTCACTGCACCTCTATTCAAACTAAAGATATATCTAGTATCCAACTTCATGTCATCTTGATAAGTTTGGAAAATAGCATCTACATGTCCTCTGATGACTAGTTCCTCATCTCCTCTATAAACCAGGAACATATCCTTAGTACGACTCAGATACTTAAGGATAGTCTTGACTGCCATCCAATGGCAGTCTCCTAGATCAGCTTGATATCTACCTACCGTACTTAATGCATAAGCAAAATCTAGCCTTGTACATAGAATAACATACATGACTGACCCAATCATGGATGCATAAGGGATCCTTGACATTTTATTTCTTTCCTCATGTGTCTGAGGACAATTTTTCTTAGAAAGATGAATTCCATGTGACACTAGCAACAATCCCCTCTTGTATTGTTCCATATTGAATCTATTCAGTATCTTGTCAATGTATGTACTTTGACTCAGGCCCAGAATTCTCTTGAATCTATCACAATGGATATTGATCCCAAGAATATATGCTGCCTCACCCAAGTCTTTCATGGAGAAGCATTTATCTAACCATGCATTAACTGACTGTAATATAGGTACTTCGTTTCCAATTAGTAATATGTCATCAACATATACTATTAGGAAAACGACTGCACTTCCACTAAACCTCTTGTAGACACAAGTCTCACATTCATTCTTAATAAAGCCAAATTCCGTTACAGCTTCATCAAAATGAATGTTCCATGACCTTGATGCTTGCGTTAATCCATAAATGTATTTCTGCAACTTGCATACCTTGTTGGCATCCTTTGGAGTCACAAACCCTTCAGGTTGTGTCATGTAGACATCTTCCTGGAGGTTCCCGTTAAGGAATTCTGTTTTGACATCCATTTGCCAAATTTCATAGTCATGGTAAGCAGCAATGTCCAATAGGATTCTGATGGATTTCAGTATCACAACCGGTGAAAAGGTTTCATCATAGTCATTTTTTTGACGCTGTCGAAAACCTTTAGCAACCAGTCGTGCCTTATAGGTGATGACTTGACCCTCAATGTCTAGTTTCTTCTTGATTACCCATTTATTACCAATAGGCTTTACATTAGTTAGAGGATCTACCAAAATCCAAACTTGGTTTTGGTACATGGAATCCATTTCAGAATTCATGGCTTCTTGCCACTTGGCAACGTCTGTGCCTTCAACTGCTTCCTTGTAGGTAAGAGGATCATCATTGTCAACCAATAATGAGTCACTATCCTCGGTGATAAGAAAACCATATCATTCTGGTTCTCTCACCTCTCTCGTGATCCTACGTAGTTCTTGTGTCTCTGGAACATATTGTTCTTCCATGAGGCTTTGTGGAATCTATTCCTATACCAACTCCTGTGTATCTTGAGCCTCGAATTTATTGAAGTCTATCTCGCTCCCACTATCTCTTTTGGAGATGTGCTCCCTCTCAAGGAATATGGAATGTCTTTCCACTATAACCTTTTTGTCTGAGGGGTTGTATACGTAATATCCCCTTGTTTCCCTGGGATATCCTATAAAGATACACTTTGTGCATCGGGGTGCAAGCTTGTTACCTGAAGAGGCCTTAACAAATGCTTCGCTACCCCACACATGTAAATTTGATAACATGGCTTTTCTTCCACTCCATAACTCATATAGAATACCATTTATCGATTTAGTTGGTACTTGGTTTAGTATGTGTGCTGATGTTTGTAATTAATATCCCTAAAAGGATAATGGAAGACTCGCATGACTCATTATTGATCTCACCATGTCCAACATGGTGCGGTTCCTTCTTTCACTTACACCATTCTACTAAGGTATGTAAGGAGGAGTGAGTTGAGATAGAATCCCAAACTCCCATAAGAAATCAATGAAGTCATGATTAAGATATTCTCCTCCTTTTTTTGAGCAGAGTTTCTTAATCTTCTTACCAAGCTGGTTCTCAACTTAATTCTTGTATTCTTTGAACCGATCAAAAGAATCTGACTTATACCACATTAAGTAAATATATCCATATCTACTGAAATCATCAGTAAAAGTTATGAAGTATGAGAATCCACCCCTTGCTTCAACAATAAATGGTCCACACACATATGTGTGAACTAATTCTAGAAGTTCTTTAGCCCTTTCACCTTTCCCACTAAATGGGGATTTGGTCATTTTTCCTTGTAGAAACGCATGAAATACACCAAGTAGTTTTAGTTTGAAAGAATCTAAATACGCATCTTGATGTAATTTTGTCAAATGTTTCTGATTGACATGACCTATCCGGTGATGCCAAAGTTGGGTGTGGTATGAGTCATGTGAATTAACTTTTTCATCGATTTCCATTACTTGGTTTTTGTAGTCTAACACATAAAGGTCGTTATATAAATGTGCCCTACCAAAACAAATGATATCTTTATAAAATTAGCAACATCCACTTAAAAACTTGAAGATGAATCCATCAGTATCTAATTTGGATACTGAAATAATGTTTTTGGTTACAGAGGGTACATAATAACATCCTTTCAAAACCAAGACCATCCCAGTAGGCAATGTGAGGTGGTAGTCTCCGACAGCTACAACAGTGAGTCTGGCTCCGTTGGATGCTTGTAGATCCACCTCACCTCGATCAATATTTATGAATCTACTTGGTTCCTGTATTTGGATACATATGTGAGCACCACGAGTAGTATCTAATACCCAATTGGTAGAAACAGATAGATTTTATTCGATAACAAACGCACTTGAAGCTTCCCCTTGGTTCCTTGGCTGGGTGCGGTTTTTCTTCCAATGGCCCTTCTTTCCACATGCGAAACAAATAGCCTCCTGTTCTCTTGCCTCCCCTTTGATCTTCCTTTTCTTGGAAGGCCTTGAATAAGCTTTGGGCTTAAATCTCTTCACCTTCCCTTTTCTTTTATTCACCATGAGGATAGAAGGCTTTTCACGCTTCATGTCATTGTCCACTTGGTGAATGAGGATAAGAAGATCAGACAGAGACTTCTCAATATTGTTCATGTTGAAGTTCACAACAACGTTAGAGAAGCTCTGGGGGAGTGATGCAAGAATGAGATCGGTACCTAGTTCTCCGGGGAGTTTAAACCCTAGAACCTCCAAGCGCTCAATGTAGCCAATGAGCTTGACTACATGAGGCCCAGCTGGGGCACCCTCTCCAAGCTTGCTCTGAAATAGAGCCTTGGAGATCTCAAACCTTTCCTGTGTTTCTCTCTCTTGGTATAGACCATAGAGGTTCTTGAGCATGCTATAGGCATCCATGTCTTCATGAGACTTCATGAGCTCACTAGACATTGATGATAGCATCAAACATTGAATGTCGAGTGTATCGTTCAAACATTGGTCATAGACCATGAAATCTTCATCACTTTCCCCTTGGGCGGGCGAATCAGGAAGTGAGGAATCCAGCACGTAAAACTTTCATTCATGGAATAGGATAACCCGAAGTCACCTAAACCATTCTTGAAAGTTACTACCAATGAGGATATTGTCTTTATCCAGAATTGATCACAAAGAAAATGTGGTTGACGAGTTTTTCATTTCGATTCTACAAATTAAAAGAGAAGATTTATCAATACTTTTTTGATTACATTTTATGAGAAATAATAAATTTTATTAAATCTCCCACTATTTTATCAAGTCCCAATGGCCCTAACCATTGAACTCAAAATGTATAGTTGCTTTGACATTCTAGTGGCAATGATCCATATTCCCATTCGAATAACCCCAACAAGGGTTGATCAAGCTATTTGAAGGTATTTAGGTAGGCAGGTCTTTGCCAACTGTGAGCTTACAGTTCCTTGATCTGTTGAGTGGAATCCCCAATCCTGAAATCCTGACTTGGATTTCCTCAACTCTTGCATCCAATATTACATCAAGTATAGCAAGGGCTACTCCTCTTGATTTAATATGGTTAAATTAAACCGAAACCTTTCATAAGGGATTCCTTTATAAAAGTAAGTGTCCCAACAAGGGTTGGTCAAACACATAGTTTTATTGAGTCTTTCCCTTAATCAAGTAATGGAAGGCTTGGTCTGACTTAATATGGTATTGAGAGATTTTAATCCTTTATGCGTAGTTTCACATTATCACATACTTGTTAATATTAAGTTATTCTTTCTTAAGTGATTAAACATGTTATAATAATGTTTACGCATAGTCCGGTTTTTATTTTATTCCATATTTTCATGCTTGTTCATTTTATTAACTATGTGATCGAGACAACAAATACATAATAAATAAACCATGCAATCAGATAGAAATAAAATAAGATGGTATGATCATGAGATTTTATTGGTTAGCTTATCTAGCGATTTGATAAGCTAGCCCTGACCTAGGGAAATACACCTTGAACCGATGGTTCATGTTTTGCAGCTTCCACCTGTCCACCTTTGTATCTTCTTGGGTCGGTTTCACCTCAGCTTCGGGTTTTGAACCGTCTCCTATGGCTTGGGAGATCCTCTATTACATGGGGTTTACATTAAAGAAACCATGGGCACGTAGGCCCTACATTTTATTGGAAGAAGGATAGCAGGCCAAAAAATTTAAATTAAACAAATTTAAATGAAACCATACACACATACAAAGAGTTTTTGGTCTAGCTCATGATCATCCATAGCATGCAACGACATTTACACATATTTAGAATTCAAATTATTTTAATCGTTCTATTATTTCAGATAAGTCATGCTTGAAATTAAATAATTATGATCTTATAATTAATCAATTATTTATATTAAATTCCTTTATAAATTTCCTTGAGATTCTTCTCATCCATATCCCTTGTATAGGTCTTTGTACTTTTGGAGGAAACCCGGTGAAATTCTATTTCTAGAAAGTACACGGTGTGTAGTTTATATTTACACGGCATGTATTTCTTTTCAACCTTTATCCAAAGTACATGCTGAGGGATTTGGCGTGTTTTCTTTACTTTGTAAATTTTGGAGTACACAGTGTGTAGATTAATCTAACATGGCATGTACTTCCTTGTTATGTGGTTACTGGCCTGGCAATCCTGTGTACGCGGAACACAGCTTCTCCTTGTACACGGTTTCACATGGGTCAGATTGGACTACATGGCGTGTTGATTCAACATGTGCACCATGCATTCCGGTTCCACGCGCCATTCATTTTTGGTCAACACGGGGTAATAAATACTTAGGCATACTCAATTCACATGGTGTGGTTTGGTGGACCAGTACCAGTTCATTGAACCTAAGTACACGGTGTGTAGTTTTCACTACACGCCGTGTATTCTTGTGTTGTACGGACAGAAAGATCGGCTCCTCCGGATGAGTTCCTCATTTTTAATTTAATAAAAATTAAAATTAAAAGGTCGTTTCTATGATGTGAATCAAGAAATGAAGGAGGAAGAACAGATCTTGTTCATTCATTTTTATAGAACGATTTATCTTGAATTGAATCAAATATTAATGCATAAATTATCAACGAAAATTAAATAACTATAATCAACGTTGTAACCTCTATATGATACCATTTGAAGGTTCTGGGCGCAGTAGAATCACATGGGTGGATGTGTCCACTTGGATTTTTGTCATTAACAATGATCAATACAGGATCAATACGACGATAAACACCAGTCTCCACGGATCAAATCACATAAATAGACAAAGAAAAGGAAAGTCCCGGAACCACAAAGTAGGATCTTTACAGGTTGATTATAATTAATTTAATCAATTGAAAAGAAGTACCTTTTGGTGTTCTTTCTTCGTTGATATTTCTGATCACGTTCCGATGTGATACGTCGTTGTGTCACAGAAGCCAAGGGTAGACTTCCTCTAGCGGTGATCCACACGTGTACCTCGTATCTCTAGACGTCACCAAAGGAGTCTCCAGGTGCTATCATGTAGAAACCTTTGCTTGCGTTTTCCACCTTAGATCGTCTTGATATGATGGAATAGGATCTCTCTTGGTCTTGAGAGCATTCTTGGAGGAAGAGGTTCTTTCGGCCTTGAAATAATTCTCCAGAATTGTTGTGCACAACGATTATATCTTGTGTAGGAAAAGAGTTGGGGTTATGAGGATATTTATAATCGGGTTTGAGGTTGTAGAGTTATGAAAATAAATAAACTCATTACGTGTTTTATTTATTTCATTGACTCTTATTGAAAACCCCCATGTCAAATAATTAATTCCTTGACATGCGCACATGCTGATTATAATAAATATCATTAAATAAAACAATATTATATCCTCAAAATCCCAACTGGAAAACTACATGATGTGTAATCATTAATACACGATGTGTACTTGTTTTCCATAAAACTACACGGCATTTAATCATTAATACACGGTGTGTACTTGTTTTTCATTTCCTTTCCAAAATGAAAACTACACGGTGTGTAATCATTAATACACAACATGTACTTGTTTTCCATGAAAAACTACACGGCGTGTAATCATTAATACACGGCGTGTAATCATTAATACACGGCGTATATATCTTGTTTTTCATTTCCTTCTTCCTCCATCATTAAAACGATTTAATCTTCCTTGAATAATTATTAAACCATGTATAGGAATAATCTTTATTCTACTTGATATACTTGGATACACTTAGTGTGTGACCCTCTAGGCCTCTTTCTCTTTGGCATTAGGCGGGCTTGCCTAAAGTCCAAGATTACTGTCTAGCAATGGTTCAAGGCTCCCAAAAGGAAGAAGTTGACACCGCATTGACGTGTCACCTCATACAAACACTTAATGTGTAATTTAATCCCTTTGTCTCAATATCTAATCAAGTAGGTTTCATGGCAGTGTCATAAAACTATATGCTTGATCTGTCATTCTTTGACTTCCAGAAATAAACTCGTCGTTACACCATGACCATGAAATTTTTTCGACAGTTCTATTTCAATCAAAGGGCCTGAGATATCTACTTCCATAAATATGGAAGGGAAAAATCCTTCCTCGACTTATCCATTAACAACATGTCATTTGTGACGCACCCAACGTACCCTACTTCCCGCCAACTCTCTTCGTGAAGGTTTTTGTCAGGAAATCTAAGTGCGTGAGTCATGAAATCAGTCTAAGGACCATTACACACGCTCATAGATAGCAATGTACGATGACACCAAGACAAGAGGAATTGCTACTGGTGGGTCTGTTCTCATAATCTCCCATCTTGGAGATTACCAAGTGTGAACTCCGTGAGAGAGAGTCTCGTCTTTTTACGAGTACTCGCACGTGACGGTCTGTATACTATGTGTCCTATCATAGTATTTCATCCAACCACAGAACTTTATTTAAGAATATCGTTATATCATTTCAAGGTTCTCATCATAGCAGGGATCTGCCATGACCTTATCAATGCAACAAATATTCTAGGACATTATTATATTATAGTCATGCAGAACAATGAAAAATATATAATTAGTGAACATTCATGTAATCAAAGTACAAAAAGTTGGTTCTCAGGACACCAAACCTAACAGTAAGAAGGGACACCTGAAGAAGAACTACACCTAGCCTATGAATCAAGGGGAAGATTCAGGTGCATTTTTTATCGAATGCAATCTATCTGTTTCTACAAATTGGGTATTAGATACAGCTTGTGGTGCTCACATATGTATCCAAATACAAGAACCAAGTATATTTAGGAAGATTGATTGATGGGAGGTAGATCTATGATCAGCCAATGGATCCAGACTTGCTGCTATAACTATCGGGGACTACCACCTCACGTTGCCAACTGGGATGATCTTGGTGTTAAAGGGTTGTTATTATGTGCCTTTTGTTACCAAAAAATTATTTCTGTATCCAATTAGATACAAATGGATTTGTTTTCAAGTTTGTAAATGAATGTTGCTTCATTTACAAAGATAAAACTTGTTATGGTAGGACACATTTATACAATAGACTTTATGTGTTTGATTACACAAACCAAGTAATGGAAATTGATAACAAAGATACTTCACATGACTCATACCACACCCAAATTTGGCATCACCGACTAGGTCATGTAAATGAGAAACTCTTGAAAAAGTTACATCAAGATAGATATTTATATTCTTTCGAACTAAAACCACTTGGAATATTTCATGCATGTTTACAAGGCAAAATGACCAAATCCTCATTTAGTGGGAAAGGTGAAAGGGCTAAAGAACTTCTTGAATTGGTTCATACTGATGTGTGTGGACCATTTCCAGTTGAAGCAAGGGGAGGGTACTCATACTTCATAAATTTTACTGATGATTTTAGTAGATATGGATATATATACTTAATGAGGTATAAGTCAGATCATTTTGATAAGTTCAAAGAATACAAGAATGAAGTTGAGAACAATCTTGCTAAGAAGATTAAGAAACTCTGATCAGATTGAGGTGGAGAATATCTTAATCAATAATTCATTGATTACTTACGGGAGTTTGGGATCCTATCCCAACTCACTCCTCCAAACATGCCCTAGTGGAATGGTGTGAGAAAAAGGAGAAACCACATCCTGTTCGACATGGTGAGATCAATGATGAGTCATGCGAGTCTTCCATTATTCTTTTGGGGATATGCGTTACAAACAAAAACACACATACTAAACCAAGTACCAACTAAATCGATAAATGGTATTATATACAAGTTTTGGAGTGGAAGAAAAGCCATGTTATTGAATTTACATGTGTGGGGTAGCGAAGCATTTGTTAAGGCCTCTTCAGGTAACAAACTCACACCCTGAGGTACAAAGTGTACCTTTATAGGATACCCCAAGGAAACAAGGGGATATTACATATACAACCCATTAGACAAAAATGTTATAGTGGAAAGACATCCCATATTATTTGAGAGGGAGAAAATATCCAAAAGATATAGTGGGAGTGAGATAGACTTCGATGAAGTCAAGGCTCAAGGTATACAAGAGTTGGTATAGGAACATATTCCACAAATCCCCATGGAAGAAGAATCTGTTCTAGAGACACAAGTACTATGTAGGAGTACAAGAGAGGTTAGAGAACTGGAACGGTATGGTTTTCTAGTTACCAAGGATAATGACTCCTTATTAGTTGATAATAATGACCCTCCAACCTACAAGGAAGCAGTAAGTGGCACAGACATTGCAAAGTGGCAAGAATCCATGAATTCTAAAATGAATTCCATGTACAAAACCAAGTCTGGATTTTGGTAGATCCTCCAGTTGATGTAAATCCTATTGTTTTCAAATGGGTATTCAAGAAGAAACTATAAATGGAAGGAAAAGTTAGTACCTATAAGGCATGACTGGTTGCAAATGGTTTTAAATAGCGTCAAGTAATTTAATACGATGAAACCTTATCACCAGTTTCAATGCTGAAATCCATCAGAATTCTAATTGACATTGTATCTTACCATGACTATGATATTTGGAAAATGGATGTCAAAACAACATTCCTTAATGGGAACCTTCAAGAAGATGTATACATGACACAACCTGAAGGGTTTGTTACTCCAAAGGATGCCAATAAGGTATGCAAGTTTCAGAAATCCATTTATGGATTAAAGCAAGAATCCAGGTCATGGAACATTAGTTTTGATGAATCCATAAAAGAATTTGATTTTATCAAGAATGAATGTGATCCTTGTGTCTACAAATAATTTAGTGGGAGTGTAGTCATTTTCCTAATAGTATATATTGATGACATATTACTTATTGGAAATGAGATACCAGCATTACAATCTGTTAAGGCATGATTGAATCAATGCTTCTCCATGAAAGACTTGGGCAAGGAAGTGTATATTCTTGGGATCAAGATACATCATGATAGATCCAATAGATTGTTGGGCCTAAGTCAAAGTACATACATTGATAAGATACTGAAGAGATTTAGTATGGAACAATCCAAGAGGGGATTATTGCCAGCATCACATGACATTCATATTTCCAAGAAAATGTGTCCTTAGACACATGAGAAAAGAAATATAATGGAAATGAATCCATATGCATCAGTGATTGTTTCAGTCATGTATTCCATTATATGTAATAGGCTGGATGTCGCCTACACATTGAGTGTGGTAGGTAGATATCAAGCTGACCCAGGTGATCGCCATTGGATGGCAGTTAAGACTATTTTAAAGTATATGAGGCGTACATGGATATGTTCTGGGTTTATGGAGGATATGAGGAACTAGTCATCATAGGATATACAGATGCTAGTTTCTAGACTGATCAAGATGACATGAAGTCACAAACAGGATACATCTTCACTTTGAATAGAGGTGCAATGAGCTGGAAGAGCTCAAAGAAGAGTATGGTCGCAGATTCTATAGTAGAGTCTGAGTATATCGCTGCTTCTGGGGTAGCTAAAGAATTAGTTTGGATGAGAAGCTTCATCCAGGAGCTAGATGTGATACCTAGTAGTAAAGATCCCATCACACTGTACTGTGATAATACTATAGCGGTGGCTCTCACAAAAGATCCAAGTCACATTAGTAGACGAAGAACATACATCAGAAGTATCATCTCTTGAGATATTTTTCTCTGAGAGGAGAAGTTTCAATGAGAAGTATTTCCACAGAAGACAACATGGTGGACCCCTTGACTAAATCCTTGACTCAGCAGGAACATGATCATCATGTGAGGTCTAGCGGACTGAAATTCATAGGAATTTGTCTCTAGTTCAAGTGGGAGTTTGTAATAGTTGGTGTCCTGGAACCAACTAGTTTTACTTTGATTACATGGATATTTAATGTATTATTACATACTGTTCATTTTTCGACATGAATATGATGTAATAATGTACTAGAGTATTTGTTGCATTGATAAGGTCATGGCAGTTCCCCGCTATGATGAGAACCTTGAAATGCTATAACAATATTCTTAAATATAGTTTTGTGGTTGGATGACATGCTATGATGGGACACATAGCATGAAGACCATCAGGTGCGAGTACTCGTAAGCAGATGATACTTCCTCTCATGAAGTTTACACTTGGTAATATCCAAGATAGAAGATTATGAGAACAGACCTGCTAGTAGGAATTCCTCATGTTTTTGTGTCATCAGATATTTCTATTTTCAAGCATGTGTAATGATCCTTATACTTTAAGATTATCAGTAATACGCGTCATGACTTACACACTTTGATTTACAAATGAAAACCATCACGCATATAGTTGGTGGGATGTAGGGTACGTTGGGTGTGTCACAAGTGGCAAGTTATTAATGGATAAGTCAATGAAGGATTTTCCCCTTCTATTTATTGAAGTTGATATCTCAGCCCTTTGATTGAAATAGAACTGTCACGTGAAATTCCATGGCCATGGTGTAACGATGAGTTTATTTTAGGTAGTCAAAGAACGATGTATCAAGCATAAAAGTTGATGATACAATCATGACACCTATTTGATGAGATATTATGACAAAGGGATTATATTACATAGTGAGAATTCGTATGTGGATGTTGTTTTTGTGACTTTACGTTCTTTCTCTTGGGTTCCTTGACCCATTTCTAGACAGTACTCTTGGACTTTAGGCAAGCCCGCCTAATACCAACGAGAAAGAATCCTATAGGGTCACACACTAAGTATTTTTGGTGGTCTCTATTAAATTCTATTTAAATTTAATTAATGAAATAAATATTATTCACAAGATCGTGGAATAATTTTATTCAAGTTACAATGATCACATAAATTAAATAAAACATATTTATTTATTTTATTGAACATTTAATAAATATTTATTTACTAGTTTGTAAATACAATATTTATTTAAGAGAATAAATTATTTATTTATTTATTCGGGTGTTAAATAAATGGAAGTGGAGTTCGAGCGGACCAAGGTCGGTCCAATAGTAAAATAATTATTTACAAGATGGTAAATAATTATTTAACTAGTTGGTAAAAATTAAAATAACACTACTATTATTTTATGATGCGTAATTTTATTTATAATTCCATTTTTCACAAGTTAGTGCACCATAAATAATGATGCGGTATTATTATTAAATGAATAAGTTTTCTCTAAGTTCATGAATGTATTTAATAGTTTCTATGAAATTAAATATTGTAACTGAAATTACATGTATATAAATAGGCAAGTATGCCTATTGTGCCAGACACTACACCACACGCTTGGTGAATTGAGAATTGTTGAGTCAAACAATTTCTCTCTTGAATCCTCTTCTCTCCCCTCTCAAGAACTAGAGACATTCTTTGAGGCCAAAGAACAAGTGATCAAAAATGACCGACACAAGACTCTCACTTCACCACGCTAGCACCTAAAGACTGAGTGATTTCGATCAGAGGCCATTAGAGCACGTGTGGATCACCACTAGATGGATTCTAGTTTGGATCCTTACAAGCGTAACAAGATAATCCATAAGGGTCATTCCAGATGATCAACATCATCAGTGAAGAAAAATACAAAAGATAAAGGTATTATTTTTCTTTATGAAATTAATTAAATTAATTATAAACATGATGTGCAAGATCCTCCCTAAGGTATGCCATAAGTTCTTTGACAAGAATAATCCCGAGGGGGAGGGGGTGAAAACACATTTATCTGGCTCTAAATTCAAATAAATGAGATTGAAACGGTTCTGCTACTCCCTATTTAGAACCACCTTAATGAAGGAGGGGAAAATGCTGGCTTCCCAGAAAAAAATATCCTTGAATGGGAAAATAGGAAAGACCAGAATTACACCACACCAGTTCTAGTGCAAAAAATAGAGGTCTCCTCTCCCAATGATCCATAAAGAGTGTGGGAAAAGGGCAGTGATGAGGGAAGAAATCATCGACCAAAGAGACGATGGGTGACCCCCTGCATTTTCCTGGAGCTCCGAGGAGTAACTGTGCATGGTATCCCCCCAAAGAGTATGTTGTTACAGAAAACTCCATGCAAGCTTATAATGCATATAGTATAGATTATCCTCCAAACTGCGCACGTTAATACCACCCTCACTCACCGGCTTCGCCATCCTCCTCCAGGAGACCCAATGTCTCTTCCCTTCAGATAACAGATCCCATATGAACCTGGAAAGGATCCTATCAATATTTTTGATGACACACTTGGGAACCTTGATTGAAGAAAGTCTATACACCAGAGAAGCTACAAGCATGCTATTAACCAGAGCTATCCGCCCGCCAAAGGATATAAACTTATTTTTACGGTTCAGCACTCTATCGATGATCCTAGAAAGGAGGGGGTCGAATTCATGAATGAGAAACTTACCGGAAAAAATGGGGGCCCCTATATAGTCCATAGGTAGATCCACCCTCTACATTCCTAGGTCCCTTCTAATTGTAACAACCCGCTCGGGGTTGCACCTATTATATATATGAAGAAATTACTTATGCCTTTATTGATGATCTGACCACTCCAATGGTAGTAATCCTCCAACACTTTGTTCAGGAAATGAATGGATTTACTCATATCATTCATAAATAAGAGGTATTGTCAAAGAAAATGAGGTGAGGAATAGTCAACGCATTTATCCGATGATGATATAGTAGGATGGATCCTTTCCATATGCTTCTATGGATCAGACAACTCAGGACATCCAGAATAAGGATAAACAGGCTCAGCGAGATGGGTTCCCCTTTCCTAAGACCCTGAGTAGACTTGAAAAAACTATAGGATTTTCCCATAAAGGTCATTGACAACCATAAAGATATGAAACAAATAAAAAATATATCAATGTTCCACGAGTTGAGACCCATACCTGCCAATAATTCATTGATAAAACTCCATTCAACCCAATCATAGGCCTTGTTCATATCAAGTTTTATTAACATGTTAGACCCGCGTCCTTGACGTTGATGTCACTGAACATCTCTTGAGACAGGGCAATGGCCTCCTGTATTGAATGACCTTTGATAAACCCATGCTATTCCAGCCACACCCACTGAGGGATGTGGGTAGCCAACCTAGAGTTAAGATTGCTAGAAAAGACTTTTTAAGGGGCATTACGCATGTTTATAGGACAATAATGAGATATAAAGGTGGGGTTATTGTTCTTAGGAAGAAGCACAATGGTGGTGGAGCTAGCAACACAGGGTAAGTTACCCCCGAAAGAAGTCTTGGATGGAAGCAACTAGATCCTCCTTCACAATGTCCCAAGAAGACCTATAAAATGATCCAAGGAACCTATCTGGACCCACATCGCTATCTAGATTCAGATGCATGAGAGAATCTTTAATCTCCTTCTCATCTAGATCAGCCCCCCTAAATTATTTGTCCCGATCAGTAGATAAGTTAGGAATCACATAAAAAATATCCGAGTTCTCCGCGGGATACCCATTGGGAAAGCATTCGTTAAGACCAACCAGAAGATCCATAAAAAAAGCATTGTCCATGATGCCCACCACATCCCTGTCCTCCATGAAAGATCAGTCCTCTAACATGATATTTGGTTTGATAATAATTTTCCTCTCCTTAATGCATGCATTAAAGAAAGAAAAGTTCCTATCTCCCTGTTTTAACCATTTGATCCTGGACCCCTCCCCGGCTAGTTGCTCCTACTTCAGGACCATATCAGCCAGAAGATCTTTCCTCTCCATGAGTTCCTCATAGACCTGGTCATCCCACACATCCTCTAACTGATGCTCGAGATGTTCACCATCCCACATGGTAGCCTTTAAATCCTCGTCATGATGGGGAACATCTTTTTTCCATGAATGGAGATTGAGTTTAATCCATCACAGCTTGTTGTGTAATGAGACCCACTTGTTTCCTTAAGATGGGCCCTCCCAGATGGATCTAACAAGGTCATGGTATCCTAGGATGGTGGCCCAAAAATGGATAAATATGAACCACTCTTGATTCGTCTCAGAGGAATATAGAGAAACAAGGAGAGGGGAGTGGTTAGAAATACCCCGAACCAAATGAGTAACCTTAGAACTGGAGAAAACAGAGATAGTTTGCATATTTTCAAGGCAGTGATCTAGATAGCCCCACGAGCAACAATGCCCCTATTGATTATTGCACCACGTGAACCTGTCACCCACGAAGCCAAGATCATAGAGCCTCATTTACACCATGATACAAACATAGTCAAGGATGGATTTACTGGGGAACATACCCCTACCCTTCCTTTCCACCAGACCCGCCACAACATTAAAGTCACCCCAACGATCTTGTAAGATAGAAATAATGAATGTAGATGCTCAATATAAAAGGGTGGGGGGGGGTGAATTGTATACTTTAAAAATTCCTTTGTAACCTTTAATGTTGGTTATAAAACTTTCATTTTTAACCTTGAGGAAAACTATGTTTAACCAAGTTAAACAAGGTAAATTCACAAGACCTCTTAGTTCTACAAACTTGCTAGATTCTGGATATATGGTTCTGGAAATGAAACTTAAGAAAAGTTTACAAGGAAAAAGATTCTACCTTAAAGTGTATAGAATATTAATAATTAGAGTATACACGTACAAGAAAGTATAAGATAGTTATACTTTCCTTATTAGTCAAAATGCAGCAGAAAATAAACTTGAAATAATACAAGTAGAAAGTATGAAATCTTTTAACCCAAAGAGTAGGGTATCCAACAACCTTGGATAAAGGTCTCTTGATTTATACTTTTAAGAAATTTTGTCATACCCACACTAGGGTAATCCCTCGATAAAAATATCAGAGTCTGTCTTGCTATCCCCGCAAGCCCTCAAACTTCAAGGTAGTCGACACCTCTGTCTTCCTTATCAAGGAAGTCCTCGAACTTTAAAGTAGTTAGCACCTCTATCTTCCTATCCTCGGAAGTCCTTGAACTTTAAGGTAGTCAGCACCTCTGTCTTTCTATCCCGAGAAGTCCTCGATTGTACACAACAAAAATTGGAATCACATGAAGTAAGCTGAACAAGATGTTCAGTATGCACAAAGCATGAGAGTATCTCTCTCTATAAATCACTTTTGCAGTATGTAGTCTCTAGATTGATCACAGTGTTGATCACGTTCAAATTAGATTCTATTTATAGTCACTTCTCCAATAGTCGGCTCCCTCCTCCAATGGTCATATTTTTACTTGAATCTTAGAGGGACCTATACATGTATCACTCAAACAATGGTTAGTTAGAAACAGAATGCATGACATCATTTCATAACTATAAAAAGGGTAAGTAAAATATGGTTGCTCAACCAAATCTATTTTTTGGAGTCTAAGGAAAAATAAAGTTTGGAGTCTAAGGAAATAATCATTCGGAGTCTAAAATACATGGATATTCAGATTTTGTTTTTCAAGGAATTCAGAATTAGAATTATAAAGATTTCAGAGTCTAAATACTAAGGAATTAGAAGTCTGAATTCTAAGGAATTAGAAACCTGAATTTTGAGGAATTCATAACCTGAATTCTGAGGAATTCAGAGACTGAATTCTAAGGAATTTGGAACCTAAATTCTAAGAGAATTCGAAACCTGAATTATGAGAGAATTCTGAACCTGAATTATGAGAGAATTTGGAACATGAATTATGAATAATTTGGAGTCTGAATTCTGATAGAATTTAGAATATGAATTTTAGAGAATTCAGAGTCTGAATTTTAGAGAATTCAGAATCTGAATTTCAGAGAATTCAGAATCTGAATTTCAGAGAATTCAGAATCTGAATTTTAAAGAATTCAGAACCTGAATTCAGAACCTAAAAATATAATACTATATATCTAAGTATTTATAGGATTACGAGGTTTTATAAATGAAACTGAATTTTAAACTTAGAAATAAAATGAGTTAGATTTAGAGAAACTAAATCATGAACAATGAAAACAAAGGTAGAGAGAAAATTTCCTTGGGAAAGAAAATTTTCCTTAATAAGATAAATCTTATGGGAAATGAATTTTTCCTTAAGATAGAGTGTTTGTGATTTTCAAAACATAAAGGAATGAAAACATCATAAGTAAACCTTATTGACTCAACAATATCCCTCTTTTTGGAAAGCACAAACATCCATACTAAAAATAATATAAGGACTTTGAATTATTATGGAATTGAAAATAAAAACTTATCTCCCTTTACTTATGGATCAAAGTGAATACGATTAACTTTACCTTAGGCTTTGGAAACACTAAGGATCACATTATTGATTTCCTGAATGAGATTTTTCATTATCTTGCATTCAAAAATCATGTCTAAGGGAAGATGATTCTGAATCCGAGTGTTTGTTTGGAAAGGATTCTTTTTCTATGTCTTCAGCTTTAATCTTTGATGAAGCACCAATATATTTATTCTTCACCACATATTTAATAGTTGTATCTAATGCCACCTTATTTTCCTTATCAAATCTTAGAATTATGTCTTGTTCTTTGGGAGATTCATGTTTACTATATGATAGTTGAACAATCTTATCTTCCTCAAGATCCTCTTTCTCTACATCAGCTACTTGGTTTTCTGGATGAATGGAGTCATGATTACTACTTTCTTCTTCAAAAGGTTTGTTTACTTCTTCCTAATAATTATCTTCCTTCCCTAGTGTAGCAAGTTTTGAGGATTCGGCTTGGGAATTTAGGATCAACAATTTTACAGATGGACTTTCCTTATCATAGTAATCCTCTAATTGCTTTATGATATCATCAATGTCATTACCTTCTTCTTATTCCTCTTATTCTTCTTCTATTTCATCTTCCACTTCTTCTTATTCAACTATTTCTTCTTCATGTTGTGATTCCGAAATCACCACTTTCTTTCTTAGAGTCTATAGTAATTATTCTTGTAGAAAGGATTCTGGTACTATAATTTTCTCAAAGGCTTTTTTATCAGCCTTAAGAAGAGATTGGATGATTTCAACTTCTGACAATTTCTTCCTCTACTTCTTTTCTTTCTCATCCTTTTCAATATTCTCAGCATCATTTTCCTTTAATTCTTTTGCCTCAGCAGGGTCCAAACTGAATTTAGGCTCCCCTTCCTTCATATTATTCTTATATTCTCTCCACTTAGCCACTACTTCATCAGGATAATATTTTTGCTTCTTCGGCTTCGGTGGTGCTGACTGAGTTTCCTTAGCCACATGAGTTTTTATTTTCTTTTTCAGTTCCTTATCCTTTCTCTTCCTCTTACCTTTTTAGAGGTTTCAAAAACTTCCAGCTTCTTTGAAAAAGCTTCTACTTATTCTTCAGACATATCATAAAATTCTCTGGATTCACCCGGATTCACTATAAAAAACCAATTTTCATTCTCATTAGAGTGTCATCACTCAAAAACATCAACTTGTAATTTCTCAGCTTGGAACTGCATAGAATTTTGAAAGATTCTAAACAAAGAACTATTATCTTTGAGAGAATATCCAGATACATAATGATTTGAGATTTCAGATTCCCATTCTTGATATTCTCAATCGTTACAAAGATATACTTAACCAAGTTTATCTTCCTAAGGTTCACCAAGAAATCCAATATAGAGATATAAATCTTCTTTAGATTATCCTTAACCCCTTTCCTTGGAATTATAAAACCTTGAACGCACAATTAAAGAATCTGTATGTTCGTAGAAAGATGACCAATCTTCGGAGTCTTCACTCCTTTCCTTACAAGACACTCAATAAACTTTTCCTTATCAAAAGATCCTGATTTTTCAGGTAATTTATGAGTACAAAACTATGCTTCTCCTTCATAAGGAATTCCAATAAGAATTTCTGCCTTTCTATATGAAAGAGAGTTGGTCTTTCCATAACACTTAAAAGAAAACTTGTCTCTTCCTTCTTCCTTGAAGAAACATGTTGTCTCATAGAACTCAATCAATAAGTCCAGATATACCGGATCTTGTGATTTTGGTTTCAATACACATACACTATCCCAACCATTCATCTTTACATTCTTAGATATGATAGAGTCATACTTATCATAAAACTTCGGATCGACCAAACTTTCTCTATATATCTGCCACTCAGAGATTTCCCTAACATTCGACATTTCTTTTTGAGGAGAGGCTTCAACAGACATTCAAAACTGAGGAAACTTTTGAAGATTCGGAATGACCTTAAGTACATAGACATATATTCAGCATGTGAAAGCTTGAAAAATCAATGTGGTACAACCATTAAGGGGGATTTATATAGGAAATAGAGGTGACAGTTTAAGTTCCATGGTTGATACAATGGTTGAAAAAAAACTTCTGAATCTGATGGTTGATATGATAACCAAATAAGGATTTTGATAGATTCCGATCTTTTGAGGTTTTTAAGATAAACATTTGGATTTAAGAATAAGTGAATCCGAAAATTTTTCTTAAACAAGATAAAAATATCAAAAAATGAAAAGATGATTATGAAAACTTAGGAAAGAAAACATACCTTTCGGATTGCTTAGAAAAATTATTCTTAATGTGGAAAATTCTTCTTGAAGAACTTTTAGATTCTGTAAAACAAATTTAAAGGAAAAATCTGATTAAAAAATTTTTTGATTATGGAAAAAAATTTGACTATGAAAAATTTTGACTATGAAAAATTTGATTACGGAAAAATTTTGATTAATAAGAAAATGTAATCTCCCTATGAAAAGGAGTTTTTTATTATAGAGATATAGGTTTCAAAAAGAAGTTAATATGGAGGAATACCTTATGGTTATAATTCCTAACTTTTGTTTAATATATTCAAATCTATCGAAGGGTAAAGATTTTGTGAAAATATCTACAAGTTGATCTTGAGTTCTGATAAATTGAAGAATGATATATACTTTTTGTGTGTGATCCCTAAGAAAGTTATGCCTAATATCTTTGTGTTTTTCATGAGAGTGATGTGCATTGTTTTTACTTATGGAAGTGAAACTAGTATTCTCACACAATATTTTTGTTTTGGTAAAACACATACCATAGTCTGTGAGTGTGTGTTGCATCCACAAAACTTGAGCACAACAACTTCCAGCTGCTACATATTCAGCTTTAGTAGTGGAAATTGCTACCAAATGTTGCTTTTTTCATGACCAAGAAACTAATGAATCTCCTAAGAAATGAAAAGTTCTGGATGTACTTTTCCTATCCATTCCACATCCACCAAATCCACCATCTGTAAATTTTTTAAAAAAAAAATCATTTCCAGAAGTATAAAAGAGTCCTAGATCCATGGTTCCCTTTAAGTAGTGAAAAATCATTTTCACTGCCTTTAAATGAGATTACTTAGGATTATATTGATATATTTCACATAATCATACTGAAAAAATTAAGTCTGGATGACTAGATATCAAGTAAAGTAGACTTCCCATCATACCTCTAAAAGATGTTTGATCTACTGGTTTCCCAACTTCATCAAGATCAAGTGAATTTGAGGTACCAATGGGAGTACTTATACTTTTAGTGTTGTCATATCCATACTTTTTAAGAATATATTTAATATACTTATGTTGTGATATATAAATT
Source organism: Viscum album (assembly GCA_963277665.1). Lineage (NCBI taxonomy): Eukaryota > Viridiplantae > Streptophyta > Magnoliopsida > Santalales > Viscaceae > Viscum > Viscum album. Next base: position 1,400,519,371 of record OY728148.1, on the reverse strand, counting down.
CCTTCTGGTTTTTGAGAAATTTGAAAACTAAGGAAAAATGTTAACTCACCCATCATACTAATTTCAAACTCAGATTTCATTAGATCCGCAAAGGAATTAGTTAAAGATTGCTGAGTTTAACCAAATATAATGTCATCAACATAAATTTGAATAATAAAAACATTTTTCTTATTTTTATTTATAAAAAGGATTGGATCATCATTTCCCTTTACATAATTTTTTTGAAGAAAAACCTTATAAGTCTATCATACCAAGATCCAGGGGCTTGTTTAAGTCCATATAAAGCTTTGGTAAGTTTGAAACCAAGTTTAGGATGTTTTGTATCTTCAAAAGTAAGAGGTTATTCAACAAAAAATTCCTCTTGAACATAACCATTAAGGAAAGAACATTTAACATCAATTTGAAAAAGTTTGAAATTAAAGAATACTGCAAAGGCAAGTAAAATACGAATAGATTCAAGTCTAGATACTAGAGCATAGGCTTCTTCATAGTCTATTCCTTCTTGTTGATTATAGATTTTAGTAACCAATCTAGCTGTATTTCTTACTATGATTCCATTTTCATCACACTTATTTCTAAAGACCCGTTTTACTCTAATAACAAAAGTTTCCTTAGTTCTTTCAACCAAGGTCTATACTTTATTCCTTTAAAATTAATTTAGCTCATCTTGCATAGATTTTATCTAATCGTCATCACCTAAAGCTTCCTTAGTACTTTTAGGTTCTAATTGAGAATGGAATGCTAGATGTTCTACTTAATTTATTAAGGAACTTCTAGTCCCTATAGGTTGATTTACATCACCAATGATGCTATCACTGGGATGATTCTTAAGAAAAAACTGATTTGGGTTTTGTAAAACCTATTCATCAACATATGGTAGGAAATATTCTGAGGTAAATGTCTCAGAAAAATTTTCTTGAACATTTTCATTATCATAAGGATCTTCTATCAGGGGTTGATAAACAGTTTTTGAAAACACATCAGAATATGTAGGTTGGGGTTGTTTAAAAACAAAAGGATCAGTTTCATCAAATGTAACATGTACTATTTCTTCAACAGTACAAGCATTTTTATTGAAAAATCTATAAGCCTTAGAAGTTGTGGATTAGCCTAAGAAAATTCCTTCATCAGATTTTGGTGCAAATTTTTGCAGATTATCATTAGTATTCAGAATGAATACTTTGCAACCAAATACCTTGAAGTAGGAAAGTCTAGGTTTTCTACCATTCCATAACTCATAAGGGGGTTTATTAATAAAATGTCTAATCAAAACATGATTTATAGTATAACAAGCAGTACTTATAGCTTCAACCCAAAAATGTTTGGCTACCAAATATTCACTCAACATGGTTCTAGTTATTTCTTAAAGAATTATGTTTCTTCTTTCAACAACACCATTTTGTTGAGGATTTCTTTGTGTTGAGTAGTTATGAGTAATACCTTTTCTACTATAAAAAGTTTCAAAATCAGAATTTTGAAATTCTCCTCAGTGATCACTATAAATAGTTATCAATGGATGGTTTTTCTCATTTTTAAATTGGGCTCTAAAAATTTTGAAATAAGAAAAAGCTTCAGATTTCTTTGCTAGAAAATAGACCCATGTAAATCTAGTGTAATCATCAACTAAGACAAATACATAATATTTTCCTCCAATGCTTCCAGTTTGTGTTGGACCAAAAAGATCCATATGCACCAACTGTAATGCATCAGTGGTTGAGACTTCATCGACTGATTTAAAAATTTATTTATGTTGCTTTCCATATTGACAAGGATCACAAACTTTTGAATAATCAAATCTATGCTCCAGTAGATCCCTAACTAGTCTTTTCTTAGAGATTTTTCATAGGTTCCTAAGGTTATAGTGTCCTAACCTTCTACACCACAACCAAGAATGATCTTCCATTGAACTAAGACAAGGTAGATCTTGGATCCTAAGGTCTTTTAAGTTTAGTGTGTATACATTCTCTTGCCTATGGCCAGAAAGAATAAACTCTTCCTTGGAATTGTGTACTAAACACTTATCATTCCTAAAATTTACAAGGTAAGCTTAATCAAATAACTGACTTATGCTAATAAGGTTGTGCTTAAGACCCTTAACAAATAAAACATTTGAAATCAAAGTTTTTCCAAGAAGAACAATGTTACTTATACTAATAATTTCTCCCAAAGAATTATCTCTGAAAGTTACTTTTCCTCCTTTCATCTTGATAATCTTTTCAAAGAAGTTTTTGTTACCAGTCATGTGTCGAGAACATCCAATATCCATGTACCATGTATTTCTGTTGGTACTTTATTTAATTTCCTGAAAATAAGAGCGTTAGACTTTGGAAACCCAAAAATTCTTGGATCCAGAAACTTCAGAAAGAAATTTTTTTGTTATCCACATTTTCTTGGAAAAATATATAACAACCCAGCTTTTTATTATATACTTAAACCTGATTTATTACATAAAATCTTCACTTGATACAACATAGAAGAATGATAGGTCTGGTGTATTTGGGGATTCAGAACATTACATAATAACTTAGAACATAAAACACACAACACCTTTATTGAAAAATTCCTTTACATGACAATTACATTCCCTAGTACTTAGCATTCCATGGGATAACCTGAGGACATGCATAAGAAAAGGGTGATCTATAAAGCCCAGTAAGGGAATAAACATGGAATAACATGAGTAATACAATACATGTTAGACAAAAGGCATATCAATTGAGAATAAGAGAAACATGAACATAAAGTCATGATAAAGCATGATAATCATAACATGGAAATGTGGCAACAACACTTAACATGGAATTAGCATGAGCTAAGGATCATTGCACATGGATAATGAGTAAAACCTCATTGCATATGAAGCATGATTAAAAAATCATTTCACTTGAATTAGAATGAGTCAACACCCATTTCACATGACGTATCATGATACTATACTTTACCCAATGCATTGGATCACTATCAGGGAACACCCTTCTTAAACATTTTATTTCATGCATAAGTGTGCCACATGGATCATATAACATGGAATCAATCAACATCATAAGTTATTCCACGATTAAGTAATGTGGAATAAATACATGAAATTACCATTCAATATGTATATGTTCATAAAGGTGAATACCCTCGATAGAGACATGGGTATGGTATTCACTATACAATGATCTTGGCTTGGAAAAAAGCGGTGCAATTTCGGCAGCATAATGACGTGACATAAGGATTCATGAAAATGGTTGATGAGAGAGAAAATGGTGTCTTATCATATGTACATGAAATGTACAGAAAGGGGTTCATATAAATACATGTCCCAACAAACTTAATGGAATTTAGATGCATAATAAAAAATAATTACTTGGATGTAAAAAAGTAGAGAGAAACCCCTCACAGAATTTCAGCATGGTAACGGGTGTACATGAGAGAAATTAATGAGAGAGAAAGGGGTATCCAATTATCCAAACATAAATAGGGTAGTATGGGTAAGGTGTGAAATTATACCCCAACATTTGTAATTGAAAATAAAAGGGCATAATAACTTAAAGAAAATTGGACAAAATGAGAAAGGAAGAAATCCCTTACTTGGAAGTGTGATCCCAAAGGCTTGGGAGAGGCTTGAGAGAGGCTTATTGGTAGATTAGGGAACCTTGGTAGGATTCTAGAGAGAGGAGGTCAGGGGTTGTTCTAACTCTAAAGGATTTAAGTGAAGAGGAAGTGGGAGCTTGGGTGAGTTTATATAGGAAAGGAGATGGAATTCTTTATTATTTAGGTTCGGGACACCTCACATTAAACTAATCAAAACCACAAACCAGACCATGGTTTTTACCCATGGTTTTTTTCAAAGGGGAGTGGAAAACAATATTTTATATGTAAAATGGCCGAACTTCTTAAAATAATAGGGTTGATTATGTGGAGGTGATTCACACTCTCAAGGAAAACAATTTAAAAAGACAAAATGTTTTATAAGCCTTGAAGGGTCCACTAAAGCTTTGTAAAATAAATCAAACCAACCCAAAATCACATTATTTTAATGCTAAAACATATATTCGACGAACATAATGTTTATATTATTTTATTATATCACTATTGGGTCATTATGATGTCATAAAACAGATTATATATTTAAACGGTATTTAATTTTTACCCAAAAAATCGACTACCTTAGAAAATTATGAAAAATTCACCATTGGATAATTTCAATGCCCTAATTAAAAAAATAATATTCATTTTATCTAAATAATTTTATAAATATGTGAATTTTTACTTTTAAAATAAAAATTGACATTTACCAAAAATTCATGGGTTCTGATAATTTTTTTTCAAACCTTAATAAAAATTACAATTGTATTCATAAAATTATATGATCATTTATATTTAATAAAAATTAATTTAATAATAATATTTTATTATTTAATTCAAAAATCCATTAATTCATCAAAATATATTTCTTAGTTGAATATTAACTAAAAATACTATTTGTGCTTTAAAAACTATTTACAAAGTAACAATAATAAAATGAATGCTCATTATTTATAAAAAAATAATGTACATAGTCATAGTGCTAGGGTCTTGTTACATAACCCCTTATAACACCCGCATAAGACTGAAGGGTAAGGTGTGCGATGATGCAGACTCTTGGGGTGGCTCAGATAATATCTCTCGGGCGGTAATCTCTATTAACTTCCACTTCTCTCGTAGTCGGTTCGGCTCAAGCTTAAAATGTTCAAGATAAACTTGGGCTTGGTCAAGAGTGAATCCCAATTATGCCACCTCCTTTCCAAGATTTGAAAAATGGGATTCGTACAGGGAAAGTCTACTAGATGAGGCGATCTCTTACTTTTTCTGAGTAAATTGGATTTCTTAAAGCCCTATATTTATACTAATCATGTGATAACTGTTCAATGGCTATATTAGCAATAGTCACAATTCATAACGGTATTTTAAAATCTAGAAACATAAAACAAATGAATTTCATATTTTATATAACCATAATAATGCATTTAATTTGATCAATAGGAATTTTCATTAATGAAAGTTTGGGTCGTTACAATATTCCACCCTTAAGAAATTTCACCCTGAAAATTTCCTTTTCCCACACTAAAATAGATGTGGGTAACTTTTTTTCATCACTTCCTCCGATTCCCATGTCACTTATTCAAACTTGTGGTTTCACCATAACACCTTGACAAGGGGCATTGTCTTATTTCATAGAACTTTTTCTCTACGATCTAAGATCTTCAATGGTTGCTCCTCGTAAGAAAGATCATCCTCTAGTTGTACTACCTCTAAAGAGAGTACATGTGAAGGTTTTGGTATGTACTTACTTAAGAGAGATACATGAAAGACATCATGTACGTTGGCCATGGTAGGTGTAAGTGCTAGTCGATAGACTACAACCCCAACACGATTAAGAATCTCAAAGGGGGTGATGTACCTAGGACTTTAACTTCCCTTTATTTCCAAACCTCATGAAATTCTTCCATGGAGATATGCGTAGAAATACCATGTCTCCAAATTTAAACTCAAGGTCTCGTCAACGGTTATCAGCATAACTCTTCTGTCAACTTTGGGATGCCTTGATATACTGCTGAATGGTTTTAACCTTCTCCACCATTTCTTTAACCATTTCGGGTCCTAGTAGCTTACGCTCATTGTATTCATCCTAACATGCTAGTGTTCTACACCTCTTCCCATATAGGGCTTCATATGGTGCTGTTCAGATGCTTGAGTGGAAACTGTTATTGTAGGTTAATTCAACCAGTGGAAGATGTTAGTCCCACCCTCCTTTGAAGTCTATAGAACATGATCTTAATATATCCTCCAATGTCTGAATAGTTCGCTCAGATTGGCCATCAGTTTGAGGATGATAGGCCGTACTGAAGTTCAGTTCAGAATCCAGATCATGTTGAAGACTCTTCCAAAACATAGAGGTGAATCTTGGATCTCAATCGGATACAATAGATAGTGGTACTCCATGCATCTTTACCACTTACCCAATATATATCCGTTCCAGTTGATCCAATGAGAAATCCTCCCAAATTTCAATAAAGTGTAAAGACTTTGTAAGACAATCCCCAATAGCCCAGATTGCATTATTGCCTTTGGATGTCTTCAGAAGTCTGGTGACAAAGTCCATGGTGATTCTATCCCATTTCCATGCTGGTATGGGCAATGGTTGCATCATCCCCTTATACTTCTGAGTCTCTGCCTTCACTTTCTAACACACCAGGCACTTTGATGTATACTCAGCGATCTCATTCTTCATTTTATCCCACCAATAATGCTCTCAGAGATCTCGATACATCTTTGTGTTTTCTGGGTAAATAGAGAAATGTGAACTATGTGCATTATCCAAAAGTTCCTTCTTCATCTCTGGACTTGATAGAACACATAGTCTTTTCCCAAATCTCACAATTACTTCTTAATTAACATTTAAGTCTGAGGATTTCCCTTTTTTGATAGCTTCCACTTTTTTCTGAATTCCCACATCATCCTTTTGATCATCCTTTAACCTTTCCAAAAGAGATGGTTGAGCGATCATTTATAAAAGGATTGACGATGTTCCATTCTTTATGATTCCCATGTCCATCTTCATAAAGTTTAAGAATATTGGATCCATCTCAATTCTCATCAATGATAGAATTGTTGGGTCCTTTCTACTTAGATCATCTTCCACCTTGTTTACTTTCCTAAGGTGGTAATGTATTGAGAAGTTATAGTCTTTGATCAAATCTAACCATCTTCGTTGGTGCATGTTCAAATCTTTTTGTGTGAATATATACTTGAGGCTTTTTTGGTCCGTATATATTTCACACTTCTCCCCAAAGAGATAATACCGCCAAATTTTTAAAGTGAAGATCACCGTAGAAAACTCCAAATCATGTGTTGGATAATTCTGCTCATGAACTTTCAATTGCCTTGAAGCATAGGTAATGAATTTTTCATTTTGCATCAACAAATAACCTAGGCCCTTCTTTGAAGCATCACTGAATACCTCAAAAAGTTCTCCACTTGTGGGTAAATTGAGCACGAGTGCAATGATAAGCCTCCTTTTTAACTCCTTGAAGCTTTCTTCGCATTCATCACTCCAAGAAAACTTTACTCCCTTACAAGTTATCTTTGTAAGACGGTTGAAAAAATATGATAAATTTCTCACAAATTGTCAATAATATCTAGCTAACCCCAAGAAGCTACGGATATCCATTACTGATATTGGCCTCGGCCATCCCTCAATTGCATCTGTTTTGGAGGGATCCACATATATCCCATTTCTTGTGATGATATGGCCCAAGAATGAGACCTCCTTTAACTAGAACTCAAACTTTCTGTACTTTTCATAGAGATTATCCTTCCATAAGGTCTCTAGTACAGTTCTTAGATGCTCCTCATGATCCTCCATGAGTTTTGAGTATATCAGAATATCATCTATAAAGACTACCAAATTTTTTTCGAGGTAATCCCTAAAGTCTCTATTCATCAAGTCAATGAATAATTCAAGAGCATTAGTGAGTTTGAAAGGCATTACTATGAATTCCTAGTGCCCTTATCTTGTACAAAAAGTAGTCTTGGGGATATATTGCTTCTTCACCCTTACTTGATAATATCCCAACCGCATATCCACCTTGGAGAATTATTGGGCTCCACACAGTTGATCGAACAAGTCATCGATTTGTGGGAGAGGATACTTGTTCTTTATCATGATTTTGTTAAGCTCACGATAATCGATGCAAAGGTGCGTTGAACCATCTTTATTCTTGACAAAGAGGACTGGTGCACCCCATGGTGAAGCACTTGGGTGTATAAACCCTTTATCCAGACTCTCCTATAGTTGTTTCTTCAGCTCCTCAAGCTCCACAACAGCCATTCTATATGGAGTCTTGGATATTGGAAACACCCCAAGTATAAGATCAATTGAGAATTCAATATCTCTTCTAGTAGGAAGACCAAACAATTCCTTAGGAAACACTTCAGTGAATTCCCTCACAATAGGAATGTCTTCAAGGATGGTTGCCTCCTTAGACTCAATCATCTAAGCCAGATATGAATGCTCATAGGGAAGTAATATCCACACTTGAGATGATGGAGCTAAAGGATATTCATATTCCTCCTTGCACTTGTATAGAATCAAGGGTTGATTCTCCACATGGAGAGTGATTTCCATCTCACAACAATTTATGTTGGCTCTATATAAGGAAATCCAATCCATGCCAAGAATTGCATCAAATTCCACCAGAGGGAGTATGACGAGGTTCACCGGGGAATTCAATCCACAGATTATGACAGGGGAGGAGTTATATTCATGGGATGCAATGATTGCTCCATTTTCTATACTCACTGACATCTTTACTTCCATGATTTTTGGTGGTGCTAGGATTATTATACTAAACTTTTGGGATATAAAAGAATGTATAGAACCTGAATCAAAAAGTACATTCACTATTCTTGAATGAATAACTAGAGTACCTATCACCACTTCGTTTTCGGGGTTCACTTCGGTAGTAGTGATGGAAAAATCTCTCCCTTGCTGCCTTGGTGGTTATTGGTTTCCTCTGAAAACCCTTGTCTTAGGGCACTAATTTTCAAGATTCCCTGGTTCTTTGAAGTTGTAGCAATGAACAACGCATTGAGGTTCAAACAGAGTGTTCCTCTATTCTGTTTCATCCACGGGTTTTTCTTTTCGGTAGTTAACAGCTAGGTTCCCTTCTCTTCCACACCTAAAGCATTTTCTCATCCCCTTCAGGAAATTTCTGGGGTGCTTCTTTTCGCATATTTGGCAAGTGGGGTGCTAGATCTTCTTAGCACCGTTGGATTTATCCATCGGACCACCAAGATTGAATTCCACCTTATGCTTCTTATCCCCATGATACCCCTGAGATTATCTGATCACCATTTTGACCTTGAGGGAACACCATACAATTTCCTCATAGCTATCGAAGTCACAGATCACCAGCGCTTTCCATAGGCTAGGTTTCAGCCCACCAAAGAAGCGGTAAACCTTGCATTCGGGGGTAACGACAAAGCCGGATGCGTATCGTGCAAGCCTTGTGAAGTTTGACTCATACACTCTGACAGATTCGTCATCTTTTTTTCTTGAGGTAAAGGAAGTCCCTTTCTATCTTAAGTTGGAGGGTGCACATAAAATATTTATCGAAAAACATCTTTCGAAAATCCTTCTATTCTAATGCCTCGATCTCCTCCCCAGGCTTCTTATTTTTGATCAACGTCCACCATTGATCAGCTTTACCCTTTATAAGATAAGAAGCTAGGAGAACCTTATCTTTTTCAAAACATTGAAGGATGGAGAAGATATTTTCAATGGAGTTGATCCATTGTTCAGAGATTGAGGGATTAGATGATCTATTAAAAGTAGGAGGCCTTTGTCTCATGAAGCTCTCGATATTGACTTCTTCTTTCTTAGGGGGGGTTGAACATTCCTCTTGACCCATGTTTCTATTCAAATCTTGAGTTAACTGAGAGAGAAGCGTGACAAAGTTCACAATTCTTGCTCCCATCGGATTGGGCATCTCATTAGCATAGTCGTCACATTGATCTTCACATCGGTTATTAGCCTGAGTCCTCCTATTATCGGCCATTGGCTGGAATAAAATTAAAGTTATGGGTAAAACATAAAGGGTAATCCAAGGACAAAATTGATATGTTATAAATAAATTTTATTTCCTTAAATTATGAATCCATAGGCTTTAATCTATGCTATTCATGATCTACTTTATAACATATATTCTTAGGGGCATTTTTTTTCATTACCTTAATAAGGGTTCATAATAAGCTTGTGAATTTACCAAAGCATATCCCCTGGGAGTGTCATAACCAAGAGTATAGCAAGGCCCATTTTCATGCACCAGTTATTGTTTGAGTCTAGCTCAAAGTGGTGTTTTCGGGTTTTACCCCTAGGATACATCTATGCCAGAGCCGCCTCTACTTGCTCGTATCCAAACAGGGATGTATTTTCTTGATAAACCACTTACTCAAAACCCAACAATACTTAGGGATATTTTTATTATACTTATTCTTGTATCTAAGTCTTCAATAGGGTTTTCTAATCCTAATCCCAAAAATAACTAAACCTATCCTCTGATACCAACTATAACAACCCTGCTTTTTATTACACACTTAAACCTAATTTATTACATAAAATCTTCACTTGATACAACATAGAATATTGAGATGTAGAGTGTATTTGGGGATTAGGAACATTACATAATATATTAGAACATAAAACACACAACATCTTTATTGAAAAATTCTTTTACATGACCACTACATTCCCTCATACTTAGCATTGCATAGGATAACCTGAGGACATGCATAAGAAAAGGGTGAGATATAAAGCCTAGTAAGGGAATAGACATGGAATAACATGAGTAATAAAATACATGTTAGAAGATAGGCATATCAATGGATCACAAGAGAAACATGAACATAAATTCATGATAAAGCAAGATAATCATAACATGGAAATGTGGCAACAACACTTAACATGGAATTAGCATGAGTCAATGATCATTGCACATGGAGCATGAGTAAACCCTCATTACACATGAAGCATGAGTAAAAACTCATTGCAATTGAATTATCATGATTCAACACCCATTTCCCATGAAATATCATGATACTATACTTTACCCAATACATTGGAGCGCTATCAGGGCACACCCTTCTTAAACATTTCATTTCATGCATAAGTGTGCCACATGGATCATATAACATGGAATCAATCAACATCATAAGTTATTTCATGGTTAAGTAATGTTGAATAAATACATGAAAGTACCATTAAATATGTATATGTGCGTAAAGGTGAATAACCTTGATAGAGACATGGGTATGGTATTCACTACACAATGATCTTGGATTGAAAAAATGCGGTGCAATTTCGGCAACATAACGACGTGACATAAGGATTCATGAAAATGGTTGATGAGAGAGAAAATGGTGTTTTATCATATGTACATGAAATGGACAGTAAGGGGGTCATAAAGATACATGTCCCAACAAATATAATGGAATTTAGATGCATAATATAAAATAATTACTTGGATGTAAAAGAGGAGAGAGAATTCCCTCACAGAATTTCAGCATGGTAACAGGTGTACATGGGAGGCATTAATGAGAGAGAAAGGGGTATCCAATTATCCAAACATAAATAGGGTAGTATGGGGAAGGTTATAAATCATACCACAACATTTTTAATTGAAAAAAGGTCATAAAAACTTAAAGAAAATTGGACAAAATGAGAAAAAAAGAAATCCCTTGGAAGTGTGATCCCAAAGGCTTGGGAGAGGATTTAGAGAGGCTTATTGGGAGATTAGGGCACCTTGGAAGGATTATAGAGAGAGGAGGGTAGGGGTTGGTCGAACTCCAAAGGCTTTGAGTGAAGATGAAGTGGGATCTTGGGTGGGTTTATATAGGAAATGAGAGGGAATTCTTTATTATTTAGGTTTGGGACACCTCACATTAAACTAATCAAAAACACAAACCAGCCCATGGTTTTTGCCCATGGTTTTTGACAAATGGGAGTTTAAAACAATATTTTATAAGGAAAATTTCCGAACTTCTTAAAATAATAGGGTTGATTATGTGGAGGTGAGTCACACTCTCAAGGAAAACAATTTAAAAAGACAAAATGTTTTATAAGCCTTGAAGGGTCCACTAAAGCTTTGTAAAATAAATCATAAAAACTCAAAATAAAATTATTTTAATGGTAAAACATATATTGGCCGAAAATAATATTTATATTATTTTATTACATCACTATTGGGTCATTATGATGTCATAAAACAAATTATATATTTAAACGGTATTTCATTTTTACCCAAAAATTCAACTGTCTCAGAAAATTATGAAAAAATCACCATTGGATAATCTTGATGTCCTGATTCCAGAAATAATATTAATTTTATCTAAATAATTTTATAAATATGTGAATTTTTACTTTTAAAATAAAAACCTACATTTACCAAAAATTCACGGGTTCTGACAAAAATAGTTTTCAAACCATAATAAAAATTACAATTGCATTCATAAAATTATATGATCATTTATATTTAATAAAAATTAATTTAATAATAATATTTTATTATTTAATTCAAAAATCTATTAATTCATCAAAATATATTTCTTATTTGAATATTAAATAAAAATACTCTTTGTTCTTTAAAAACTATTTACAAAGTAACAATAATAAAATGAATGCACATTCTTTGTACAAAAATAATGTACATAGTAATAGTGCTAGGGTCTTGTTAGATAAACCCTTATAATACCCGCATAAGACTGAAGGGTAAGATGTGTGATGGTGACAAACTCTTGGGGTGGCTCGGATAACATCGCTCAGGTGGTAATCTCTATTAACTTCCATATCTCCCGTAGTCGGTTCTGCTCAAGCTTAACATGTTTAATCTCGGATTGGGCTTGGTCAAGAGCAAAGCCCAATGATGACAACTCCTTTCCGAGATATGACAAATGGGCTTCATATGTGGCAAGTCTACTGGATGAGGCCATCACTTCCTTTTTCTGAGTAAATTGGATTTGTTAAAGCCCTATATTTATACTAATCATGTGATCACTATTCAATGACTATATTAGCAACAGTAACAATTCATAATGGCATTTTAAAATACAAAACATAAAACCAATGAAGTTGACATTTTATATAACCATAATAAGACATTTAATTCGATCAAGATGAATTTTCATTAATGAAAGTTTGGATCATTACAAAATAATCTTTATGAAATCCTAAAGACTGAGTCTTGTTTAAGGAACAATTTTTTTCCCAATGCACACCACACTGACACTTAGTGAAAAATAGATCACTTTGAGGAAAAAAATAATTATTACTAAAAACTGGTTTTGAATGAGTATAACTAAATCCAAAATTATTCCTTAGTGGTCGTATTTGGGAATACATCTTATAAATGTTTTCCTTACCTAAGGTAAAGTTTGACATACACTTCCTCAAGAAAAATATTTCTGACTTTAGTCTAATAACTAAGTTTTTATCCTAAAAAACATTATTTTTAGCACTATAGTTAGTCTTTAAAAATTTTTCTTAGAAATTAATTTTTATAGATCCTTATAAAGTTTATCCTTCTCAGAATTAACTTCCTCAAGGGTTTTTGAAATAATTTCAAAATCATAAATTTTCTTATCAATATTTTTAGAATCATCTAATACTTCTTTAGTAAGAATAGAAATTCTATAATTTTCTTTATCAATAATTTTCTTGACTTTATAATTTTCATTATCAAGAATCTTAACAAACCTAGAAACTTATTCATAAGTAGGTAGAGTATTATCTTCATTAGAAGAAGATTCTTCATCTAAAGATTTATAATATTTACTATGACTATAATTAACATTCAAGGATACATTGAGTATAGATTCAGCATTATGTACCTTGTCTATTAGACAATGATTTTTAATGGGTAACTTGTCAAGTAAAACAAGATTTTTCTTACAAGAAGATTCATACGCTGAGGATTCATCAGAAGAGTCTCCACCATTGTCACTCCAGGTGTCATTAGCTTTCAAAAATTTATTAGCTTTAGCTTTGTAGTACTTATTTATATTTCTCTCAGAATTCTTTTCCGTTATATCATTTCTTTTAATCATAGGACAATATGACCTAATATTCCCTGCTCTTTTGCATTCATAACAATTTACTTCAGAGTCTTTCTTGTCCTTTCTTTCTTTCTTTTTAAATATATACTGAAAGTATTTCTTCCCAACTATCTTGTTCATCCTTCAAGAAAGATTAGATAGTTCATTCTCAAAATGTTCACTTTCACCTGATTTAGATAAAATAATAACCTTCTTTGACATGGATCTTATAACCCTTTCATGAGTCTCTAATTTAGTAGTTTTAAAGGCTACACTTCCATTTCCATTATTCTTCTTATTCAAATCAGCATCTATTTTCATTCTTGTATCATGTTGAATAAGAGTCCCAAAAAGCTCATCAAGAGTAATATGAGATACTTTACTATTCTCATCAATAGATTTTCTCTTAGATTCCCACTCATTAGGCATGATATATGTAATCTTTTCCATAAGTTCCTCATCATCTAAGCCTTTATCACCCATGTATTGTAAACTGTTAACAATAGTCATAAACCTTTGTTGTACCTTGCACACTGGTTCTCCATAAGGAAATAAAAATCCATGATATTCTGCTCTAAGCATGGTTCTTCTAGTTTCTATAACTTTGGATGTACCAAAATGAGTAACCTCCAATTTCTTCCAAATACAATTTGTAGCTTCAGAAGAAGAAATATGACTATATATATTCCTGGTCATGGAACACAACAAAGTATTGCGTACCTTGTAGTTTAGTTGATATTTTGATTTTTCTTGATTAGTAAAAGTTCTGACTTTCTTATCAGTAATATTGTAATCTCCAGTAATCATAACAAAGTTGTCTACTCTCATATTAATAAAAAAAGTCTTCATACAATCTCTCCAATATTCATAATCATTCCCATCAAAAATTGGTGGTCTAGTAGGATTAAGATTTTCAATCGAACCAATATTCATTCCTTCCATATAAAAGAAAATATATTTCCAAAGAAACTTGTTAGTAGTAAAATTTTGTAAAAAAGGATAAAAATCCTAAGCAAAGACAATATAGAACAATGAAAAATTGATCAAGGAAACTTATATGTGAATATAAGTATTTCAGAGACCTCCTCTGATACTAATTGTAGGTACAAAATAATGAATGTAGATGCTCAATATACAAGAGGGGGGGGGGGGTTAATTGTATACTTTAAAAATTCTTTTGTAACATTTAAATTTGGTTATAAAACTTTCATTTTTAACCTTGAGGAAAACTATATTTAACAAAGTTAAACAAGGAAAATTCACAAGACCTTTTCATTCTACAAACTTGCTAGATTTAATATATATGGTTCCAGAAATGAAACTCAATAAAATTTTACAAGGAAAAAGATTCTACCTTAAAGCGTATATAATCTTACTAATCAGAGTATACAAGTACAAGAAAGTATAAGATAGTTATACTTTCCTTATTAATCAAACTGCAATGGAAAATAAACTTGAAACAATATAAGTAACAAGTATGAAATATTTTAACCCAAAGAGTAGGGTATCCAAAAACCTTGGATAAATGTTCCTTGATTTATACTTTCAAGAAATTCTATCTTACCCACACTAGGGTAAGCCCTTGATAAGAATATTGGAGTCTGTATTCATATCCCCGCAAGACCTCGAACTTCAAGGTAGTTGACACCCCTGTCTTCCTTATCAAGGAAGTCCTTGAACTTTAAGGTAGTCAGCACCTATGTCTTCCTATCCTTGGAGGTCCTTGAACTTTAAGGTAGTCTGCACTTATGTCTTCCTATCCCCGAAAGTCCTCGATTTTACACAGTAACAATTGGAATTTCATGAAGCAAGCTGAACAAGATGTTTAGTATGCACAAAGCATGAGAGTATCTCTCTCTAGAAATCACTTTAATAGCATGTAATCTCTAGATTGATCAACAAGTGTTGAGATCATTCAAATGAGATCCTATTTATAGGCACTTCTCCAATGGTTGGATCCCTCCTCCAATGGTCATATTTTTCCTTGAATCTTGGAGGGACCTGTACACGTGTCACTCAAACAACAGTTAGTTAGAAACATAATGCACGAACTAATTTCATAACTATAACAAGGGTAACTAAAATATGGTTTCTCAACCAAATATATTTTTCAGAGTCTAAGGAAAAATAAAGTTCAGAGTCTAAGGAAATAAACATTTGGAGTCCCAAATACATGGATATTCGGATTCTGTTTTTCAAGGAATTCAGAACCTAAATTATGAGGAATTCAGAACCTGAATTCTGAGGAATTCGAAGTCTGAATTCTAACTAATTCAGAACCTGAATTCTGAGAGAATTCAAAACCTGAATTATGATAGAATTCAGAACCCGAATTATGATAGAATTCAGAACCTGAATTCTGAGGAATTTGGAGTCTGAATTCTAAGAGAATTTGGAATATGAATTTCAGATAATTCAGAGTCAGAATTTTAGATAATTCAGAATCTGAATTTCAGAGAATTCAGAATCTAAATTTCAAAGAATTCGGAACTTGAATTCAGAACCAAAAAACAGAATAATCTATATTTAAGTATTTATAGGATTCAGAGGTTTTAGAAATGAAACTGAATTTTACACTTAGAAATAAAATGAGTTAGATTTAGAGAAACTAAATCATGAACAATGAAAACAAAGGTAGAGAGAAAATTTCCTTGGGAAAGAAATTTTTTCTTAATAAGATAAATATTATGGGAAATAGAGTTTTCCTTAAGATAGAGTGTTTGTGATTTCAAAACATAAAGGAATGGAAACATCATAAGGAAACCTTATTGACTCAATAGATCCACGGTTCTGTCCCAGAGTCGAACTTACAAAGATCCACCCATAACGTCTCTCTTAGGCGGTGATCACAACTCCCATAAACAAAATTCACAAAGAAAGAAGAAATACATTGGGTCACCTTGACAGTGATATATTGGTCCCCAGATCAAACCATGACCGCATTGCAAAGCCTATGCCAAAAGATCCAAATGTTTCTATTCACAGGATCAGCCCACATGCTACCATGCATTCTAAGATTTCTAGAGAACTCCCCTATCCTGGAGGGGTTCTTCTTGTACTCAAGGAAGACCACCACTGTAGCCTTATGGTTAGAGATATTTGAGGCCAGGAAGTCCGATTTTACCCGAGTTCCAATGCCTCGAGCATTCCATATAGTTTGTTGATCATTAAAATAAGGGTTCAAAAAATATTCCCCCTTTTGATGATCACAAATCATGAAATTTTATATGCATGGTATCAAAGGAAAATCATGACATTTTATACACCATTAATTGATCAAAATGGAATCAAAGATATTAGATAGCAAGTTGATGGTAGAAAAATAAGAAATTAAAATATATAAGGTATCAAGGATAGTGAAATATGAATCAGTATCAAAGAAAATATAGTATCAAAGGAAGGTATTTCCACATATGTGGTAATGAATATCAATATCGTAGAAAAGGAATACTTCTGTATAAAATATGAAATAAATTCCATAGATACTTCTCCCCATTTTGGGATTAGAAAAAAGTGTAAATAAAATAGAATATTTAAGAGAACTGAAGATGAATAAAAAGATAATTCCCATTAAGAAAGTCAATAAAAGGACAACCAAAAAGTGTCAACAAAAATTTTACAAAAACAATCCTCATTAAAGACATAGAGTCTAGTAATCAACACTTCCCAGGATGAGCAAAGGGAATAAAAGGTGATTTCCCTTTGTTTGAAGCATAAGTCTCAACATCAAAACCTAAAAGAGATATTGGAATGGTTGTACAAACACCAGTCAGAGAAGGAATATCTCTGATGATGATTGGTATTATGTGTTGAACAACTTCTCTAGGAGATAGATAGAAAGGAAAAAAATGGGATGGAAAGGGTGAATTAGGGTCTTTGGTCACACCAAGCCTGAAGAACTCTAGATTAGAATTAGGAGGGGTCATATGAGCTATAATAGGAATATCATCATGAGCCACCAAAACAGTATCATAAACATGTAGATACAGTTTCATCAAATTGATAAAGTCCATAATTATGTTTCCTCATCTATCCATTGCACTGAAGAAATCTTTCTTCTCTTCCATAAAGATATTAAACAAAGGATTCATGAAATTTAACTGATTAAATTTCTCTTTAAAGGATCGATTAACTGGAGGCATCCTTATGTTTTCTACCATGAACTTGAAATGAGAATTAAACTCATGCTTTGTGTATATCTATGAAAGATAATCCTTTATGTCCCTAGTGATGGTTTATTTTTCAGATTTCATGTCTTCCAAGTACTCTAATCATCATGTGGTCTTGATCACTGTTATGTTCAAACTTCCCTTGAATTTCCTAAGGTATGGAGGGTTCACCGACTGAAGTAGCTCTAATATCTTATCTCACAATAGATCTGATCAATTTGATATCAAGAGAGGGAGGTGGAGTAGTATAAGTGGAAGGTGATAAAGGCATATTATCCATACTGTCAAGTAAAGAATCCATAGAAGTATAAAAGGATTTTTTTCATCCATTTTAACAAAGATTTCATAGACTCCAGCTCCCCAACAAGTATCTTATTTTCAATCCCTACTTCCTGAATATTGTGCATAATTTTTGGTTGAATATGATGTATCACCATATCAAATAAATGACTTGAATCCTTTTCACTTAACTTAGTGACATGAGGTGCTTGTTTTCTTAACAACAAACTAAAATTAGAAAGAATCCTTTATATAAAGGATTACAGGTCACCTTTGGTGAAAACTTCCACTGAAACTGGAGGAATGATAGGTGAAACAACTCTCTCAGAATTAGACCTTTGCAAAAAACTAGCATAATCAATATTATCAACCAATGATCCATCAAGATCTCTTGATTATTAAAGATTAGGTCCACCATTCTTTGGTGGAATTCCAGAAAACTTATCCCATTCCTAAAAAATTAGGTCCATCCAACTTAAAAAATACATAACATGAGATTTAATAACTTGAGAACCTATAAAAATAAATAGACCTATAATAGGTAAAATAATAGGGGCCTTAACAGATATCACTACTAGAATTTTTAGCTTTCAAGGCGGTGGAATTATAGCATCCGCTATTTGGAGGCCGCTGCATTTTAATACACCCAACGCCCTAATTTTTCCCTCCCTGACCTCGTGACCCCATTTTCCCCTCCACGACACCGTGACCCACCCCTCCTCGACCCCGCGACCCTGATCCCCGGAAACCCCGACCCTGTGACCCCGACCCCCGGTGACCCCGACCCCCGACGACCCCGACCCCTGGCGACCCCGACCCCCGGAGACCCCTCCTCGACCCCCAGCGACCCCGACCCCTGGTGACCCCGACCCCCAACCCCCGGCGAACCCGACCCCCGGCCACCCCAACCCCCAGCCACCCCACCCTCTTGCCTCCACGATGCGCCACCCGTAACCCTAGTGACCCCCACCGCCTTACCTGCACGCTGCGCCCCCATGACCCTGACACCCCCGTGACCCAGCAACCCCCACCCCATGCCTCCGCGCTGCACCTTTGGACAGTCCCACTGCCGTCGTCCCCTCCCGGCCCCACTACATCCCTCCATAAAGTCCTCACGTCCTGCCTCTGTTGGACCCTCCCGGTCCGTCATGCCTCGCCGTGTAAAACCCTCCCACGCTTCGTCCAAAGGGTTTTCCCCTTTCGAGTCCAGCCATTGAACCCCTGTCATCAAGTAACTGTGCGACCATGGATCTACAATCAAGTCACACCCCATTACTAGAGGTTGAGTCCTCTGCAGGTAATGTTTTTTATCCTTCAAATTAGCTTTGAAGACATTGGTTTTTAAATTTTAATGATATGTGTTTTTTTAGAATTTAAATAAGATATTTCACTTTTTATTTATATTAAATATAGATATAGATAAGAGCTAGATTGATATGAAAGATAGGTTTTTGGCTGAATATTATGAGGGGATTAAGCGATTTATGGATTTAACCAATAGATTTCCAAGCGATATGATTAGTTGTCCATGCAGAAAATGTGCAAATAGATATCTCTTCAAACGAGATAGTGTTAGAGAAAATTTGTTTTTGAATGGGTTTTTGAAAAACTATAAGACATGGACACGCCATGGAGGAGATTCTGTTTCATGCCATTGCTCATAAAGTATTCATATGAATGTTGATTCGAGAACAGTTGATCCGATGAACATAATGCTCAATGATATGATGCGTTGGTTTCAAACTGAAGATAGTAATATCATAAATGACGACGTTGGATCGAGTAATCCCTATTATTCTGTAGATGGAGAAGCATTGAAATTATTTTAAATTATTGATGAAGTGCGTATTGAATTAGATCTTAGATGCACTAAATTTTGTAAATTTTCATTCATCGTTGAATTGTTACACCTGAAGGCCTTAAACCAGTGTTCAGACACCTCATTCAACATGTTGTTGGTATTGTTGAAGAAGGTACTCCCTACTGGAGCGAAGATTCTGTATTAATTCTATCAAGCTCGCAAGTTGACTGATGATCTTGGTTTTACATATAATATAATTGATGTGTGTCCCAATAATTGTATGTTCATAAAAGAGAATGCACAATTAAATATTTGTACTGTTTTCTATACATATAGGTGGAAGACCAACGAGATTAATAAAGGTAGTCATATTCTTCTTGGGAGAGTCTTGAATCAATGGAAACAAGTTGCCGCTAAACAGATGCGTTATTTCCCACTAAAACCGAGACAGAAGAGATTCTTCTTGTCCACTAAAATTGCTAAATTGATGACTTGGCATTTAGAGAGAAAGAAAGAGGTTGATAAATTAACTCACCCAACATATTATTTTGCATGGAAAGAGTTTGATCAAAGACACCCAGACTTTTTCCAAGATGATCATAATATTCGACTGGGTTTGGATGTAGATGGTTTTAACCCATTTAGGTCCATGGTTGGTGTGACACATAGTATGTGGCCAGTGGTTTTGGTTCCATACAACATTCCCCCATGGGTATGTATGAAGCAACCTTTTTTGTTACTGTCAATTATAATTGATGGATCGAGAGGACCTGATGATAAAATCAATGTTTATATGCAAACTTTGATTGATGAGCTGTAAGAATTTTGGGCCGATGGTGTAATGACTTTTGACTCAGTAGCTAATGAAATCTTTAGACTTCAGGTCTCTTTGTTATGGACAATTAATGATTTCACAGCGTATGATAACTTATCAAGTTGGAGTACAGAAGGAGAATTTTCTTTCCCTTGTTGTAATAAGATTAAGAAATCTATATGGACTAAGTACTGTAGAAAGTGGGAATATCTTGGTCACAGACGCTTTCTTCCTCCATTGCACAGGTTTATAAAAGATCGTGTATCGTTTGATGGGAATAGAGAGTATGACCCATCACCACAAATACTGTCTGGGGTTGAAATTTGTGCACAACTTGATCAATAAAACATCCATACAATGTAAGATTTTCAAGATTTATTGGTTCCTGCATTTCCTTCTATTCCTGCTACAAATAGATAGCATAGTCATAATTGGAAGAAATGGAGTATTTTTTTTGAATTGCCTTATTAGAAATATAATATTTTAAGACATAATTTGGATGTGATTCACATTGAAAAAATGTATGTGATAATATACTGTGCACCATTTTAGGCATCAAGGGGAAATCATAGGACAATGCTAATGCTCGACATGATTTTCAAGAAATGGGATTGAGAAAACTATTACATTTACAGCTGGGTGAAGGTAATCGGGCATACATTCCTACTGCACAGTATACAATGAGTAAAAAAAATAAACAAACATTTCTATAAATTTTGAAGACCGTTAAGGTGCGAGATGGTTATTGCTCTAATATTTCCAAGAATTTGAATATGACGAGCATGAAATTATAGGGGTTGAAAAGTCACGATAATCATATTCTGCTTCAACACTTATTTCCTATAGCAATTCGTGATTTCTTACCTGCCCAGGTTGTTGAACCGTTGATTGGAGTTTCTAATTTTTTCAGACAGCTTTTTTCTAGGAATCATCGCATGAGTGATTTGAAAAAGCTGCAGGATAAGATTGTACTTGCACTATGTCACCTATAAAAACTATTTCCGCCATCTTTTTTTGATGTCATGGTTCACTTGACTATGCATTTAACTGGTGAAGTCATTGCTAGCAGTCCCGTGCAATTCAGGTGGATGTATCCAATAGAGCGATACTTAAATACATTGAAACGATATGTATGCAACAAAGCTCGTCCGGAAGCTTCAATTGTCAAGGGATATTTAATGGATGAGTGCACTAATTTATGTGCTTCATACATTGATGAGGTTGAAACAAAAATAGATAAACCCTCTTAGAATAACGAGGGTCCAATTGGATAAGGAATAACGTTTGATATACAGAACGATGAGTGGGTTCAAGCTCATAGATATGTGTTGTTCAACACTCCATCAATTATTCCATTGATATAGTAAGTTTCATAGTTGATGTGTATTTTGTTTTTATATTTCTTTTATTTATTACCTTATATTGTGTTGTGATTTAGGATGCATATCACTGAGTTGAAACGTGAAAGTCCCCGTGCAACTGACTATCAAATCCAAAAACATCATTTCAACACATTTCATGAGTGGTTCAAGACTCATGTACGTTTAATTGATTTAATATTTTTATAGTGCAACTTAGTTGTATTTTCACAATCCTTTATCCATTAAACTATATATGTGAAATTTTCAGATTCAAAAGTTACGTGATTTAACCCATCATGTGAGCAAAGGACTCAACCAACTAGCTGATGGTACATTTATTACAGCTCATCACTACAAGTCTTTGGATGCTAACAGATTCTGATTTTTTATTAGCGATGTTGACATGAACCGAGCCACACAAAATAGTGGTGTTGGTTGTTATTTTGTTGGTGCAGGTTATTATTATGGATTGCTGAGAGATATTATTAAGGTTATTTATGGTCATGGCTTAAAACAAATATTGTTAAGGTGTGATTGGGTCAATCCGGTTCATGGAACAAAAGTTGATAACTTCCAATTTACATTAGTAAACTTTATCAATATTCTATATAAAGATGACCGAGTGAGCAATGATCCCTTCATATTGACATCATAGGAATAACAAGTTTACTTTGTCGGAATTGATTCTGATTGGAAAGTTGTGGTGAAAATGTCTAGAAGAGGGGTTTTTTAGATTGACCAAGAGGAACCTAAAGTTGTCGCATTTCCTGATCAAACACTTGACCAAACAATAGTAGCTGTACGAGATGAAGATATACAATGGGCCAGAGAGGTAGTTGAAGGAGATACGATAAACTTTCATGATTAGTGAAAATTGTAATTATATCCCCAGTTATTGTTTGTAAAAATATTTATAAGTTATATATGTGTAAAAATTGCTTGATTTAACTATAATTTCTTTTAATGTAGGTATGTCACAGGGTGGTCACAGTGGTTTACCTGATGTTGTCGGTATGTATGTTTTCATTTTTCTAAATTAATTGATTGTAATTTTCTATGTATATTTACCTAAATATTTCTAATCATTAATTTATATTGTAATTGAATTATGAATTTATGTTTATCAAGATCTAGTGACTCTTCCAGCAGACGCAGAGGTCCTGGTAGAGGGGTTCAATCCTGGAACTCTAGATCCCGTTTAGACGTGTTATTTGATGACACATTTCATCCAGTCGGAGAAGGTGCTACTATATTGAGTCGTCAGTTTGGGTATATGATACAAGACTCACACAGATTCCCTCTGACGAATCGTGAATGGATTTCTTTCCCCCAGGATACGATGGATAGATTATGGAGGGAGGTTCAGGTAAATTCAATGTTTAATTTTTCATGATATTGTTATTATTATTGTCCCATCTACTGACAATTTTTTAACAGGATAATTTTACATCCTATCCAGATGAGTTTTGGGATGTATGTATGTCCAAATGCCAAAAATTATGGAAGGATTACAAGTCAAGGGAGAAGAGAGATCATTGGACACCATTTTCGGGTGTGCCAGACATTCTACAACAAGTCCCTCAGGGCATTCTTCCTACGCAGTGGCAGGATTTGGTTGCGTTTTGGTCGAGTGAGGCAGCGATGGTAAGATTTATTACTTTTAATCTATAAATGACTAATTTTTCAAATGTCTATTAAGTAAATACGTTGAATGTAGACCGAGTCTACTCATAATTCACATAATCGGGCGATGCAGGGCACGCCTTCCAGACGTGGCACTCGACATGTGTCACATCTCAGACATGATGTAAGTTTAGAATTCACTATTAATTCATATTTTAAAAATAGTGTAGTATAACATGATGAACCTCTTTATTATAGTTACACCAACATGGCGAGCCGATCGATCAGATGTCCATATGGGTGAGGACTCGCAGTGCGGGTGATCCTGATGTTTCTGGTGTTATAGTAAGCAAATTATTTACTAATAAATGTATTTTTATTCTATATAAATTATTCATATTTTTTCATTGATTAATTATATGCTACAAGCTCAGTTTGACGCTCATTTAGTAGAGTTTCTAGAGGAGCAACGTCGTAGTACTGTGCTTAGAGATGAAATATTTCACTGTGTCGTGGGGCGTGACGGTCATGGTTATTCTTTGACCTATGACGGTGGGGTCCCATGACATGCAGTTGTTAGAGCAGATGCAATGGGTGCATGCAGAGATTTAGGGATGCACACACAGACTGAGATAGATGCTTCCATATAGGATATGAAGCGCAATATGGATGCACAGTTTCAGCAGTTACATGCAGAGTACGAAGATAGGTTGTCACATATTTCATCACGTATCGATGAAATGATGACGCAACAAGTGGCTCCATAGGTAAACAATAAAACAAACCATACTCAGATTGAATTTTATTTATATGTTTAAGATACATAATATTGATATATATTGTAGGCTATAAATACAGCTGGTGGAAATTACAGTGATATTGGTGATCCAGATGAGGATGAATCCCATGAATGAGGTAATTTCATTTGTGTTGATGAATTCTCTAGAAGTTTTTATATCCTTGATGAATAGAATCTTCCATTTTTACCTAGATTAGTTTGTTTTAGTATTTGTGTATGACATATTTGTGCACTCCAAGACTGATGATGATCATACCCAATATCTTGACATCATTCAGATTACACTTATAGAGCATTGACTATACACCAAGCTATATATATGTCACTTTTTTATTGATTAGGTATAGTTATTGGGTCAAATAATCTTAGAGGAAGGTGTGTCAGTGGATGGAGAGAAACTTCAGGCAGTTGTTTCTTGAGAGAATCCCAAGAACTCTTTCGATATCTATATCTTTCTAGGGGGAGTGAATTTTTGAAGTGGCCGGGCAGATGAAACATCAATCAGAGGTACCATGTTTCCGCAGTGAACGAAAACGCACTTCTGGTGTCACAAACGGCCAAAACGGGTTTTTAATGGTCAAATTCATAGAGGATGACATCTTATTGACATGATATCCGAGGGAAACAATCTAATTATTATTTTTGACATGTAAGAGGAGACGGCACGCCAATCAGATGTTCAGTTTGCGTGGTACGACTCAATATGCGTTTTTTAAGTGATGAGCGCGCTTCATAAACGCACGTGGGGGGGGGGGGGGGTCCAAACCATTTGAACGACATCGGAATGGCCTGAAATTAGATGAAAAAAACTATTGAGTAAATTTTGAAGTGGTTGGGTAGACAACATTTCAATCGGAGGTGCCGCGTGCCTGCGGTGACCGAGAATGCAGTTCTGGTGTCACTAACGGACAAAACGGGCGTTTAACGGTCAAATTCATAGCGCACGACATAAGATTGACCTGAAATCACAGGTACACAATCTAATTATTATTTTTAATGTGTATGAGGAGACTAAATGTCAATCGGACATTCGGTTTGCGCGATACGACTCAATATGCGTTTTTAAGTGTTGGGTGCGCTTCATAAACACGAGTGGGGGGGGGGGGGTCCAAACCGGACGAACGATGTCAGAATAGCCAGAAATCAGACAACAACAACATGTGAGTTAATTGTGAAGTGTTCTAGTAGACAGAACATCAATCGGAGGTGTAGTGTGCCCGCGGTGACCGAGAACGCAGTTCTGGTGTCATAAACGGCCAAAACGGGCGTTTAACGGTCAAATTCATAGCGGATGACATCATATTGACCTGAAATCATAGGGAAACAATCTAATTATTATTCTTGATGTGTACGAGGGGACGACATGTCAATTAGATGCATGGTTTGAGTGGTATGGTTCAATATGCATTTTTTAAGTGTTGAGCGCGCTTCATAAATGTGGGTGGGGGGGGTGGGTCCAAACCAGATGAACGACGTCGTAATGGATTGAAATCAGTTGAAAAAAATAGGTTAGTGAATTTTGAAGTGTTCGGGTAGAAGACACGTCAATCGGAGGTGTTGTGTGCCCGTAGTGACCGAGAACGCACTTCTGGTGTCATAAATGGCCAAAACGGGCGTTTAACTGTCAAATTCATAGCGGACGACATCAGATTGACCTGAAATCACAGGGAAATAATATAATTATTATTTTTGATGTGTAAGAGGAGAGAAAACATCAATCAGATGTATGGTATGACTCAATATGCATTTTTTAAGTGTTGGACGCGCTTCATAAGCGCGCGTTGGGGGGGTCCAAACCAGCCAAACGACGTCAGAATGGCCTGAAATCAGAAGAAAAAAATGTGAGGGTAAATTGTGAAGTGGTTGGGCAGACGAAATGTCAATCATAGGTGTCTTGTGCCTGTGGTGACCAAGAACGCACTTCTAGTGTCATAAACGGCCAAAACGGGCGTTTAACGGTCAAATTCATAGAGGATGACATCAGATTGACCTAAAATCACAGGGCAACAATATAATTATTATTCGTGACATGTAAGAAGGGACGACACATCAATCGGACGTGCGTTTTGCACGATAAGACTCAATATGCGTTTTTTAAGTGTTGTGCGTGCTTCATAAACGCGTGTGTGTGGGGGGGGGGGGTCCAAACAGCCGAACAATGTTGGAATGGCCTGAAATAAGATGACAACAATGGGTGAGTGAATTGTGAAGTGTTAGGGAATACAAAACATCAATCGGAGGTGTCATGTGCCCACGGTTATTGGGAACACACTTTTGGTGTCATAAACGGCCAAAACAGGCATTTAACGGTCAAATTCATAGCGGACGACATCAGATTGACCTGAAATCATAGGAAAAAAATCCAATTATTATCCATGATGTGTACGAGGAGACGACACGCCAATCAGACATGCCGTTTGCACGGTATGACTCAATATGCGTTTTTTAAGTGTTGGGCGCACTTCAGAAACGCACGTGGGGGGTCCAAACAGGCCGAACGAAGTCGGAATGGCCTGAAATAAAATGCAAACAATGGGTGAGTAAATTTTAAAGTTGTTGGGTAGACAACACATCAATTGGAGGTGTCGTGTGCCCATGATGACCGAGAACGCACTTCTGGTGTCATTAACGGCCAAAACGGGCGTTTAACGGTCAAATTCATAGTGAATGACATCAGATTGACCTGAAATCACAGGGAAAAAATATAATTATTATTCATGACGTGTACAATGAGACAGAACATCAATCAGAAGTGCGGTTTGCACAGTATGGCTCAATACGTGTTTTTTATGTGTTGGGCGCGCTTCATAAACGCGCGTGAGGGGGTCAAAACCGGCCGAACGGTGTCAGAATGACTTGAAATCAGACAAAAAAACGGGTGAGTGAGTTGTGAAGTGGTCGGGTAGACTTTACATCAATTGGAGGTGTCGTGTGGCCGTGGTGACCAAGAACACAGTTCTGGTGTCATAAACAGCCAAAACGGGCATTTGACAATCAAATTTATAGAGGAAGACATCGGATTGACATGAAATCATAAGGAAACAATATAATTATTATTTTTGACGTGTATGAGAAGAAGAAATGTCAATCGGACATGCCGTTTTCACGGTACGACTCAATATGCATTTTTTAAGTGTTGGGCGCGTTTCAGAAACGTGCGTGGGGGGGGGGGGGGTCTAAACCGGCCGAACGAAGTCGGAATGACCTGAAATCATATGAAAACAATTATTGAGTGAATTGTGAAGTGGTTGGGTAGAAGACACGTCAATCAGAGGTGTCGTGTGCCCGCGGTGATCGAGAACGCACTTCTGGTGTCATTAACGGCCAAAACGGGCGTTTAACAGTCAAATTCATAGCGAACGACATCAGATTGACTTGAAACCATAGGGAAAGAATCTAATTATTATTCATGATGTTTAAGAGGATACATAATGTTAATAGGACATGTGGTTTGTGCGGTATGGCTCAATATGCGTTTTTTAAGTGTTGGACGCACTTCATAAACGCGCATGGGGGGTCCAAACCAGCCGAAAAATGTCGGAATGGCCTGAAATCAGACAAAAAAAATAGGTGAGTGAATTTTGAAGTGGTCGGGCAGAAGACACGTCAATCATAGGTGCTGTGTGCCCGCGGTGACCGAGAACGCAGTTCTGGTGTCATAAACATCCAAAATGGGCGTTTAACAGTCAAATTCATAGAGAACAACATCAGATTGACCTCAAATCATAGGAAAATAATATAATTATTATTCGTGACATGAACGAGGAGAAAACACATCAATCGGACATGTGGTTTGTGCGGTACGGCTCAATATGCGTTTTTTAAGTGTTGGGCGCGCTTCATAAACGCGCGTGGTGGGGTCAAAACCGGCCGAACGACGTCGGAATGGCCTGAAATCAGACGACAATAATGGGTGAGTGAATTTTTAAGTGGTTGGGCAGACTTCATGTCAATCATAGGTGTCGTGTGCCCGCGGTGTCCGAGAACGCAGTTCTAGTGTCATAAACGGCCAAAACAGGTGTTTAATGGTCAAATTCACAGCGGATGACATCAGATTGACCTGAAATTACAAGGAAACAATATAATTATTATTTTTGATGTGTATGAGGAGACATAATGTCAATCAGATGTGTGGTTTGTGCGGTACTTCTCAATATGCGTTTTTAAGTGTTGGACATGCTTCATAAACGTGCGTGGGGGGGGGGGGGGGGGGTCCAAACCGGCCGAACGACGTCGGAATGGACTGAAATCAGAGAACAACAATGGGTGAGTGAATTGTGAAGTGGTCGGATATAAGACATGTCAATCGGAGGTGCTGTGTACCTGCGGTGACCAAGAATGGACTTCTGGTGTCATAAACGGCCAAATGCATAGCGAACGACATCAGATTGACCTGAAATCACAGGGAAACAATATAATTAGAACCATAAAATTAAGGATTTTAAATTTTTAAAATGGTAATCAAAATTATGAATATATTTTGAAAATAATATACTATTTATCTGTTACAGTAAGTTTGAATTGAAATATGTTAATTTGTTTCAATTATTTGTTTATAGGTTTTATTCAGTACTAATTTTGTTATTAAATTTTGTTATGCAGTTTATTTGACGATGGATGTAGAGCTTGGAAGATGACTGATGAGATTTAAGTGGGTATATTTTATTATATTATTGATATTTAAAAAAAAAATTAAAAACCTAAAGCGGCCGCCATTAGGCGGCCGCTGTAGGTGATTCGAGCGCCACCTGCAGTGGCCGCTGTAGCCCATTCCAACTTGCCTTCAGCATCCGCCAAATGGTGATCACTGATGGCAACAATGATGGGACAAAAGCAGCTACCATTGGGTGGATGCTAGGTGGCCACTATATACCTTTAGCGATAGCTTTTGGCGGCCGCTAAAGTTTATGATTGTACTAGTGTATCTTTACTTCACCTGGTAGCTCAACAACAACAAGATCAACTTCCATCTATACATCAGCAACTAACTGATCAACAAAAACAACAACCTTTATATTATCAAGAATTGACTGTTCAACAATAGTCTTCTCAACAACCATATATACATCAGCTTTAGACACACTAGTATCACCAATAATAGGATGAATGTATGGATTTTGGGATTTATTCCCCTCAACTGATGCATCCTTTTCTTCTCTAGTTGTTCTATCCACATCACCAATAAATATGGGTCTTTATTTAGATCTAGTACCAAATAAAAGTGAATAATAGATAAGTTCCTATAATATATCAGTGTCCTCATCTCTAATGAGACCATAAAGACCATCAAAATCTCCATCATGGTCATCTTCATCTCTATCACCATTTCCTTATCCATCTTTATTGTCATTTTAATCATCATTATCATCTTCATCTTCTTCATCTTCATCATTACATTTCCATTTTCCTTAGTGTATTTGGAAGAAATATTGAACTGTTCCTCACCATATATTTATGTATCTTCCTCACCACTTCCTTATTTTGAGAGTTTCTCTCCGATAGGGAGTGTCGTAGGAGGGATAGGAGCACCATAGGCAATAATAGGAGAGCCTTTAGGAAATTTTGGGTCACTTCTTTCCTCCACATGATATTCCTATTCTCATCACTAGAGGCAATAACTTCTTCTTACTCATAATATTCAAAAACTTCATCTGGCTCAAATCTAGGGTTCACAAGGTCCTTCGGTCAAGATGGATGGTCAACTAGATTGAAATCACCATAAATACTTTCACCATCATTAATCCACTACTTCTTCCATCAATTCCAACTGATTTTCATCCTTATAAAAATCACTATTATGATGTAGAAACCTCCAAATCTTACTACTGATTCTTCACCTTCATCAACTAGACCTTTAGCTTCTAGCATAGTTGAAATAAATTTGGGGTAGATTGAATAATTTGATCTTGAAGAAGCTTTAAAAATCTCCATCATGTGAAGAATTAGATATCTAAAAAGTTTATCTTCTCTCATAATTTCATATGAAATAGAAGATAAACATCCTAGTACCACATTGTAGCAAATTCAAATTTTATAGGACACAACATATACTGGATGAACTTGAAAAGAAACCTGCATTCACCATCAAGATCTAAAGAAACTAGTATTTTGACTATTCCATCACCTATTAAATTAGCCATGTCATCTTTATAGACAAATGTATCACTTTCATCCAGAATGATTCCTTGATAATCATTTTAAACACCCTCATTAGGAACCTTCAAACAATTATCCCACTAATTTTAAGAGAATACAACTTTATAACCATCAATTCATGTTCTTACCCAATCTTAATTTTCTTCGAAACTGAAATCGAAAACTAGTAAAACTGATATACTAAACTAGGATAAAAGTTCCTCTCATTAGAAGAGAACCATTCCATCCATCCCTAGTCCTATAGAACTTTGAGCACTAACAACTTACTCGAGATTAGCCATTCATCTTGAACTTCTTTCTCAGCTACTATAACCCTCTTCGCAAGCTCAAGATTCATAGGCTCAACAAAAACATGACTATAATCCCCTTTATGCTTCTTTGAAGGGTGTGAATCATCTGGAGAAGAAACTATGGGTCTCTTACCTCTATCCATGGAGATCGGTTCAGAAGGTTCGAGCGAAGGCAAGGAAAGGTAGACGATCAAGAGATAAAGGGTCACAACATAGTTTTAGAGAAAAATGTGTGCGGGAAGTGAGTGTTGGAATTAGATAAACATCTAATTTATATCATTTTATGATTTAGGGATTCATAAAATAAAAAATGAGAAATGGTACAAAATTTAAATCAAATTAAAGAATTTAATAAATAAATAAATAATTTGTAATGAAATTAGAAACGACGTCTTAAAAGAAATTAATTGTGAAAAATTGACAAAGGCATGATATTTCTAACAATAGGTAAAACTAACGGTAAGTAAAGACACAAAAAATGAGTAACTCCAATAGTGAGTAATTCTAATGGTGAGTAATTCCAATGGTGAGTAATTCCAATGGTGAGTAATTCCAATGGTGAGTAAAACTCAATGGTGGGTAAACTCAATAGCGAGTAAACTCAATGATGGGTAAACTCAACGGTGAGTAAAATTAACAGAGTCCCATAAATTTAGACTTAACCAAAGTTAATTATACCTAACTCATGTTTGATATAGTTCATTCTCTTATAATTCAAAGTCTTAGTGAATATATTATCAAGATGATGTTCTGTACCAATGTATTGAAGAGTGAAATCAACATTTTGGAAATGATCTCTTAAAAAGTGATGTATTACATCAATATGTTTTGTTCTAGATTGAGAAATAGGGTTTTTAGAAATGTTTATAGCATTTGTATTATCACAGTTTATAGGGACATGTTATCATTGATATCCATAGTCTAGTAAATTGTGTTTTATCCACAAAATATGAGCACAAAAACTACCTACAACTATGAATTCAACTTAAACAGTAGATAATTCAATAAAATTTTGTTTCTTACTACACTAAGAAACTAGAGACTTTCCCAAAAGATGAAATTTTCTAGAGGTGCTTTTTCTATATAACTTACAACCACCAAAATCAGTATATGAATAACTAACTAATCCAAATTCCTATCCTATTGGGTAAAATAGTCATAAATTAGTAGTATATTTGCGGTATTTGAAAATTATTTTTATAAAAACTAAGTGAAACTCTTTTTTATTTTATTGAAAATGAGAACAAAAACACATTGAACATAATATCAAATCGGCTAACAATTAAGTAGAGAATACTTCCAATCATACATCTATAACTAGTTTGGTCCATTGATTTCCCAGCTTCATCAAGATCCAACTTACAGGTGCTACTCATAGGAGTATCACTATTCTTAGTGATATCAAAATTAAAAAGTTTTAAAAGATATTTTTTATATTTACTTTGATTTCAAATAATTTATTATTTATTTTAAAAATTATGAAAACCAATAAAGAATTTTAGTTCACCCGTTAAACTCATTTCAAATTCATTTTGCAACATTTTTGAAAAATCAGTAGATAAAGAATTTTTAGAATATCCAAAAATAATATCATCTACATAGATTTTAACAACTAAAAAATATTTGGAAATTACTTTTATAAATAGGGTAGTATCATCTATACCTATTGGAAAACTTTTTAAATAATAAAATATATGATCCTATAATACCAAGCTCTAAGAGCTTGTTTTAAACTATATAAATCCTTTGTTAACTTAAAAACATGATTTAGAAAAATAGGATTTTGAAATCTAGGGGGATGTTCAACAAAAATATCTTCAACTATATACCCATTTAAGAATTAAATCTTAACATACATTTGATATAGTTTGAAATCTAAATGTTCTGCATAAGCTAGAAGTAGTATAATGGATTCAAGTTTGGCTACAAGTATAAAGGTTTCTTCATAATCTATACCCTCTTCTTGACTGCACCCTTGTGCAACTATTCTATCCTTATTCCGTACTATTGTACCAGATTCATCAACCTTATTTATAAACACCAATTTAGTGCCTATAGTATAGGTGTATTTGAGTATATAAACAAGCTCCCATACTTTATTTATTTCAAATTTTTTAAGTTCTTCTTACATAGATATTTACCAAAATTAATAATTAATTGCATAATTAATGTTCTTAGGTTCAAGTTGTGATAAGAATGCTTGATGTTCAACCTGATTTCTTAGAGAAGCTCTAGTTTGTGTACCTATATCTAAGTTTCCAACAATAACATATAAAGGATGGTATTTAAGAGTCCTAATAACTCTAGAAAAAGAAGGGATGATCACATCAATGTCCTCTACAGGTTTAGGTTCAACTTCTGGAAGTTCCTTAGAGTTAGATGATTTTTCTGCAAGCTTTATAGTAGAATCATAAGGTTTGAATGTAAGTTCAAAGTGGATAAATCATCCTCAAGGTTTTCTAAAGTGGTCTTAGGCTCATGTGGTTCTGTCTCATCAAATTTTTTATGAACATATTCTTCCACATTATTGATTATTTTATTAAAAAATCTATAGGGTTTATTAGATTTTGAATATCCAAGATGAATTCATTCATCACTTTTAGAGTAAATTTTTTCAAGATTATCCTTAGTGTTAATAATAAAGAATTTGAAACTAAAAACTCTAAAGTAATTAAACTTAGGATTTATACTATTCCAATTTTCATAAGGGGTTTTCTTTAAGATAGGTCTAATTAAAAATCTATTGATTATATAGTAGGATGTTTTCACAACCTCTTCCCGAAAGTAGATAGGTAATTCATATTCATTAAGCACATTCCATGCCATCTCTTTAAGTGTCCTATTTATTCTTTCAACAACTCCATTCTGCTGTGGGGTTCTAGGTGTAGAGAAGTTATGACTATAACCATTTTGTGAGAAAAAGGATTTAATTTCTTGATTATCAAACTCACATCCATGGTTACTTCTTATGGTATTAATTATTAGTCCACTTATATTTTCTAAATATTTAGAATACTTGGTAAAATAAGAACAAGCTTCACTCTTTTGATCTAAAAAGAATACCCAAGTATAACTAGAAAATTAATCTATGAGTACATAGACATAGTTCTTACCATTTAAACTAGAAACTAAAGTTGGTCTAAATAAATCCATGTGAACCAACTCAAGAGGTTGATAAGTTGAAAATTATTTATTTGATTTAAAATAAATCTTGTGTTATTTCCCTTTTTGATAGGGGTTAAAAAAAAATTCATTTGGGAACTCAAGTTTTGGTAGATACCTAACTAACACTTTCCTAGTAATATTTCTAAGTGAGTGAATATTACAGTGGCCTAGTCTACTATTCAAAAGTCAAGATTCTCTATGAAAGGAACTTAATAAATACACATTTTGAGAAATCAAAGAATCAAGATTAATAACATAAAAATTATCATTTCTCAAAGTTGTAAACAATAAAGAATTTTTAGAATAAAAAAAATTACAAGAATTGTTTTTAAATTTGACATGAAAACCATCATCAAATAATTGTGAGATACTAAGAATGTTATATTTTAAACCATCAACAAAAAGTACTTTAGAAATTAAAACTGAGTTGGTGTTACCAATTTGGCCAAGGATGATGATCTTTCATTTAGAATTGTCACCAAATGTGACTTGGCCACCATCAAACTTTATAAGGTTCTTGAAGCTTGAGTAGTCTCCTGTAATATTCCTAGAATAGATGCTATACAAGTACCATAAATTCCTATAGGAGCTCTTCAAACAAATTTCCTACAAAAAAATTTTAAACTAGAAATGATTTTGGTACCCAGATTTTATTGGGCCCAAATATGTTAGTGATTAGGTCCTTAAGAACCCATATTTTCTTTATAGGTTTCCAACATATAGATTGAAAACTTTTTGAAATAAAAACTTTATTAGGTCCATTATAAAAATAACTAGCAACAAAACTTTCAGATTTAGACTTAGGTACAAATATTCTCTTAAAAACTCTTCTCTGTCTAGGTTGATAACCTATAACTATAATATATTTAGGAGAATTGTTTTCCTAATATTTGATTAAGTGTTTCTATACCATTTTTGAATATTTCTAAATCTTTATTAATTTTATCATTCGATAGTTTTGATTCATTATTTTCCTTTGATAATTGATTATTCTTTTTATTCTTTACTGTAAGATTAGACTTAACATTTACAGATAAAACTTGATGTTTTTTTTGAACTTTATATTTGTATTTAATCTCATTTAAAGTATCTTAAATAATGTTGTAGTATTCAAAAATTTATTATTTAGAAATGTCATCATTAATTTCAGAGTGTTCAGAATTAAGTACCAATGATACAATAGGTACCTACGAAACATTTTTCATGAAGAACATATTGGATCTGTCTGGTTTCTCTTTACAAGGTGAGTTAGAGTCACTAGAGCTTTCCTCATAGGAAATCCATTTGGATTTCATGGATTTCTTATATTTTTTGTGTTTTTCCCCATACTTTTTTTGTATTCCAGCTTAGGTCATTCAGCCTTAATATGTATTTTTCGCTTTCAATCATAATAGGTAATCTCATTTGATCTATCATATTTCTTCCAATACATTTTCCAAGTTCCTATACTATCATACTTTCCTTTATAACTTGATTTTATATATAATTTATTCTTCATATAAAACTTCTTAAATCTTCTAGACAAATGGGCCATTTATCCATCACTATCTTCTAGTGATTCATTATCACTGGAACTTTCATCTTGTACCTTTTCTTTTTTACTTTTTTTGGATGCATTAGACTTGAAAGAAACATATTTTATCTAAGGTTCATTATATTCTTCATGGTTTAATTTAAGTTCTTCTTAATACATCATTAAAATTTCAACCAGTTCCTTGGCATGCATTTTACTTATGTCACATGATTCTCTTATTAACACAAATATTCCTCTCCATTATTCTAGAAGGCATCTTAGTAGTCTCATAATCTGATCTTTATCTGACACTAGATTCCCTAAGGATATCATTATATTGACTATCTCATTGAACCTAAGAAACACATCAGAAATTATCTCATCAGGTTTATTCTTAAAGGTATCATATTTAATTGTATAATGATTCAATCTCATTTCTTTTACATTAGTAGTTTCTTCATAGGAAACAGATAAATTATCCCAAATTTCAAAAGTATTTTTACTAGAAGATATTATATTGAATTCATTATATCCTAAATAATGGTAAAGGGAATTCATATCTTTTGAATTTTAATATAAGAAAGCTTAGTTACATCATCCAATATATCTCTAATAGTCTTAGGTAACTCATAATTATCCTCTATAATAGACCAAATTTTAAAACCCATACTCTATATATGCATTTTCATTTTTATTTTCCACTAAGAATAGTTATTACCATTAAATAAAATAGTTATGCTGGTAGAATAACCTTCTTTCCTATTATCCATTTAAATAATTAAATTTAGAAATGATAAAAATTTAAGATCTTTAAAACAACTAAAATCACAGTTGAAAATATTTTGAAAATTCTACGATACCAAATGTTGGTCAGAGTGAGTATCTAAAGAGTAGGGTGAATTGAGTACCCAATAAAAATTTCTATCTAAAACAGGTTTAAATAAAATATGCTAGTTTAATTAAAATAGTCCAATTAACCAAAATAGCAGATTGATATACTTTCGGATATTTTAAAATTTTTAAAAAGATTGATTAGGTCTCGGTTAAAATAATTATGAAAACTAATTTAACTTTTGAAATCAATTTACTTAACCAAAACCATATATAAACACTAAGGGACCTCTTCCAAAAAACTTGTGCTAATGATCTAGGATCCATAACCTGTATTAGGTATACAACAAAAAATATTTCCAGGCTACAGAGGGACCTCTTCCACAAAACATGTGGGAATGAAAATAAATACTAGCCACTCAAGGACCTCTTCCACAACACCATGGGAAAACAAGTGTAAAGATATTTTGAGAAGATATCTAGTATCTTCCAGATAAATAACATGAGACAATGTGTGTGTTAAATACAAAGTGCACAAACAATGATCGTAATGAAAATAAAATAAATAGGTTGAGAAAATAAAAGATATAAAGAAGGTATATTTCTCAGTTTGATAAGCTATAAAGCTTGCGACTCCTTGAGTCTAGATTGACTGGTAGATTGACTCTAGTTTCAGAAATTTTCATTAGAATAGAGTGTCGTAAACTCTTTTGTTCTAACTATAGGAAGTAGTATTAGTGTTCAATGTGCTTCACTTCTTCTATAGTTTATCACTGATAAAGATGCTTCATGTAAAGAACAAAAATCTTCTTTTGATCTTGTAACATTCAACTCTAGATCTCTGTGTGTATATAGGTTCTTAGTTCTTGTGATCACTTGTATAAGGAATTCTGCTACTTCTTTTAACAACAACATTCAAGAGTGTCCATATAGAGAACAATCATATGAATATCCAACATCCTCATACTCAGGGCTAAGGCATTCTTTAATTCATATATGAAATAAATTAATAATAATCATTACAATAATAAATGAAATGAAATTATATAATATAGGAATTATACATATTTAATTCAATATAAACTAAAATAGTGGTGGTTAATCCTTTGAATAGTGATACAATCTCTAGCAGTGTATTATCCTAATGGCATCTTAAGATGGCGGTGAGACATGCCAATGGTGAGTCAAGATGATGGTAAGTCATTCCAATACTTTGTCAAATTATTATTCTAAAACTAGTACAAAAAATATATTTTTCATCAGTTATTAAGAAATTTATGTTAAAAACATTTTAACATCAGTTATAAAAATAACCGATGTTAAAAACAATAAAAACTCATTTTTCATGTCGGTTCTTCTAAAACCGATGTGAAAAATTCATGTTTCGCATCAGTTCTTCTAAAACCAACACTGAAAATTCATTTTACATGTCGGTTTTAGAATAACTAACATTAAAATATATATAAAAAAATTAGTTTTCACATCAGTTTAAAAAAAACATGTGAAATTTAAAATTTCACATCATGCCAATAAGCTATTCAATTTTTGGACAATGCAGTATTAAATTTTCAATTTACACCTAATATTTTGTATACTGTGATTTTATTTTCAAGTGAATTTATATGTTTTCACACTCCACACATATTTCTTTAATAATCAACTCTTTCAACCATCATCATCATTCCACCAATTCAACTCTTCAAATATTTATCATTTTTCGATCGATTCTTCTTTCGACGAACTTGTTATGGTATGTATAATTACTTTTCTATGATTTAATGTGTTTATGATTAGTTGTCTCAAATGATACTCATTTAATTATTATATTTTTATTATTATGAAGAACCATTATTCTGATCATGTTAAAACAATGAAGGTTTGTTCATAGCTTAAAATTCCTTCTAATCCATATCAGTTTCTTTTGCCTCATGAGATCTTCTATTTGAAGAAAATTATATCAATGAAGAGTACGAAAAACATTAAAATTATGTCAAAGTTTTATGTTTCTTTGTCTGGATTCCATCAAGTTTCTATGATCTTTTTTCCTTTCAATGATCATGTATTTTAATCTGATGGAGTAATCGACTTAAAAAAATATGACATTTTTATGTCGGTTATTTTATAACCGACATAAAAAAGGGTTGGAATGTCACTTTTTTATGTCGGTTATAAAATATTCGATGTAAAAAACCTTTGAAATAATAATTTTTATATTGGTTATATTAAATGATGTTAAAAAATATGTTTTTTACATCGCCTTAAAAACTGACGTGAAAGACATAAAAACCAACGTAAAAAATGTTTTTTTGTACTAGTTTGTCATCTTAAACGGTGACTCTAATATGATGGTAGGTGTTTCCAACACTTAGCCAAAGTTTGGGTTAAATGATGAGTTGTCTTCTGGTGGTAGGTTTTCCCATATTTTACCAAAATTCTATTCTAGTGGTGAGACATAATTGGAAGTCGGTGTTTCCAACACTTAACCATAATTTCATCTTGATGGTGAGTTTTCCCCAATGGTGAGTCATTGTTGGTGGTGAATCAACCACAATGGTAATTCAGCCTTGGCCGTGACTTAACCTTAATGGTGTGTCTTTATCATACTTAGCCAATTTTTTTCCCAATCTTCCTTATATTATAAAATTATGTCAAAACACATAAAACTCATCAATATCATAAGAAATATGATTTGGTGATCATTAAAAGAAGGATGCCAACAATAAAAAATAAAGAAACAGAAAAATAAGTATAAATTAAAGGCTACATAATAATAATAATAAATTGATAAAATGGAAATTTACAACCATGAATGCATGTCCATATGAATCCACATAACCTAAAGTAGTAAACATACAATAAGTAGTACAATATAGTACAATACTAGTATAATAAAAGTGAAGAAAATATAAAAGGGGCCTTCACCACGAGCATCTTGAGCTCCAAATCAGTATTTTGATACTAATATTCCATGTAAAAATGAAGAACATAAGCATAATCCATAAACCTGAACCTACAATCAAGATATCTATTCTAGTACGCCAATATAATGGCAGACCAAACATAGTGTGTGATATACTTAGTATATAACAACCCTTATCTTTATTACACATTAAAACATGATTTAATTACATAAAATTAAACTTAATACAACCCAAAAGATCAATAATTCTAGTGTATTTTGGAATTAGGTACATTTTATTGCAACTTTAAACATGAATTACAACATTTTTATTGAAAACTTATTTAACATGCTTGAGCTTAAAACTACATTGGATAACCTGGGGAAATAAATAAAAAAAGGGGTGATCCATAAATACTAGTAAGGTAATAAACATGGAATAACATGAAGATAATAATATATGTTATACAAGACATATCAATGAGTCATACAAGAACATGAATAATATGACATGATATATCATGATTATCATAACATGAGAAATGTGACAACTTAAAACACTGCATCATAGGTCAAGGCTAAACCACCAAGAATTCATGGTGGAAAAATTAACATAAAGGAATCAGGTAAACCTCTATCCCAACATGACATATCATGATACTAAACATTACCAAATGCATTGGAGCACTATATAATTCTAGGAACACTCATCACTTTCATTTCATTCTCATGCTTAAGTGTGCCACATAGATCATAAAACATGGATTCATTTATCAGAATAATTTATTACATGATCAATGATTGTGTAATACATACATATAAGTCCAAAATAAAAAGGTATATGTGTATAAAAGTGAACACCCTTGATAGAAAATGGGTACGCCATTCACTACACAATTGGTTTGGCATGGAAAATCGCGGTGAAAATTCAGCAGCATAACGACGTCACTTAAAGATTCATAAAATGGGATGATGAGAGAGAAATGGACCTCTCATCATTTTTAAATGAAGTGGAAATTAATATGGACATGGAAGGAAATTTCCAAACATTTATAATTAGAAAAGGAACACATACGATAATAAATAATCTTGAATAAAAAGAGAAAGGAAAGGATGTTTACGAAATTTCAGCACGGTAACAAGTGTACATGGGAGGGATTAATGAGAGTGAAAGAGGTCTATAATCATTTATAAATAATAATGGAATTATGGGGGATGTTAAAAAACATATCCCATCATTATTAATTGAAAATAAAATGGCACAAAAATATAAATAAAGTTGGATAAAGATGAGAAAGGAAAGAATCCATACTTGAATGTGTCGCTCCAAAAGCTTGAAAAAGGGATTCTTGAGAGATTGGGGTGCCTTGGGAGGATTATTGAGCGGTTAGGGAAGAGTAAGGATGTTCTAAAAGGTTTTTTAGTGAAGATAAGTGGGAGTTTGTGTGTGTTTATGTAGGAAATGATAGGGAAATTTTTTAATATTTCACAAACTTAGGTTTTAGACTTTATATAATAGAATATTCAAAACCAAAAACCTTAACATGGTTTTTGGAAATGGTTTTTTTCCAAATTGGGGAGGTTTTAATTATTTTATCAGGAAAAGGTACTAAAAAATTAAAATATTACCCTTTCTTATGTGGAGGTGAGTCACACTTTTAAAGAATTGAATTTAAAATCATAAAATATATTATATCTTTTGGAGGATTCATAAAAGAATTATAAAATTAATCACAGAAACTTAAAAACACATTATTTTAAGGGTAAAATATATATTTTTTTTATTTATACACATTATAGTATTTATTATATCATTTTTGGGTCATTATGATGTCATAAAACATACCATATATTTATACGGTATTTAATTTTTACCCGAAAATTCGACTTTATTAGAAAATTATGAAAAATTCACCAATTGGATAATTTTGATGTTACGAATCAAAAAATAATATTTATTTTATTTAAATAATTTTATGAATATGTGAATTTTTACTTTTAAAATAAGATTTTATATTTATTGAAAGATGTTGGGTTTTTGATAATAACCGTTTTTGAACCCTTATAAAAAGTACATTTCACTTCATAAAAATTATATGAACATTTATAATTAATAAAAATTATTTGATGATAATATTTTATTAAAATAATTTTTATTTCAAAAATAAATTAATTTATCAAAATAATTCCCTTAATTGAATTTGAATATTACTCTAAAGTACAATTTGCGTTTAATTGAATCAAAATCAAAATCATTTAAAAAGTAAAAATAAAGAATGAAAATAAATTCATTATTATATATAATATACAGATTCATATTATTAAGGCATTGATACATATCTCTTTATTACACCAGCGTACACCCTAAGAGTAAGGTGCACGATGGTAATACTTTCATGGGTCTGTTCAGAGAACATGATTTGGGATGTGATCTTGATGAGCTTGAACTTCTACCATAAATGTTTTTTATCATGATAAAGTTATTAGATCTCATATTGGGATTGGTCAAGGGAAAATCCCAAAGATTCTATCTCCCTCATAATCTCTGATAAATGGACTTTATAGGGTAAAATACTACTAGATGAGGCCATCACTTCCTTTGTATGAGTCAATTGTATTTGTTAAAAGCCCTATGTTTATACTAATCATGTGAACACCATTCAATGAATATATTAACAATGTTAAATATTATTAATGGCATTTAAAATCCAAATATATAACCAAGGAAGTGCATGTGTTTTCTATAACCATGTTACAAAATAATGAATTTAATTAAAACAAAAAAGGAAACTTCATTTATAATAGTTCAGGTCGTTACAATCTCCCCCCTTAAGAAATTTCACCCTTGAAATTTTCATTTCCCACATTAAAAAAGATGAGGGTAACCCTATTTCATCACCTTCTCCATTTTTCATGTTCTTCTTCAAACTTTTGGTTTCTCCACAACACTTTGACCGTGTGCATTGACTTATTCCATATAACTTTGTCTCTATGATCTAAGATCTTCACTAGATACTCCTCATAGGAAAGATCATTCTCCAATTATACCACCTTTGGATTGAGTACATGTGAGGTGTCAATTATGTACTTCCTTAAGTGTGATACATAGAATACATCATTAAATCGAGATAGGTTATGTGGGAGTATAAGTTGATAGG
The DNA here is from genome assembly GCA_963277665.1 of Viscum album. Classification (NCBI taxonomy): domain Eukaryota; kingdom Viridiplantae; phylum Streptophyta; class Magnoliopsida; order Santalales; family Viscaceae; genus Viscum; species Viscum album. The sequence goes on along the minus strand of OY728148.1, from coordinate 1,400,476,896 downwards.
CCACCACTCCGATGGGATCAAGGATCTCAAAGGGGAAGATGTATCTTGGACTAAGCTTTCCCTTATTTCCAAATTTTATTACTTTCTTCCATGGATATATGTGGAGGAATACCATGTATCTAACATTAAACTCTAGGAATATTTGATAATTGTCAGCATAAATCTCTTTTTTAACTCTGAGCAGTCTTGATGCACTAATAAATGGTCTTAACCTTTTCCACCATTTTTTTGACCATTTCAGGACCTATTAGTTTTCATTCCCCAACTTCATCCCAGCATGCAGGTGTGTTTTATATCTTCCCATAATGGGATTCAGAGGTATCCTTTTGGATGCTCGATTGGAAATTGTTGTTGTAAGATAACTCGACCAAAGGAATATATTGATCCCATCCCCCTTTGAAGTTAATTGAACATGCTCTCAACATGTACTCAAGTGTCTGGATAGTCCGATCTGATTGGACATCAGTTTGAGGGAGATAATCCATGATGAAGTAAAACTTACTGTTTAGAGCATGATGGAGACTTTTCCAGAACTTGGAGGAGAATCTTGGATCTCGATCGGATACAATCGATAATGGTACTCTATGAATCCTAACCCCTTCCCAAATGTATATCCATGCAAGTAGATATAATGATAATTTTTCTTGTATCACAATGAAGTGTGTATTCTTTGTAAGATAATCAGATAAAAACCATATAGCATTATTATCAATTGATGTCTTTGGAAGATTAGTGACAAAGTATATGGTGATTTTTTCCCATTTCCATGTAGATATGGGTAATGGTTGCATCATCCCCTTGGATGTTTTCCTTTACGCTTTCACTTACTGATATACAAGACATCTTGATGTATATTCTGAGATCTCATTCTTCATATTATCCCACCAATAGTGTTCTTAGAGATCTTGATTCATCTTTGTGCTTTCTAGGTGGATGGATAAGGTTGATTTATATGCATCATCCAAAAAAATCCTTCTTTAACTCAAGATTTGATGGTATACATACTCTTGAACCAAATCTCACAAAACCTTCATCCTTAACATTGAACTATGAGGACTTCCCTTTCCTTATAAGTTCCACTTTCTTTTGAATTCCCACATCAACTCATTGAGAATCCTTTAACCTCTATAGAAGATATGGTTGATAAATAATTTGTGAAGGGATTGATGATTTTCCTTACTTTATGATTCCCATGTTGATCCTTTCCTAATATAAGAAGATTAGAACCTTCTCAATTCTCATCAATGATATAATTTCTAGATCCTTTCTACTTAGATCATCTTCCACTTTACTCTCTTTCCCAGTATGGTAGTGAATTGAGAAGTCATAGTCTTTGATCAATTTTAACCATCTTCTTTGGCGCATATTCAACTCTTTCTATGTGAGTATATACTTTATACTTTTTTGATTGGTATATATTTCACACTTCTCCCCAAAGAGATAATGCCACCAAATTTTTAAAGAGAAAATAACCAAATAAAACTCCAGATCATGTTTTGGGTAGTTATGTTCTTGAATGTTCAACTATCTTGAATTATAAGTAATGAATTTTTCATTTTTCATCAACACACATCCCAGGACCTTATTCAAAGCATCATTGAATACCATGAAAATCTCTCCACTTGTGAGTAGTGTGAGAATATGCATAGTGATAAGCCTCATTTTAAACTCCTTGAAGCTATCTTCACATTCATCATTCCAAGAAAACTTTACTCCCTTATGAGTTAGCTTGGTAATAGGGTTTGATAATCACAAAACATTTCTCACAAATCGGCGATAATACCCATCTAACCCAAGGAAACTGAGGATATATGTCATAGATGCTAGTCTCATCCATCCTTGAATTGTTTTTGTATTTGAAGGGTCCACATATATCCCATTACTTGTGATGATATGTCCCAAGTAAGATAATTCCTTCAAACAGAGCTCACATTTTCTATACTTTTCATAAAGCTTATCATTTCTCATGGTTTTTAGCACTATGCTCATATTCTCCTCATGCTCCTCCTTAATATTGGAGAATATTATAATACCATCTATAAATACTACCAAATATTTTTTGAAGTAATACCTAAAGTCTCTATTTATCAAGTCCATGAATATTACTGAATCATTAGTGAGTTTTAAAGGCTTCACTATGAACTCATAGTTCCCTTACCTTGTATGAAAAGTAGTCTTGGGGATAACCACCTTATTCAACCTAACTTGGTAATATCTCGACCACAGATCAACCTTGGAGTAGTATTGTGATCCATGTAGATGATCGAACAGGTCATAAATCTGAGGCAAAGGATGCTTATTCTTTATCATGATCTTTTTGAGCTCATGATAATCAATGAAAAAGTGCATTGATCCACCATTATTCTTAATGAAGAGGTCTGGTGCACCCCATGGTGAAGCACTTGGGTGTATGAACCCTTTATCCATATTCTCCTGTAGTTGTTTCTTCAACTCCTCAATTTCTATAATAGAAATTCTATATGGAGTCTTGTATAGTTATAACACCCCTGGTATAAGCTCAATTAAAAATTCAACATCTCGAATAGGAGGAAGACTATGAAATTCCTTGAGAAACACATTAGCTTATTCCTTTAAAATGGGAATGTCTTCAAGGATGATTGTTTCCTTAGACTCAATAATTTGAGCTAGATATTCTTTCTCATCGGGAAATAATATCCATGCTTGAGATGATGGTTCTAAATAATATTCATCCTACTCCTTGCACTTGTACAAAATCAGGGTTCAATTCAAAATATAGAGATTGATTTCATTCTCGTAGAAACTTATGTTGGCTCTATATAGTGAAATCCAATCCATGTTAATAATTGAATCCAATTCCACCAAAGGGAGTATGATAATGTTCTCTAGGATGTTTAGACCACAAATTGTGATAGGGGAGGAGTTATATACTTAGAATGAAATAATTTCCCCATTCGCCTTCTTCACCAATAACTCAACTTCCATTCTTGATGATGGTGTTTTAATAGTTCTACTAAACTTTCATGATATAAAGGAATGCATAAAACCAAAATAAAAAAGTACATTCACTATTATTGAATGAATAACTAGCATACCTGTCACCACCTCATTTCCAGGATCCACTTCGATAGTTGTGATCGAAAAATCTCTCCCTTTTTGCTTTGGAGGTTGTTGGTTTTCTCCAAAAACCCTTAGCTTAGTGCATTGGTTTAAAAAAAATAAATGGTTCCTTGAAGTTGTAGTAATGAAAAATACACTGATGTTTGACTAGATAATACTTTTTTCCATCATAGTGTAAGGTTTTTCCTGCCAGCAATCACTGTCTAGGTTCCCTTCCTTCTTGCACCTAATGCATTTCCTCACCCCCTTCATGCAATTTCCAAGGTTCTTATTTCTACACCTTTGGAGAATGGGATGTTTAAATTTCTTAGTATCATTAGATCTCTCTATCAAAATTCTAGAATTGATCTCCACTTTATTCTTCTTATCCCCATGATACCCCTGAGATTCATAGATCTCCATTTTGACTTTGAGGGCACATCGAATAATTTTCACATTGCTATCAAAGTCACGGATCTCTATGGATTTTCGTAGGCTAGGTTTTATCCCACCAAAAAAGTGGTCAACCTTGAACTCAGGGGTAATGAAAAATATGGAGATGTATCATCCAAGACTTGTGAAGTTTTCCTCATATGACCTGATATATTTTTCATCTTTCTACTTGAGGGTAAGGAAATCCCTTCCTATTTTAAGTCAGAGGATGTGGGGAAAATATTTATTGAATTTTTTTTTCTGGAAATAATTCCATACCATCTCCTCAATATATTCCTTAGGATTTTTATTTTTGATCAATTTACACCACTGATTAGATTCATCTTCCATATTATAAATAGCCATTACGACATTCTCTTGTTCAGTACATTTAAGGATGGAGAAGATCTTTTCAATGGAGTTGATCCATTGTTTAGCGATTAAGGGATCAGATGAACCATTAAAAATAAAATGCATTTTTCATATAAAGCTTTCAATTGTAGCTTGTTCTCTCTTAGGGGGATTTGGATGCTCCTCCTAATATATGTTTTTATTTAGAACCTAAGTTAGCTGAGAGAACATTGTCATGAAGTGCAGGATTCTTGCTCCCATTGGGTTGGGCATCTCGTTGGGGCAGTCATCACATTTCTCTTCACATTGATTGTTTCCCTGATTCCTCCTATTTTCAAACATCATAAAAAATAAAAGGAAAATGAAAGATGGGTATATTTAACTACTAAACACAAAACAATAATTTAATGACATTAAATGGATAACTTATAACTTACATATATTTCCTTAACTTATGGATTTATAGGCTTTAGTCTATGTTATCCATGATCTATTTCCTAGCATATACTCTTATAGGAATTTTTTACTCCCTTAATAATGGTTTGTAATGAAATTATGAATTACCGAATCATATCCCCTAGTAGCTTCAAACCAGGTGTATAGTAAAACCTGTTGTCATGTACCAGGTTACCCCGAGTCCGGTCCGGAACACCTTGTCAGAGTTGTTACTCATAGGTACATCTGTGCCAGAACCATTTCCACTTATAGTATATAGATAGGGATGTATTTTATTGATAAACCACTTAATTTATACTCACAAAATTTTTATGGATGTTTTCTTATACTTAGTCTTATCTCTATGTCTTTTTCTAGATTTTTCTAATACTAATCCCAAAAATAACTAAACTTTTCCTTTGATACCAACTATAACAACCCCTATCTTTATTACAAATTAATACATGATTTAATTACATAAAATTACACTTAATAAAACCTGAAATATAGAGAAGTATAGTGTATTTTTGAATTATTTACATTACATTATAACTTTAAACATGAATTACAACATCTTTATCAAAAAATTATTTAACATGATTGAGCTTAAAATTGTATTGGATAACCTGGGGAAATACATAATAAAAGGGTGATCCATAAAGCCTAGTAAGGGAATAAACATGGAATAACATGAAGATAATAATACATGTTAGACAAGGTATATTAATGAGGTATACAAGAACATGAAAAATATGACATGATATAGCACGATAATCATAACATGGTAAATGTGACGACAACTTAAAACACTTCATCATAGGTCAAGGCTAAACCACTAAGACTTCATGGTGGAAAAAGTCCCATAAAGGAATATGGTAAAACCCTATACCAACATCACTTACCATGATACTAAACATTACCAAATGCATTGGAGCGCTATATAATTCTAGGAACACACGTCACTTTCATTTAACTCTCATGCTTAAGTGTGCCACATAGATCAAAAAACATGGATTTATTCATCATAATAATCTATTATATGATCAAGGAGTGTGGATTAAATACATATAAGTCCATAATAAAAATTTATATGTGCATAAAATTGAAGACCCTTGATTGGAAACAGGTATGGTATTTACTGCACAATTGGTTTGGCATGGAAAATCACGGTGAAAATTCCGCAACATAACAACATCACTTAAAAATTAAAAAAATAGGATGATGAGAAAAAAATGGGTCTATAATAATTTTTAAATGAATTTTAAAGTAATAGGGACATTTAATGACATGTAAAAACATTTATAATTAAAAAAATAAGGTATAAGATAATAAATAAGCTCGAATAAAAAGAGAAAGGAAAGGATGATCACGAAATTTCAGCATGGTAACAGGTGTATATGGGAGGGATTAATGAGAGTGAAAGGGGTCTATAATCATTTATAAATAATAAGGTAAGTATGGGGGAGGTTCTAAAACATAACCCATTATTAATAATTGAAAATAAAAGGGCATAATGATATAAAGTAACTTGGATAAAGATGAGAAAGGAAAGAACCCTTACTTGAATGTATGGCTCCAAAAGCTTGAAAAGGGGATTCTTGATAGCTTGGGGTGCCTTGGAAGGATTATAGAAAGGGGATGGAAGAGTAAGAATGTGATAAAAGTATTTTTAGTGAAGATAAGTTGGATATTGGGTGGGTTTATATAGTAAATAAGAGGGGAATTTTTTAATATTTCACAAACATAGGTTTTGGACTCTATATAATAGAATATTCAAAACCACAAAGATTACCATGGTTTTTAACAATGGGTTTTTTAACATTGGGGAGGATTTAATTATTTTATTAGTAAAAGGTCCTAACATATTAAAATATTACCCTTTATTATGTGGAGGTGAGTCACACTTTTAAAGAAATGAATCTAAAATAATAAAATATATTATATCTTTTGTAGGATTCATAAAGGCATTATAAAACTAATAACATAAACTTAAAATCACATTATTTTAAGGTTAAAACATATATTTGGATGAGGAAACCCATTATATTATTTATTACATCATTTTTGGGTCATTATGATGTCATAAAACATACCGTATATTTATACAGTATTTAATTTTTACCTGAAAATTCGATTGTCTCAGAAAATTATGAAAAATTAGCCATTGGATAATTTCAAAATTATTATTCCAAAAAATAATATTTTTTTATATAAATAATTTTATAAATATATAAATTTTCACTTTTAGAATAATACCCTATATTTATTGAAAAATGTTGTGTTTTTGAAAATAACTGTTTTTGAACCCTTATAAAAATTACATTTCACTTCATAAAAGTTATATGACCATTTGTAATTAATAAAACTTATTTAATGATAAAATTTTATTAAAATACTATTTATTTCAAAAATCCATTAATTCACTAAAATAAATCCCTTAATTGAATTTGAATATTACCCAAAAAAACAATTTGCGTTTAATTGAATCAAAATAAAAAATCATTTATAAAGTAACAAAAAAATTAATTATTCTATACAATATAAATATTAAGATTATTAAGGTATTTATACATATACATTTATTACACCAATGTATTTCCTAAGAGTAAGGTGCATGATAGTGAGACTCTCATGGTGTTGTTCGGTAAATATGGTTTGGGATGTGATCTCAATGAGCTTAAACCTCTCCTATAAATGGTTTCGCTCATGCTTATGTTGTTGGGTCTTAGCTTGGGATTGGTTAAGGTCAAAGAATAGAGATTATATTTCCCTTGTAATCTCTGATAAATGGGATTCCTAGGGTACAATCCTACTAGATAAAGCCATCTCTTCCTTTTTCTGAGTAAATTAGAATTGTTAAAATCCCTATATTTATACTAATAATTTGATCACTATTCAACGAATATATTAAAAATGGTAAATATTCTTAATGGTATTTTAAATCCAAAGATATAACCAAGTAATTTCATGTGTTTTCTATAACCTGTTATTGTTGGATCGATAGTAAGATGGATATGATACTGATTGTAGTATAAAAATATAGTGTAGATACTCAATATACAATAGGGGGTGAATTGTATACTTTAAAAATTCCTTAAAGAAATTTTGTATAAAAAAATTTCACAACACCTCTAAGTTCTAATAACTTGCTTAATTCTAGAAATGTAATTCTGAAAAGGAGATTCTAGAAATGAACTTTAACAAAATTTTACAACAACAAAGATTCTACCTTAAAGCGTATAGAATCATATTTAATCAGAGTACAAGTCTAAGGAAGTATAAGATAGTTATACTTTCCTCAACAACCAAAATTACAGAGGAAAACAAAATTGATGCACTACAAGTAACAAGTAGTAAATCTTTCAACCCAAAGAGAAGGGTATCCAACAACCTTGGATAAAGGTCCCTTGATTTATAATTTCAAGAAAGTCTATCTTACCCAAACCCAAGTAAGCCCTCAATATAAAGATCAGTATCTGTCTTGAAATCCCCGTAAGCCCTCGATTTGTAAGGAAATCAGCACCTCTGACTTCATAACCCGAAGTCTCTGATTTTAAAGAAATAGCACTTCTGCAAAAAGCAATTTTACACGAATCAAAGTTTGAACAGGACGTTCAAACTTTCTGCATGAATCTTGAGAGTTTATAAGAATCTCTCTCTCTCTAGAAATAACTTCAACAACATGTAAGCTCTAGATTGATCAACTTGTTATGAGATCTTTCAAATGAGATCCTATTTATAGTCACAACTCCAATGGTCAACTCCCTCCTCCAACGGTCATATTTTTCCTTGAATTTCAGAGGGACCTATACACGTGTCACTCAAACAACGGTTAGTTAATAACTAAATGCATGACATCGTTTTATAACCAAAACATGAGTATGAAAAAATATGGTTACTTAAGAAAATTCATTTTTCGGAATATAAGGAAAAATGAATGTTCAGAGTCTACCTAAAAACTATTCAGAGTCAATAATACAAGGATATTCAGATTCTGTTTTCCATGGAATTTGGAATCTTTATTCACAATAATTCGAAACCTGAACTTAGAAAGTTTGGAATCTGAATTCATAAGAATTCAGAGTCTGAACTCAAAGGAGTTCAGAGTCTGAGTTCAGATAACTCGGAGTCAGAACTCAGAAGATTTTAGAGTCTGAATTTAGAGAACTCAGAGTCAAAACTCAGTAGAGTTCGGAGTCTGAATTCAGAGAGTTTGGAACCAGAATTCGTATCCTGAAAAAAGAATTCTTTATATCTAAGTATATACGATTCTAAGGTTTTAGATACGAAACCGAATTTTACACTTAGACAAAATGAACAATGAAAAACATGGTAATGATAAATTTTCTTGGGGAAGGAAAATTTTCCTTTTGAAAGTAAAACATAGGGTAAAATGAAATTTTCCTTAAGATAAGGTGTTTGTAATTTTCAAAACAAGAAGGAATGAAAAATTCAGAAGGAAACCTTATTGACTCAACAATCTCCCCAAACATGAAGGAATGGAAAATTCCTAAGGAAACCTTATTGACTTAGAAATCTCCCCTTTTTGGAAAGCACAAAAATAATTACAAAAAAGAATATAAGGACTTAGAAAATATTTTTCTAGATTTTGAAAATAAAACTTATCTCCCTTAACACATTGGAAAGGATGAATATGACTAAGCCCCCTTAGGCTTTGGAACACTATAGATTGTATTCTAGATTTCCAGATTGGGATTTGACATTTTATTGCATACTGAAATATTCTTGGATACAAACTCCCCCTTACTTGGGGACATCTATTCTTTTCTTAGTATTCGTTTTCCTTTCTCCCCCTTTGTTATTTTCAAAAAGGAATACAGGGAATGGAAAAGAAATTATAGTACCTGAATTTTTTTTACAACACATCCAAAAGACAAGAAACCAAAAATTTCATTATGATAGGAAAAATTTATACAAATAAGGAAAATACAAAAAAATATTGGATTGGGTCTACCATCCTTCCTTCTCCTTGCGCATAAACTTTTTCACAATGGTTTTCAACTTTTTGAGCTCCTTGTGATCTTCCTCAGCTCGCTTTAGAATCTGATCATGATCCTTAGATTTCTTCTCTAAAGCTTTGATTCTATCTTCCTGAGCCTTAAGAGACTCTTATTGAGCCTTCAAGACTTATTCCAATTTGACAATATTTTCTTCTATCTCAATCCGAAGATCTCTTTCTCTCTTCTAGATTTGAGCCACTGAATACAGTTTCCCAATCCAATCTTTTACTTCTTGCATCCGACTATTCTTCTCAAGAGTTATCTTTTTATCAAATCTACTCGTGAGATCCTTGATCTTACAATCTTCAATGTCAAATTACTCCTTGATACTATCTTGGAACTCATCAAGATATCTCAAATATTAAACTGTCTTATTTGACCAGCTAACCATTTTCTTATAAGACCTTTTGTGGGCATTTTAGTTAATGAAAAAATTATTGAAATTATCCTCAATCTTTACACACTTATCCATCACTATAGATACTGAATCCGATTTCTGGTTCAAGGTGTGTTGAAGCATCTATCATATGAAGTCTATGCTTGGAAAAAATGGAATGGTCCCAACAAGCTTCTTCAGTGATTGAACAATGAAATCACGTCCAAGGGATGATGATTCCAAATTTAAAACATTTCTAGGTGAGGGATCTTTATCTATCTCAAAAAGTTTCCTCTTTGAAGATCCATAATCTTCTTTCTTATTTACAACAACTTTAGTAGGTGTATGAATAATAACCTATTTACCCTTATCGGTTTTTAGAATGGATTCCTCATCTGGAGATTTATGTTCACTGTTAGACAACTGAACAATTTTATCTTCATATATATTTTCTTTTTGAGATCCTGCCTCAGCATCGTCTGGGTGTATGAAATGATGATTGTAAATTTATTCTTCAGATAGATTATTGACTTCTTCTTCAACCTTGTCATCTTCTCCTTTATCATCTTTCCCAGGTATATATAGCTTTGAAGATTCTGCCTTAGAAGTTCAGATTGAGGGATTCTCTGATGGGATTTCTTTCTCATTAAAATATTCTACTTGCTTAATCAACTCTGTGGTGTCACCATTTCTTTCTACTTCTTCTTCATCTTATTCTACTTCTTTAACTTTTTGAAATTTTTCCGGAGTCAAAAATTTCTTCCCCGGAGTTTCAGGTAAAGCTTTTACCAAGAAAGATTTTGGTACTGGGATACTTTTGGATTCTTTATCGGTATCCCTTAGAAGGGATTTCACAATATCTACTTCATTCATCTTCTTATTTAACTTCTTTTCTTTAACTTGATTTTCAAGCTCATCTGATGTCTTCTCTTTTAAGGCTGTTGCTTCAGTAGGATCCAAACCAAAACTTGGCTCCCCTACTTTCTTGTTCTGTTTATCTTCCCCCCACTTAGCAACTACCTCATCCGGATAGGCCTTTTGATTCTTAGGTTTTAGAGGTGTGGATTGGATTTCCTTGGGCTCTGTAGTTTTTCCTTCCACTACTACTTCCTTAAACTTCCTCTTCCTTCCTCTCTTTTTGGATGGTTCAACCACTTCTTGTTTTTTTGGAACAAATTCAGATTCTTCCTCTGGTAAGTCATAAAATTCTTCGGAGTCTATAGAAAAACCAATTTTCATACTCTTCAGGGTATCATCACTTACTAACATGAATTTTCAATTCCTTGGCTTTGAGCTGCAAGGAATTTTGAAATACTCCAAGCACTGAACAATTAACTTAGATAGAATGGTTGGATACATGATTATCTAAGCCTTCAAGTTTCCATTCTTAATATTCTCAATTGTAATGAGAATATTCTTAACCAGATTGATTTTCCTCAGGTTCACTAGAAAATATAAAATATACATGTCACTTTTTTTCAATGTGTATTTTCACCTTTCCTCGGAATGATGAATCCTTGAACCAATAATTCAAGAATCCGATGATTTGTAGACAAGTGGGCGATCTTCGGAGTTTTTACATTTTTAAGGATGAGGCACTCCATAGCTTTTACCTTAACAAAAATTCCTTTGAACTCTAGAAACTTATGAGATCAGAGCTTAGCTTCCCCTTCATATGGAATACCAACCAAACTAGCTGCCTTGGTATATGAAAGAGCATAAGTCTTTCCATAGATTTTGAACAAAAACTTTTCTCTGCATTCTTCCTTGAAGAAACTGACTGATTCATAAAATTAAACTAGCATGTCCGGATACACTAAATCTTGAGCCCCTGGCTTCAATATGAAAACACACTCCCATCCATTCATCTTAATGTTTTTCAAGATTATAGAATCATACTTGGTGAAGAAGTTCGGATGCACCAAAATTTCTCTATAGACCTGCTACTCCGTGATTAGCTTGACAGTAGACATATATTTCTGAGAGGATTCTTCTATAGACATTCAGAATTGAGAAACCTTTGAAAATCTGGAATGAGATTATGTAGAAGGGTAACACTTCAGTACGTGAGAGCTTAAGATTTGATGTGGGAAAACCATCGAGGGGGGGGGGGGGTCCTTTATATAGGCGTTTAATGTGATGATTCATCTTCCAAACTCAATCTAAGGGCTGAAAATCCTTCTGATCAGATTTGACGGTCGATATGATAGCTGTAAGGAAATATTGGATATGATCTTTTGAGGTTTTTTAATAAAAACATTCGGATTTAAGGAAAAGGAAATCCAACAAATTTAAAACCAAAATAAACTACAAGCAAGTAAAGGATGATTACAAACACTCGGGAAAGGAAACATACCTTTTGGATTGCAAGGAAGATTATTCATAGTGAGGAAAAATATTTCTTATAGAACTTTAGATTCTGAAAATTTTTTATTATGAAAAAATTTGAAAAGATGACTACAAATTTTTAGAAAATATTCATTACGAAAATTTATAAAATCTTCATTATGAAAATTTATAAAATCTTTATTACAAAAATTTATAAAAGAATTCATTATGAAAACTTAGAAAATCTTCAATATGAAAATTTAGAAAATATTCAATATGAAAATTTAAAAAATCTTCATTTGGAAAACTTAGAAAATATTCAATATGAAAATTTAGAAAATCTTCAATATGAAAAATTAGAAAATATTCATTATGAAAACTTTCTTTATGAAAGATTTGAAAAATCTGGCTATGAAAATTTTCATTACGAAAGATTTTCATTACGAAAAATTTAATCTAACTAACAAGAAAATGTACTCCCCCTATGAAAAGGAGTTTATTATTATAAGGAGATTGGTTTAAACAGGAAGTTAATAAGGAATATTACTTTACAGTTATCATTCCTTTCTTCTGTTTAATGTATTCAAATATATCAGAGGGTAAAGATTTTGTGAAAATATCAGCAAGTTGATCTTGTGTTCTGATAAATTGAAGAATTATATCCCCTTTTGTGTGTGATCCCTAAGAAAGTGATGCCTAATATCTATGTGTTTTGCACGAGAGTGATGTGAAATGTTTTTACTAAGGGAAATGACACTAGTATTACCACATAGAATTTGGTTTTTCGTAAAACTCATACCATAGTCTCTGATTATGTGTTGCATCCACAACACTTGAGCACAATAACTTCCAACTGCTAAATATTCGGCTTCAGTAGTGGAAAGTGTTACTGAGTGTTGTTTCTTACATGACCAAGAAACTAATGAATCTTTACAGAAATGACAAGTTCCAGATGTACTCTTTCTATCCATTCTACATCCACCAAATTCAGCATCCTAAAAACTCTTTAAAATAACATAATTTACAAAAGTATAAAAGAGTCCTAAATCCATAGTTACCTTTATATAGCGAAAAATTATTTTCACTGCCTTTAAATGATATTCCTTAGGATTGGATTGATATCTTACACATGAGCACACTGAAAACATTAAGTCTGGATGACTAGCTGTCAAGTAAAGTTAACTTCCTATCATACCTCTAAAAGATGTTTGATCTACTGGTTTCCCAGCTTCATCAAGATCAAGTGTGTTTGAGGTACCAATGGGAGTACTTATACTCTTAGTGTTTTCATATCCACACTTTTTAAGAAGATATTTAATATACTTATGTTGGGATATATATATTCTTTATGGTTTTTGAGAAATTTGAAAACCAAATAAAAATGTTAACTCACCCATCATACTCATTTCCAACTCAAATTTCATTAGATCCAAAAAGGAATCAGTTAAAGATTGCTGAGTTGAACCAAATATAATGACATCAACATAAATTTGAACAATCAAAACATTTTTCTTATCTTTCTTTATAAAAAGGGTTGGATCAACATTTCTCTTAACATAATTATTTTGAAGAAAAAATTTTGTAATCCTATCATACCAAGCTCTAGGGCTTGCTTAAGTATATACAAAGATTTGGTAAGTTTATAAACATGTTTAGGATGTTTTGTATCATTAAAACTAGGAGGTTGTTCAACAAAAACTTCCTCTTGTACGAAACCATTAAGGAAATCACATTTCACATCCATTTGAAAAATTTTGAAGTTGAAGAATGCTGCAAAGGCAAGTAAAATACGAATACATTCAAGTCTAGCTACTGGAGAATAAGTTTCTTCATAGTCTATTCCTTCTTGTTGATTATATCCTTTAGCAACCAATATACCTTTATTTCTTACCATGATTCCATTTTCATCACACTTATTTCTGAAGACCCATTTTACTCTAATAACAAAAGTTTCCTTAGGACTTTTAACCAAGGTCAAGACTTTATTCCTTTCAAATTCATTTAGTTCATCTTGTATAGATTTTATCCAATCATCATCACCTAAAGCTTCATCAGTGATTTTTGGTTTTAATTGGGAAAAGAATGATAGATGTTCTACTTCATTCCTTAAGGAACTTCTAGTCCTTACAGGTTGATTTACATCACCAATGATTCTATCACTGGTATGATTCTTAAGAAACAACTGATTTGGGTTTTGTAAAACCTGGTCATCAACATAAGGTAGGAAATATTCTGAGTTAAATTCTTCAGAACCATATTCTTGGACATTTTCCTTATCATAAGGATCTTCCAACAAAGGTTTAAAATCAGTTTTTGAAAACACATCTGAAGTTGTAGGTTGGAGTTGTTTAAAAATAAAGGGACCAGTTTTATCAAATTTGACATGTACTATTTCTTCAACGGTACAAGTGTTTTTATTGAAAACTCTATACGCCTTATAAGTTGTGGAGTAGCCTAAGAAAATTCCTTCATCATATTTTGGTGCAAATTTGTGTAAATTATCTTTAGTATTCAGAATGAATACCTTGCAACCAAAAACCTTGAAGTAGAAAAGTCTAGGTTTTCTACCATTTTATAACTCATAAAGAGTTTTATTAAGAAAAGGCTTAATCAAAACATGATTTATAGTATAAAAAGTAGTACCTATAGCTTAATCCCAAAAATTTTTGGCTATAGAATATTCACTCAACATGGTTCTTGTTATCTCTTGAATAATTATATTAATTCATTCAACAAAACCATTTTTTGAGGTGTTATTGGTGCTGAGAAGTTATTAGTAATGCCTTTTCTACTACAAAAAGTTTCAAAATTAGAATTTTGAAATTCTCCTCCATGATCACTATGAATAGTTATCAAAGGAAGGTTTTTCTAATTTTTAACTTGGCATTTAAAAATTTTGAAATAAGAAAAAGCTTCAGATTTCTTTGCTAGAAAATAGACCCACATAAATCTAGTGTAATCATCAACTAAGAAAAATACATAATATTTTCCTCCAATGATTCCAGTTTTTGTTCGGCCAAAGAGGTCCATATGCACTAACTATAATGCATCAGTGGTTGAGACTTCACTGACTGATTTAAAACTTGATTTATATTTCTTACCAAATTAAAAAGGATCACAAACTTTTGAAGAATAAAATCTAAGCTCCGGTAGATCCTTAAATAATTTTTTCTTAGAGAGTTTGCATAGGTTCCTAAGATTACAGTGTCCAAACCTTCTATGCCATAACTAATAATGACCTTCCATTGCACTAAGGCAAGGTAATTCTTGGTTCCTAAGGTCTTCTAAGTTTAGTGTGTAAACATTTTCTTGCCTATTGGCAGAAAGGATAAACTTTTCCTTAGAATTGTGTACTAAGCACTTGTCATTCCTAAAATTCACAAGGTAACCTTCATCACATAATTGAATTATGCTAATGAGGCTGTTCTTAAAACCCTTAACAAATAAAACATTTTAAATCAAAGTTTTTCCAAGAAGATTGATGTTACCTATACCAATAATTTATCCCTTAGCATTATCTCTGAAAGTTACTTTTCCTCCTTTAATATTGATAATCTTTTTAAAGTAGTTTTTGTTACCAATCATATACCAGGAACATCCACTATCCATGTACCAAGTTTTTCTATTGGTACTTTCTTTATTTTCCTAAAAATAAAAATGTTAGACTTTCAGAATCCAAACTTTCTTGGATCCAGAATTGTTAGACAATAAAATTTTGGGTATCCAAATTTTTTTAGAAAAATAATCTTTATAAAACCCAAGAGATTGAACATTATTCAAAGAAATTTTTTTCTTCCAATGCCAACCACTTTGACATTTAGTATAAAAGGGGCTCTAGATGGAATAAAATTGTTGTTTTTGAAAACAGTTTTTTTGTGAGTATAACCTACTCCAGTAGTATTTCCTTGAGTTTTGATTTGAGAATACATCTTGTCAAAATTTTCTTTACCAGAATTAAAGTTTTCAAGAAGTTTCTTAAGGGAATATATTTCAGATTTTAGTCTTATGACTAAATTCCTATCCTCAGGAATTATTTCCTTAGAGTTATATTTTTCCTCAAAAACATTTATTTTTAAAATAGCATTCTTAAGATTTTTAAAAATTTATTACTTTTTAGAATTTACTTCCTTAAGGTATTTAGAAAGATTTTCTAGATGCTCATACTTATCTTTAAGATCTCTAGAGAGGTCTAAAATCTCTTTTGTAAGAACTTCTTCTCTAGTATTCTCCTTGTCAAATTTCCTAGAAATTTTACAATTTTTTTATTTTAATAACTTGGAAAATCTAGATACTTCTTTATAAGAAGGTATTTCTTCATTATCTAAAGATGAACTATCTTCATTAGAAGTAATATCTTAAGAATAGTAATTCTTATCAAGAGATAAATTTGTTAAAGCCTTGGAAGAGCGTACCTTGGCCATAAAACATGTATTTGGGAAATAAGTAGTAGAAATGAATCCAATATTTTTCTGTGTTGATGATTCATATTCATAAGATTAACTTTTTGAAGAGTATCCACATCTTGTAATCTAGGTATTGTTTTCTTTAAGACTTTTCTTGTTCTTTGAATGATAGAACTTCCTCTTGTTTCTCTCTGAATTCCTTTCCTTATTTTCCTTCTTTTTCAATAGAGGGAAATCAGGTTTGATATGACGTGTTATTCTACATTCATAAAAAGTAATTTCCCAATATTTATTCTCTTTTTAGTCTCTCCTTGAACTTATTTTGATAGTTCTTCTGAGCTACTATCTTGTTCATTCTCCGAGCAAGATTAGCTAATTCATTCTCAGACTTCTCTGTATCACTAGATTCTGACTGAATAGTAACTTTCTTTGAATTTGATCTGGTTACACTTTCTGGAGTCTTGGATTTAATATATTTAGAAGTAGTTGTAAAAGAAACTCCTCCATTACCATTCTTATTTTTAACATTATTAGTATCTCTCTTCATTCTTGTCTCATGCTAAAGAAGAGTTCCAAATATCTCATCTAAGGAAATCTGGGTGACTTTCCTGTTCTCATCAATTACTGTCCTCTTGGACTCCCATTAATTTGGCATAACGTCTATGATCTTATCTACAAAGTCCTTATCATCCAAACCTTTTTCTCCCATAGACTATAAGCTGTTCAAGATAGTCATAAAACTTTGCTG
Source organism: Viscum album (assembly GCA_963277665.1). Lineage (NCBI taxonomy): Eukaryota > Viridiplantae > Streptophyta > Magnoliopsida > Santalales > Viscaceae > Viscum > Viscum album. The sequence goes on along the minus strand of OY728148.1, from coordinate 1,400,459,724 downwards.
AACTTTGCTTATAGGTTCTCTATAAGGAAAGTTAAATCCATGGTATTCAGCTCTCAACATAGCTCTTCTTGTCTCTATGACTTTAGAAGTACCAAAATGTGTAACTTCAAGTTTCTTCCAGATACTGTTTTCATCTTCACATGAAGATATTTGACTATAGATATTCCTAGTCATTGAACATAGAAAAGTATTTTTGACTCTCAAATTTTCTTGATATTCTGATTTCTCCTGATTAGTAAAAGTTCTCAATTACTTATCTGAAATCTTATAGTCTTCTGTCAGCATCAGGTATTTATCAACTCCAGTGTTAATAATGAAATTCTTCATCCTATAATTCTAGTACCCATAATCATTTACATAAAAAATAGGAGGTCTGGTAGGATTTATATTATCGATAGAACCAACATTTAAACCTTCCATCTTAAGGAAAATCTTTCCACACAAACTTGTTAGTAATAAAATTTTGTAAGCAAAAAAAATATACTAATCAAGGAAAATAGAACTAGAGTATCTCTAAGAAAAATATGAATCCAAAATTTATGAGTCTGAAAATCTAATTCTGAAAAAGTGAAGAAGAATATTTCTCTTTTAAATCTAATCATGAGATCAATTCAGATTGAACCAACGCACTGATACTAATTGCTATTACTGTATCGATAGTAAGATGGATATGATACTAATTTTAGTATCAAACTATAGTGTAGATACTCAATATAAAATAGGGGGGGTGAATTTTCTACTTTAAAAATTCCTTAAGGAAATTTTGTATAAACAAAATTCACAACACCTCTAAGTTCTAATAACTTGCTTGATTCTGGAAATGTAATTCCAAAAAGTAGATTCCAGAAATGAACTTTAACAAAAGTTTACAACAACATAGATTCTACCTTAAAGAGTATATAATCCTATTTAATCAGAGTACAAGTCTAAAGAAGTATAAGATAGTTATACTTTCCTCAACAACCAAAATTACAGCAGAAAACAAAATTGAAACACTACAAGTAACAAGTAGTAAATCTTTTAACCCAAAGAGAAGGGTATCCAATAACATTGGATAAAGGTCCCTTGATTTATACTTTCAAGAAAGTCTATCTTACCCAAACCCAGGTAATCCCTCAATCCGAATATCGATATCTGTATATCTATCCCCGCAAGCCCTCGATTTGTAAGGAAATCAACACCTATGAATTCACAACCTGAAGTCTCTTATTTTAAGAAAATCGCACCTATGCACAAAGAAATTCTATATGAAGAAAAGTTTGAACAAGCCATTCAAACTTTCTACATGAAGCCTGAGAGTTTATAAGAGTCTCTCTCTCTAGAAATCACTTCAACAACATATAATCTCTAGATTGATCAACGTTTTATGAGCTCTTTCAAATGAGCTCCTATTTATAGGCACAACTCCAAAGGTCAGCTCCCTCCTCTAATAGTTATATTTTTCCTTGAATTTCAGAGGGACCTGTACACGTGTCACTCAAAAAACAGTTAGTTAGTAACTGAATGCACAACATCATTTTATAACCAAAACATGAGTAAGAAAAAATATGGTTACTTAAACAAATTAATTTTTCAGAATGTAAGAAAAAATGAAAGTTTGGAGTCTACCTAAAAACTATTTGGAGTCAATAATACAAGGATATTCAGATTCTGTCTTCCATGGAATTCGGAACCTGAATTCTATAGAATTCCAGAGTATGAATTTCAAAGAAATTTGGAATATGGATTCACAAGAATTAAAAACCTAAACTTAGAAAGTTTGGAATCTAAATTAATAAGAATTCGGAGTCTGAACTTAGAGGAGTTCGGAGTCTGAATTCAGAGAGTTTGGAACCTGAATTCTTATCCTGAAAACAGAATGCTTTATATCTAAGTATATATGATTCTGAGGTTTTGGATACGAAACCGAATTTTACACTTAGAAAAAATGAACAATGAAAAACATGGTAATGATAAATTTCCTTGGGGAAGGAAAATTTTCCTTATGAAAGTAAAACATAGGGTAAAATGAAATTTTCCTTAAGATAAGGTGTTTGTGATTTTTAAAACAAGAAGGATTGGAAAATCCATAAGAAAAACTTATTTACTCAACAATATCCCCATGTATGAAGGAATAGAAAAGTCATAAGGAAACCTTGATGACTCAATATAACCATGTTACATAATAAAATATTTAATTAAATCAAAAAGGGAAACTTCATTTATAACAATTCGGGTCGTTACATAGTAGGCCACCACCAACGGTGTCTAATGCTATCTAGTAAATGAATATAAAATAAATCAGTGTGCAAGTATATTAATAAATATCTAACAAATAAATAAATGTAAATAATTCATACTCATGTTCCTTAAGGAAACCTGGACGACCATACCTGCTTCGGTCTAAGCTAAAATATCTCTAATGAGGCATCACTATATATTTATAAGCATGTAAATATGTATGTATATATATGAAATATATATTTAGTAACATATATAACTATATATATAGATATGTAGTGCTATCTAGGACCTGAGGCATAACTCATGCATCCAAGCTTAGTCATAAACCTCTCTTGGAATAACATGGGACACCATGCCTGAGTATCACAATTTATAATGGACACCATGATGAAGGGATTTAATTCCCAAGTATCACAATATATAAGGGATTCCATTCTTGATTATCGCAATATATAAGGGACACCATGACCAAGTATCATAATTTATAATGGACTCTATTCTTGAGGGGCACTATGCCCAAGTATCACAATATAGAAGGGACATCATGCCCAAGTATCACAATTTATAAGGGACACTATGATCGAGGGATTCCATGCACAAGTATCAAAATATATAAGGGAAACCATGATTGAGTATTATAAATAATTAGGGATTCCATGCCTGAGTATGATAAATTTATATAACAAGGGATAAGTGAACTGTTTATAAGCAATTGGCACTATACATGAAAATTTATATCATAGGTCATGAAAGTATCCATGTCGAACCAATTTATCCTGATTGTTTGGGAAGTTTCATTTATAAGAAAATAAAGAAGTCCATGGGAAGGTCCATTCCAATCACCATTCAAATATTCCCATTAAAATACCCCTTTTATATAAGAATACAACACACCTTATAGGTGGTTTTATTATAAAATGGGCCATGTTGGTTATCATGCCCAAATTTATTGATCCAATTTAATATTCCCTTACTTGATGGATCAATCATCACACATAAAATGGTGATCAAAAGTGAAAGGAATTATAGTTATAAAAATTTAAATCATCACATGAAAAGGCAATTTAAATATCCTAGACAAAGCATAGGTCACAGTCATAAAATCAACACACCTAAGGGGGTGGTTCAGGTTGGAGTGATCAACCTCCAACGGTTCTTTTAAAAGCACAATGGTTATTTAATCAAAAGAATTAACTTATACATTATTAATTTGACATTTTAATGGTGAAACATGGGAATTATAGTGTGTGGCACAATGACATAGTTTATAAAAAAGATATAATTTAAGGGAAATTCCATAGACCATCTACCATATACCAAGGGATCTCCACTCATATATTACCTATATTTAACTCCACTTGAATAGAGAGAAATTAGAAGAATTGAAAAACACCATGAAAATAGGCCAAAAGATCTTCCATAAATTTAGAATTCCACATAGGAATATAAATGAAGGAAAGAATAAAGATGGGCTAAGAGCTTACCTAGGGCTATCCAACAAGATGAATGATGCTTTAATCAAAGTTTGGACGGAGGAAATCCAAAGAACCCTAGGAGAGGGAGAGGAGCCGCTTCCAAGAACTCCTGGACATTGTAATGCCACAAACTCAGTAGCCTGAAGTGGGTGAATTATTTTATTACATTAAAATGTTTATAAGGAAAAAAATCTTGAAGGACCATACAGTTTAGAAATTTTGGAAATCTAAATTATATACATGATACCCATAATATATTGGGAAATAAAAATAAAGCATAACACAAGTAAAAACTCAAAATACTTGAAACTGATTCAATGGATTCCTCTTCATAACATGGGGAAAGAAAACATAATAAGGGTGAGCTCAAATTCTCATAAAGGGTAAGTAAAGCAGAAGTAATAATAAATTGATGAGAGTAAATCAATATGGAAAGGTAAATAACTAATAACTCATTCCATTCAAATAACTAGACAAGGAATAATCAATATAGAAAGTTAAATAACTAAAACACATTTCATTTAATCAATAAACTAAGAATTAATTTCATCCATATATTTTATCATATGAAAATACCATGAATAATAATAATAATAACTAAAATATCTATGAAGGAAATTCTTAATTATTGGATGTCATGTCTGAGGCACATGAAAACCTATACCGTCAAGACCTTTCACAAGATGTTTTAAAACCACAGGTAGAAAAACATTTAAATTTTCTAACTTATTTGTCTCATGAGAACATGTCGACACATCAAGGGGATATATAAAGTCTGGGACCCACCTATCATTGCTGGTCCAAAGCATTCCTTATATTGAATAATTGAAATAAATAATATTCCTAATCAAATAACCGTATTGAATAAAGAGTACAAATTTATTAATAATTACCTAGTGTAGGCTAAGTAACAATAATGTTTGTTAATGTTGATGAATGGAAATACCATTTAAATATCATTAAAACATTTTTGTGGAAAATAATATTTAAACATTCCAAAGTGTCCCATACCACTTTGAAACATTTAAATCATAATTCGCATGAAAGATAATATTAAAAAAACTTATAATATCATGGAAATAAGTTTATTCATGATATAACATGTTAAGGTAAATAAATACACCATATAAAGGAAACTAGGTTCATAACCTTACAAAATGTTTCAATGAGATGAAATTGAGACGAAATTCCTTACCTCATATTTCATTTTTTGTGTGAACATCCATTAAAATCATATATAATATTTTAAGCATATTAATAACTTATTAATTAACCATATTAATAGTTATTATATCATATATTATCTCTTTATAATACCTTATTACCGGTTTTTTAATAATATTTCATTATTTTTACTATTTTGGGTGTTATTTGCCTAGTTTTTCAAGTAAGTTTTGACATGTTATTTGTAATTTATTTTACTTAGATCATGAGTTAATCATATAAATAATGTAATACATGATTTAATTATCATATATATTTAGTATATATGTATTTTTAATAATCCATAATATTTTTAGATAAGAAATGAAATGCACTGTTCATGGAGACGGTAGGCCGTATGTACGCATGAACGTTACTTTCATTTCTTTATCATATTAAAAGAATGAGAATTAAATGATATATATATGTATTATAATTCTAGTATCATATTTATATATTTCACATATTATTATTAAAACTATCCTTTATACATTCCATGTATAGTGTGAACAAATCACGTCGCTTTGAGGAGGCGGTAGTCCACACTTCCAAAAATGATGTTATAATATTTATAAAAAATGGAAATTATAAAGGTTTGTATTATAAAATAATTAAATAATCATAAATAGATAAATAATATATATATACATATATATTATATAAAAATATTTTTTTCATCATAATTCCCAACCATGATAGGTGGTAAAAGGAAAATGAACAACATTGTTTCGCGAGGCGGTAGTTCACCATACAGGAACGATAAATTCGTTACTAATTTGATGGAAGTGTGCATATGTTTAGGTAGAACCCTTAACATAAAAACATCTTATTATATTGAGTATACTTTTGTTATTTTATAAGCATGGAATAATAAGATATGAATTAGTGGTAAAATAAATAAAACTAAAGTGACCGTTGAAGAACAATACCTCTTATTTGGGTAAATCCTTTTGGTTTACCCCAAAATCCTTACTTAGTTTGCTTTATGACCAAATAGAGGATTATAGGATGAGGGGAGGGAAGTTTGAAACTTAATTTGGTAGGTTTTGGTCGATCTAGAAGGCTCAAAGTGGTGAGAGGAAGTGAGGGATGAGTTGCGCTTTTATAAATGAGGTGAGGGGTACTTTTGGAAACTCTCAAACTATTAAATTAATATAAATTAATTTTCTATGATAAATGGATTTAAAGTGATTTATTTCGAATATATGATGAGTACGGGTCAAAATAATCTCAACCAATAATTTTTTGACAAGTTTAGGTCACATTATTACCCTTATATTTTGGCTTTAACCCTTAGTTAAACCCTTTAACTCTTACCATGAAAACTTGGATTTTTAATCTTTAAGGGTTAATTTATTTAGTACTATAAAAGGTACATATACCCATAGTTTTTAACTATGGTTATATCCCCCCGAAACTGTGGGTATAGTCTATACCCACGATTTTGGGAACCTTGGTTAGTTAAGGCGTCGGTATAGACTATACCCACAGTTCCTATACAAAATGTGGGTATAGGTCACATGGATTTTTCCATTCCCACAGTTTAAAAAACCTTGGGTATATATATTATCAGAATACAACCTATACCCATGGTTTTTAGAACTGTGGGTATAGGTAACTGCTTGTATTTGGCAGTACCACCACCACGACTTCTTCTACCAACCCCTTAACCTGCAAATCAGATAAAAAGAACAATATACATTCATTTCAATACAAATTTTATACATTTAGCATCAAAACAACAACATTTAATAATTTTAAAATTTTATAAAATAATAAAACAAACATATACATCCATAAAAAAAATAAATTTAAGTCATTACAAAACTTCACAAGTCTTCTTCCTTCTAAGTAAAAAATGTTGGGTATCAATATATCTCCCATAATTAACATCCCCATACTCAACATCATCATCATCAGAAGTAGAAACCTCCTCACCAAAAAAATCATATGGAGTAGAAAAATCATCAACAACATCATCGTCACCACCTTCAGTTTGATAGCCACTAGAACCCTCATTGGCATCAGTTGAGGCATAATTTTAAGAATGCATTGATTCTATATATTAATCAATAATAGTATAAGCCTCTAATGCAAGTGATTGACTTATAACCAACACAAATTTCTAGAATTTTTTGATGATCATCTTACTTCTTTCACACTCTTGTTTACTTCTTTCTCACTCAAAATATATTTTTTTCTTCATCTGCTTCTACATGACCCCTTTATAGCTCGGGGGTTTGGGAGACTTAAGAGGATCCTAATGAGGACCAATACCTAGAGGGGATGATGTTTTTTTCTGGTGAACATCAGAATCTTCACTGGTTCTCATCACCTAATAGCAGACTCAAAAGATCATTCGGCCTGAATTTTTCATCTTATTTATCATCAAGGTCCTCTAGGTTAGTCTGTTGAAAATATAAAAAAGATATTTAATTAGGAGTTTTATATAAATATTTGAAATATAAATAAAAAACTTACAATATTTTCTTGTGTTTTTTCATTTACTGAACTCCCATATTTTTTCTTCCAACAGAAGAAAAATAATTTATCTTGTGGTAGATGAACTTTGATGCCTAATATAGCTTGCTTCAAATGACATTTATTAGCATACACATATTAATGATGAAAATTTTTTATAATCTTAAATAATAATAAAATGTAATAACTTTTAAATAAATGAAAAATTTATAATTAATGTGATAAAAATTCATGGAAAATTCATATATAAAATCTAATCATAAATACTTTATAATTTTAAGTACTCATTATGAAAATTAAATAATCTTTAATATAAATTATTTATATTCATTTCATAATATAAACTCTATATTATTCATTATATGGCCAATTGGATATTTTTCCATGGTCATAATGTCCAATTGGCCTATAGGCCTAATGACTAATTTTCCTATAGGGCCAATGGTTATAGGACAATTGGCCATTAGGCCTATAAGAAAATTTTTCATTATACATATAGGAAAATTTTCTGATTAGGACTAATGGACAATTCGATTATAGGCCTAATGAACAATTTCTCTATAGGCCTAATAGGAAAATTGGTCATTTGGAATATAGGAAAATTGTCCATTAGTTCTAATTGTCTAATTCGCCATTAGGATTATAGGACAATTATCCATTCAGATTATAGGAAAATTGGCCATTAATCCTAATGTCATAATTTACAATTGGATTATAGGACCAATAGCCAATTTTCCATTAGGAATAATTTCCCATTAGGATTATTTGGCCAATAGGATTATAGGATAATCAGCCATTATTCCATTAGGACTATAGGCCAATTGGTCATTAGTATTATAATTCATTATTCCAATTTTCCATTAGGATTATAGGATAATTGGCCATTAGTCCTAAAATCCAATTGGCCATTATGCCTAATTGGAAAATTGGCCATTAGGCAAAATTGGAAAATTGGCCATTAGGCCTATATGCCAATTGAACATTAGTCATGTAGTCCTAATGGCCATTTGAAATGGGTATTTTCAGCCTTTTATTATAGGGATTAATGATAATAAAACCTAAAATTCAGTATGTAAAGTTAACTAAGTAACATTATAAATAAGGATATTATTTTAATTCAAATTAACGTACCTGGCACTTCTCATGCTCGGACATTATAGTGTGCCCCAATGTGTGTACATATGTCATTGAATATTTGTTCTTTGGGTTTTTACCCAACTCTTCCTAAAAAAAATTCCAATACAAGTAATAATAATTAAATTTTATATGAAAACCATTAAAGATTGGGAATACCTTACACTCATCAGTCTTCCAATGTGCAATCATTTTTTGATATTGAGTTTTTTGGATAGTCGAGGAATGTGGGTACACCCTCTAAATCAGAACCAACTCTTATATTCCAACCAATATACAACTCATGCTTATATGATTGCCATAACTCTCCAAGATCTATCAACCTTGAAGTCTTAGAAGCTTCTCCATTGGGAAAATTAAAATAATCCTACAATGAACATTTTATTTCATATAAATACAATAATAATATAAATATAACTTTATAAAATTTTCTTACCCATATCTACTCCCATGATTTTTACTTGATGTATTTACTGATATGTATCCATAAGACCAGTTCCACTAGAATGATATCATGGTACTTGGATAAAGTGGCCATGAAAATTCTACACTACCTTGCATTTTTAACTACCATTGGATTTTCTACATTGTAATCCATCATTATCTGTGTCTAGAGATTCTATTATTTCTACATATGAGTGCACCCATGTATCCTAGAAGAAGATCCCACTGAATAAGAAAAGAGGGGGGGGGGGAGAATAAGTAATTCAGAGTATAATAACAAAAAAAATGATATAATTTGACATAGTTATAATAAAAAAAACCTACTACATCCTGCTCTATAGACTGTGATAGATCTGTGGGATGTCATGGATTATTATCCTCTAAGGGAAGTGTCTGTTCTAATGCATTCTCTAGGTGGCCTTCATGAACTGGAGTGGAAGATGAAGGAAATGACTCATCAGATGCTAGCTGGATGCTGGGAATTGGAGGTATCATAAACATTGAAGAATATGGGTAGCAGTCTGGGGGATACATCCCTAAATATGGATATGGTAAATGTGGGAACATCTGTGGAGGCAGTGTAGACATAGTATAGTAAGAAGTGGCTAAATGAAATGATGGAAGAATCTGTGGAATCATCCATGGAGGTGGGATAAACATGGTATGAGAATAAGAGGGTAGATGAGATGATGATAGAGGAATGGATAATAACATCCATAGATACTCAAACGGAGGATGGGCAGGTGTGGTAGATGGGGTGTCTGTTGGTGGGTCAGCATGGGAACATGTATGAGGGGTGCTCCATATAGGTCTAGAAGCATCCCCAGCCAGAGCCATGTTAGCAGTATGAGGAGTAAACTCCGTTAAAACAGAATTTCCATAATTTTTTTTGATAAATAATATTAACATGAAATTATATGTAATAAATAAGAAAAACATTACAATTATTATACTCACTGAGGCAAGTGAAGGAGGAAACGCACGATCGTGCACCTGTCAATCGAGATCAAATAGTTTCTTCCTTCAAAGTTATAAAGTATTTGGAATAATATGAATAAGAATGAAATTTACAGTTTTTAGAAATAGTTTTTATAAATCATGCATACAACTTAAAATTCAAAGAAGGCATAAGAAATGTCATAAAATCTTTTAGTAACAATAATTTAAAATCTAGTTATACATTTTAAAAAAAAATCATTTTAAACCTAGTTTTCTAAATTTAAATAAATCTTCTTGAATGAAATGACACCAAAAAATACTAAAACAAACATATCATTCTAAACTAAAACTAAATTAAAGTAATTATAGTAATAATAACCTGAGAAACTCATGTCAAGTTAAACTGAATGAACAATGAACATATATGTTTGCTTTAATATATTAACCACCAATAATTTAGGTTCAACATAAACTATCACAATGGGAAAATTTGATTCATTAAATGAAATATTTTGGTCAACACTAATGGTGGAATTAATGGTGGAAATTTCATCACCCTCATCATGAAAAATAGTTTTTGTGATTACATAATTAATAAAACTGTAATCAGGTCTCAGATGATCTTTCACATAAAACACTTGTTTACCCATTGATTCCAAAATGTATGGTTCATTGGTAAGAAAAAATCAACTCATGTTAATAACTCTAAATCCACAGTCCTCAATAAACATACTCTATCACCCCATTGAATAAAACCATTTAAATTTCATCATAATGTCTCGACCTTGAGAGTAGTAATCCAATAACAATATTTTCTCAAAAATTCCATAATAATACACATCTTTATATTAAGGAAGAATATCTGATACACTGTAATAAAAATACATTGTAGTGGTTAACATAATGCCACCATGTTTTGTTATCATTTTCACCACTCGATTAGTCGTAAAAAATTTATACCAATTAATTATTAAATATTTTCATTCACGAACCAAATAATTGAGACTAAAATCCAATGCTCTTAATTATTGAGAAATAGAGTCAACATGTAAACTCAATACATGAAATATATATAAATAATAAAATTAAATTGATATCTATATTTAAATATAATTAAAGTAATGTTCATACCTTTGATCTCAACCAAGCATGAAACTCTAAGATATGAAAAGCCTCTCTCCTTCTTAAAGGAAAATATTGATGAACTTTACTTATAATTTGTTTATGTTACCTATATAAAATGATAATAAAAGTTTAAGGCATATGTGAAATGATATAATATGAGATAACATATAAATATCCAAATTACGTTCTTGATATAGTCATTGAAAAAACCACAGTTAAACAAGACTGTGTGATGTGCGATATACCGCTCTTCAAGGCTTAATGTAGACAATGTATAAGAACCAAAAATTCCTCCTATTTAGGGAAGAGATGGAAGTTATGGATCAATTTCTATATAATGGACATCTTCATTTCTCATTGGCCAGTTATGTCTTATGCTCACATTCGAAAAATACATTGAACAAAGATCCATACATTCTTGAGCCAGATAACTTCTCATAATTGAAACTTCAGGATAATTCTTATTTTATACATATGATTTCATTTTGAACATATTTATTTTAGTAGTATACATCCACAAAAAAGCAATTGGTCCCCCAAGAAGTGTTTCAGTTGGAAGATGAACTGTTAAATGAAACATGCAGGTGAAAAAGGAAGGAGGAATTTTTTTCCCATCTCACAAATAATTAATGACACCTCCTACTACATTTTTATCAAGAATGACTTGGATAACATTTTAGCACAAAGGTCTCTAAAAACTAGCACAAGAGAATCACTATTAACCTTACATTATTGCATAAAAAATTCTGAATTTCTATTGGAATCAATTCATGAAGAAGAATGTGATAATCATGAGTTTTTAGGGATTTTAGTTTCAAATACCTTATGTTGACTCATTTAGATATGTTCCTAAAATAGACATCAGGAACCCTGATATTCTCTAATAATACCATAAATTGATCTTTCTCTGATGGTGTCATCACATAAGAAGCATAAGGAACTTTCCATTTGTTTTCACTGGTACACAAAGGATGCAGTTCTGGTCGAATACCCCAATCCAACAAGTCTTAACAAGATCGAAAGTCATCTTTGGTCTTCCACATGATATTTAGAAGAATTTCAAGCATAATTTCACATATATTTTTCTCAAAGTGCATTATGTCTAAACAATAATGTAACAAATTAGTAGACCAATATGGAAACTCAAAAAGATACTTCTTTTTTTACAATTGTAAGTGGATTTAGTGTCAAAATTATTCCTCTTTTTTGATTTCAAATGACCTTTACCTAATGAAAAACCAAAATATTTCAATTCATTAAGCACATCACTACCTGAAATACATTAAGGTGGTTGTTCAATGTCAAAAATATTATCAAACCTCCGATGATTCTTCCTGTATTAATGATCCATGGAAAAGAATTGTCGATGCCCCATGAAACTGAAACTACAATGGTATTTAATCCTTCTCAATCATGTATTATTCATATATATAAGACATGATAGTTTTCATTTCTTGCTCCAAACAGACATAATTTCATAAATAGGGAAATTATTTATAGTCCATAGAAGGATAACACACATCTGAAATATATTTTTGGAAGAATCATCGAAGGTTCGTACACCCATATCCCAAAGCTACTTCAAATATATTATTAAAGGATGAAAATAAACATCTATATCATTTCCAGAATTAGAAGGTACAAATATCAGTATACTTAATAAATTGAAAGGGTTTTTCATACACATCAATGGAGGAAGATTATAAACATGAATAAAATCTGGCCACATCTTGTGACTAGTAAGCATCTGACCAAATATATTAAAACCATCAAAGGATAAACCCAATTGGACATTACACACCTCAACTACAAAATTATGGCATTGTGCATCAAATGACTGCCATAATAATCCATATGCAGGATGACACAACTCATCATTACCTTTAATTCTCTTAGAATTATTCCATCACATATTGGATGAGATTTATATATACATGAATAGATTTTGAAGTCTGGGAATCAATGAAAAGTGACACATGAATTTATGTGGCACACGATATGGTGTTCTATCTACATTTTCAATCCATAGAGATGTACCACATTCTTTACAGTCATTACTATCATATTTTTCCTCACAAAATAAACTGAAATCTTTCATACAAACATGAACTTTTTTTGTAGAAAATATAAGCTGCTTAATTAACATCCATTCCTTATAATGATTTGAGAGAAAATGTAAACCATCAGGAAAAAACTCCTTCAAAAAAGTAAGAATATAATTAATGGCGATGTTATAAATTCCATACATGGTTTTTCCATGATATAACTACATTAAAAATTCCAACTAGGTCATTTCAGTACATTTTAGATATAATGGAGTTCTGGCGTCGTCCATTAATTTTTTTCACTCTCTAAACATCATCATCTTAAGTATTTTCCTCATGTGTATTGAAATCATTTCCTTCTTGTACTGACATACTATCTCTATCATTATGATGCACAAATGGAAACCGATCAAATATCAAATTCTTCATACCACTTCTTTCTTTTCATTCATGAACAGTGAATATTGTCCCATCTCTCCATGGTGATACCAAACATAATAGTTTTTTTGAAATAAAAATTTTGTTATATGGTATCTAATTTCTTCCTGTATTAACCATGGTATTCCAACACAATTATATCATGGACATTGTATACAACCTCCATTTGAATCATTGTTAAATGAAAAATATATATTTTTTCAAATTCTTTTAAACTCAGTTGAAATCCGACCGGTATGATGCATCGAGCTTCTATCCATTACAAGGAAAAAAAATTATATTCCAATAAAAAATATAAACCATAATTAAACAATTCACCATAACCAATTTAATATGAAATTCATCAAAGCATACTAATAGAAAATAAAATAAAGAATAAGAGAAATATAATATGCTATAAGCGATGACAATAATTAATGAATCAAGTTGGGTTTCTATGTACGATAATGATTATAATGTCCATACCATATCAGATAAACACTATCAACAATACTCAATAATCACACATGTTGGTATAAAATGTGTTTTAGATCAATAGCATATACACATTAAAAATTATATTTTGAAAATTAATTTTTACCTTTGGAATTGATGACATTTATTATTTAATTCTAAAAGGAAACTCTAGAACCAAAATATCATAATTGAATAATAGTTTCAAAATTATATTTAAGGGAAAAACTACATAAAATATACTTAATAATAATAATATAATTTATAAATCTAGTGGTGTATACACTATAGATTTTTATCATTGATTTATTAAAAATGTGGCATGTCCACCTTCAAGATTTTATAGGCCAAATAATTTTTAGATATTTTCTAAAAGCCACTTTAAGAGTAAGTGGTAATCATACATCAAAAGATTCAAAAACTGCCCCACAACTACACAAAAAATCCAAATTCTAGAGACCCCACTTCTTCAAAACCTCACCACCAATAGGGATATCAAATTAAAATTTCAAAAAAAAAACCAGTTATCATACCACATACCACCAGCATGTGATATGAGATGGTCTGAAATCCACATCGAGACGCGTAAATGTTGATTTGGTCAACTGCAATGATTCGAGGCGATGGCATATCCCATCTCCGACATCATTGCTTCTCGGAACCACCACCTTCATCATCACAATAGTCGTCGCTAGAACTTCCATCCCCAGCATCGCCGACATCATCACTTGACACCATCATCAAAGAAACATCAACATCCTCAACATCCGCCAAACATTATTTCAAGGTTTCATAGGAAAAAACCAACAAACATTCAACATGTCTTGAGGAAGAAATCTCAAGCAAACTTTCCATCACGCCACGAGCCACGAACCACCATAACGCCTGATCTATGACGTCTCAAACCACATCCTATTGCGAAGCGAATGGCCTATCCGCATCAACCAGAATGCTGATGAACTTCACTATCGTCCGTCGTCACCTTCACCGTCAACGGTCCAGATCCAAAGCCTCAATCGGCAAACAAACAAAACAAATCCAAACACCAAACCGAAGAATGAAGCTTCCCCAAAGCAAGAAACCAACACTTCAACTAAACCCCAGTGAAAAAAGAATCAAGAAACAGTAAACAGAGAACTCGACCCAAAAAACTGAAAAAGAACCCAACTCAAAGCCAGATCCATATCCCCTCATGACCATCCCGAATGCCCATAGAGGCGACGCCCAACCATCCATTGCACGCATTCGAGGACAGAGCAGCTCCCTTAACCCATAGAATATGGGATCCGATCTCTGGAAAACTGCGTCACCGTGGATCCCTATCCATATAGTGGAATCAAGCAAGGAGGATGACAAATCAAGCGCATTGTCGAAGAGACCGAACCAAGGAATCTGCCGACGCGAACGACAGACAAATAGATGAAGAACAGGGTCTAACCGAGATGAGAGAGGGAGGCGGTGATGGGGGAGAGACCCTAGCGTTGTGATGCCCCTTACGGGCTCATCCCCGTTCAATGTGTTACTCTATATTCTTTTTAATGATATCCATTACATATTGAATTATTGTTTCCTATGGTAAACAAGTTCATAGAAATGGTCAATGGATTATCATCAATATAATTTTTAATTAAATAAAATCATCAAGAAATTTTATTCTATTTATAATTTTATTATAAACTTGTAATTATTTTATTATTTCGTTATTTGAGTATAAATTTGGCCAATATATCCTTCCCATTATTCTTTATTTCCATCAAAGAAATTCTTGGTTGAGTTATGATATAACTAGGTTTGTCTTCATTATTTTTATCATGGAAGGTAAAGTGATCCACCTCCTATTCAATTTTAAATAATTTATTTACTGATGGGATGGAATTCATTACTTTACTTAACATTCTAATTGAGACTCCAATCAATTAATTTTATACTTTCATTTTATTACTATCATAACCCAACTCTAATAGAATCCATTCTAATTCAATAGTGAAGTCGGGTGTGCCCCCGGAAGCTTACCTCTAATTGGTTATGGATTGGAGACTGGCAAAGAGGTTATAAAAAATGTAATATAAGAGACAATAACCTCTTTAATCATTATAAAGGAAGAAAATCCACCAATCAACACCAAATAACAAGGAATAAATTAACCCAATATCTTAATAAAAATATAAATATCCACATAATATCATACAAACTAAAACATCAATAAGGACAATACTAGATCCAAACTACTCCTAAGTAACAATAAAGCCTCCAATTTCCACTAATCTCCCATATTAAGCATGTTTATAGTCATCCTAATCTCAAACACCATTTTAAAAATTATATAAATAATATATAGATGTAGGGGTGATCATAAAAGTATAATCAATAGTTTCCTCTAAATAATCAATGTTCCAAAATAAGAAAATGAAATATCACATATATGAAAATATATTTACTCCTTACCAATGATTTTATATATTTTATATTTTTTGTATAATCTCTTTTAATTTCTCAAGGAATATGAATCATGATAATTCTACACTAATTATAATAATTAAAAATTTTAAATCACCTATATAAAATTGTAGATTAATTCATTGAATCACAAAATGATGAATTTCAATGCTTAAACTCCCACATTCTCAACATGGTTCTATCATGAACAGTAACTCACTAACATAACAAAAATATTATTTCATATCAATAAATAAACCCCTATATACATATCCCTAATATGAAATAATAGTAGAAAGGTGGGTAGGGAAGAAAATCTTACCACATGAAGATCTTGAAAAAAAAAATTATAAAAAAAGGAATAACACTGTCGAATGGGTGCAATATCACCTGGGGGACACCAACTTCACCAGAGGAGGGAAAGTGGAGGTCAAAATTGACTGAGGAGAGGAGGTGGGATTTCAAATTTGGTTGATCTGGGGAGGGAGGAGGCCAAAATTGACCAATGGTAGGGGGAAGTGCGAATGCATGGGGGATGCTTAGGGTTCGAATGAGGAGTAGGGGAGGAGGAGCCCGAGTGGCCTAGACATATCGAGAAACCTATACCAACGATTTTTAAAAACAATTGGTATAGACAACCATATACTAATGGTTTTTAAAAAACCTTTGGTATAGCCTTGGATAGAAAGCCTATACCCACAATTTTTCTAACTGGTGGGTATAGATCCATTGGGATAGACAACTTTTCTAGTAGTGAGTTACTATAAAATGCCAAACGACCACTAAATGAGTCATTTATAAAATTTCTAGACTTATCCCAATTATTTTACTAAATTTTAGATTTTATATATTTTATATCATTTAATAAAATATTATTTATTTTCAAATGTCAATAATGTCAATTTGGAAAAAATTCATTATTTTTTTCTAAAAAAATAAAAACAGTAAGATAAATATGAACCAAGAATTATAAAACATTAATAATATGTCAAAGTCATCAATAAAATTCTTGTGTGGCATTAAATCACTAAAATTTTATTTATTTTAATATTTTAAATATCAGTTATTTAATTCTTCCATTAATTAAGTAATTACTGCATCATAATTGTTTCACTATTTAATTTAATTATTTATTTACTAAATATTATAAATAAATTACCATGATGTAGATAAACATTTTATATTTCCAATTAATATTTATAGTCGAAGAAATATTATCAATAAACATACATAAAAATGGAATAATTATTATAAACATGAGTAAGACATATCAAACATTCCTTACAATAAAATACTATAAAAGCCTTAAATTCATCCAAGTGGCTTTAATAGGCCATAAAATCATCCCAAGGATGATTTTGGTCAAAAAAATCTCATCAAATAAAATTAAGACATGCTTTAGGGTAATTTTATAATTTTATTTTTACCCTTAATTAAAATATTTTCACTTAGTCATGGTAATTAAAATATTACAAATTATACAATTCATATGACAAAAAAATGAAAGAAACATATTTACATAATTTGGACTCACTAATTCCAAATATAGAATCCAGTTTTCAAAATTAAAAATATATGAAAATATAAAAAAAATCAACCAAAGTAAATTTTTATATTACAATTTAAAATAGGAAGTTTATTTTTTCAAATAGAACATATAAAAGTGTCAAAAATTATATTTAAAATAGGTTCGACATCAAAAGTCGGTAAAAATTCCTTTATAAAAATATATGTTTTTATGCGTAATATTGGAGTTTGTTCCTATATTATGCCTATAAAATATATTTGATGGATGTCAAAAATATTTTATTTAATATATAAAATATAAATTCACTATATATATTATCTATAAGTATTATAATTTAATTGGCTATGAAAAACGTGACTAAATAGTATTTTGTTCAAACTTAGTGTTGCGTGAAATGTAGAAATTGAAGATATGAAATTTAAAAAGTGACATAGCATAAAATATTAGGGTGTTACAGGAAACCTTCTATTTTCTAAAGAAAAATAATAATAAGGTACAAAGCCCTTACTAAATTTTTTAAAAAATGACCTCACATGTTTGATGTCATGAACTGGTTTCACAACATGAGAAAAATTCACAGCATGAACCAGATACACATCGTGAATTCCCCAGGTTAATCCCCTAGAATTTCACATCCTTAATCCACCAGGAAACACCCCATGAAACCCATTCGCATCGTGAAAGGAATTTATGATGCGAATGGATAGATGTAGTAATTTTTAGCAGCCTAGGCCGTCCGTTCTTCCTATGGTGTTTTCATGTAACCCTAGTCTTCTACTGAATCATAACCCACATCCAAAAACATAACTTATTAATGTTCAAAACCTCATAAAATCACTCAAATTATTATATTTCAAAATGACCCATCTACTAATGAAAAATTTCTAATTCCCTTAGAAAATTCATCCAATTCAAAACACGAGATCTTACAGTCTCCCCACCTTATAACTTCTCATCCCTAAGAAGCATTAAAAAAAACAATCACCTTACCTACACATATCATGAAGTTTCATGTAAATGATTGTGTTTCATTTACAAATGCCTAAAACCCCTCAAAACATCACTTTTAACATATGGCATGTAAGTCATTAAATCTCAAGCCAATGCTCTCATTCCAAAACTGAACATCAAGACTATGATCACTTGATCCCATATAACTAGAGACATGATCAGTTTATAATATCTTTAACCATATGGCCTATTGTGCTCCCCACCATAGGTTCTACGTTTTAATAGACAATAAAATACATGGTACCTATATCGTCATAATTTCCTATTTAATCATTCCCTTAGTTATATAACAATTGTCCTAGTATAATCCTCAATTTGATCAAATGGTTGATTCCCAATTGACCTCATTTATCCCGGTTGAGTATAATTTTCATGAAAAACCTTAGCTGACTTGTACTGCACTCACCTCATCCCAATGAAATTCCCAAATCATTCCTTCACCAACCACATTTAATAAAAAATAAACCAAAAGTCAAACCGCCTCTAGTTGACTACATTCATCAATGTTCTTCTTAGATGATCGATACATTTCAAAAACTATATTTTTATGAATTTAAAAAAAGTTACCTCAATATTTCTATGAGAACATTCACTGAAGCTCATAACTAGCATCTGGTGGAGTCTCTTTCCAAAATTTTCATTTATGTTGTCATGCCACAACATAAACATGGGTGTATATCCGATCCAAAACACTTGGATCAACACAGTAAAAACATCTCATTCGATCCTGATTGAAGTTGTAGGTAACCTCATAATCCTTAACCAAAGTACAAGAAGCTCATAAAAGGCAGTCCATACTCCGGTGTTTTCAAGTGAGACATTGGTACATAGCCGAAATGTCTATGTATAAAAAATATTCACTGATCCGAACATCTGTCAAGTCAAAGAGTTAGTTGGTGTCTATGAGTTTGTCCAAGGCATTCCTACTTAGGAACCCAAGTATCACTCTATACTAACCATGCCCCTATAAATAAGAAATATGATGAATCAAAACTTCCAAATAGTCTATTTATTGAAATAGAAGGGAATTTTAATCCATCACAGTATATAGCCGATGCTCTCTCAGTGTACCCTTAACGATGTCAAAGAAGGGGACACAATCGTTGCTAGGACAAGAATACACTAATAGGATATAAAATATTACTAATAAGACCTAATAAAATCCCGTCATATCCAAGGTGAAGTTCCTAACATGGTTTTCAACCAACCATTAACCAACTATGCATATAAAGAACAACCAAACCATCTCTGGCCAATTCCTTTAAAAAGAAGCTTGACTGATCCTACCAATGCTTGAACTTTAACTGACCATGATGCCTTTACCACTGGAGGCATCCCATGATCAATCAACATAGCCAGTGAGGTTCAACCCAACTAACTATGTTTTCAATAGTTTCATACACAACCAACTATATGATCAAAATTCTACCTTTAAGGCATCAACTAATTTCAAAACTCACCATCCCCATAGGAATTTAAGAAATTCCAACCATTTCCAAATGGTCCTCCTAGGTTGTGCTACCTCTACATGGAAGGATACACTTGAAAATGATTGATGTGATGTTCCCCACCTTAGGAGTTTCCTAGTCACCATATTACGAAAAACATGAACTCATCCCAGAACACATTATCTATAGACCACTGACCATAGGTACTGGATGTGGCAAACATGCTCTTATCCTGCACTAGCTTAAAAGAGAGAACAACTAGCCTCTTACAAGTACACTAGTTAAGTTTCACTTTAGATTTATGCGTGGTACTCCTACAATGAATGATCACACCCATAATTATTACGAGGTATGTAAGAAAAAACAAGATGACCGGTATGTCAAAATTCCTGATCCTCTTTGGAACTCCATCCATAGCATTAGGGATGAGTCATATTTATTTTAACACCCAGGTAACTCTACCTTGAATATGATCATTTCTCAAAGTATAATATATAAAGTATTAAATGATTACCATGAAAATCATACAGTTCGTTATACCATTTCATCAACTGGATGAGTATTGTGTGTATTGGTTTTGGGCACAACGGAAGCACATAGTAGTGGGAGATATATTAGAATTTCTTTTAATATCTATATGCCCGAAACCCCAAATGAAGATCTTACATGTCAAATTAATAACTAATTTATTTAATATAAATAGAAATGAATACTAGGGATTAGGATATTTTTTTGATGTGAATGTTGATTGTCTGAAAAGACCCTTTTAGATTACCTTCATTGCACTGTGAGGATCCAATTATAAAATCCTTCTAGCGTTGATCCACACATGCTACTTTGATCTACAAGGAATAAAAATTGATCTCTGGGTGCTAGAGTGGTGAACTAATTATCTTTTAATGTTTTTGTTGATCGATCATCCTTCAGTATTGAAGTAATCTCTCACACATTTCTCATTCTTAAGAGGGATAAAGAAGGAGGAGTCAAGAGAGAATTCGTTGTGTGAAAAAATTATCTATTTTTTATTTCACCCCATACACAATAGACATAACCTTCTATTTATAGAGTTAGATTTTAGGTTAAAATAATTATTTAATTTAATTCTGAATATTAAACAATATTATTAACTTTAATAAACCTTGTGCCATATAATAATAATAATAATAATATTATTATTTTGTAGAATGCAATAACTTTAACAATAGTAAATATTTTAACTGGGAAGTTAATTAATATTTGTCACTAAACATAGTCTTGGCCTATTCTAAATCCCCAACATTTATTGAATACCCAAATAAAATTATTTTATTTTCTTAAATAAATATTTTTTTACTAGTAAATTACTTTTATCAAATAAGAAATAAAAAAATTACAGTAGTATGAAGTAAGTAATTTTGCAAAATTATCTTTGAAAGAGAGGCATCAACTCCTCAGGTAGAAACATAGAGGAAATGAGGTCCTCAAAACTCACCCCTTTTTTTTGAAAGTCCATCAACAAGATAGTTTGACTCCTGAAACACATGAGGGATTAAATAATTCATGCTTGATAGAGATTACAAGCATTTAATCTATTGATCAGTCACATTCTAGGATAAATGAAAGTTGTTAGATCTGATATCTTGCACTATAGTCATAGATTCACATTCAAACTATAAATTATTCCATCCTCTTTATCATTCCATCTATATTGATTTTATTTGTCCAAGAATTTACACCTTGATAGATGATTCCATTCCACAAGGACCACAAAGTCAACCCATAATGTAACTATTATGGTCTCTAAAAACTGCACCAAATCCCACAAGGTTGACTCTGAAATAAATAGTTTATTATAAAAATAGTAAATAAATATTTATTAAATATTCAATAAAATAATTAAAAAATTTTTATTAAGAATCTAGTGAATAAATATTTATTTAATTTATGCGATCAATAAAACTTGAATAAAATTATTCCTCTGTCTTGAAAATAATATTTATTCTATTAATTAAATTCAAATATAATTTAATAGAGATCAATAGAAACACTTAGTGTGTGATCCTCTAGGATTATTTATCATTGGAATTAGGTGGATACACTAAAAGTTAAAGATTACTGTCAATGGGTCAAGGAACCCAAGTGAAATAAATTAATGTCACAACAACAATAACCACATACGAATGGTCATTGTGTAATAGAATCCCTTTGTCTAAATATCTCATCAAAAATGTTGCATATATGTGTAATCAATATATTTTTTTGATACATCTTTCTTTGACTATTGGAAATAAATTTCATTACACCATGACTATGGAATTTATATGATAGTTAAATTTCAATCAAAGGGGTGAGATATCAACTTCCATAAAGATGGAAGGAAAAAATCCTTCCTCAACTCATCTATTAATAACATGTCATTCGCGATGCACCCGACATTCCCAACCTCACTATGAATATATGGCATCATATTTTTCATTATTAAATCTAAGTGTGTGAGTCATGACATGCATTAATGATAATATTAATGTCTAGGACCATTATACATGCTCGCTGGTAGGAATATCCAATGACACAAAAAAAATTTCAATTCCTACTAGTGGTTCTACTCTTATAACCTCATATCATAAGGATTATGAAGTATAAACTTCATGCGATGAAGTATCATCCAATTATGAGTACTCACACTAGAATTATATATACCATGTTCCCCATCATAATATGTTATTCTACTGTAGAACTATATCTAAGTAATATCTCCAAAATATCTAAAGGTTCTCATTATAGTTGGGAGATTTTATGACCTTATTAATTAAAAAATACTCTGGGACATTATCACATCAATGATATGAAATAGAATAGTCAATATGTGATAATATATTTAAATTAATATTCACTTGTTTTAATATACAAGTAATCTAAAGTAAAAATTAGCTGGTTATAGGGAACTAAATCCAATAAACTCCCACTTTCACTAGATCCAACCACTAACATCTGGTTAGTCCTCAAATTTTAAACATGATTATAATAAGTATGTGTATATCTGTTAGGCCAACCATGTTTCTATGGACAGGGTTATAAAATCCACATGTTTGTGTGGTGAATCTGTTTTGTGAAATATTTAATATCTTGAGAAAATCCTTCAATTAGTGATATAACTGAGTATCCACCCATTGTTCTGTTGTCAGAATCCTGACATACTAACTAAATCCCTAATCAAATATTTTCATAAAATTTTATATCTCTTTTATTTGGTATAACCAAAAATTGGAACAGGACATTTCTAAACCACTTCTTAAGATGCATCATAAGACACAACGTACTTGGATATTATGGATATGGAAACCACTGGATGTAATAAGTTTTTATTGTATATTACTATAGCCTTAATGGTGATACTAGATCAAATTGAACTAAATAAATATAAGTGTTCTATTCCCTTGATCACTATATTCCCACTTCTTTAGACATTAGGAACTCATCCAACTTTACTTTTCAAAGTACTTTCAGATAGTTATAACTGAAAGTCTATTTAATCATGTTGGTTTGGTTTGATATTCATCTATTATTCATTATGCATCAATAATATCATATTTCAATAAATATTATGGCACATGAGATGAATTCCTAGAACTTAATCTTGTGAAATTATTTTAATCTCTATAATATCTTCCTATGTCCATGCATGTTTTATTTGAAGGATTATATTCCAACAATAATTCTATATTGGATTTTTTTACACTTTTATTTTTCAATACATAGTTAATATATGTATCGTGAATAATTTGAGAAAATACATGGATTTTTATTATAGATCTGGTTCCCTATAATACAGTTGCTACTTCAAGTTATACTTAGAGAAATTTTCATTCCTTAGTCATAACCAACAAGTAAGACACAACATTAATTTTCTATATGTTATCAACATATCTAAATTGAAAACATATAATTCTCCCACTAACTGGATAGAGACACATGTCACTCATTCATTTCCAAATGAATATTCTATGATCACTATTCATGATTTATTCATAAATGATTTTATTTAAAATTCATATCTTATTAGAATTTATTAATGTCACCAACCCTTTTAGTTATTCCTAGTAGACATATACCACTGGGTATCCTTTTGGATTCATCATATATAAATATTTAGTAAGTATTCTTCTAAATTAGGTGGTATTTTCAATCAATAGCCCACTATGATGATCTTAGAATGCTTTGACAAGTAGAATTCAAAAAAAAAATAGTTATGATGAGAGGTGGATATGTTTTGTCATAGACTAAACTTTAAATTATCAATCATGCTTTATTAGTTCCATCTTTTACCATCGATGTCCAGTTTCTCTTGAATACTCAAAAAAATATCAAGTCTTAGAAACATTCAAAATAAGGAGTCCCAAATCTTGATACATGGAGTCTATTACTTGAATTTATATATATGTTTCAACCTTATCATATTACCATTTACTAATTATTTATAGGAATCATTACTCTGAAAGAATAATACATGTATCACCCACCATAGTGAACATAAAACACCTCTTTGGTTATGAATTCCTATGAAATATGTGTCTCTTGAACAACTACTCCCACTAAGATCAGTGGAGTCCAGTATTTTTATGCTAACTCATGTGCATATAGAGACTTAACCCATATAAGTTAAGTTTGATCCCACTATTTTTAAAAAAATTGGTTTCCTTTATGAAAATATAGTCAATCTTGACTATATGTTAATATCCTTTGTGGATTTAGGATCATTAACTCAGATTCACCTTAGTTTTTTATGTTCGTTTGTAGATAAGGCCATATTTTAACAAATAGTTTTCAAAAAACACTTGTGTTAGTGTTCTAATTGATTATTATCAATATCATATTTCGATATGATATCCATTAGACAATATATTTTACATATGGTTTGTGGTTTCACTTCTATTTACAAAATATGTCTTGAAAGGGATAATGGATGATT
The DNA here is from genome assembly GCA_963277665.1 of Viscum album. NCBI lineage: Eukaryota > Viridiplantae > Streptophyta > Magnoliopsida > Santalales > Viscaceae > Viscum > Viscum album. The sequence continues at coordinate 1,400,434,393 of OY728148.1, read as the reverse complement.
TTAAATATATATAAGATTCATCATTGATTTTCCTTTTACTACCATCATAACTTTGATGTATATTATGAAATGTGAGTTATGGATAAACATTACTCCATATATATAATCAATGATTACTTGGATAAGATATAATTCGACAAGCTATCTTAGAGATTCCTTTTACTAAGGGCTCTAATTTACTTCCCTAAGAATTTATAAAAATTATCATGAAGTATACGAAGTTACCTTTAGCTTTACAATAGTTTACATGGATATGTTAAAATAACTCTTAATGTTTTATAACATACCTTTGTTTAAAAGTTTTATTTATCTGAAACATGATAAGTATTTTTTTCTATATATCAGTTATCTTAGTTCAATTGATATAAAAATACTTTAGTAAAAATAAGCAAGTCAATTAATTTCAGTTTTGTTTGAAAACAATTATCTTTCCATATTTGGTTAAGAGTATTATATTTTATATTCATCATTCATTGTAATCAATATTTGTGATTCAAGAGTTACTGAATCATTATTTTAGTATTAAAGTACCATAAAAACATTTATTACAAAAATAAATAATGCCTCATTGTGTCTATAAATAAACTAAAATAATTTTTTTGGTAACACTTATTACAAACTTTAATCAATCTAAACTGCCAATGAAAAATAGTGAGCTCCCTTTGGCTGACATAGGAATCACCATTTCTTATCCCTTTTGAGTTAACTCTATAACTTTTATATTCTTGATCTTTTCCTATATTCAAATACATGTATTTTATAAGAATATTGTATTTAATGCACAAGTGGTGAATAGAAACTTGGTGAATATACCTAAAGTGGGTGCAACTGGTTGCTTCTTCAATTCATTGCAATTTATTTTCCAGTGTCCATTCTTTCCACATAAGAAGAAAATAGACTCCTATTCATTCTTCTTCCCTTGGATAATTTACCACTTTTAAGGAAGATGTGAAGGATGTTTTGGATGTATATTTGTTATATTAGCTTCATCCTTGTCTTTCAAAATTTTCACCATAATGGGTGGAGAAACAGGTTTCAACCAGTCCTTATCTACTTGGTGAAGTATGGAAAAAAGTTTCCTGAGTGGATTATCCATTTTTTATCCATGATTGGACAAATAAGAATAATATTTTTGGTAAGGATAATAAAATTAGATTAATGGATAATGTAAGAACCTGGTTCTTCCTTTGAGGTATGGATATTTTCTTTTTAGTTTGTATTTAATAAAACTAGAGAAAAGGAGGTTAAGGGATAAATACAGGACTGTTGCACAACGTGGCTAAGGGTTACACACCATGTAACCAAGTACACACCACATAAACTAGTACACGCTAGGTATTTATGTTAGTATACCTTTTTATGGTTTGTAATGAATGTTTCCAGAAGGAGGAAAAAACTAGCATATACACGGTGTGTATTTTCAAGTACAGATCGTGTAATTGTTTTTGTTAAAATAGGAAGTAGCAAAATTTCTTCATTTTCTAGATAGAGGTATCATTGGGTTCATAAAACAACAACACTGAACCTTGTTTATCCTCCCATTTAATCATTCAAACACCGATTTGATCACCTTCAGATGTGTTGGAACCTAATCGGTAGGATCAAGATTAATTTTGATTCGTTATTTGTGATTTCTTCTCTCGAACAAGTTATCAAAGGTTGAGTGTTTATACCTATTTTGTAGATATACTCTGATCTAGGTTGAATTAGAGGCCGATGCTGGACGAGGAGAGTTTTATGACTATGAGGTAAGTGGTCTCATGACTTTCGTTAAATTTCAAGTTGATTATATGTGCTGGGGTTCCACACGCCCATTTTTGGTGTGTCACCTTCAATGAATTTTTCCAGTTTCTATTGAAAATCATTGTTTATCTAATGGATTATGCGATTCTAAGAATTTCAGGGTTTTTACCTTGAATTAGGGCCACCCCATGGGTGTATTTTCCATCGGATGACCGTTTATGGCCACTTGGCTTAGCATGTCTGTGGGAATGCCTTTGTTTCCCATATTTTGGGGGTTGTTTGAAATGAAATGGGTTATATAGATGTTTTTCCCACATGATATATTTTATGGTCAAACCTTGTGAAAGTTTAAATTACATGATAGGCTTGTTATATGAATTGTTCCAATGTGAGTCATTATTGTTTAAACCATGTAATAATGTATTTTACATGTGTTTCATGTTATATGAATTACCCTTGTGAGTTTATTATTGATAAAACATTAGTATAGTTTAAATTACATATGTTTCTTGTTGTGTGTTTTACCCATCTGATTAATTGAAAGGTCAAGTCTTATGAGGCTGGTTAGGCTATTATGTTCAAGCTGTGAGCAAGCCATGGGTGTAGCGGTCGGGCTTCGAGGCTTTACCTATTTTACTGAGTGAAACATGGATCATTGAGGGATGACATGGATAAAATATATTGGATTTGTTTACATGTCATGAGTGATACTTGGGGATTCCTTATAGGACCTCCAGTAATATGATTAGTTGACATCGACTTATACCACACCTAGAGTGATACTGAGAATCTAGAGAGGTTCGCCGGGGTGGGCTTGTAGGATGTTGGTAGGTTTGAACCTAGAGTGATACTAGGTTTCTAGAGAGGTTTGCTAGGATGATATTATAGGTTGGAGATAGACTTGAACCTAGAGTGATACTTGAATTTCAACTTAGTAATTTCATGGATGGGATCAGGTTATAAATTGAATATTTAAATGAAACGACTTATAAAGAATCTACCAAGCCAAAGCACAAGCTTGGATTATGTCTTTACTTGTTTAGATATCCTTCTGAGGTATATTTTTTGATTTATTTTACATGGGGGTTTCTGGGATTAGGTCATATTTTGATACTTATATAATTTAATGTAATTGAATTAATTAATTAACAAGAAATGAATGCAAATGAATACCCGTGCTTGTAGGATTGTTTACATTTGAGTACTTCCTAGCTTACTGCTTTCACTATTGAACACTACTTGTTATATATATTCACTGATAGATTGGAATAGATCTTCGGTGGTTTCCTACTTTTATTTAGTCACACACCTCGTTTGGTTCATGATTTTGGGTCCAAACAGATTATATTATTGTAGGTGTCGATAAGGGAAATTTCCCTTCTATAGGTACTTGATATACTGTTTAGGAGAAGGAGAGAATGTGACCAAGCTGAGGCTTGCGATGCTTCCGAGTTTCTTTTGTCCCCTTTTGTACTTTGGTACTTATATCATGTATTACTATAGTGTAACCTATTTGGTTGTTTTTCTATAACATGTGACATGCATCATCATCCTTTATATGCTATGACATCTAGTTAATTATATTATTAGTCTTCCATTGTTTACTTTTTTTGAATGGTATTACTGCTTCTGCTGTTGATTTATTATTTTATTCCGCTATGTTATACTCATCAAATGAGGTCATAGTTTCCTCACTATCACACCTAGGACCTCGATTCTAGTCATAAACCTTTGGTGTTTAGTGAAATATGCTTGAGGCCATGTGGCCAACCGAGTATAAGGCACCTTTGAGTGGAATACGAATCTAGGATGTTAAAAAGTGGTATCAGAGGAGTTATTTTCTAGTTTGAATTACTGTTTGGAAAAAATGGATAGGGATAGGAATGAAATTGAGTTTGGAAATAAGATGTGCTCGGGAGTAGCTACCCTGTGTATAGGGAAAATATAATTTTCCTCAAATTTAATTGTGATTTTTGGATTTTGATCTATTATGATTGATCCAATTTCATCATTAGGTGATGAAATTATATTTTTCTATTATTATTGATATCATTGTGGTTTTATTTTTCTGAAACATGATGAGATGAGGGTATGAAATCTCATGTATCATATATGCACTTGTTAGAAATCACATGTCATGCATTCTTACCATGCCATTTAGGAGAATTACTTATTGCATGTTGTTGTGATAGGTACCATGATAGATATGCCTACTATTGTGATAGGTTTATTGGTATATGATATGATTAGAAATGGATGGACACAAAACTTTGGTCCCTAAGGTGTATGGGCCCTCTTGGATTAGAATTTGGTAGATTAAGTGGCTGCTTTAAATTAAATCACGATATGATGTGCTGCAGGTGAATTCCAAACTTTTATTTGTGAGGAGTGTGGGACCTCAAGGATCGTAATTTATTATACCATTGGATTAATTTGAAAAAACATGGGTTTCGAGGAAGTTTCATAGGTTTATTTTTTGGAAACCCAAACAACATGACATGTGATTCTAAGAACACACGCCATGTGTTTTTCTGTCCAGGAAGAACACTTTTATTAAGTACACACCATGTACTATGTGTACAAACTATGTGGTAAGTGACCGTGTGTCTGACTGTGTAAGGGAGAACATGAAATGATGGTTTTTCGGCCAGTGCACACCGTGTACTACAGGTACATGCCGTGTAGTGTTACTCAAGAAGAACCCATGTGAATCTAGACATGTAAAAGTACATGGATTGGAGGAAATACTTGAGTACACACCATATCCCAATTTGACATGCCATGTACCTAGGATGGTTACACGCCTAGGCCGGTGGAAGTACATGCCCAGGTAGGAGATTGAGGGTACACACTATGTATGGTTTCTACAAACCGTGTACTCCTATTTTGGTAACCTTTGAAGGTTTTCTTATCCTATTTAGTTCTTGCACTCTTGAACTGCGAACTTTGAAATTGAACTCGAAATGAGGTGTGTTCTTGACCTTGTAGTGTCATGCCTCTATAGAGACCTCCAGTTGTACTCTAGGAGAGTGGCGATGATCATAATTAGGAGGTGGTAGGCTATGGGCTACCAGTGGATCCTCTAATCATGCTAGTTTCAATACCAACTGTTATACTAGAAGTAGGTGCTAATTCATAGTTATGTGAAGGCTTTATGAGGTTCATTCAAACCTTTTTGGTAGCACCATGACCTACTGCATCTATGGAAGAGATGACGTGAGTGTTCCAGTAGCAGTATCCGCCCACATTTTTGGGGGATGGGGGGCCACAGGCTACAGAGTCATGGATGGAGTCCATGATTAATATATTTGATCATCTAGAGATGCCTCCCAAGAAGAGGGTAAATCTCATGATTTATATGCTGTGTGATTACACAAAGATATGGTGGGATGTTATCACTCAGGAAGAGCATCATCAGAATATGGAATGAGGATATTTTCAGACAGTCTTCTATGATTATTACTATCCCAAGATGCTGAGGGCTGAAAGATCCCAGGAGTTCATGTATTTGGAGATGGGCGCTTTATCAGTGAAGGAATACACAACCCGTTTTACTGAGATCCATCATTTTACACCTATTGTGATGGGTGATGATGTATCGAATGCTAGACGATTTGAGGATGGTCTTAGGTTTGAAATACAATCATAGGTGAATGTATCTAGGTTTTCTTCTATAGTTTTTATTATAAATTAGGCACTGATTATTGAGTGTAATCTAAGGGAATATGGAGGTGTGAACCAAGGTGGTTTGGCCCTGAGACCTGGTATTATCTCGACTGTTCGTAAGAAGCGTCATCTGGATCTTTATCATAGTGAAAATAGCAGTCATAAAGTATCTTCAATTAGCTAAATGTGGTGCTAAAAGTGTGGTAGGATGAGGTATACAAGGCCATAGTTTCTGTAGTACCCATATGAGTGATAATATTATGAAAATATGGGCCATCTATAGTGTTTATGTAGGATGTTTCCACCAACAACTAGTGAGAGAGGGTTTGAACTGACTCCACTTTTCAGACCAGGGTCAATAATTTCTCATTAGTTAGGGAAATGGAATGCGTTAGGCTGTTCAGACCAAGGGGGTGGTCATGGCCATAGTAGACAAACCCGAGGATATCAGCGATAATAGGGTGGATCAGCTCAGGGTATCTAGGTAGTGTCATAGGGATGTGGTACAGGTCAGACATACACAATGCAACAGACTTAGCAGGAGTAGGATCTCAAAACCTGTACTATCAGAGGTACTATTATAGTCACCTTTGTTTTATCTTTTACACTTTTTGATATAATGGATTCACATAGTTTCATATATGTGCATGTTTTGGAGAGCCTTGGGGTTATTGTTTTTAATTCTAATGAGGTTACGATGCTAGACACTCCGTTAGGGATTAGAATGGAAGGTGTGTGTCAGTGCATAGAGTTCCCCCTTGAGGTTAGTGGGTGTCACTTAGTATGAGACCTCTACATCTTAGAGATTTCTGGATTTGATGTCATTCTCAGAATAGACTGTTTGGTATCCTTTCAATCCTTTTTCAATTTCTATCACCTCATGGTGAGTTTTACATCACCATAGTTTAGATTATTTCTACACAAGGGTGAATGGGATGTCCAGGCTAGCCAAGATGGACCCGAGCATCGTGGGTTGGGTGGGATAATAGCCTAAACTATGATTTTATATCTATATGACCAAGGAAAACCTCAAGAATATTTCTCTCTAGTGGTCACTACTGAAAAAACAACCTATACCCATGGTTCAAAACTGTGGGTATAGCCCCAAAAACCTTGGGTATAGCCTATACCCACGGTTTTGGAAACCATGGGCTAGAAAGGCGTCGGTATAGGGGTCTTGACCTATACCCACAGTTTTTGGAGAACCGTGGGTATAGGGGAGTCAGATGTGACACAACGCTATTACAGTGTGGCACAAAACTGTCCCCACGATTTTCAAACCGTGGGGAATGTAAATCCAAAAAATTCAAAGCTGGTGGGAATTGAACCCAGGCCTCACGCTACACCAATCAGGTGCGCCCCAGAAACTGACCAACCAAGATGCAATTCTAATTTTCTATATAACCATATATCCACGTATATATATTCATATAACCCAGCGTAGTATTTAAATTTCAAAAAACGCAGCCTGAGAGAATCGAACCCGCGTCTCATGAAACACTTCACAGCCGCGCCGCACAAACGCACCAACCCATCTGTGACATTTAACTATTATATATGCATATATCTTCGTATATATATTAATATAATCCAGTACAATATTTAAATTCAAAAATCTCTACTAGAGGGATTCGAAACCGCAACATATAGATCGTGCCCAGAAGGCTTTACCAACCGAACTAAATATTTTTGAAATAATATATCTATATTATTATAAATATATTAATCTTAACCGTGAAAAAATGTCTTCCCCACTAATTTTTTTCGTGTCCTGCCTAGTTTTCTTTTCCCGCCATAATGCGGGAAATCTATACCCACGGTTCTGGAGAACCGTGGGTATAGGTCCTAAAAAAAAACCCCCAATACCCACGATTTTGAAGAACCGTCGGTATAGGTCTTCGGAAAATACCCTATACCCACGGTTTGGCCAAACCGTGGGTATAGGGTTTGAAAAAAAAACACATATACCCACGGTTTTTCAAAACCGTGGGTATAGGTGTTCAAAATAAACCTATACCCACGGTTTGAAGCAAAACCGTGGGTATAGGTGACCTATACCCACAGTTTTGGCAAACCATGGGTATAGGTCCCCATATCAACCCTATACCCACGGTTTTGAAAAACCGTGGGCATAGGGGTACTATATACCCACAATTTTTTGTAAAACCATGGGTATAGACCCATTTTCCAATAGTGGGTTGATCCTTTTGGGGAAATCTTCCCAGATGAATTTTTATGTTTACATCCAGTGAGAGAGGTAGAGTTCTCTGTCGAGCTACTTCTAGGAGTTTCTTTGGTATCCATTCCTCCTTATAGGATGGATACGACGGAGTTGTAAGAGCTCATGTGAAAGCTAGAGTATATGGAAGCTAAGGGTTTCATTCAACCCAGGGTTTCTCCTTGGGGATTACCTATCCTTTTTTTGAAAAAGGTAGATGGTACCCCCAGGCTATGTGTGGATTATTGGAAATTGAACCAGTTTATGGTTAAGAACCAGTATCCTCTACCATGAATAGATGATCTTTTGACCAGATCCATGGAGATTGTGTTTTATCTAAAATTGACCTTAGATTTGTCTATCATCAGGTTCATGTTAGATCATCCTACATACCTTGCACAACCTTTCAAAGAAGGTATGGTCTATTTGAGTATTTGTTCACGCCGTTCGGTCTCACAATCATGTCTGTAGTCTTTATAGAACCAATTAACTGAGTGTTCCATCCTTATATTGACTCGTTTGTTGTGGTTTTTGTGGATGATATCTTGGTGTATTATCATAATCGACACAACCATTCCAACCATCTTGATATCTTTTTGAGTACACTAAGAGAGAATAAATTATATGCTAAGATTAAAAAGTGTAAATTCTAGATAGATCAAATTCACTTCATGGGTCATATCATCTTAGAGACAATAGTATAAGTGGACCCAAAGAAAGTGAGAGAAGTAGTTTTCTAGGATCATCCCAAGAATATCTTTAAGGTGCAGAGTTTCTTGGGGGTGGCTGGTTACTACAAGAGTTTCATACAAGTCTTCTCACATTTAGCAGTGCCATTGATGAGATTGAATAAAAATGGTGAAAAGTATGTTTTAATAGATTCCTATGAGATGGCCTTTCAGGAACTAAAAGGGATATTTACTTCGGTGTCGATACAGATTTTTCCAGAGCCGAGCATGAGTTACACTGTGTACTACGATGCATTAGGTATCGTGCTAAGAGAAGTTCTCATATAGGGGGATCTACTTTTTGCATATGGATCTCAGAAGTTAAGGACTTATGAGAGTAATTACCTAACACACGATCTTGATTTAGCTAATGTTTCTCATGCATTATACTGTTGGAGACATTACTTACTGGGAGAGAAATTTGTGGTGTACACAGACCACAAAATCCTCAAGTACATATTTACTCGGTGTGATCTGAATCTGAGGTAGCAAAGGTGGGTGGAATACATTCAGTATTTTGACTTATATATTTCTTACATGCCTAGTAAAGGAAATGTCGTGGATGATGGATTGAGCAGGAGGACTCAGATACAGGCAGTGCAGTAGGCCAGTAGTGAGTGACAACTTATGGCATTGTTCTCTAAGATGAACTTGGAGGTGCATGATAGTCAGAGAAAAACTTTACTTTAATATTTATCTATTACCTCTAACCTACTAGACAGAGTGAGGATGAGGTAGCTATCATATTTTTAAGGCCTAGTTCTATGGGAGAGTGTGACAAGTAAGGACCCTCCTCCTGGTTGGACTATAGGCGAGGATGAATTTCTACAGTTATATAGTAGTGTATGGCTTTCAGATAACATGTGTGAGGATATTATGTGGGACTTTCATGCCTCCGTATGGAAGTGCATCCCAATGTCACCAAGATGTATCAGGATTTACATCATCAGTATTGATGGCCTGGTATGAAAATGGATGTAGCTAATTTTTTCATGAGATGTTCCAACTGTTAGCAGGTGAAGGCAGAAAAACAGCAACCAATCAAACCTTTTTAAGCATTTACCCATTCTTGGATGGAAATGGAATGATGTTGTGATGGATTTTGTGACAGGGTTACTGAGGTTTCCTCGAGGTAATTATGCCGTATGGGTTGTTGTTGACAGGTCCACAAAGGTTTCACATTTCGTGCCGATCAAGGAAACCTTCACCATTGATGATCTTGGGAGGTTGTACATCAGGGAGATTGTATGATTACATGGGGTCCTACATTCTATCATTTCATATAGGGACATCTGCTTTACTTATCTTTTCTAGAAAGGGCTACAGAGGGCACTGGGTACACAGGTGCTTCTGAGCATAGCTTACCATCCATAGACAAATGGACAATCAGAGCACATGATTCAGGTTCTAGAGGACATGCTGCAGGTATTCGTCTTGGATTTTGGGGGTTCTTGGGAGAAACACATACCATTAGTTGAGTTATCCTATAATAATAGATTTCAAGCTACTATTCAGATGGTACCATATGAAGATTTATATAGTAGACCAAGTTGATCGCCCCTGTATTAGTTGGAGGCAGAAGAGGAAGCTATGATGGGATTTCATCTTGTCTAGGAGACCACTAAGCAGGTACAGTTTATCTAGAAGTCAATGAATAATATGAAGTCTCATTAGAAATCTTATGCCGATCACCAAAGACGACCTCTAGAGTTCAAGGCCGGGGATCGAGTTTTCCTATGTGTTTCATCGAGGTTGGGACACAAGAGGATCAAGATATTGGGTAAGCTTTCACCAAGGTACTTCAACTTATTTGAGATTATGGAGAGGGTAGGGTAGGTTGCCTATCGGTTGTAGTTACCTCAAAGGTACCATGATATGCACGACGTCTTCCATGTTTCTTAGTTTCAACGTTACTTTTCAGAATCATCTCATTATTTTCAACCTAAGGATGTTGAGTTATGGGTAGATGTGTCCTTTGAAGAGAATCCTATTCGAATTGTGGATTATAGCATGAAGGTTCTCTGTGGATAGTCTGTTCCATTAGTATGGGTGATATGAAATCATGACCGAGTGCAGGATGAGACCTGGGAGAGGGAGGCTGATGTGCGATAACAGTGACCATATTTGTTCTCAGATATTTCTTCACTACCCATTGGAAGGAAAATTCAAGGATGAATTGCTTCAAGGGGGGAAGTTTATAAGAACCAGGTTCTTCCTTTGAGGAACATATCTTTTCTTTTTAGTTTTTAATTAGGAAAACTAGAGAAAAAGAGGTTAAGGGATGAATAAAGGAATGTTGCACAATGTGAATGAGGGTTATATGTTGTGTAATACTAGTACACATCATGTATTAATGTCTACATGCCTTTTTATGACATGCAACGCATGTCGGCTGAAGGAGGAAAAAACTAGCATATACATGGTGTGTATTTTCATGTAAACACAATGTAATTTTCGTTTTTTTGTTAAAATGGGAAATATCCTTGTTTATTTATTTTCTAGATAGTGGGATTGCTGAGTTCATGAACCAATAGTGTTGAACCTTGTTTCTCCTCCTGTTTTATCATCCATACACCGATTTGATCGCCATTAGATGCATTAGAACCCAATTAGTAAGCTCTCAATTCCTTTTAAGCCGTTCTTCATGATTTCATCTCTCGACCAAGTTATCAAAGGATGTGCATTTATACTTGTTTTGTAGATATACTATGATCTAGGTTGAATTAGAGTCTAATTTTGGACGAGGAGAGTTGTACGACTATGAGGTAGGTGGTCTCACGCCTTTCGTTAAATGTCAAGTAGATTATATGTGCTAGGGTTTTTGGGGGTGTCACCATGAATGAATTTTTCCAATTTCTATAGCCTATCAGTTTTTATGTAATTTATTATGTGATTCAAAGAATGTTAGGGTTGTTTACCTTGAATTAGGGCCACCCCATCGGTGTGTTTTCCCTTAGATGACCATTTAGGGCAGTTTAGCTTATCATGCCTATGGGAATGACTTTGTTTCCCATATTTTGGTTTGTTTAAAATGAATTTGGTTATATAGATGTTTTTTCCACATGAGATATATGATTATTAAACCTTGTGATAGTTTAAAATACATGATAATATTGTTATATGAATTGTGCCAATGTGAGTCACTATTGTTTAAACCATTTAATAGTGTAATTTACATGTGTTTTGTTTTATATGAATTTCCCTTGTGAGTTTATTATTATTAAAGCCCTGTAATAGTTTAAGTTACATGTGTTTCTTGTTTTGTGTTTTACCCATGTGAGTAATAAAAAGGCCAAGCCTTATAAGGTTGGTTAAACTGTTATGTTCAAGACATGAGAGAGCCATGGGTGTAGTAGTTGGGCTCATGGAGGCTTTACTTATTTTTTAGAGTGAAAAATGGATCATTGAGGGATGCCATGGATGGACTCTATTGTCTTTGTTCACATGTCATGAGTGATACCTAGGTATTCCTTATAAGACCACTAGTAATGGGCTTTGTTGACATGGACTTATACCAAACCTAGAGTGATATCAGGATTCCAAAGAGTTTTTTCGGGGTGTTCTTGTAGGATTTTGGTAGGTTTTCACATAGAGTGATATGAGGTTTCTAGAGAGGTTCACCAGGATGGGCTTGTAGGTTAGAGATAGACTTTCACCTAGAGTGATACTTGAATTCCAATTTAGCAATTTCATGGATGGGATCAGGTTATAAATTGAATATTTAAAGGAAATGACTTATGATGTATATGCCAAGACAAATAAGAATCTTGGATTATATCTTCACTTACTTATTTAGATAACCTTCTGAGGTATATTTTGTGCATTATTTTACATGGGGGTTTCTGGGCTTAGGTATTATTTTGAGAATTATATAATTCAATGTAATTGAATTAATTAATGAAAATGAAATGAATGTAAATGAATACTTGGGCTTATAGGACTGTTTACTTATGAGTACTTCCTAGCTTACTTCTTTCATTATTGAAAACCGACTGTTATATATATTCACTAACAGATTGACACTAATATTTGGGGGTTTCCTACTGGTATTTAGTCTCACACCCTGTTTGGGTCATGATTTTGATCTCAAAAATATTATATTGTTGCAGGTGTCGATAAGAGAAAGTTTCCATCTATAGATGCTTGATATGCTGTTTCAGAGAAGGATATCATGAGACCAAGTCAAGGCTTGCGATGGTTCCAATTATATTTTTTTCCCTTTTGTAATTTGGTAATTATATAATGTATTACTGTAGTGTAACATGTTTTTTCTATTTTTCTAGAACATGTGACATGCAACATCATCCTTCGTATGCTATGACATATGGTTAATTGTATTGTCAGTCTTCTGCCATTTACTTTTTTTGAATGATATTACTGCTTCTGATATTGTTTTATTATTTTATTCCATTGTGTTATACTATTCCAATGAGGGTATATTTTTCCCACTATCACACCTAGGAAAACACTATTAGTCGACAGCCACTAGAATTTGGGGAAATTCACTTGAGGCCATGTGGCCAACTAGGTATGGGGCACCTTTGAGTGGCATCCAGATCCGGGATGTTACAGAATATTTATTATCCAAGTGGAAGCTGAATTTCTATAATAGATCAATATACCCCATCATATTGAAAGAATGATAAGTAGATATATTTCTTTCTTCCACTTTACACTTATATAGAGCATTGACAATCTTATTTGTTTCAAGCCTTTCTTTCTCTTATTCAAGAGAATAAAGATGTGTTATTATGGTGTAAGAATCCATACCTTTATGATGTATCATAAAATATTTGGTCATAGTTCATAATATGATAAAATAGACATAATAATATTCCTCAACATATTCATAGAAGGATTCCCTTTCACTTTTCCTCACATTCTAGGGTGGTAGAATGAAAATAGGGGATTCTAGCACAGAATACAAACTTTATGATAATACTAAATCGCATAAATGATTATAACACATCTAAATATTTGTATTTTTAAAGAAATACCTCATGTTAAGGAATGATTTCACCAATTTCATGTTTTATATTTCCATTTTTCATTAATAATTAAATCAGATGATTAGTACTTTACTTGATTACACATTATGTGAGGAATAATAATAATTTAATTTTATTCATTCTCCCACTATTTTATCAAGTCTCAATATCCCTCACCATTAAACTTGGAATATATAACTTCTAGTAAATTCTAGTGGAAAGGATCCATGTGTCCTCTCACGTAACCTAAATGAGGGTTGGTTAATCTACTTGAAGGTATTTAGGTTGGAAGGTCTTTTCCAACTATGGGCTTGCAGCTCCTTGATCCATTGAGTAGAATCCCTAATACTAAAATCTTGAATTAGATTTCCTCAACCCCTTCCTCCATGTTACATAAAGTATAATTAGGGATACTTCTCTTGATGTAAGATAATTAATTCAACCCAAAAACCTTCATAATAACCCCACATTAAAAGTAATTTTCCCAACAAGGTTTGGTCAAACACTTATTTCTAAGGCTTTTATTCCTAATCAAGTAATGGAAGGACAAGTATAACTTAATATTTATTTGATGGATTTTATTTATTATGCATAAATTTTATCTTTTTTTATCCTTTACATAAATTTTTAATATTAAATAGATTTTACTTAATTAATTAATCATATTGGATAAAACATTTATGCATAATCCATTTATTTAAATTCCATATTTTTACATCAATTCATTTATTTATGTGATATCAGTCTTGTATTGAAATAATAAACAATGCATAAGACAAAAATAAATAAATAATAAATGACCCTATCATGAGATTATCTAACATTTTATTTAATGAGAGGAAATTAAATCAACTTTTGACCAAGGGGAAATAACTTCTATTATTTTCCTTGGCACGAGTTACAATATTCCACTTGTCCACCTATATACCCGATGAGTTTTAATCATTATGGTTCTATCTTGAACTGCCTCCACGTGCCTTAGTAAACTCCATTTATTACATATATTTATAACTCACATGAAAGTGATGGGAACCAAAGGATTGGTTAAAGGGGATTACATAAATTTCCTTGGACATGAAGGTCCTACATAATAAAAGAGGAAGGCGTGAACTACAGACCATCAAATTTAATTTAATATTAAATAATTACAAACCCATAAAATAAATTAAACTAAAACATCCAACACATACACATGTCTTGGTTAAGCTCATGAACAGTCATACATGCAATGTATACACAGAAATAAATGAGAAACACTCATTTCTTATTCTTCATTTATTATTAAGATAAATGAAATTTAATTAATTAATTAATTATTTTGTAAATTCCCTTTCATCTTAACGACCATAAAATTACTCTTGGAGATAACCATCTTAAAATAATTAATAGAAAATAAACAGCAGTGTCAATAGTTTCATATTTTTTATAATAAATTAAATGATCATTTAAAATTATTTAAAACCTTTATTAAATTTTAAAACAAATAAAATTCCAATAAAAATAATAATGTTTTAATACTGTAATTTTAAATTTAATGTAATTTAATTCTTCCAGCAATTGGGAGACTGCATGATGTGCACTATCCAGCTACATACCATGTACCTCTATTACTTTGTATCCAGGTCTCACACCTAGGGCTTAGACATGTTGACTCGATCAAACTACATGACTTGTACATGCCATCTACACACCATGTATCTGCTTACTGTGGCCCAAGATACTTGCTCGGGTCTTTGGTATGTATGTTGTATTATTACACAATATGTATAGGCTAGCTACACACTATGTAATCCAAATGATGTCTGCCTTTGTAACCTATTGAAAGACTCAACATGTTCTTGGGTGAGGGATTGAACAACGTGTACACTCCAACTAAACTCTATATATCTCTAATGTTGTATGTATAGATAACTCAACATGTATCTTGAACATTTTAATTGATTAACTACACACCATGTACACCACATACATGTCGTGCACATCATAAATGATATAGTTTTTCAGTTTCACACAGTTTAACCATGTATAATGACCAAACTGATTGCGCAATTTATGCCGCTAAATTGTGTAGACTATACACCATGTAATTTGATACAAACCATGTAATCTGAAAACCATGTTCTAGGTTGTTTAGTTAAAACATGGAGTACACAATGTGTAATTTACTATTTGACATTCCATGAATCTCATGGCATAGCCAGGAGTAACATACTTGGGTACAAAAACTATAATTAAAAAGTACACGCCATGTAAACCTATCTTACCAGCCAAAAATTGGAAGTTCTCGATGACATCTATGGTTGTTATTCATCTATTCTTAGAACTTTGAGAAAATGATACACTAAACAAATATGATTAATATGTTAATAACTTGTTAATTTAAATCAGTTTAAAGAATGAATAATATGAAATGAAAATTCAACCACGATTGTGTATGGATTAAAAATGAAATAAATAATTATAAATTTTAACATGACCACTCTGATACCACCTATTGGTTCTAGATGCAACAAAAGTGTGCAGTGATGGGTGATATATTAAAATTTCTTTTAATATTTTTATACTCGAAACCCTGTGTGAGGATATTGTATGTAAAATTAATAATTAATTAATTTAATATCGATAGAAATGAATAACTAGGATTAGTATATTTCTTTGATATGAATGTTGATCATATTCGTCATTACTCTATGAGGATCCAAGGATATAATCCATTTAGTGGTGATCCACACATGCTTCTCTAATCTCCAAGAAACACCAATCAATATCCATGTGTGAGTGTGGTGAATGGATTGTATTGCGTTATTTGTGTTGGTTGATCATCCTTTGGTCTTGAAATAATATCTCTTACATTTCTCATTTTTGAGAGGGAGATAAAAGGAGAATTCAAGAGATAATTCATTGTGTGCAATAATTCTCTATTTTCGTTTGCACCCCATACACAATAGACAAAATCGTCTATTTATAGAGTTAGAGGTTAGGTTAAATTAATTATTTAATTTCATGTTGAATATTAAAAAATGTTATAACCTTTAATAAACCCCATTCCATATAATAATAATAATAATATTATTATTATTATTATTATTTTGTGGTGTGTGCTAACTTTCACTATAAAAAGTATTTTAACCGGCTTGTTTATTAATATTTTTCACTAGACATGGTCTTGGTCTCTTAGAACTCCTTGAAATTTATTGAATACCCAAATAAAATTATTATATACTATTAAAAAAATATTATATTAAAAAACCAGTAAATAAATATTTATTAAATATTCGACAAAGTAAATAAATATATTTTATTCACAATTCGGTGAATAAATATTTATTTAATTTATGCGATCAGTAAAACTTGAATAAATTTATTCCTAGGTCTTGAGAATAATATTTATTCCATTAATTAAATTAAATTAATTGAGATAAATGGAAAAACATAGTGTGTGAACCAATAGGATTCTTTCTCTTCGACATTTGGCACGCATGCTTAAAGTCGAATATTATTGTCTAGCAACTAGTCAAGGAATCCAAGTGAAAGAACTTAATATCGATACAATGGAAACCACTTATGAATGATCAATGTGTAATATATTCCCTTTGTCTCAATATCTTATAAAGATGTTTTATATCTGTGTCATCAACATATTTTCTTGATATGTCTTTCTTTGAATATCTGAAATAAACATCATTACACAATGGTCATGGAATTTATGTGACAATTATATTTCAATAAAATGGTCGAGATATCAACTTCTATAAATATGGAAGGGAGAAATCCTTCATCAAATTATCCTTTTATAAAATTTCATTTGCAATACACTAAACACACCCTACCTCATCATTAACACATGTCATCATAGTTTTCATAAGTAAATCTAAGTATACAAGTCATGAAATGCATTAATGATAATATTAGAGTTTAAGGACCATTACACATGCTTACAGGTAGGAATATATGATAATACCAAAACTTGCATAATTCATACTAATAGGTCTATTCTTATAACCTATTGTCTTAGAGATTACCAATTGTGAACTTCATGAGATAAAGTCTCATACACTTATGAGTAATCCCACCTAGAAATCTATATACTATGTTCCCCATTATAGTATGTCATTCTACTATAGAACTATATTTAATAGATATAGTTATAACATCTAAAGGTTCTCATCATAGCAGGGAACTATTATGACCTTATCAATGTTACAAATACTTTGGGACATTATTACATAAATTTTATGTAGAAGAAAAATCAATATGTGATACGATATTTAAATTAATATTAAATTATTTGAGTATAAATGTAATTTAATGTTCAAAGTATTTGGTTCTAGGGCACCAAATCCAACAACATGTATCAATGCGTACTACCCTAAGATTTCATTAACATGATGAAACATCACTTGATACTATCCATAGGATTATTGGACCTATTCATTCTAATATTTTATGGTATGTATAAAAGATTCTTCCTAGAGTCACATTATTCCTTATGACTGTTAATCCAAATGATGATCTCTCAAATCACCAAATACTGAAGAAGCATGGTCATATAACCTAATTTATGGACAAACCTTCACTAGGAATGTCTAAACCATTGAATTTGATCATTAAATGATGCTCACTCCCTTTAACATGGGATAATTTATCGTACGACCACCAGTCATACCCCAGTGTCATTTTAGAAACCAAAAGTCCTACTTGGGACAAACAACAACAAGAAAATACCTGATGTATGAAACTTATCATATAATTTAGCAATGATTTAAGTTTTAAGGGAACTACCTAAACCTGCATATCCCTCTACTGATGCATAAAGTATGGATACAATAAAAAGGTCAGGATTTAAAGGTCACTAGGCTTACCAACCTAACCTTTAGATTCAAGAAATAGAAGAATAAGTCTATGAGAAACACTCCCATTACCATTCTAAGGAAACTTAAAAAGAAACTTTAGGATTAATACTTACATGAGGGTAATAAAACCACTTTATGGTTTCATTTAAACCTTTACATTAATTGACATTGAGTTTTTCTAAATCCACAAGGCACACATGCATGTTATAACAAACTTCATTTTAAATATTATTTATTTAATAGACATAATATCACATTTTAGGAATTTTATTCCACAAATTCCTTTTATCCATTTTATTTATCCATAGGATTCTCATATCTAGATTAGTTAAAGAAAAATTCAATCACAATATATAGAGGAAAACACCATATAGGTTATAATTGTAATTTTAATTAACTTAATCCTCATAATAATATAGCTCAAAAGAGATAAAAAATATTTTATTAATTTTTAAGGAACTAATTTAGTAAGATTCCACCATACATTTATACCTAAAAAAGTATAAGTGGATACTGACACTTTAAATAACCACCCCTATATATCATAAACATACCCCCATGGAGTTAAGCATCAAGGCATATAAAAAATAAAGGCAACCTATGAGGGTGGCATCATTCCAACCTAGGTTCATCTAAAATTACACCAAATAGAAGTTAATTTAATTATTAAAATTTCAAAACAACCTTAGTGGGTTTATCTAATATGAAACATGTTCCAACCATCCTTCTTAGGTCCAGTTGTGCATTTAGGAATTTAATCATAGGGGTCGTTATGCCCAAATTATGTAGGTAATAGCATTCATTAGGGAAACCATTATATGTACGGGAATGCCTGGCCGAACAACCATGCAAAGGTGGAGAGTTTATTTCACGATGAAGATGCTGGGGAGGAGTAGTTCCAAGTAGTTAGTTTGGGTTTTCTGTAATGTTTGAAGCCCATAGGAAATGAATTCCTCTAAGGCCTATGAGCCATGTAATACTTATGCCTATGGGCCTTATAAGGGTTCCGCCTCACCCCTTGAAAGGTGGATTATCAAAAATCAATAAAAATAAATGAAGGCCTTCGGGCCATTGGAGGTTTTTAGAATATAACAAGTTCATTTATAATGGTTTGATTATATGGGTTATCGTTCCCAATTTATAAAGGTCTATATAGTTTATAAATAGTTATTGAAACCCATTAAATCACAAATATAAATGTTTCAACCCTTATAACAAATGGTTCATGATTCAAACATGTGAATATTGGTTAGTTAATGTTCTACCATCAATCTATATGGGAAACACCATTTTGGTTGATGTGGCCACTTTAATAACCAATCTTATATCATAAATATAGTAAATAATGCTATCCCATGGGAGTAAAGAATATAGATGTATAAAAAAACCACATAAGAATTATATATAAGAAAATCATGCTAAATAATCATACGTCATGGCATATAATAAAGCAAGGAACATATCAAAAATATTAGGCAATCAAGGTATGGAACGACATGGAATGACATATACATGGAATGAAATATGCATGGCATGTGATTATCTATACGCCTAATATGATACATGTAGTAATCCTTCCTTTCCATACCAGGATAAGGGAAAAATAGAATAAATCCTATAAATTATTAAATAACTGAAAGTACACCAATAACATGAAGTGAAATCATAATCAACTGTAATAATGAACAACATGAAAAAAAATCCCATCCCCAGACACTTGGTATTTTCCCCATATATGGGTTGATCATGACCATACATGACTATTTATCAAATACCAATAAATTCATAGTCTCCTATCTACTGACCCAAAATAGTTAGAGAAAAGGAAACAAAACACCTTTGATGCCAATTTGTAACATCTAGACATGGGAACTGATAAAATTGTTCCCTAATCAGGTCAGTCACATGGCCTCAGGCATGCATCCCCATATTCTAGAGGCTTCGGACTAGTAGAGAGGGTCTAATGATGGTATGGTGGGGAGACTATACCCTCACGATTAGAGTGGAACAATGGATTAGTAATAAATAAAGCAAAAAAAAGTAGTATAGATGAAAGGATGTAGAAGGATAATAATAAACTCATAAAATGGACAACTCCAAATGTATAAAACATGCATGCATGTCCAAATAAGGCTACATAACCTAAAGATATAAACACACAACCGGTAGTAAAATACAGTGAAGTCTATGTATAATAAAAGTGAACAAAATCCCAAAGGTCTATCCCCATAAGCATACTGATATCTAGATCAGTCCTTTGTTCCAATCCTTCAATGTAAAAATGAATAGCACAAGAATAATCCATAAACCTGAATCTACAATCATGAGATATGTTCGGGTGCCCCAGTGAAATAGTGTACCGAATAGGGTGTGCGATATACTCAATAGGCCACCACTAATGGTGTCTAAATATATCCAGTCCATGAATATAAAATACAGTAGTGTATAGTTATATCAATAAATATGAAAATAAATAAATAAATGCAAACAATTTAGACTCAGGTTTCTCAAGTATACCTGGCTGACCATACCTACTTTAGCCCAAGCCATAATATCTCTAATGAGGCATCACCATATATTTATAAGAATGTAAGTATGTATTTATATATATGCATTATATATATAGTAACATATATATCCATATATATAGATATGTAGTTCTAGATAAGATCCAAGTCATAACTCAGGCATCCAAGCTTAGTCCTGAATGTCTCTTGGTATAATGAGGGATTCCATGCCCGAGTATAATAATTTATAAGGGATTCCATGCTCGAGGGACACTTTGACTAATTATCATAATATATAATGGATTCCATGCTCAAGTATCACAATATAAAAGGGACACCTTGCCTAAGTATCATAATTTTTAAGGGGCCCTATACCCGAGGGATGCCATGCCCAAGTATCATAATATAGAAGGGACACCATGCCTAATTATCACAATTTATAAGGGATTCTATGCACAATGGATTCCATGACCGAGTATCATAATATAAAATGGATTCCTTACATGGGTATACAAAATAATGGGAGAATCCATGCCTGAGTATCATAAAGTCATATAATAAGGGTCAAGTGAATTGTTCATAAGTAGTTGGCACCATATATGAGAAGTTATATCATAGGACATTAAAGTTTCCATGTTGAACCAATTCATCATGATCATTCAAGAGGTTTCATTTATAAGAAAATAAAAAAGGACATAGGAAGGTCCATACAACTCATCATTCAAATATTCCCATTAAAATGTCCCTTTTATATAAGAAGACAACACAACTCATAAGTGATTTTACTATAAAACGGTTTATGTTGGTTATCATGAACAAAGTTTTTAATTCAATATAATCATCCCTTACTTAAGGGATTAATCATCACACCTAAAATGGTGATTGAAAGTGCAAGGAATTATAATTATAATCGTTTGAAGTATCACTCAAAAATGGTGTTTTAATATCCTAAATGAAGCATAGGTTACGATCATAAAAGCAACACACCCAAGGGGGTGGTTTAGGTTGGGGTGATCAACCTCCAATGGTTCTATTACAAGAAAATGGTTATTTAAATAATTAATTAGATTATATATTATTAATATGAAATTTTAAGGGTGACACATAGGAATTTCAGTGTGTGGTATAATGACATAGTTAATAAACAATCTATAATTTAAGTTAAAATACATAGACTGCCTACTTTATACCAAGAGAGTTCCACTCGCCCATTATTGTTTTTAAAATTTATATGAATTGAGTGAAATTAGAAGAATAAAAAACACCCTAAAAATTGGTAAAAAGAGATTGTGTAGACTTAAAATTCTATACATAAACATAAATGATGGAAATAAGTAATAGAAATGAAGAGTTTACTAAGGGATATCCAACCTAATGAATGACTCTTTAATTATAGATCAGGTGGAGGAGATCCAGAGAACCCTAGGAGAGGGAGATGAGCCACCATTGATACCTCATGGGAACATTCCCATTATCTGAATAAAAAAAGAATAGGAGGCAAATCCCCTGCTATCTTTAAAAAACAACCCATCATGTTTCATGATGTGAAAACAATTAATGATGGGAACCAGATACACATCATGAATTCCTACGGGTAAGCCCCTATAATTTCATATCCTGAATCCTCCAGGACACACCCCATGAAACCCATTCACACTGTGAAATTAATTCACAATATGAATGGATAGATACAATTGGTTTCCACAATTTGAGACACCTGTTCATCCTACGATATTCTACCTTACCCCTAGGCTTCAATTGAATCGCAATCTACATTAGAAAATATCAGTTAAGGATGTTTAAACCCTTAGAACATCACTCAAATTTTTAGATTCCAAAACAACCCATCCACCAATGGAATATTTCAAACTCCCTTTGAAACTTCATCCAATTCAAAATATAATATCATAAAATGGATATTAAATATCAATTTTAATATCATTTATTATATAACCGATGTTAATTTTTTTTAAAAAAATTAAATCAAAAGTGACTTTATATTATCGTCATTCTTGCGACACCCTGATATTCTAAAACCCTAAATTTTGCACATCATTAATGTCATCCCTCTTCTTCATTCATATGAAATAGTCCTCCTTTTATATTGTATCATTACCCAAATTATTTCCACTTGTTTTATTTCCATTCCATATCCCCTTTCCACATATCACTATCTTTTAACATGTTTCACATATATCCTTCATGTTCCCCTATCATCATCACTGATCTTGTTTTTCAACCACACCGAGACATTATTTTATGCAATCTAAAGTTCATTTTCTATTGTTTTTCATCTGTTCTTCATCGATATATTGTCTTCCTATATATTTTTTATGATTAATTTTTTTTATTTTATTTGTTTATAAGATATATTACATGTTTTTCATTTTTAAATTTTATTTATTTATTTATTTTTCACTGTACTCCCATTTGTGTGTAATTTGATGTTTGTTTACTTCTATTTTTCTTCTGTTCATCATCGATATACTGTCTACATCTTCATTTTTTCTAGTTTGAAATTTTATTTTTTTTGTTTATAATATATATTAAATATTTTTTATTTTTAAATTGTATTCAATTATTAATTATTAATATAAGTGTTGTATTCATTTATCATATTATATTCATTTATTACATATATTAATGTTTATATTATATAATTTTTTTTTTGGATAAATTCTTATGAAAAAATGTTTAGTTTATTGTTTTTTTGACTACATGTTTATGAATAAATAGTTAGTTCATTTATTATATGGAATAGATTTATTTATTGTAGTGATATTTATATTCTATAATTATTTGTTTTGATTATATGTTTATATATATTATTTTTATACATGAATATATAATTTTAATCTATATGTTTTAAATTTAGATATGTTTATCTACTTATTTGTTTATATGTTTATATTTTTTAAATTTATTTGTTTATATATATGTTTAAATGTTTATATGTCTTAATTTATTTATATATTGTATTGTGGTTTTATGAAATTAATGGATCATAATTATATAAATTCATGAAGAACTAGTGGTGAATATGAGAAAGGGGTTAATAGTTTCTCAATATTCTCTAAATGAAATCATGAAAATAGTTACATGTTTTTTATATAGATGCATGAAGTTTTTGAATATGAAAAAATTAGGGTCCATAAAAATAAAATACCAACTGATTTTCCATGTTTTATATCACAGTTATACACAATAGAAATAACATGTTGAATAACAAAAGATGAAAATATAACATTGATAAAGATGTACAATATGAGACTAAGGATTATCTTGATGAATTGATTCACAATTTTGGCATTAGATTTTTTTAAAAAAGAATAAATGTTTAACAATTGTATAAAGAAGCCGAAAAACCATTATTACTAGGTTATACTAAATTTACAGTGTTATCAGCAGTGATAATATTGGTTAACCTGAAATAAAGAAATGGTTAGAATGTCAAAAGTTTTATTGAATTTCTTGAACTATTGAATGAGTTACTTCCATAAGGTAATGGGATTCTCGGTTCCAATCATGATGAAAAAAATATTATGTCTTATGAGATTGGGGTATAAAAAAATACATACATGACCCAATGACTATGTCCTTTATAAAAAGGATAGAATGCCCTAAAATTGGGACATCATGATATAAAATTTATTGGAGATACAATTGTTATTAATTCTCAAGGAAAGACACCAAACCTCCTACTATGGAAATCTAATATCTTCTATTAAATACTCATTTAAAGTTTTTATTTACAAATTAAAATGATGCAAAGAGTATGGAATGACATACAAATAAGTTAATATCTAATGGAAACCTATGTCACCCTACTAATTCATTATAATTGAATATAATTGATCAAAAATTTCTTTATTTTTGAAATTAAGTTTGAAATCTTATAATGAGACTGTGCATAAATGGAGTAAATACATATTAGAGTTGAGATATCCAATATAGTTCATGGCCAGTTATGTTGGTAGTTTATAACTAGTCTCCATAGATATGTATGAAGAAAAAATATTTTAGGACGATCTTGATGATTTTTAGATAAAAAAATGTTATAAATTATATTTATGTTTACCTATCACCATTTATTAATGATTTAAAATTTCTATGGGAATGTAACAAACCAACTCGGGTCGACTTGACCCCTCATCAGGAAAACTCCACCATAAGGCCCGATATATGTATCCGATCACACTAGGATGACAACTAGGGCTAGGGTATCACAAGTGAAAAAGTGGGAATGATTTTAACCTCAAGAAAAATAAAAATAAATATCATTTTCCAATCAGGAACTTGACATGAGGTCTTCATGTATTGTACAACCACAATAATGTAAATAAATAGTTAATGAAACAACAACATCCAAACATGGAATAATAGTAAGGAATAACCAAAACCCTTTTCCAAAAACATTCCCATTAAAATTAAACCATTTTATAAAAATATTTTACAATCCACAATAAGGAATTAAAATTGAAATAAGAGCAGGAGGTCAGGGAATCCAATAAAAACACAACCCAAAGAGTCCCAATAAAAGAAAAATACAAACCAAACCATGACCATGTGACTCTAAAGTCACTAACATAACTCAACATCACTTTCTTCCCAAAATAAAAATAGAATCCATCAACCATGAAAACTGATATCTAAAAAAGAACCGTCATAAGTCATGAAGACTACATAACCATCATCGTGACTATGTAGGGTGCGGGAAAACACTATAAAAGATACCAAAAAGATTATATTTAATTCATTTTATAAAATAAAACAATAATTTTAGTTTGAAAATAAATAAGAAAAAATATATTTTCATTTCCATTACACAGTATAGAAATAAAAAAATACCTCATATCTTTTCTTAAACACACCATTTATAAAACATACAAAAAATATGTTTTTCCAAAGTATTTTCTATAAAAAACCAATAATTCACCTTTAAATAATATTACCTTTAATGAAACTAATTAAAACATTCCCCTTCCATAAAAAACATCACTTTTGAAAACAAGCAATCATTTGGTTTAAAATCACTTCAAAGGAATTTTAATAAATTCTATAACTTTGAAAAAACTATCCCCTTTTCTCCTTTAAAACTTTAAAAACACTCTCCAAACATTATTGAAGAGTAAAGGTAAACCATATTAGAAGTTAAATCCATGGGAAGGTCATTAAATAATGAAAACATCAAGACATAACCACAATAGAATCAATACATCAAGGTAAGATCAATTAAATAAATAATATACTCACATGACAATAAATAATAAAGAGTCATAAAATAAGATACATATCATGAGGAAACACCATATAGGATAATGGGGAAAAACTCAATGCTCATAGGTGGATCCAACCATCAAAACGTTAACGGTTTTATAACTCATAACCCGAATCACTCTCAACTAGCCTATTTTGTAACAACCCCAACTCTAGTAACCTAGAGTAGGTGTCTAATTTATTAAATTACCATACAATATAAGGGATCAAATCACCAAGGATAGATTTGTTTAGTTGTATTAATGAACTATATACAAACATGATTAACATTTTAGATTTGTAATAAAATATATAAACATAGTGAAAGTAAATATTTCGCATCCTTGAACCCATTCAAAGATTCCTTCTTCATATCATAGGGAAATGAAAAAAATATGGGTAAGATAAAATACTTAGTAAGGGTTATGTACAAAAAAATCTATCATGATTAAATAAGGCATAATCAATATGTCGATATAAATAACCGAAAAAACATTCCATTTAATTAATAACTTGATTAGGAAATGAATCCATGGATAATATTAATAAAATAATCACATGAAATATAATAACTAAATCCTCAATGAAGTAAATGATTAATGTTGGATTTCATGATATCATAAATCATTATATCTTTACCATCAATTCCTTATACCAAGATAATTTAAAATATGGGTAAGTATACACCAAAAACTCATTTAATAAGGCCAACTAACTAGTTTGCCTCACGAGATCTATCAATGCATCAAGGGGCTATATAATTTCAGGCCCCACCCATCACTGCATTTTCAACACATTCCTCACATACTGAATGTTCAATTTAATTCATTAATAATATGCCTTATAAAAAAATATCCATATTTAGTAAAGGATATGGAATATCAATATTTCCTTAGTTAATAAAATAAATTTAATAATAAAACATAGTATGTGGAAATGATATACAATTTAGGGAATAATCATATCCATGATAAAAATAATATGGATATTTAAGAGAAATATAATTTCCAATGAAATATGATCACAATAAAGTGAATTTTTCAAGACAAAGTTAATGAACACAATTTAATAAGAGATAAAATATGACCATCAATTCATCATAAATATATGTTTCTAATAAATTCTTGTCTTTTAGAGAATAAAATAAAATAGAATAAAAAAAGTACAATAATGTTTCCTTAAAGAGTTTTATTTTTAAAACCATTTAAAACTTATATAATGAACTAAATATCATAAAATGGTTATGGTGGTGGGAAATTCTATTAACGTCATATACATTAAAAAAAGTTCCTTTTGTCTTTTTGTAAAGAAATTTGAAAATGACCCTTTAAAAAAACATTTTAAAGATTCATTTTAAACCATTTAAAAAGTCAAAAGTTAACATAAAATTTCCTTAATAAACATTTGAGTAAATAAAAAGGACTTTTGTTAAATTTTTTTGAAATATATTGATAGGTAAGAAAAATATACCTGATCAAAAAGTGAAATAAGACTGACTTATCTTTTAAACATTTCTTTGCTTGATTCAAGTGCCAAAGAGAGGAAAAGTTGGAAGAAAACATGAAAACTCCTTAAATATATAGAGGATAATAAAATATATAAAGTTTATAAAGTATATATTATAATATTCCTTCAATTAAAAATATAATCAATCATAAAAAATGAGATTATAAAATAAATTATTACCTTTTTGGTAAATTTTAAATTGTACGCCATTGAAATTGTAACCTTGAATTGAAAAATTAGTAATCATAAATAAATATATATTCATGTTAAATATATAAAAGGGGTAGTATATACACCATATAAAAGTAACTAGGTTCATAATACCAAATATGTGTTAATAGAGTAGAAATTGAGACGAAATCCCTTATAAAGATCGTATAAATGAAGTGATAATTAATAAATGAAGTGATTATGTGTAAAAAATGAAAATAAATTCTATAAAAGGGGAAATAAATCATAATAGAGTCAAATTTTATTTCACACATAATCATGGCATACCATAGTCAATGAAGTATAAGTATAACCCAATGAATTGAAATTGTGTTAAGAAACCCCTTACCTCACGCTTCCACTTTGTTGAACATGATTTAACCTATTGTATAATGGTTTTAAACTTGTTATTAATTTATAATAGAACCATATTCATATTTATAATCCAATATAGTATCCACTTATTTTAGGTTCTAGGAATTGTGTAAGTATCAAATGGGACATGCCCAACTTTCATTTTTATCATGATTGATGATTCATCTGATATTTACATAAAGATAAACACTGCAATCAACCGAATTGAATGAAATAATATAGATAATAGATAAATGCTGGAACCATAGAACCAGATCATCACATATTATTTATAATAAATTTAAGAAAATAAAGAATTACCTTAAAACAAATTATTTTTTCATTTATGAATCGGACAATGTCTATACATTATACCATCATTGCATTATAGGAATCAATGATATATTACCTCTAGTGGAGATCCACATGTGTTCCATGAACCTCTGGACATCACTGTCACGAACCGTCCTCGGGACCTATGCCGTGACTACCCCAAACTCGCCTTCCATAGGCCAGGGGCTGAAGACTAGCACCAAGGCGTAAATCCCGGCAAAAAGTGGAAGGCATTGCCTTTATAAGTAAACAAACACCACAGAGTAAGCCATCAGAAGTAAACACTAAGTAAACTGAGTACAATAGTAAGTGAGGAAAAGTAAATGGGTTAGAATACAAACCCAAACTGAAAGTAAAGTACAACTGGAAAGAAAGTACAACAACTGAAAAGTAAATCAGTAATGTCGAGCCGTCCACTAGAAATCCCACCTGAAGGGTGGGTACAGATAGCCTCCTCAACTCCTCGGGTCCAACCGTCCGCTCCGCGTACGTCCCACCCAGTGGTCCACCTCCGGGTACCGACATGCTCCACAAGCCTCAACCACGATCAGTGCTGTCCGTCGTCTACATCCAACACAATGTAGTACAGGCATAGCCCATGCAGAGGTGAGTATATGCTACTTAGTAGGGATCCCGCGACCCCAGACGGTCTCCTAGAAATCCACAAAGGATAAACCACAAAGGAAAGATACAATCAAGAAATAACAACCAACCCTACTTAGGTATATGCCCATACATATACCTAAGTCATCAATTCCAGTTCGGCTCCATCATTCGAGCCCAAGTTCGATCACGTCCACACAGGATAGTTCAACCCAATCCACAGAGGATAACACAACCCAATCCACATAGGAAAGCAAGTCAATCATATCGAAGATATTGATTGAAATTCAAGACTCATCTCACACAGGTATACATCTTCATAAGGTGATAGAGATGATTAGATGTAGCCACTGATTCATCTAAGCTGGGACCCACGTAAGATACTAGACCAACTAAGCTGTTAGAATCGAACAGGATACTAGACCAGCCACTCTTTCGGACCCACTTAGGATACAAGTACAGAGTCAAATACTGCCGGACCCACGTAGGATACAAGAATAGTATTCACGTATTGCCGGACGCACATAGGATACAAGAACATTAGTCATCGCCGTCGAAACCACAGAGGATTTCAGTACGGTCATCATCACTGCCGAACCCATGGAGAATTTCAGTGCAGTCGTCGTCACTACCGAACCCACGAAGGATTTCAGTGCGGTCGTCATCATCGTCGCAGTCGCAGCCAGCTCTAGGGTTCCCTCACACAGCATGCTCGATTCCGAGAGGGTCCGCTGCACGAGCCTAGGGGGTCGATACATCAACTGACACATAGTCCTGAGTTGATGTATCCCAAAGTTCCTTCTCGATAAAAGGAACTCAACGCGATAGACGGCGCGTCAATCGGACGCCTGGTCTAAGAGTTATTGGCATTTTTATCCTAGGGGCCCGGTTGGTTTTTAAGTCAAAACCAACCCGACCATACTCCAAGTGCGTCCAAACCTCGATCGGAGTAAGCCAAAAGGTCCATCTCACTAAGAGGAATCCAACATAGTCGACGACACGTCAATCAGACGTCCAGAGCTCAAGTTACAAGCATTTCTGCTCCGAGGGCCCGGTTGGTTTCGTGTTTGAACCAACTCGGCCTTACCCAAAGTTCTCCTAAACCTTGAGTGAAATATATCAAAATAACCGTCTCGATCCAAGGATCTCATCGCAACTGACAGTGCGTCAATCAGTGGTCTGTATCCCAAGTAATGGGCGTTTTAACGAACCTGTCCGTTTTTAGGGGGTTTTGGGCCCGGACCAACCCGGCCCGAGACCCCCCTAGGTCGGTCCGAACCGGGTCGACCCGACCCTGGTCCGGGTCTGGCCCATCAGGGCGTGGCCCTACCCGGCTGGCGCGGCCCAGCCCGGTGCGGGCGGCCCGGCTCGGTGCGGCCGGTCCGGCCCGGGGCGGTCGGTCGGCCCGGCGCGGGCGCCGTGTGCCACGTGAGCGCGGAAGGGGGGGAACCGCCACCCCCTTTGAATGAACGGCAGACCCGCGGGGGGTCCACCCTACCACGTTGAACGGGGGTTCAAACCCCCGTTTTTCCAGATCTGGCCGGCCGTAACGGCCGACCAGTGAGCCGCATGGGACCAGCCAGTCCCGTCTCCTGAGCACCGGTGGCCGACAGCTCCGACTGCCCTCCCCTGCTCCATCGTGGCCAAAGGCTACAGCCTTGGTCCGACCGGTGCGGCGCGACGGTGCCGCTCCCCTCAGCCACGACCCCGCTCCGACCGCAGCCTCTTCATGGTCATTCGACGCGGCGTGACGGTGCCGCGCCCCTCCACCGCGGCCCGACTCCGATCGGGACTTCTTTCAGCCTCAACAGCGCGGCACGACGGCGCCACGCTTCTTCGCTACGTTCCTCCTTGTTTCTTCACGGTTCCGTTGCACCACGCCGCCTTCGTTCGAGCCACAACGAATACAACCCAAAGGGGGAGGAGGATCGGCCGTGTTCTGGCAGTCCGACCTCCTCCTGTTAAATTGATAACAGGCGGCCCAAATTTTAACATTGGACAACAAGGAATAATTCACGAACAAATCCAAACCCCTACCTTCAAGTAGTCGTCAAATGAGGATCGTTGCGGGAAAAAGGACGTCGCGGAAGACGGCGTCACGGATCGAGGCTCCATAAGCGTCATCAGTGTTCGCCTAATGAAGGATGTGGCACGTCGTCGTTCTCCGGAAAAGGAATCTCTCACCGGCTGCGGAGAGGAGAGAAGACGACACGACGATCGTCCCTTGCGGTGACAGAGTTCTTCATCGCAGACTCGGTGTTTTTTCGCGAAGAAGATGAAGATCTTCCAGGCTCGTGTATTTTCTCCCCAAAACTTCTCGCACAACAATTTCACAATGATAAAATAAGGCTTCCCTTATTTTATTACTCATTCAAACTTTTTCAAAATTCAAAATGAATTCACCGAATTAATTAACGTGCATTGTCAAATTAATGAGGCGTTTTATTGGAATGTAATTTAATGTGGAGGAGATACAAAATAAATACTAGAGGGGAAATAAATGGGTTGTTTAATGGGGTGTTAGGAATTTTAAGGAGGTGGGGACTCATGCGGGCCCCACCCCAACTTCCTCATGTGTTCCCTCCCATAACACTTAAACCATATTAAAGAAATAAAAATAAAATTGTAAAACAATTTTTATTTTTATTCCTCACATTTTAACATCTCCTCCCGAGAAAACGCAACCCAGAAAAAGGTTCTCTTAAGAAAAAACTAGCACTGCAGATTCATCAGTGCCCTCATATTTCGATTCCGAGCACCGGTTCAAAAGTTAGGAAAACCCGCTCATTCGTTCACTGAACGTACGCGAGCTAAACTTCGGAAATTGATTACGGGCACACCGGGCCTCGGAATCAGGTTCCGTCAAAAACTACGTACTCCTAAAATCCCAAAGAATATTAAGGAAAAAAATTCCCTTGAAATTGAGGGGTCTTTACATTACTCCCACCTCAGGGCTTTACATCCCCGTAAAGATACATCACAAACTAGGGGAACAAATGAGGGTACTGAGCATGCATATGAGCCTCCCACTCCCAATTTATCTCCTGGAGGTTCCCGTGATATCATCTAATGCGCACTAGAGGAATCGACTACCCATGTAGGACCCTCTACTGTCGATCCTTGATCTCCACTGGGACCTCCACAAAAGTCACCCCGTCATCAATGTCCAGCTCCCCATGGTCGATGATATGCATCATGTCGTGCACGTATCTCCTCAACTGAGATACGTGGAAGACGTCGTGCACCTGGTTCAACTGAGGTGGTAGAGCCAGGCGATAATCCACCTTTCCTATCCTGCTGAGAACCTAGAATGGTCCGAATGAGCGCAGAGATAACTTGCCGCCTCGGCCAAATCTCCGTAATCCACGTTGAGGTGAGACCCGCAAGAAGACGTGGTCGCCATCCTCGAACTCTAGTGGTCTCTGCCTCCTGTCAGCAAAAGACATCTGTCAGCTCTGAACTGTCCTCATCCGCTCCTGGATGACCTGGACCTTCTCTTTCGTGGCCTGGACCATCTCTGGTCTCACAAGTGCTGACTCCTCAGGGTCTGTCCAGCACATAGGTGATCTGCAAGGTCAGTCGTACAATGCCTCGTAAGGTGCCATCCCGATGGTGGATTGGTAGATGTTGTTGTACGAAAACTTAACCAATGGTAGGTGGTCCTCCCAGCTGTGACCAAAGTCGAGGACACAAGCATGGAGCATGTCCTCAAGAGTCTGAATGGTCCTCTCCGTCTGACCATCCGTTTGAGGGTGAAAGGCGGTGCTCATACGTAGCTATGTCTCAAATGCCTCCTGAAACCCCTTCTAAAGCTAGGAAGTAAAGCGAGCATCTCGATCAGAGATGATAGATGATGGAAAACCATGAATCCGTACAATCTCCTAAACATAGAGGCATCCCAAACTCTCCACTGAGCCCTGCTCTCTGATGGGTAAGAAGTGGGCTGACTTGGTGAGTCGGTCGACAATCACCCAAATGGAGTCATGACCTCTGGAAGTATGTGGAAGTCCAGTCATGAAATCCATAGATATACCATCCCACTTCCACTCCAGGACCTCAAAGGGATGTACCAAGCCTGCTGGTACCTGGTGCTCCGCCTTCACCTGCTGGTAGGTGAGGCATCGAGAAATGAACTCTGCTACAACCTTCTACATAACTGGCCACCAGTGCTGTCGTCTGAGATCCTGGTACATCTTCGCCACTCCTGGATGTACCGCTAAAGGGGAAGTGTGAAAATCCCTCAGCACCTCCTCCTGTAAAGCATTTGGTACCATGGTATACCCTCTGAAAAGGACGTCGTGCACTCCTCCTATAGAGAATCCATTAGGTCCCTATCCTGAGGATATCTGTGCATGCCGCATCTCACAATCAATGTCCCCACACTGTGACTCTCTGACCTTCTGTAGTAGTGGAGGAGTGAGTGTGAGTGACTGAAGAAAGTCTGCTACATTTCTATCCATGAAGGATATTTGCAAAGCGGCTAGCTGCTCTGTCGCCTCCCCAAGTTGCTGAATTCCCGTCCTCCTGCTAAGAGCATCAGCTACTACGTTCCCCTTTCCAGGATTATAGAATATCTCAAAGTCATAGTCCTGGAGGAAC
Organism: Viscum album; assembly: GCA_963277665.1. Lineage (NCBI taxonomy): Eukaryota > Viridiplantae > Streptophyta > Magnoliopsida > Santalales > Viscaceae > Viscum > Viscum album. The sequence goes on along the minus strand of OY728148.1, from coordinate 1,400,400,829 downwards.
TTGAGCCATCACCGCTGTCTTAGGTTTAGGTCCTTCTGCGAGAAGATGTACCTAAGACTCTGGTGGTCAGAGTAGACTGTGAAGCGCTCACCCATCAGATAGTGCCACCACATCTTCAGAGCGAAGACCATTACTGCTAACTCCAGGTCATGGGTAGCATAGTTCTGCTCATGCTGCCTGAACTGTCGTGATCCATAGGCGATCACTGCCCGATCCTACATCAGGACACATCCGAGTCCGGTCCGTGATGCATCACAGTAGACTATGTACCCTACTCCCTCCTCCGGTAGCCTCAAGATAGGTGCGCTGGTCAAACTCTGTCTCAGCTCCTGGAAGCTCTGGTGACATCTATCTGACCACATGAAGGGTTTCCACTTCTTCTTCCAAGATGAAAGTGGAGCTGAAACTCTGGAGAAGTCTGGAACAAACCTCCGGTAGTATCCAGCCAAACCTAGGAAACTCCACACCTCCGTCACACTCCTGGGTGGCTCCCAAGCTAGAACTGCCTCGATATTCACAGGATCCACCACAAATCCCGCCTCAGAGATGAAGTGTCCCAAGAAGTGGACCTCACATATCCAGAACTGACACTTCGAGAGCTTACCATAAAGCTGGTGCTCTCGGAGTGTGTCCAGTACAACCCACAAGTGGTAGGCGTGCTCCTCCTCAGAAGTCGAGTATATCAATATGTCGTCGATGAAGACCACAAAAAATCGATCGAGGTAAGGCTGAAATATCCTGTTCATGAGGCTCATGAACACTACTGGAGCATTGGTTATGCCTAAAGGCATAACCAAGAACTCATAGTGGCCATTCCGACATCTGAAGGTCGTCTTCTCCATGTACTCATCCCGAACTCTGAGTTGATGATAGTCTGACCTGAGGTCTATCTTCGAGAACCACCATGCTCCCTTGAGCTGATAAAAATGGTCGTCAATCCTCGGTAGCGGATACTTGTTCCTCACGGTCACATGGTTTAGGCGACGATAATCGACACACAGTCGCAAGCTCCCGTCCGCCTTCTTGGCGAACAAAATCGGGGAAGCCCAGGGTGAAACACTGGGTCGGATGAATCCCTTGCCCTGAAAATCCTCCAGCTGTACCCGTAGCTCTCGAAACTCAGCGGGAGCCATCTGATATGCTGGAGTGGATATCGGGGCTGTCCCGGGGTACAGGTCAATATAGAAGTCTACCTCTCTACGAGGGGGTAGTCCTAAAACGTCGTCAGAAAAAACGTCCGCATATTGATCCACCACTATAGGAAAACTCGAACTCCGCACGTCAACTTCTCCTAGGATGAGGCTAGCCAAATGATGAGTGATCGGCTGTCCTCTCCTCTGCGTGAGTCCATACTGCACTGCTAAGGCTCCCTTCTCACTGGTGAAGGTGAACCTGCTCCCATCAGTGCGAACACACCGCACCTTGTGCCTAATATAGTCGATCTGAGCATGGACTGTAGATAACCAATCCATGCCCAAGATGACGTCGTAAGGCCTCGATGCAGCTACAAGAAGATCCCAGCCGAAGCTCTCACCTCCTAGAGTAAGCTCACACTGCCGACACCAGTGTGTAATCGTCGAGTCTGCTCCCGTAGGAGTCTCTAGCCGTAAGGATCGAGCCAACAGCTCCGTCGGAATCTCCAAGCTCTGAAAAAGGGCAACGACAATGAAAGAATTACTCGCTCCTGTGTCTATAAGAACTACAGCAAGGGTGGAGTAGACCCAGATAGTACCTCAAATCATCTCTGGTGCACCGTGGTTATAGGCCTCCGCTGCCTGAAGCTGAGCCTGTATCTGCCCGCCAGCTCCCTGTGGTCGGGGTGGACCTCCTGGTGGTGGTGGTGGTAAAGCCTTAAAGCGTCGCCCACCACCTGCTGCTCGGACAGCTCCTATGCCTCGTCCGCCTGATCTCTACGGACCTCCATGGTTGACCCTCTGCCTCTGCCTGGGTGGCCCCTCAACCGTCTGCTGCTCCTCTGCACGGCGGGTCGGGCAGTCATGAGCCATGTGGGCCTACCCGCCGCATGCGTAGCACTGTCTGCTCCTCGGAAGGCTTGCTCTTCGCCGTGTGCCCTGCACCTCTAAGCCAGTGTCCTGAGGTCATCCCCCTACTGGTCTGGTCCGCCTAGACCCCTGTGACGTCTGTCTACTACCAGCTGCAGAAGACTCTGCTACGTGCCGCCCTACGGTAGGTCTCGCTGCTGGTGTAGGCTCAGCAAGAAATATCTCTATGAGAAGGGCTTGCTCTAGTAGTCATGCCTGCGTCGGAATGCTGAGGGAGATCATCGATGCTCTGATCCCATGCCTCAGTCCCTGCTCGAAGGTCTGGGCCCAGAAGAATGGGTCCTGTACCATGTCTGTGGAATAGTGCGAGAGATCGGTAAATCTCGCCGAGTACTGGGCTACCGTCATGCTGCCCTGCCGCAGTTGTAGTAGCTCCTGAATGCGCACCGCATGTAGGGTGGCTGGGACGAACTCTGAGTGGAAGAGGCTCTCAAATTCCATCCAGAGGAGAGATGCCTCATCGTGAACCTGGAGCATCAGGATCCACCATCTGCCTGCTGCCGCATGCAGAAGGCTCGCAGCAAGGATCACCATGAGGTCAGGTGGTGTCCCCACTAACATGAAAACTCGAACTATAGCATCCATCCAATCCTCGGCTGCCTGAGGGTCCATCTCCCCGCGGAACCTGGGAATTCTCTGACGCTGGAACTCATGCAATGCACTAAGGTGATGTGCACTCTCAGCGGCTGGGGATGGTGGCATTGGTGGCTCGGCAGGTATAGGTATCTCCGGTGCCTCCGCTGTAAAAGGGCCTTACACCGAGCCCTCGTCACTCGGTGGGATATTGTCTCGTACAAAGCTCTGAACCCTAGATGGCTGCCGTCGTGGGGCCATCCTGAAAAGAAACAGGTGCGCCATGGTCAAAACAGTATACCTGGTGAGCTGACACAAAGTAATCACAAAGAAAACTTTTGAAACACACATGCAAACAATGTTTTCGTGCACTGAGTCAGAAATCAGAAGTCAGGGTCCTGGTGTATGGATACGTCGGCCGCCGCACCAAAATTGGATTCCCTGGACTGATAACCACACTCAATAACCTTAACACTATTTCTTCACATAGAAGAAAGATCAGAGTCCTGATTTCTATGGTAGAACCAAAATCCTATGATACCAATTTGTCATGACCCATCCTCGGGACCCGTGTCGTGACTACCCCAAGCCCGCCTTCCATAGGCCAGGGGCTGGAGACTAGCACCAAGGCATAAATCCCAACAAAAAGGGGAAGGAATTGCCTTTATAAGTAAACAAACACCACAGAGTAAGCCAGTAGAAGTAAACACTAAGTAAACTGAGTACAATAGTAAGTGCAGAAAAGTAAATGGGCCAGAATACAAACCCAAACTGAAAGTAAAGTACAACTGGAAAGAAAGTACAAAAACTGAAAATTAAAGCAGCAATGTCGAGCCGTCCACTGGAAATCCCACTGGAAGGGTGGGTACAGATAGCCTCCTCATCTCCTCGGGTCCAACCGTCCGCTCCGTGTACGTCCCGCCCAGTGGTCCACCTCCAGGTACCGACTTGCTCCACAAGCCTCAACCACGATCAGCGCTGTCCGTCATCTGCATCCAACACAACATAGTGCGGGCATAGACCGTGCAGGGGTGAGTATACGCTACTCATTAGGGACCCTGAGACCCCCGAAGGTCTCCTAGAAATCCACGAAGGATAAACCACAAAGGAAAGATACAATCACGAAATAACAACCAACCCTACTTAGGTATATGCCCATACATATACCTAAGTCATCAATTCCTGTTCAGATCCATCATCCGAGCCCAAGTTTGATCACGTACACACAGGATAGTGCAACCCAATCCACACAGGATAACACAACCCAATCCACATAGGAAAGCAAGTAAATCATATCGAAGATATTGATTGAAAGTCAAGACTCAGCTCACACAGGTATACTTCTTCGTAAGGTGATAGAGATGATAAGATGTAGCCACTGATTCATCTAAGCTGGGACCCACATAGGATACTATACCAGCTAAGCTGTCAGACCCACATAGGATACTAGACCAGCCACTCTGTCGGACCCACGTAGGATACAAGTACAGAGTCAAATACTGCCGGACCCACGTAGGATACAAGAACAATAGTCATGTACTGCTGGACCCACATAGGATACAAGAAAAGTAGTCATCATCATCGAACACACGGAGGATTTTAGTACGGTCGTCATAGTTGCCAAACCCATGGAGGATTTCAGTGCATTTTTCATCGCTGCCGAACCCACGGAGGATTTCAGTGTAGTCATCATCGTCGTCACAGTCGCCGCCAGCTCTAGGGTTCCCGCACACAGCATGCTCGATTCCGGGAGGGTCCGCTCCACGAGCCTAGGGGGTCGATACATCAACTGACACGTAGTCCTGAGTTGATGTATCCCAAAGTTCCGTCTCGATAAAAGGAACTCAACGCGACAGACGGCGCGTCAATCAGACGCCTGGTCTGAGAGTTATTGGCTATTTTATCCCAGGGGCCCGATTGGTTTTTAAGTCAAAACCAACCCAACCGTACTCCAACTACGTCCAAACCTCGAGTAGAGTAAGCCAAAAGGTCCTTATCACTAAGAGGAATCCTACATAGTCAACGACACGTCAATCGGACGTCCGGAGCTCAAGTTATAAGCGTTTCCGCTCTGAGGGCCTGGTTGGTTTCGTGTTCGAACCAACCCATCCATACCCAAATTTATCCGAAACCTTGAGTGTAATATACCAAAAGGACCGTCTTGATCCAAGGATCACATCTCAACTGACGCTGCGTCAATCGGAGGTCTGTAGCCCAAGTTACGAGCGTTTTAACAAACCTTTCCGTTTTTAGGTAGTTTTGGGCCCGGACCGACCCGGCCCAAGACCCCCCTGGGTCGGCCCGAACCAGGTAGACCCGACTTGGGTCCGGGTTCGGCCCATCAGGGCGCGACCCGGCACGGCCGGCGCGGCCCGACCCGGCGCGGGGGGCCCGACCCGGCGCGGGGGGCCCGACCCGGCGCGGGCGGCCCGACCCGGAGCGGGCGGACCGACCCGGTGCGGGCGGACCGACCTGGCACGGGTGGCCGGACCAGGCGCGGGGGGCCCGGCCTGGGCGGCCGGTCGGCCCGGTGCGGGCGCCGCGCGCCGCTTGAGCATGGAAGGGGGGGGGGGGGGGACCGCCACCCCCTTCGAACGAACGGCGAGCCCGCGGGGGGTCTGCCCTACCGCGTTGGCCGGGGGTTCAAACCCCTGGGTTTCCGGATCTGGCCGGCCGTAACGGCCCGCCAGTGAGCCGCGCGGGACTAGTCGATCCCGCCTTCTGAGCACCGGTGGCCGGAAGCTCCGGCCGCCCTCCCCTGCTCTGCCACGGCCACAGGCCACGGCCTTGGTCCGACCAGGGCGGCGCGACGGTGCCGTGCCCCTCCGCCGCTGCCCGACTCCGGCCGTGACTTCTTTCAGCCTCAACGGCACGGTGCAATAGCACCGCGCTTCTTCTCCGCATTCCTCCTTGTTTTCGCGCGGTACCATTGCACCACACTGCCTTCATTCGAGCCGTAACGAATACAACCAAGAGGGGGAGGAGGATCGGCCGTGTTAGAGAGGTCCAACCTCCTCCCATTAAATTTATAACAGGTGGCCCAAATTTTAACGTTGGACGACAAGGAATAATTCATGAAAAAATCCAAACCCCTACCTCGAAGAAGTCGTCGAATGAGGATCGTCGCGGGAAAAAGGACGTCGTGGAAGACAGCGTTGCGGATCGAGGCTCCGTAAGCGTCGTCAGTGTTTTCCCGATGAAGGATGCGGCGTGTCGTCATTCTTCAGAAAATGCGTCTCTCACTGGCTGCGGAGAGGAGATAAGACGGAACAGCGATCTTCCCTTGTGGTGACGGAGTTCTTCGTCGTAGACTCGACGTTCTTCGTGAAGAAGATGAAGTTCTTCAAGGCTCGTGTATTTTCTCCCCAAACCTTCTCACACAACAATTTCACAATAAATAAATAAGGCTTCCCTTATTTTTTTACTCATGCCAACTTTTTCAAAATTCAAAATGAATTCACCAAATTAATTAACGTGCGTTTTCAAATTAATGAGGCGTTTTATTGGCATGCAATTTAATGTGGAGGAGATACAAAATAATTTCTAGAGGGGAAATAAATGGGTTGTTTAATGGGGTTTTAGGAATTTTAAGGAGGTGGGGACTCGTGCGGGCCCCACCCCAACTTCCTCTTGTCTTCCCTCTCATAACACTTGAACCATAGTAGAGAAATAAAAATAAAATTGTAAAACAATTTTTATTTTCATTCCTAACATTTTTAAAATCTCCTCCTGAGCAAACACAACCCAGAAAAAGGTTCTCTTAAGAAAAAACCGGCGTTGTGGATTCATCGGTGCCCTCAGATTTTGATTCCGAGAACCGGTTCAAAAGTTAAGAAAACTCGCTCATTCGTTCATTGAATGTACCCGAGCTAAACTTTGGAAATTGATTCCGGGCACACCGGGCCTCAGAATCAGGTTCCTTCAGAAACTGTGTACTCGTAAAATCCCAAAGAAATTTAAGAAAAAAAATTTACCTTGAAATTTACGGGTCTTTACAATCACTATAGGAATCTCTGGGTACTAGCATGATAGATCCTAACAATTGTGTCATTCACATTTTATCGCCCTAATAATCTCTTCAAAGAATTATTTTCTTCGATCTATCTAGACTTGAGAGTGATAGTAGAGGAGGATCTCTCTCTATTCTCGAGATAGTTCTTGGAGAGGGAGATCTCTATGGATTTGAGAGGATTTTATCTGGATGTTTTTGTACATAAAAAATGAATTGGTTGTCTTATGAAAATAATATAATTGGGTTTATATACTACTTGGTTTAAAAAATAATAATTGCACATGTGCCCTTATTATTTTTTTAATCCCTATGGAAACCCATATATATAATAGTAATATTATTATTATTTCTTGACATGCGCTAAATTTAAAAATTAAATTAAATATTATTTATTCAAATAATATTAAATATATATTATTTCTCACTAGACCATTAAACTTGGCCCGCCATCCCTTCATAATATTTATCGAGTCTTGAATAATGAATATTTATTTAATAAGTAAATATCTAATAAATAAATAAATATTATGTTAACTAAATAAAAAATAAATATTTATTAAATACTATTATCATATAATATTCTCTCTAATAATTGGTGATAAAATATATATGATCAAGAAAAGATGAATAATTATTAAACCACATGTAATAATAATATTTATTCAACTTGTTGAATAATAAATAAAAATATATTATTTAATTGAAATTATGGATACACTTAGTGTGTACCCTCTAGGACTCTTTGTCAATGACATTAGGCGAAGCAGCCAAAGTCCAAGGTTAGTGTCTAGAAACATGCTAAGGCACCCATAGAGAAAGAAATCAATGATACAACAACATAATACATCATACAAATTCTTATTGTGTAACATAATCCATTGATCATGACATTTATAATCAAGTAATCCATTTTCTAGAACCATCAAACTATCTGATTGATGCCTCTTTCTTAAAATTTTGGTAAATTGAATTTTCCTATAAAACAACATGGCCATGGATTTATTCAGGCTATATAATTTTCATCAAAGGTCATCAAATATCGACTTTTGTTAAATAACAGAAGGTACAAATCCTTTCTTGCATTATCAATTAATGAAATATTACTCATTGCGCACCCAATGTATCCTACCTCACCACAAGAATACACCATCATGGTTTTTGTAAATATATAAAAGTACATGTATTATAATAATCATTAATAATAATATTAAATTATAAGGATAAACATGAACATCTATAGATAGGAACATCCAATGACAAATATAAATGTGCATTTCCTACCGGCGGGTATCATTATCATAATATCCTACACTAGATATTACCAAGGGCGTACACCATGATAAGGTATCTAAAAGTTCTACGAGTCTACACCCCTGATAGCCTTTATAATTTTCCCCTAAAATTATTTTATCTAGCTAAATAACTTTTATTTAAGAATACCATCATAGAAGTTCTGGGTTCTCATCATAGCAGGAAACTACTATGAAATTCTAGCACAAAAATACTCTTATGATACTATCACATAATATGTTACATGGAAGAAAAATAATGATGTGATAAAGAATTTATTAATATTCAAAATAATTAATACAGGTTATCATAAAGTACACATAAGTTGGTTCTAGGGTGCCAACTCCAACATACTCCCACTTGAATTAGAGAAAACTACTAATAACCTTCAATGTGATAGCTCTCACATTATACTCATGCTTCTTATGAGATTGGACTTTAGTCAAGGGGTCTGCCACATTTTTATTCTATGAGAACTCTTCTTTCTGAAACTTCACCCCTATGAGAATAATTCCTCAAGAAGTGATACTTCCAGAGTATATGTTTTGTCCATTTGTGTGACCTTGACTCTTTTAAAAGATCCATCAATACAGTATTATCACAATACAATGTGATATGGTCTTTACTTATAGGAACCACATCAAGATCCTGGAATTTTTTTTATCCAAATAGATTCCTTGGATCAGAATTCACTATAGAATTAGTGATAATGGGATACTTTGAACTCTTCCAGCTCACATATCCTCTGTTGAGAAAGAAAAAATATCCTGAATATGACTTCAGATCATTTTTATCTACTTAAAAACTATCATCAATATAAATCCAGTTGGATATCTCCTATTTTCCTCCATACACAAGTAATATATCCTTAGTTATTCTCAGATACTTAAGGATAACCTTGGTAGCATACCAATACCATTGTCCTGAATTGGATTGATATATGCCTACCATACTCAACACATAGGAAAAATCATGTTTAGTACATAACATAGAATACATGATTGAACCTATTACCGAAGAATATGAGATATTACTCATTATCTCTTTCTCCTATTGTGTATGAGAAGACATTTTATTAGAAATATGTATACCATGTGACATTGGAACTAATCCCCACTTAGATTGTTCCATACTAAATCTCTTTAGTATTTGGTCAATGTATGTAACTTGACATAGTCCAAGAAGCCTCTTAGATATATCATGAATGATATTGATCCTTAGAATATATGCTACTTAACCTAAGTACTTTATAGAGAAACACTTGTTTAACTAGTCCTTAATAGAATATAAGAATGGTATATCATTTATAATAAGTAATATGTCATCAACATATACTACTTGGATAAGAAACACATTCCCACTAAACATCTTGTAAATACTTGTCTCACATTCATTCTTAATGAAACCAAATTATTTTATAGCTTTATCAAATCAAATGTACCATGATCTAGATGATTGCTTCAATCAATAAATGGACCTCTGTAACTTTAATATTATTTTGGCATCACCTATAGTCACAAACATTTCTGGTTGTGTCATGTAGACATCTTCCAAAAGGTTCCCATTAATTAATTTTTTTTTAAAAATCCATCTTCCAAATTTTATAGTCATGGTAAGCTACTATAGAAATTAAAATTCTGATGGATTTAAATATGAAAAATGGTGAAAAGATTTCATCATAGTCAATTTCAAGACATTGTTTAAAATCTTTATCCACTATCCTTTCTTTATAGGTATTTACCTTACCTTTCATATCTAGTTTTATCTTGAATACTCATTTGAACCCCATAGGATTTACATCAACTAGCGCATTGACCGGAACCCAATCTTAGTTCTAATACATAGAATCCATTTCAGAAGTTATGCCTTCTTTCTATATTGTAGCTTCTAATCTCTCCACTACCTCTTTAGAGTATAAATTTTTATCATTTTTAACCAATAATGAGTCAACATATTTAGTGACTAAAAAAACCATATCTCTCTAGTTATCTTACCTCTATAGTTCTCCTATATAGTACTTTTGTTCAAGAACTAATTCTTCCACGGGGACCTGCAGAATATATTCCTATACCAAATCTTGTGTATCTTGAGTATCAACTTCATTTAATTTAATCTTTCCCCCACTATCATTTTTTAGGATGTGCTCCCTCTCAAGAAGGATGGATTTTCTGAAAAAAAAATCACTTTTTTATGTGAGTGGTTGTATAGATAGTGTCCCTTTGTCTCATTAATAAACCTTATAAAGATACACATTGTGCCTCAAGGTGCTAGTTTGTTGTCTGATAAGGCCTTAAAAAATTCCTCATAACCCCATACACATGTATGTGACAAAAAAGTTTCTTTCCACTCCATAAATCAAATGTAATTCCATTTTTAACTTTAGTTTGTACTCAGTTTAGTGTGTTTGTTATAGTATATATTGAATACCCCCCAAAAGGATAATAAAAGATATGAATGACTAATCATCAACCTTACCATGTATAACAAGGTATGTTTACTCCTTTCACTAACACCATTACACTATGGTGTGTAAGGTAGTGTGAGTTTAGATAGAATACCAAACTCCTGTGTAAAGTTGATGAACTCTTGTTTAATATATTCAACACCTCAATTCGATTGAATCTTCTTTATCTTCTTTCCAAGTTTATTCTCTACTTCATTATTTAATTCTTTTAATTTTTCAAATGAATCGAACTTATAACTCATCAAGTAGACATATAATTATCTAATCAAGTCATCAGTAACACTTTTGAAGTAAGAATACCCACCTCTAGCTTCTACTGGAAATGGTCCACACACATCAGTGTGTATTAATCCTAAAATATCTTTGTCCTTTTCACCCTATCCAATGAATGGAATTTTAGTCAGTTTTCCTTGTAAAAAATCATAAAATCCTTCAAGTGGGTTCATCTAAAAAGATTCTAAATAACTATCTTGATAGATATTTTTCAAACACTTCTTGTTTACATAACCAAGATGGTGTTTCCATGGTTGGGTGTTATATGATCCATGTGAATATGATTTGTTTTCTATTTTCAATACTTATTTTTCAAAATTTAATACATAAAGTCTGTTATTTAAATGAGCCAAACCATAACATATGGTTTTTTATAAAATAAACAATTTTTATTTTAAAAATGGAAAATAAAACCATATGCATTTAGGAATGATACAAAAATTATATTTTTTTGTAATAGTTGGTACATAATAAAAATCTCCTAAAACTAATTTTATTCTTGTTGGAAATGAGATGTGTTAGTCACCAATGGATGGATCATCTAGCCTTGCTCCATTTATAGTTCTAAAATCCACCTATCCTTTAGAAATATTTTGGAATATACTTGGTTCCTAAGTTTGGGTATTGATGTGAGAACCACAAGGTGTATCCAATATCCAATTGTAGATATTGAAAGATTACATTTGATAACAAACTCACCTTTAGCTTCCCCTTTCTTCTGGGTACAGTTCCTCTTCCAGCAGCCTTGCTTTCCATATGAAAAACATACTTATTCCTTTTCCCTTACCTACCTATGGATCTTTCTCTTCTTGGAAGTAAAATACTCATGATCTTTATACTTATTATGATTCTTAGGCCCCATTGCCTTGTTATTTATTTTCTTATTTTCCATAAGGACCAAGGGTTTGTCATGCCCCATGTCCTTGTCTACTTGGTGAATTAGAGTAAGAATTTCTTAAAGACTCTTCTCATTATTTCTCATGTTATAATTAATAATAAGATTAGAGAAGTACTTGGGTAGTTAGAAAAGTATGAGATCTATGTAAAATTCATCTAGGAATTTAATCCCTAAGATGTCCAGGCATTCAATGTATCCAATAATATTGACTACATAAGTCCCAGTAAGCACCATATCTCTAATATTTGTTGTAAATATATCTTTATCACAAGCCTATTTTCTAGGTACATTAGGAATAGGTTCTTCTATCACATACAATTTCCATTTATGGTGTAGGATAACGCATAAGCACATTTCCACTCTAGGAAATTTGTGCCAGTGAGAAGGTTATCCTTACCAATTAGGGATCATAGTGATATGTTTGAATTCATTTTATTGATATTTCTACAAATAAGATGACCAGAGTTTTATTACTTTATATGATAAAATTTATATAAATAAATAAATATAACATTTATTAATCTACAAATATTTTATCGAAACCCAATAGACCTCACCATTGGATTTAGAATATCCTCTTGCTAAGAATTTCTTGTGGAAAGGATATATATTCCCCATATCATCACCCCAACATTGGATGGTCAAGAAATTTGAAGGGTTTTAGGTAGGAACTCCAAATTCTAACTATATTAACTCACAATTCCTTGATCTATTGAGTGGAATCCCCAATCCTAAAATCCTTAAATTTGATTTCCTAAACCTTTGCCTCTCAGTTACACCAAGTCATGATTTGATAATCAACCCTTGATATGAACTAATTTAAGTCAACTCAAAACTTCAAGTTAGAATTCCATGATAATTGAAAGCACCCCAACTTTGGTTGGTCAAGCACTTGGAACTATGGTTTTATTTTAACTAAAGTGGTGGAAGGCTATACCGAATTAATATTAATAAATGATGTATTTTATCTTTTATTCTTAAATTTACAATTATTATATTTATTACATTTTTTTAATATTAAGTGGATTTATATAAGTGATTAACCATGTGTTAGATAATGTTTACACATAATTCAATTTATTTTAGTTCTATATTGAATTCTTGTTAATTTGTTAATTCATGTGATCATGATACAACATACATAATGAAGTAACAATTAAACTTGATAGAAATAAAATAATAAAGTGGTATGAGAATGATATTTTAAAAATGGTTATTTTATTTAGAGAATGATAAACTAACTGTCAACATAGGGGAAAAATGACTTGAACCATTTATGGTTCATGTTGTAGCTTTCCACTTATCCACCCACTACGAGAAAATGGGTTTTTGCGACGGGTTATTTGCGACGGGGATAAATCCCGTCGCAAATAGTCCGGTTAAAAACTTATTTGCGACGAGAAAATTCCCCCGTCGCAAATAAGTAGTTATTTGCGACGGGTTAGCTTGCCCCGTCGCAAAAGGACTGGCGCGCTTTGCACGCCAATTCGCGGGAAAGTTATTTGCGACGGGCTGTTACCGCCCGTCGCAAATACCCGGCGGCGGTAAAAGATATTTGCGACGGGAATCTACCCCCATCGCAAATAACCAGCGGCTGTAAAAGCTATTTGCGACAGACATCTACTCCCGTCGCAAATAGTATGTCGGTAGGTTATTATTAGCGACGGGTCCCGTCGCGAATAATTATTTAACCGTTGACCGTAATAAATGAGGGCTAAGGTATTTGCGACGGGTACCATCACAAATAACACTATTTGCGACGGGTATCCCATCGCAAATAGACCCGTCGCAAATGATCTAACCTATAAATACCCCCCATCCGTTTTTTTTTCATTCATTCTCAAACTCAATCTTCTCCTTCTCTCAAAACTCTATTTTTAGATTTCAGAGTTTCTTAAGTTTAATTTTTTTTTCCGGAGTTGATATTGAAGTTTTCAACAACGATCAGAGATCAACCTCAGATCAATTTTAAAGGTATTTATGTTCATTTTAATTTAGTATTTATTTTAAATTTTTTATTAGTTTCAATTATTCTTAATTAGTTGTAATTTAATTATGTTTACATTGTTTTGTTACTTAATAAATTTAAATTATTAGTATTCATTGTTCATAGTTAATGGTACTTAGGAATAATTAGTAATAATTACCAATAATTAGGAATAATTAGTAATAATTACCAATAATTAACAATAATTAGTAATAATTACAAATAATTACAAATAATTAGTAATAATTAGTAATAATTACAAATAATTCATAATAATTACCAATAATTAGTAATAATTTTCAATAATTACCAATAATTAGTAATAATTTCCAATAATTACCAATAATTAGTAATAATTTCCAATAATTACCAATAATTAGTAATAATTAGTAATAATTACCAATAATTAGTAATAATTAGTAATAATTAGTAATAATTAGTAATAATTCTTAATAATTATCAATAATTAGTAATAATTAATAATAATTACCAATAATTAGCAATAATTGGTAATAATTACCAATAATTGGTAATAATTACAAATAATTCGTAATAATTACAAATAATTATCAATAATTAGTAATAATTACCATTAATTATCCATAATTAGTAATAATTACAAATAATTATCAATAATTAGTAATAATTACCAATAATTATCTATAATTAGTAATAATTACCAATAATTAGCAATAATTACCAATAATTAGTAATAATTAAAAATAATTACCAATAATTAGCAACAATTAGTAATAATTACCAATAATTAGTAATAATTATTAATAATTACCAATAATTACCAATAATTACCAATAATTAGTAATAATTAGTAATAATTACCAATAATTAGCAATAATTAGTAATAATTACCAATAATTATCAATAATTAGTAAAAATTACCAATAATTAGTAATAATTACAAATAATTATCAATAATTAGTAATAATTACAAATAATTACCAATAAATAGTAATAATTACCAATAATTAATAATAATTACCAATAATTACCAATAATTAATAATAATTACCAATAATTACCATTAGTTAGAAATAATTACCAATAATTATCTATAATTACCAATAATTAGGAATAATTACCAATAATTAGGAATAATTACCAATAATTAGGAATAATTACCAATAATTAGGAATAATTACCAATAATTAGGAATAATTACCAATAATTAGTAACGATTCGTAATGATTACCAATAATTAGTAATAATTATCAATAATTAGTAAGAATTACCAATAATTAGGAATAATTACCAATAATTCGTAATAATTAGTAATAATTGGTAATAATTAATAATAATTACCAATAGTTACCAATAATTAGTAATAATTAATAATAATTACCAATAATTAGTAATAATTAATAATAATTACCAATAATTCGTAATAATTAGTAATAATTACCAATAATTAGTAATAATTAGTAATAATTAGTAATAATTACCAATAATTAGTAATAATTAGCAATAATTAATAATAATTACCAATAATTATCAATAATTACCAATAATTACCATTATTTAGAAATAATTACCAATAATTATCCATAATTAGTAATAATTACCAATAATTACCAATAATTACCAATAATTAGTAATAATTGGTAATAATTAGTAATAATTACCAATAATTACCAATAATTACCACTAATTAGTAATAATTAATAATAATTACCAATAATTAGTAATAATTAATAATAATTACCAATAATTAGTAATAATTACCAATAATTAGTAATAATTACCAATAATTAATAATAATTACCAATAATTACCAATAATTACCAATAATTACCAATAATTACCAATAATTACCAATAATTAGGAATAATTACCAATAATAAGGAATAATTACCAATAATTAGGAATAATTACCAATAATTAGGAATAATTACCAATAATTAGTAATGATTCGTAATGATTACCAATAATTAGTAATAATTATCAATAATTAGTAAGAATTACCAGTAATTAGGAATAATTACCAATAATTAGGAATAATAACATTATTACATTATTAGTATATTTTATTATTAATATTAAAATAATTTGTTTTTTTATATTATATACAATTCTCCTTTCATCTGTGTGTTTTCTGTCTCCACATGTAATATTTGTATGTGGAGACAGAAAACACACAGATGAAAGGAGAATTGTATATAATATAGAAAATTATATTATTTTAATATTAATAATAAAATATACTAATAATGTAATAATGTTATTATTCCTAATTATTGGTAATTATTTATAATTATTGGTATAATTACCAATAATTAGGAATAATTACCAATAATTAGGAAAAATTACCAATAATTAGGAATAATAACATTATTACATTATTAGTATATTTTATTATTAATATTAAAATAATTTAATTTTCTATATTATATACAATTCTTCTTTCATCTGTGTGTTTTCTGTCTCCACATGTAATATTTGCATTCTTTTTCAAAATTATCAACCTACTCACTAATGGAGAGGTGAAAGTGAATGCAAATATTACATGTGGAGATAGAATGTTAAACACACAGATGAAAGGAGAATTGTATATAATATAGAAAATTATATTATTCTAATATTAATAATAAAATATACTAATAATGTAATAATGTTATTATTATATAATTAATATTTATGAAAAAAATAATATTAGTACTATGAAAATAATAAAAAATTTATATAATATTAAAATTATCAATATTTGTAACAGGTTTTGATTTATTCTCAATATATTCAATTCTTAAAGGGTCAATTTTTAGGTCTATCTCAATAAAAAGTTTGCGTCAGTCGTGTATGATGTAAACTCTATAATTATCCTTGCTTGAGTGTTTTTTTCTAACAAATTATTCAAAACCAGTAATGCTTTTATATTTTATAAAAAAATATGGAACAACGAGGTCATCAACAATCATTATTAGGTGACCGCATATGGATAAATCAACGTAGAAATCCAAAGGGTTCTGGTTTAAATCCAGTATATGTAGAGGGTGTGGAGACTTTTTTATCATTTGCGACATCAAATCCAGAATTTGTTTCAGAAGGCAAAATAAAATGCCCTTGTAGAAAATTTGCATTGAGAATGTTTGACACGTTTGACAAAGTGGGGGGACATCTCTTGTGTTTTGGTTTTCAACCAGATTATGTTCTTTGGTATCAACACGGTGATCGCAGTTCCCGAGCAGGTGATACCAACTTGATTCCGAATCCATCTCGGTTTCAAGATTTAGTACATGATGTTGCAGGTTCATCTGTTCAACATACAGAAACTCCGGCTGATATAGCTTCAAATCCTGAGTTGGCACCGTCTGAATTTTATGAGTTGTTGAGGTCTGTTGAGGATGCATTATATCCTGGCTGCAAGATGAGAAAATTAGAAGCAGTTGCAAAATTTATGGCTATTAAATCAGATAACGGAATGTCAAACACCTGTTTTGACCAGATATTTTCTTTTCTTAAAACACTATTACCCGAAGGAAATGTTTTGCTTGAAAATTACTATGAGAGTAAGAGGCTGGTTCGAAATTTGGGACTTACTTGTCAGAATATTCATGCATGTTCAAATGACTGCATTTTATATTCTGGGGAAAATGAGTCGTTGGATAATTGTCCCACATGTGGACAACTGAGATATAAAGAAGGACAATATGGGAAGTCTGGTTTTATTCCTGTAAAACAGTTGAGATATTTTCCGCTTACATCCAGACTTCAGCATTTATTCATGTCTAAGAATACAGCGACAATGATGTCATGGCATAAAGAGAATATTTCAACCGATAAAAGCTTGAATCATCCAACCGATGGTGATTCATGGAAACATTTTGATAGAGTGCATCCATCCTTTGCTTTAGAAGCTAGAAATGTTCGACTGGGCCTTTCCATTGATGGTTTCTGTCCATTCAGATCTTATGGTAGTCAATATTCATGTTGGCCTGTTTTTTTAACTCCGTACAATTTACCTCCATGGATGTTGATGAAGGAGCCATATATCTTTTTGACTTTACTAATTCCAGGACATCCGAAGAAAAATATTGATGTTTATTTGAAACCATTGATTGATGAATTGAGTTTATTGTGGAGTACTGGTGTCAGTACATATGATGTTGCAACGAAACAAAATTTCATACTGAGAGCAGCATTGATGTGGACAATTAGTGACTTCCCGGCTTATGGGATGTTATATGGCTGGAGTACACATGGTCAGAAATCATGTCCTTACTGTATGGGAGAGAACAAAGCATTTGTGCTCATTCATGGAAAGAAACCTTGTTATTTTGACTGTCATCGCATATTTCTTCCAGATGATCATCCTTTTCGCAGAAACAGATCTCATTTCAGAAAAGGAATATTTGAAAGGGATGAACCTCCAAAAATTCTATCAGGTTCGGAGTTAAAATCAGTTGTATTTTCATTACCTCCCATCACTTTTGGTCCCACAATAAACCAACAGAAAATTTCTGGTTTTGGGAAAGAACACAATTGGATTAAACGTAGCATATTTTGGGATTTTCCATATTGGTCTGATTTGTTGGTCTGACACATGTTAGATGTCATGCACATAGAGAAGAACTGTTTTGATAATTTGTTTCATACAGTTTTGGATACGCCTGTAAAAAGCAAAGACAATGTAAATGCACGTTTAGATCTTGCCCAAATTTGCAGGCATCCAGAACTGGAACTGTTTGAGAATGTCAGAACAGAAAGGTTACTGAAACCAAAAGCAGCTTATACACTGTCTAAAGAAAACCGTTTATTATTTTGTCAGTGGATTGCATATTTGGGACTCTAGATGGTTGTGCTTCCAATTTGGGTAGATGTGTAAAGAATGATCATATTACTGGATTAAAAAGTCATGATTGTTATGTTATAATGGAAAGACTTCTATCCATTTGATTAAGAGGTCTGTTGAATTATGTGATTTGGGATTCCAAAACAGACATGTCTCATTTTTTTTGGGAAATTTGTGCGGCTACAGCAGATTATGATGCTCTATGAAAACTTGAAGAAGATGTTGTTGTAATTATATATAAACTGGAAAAAATATTTCCGCCGTCTTTCTTCGACTCAATGGAACATTTGATGTTACATTTTCCATATGAAGCCAAATGTGGAGGTCCAGTACAGTTTTGATGGATGTACCCATTTGAAAGATGCATGAAAAAATTGAAAAGAAAAGTATGTAACAAAGCATCTGTTGAAGTATCTATTGCAGAAGCTTATTTGCAAGAGGAAATATCTTTTTTCTGATCCCATTATTTTGAATCTGAGTATCCTTCAAAACAAAACCGAATGGGACGGAACGAGAGGAATATTGATGAAATCGACAATCAATTATCCGTTTTCAACCAGCCAGAGCTTGGTTTTGGTGGAGTTTATGAACGCTGGATTTCGGATGATGAACATCACAAAGCTCATATGTATGTTCTTCTCAACTGTGAAGAGATGACATCAGTTGTACTGTAAGTGTTTATATCACTTATTCTATCATTTATGTTACAGTAAATAACATTGGTTTTTATAGGTTGTATGAAAATCATATCAAGAAACAAATTCCACAAATTACAGTAGCTGCTCTCGAAGAACGCCGACAGAAAAATTTCTCTTAGTGGTTTCAAAAACTGGTAACATAAATTCTTTATCTTTTAGCAACTCATTCAATGTATAGTTTACTATATTGATAATTATTTCACAAATTTTCAGGTGTCTCGACATGCTGATAAAATTGACAAACGGCTGTGTATATTGAGTAACCCACCTTCCAAACTTATTAAAACTTATAATGCATATGTGGTGAATGGATTTCGATTTCACACACATGCATATGGGGAATCGAAAAAAACAATGAACAGTGGAGTTATCATGAGAGGATCTCATCATCGAGAAAATGAAGTTGACTTTTATGGCATACTTGATGAAATCATTGAACTCTGTTATCTTGGACAACATTACATAACCATGTTCAAATGTCAGTGGTTGGATACAGAGAGAGGCGTGCGTGTTCATCAGACTCATGGAATCATCGATATTAAATGTAAAAGTGTTCTTGCAGTAAATGAACCATTCTTATTGGATCAACAGGCACATCAAGTTTATTACGCAAAGTATTGTGCTACATCAAGAGACTTGACTGATTGGTGGAGTGTAATAAAAATCAAAATTCGAGACAATCAGTTTAGTCAAAGTGAATGTGCTTTCACTGATGTGCAAAGAATTGAAGTTTTTCAAGAGAGTCATCAAAATCAATCTTTTTTACAAAGAGACATGAGTATCGATGACGACACCCCACATTTAAGAGTCAGTGATGACGATGATGTTAATGATGTCACATATGAATTTGAAATGGTAAGAGATGAAGCAACTGGAACTCGAATGGATATCGATGATGTTGAGGAGGAATATGAAGATGACATTGACATATATGAAGATGATGATGAAGCTGAACACTGATATAATTCCATGGTAGTTATATACAATCATAATATATATATATGTATATATAATAGTAATTATCAATTATTTGCTAACAACATTAACATTTTCTGTTTCAGATGGACGACGAGACATTTCGTGAGTTGGCGGATGCTGACCTGCCTTTCGATGCGGATGAGTTGCTGGAAGATGACCCTCAGCCTGCAGGCGCTTCAGGGAGTACGCGGAGGGGGCGCAGTCTTTCATGATTGATGATTCCTGACCCCGTCCCCGAGCGACGTCCACGTCTTGGGTTTGATCCACGCACACGGAGGTGTGATAACCTGTGTGATAATCTGTGGATTTGACTAAGATTTCATTAATCTATTCACATAATAAATGTTTATTATTTTTACAGTTTTCCGCATATAGCAGTCGGACAGGGCAGCGCTATTTTGCGCAACTATTTCTCTCAGCCGTGGACCACATGGGAGCAGATTCCCATTGATGTGCAGCAGGCCATGTTCGGCCATTGGTTGGTACGTACGTAAATAAATAATTTTTATTTTGAAAATTATTTCACTTCTAACTTGATATTTTGATTTATTTGTAGGGTTTATGGTATCCGATTGAGGATACCATGTGTGACGCCATCCACAAGGCATGGGAGGTGGCCATGCGTGATCGATTTCGTCAGTTTTTGCACAATTTAAGAAAAGCTACCACGAAGAAAGCAGGAGTGTCAGATTTTGACGAGTCGTGTAGAGCACACCGACCAGAGTACATTTCATCCCATGTATGGGATAGATTATGTGCGCACTGGTTGAGTGGTGCCTTTCAGAGGAGATCATCGGTGGGGGGCAGAATCGGGGGAGACAGGAGGTGACTCATTGAGCTGGGAGTCGTTCTTTCAGTACTCATAGACAGCATCTGGTACGTAAATTATTTATAAATATTTTATATAACTATAAATATTAATAGTTTATTTTTTATTCTTATAGGCTGTCGAGCACCCCGATATTACGGAGTACGACGTATATCAGAGGATTTATAGTGACCATGCTACTAGGGAGCTCAGAGGTGATCGTCAGCATCACATCGTGGTCAGTATTATTTGTTTTCAAGTTTAAAAATTAACTTCATATAATATATTCACAATTTTAATTTTAAATTGCAACTACATGAGTCATATGAGGCCGCAACATCACAGACCCGGCCTGAGAGTCAGGCCGAGTCATCAGATCAGACCACTGGCCGTCAGTTTGATGAGGCAGCATGGATGCAGGCCACCCAGTATGCCTTCGAGAAGGGCCGGGTAGTTGGTATTAGCTCTCGACTGAATCCCAGAGATTATTATGGCAGTGCTGCGATGTCGGCGTCCAGCTCGAGAGGAGCTCGTGCATCTTCTTCTGCTACACAGTATGAGGATCAGTTGCGATCTCAGACTGCACTAATAGAGAGTCTCTAACAGGAGCAGGAGCAGATGCGTCAGCAGCAGCAGCAGCATGAGGAGGATCGTCGATGCCAGCAGCAGCTGTACGAGGAGTAGATGAGTCGGTGGCAGCAGCAGCACCAGGAGCAGATGAAGTACATGCGCCGACTCACTCATGCTTTAGGGATAGAGTTTCCTCCACCATCGTCTGCAGATCCCCCCTCCCCCCTCACCCCTTCTTCAAATTAGAGTTTGTTTTTATGTTATAAAGTTTGTTAAATCAAAATATGAATTTTTTTCTATTCGTAGTTTCTGTCTCATTATAAAATATTAATAATATTATATTTTGAAATAAAAATATTAATATGAATAATAAAATTATTTATATTTTATAATATTAAATTATATATATATTAAAATTTTATAATATTATAATTTAATTATATTTTTTTGTAATATTTGAATTATTTTAATATTAGAATGTAAAATAATTATATTATTTTTATATTAATTAAAATAACTTATTAATATTTTTTTATTTATGAATTATAATTCTAATATTATTATATTAATTAAATAATTTATTAATATTCTATTATTTTTTATTTTTGAATTATAATTCTATTATTATTATATAAAATAAAATAATTTATTAATAATTTATTATTTTTATTTGTGAATTATAATTCTATTATTATATTAATTAAAATCATTTATTAATATTTTATTATTTTTTATTTTTGAATTATAATTGGATTCCTATTATATTAATTAAAAAAATTTATTAATAATTTATTATTTTTATTTTTTAATAGTATTTGCGACGGGATACTATGCCCGTCGCAAATAGTATTATTTTTATATCCATTAAAATAATTTAATAATAGTTTTTAATTTTTTTTTAAAAACATAATTGCGACGGGTCCCGTCGCAACTACTATTTGCGACGGGCCCGTCGCAAATACCTGTTGCGACGGGGCCCGTCGCAATTACTATTTTAAATGTTTTTACAAATATACGGAGTAATATTTGCGACATGAAGGATACCCATCGCAAATACTATCTTTTTTGACGGGCCCGTCACAACTAATTGTTGTTGCGACGACGTTTTCCGCAACGGGCGATTTGCAACGGACCCCCGTCGCAAAAGGCCATTTGCGACGGGATCCCGTCGCAAAAGACCCGTCGCAAATACCTGTTTTTCTAGTAGTGACCTATGTATATCTCTTGGATTGGTTTCAACTCGGCTCTAAACTTAAACCTCCTCCACTATCTTGGGATATCCATCTATTACATATGATTTTAATCACATGTAGGTGAGGGTAACCAAAGTATTTGCTAAGGGGTTTACATAAAATAAACCATGGGAACACATTCCCTTATATAATGAGAGGAGGGAGGACACACCTACCAAAAATTTAATTTAATAATAAATTAAAAGAAACCAATCACATAAAAAGTTTTGATCTAGGCTCATGATCATCTACATGTATGCATTGAATTATTCATTTAATTATAATTTAATTATAATCATTATTATTTAATATAAATCACACTCACATCAATTAATTATCTTATTTAATTAATCAATTATTTTATCTTATTTATCATCTTATTTTTTTGATATTCTCATCCATCATAATTTTTAAAAAATTAAATAAATTTATTTAAAATTAATTGTTTACAAAAAAATATTTCTTGGAGGAAACAAAGTGAGTACCTGTCCAAACTACCAAACATGTATTATACACATATACTGTTTACTTTTATGAAATGTGGCATACATGACTTACCACATAATTTCACAGTGTGTACTATCAAATTAATGACCACACAAAACACATTGTATTAATGTAGTGTGCTATACTTCAATGCATGTAGAGTAATAACTATAATATGACTTATACACAATATGTAGATATGAACATTACACAGAAATTAATTAGACACACACACACACACATATATATAATCCATCACATGGAATATACTATCAACTTAATCATCACTCGGAACACATGTTGAAAATGTTTTAAAATTAAAATAAATTAATTTTCAATTCTGAATAATTTTTTAAAATTACATGACATGTACATTGAAGTGGCACGATGTGTATTATTCTTACAGTATATCTACGGAACATTCCTAGTGACTCATCGTGTAACCATGCCATGGAAAATATTAGAGTACATAGTGTGTACATGGGCTGTACGATGTGTGGTCTCTGAGTTATATGGTAACTAGTCATGTAGGCCATGTAAGAGGATACATGTCCTTGTATGTGACTAATAGAATACACATCATGTACAAAAGTTACACAACATGAAATCTATATGACTATGCTCTAGGATGTCTTGGACAACACATGGTTTGTAATTAAATTCACCACATGTAATAAATGCACATGACTTGAATTAATTTTTAATTAATTCTGGGTTCATTAAATACTAGTACACAATGTGTACCTCCAGGTTACATGACATGTACTCTTGTGCTATTCGACCAAACTCTTTGACACCTATGTATGAGGTCTTTAAATTTATTTCATTCATAAAATTAAACGATTTTGTAATATTTTTGAGAAATGAGGGGTAAGAAAGTAGATATCACAATTTGTATTAAGAATGGTTAAAATATAATTTAAAACTAATGATAAATGCATAAATAAATCAATGATCATTAAATAATTATAAATAATTATGTGGCCCCTCTGACACCAATTTTAGATTTCAGGTGTAGTGGAAGTGTCAGATGGGACATGCCCAACTTTTCTTTGTTGTGATTGATGATTAATATGCTATTTACATGATGATAAATGTTGTGATCAATGAAATTGAATCAAATAATGTATAAAATCAACAAAATTAAGAACCAAACCACATGATTATCACATATTATTTATAATTTATTTAAGAAATTAAAGAATTAGATTGTGATAAATTCTTTCTTCATTGATGGATCTGACAATGTATCTATGTTTTACCATCATTGTGTTGTATGAATCAATTTTATATTCCCTCCAAAGATGATCCACATGTGTTCCAAAAACCTATGAATGTCCCCATATGAATCCCTGGTTTCTATAAAGTTAGATCATAATGCTTGAGTTGTTTGCCCCTAATCGCCCTGAGAATTGATTCAAAGAAGGGTTCTCTTCGATCTCTCTAAACTTGAGAGTAGTGGTGGAGGATAATTGATCTCCATTATTGAGAGAGTTCTTAGAGAGGAAGATATCTAGTGATTTTAGAGGATTCTATCCAAATATCATTGTGTATAAAAAATGAATTGGCTCTCGTAACAAAAATATATAATTGGGTTTATATACTGCTAGGGTTAGGAAATAATAATTTCACATATTCCATTATTATTTCCATAATCCCTATTAAACGCATGTATATAATAATAATAATAATAATAATAATAATAATATTTCATGACATGCGCTAAACACAAGAATTAAATTAAATATTATTTATTCAAATAATATTCAATATATATTATTTCTCACTGGACCATTAAACTTGGTCAGTCATTCCTTCATAATATTTATCGAGCCTTAAATAATTACTATTTATTTAATAAATAAATATCAATACATTATCCATCAATAAATAAATAAATATTATATTTACTAAATAACGAATAAATATTTATTAAATATTCTACTCACATAATATTCTATTGAATAACTAGTGATAGAATATATGTAATTAAATAAACATGAATAATTATTAAACCATGTATAGAAATATTATCTATTCAACTTTTTAAATAATAAATAATAACATATTATTTAAATGATATTCTGGATACACTTAGTGTGTGACCCTCTAAGCTTCTTTATCGATGGTATTTGGAAAAGCAACCTAAATTCCAAAGCTAGCATCTAAAAACACACTAAGGAACCCATAAAGAAATAAGTTAATTCTTCAATGATATAATACCTCATACAGATTCTTATCATTTAATGTAATCCTTTTATATCTATATCTCTAATCAAGAAGTTTTCATGTTGGATCCATTAACCTATGTGCTCAATGTGTCTTTCTTTGACTTTCTAGAAATTGAATTTTCCGATAGAACACCATTAACATGGATTTATTTAGGATATATATAATTTCCATAAAATTTCCTAAGATATAAAGTTCTATTAAATAATATAATGTAAAAATACTTTCTTGTTTTATTCATCAATGAAATATTACTCATGATTCACCCAATGTATCCTACCACACTGAGCATATTTTATCATGATTTTCATCAATACATAAAAGTATGTGACTTATAATTATCATTAATAATAATATTAAATTATACGTACCAATAAACACGTCCATATATAAGAACATACAATGACACATATAAATGTGGATTTCCTATTAGCGGGTCACATTCTCACAGTATCCTACACTGGATATTACCATGGGCGTACACTATGAGAAGGTGCCGCAAAGTTCTATGAGTCTCCAACCTTGATATCCTAGATCATTTTTGTCTCTTTAATTATTTAATATGGATATATAACATATATTTATGAATTATATCATGTCACTTATTGGTTATCATCCTATCAGGGTACTGCTATGACCTTTCAGCGCAACAACCACTCTTAGGACATTATCACATACTATGTTATGCAGAAGAAAAATCAAGACATGGTAATAAGTATATTAATATTCAAAAAAAATTAAAAAATGTTATCACAAAGTACACATAAGTTGGTTCTATTTCACTAACTCCAACACTTATATCATCTTATCACCCATTCATAAAAAATATTTCATTATTATCATTATTTTGGGTGTTAACTGCTTAGTTTTATCATGTATATTTTATCATGGATGTTTTGGTAATTATGAATAGGTTATAGTTTCATCATATACATAATGATATTAATTTCATAAATAATATATTTATTCATTATATACACTTTTATAATCATTCATGAATGGTGTACATGGAAAATGAATCGAATAACTTCGTAGAGACGGTAAGTCGTACGTATGCACAAGCGATGTTATAATTTTTTAATGGGTGAAAGGGTAAGAAATTTTGATGATATATTAAATTTATAGAATAAATATCATGTCATAAGTATCATATTTATCCATTATTTCCATCATTATTACTATCCATGTGAGATGATGATGAAAAAAAAATTACATTGATTAGCGGTGTGGTAGTCCGCCATACACATG
This sequence comes from Viscum album, assembly GCA_963277665.1. Taxonomy (NCBI): domain Eukaryota; kingdom Viridiplantae; phylum Streptophyta; class Magnoliopsida; order Santalales; family Viscaceae; genus Viscum; species Viscum album. The sequence continues at coordinate 1,400,374,216 of OY728148.1, read as the reverse complement.
AGTGATAGTTTTGTTTCCCATTTGATGTAGAAGGAGATGGATATATATTATAACATCAACATAATATCATATTAGTATATTTTATATAATTTTATTATTATATTTGAATTTTTAGGACATAATTTAAGGTGGTAAAATAAGAAGTAAAAAAGAAAGAGCTTGGTTAAGATGATTACCTTCTCTTAGAGAAACCTCCAATATATTTATTATCAAGGACCATAGGATTAGTATTTTGTAAGGAAAAGAAAATATAGAACATAGAAAAGGATTTTTTGGAGATATTTATTTAGAGTTTATGTTAGATAAATTATTCAAAATGTGTTAATAAGTGATTGGAGTAGTCACCCTTTTATAATTGAGGTGAATTTCAAACCTCTAAATTTTAAAAGTTCTGAAATATTACTAAGTCAATTTCATAGAATAATGTATCTAAAATGAATAATATTAGAATTTTATAAGGTTAATTTTTAAATAAAACTAATAAATGGGGTTTAATTAAGTGTTTAGGTCATTTTAACTCTTATCTTTTTTGATTAACCCCCAATAAACTTATTTTAACGTTAACCATGGTAATAAGTTTTTACTATTAATTATGACAAAAAATTAAGTTAACTTTATTAATTAATATTAATTATTATTATTCCGAATATGGAATACATTTTATAAAATTAAATTCATATAATTGATAGAATAAATTTTAAAAACAATCCCACAAAATGTGATAAAAAATAGTTTTCCAAGAAATGCATTTTTCAATCATAAGATGATATTACATTAACCATATGACTAATAATCATCAATATGTGGATTTAAATTAATATATTTAGATATATAATATATAAATTTTATTTAAATCATTAATTATTAGAGGTTATTTTAATTAATTAAAAATGGAAAACATTATGCACTTAAAAATAGTTTTATTAATAATATCCATTTTTAACTCCAAATAACCTTGTATTTATTTCTAAAAAATTGATATTCAATAAATAGTTAATTATAAATATGATAAAAAAATTTTATAAATAAAATTATTAACAGTTAAATACTATATTTTCAATTATTCATAAAATTTTATTTCTATGAAAAATTTCAAACAACCATTATAGGATTATTTTAACATAGTAAGTTCAAAATCAATATTCATCCTATCAAGTTAGAAATTTTGTGCCATGAAATATTAAAATTTCCATTGTATTATAGTTTAATTTACATAAAATTTTCACTTACTATAATGTAATATTAGGTGTTACATTCCTACCTCCTTCAAAAACTCCATCCTCAAAATTTTCATGGATATAACTTTCTAAAAAAATGTGGATGATTATCCTTCATTACATCCTCAAGTTCCCATGTTGATTCCTCTATTTTGTGATATATTCAAAGTTCCTTTACAACTCAATTCATAAAATTCCTCAAAAATTTTTCTTTAGTGTCATGAATTGGGATAGGTCCTTCATAGTGAGATAAATCAATTTTGAATTATATTTCTTTAGAGGTGAGAACATAAATTGGGTCTATCATGTACTTACTAAAAATGAGATATGGAACATACTATGTACTTCAGATAGTCTTAGTGGAATTACAAAATGTTAATCCATAACTCTAATTATTTCTAGAATTTCAAAAGTTCCAATGTACATGGGGCTCAATTTTACTTTCTTACCAAACCTTATAACACCCTTATATGGAGAAATTTCAAGAAAACATGATATCCCACTTGAAATTCCAAATCATTCCTTCAGTTACCATTATATCTTCTTTTCCTTATTTGAGTTTCTTTAATATGAGTATGAATAGAATTTACCTTGATCATTGTTTCCTCAACAAGTTCTGGGGATATACTCTTCCTTTCACCAAATTCATCCCCGCAAGTTGGAGTATAACATCTCTTGTCATATAATGCTTCATAGAATTCCATTTAAATACTTAAATGAAATATAGTGTTATAGGAAAACTATACCAAAGATAAATAATGACCCCACATTCCTTGAAATTAATTTGAGAATGAAGTCAACATATCTTTTCATGTTTCAATAATCCTTTCAAATTATCCATAAGTTTGATGATGATAGGTGATGCTCAAATAAAGCTTAGTATCAAGATTCATATAAGGTATTTTCCATAATTTTAATGTAAATCATGGATCATGACTAGCCAAAATTGAAATATGTGGTCCATTAAGTCTTAAAGCTTCATTAATATAGAGTCATGTATGGTTCTCAAGAGGTAAATCTTCTCTTATAGCAAGGAAATGTGAATATTTGATAATGAAATAAAAAATAACCCATATTACATCATTTTTTCTAGGATTATTTGGTAATAAAGTGAAAAATTCCATAGTAACGTCATCCAATTTTCATATAGAAATAGGTAGAGGTTTCATTTCACCTATAAGATGTTTTCTATCAGTCTTCAATTATTGAAAAACCAAACATCTTAATAGATAATTAGAAATTTACCATTTCATATTATCCCACAAAAAATGTTCATTTAAATCCCTATACATCTTGGTACTACCAGGGTGTATAGATAAATTCAAGATATGAGCATAATCTAATAACAACCTTTTATCCCAAGAATTTATGAAACACATTATGTTGGAAAAAATCCCTCAAGGTAACATTGCAACATTTTTGGGTTGATTATGTTTGTTGACAAAGTGGGTTTCCAAGGTAAGTTGTGGAGTCCAAATATATTTTTGACTGAGTATGTTGAGAAAGATCCAAGATAGAGAAATGAATGCCTTTGAAGAAGTAAAAAAAATTAGGTACACTAGGTGACACTGTTTCCCATTATTTTCCAAATTTTTGGGGTCTAAAATTTGGAGTTTGGGTAGCATCATGAAAAGTGGATTTCCTTGAAGGCCTCATGAAAATATGGAAAATAAATGATTTTTATGAAGAATGGGAATCATAAAGGTGGTTTTGTGAAGGTACAAAAAAATTTGATTGTGATCTTCGTAATTATGAAAAGCATAAAAAAGATGGATTTCCATGAAGGCCTAGTAAAAATATGGAAAATGCATGAATTTAGAGAAGATTTGGTTTTCATAAAGGTCAGTTCATGAAGTAAATGGATCATCGTGAATTAGCATGGTGAATGAGCATTGCAAATGATATAGAGGTTTTTGATGGGAAGCTTTGCAATTATGATAAGCATCGCGAACGATGCTAAAGTTTTTAAAAAAAATCACTATGATTATGAAAGTAATTACAAATGAAAAATTTCCACAGAACTTCATGAAGAAGTGAGAATTGCAGAAAAAATGAGGGAGCATTGAAAAATGGCGATGAAATGGATAAAATATTCTAGAATCGGTGGAAACGCCTATAAATAGGACTCGACCACCTTGAGTAAAAGAGAGAGACTTAACAAAGATCTTAAGGCTTCATATTTGCAAAGGTGTTTCATGAAAAAATGCTTGCAAAGGATATGATATCCAACCAAATGTTTTGTGAATCACGAAAGTAAAGGAGCTTCATGGAGCCTGTTTGAGCTTTATGAAAGAAGGAGCTTCACTAAGGATGTTTGAGCTTTTCAAAAGAAGGAGCTTCATAAAGGCTTTCTGAGATTCATGAAATAAGGAGCTTTATGGAGGGTGTTTGATCTTCAATAAAGAAGGTGATTCACTAAGGCTATTTGAGATTCATCAAAGAGGGAGCTTCATGAAGGTAGTTTGAGATTTGCGAAAAAGGGATCTTTAAGAAGGAAATTAAGCATATTGAATAGTGTTTAAAAGGTATTTCCCAGTAAATTTGTGGTAAAGTTGTATTCATTAATTAGATGAAATTGGAACTTCAACATGGAATCTACATATTGTAGAGGATGGATTCATTAGAAATAATTAAGGGACCTAAAATTCCATAAATTCTGGGTGAATCCCTTCCAAGATTAGTGATAAAAGGAAGAGGAAAAAGATGATCCTTTCCACCGATAATGATCTAGAGAAAGAGAGATCGGGAGTGGACCTTGGGAAAGAAGTGAGTTAAGCCTAAACCTTGTAAAGGTAGTGATCCTAAGAATAAAAGTGATATAGCCCGAACAACATTTTGGTATTGAGCCTTAGTGGATTTGGTATATTGACACATTTATGTTGTATACTCCTTGGATGTAGCCCAGGAGGGTGAACCAAGTAAAAATATATGTGTCTATCTACTTTATTTTCTACATTACATTCAAAGAATCATAATCAAATAAATAAGGAAAGAATAAGATCATCATTAACACATAAGGGAAAACAAAGTGACCCTTATAATAAAGAGGTCAAGATCTAGTGGGATATGAATAATTTTGAAAATAATATTCATATGCTAATTCACCCCCCTCTCAGGGTATCTAGGACACTTTTGGACCTAACACATAACCTCTTTCATAATTTCATAATGCAATATTCATATATGAAGTCTTCTAATTTTCCACCATTCATGGATTTAATTTTCTTTTAGAAATTCTCATCATCAGGTTGATAAATTTTTCTGTTTTACAGTAAATATAGTTTGGAAATCATTTGAAAAAGGTGTGATGTTTTCCATTTAATAATAATTACCATATCCATATTTACTAAATCCATGAATATAGGATCCCAGCCAATCCACATTTGGGTTAGGACTCTATGATATTTTCTTCGCAATGCATCCTATACCTTATTTTTATTCCCCAGGTGGTAGTGTACTGATAAATCACAATCCTTGAGTAGTTTGATCCATTTTCTTTTCCTCATATTGATCTATTTTTGTGAAAATATGTATTTTTGTGTCTTATGATATGTGTATATCTCAAATATTTTACTATATAGATAATGCCTCTATATATTTAAAGAATATATTATAAATTCAAACTCATGATTATGAGTCAAATAGTTCTGTTCATGATTATTTAACAACCTTGATTTATAGGTAATGCATTTATCATTATGTATAAGGAAACAACCTAGTACATTATTTGATGCATCACTATATAACACAAATCCATCATTTCCTAAAGGTAGAGTCAATATCATACCATTGAACAATATCCAATTAAATTATTTAAAACATTATTCTCATTTTTTTGTTCATGTTAACTTAACCCCTTTACATGTAAGCTTGGTTAATAGTTTATCCAATTAAGAAAAATCTTGAAAAAAGTGACAATAGTAAACTTCCAAACCAATGAAACTATATACCTCAGTTATATTCATTAGTGTAGGCCATTGTTTGAATGCCTTTTCCTTCACAGGATTAATTTATAATCCATTATTGTAGACAATATGGCTAATAAAAAAATATTTCTGAAGTTAGAATTCATACTTTCTAAATTTCTCACATAACTAGTTTCCTCTAAGAGTCTCAAGAATGATCCATAAGTGATTATTATGGTGCTCATATATTTTATAATACACCAAGATATTATCAAGAAATACCAAAACAAAACTATCAAGATATTACTTGAACACTATGTTCATTAGATCCATAAAAATATAGGGTGCATTAGTCTATCCGAATGGAATTACTATAAATGTGTAATTTACATACCTCATACAAAATAAAGTTTTTATAATATCTTCATTCTTTAATCGCAATTGATGATACCTATAATGAAGTTAAATCTTCGAAAAATATTGAACTCCATGAAGTTTATTAAAAAAGTCATCAATGTGAGGTAGATGATACTTATTCTTTATTATAATAGCATTTATTTCCCTATAATTGATGCACAACCTAATAGATCCATCTTTCTTCTAAATTAAAAGAATAGGGGATCCCCAATGTGAAACACTAGGGTGTATAAATACCTTATCACATAAATCCCATAGTTATTTCTTAAACTCTACTAATTACATAGTGTCCATTCTATAGGGAGTATTTGATATAGGTCTTGAAATAGGGATTCAATTAATAGAAAACTCAATTTCATGTTCTGGTGGATTTCTAGGTAATTCTGCAGAAAATACATCAATTTATTCCTATATAATAGGTAAATATTCAATTTTAAGATTACCTTCTCTATCCATATATTGCATATTTTCTTCTTATCCAATAATCCTATTTAGGATATCTACTGGAGGTGGTTATAGACATGAACCAAATGATGAAGTCTCACATCTAAAGATAAGTAATTCTACATATTTGTCATGAATCATAATTTCTTTCTCTTAGAAATATTTTTTTTGAAATCAAATCAATTCCAAGGATTATATCAAAATCAACCATATGTATAACTATCAAGTCTACAAATAGGACATGTTTATGGGTCATAATGGGAATTGGCTAACACATCCTTGTTTTGGTGACATTTCCATTAAGAGTTTTGACTAAAAACTACCTTTTTAAGGTTCTAGGGAAATATATAATTTTATTGTAAAACATGGAAGATATAAAAGAGCGTGAAGATCGAGAATCAAATAAATCATTAGCTAAATTTGAGGTTGTGATTAAAGTACTTTCAACCATATTTTAGGAACTTCAAACTCAGCAGTAGTGATCACATAAGCTTGGCCTTATCCCCTTAGCCTCTTCTTCGGTAAGTTCACTTTACGCTTGGGACATTAGTTTGAATAATTCCCCATTTATTTATATTTTAATAACTGTATAATAGTGGTATCATTTTTCCCTTATATTCATTATCTATATAACCCTTATCTCTATACTTTCAATAAACTCCCATTCCCTTAAATCATTTTCTAGGATATTTATTTCCACAATTTTCACATGATGAAAATTTCTTAGTTATCTTCTTATTATTTAATGCATTCTCTTTTTATTAGTGTTCAATCAAACTCTTCTTTTATTTATTTACTTTGAATATATAAGATCTAGAAAACTCCTCTATTTTGATGTCACATAATACTATTTCATCATATTATAATTTTTTTGAGAAACCAATACCCTTCAGAGGCTTGGCTTAAGCCCTTCAATGAAATGGTCAATATTACTTTTCAGATTATTTATTCAATTTTTAGAATAACTAGATAGTCTTATGAAGGTATCCTCATACTCTAAAACACTTTTCTATTCATTTTTATTTAATTATAGGAACTTTCCATTAATTTCTTCTTCTTGATCATGAGGGAAATATTTGTTAAATACTATTACTTTAAAAGATATCCATTCCATATGTTCTATTTCTTTATCATCCCTAGTATTCTGGATTAATAAACACCATTGATAAACATCACCTTTAAGACAATATACTTCCATTTTAACATGTTCCCATTCATTTCATTGGAAGATAATAAATATCTTTTCAAGGGACTTAATAAATTACTTGGATACCACTAGATCAATAGTTACATTAAAATATATAGGCTTCTATTGCATTAAATGATCCAATATACATGTATCATGTCATGAAACATCATGTTTCTCTATAGATGCATCACTATTAGTCATAACCCGAGCTATATTTCCTAATATGGCCATGATTTTTTCAACTCCAACAATAGTTGTATTTGATTTCTCAATAGGGATATCTCTACACTAGCCAAGAGTATTGATACCTTTATTTTTACCAGGAATCATTTCTAAACAATGGAATATAATGAATTAGGTCATAAAGTTATGAATTTTAAATCGTAATATATAATTATAAATTTGGTGCAACACATAACATAAATTGAAAATTTAAGAATTGTTAATCTCAGAATCATAAACTTGTTTTCTTTAGGAATATATTTAAATCATAAAAATATTTTCAAATATTTTCATAATTATTAGTAAATAAAATGTGAATTAACCCAAGAATATCCCCTAGGAGTGTCAAAAAAGTTCACAGTAAGGGCCCATTCATCATGACATAGAATGATGGATGAGATATAATTGACCAACCTTTTTTAGTTATTAACCCTAGATTCATCTATTCAAAAACTACATCCACTTATAGTATCCATAAATGGATTTATTTCTAAAAAAACCATATAATCTATACCTTACCAAAACTTTTATGATATTTTCTTATAATTAGGCATATTATCAAACTTTATCATAGGGTCATGTTCCCTAATATATGTTTTACTAAATCTAGTTCCTAAGGTTTATAAAAAAACTTTCTCTGATACCAACTATAACAAACCAAACTCTAGTAATCCAGAGTTAGTGTATAATTTATTAAATTGGAATAAGATACAAGAGATCACATCACCAAGTACCAATCACTTTAGTAGCCTTGAAGAATAAGATACAGACATCCTTACCATTTTCCATTGGTAATAAAATATAAAAACATAATGAAAGTAAATATTCTATATCATTGAATTCATTCAAAGATTCCTTTTTCATATCTTGAGAAAATAAGAAAAATAAAGATGAGATCAAATGTTTTTTAAGGGTTACATATGAAATAAGATATCATGAGTAAATAAGGTATAATAAATATGGAAAGGTATATAACTAAAAATAAATTCCATTTAATCAATAACTTGAGCATGGAATGAACCCATGGATAATATCAATGAAATAATCACATGGATAACAAAAAATGAATTCTAAATTATGGAAACACTTAATGTTGGATTTAATGATCTCAAACATCATGATATATTTACCATCATGTCCTTATGATATAATAATTTAAAATATGGGTAGTTATATATCAAAAACCTATTTAATATGGCTAGCCAACTAGTTTCCCTAATGATATCTATCGATGTATCAAGGGGATATATAATTATGGGTCCCACCCATCACTATATGTCTAATTAATTCCTCATATATTAAACAATATATTTAATTCATAAAAAATATTCCTTATCAATAAATATCCATATTGATTAAAGGATACAAAATATCAAGATTTCCTTAGTTAATCAAATAACTTTCATAGTAAAACACAGTCTGTAAAAATGGTATCTGGTTTAGGCAATAAGCATATCCATGAAATAAAGAATATGAATATTTAATAGAAATTTAATGCCTTATGAAATATGATCATAAGAAATAGAATGTTTCAAGATAAATTTAATGACCAAAAAATTAATAAGAGATAAAATATGACATTTAATTCATTAGAAATATAGGTTTGGAAATAAATTCATGTATTTTTGAGAATAAAAGAAAATGGAACTGAAACATGAGAATAATTTTTCCTTAAAGAATTTTATTTTTAAATACATTGAAAACATGTAGAATAATATAATTATCATAAAATGGTTATGGCACTGAGAAATACAATTAATGACGTATACGTTAAAAAGAAATATTCCTTTTGAATTTTCGTAAAGAAATTCAAAAATGAACATTTCAAAAAACATTAGAAATATTCCTTTAAAACCATTTAAAAATTCAATGATAACTTAAAACTTCTTTAATAAATCATTTGAGTAAATAAAAATGAGTTCTGTAATACAATTTTGAAAAATATGGACATGGAAGCAAAATATACCCAATCAAAAAGAGAAATAAGATTGAATTTTCTTTTAAAAATTTATTTTCTTGATTAAAGTGAGAGAATTTTTTTTTGAAAAAAATATAAAATAATTTAATATATATAGAATAAGAAAATATATTAAGTTTATTAAGGATTTATTATAATATTATTTCAATGAAAAATATAATCAATCCCAGAAAAATGAGATTGTAAAATAAATTCTTACCTATTTGGTAACTTTTAAATTGTAACCCCTTGAAAGTGTAAAATTTAATTGAAACATAAATTATCATTAATAAAAATATATTCATGTTAAATAAATTTTTTTTTAGTATATATACCATATAAAAGTAAATAGGTTCATAATACCCATTATGTATCAATGGAGTAGAGATTGAGACAAAATCCCTTACCAAGATCATATCATTGAAGTGAGAATTAAAAAATGAAGTGATTATGTATAACCACTGTAAACCCATAAAAGAGTTTAAATACAGCATAATAAAATAATAAATTATTTCACACATAATCATGCTATAAAATAGTTAATGAAGTAGAAGTATAACCCAATGAATGGAAATTGAGTTAAGAAACCTCTTACCCCACACTTTCACTTAGTTTAACATGCTTTAACAACCTATATAATGATTTTTAAACTTGTTGTTAAATTATAAAAGAACCATATTCATATTTATAATATCACATATGACCCACTTATAATATCATGTCACCCATTCATTAACAATATTTCATTATTATCATTATTTCGGGTGTTAACTACTTAGTTTTCTCATGTATGTCTTAACATGGATGTTCCAATTTTTGTGTATAGTTTATAGTTTCATCATATACCAAATGATACTAATTTTATAAATATTATATCTATTCATTACATATTGTTTTATAATCATTATTTAATAGTGAATGGGGAAAATTAATCACATCGCATCGTGGAGAGGGTAAGTTGTGCATATGCACAAGCGACATTATCATTTTTAATGGGTGAAAGGGTAAGGAAGTAGATGATATATTAAATTTATAGAATCAATATTATTTTATAACTATCATATATTTTCATTAGTTTCATCATTATTGATATCTATGTGAGGTGGTGATGGAAAAAAATTACATCAATCCGTGAGGCGGTAGTCCATTTTACACACGAGCGATGTTTTTGTTTCCCATTTTATAGAGAAGAGATGAATAAATATTATTTTATAAATATAATAAAATCTTAGTATATGGGATATATTGGTGTTATTATATTTTAATTGTTAGTGTAATGAAACAAATGATCAAGGCCCTCCTGGCTGGGGGAAGACTAGGCCGCCACAACCCCAAGACCACCACTATAGGTTAGGGGCTGGAGATAAGTGCTAAGAAGGAATAACTAAATGGGATGTATTTTCCAAAAGTACTTGTATGATTTCCCCCAACCATATCCATGTAGAAGTGAAGAGTAATAATAATAAAAAATAGTAACATCTAGATTAAAAACCATGCATGTAATAACCTCTAGGGAATACAAAAGAGTGCAACTAAGTAGAACAAAATGAAATGGAAAAAATACATGAATAACCATACAATATGTCCCAACCTGAAAATAACTAGAAAATAAAATATATGAGAGATCCTGAATCCTGATATGCAAGACCTGACCATCATACACAGTCTATGCACTTGAGTATCCCTATGATCCTTTGAAATCACTTTAGATCTATCTATTATTCTCATAAGACATGATACATATGGGAAAATACAACATAGGGGTGACTATATACATACACACCAAAGAGGGAGAAATAGAAGACATGATAGAAGTAGTCATCTCAACCAAAATAAATAGGGGAATGAATACCAATATATATATGTTCTCATATAAAAAATACAGACAAGAGATAAAGGGGATCTCCATCCCACAACCCAAACCAAGAGATTTTTTAGAAATAGCTCCAATAAGTCCATATTTTATGTCAAACATATCATGTGTCTGAAGATGTAAATGCATGGAGGAATCACACCTCACCACTATTCCATATAGTTGAGGGGAATAATCTCCAAGTATAGGACCCACACCTCTAAATGAAAAGGTGGTTCCACTTAGTAGATAATTATAGGACCCAAGCCCTAGTGCTTTAGGGGGGAGGGTGACACTCAATTGGTTGAGGACCCATGACCAAGTCCATCAAAGGGGTGCCACTCAGTAGGTAGAGGACCCATGCCCTGGTCCTTTAGGGGGTTCCACTCAGTAGTTAGAGGACCCACACCCTAGTCCATCAAGGGGTGACACTCAGTATGTAGAGGACCCACAACCTAGTCAGTCAGGGGGTTCCACTAAGTAGGTATAGGACCCACAACCTAGTCTATCAGGGGGGGGGGGGGGTTCCACTCCATAGGTACAAGACTCACACCCTAGTCTATCAAGGGGTGCCACTCAATAGGTAAAGGAACCAAACCCTAGTCTTTTAGGGGTGTTCCACTCAAAATAGTTTGATGAGTATAGGGTACCCACACCCTAGTACATTGGGGGGGGGGAATTCCAACACTGGTCTCTCTCTGATGATCCTACCTGATCACTGCCATTATTAAGCATCACCTTGAAAAACCTCATTCTCATAACATCTCACATCATACCTCAAAATCCACTAAAAAGGAAACCATCACATTTTATGTGAAAAAATAATCAGTATAAGATACTCACATGCCAACATTCGAAACAGAAAAAAGGAGTTATGAGAGAAAGAAGTTTTACAGGGAAGTGAACAACATGTATGGGGATCCACATAGCATGTGACCCCACCTCGTTTCCTGGACGTGTCTCCTCTAGAAAAATTTTAGAATCCATGTCATAGTAAATGACATTTACAAGGCCCACACAGCATATCTTGGCCACATGGGGCCTTCCCAAATACTCTTGGTTGTGCCTATGTCTTCCAGGACATGTTGTGTACCTGGTAGTGCCTGAGCACTGGCACATTACTATGTACTTGGCCGTGCTCGGGTACTAGAACTTGCCTGTGTACTTGACCATGTTTTTGTGTCTAGTTGTTCATGTGTCTGTGTACTCTCCAAGTATAGACTGAGCCATAAACACTAGGTCATGTGGCGCGTGGGGGTCCCAAACGATGTGTGATACTGATATCCACCTAGAAACCATATCCACCATAAGCAAGGTACTACATGGTGTGTATTCATCTTAGTACATTTTGTGTAGTTTTTATTTTCATAGAATGTTAGATCTTATCCTTGGATCAAAGGTCTACCATTTTTTCCTCGATTTCAACCGTTTGACCACAAAAAATCAGTTGGGGTCATCTCTAGCCATCTTTTCACAACCTACGGTGACCAAAAAATTGATTTTGTCTATTCACACGAAGCCCACATGCATTCACCACTCCTCTGGTTGCCACCATTCGATCCCAGATCCTAGGTCTACATTAATCATCACACACATCCCATAATAAAACCTAATCCACCTAAAAATCACCATACCAATCATCATTTTCACAAATTCCATGAATCCTGGGGCTCGATCACACTTGAACCCGCCCTAGAAAATTTGAACTGCGACCCCGTCAGCCTATAGTGAAGAATGTGAACAATGACAGGGGAAATCACCATAACAAGGGTGATAAACATTTTTGGATAAGTTTTATTAGACAACAATTGTAAATTAGGGAATCTAGGGTGAGATAACTGTATAGTAAATAATAAATTGATTAAAATAATTTATATCGACATTGGGATCATGAGAAGGGTGTGAAATCTCCAAAAAGAGACATGAAGATCAAATTCACGATTTAATTATTTAATCAAGATGGTGGAAAACACAATTCAAGAGTCCTACTTTTATTATGGATTGTTGACACCACAGAATCTATTTCATAAACTTTTTTGTAGAATTCATGTTTGAATTTCCATTTTCCATGAGACTTATCTATAATAAAGAATAAGCGGAAAATCTCCCCTTAGGGAGTAGGCTGTGGATTTCCATGATCGATGACAAAAAGGTGTCAACACATTAAATTCAATTTCGTAATTTATTCTATGAAATATTAGTTAATTAACCATCTCAATAAGTGTAGATCTATTTGAGATATTAAATTTGAATGATCGTAGAGCCCAAATAGACTTATGAATAAAAAATTATGTCACTCAAAAGGTGGGAAATTTTTTATCCCAAGGAGCTACACTGGATACCTACGCAGACTAGTGATTTCTACACCCCTATGTGCGAGAGATACATAGAAAAACTACGTGGAATACCAACATTGAAAAACTCCATCAGACGATGCCACCTACTTACCTATAAATAGGACCCCTAGGCTCCCCATCTGAGAGGTTGAAAATTTGAATGAAGCCCGAGAGCGCTCATTGTGAAACCCCCTTTCCCCAGGTTCTCAAAAACTCTCAAGCAACTCTTCGAAACACGAGAGATGATATAATTAAAGGGGAAAAGTGAATAAAGTCCCATAAGGGTCTAGAACAAAAATATCTATTCTAAGGACCTACACAAAGGAGCTACACGGAGTAACTATGCATAAGGTCTGCACGACACACCTTGTTGGAGCACCTGCATGGCAGATTTACGCAGCCCACCTACGCAGCCCACCTAAGTGAACCCACTAGTCCATACCACTGGGGATGCACCCCTACACCCCTACTTAGGATCAGTGTTGGGATACAGTCCCTACCCTCCATGTTGGTCCCTTCACTTCTGTCACTAACACCTACAAAAAATGGAGAGTCGCATCGTGAACTTTTCCGCTCAGGTCGATATCATTTTCCTTTGCACCCTTTATACAGCCCAACTTCCAGCCTTAGAATACCATGATTTGAGACACTCCATCACACTCAATGAAGTTCTTGGAGTCGAATTACTCCTCTTGGTTCCTTTAACATGTTTTGAGTTTGGAATCTTTTTATGGATTCCTTGAGTACCTTGAGTTGATAAACTCCTAAAGAAACTCCTGAAACCTCATCACTTGACTCCTATGCCAGGTTAAACAAAAACTCAATGGAAATCCTCCTTAATATTAAGCCCCAAACCAAACCTCAATGGGTATCATCCTTAGAAGTAATTACCAAACCAAACTTCAAATGGAATCCCTCTTGGAGTAAGACCCTAGTCTTTCAAGACGGACCCAATGACCTTCAATTTCATTTCACATTGAAGTGTTCATTACTTTGCACCCTCTCCCACCATCACCTCAGATTCTTTCTCCATAGGACCAACCTCTTTCTTCAGTGGAAGAGAAAGTGAATGGTTTGTTGAATCTTTCACATCCTCTTGTTTATCACCTTGAGCATGACTCACACGGGATTAGAGATTTGTGATGATTACAACATCCATACAATCCACTCTTGTTTATTGAAATACGAGAACTCTGATTCCAACTATAATTGGTATAAATAGAAAGCCTTCACCTAGGGCATGAGCTCTCTAGATAACCCCTTCAGGTTTACAACCCTAATTCCCTCAATTCAGGAATCCTCCTTAGGATTAAGCCCTGAATTGAGCTCCCCAAAACCTCCATGAGTTAATAAATATATCATGGAACTTATTACAATGGAATCCTCTTTAGGAGTAATCCCCAACATATTTATCTCAAAGGGTCATACACCCCTGTGATATTTACCAAAATACATAGGCATTGATTCCCATCCGAGTGCGATTTGTAGGAATCCTCTTAGAGGTTCAAACCCAAAAATCCAAATCAACCCTATTATTATTGGGATATATTCCCAGTAGGGTCTAATCCAACTTGTAAACTCTTATCCTTTCCAATTTCCTTGATTTTATTAGGCATACGTCCCACACCAAGCTTTTACTAACCAACTTTTTCTTAGATGTCCTTGAAACATGACATTAAACTACAGGGTTAGGTCCTTATCACATGAACTTAAAAGATATAATGTGTCCCATTAAGAGGCACCAAACTACGAGGGTTTTGATTGATTTCACAAGTATATGTTGGTAGCCCATTTATGGGTCTGATCCCAACATCGAAACGAACTTCCATCTCCCTGGATGACAATAAATTCTAGAGTTCCCCACCGAGTGGCTTAAAAACAAGCATTATCGTAACAACAACTAAACAAATATTTATATAGTATATGAGAGGATACCATTGATGGAGAACCTCAAATACATATAGATATCTCCATCAATGAAGAACCTAGAATACCTACAGATGATTCTAAATTTCACACATGCTAATAATTTATTTTAAATTTCAATGGAAACCTATGTTATACTTGGTAAATTAATAAGGATTAATGAACATATCTTAAATATATAAGAGAGTCCCGGAGTTGGAAATAATTCCCCCCAAAAGGGTGTGATGAGTCCAACCTCCCTTCATCTCGACTAATGTGAGTTATTAAGTATCGTAGGTCCAAACCTAATGAACAGCCACCTTTGGATAAAGTACTGTTGGTTTTTTTTCCGGTTCCATAAATAAATCTGATGGAAATCGTATGGAAGTAGTGATTCATAACTAGTACACACGTTATGGGAGAAAAAATGGTGAACTTGACATGAAACTTTAATCAAGTAGATAGTGTTACCCATCTGTCAGGCCCCTATCAATTGATAAAGGAGGGCTAGACAAGGGAATCAATCACAAATGTGTTTATCTAAATGATTCTACTTTAATTGAGTTCATTATTTGTATTTTTCATATATACATGCACTTTTTTTATAACTCCCTTCATTATAAATGGAATACTTTAAGTTTCCACACATTAATGCCCTATCTACTAATCAAGATGGATCCTCATCCAATCGAAGGACATCATCACCAACTCATCATCTTTAATTCTAGGTCTCTAATGCATTGGCCCGAAAGTACAATCAGCATGGTACTATCCCAACCTTGTAGGATGCTTGAGAAGCCCTCAAAATCAAGAATAACCCTCAGTCATCCGATTAATGGAGACTAGTGGTTTAGAAGCAGACGATGCCAACCATCATCATCAACCATTTTAAGAGTTCATCCCCAAAACGCAGTCACAAATCCCTCCCCTGTGCTAGGGAGGTCAACGAATAGGCCACCCATGGCCTCATCTCGAAGACACATGGGTCCTTCTAAGGAATCCTTCCAACAATCACCGTCACCAACACTACGTGGTAGAAAACCCTCAAAATTATGAGGGTGTTGTCTTTGGCTATTTGGCCTAGGTCCCTCAGACCCAGGCACACAAGAAAAACCACCGAGGATAAAAGCTGGCCAATAGGGATAAGGTTACAACCTTTTCCCCCTCCAGAGAATTCTGTCAACCCAACTTGGTGGCAAACAAAAAACAAGCACATACATGCGTCTGAATTAATTCTACCATCCAACATACTTGTATGGCGGTGCCCAAACAATACCACTGTTCAAATCCGGTATAGTACCATGAGCAGACACTTACACCTACTTACAAACTATCACCCAATTAGCAGACTCATATGGCTGCATTCAAAGAATCCCTTCAGTCAAATATGGTGGAAACTTATAAGAAGAAACATACACTTTCATGCACCCACCAATCCTTCCAGTAGTCTTTTATGTTAGCATTGAAAGAATTCCATCAACTATGCTTGGAAGAAAATATCCAGTAGGCACATACAACTTCCAACATCCATCAAGCCTACCAACAATCTCATTTGGCAGCACCTGGAGAAGTTAGTCGGAAAGTTACGATGACAAACCTAGGGCAGACTCAATTCTATGAACCCAAATACTGTCAATATCCCGTGATAGGAAAGATAGGATATGAGCAAGTACATACACCTACTCTAGATTTGTAATAGACGTACATTCCCGTTCTGGCTGCTGAAGTCACCAAACAAATTTTATCAATGGTGAATGAGAAGACACAAATTTCTACCCATATCCTAGAAGCCTGTCAGAATATCATAACGACAAATTCAACCGTACTAAAAGGACATGAACATAATTATATCTCCACACCTAGGATGAATCATCATCATGCCATCCCAAAGAATACACATACCTCTGTTCTAGTCCAGGAGGGTTATGCGGCATACTCCCCCATATCATATGGACAACCAGATCAGGAACCTACACCCATTCAAATTGGAGATAATCTACCTATTCTAATGGCATTTCAAGGAATACACATAAACCTACCCATGATAACCAATTCTCCCAACAATTGGCCCCAACTATGTGTAAGAGAACATCTAAGAAGAAGTCTCACCGAGCAAAGTTGGAAAATCAAGAGTCAATCTATGATCCGACTCCTCTTAATACTAGAGTTTTTGAATCCCTTATACATTTATCTATTGCAGCTCAAGATCATACCCTCCCATTTCCAAATCATGGGATTAGTAGCAGTAATTAAACAGTTCCTCATTAGATACTTCATCATGAAGGCTTGATTCATGACAATTTGGTCAATTTGGATAACCTATATCTAGATGAGTTCTGTGGAAACCCTCAGTGTGGCCATAATACTAAGGTGAAAGAGGACTTATCCCTTGCTGTAATCCACCATAGTGGTCCTCCCCATCATGACATTCACTGAGAAAGTTCTCTCCGTATCAGTCTTTCTCATTTTTAAGATAATTCTCAAATTGAAAATGTAGTGATGAGAAATCCCTCTTATCTCGGGGCACTTTCTAACATAAGGCCAGTCATGTCTGATTCCTTGTTACTAATAGGTTACATACTTTCTCAACTAGAAGATAGCCCAAGGATACAGTCATTCTACAAACTTCCCTTGTGTCATTTTCCTTATAATATGGTAGAGGAGAAAACAACTCATCCTATTGCTTATGATAAAACAATTGAGAAGCGTCCACTCTGGTCAGACCATGTTTAGAAACCTATAGGAAAAGATGATGAGGATATGTTGAATATGAGAAAAAAACTAGCGAAGGGAGAAATACCAGTCAGGTTCTAGATTTTGGAAACCTCTCAATACAAAATTCTAGGATTGATGGCAGAAGATTCTATTCATGATATTTTCCTCAACATATGGAAGACTCTTTGTCATATGAAAGACAAAGTATTACCATATGATGAATATCAAAGTCATTTCAAGGTAATAAAAGGGTTACAATTCCAAATTGGCTTGTCATCTCTCCAGGTTTTCCAATATCCAAAGGTCAAGAAGAAAAAAGTATCTCTTTAATGTGCATACCTCAATGCGTTAAAGAATTTGTGAAATTTGATTGTGGAAAACCCATATGGTGTTCATATCAGAGGATGGGGTGCACACAGAGCATTTCATTTCTTTGCACTCCAAAATTAGCAAATCTTTCCGAAAGTGGTCTCTTGCAATTTTATTTCCCCAGGCTGAATATAATAAATAAATTTTGTTCATAACTTAAGAAATGATCAGAAAGAACATTCCTCAATCGATTTTCACCAAATTCATGCCCAAAGAGAGCAAGATATCAGGATAATTTTTCATCACGCATCTGAGAACATTAATCTGGCCTCCTGCTTAGAGGATGTCAACTATCAGATTGTGCATATGTCTAAAATAGAACAACAGTCTTCCGAAATAGGTGATTTAAGTGGTTGTCAGATAATTCACCCAACCAATGTTCAGACTATAATTCGTAAAACCATAAGAGTAGTTGCATTAATATCATACATAGTAGTTCATGAGCCACCATAGCCTATAGGGATGGGGGATTTTTTTAACCCAACATTCAGATTTAACAAGCACATCTCAAAGGATTTAGGAATAAGAATAGGAACCACCCAAGCCTATAGGACTGAGAGATTTTTCACATTCACAATTCCCTCCTCAGTGGAAGTTACTTTTTTCCCAATTAGGGAAGAAGCCACAAAGTGAACACACAATTGAACTATTCTAGGATTCCCTTTAGATTAATTTTCATCAAACTATCCATGGGAAATCAACATATAGGAGAAAAAATTCTCCTAGAGGGCACATAAGAAGAAGGCGATCTTACAAAGATACTAATAAAATATCATCAATATATTATGTGTTAGTAAATATCATTAATTACATTATAGAAGATCATCCAGAAAATGATCCCAACTCAGGGGAGTCGGAGGTTGAAGTTCTTATTCATAATGTGGTACACACCGAAGAAAATGAAAGAGGTGTGCATACCCAAAATCAGAGGCTTACCCAAAATCGAGGTATTCCATCAAGTAACAAACTCTCACCTATTCGAAAGGCATCTAACAAGTTAAAAGGTAAAGGTATGATCATGTCTCACTTTTCCACTAGAGATGGTCAACCTATTTCACTTGAAAAAAGATTTTCCTAGCAAGAGGAGGAGATGAAGGAGTTGAAAAGACTCTATGTAGAGTTACTCCGAAGCAACATTCCTCATAGACATGCTCCAAAAGAAGATCCTTAACTTGCACATCCAGTAAGGGCTCCACAACAAAGAGGACTTGTTGAAGCTACAAATATGGATAATGAATTCCATCCATTGGTTAAAAAAATAGAACAATATCAAACATATCCTTATAGGTCTACCCCCATGGGTTATCCAAGATAAATACCAGCAGTGCCACCACTAGTTGTTTTTCCAATAATCGCGCCAGTTCAAGCTCTAACTACTGTACCTGTACAGGTCCCACATCATCCAAATATTCCCCAAATTCTTATGAATAAAATTTAGGCATTAAAAAATTTATTGGAAGCTATGGAAGAATGATGCACACCAGTACAACCATAAAAGTAAGATTACCCTGAATAGGTAGATTCGATCCCTCCCCCATCAAATTTTTTGAATACCACATTTCCAATCCTTAATGGTTTAGGAGATCTGGAGCATCACTTAACACATTTTGTTTCTCTTTTTAATCCCATGATGGGGACCCCTCAATAATAAGAAGCAGTAAATCTCATATGTTTTTTGAAATCATTATAAGGGCCGAACTTTGCCGGGTATAAAAGTTTTTAGTCTTGATCAATTACTAGATTGGAAGACCACTGTAAGAAATTCATTTTCCAATTCATCTCAATGCTACAGAAGACAATTTTTTTTGATATTAGAATCTACAAACATAGGGAGAATAAAAGTGTTTCATATTTCATTGTTCAATGGAAAGGATTAACATATTCCGTAAATCTACCACTCCCTTAAGAAGATCTGATGCCAATTTGTGTGTAAAATCTCCCTTATGAGTTATGAAAAACACTAATCTATTTGAAATACACAGGAGGGTTTCAGGACCTTACTTCAATCTCCTAACAAGTGGAGAATTACATTATAGAAACCAAAGTTAAGTCTCATGTAATACCATCAGATCTTGGAAGGAGAATAGAAAAAGAAAAGGCTTCTACAGTTACACTCAATCAAGCACTTGTACCTGCGTCTACTTCAAAAACTTCATCATACCATAAGGCTCCACCTCCCAAGCGTCAGCAGAAACAACCACCTCTTCAAGATGATAAAAAATATCAAAGGTGGAGACAATTTTTGTAATTAAAGAAAAAAGTATATTCTTTTCAGAATGAACAGGTTCCCGGTTACTTCATTTCAGCTTTAGAAAAAAATTTAGTTCAGTTTCCAAGGCCAATGAAACTGAATAAAGATGGAGAATAAGTTCTTCCAAATCATTACCGCTTTCATCAAGTATTGGGTTACCCAATTTAGTAGTGTTTTATTTTCAAAGATCTCCTAAAAAAATTGTGGACTCTGGATAAGTGAAACTAAAAAGTTCATCAACCCAAGTAGCATGTGTTACTACTACTGATCCAGAGGAAGAAGGCGGATAGAATAAAGTAAAAAAGAAAAAATATGTAGAAGTATGATGGTTGTATAATCAGGAAAATGATCAATCTAACTCATTCCACTCTACTAACAAAATTGAAAAGAAACTATGCCTCCTGCCACATCTTCTGTAGAAAATCCATCTTCAAAAAAAGATCAGTCCTCCAATGTCCAATCCTTGAAGAAACGACATAGTCAGAAGGATAAAGGGAAGTCAGAAGAAGATGATCTCATTTCAAGGCTATATTTATCCATGAATTTGGAAGATTTCATTCCAAATATCTCAAAATCACGGTCAATTCCCTTCCAAATAGCACAATAATAACTAATGTAGGACATCTAGTAGACTAACCATGAAAAAGGTGGAGATATGCTTATGATTCAGATGCTGGGGAGGGGCGGTTTCAAGTAGTAATAGTTTGTATGATTTATTTAAGACCTACGTGTCCTGTAATATCTCCAAGAATACGTTCAATTTAATATCTAAGCCTACAGGCCTTGTAAGGGTTTCCCCTCATTCCTTGAAAGGGGGGTTATCAAAAATCAATAAAAAAGAAGGCCTTCAGGCCATTCAGGCACTTAAAAGAACCCTCTGAAAATGATGATTTTGGTTATGAACTTGAATTCTCTATACTTGATTTGGGAAATAGGGTAAGAAGTAAAAGTCAAGGATATAGGGGCATATTTGGATATGTTATAAGCCACTATTTTAACTACACCCCTGCTCGAACCATTTATGCGGTAGAAACTCATGGGAGAGCCCTTCAGTGGACTTAGTAAGAACAAGGTAACTCTCCCACACATGACATGATCGACCCTAATATAATCATCTTGAAAGACTTATTAGAGGATATACCACCACTCTCTTGATAGGTAGATAAACCTAGTAAGTCTAATCTACCAATAGAATAAGTATTTCCAACTTATATCCCGACACATGGTACATCTACATCAAGAGAAACAACTTCAAAGGAACCTAAAAAACCACATATCCATGCTATAAAACATAGGACTTTGGAGAAAAAGTGTGATGTTTTGAAACAACTAGACCATGTACTGGCCAAGTTATTAATCCTGGATGATTTGAATCTATCAAAAGATCTTTGAGAAGCACTTATTGAAGCTTTGTCATGTCCTTAAGAGTTTGAAACTGAGGTTGCTACTGCTGAGGTTTACCATTTAGAGAATGATCCTATAGAATGTCATGTAGTTATATATTTCATGGATCAAAATGAGGATGATGTTTTACATGGAAACATCATGCACTTGTATTTATCTATCAAGGTTAATGATACATACATTCAATGAGTTTTCATTGATAACGTATTAGGATTCAACCTCATTCCCATTCGTATAATTCATCGATTTGGTCTCACTGAATCTGACTTATCTCCCAACACTTTTATGTTGCAAGGTTATGAAAAGAATGAACAAGAATATCTAGGCAAGATTACAATCAGAACTTAGTTTGTGGATCTTGTATCTAATTCAGATTTCATGGTTTTCTGATAGGACATAACATTCAACATTCTGCTTGGATGGGCTTGGCTACATCAACATGAGGTCATTCCTTCATCATACCACTAATGTCTCAAGTATTTATTTAATGGTAAAATTGGTAAATTTCATGGTGACAAAGCCCCATTCAAAACGTGTGAATCTCAGTATATTGAGGCATAGTTCTATCACACAAAGGGAATAAGGTTTGTGGAAAAAGATATAACAAGAATCAATTCTCTGAATGGTTTAGAAATGATTACAGCTAACCCATTCAAACATATCAATATAGATTACATGTTTCATATCAATAAAATTGAAAGGATAGAACTAGATCTAATAACTCTTCCAATGAATTCCATAAAGTTAGTTGTGGAAATCGATCCAGAAAACATGATAGAAATTATTGATCTACCAAGGAGTGGCGAAATCTTAAATGGAGATGTCTTCATTTCATCCACTGAACTTCAGAAAGTGTCTGCTTAATCAGTAATGGTAGAAGAATTTGTCACATTAATAGATAAATATAAGGATGTTGATTCCCAACCCATCATTTTCTCTTCAATGATCTGGGAAGACCCTTCATCATCAGAAGGGTCAGAAATGGGTGCCTCTTCTTCAAGATGTCCAAATACTGACTCTTCCCCTAGCTCTGAAAGTATTACTTTATACACTACCCTTCAATAAGAAATATAAGGGGTAATACATGAGGAAGAAGAAGAATAAGATCTCAAGGATTCCTCTCCAGAATTTGAGGAAGGAATCTCCACCACTGTGGATGAAATCAAAGAAATAAATCTGGGTATAGAAGAAGATCCATGCCCTAATCTAATTAGTGTGGCCATGACCTCCTAAGAGAAAGATGTGTAAACTTAATTTATAAAGTGACAAAGAGATGTGTTTTATTGGAACTATATATAAATTCTAGTCCTTTATCCCAATGTGGCCAATAATCATTTGGGTTTTCCAGAAGAGGATTGGGGATTTAAGCATGCAGCAAGACGAACAACCCAACTCGCGCCTTTAAAATTTAAGATAAAGTTGAAAATATTATCAAATATAACTTTATTAGGGAGGTTAAATGTCCCAAATGGATGAAAAAAAATTTTCCTGTGAAAAATAAGAATGGTCAAATTATAGTTTTCATTGATTTCAGATATCTTAACCGGAATTGTCCCAATGATTACTTTTCAGTTCCAATCACAAAACTTTTGATTGATGCAATAGCTGGTTACGAAGCTCTATACTTCATGGATGGATAATCTGGTTATAACCAAATTCAAATTTCCCTAGATGATGAAGAATATATAGCTTTTATAGCCCCTCAAGGCATATTTTTCTATCAGGTTATGCCCTTTGGCTTGAAGAATGCTGGTGTGAAATATCAATGTGCAATGCACTTTATTTTCAAAACCTTCTTGGGAAAATTCATTGAATTATATGTAGATGATCTAGTGGTTAAGTCTAGAAAATTTTCCAATCACTTAGATGATCTAGAGACCATATTCCTTAAGCTTCAGCAACATAATTTGAAGATGAACCCCTTGAAATATACTTTCGGGGTAACCTTGGGAAAATTTCTCAGTTTTTTGTATGCCATCATGGTATCGAAGTTGATCCAGAGAAGACTAAGACCATCCTTGGTATGTCACCTCCTCTAATATTGAAATAATTGAGATGAATTGAAGGAAACTTGGCCTATATCCGGTGCTTCATATCCAATTTGGCAGGAAATTTATTTCCCTTCACCAAATTAACAAAGAAAGGGGTCATATATCAATGGACCAATGACTACCAAGAAGCATTTGATATCCTCAAGAAATACCTCTTGATCCCACCAATAATGATGACACCTATTGAAGGAAAGCTGCTCATTCTTCATGTGATAGCCCTAGAAGATCCAAATTGAGATGAAATAATCATTATCATTTCTCATCATCACGTAGTTTCACCTTTTGTTCAAATCAGAACAGTAAAAATAAATGAAATCAGTACCATTTCTAAGCCATATGGTCATACCATGGGATGTATGACACCTATCATGGAATATTTCCAAAATGGGGTACTTCAACTAGATAGAATTAAAATATAATAGATCCAAGTACAAGTAATTAATTTCACTCTTTATGATGGTCCAGATCATTAGAAGAGCCTTTATAGATGAGGATTTAACGGAATTTGTTTTAGATGCATTGATGGGGATTAAACTACATCTTTCATGAAAGAAGTACATGCAGGTGCCTATGGTGATCACAAGTCCGAGTATAGGATTTCTGATCAAATCCAAAGGCTTGGATACTTTTGGCCTTCAATGACACAAGATTACACATATTTCACTAAGAAGTGTCATCCTTACCAGGTACATGCCAACTTCATTCATCAACCTACACATTTACTACATACAACTAACTATTCCTAGCCATTTTCTATATAGGTATTGGATGTAGTAGGACCTTATCCTCCAGCTATGGCTAACCAGTTCAAATATATTCTTACTACTACTGATTTCTTCTCTAAATGGGCTGAGGAAATACCTCTCAAATAAGTTGGGGCCAAAAGCATTATTAGATTTGTCAAATCTAATATCATTACCACATTTTGTGTCCTTCATACCATATTGATGGACAATGACACCAATTTATATTATTTTAAGGTAAATAAGTTATATTAGGAGCACAATATCAAATAAAACCATTCATCTCGCTATCATGCAACGATTAATGGAAAAATAGAGGATTTCAACAAGACCCTATCAAATATACTCTGGAAAATTGTGGATAAAGATAATAAATCTTGGTCTGATAAAATTTTTCAGGCTTTATGGTCTTATCATACTACTACCCATACTACCACATGGGAAACTCCGTACTTGTTGGTGTGCAGAATAAAAGTAGTTTTTCCTATTGAAATTCAATTTCCTTTACTCCGATTTTCCATCTATGATCAGTTATCTATAGATGAGTAGTCTCAAAAGTGATTTGATGAGATGGAATAATTAGATGAAAAGATATTGCATACTTTGCATCATTTATAAGTATATTAGAATATAATATCATGAGATTTTAATAATAAAGTTCACCTCTTCTCATTTCATCAAGAAGAATTGGTATTCATCCTCAGGACTCTGATGATACTAGGAAAGAATCATCCAAAGATTGAGCCAATGTGGGAAGGATCTTATTACATACATAAGGTCTACTCTAATGGTGATTATTCCCTAATCTCAATGGATGGAGAACTTATTACAACTCCAACCAATGAAAGATTCATAAATAAGTAGTTTGTGTAATCACATAGAGTAATGTCTTAGTTGAAAGACATTAAACTACATAACAAACATATGAATCCATGTTGCATGACATTAAAATGTGTAGCACTTTCATCCTTATTGCATGACGTTAAATTGCACGACATCATTTGTCCTCTCTACACAACATTAAATTGTATGGTTAAAATCTCCTTCATTTTAAATTAAGAAATCTTGCAAGACCCCACAAATTGGCATTCCTTGTGGTTTCTTAAAAGTTGAGTTTTTTCCAATTGCAAGAAATAATCACATCATTTCCACTGCATAGTGGCATCTGATCCCCATCTCTCCCTATGTTTGAATCAGATCATCATAAGGACACCTTTTTCAAGAACTACATGTGGCGTGACTATCATTTCAATGATATATGTAGTGAAACATAGATCTCTAGTCTTGGTCCCATCTGAAACTATAGAAAAATTTATTTCCCCTTTTACTGTATATGAATTAAACCTATATATACCACTCTTCAATAATACATGGTTTTATTCTCATACCATCCTGTGTCGTGAATTTAACCATTATTTCAGAATGTATTAAAATCCTCCATCTCTCACACCAAATTAAATTGGTGTAGGGAACAATCATCTCAAGAACTACATATGGATTGATTATCATTCTAATGAGATATGTATAGATGCATAGATCTCCAATTTTGGGCCCAACCACCACAAAAAAGTCTCCCCCATTCCTTGTGTGTTTGAGTTAGATCTTCATGGGGAATACCATTCTCAAGAACCACTTCTAGCTTGATTATCATTCGTATGAGATACATAGAGATTCCCAGATCTCCAATATTGGGCCCAGCTAAAATTTCATGAAAGAAAACCCTCTTTCTTTTACCTATGCTGAAATAAACATTTTCTAGGGGCTTCTTCCAAGACTTGTAAGTTGATTCTCATTTCAATGAGATACATGGTGATTCTTAGACTTTCTACTTTATGCCTAACCATCAGTCTGGAAATTATAAAAATACCTCTTCCACAAGTTAAAACTTGACTGATATGGAGAACAATATTAAGAACTACATTTGTCATGATTCTTTCTTTAGGAAGATACACAGTGATATGTGGGTCCTATAACCTAGCTCAACCACCATATAATTATCATACCCTTATCCTTCAGTTGTTATAACTTTTTATTGAAGAAGATACCTTTTACTACTCCTTGTTTCTCACCCTGATCATAGATCATGTAGGATTATAAATTCAGTAAAGAGATTATCTGCATAAATAAGGTATCTTAGTTCATACTTGGGGTTATCAAGGGTCCTAGCTGTAAGACCTTAATAGACACAACAAATTTTCTCATCGCATGATGATTAATTTATGCTCTTACAAAAAAAACTATATGTGATTCAATTCTTGTTTTCATGAGATATGTAGTCATTTCACATTTGTTCACCTTCGTCCCTACTACATGACGTTAAACTGCATGGAAGTATACGAACTACATGTGTCTTGATTCTCTTTTTATTATGATACATAGTGACAACTAGATATCTTATCTCGGGTTCAACTGCAATGAAAAAAACCCCCCACTCCCTATTTATGGATCAAACCTGCATGGGAAACTCTATCAAGAACTATGTGTGACTTAATTATCATCCATATGAGATATTTAGTGACGTCCAGAACATTAATCTTGGACCCAGCCACAACATCATGCAATTAATGTCTCTTCTCTCCCATGTATGATTAAGATCTACATTATAAGATCAATATGAGTTCTCACCTTATGTATGAACCCATATTCAAGAAACCACCATTGTCCCCAAATCTTGAATTCAATTAGGGTGAGGTATCCTTTATTTAATAACTACATGTGGCTTGATTTTTTCCCTAGCAAGATACATAGTGACCCCTAGGTCTTATCCCCTAGTCTAGCTTCAATATTCCTTTTCATGTACGAATCACTTCACATCCTCACCGCATGACGATAAAATGCATGGACCCCCAAGAACTATGTGTGGCTTGATTCTCATTTATATGAGATACATAATGATTTACAGATTTTTAATATTGGGCCCAATTGAAGCAAGATATGAAAAATTCTCTTCTTTACCATATACGAGTTAGATCTACATGAGGATATTAAAATTCTATTTATATTTAAACCCCTAAAATCCTTTCTAAATGAATTTGAACTACATAGTACCCAAAATAACTATGTATGTCTTGATTCTGATCCAATTTAAATACGTAGTAAAAACTAGGACTTATATCTTAGTCCCAACTATAGGATAAAATAAAATTCCCCATATCCTATATATAATTAAAAAATATATTGGAACCTTTATCTTGGGTCCTCTCCTTAGAGATCCCACTATGGAAGAAAAATATTTCCCCATTATGCATATGTGTCGGATATATGTAAGGGACTCCAAGTTCATGGACAATATTGATCCAAATATTTCTATTGTATATTTTACATTACCCCTTTCACATTTCATAATCTTAATCTTGAATAATTTTAGATATTTATAATCTCTATTTAGTTTCTGGTGGCATAATGTCTAATACCTAAGAGCTCTTTTCCCTGACTATGCAGTACGTTCACCTATGTGTCCTTGCATAAAATTCACCTACATAACAGACCTGTCATCCAAAAGATGCCACTGTTTGGCTATGTAGCTTATTCCCTAGATGACTTTGCATAATAAAAACCCCATAATGGGGTTTTCAAACTGCTAACTTCATTCTTGGGAGAATCCTCTTCTGTCCCCTTCAAACTTTGATGACGGTATGCAATAACTCATATTATAAAGCGTTCATCCATTTTATATTTTTCCCATAGCCTTTCTACCAACCTGAAATTTTCCATGAATGTGGTTTAAATTTTTTCCCCTTCACTTGTTTGAAGCATACTGAAATAACCTTGGATCATTTGACCACATTTTATCCATTGTTTCCATAACATTATGGTTTTAGTCATATGACCTAAAACAATAGGCACCACACTTCCTGTGTTTGGGTTAGACCTTTGTAGAGAGACTACTCCTATGATTCTTCGGAAATTATTACTGGAAATAATCTTTCTATATTCAGGTGATTTTCTCCATAAACCAAACTCTACACTTGGGAAAATATGAATCTCCATAAATTTTCTATATATTTTAGTAATAGAATGTCATAAATCTAAATATCTCCTTTAACTGACTATGCAGTATGTTCCCTTTGGTGGCCTTGCATAAAATTTGTCTACATTATGAGAATGTTTTCAAAAGGATTCCACTATTTGACTATGTAGTATATGCCCTAATTGGATATGAATAATACAACCCCCATAATAGGTTTTTCAAATATTGGTAACTTCAATATTGGAAGATACCTCCTCTAATGGAATTATCCTATTTCCCATATCTCTCTTCAGATTCATAAATCCCCAAGTCATAGATTACAATTATCCCCTTCCATACCTGAATATGGTAGCACATTTCCAGAAAAATTACCTAGAATTAGAGAATCATAAAATATTTGATCATAGATAAAGACCTTAAATTAAATCCCCCTAAAGTCCTTACTGCATGACTTGAAACTTCACAACCTCTCTAATGTCCCTACTATATGACTTGAAACTGCACAGCTCCCTAATGTCCTTGCTACATGAATGTAAACTACACATCCCCCCTAATGTCCTTGCTACACGACTTAAACCTACACAACCCCACTAATGTACTTGTTTCATGACTTGAAACTGCATAACCCCCCAAATGTCCTTGTTTCATGACTTTAAACTACATAGGAAAATATCAAAAGGCTCCTTTCTGACCAAATGTTCACTTCTTCACATACCAAATTTTTATAGGAGTGGTTTCCCATTCATGTCCTATGTTGAAATAGATTTCACTTTTATTCTCAAAAAACTTTCTTTGGAAAATCTACCACTATGGCCTTGAGTCATTCAAATCCTAAATCCCTTTGTCTATAAGGAATAGAATTTTAGAATTCTTAAGATCATTTTTACTAACTATGTAGTACTTTCCCATAGGTGGCCTTGCATAAGCCGCATACATAACAGGCTAGTCATTTAAAAGATTCCACTATTTGGCTATGTAATATATTCCCTAGTTGGCCCTACACAATACAACCCCCATAACGGGTTCTTAAAATAACTGTAACTTCATTATTGGAAGATACCACCTCTATTTCTATACTTCAACTTTTAGATTTGGTGACCATAAAAAAATTCACGACTCAAGATTCCCCTTGAAAAAATTTATAGAATATCGGGACTTGCTTAGCCATAAAATATTTGTTGGAATGTAATCATAAAATTCATGGTCAAAGATTTTGAACCTAAAAAATTATCCCCATTAGTCCAACATGTGTGAATTTAAACTTCCCTTAAAAAGAGACATGGTACTCACCAGATTGAAAACCTAAAAAGCGTGTTCTAGAGAAAAGTTGAGTCTTAGCTCACTAGAACTATACTCTATATAGTTTGAGAAATATCGAGAAAAAAATTTAAATGGAAAAATCTTTTTAGGTTGAAAACCTAAAAAGGAAAACTTAAGAAAAATCCAAATCTTTCCCACTAAGTCTCCTCCATATAGAGATTAAGAAAAAATTAGGGTAATGAAAAAAAGACACAAAGTTTTTAGGGTTTTACATAAAAACCTAGCAACACTAAAACTATGCTCGCTAACCCCATGGATTAGGAAAAAATTAGAGAATCCTTCCAAACTTGACATAGCTCCACAACCCACAAAATGATGTTGGAATGCGTCAAAGTGCCCTAATGTTACCTTATAACGAGATTATTTTTATTCTGAGTGAATAAAATTCTAAGTGGGGGGGGCTTTTTTTGACACCATAGAATCTATTTCATGTAATTTTCTGTAGAATTTATATTTGGATTTCCATTTTCCATGAGAATTCTCTAAAATAAGGAATAAGTGAAAAAATCGCCCCTCAGGGAGTACGCCATAGATTTCCAAGATCGATGACAAAAAAGTTTCAACACATTTAATTAAATTTATAAGTTTATTTTGAGAAATATTAGTGAATTAAACATCTCAAGAAGTGTATATATCTCTGAGATATTTGATTTGACTAGTCGCAGATCCTAAACAGACTTATGGATCAAAAGTTATGGCACTCAGAAGATAGACAAAATTTTATACCAAGGAGCTACGTGGAAGAGCTGTGCTAGATACCTACACGGACTAGTGATTTATACACCCCTACAGAGGTGAGATACGCAGAGAACCTACAAGGAATACATATGCCGACAAAATATATCAGACCACCCCCATCCTTTCCTATAAATAGGACCCTTGGGCTCCCCATTTGAAAGGCTGATAATTCAGAAGAAGCCTTAGAGCTCTCATTGTGCAACCCCCCTTTTCCTAGGTCCCCAAACACTCTTAAGTAACTCTCCAAAACATGAAGGATAATAGAGTTAAAGGGTAAAAGTGAATCAAAGTCCCATCAGGGTCTATAACATGAGGACCTGCACTGAGGACCAGCACGACACAACTTATTGGAGCACCTGTGCAGCGCATTTATGTAGCCCACCTACACGGACCACCTAAGTGAACCCACTGGTCCATACCATGGGGGATTCTCCCATGCACCCCTGCTTGGGATTATTCTCGAGCTGCGGTCCCATCCATTCGGGCTGGTCCCTTCTCTTCCACCATTGACCCCTATAAAAAATAGAGATTTGCACTATGAACTTTTCTGCTCGGGTTGATATCATTTTCCATTGCACCCTTTATACGGGCCAACTTACAGCCTTGGAATACCATGATTTGAGACACTCCATCACACTCAATGAAGTTACTTGAGTCAAATTACTCCTCTTCATTCCTTTCATATGTTTTGATTTTGGAATCTCTTTATAGATTCCTCAAGTACCTTCAGTCGATACACTCCTCAAGAAACTCCTCAAACCTCATCACTTGACTCCTATTCCAGGTTAAACCAAACCTCAATGGGAATCCTCATTAGGAGTAAGACCCAAACTTAACCTCAATGGGAATCCTCCTTAGGAGTAAGTCCCAAAAAAAACTTCAAAGGGAATCCCTCATGGAGTAAGACCCTAATCTTTCAGGTCGGACCCAATGAACTTCACTTTCATTTCACATTTAAGGGTTCATTGCTCCATGCCCTCACCTACCATCGCTTTGGTGTCTTTTTCTGTAGGACCGACCTCTTCTATCAGCAGAAGAGAAAGTGTGTGGTTTGTTTAATCTTTAAAATCCTCTTGTTTCTCACACCGAGCATGAATCACTCAGTCTTAGATATTTGTGATGACTACAACATTCACAAAATACACTTTTGTTTCTTGAACTATAAGAACTTTGATTCCCACCATAATTGTGATACATAAGAAGTCTTCACCTAGGGACCAAGCTCACTAGATATCCTTTTTTGGAATCCAACCATAATTCCCTTAATACAAGAATCATCCTTAGGATTAAGCCCCAAATTAATCCCTCCTAAATATCAATGAGTTAAGACATATCACATGGACCTTGTTACAAGGGTATCCTCTTTAGATGTAAGCCCCAAACTATTTCTCTCAGAGGTTCATACACCCCTATGAGATTTACCAAACTATGTAAGCTTTGATTCCTATCTAAGTGGGATATGTAGAAAGCCTCCCTGAGGTTCAAACCCAACAATACAAATCAACCATGTTCTTCTTGGGCTATATTCCTAGCAGTATCTAATAAAACTTGGTAACTCATATCCTTTCCAAGTTCCTTGGGTTGCTTAGGCCTAAGTCCCACACCAAGCTTTGACTAAGCACCTTCCTCTTAGATGTCCTTACCACATGACATTAAACTGTATGAATAAGTCCTTATCAAAAAACCATAAAAGGTATGATGTGTCCCATTAAGTGTCACCAAACTATGAGGATTCTAATTCCTTTCTCAAGGATACATAGGTAGCCCTTTTATGGGTATGATCCCAACATCAAAACAAACTTATGTCTCCCTGTATGACAATAAATTCCAGAATGCCCCACTGAGTGGATTAAAAACGAGCATCATTGTAACAATGACTAAAAGAATCTCTAAATAGCATATAAGAGGATACCATTGATGGAGAAACTTGAATACGTATGAATATCTCCGTCAATTAAGAACCTCAAATACATATAGATGATTCTAATTTTCACACATTCTAATAATTGATTTCAAATTTCAAGGGAAACCTACATTATACTTGGTAAATTAATAAGGATTCATGAACATATCTTAAATCTTTAAGAGAGTCTCAGAGTAGGCAATAATTCCCCCCAAAAAGGTGTGATGATCCCAACCTCCCATCCTATCGACCAATGTGAGTTATTAAGTGTCGTAGGTCCAAACGTAACGAACACATGCCTTTGGAAAGCATGTCCCTTTAGATACATAACTATTGGATGTTTCTAGTTCCATAAATAAATCCGAATGAAACTGTATGGAAGTAGTGATTCCTAATAAGTACACACATTTTGGAGGAAAAATTGGTTCAATCATTGGTGAATAAATCATTCTCCAGTGATGGGAAATATCCACTACATTAGCTGTGTGTTAATCCACCTTGATCTGGTCATCATTCATCATCTAATTCTGATTTTCCAATTAAGAATGCTATGAATCTCTTTTTAAATAACCTTGGGTTATTAGTATGGACCTAAATAATTTCCATAATAATCTATTTAATGAGGAAATTAGGTTATGAGTATTAAATGAATGAATGAATTTATTATTCCACTTTACATACCCACCAATGACTGACTTATCCAAATGCTCGGTGTTGACCATCTTTAGGTCATGACAAGAGTAAACCCCATACTCTAGATTCAAATATAGTATCAAATTTCTGATTCGATACCCCATCTAGGATATATTCCATTATTTAAAAAAAATACATGTGTATGATATAAAATATATTTAATATTTCTGTAAAATTAATTCTGGGCTCACCGAGCCTCAGAATCTTGTAGAGTCTTAGCGGATGGCTCTAAAAATATTCCTTAATATTTTTCAAAGTCATAAATTGGAAAAACAATCTCTAAATTATTCACTAATTAAAATATTTTTGTCACCAAAAATAAAAAACTAAACAAAATGGTGGGAATACTGAGCCCACATAGTCTCTCCCACTCACAGGAGCTCTCATGCATGCTCCTATGTTGCCAAATAACATGAACCAAGGGAATGGTACATCCATGTAGGATCCTCCCTTACCGATCCTAGATTTCCATTAGATACTCCATGAAGGTGGATATTTATTTAATGTACAACTCACTCATGTTAATAATGTGCATAGGATCATGCACATATATTCTCATCTACAACACATGGAAGACATCATGCACCCACTCCAACTGTGGGGGTAAGTCTAGGTGGTAAGAAACCATTCCAACCCTCTACAGGAACTCAAACAACCCAATGAAACTTGAGTATAACTTTCCTCCCTGACCAAATATCCACAATCCTCATCATAGGGAGACTCTTAGAAAAACGCGGTCTCCTTGATTGAACTCTAAGGTCCTAAAATGTCGATCTTTATAATATTTCTACCTACTCTGGGTAGTCCTCATCTTATCTCAATCACCTAGACCTTCTTCATCACCACATGCACAATCTCTATCCCAATAAGAGATGCCTCACTAATCCCATTCCAACATAAGTGTGACCTGCAGGGTCTCTTATTCAATGCCTCAAATGTTGACATTCTAATAGTAGAGTGATGGCTATTATTATAATCACACTCTACCAAAGTTAAGTGATACTCCCATATCTAGATGAATTTTAACATGAAATTCATGACTATACCCTCCAACACTTGGATAGTGCTCTAGGTCTTCCAATTATTTTGAGGGTGAAAATATTTAATCGTCCTCAATCAGGTCCCAAATGCCTCCTGTAGGCTTCTCTAAAATTATGTCATAAACCAAAAATCATGGTCAAATAAAAACATCAAGGGAGCCCCATGAAGGCAGAATATCTACCACAAATACAACTGCCCCAAAATCTCTACCAAAATCTACTCCTTGATAGCAAGAGAGTTCACTGACTTGGTAATTAATTCAAATATCACTTAGATGAAATCATGTACCCTTACTCTCCATAGAAGTTCGATAAAAAATTAAATGAAAATTATATCCCATTTCCACTCTATGTTCTCAAGAGGCTGCAAAAAAATTTCTGGAACCTGGTGCTCAACCTTCACCTGATGGCATATGAGACATCGAGAGAAAAACTTGGAAACACTCTGCCTCCCACTATCCCATAAAAACTACAACTAAAGGTCCCTATAAATCTTCCCTACATTGGTATGCATATGAAAAATATAAGTGTGAAACTACATCATCACTTCCTATCACAACATGATCAAAACCACCATCTTTCCCTAAAAATGGGTGATTCCATTAACTCTTTTAGATAATCCATATGGTGAATCCACTGAGGATATATGGTCACGTATGACCTTAGAGTCGATTTCAACCAATTGAGCCTCCCCCACATACTAGTGAAGTATTGGAGTAAACAACATTGACTGAAGATAAGATGCACCCCTCTACTCCACCAAGGCCAGCTTCAAGGAAGCCAAATACTCAGATTCCTCATCCACCAAATGAGAATGGGACTTCCTACTAAGGGAATATGCCTCCACATTTCCCTTCAAAAGAGTATAGACGATCTCAAAGTCATATTCCACCAAGAACTCCATCCAATGCCTCAGTCTCATGTTCAAATTTCTCTACATTATTACATACCTGAGACTCTGATGGTTTGAGTAAACAATAAAGTGTTATCCCAAAAGATAGTGCATCTACATCTTCAGGGAAAATACTACCATTGTGAACTCCAAGTCATGAGTCACATAGTTCTTCTTATGGGGTATCAACTTCCTTGAACTATATGTGATCACTTCTTGCATTGAAATCAATACACAACTTGTCCCAACTCTATAGGAATAAAAATACACTATGTACTCTACACCCTTCTCCTATAGTCTCAAAATAGGAGAACTAGTCAGCCTCAGCCTCAGCTTCTCAACGGATCCTTGACACTACTCAGTCTAGGTAAATGGATACCCTTTACATGTTAGGGTGGTCAAAGGGGATTCAATCCTAGAGAATTATTCCATTAACCTCATATAGTACCCTAACAAGGTAATAAAACTCCACACCACTGACACACTCTTGGGTGGATCCCAATCAAGAACTACATCAATATTTGTCAGGTCCATAGATAATACATGACCAGAAATGATATTCCCCGAAAAGTGAAAATCATGGATCCATAAATTGAACTTTTAGAGATTACCATAAATGTGGCTCTCCTAAGGCTAGTCTAGGACCATCCTCAAGTTATCTTCATGCTCCTACTATGTTGTACAATAGATGATTATTCCATAAATGAAGACAAAAAAACGTCAGTACAAGTATATATGGAAGATCCAGTTCATTAGATACATAATCACAATAGGTAAATTCTTCACACTTAAAGTCATCACCAAGAATTCATAGTGTTTTTAAAAACATCAAAATTCCATCTTCAGAATATAATCCTCACAAACCCTCAACTGGTGGTAGGTGAACCTGAGATCGATCTTTAAGAACCATATCGCACCTAGAAATTGATAGAAGTGGTCTTCAATTATCTGTAATGGGTACTTATTCTTTATCGTGGTCTAGTTAAGGAAATTAAAATCATTAACAATCCATAATCTCCCATCTTCCTTTTTCATGAAAAAAACTAGTGCTGCTTAGGGGGACACACTGGGTCTGATAAAACCCTTATCTTGATGGTCCTATGACTGCACTCTCAGCTCTTGGATCTTGGTATGGGACATATGATTTTCTATATAATTTATAAGAGTAGTTTTGAGGTTCAATTTAATGAAATAATCCATCTCCAACCTTAGAGGTAGTCTCAGAATGTCCTTGGGGAAGATGTCTACAAAATACTCAATGACTAAAAGAACATAGATAACTAAAGCGGACTCTATTCCAAGGGATAAAAATTCCAACTAATGGGTTATGGGATACACATTTCTACTCATAAAACCCACTTACTATGCCATGAGATCTCTCTTACCCGCAAAAGATAATCTTGTCCTATCCGTTTGAAGGCATCTGACTCATCTAGGGTGGCAATAAATCTAGGCTTAGACTGTGCAAAACCAATAAATACCCAAGATGATGTCATATGTTCTCAACATAACGACAGAGAGGTACCATGATAATCTCTCTCCACCAAGATATAGCTCAAAATACTATCAGATAAGTTATATCAAAGAAGAATTCCCTATAGGAACCTCAAGCCAAAGCTTCTGGGCTAAAGTCTCAAATATGAGCTCCAGCTCTTTCACCCGGAGTAAGGATATGAATGAATGAATTACAACTTTGAATACCAGTACTTGAGAATGATGAGAATAAATATATATCATATATCTAATCATCTCATGAGATGCCGAGTCATAAGCCTCCATAGCCTGTAGTTTCCCATGGCCCCGAACACCAGCTCCCTAAGCCAAAATTGGGCCTCCTTATGGTGGTGATAAACAAAGCTCATAACATCACCCACCTCAAGTAACTTATCCTATGGGATCCAAACCTACTCCTATACTAGCCTCGCCTCCATAGTGTCCACCCTGAGTATGCTTGAGATAACCATGATCACAGCGCCGCCTCTACCATGGTGGTCCATCCACCATCAGTCTTCCCTCCTAAACACTTCAGGTTAGGAAATCACATGACATGTGACCTCTCCTATCACATGCATAGCATCTTACCTCTTCAAAATTACATGTTCATCTTCATGATCCCCATTCTTCATGAACACATTCCTTAGTCTAGACATGATAAGGTCTCCTATTCTAAAACCTTATCGACTGGTGCCTTCTTGTTACTGCAGACATCTCAGCATCATGATGCCCACCAAAATCTTCAGCTACATGTAATCCCTTAGATAGAAATATTTCCTTCACTAGAACCCACTCTTGAACTCTAGAATATGTGTGAATGAATAGGGGTACAACACTAGAACATATGTATCTATAGAGACCCTAATTGAACTTATGTATCTAGAAGTAACCATATAAAATCATTTTTAGGGAGTACTAAGTATGGTTAGTGAACCTGATGACATACTTAGAAAATTTTATCCCTCCCTAATGCAACTCTATAATATTTTAAATCTGAACCTAGCACAAGCATGGAGGGTAGTAATTCTCATGAAATAAATTCTATAAGTCGGACCATGAGAGTACCAACTCCACCAGCTCCCAAATACTCAATGGAAAATACTGGCTACCAGTATAGCCATTTGATTAGTCGGGGTCCACATAAGTTTGAAAACTCAGATCACCTGCTCAATCCAATCCTCCACTTCCTAGGGATCTATCTCTCTATAGAATCTTAGTGACCTATAGTACTGGAACTCACAGAGTGTGCTAAACATGTATTCATCCTTAACCATATCTGATAGTGCAATCTATTGATCAATAGGTGGG
Source organism: Viscum album (assembly GCA_963277665.1). NCBI lineage: Eukaryota > Viridiplantae > Streptophyta > Magnoliopsida > Santalales > Viscaceae > Viscum > Viscum album. The sequence goes on along the minus strand of OY728148.1, from coordinate 1,400,335,881 downwards.
TGAACTACCACCTACCAACCTATAAGAAAGATCTCATGGGATGACCCCTAAACTGAGGCCTCATCACTCATCGAATCATTTTCACGATCCTGAATCGATAACCTGGCTAGCTGTCTTCATAGAGTAATCATGAAAGTAATCAAGACATACCACATTCAGATGAATATATATATATATATATATATATATATATATGTGGGGATATGACTAAATAAGGATAGTCATAGGACTCAATCCTATATTATGCATGTACCATATTCCCTGTAACCACTGTCTAGGTATGCTTAGTCAATAAGAAACCAATCAAAGTCTTAGTGAAGGGATACATCAGATGATGTACCAATACTGGGTTCCTTGGACTGAAATCTATACTCAAAAAACTTTGAAACTATTTCCATAAATTCATAACCAAACCTCATTAGGGGAAAAACTCCAAACACCATCTCGAGGTCAAACCACCTTTGATACCAACCTATAACAACCTGAACCACCAGGGCCCACCTAGTCAACATAAGACTAGGCTGCCACAACTCCAAGACCGCATCCATAGGCTAGGTTCTGGAAATAAGTACTGAGAAATCATAACTAAATGGGAATCCTTTTCCTAAAGTGTCAATATGCACACACCCAACTATATCCATACAAAAGTGTAAAGTAATAATAATAAAATTCTGTAATTTCTAGAGTAAAAACCATGCACGTAATAACCTCTAGGAAAAAAAAATAGTGTTATAGATTAAAAATAGTTGAAAAGAAAAAAATACATGCCCAACAAAAAAATATGTCCCAACCTGAAAAAAACTAGAAAATAAAATAGTTGATAGTTCCTGAGTCCTAACCTCTAAAACCCGACCACCATACACAGTCTATGAACTCAAGTATCCTTATTCTGTTATGAAATCACTATCAATATATCCATCATCTACATAAGGCATGACACAAGTGGTCAAATCCCATGAAGGGGTGAGTATATACATACCCATTAGGATGCCCTAAAAGTCAATGATGGAGAAATAGAATACATGATAGAAGTAGTTAGATCGACCCAAAACAAGAGGAAAACATAACCCAACAACAACAACAACAAAAACACACACACAAATATGATCATATAATAAACCTAAATGATAAAGGGGATATATATATCATAACATATCCCATGAAGATGAGTATATCAATATCCCCAAGAAGTCCATCTCTGATGACTAGTATCACATGTGTTTGAAGAAGTAACCACATGGAGGAACCACACCTCACCAATATTACATACAGTTGAGGGGAAAATTCTCTATGTAAAGGAAGAAAACATCTATATGATAAGGGGTTTATATTTAGTAGATAGATAAAATACCCATGCCCTAGTGACTCAAGGGTTCCACTTAATAGGTAGAGTACCCACACCCTAGTCCTTTAGGTGGGTTCCACTTCGTATGTAGAGGACCCACACCCTAGTCCATTAGGGGGTTCCACTAAGTAGGTAGAGAACCCACACCCTAGTTTTTCAAGGGGTTCCACTCAGTAGGTAGATTACCCACTCCCTAGTTTCTCAAGGGGTTCCACTTAGTTGGTAGAGGAACCATACCCTATTCCATAAGGGGGATTCCACTCACTAGGTATATGACCCATGCCCTATTTTATTGGGGAGTTCCACTTAGTAGGTAGAGAACCCAATCCCTATTCCATTAGGGGGTTCCAATAAAAATAGTGTGAAAAGTGTGGGGGACCCACACCCTTGTACGATGGGAGGTGGGGGGTTTCAACCCAGCCTCTTCCTGATTATCCATCTTGATCACCGCTATCATCGAGTGTCCCATAAAGAATCATTACACTCGAAAAATATCACATAATATCTCAAAAATATAATATGAATGTAAACATCATGTTATATGTGAAAAAACACATAGTATAGGCTACTCTCAGGCAAAAATTTGAGTCAAAATGAAGAAGATATGAGAGAAAGAAGTTGTAAATGGAAGTTACTAACATGTATGGGGGTTTATAAGGCATGTGACCCTGCCTCATCACCTAGACATATAGACACATGTCATAATCCATGTAACCATGCACAATATGTACGAGGACCACATAACTGTGTACCTAGCCATGCCTGGGTACCAGTACATGCCTGGGTACCTAGCCGTGTTCGTGTACCTGACTTTGCTCAGGTACCGAAACATGCCCGTGTACCTGGACGTGTCCCTGTGTCTGACTGTGTCTATGCTCATGTACTCCTAGAGTACATGCTGGTCCACCAGTATTGAGTCACATGGCATGTGGGGGATCCCACATGTCATGTGATACTCATCTTCACTCAGAAACCCTAGCTTTCGTAGCCAGAGTACTATATGCAGTGTGTTCATCCTAGTACATACTGTCTAGTTAGAATTTTCACAAAAAGTTAGATCTTATCTAAAGATCCCATATCCACCATTTCCACATCTATTTACACCATTTTACCACAAAAAATTTATGGTATTCTTTTTTTACAACATTTCCTGACCTTTTGTGGCAGTAAAATAGATTTCGCACATTCACACAAAGCCTGCATGCACACGCATTGTAACACCCCAGGTAAATAAAGAATATGACATTTTCATATTTATCCATATTTGTGAATAAAATATTAATATTACTTTAAAGGGGACACTATTCTCGATGGCGTACCCAACACGCAACAACGAGTTTCTTGGGAATCTTACGTTGCACTCTAATAATAAAATAATATTAATTCAAATGGTAGTTAACATGTAGCCGTTGTATTGGAGGGAATGGATAGAAATAAATAAATATTATTATATATGTTTTTTAAATGTTTTTACATTTATCCAATAAAAGCTAAAGGCTTAAAATACGGAAAGAATTCAATTTTAGGCGTATATGCCCTAGTTTTCACTAAAGGTTCACTTATCACCTTTTAATGGAGAACTGTCATTAAATATAGTTTTTTTCACTCTTAAACATTCTTTTGGACCAAATAAAACTCTTATTAAGAATCGGGACATCAAATTTCACTTTGTGTAATTTTTTGGTATTTTTCCGATAAAGTTCATTTTTTTAATGAATAGTGTAAAATGTTGTATTTTAATTCAAAACCTCTTTTTAATCTAATTTATTTATATGATTACATAATATTTTGAATTGGTTTTAAAGTGAAATTAGAAAATATTTTTACCATTAAATCCAATAGTGGTTGTTGGAATTAATTTCACTTCGAAATCAGACTTAAACTAGTGTCAATCTTTTGATACATATTGTTTTATAAAAACACGATATTTGCTCTGACAGCGGGAATTAATTATTAAATTAATTAATGTGAATAATATATTTTGAATTTTTTAAAACGGACTTCATTTTTGAATTCGGAATATCAAATATAGCTTAGGGTGAATTTTTGGGATTTTTCTGAAAAACTTCAATTTTTGATGAATAGTGAAACCACTAAGTGGTACTTATAAAAACTGATTTTCCGTTTAAATGAAATTTTGCCATCATTGTGTTTTGAATTTAAAAAATCCGATATACATGGTTGTCATTAAGAAGTAAAATGTGGTTCAATGAGATTATAATAATTTTTTGGTGAATAGTAACTTATTAAGTTCTTAATCGCGATTAGAGGTAATTAGTGTAATTTAAGGTAAAAATGATATTATAAGAATGTGAAAACACCATGACACTTGTCCTACACCTATTGGGTGTGTCATGGACGACCAAGACAAGCCATGGGCCAACTTGGGGACCCCATGGAGACACTTTGGTTGGGAAATGACATAAATAACTTTTTATTTAATGTAAAAGTAAAAATGACACAAACATGATATGTTTTACTAAAACAATTTTTAAGTGGGGTTATACAAGTCATATTTTTGATTATAAATAGTCATTGGAAAGATAAAAAGATTTCATACATAATAGTATTTTTTTTATAATTTTTAGACATTAAATAAATTAAATTATTTATGACATAATAATGATGCAGCGATGACATCATTATTTGACGATTTAAATAAAATGGAAAGATAATGTAAAATCTATGCAATACACATGTCCAAAACTTATTGGATGGGTGGATTTCGAACCCTTATCACCTTATCCACGAATTATATCAATGTGGGACCTTTTAAAACCGAAACACATTTTCAAATAAAGTAATATTTCTTTACTTTCCAAAAGTGACCCTCCTCTCCTCTTATAAAAGGCCCCCACCTCTACCTCATTTCACACACTCTTTAAGCCTTTGGCTCGGCCAAACCCTGCCCATTTACTCTCTCCACATCCCTCTCCTCATCCTAGAGGATTCCCTTTGGGCATAATCCTTTCAAAGGAAGCCTTTATTCTCAAATCAAAAGGAGTTACACTTTTAAAAGGTAATTCATTCTCTCATGTTCATTTGATTTATTTTGCTTCACCAACCCCCTAAACTCTTTTTATTTACTTCTTTTGTAACAACAACAGTATCTTAAATATACTAGTATGTTGTTATAAGATTTATTCGAGCTACACTCTCACACAACTACATCAAATGGTTAATGAACATACGGTTTCCGTGGATGGCGAAATTCTGCCTCCCGAAACGATGATTGTTCAATACTCATTTAACACCTTCAAAGGTGGCCATTATGATGTCACTATTTTTATATATGATATATAATATGTTTATGTTTTACTTATACTTATGTATTTTTTATTTGTGCCTTACCTTTATGGCTTCCATTATGGGTATACGCGATATCTTCATTTTAGGAAGTGCGGACTACCGCCCCCTCAAAGTGATGTGATTCGTTAATGCCATACGTGGGACGTATAAGGGATGGATTTAATGTTATTATATATTATGTTATACTGGAATTATTATATACCTCTATATCATTATTATTTATTTCCATTAAAGTATGAGATAGAAATGAAAGTAGCGTTCATGCGTACGTACGGCTTACCGTCTCCATGAACGGTGCATTTCATTTCTTATCCCCGAATGTAATGTACTATTATAAGTACATGTATATAATGGATATATATGATGAATGATACATCTAAATTATGAATATAATTCTGTAATTAAAATATACATACCTCTCATTTAGTTTTAATTCCATTAATATGACAAAGAAATGAAAGTAGCGTTCATGCGTACGTACGGCTTACCGTCTCCATGAACGGTGCATTTCATTTCTTACCTATAAATGATTATGTAATATTATAAATACATGTATATTCTGGATATATATTATATATATGATATCCAAATCAGGGATGTCATTCTGGATATAAAGAACCTTTGACCACACGAACAACATGTAATTGTAAGAAGTCCACTTTCGACTTAAGAACCAAATATCGGCAAAACAAATATTATTAAATTAAATGATTACATAATGTTTATAACATGTCAATAATTGATTTAAAAGGAATAATGAACTTTGAAAAGGTTCTTAATCAAGAAGAAATTAACTCAAGTTTATTATTCAGGACGTTAAAGAATGATCGAGTCAAGTCGGACCGGAGGTAAGGGATCCTACTCCTCTCTTTCTTTTTAAGTACACACTTTTATGTCATTCCTTTTAAAGCTCATCTTTCTTGTTATTGGGATGATCTTTTATATTACGCTTACTATAATTTTTATGTTCATGTGATGAGAGACCCTATTCTCTCTCATCAATCCATTTTGGAAGTTTTGAGTGGCGCCGTTAGGCTACCGAACTTTCGTAAGAGATCTAACCTCTCTCTTTCTTTTTAAGTACTCTCCTTTATGTCACTTATTTTAAGATCCTCTTTGTGATGTTGGGGGATGTTCCTTTATATTCCTATTTCTGTACATTTTATTGTAATGTGATGAGATACCCTATTTGATCTCATCAATCCATATTCGGAAGTTTTATGTGGCGCCGTTAGGCTGCCGAGTTTTCGTAAGGGATTTTTCATCTCACTTTTATTCCCGTGAGATTTATGCTACATTGCCACAAATTCCATTGAGTGGTGTATGTATTTCCCATTATTCTACTATTTGTGTAATATACTTTTGTTTATGAGTATTTACATCAATGATATATTGTCCTTCTTTCATGGGGTGTATGTTTTGAAAGATACCCAAGTCGGTAAGGGAACCTTTCACCCTCTTCTTTTTTAAAAGACTTCTTTGTTGGGTCTTTTAATTTACATATTGTTATGTTGGGATATGTTCTCATATATCCTTATTGATGTAAATTTTATGTCCAAGTGATGAGATACACTTTTTATCTCTCATCAACTCATTTTGATGTGATGCCGTTAGGCTGTCAAGGGAACTTTTTAACCCAATTTCGACTTCTTTGGGTTCAACATGTAGTCATTGAATATGTCATCCATTGAATATGTGTGAATGACCTTTTATTGTTTTACACTTAATATCCACTTATATTGGGTGTATTTATATTTGTCACACATATTTTTGAGATTGATTAGTCCTTAATTTAAGGATACCTTCTTTATAAGGGATTTCATCACATTTGACATTTCTATTGAGGGTTCATTGTTGTTATGCACCAATTCACTCTTATATGGTGTATATACTGTCCTTTGGAGTATTATATCTTGAATCCATTTATTCTCATGATATTATAAAGTTCTGACTAAGTGTTATTCCTCAATTATTGTATTCAAGTGTCTCTAATTTTGGTAAAACCCCTTTAACCAAAATATCATTTTAAATTTTTTAATTATTTGTTCTTATCAATATCCATGTTTTCAAAATGGTTTTAAGGATTTACTTATATGGATATTAATGGTTTAAAATTTTGAGCTTCAAGGTGGTATGGGACTTTGTCTCAATCTCCTTTCGTTGAGGCATATTTTATTTTATACACAACTTTCTTTTATACGGTGTATAAACCCCTTTGACTTTTACGTTTATTCAAAAGGAATCATTTTTATACGAAGCGTTTACTAAACGACAAAAGGGAATGTTTTTGTCGTACGTATGCGGCGACAATGACTTCTCCGCCGTCGTGACCGTTATTTGAGTTTCGGCTTCCTCTACAAGCCATACCTTCTTTTTAAAAGAAAAATAAATACCATGTTTTACCTTTATTTTATTTTAGTATTGAAAATGGTTTTCATAATGTTTTTATATCAATGTGTTGTATTGATATCTCGTGATTGAAATGTGGAAATTTTATGTTTCCTTTATGCATGTTTTATGTGATATGATTATGTTATGGTTCTTGGGCATTATTATGAAGATGGGTGGTTCCGTGATAAACTAAGGGCGGGTGAGCCCGTTATAGCTCTCCAATGCATTGGGTAACGCGTAGGAGTGAAACGTTAATGTTTCTCCGAAGAGATTTACGGAATATACTGTGATGGGTATTCCAAACGTAACCAAGAGGGTTACTCCCTACGTAAGAATGTTATGAATGCCTCAAGTTACCTTTATGTCTTATGTTTTCTATGATTTATTCATGATTTGATATGCCTATGTTTTATGGGTAAAGTATGATTTCATTCTTATGTATACATGTAATCATGATTCCTTTCCATATTTTTATATCCCTTACTGAGATTTTTATGCTCATCCCATGTTTTTGAAATGTTTTTCATAGGTCAAGGGAAGGGTACATGATGTGATGACAGTGTCAAGGATGTGTCAAGAAAGAATCCATGTTTTATTTTAAATATGTTTCCGTTGATGGGAAGAATGAATACTCTCTTTCATGTAACCACTTTGTCTAAATATGGAATGTAATGCAAGTTTCATGATCTAATTCTCTAAAACTCTAAACCTGAAAAGATCCTCAATGTGTAATCTTGTAATAACTCAAGATTAAGTAAGGTTTAAGGCTGGGGCCTTATACGCATCTCCTACGGTCACTACCAATCAGTATCAGATAATTGATCTATGAGAATCATCATCCTCATCCAACAATGGAACCTTATCCATCTTAAAATATAAATTATAATCATTTTTCACTCAACTTCCATGAATTTTGGGGTTTGATATTGCTCGAACATGCCACGAAAAATTCAAACTGTACCCCCATTGGCCTACGATGAAGAACACAAAGAATGATGGGGTAAAAATATCATAAAAAGGGTGATAAACATTGTTGGAAAATAATTCTCAGAAAATTATTGAAAAGTGGGGAATCCAAGGTGAGATCCTTGTATAATAAATAATAAATTTATTAAAATAATTTATTTTTACAATGGGATCATGCGAAGGGAGTGAAATCATAAACAAGAGATAATCTGATCAAATTCATTCTTTAAAAATTTAATCAAGGGGGAGAAAACCACAATTTAAAAGTATTACCTCAATTATGGATTTTTTGTTTGTGAGTAACTTGTTTTCCAACAATGGGGAATATCCATTGTGTTCATTGTCTTTCAACCCATATCGATTCAGTCATCGTTCATCATCCGATTCCGATTCACCAATAAAGAATGATCTGAATATCCTATCAATTCTCCTAGGGTTATGATTATAACCTTGTATAATTTCTATAATGGTCTACTTAAATACAAAACTTGGTTATGGGTAATTAATACATTTATTAATTAAATAAATTAATTAATTCACTTAACGTACCCTCCAATGGATGCCTTATCCGAATGCCCAGTGCCAACCAACATTAGGTCACACCTTGGTTAAACCCCATACCTTGGATTCAAATATGGTATCATATTTATGATTTAAGAATAAATTTAGGATATATTCCATTATTTATGAAAAACTGCACATAGGTGATATAAAATATATTTAATATTTTGATAAAATTAATTTCGGGCTCACCAGACTTCTGAATTTTGCTTTATCTCAGTGCCTAAATATGAAAATATTTCTTCATATATTTCAATGTATTATGATGAAAAATTATAGTTTATATAGTTAGGAGATAATTGAATGTGTTAAAATAATAATTAAAAAGAAAGAACATGGTTAAAACTATTACCTTCTTTTAGAGAAACATCATTTGGATATATTCTTAAGGACCCTATGGCTGGTCTTTTTAGAAGAAAAACACCTCTAGAATGTGTATAAGTATGTTGAGGATATGTTTTTATAGTTTATGGTCAATATAAATTTCTAAAAATGTATTAATAAGTTAGGAAAGGAGGTTCCCTTTTATAATTGAGGTGAGTGGGACACTTCAAATTTTTTAATGTTATAAAATATTATTAAGCCAATTTCATGAAAAAATGGCTCTAAAATGACTCATATTCAAATTTTATAAGTTTAAGGTATAAATAAAACCAACCAATTGGGTTTAATAAATATTTAGTTCATTTTAAACCTTATATTTTTTAATTAACCCCCTAGTAAACCTATTTTAACCTTAACTTTGACAAAGTTTTTTTTACTATTTTTACTATTAATTATGATAAAAAATTTAGTTAGGATTTTTAATTAAGATTAATAATTATTATTACAAATAATAAATACATTTTATCAAATTAAATTCACATAAGTGGAGGAATTTAATTTTAAAATAACCCCATAAAACATGACAAAAAATGATTTTTCAAGAAATGCATTTTTCAAGTATAAGATGATCACATATTAACTCTATGACTAGTAATAATCATTATGTGTATTTAAAATTAATATATTTAGATAAATAATATATAAATTTATATTAAATTATTTATTATTATATTATATTTTAATTAATTAAAAAGTAAAAAAATATGCACTTAAAAACAGTTTAATGGAAATATCCCCTTTTACCTCCAAATAACCTTTTATTTATTTATAAAAAAATATTATCAATACATGGTTAATTATACATATTATTAGACATTATTATAAATAAAAGAAGTAATAGTTAAATAATACATTTTCAATTATTCATAAAACTTTATTTCAATAGAAAATTTCAAAAATTCATTCTAGGCTTATTTTTACCTAGTAAGTTAAAAATTGATATTCATCCCATAAAATTTAAATTTTTCTACCATGAAATATTAAAATGTTCATTATATTATATTTTTAATAAAATAAAATGTTTACTTACTATAATTTTGGCTCAGGTTTTATATCATTGATGACACATCCCCTAGCCGTGCCATAATATTCAACAAGTGGCTACTATCTAGTGCATAAATCACAACTAGTAAGGAAAAAATAAGTCAATCTTCCAGTTATTAGTCTAGGTTTACTCATGGAATAGCTAAAGGATACATTTTCACTATTAATCCAAGATCAATCACATGAAAACTGCATTTCCCAAATTCAATATGACATAATAATCAATATATATTCCATATCTAACATACCCGCTTAAATAATAACCCTTTCCCAAACACCTAAACAAGAAGCACAATTAATTTAACCATTAAAACATGCATATAAGCATACACAATGGGTAACAATGAGGATTAACATGGGTGTAACAATAAATAAATAAAATATATCTTTCATATAAGATATCAAGAGGACCTTTACCTTGAAAACAAGAACCAAACCTTTGGAAATACCTTTTTAAAAGTACATTTGAAAACAAAGTTTAAATTAAATGGAACACACCCCAACTACAAAATTAAATCTCAATCAATTTAATAAAATTAACAAAAATACCTCAAATCAATACATACCCTTTTAAAATAAGGAAACCCCTTTAAAATAATGAAACTCCTCACTTTATAAATCAAAATTGTCCCAAAACATTATGAACAATTATTTTTATTGGAGAAAACCATAATTTTCATTTTATCAAACACTTAGATTAAATAAAACATTATTTTAAATCAAAGTTACATTGATCCATGAAATTAACCCATTTTTTCAAAGGAAAAACCAAAAAAATCATGGAAAACCTTTTAAAAGAAAAAATTAGATATCATATACTCTAATACTATAGTTTAAAAGCACATTTAAAACATTAAGAATCTAAGGATATATTCAATAAAAGAAAATAAAATAGAATCACCTACCTCAACTAGTGTAGTCATGTTACCTATGATGAAAAAAACAATATTAGGTCTCAATATATGTATCAAACCCCCCCCCCCCCCCCAAAATAAAACCCCCAATTTATAACAAACTTAGATTTTTTTCCCAACATGTCCATTAGGGTTAGAGAGAATGTGAGAAATAGGAAGAAACCAAAGGAAAGAGAAATGAGAGACTATTAACATTAAATATAGATGAAAATACATCAAGAAATGTCCCTAAATATTAAATGTAAGAGATTATAAGAGGAATAAAGGGACTTGAATGTTCCTTAGTTAAATGGTTATAATGGGGGAGGATTATGGGAGAAGCCCAAAATAAAAAGATGGTGAAACGAAAAAATGAACAAAACTAAGAAGGTCACATAGTTTACTTGATTTTTTACCAAATCATGTGTTAATCATGGAATCACCTATATTAAAAATTAAAGGGTGGTTTCATGAATTCTACCACATGGTTTTTCAAACCGTTCACCTAATCATGTAGCCTTGGAAAAGTTCTAAAAACTCTAAAATGTCACCCTGAGACACTTCAATCCCAAAAGATAAATTAACCTTATAAACATGAACAATAAAGTGAAATTTTAGGGTTTAAAAATTCTTCCCAACATTCCACCTTGTTCCCCTATAAATTCATCAAAAAGTTAGTTCAAAGGAAAATTCAAGACTAATACACTAAATCACTACCAATCCTAAAAGAATATTCCTCACCAAAAGAAACCAAGGGGTTAATTAAGATAAAATGTTGGGATGAAAAATCCTCAATTATATTTTAAATTCAGGAATTCCAACATAGAAACATATCATAACTCATAATTGATTCCTAATCCTTGATTAATACCTAAGGAAAAAACATAACCAATAGCTCTAGAAAAATTTGAGGTTGAAAGAAACATAATTAGAAGTGTATCCCGACCAAAACAAATCCAAGAAGATAACTCCCATGATAATGAGAAAAAACAAAAAAGACTTGATAGAGGTATCCCAACCATTTAGAATTTATCTAAGTTGGTTAAAAAACATATAGAAACACTAAAAAGAAAAAACATTTACAAAATAAACACATATCCATTAATTATTAGAGGGAAGAATAAGATTCCACCAACCACAAACAATCAGATCAAAAAACCATATAAGAGAGCATCCTTGACAAACATCTGAAATGTCACCAAACAAGATCATTAAGATAATTAATTCTATAATAATAGGAGAAAGACACTACATATAAACATGCCTCAAAATGGAATGGAACAGTTCTGACCTCAGGTCTCAAAACTACACGAAGGGTAACTCAGGGCCAAACTCATGGAACATATACTCATTATAACCCTGAAAGAAAATACCAACCTAATAGATCTCACAATCTAACCTAAAACCAAATATTTATCCTTGTTACCCTAGCTCGCACCCAAGGTATCCCCATTTTATCCCTCAAATAAACCTCGTCCCATGGTCAAAACCAATCCCAAGAAATAACAAGCATAAAAATTCAATGAGGCACATGCATTGATCCAAAAAATATTTTATATATTATAAACAAAAGGAATTTGGTATACATAAGACATGGAATAAGATCTAATGAAAGAAAAATTACAAGAGTAAACACTCCCAAAACCACAAACAATATTTTACTATCTAGTGAAAGAAACATCCCAAAATAATAGCTATATAATAGATAGGGTTGAGACTTATTCAAATATATGTTCATCTTAAAAGGCCTCTGAATGTGAACAAGATAGCCATATAGAAGATTGGTCATCAGATAAATCAGAAAAGAGGGCCTAGAATACCCAATCTTCCCATATTAGAAGAACACATCCGGATTTCACATTACTAAAGTAGGGATAACAAGTTGAGAATACAAATTCCCATCATTATCACCATCCTATCCTCCTTATTTATAGTCAAATATCAATTTTTGACACTATATGGGGTCAAATCATCACTTTCCATAGGTTTTCTTGATAACATTTCTTGAATGATAACAACTTCATACAAAACCTCCACATAGGTAGTCAATCCATACATAAATACCACCGAACTAAATTTTGGATGATGTCCTCTTGTAAAGAACCAAGATTTACTCGAGTCATCAATTACCAACTTAGGGGAGAAAGTGTGTAGTCTTGTGAAGTGTTCATCATATTACTTCACCAACTGATCACCCTGAAGAACACCCAAGAACTTCATTATCCTATCAAGTTTCACTTACTTTGGATAAAACTATTGGATGAATTCATATTTGAAATTTACCTCAGATAAGACCTCAAATGGATGGGGGAATGGATAGTGATATTCCACCAATCTAGACCAAATCATTTAAATAAAGGTGTGGTGCACCTCATGGTCAAGGTTTCTGGAGTTTTTAGTGACTTGAAGATCTCCTAGACCTTAGCTAGACAATCTATCACCTCCTGGGTTCCTTGATCACCATGAGACACTAGTGGATTCAAATTCAGAAGTTATCAAACATGATCTATAATCTAAAATAAACATGGTCCTACCACTCTATCAAGAGGTTGGACAGATCCAAAGATTGAAAAAACAAATCATGGATGACTATAATGACTACCCAAGATATTTTCTTATTGACTTGTAAATTCCTTTTTGGTGGTCACAATCTATAACATCACCAAAACACAAAATTCTATTCAAACTATCCCAAAATCCAATACAAGGCATACAAAGGAAAAAATAAAACAAATCAAGGTCACATAATTTCCTTTATAATTTTATTTAATAAATTTATAACAATGACTTATTTCTATTTTAAAACACCACACAAGTTTATCAAAACCATTTTTATCAAAAAAGAACACCACTAAAAAAATAATGTTTCAATATTTCAAAAATCTCACAATACATGAAATCACCTTTTATAACTTTAAGGAAATAAAAATTCCTTCTTTGAAAATCAACATAACCCAAAATCATTTCATCTACTTTAATCATTAATTACAAAGTTCAAATTGTTTCAAAATGAATGCCAAAATCACCCACAAAAAAGGTTTCAAAACATGGATAAACAACAAATCAAAAAGTACTGATTTAAAATTTGAACAAAACACCTTTATAATCCAATAAATTACACCTAATTACTCAAAAAAAAAAGAATAATATACCATAATATAAGTCAAAATAAACCAATAAAAGAAAATAAAAATATTTCTAAACTTCTACCAATTCATACAATTTGGCTACATAGTTTGTCTGACCATGAGACAATCATGTGAGTTCCAATAGAAGTCATCCATAATGGTTTTATATTGCCAATGAATGGTTTAAAAGACCATGAATCTTAATAGTATGCTTCATGAATTTCCTCCAATTTCACTTTTATAGTAAAAATTTCCCAAAACATGTCTTTGGATCTCCTTAAAACTCAGATTAGTCACAAATAACATCAAAATATATCAATAATAAACACCCATAAATCCAAAATTCCAAACACAATGCATACAATCGAAGGTAAATAGAGGATTATCATGATGAAGATATGGAAAATCAGCCCTAAAAACCCAGCACTTGAGCTATTTTGGTCTTAAATACCATCTACCATCAACCCCAAAATAACAAGAGGGTTATGATATCATTTTGTAATGAACTGGACTTGGTTGGCCTGAGATATCACCCAAAACTCTCCTCCACAACCTCCAAGGCACATTATTTATCTCCCTATATTAGAAACTAGTTCCAAGGTATCTGAAGTGATAATTTGGGAATGATTTAATCCCTAATAAAAATAAAGATAAATAATGGCTTCCAATATGGAACTCAACATGGGATATCTAAGTATTTGACAACCATAATAAAGTAAATAAGTAGTTACTAAAACAAAAACACAGAAACATTGTATAATAGTTAAAAATAACCAAAATCTTTTACCAAAATATTTTTCCCATTAAAATGAAAAAAATTTATACAAAAATGTTTCAATACTCAATAAGGAATCAAAACTGAAACAAAAGTAGAAGGACGAGGATTACAATAAAAAACACAACTTAAAGCAGCCCAAAAAATGTAAAAGACAAAATATACCCTCACTATGTGACTCTAAAGTCACCACCATAACTCAACATCAACCTCTTCACCAAATGATAGATGAATCCATCCAACCATGCAAAACAAGACTTGAAAAATATCTTTCATAAGACAAAAAGACTACAAACCCACCACCATTAGTATGTAGGTTGTGATCCAATGCCCAATAGGATACCGCCAAGATTCAATTTAAATGATTTTATAAAAAACCAAGTTTATATTTTAGATATAAATAAGATAAAATATGTTTTCATTTCCTTAACATAATATAGAAATAAATAAACAAAATCTCACATTTTTTTTAAAATACACCATTTATAAAACATGCAAAAAATATATTTTTATAATGTATTTTCATTTAAAAAAACAACCATTCCCATTTAAACCATCTTACATTTAAATAAACCAAGTCAATCCTTCCACTTATATTTAAAATATTACTTAAAAACCATCACATGGTTTAAAATAACTTCAAATTACTTTTAATAAAGTCTATAAATTTAAAAATAGTAGCCCTTTTTTATATTTAAAACATCACAAACACTCATAAAACATGAGTAAAGATAAAAATGATACCATAATAGAATATAAATAATTGGAAAGTTCATAAATGAATTAAATTCTCAAGAATTAACCACAAAATAAATAATACACCAAGGTAATATCAATCCAAGAAATAAGTCACTTATAACCTAATAAATAATAAATTTTCATAACATAAGATACATATCAAGATGAAACACCACAATGAATAATGGGATAATACATGATGTGAAAATGTGGAACTTACCACCAACCTGTTAAAAATCATATAACTCATCACACACTAAACTAGCATCATAAGTTACACATCATCTATCATAGTTATAATATTCAAATAGGGGCTAATATATAGTAAAAACTCTCAACTAGTAAGAAACAATCCCTAGATCTCCCACTTAGTAGCCTAGGATTCCTCATGTAATAGCTATATGAGGTGGACCACCATCAATCTAATGCTAATCTCATGAAAACCAAATAGATCAAATGAAATATAACACAATAATAGATATATATATATACCACATCCAACACACCCTTAAATAATTATCTCCCTTATAAAATTAATAATCACAAATCAAAATTCATTTAACCATAAACACACACATACAACAATAAACAATGAGGATTAATAATGGTGTAACCATTAATTAATAAAATAAATATTTCACAAAAGATGTCATGCTGGACTTTACATTGAGGCCAATAACCACACCTTTTAAAAAACCTTTTTAAAGAACCTTTGAAAACAAAGTGTAAATTCAAGGGAATGCGACACAATACCAAAACATAATATCAACCAATTCAATGAAATAAACAAAAAATTCCATAAATAAACACATCCCCTTTAAAATAAGTAAACCCCTTTAAAACAATGAATGAACCCACTTTAGAAATTAATATTGGACTAAAACACCATGAATAATAATTTTTCATGGAGAAAGTCATCAATGTAATTTTATCAAACACTTATAATGCATAAAACACCATATGAAATAATAGTGTCGTTGAACCATGAAATTCACTAATCGTTTTAAATGGTAAACCCAATAAAGCATGGAAATAATTTGACAAAACAAATAGATATATAATAGAATTCAACATTCTAGTCGAAAATAACATTTAAAATATCAAACATCCAAGGAAGTCTAGTAAAAGAAAATGAAATAGAAACACCTACCTTAACCAGCATAACCATGTTGCTTACAATGAACACTAATAGAGTAGGTCATGATAGAGGGATTATGACCCATAGAAACTAAAAACACTAATTTATAATAACCATAGACATAAAAATAGTCCAACATGAACACTAGGGTTAGATATAATGGGTGAAATGGAATGAAACCATGGAAAGAGGAAGTATAGACTCTTACCTTCCAATTCAGGTAAAGATCCTCCAAGAAACCTCCATAAATCCCCCATTAAAGAGATTAAAAGAGTAATAGAAGGGATTAAGAGGTGACTTGACCTAAGGGTTCTAATCGGGGAGAGTATGTGAGAATACCTCAATAAAAAAATGTGAAATGACAAAAATTCCCAAAAATTGAGTAGGTCACATAGGTTACCAAACCGTTCATTAATCGCATGATCAAATCTATTAAAAACTCCAGGGGGTCACACGGTTTATGCTAAATTTTTTTTCTAAACTTTGTGCCTAATCACGTGAACTTGTAAAATTTTACAAAATTTAAAAATTTCACCCTAAGACACCCTAATACCAAAAGTGAAATTAACCTTATAAAAATGAATAAAAAAGTGACATTTTAGGGTTTCAAAGGGAGGTAGGTGTTGAAGTTTTTGATTCATAGAAGAAAGAGTATTTTATTTTATACACAATGGTAATGTTCACTATAAATGAATTTTTTACATATGGAAACTTATCGGGATATAATTATAAGGGATATAAAGCTTGTCAAATTTACAAATATGGGAATTTATATTATCAAAATCAAAATGGGAGAATGATAGTGTATACGAGTTACCAAATATGTTTTGGAATGGATCAACCTTATAGTAGGTTAAAAATAGAATTTAATGCTTTATAATTTTTTTTATTTTCTTCCACGAATATTTTATGTGGAATATTATTATAATAAAGTTAAAAACATCAATATCACATTTGTGAAGATAGAATGTTTGGGTTTTCAAAAAAATACAAGGAAGAAACATTACATCTTATTTGATTTAACTTATAGGAGTTTTTTAGAGGTAAAACAAAACATTAAAAATATTAATGTTGCGAGAAACATATGTGCTAATTTGATTGGAATTTTTTAGACTTCAAAGGAAATACAAAAATAGATGGAATGAATGATTATACTTAATATCTATGGGAATATGTTTGGATCTATATTCCACTATGAAATAAAAATACATATTTACTTATGGATTTTCACATGTTAAGAATGGGTGAGGAGATAAATTTTTATCAATGTATACATGGTATTAAAGTACCTAGTGTTTATTATTCAAATGTGAAAAATTTGGTGTCAAATTTGAAGTTAATAGGGTTGAAATCTCATGATTACCATATATTAATGAAACAACTACTACCAGTTGAACTATATAAATTATTGATAATTCCTATTGGAAAGTATAACATACTGTCACTTTTTCAATTCTATTTTCAATAATACCAACATCACAAATTTGTTTATTTTTTTGGATAATGATAGTATACTCACATTTTTTTAAATGGAGATGTATTCTCTACCATTTTCTTTTCATATAATGGTTCATCTATTAATTAATTTAATGTGAGATATAAGAATATATGGGCCTAAATATTTACATAGATGTATCATTTTGAATGATATATAAAAATTCAAAAGGGTTATGTTAAAAATAGGAATCAACCAGAGGCCTCAATTGTTAAAAAATATATATAAAAAATGATGTGGTTGAGTTTTATACCAACTATTTGTATAAAGTAAATTTAATGGCCTTTACCACCTAGGAAACACTTGGAATATCAATAAGATGAGTGTTACACCCACAAACACCTATAATAGGTTAGGTCATGGAGACTAGTGTTGAGTAGGCATATAAAACCAAGGGGTGGACTTATCCTAAACATCTTGCAATAAAAGGCATGCATACCACAAACCAAAAAAAGATGAAAATCCAAGAAGGATATACATAAGTAGATAAAAAGTAAAATATGAAAGTGTACCTCAAAATAGACTATGTGAAGAGATCCACCATATCATGTCATCTATAATACAAACCCTACCTGTTCTTGAGTATCCTCAGCTCCACCAAGCACTAGATTGACAATATTAGGCATGAAAGGCCACCAATATTTATACTGTTTACACAGAAACAACATGTGTGATATTTTGGACCATGTAGGGGTGAGTATAAGAAATACATAATAAAATAACTTGAAAATAAAATGAAAACCAGACTATATGTCATAAAAAAAGGTTTAAACCATACAAATTCCCAACACAACCTAAGGGAAATACAATATAGGAAGAAGACATCACAATAATCTAAAAAAAAGGAAAACCTATTAAGAATGGTGATCGATATTGACTATAATGATCACTTAATTACATCATTGAGACACCCTGAAATTGTCCCATGTATTAGGGGAAAAACATCCCTATTCTTCACTGGTGGTATAAAAGACTAACTTGATTGGTCAGGGAAAAAGGGACCTCCTATCAACATTATCAACACACTGAAGGGAATCTAACAATACCCCCAATAAAAAATGGTACACCATGCCATGAATCTTAAATTCCTTAATAGAACCATATCCAAAAAAAAGAAAAGTAATTGAAAATTTAGACATACCACCATTCACTGAATGAGGCCCTGTTCTACACCAAGCACACCAAAACACATTTCCATCAACACCCAGTACTCATGAAAAATCAAGGGGAAGACTACGATTTAGAAAATCATTAGGGAAAACAATGACTCACAAAAATGATACACAAGGCAGAAAACCAATGTAACAGACACACTCAAGGGTTAAAGGGAAATAATCATTATAATATTAACCACCATTAGAAATCGTTCCTCTCTAGAAATAAAATTGTGTTGGAATGAACCAAAGCACCCTACGCTCCACAAGACTATGCATGCATGAACCATTCATAGAGGAAAAACAAAATCTTCATCAGTCCGTGAAATATAAAACTATTATGATAGACCCATAACTTACCAGTATGGGCAACTTATCCAACGGGTAACCAAACCCATACATTGATCTGTCTATGTTGAACAACCACTTCTAAATTTGACCCAACTCTTTAACTGCTTAGTGGATCCCATTCCATCCAAGGGGTGAGATTATATATGAAGAGTAACCTCATAAATCAAGAATTAATTACCCACACCTCCAGGGAGGGGGTCCCAATAATGTCAAATCCCCCTCTGGAGGGCCCATGACCTGCTCATCAGGTAAATACCAACTGGATTCGATTCTCAGATGGAGGATTACACCTTGGAAAATAGGGGGATACCAGACATTATATACACCATCCTATAGGAGGGTATCTCTTATCCGGATTAAGGTAATGAGATATCCTACCCTATATAAGAAAAATTAATTGAGGATTGTGAACCTAGGTCCTCAGGGTGGGGGTGGGGGATATAAACTCCACAAATGAAAGGCATAACTAACTTATCAACCTAGTACATAGTCTCTATGAAATCATTTGAATCTAGATACCATACCTACAAAATTAGATGGTATAGTGAAAAGGACCTTTGAGAACACTCCAAAAAATTACTCTATGTCACACAATCACAAATTTATAAATAACATAAGAGAGGGAATATGTATACTGCCCGAATGATGACTAGGTACAAAGGCTATCTTGACTACAAGACAAAAGTATAACTCCATCATACTTAAATCCCAATCCACATGCACCAAAACAAACTTTGAGGTGGATGGATAAAATAATGATTCCATCATAAGTCTTACTTATGACTAAGTCCCATTGAACTACTCTTCTATGAAGTGGGTACCACTAATGTTAGGACAAATAATAATTCCCATGACCCTCCATCCTCTAAAAATCATAACAACACTAAAAAATATTAGAGGAAACTGATATTTGAAGGAATATAAAGGTCTCATAACCGGTGTCCAAAAGCACCATGTGAAGGTCTGGAACCCTCCCACATACTCTCCTCCAACATCTGGATCCCATCACCACCATTAGGGATTAAGATGCACAACCAACCTAAAATGTCTTTCCAATAGCCTCCAATGGCATTAAGGACCACACTATTATTTCCTACATGGAAAGATACTCAAAATGGACTCGACTTATGTCCAAAATCAACTATAGAGTGAGAAAAAAAATGAAAACTTAGAAGAATAGGGTAGTACATGACCTGTACTAGGAGTACATATTGTGTCTTCCCAAATCCTTTCTTTGGGCATGTTCCACTGCATGAATCAGTGTGTATTTCCCAAGTAAACAACATGTACCTATACTACACAGGATGTAGGACACATAGCCTTCTAGTAGTGTATCCTACCCAAGCTATGTCGTGTAACTTTGAATAGTGTGTATAAGTATATGCCATGTCCCCCACATGGGGTGTCTGATAGTGTACAAGTCCAAACACCATGTTGTGTATAGAAATGTCCCACACATTGTGTTCATATGGATATAATGAAATGCGGACAATGTCTCTAACCTGAGATGCACCGCCCAAGTAAATTACATGTGTTCTTGGAAACACATGATGGGTAGTCAGGATTTCCAGATGTAGTCTACCGGTGATCTACCTAAATCTGAAACAAACACCACAAATTCAAACCAATTACAAAGGAAGAAAAGAAAGCAATATATAATATAATTTTTAGAAGCATGATTAATTTACGAATCCAAATAAGGAGGAATTTAACTAATGATCCCTACCAATTGGTGGACCACCACAACTTCATAATTACACATTTCTGATCTATAATCCAATGTTGTTTCATCCTTATTTCACCTCAATCAATCCTCTCAGATTTCTCATTGATCACCCATCTCTATTTAAGTTTACATCACTAATAATGAAGGGGAGGTGAAACCTCACATATACATAGGGATAGATAATAGGGGTAGGGTATTTTAATATCCAAAATTAATATAAATGAAATTCCCATTAAATAGGTATAACTTGAGATCAAAACCTAAATAGAGATAATAATATACTTAGGTAAAACCCTCCCATTATAGAACTAATTGAAAAGTTATAATTCCAATATGAAGCTTCTTTTAGGATATATCAGTATTCTAACCCAGAGAGTAAATTTTTTTATATATTTAATAAATATTTAATATCTTGATTTAATTACCCGACTTGGAATATCTCCAAATTCCCACCATAGGGTAAACATAACGTTCCAAAATCAACTAAGCCATTAGAAATTTTTTCTATGGCCATTCTTTCTAGTAATATAACCATTTTTCCCTTTATAAAGGCATGAGTATCTCAAACTCCAAAACATGCATAATATTTCACATGGGAAAACCTAGATCATTACATTCTTACTAACTTAAGGTTTTTTGTCTTTGAAAAGGAACAAAAACAATGGTTCTATAATAAAACACAAATATTAATTCCTATGGGTGACAAGAACACCAATACATGATATCCTACATCTTTTGAAGTTCATCTCATGCATGGATCCCAAATATATCCCACACAGGAATTAATCACATCAAAAGAATATGAATATGGATGTTCCTTCCAAGATTTTTCTTTCCTCCTTCACTAACCAACCTCAACCCATGAAAGGTGAATCTTTTATCCCACTCACAAATATCATTTCACAAGGTTACCAAGTCTTTTGAACAACAACCCTTATCTTCCCATGGTGAGATTTCAAATGTTCCAATGATAAGAGATTCTATTATCCCTTGGTATCTATAATATATGGTTCATTAACAAAGGAACTTCAAAATGGTGACACACTCCCCATATGTAGGGAAAAAATACATCTTAGTGGTGTTTCAAGGATTTTGGATTGCATTTGTTTGTTGAAAATGATGGTTGAAAAATCCCCAGATGTTTTTTTGAAAAAATAGGTAGCCAAATAGTGGATAGGTTTTTATGTGTTTTCTAAATATTTGGGCATGAATTTTAGGACTTATTTGTATAAAAAAGGGATAATTTTCACATATCACATACAAAAGTACATGAAGACCACATATAAAATTTTTCAGTTCAAGGGGTAAATTTGGAAAACACATTTCATAAGAGCTCTATTATGTGACCATATAGCATGCACACAAATCTGTGAAACAAAATCAACCAAGGAATTGTGACCGCATAACAACTACACTATATAATCCTTAAATGGATATCATATTTTCTAGTGGAAGGTAGTGTTTTATGAGTGACCACAAAGAAATTTATTTTTTGGTCAAGGATGGTGTTTTGTGGACCTTCCACAAAAGTGAAGTAAACCATAAAAACCACATAATAGGAGCAGTAAACATTGGGGGATGTTTATGGAGGGATGAAATATAATTCATGATTAGTGGTATTTTGGGGTTTCTTTGAAAATATAAAAGACCCATAATGATTTCATTTGTTAGAATGATGTTCATTAGAGAGCATCATCACTGGTAAAATTCAACTAAGTCTTAAAGCGGTTTGTGAAGTGAGAGAGTTTTTGAAAAAGGTTGGTTCATGAAGAAGTGGAGTTTGAAAATGAGTGTTGATTTGAGGAGTAGGTATTGTTCATAAAAGAGGATTTGTTCATAATGCGGCATCAGTCCATGGTGAAAAGGTAGTTTTTAAATTACACATGATATGTGGTGCACAAAAAATTCACGAAGGGACAAATGAAGTTCATGAAGGAATAAATACAGTTTGAGAAAGATGTTTCTATAAAGAAAATGATTTGTAGTAAAGTGTATTTAATCTCTCAAGTGAAAAATGAGATTCATGGAACACTCAAATATGGGTAAATAAATTCCAATATGATATAGAACAACATATGAATCTAATAATGGAGTAGTGAGAACACTTCATTAAAGAGATTAGTGTGCTTTTAGCTTTTGATTGGTAGTGAAATAGGGGGGATAGTGAGTCCACTATGAACATTATAAAAGTGTCTTACTTAAAGAAATTTTTTGTACTTTTTCACATTATCTTTGTGTGATCCTTGGACTATCCCAGTGTGGGCGAACCAAGTAAAATTCCTATGTCTTGTGTACATGATTTACTTTTGTTATACGGGATGAAAATCTATGTATATGGATTGAATAGTCATTAATAATATATATTTTATGAAAATAAAAGTGTATCATCAATCCTATTATAATTATTATAAGAATTCATAACTAAACCTACTAAAAGTTAGGTCAATATCAGTTAGGGTTGTGAGAGTTTAATGTTTAGTGGGGAAATGTGAAATGAGTTTCATATCCTAATTCAAACCACATCTTAGGGGATTTCTCAATAAATACCCTTGTAGATCCAAAAAATTGGTATCAGAGTGTAGGTTTACCTTTTTGGATTTTTTTTATGAATTGATCTGACCAGTTTGTGAAGTTGAATTCAATTTGACCTGTATGACATGATAAAGAGAAATAATATGAAGAATAAGTATAACTCTAAAGTAAAGAGTGTAAAATTGGTTCCAAAGTGAATATAATTGAATTAAAATAGGTTTAAAATTTAAGGTCTAAGACGGATGAAGTAGATGAAAATATGACAAAATTAGTTGAGGATAACCAGAGGTTCTGATAAGTGAAGGTCACCTAGAATGATGATATAGTGAAGGTGAGTGAAAAAATAAAGATTAAAAGTGAATTAAATAAAGAAAATTCACATGAAGTGAAAAATAAAATGGACATAGAGAAGGAGTTGAGAGATATAATTATCCATATCATAACATAACTTGAATAGACGTTAAAATCTAGAAAATAAATGAGCTCAAGTATATGGGAAATGGATTCCCAACTGAAGGAGAATTATTGAAATAGAAAGAAGATCAAAGTGATATTGAAAAAGTCATATGAGAAGAATATACCTCCAATGGTATCATCAAAAGGTGGGGTACCTTGAGTGTTTTCTTGGAAGCCTAAGGACTTAGTGGACAAAGTAAATATGTTGAAACAACAATACAACCAAGGCATGAATCTATGAGGTTTATTTTAATGGGAGATGTTTTATTTGTTCTAACCATGGTCATATGGGTATATATTGTAGAAAGAAGGGAAATAAAGGTGTCATATGAAATTCCTTCACTCCCATGACCAACAGGAAGAAAGTTTGTTCTGAAAGAAAGTCTGTTAAGATATAAAATTGATTTATTTCCACATTGGAAAAGAATGTATGTCAATGAAATGTTAACAAATAACTAGTATCAATTGAATTATAGTATCCCTCAGGGAAAAAAATTTGGAGTTAAAATAAGGATGCTAATTCAGCTATGTGAAAGGATTATGAGCATATAATAAAAGATCCACCAAGGAAGAAAACATATAAGGTTGATTTATTGGCTATCAAATAGAACATACATGAATCATTCCTGAGTGAGTTTTAAAAACATACCATAAGTAAATATATAAAGAGTACCATGAGAGTTCCTAATAAAATGGGAAACAATGGTGTGGAGAAAATTCACAAATCTGGCATTAAATAATAAGTTTGTTGGAAATACATTAAGAAGGTTTAGAAAAATGAAACGACTCTAAAGGAAACTTGTGTAAAAGAATCATCCCAAAACAAGACATGATCTTTGAAATATTACGAATCATACTGGTATGAATAAGGATATAAGAATGTTTTATGAATAAAAGTTAAATCATTTACGTGTTCATAGATCCTTTTTGGTAAAATTACCCAAGGAAGAAAGGATTTTTAGTTGAGCCATGAAGAAATGAAAATACCCATCCCAAAAAAGGGTAAGTCCAAATAAAACATCTGAAATGATATTTTTTGTTAGTGGAATAATTCAAAGGAGATACATTTATAAATAATTAAATAAGTTTACCATGAATAAAAATTAGGTATAAGAGTAGGATGATATATTTATTTCATTCCTTTCCTCAAATTTGAAATGGTAAAAAGGAATGTGTGATAGTTAAGGGTTAAGTCACAATGACCAGTGTCATTCCTCAACTTGAGGAAATGAAATTTTCCCTATCCCCATGTGGTTAAATTTTATTAATTGTGGTTGAACTATTTTAGTTTTTGGGGGAGATATGCCCCATTTGGAATTTTTATCAAAAGATTCAAGTAGTATTGTGAAATGCTATAAAGTTGAACAAGAGAAGAATCAAAGCAGTAATGATTAGTTAAGATGATTTCCATTAAATGTTAAATGTTGATATTTTAACTGATGATAGATGGTATAAAATTGAATTTGAAAATATGATGTCAATAAAACTATATTGTTCTAACATCAAACATTTAATATGAAAAAATGGAAGAAAAAAAATGATCTCTCACAATGTATTTATTTTTATTTAATATGCGATATCATTTAATTGTTCTCAAGATATATGAATATATTATGGATAGATAAATCTTATTCTAAATACCAATTCTATATCCGCTGTTGAATTTGAGAAAGTTAGAGGGAGTTTTTAAATGAAGATATGATAAATGTTATCCCCAACAACAAAGGAATGAAACCCTATGGATGAGAGAAGAAATCAATTACCAAATATAGTTTAAGAATTGGTCTCAAGAGATAGAAAATTGAGTAATCATTTTAGTAGTTAGTATTGAACATGGTTTCTTGATATCTATTGATTGATCATAACATTTTTTATCAATAAATACTCAACAAATGGTATCATCCGTTAAGTTGGTATCTATGATAATTGGTATAAATTTCAATAATTCGCATCAGTTTAGTGTCTAGAGATGATTTTTTATGAAGAATTTTAGAAAATTTCCTTGGAAGAAGTTATTATATGACCACTTGATATGTATGGAAGTAAGTGATTCAAAAGGAAAATGTCGTTTTATTAACTTTATTTCTTATTTACAACACTTATTTTTAACTATGTAGGCTTACAGGTTTTGTTAATGATTTTTTCTAAGTGATCAGTACACCCATTGAAAATCACTAAGCATGAAACTATTGTTGTAATATATTTTTGAGCTTGAGAGTATGATCAAACCTATAGAAAATGAGATTTTAATGATACAAGGGGAAAAGAGATATTTTAGGCCTAACAAGTTGGGACTAACAAGTGGATAATATATATACGTTTCATATCATAGGGGGATCATAGTATCTATTTATATGGTGAAAGGATAATATTGAGAAAGGGGGAGAATAAATACCCATATACAAATTATTGATAAATATGATAGAGTTAAATAAAATAATACATGGTATATATATAAAAATATATAAAAGTTATAGTGGATTTCGGTTTTCTATACAAAAAATCATATCAATAAGAGTTATTGGGGTATACATATATTGATTGGGTTGGTTTAGTGGATGAGAATAATTTAACATCAAGAAGTGAATTTTATCTTGTAAGATTGTGTATTTATTATATTAGTATGAAATAATACATCATTCCTCCAAGAATTATATAATTTTAATATATTACAACTACTCAAGATTTTATACAATCAATATAGATGAAACAGCTACTTGAGGACATGTGAGTTTAAGTAAAGTCTCTAATTAGAATCAATTGTGATAATTCAAGTACTAAAAATCTTATAAAAAATCTAGTCCATCATTTGAGAACAAATAATATTGAAATAAAGTATCATTTTATCAAGGATAAATTCAATCACAAGTTAGTGAAGTAGGAGTAGGTTCCTGAAAAATTTCAAGTCATAGACATCATGAAAAATTCATTACCAAAAGAACCATTTGAATGGTATCAACTATCTATTGAATTATATTCAAACCCCCACACTTAAGAAGTGTGGAAGTGGAACCCCAACCTCCGAGGTATGTTGTGTACTTCCCTATGTGATGATAACCGTTATTTTCCTATTTTAGACCACAAAGGAATGAATTTTTTTTCATTGATAATGGGGGAGAAATAATTTTTTGGGAAAGACGGGATTTCAAAAACCTATTTCATGGGAGAGTAAGGTGATGATTAGGGAGAGTTTTTTTCTATGTTGAATAATGGGGATAAAGAATTTTGGTGGAGTTTTAAATATAACGATGTTGAATCAGTTTATTTAAGTGAAAATAAATCACATAAGGAGTTAAAAATGCAATAATTTTAAAGTTTGTGGTTGAAGAAAGTGTTCTTTTTTGTGTTCTAAATACAGTGAATAATTTGGTATCAATCATAGTAAAACTCAACAATTGGTATTATCTTTCAGGAATAGTGGGTACAGAGAATGTCTCATCAAGTGGAATTGATAATTAAGTGGTTAATTTATGAAATGTTTATGTTACTCTTGAATCTCACACTGATCTTGGTTAATATGGTCTTAGAGTATGTGTTGAGTAAATATTTGATTTATTTTTAGAGTTTTAGAATGTGAATGGTGGTAAAATCTAACGATGCATGATTTTTTTGTCAATGAGAGTTTTTAAGTGGGTTTAAAGCATTATCAAAAAAACTAAATGGGGTTATTGTTGTGAAAAAATAACTTTCAGTAGTGTTGTAAGGATTTTGGGTTGATTGTGTTTATTGAAAAACTCAGTTCAGTGTGGGATGGACTTGGCTCAGTGTGGTTTGAACTTGGTTTCGACATGGATCCTGGTTTCATCTTCAGGAAGGCTCAGCACTGTCTCTAGATTCTTTCGGATCTCGACCCGGTGTAGGAGAGACCTACCAATAGATTTGTCATGGATTTTAGATGCGTTTCTGATGTGGCGTGGCATCGGCTCAGGTGTTCTTGGAGGGTAGAGGTTCATTTTTTCTAGTTTTGGATTTCGGTGATTCTATAGCATCTAGAAGGTTTTGTTCAGTGTGTGGTGCTTTTCGTTTTTATGGTTGAAATGTTGGGGATTTTTTGGTTTCTTCTGATTGGTTGGTATGTCACGTTGATGTTGCCGGTTCAGATCTATACCTCCTTGTTGGTCCTCTCTCTTCCTATGTCTTGGTCATCATAGACTCTTGTGTGGGCACGTCCGTGGTTTTGTTTTGAGGGGATCCATTCCTAGAGAGGTGTTTCTGGTTCAGGGTAGCCCATATTCTCTCATCGATGACGTTATTTTAGTGTGGTGTTGGACCATCTAGTCCTAGGTGATGATGGCTCGGCTCTGCATTCCTTGGATCGTCTTCCAATTTACTCTACTTCTATGGTGGTGGTGGGAGTCACACAGAGTGTGGAAGATCTGTCTAGTATTTCTCCAAATAAGGGAGAAATGACTTGTGTGAAGTATTTTGGTAATTTTTTGTGATGGTTTCTACTTTGTAGCCCTACAGTTCACTGTTTGAGGGTCTTTCAATCGGTTATACTTCAAGGGGCTGCTTCGGATGAGGTTCAGAGTTATGAATTCTCACCTGGTCATATCTATAGGAATTTGGATGTTTGAGAGGGTATGACATTGACATCGGAACTAGGCCCATGCATTCATACATGAGACAGCTAGCTGTGTAGTGGTGTGCTGGTGGAAGCTGGTCTTATTGTTTTCGATGCTAGGTAGGGGCTCTTCTTTGTAGTGTATAATATGTTTTTTAGTCCTTGAATGCTGGAACATGGAGGCATGATTGTATTAAGTTTCTGATGTCATGTTGGGTTCCCCCTCATCCCTTAAAAGGGAGTTTATGCTAACAAAAAAAATTTAATTTTCAGTAAAAAAATGCATATAATATTAATTATGACAACCACAAAGGGAGATTGTTGTTTTTTGAAGATGACAATGTTTTTTGAGTGATTTTAAAGAAAATCCATTTATGTTCCAAGATAATGATTTTTTGGCCATTCGTAAAATGGATGCTGCACCATGAAAACCACATAATAAGATCAATACATTGTGGTGGATATTTGTGAAGGGATTAAATGTAATTCATTATTAATGGTATTTTTAGGTTTCTTTACCTATATAAAGTACCCTAAATTACTTCATCACTTTGGGAAAATTTCATTATAGAGCATCATCACTGGAGAAACTTAGCTATGTCAAAAAGTTGGTTGTGAAGTAGTGGATATTACTAATGAGAGTTGGTTTCTACACTTGGTCTTGTTCATGGAGGAGTTGTTGGCATGGAATCATTAATTTAAAAATAAAAAATAGTACATGAAGCACTCATGCTACATGCTACACATGAAATTCATAAAGGGAAAATCCAATTCATGAAAGAGGAAACACATTTCACTAAAGGTGTTTTTGTAAAGAAAAATCTACTTGATAAATAAAATTGTATCTATCTAGAGAAAAAGGATTTTCATTCACACTAATATATGTGTGAACAAATTCCAAGTTGAATAATATACTAAAGAAATAGTGAGTACACTTTAGCAGAGAGAGAAGTGAGATTTTAGCATGTGATTGGTAGTAAACTAGGGGAGATAGTGAATCTGATTTGAACATTATAAAAGAAACGTGATTTAGTAGATTATGGTACTTTGACACATTGTTGTCGTATGGTCCTTGGAATATCCTAGTCTGAGTTAACAAATTAAAATTATTGTGTATGGTGTGTATGATTTACTTTCCTTACATAGGTTAAAAATCTATCTATATGAATTGAACAATGATCAATCATATCTATTTAATGCTAAGATAATTGAATCATCAATTAGATCATCATTAAAAGAAGATCTCAAGAGTAACCTTACTAAATGTGAGTCCAAGATCAATTATAGTTGTGATTTTTTTAGGTCCAATGGGGAAACCTGAAATGAGTTTAATGCCTTGATTCACCTCCTCTTAGGGAATCTCCCACTAAAGATAAACCCTAATATTATCATTAATAGATAATAAAATCAAATAAAACTTCACTATATAGTGCCTCACTAAGAGAGACATACCACACTAGGAGATTCTACATCCAATCATACTAAATAGTAACCCAGTACACCCACCCATGTTGACTAGTATAAGGTATTAGGGGGACATCAACCCCCTTATCCTAACCTCTAAAGAAACTATAGGGAGGCCACATTTTCACCACTGACACACCATCCATGTACTTATATACTATAGATGTATTGATCCAACTACTTTGTAACCCAATGTTTACATATTCTAGGTTTCAAAATCCAACAATGAAATTAGTGAAATGGTCTTGCATATCCACATCCCTTGAGAGGCCATAATGAATCTCTAACAAAACCATTCACCACACCACCTAAGAGGGTATATAAACAAGGTGACTAAATACTAGTCGGCCTGATACATATGGACATTGAACTCACATGGTCCAACATGCCTCCATTAAATTATATATTAGGGTCCAATGCTAAGGGAAACAAAAGGTACTATGATATTTTTTCCATTCATATAAAAATATATTAGATCAACCCCACTTTAGTTCCTTATATTTCCCAGAAGCAGGAAATAGTCAACATGAAAAAATCATGATGGATATAGTTAATACCTCTAAGGGTTGGTCCCATTCATCAGTTAGGTTCCACTATTGAAAAATTATACCATGGTCCATCCGATTGGTCACCAAAACACCTCATAAAATAAGACACACACCCAAACTGAAGAGTCCATTTTTTATGAGAGTGGTGTTTGTTTTTAAAGGGTTTTAAATGGTTTTCAGTAAAATAGAAAGATTTAATTGATATCAATATGTTGAAGAAGTTGTTGGAAGGTTTGGTTGAAGTATCCAAGCATGGTGAGGAATTTGATGTGGCATTGATGAATGGCTGAAGAATAAATGAAGTGTCCAAGTCTTATTATCTTATGAAACATATCAATTAATTTCTTTACTTTAGTATAGATATATATTATTAATTAATTGAAATGAAAAGTTTTTTTTAATTCTTTGATTTTACTTAATATGACTATTAAGATGATCTTAAATTCGACAACATGTGCAATGTTAATTGGAGAATCATGTTTATTAAAAACTATTTGAAGATTCCTTAAGGAGATTCCTTAAAAAGTTTTTGAATAGAATGTTATCAAACAGATAATGTGCAGTCTAATAGATGGATTTCAACATAATTAGGAGATTTGATAGAGTGTATATCAGATATAATTCTATAAATTCATCATTACATATTACATCAGATTAATCTTTCTAAAGTTATATAGAACAATCCATGAGTTGGACCAAGATTTAATGTTCAAAAATTAGAAGAAATATTGTAAGATCACTGAAATAAATTTCATAGTGACATTGAAATGATGTTAATGGACTATGTTTATTAGAAGATAGGTGTAAATAAATTTTTGAACAATTATATTCATTTTAACATTATATATATTGTGACCATAGAAACCAATATTAGTTGATTTTTAGTGATATATTCTTCATCAGTTTAACATAATAATTTCTTATGGATGTGATTTAAAGCTAAAGTTTGAAATAAGAGAAAAAAATCTGTAAAATATTTCTTAATCAGGTGATAAATTGTTGATCTATAATTTATCAAACATCATGAAGAGCTTTAGGATTCAAACTTAAATATGGTGAAAGGAATAATTTAGAGGAAGTTAGAGGAACTGTGGTTCCTGAATGTTGTGAAT
Source organism: Viscum album (assembly GCA_963277665.1). NCBI lineage: Eukaryota > Viridiplantae > Streptophyta > Magnoliopsida > Santalales > Viscaceae > Viscum > Viscum album. The sequence goes on along the minus strand of OY728148.1, from coordinate 1,400,303,807 downwards.
TTATGATTAAACTTGGATGAATAACTTATAAAAAGATTAAAAATAGAAGTTAAGAAGTTGTGGAGAATGAATTAAGAAAATTTTTACAGGGCTTTATCTGATTAAAGGAAGTATGAAGTCTTTCTTACATAGCTAGTGAATCATCGGAAAATCTCTATCAAATAAAATATTTAAAATGATTAAGTTGATGTTTCCTAATAAGGCCAATAGTTAGAGGAAACATGTGAATATCATAGAATGAAGAAGACTCCGTATAAAGTCATTAGAAAAAGGTTTTTGAGAGATTCCCATTGGAATAAAGTCTCCATGAAATATCATCATACAAAGGTTTCTGAGTAACATTCATCAGATTAAAGTTTCCATGAAATATCATCAGATTAAGGTTGTAGTGGGTTTTGAACAGTTTCATCTTATATAAGTGTAACACTCTGAGATTTTATGAAATATTTTTTTCAATAAATTTAATTTTTTTAATAATGTATAGGATACGCAACACCAAGCCTAAACGAACCATGAAATATTATTATTAAAATAATACCATTATAACCTAGCCATTAAATTTGAGGGTATTAATGATGAAAAATGGGTCTATGGCCTAAGAAATTCATGGTTATGGGGAAGATATGGGGCAAGGTGGGCCAAAAAATTTTGACCTTTAAGACCGTGGGCCAATGTGGGATGAGCCCACACTGGTATGGGCCAAAGCGGGTTGATCCCACATGTGTTTGGGATTACCCTCATGCCTGATTTAAAAAACACATATATTTTTACAATATATTATACTTTAACATTTTAGTTTTTTTAATAAAAAACATGATTAACCCATGAAATATGATTTATCACCATAATAGTCATACTAATTCACCATTCATTCACATGTGAATTTTAAATAGGTCTATATTTTTTTAATATGATAGTATAATATTAATATAGTAATTATTAACCACATTCACATGTTGTGTCATTCCACCTCCTGAAAATTGGAACCCATCTCCCCAACACAAGGTTTCAACTATAATAGAGTTATCATAATCATAATATTTTTTGGTTTGATTTGATTTTTTATTATTTAAGTTTATTTTTTATTAATAAAATTGGAAAGGACTTCATGGGAACCCTAATAGCCTCCTTTGAAACCTATCATTACCTAGAGAGTCATTATTCCTTCACAGGTCCAGCTGTTCACATCACCACACAACCAACATCATCATTCATTACTCCTCACTGATTACTAACCTAATTTTCATCACAATAGTTCTCCACCACATTATCATAACCTCATTTCACCATTAAACCATATAAAAATGTTCCATTACATCCCTTAAAACTATAATTATTTTCAATCCATGATTCTCCCCAAAACTAACTTTAGGAATGAGAAAAAATAAAAAAATTAAATGATTATAAATAGTATATTTTATAAATGTGGGAAGTCTCATGGGATACCCAATAGATTATGTGGGGTGGGGTGGGATTTAGATTTTTTTCTTGTTATATATGGGCTTTTTAGACAAACCAGTGCGTGCTCAAACTCGTGCGGGCTTCACCCCCACCGCCCCATCCCACCTGTTTTGTATTACTAGTGGGTATGAATAATATTAACTAATTTATGAAATATATATAATTTTTATACTAAATAAAAATTTATTTATAAATGTTTATAAAATAATCACACATTTTTTATTAAAGTAATTTTATTTTCAAAAAAAGTGTTTTCTTTAAAAAATGGGTTTCTTGTTTTTGTGAGAAAATATTATAATTAATTTATGGAAATTTTGGAAATTATATTTAATAAAAAATATATCATTTTTGAATTCATTAATTCAAAATTATATTAGGTTTAATTTTTGATAATTTTCTAAAAAGTTTGATTTTTCAATGAATAGTAAACAAATATTGTTTTTTATTGAAAACTGTATTTTCATTTCAAGAATGTACAAAGTTCCATTTTATTACAAAAAAAATTTAAAAGTAAAATTAGGTATATAATTCTTTAAATAGTATAATTAAGTTCATTATAATCAATTTTATTTTTTAATTTGGCATAAAAACATTTTAATACGTAAAAGGATTTTTTATGAAAAAATGTTTTTATCTATGCAATGCATTTTTATCTTAATAAAGGAAATTAATCACTATTGGTGAATAATTTTAATGAAATTTATATATTATATATTATATAAAATGTTTTAACATTTATTTAATATTTTTCTAAGAATGGGTTAAGAGTAAAACATTTTTTGGGCTTAAAAATGTATTTTTCTAAAAAGTGATTTTCATCAAGTTTTATGCGTTTATTTTTAAAAGAAATTTATTCCAATTATATGTCTTGAATTTGAAAAAATGGATTCCATATTTTGAATCAGGGGGTTAAAATTTGGTAAATATTCCCCTTTTATGTTTTTTAATGTGAATAGTAACCACAATAAAAATTTATCACCTCGGTAATGGGTAAATCAGGTTAATCTTGGAAAAAAATAAGTTAACATATCATAATTTTTCTTCCTAATTATTATATAAGTAAGGTAATTATAACCTTATAACCTTATTCTATACATATTTTTTTTGATAGAAAATTTTCTATGAAAATGACCTATATAATATTTAAATAAAATAAAATTACAAAATGTCACTTTCTTAGTTTAAAATACCTATTTTGTGTTCAGTTAAGTAAAATATCAAGAGGTGAGTGAATATTAGTTATAATTTTCTGAAAAATTAAATTATATTAATTATGGAATTTTATTTCTCATTTTTATTGATTAAGTAATCACCTTAAATGCTTGTGCAATGCTAATAGAATATTTATTCAATTAAGAGAAAAATAAAATAAATGATATTAAAAATATTAAAAGTGATATAATTTGAATGATTTAATATTTCACATGAATTATATATATATATATATGAAATATATAGGTGGTTTTAAATAATTATATTTATATTCCCCCTTTGTATTTATTTATTTAATATCAAACTAAATGAATAGTGTTAAAAAATGAAATTAATTATGTTTCATAATAAATAATATTTTATTAAATGATTTAAAATTAATTAAAAACTTATATTTGGATAAATTAATGGTATATGGTTATGAACATCAACCATGGTCCATTTATTGGTATTTTTAATTTTATAGTAATATTATTGACCCTTAAAGTGTATAAAACTTTAATATTATGGTCATTGCGAAAAAGGTTAACAGAGGGTTAAAACTAAAAGATAATGGTAAAAACATACCCAAAATTTATGAAAATTTTATTGGATAAGATTATTTAGACTCATCCTCATATTATATTCAAATATTATGAATTCAGATCCATTTGGACATCAAATTTAATTTATATTAATTTAATATTTTTTAAAATTCCAAAAAGTACCCCTCCTCTCAATTATAAAAGGGTACCACTCATTTAGCCTCTTTACAAAACTTTGAGTATTATATATATACCATAAACTGAATAAATACCTTATTAAATTCATTATTCACATTCTAGATGTTTTTGTTTTCCCAAAAATCCCACCCTAGGATCCTTAAGAGAAGATCTAAAGGAGTTATTTCAAAGAAGATGTAATCAGTTTAACCAGTCAATTTATTTTTAATTATTATTTTACCTCATCTAAATAAATTATATTATTAATAAAATAATAACTAAATGATAATTAATATTATAAAATTTTATTATGGTTATGAAACTACCACTATCCTCCCTCTTTCTTATAAAATGAGAAGTGAAAGTATTGTTTGTGTGTATGTAATACTTACCATCTCCACATAGCGATACGATGAAATTTTCACTACCATATTTTATTAATGAGTATTGTGATAGGTTTAAAGTTCATATATGATATTTATGATCTAATTATTATTCTATTATTCTAATATCATATTTATCTTCTTATCTTCCAAACCATTGAAAAATGATAACATCGCTCATGCGTACGTGTGGACTACCACCTCCATGAAGCGATGCGATTCATTTTTCATCTAAAATTTACATAAATGGTAATAAGGATGTACTTAATGAATATATATTATTTATTTTATATAATAATTATTTTCTAAAATTGAATTATTTTTTACACTTCCTTTGTTCCATTTGTCAAAAAATGAAAATAATATTCATGTTTTTGTACGACCTACTGTCTCCATGAATGGTGTAATTAATTTTTATATTTCTACCTTTATAGACGACTCGAAACACACACACACACACATATAATTAAATATATAAAATAATTAGCATGTACATGATTTTATTATATAAGTATAATAAATTTAAATTTATTATACACGAGGTTAAATAATTTTTGATGTAGGTCAATCTCATGGTAAGATATTTTCATCTCAATTTTATTTTTGTGGTACATATGAAATATTAACTACTTTTTTATTTCATATGGTGTATATAATTCAAATGAATTTATTTTATGATGATACTTATTAAAGTTATAATTATTTAAAAATCCATATAAGGTTCTTTATTTCATGTGTCTTAGGATTAAAATCTTACCAAAACGATAAGAGTTTTATGTCAGAATCTCATTATTTAACAAGATTGTTCATAATTAAGTTTTACATGATGAAATATTATGATCTAACTATTAATAAACTCATGAATTATTTTATACTCTATTTATTTCATTAAAATACATGTTTTAATTTCATTTTTCTCACCTTAAGTTCTCAAGAGACTGAAAATACGTTTTTAAGAATAAGGGTTCAAAAATGTACATGATAGTGAGACTTTCATGGGGTCGTTTGACAAATATGATTTGGGCTGTGATCACAAGGAGCTTAAAATTCTCCCATAAATGGTTTCTATCATGCTTATGTTGTTGGATATCATCTTATTATTAATCAAGGTCAAAGACTAGAGATGCTATCTCCCTTGTAATCTCTGATAAATGGGCTTCCTAGGGTTCAATCCTACTGCATGAGGCCACCACTTCCTTTTTCTGAGTCAACTGGATTTGTTAAAACCCATATATTTATACTAATAATGTGATCACAATTCAAATAATACATTAACAATGTTAAACATAGTAGGTCACCACCAACTATGTCTAATTCTATACTATTTATGAATATTAAATAAATCACTGTGCAAGTATATCAATAAATATGAAATAAATAAATAAATGTAAATAATTCAAAATCATGTTCCCCAAGGACACCTGTACGACCATACCTGCTTCGGTCTAAGATAAAATATCTCCAATGAGGCATCAATATATATTTATAATCATGTAAATATGTATGTATTTATATGAAATATATATGTATTAACATATATAGCTATATAGATATATATAGATATGTAGTGTTATCCAAGACCTGAGGCATAACTCTGGCATCCAAGCATAGTCATGAACTTCTCTTGGAATAATGTGGGACACCATGCCCGAGTATCACAATTTATAATGGATGCCATGATCAAGGGATTCCATTCCAAAGTATCAAAATATATAAGGGATTACTTGATTGAGTATCAAAATATATAAGGGACTCCATGACTAAGTATCATAATTTATAATGGACTCTATGCCTAAGGGATGCCATGCCCAAGTATCACAATATAGAAGGGGCATCGTACCCAAGTATTACAATTTATATGGGACACAATTTTTGAGGGATTCCATACACAAGTATCAAAATATATAAGGGAAACCATGTTTGAGTATTATAAATAATGAGGGATTCCATGCCTGTGTATGATAAATTAATATAACAAAGGTTAAATGAACTATTTATATGCAGTTGGCACCATACATGAAAAGGTATATCCTAGGCCATGAAAGTATCTATGTTGAATCAATTCATCATAATCATTTGGTCAGTTTCATTTATAATAAAACCAAGAAGTACATGGGAAGTTCCATTCCACTCATCATTCAAATATTCCCATTAAAATACCCCTTTTATATAAGAGGACAACAAACCTTATAGGTGATTTTACTATAAAATGGGCCATGTTGGTTATCATGACCAAATTTCTTAATTCAATTTAATAATCCCTTACTTGTGGGATCAATCATCACATATAAAATGGAGATCAAAAGTGTAAGGAATTATATTTATAATAACTTAAACAATCATTAGAAAATGGTGTTTAAATATCCTAGACAAAGCATAGGTTATGGTCATAAAATCAACACACCTAAGGGGATGGTTTAGGTTGAGGTCATCGACCTCCAACAGTTCGTTTAAAATCACAATGGTAATTTAATAAAAGAATTAACTTATACGTTATTAATTCGACATTTTAAGGGCGAAACATGAGAATTATAATGTGTGTCACAATGACATAGTTTATAAAAAATATATAATTTAAGGGAAAATCCATAGACCACCTACCATATACCAAAGGAGATCCAATCATCTATTACCAATCTTTAGCTTGACTTGAATAGAGAGAAATTAGAAGAATTGAAAAACACCATTAAAATAGGGAAAAATATCTTTCATAAAATTAGTATTCCATACATGAAGATAAATGAATTAAAAAATCAAGATGGATCGAGAGCTTAAATAGGGCCATCCAACACGATGAATTACACTTTAATTAGAGTTTGGATGGAGGAAATCCAAATAACCCTAAGAGAGGGAGAGAAGCCGCTGCCAAGAACTCCTGGACAATGTAATGCCCCAACCTCAAAAGCCCGAAGTGGGTGCATTATTTTATTACATTGAAATGTTTACAAGGAAAAAAATCTTGAACAACCATACTATTTATCAATTTTAGAAATCCAAATTATATATATGATACCCATAATTTATTAGGAAATGAAAATAAATAATAACACAAGTAAAAACTCAAAATCCTTGAAACTCCTTCAATGGGTTCCTGTTCCTTACATGAAGAAAGGAAACATAATGAGGGTGAGATCAAAGCTCATTAAGGGTAAGTAAATCGGAAGCAATAATAAATTGATGAGAGTAAATCAATATGGCAAGGTAAATAACTGATAACACATTCCATTAAAATAACTATATAAAGAATAATCAATATAAATGGTTAAATAACTGAAACACATTCCATTTAATCAATAAAATGAGAACTAATTTCATACATAGATTTTATCATATGAAAATATCATGAATAATAATAATAATAACTAAAATATATATGAAGGACATTCTTAATTATTGGATGTCATGTATTAGGCACATGAAAACCTATACCATCAAGAACTTTCACAATATGGTTTAAAACCACAGGTAGAAACCCATTTAATTTTTCCAACTTATTTTTTTCATGAGAACATGTCGACACATTGATGGGATATATAAAGTCTGGTCCCCACCCGTCACTTCCATTCCAAATAATTCCTCATATTGAATAATCGAAATAAATAATATGACTTATCAAATAAATGTATTGAATAAAGAGTAAAAATTTATTAATAATTCCCTAGTGGAGGATAATTAACAACAATTTTTTTAATTTTGATGAATGGAAATACCATTTAAATATCATTAAAAAATTTTTGAGGAAAAAAATATTTAAACATTCCAAAGTGTCCTATAATAAACATTTAAATCATAATTCCCATGGAGTATAATATTAAAAAAAAACTTATAATATAATTAAAATAATTATATTCATGATATAACATGTTAAGGTCAATAAATACATTTTATAAAATAAACTAGGTGAATAAACTTACAAAATGTTTCAATAAAATGAAATTGAGACGAAATTCCTTACCTTGTGTTTCCATTTTTGTTTGAACATCCATTAAAATCCTATATAATATTTTTAATCATGTTACTAACTTATTCCTGAACCATATTAATATTTATTATATCATATATGATCTTTTTATATTACCTAATTACATGTTTTTTTAATAATCTTTCATTATTTTTACTATTTTGGGTGTTATTTGTCTAGTTTTTCAAGTAAGTTTTGACCTGTTATTTGTCATTTATATTACTTAGATCATTATTTAATCATCTAAATAATGTAATACTTGATTTAATTATCATGTATATTCAGTATATATGTATTTTTAATTATCAATAATATTTGGAGATAATAAATGAAATGCACTGTTCATGGAGATGGTAGGCCATACGTACGCGTGAACGCTACTTTAATTTATTTTTCATAATAAAAGAATGAGAATTAAATGACATATATGTATATTATAATTCCAGTATCATAATTATATATGTCTCATATGATTATTAAAACTATCTTTTATACAATCCATGTATAGTGTGAACAAATCACGTCGCTTTGAGGAGGCGGTAGTCCACACTTCCACAAATTATGTTATCGTATTTATAAAAATGGAAAGTATAAAGGTATGTATTAAAAAATAATTCCATAATAATAAATAAGAAAATAAATAAATAATATATATATATATACGTATATACCATATAAAAATATTTTTTTCATCATAATTCCTATCCATGATAGGTGGTAATGGAAAAATGAATAACATCGTTTCGCGAGGCGGTAGTTCACCATACACGAATGATAAATTCTTTACCCATTTTATGGAAGTTTGTATAGGTGTAGGTAGAACCCTTAACATGAAAACATATTATTATATTGAGGATACTTGTGTTATTAAATAATCATGGAGTAATAAGAGATGAAGTAGTGGTAAAATAAGTAAAATTAAAATGATCATTGAAGAATGATTACACTTATTTGGGTAAATCCTTTTGGTTTACCCAAACATCCTTCCTTAGTTTTCTTTATGACCACATAGAGGATTCTAGGATGATGGGAGGGAAGTTTAAAACTTAATTGGTTTGGGGTTGGTTGATCTAGAAGGCTCGAAGTGGTGTGCGGAAGTGAGGGATGAGGTGCCCTTTTATAATTGAGGTGAGTGGTACTTTTGGAAACTCTAAAACTATTAAATTAATATAAATTAATATACTATTAAAAATGGATAAAAATTTATTTATTTTGAATATATAATGAGTATAGGTCAAAATCATCTCAACCAATAATTTTTTTTCAAGTTTAGGTCACATTATTACCCTTAGATTTTGGCTTTAACCCTTAGTTAAACCCTTTAACTCTTACCGTGACAACTTGTATTTTTACAATTTTAAGGGTTAATATAGTCAGTAATGGAAAAGGAAACTATACCCATAGTTTTGAACTAAGGTTATAGCCCCCAAAACTATGGGTATAGGCTATACCCACAGTTTTGGGAACCTTGGAAAGTTAAGGCATCGGTATAGACCTATACCTACAGTTCCTATAAACATAGTGGGTATAGGTCACATGGAGTTTCCCATACCCACAATTTAAAAAACCATGAGTGTATCTATTCTCATAAGACAACCTATACACACAATTTTTAGAACCGTGGATATAGGTAAGTGCCTACATTTGGAAGCACCACCACCATGACTTCTTCTACGAGCTCCATAAACTACAAATCAGATAAAACAAACAATATAAATTCATTGAAATACAAATTTTCTACATTTATAATCCAATAAAAAACATTTAAAAGCTTTTAGATATTATAAATACTAAAACATACATTTACATCCATAAAACAAATCAATTTAATTCATTAAAGAACTGCACAAGTCTTATTCCTTCTAAGTAAACAATGGAGGGGATCAATATCTATCCCATTGTCAACATACTCATCCCCAACATCATCACCATCAAACGCAGAAACATACTCACCAACAACATCATATGGAGAAAAAAATCATCAACAACATCATCATCACAAACTTCAGTTCGATAGATACTAGAACCCTCACTGGCATCAGATGAGGCATATTTTTAAGAATTCATTGATTCCATATATTAATCAATAGTAGTAGAAGCCTATAATGGAAGTGATTGTCTTATAATAGACATATAATTCAGGAATTGTTTTATGATCATATTACTTCTTTCATTCTTCTATTTACTTCTTTCTCACTCCTCTAAATCAATTTTTTTGTTCAGTTTCTTCTGCAAGACTACTTTGCAGCTCGATAGTTTGAGATCCTTGAGAGGATCCTGATGAGGACCAATACCTAGAGGGGATGATGTTTTTCCTTGGTCAACATCAGACTCTGCCCTGGTGCTCATTACCTAATACCTAACTCAAATGATCATTTATCCTAAAGTTTTCATCTTATTTATCATCAAGGGCCTCCAAGACAGTCTGTTGAAAATATAAACAAGATATTTAATTAGGAATTTTGTATAAATATTTGAAATATAAATAAAAAGCTTACAATATTTTCTTATGTTTGTGCATTTACTGCACTTCCATATCTTTTCTTCCCACTTAAGAAAAATAATTTTTCTCAAGGAAGATGAACTTCGATCCCCAATATAGCTTTCTTCAAATGAAATTGATTAGTATACACATATTAACGATGTAAACATTTTATAATCTTAAGTAATAATAAAATGTAATATCTTTTAAATAAATGAAAAATTCATAATTAATGTAGTAAAAATTCATGGAAAATTCATATAAAAAATCTAATCATAAACACTTTATAATTTTAAGTACTCATTATGAGCATTAAATAATATTTAATATAAATTATTTATATTCATTTCATAATATGAACTCTATATTATTCATTATATGGTCAATTTTCCATTTGTCCTTTTGGCATAATATCCAATTGCCTATTGACCTAATGGCCAATTAGGCATAATGACCAATTTTCCAATAGGTTTAATGGTTATTGGCCAATTTTCCATTAGGACTATAAGAAAGTTTTTCATTATGCATATAGGTAAATTGGCCATTAGGCATAATTGGCCAATTAGGTCTAATGGCCAATTGACGTACATGCCTAATGAGAAATTAGTCTATAGGCCTAATAGGAAGATTTTTCATTAGGACTATTGGAAAATTGTCCATTAGTCCTAATTGTCCAATTGGCCATTAGGCTCATAGGCCAATTCTCCATTCGGCCTATAGGAAAATTGGCCATTAGGCATAATGTCATAATGTCCAATTGGCATATAGACCCAATAGCCAATTATCCATTAGGACTAATTTCCCATTAGGATTATTTGGCCAATAGGCCATTAGGCCTATAGGACAATTAGCCATTAGGCCTATAGGATAATTGGCCATTATTCCGTTAGGACTATTGACAAATTGGACATTAGTATTATAATCCATTAGGCCAATTTTCCATTAGGATTATAGGCTAATTGGATATTAGTCCTATAGGACAATTGGTTATTATGCCTAATTGGAAAATTGGCCATTAATCCTAATTGGACAATTGGAAATTAGGTCCATATTCCAATTGACCATTAGTCTTGTAGGCATAATGTAAATTTTAAAGGGGTATTTTAATCCTTTTATTAAAGGGATTAATGATAATAAAACTTAAAATTCAGTATGAAAAGACAAATAAGTAACATTATAAATAAGGATATTATTTTAATTCAGATTAAAGTACATGAAACTTATCATGCTCGGACATTGTAGTATGCCCCAATGTGTGTACATTTGTCATTGAATCTTTGTTCTTTGGGGTTTTACCTAACTCTTCTAAAAAAAATTCCTATATAAGTAAAGTATTATTTGAAAACTATTAAAGATTGTGAATACCTTACACTCATCAGTCTTCCAATGTGCAATCATTTTTTGATATTGAGTTTTTGGATAGTCAAGGAATGTGGTTACACCCTCTAAATTAGAACCAAATCCTCTCTGAAAATTTATATAAAAATCATGCTTGTATGATCACTATAACTCCTCATGATCCATCAACCTTGCAGTCTTAGTAGCTTCTTCGTCAGGAAAGTTAAACCGACCCAAAAATGAACATGTTATTTCATATAAACACAATAATAATATAAATATAAATTTATAAAGTTTTCTTTCCCATATATTCTACCATGATTTGTCCTTGATGTCTTTATTGAGATGTCTCCATAAGACCAGTTCCACCAGAATGATATCATGGTACTTGGCTAAAGTGGCCCTGAAACTTCTAAACTACCTTTCATTTTTACCAACCATTAGATTTTATACATTTTAATTCATCATTATCTATGTCTTAAGATTCTAGGATTCCTTCATATGAGTGTTCCAAAGTCTCCTAGTAGAACATCCCACATGAATAAAAGAAGAAGAAAAAAAGAATAATCAAGTCAGAGTACAAAAAAACAAAAAATAATTGATATAATTTGACATAGTTATAATAAAAATTCCTATTACAGCCTACTCCATAGAATGAGATAGATCTGTGGGATTTCATGGATTAACAGCCTCTGAGGGAAGTATCTATTCTAATTCATGATTTGGGTGGCCTTCATGCACTGGAGTAGAAGCTGAAGGAACTAACTCATTAGATGCTGGATGGATGCTAGGAATTGGAGGGGGCATAGATATAGAAGAATATGGGTAGTAGTCTAGGGGATACATCACCGTATATGGATATGGTAAAGGTGGGAACATCTATAGAGGTAGTGTAGACATGGTATAAAAAGAAGTGTCTAAATGAGATGATGGAGGCAGCTGTGGAATCACCCCTAGAGGTGGTATAAACATGGTATGTGAATAAGAGGGTATGTGAGATGATAATAGAGGAATAGATAATAAAATCCCTAGATGATCAAGTGGAGGAATGAAAGGTGTGATAGATGGGGTGTCCGTTGGTGGGTCAATGTGGGAATAGGTATGAGGGGTTCTCCGTTTAGGTCTAGGAGCATCCCCAGTCAGACCCATGCTAGTAGGATGAGGAGTAAACTATAGTAAAACTGATTGTTCATAATTAATTTTTGATAAATAATATTAACATGAAATTATATTTAATATAGAAGAAAAACATTACAATTATTATACTCACTGAGGTATGTGAATGAGGAAACACACGCTCGCACACCTTTCAATTGAGATCAAATAGTTTCTTCCTTCAATGTTCTAAAGTATTTGGAATAATATTCATAAGAATGAAATTTACGTTTTTTAGAAATAGTTTTTTTAAATCATTCATAAAAATTTAGAAGTCAAAGAAGGCATAAGAAATTTCATAACATCTTTTAGTAACAATAATTTAAAATCTAGTTATAAATTTTTTAAAAACTCATTTTAAACCTAGTTTTATTAATTGAAATAAATATTATTGAATGAAATGACACTAGAATATAATAAAACAAACATAACATTCAAAACTGAAACAAAATTAAAGTAATTAAAGTGTTAATAACCATAGAAACTCATGTCAAGTTAAACTGAATGAACAGTGAACATTTATGGTTGCTTATATATATTACGCACCACTACTTCAGGTTTAACATCAACTCTCACAATGGGACAATTTTACTCATCAAATAAAATATTTTGGTCAACGCCAATGGTGGCATCAATGGTGGAAATTTCATCACCAGCAACATGAAAAATATGTTTCGGGATTACATCATTAATAACAATGTAATCAGGTCTCAGATGATCTTTCACATAAAACATTGTTTACCCTTTTATGCCGAAATGTATGGTTCATTAGTAAGTACAAATTAAATCATGTTAATAACTCTGAAACCCTGGTCATAAGTAAATGTACCATATTTTCCCTTTCAATCAAACTATTTAAATTTCATCATAGTGTCTTGAACTTGAGAGTAGTAATCCAATAACAATATTTTCTCAAAAAGTACATAATAATACACATCTTTATATTAAGGATGACTATCTGATACACTATCATAACAATCCACTATAACAGTTAACAAAATTCCATAATGTTGTGTTCTCATTTTCACCACTCGATATGTTGTAACAAATTTATACCCATTGATTATTAAATATTTTCATTCACGAACCAAGTAATTGAGACTAAAATCCAATTCTCTTAATTCTTGAGAAATAGATTCAATAGGTAAAATCAATACCTGAAATATATATGAATAATACAATTAAATTGATATTTGTATTTAAATCTAATTAAAGTAATGGTCATACCTTTGATTTCAACCATGCATGATCCTTTAAGCTATGAAAATCCTCTCTCCTTCTGAAGGTAAAGATTAATGAACTCTACTAATAATTTGATTATGTTACCTACATAAAATGATAATAAAAGTATGAGGTATATGTGAAATGATATAATACGAGATAACATATAAATATCCAAATCACGTACTTGATATAGGTATTAAACAAACCACAGTTAAACAAGACTGTGTGATGTTCCATATCCCTCTCTTCAAGGATCAATGTATCCAATGTATAAGACCCAAAAATTCCTCCTATTTGGGGAAGAGATGGAAGTGGTGGATCAATTTACACATACTGGCTATATTCATTTCTCATTTTCCAGTTTTGTCTTGTGCTCACATCAAAAAAATACATTGAACAAAAACCCATACATTATTGAGCCAGATAAACTCTCAAAATTGAAACTTCAGGATAATTGGAAGATGAACTTTTAAATGCAGCATACAGGTGAAAAAGAAAGGAGGAATTTTTTTTCCATCTCCCTCAAAATTAAGGACACCTCCCACTACATTTTTATCATTAATGACTTGGATAAAATTTTAGCACAATGGTCTCTAAAAAAATTGCACAATAGAATCACTATTACTCTTACATTATTTCATAGAAAATTTCAAATTTCTATTGGAATCAATTCATAAATAATAATGTGATAATCATGAGTTTTTGGGGATTATAGTTTCAAATACCTCATGTTGACTCATTTAGATATGTTTCTAAAATAGACACCCTTGAACCTTGACAATCTCTAGTACTGCCATAAATTAATCTTTTTTTGATGGTGTCATCACATAAGAAGCACAAGGAACTTTCCATTTTTTTCACTGACAGAAAAAGGATGCAGTTCTAGTCAAATATCCCAATCCAAAAAGTCCCAAAAAGATCGAAAGTCATCTTTGGTCTTCCGCATGATATTTAGAATAATTTCAAGAAATATTTCACATATATTTTTCTCAATGTGCATTATGTCAAAACAATGATGTAACAAATTGGTAGACCAATATGGAAACTCAAAAAAGATACTTCTCCTTTTCAAATTGTAAGTGGATTTAGTGTCAACATTACTCCTATTTTTAGATTTTAGATATCCTTTCCCTAACGAAAAACCAAAATATTTCAATTCATTAAGCACATAACTACCAGAAATACATTAAGGTGGTTGTTCAGTGTCAAAATCTGTTCAGTGTCAAAAGTTGTTCAGTGTCAAAAATATTGTCAAACCTACGATGATTCTTCCTATATTGATGATCCATTGAAAAGAATTGTCAATTCCCCACGAAACTAAAACTACAATGATATTTAAGTTATCTCAATCATGTATTATTCATATATATTGGAAAATATATTTTTTATTTCATGCTCCAACCAGACATCATTGCATAAATAGGGAAATCATTTATAGTCTATATAAGGGTGACCCACATTTGAAATATATTTTTGGAAGAAGCATCGAATGTCCGTACACCCATATCCCAAAGATACTTCAACTCTCTTATTAAGGGATATAAATAGATGTATATATCATTTCCCATATTAGAAGGTCCAAATATTACTATAATTAATAAAGTGAAAGTTTTTTTCATACACATACATGGAAGAAGATTATAAACATGAATAAAAACTGGCCACATGCTGTGACCAATAAGCATTTGACTAAATAGATTAAAACCATCAAAAGACAAACCCAATTGGAAATTACACACCTCAACTAAAAAATTAGGGAATTGTGTATAAAATTAATGCCATGATAATCCATCTATAGGATGAAACAACTCATCGTTACCTTTAATTCTATCAGAATCATGCCATCACATATTGGATGAGATTTATAAAAAAATGAAGAGATTTTGAAGTCTTAGAAACAATGGAAGGAACCACATGACTTTTTTTGGCACAAAAGATGGTGTTCTATATAAATTTTCTATAAATAATGTTTTACCACATTCTTTATAGTCATTACTATCATATTTTCCTTCCAAAATAAACTAAAATATTTCATAAAAACATGAACTTTTTTATAGAAAATCTAAGATTCTTAATTAACATCAATGCCCTATAATTATTTGAGAGAATATCTAAACCATTAGGAAGCAACTCTTTTAAAAAGATAAAAATATAATTAATGGAGGTATTATAAATTCAATACATGGGTTTTCTATGATATAACCACATTAAAAATTCCAACTTGGTCATTTTAGTACATTCCAGATATACTCGAATTCTGGCATCGTCCATTAAATTTTTTTCACTCTCTAAACATTATCATCTTCAGTATTTTTCTCATGTGTATTGAAATAATTTCCTACTTGCACTGTCATACTATCTCTCTCTAATGATGATTCACAAATAGAAACCAATCAAATATCTAATTCTTTATAACACTTCTTTCTTTTCATTCATGAACAGTAAAATATTGTCCTATCTCTCCATGGTGATACCAAACATAATAGTTTGTTTGAAATAAAATTTTTGTTATATGGTATCTAAATTCTTCCTGGATTAACCATGGTATTCCAAAACAATTATAACACGTAAATTGTACACAACCTTTATATGAATCATTATTAAATAAAAAGTATAATTTTTTTCCAAATTATTTTGAAACTCAGTTGAAATCTGATCGGTATGATGCATCCAGCTTCTATACATTATATTATAAGGGAAAAAATTATATTCCAATAAAAAATGTAAACCATAATTAAAAAATTCATTATAACCAATTTTAATATGAAATTAATCAATGCATACTGGTATCCAATAAAATAAAGAATAAGAGAAATACAATATTCTATAAGCGATGGCTACAAATAAAAAATCAAGGTGGGTATCTATGTATGATAATGATTATAATGTCCATGCAATATCAGATAAACACTATCAACAATACTCAAGCATCTAACATGTTGGTAAATTTTTTTTAGATCAATAACATATACACATTGAAAATTATATATTGAAAATTTATTTTTACATTTGGAATTGATGACATTTATTATTTCATTCTAATAGGAAACTCTATAACCAAAATATTATAATTGAGTAATAGTTTCAATATTATACTTAGGTAAAAATATATATAAAATATATTTAAGAATAATATAATTGATAACTCTAGTGGTGTATACACTAAGGATTTTTATCATTGCTCTATTACAAATGTGGCATGTCCACCTTCAAGATTTTATAGGTGGTTGAACTTCTTGATGTCCCTGAGCTATTCTTAATACATATGATGTTCATATATTTTTTAATTTGTTAATAATTTAATTGGTAACTAAAAACCTAATGTGTTACTCCATGTGAATTTTACTAATGTACATTATATCTAGAATTATTGTTTCTTTTGGTAAACAAGTTCATGGAAATGGTCAAATGATTATCATCAATATAATTTTTAATTAAATAAAATCATCAAGAAATTCTATTATATTTATAATTTTATTATAAAATTTCAATTATTTTATTCTTTCGTAATCTAAGTATAACTTTGGCCAATACATCCATCCCATTATTATTTATTACCATCAAAGAAATTCTTGGTTGAGTTATGATATAACTAGGTCTGTTGTAATTGTTTTCATTGCTTTCATCATGGAAGGTAAAGTGATCCACCTCCTATTCAATTTTAAATAATTTATTTAGCAATGGGATGATATTCATTAATTTCCTTAACATTCTAATTGAGACTCCAATCAAATTATTTTCTACTTTTATTTTACAACTATCATAACCCAACTCTACTAGAATCCATTATAATTCAATAGTGAAGTCGGGTGTGCCCTATGAAGCTTACCTCTAATTGGTTATGGTTGGAGACTAGAAAAGAGGTTATAAAAAATGTAATATAAGAGACAATAACCTCTTTAATAATGAGAAAGAAAGAAAACACACACACTAAATAACAAGGAATAAATTAACCCAATATCTTAGTGAAAATATAAATATTCACATAATATCATAAAAGCTAAAACATTAATAAGGACAATTTTAGATCCAAATTACTCCTAAGGAACAATAAAGACTCTAATTTCTAATAATCTCCCATATTAAGCATGTTTATAGTCAAAATAATCTCAAACATCATTTTAAAAATTATATAAATAATATATAGATGTAGGGGTGATCATACAAGTATAATCAATAGGTTCCTCTAAATAATCAATGTTACAAAATTAAGAAATTCAATATCACATATATGAAAATATATTTACTCCTTACCAATGATTTTATATATTTTATATATTTAGTATAATCAATTCTAATTTCTCAAAGAATCTAAATCATGATAATCCCACACTAATTATAATAATTAAAAATGTTAAATCACTTATATAAAATTGTAGATGAATTCATTGAATCACAAAATGATGAATTTCAATGCTTAAACTCCCACATTCTCAACATGGTTTTATTATGAATCGTAACTCACTAACGTAACAAAAATATTATTCCCTATCAATAAATAAACCCCTATATATAGATCCCCAAGAAGAAATAATAGTAGAAATGAGGACAGCGAAGAAAATATTACCACACAAAGATCTCAACAAAAAAATTATAAAAAAAGGAATAACACCGTCAGATGGGTGGAATGTCACATGGGGGATGACAACTTCACTAGAGGAGGGTAGGTGGAGGCTGAAATTGACTGCGGATAGAAGGATGGATTTCAAATATGGTTGATATTGGGAGGGAGGAGGCCAAACTGACTGAGGGGAGGGGGGAAGTGCAGATGCATGAGGGATACTTAGGGTTCAAAGGAGGAGCAGGGGAGGAGGATCCCGAGTGTACTGGACATATCGAGAAACCTCTACCAATGAGTTGTAAAAACCATTGGTATAGACAACCATATGCTGACAGTTTTTAAAAATCCTTTGTTATATCCTTGGAATGATATCCTATACCCATGGTTTTTCTAAACGGTGGGTATAGATCTGTTGGGATAAACAACTTTTCTTGTAGTGAGTTACTATAAAATGTCTAACGACCACTAAATCAGTAATTTATGAAATATATAGACTTACCCAAATTATTTTACTGAATTTTATATCATTTATTTTAAAATTTCAATAAATTAATTTTGGACATAATTCATTATTTTGTTTTATACAAAAAAAAAACAATAAGATAAATTTGAACCAAGACTCATTAAAAATTTAATAACATGTCAAAGTCATCAATAAAATTCTTGTGTGACATTAAATCTCTCAAATTTTATTTATTTAAATATTTTTAATATCATTTATTTAATTCTTCCATTAATTAAGAAATTACTGCATCATAATTGTGTCACCATTTAGTTTAATTATTTATTTCCTAAAAAATATAAATAAATTACCATGATGTAGATAAACATTTTATATTTCCAATTAATATTTATAGTCAAATAAATATTATCAATAAACATACATAAAAATTCAATACTTATTAGAAACATGATTAAGACATATCGAACATTCTTTAGAGTAAAATACTTTAAAAGCCTTAAATTCATCCAAGTGGATCAAATAGGCCATAAAATCAGCCCAAGGATGATTTTGGTAAAAAATATCTCATCAAAAAATAGGAAATGTGTTAGGGTAATTTTATAATTTTATTTTTACCATTAATTACATGATTTACACTTAATCTTGGTAATTAAAATATTACTAAATATACCATTCATATTCAAAAAATAAAATAATTTTTTTTACAAAATTTGGAATCGCTGATTCCAAATATGGAATCCATTTTTCAAAATTAAAAATACAGAAGTTGTAGTAATTAGTTTAAAATTAATCCTGTTGACGGGGTGTGAAAATGGGTTTTAAAATCTTAAAACATGCAAACAATTAAAACATTTTCATATAAAAATTAAATCTGAAATTTATTTAAATGACATAAATTGTATTAAATTATAGAAAATATTATAATTATACTTTGAAACCAATTAAAATTATAATTCAACACTATAAATTATTTTTATGAAGAAAGTTGTTTTCAATTAAAATTTAGAGTCTTTCACTATTCATAAACACATGAAATTTTTATAAAAATACAAAAAAAAAAAATCAACCGAAGTAAATTTTTATATTAAAATTTTAAATATTAAGTTTATTTTGTTAAATAGAATATATAAACATGTCAAAAATTGTATTTAAAATAGGTTCGACATCAAAAGGCGGTAAACCTGCCTTTATGAAAATATATGTTTTTATGCGTAATATAGGGGTTTGATCTTATATTATTCCTATAAAATATATTTTATGAATGTAAAAAATATTTGACTAAATATATAAAATTTAAATTCACTATATATATTCCTTATAAGTGTTATAATTTAATTAATTATGAAAAACCTGACTAAATAGTCTTTTGTTCAAACCCAGTGTTACGTGCAACATATCTATCGAAGAGATTGAATTTAAAAAGTGACATACCATAAAGTATTAGAGTTTTACGGGCAACCTAATATTTTATAAAGGAAAATAATAGTAGGGAACTGAGCCCCTACTAACTTTTTTAAAAAATGATCTCGCATGTTTGACGTTATGAACCAGTTTCAAGACATGAACAAAATTCACAACATGAACCAGATACACATCATGAATTCCCCATGTTAAGCCCCTAGAATTTCACATCCTAAATCCACCATACACACCCCATGAAACTCATTCAGATCATTAAAGGAATTTATGATGTGAATGGATAACTGTAGTAATTTTCAGCAGCCTGCGCCATCTATTCTTCCTCTGGTGTTCGCTTGTACCCCTGGGCTTACCCCAAATCATAACCTACATTGAAAAACATCACTTATGGGTTTTAAACCCTCATAAAAAAACTCAAATTATTAGATTCCAAAATTATCCATCCACTAAATTAAAATTTCAAATTCCCTCGGAATATTCATCCAATTCAAAATAGGGGATCTTACAGTCTCCCCACCTTAGAACTTCTCATCCCCAAGAATCATTTTGGAATAAAAAAAATCACCCAAACTACATAGATCATGAAGTTTCATATAAAATATCATGTTTAATTTCCAAATGCCCAACACACCTCAAAACATCACTTTAAACATATGACATGTAAGTCGTTAAATCTCAAGCCAATGCTCAAATTCCAAAACTGAACATTGAGACCATGATTACTTGATCCCATCTAACTAGATACATGATCACTTCATGATATATTTAACCATATGTCCTATGGTGATCCCAACCACAGGTTCTACCATATAATGTAAAATCCAAGCCATGGTACCTCCATTTTCATAATTTTCTATTTAAGCATTCCCTTAGTTCTATAATAATTCTTCTAGTATGATCCTCAATTCGATCGAAATGTTGATTCCCAATTGACCACATTTTTCCCAGTCGAGTTGACTTTTCAGGAAAAACCTTGGCCGAATTTCACTGTACTGGCCTCATCCCAATGAAATGCCAAAAGCATTCCCTCACCAACCACATACAATAAAAAAATAAACAAAAAGTGAAACTGCCTCTAGTTGACTACATTCAACAATGACCATATTAGAAAACTGATGCATTTCAAAAACTAGATTTCAATGACTTTAAACAAAGGAAACTCAATATTTCTATGAGATCATTCAGTAAGGCTCATAACTAGAATCTAATGGAGTCTCTTGCCAAAATTTTTATTTATATTGTCAGGCCACAACAAGAACATGGGTTTATATCTGATCCAACACACTTGAATCAACACACTAAAAAAATCTCATTCGATCCTGCTTGAAGTTTTAGGTAACCTCATAATCCTCATCTAGAGTCCAAGAAGGTCCTACAAGGCAGTCCATACTATAGTGTTTACAAGTGAGACATTGGTATGTAGTTGAAATGTCTATGTATCAAGAATATCTACTAATCCCAACACCAGTCAAGTCAAAGAGTCTGTTGGTATCCATGAGTTTTTCCAAGTCATTCCTACTTAGGAACCCATGTATACCTCTATAGTAACCATCCCCCTATAAATAAGAAATACAATGAATAAAACTGCCAAATAGAATATTTATTGAAATAGAATGGAATTTTAATCCATCTCATTATATAGCCGATGCTCTCTCAGTGTACCCTTGATGATGTCAAGGAAGGGGGCATAATCATTTCTAATACAAGAGTAAACTAATAGGATATAAAATATTACAAATAAGATCTAGTACACTCCCTTCATATCCAAGTCGAAGTGCCCAACATGGTTTTCAACCAACCATTACCCAACTATGCATATAAAGAACAACCAAACCATCTATGGATGATTTCTTAAAAAAAGCTCGATTGATCCTACCAATGCTTCGACTTTAACTGACCATGATTCCTTTACCACCCGAGGCATCCCATGATTACTCAACATAGCCAGTGAGGTTCAACCTGACTAATATGTTTTCAATAGTTTCATACACAACCAACTATATCATCAACATGCTACCTTGAAGGTGTTGAATCATTCCAAAACTCACACCATCCCTATAGGAATTTAAGAAATTCTGACCATTTCCAAAAGGTCATCCTAGGTTGTGCTACCTCTACATGGAATGATACAACTAAAAATGATCAACACGATGCTCCCCACCATAGAAGTTTCCTAGTCACCAGATTACTAAAAACATGAAATCATCCTACAACACATGCTCCATAGACCACTGACCACATGTACTAGATTTGGACAACATGCTCTTATCATGCGCTATCTCAAAAGAGATAACAACTAGCCTCTTACAAGCACACTAGTTTAGTTTCCCTTTAGATGTACGAGTGGTGCTCCTACGATCCATGATCACATCCATAATTATTATGAGGTATGTAAGAAAAAACAAGATGAACGGTAAGTCAAAATGCCCGATCCTCTTTGGAAATACATCAAGAGAATTGGGGATGAGCCATATTTCATTTAAGGCCCAAGTATCTCTACCTTGAAGAAGACCAATTCTCAAAGTATAATAGCTCAAGGCTTAAACGATTACCCTGAAACTTATATAGTTTATTGTACCATTTTATCAAATCGATAAGTATTAGATTTATTGGTTTTGGTCACAGTGGAAGCACATGGTGGTGGGAGATATATTAAAATGTATTTTAATATTTATATGCCCGAAACCCGGAATGAGGATCTTACATGTCAAATTAATAATTAATTTATTTAATATTGATATAAATGAATATCAGTGATTAAGATATTTCTTTGATGTGAATGTTTATTGTCTGAAATGAACCTTTTAGATCACCTTCATTGCACTGTGAGGATCCAAGGATATAATCCCTCTAGCGGTGATCCACACATGCTCCTTTAATCTCCAAGCAATAAAAATTGATCTCTGGGTGCTAGAGTGGTGACTTTATTGTTTTGTGATGTTTTTGTTGATAGATCATCCTCTAGTATTAAAGTAATCTCTCACACATTTATTATTCTTGATAGGGATATAGAAGGAGGAGTCGAGGGAGAATTCATTGTGGGCAAAAATTATCTATTTTTGATTTCATCCCATACACAGGAGACATAACCTTATATTTATAGAGTTAGAGTTTAGGTTAAAATATTTATTTAATTTCATTTTGGATATTAAAAAATATAATTAACTTTAATAAACCCCATTCCACATAATAATAATAATATTATTATTTAGTGGAATGCACTAACTTTCACAATCGTAAATATTTAAACCGGATTGTTAATTAATATTTGTCACTAGACACAGTCTTGGCCTATTCTAACTCCCTGAAATTTATTGAATACCCAAATAAAATTATTTCATTTTCTTAAATAAATATTTTTTACTGGTAATTTACTTTTATCGAATAGGAAATGAAAAAATTACAATAGTATGAAGTAATTAATTTTATGAAAGTATCTTTTAAATATAGACATCAACTCCTTAGGTAGAAAATAGTAAATAAAATATATTTTATTAAGAATTCAGTGAATATATATTTATTTAATTTATGTGGTCAAGAAAACATGAATAAAATTATTCCTTGGTCGTGAAAATAATATTTATTCCATTAATTAAAATCAAATAGAATTTAATCAATATCAACATAAAAACTTAGTGTGTGGCCCTCTAGAATTTTTTCTCATTAGAGTTAGGTGGGTAAGCTAAATTTTCGAGATTACTATCAGTGGGTCAAGATACCCAAGTGAAAGAACATAATGTGGCAACAAAACTAACCACTAACGAATGGTCCCTATTTAATAGAATCCCTTTGTCTCAATATATCCTCAAGCATGTTGCATATCTGTGTAATCAATATATTTTGTGGATACATATTTCTTTGACTATCTAAAATATATTTCATTACACCTTGAATATGGAATTTATATGATTGTTATATTTCAATCAAAGGGATGAGATATCAAATTCCATAAATATGGAAGAAAAAAATCCTTCCCTAACTTATCTACTAATAACATGTCATTAATGATGCACCCAACATACCCTACCTCACTATGATCATATGCCATCATGGTTTTCATTGTTAAATCTAAGTGTGCAAGTCATGACATGAATTAATGATAATCTGAATGTCTAAGGACCATTATACATGCTCACTGGTAGGAATATCAAAAACACCAAAACATGTGCAATTTCTACTGGTAGTTTGGTTCTCATAACCTCTTATCTTAGAGATTATGAAGTACAAACATCATGTGATGAAGTGTCATCCACTTATGAGTAATCAAACCTAGAAGTCTATATACTATCTTCCCCCATCATAATATTTTATTCAACTATAGAACTATATCCAAGTGATATCTCCATAATATATAAAGTTTCTCATCATAGTGGGGAGCTTCTATGACCTTATCAGTGCAACAAATACACTAGGACATTATCACATCAATTATATATAGAATAATAATCCATATGTGATAATATATTAAAATTAATATTCACTTGTTTGAATATAAAAGTAATCTAAATTAAAAATTAGTTGGTTATAGGTAACTAACTCTAATAAACTCCCACTTGCACAAGATCCAACCACTGACATTTGGTTAGTCCTCAAATTTTAAAAATGATTCTGCTGAGTATGTGTATAGCTGATAGTCCAACCATGTTTCCATAAATAGGGTTAGAAAATCCACATGTCTATGCGGTTAATCTATTTAGTTAAATATTTAATATCTTGAGAAAATCCTTCAAGTAGTTATATAACTGAGTGTCCACCCCTTGTTCTATTGTTGGAATCCTCACTTACTGTCTAAATCTATAGTCAAATATTGTCATAAAATGATATATCTCTTTTATTTGGTATAACACATAATTGGAACATGAAATTTCTAAACCGCTTCTTAAGATGAATCATAAGTCACAACATACTCAGATATTGTGGATATGGAAACCATTGAATGTAATAAGTTTTTATTGAAAATTACTATAGCCTTATTAGTGATAGTAGATCAAATTGAACTAAATAAAGATAAGTGTTTGATTCCCTTGATCACTATATTTCCACTTCTTCATACATTAAGAACTCATCGAGTTTTACTTTTCAATGTACTATTGGATAGTTATAACTACAGGTATATACAATAATTTTGGTTTTGTTTGATATGCATATATTATTATTTATTCATCAATAATATCAAATGTCAATAAATATCATGGCACATGATATTAATTCCTAGAACTTAAGCTTGTGAAATTCTTTTAATCTCTATAATCTCTTCCTATGTCCATGCATGTTCTATTTGAAGGATTATATTCTAACAATAATTCTATCATGGATTGTTTAAAAATTTATTTTTCAATACATAGTTAATATATATACCATGAATAATTTGAGAAAACACATGGATCTATCTTATAAAACTTGTTCCCTAGAATATGGTTTCCACTTCAAGTTATACTTGGAGAAATTTTCATTCCCCAGTCTTAACCAAATATCAAGACACAACATTCATTTTTTATATGTTATCAACATATCTTACTTGAAAACATATAATGCTCCCACTAACTAGATAGTGACACATTTCACTCATTCATTTACAAAGAAATATTCTATGATCACTATGCATGATTTATTCATAAATGAATTTATTTAATATTCATATCTTATTAGAATTTATTGATGGCACCGACCATTTTAGTTATTCTTAGTAGACATATTCCATTGGGTCTCCTTTTGGTTTCATCATATAGAAATATTATGTAAGGATTCCTCTAAATTAGGTGGCCTTGTAAATCAATAGTCCACTATAATGATCTTAGAAGCATTCTTTAACAAGTATAATTTAGAAAGGATTTTAGTTATGATGAGAGGTTGATAAGTTTTGTCATAGAATAAACTTTAAATAATTAATCATGCTTTATTAGTACCATCTTTTACCATCGATGTCCAGTTTCTCTTGAATACTCACCAAAAATATAAAGTCTTCGAAACATTTAAAATAAGGAGTCTAGAATCTTGATACATGGATTCCATTACTTGAAATTATATATATATATTTCAACCATATCATATTACCATTTATTGATTCTTTATAGGAATAATTACTTTGAAATAATAATAAATGTATCACCCACCACAATGAACATAAAACACCTCTTTGGTTATGAATTACTATACAATATGTGTCTCTTGAACAATTACTCCCACTAAGATTAGTGGAGTACAATATTTTTATGCTAACTCATGTTCATATAGAGACTTAACCCATAGAAGTTAATTTTGATCCCTATATTTTTTAGAAAATTAGTTTCATTTATGGAAATATAGTCAATCTTGACTATATATTAATATCCTTTGTGGCTTTAGGATCATTAACTCAGATGCAACTTAGTTTTTTTATGTTCGTTTGTAGATAAGGCCATATTTTAACAGATAGTTTCCCAAAACACTTGTGGTAGTGTTCTAATTGATTATTAACATATCATATTTTGATATGATATCCATTAGACAATATATATTTCATATGGTTAGTGGTTTTAATTCTATTTACAAAATATATCTTGAAAGGGATAATGGAATATTTGAAATACATATAAGACTCATCATTTATTTTCCTTTTACTACCATCATAACATAGATTTATATTATGAAATGCGAGTTAGTGATAAACTTTAATCCACAATCGATGATTACTTGGATAAGATATACTCTGATAAGCCATCTTAGAGATTCCTTTTACCAAGGGAACTCATTTACTTCACTAAGAATTTCTGAAAATAATCATGAAGTATATGAAATTACCTTTAGCTATATAATAGTTTATATGGATATGTTAAAATAAATCAAAATGTTTATGACCTAGATTTTTTTAAAAGGTTTATTTATCTAAAAATGATAAGTATTTTTTATGTATATCAGATATCTTAGATCAATTGATATAAAAATACTTAAGTAAAAATAAAAAAGTAAATTAATTTCAGTTTTATTTGAAAAAAAATTATCTTTCCATATTTGGGTAAGAGTATTATATTTTATATTAATCATTCATTGCAATCAATATTTGTGATTCCAGAGTTACTAAATCGTTAGTTTAGTATTAAAGTACCATAAGAACATTTTTTCCAAAAATAAATAATGTATAATTATGTCTAGAAAAACTCTAAGATAATTGTTTTGGTAACACTTATTACAAAATTTAATCAATCGAAACTGCTAATGAAAAATAGTGAGCTCCCCTTAGCTAACAAATGAATCAACCTTTCTCATCCCTTTTGAGTTAACTATATATTCTTTATATTCTTGATCCTTTACTATATTTAAATACATGTATGTTGTAAGAATATTGTATTTAATGCACAAGTGGTGAATAGAAACTTAATGAATATACCTGAAGTGGGTGTAACTGGTTGCTTCTTCAATTAATTGCAATTTCTTTTCCAGTGTCCATTATTTCCACATAAGATGAAAATAGACTCCTATTCATTCTTCTTCCCTTGAATCATTTACCACTTTGAAGGATTACATGAAGGATTATTTGGATGTATATTATCCAAATGATAGTCATCACTGTCTTTAAATATTTTCACCATAATGGGTAGAGAAGCAGGTTTCAACCAGTCCTTATATTCTTGGTGAAGTATGGAAAAAATTATCCTGAGTGGATTAACCATTTTTTATCTAGGATTGGACAAAAAAGGAGAATATTTATTGTAAGGATAATAAAATAAGATTAATAGATAATGTAAGAACCTGGTTCTTCCTTTGAGGTATGGATCTTTTGTTTTCAGTTTGTATTTAAGAAAACTGGAGAAAAAGAGGTTAAGGGATAAATACCGGACTGTTTCACAACGTGACTAAGGGTTACATGCTGTGTAATCACAGTACACCCCATGTATTTATGTGAGAATACCTTTTTATGACGTGTAAGGCATGTCAGAAAAAGGAGGAAAAAACTATCATATACACTATGTGAATTTTCAAGTACATGTTGTGTATTTTTTTATGTTAAAACGGGAAGTTTCCATGTTTCATTGTTATCTAGACAGAGGGATCGTCGAGTTCACAAACTAGTAGAACTGAACCTTTTTTCTCCTCCCATTTGATCATCCTAACACCGATTTGATCGCTATCAGATGCGTTGGAACCCAATCAGTAAGATCTAGATTCCTCTTGAGCCATTATTTGTGATTTCCTCTCTCAACCTAGTTATCGACGGTTGATTTTTTATACCTATTTTGTAGATCTACTCTAATCTCAGTTGAACTAGAGTCTGAAGTTGGATGAGTAGATTTGTATGACTACGAGGTAGGTGGTCTCATGCATTTCGTTAAATTTAAATTTGGTTATATGTGATGGGGTGCCACACACCCATTTTTGGTGTGTCACCTTCAATGAATTTTTCCAGTTTTGATTGAGTATCATTGTTTAGGTAATTGATTATGTGGTTCAAAGCATGTCAGGGTTGTTTAACTTGAATTAGGGACACCCCATGGGTTTATTTTCCCTTAGATGACTGTTTATGGGCATTTGGATTAACATGCCTATGGGAAAGCCTTTATTTCCCATATTTTGGGCTATTTGAAATGTAATGGGTTATATATATATATATATATGTTTTTCCCACATGAAGTTTTTGATGGTAAATCCATGATAATGTTTAAATTTCATGATAGGATTATTATTTTAATTGTGCCCATGTGAGTCACTGTTGTTTAAACCATGTAATAATGTAATTCACTTGTGTTTCATGTTATATTAATTTCACTTGTGGGTTTATTATTGTTAAAACCTTGTAATAGTTTAAATTACATGTGTTTATTGCTATGTGTTTTACCAATGTGAGTAATTGAATTTCCAAGCCTTATGAGGTTGGTTAGGATATTATGTTCAATCCATGAGTGAGCCATGAGTGTAGCGGTTGGGATCATGGAGGTTTTACTTATTTTTCTGAGAGAAACATAGATTATTGAAGGATTCCATGGAAAAAATCAATTAGATTTATTTACATGTCATGAGTGATACATGAGGATTCCTAATAGGACCTCCAGTAACATGCTTAGTTGAAATGGACTTATACCACACCTAGAGTGATACCGAGAATCCATAGAGGTTCACCGGGACAGGCTTGTAGGATGTTGGTAGGTTTGAACCTAGAGTGACATGAGGTTTCCTGAGAGGTTCACCGAAATGAGCTTATAGGTTGGAGATAGGCTTGAACCTAGAGTGATACTTGATTTTCAAATTAGGAATTTCAAGGATAGGCTCTGGTTATAAATTGAATATTTAAATGAAACGGCTTATGACACATCTGCCAAGCCAAAGAACAAGATTTGATTTAGTTTTCAATTACTTTTTTAGATATACTTTTGAGGTATATATTGTGCTTTATTTTACATGGGGGTTTTCAGGCTTAGTTCAGATTCTGAGAATTATATAATTCAATGTAATTGAATTAAATAATGAACATGAAATGAATGTAAATGAATACCTGTGCTTGCAGGACTATTTACGTTTGAGTACTTTCAAGCTTACTACTTTCACTATTGAACACTACCTGTTATATATATCACTAATAGATTGGCACAAATATTTGGTGATTTTCTACTTGGATTTAGTCACACACCTTTTTTAGGTCATGATTTTGGGCCCAAACATATTATATTATTATAGGTGTCGATAAGGTAAAGTTCCCTTCTATAGGTACTTGATATGCTATTTAGGAGAAGGAGAGAATGGGACCAAGCTAAGGCTTGAGATGCTTTTGAGTTTCTTTTGTACCATTTTATACTTTGGTACTTATATCATGTATTACTATAGTGCAACCCATTTGGCTATTTTTTCTAGAACACGTGACATGAATCATCATCCTTCGTTTGCTATGAAATCTAGTTAATTATATTTCCAGTCTTCCATTTATTTAATTTTGGTGAATGGTATTACTGATTCCACTATTGTTTTATTATTTTATTCTACTATGTTATACTCTTCCAATGAGGGAATAGTTTCCCCACTATCTCAGCTAGGCCGTCGCTGCTAGTCAGAAACCTCTGGAATTTGGGGGAAATGCTCTTGAGGCCATGTGGCCAACCGGGTATGAGGCACCTTTGACTGGAATACAGATCTAGGAAATTAAAAAGTGGTATCTAAGGAGTTATTTTCTAGTTTTACTTACTTTTTTGGAACATTAGATAAGGATAGGAAGTAAATAGAGTTTGGTAATAATATGTGCCCAGAAATAGCTACCCTATGTATAGGGGAATTTTTTTCCTTGAATTAAATTGTGATTTTTGGATTTTGATCTATTATGATTGATTCGATTCCAGCATTAGGTGATGAACTTATATTTTTCTGTTATTATTTATATCATTATGGTTCTATTTTTTTAAAACCCGATGAGATGAGGGTATGCCATCTCATGCAACATATAGGAACTTGTTATAAATCACATGCCATGCATTCGTAACATTCAATTTAGGATAATTAATGAATTCATTTTGTTGTAATAGGTACCATCATAGATATGCCTAAAGTTGTGATAGGTGTACTGGTACGTGATATGGTTCGAAATTGATGGATTCCAAACTTTGGTCCCTAAGGTGTACGGGCCCTCTTGGATCAGAATTTGGTGGATCAAGTGGATGATTTAAATTAAATTGTGATATGATGTGCTGTAGGTTGGTGAAAAACATTGATTCATAGGGATTATGGGCACTCAAGGATCAGAATTTGGTATACCATTGTCTTAATTTGAAAAAATTGGGGTTCTGAGGATGTTTCAGAGGTTTATTTTTTGGAAACCCAGACAACACGACTTGTGATTCTAAGAACACACGCTATGTGTTCTTCTATTTGGGAAGATAAATTTTATTAAGTACACACCATGTACTATATTCACACTCTATGTGATTAGTGAAAGTTTGTCTGATCATGTAAGGGAGAGCACAAAATGATGGGTTTTTGGCTAGTGCACACCGTGCACTATAGGTACAGGCCGTTTAGTGTTACTGAGGCAGAACTTGTGTGGTTCTGGACATGTAAAAGTACATGGATATGAAGAAATAAAGGAGTACATTCCAAGTTCCAGTCTGACATGCGATGTACATTGGATGGTTACACATCCAGGCTGATGGAAGTACATGATCGGGTAGAAGATTTAGGGTACATTCCATGTATGGTTTCTACACATAGTGCACTCCTATTTTGGTAACCTTTGATGGTTTTCTCCTCCTATTTAGTTATTCTAATCTTGAACTGCGAACATTGAAAATGAACATTAACTGAGCTATGTGATTGACCTTGTAGTGTCACGCCTCTATGAAGACCTCCAGTTGTACACCAAGAGAGTGACAATTATCATTATCATGAGGTGATAGGACATGGACTTCCAGTGGATCCTCCAATCATGCTAGTTGTGGCACCAAATATTATACCATATGTAGGTGCTGATGCACAGTTCTGTTAAGGCTTTATGAGGTTCATGAAAACCTTTCAGGGAGCACCATAGCCTATGGAGTCTATGGAAGAGCTGACATGAGTGTTCTAGTAGTAGAATCCACCCATGTTTTTGGGGGATGGTGAGCCATAGGCTGCAGACTACAGATTCATGGATTAAGGCCATTCTTACGATATTCAATCATCTAGAGACGTCACCCAAGAGGAGGGTAAATCTCATGATGTATATGTCGTGTGATTCCACCAAGATATAGTGGGATGTTATCACTCAAGAAGAGCGTCATCGGAATATGGCATGGAGATATTTTTAGAAAGTCTTATATGATTGTTACATTCCCAAGATGTTGAAGGTTGAAAGAGCCTGAGAGTTCATGCATGTAGAGAAGGGAACTTTAGCAGTGATGGACTACACAACCTGTTTTACTAAGCTCCAGCGTTTTTCTCCTATTATGATGGGTGAGGATTTATAGAAGGCTAGGAGATTTGAGGATGATCTTAGGTTCGACATCCGATGATAGGTGAATGTGTTCAGGTTGCCTTATGTATCTGTTATTGTAAATCAGGCACTAATTACCAAGCATAATCTAAGGGAATCTAGAGGTGTGAGCCAGGGCGGTTCGACACCGAGATCTGGTACTGTCTCGACCGGTAGTAAGAAGCGTCATCTAGAGCATTCTCATGATGAAATTAGCAGTCATAAAGTATCTTCAGGTAGTAAAGTGAGGTGATACCAGTGTGGTAGGATGAGGCATACAAATCCATAGTGTCTGAAAGACTCAGTCGAGTGCCGATCTTATGTCAATATGTGCCTTCGACAATGCTTATATAGGATGTTTCCACCAGCATCTAGTGAGAGAGGGTCTGCACCGACTCCACGTTCAAGAGAAGGGTCAATCGCTTCTCATCAGTCAGGGAACTGGAATGCGTCAGACCGTTTAAGCCGAGGGGGTGGTCGTGGATGTGGTAGCCAAACCCCAGGATCTCGGCGATAACAGGGTGGATCAACTTAGGGTATCTAGGCAGTATCATAGGGCAACAGTATAGGTCATACATATGTAGTGCAACAGACCCAACATGAGAAGGATCCCAGAACCTATACTATCAGAGGTACTATTATAGTCACCTCCATTTTATCCTTTTCACTTTTTGATATAGGGGAATCACATAGTTTCATATTTGTGCCTATTGTGGAGAGCCTTGGGGTGAGTGTTTTAACTTCTGATTAGGTTATAACGCTAGACACTCCGTTAAATATTATAATGGAAAGTGTGTTTCAGTAAAAGGAGTTCTCCCTTCAGGTTTGTGGGGGTCACTTCATATGGGACCTCTATATCTTAGAGATGACAGGATTTGATGTCATTCTCAGAATAGACTGTTTGGTCTCCTTTCAATCCTTTTTCGATTTTTATCTCCTTTGGGTGAGTTTTACATCACCATAGGTCAGATCATTTCTACACAAGGGTGAATGGGATGTCTAGGCAAGAAAAGATGGACTCGAGCATCATGGGTTGGGTGGGATGATAACCCAGATTGTGATATTATATCTAGATAACCAGGGAGTATGTTAGGAATACTTCCCTCTAGCGTTTGATCATTTTAGAGATGTCTTCCC
Source organism: Viscum album (assembly GCA_963277665.1). Taxonomy (NCBI): domain Eukaryota; kingdom Viridiplantae; phylum Streptophyta; class Magnoliopsida; order Santalales; family Viscaceae; genus Viscum; species Viscum album. Next base: position 1,400,270,405 of record OY728148.1, on the reverse strand, counting down.
GGTTGAATTTTTAATTTTACCTCTGGTAAGAGAGGTAAAGATATCTATCGGGCTATTTCCCAGAGTTGCATCGGTATCCATTCCTCCTTATAGTATGGATACGATAGAGTTGCAAGAGCTCAAGTGATAGATAGAGGATATGGAAGCTAAGGGTTTCATCTAACCCAATGCTTCTCCTTGGTGTTCTTCGGTCCTTTTTAAGAAAATGGTAGATGGTATCCTCTGGCTATGCATGGATTATTGGAAATTGAACCAGTTTATAGTTAAGAACCAGTATCCTATTCCACAAATAGATGATATTTTTGACCAGATCCCGGGAAATTTTGTGTTATCTATAATTGATATGAGATCCAGTTATCAGCAAGTGCATGTTAGATCATCAGACATACCTCACACAACCTTTCTAAGAAGGTATGGTTTGTATAAGTATAGTTTCATGCCATTTGGTCTCACAAACTTACCTTAAGTCTTTATGGCATTGATGAACCAAGTGTTCCATCCTTATCTTGACACGTTCATTGTGTTTTTCATGGATGATATCTTGGAGTATTCTCATAATTGACATGACCACTACAACCATCTGGAGATCGTTTTGAGTACACTAAGAGATAATCAATTATATGATAAGCCTACAAAGTGTCACTTCCAGATGGATCAGATTCACTTCCTAGTTCACATCATCTTAGATATAGGTGTATCAGTGGACCTAAATAAAGTGAGAGTAGTAGTTTCCTCTGAGCACCCGAAGAACGTCTTTGAGGTGCAGAGTTTCTTGAGGTTGGATATTTACTACATGCATTTCATACAAGAATTATCATTTTTAGCAATGACGTTGATGGGATTGACTAAAAAGGGTGAAAAGTATGTTTGAACATATTCCTATGCGATAGAATTTTAGGAACTGAATGGGAGATTGACTTCAGCGTTGATACTGATTTTTCCAAAGTTGGGCCGGAGTTACCCTATGTACTGTGATGCACCATGTATCGGGCTAGGAGAAGTTCTTATGTAGGGGGATAAATTAATTTCATACAGATCTCAAAAGTTATGGTCTTATGAGAGGAATTACTTGACACATGATCTCAAGTTAGCTGTTGCTGTTCATGCATTACACTTTTGGAGACATTACTTACCGGGAGAGAGTTTTGTGGTGTACACGGACCACAAAATCCTCAAGTACATATTTACTCATTGTGATCTGAATCCGAGTTAGTGAAGGTGGGTGGAATACCTTCAGGATTTTGAATTTGATCTTTCTTACATTACTAGTAAAGGAAATGTAGCATCCGATGGATTGAGAAGGAGGACTTAGATAAAGCCAGTGCAGCAGACCAGAATCAAGTGGAAGCTTATGGTGTTGTTCTCTGAGATGAACTTGGAGGTGCATGATAGTTATGGAAAAAAGTTTCTTTCATATTTAGCTATTACAGCTACCCTAATATACAGAGTGAGGATGACACAACTATCAGATTCTGAAGGCCTAGTTCTATGGGAGAGTGTAGCAAGTGAGGACCCTCCACTTGGTTGGACTATAGGCAAGGATAGATTTCTACAGTTATATGGTCATGTATGGATTTAAAATACCATGTGTGAGGAGGTGATGTGGGAATTTTATGCCTCTGTATGTGTAGTGCATCCTGGTGTCAGCAAGATGTATTGGGATTTACATCATTAGTATTAGTGGGCTGGTATGAAAATGGATGTAGCTGGTTTTTTCAATAGATGTTCCACCTGTCAGCAGGTGAAGGAGAAACAACAGTGACCAGCTGAACATTTATAGTAGCTACCCATTCCTAAGTGGTAATGGAATAATTTCACGATGGATTTTGTGATAGGTTTACCAAGGCCTCCTCGAGGTAATGATGATATATGGGTTGTTGTTGATAGGCTCATGAATGTTGCATATTTCATGCCAATCAAGGAAACCTTCAGCGTTGATGATCTTTGGAGGTTGTACATCAGAGAGATTGTAAACTTGCACGAGGTCCCACATTCTATCATTTTTGATAGGGACATCTAGTTTACTTCTTGTTTCTGGAAAGTGATATAGAGGGCACTGGGTAAATAGGTTCTTTTGAGCACATCCTACTGTCCTCATACAGATGGACAATTAGAGTGCATGATTCAGGTGCTAGAGGACATGTTTCGGGTATTCGTCTTGAATTTTGGAGGTTCTTGGGAGAAACAAATACCCTTAGTTGAGTTCGCCTATAAAAATAGATTTCAGTATACTATTCAGATGGTTCCAAATGTGGATTTATATGGTAGACCATGCCGATCACCCATGTGTTGGTTGGAGGCAGGAGAGACAGCTATGCTGGGATTTTGTCTTGTCCAGGAGACCACTGAGTAGGTGCAGTTGATCCAAAAGTGGGTGACTACTACAAAATCTCATAAAAATATTATATAGATCCCCATAGATGACTCTAGATTTCAAGATTGTTGATTGAATTTTCTTATGTGTTTCATAAAGGTTGGGACACAAAAGGATCAGGAGACATTGTAATCTTTCTCCAAGGTACTTCAGGCCATTTGAGATTTTGGAGAGGGTCGGTTTGGTTGCCTATCGGTTGCCGTTACCTTAGAGGCACCAGGCTATGCATGACGTCTTCCACTTTTATCAATTATGGAATTACTCTTCAGAATCATCTCATGATTTTCAACCCAAGGAGGTTAAGTTATGGGTAGAAGTTTCTGCTAAAGAGAATCCTATTCGAATTGTGGATTATAGAACGAAGGTTCTCCCTGGATGGTCTATTCCATTAGTACGGGTGATATGGAAGCATGAACAAGTGTAAGATGATACCTGGGAGAGGGAGGATTATGTATGTTCATAGTGACCAGAGTTGTTCTCAGATATTTCTTTACTACCCTTGGAAGGGAAATTCAGGGGTGAATTACTTTAAGAGGGGAAGTTTTTAAGAACCCAGTTCTTCCTTTGAGGTACAAATATTTTATTTTGAGTTTGTATTTAAGAAAACTGGAGAAAAATAGTTTAATGGATAAATACAAGACTATCAAAAAATGTTATTGAGGGTTATATGCTGTGTAATCCCAGTACACACCATGTATTGATGTTTTTAGGCTTTTTTATGATGTGTAATATATGTCAGTAGAAGGAGGGAAAAATGGAATATACACAGTTTGTATTTTCATGTACACATCATGTAATTGTTGTTGTTAAAATAGGAAGTAGCCTTGTTTATTAATTTTATGGATAGAGGGATTGTCGAGTTCATGAACCAGTAGCATTGAACCTTGTTTCACCTCCCATTTGATCATATGTACACCATTTTAATCATCGTTAGATGCATTGGAACCCAATCGGTAAGCTCTCGATTCCACTTGAGCCGTTCTTCCTGATTTTCTCTCTCGTCCTAGTTATCAAAGGTTTAGAGTTTATAATTTTTTATAGATTTACTCCAATCTATGTTGAATTAGACTCTGATTTTGGATGAGGAGAGTCGTACGACTATAAGGTAGGTGGTCTCGTGCCTTTCATTACTTATCAAGTAGATTATATGTGCCAGGGTTTTTGGGGGTGTCTCCATGAATGAATTTTTCCAATTTCTATTTCCTATCATTGTTTAGGTAGTTGACTATGGTATTCGAATCATGTTAGGGTTTTTTACCTTGAATTGGGGTCACCCCATGGGTTCGTTTTTCCTAGGATGGCCATTTATGGCCGTTTAACTTAGCATGCCTATGAGAATGCCTTTGTTTACCATCTTTTGGTCTGTTTGAAATGAAATTGGTTATATAGATGTTTTCCCCACATGAGATATTTGATTAATAATCCTTGTTATAGTTTAAAATACATGATAGGATTGTTATATGAATTGTTCCAATGTGAGTCACTATTGTTTAAACCATGATGTTTTCTAATGTGAGTCACTATTGTTTAAAACATGAGCGAGCCACATGTGTAGTGGTTGGGATCATAGAGGCTTTACATATTTTCCCGAGTGAAACATGGATCATTGAGGGATTCCATGGAAAAACTTTATTGGATTTGTTCACATGTCATGTGTGATACCCGGGGATTTCTCATAAGACTGCCAATTACAGGCTTAGTTGACATGAACTTATATCACATCTAGAGTGATACTAGGATTCCAGAGAGGTTTTTCGGGACAATCTTGTAGGATGTTGGTAGGTTTTCACATAGAGTGATACGGGATTTCCAAAGAGGTTCTTTGGGATGGGATTGTAGGTTGAAGATAGAATTTCACCTAGAGTAATACTTGAATTCCAACTTAGGAATTTCATGGATGGATTTAGGTTATAAATTGAATATTTAAATAAAATGACTTATGACATGTACACCAATCCAAATAAGAAGGTTGGATTCAATCTTCACTTACTTGTTTAGATATCCTTTTGAGGTATATGTTGTGCTCTATTTTACATGGGGGTTTCCAATCTTAGGCCAGATTCCAAGTATTATATAATTCAATGTAATTTAATTAATTAATAAACATGAAATGAATACCATTTCTTGTTGGACTACTTGAATTTAAGTACTTCATAGCTTACTGTATTCATTATTGAACACTGACTATTATATATATTCGCTGACAGATTGACACAGACCTTTGGTGGTTTCCTACTGGGATTTAGTCTCACACCCTATTTGGGCCCAAAAATATTATATTGTTGTAGGTGTTGATAGGGGAAAGTTTCCTCCTACAAGTTCTTGATATGTTGTTTAGGGGCAGGAGAGCATGAGACCAATCCGAGTCTTGCAATGCTTCCAATTTTATTTTGTCCCCTTTTGTAATTTGGTAATTATATAATGTATTACTATATTATAACATGTTTTGGCTATTTTTCTAGAACATGTGACATGCATCATCATCCTTTTTATTCTATGACATCTGGTTAATTATATTATTAGTCTTCCGCTATTTACTTTTTTTGAATGGTATTACTACTTTCAATATTGTTTTGTTATTTTATTACATTGTGTTATACTATACTAATTAGGGAATATTTTCCCCACTATCACACCTAGGACCTCACTTCTAGTCAGAAACCTCTAGCATTTGGGGAAATGAGCTTGAGGCCATGTGGCCAACCGGGTACAATGAATCTTTGAGTGGTATTTAGATCCAGGACATTACAGATAATTTCTTATCTAATTGGAAGCCCAATTTCTCTAATAAATCAATATACCTTATCATTTCAAAAGCATAATAAGTATCTAGATTTATTTCTTCCACTTTAAACTTATATAGAGCATTTACAATCTTATTTATTTCAAACCTTTCCTTATCTTACTCAAGAGAATAGAGATGTGTTATTATGGTGTAAGCATCCATGCCTTTATGATTTATCTTAAACACTACGGTCATAGTTGATAATATAATATAATAGACATAATAATTTTCCTTAACATATATCTAAAAGGCTTCCCTTTCACTTTTTTCTCACCTTCTAGGGTGGTAGAATGAAAATAGGGGATTCTAACACATAATAAAAACTTTCTGATAATACTACATCTTATAAATGATTATAACACATCTAATTTTTTTTTATTTTTAAGGAAATGCATCAAGTTAATGAATTATTTCACTAATTTCAGGGTTTCTCTTTCCATTTTTCATCAATAATCAAAACAATTTATTATTACTTTACTTGATTACAAATTATGTGAGAAATAATAATAATTTAATTTTATTCATTCTCCCACTATTTTATCAAGCCTCAATATGCCTCACCATTGAACTTGGAATATCCATGTTCTAGGACATTCTAGTAGAAAGGATCCATGTTTCCCCTCACATAACCCTAATGAGGGTTGGTTAAGTTACTTAATGATATTTAGGTAGGATGGTCTTTTCCAACTACGGGCTTACAACTCCTTGATCCATTAAGTAGAATCCTCGATACTAAAATCCTGACTTAGATTTCTTCAACCCCTTCCTCCATGTTACATCAACTATAGAGAGGGATACTTCTCTTTAGTTAATATAGTTAATTCAACCCAAAAACCTTCATAATAACCCCACATTAAAAGTAATTTTCCCAATTGGGGTTGGTTGAACACTTATTTCTAATGCTTTCATTCCTAATCAAGTAATAGAAGGCCAAGTCTAATTTAATATTTATTTGAAGGATTTTATTTATTATGAATAAATTTTATCCTATTTTATCCTTTACATAACTTGTTAATATTAAATGGATTTTACTTAATTAATTAAACATATTTGATAAAAAATTTATGCATAATCCATTTATTTAAATTCCATATTTTCACATTAATTAATTTATTTATGTGATATCATTCTTGCATCAAAATATTAAATAATGTATAAGATAGAAATTAATAAATAATAAATGACCTGATCATGATCTTATCTAACATTTGATTTAATGAGATGAAATTAAATCAACTTTTGACCAAGGGGAAATAACTTCTATTATTGGCCTTGGCATGAGTTACAACATTCCACTCGTCCACTTGTGTACTAGATGAGTTGTAATAATTATGTTTTTGTTTTAAACTACCTCCACGTGCCACGGTAAACTCCATTTATTACATATATATATAACTTACATGAAAGTAAGGGGAACAAAATGATTGGTTAAAGGGGAGTATATAAATTTACCTGGACATGTAGGTCCTACATAATAATGGAGGGAGGGATGACCTGAAAACCATCAAATTTAATTTAATATTAAATAATTAAAAACCCATGAAATAAATTAAATTAAAACATCCAACACATACACATTTATTGGTTAAGCTCATGAACATTCATACATGCAATGCATACAAAAAAATAAATGAGAAACATTCATTTCTTATTATTCATTTATTATTAAGATAAATGAACTTGAATTAATTATTTAATTATTTTATCAATTTCCTTTCATCTTAATAAATATCAAAATCCTCTTGGAGATAATCATCATAATGTAATTAATAGAAAATATACAACATATTCAATAGTTTTAGATTTTTTAAAATAAAGTTAATGATCATTTAATATTATTTAAAAACCATTATTAAATTTTCAAACAAATAAAGTTCCAATCAAAATAATAAGGTTTTAATGATACAATTTTAAATATAATTTAATTTAATTATTCTAAAAATTGGGGGACTACATCATGTGCACTATCCAACTACATACTATGTACCTTTATTACTGTGTATCTGGGTAACACACCTAGGGATTTGGGATGTTGACTCGATCGAACTACATGGCATGTACATGCTATCTACACACCATTTATCCACTTTCTATGGCCCAAGATACTCACTTGGGTCTTTTTTTTATATCTTGGATGATTACACAGAATTTATAGGATAGATACACACTATGTGATCCAAATGATGTGTGCCTTTGTAACCTATTGAAAGACTCATCATGTTCTTGGGTGAGGGATTGCATGACATGTACACTCCATCTACACACTCTGTATCTCTAATTACGTATGTATAGATAACTCAATGTGTATCTCAAACATGGGAGTTGATGAACTACATTCCATGTACACCATATACACATCATTCACATCATAATTGATCTAGATTTTCAGTTTCACATAGTTTGACCATGTATAATGACCACACTGATTGTGCAATTTATGCCGCTAACTCATATAGACTACAAAACTTGTAATTTGATACACACCATGTAATCTGACAACCATGTACCATGTTGTTTAGTTAAAAAATGGCGTACACTATGTGCAATTTACTGTGTGACATTCCATAAATCTCGTGGCATGACTAGATGTAATGTACTTGGGTACACGACCTATACTTACAAAGCACACGCCATGTAAACCTATCTTACTAGCCAAGAATTAGATGTTCTTAATGACATATATGGTTGTCCTTCATCTATTCTTAGACCTTTGATAAAATGAAACACTAAAAAAATATGACTAATATGTCAATAACATGTTTTTTAAATCAGATTCAAGAATGAATAATATGAAATGAAAATTCAACCATGAGTGTATATGGGTTAAAAATAAAATAAATAATTATAAATTTTATCATGAACACTCTAATACCACCTATCCATTATAGATGCAGCAAAAGTGTGTGGTGATGGGTGATATATTAAAATTTATTTTAATATTTCTGTACCCGAAACCCTGTGTGAGGATCTTGTATGTAAAATTAATAATTAATTTATTTAATATCGATAGAAATGAATAACTAGGATCATGACATTTCTTATATGTGAATGTTGACCATCTCTTTCAATAATCAATGAGGATCCAAGGATAGAATCCATTTAGTGGTGATCCACACATGCTCCTACGATCTTCAAGAAACACCAATCGATCTCCATGAGCGAGCGTAGTGAATCGATTATCTTGCATTGTTTGTGTTGGTATATCATCCTTCAGTCTTGAAGGAATCTCTCTAACATTTCTCATTTTGGAGAGGTAGATAAGAGAATGTTTCAATAGATAATTCATTAAGTGCAATAATTCTCTATTTTTTATTGCACCCCGTACACAATAGACATAACCGTCTATTTATAGAGTTAGAGGTTTGGTTAAATTAATTATTTAATTTCTTGTCGGTTATTAAAAAATGTTATAAACTTTAATAAACTCCATTTCATATAATAATAATAAAATTATTATTGTTGTTATTATTATTATTATTTGGTGTGTGCTAACTTGCGCAATAAAAAATATTTTAACCAGCTTGTTTATCAATATTTTTCATCAGAAACGGTCTTGGTTTGTTCGAACTCTTTGACATTTATTGAATTCCAAAATAAAATTATTTTATTATATTAAATAAATTTCATATTCAAAAACTAAAAAATAAATATTGATTAAATATTCAATAAAATAAATAATTATATTTTATTCACAATTCGGTGAATAAATATTTATTTAATTTATTCGATCAATAAAACTTGAATAAATTTATTCCTAGGTCTTGAGAATAATATTTATTCTATTAATTAAATTCAATTAATTGATATAAATGGAAAAAAACATAGTGTGTGAATCATCAGGATTCTTTCTCTTCGGTATTAGGCAGGCATGCCTAAAGTCCAAGATTATTGTCTACCAACTAGTCAAAGAATCAAAGAGAAAGAACTTCATATCTCAACAATGACAACCACATATGAACGATCACTGTGTCTTATATTCCCTTTGTATCAATATCTTATCAATAAATTGTATATCTGTGTCATTAACATATTTTCTTGATACGTATTTCTTTAAATATCTGAAATAAACATCATTACACCTTTTTCATGGAATATATGTGACAATTATAATTCAATCAAACGGATGAGATATGAACTTCTATAAATATGGAAGGGAAAAATATTTCATCAAATTATACTTTAATAAAATGTCATTTGAGATACACTAAACCTACCCTACCTCATCATTAACATATTTCATCATAGTTTTCATTAGTAAATCCAAGTATACAATTTATGAAATGCATTAACGATAATATTAAAGTTTAAGGACCATTACACGTGCTTAACGATAGGAATATCCGATGACACCAAAACATGCCTAATTAATACTAACAAGTCAATTCTCATAACCACTTTTCTTGGAGATTACCAAGTCTGAACTTCATGAGATAATGTCTCATACACTTATGAGTACTCCCACCTAGAAATCTATATACTATGTTCCCCATTATAGTATGTTAATAAACTATAGAACTATATTTAAGAGATATCGTCATAGCATATAAAGTTTATCATCATAGTGGGGAATTTTTATGACCTTATCAATGTTATAGATACTTTGGGACATTATTAAATCAATTTTATGTAGAAGAAAAATCAATATGTGATAAGATATTTAAAATAATATTCACTTTTTTGAGTATAAAAGTAATGTAATGTTCAAAGTAGTTAGTTCTAGGGAACTAAATCCAACAACATGTATCAATGTGTGCTACCCTAAGATTTCATTAACATGATGACACATCACTTAATACTATCTATATGATTGTTGGACTTATAAACTATATTATTTAATGGTCTGTATAAAAGATTCTTCCTAGAGTCATATTATTCCTTACAACTGTTAATCTGGATGATGATCTCTCAAATCATCCAATAGTGAAGAAGAAGCAAGGTCATATGACCTAAGTCATGGCCAACCCTTCCCTAGGCATGTATAACCCATTGAATCTAAGAATTACATGATTTTCACTCCCTTTAATAAGGTATAATTTACAGTATGACCACCAGTCAAACCCCGATGCCATTTTAGAAACTAAAAGTCCTACTGGGGTAAACAACACCTAGAAAATACTTAATGTTTGAAACTCATCATATAATTTAGCAGTGATTTAAGATTTAAGGGAACTACCTAAACCTGCCTATCCCCATACTAATGTATAAAGTTTTGATTCTATAACAAGGTCACGATTGAAGGGTCACTAGGCTTACTGACCGAACCTTTAGATTCAAGAATTAGAAGAAGAAGTCTATAAGAAACACTCCCATTACCGTTCTAAGAAAACCAACAAAGAAAATTTAGGATTAATCCTTATATGAGGTTTGAAACTAATAAATCCGAATTTATGGTTTCATTTAAGCCTTTACATTAATTGAAATTGAATTTTTCTAACTCCACAAGGCACACAAGCAAGTTATAACAAACTTTCTTTTAAATATTATTTATTGAATAGACATACTATCACATTTTAGGCATTTTATTCCATAAATTCCTTCTATCCATTTTATTCATCCATAGGATTCTCATATGTATATTAGTTAAAGAAAAATTCAATTACAATATATAGAGGAAAACAACCTTTTGGTTGTAATTGGCATTTTAATTAACCTAATCCTCATAATAATATAGCTCAAAAGAGCTAAAAGGTTTTTTTATAAATTTTTAAAGATCTGATTTAGTAATATTCCACCATATATTTATACCTAAAAAAGTATAAGTGGCTACTGACACTTTACATAACCACCCCTATATATCATAAACATACCCCCATGGAGTTAATCATCAAGGAATATAAAAAATAAAGGTGACCTATGAGGGTTCCATCATTCCAAACTATGTCCATCTAAAATTATATCAAATAGAAGTTAATTTAATTATTAAAATTTCAAAACAACCTTAGTGGGATTATCTCATATGAAACATGTTCCAACTGACCTTCTTAGGTCCAGTTGTGTATTCATAAATTTAATCATACAGGCCATCCTGGCCAAATTATGTACATAATAACATTCATTAAGGAAACCATTATCTGAAAGAATTAAATTTAATAATTTACATGTGAGAACCATGGTTTAGTTAGATGAATTACCATTCCCATGTTATAAAATAACTTCCATTTATATGTTATAATTGGCATACATGTAGTTGAAATAATGTTTTTATCATTGATTTCAGAATATAACAAGTTCATTTATAATTGTTTGATTATATGTGTTATCGTTCCCAATTTATAAAGACCCATATACTTTATAAATTCTTATTGAAACCCATTTAATCACAAACATAAATGTTTCAACCCATGTAACCAATGGTTCATGGCCCAAACATGTCAATATTAGTTAGTTAAAGTTCCACCATCAAGCTATACGGGAAACACCATTTTGGTTGATGTGGCCACTTTAGTAATCAATAATATATCACAACTATAGTAAGTAATGATTTCACATGGTAGTAAATAATATAGATGTATAACCAAAACAACCTTATAAGAATTCTATATAAGAAAAACATGCTAAATAATCATACGTCATGGCATATAATCACACAAGGTACATATCACAAATATTAGGCAATCAAGGTATGAAACTACATGGAATGACATATGCATGACATGTGATTATCTATGCACCTAATATGATACTTGTAGTAATAATTCTTTTCTAGACCAGGATAAGGAAAACATACATTCAATCCTATAAATAAGTAAATAGAAAAAAGTACACCAATAACATGAGGTGAAATCATAATCAACTGTAATAATGAACAACATGAAAAATAATCCAATCCTTGGACACTTGGTATTTTCCCCATATGTGGGTTGATCATGCCCATACATGACTATTTATCAAATACCAACACATTCCTAGTCCCCTGTCTTCTAGCCAAAAATAGTAAGAAAAAAGGAAACAAAACACCCTTGATACCAATTTGTAACATCTTGACATGGGAACCACTAAAATGGTTCCCCAATCCGGTCAGTCGCATGGCCTCAAACGCACCACTCCATATTCTAGAGGCTTCTTAAAAGTAGAGAGGGTCTAATGATGGTATGGTGAGGAGACTATACCATCATGATCAAAGTAGCACCTTGGATTTGTAATAAATAAAGAAAGAAAAAAAGTAGTATAAATTAAATTATTCATAAGGATAACAATAAACTCATAAAATTTCTAGCTCCAAATGTACAAACCATGCATGCATGTTAAGATAAGGCTATATAACCTAAATCTATAAACACACCACTGGTAGTAAACTATAGTGAAGTATATATATAATAAAAGTGGACAAAATCCCAAAGGTCTATCCCCATAATCATAATGATCTCTATATTAGTCATTTGTTCCTAATCTCAGATGTAAAAATAAATAGAACAAGCATAATCCATAAACCTGAACCTATAATCATGAGATATGTTCAGGTACCCCAGTGAAATGGTGGCCCGAATAGGGTGTAAGTTATACTTAGTAGGCCACCACCAATGGTGTCTAAATCTATCCAATACATGAATATAAAATACAGTAATGTATATTTATATCAATAAATATGAAAAAAATAAATAAATGTAAACAATTTAGAGTTAGGTTTCTCAAGTATACCTGGCCGACCATACCTAGTTTGGCCCAAGTGATAATATCTCTGATGAGGCATCACCAAATATTTATAAGCATGTAAGTATGTATGTATATATATGCATTATATATGTAGTAACATATATAGCCATATATATAGATATGTAGTGCTAGACAGGACCCAAGTCATAACTCGAGCATCCAAGTTTAGTCCTGAATGTCTCTTGGAATAATGAGGGATTCCATTACCAAGTATCAGAATTTATAAGGGATTCCATGATCGAGGGACCCCTTGACCAATTATAATAATATATAATGGATTCCATGCTCAAGTATCACAAAATTAAAGGGACACCATGCCTGAGTATCATAATTTTAAGGGGACCTATACACGAGGGACGCCATGCCCAAGTATCACAATATAGAAGGGACACCATGCCTGATTATCACAATTTATAAGGGATTTCATGACCAAGGGATTCCACGATCGAGTATCGGAATATAAAATGGATTCCTTTCTTGGGTATAAAAAATAATGAGAGAATCCATGCCTGAGTATCATAAATTCTAATAATAAGGGTCAAGAGAATTGTTTATAAGTAGTTGGCACCATACACACAAAGGTATATTATAGGACAAGAATGTATCCATGTTAAACCAATTCACCATGACCATTCATAAGGTTTTAATTATAAGAAAATAAAAAAGGAAATGGGAAGTCCCATGCCAGTCATCATTGAAATATTCTCATTAAAATGTCCCTTTTATCTAAGAAGACAACCCAACTCATAAGTGGTTTTATTATAAATCGGGTTATGTTGGTTATCATGACCAAATTTTTTAATTAAATTTAATCATCTCTTAATTGAGGGGTTAATAATCACACCTAAAATGGTGATTAAAATTGCAAGGAATTATAAGTATAATTATTTGAAGTTTCACCCAAAAAGGGTGTTTTAATATCCTAAATGAAACATTGGTCACAATCATAAAAGCAACACACCCAAGGGGGTGGTTTAGGTTGGGGTGATCAACCTAAAATGGTGATTAAAATTGCAAGGAATTATAAGTATAATCATTTGAAGTTTCACCCGAAAAGGGTGTTTTAATATCCTAAATGAAACATAGGTCACAATCATAAAAGCAACACACCCAAGGGGGTGGTTTAGGTTGGGGTGATCAACCTAAAATGGTTTTATCAAAAGAAAAATGGTGATTTAATCCAAGGCATTATATTCTATATTATTAATATGAAATTTTAAGGGTGACACATAAGAATTTCAGTGTGTGGAATAATGACATAGTTAATAAACAATCTAGACTTTAATGGAAAATACATAGACCATCTACTTTATACCAAGGGAGTTTCACTCGTCTATTATTTTCCTTTACATTGAGCTAAATTGAGAGAAATTAGAAGAATAAAAAAACACCCTGAAAATTGGGCAAAAGAGATCGCATAGATATAACATTCTATACAGAAACATAAATGGTGGAAAGAAGTAATAGAAATAAAGATATTACCATGGGATATCCAATGTAATGAATGAATCTTTAATTGGAGATCAGATGGAGGAGATCCAAATAACCCTAAGAGAGGGAGAGGAGCCGCCATCGAGACCTCATGGGAACCCAACCATTGTTCGAGTGGTAAGGGCTCCTGCTTGGCACCCAAGAGACCGGGGTTCAAAACCGGGTGGAGAAAAATTTCTGGGGTACTGTAGAAGTATTGTAGTAGTTACTGTTCGGTACTATAGCATCCAGAACTATTCACCCAATTTGGGCCTTCGGGCCACCGGTTTGGGACTACAGGTCTCCAGGGCCATCGTGTCATCAAAGGCCTTCAGGCCATAGGGCCTTCAAGTCACGTAGACCATGGAGTGGCCTAGTTCACAAAGAACATGCCCCAGAAGAGGATCAGAGAAATAGGAGTAGCAGCCACCAGATACAGAGCTAACCAGATTGGAAGAGTGAGAGGGTATGGAAGCTGCCATCAGGACCAGGCACCGTGCAACTTTGTATGAGGCAATGCTAGCTGATCAGCAATGCAAGGTGGGGAGCTAGGTGATCAATGACGCAGAAAGCTGGTGAGGGGCAGTTCAAGCCGGCTAGGCCTATGGGTCATGTATTGGGCATGGTATGCCTCTGGGCCTTCGGGTCATGTATTTCCGGTTTGTCAGGCCTTGTAACTTGGGCCTACGTGTCATGTACGGGTTCCCCTTAAACCCTTAAAAGGGGTATTATCCAAATAAAAAATAAAAAATAAGGCCTTCGGGCCATTCGGGTGGGGCTGAGCCCCTACTATTTTTAAAAAACAACCCATCATGTTTCATGATGTGAAAACAATTCTTGATGTGAACTAGATACAAATCATGAATTATTATGGGTAATACCCTAGAATTTCACATCCTCAATCCTCCAAGGCACACCCCATGAAACCCATTCATATTGTGAAATTAATTCACAATATGAATGGATAGCTACAATAGATTTCCACAGCATGAACCACCCGTTCTTCCTATGATGTTCTCCCATACCCCCATGATTCAATTGAATCACAAACCACATTAGAAAATATCACTTACGAATGTTCAAACCCATAAAACTTCACTCAAATTCTTAGAGTCCAAAACAACCCATCCACCAATGTAATATTTCAAATTCCCTTTGAAACTTCATCCAAATCAAAATATAGGATCATACAATGAACATTAAGTTTATATTTTAATATCTTTTATTTTATAACTGATGTTAAAAGAATTTTTAAGAAATTAAATCAAAATCAACTTTCTATTCTCCTCATTATTTAGACACCATGATATTCTATAACCCTAACTTCTACAAGTCATTAATGTCATCCCTTTTCTTCATTCATATGAAATAATCCCCTTTTTACATTGTATCATTCCCCAAATTATTTCCACTTGTTTTATTTCAATTCCACCTCACTTTTCCACATATCCCCATCTTTTAACTTGTTTCACATATCTCCTTCAGGTTCCCCCATCATCATTGTTGATCTTGTTTTCTAACCGCACTCACAATTTATTTTATGAAATCTAAAGTTCATTTACTACTGTTTTTCCTCTATTCATCATCGATATATTATCTTTCTATATATTGTTTTTGAGTGAGTTTTTTATTTTCTTTGTTTATAAGATCTATTACTTGTTTATTATTTTTAAATTTTATTTATTTATTTATTTTTCACTATGCTCTTATTTGTGTGAAATATGAAGTTTATTTATTAATGTTTTTCCTCTATTCATCATCGATATACTGTCTACATATACATTTTCCTAGGGTTGGTTTTTTTATAATATTTATTAAATATTTTTTATTTTTAAATTGTATTGAATTATTTATTGTTAATATAAGTGTTGTATTCATTTATTAATTATATGAATTTTTATATTCTATAATTGTTTGTTTTGAACAAATTCTTATGAAAAACATTTAGTTGATTGTTTTTTTGATTTAATGTTTATGAATAAATTGTTAGTTTATTTATTATATTTCATCCATTAATTTATTATATTTATATTCATATTCTATAATTATTTTTTGAATTATATGTTTATATATTTTACATTTATATGTGCATAAATAATTTTCATCTATATGTTTTAAATTTATATATGATTATCTATTTATATGTTTATATTTTTACATTTTTAAATTTATTTATTTATATATATGTTTAAATGTTTATATGACTAAATATATTCATATATTTTATTATGGTTTTATAAAATTAATGGATCATAATTATATAAATTCATGAAGAACTAGCGGTAAACATGAGAAAGGGGTTAACAGTTTCTTAGATTTTTCTAAACAAAATATTGAAAATAGTGACGTCTTTTTTTTTCTATCCATGAATGATGTTTTTTAATATGAAAAAAGTAGGGTATATAAAAATCAAATATCAACGGATTTTCCATGTTTTATATCATAGTTATACACACTAGAATTGACATGGTGAAATAACAAAAGAAGAAAATATAACATTGATAAAGATTTACAATATGATACTAAGGATTATCTTGATGAATTGATTTATAATGTAGGAATTTAATTTTTTTGAAAGAATAAATGTTTAAAAATTGTATAAAGAAGCCAAAAAACCATTATTCCTAGGTCGTAATAAATTGATAATGTTATCTATAGTGCTAAGATTGGTTAATATGAAATAAATAAATGGTTGTAATGACAAAAGTTTTATTGAATTTCTTGATCTTTTGAAAGAGTTACTTCTAAAAGGAAATGTGATTCTAGATTCCAATAAAATGAAAAAAATATTATGTCTTGTGAGATTGGGATATAAAAAAATACATACATGACCCAATGAATGTGTGCTATATAAAAATTATAGAATGTCCTAAAAGTGGGACGTCATGATATGAAATAGATTGGAGATCCAATTTTGATTCATTCTCAAGGAATGAAACCAAACCTCCTCCTAAGGAAATCCATTATCTTCTGATAATTCCACATTTAAAGTTTTTATTTACAAATTCAAATAATTAAAAGAGTATGGGATGACATACAAATGTGTGAATATCTAATGGAAACTTATGTCACCCTGCTAATTCATCATAATAAAATAGAATTGATGAAAAATTTATTTATTTTTGAAATGAATTTATAAATCTTAGAATGAGAATATGCACAGATGGAGTAAATACATATCAGAGCTGAGATATCCAATATAGTTCATGGACAGTTATGTTGGTAGTTAAAAACTATTCTCTATATATATATATTAATAAAAAATAGTTTAGGATGGTCTTGATGATTTCTAGACCAATAAATCTTATAAATTATATTGATAATTACCTATCACCATTGATTAATGATTTAAAATTTCTATGGGAATGTACAAAACCAACCTGGGTCAACTTGACCTGTAATCTAGAAAACTCCTACATAAGGCCTGATATAATTTTCCAATCACACTGTGCTGACAACTAGTGCTCAGGTATCACAAGTGACAAAGTGGGAATGATTTTAACCTCTAGAAAAATAAATAAAAACATCACTTTCTAATCGGGAACTTAACATGAGGTCTCCATGTATTATACAACAACACTAAATTAAATAAACTGTTAATGAACAAAAATATCCAAACATGGAATAATAGTAAGGAATAACCAAATATTTTTCCAAAAACATTCCCATTAAAATGAACCCATTTTATAAAAATATTGTACAATCCCCAACAAGGAATTGAAACTAAAATAAGAGCCGGAGGTCAGAGAGTATAATAAAAAACACAACCCACAGAGGTCCAATAAAAGAAAAAGAGAGACCAAACAATGTCCGTGTGACTCTCAAGTCACTACCATAACTCAATATCACCTGCTTCCCCAAAGAAGTGTAGAAGCCATCCAACCATGCAAACTGATACCTAAAAAAGAAACTTCATAAGTCATGAAGACTACATAACCATCATCATGAGTATGTAGGGTGTGAGATAACACTGTATAAGAAACCACTAAGAGTCTATTTAATTCATTTTATAAAATAAACCAATAATTCTATTTTTAAAATAAATAATAACAAATATATTTTCATTTCCATTACATAATATAGAAAAAAATAATACATCATATCTTTTCTTAAACAAACTATTTATAAATCATACAAAAAATATGTTTTTCCTAGGTATTGTCTATAAAAAACCAAAAATTCCCCTTTAAATCATCTTACCTTTAATTAAACCAAGTTAAACCTTTCTATTCTATCTAAAACATTACTTTTGAAAATAAGAAATTCTATGGCTTAAAATCACATCAAAGGAATTTTAATAAATTCTAGAACATTGAAAAATAACCCCTTTTCTCATTTAAAACATTAAAAAAACTCTTTAAACATGAGTGAAGAGTAACGGGAAACCATATTATAATTTAAATCCACGAAAAGTTTATTAAAGAAAGAAAACATCAAGAAATAACTACAATAAAATCAATACATCAAGGTAAGATCAATCAAAGAAATACTAAACTCCCATTCAAATAAATAATTCAGAGTCATAACATAAGATACATATCACGAGGAAGCACAATAGGGTATAATGGGGAAATCCTCTATGTTCATAGGTTGAACCAACCATCAAAAATTTAATGGTCTTATAACTCATCACCAGAATCGCCCTCAACTAGCCTCATATGTAATAACCCCAAATCTTGTAACCTGGAGTTGGTGTATAACTTATTAAATTATCATAAGATATAAGGGATCACATAACCAAGGATCTATAAATTTATATGTCTTAATGAACCATATACAAACACGACTAACAATTTACATTGGTAAAAAAATATAAAAACACAGTGAAAGTAAATATTTCGCATCGTTGAACTCATTCAATGATTCCTTCTTCATATCATGGGGAAAATAAAAAAATAAGGGTAAACTCAAATAATTAGTAAGGGTTACATAAAAAAATATATCATGAGTAAATAAGGCATAATAAATATGTCAAGGTAAATAACTGAAAACACATTCCAATTAATCAATAACTTGATCAAGAAATGAATCCATGGATAATATCAATAAAATAATCTCATGAAATATAATAACTGAATCCTCAATGAAGTAAATTATTAATATTGGATTTAAGGATATCATAAATCATTATATATTTACCATCAAATCCTTATACAAATATAATTTAAACTATGAGTAAGTATACACCCAAAACCCATTTAATAAGGCTAACTAACTAGTTTTCCTCACAAGACTTATCAATGTATCAAGGGGCTATATAATTTCAGGCCCCTCCCATCACAGTATTTCCAATGCATTCCTCATATATTAACTGATCAATTTAATTCATAAATAATATTCCTTATAAAAAATATCCATATTTAGTAAATAATATAAAATATCAAGATTTCTTTAGTCAATAAAATAACTTTAATAATAAAACATAGTATATAGAAATGGTATAAAATGTAGGGAATAAGCATATCTGAGATAAAAATAATATGTATATTTAAGATAAATATAACATCCAATGAAAAATGATCATAAAAAAGTGAATGTCTCTAGAGGAATTTAATGACCACAATTTAATAAGAGATAAAATATTACCATCAATTCATCAGAAATATTAGTTTTTAATAAATTCATGTCTTTTAGAGAATAAAATAAAATAGAATAAAAACATTAAAATAATTTTTCATTAAAGAGTTTTATTTTAAAAACCATTTAAAATTTATATAATAAACTAAATATCATAAAATGGTTATAGTAGTGGGAAATTATATTAACTCTGTGTACATTAAAAAGAAATATTCCATTTGTCTTTTTGTAAAGAAATTTGAAAATATCCCTTTCGATTTTTTTAAAGATTCAGTTTAAACCATTTAAAAATTCAAAAGTTTACATAAACTTTTGTTAATAAACATTTGATTAAATAAAATGTAATTTCGTAAAACAATTTTCAAATATATGGAAAAGGAAGAAGAATATAACTAATCAAAAAGTGAAATAAGATCAGATTATCTTTTAAACATTTATTCTCTTTATTAAAGTTCCAAAGAGAGGAAAAGTTAGAAGAAAATATATAAACTCCTTAAATATATTGAGGATAAGTAAATATATAATATTTATAAATTATATATTATAATATAAATTCATTGAAAATTATAAGTAATCATAGAAAAATGATATTATAGAATAAATTATTACCTCTTTGGTAAATTTTAAATTGTAACCCATTGAAAGTGTAACCTTGAATTGAAAAATTAATAATCATAAATAAATATATATTCCTGTTAAATATATAAAAGGTGTAGTATATACACTATATAAATGTAACTAGGTGAATAATATCAAATATGTATTAATGGAGTGGAAATTGAGATGAAATCCCTTATAAAGATCGTATAAATAAATTGAAAATTAATAAATGAAGTGATTATGTGTAGCAAATGAAAATAAAAACAATAAAAGTGAAAATAAATCATAATACAATCAGAATTCATTTCACACATAATCATGGAATACCATAGTCAATGAAGTATAAGTACAACCCAATTAATTGAAATTGTGTTAAGAAACCCCTTACCTCATGCTTGCACATTATTGAACATGATTTAAACTATTGTATAATGGTTTTAAAATTTTTATTAATTTATACAAGAACCATATTCATATTTATAATCCCATATAGAATCCACTAATTTTAGGTTTTAGGCATAGTGTAAATATCAAATAGGACATTCCAAACTTTTATTTTTATCATGATTGATGATTAATCTAAGATTTACATGAAGATAAACAGTGTGATCAACCAAATTGAATGAAATAATATAGATAGTAGATAAATTATTGAACCATAGAACCAAATCATTACATATTATTTATAATTCATTTAAGAAAATAAATAATTACCTTTCAAGAAATTCTTTCTTCACGGATGAATCTGAAAATGTCTCTACATCATACCATCGTTGCATTAAGGAATCAAAGATAGATTCTCTCTAGTGGAGATCCACATGTGTTCTATGAACCTCCGAAAATTACTATAGGAATCTCTAGGTACTAGCATGATAGATCCTAACACTTTTTTCATTCCCCTTTGATCACCCTAAGAATTTCTTTGAAGAATTATTTTCTTCGATCTCTCTAGACTTGAGAGTGATGGTAGAGGAGGATCACTCTCTATTCTTGAGAGAGTTCTTGGTGAGGGATCTCACTATGGATTTGAGAGGATTTTATTTGGATATTATTGTACAAAAAAATTAATTTGATATCTTATGAAAATAATATAATTGGGTTTATATAGTACTTGGTTTAGAAAATAATAATTGCATATGAGCCCTTTTTATTTCCGTAATCCCTATGAAAACCAATGTCTATAATAATAATAATAATAATTTTTTCTTAACAAGGGATAAACTCACAAATTAAATTAAATATTATTTATTCAAATAATATTCAATATATATTATTTCTCACAAGACCATTAAACTTAGTTTTCCACCCATTCATAGTATTTATCATGTCTTGAATAATGATTATTTATTTAATAAATAAATATCCAATAAATAAATAAATATTATGTTAACTAAATAAAGAATAAATATTGATTAAATACTATGCTCATATAATATTCTATCAAATAAATTAGGATGGAATATATGCAATCAATAAATGATGAATAATTATTAAACCACATGTAAGAATAATATTTATTCAACTTGTTAAATAATAAATAATAATATATTATTTAATTGAGATTATGGATACACTTAGTGTGTACCCTCTGGGACTCTTTCTCACTGGCATTATGTGAAGTAGCCAAAGTCCATGTTTAGTATCTAGAAACATGATAAGGCACCCATAGAGAAATAATTCAATGATGGAATAACATAATACCTCTTGCAAATGCTTACTGTGTAGCATAATCCTTTTATCACGGAATTTATAATCAAGTAATATGTTTGCTGGAACCATCAACCTATCTTCTTAATGTCTCTTTCTTCAACATTTGGTAAATTGAAGTTTCCTATAAAACATCATGGCCCTGTATTTATTTAGGCTATATAATTTTTATTAAAGGCCCTCAAATATCAACTTCTGTTAAATAACAGATTGGAAAAATCCTTGCTTGCATTATTCATTAATGAAATATTACTCATTGCTCACAAAATTTATCCTACCTCACTACAAGCATACACCATCATGGTTTTTGTCAATACATCAAAGTACATGGATTATAATAATCATTAATAATAATATTAAAGTATAAGTATCAATATGAACGTCCATAGATAGGAACATCCAATGACAAATATAAATGTGGATTTCCAACCGATGGGTCTCATTATCATAATATCCTACACTAGATATTACTAACGGTGTACACTATAAGAAGGTGTCTAAATGTTATATGAGTCTCCAACCCTGATATCCTATATCATTTTCCCTCAAAACATTTCATCTAGATAAAGAACTTATATTTAAGAATACTATCATGGAACTTCTGGGTTCTTATCATAGCGAGGAACTGCTATGAAATTCTAGCACAACAATTACTCTTATGATATTATCACATACTATGTTACATGGAAGAACAATCATTATGTGATAAATAGTTTATTAATATTCAAAATAATGAATACAGGTTATCATAATGTACACATAAGTTTGTTCTAGGGTGCCAACTCCAACATACTCCCACTTGCATTAGAGACAAATACTATAAACCTTCAGTATGATATCTCTCACATGAAACCCATACATCTTCTGAGATAGAACTTTAGTAAAGGGGTCCGCCACATTTTTATTCTATGAGAACTCTAATTTCTGAAACTTCACCACTATGAGAATAATCCCTCAACATGTGATACTTCTGAAGTATGGTTTTTGTCCTTTGGTGTGACCTTGACTCTTTTAAAAGAGGCACCAATATAGTATTATCACAATACAATGTGATAAGGTAATTACTTATAGGTAGTACATCAAGATAATGGACAAATTTTTATATCCAAACAGATTATTTTGATTATAATTCATTATAGAATTAGTGATAATTGGCTTCTTTGAACTCTTCCAGCTCACATATCCTCTATTGAGAAAGAAAAAATATCCTTAATGCGACTTCAGATCATTTTGATCTATTTAAAACAATCATCAATATAACCCATAATGACTATCTATTATTTTCCTCCATACACAAGGAATTTTTCCTTAGTTATTCTCATATACTTAAGAATAAACTTAGTAGCATACTAATACCGTTATCCTGAATCGGATTGATATCTTCCTATTATACTCAATGCATAAGAAAAATCATGTTTAGTACATAACATGGAATATATGATTGAACTTATTTCTGAAGAATATGGGAGATTACTCATTATCTCTTTCTCCTATTGTGTATGATAACACATTTTCGTAGAAAAATTAATAACATGTGACACTGGAACCAATCCCCTCTTAGATTATTCCACACTAAATCTCTTTAATATATGGTCAATGTATGTAATTTGACTTAGTCCAAACGGCCTCTTAAATCTCTCATGAATGATATTGATTCTTAGAATATAGGCTACCTCACCTAATTAATTTATGTAGAAACACTTATTTATCTAATCCTTAATAGTCTATAAGAATGGTATGTCATTTATAATAAGTAATATGTCATCAACATATACTACTTGGATAACAAACACATTCGCACTAAACCACTTAGAAACACATGGATAAAATTCAATCTTAATGAATCCAAATTCTTTTATAGCTTTATCAAATCAAATTTTCCATGATCAAGATTCTTTCTTCAATCAATAAATGGATATCTATAACTTTCATATTCTTTTGTAATCACATAGAGTCACAAACCCTTCAGTTTGTGTCATGTAGAAATCTTCCTAAATGTTCCCATTAAGTAAATTTGTTTTGAAATCCATCTAACAAATTTCATATTCTTGGTAAGCTACTATAGAAAGTAGAATTATGATGGATTTAAATATGGAAACTAGTAAAAATGTTTCATCATAGTCAACTCCTTGACACTATTTAAACCCTTTAGAAACTATTCGTTCTTTATTGGTATTTAATTTACCTTTCATGTCTAGTTTTCTCTTGAATACCCATTTGAACCCCACATAATTTACATCAACTAGCACATTGACTGAAACCCAAACTTGGTTCTAATAAATGGAATCCATTTCAGAAGTTATGGATTCTTTCTATGTTGTAGCTTATGATCTCTCCACTAGCTCTTTATAGTATAAATTTTTATCAATTTCAACCAATAATGTGTCAACATCTTAAGTGACTAAAAAACCATATCTGTCTAGTTCTCTTACCTCTATAGTTCTCCTATATAGTACTTTTGTTAAAGAACCAATTCTTCCATGGGGAACTACATAATCTATTCCTATACCAAATCTTTTGTATCTTGGGTATCAACTTCATTTTATTTATTATTTCTCCCACTATCATTTTTGAGGTTGTCCTCCCCCTCAAGAAAGATGTATTATCTGGAAAAAATCACTTTTTTATGTGAGTGGTTGTATAGATAGAATCCATTTGTCTCATTAGTATACCTTAAAAAGATACACTTTGTGACTCAAGGTGGTAGTTTCTTTTCTGATAAAAAATCAACAAATTTATCAAAACCCCATACACATGTGTGTGAAAAAACAAGTTTCTTTCCACTCTATAAATCAAAGGTAATTCCATTTACCACTTTAGTTTTACTTAGTTTAGTGTGTATGTTTAAGTTTGTAATGAATACCCCAAAAAAGGATAATAAAAATTATGAACGACTAATCATCAACCTTACCATGTCTAAAAAGGTACATTTACTCCTTTCACTAAAACCATTACACTATTTTTTGTAAGGTGTAGTAAGTTTAGATAGAATAAAAAACTCTTGTAAAAATTTGATAAACTCTTGTTTAATATATTCAAAACCTCTATTCGAATGAAGCTTATTTATCTTCTTTCTATGTTTATTCTCAAATTAATTCTATAATTATTTTAATTTCTCAAATGAATCAAACTGATACCGCATCAAGTAGACATATCCTTATTTAATCAAGTCATAAATAAAAGTTTTGAAGTAAGAATACCCACCTATATATACTACTGGAAATAGGCCACACACATTTGTGTCTATTAATCCTAAAATCTCTTTGTCCCTTTTACCCTATCCAACAAATGCAACTTTAGTCATTTTGAATTATAAATAAACATGAAATCCTTAAAGTGGTTTCAGCTTAAAAGATTCTAAATAAATATCTTGATATATATTTTTCAAACACTTCTTGTCTACATAACAAAGACGGTATTTCTATAGATGGGTGTTATATGATCCATGTGAATATAATTCATTATCTATTTACAATACTTATTTTTCATAATTTAATACATAAATACAATTATTTAAATTATCTATACCATAAAATATGTTGTCTTTATAAAATAAACATATTTTATTACAAAAATTGAAAATAAAACCATTTGCATCTAGTCATGATACAAAATTTTTGTTTTTTTTGTAGTAGTTGGTAAATAATAACAATCTCTTAAAAGTAATTTTATTCTTGTTGTAAATGAGATGTGGTAGTTACCAATGGCTAGATAATCCATCCTAGCACCATTTATTGTTTTCAAATCCACCTATCCTTTAGAAATATTTTGTAATATACTTGGTTCCTACATTTAGGTCTTAATATGAGAAACACAAGTTGTATCTAATAGCAAATTGTAGATATTAAAATATTGCACTTGATAACAAACACACATTTAGCTTCCCCTTGCTTCTGGGTGAAGTTCCTATTCTAGTGGCCTTCATTTCTATATGAAAAACATACTTCTTCCTTTTCCTTTCCCTATATATGGATATTTCTCTTCATGGAAGGAAAATAATAAGTATATTTAGACTTATTAAAAGTCTTGGGCCCCATATCTATGTTCTTCCTTTTCTTATTTTCTATATGGACCACAGGTTTTACATGCACCATGACCTTGTCTACTTGGTGAATTAGAATAATAATTTCTTAAAGATTCTTCTCATTATTTCTCATGTTATAATTAATAATAAAACTAGAGAAGGACTTGGGTAGTGAGGAAAGTATGAGATCTATGTACAACTCATTTGGGAATTTAATCCCTAAGATGTCCATACATTCAATGTATCCAACAGTCTTGAATAAATAAGGCCCAGTTAGCACAAGATCTCCAATATGTTTTGTAAAAATATCATTTGATATCTCGTATATATTTTCTCTCTCCTTATCTTGATAGATATCCCAAAGGTGTGACATCATTCTATACATATCCATGTCCTCATGTTGCTTTAAAATATAATTGGTTAAGGATGAAAACATGAAATAATTAATATCTATGTAATTGTTCAAATTTTTATCATAGATAGATAACTCTTTATCACTATCCTATCTACTAGGTGCATTAAAAATAGGTTATTCCATCACATAAAATTTCCTTTTATGGTGTAGGATAATGCATAAGAATATTTTCCACTCTCGAAAATTTGTTCCAATGAGAAGGTTATCCTTAACAATTATGGATTATAGTGATATGTTTGAATTCATACCATTGATCTTTCTAAAAATAATATGAGAATATTTTTAGTACTTTATCTGATAAAATTTAAATAAATAAATAAATATAATATTTATTAATCTACAGACATTTTATCGAAACCCAATAGACTTCACCATTGGATTTAGAATATCATATTGCTCATAAATTCTAGTGTAAATGATATATATTCCCCATATCATCACCCTAACTTTGGCTGGTCCAGAAATTTGAAGGTTTTTAGGTTGACACTCCAAATGGAAACTATATTAACTCACAGTTCCTTGATCTATTGAGTTGAATCCCCAATCCTAAAATCCTAAAATTTTATTTCCTAAAACTTTTCCTCTCAGTTACACCAAGTCATGCTTTAGAAATAAAATATTAATGTGAAATAATTTAAGTCAACCCAAAACTTCATGTTAGAATTCCATGATAATTGAAAGCACCCCAACTTTGTCTGGTCAAGCACTTGGAACTATAATTCAATCTTAACTGATGTAGTGGATGGATATAGTGAATTAATATAAATAAATGAGGGATTTTATATTTTATTCTTAAATTTCAAATTATCATATCCATTACATGTTTTTAATATTAATTCGATTTACATAAGTGATTAACCATGTGTTAGATAATGTTTACACATAATTTAATTTATTTTTTTCTATCTTGGATACATGTTTAATCATAAATTCATGTGGTCATGATAAAACATCCATAATGAAGTAACCATTAAACTTGATAGAAATAAAATAATAAAGTGGTATGAGGAGGATATTTTACTAATGGTTAGTCTATCTAGTGAATGATAAACTAACCTCCAACCTAGGGAAAAAATGCCTTGAACCATTTATGGTTCATGTTGAAGCTTTCCACCTATCCACCTATGTATTTCTATTGGATTGGTTTCAACTCGGCTCTATACATAAAATGAATCCACTATCTTGGGAGACCCATTTATTATATATGATTTTAATCACATGCAGGTGAGGGGAACTAAAGTATTTGTTAAGGGGTTTACATAAAATAAACTATGGGAACACATGCCCTTATATAATGAGAGGAGTGATGACACACATACCAACAATTTAATTTCATAATAAATTAAAAGAAACCAATCACATGAAACAGTTTGATCTAGGATCATGATCATCTATATATATGAAATGAATTAATACTTTAATTATCTTTTAATTCTAACCATTCTTATTTAAGATAAATCACACACAATTAAATTAATTATATTATTTAATTAATCAGTTATTTTATCGTATTTATCATCTTAATTTTCTTGATATTCTTATCCGCCATAATTTTAAATAAATTAAATAAATTTATTTAAAATTAACTATTTAAAAAAAATATTCCTTGGAGGCAACACAGTGAGTACCTATCCAAACTACCCAACATGTATTATACTCATAGACTATTTACTCTTTTGAAATGTGGCATACAAGAATTATCACATAATTTCAGGGTGTGTACTATCAAATTAATGACGACACAAAACACATTGTATTAATGTAGTGTGTTATGATTCAATGCATGTAGAGTAATAACTACAATATGAATTATAAACAATATGTATATCTGAATATTACATAGAAATTAATTAGACATATATATATATATATATATTCTATCACATGGAACATACTATCATCTTAATCACACAGAGAACACATTTTGATAAGGTTTTAAAAGTATAATAAATTAATTTTTAAATTTGTATAATTTGGTAAAAGCATATGACATGTACATTGAAGTAGTATGATGTGTATTATTCTTACATTCTATCTATAGAACATGCCTAGGGACTCAACAAATAACCATTCCATGTAAAATAAGAGATTACATAGTGTTTACATGGGCTACAAGGTGTGTGGTCTCTGAGTTATATAGTAACTAGTCATATAGGCCAAGTAAGAGGATACATGGCCTTGTCTATGAGTAATATACTACACGTCATGTATGAAAATTACATAACATGTAATATAGATGACTGTTCTCTAGGATGGCTCAGAAAACATATGGTTTTTAGTTAAATTCACCAAATGTAATAAATGAACATTAATTGAATTAATTTTGAATTAATTCAAGGTTCATTAAACACTAGTACACGATGTGTACCTACGATTTACATGAAATGTTATCTTGTGTTATCTGACCAGACTTCTCAACACCTCTGTATGAGATCTTTAAATTTATTTCATTCATAAAATTAATTTATTTTGTTATATTTTTGATAAATTATGTGTAATAAAGTAGATCTCACAATTTGGATAAAGAATTGTTAAACATGAATATAAAACTAATGATAAATGTGTAAATAAATCGAATAACATTAAATAATTATAAATAATTATGTGGCCCCTCTGATAACACTTGTAGATTTCAGGTGCAGTGGAAGTGTCATATGGGACTTTCCCAAATTCTCTTTGTTGTGATTGAGGATTAATCTGAGATTTACATGACGATAAATATTGTGATCAATGAAATTGAATCAAATAATATAGAAAATAGACAAATGTTAGAACCAAACCACAATATTGTCACATATTATTTATAATTAATTTAAGTAATTAAAGAATTAAATTGTGATAAATTATTTCTTCTTTGATGAATCTAACAATGTATCTACATTGTACCATCATTGTGTTGTATGAATCAAGTATATATTACCTACAGAAATGATTCACATGTGTTCTAAAAACCTGATAATGTCACCATATGAATCCCTAGGTGCTATAACGGTAGATCATAATGCTTGCATTGTTTTCCTTTGATTTCCTAGAGAATTTCTTAAAAGAAGGGTTCTCTTTGATCTCTCTAGACATTAGAGTGGTGGTGGAGGATACTTGATCTCCGTTCTTGAGAGAGTTATTGTAGAGGTATATCTATAGGTATTTGAGAGGATTCTCTCCAAATCTCATTGTGCACAAAAAATGACTTATCTCTCATAAGAAAACAATATAATTGGGTTTATATACTGCTAGGGTTAGAAAATAATAATTGTACATATTCCATTATTATATATGTAATCCCTATGTAACATTTTTCTATAATAATAATAATAATAATAATATTTCATGACTTTCCCTAAACTCAATAATTAAATTATATATCATTTATTCACATAATATTCAATATATATTATTTTTAACTGGACCATTAAACTTGGTCAGTCATTAAAACATAATATTTATCAAGACTTGAATAATGTCTATTTATTTAATAAATAAATATCACTAAATTATTAACCAAAAAATAAATAAATATTATTTTTACTAAATAATAAATAAATATTTACTAAATATTTTACTCAGATAATATTCTTTTCAATAACTAGTGATAGAATATATGTAATAAAAAAACATGAATGATTATTAAACTATGGGTGGAAATAATATCTATTCAAATTGTTAAATAATAAATAATAACATATTATTTAAATGATATTCTACATACACTTAGTGTGTGACCCTTTAATATTCTTTATTAGTAGCATTTGGAAAAGAAGCCTAAAATACAAGGTTAGAATCTAGAAACACGCTAAGGAACCCATAAAGAAATAAGTTAATTCTTAAATGATATAATACCTCATACAGACTCTTACCATGTAATATAATCCAATTATCTATATATGTCTAATAAAGAAGGTTTCATGTTGGCCCCATTAGCCTATGTACTCAATGGATCTTTCTTTGACTTTGCAAAAATAGAATTTTCCTATAGAAAACCATGAACATGGATTTATTAAGACATATAATTTCCATAAAATGGCCTAAGATATCAAGTTACATTAAATAATATAAGTTAAAAATCATTTCTTGTATTATTCATCAATGAAATATTAATCATGATCCACCCAACATATCCTACCACACCATGAGCATATTTCATCATGATTTTCATCAATACATAAATGTATGTGACTTATAGATCTTATTAATAATAATATTAACTTATATGGACCAATAAACATGTCTATATATAATAACATCCAATGATACATATAAATATGGATTTTCTATTGGCGGGTCTCGTTCTCACAGTATCCTACACTGGATATTACCAAGGGCGTACACCATGAGAAAGTTCCTCAAAGTCCTATGAGTATCCACACATGACAACCTAGATCATTTGTCTCTATTAAATGGTTTAATATGGCTATATTATTTATATTTATGAATAATATTATGGCACTTATGGGTTATAATCCTAGTAGGGTACTGATATGATCTTTCAGTGCAACAACTACTCTTTGGACATTATCACATACTCTGTTACGCAAAAGAAAAAACAAGATGTGATAATGATTTTATTGATATTAAAAAAAATTAATACATTTTATCACAATGTACACATAATTTGGTTATAGGGAACTAAATCCAACACTTATAATATCTTATCTCCTATTCATAAAAAATATTTCATTATTATCTTTATTTTGTGTGTCAAATACTTAGTTTTATCATGTATATTTTATCATGGATGTTCTGGTTGTTGTGAATAGGTTATTGTTTCTTCATATCAATAATGATATTAATTTCATAAATAATATATTTATTCCTTATATACACTTTTATAATCATTCATGAATGGTGTATATGGAAAATTAATCAAATTGCATCGTAGAGACGGTAGGTCGTACATATGCACAAGCAATGTTATCATTTTTTAATGGGGGAAAGGGTAAGGAAGTTAATGATATATTAAATTTATAGAATAAATATTATGTCATATGTATAATATTTATCCATTATTTCAATCATTATGTCTATCCATGTGAGGCGATGATGAAAAACAAATTACATCGATTAGTGTGGTAGTTGTCTGCCATACACATGGGAAATAGTTTTCTTTCCCATTTGATGGATAAGGAGATGGATAGATATTATACCATAAATATAATATCATATTAGTATATGTGAGATAATTGTATTATTATATTTTATTTTTTATGACATAATTGAAGGTGGTAAAAGAAGAAGTAAAAAAGAAAGAGCTTGGTTAAGATGATTACATTTTCTTAGAGAAACCTATTATAGATCTATCATCAAGGACCATAGGGTTATTATTTTAGAAAAACAACCTCTAAAACATGGATAAGGATGTTATGAAGAGATATTGGTAGATTTTAGGTTAGATAAATGATTCAAAATGTATGAATAAGTGATTGTTGGAGGTAACCTTTTATAATTGTGGTGAATTTCAAACCTGTAAATTTTCAATGTTCTGAAATATTATTAAGTCAATTTCATGGAATAAAGGATCCAAAATGAATAATATTAGAATTTTATATGTTTAATTTTTAAATAAAACCAATAAATGTGGTTTAAGTAAGTGTTTAGGATATTTTAACTCTTATTGTTTTTTATTAACCCCTGATAAACTTATTTTAACCTTTACCGTAGTAATAATTATTTTTACTGTTTTTACTATTAATTATGAAAAAAAATTAATTTAACTTTATTAATTAATATTAATTATTCTGATTCCAAAAATGGAATAAATTTTATAAAATTCAATTCATATAATTTATAGAATCAATTTTAAAAATAAACCCACAAAATGTGATGAAAAACATTTTTGCAAGAAATGCATTTTTCAAGCATAATATGATATTACATTAACTATATGACTAATAATAATAAATATATGTATTTAAATTAATATAGTTAGATATATAATATATAATTTGTTTTTAAATCATTAATTATTTAAGGTTATTTTAATTAATTAAAAATAAAAAACATTATGCACTTAAAAATAGTTTTATGAAAAATATCCTTTTTTACCTCCAAATAACCTTATATTTATTTATAAAAAATTGATATTAAATAAAATTTTAATTATATATATTATAAAAAATTATTATAAATAAAATTATTAATATTTAAATACTACATATTCAGTTATTCATAAAATTTTATTTCTATGAAAAATTTCAAACATCCATTATAGGCTTATTTTGACATAGTAAGTTCAAAATCGATATTCATCCTATCAAGTTAGAATTTTTGTGCCATGAAATATTAAAATTTACATTGTACTATTGTTTAATTTATGTAAAATGTTCACTTACTATAATGTAATCTTGGGTGTTACATTCCTACCTCCTTCAAAAAATAAATCCTCAAAATTTTCATGGATATTACTTTATAAAAAATGAGGATGATTCTTCTTCATTACATACTGAAGTTCCCATTTTTATACCTCCATTTTATAATTTCTTCAAAGAACCTTTACAAATAAATTCATAAAATTCCTAAAAACTTCTTCTTTAGTGTCATGAATTGGGATAGGTCCTTCATAGTAAGATATATAAAGTTTGAATTATATTTATTTAGAGGTGAGAACATGAATTGGGTCTAGAATATACTTACTAAAAATGAGATATGGAACACAATATGTAATTTATATAGGCTTAGTGGAATTACCGAATGTAAATTTATAACTCTAATTATTTCTAGAATTTTAAAAGGTCCAGTGTACATGGGGATTAGTTTTCATTTCTTACCAAACCTTGTAACACCATTCTATAGAGAAATTTCAAGAAAACATGATATACCACTTTAAATTCTAAATCATTCTTTTAGTTACCATTATATATATTTTTCCTTATTTGAGTATATTAAATATGAGTATGAATAATATTTAACTTGATCATTGTTCCCTCAACAAGTTGTGGGGCTATAATCATCCTTTCACCAAATTCATCCCAATAAGTTGGATTATGACATCTCTTGTATTATAATGCTTCATAAAATTCCATTTGAATACTTAAATGAAATATAGTGTTATAGGAAAACTATACCAAAGGTAAATAATGACCCCATATACCTTTAAAGTCACCCGTTAATGAACTAAACATGTATTTTAATGTTTGAATAATCCTTTAAAACTATCCATCTATTTGAGGATGATAGGTGATGCTCAATTAATTTTTAGTATCAAGAGTCATATCAAGACTTTTCAAAAATTTTAATGAAAATTATAGATCATTACAAGACACAATTTAAATAGGTGGTCCATGAAGTCTTAAAACTTAATTAATATAGATTCATTCATGGTTATAAAGTGGTAAATCTTCTCTTATAGAAATGAAATGTGAATATTGGGTAATGATATAAAAAACAACCCATATTGCATCATTATTTATAGGATTATTTGGTAATACAGTGAAAAATTCCATAGTAAAGTCATCCAATTTCCACATATAAATAGGTAGATGTTTCATTACAACTCTAGGATGTTTTCTATTAGTCTTCACTTGTTAAAAAACTAGAAATATTGATAGATAATCATCAATTTCCCATTTTATATTATCCCACAAAAATGTTCCTTTAAATCCCTATACATATTGGTTCAACCAAGGTGTATATTTAAATTCAATATATGACCATAATCTAACAATAACCTTTTTATATTAAGCATATATGATACACATTATGTTTGGAAAAAATCCCTCAAGGTGACATTGTAACATTTTTGGGTTGATTGTGTTTGCTGAAAAAGTAGGTTTCCAATGTAAGTTGTGGAGTCCAATGATATTTTGGAATTAGTATGTTGAAAAAGATCCAAGATAGATAAATTAATGCCTTGGAAGCAGTAAAAAAAATTATGTACACAAGGTGACACTGTTTCCCATTATTTTCCAAATTTTTGGGGTTTAAAATTTGGAGTATGGATAGAATCACAAAAAGTGTATTTCCTTGAATGCCTTATGAAAATATGGAAATGGAATGAGTTTAATGAAGAATGGGGCTCATGAAGGTGGTTTTGTGAAGGTACAAAAAAATTTGATGGTGATATCTGTGATTACGACGAGCATCACAAAAGATGGATTTCCATGAATGACTAGTGAAAATATGGAAAATGCACGAATTTAGAGAAGACTGGGTTTTCATAAAGGTCAGTTCACGAAGAAAATGGATCATCATGAATTAGCATGGTGAATGAGCATTGTAAACAATGTATAGGTTTTTAATTGGAAGATCCGTGATTATGATAAGCATCGTGAATGGGGCAAAAGTTTTTAATGGAAATATCCCTTATTACGACAAGAATCACAAATGAAAATTTTCTATGGAGCTTCATGAAGAAGTGAGCATTGTGAAAAAATAAGGGAACATTAAAAAATGGTGATGAAATGGATAGAAGCTTCTGGAATCGGTGGAAACACCTATAGATAAGCCTCTACCACCTTGAGAAAAGGAGAAAAACTTAATGAAGATATTAAGGTTATAGATTCTCTAAGGTTATTCATGAAAAAAGTCCGTAAAGGCTATGATAGCCAAGAAAATGTTTTGATCATTGTGAAAGTAAAGGAGCTTCACTGAGGCTGTTTGAGCTTCATGAAATAAGGAGCTTCGGAGAGGATGTTTGAGCTTTACAAAAGAAGGAGATTCACATAGGTTATTTGAGCTTCATGAAAGAAGGATATTAATGGAAGGTGTCTGATATTCACAAAATAAGGAGATTCAGGAAGGCTGTTTGAGCTTCATGAAAGAGGGATATTCATGAAGGTAGTTTAAGGTTTGTGAAAAAGGGAGCTTTATGAAGGCAATTAAGCATAATAAAAAGTGTTTAAAATGGATTTCCTAGTAAATCTATGGTAAAGTGGTATTCATGAATTGGATGAAATTGAATCTTCAAAAGAACATCTACATATAGTAGAGAAAAAATTCTATAGAGATTATGAAGGGACCTAAAAGTCCATAAATTGTGGGTGAATCCCATTCAAGAGTAGTGAGAAAAGGAAGAGGAAGAAAGTGATCCCTTCCATCTATAATGATCCAGAGAAAGAGAGATATGGAGTAAACCTTGGGAATGAAGTGATTTGACCCTAAAACTTATAAAGGAACTGAGCTTGAGCATAGAATTTACCTATCCTGAACAACATTTTGGTAGTGAGACTTAGTAGATTTGGTACCTCGACACAATGTTGTTGTATGATCCTTGGATGTAGCATAGTGAGGGTGAACCAAGTAAAAATCTTTGTGTCCATCTTCATGCGTTCCTACATTATATTCATATAATAATCATCAGATAATTAAAGAAATAATAATATCATCATTAAAACATAAGTGAAAACAAATCGACCCTTATAATAAATAGGTCACGATCCAGTGGGATAGGAATAATTTTGAAAAGAATATCCATACCCTGATTCACCCCCATATTAGGGTATCTAGGAACCTTTTGGACCTAACACATAACCTCTTTAAAAATTTCATAATGGAATATTCATTTATGAAGTATTATAATTTCCCATCATTCATGGATTTAATTTTCTTTTAAAAATTCTCATCATCAGGATGATAAATTTTTGTCTTTTCCAATAAAGATGGTTTGGAAATCATTTGAAAAAAGGGTGATGTTTTCAATTCCATAATAATTCCCATATCCATCCTTAATAAATCCATGAATATAGGATCCCTTCCAATCCTCATTTGGATTAGGATTCCATGATATTTCTTTCTCAATGCATCATATACCTTAATTTTCTTTACTCGGTGGTAGTGTATTGAGAAATCACAATCCTTGAGTAGCTCGATCCATTTTATTTTCCTTATATTGAGATCGTTCTATGAAAATATTTATTTTAGAGTCCTATGATATGTGTATATCTCAAATATTTCAACATAGAGATAATGTATCTATATATTTAAAGAAAATATTATAGCTGCTAACTCCGGATCATGAGTCAGATAGTTCTGTTCATTATTCTTTAACCACCTTGATTAATAGGTAATGAATTTATCATTATGTATAATGAAGCAACCAAGAACATTATTTTATGCATCACTATATAACACAAATCCATCATTTTCTTAAGTTAGAGTCAAAATCATACCGTTGACCAATTTCTAATTCAATTATTTAAAACATTATTCTCATTCTTGTGATCATGTGAAATTAACCCCTTTACATGTAAGCTTGGTTTACAGTTTATCCAATTGAGAAAAATCTTGAAAAATTTGACAATAGTAACCTTCCAAACCAATGAAACTATGTACCTCAATTATGTTCATTGGTGTAGGACATTGTTTGACTGAATTTTTATTAACATGATTAATTGATATTCCGTTATAGGAGACAATATGGCTAATAAATGAACCTTTTTGAAGCTGGAATTCATACTTTATAATTTTTCCATATAACTCTTTTCCTCTAAGAGTCTCAAGAATGACCCACATGTTATTATTATGGTCCTCATATATTTTATAATACAATAAGATATTATAAATAAATACACCAAAAAACCATCAAGATTTTTATTTCACACTCTGTTATTAGATTCATAAAAATATAGGGTGCATTAGTCTATCCAAATGGAATTACTATAAATGTGTAATGTACATACCTTGTACAAAATGATGTCTTTGTAATATCTTCCTTGTTTACTCACAATTGATGATACCTAGAATGAAGTTAAATATTTGAAAAATATTGAACTCCTTGAAATTGATTGAAAAAGTCATCAATGCGAGGAAAATGATACTTATTTTTTTTATTATAGTATTTATTCCCCTATAATTGATGCACTACCTCATAGATTAAATTTTCATCTAAATTAAAATAATAGGGGCTCCCCAAGGTGAAACACTAGGGTGTATAAATACCTTATCACAAAAATCCCATAATGTTTTCTTAAACTCCACTAATTCCATTGTGGTCATTCTATAGAGAGTATTTGATATAGGTCTTTAATTAAGGATTCAATTAATGGAAAACTTAATTTTATGTTCTGTTGGATGTCTAGGTAATTCTTCAGGAAATACATCAATGTATTTATAAATAATAGGTAAATATTCAATTTGATGATTACATTATCCATCTACAGAGTGGAACTTATCTTCTTATCCAACAATCATATTCAGGATATCTACTAGAGGTGGTTCTAGACATGACCCAAATGACGAAGTCTCACCGCTAAAGATAAGTAATTATACATCTATGTCCTGAATCAGAATTTATTTCTCTTAGAAATAATTTTTTTTTCATTAATTTTTGAAATCCAATCAATTATAAGGATTATATCAAAATCAACCATATGTATAACATTCAAGCCTACAAAGAGGACAAGTTTATGGGTCATAATGAGAATTGACTGACACATCCTTGTTTTGGTGATATTTTCACTAGGAGTTTTGACTAAAAACTCCCTTCTTAAGGTGATAGGGAAATATCTAATTTTCTTGGAAAATATGGAAGATATACAGGATTTTTAAGATTGATAATCAAATAAATCATTAGGTAAATTTGAGTTTGTGATTAAAGTACTTTCCACAACATCTTTAGAAACTTCAAACTCAGCAGTAGTGATCACATAAGCTTGGCCTTCGCCCCTCAGCCTCTTCTTAGGTTAGTTACCTTTATGCTTGGGACATTGGTTTGAATAATTACCTATTTATTTATATCTTAATAACTGTATAGTAGTGTTATCGTTATTTATCGTATATTAATTAGATATACAACCC
The DNA here is from genome assembly GCA_963277665.1 of Viscum album. Classification (NCBI taxonomy): domain Eukaryota; kingdom Viridiplantae; phylum Streptophyta; class Magnoliopsida; order Santalales; family Viscaceae; genus Viscum; species Viscum album. Next base: position 1,400,232,073 of record OY728148.1, on the reverse strand, counting down.
TTATCTCCATACTTTCAATAAACTCCAATTCCCTTAAATCATTTTTCAGGATATTTGTTTCCACAATTTTCACATGATGGAAATTTCTTAGTTCTATTATTATTATTTAATGCATTATAATTTTCTTAGTGCTCAATAAAAGTATTATTTTATTTATTTCCTTTGAATATAAATGATCTAGAAACCTCCTTCTCTATTTTGATGTCAAAAAATACTATTTCATCATATGATAATTTTTTTGAGAAACCAATACCCTTCAGAGGATTGACTTAATCCATTCAAATAAATGGTCAATATTACTCTTAATATTATTTATTCAATCCTTAGAATACATGTATAGTCTTGAAAAGGTATCCTCATACTATGAAACAATTTCCTATTCATTTTTTAAGCCAAGGAACTTTCCCTTCATTTCTGTCTGTTTCTCATGAGGGAAATATTTGTCGAATAATATTACTTTAAAAGATATCCATTCCATATGTTCTATTTATTTATCCTCCCTATTATTCTAGATTAATGAAAACCATTTATAAACATTACCTTTAAGACAATATACTTCCATTTAAACCAATTCCTATTCATTTAATTATAAGATAATAAAAATCTTTCCAAGGGACTTAATCCATTACTTAGCTACCACTGGATTAGTAGTTACATTAAATTATAGAGGCTTATATTGCATGAAATGATCCAATATACATGTATCATGTCATGAAACATATTTTTTCCTTATATACGCATCGTTATTATTCATAATCTAGGCCATATTACCTAATATGGCCATGATCTTTTCAAATCCAACAATAGTTGTATTTTATTTCTCAGAAGGGATATCTCTACATTAGACAAGAGTATTCATACCATTATTTTTACCATGAACCATTTATAAATAATGGAATATAATTAATTATGTCACAACGTTATGAATTTTAAATAATAATATATTATTAAAAATTTGGTGTAACACATAACATTAATTGTAAAATTTATGAATTGTTAATCTCAGAATCATAAACTTGGTTACTTTAAGAATATATTTAAATCATAAAAATATTTTCAAATATTTTCATAATTATTGGTAAATAAAATGTGAATTAACCCAAGAATACCCCCTTGGAGTGTCAAAAAAGGTTCACAATAAGGGCCCATTCATCATGAAATAGAATGATGGATGAGATATAATTGACCAAATATTTTTGGAGTTATTACCCCTATATGCATGTATTCCAAAACTACATCCACTTGTATTATCCAGAAATGGATTTATTTCTAGAAAAAACATATAATCTATACCTTACCAAAATTTTTATAATATTTTTCTATAATTAGATATATTCTCAATCTTTATCATAGGGTCATGTTCCCTAATACATGTTTTACTAAATCTAATTCTTAAGGTTTTTAAAAACTTTTTTTGATACCAACTGTAACATAACCAAATATAGTAACCTAGAGTTAGTGAATAATTTATTAAACTGTAATAAGATAGAATATATCATATCACCGAGTATCAATCAATTTAGTATCCTTGAAGAATAAGATACCGAAATCCTTCACATTTTCCATTGGTAATAAAATATTAAAACATAATGAAATTAACTATTCTATATCATTGAATTTATTCAAAGATTCTATTCTCATATCCCGAGAAAATGAAAAACATAAGGATGAGATCAAATGATTTGTAAGGGTTAAATATAATATAAGATATCATGATGAAATAAGGTATAATCAATATGGAAAGGTATATAACTAAAAATACACAGTGTTTAATCAATAACTTGATAATGAAATGAACCCATGGATAATATAAATGTAATAATCACATGGATAATAATAAATGAATTCTCAATTAAGAAAACATGTAATGTTGGATGTCATGATCTAAAACCTCATGATATCTTTACCATCATGTCCTTATGCTATGATATTTTAAAATATGGGTTGGAATATATCAAAAACCTATTTAATAAGTCTAGCCAACTGGTTTCCCTCATGAGACCTATTGATGTATCAAGTGGAAATATAATTTTCGGTCCCACCCCTTACTACATGTCCAATTTATTCCTCATATATTCAATGATTAATTTAATTCATAATAAATATTCCTTATCAATAAATATACATATTGAGTAAAGGATACAAAATGTCAATATTTTCTTATTTAATCAAATTACTTTCATAGTAAAACATAGTCTGTAGAAATGGTATATAGTTTAAGAAATAAGCATCTCTAGGAAATAAAAAATATGGATATTTAATATAAATGTAATGTCTAATTAAATATGATCATAAGAAAGAGAATGTTTCAAGAGAAATTTATTGACTAAAAAATTAATAAGAGATAAAATATGACATTCAATTCATCAGATATATAGTTTTCAAAATAAATTCTTATATTTTGGTAAATAAAATAAAATGGAACTAAAACATGAGAATAAGTTTTAATTAATGAATTTTACATATAAATCCATTAAAAACATTTAGAATAATATAAATATCATAAAATGGTTATAGAAGTGAGAAATCCTATTAACAACATATATGTTAAAAAGAAATATTCCTTTTGAATTTTTGTAAATAAATTCCAAAATTAGAATTTCAGAAAAACATTATAAATATTCCTTTAAAAACTTTTAAAAATTCAATAATAACTTAAAACTTATTTAATAAATCATTTGAGTAAATAAATATGAGTTTTCTCATACAATTTTTACAAATATGGACATGGAATAAAAATATACCCGATCAAAAAGAGAAATAAGATTGACTTTTATTTTAAACATTTCATTACTTTAGTCAAGTGAGAGAAGAAAGGTTTTAAGAAATTATATAAAATACTTCAATATCTATAGGATAATAAAATATATCATGTTTATGAAGGACATATAATAATACTTTTTCAATGAAAAATATAACCAATCCCTGAAATATGAGATTGTAAAATAAATTATTACATCTTTGATAACTTTTAAATAGTAACCCCTTGAAATTGTAAAATTTAATTGAAACATAAATAATCTTTAATAAAAATATATTCAGTTTAAATACATAAAAGTTTCAGTATATATACCATTTAAAATTAAATAGGTGAATAATACCCAATATGTATTAATGGAGTGGATATTGAGACGAAATCCCTTACTAAGATCGAATCGTTTAAGTGAGAATTAATAAATGAACTGATTATGTGTAACCAATATAAACCCATAAAAAAGTTTAAATACAATATAATACAATTAGAATTTATTTCACACATAATTATGGCATAAAATATTTAATTAAGTAGATGTATAACCCAATGAATGGAAATTGAATTAAGAAACCACTTACCTCATGCTTACACTTTAGTGAACATGATTTAACCTCCTATATAATAATTTTAAACATTTTATTAATTTATACTAGAACTATATTAATATTTATAATATCACATATTACTCACTTATAATATCTTATCACCCATTCATTAATAATCATTCATTATTATCATTGCTTCGGGTATTAACTGCTTAGTTTTCTCATGTATGTTTTAACATGGATGTTCCAGTTTTTGTGCATATGTTATAGTTTCATCATCTCAAAAATTATACTAAATTTATAAATATTATATGTATTCATTAGATATATTTTTAGAATCATTATTTAATAGTGAACATGGAAAATGAATCACATCGCTTTGTGGAGAGGGTAATATATACATATGTACAAGTGACATTATCATTTTTAATGGTGAAAGGGTAAGGAATTAGATGATATATTAAATTTAAATAATCAATATTATTTTAAAAATATCATATATTTCCATTATTTTCATCATTATGACTAGCCATGTGAGGTGGTGATGGAAAAAATTAGATCGATCCACGAGGTGGTAGTCCGCTATACACACGAGCGAGGTTTTTGTTTCCCATTTTATGGAGAAGGGATTGATAAATATTACTTCCTAAATATAATAAAATATCAGTATATGGGATATAATGGTGTTATTATAATGTAATTTTTAGTGTAATTACCTGAAAAATCGTGGCCCTCCTAGCTGGCAGAAGATAGGGCCGCCACAACCCCAATACCACCACTATAGGCCAGGGGCTGGTGATAATTGCTAAGAAGGAATAACTAAATGGGATGCCTTTTCCAAAAGTACCTATATACACACAACCAACCATATACATGTAGAAGTTAAGAGTAATAATAACAAAAAATAGTAACTTCCAGAGTAAAAACTATGCATGTAATAACCTCTAGGGAATACAAAAGAGTGAAACAAAGTAGACCAAAATGAAATGGAAAAAATACACGAATAACAATAAAATATGTCCCAACCTAACAACAACTGGAAAATAAAATAGACAAGAGATACTGAATCCTGATCTACAATCCTTGACCACTGTATGTTATCTATACACTTGAGTTGCCCTATGCTCATTTGAAATCACTACAGATCTATCTATCACCCTCATAAGACATGACACATGTGGGAAACCCCAATATAGGGGTGAGTATATACATACCCAATAGGATTCCCCAAAAACAAAAGAGGGAGAAATAGAAGACATGATAGAAGTAGTCAGCTCAACCCAAAGAAATAGGGGAATAAAACCCAATATATATATGTTCTCTTATAATAAAATCATATGAGAGATAAAGGGGATCTTCATCTCACAACCCAAACCGAGATGAATTTTCTGGAGATAACTCCAAGAAGCCAATCTTTGATTCCAAACATATCATGTGTCTGACGATGTAACTGCATAAAGGACCCACACCTCACCCCTATTCCATACAATCGAGGGGAATAATATTCATGTATAGGACCCACACCTCTAAATGAAAATGTGGTTCCACATAGCAGATAAATATAGGACCCAAGACCTAGTGCATAAGGGGTGAGGATGACACTCCATTGGTCAATGACCCATGCCCTATTCCTTTAAAGGGGTTCCACTCAGTAGGTAGAGGACCCACACCCAATTTTGTCAAGGGGGTGACACTCAGTATGTAGAGGACCCACACCCTAGTCACTCATGAGGTGCCACTCATTAGGTATAAGATCCACGACCCAGTCCGTCAGGGGGGTGCCACTCAATAGGTACAAGAATCACACCCTAGTCTATCAAGGGGTGACACTCAGTAGGTAAAGGAACCAAACCCTAGTCTGTCAGGGGTGTTCCACTCAAAATAATGCGAAGAGTATAGATTACCCACACCTTGGTACATGGGGGGGGGGGGGGGTCCAACCCTGGTCTCTCTCTGATGATCCTACCTGATCACTGCCATTATTGAGAATCGCCTAAAGAGGCCTCATGCACAGAACATATCACATCGTATCTAAAAATCCACTAAAAAGGCCACCATCGCATTTAACATGAAAAAATAATCCATATAGGCTACTCACTTGCCAAAATTCCAAACAAAACAAAGGAGTTATGAGAAAAAGATGTTGTAAAGGGAAGTACATGACATGTATGGGGGTCCACACATCATATGACCCTACCTCGTTTCCTAGATGTGTCTCATATGGACACAACTCAGAATCCATGTCATAGTAAATGAAATGTATAAGGCCATACAACATATCTAGGCCACATGGGGCCTTCCCATATACTATTGGTTGTGCCTGTGTCTTCTAGGACATGTTGTGTGCCTAGTCGTGCCTCTGTACTAGTACATTCGTATGTACCTAGCAGGGCCTGGGTATCATAACTTTCCAGTGTACTTGAACATGTCTATGTGTCTAGATGTTCCTATGTCTGTCTAATCCCAAAGAATAGACCGGGCCATCAACACTAGGTCACATGGCGTGTCGGGGTCCCACACGATGTGTGATTCTGATCTCCACCTAGAAATCCTAGCCTACATAAGCAGGGTATTACATGGCATGTATTCATCCTAGTACATTCTGTGTAGTTTTTATTTTCATAGAATGTCATATCTTATCCTATGATTAAATATCTACCATTTTTGTTTCTATTTCAACTATTTAATGACCTAAAATTAGTGGGGGGTCATCTCCTACAGTCATTTCTCAACCTCCAGTGACCAAAAAATAAATTTTTTTCCATTCACACGAAGCCACCATGTGTTCAACAATCCTCTGGTTGCCACCATTCAATCCCATATCTTAGGTCTATGGTAATTATCACTCAAATCCCATAATTAAACCCTATACATAAGAAAATCACCACCCCAACCATCATTTTCACAACTTCCATGAATTTGGGGGATCGATCACACTCAAACCTGCCTTATAAATTCAAAATGTGACCCCATAGGACTATGGTGAAGAACGTGAACAATTATGGGGGAAATCACCACAACAAGGGTGATAAACATTATTAGACAAGTGTTCTTGGAAAAAAATTGTAAGGTAGTGAATCCAAGGTGAGAAAACTGTATAATAAAAAATAAATTTATTAAAATAATTTATATCGACAATGGGCTCATGACAAGGGTGTGAAATCTCCATAAATAGATAAGAAGATCAAATTCATGATTTAATAATTTTATCATGATGGTGGAAACCATAATTCATGATTCCTACCTTGATTATGGATTTTTGACACCACATAATTTTTTTCATACAATTTTTTTTAGAATTCATGTTTGGATTTCCATTTTCCATGAGACTTCTCCATAATAATGAATAAGCAGAAAATCCCCCCTCAGGGATTAGGCAGTGGATTTCAAAGATCGATGAAAAAAAGGTGTCAACACAATAAATTAAATTACTAAGTTTATTTATAGAAATATTGGTGAATTCGCCATAATAATAAGTTTATATCTTTTTGAGATATTGGATTTGACTTGTTGCAGAGCCCAAATAGACTTACGAATCAAAAGTTATGGCACTTGCAAGATGGAAAAAATTTTATCCCAAGGAGCTACGCTGGATACCTACGCGGACAAGTGATTTCTACACCCCTAGGTGGGAGAGCTACACAGTGAACCTACACAACATACCTACACCAATGAAATCCATAGGACCGGCCCCCTCCTTTCCTATAAATACAATCCTTGAGATCCCCATTGAGAGGTTGATAATTTGAAGGAAGCCCCAGTGCTCTCATTGCGCAACCCCACTTCGCCCAGGTCCTCATACACTCTCATGTAACTCTCAGAAACATGATAGATGATATAATTAAAGGGTAAAAGTAAATCAAAGTCCCATCAGGGTCTATAACACAAAGACCTGCATGAATGATCTACACGGAGGACCTACATAGAGGACCTGTGCGACACACCTTGGTAGAGCACCTGTGGGGTTCATTTATGTGGCCCTCTTAATCTAACCCACTAGTACATACCGCAGGGGATTCTACCCTACACCCCTACTCGGTCTTAGTGCTAGGATGTGGCCCCGACCCTCCGAGTTGGTACCTTAACTTCCATCATTGAAAACCATATAAAATGGATAGCAACACTGTGAACTTTTCATATTAGGTCAATATCATTTTCCATTTCACCATTTATGCGGCCCAAATTCCATCCTTGGAAAACCATGATTTGAGACACTCCATCACACTCAATGAAGTTCCTTGAGTCAAATTACTCCTCTTTGTTCCTTTCACATGTTTCATGTTTGGAATCTTAATATGAATTACTCGAGTACCTTGAGTCGATACACTCCTCACGAAACTCATCAACCCTCATCACTTGAATCCTATTCCAGGTTAAACCAAACCTCAAGGGGAATCCTATTTAAGAGTATGCCCCAAAACAAACCTAAAAGGGTATCCTCCTTAGGAGTAATCCCCAAACCAATCTTCAAAGGTAACCCCCCCATGGAGTATGCCCTAGTATTTAGGCCGAACCCAATGACTTTCAATTCATTTCATATTGAAGGGTTCATTGTTTTGCGCCCTCACCCACCGTTTCCTTGGTTTCTTTCTCCATAGGCCCAACCTCATTCTTTAGTGAAATAGAAAGTGTGTGGTTTGTTGAATATTTCACATCCTCTTATTTCTCGCACCAAGCATGAATCATAAGGGCTTATAGATTTGTGTTGAGTATAACATTCGTACAATACAATTTTGTTTCTTGAACTATGAGAACTCTGATTCCCACCATAATTGTTATACTTAAGAAGCCTTTACCTAAGGCCCGAGCTCACTGGATATCCTCTTCAAGAATCCAACCCCAATTCCCTTAATCCAGGCATCCTCCTAATGAGTAAACCCTGAATTAATCCCCCCTAAATCTCCATGAGTTAAGACATATCTCATGGACCTTGTTACGGTGGAATCCTCTTTAAGAGTAAGCACAAACCTATTTCTCTAAAATAGTCATACCCCAATGTGAGATTTACCATACTACAGAGGCTTTGATTCCCATCTGAGTGTGATATATTGGAAGACCCTATGAGGTTAAAAACCAACACTCCAAATCAAAAATATTATTATTGGTATGTATTCCAAGAAGTCTTTAATCGAAATTGGAAACTCATATCCTTTCCAAGTTCCTTGGGTTGCTTAGGCATAAGTCCCACTCCAAGCTTTGACTAATCACCTTACACTTAGATGTCCTAACAACATGAAATTAAACCACACTCTTAGGTACTTATCACACGAACATAAAAGGTATGATGTGTCCAATTAAGGGGAACCAAACTATGAGGGTTCTGATTTCTTTCAAAATGGTATGTAGGTAGCCCATTTATGGGTACAATACCAACATAGAAACAAACTTCCATCTCCCTAGATGACAGTAAATTCCAGAGTTCCCCACTATGTGGCTTAAAAACCAGCATCATCATAACAATAACTAAAAGATTTAAATTGTATATGAGAGGATACCATTGATGGGGAACCTCAACTACATATATATATATATCTCCATCAATGAAGAACCTCGAATACGTACAGATGATTATAAATTTAACACATGCTAAGAATTGATTTCAAATTTCAAGGGAAACCTATGTTATAATGGGTAAATTAATAAGGATTCATGATCATATTTTAAATATGTAAGAGAGTCATAGAGTAGGAAATAATTCCCCCCAAAAGGGTGTGATGAGCCCGACCTCCCATCCCATCGACCAATATGAGTTCTTAAGTATCGTAGGCCCAAACCTAACGAACACCTGCCTTTGGAAAGCAGATCCATTATGATACAGAAACATTGGTTGTTTCCAGTTATATAAATAAATAGGATTGAAATTGTCCAGAAGTAGTGATTTATAACTAGTGCACATGTTCTGGGTGAAAACAAAAAAAATTGTGAACCTGGCGTGAATCTTTAACCAAGTTGATAGTGTTACCCATCTGTCAGGCCCATATCAATTGATGAAGGAGGGATAGATGAGGGAATCAATCACATATGTGTTCATATAAAAGATTCTACTTTAATAGAGTTCATTCTTTTTTTTTCAAATATACATGAATTTTTTTATAACTCCCTTCATTCAAAATGGATTCATTTAAGTTTTCACTCGTGAATGCTCCGATTGCTGATGAAGATGGATCCTCATCCTCTTAAAGGACATCATCACCAATCAACAAATTAAATGTTGGGTCTATAATGCATTGGTCTGAGAGTACCATAAACATGGTACTATACCGACCATGGAGGTTGCCCGAAAAGCCCTCCAAATCAAGAATAACCCTTGATAGTTTTGTCAATGGAGACCAGTGGTTCAGAAGAAGATAGTTCCAACCACCATCTTCAACCATTTCAAGAGTTCATCCACATAATTAAATCACCAATCCCTACCCTATTATAGGGAGGTTGACCAAGAGTCCACCCATGGACTCATCCTAAAGACACAAGGGTCCTTCCTGAGGACTCCTTAAAATAATCACTATCGCCAACACCGCATGGTAGAAAACCATCAACATTAGGAGGGTGTTATCCTGGGTTGTTCCCCCTAGGTCCCTTATACCCAGGCACACAAGACGAATGACTGAGGATAACAACCATCCAATAGTAAGAAAGTTCCTACCTTTTCCCCCTCTAAATAATTCCATCAACCCAACTTGGTGGAAAATAATGAACATGCACATACTCCCATCTGCCATAATTCCACCAGCCAGCAGATTCGTCTTGTGATGCCCAACCAATACCAAAATTCAAATATGGTGGAGTACCATGACCATACACATACACTTTCTTAAAAACTATAATCCAATTATCAAACTCATATGGCTGTATTCATGGATGCTCGCCAATAAAATATGGTGGCAACTTGTAAGTAATAAGATACACCTACCTACACTCACCAAGCTTTCCAGCTGTCTCATCTATAAGCATTGAAAGAGTTCCATAAAATATTCTTGGAAAAAATAGCCAGCATGCACATACACCTACCAAAATCCATCAAGCCTTCCAAGAGTCTCATTTGTCAGCACCTGGAGAAGTCATTCGGAAAGTTCTAATGACAAACTTGGGGCAAACTCAATTCTCTGACCCCACATACTGTTAATATCCCCTTATAAGAAAGGGAGGAAATGAGTAGGTAGATACACATAATATAGATTCAGAATAGACATATATTCCCATTATGGCCACTAAAGTCACCAAACACATTTTTTCAGTGGTGAAAGGGTATACAAAAATTCCAAACCATATCCTGGAAGCCTGCCAGAATATCATAACGACAACTTCAGAAATACAAAAGGGGAAAACACATAATTATATCCCCACACTTGGGATGAATTATCAGCATTCCATCACAAAGTATATACATACTTATGTTATAGTTCATAAGGTTTATGGGGCATACTCACCCATATTATATGGAAAATAATATCAGGAACATACATGCATTCCAATTGTATATAATCAGCCTATTCTGATGTCCATTTCAAGGCAGGCACATACACTTGCCCATGATAACCACTTCTGCCAAAAAGTGGCCTTGATTACCTGTAAGATAACATCTAAGAAGAAGTCTCTCCAAGCACTTTGGAAAATCAAGATTCAATCTATGATCTAGATCTTCTTAATACTAGAGTTTTTAAAGCCCTGAGACATTTATCTGTTACGGATCAAGATGATACCCTCCCATTTCTAAATTATTGGAGTATTAGTAGTAATTTTGAAGTTCCTCATCAGATACTTCATCATGATGGCTTGATTCAGGACAACTTAGTCAATTTAGAGAACCAATATCTAGAGGAGAGATGTAGAAACCCTTAGTGTGGCCAGAAGACCATGGTAAAAGGGGATTTATCCCTTTCTGTAATCCACCATGGTGGTCCTCCCCATGATGGAATTTTCTGCAAATGTTCTCTCTGTATTAGGATTTATCATTGTCAAGATAATTCTCAAATTTAAAATTTAGTAATGAGTATTCCCTATTATCTTCTAGAACTTTCCAACATAAGTTCAGTCATGTTTGACGCCTTATTACAGTTAGGTGAAATACTTTCTCAAGAAGAAGATATCGCAAGGCGACAGTCATTATCTGAACCTCCCTTGGGTCATTTTACTTCTAATATTTTAAATGAAAAAACAAATCATCCTATTTCTTGTGATAAAACAATTGATAAGCATGCACTGTAGTCAGACCAAGTTGAGAAATATCTAGAAAAATATGAGGATGAAATGTTGAATATGAGAAAAAAACTGGCTAAGGGTGAAATACCAATCATGTTCTGGACTTTGGAAACATCTCAATACAATATTCCAGAATTGATGGCAGAAGATTCCATTCATGATATCTAACTCAACATATGGAAGACTCTTTTTCATCTGAAAGATAATGTATTACCATATGATGAATATCAAAGTCATGTCAAGGTAATATAAGGGTTATAAAACCAAATTGGCTTAGCATCTCTCTGGTTTCCCAACATCCAAAGTTCAAGAAGAAAAAAGTAGATCTTTAATGTGCATGCCTCAATGCATTAAATAATTTCTGACAATTGATTGTGGAAACCCTATCTGGTGTTCATATCAGAGGATGGGGTGCACACAGAGCATTGTATTTCACCGCACTCTAAAATCAACAAAGCCTTCCAAAAGTGGTCTCATGAAATGTTATTTCCCTAGGATAACTACAATAAATAAATTCTGTTCATAGCCAAAGAAATTCTCAGAAAAAACATTCCTCAATCGACTTTCACCAAAGTCAGGACCAAAGAGAGCAAGAAGTCAAGATAATTTTGCATCATTCATTTGAGAACCTTAATTATGCCTCTAGATTAGAGTATTTCAGCCACCAGATTGTGAAAATTTATAAAATAGAACAACGATATTTCTAAATAGGTGATTTAAGTGGTTTTTGGATAATGATCCCAACCAATGTTCAAACCAGAATTCATAAAATCAAAAGTGTAGCTGCACTAATATCATCCATCGCAGTTCATGCCACCCGAACCTGTAGGGATTGGGGATTTTTTAACCCAACCTTTATATTCATTAAGCAGATCCCAAAGTATTATGGAATAAGAACATGATCAACCCTAACATGTAGGGATATGAGATTTTTCACATTCACAATCCCCTCCTTAGAGGAAGTCAGTATTTTCCTTTTTAGGGAATAATCCAAAAAGTGAACACACAACTGAACTATCCTAGGATTCCCTTCAGATTACTATTCTATTTACTATTACTAGAAAATCATCATATAGGAGAAAAAATTCTCCGGGAGGGAACATAAGAAGAATAAGATTTTACAAAGATACTAACAGAATATTGTCAATGCATTATGTGTCAATTAATAACATTAATTATATTATGGAAGATCCTCCAGAAAATGAGCCCAACTTAGGGGAGTCAAAGGATGAAGTTCTTATTCATAATGTGGTACACACCAAAGAAAATGAATGGGGCTGTGCGTACCCGAAATCAAAGTCTGACAAAAAATCTAGGTATTACCTCAAGTAACTAACTCCCACCTCTTTGAAAGGAATATAACAAGGTAAAAGGTAAAGGTAAGATAATGTCTCAGTTTTCCACTTGATAAGTTCAATCTATTTCATTTGAAGAAAGATTTTCCCAGAAAGAGAAGGATATGAAGGAGTTGAAAAGACTCAATACAGAGCTACTCCGAATCAGAATTCTAACCAGACATTCTCCACAAGTAGATCCTTAGCTTTCACATCTAGTGGGGGCTCCCTAGCAAAGTGGGTCTGCTGCAACTAAAGATATGGATAATTAATTCCAACCATTGGGTACAAAACTAGAACAAGATCTAACATATACTTATAGGCCTGTCCCCATGGGATATCCAAGAAAAATACCAGTAGTGCCACTACTAGTGGTTTTTCCAGTCATTGCGCCAGTTCAAGCTCTAGCTGCAGTACCTGTACAGGTCCCACCTCATCCAGATATTCCTTAAATTCTTATGAATATAATTTAGGCATTAATAACTCGATTAAAAGTTATAGAAGAACAATTCACACCAATACAACCATAAAATTACGCTTTCCCTGAATAGGTAGATTCGATCCCTCCCCCATCAAACTTTTTTAATACCAAATTTCTAATCATAAATGGTTTAATAAATATGGATCATCACTTAACACATTTTGTTTATCACTATGATCCCATGATGAGGATCACTCGATAATAAGAATTAGTAAAGATCAGATGTTTTGTGAAATCGTTACAGGGTTCGACCATTGTATGGTATAAATGTTTGTTGTCTCGATCAATTTATAGATGGTAATATCTCTGTAAGAAATTCATTTTCCAATTCAGCTCAATACTGTAGAAGACAACAATTTTTGATCTTACAAACTACAAATATATAGAGAATAAAATAGTTTTAGATTTAATTTTTCAATGGAAAGTACTAACATATTCCCTTAATCTACCACTCCCTCAAGAAGAGTTCATGCCATTTTCTGTGGAAAATCTCGGTGATGAGTTATGAAAACCACTAATCCATGTGAAATATCCAGGAGGGTTTCAGGACCTTGATTTAATCACCCAACAAGGGGATATTTCCATTGTGGAAACCAAATCTAAGTATCATGTAATCCCATCAGCTCTGGGAAGGAGAATAGGAAAATAAAAGGCTTTTATAGTTACACTCAAGCATGCTCTTGCACCTTCTTCTACTTCAAAACTTTCATCATACCATAAGGATCCACCTCTTGAGCATTAGCAGCAACAAAAACCTCATCAGGATGATTAAAAAGATCAAAGATAGAGATAATTTGAGGAATTAAAGAACAAATTCTAATCTTTTTAGAATGAACATGATCTCGATTACTTAATTTCAACTATGGAAAACAATTTCATTTAGTTTACGCCAATATTTTTTTTTGATTTTCAAAAGCCGGTTTATGGGTTTTCGGAGCCCAAGTACAATCACAAACTCAAAACAAGAAGACCAAAAAATCATAGAGTACAACCTTACATGTCATAATAACCATACTCATCTCTGCATCCCATGCATGATTCTTCTTCCCCGGTAGCCGTAGCTGATTCCCATTATGGAGATCTCTATTAGCTTTCACATTGATCCTGACTCATAAGCTGATCAAGCATTGGTTGTTCCAGTGATTTCCTTGGGACCACACTACCCTTCTTAAAACCCACAGTCACCTCACTATTCATCTTAGAAGAATATCTATTCCGCATCAGCCGCAGAAGATATGAATAGTCTCTCCTTGGTCATCTTCTTGGAGTAGCAGAAAATGGCCCCTCCGCTACAGCCAATTTAGGATTCCCACTTTGAATAACATCACTGAAGGAGCGACCAATCAGACCACTCAAATTTTCCTTCCCTCCCCCAGAAATCTCCCTTCCTTTACCAGTTTTCTCCCCTAAGCTCAAAACAGACACCCCTGCATTGTTTCCCCTCCGTTGATCTGGAGTTTTATTTTCCATTAAGGGTGGGTGTTCACCTTTTGTAGTCAGCCTCCCCGTAGCAACAACCTGGACCTCTTTCACGCCACCACCATCCTGTAGGCCCTCCACCATCAAATTGTTACTCTTGGACACATTGCGACTATCCTCCACAGGCAAAAAAGCTATAATGGGTCACATAACAACCGCCTGTTGGTCCTCCACATCCTCTTTTCCAACCATAGAAGTAACATTATCCAAGGATCTACTGCAAAAATGGTGGACTCTATACAAGTGAAACTAAAAAGTTTATCATCCGAAATAGCATGTGTTACTGCTACAAATATAGAGGAAGAAGGAGGATGACAGGAAGAAAAAAGAAAAAATACATAGAATTATGATGATTGGATGGTTAGGAAAATGATCAATCAAACTCATGCCATTCTATGAACAATGTTGAAACAACCAAATCTACCTCCTACCACCTCCGTTGCATAAAATCCATCTTCATCTAAAGATCAGTCCTCCCAAAGCCAATCCTCAAAGAAGAAACATATTTAGAAGGATAAAGAGAATATAGAAGAATATGATCTCATTTCAAGGCCAAGGTTTTCCATTAATTTGAAAGATTTCATGAAAACTATCTCAAAATCACATCCACCACCCTGCCAAACAGCACAACAAGAACTGACCTGTCAAGCAGAATCTTCATCAAATGAAGAATTAATCTTCAGTTACATTAACATTATCACTTAATGTCTTTCTATGAAAATGATGATTCTGGTTATGAACATGAATTTCCTATACTTTATTGTGGAACTAGGGGAACAATTAAAAGTTGAGGATATAGGGGAAGATGTGGATATGTTAGAATACACTATTTTAACTACACCTCTACTCAAACCGTTTATGTGGCAGAAACTTGGGGGAGAGCCCATCAACGAGCTCAACAAGAACAAGGAAACTCTCCCACACATGATAGGATCGACCCCAATATGATCATCTTGAAAGACTAATTAGAGGCTATACCACCACTCTCTCATCAGGTAGATAAACCTAGTCAGTCTAATCTACCGAGAGTAGAAGTATTTCCAGCTTCTATCTCGACACATGGTACATCTACCTCAGGAGCATCAACTTCCAAGGCACCTAAAAAACCACATCTACGTGCTAGAAAACATAGGCATTTGGACCAAAATTATCATGGTTTGAAACTACTAGACCATGTAACGACTAAGTTTTCAATCCTAGAGCTTTAAATCTATCAAAAGATCTTCAGGAAACACTTATTGAGGCTTTTTCAAGTCCTTACGAGTTTGAAAATGAGGCTGCTACTGCTGAGGTTTACTATATAGAGAATGATACTAAAAAATGTCATGAAGTTATATATTTGATAGATAAAGATGTAGATTATGTTTTACAAGGACACATCAGGCCCTTGTATTTATCTATAAATGTTAATGATATAGACATTTATTGAGTCTTCATTGATAATGGCTCAGGAGTCAACCTCATTCCCATCTGTATACTTCGTCGATTGGGTCTCACTGAATCTGACTTACCGCCAACCAATTTGATGTTACAAGGTTATCAGAAGAATAAAAAATAACCTCTAGGTGATATTACACTCAGAACTCAGTCTATAGAGCTTGTATCTATTTCATATTTCATGGTTGTCTGAAAGGACACAACTTCCAACATTCTGCTTGGAAGGGATTGGCTACATCAACATTCAACCATTACTTCTTCATACCACCAATGTCTCAATTATTGATTCAATAGTAAAATTATTACATTTCATGGTGACAAATAACCATTCAAAATGTGTGACTCTTAGTATATTGAGGTAGCGTTCTACTACACAAAGGGAACAAGGTCTGTGAAAAAATATATAACAAGAATCAATTCTCTGAATGTTTTGGAAAAGATCACAGCTAACCCATTAAAATATCTCAGTTTTGATCATGTGTTGAATATTAATCAAATTAAAATGATATAATCAATTCTAAGAACTCATCTAGTGACTTCCATAATTCCAGTTGTAGAAATTGATCAAGACAACATGAGACAAATTGTTGATCTACGAAGCAGTGGTGAGAGATTAAATAGAGAGGTCTTCATTTCATCCCCCGAACTTCAGCAAGTCTTTTCTTCATCAATCAGGCTATAAGAAGTTTTCTAATTAATAGAGAAATATAAGTATGTTGATTAAAAACCCATCAATTTCTTTTTAATGCTCCAGGAAGACCCTTTATCATGATTAGGGTCAAAAACAGTTGCCTCTTCTTCAGGATGTCCAAATACTAACTCCTCCCCTAACTCTTAAAGTCTTGATTAATCACCTACCCTTCATGAATAAATAGAAGGGGTAACACATGAGGAATAAGATGAAGAAGATCTCAAGGACACCCTCCAACATTTTAGGAAGGCATCTCCACCACTATAGAAGAAATCAGAGAAATAAATCTGGGTATAGAAGAAGATCCATGCCCCACTATAATTAGTGTGTCCATGACCTCTAAAGAGAAATAGGTGTACAATTAATTTCTAAAGTGACACCGAGATGTGTTTTCTTGTAACTATACAGAAATTCTATGCCTTGATCCTAATGTGTCCAATCATCATTTGGGTTTTCTATAAGAGCATTGGGGATTTAAGCAGGAAACAAGAAGAAGACACCCAACTCACACCTCTAAAATTGAAGATGAAGTCGAAAATATTATCAAAGATAAATTTTTTATGGAGGTGAAATATCCCAAATGGATGAAAAACATTGTCCTAGTGAAAAAGAAGAATGGTCAAATTAGTGTTTGCATTGATTTTAGAGATCTTAACCAGCATTATCCCAATGATGACTTTCTGGTTCTAATCATAGAACTTTTTATTGATGCAATAACTGGATACAAAGATCTCTCTTTCGTGAATGGATACTCTAGGTATAACCAAATTCAAATGTCCCCATAAGAGAGGAATATATAGCTTTTTTATCACCTCAAGGAATATTTTTCTATCGGGTAATGCCATTTGGCTTGAAGAATGCCGGTGTAATATATCAATGTGAAATGCACTATATTTTCAAACCCTTGTGTAAATTCATTGAATGATATTTAGATGATAAAGTGGTTAAGTTCAGAAAATGTTACAATCAATTGGATGATTTGGAGTCCATATTCATCAAGCTTCAGCAACATAAATTGAATATGAACCCCTTGATATGCGCTTTCAGGGAAACCTTGGGAAAATGTCTTAGTTTTTTTGTATTCTATCATGGTATCGAAGTTGATCACAATAAGACTAATGCCATCCTTGGTATGTCACCTCCACAAAACTTGAAATAATTTAGAGGACGTGAAGGTCACTTTGCCTATATACAGTGCTTCATATCAAATTTGTAAGGAAAGTGTTTTCCCTTCACCAAATTGATGAAGAAAGGGGTTACATATTAGTGGACCAATGATTTCCAAGAATCATTTCATATCCTCAAGAAATACCTCTTGAGTCCACCAATATTGATGCCACTTTTTGAAGGAAATCTATTTATTCTTCATGTGATAGCCCTAGAAGATCCAAAAATGGATGAAACAATCATTATCATTGTTCATCGTCATATAGTTTCACCTTTGGTTCAAATAAGAACAGAGGAAATCAATGAAATTATACCCATTTCTGAGCCATATGATCATACCACATGATGGATGACACCCATCATGGAATATCTCCAAAATGGAGTACTTACACTAGAAATAATTAAAAGAAAACAAACCCATGGACACACAATTAATTTTTACTCTTTATGATGGTCAAAATCATTAGAAGATCCTTTACAGATAAGGCTTCGACTGAATTCTTTTCAGATGCATTTATGGGGATGAAACCAAAGCTGTCATGAAAGAAGTATATACATGAGCCTATGGTTCTCACTTGTCTAGGTATAGGCTTTCTGATCAAATCTAAAGGCTTTGTTACATTTTTCCTTCAATGAAACAAGATTTAACATATTTCACCCAAAAGTGTCATCCTTATGAGGTACATTCCAACTTCATTCATCAACCTATGAATTTTCTATATACAACTAAATAATCCTTTCTATTTTCTACATGGGGATTGGATGTAGTAGGAACTTATCCTCCAGCTATGACTAACCAGTTCAAGTATATACTTACTGATAATGAAATCTTCTCCAAATGGGTTGAGATAATACCTCTCAAAGAAGTCATGGACAAAGGAACTGTTAGCTTTGTCAAAGCTAATATCATTACCAGATTTGGTGTCCCTTATACCATATTGATGAAAAACGACACCGATTTATATTCTTTTGAGGTAAAAAAGTAATATCAGAAGCACAATATCCAATCCAACCATTTATCTCATTATCATGTAGTAGCCAATGGATAGATAGAGGCTTTCAACAAGACCGTATCAAATATACTAAAAAAATAGTGGATAAAGATAATACATATTGGTCTGATAAACCTTTTCATTCATTATAATCTTATCAGACTACTACACATACTTCCATGTGGGAAACTCCATACACGTTGGTGTACAAAACAGAAACAGTTTTTACTATTGAAATTCAATTTCCTTCACTCTAAGTTTCCATATGTGATTAGTTATCTAAAGATGACCAGTCTCAGAAGTGATTTGATGAGTTAGAATGATTAGATGAAAGGATATTTCATACTTTTCATAATTTGGAAGTTTATCAGAATAGAGTAACACAATTTTTTAACAATAAAGTTAACATCCTTTCATTTCTTCAAGGATAATTGGTATTAGTCCTCTGGACTCCAATGATACCAGGAAGGAAGCCTCCAAATTTTGAGCCAAAGTGGGAAGGATCTTATTCCATACATAAGGTCTACTCTAATGGAGCTTATTCTCTAATCTCAATGGATGGAGAACTTATTAAAACTCCAAACAATTAAAGATTCTTGAATAAGTACTTTGTGTAATCACATAGAGTAATGTACTAGTTGCAAGGAATTAAACTACCTAACAACCTTATGCATCCATCCTACATGACATTAAACTATGTAGCACCTTCGTTCTTATCACATGATGTTAAACTGCACGACATCATTTTTCTTTTCTACAAAAAATTAAACATTATAGTTAACATATCCTTCATTTCACATTAAGAAATCTCCCAAGACACCGAAAATTGGAATTCCTTATGGTTCCTTAAAAGATGAGTAGTTTCCACATGAAAAAATTAATCACATTATTTCCACTCTTTAGTGGCATCTGAGCCCCATCTCTCCCTATGTTTGAATCAGATCATCATAAGGATCCCTATTTCAAGAACTACATGTGGCTTGATTATCATTTCAATGATATAAATAGTAACGCCCAAATCTCCAATCTTGGGCCCATTCGAAACTATAAAAAATTCATTACCCCTTTTCCTGTATATGAATTAAACCAATACAGACCACTCTTCCAGAATACATGGTTTGATTCTCAAATGACCCGGTGTCTTGAATTTAACAATTATTATGGAATGTATTAAAATACCCCATCTCTCACACCAAATTCATTTGGTTTAGGGAACAATCATCTCAAGAACTACATATGTCTTGATTCTAATTCTAATGAGATACGTATAAATGCCTAGATCTACAATATTGAGCCCATCCACCACAAAAAGACTCCCCCATTCCTTGTGTGTATAATTTAGACCTGTATGGGGAATAACATTCTCAAGAACTACTTTTGTATTGATTATAATTCCCATGAGATACGTAGCAATTCCCAAATCTCTATTATTGGGACCAGCTACAATTTCATGATAGAAAACCCTCTTTCTTTTACCAATGCACAAATCAAATTTTCATAAGGACTTATTCCAAGACTTGTAAATTGATTATCGTTTCAATGTGATACATGGTGTTTCCTAGACTTTCAGCTTTAGGCCCAACCATCAGTCTAGAAATTATAAAAATTCCTCTTCCCCACGTTAAAACTTGACTGATATGGGGAACAATATTAATAACTACATGTGCCTTGATTATTTCTTTTGCAAGATGCATAGTGATATGTGGGAGGTTATCAAGGGGGACTCTTTATGGGCTTCTTTCTTCAGAGGAAGGTTCGGGTGGGACGAAGGGCAGCAAGAGCGCCAACGGCCTGGCATGTCTAAGCTGGCTAAGGGTATTCTTTCGCATTTGGAGGAGCTTCAGGCAGCTTCCCGTTGGATTATTGGCCGCGGAAACATTAGCTTCTGAAGATCGAACTGGGCGGGTACTCCTCTCTTCTTCCCTGGGTGTCCCGTCCCTGAGGTCTCCTTCAAGGAGGCGTGTGGGCATCCTTCGTTTATACAGGCCGTTCTTAGCCCGGAACAGAGGGAGTTATTCGAGAGCATCATCTTGAATAACGAGGTGGATAGGTGCTGCTTTACTGGGTCAACCTCGGGCCAATTTTCTATTCGGGATTTTAAACGGCTCCAGTCTACAACGAAGACTCTAGATGAGTGGTCCGCCAAGATTTGGTGCAAGGATTTCCCCACGAAAATGAGCTTTCTGGTTTGGAGGATTAGGAATGCTGCACTGCCGACGGACGAAAATGTTTAAAGGAAGGGCATTCCCTTGGTTTCTCGGTGTATTTTCTGCGAGAATCCGCAGAGAGAATCCACGCTGCATCTGTTCTTCCAGAGCGACTGGGAAGGCCATCTTTGGAGCATGTTCACCCCCCATTTTAGCGGTAGCAGGACAAATGATTCCCTCCACGAGTTCCTTTCCTCATGGTTTCACGGGGTGGGAGACAATGCGATGGAGTCCAAAATCTGGGCCTGTGTTCTTGTTTCTGTCTGCTGGTCTCTTTGGGAGGCAAGGAACCAGGCGAGGTGGGGCACTCACCCCTCGGTCCGGTTCCTCCAGATGCGGACAAGGGCACTTTTCTCTGAGTTGGGTGCGGTCATCAAAGGTGGGAAAGCCTCGGCTTCCTTCTTCAGGTTCTTCCATCAGAATTATTCGGCCGGTGCATCGGGCGGGCTGAGAGGCAAATGGGTTCGATGGAGGCCCCCCCTGCATGGGTTGAAATTGAACGTTGACGGTTCCTTCAGGAGCGTGATGATGTGGGGCAGGGGCCTCAAACGCGATTCAAGTGGCTCTGTTTTGGCGGGTTTCAGCGCCTTCTTTGGGGCCGGTAGCTCTCTGGAATCTGAAATGAGAGGCCTTCTCACAGGTCTTGATGTGTGCAAGAGGCTGGGGTTGCAGCTGGATGTGATTGAGTCTGATTTGGAGGCCTTGGTTAATATGGTCAAGGGCAGTTGTGAGGTGCCATGGTCCCTCTGCTACTTAGCCAGGAGGTGTTCCTTGGGTACAAGTCAGGGCCAACAAGCTCATCATATTTGGAGGGAAGCTAACTTTTCTGCTGACGCCCTTGCCGTCTTGGGAAGGGAGGAGGAGCCGCTTGTTGTTTACAATAGTATCGGGTCACTTCCCATGGTATGTATGTCGTTTTTAAAAGGGGACGCTCTTGGTTTACACCATTTTCGGCCCCCTTAGGGTCTTTGGATGCATTTGTTGTGCGCCAGTGGCCACAACTTTCCTTCATAATAAAATAAAAATATGATTTTCCACTTGTTATACATTTGTGTTGCAGAAGAGACCTTTTACTACTCCTTGTTTCTCACTTCAATCATAGCTCACGTGGGCTTACAAACTGGGTAAAGAGATTCTCTGCATAAATAATGTATCTCAGTTCATACTTGGTGTTATCAATGGTCCTGGTTGTATGATCTTAATAGACACAATAGATTTCATCATCACATGACTATAAACCAAAGACTCTTCTAAAAAAACTATGTGTGATTCAGTTCTTGTTTTAAAGAGATATGTAGTTATTTCACATCAGTTCACCTTCGTCCCTACTGCACGAAGTTAAACTGCATGGAAGTATTGGACCTACATGTGGCTTGATTCAAATTTTATTAAGATACGTAGTGACACATAGATATCTTATCTCGGGTTTAGCTGCAATGAAAAAATCCCCCACTCCCTATGTATGGATCAAACCTTCTTGGGGAACTCTATCATGAACTATGTGTGACTTGATTCTTATCCATATGATATACGTAGTGACGTCCATACCTTTAATCTTGGACCCAACCGCAACATCATGTAAATAATGTCTCTTCTCTCCCATGTATGAGTCAAATCTACATTAGAAGATCAATATGAGTTCTCATATTATGTATTATCCTATATTTTAACACCCCAGGATTTCATAGTACGTTATCTCTTTAAATTAATTCAATAGCATGCACTACATGCAAAATCGAGTTCGAGCACATCACGACTTACCAAACTAGCTATTCAAAAAGCAGTTATGAATGATATAAATTTCATTTAGAATTTTATATACTCTATATAATGTTAACATCCATATTATGTGTTTCTTATACATAATATAAGAACAAATTCACTTTTTCAGATATAGGAAGTATTTTTCAAAAAAATACAATTTTACCGCCTTTTAATGGAGAACCCTTTTAAAATATGATATTTGACAATTTTATATATTAAATTTGACAAAAAAATTATTATTGAAAATCTAGACATAAAAATTTATTTTTCATAACTTTTTGGTGTTTTTTTGATAACTTTCAAATTTTGATGAATAGTGAAAAAAACTAAATTTTAATTGAAAACAACTCTTTTAATCAAAATAATTTATGGTGTTAAATTATGAATTTGAGTGGTTTTATAGTATAATTAGATTAAAATTTTATCATTTAATATTATTTAGGTCATTGGATGTAAATTAACATTTAAATTGTACATAAAAACATGTCAATCTTTTGATAGTTTTTACTTCTTAAAAACCAGATTTCTGGTTTTGACAATGGGAATTAATTTTAAATTAATTAATGAAAATCATATGTTTTGAATTTGGTAAAATAGAAATCATTTTTTGATTTTTTATATCAAAATTATCTTAGGGTGATTTTTTTTTTATTTTTCTGAATAATTTCAATTTTTGATGAATAGTGAAAAGCACTGAGTTATTGTTAAAAACTGAATTTTATTTAAATAATAATTATTATTATTTGAATTTATTTTAAAGCCAAAATAGATACATAATAACTATATTAGTTCAATGTAATTAATTGGAGTCATTTTATAATAAGATTATATGAATAAAATTTGATTGAACATTTTAACGTCTTTTACCCACCTTCTAGACACATTGGTAAATTTGCATAAAACATTATTTTTCCACTTATGTGAATTGAATATTAAAAATATAAGATACATGGTTGACATAATTAAGTAAAATTTGGTTCAATAGGATGAAATTAATTTTTGATGAACAATATTTTTGAATTTTATTTACCACGGTTAAAAGTAAATAGGGTAATTAAAGGTAAATATGATATTATAATTACCCTAACACATGTCCTAATTCTATTGGATAAGTTTATTTTGACAAAAAAATACCTTATGAATAAAATCTGACCCTTTTGGTCCACTTTTATTAGATTAGAACATTTATTATTATTATATTTAAAGAAGATTTGAAAGTGTTAAATTCAAATTTTAATAACTAAACCATTTTTAATATAGGGTTATACATAAGATAAATTAGACTATAAATATTCATTAGAAATATAAAAATATTTCCTACGTAATGTTATTTTATTTATAATTTTTAGTCATTAAATAATTAAATTTATTTATGACACAATGATGATGCAGTAATTACCTTATTATTGAAAGATTAAAATAATTGATATTATAAATATTAATATAATTGTAAATTGAGACTTTTTATGTTTTCAAAAAAATTTCAAGGTTAATTTGAAATGTTAGGGTTGATTAAATAATTTTTTTAGAAGTGATAAAGTTGTTATGACTTTCAAAAAAACCAAATACTAAATAGTGTCAAAATTGAAAAAATTGAGTTAAAAAAAATACTATATTATTAATTGATATATTGTTCCTAAAAATATAAGGTTTGGCCAAATGACTTATATATGGTTAGATATATCAATAATGAACCACCTGGGGTTTAGTTGTCTTTTAATAGTATGTTTATTGACCATTTATTATATTAATACAAGAATACATGGTAAAAGTTAACCTATTTAACTAAGAGTTAAATCTAAAAGATAAGGTTAATATGAAGATATAAATCTCTATAAAACCTATTGGTTGAGGGTTTTTCAACCCAGAACCACCTTTTCCTCAAAATAAATCATTTTTAGCCTTTATAAACCAAATATGATTGTATAATAAAATAATATTTCAATGTTTTCCTAAAGTTACCCTCACCTCTCTTTTAAAAGGGTAGTTCCCCTTTTCTCAAAATCACAACTCCAAAGCCATTTGGCTCAGACAACCCCTACTCAAATATCCTCCCAACTAACCTCACTTAAACCTAGAGGCCTTACTTTTATCAGAATCCATCCTAAGGATCCCTTTTGATCAAATCAATAGGAAGCCCCTGAAGAAGAGGTACTAATTTCATCACATCTTTCAAAGTTATTTTCTTCTTCTACTTCCTCTTTATTTGATTTTTTCTATACTAAAATAATAAATCCAGTACCTTTTATATGCATATATGTTATTATAAATATGTTACAACCATATTCATTATTCTATGCATCCTATGAATGAAAAAGTCACCATACGTGCGTACGTATGGCTTACCATCTCCACTACGTGATGAGATTCATTTCCACGTTCACTATTCGGCGATGATTATAAAAATATATATTATTAATAAGTATGTAATATATGAAATAATAATGATACTGGATATATATATATATATTCATTTACATATATCTCATTCACTTACTTCTGTTCAATACGATATGAAAACAGAAACAACGTTTATGCGTAAGTACGACCTACCATCTCCAAAAACAGTGTTTTCCATTTCATACATCTATCTATTATACACATTTATATATTATGAATATATATGATACATAATTAATGTTTTATATTCTGGAATAAATTAAATTTTAACGCCCTGACCCTTGTTACCTAGAGTCGGTACGTTATTACATAACATTGGCATGATAAAAAAATGTCAAGTCTCAAAAGAACGATTAGTTTAGTAGGCTTGAAAATACTAGATACATTCATAAGTTTTAAATTAACTTATAAAATTAAAAACTAAAAAAACATAGTCTCCATAGGCCACACTCATATCCATTATAATATCCCTGTAGATCAGTCATAATATACTTCTTTGCGACCTAGGAAAAATAAATCATAGAAAGGGGTGAGCTCAGATGCTCAGGAAGGACAACAAGATAGAGAAAACTTTCATAAACAAGTATAAATATTTAATGCAATGTAAGACTAAAAAAATCCTTTTAAACTTTAAGTTAATCATAATATGGCAAAGATAAAATCAAATAATGACATTCACTTATTCACATGGATATTCTACTAGTCCAATAATCACATGCAATATCAATATCCAATTTCATAATGATGGAATGCATAATGCCAGACTTCATAACCTTACAGTCAAGGCCTTGTGCCAATACTAAAAGTAAGATTTTTTCAATACCTTCTTCCAAGATACTAGTTTGTCTCATGAGACCTATCAATGCATTGATGAGCTATAGTGGGCTCCACCCATCACTTACTATGTCCAATGCATTCCTCATATGAAAAGGTTTAAACATAACATAAACATTCATATTAAAACTATCATACAAAATGTCAATACTTTGTCCATAAACCATTAATGGTATAAAAATAACACATCCATAGTAAAACATATCAAAAAACCTTCAATAAAATATAAAAGTTTTGTATCATAATAAGTCAACTTCAAATAAGCTCACAATCCATTAAAGGGTGTTGAAATAGATGAGATCAAAACTTTTTTTTAGAGAAATATCTCTTTCTATTTTGAAATCATTTAAAAGTCATATAATTATAAAAGAAAACATTAATTTTGAAAATATTCTTATAATATTTTAATGTAAACTTTGACGATATTATAACGGTAGAAAATAGCCGCACCTACTGTATAAGTTAAAAAAACATTCTTACCTTAATTTTGTTGAAAAGGTCATAAGGTACCATGTTTGGAAAATGAAAGAAATATTCCTTTCAAACCATTTTATAAAAATTCAAACAAGGGTATAATTGACATTAACCCATAGTCTAGTAAATATTAAATTTTTTTTGGAATACATTTTCAAGAAACATAGTTGTGGATGATAAAGAGGTCCTAGTAGATACTTACGTAAAAACAACCTCGGATAATAAAGAGATTGTTAAATTAACCCTTACCTTGTAATTTTCCTTGGTCAAGGGTAAATTAAACTCCTATATAATGGTGAAATAATTGTTATTAAATAATACAAGAACTATATACATTAATATGATATCATATATGATCTTCTAATATTACTTTGTTAATTATATTTCAGTAGTATCATCATTTCAGGTGTTAACTGATTCGTTTTCCATTATATGATTGGTTACGTAAGTCATGTTTGTTATCAATAAGATGTATTTGATTCATATATAGAATGATATTATGTTCATAAACATTATTTTCAGTCATAAAATGAAAATTATTCTTGAATGATTACAATGAGGAATGAATCTCATCACGTTCGTGGAGACGGTAATCCGGACGTACGCACAAGCGACAATATCATTATTTTGATATTAAAATCATATATAATTTGATGGTATATAATATATACAGAATCATTATCATGTTATATTTATTATTTACATCATTTATAATCATTATTATACCCATAAAAATGATGAAGTTTTTGAATAACAAACTACACCACGACGTGGATACGGTAACCCGTACGTACGCACGTATGGTGACTTGGTCATTTATAGGATGGATAGAATAATTAATATGGTTGTAAAATTTTTATAATAAGATCACAATATATAGAATATACTTGATTTATTATTTTATAACGTAAACAACAAAGAAAGAGGAAGTGGAAGAAGAAAAGAACTTGAAAGAGGTGATGAAATATTTACCTGTTCTTCAGGTTCTTCCCTTTGATTTGATAAAAAGGGCTCTTTAAGTTGGCTTTATGACTAAAGAAAGGCCTCTAGGATTAAGGGAGGATAATTGAGAGGATATTTGGGTAGGGTTTGGCAGAGACAAATGGCTTTGAAGGTGTTAATTTGAGAGAAGGGGAGGTTCCCTTTTATAAGAGAGGTGAGGGTCACTTTAGGAAAATCATGAAATATTATTTTATAATAACATAATTTTAGGTTTATAATGGATCCAAAATGAAATATTTAAAGTATATGGTGGTTATGGTTAGATAAAATATCAACCAATAGGTTTTATACAGGTTTAGATCATCATATTAACCTTATCTTTTAATATTTAACTCTTAGTTAAATAGTTTGACATTTACCACATCTCTTTGTATTTTTATATTACGTGGTTAATAAACTTACTATAAACATTCTAGTGAACCTAAAGTGGTTCATTAATTACATATATAATATTATTTAATCCCTTTTACCAAACCATATATTTTTAGGAATAGAATACCAATTAATAATATAATACTTGTTTTAAAAACTCTTTTATGTCAATTTTGACACTATTTGGTATTTTGTTTTTGTTAAATTTATAAAAACATTAATACTTCAAAAAAATTCCATTAATCAACCCTAACATGTCATATTAACTTTTAAAATTAATTGGATTCATTAAAAGTCTCAAATTAGATTTATTTGGATATTTATAATATCAATTATTTTAATCCTTCATTAATAAGGTAATTACATCATCATCATTATGTCATAAATAAATTTAATTATTTAATTTCTAAACATTATTAATAAAGTAAAATTATGTAGGAAATATTTTTTAGGTTTCTAATGAATATTTATAGTCTAATTTAAATTATGTATAACCCTATATTAAAAATGGTTTAGTTATTAAACTTTGATTTTAACTCTTCTTTAAATAAAATAATAATAAATATCCTAATCTAATCCAAGTGGACCAAAGGGGGTCATATTTTATTCGTAAGGTTGTTTTTCTTGTAATTACAGTTATCCAATAGAATTATGACATGTGTTAGGGTAATTATAATATCATTTTTACCCCTAATTACCCTATTTACTTTTTACCATGGTAAATATACGTAAAAGGTTACTATTCAATAAAAATTATTTTCATCTTATTGAACTAAATTTTATGTATTGATATTAAATGTGTCTCTCAGATTTTTTAAATTCAAATCACCGAAGTGGTAAAATTATTTTTTATACAAATTTGAAAATGCTCTTAGGAGGTGGGTAAAAGACGGTAAATAGTTTGATAAAATTTTATATATCTAAACTTATTATAAAATGACTCCATAAATTAAGTTGAACATATAAATTTATTATTTATCTATTTTTACCTAAAATAAATCAAAATAAAATGACTAGTTATTTAAATAAGAAGTCATTTTTAACCAATAACACAATGTTTTCTTACTATTCATCAGAAATTGAATGGTTTTAGAAAAATACAAAAAATTCACCCTAAGTTAATTTCAATATTACTAATCCAAAAAATGAAGTCCATTTTGAAAGATAAAATTTATAAAATTTCAAAAATTGGGTATTACTGTTCATAACGGCTAGTTTGATTAGTCACGGTGTGTTAGAATCTTGAAGTTGTGTACAATGCAAGCTATTGCATTATTCAAAGGAAAACATACCATGGAAGCTGGGGGTGTTACATTCTTCCCTCCTTCAAATAATTTCTTCCTCAAAATTTCTATAATACTACCACACAAAAAGATTCATGTGGTTCTTTATCATAAGTTTTTTTGGTTCCCACGTTGCCTCTTCCATCTTATGGTTTCTCCATAGAACATTTACCCAATGAGTCATCCAGTTTCTCAGCACTTGTTCTCTTGTATCACGAATTTTGACAGGCTCTTCATAATAACATAGATCGGGTTCTAGTTCAATTTCTTCTTAGGTGAGTACATGCGTTGGGTTAGGCATGTATTTTATCAACAGTGATATGTGGAACACATCATGAACTTTGGAGAGACTTGTAGGAATTTCCAAACAATAAGCTACAAATCCAATTCGTTCTAGAATTTATAAAGGTCTGATATACCTGGGACTCAATTTACCCTTCTTACCAAAACGTATAATACCCTTCCAGGGAGATACCTTCAAGAAAAAATGGTCTCCTACTTGAAATTCCAAATCCTTCCTTCGGTTTTCGGCATAGCTCTTTTTCCCACTTTGGGCTGTTTTGATGTGGGTTTGGATAACCTTCACCTTTTCCGTTGTTTCCTCAAAAAATTCTAGGCCTACAAATTTTCTTTCACCAACATCATCCCAACAAGTTGTTGTTCAACATCTCTTTCTATATAACGCTTCATATGGTGCCATCTGAATTCTTGAATGGAAGCTATTATTATAGGAGAATTCTACCAGAGGTAAATATTAATCCCACATACCTTGAAAATAATGTGAGAAAGATCTCAGCATGTCATCTAAGGTTTGAATAGTCTATTATGATTGTCCATCAATTTGAAGGTGGTAGGATGTGCTCATACGAAGTTCAGTGTCCAGGGATTTCAGAAGACTTCTCTAGAATCTTGATTTAAAATGGGGATCATGATAAAAAACAATTGATAAGGGTACTTCATGAATTCTTACAACTTCATTAACATATATTCTTTCTACAAGGTCAAGTGGTAAATCTTCTCTTATAGCAAGAAAATGTGCTGACTTGGTAAGATGATAAAGAATGAACCATATTGCATCATTCCTTCTAGGAGTCTTTGGTAGCCCATGACAGAGTCCATCATAATATTATCCCATTTACACTCAGGTATGGGAAGAGGTTGCATGAATCTTATAGGCTGTTGCCTTCTGGCTTTCACTTGTTGAAAAACCATACATCTTGACACAAAATCAGAAATCTCCCTCTTCATGTTGTCCCACAAAATATGTTCCTTCAAATCTCTATACATCTTGGTGCTACTAAGGTGTATAGAGAAATTAGAGCTATGAGCATCATCTAACAATTCCATTTCTAGATTCGATATATCGGAAACACAATGTCTCTTCCCAAATTTCAAAATCCCATATTCATATATGAAGTCACTCAATCTCCCACCATTAATAGCTTTAATCTTCTTTTGAAACTCCTAATCATCAGCCTGAGAACTTTTTGTACTTTCTTGTAAAAATGGTTTGGAAACCATTGGAAAAATTATTGATGTTTCACCTTCCATGATTATTCTCATATCCATTTTCACTAGATCCATGATAATAGGATCCCTTTCCACTCTCATATTGTTAAAAACATCATGATCCTTTCTTCTCAAAGAATCTTCCACCTTATTTTCCCTCCCCGGGTGGTAGTGTATTGTGAAATCATAATCATTGAGTAGTTCAAGACATCACATTTGCCTCATGTTGAGTTCTTTTTATGAGAAAATATACTTCAAACTCTTGTGATCAATATAAATATCACATTTTCACCATAGAGATAGTGTCTTCATATTTTCAAAGCAAAGATTACAGCTGCTAACTCAAGATCATGAGTAGGATAGTTTTTCTCATGAATTTTTAGCTGCCGTGATGCATAAGCAATAACTCTATCATTCTACATAAGAACACAACCAAGCCCTTTCTTTGAAGCATAAATATATATAACAAACCCATCGTTCCCTGATGGTAGAGTCAAGATAGGATAATTGACTAATCTTCTCTTCAGTTCTTTAAAACATTCTTCACACTCTTTTGTCCAAACAAATTTAACCCCTTTACGTGTGGGGTTGGTTAATGGGTTATCCAATCAGGAAAAATTCTGGACAAAACGCCAATAATAACCTACTAAACCAATAAAACTACATACCTCAGTTATAATCGGCGGTGCTAGCCATTCTTGTATTGCCTTAGTATTTGAGGGATCAACAAATATTCCATCCTTAGAGACAATATGGGAAAGAAACGAAATCTCTTGAAGCCATAATTCACACTTTTTAAACTTCCCATATAATTCATTTATTCTGAGGGTTTTCAGAATGGTGTGCAAGTAATTTTCATAATATTAATTTATTTTGGATTATACCGGGATATCATCAAAAAATAACACTAAAAATTAATCAATATATTCCTTGAAAACTCTGTTAATTAGATCCATGAAAATAGATGGTGCATTAGTCATCCCAAAAGGCATTACTGTAAGCTCGTAATGCCTATACCTGGTTCAAAATGCTTTTTTCGGAATGTCTTCCTTCTTCACACACAACTAATTATATCCAGATCAAAGTTCAATCTTTGAAAAATATTGAGCTCCATGAAGTTGGTCGAATAAATCATCAATGCGAGGTAGGGGATACTTGTTCTTTTTTGTTATATCATTGATCTCCCTGTAGTCAACGCACAACCTCATAGATCCATCTTTCTTCTTAACAAAAAGGACATGGGATCCCAATAGCGAAATATTAGGGAGAATAAATTCCTATTTAATCAATTCCTCTAGTTGTTTTTTTAGTTTCACTAATTCCACAGTGGCCGTTCTATAAGAGGTCTTTAATATGGGCCTTGAACCAAGAATTAAATCAATGTAAAACTCAATTTCTCATTCTGGAGGATGTCTCGGTAAATCTTATGGAAACACATCAACATATTCTTGAAAAATATGTACATTCTATATTTGAAGAATCTTTTACTCTCCCATAATTATTTCATTCTCATCCTCCCCAATAATTGAATTTAGCAGAGATACTGGGGGTGGATATAGATAAGAATCAGGTGGTGATGTTTCAGATCTAAAGATATGTTACTCTATATCATCATAGAAAATTGTAACATCCTTCTTCTTACAATAATTTTTTGCATCATGGTCCAAAATACAATCCATACCGAGGATTATATCAAATTAAATCATGGGTATGATGATGAGATCAACATATAAAGAACATTTATATTCCCTAATGGGAACTGATCCACAAAACTTTTTTGTGATGATACTTCCCTTAGGTGTTATTACTGACAACCTCCTTGTTAAGTAAAATTTAAAATATCTAATTTTCTTAAAAAACTAGGAATATATGAAACAATGTGATGATCTAGAATGAAATAAAGTATTGTCTAAACTTAAGGAAACCATTAAATTACCTTCCACCACATCTTTAGGAGCTTCAACCTCAGCAGTAGTGATCACATAAGATTGGCCTTGCTATGTTAGCATTTTCTGAGGTAAGTTCCCTTGGAACTTAGGATATTCATTTGCATAATGCCCCTTTTCTCTACAATTGTAGCATTCAACATTTACATCCACTTTCTTCTCCTTAAAATCACGAGCTTGGTGGATTTTTTCACCACACTTGTAATAGACTCCCATTCACTTCAGGAAAGTACTAGGGTGTTTCTTCCCACATTTACTGCAGGATGGATATTTAACTTTTCCCTTCATCCCCTTATTTCAATTTTTATAGTGTTCAGCAGATCTCTTCTTCTCCTTATTTTCTTTAAAGTCCTAAGACTTAGAGAATTATTTTTCTATCTTGATAACACATGAGACAATATCTTCATATAATGAGAAGGATTGTGAGACTAATTCTCAATAAATAAATGGTTTTAACCCATCAATGAATCAATCAATATCACTCTTGGGTTATGTATATAATCTACTACATGAATTGCTAAACTTGTAAAGTTAGCCTCATATTTGGAGAAATTCTCATCCTCTTTTTGCCTCAGAATCAGAAATTGTCTTTCCATATCAGCTTGATGGTCACGAGGAAAGTATTTTTCTAAGAAAATATCTTTAAAATACCTCCATTCCATATTTGATACTTCATCATATTCCTTTGTGTTTTGAATCAATGACCACTATTGATCTGCATCTCACATGAGGTGATAAACTGCCATGACAACGTTTTCCATTTCGCTACTCCTGAAAGAATGAAATATTTTTTCTAAGGAATTTTTCCATTACTCAAATACTCTTGGATTTGTACTCCCATTT
Source organism: Viscum album (assembly GCA_963277665.1). Taxonomy (NCBI): domain Eukaryota; kingdom Viridiplantae; phylum Streptophyta; class Magnoliopsida; order Santalales; family Viscaceae; genus Viscum; species Viscum album. The sequence continues at coordinate 1,400,198,359 of OY728148.1, read as the reverse complement.
AATGTTGGTGGTTTTTTGTAACACCCCGAGATTTTATGAAAAATATTCTTTTTAATTTCATTAATGTCTTGTGTTATACGCTACACCAAAAGGAGCTTTCACAACACACATCTCTGACCTGGATTGAATTACACGCAATCGTGACCTTCCACGATAGCGTGTGTTGTACGCAACACCAAGTTTCGCTAAACAACGATATGCTATTAAAATATTATTAAAACTAGCCGTTATGAATAGTAATAACCACTTTTTGAAATTTTGTAAATTTTATTTTTCAAAATGGACTTCATTTTTGGATTCGGAATATCGAAATTAGCTTAGGGTGAAATTTTGGTGATTTTCGGATAACTTTCATATTTTGATGAATAGTGAAAATTACTAAATTTTAATTAAAAAAAACTTTTTCAATCGAAATAATTAATAGTGATAAATTATTAATTTGAGTGGTTTTAAAGTATATTTAGAATATATTTTTACAATTCAATACAATGTTGGTCATTGGATGTAATTTCACATTTAAACCAGTTATAAACAAGTGTCAATCTTTTGATAGTTATTATCTCTTAAAAACACGCCTTTTGTTTTGACGACGGGAATTAATTTTTAAATTAATTAATGCAACTGATATATTTTGAATTTGGTAAAATAGAAATCATTTTTGAGTTCATAATATCAAATATAGCTTAGGCATAATTTTTGGTATTTTTCTGAAAACTTTCAATTTTTGATGAATAGTGAAACCACTAAGTGGTAGTTAAAAAAACTGAATTTTTCATAAAACTTAATTTTACCGCTTCTGTGAGTGGATTTTCAAAAATCTGAGAGACACGGTTGATGTCAGTAAGTAAAATGTGGTTCAATGAGATGAAAATATTTTTTTGGTGAATAGTAACTTTTTACTTTTATTTACCACGGTTAAAAGTAAATAGGGTAATTAAGGGTAAAAATGATATTATTATTACCCTAACACATGTCCAAATTCTATTGGATAAGTGTAATTCGACCAAAAACAATATTAGTAATAAAATATGACCATTTAGGCCCACTTGGATTAGATTAGGACATTTATTATTATTTAATTCAAAGAAGAGTTAAAAGAGTTAAAATCAAAGTTTATTTACTAAAGCATTTTTAATATAGGGTTATACATAAGATAAATTCGATTGTAAATATTAATTAGAAAGCTAAAAGGATTTACTACATAATGGTATTTTATTTGTAATTTTTACACATTATATAATTTAATTTATTTATGACACAACGATGATGCAGTAATTATCTTATTAATAAAATATTGACATAATTGATGTTATAAATACTCAAATAAATATAATTTGAGACTTTTTATGACTTACACTAATTTTCTAGGTTAATATGAAATTTTATTGTTGATTTAATTAACTTTTTTCAAACTTATCATTCTGTTATGATTTTCACAAAAATCAATTACTAAACAGTGTCAAAATTGACATAAAATAGTTTTTAAAACAAATATTATATTATTAATTGTTATTTTATTTCTAAAAATATAAGTTTCGGCCAAATGACTTAGATAAGGTTATATATATTAATAATAAACAATTTGGGGTTCGTTTTTCTTCTTATAGTAAGTTTATTAACCTTATAGTATAAGAACACAAGAAGACATGGTAAAAGTAAAATTATTTAACTTAATGTTAAATCTAAATGATAAGGTTAAACTAGGAACCTAAACTTTTATAAATTCTATTGGATGAGATTATTTCGACCCATCCCCACCTTAGCCTCGAAATAAATCAATTTGGAGCTATTTAAAACCGAATATGAGTTTATAATAAAATAATATTTTTAGTTTTCCAAAGGAGCCCCTCTCCTCCCTTATAAAAGGGCACCTCCTCCCTCTCTTCCTCACACAACTTTGAGCCTTCAAGCTCAGCCCACCCCTTCCAAATTTCTCCACTTCCCTAGAAACATACTAGAGGTTCTGGTATTCCTCAAAGACCAATTTTAGTGCCCTAAAATAAGGTCTCAAAGAGGCGCTTCATAGAAGAGGTAATTTCTGTTACCGATTCTTTCACCTTTATTTCTTCTTCCACTTCTTCTTATTAGGTTGTTTCATTATGAAGTAATAACATCAGTATCAATCATATACTGATATGTTATTATAAGTATGAAACAACCCTATTTCACTATCTATCCATCCTACGGAAAACGAAATCACCGCGCATGCGTACGTACGAAATACCGTCTCCACGCCGTGGTGAAATCTATTTTCCACCACCACCTTACTTGGATGGGTATAATGGTGTAAATAATAACTATATATTATTATTTTAAATTGATATTGATTCTGAAATAGTATACATACACTCCAATACAGTCCCACGATCATGAGAACGATATCATCGCTCGTGCGTACGTACGAACTACCGTCTCCACGACGTGATGAGATTCATTCTCCACTTTAAACCATTCATGAATGATTATAAAGTTTATATAATAAGTAATAATGAAATATATTACATAACAATGATACTATATTTATGTGTATATATATGAATGTCATCTACTTAATTCCGTTCAACTCAATAAGGAAACGAAAACAGCGTTCATGTGTACGTACGGCCTACCGTCTCCATGAACGGTGTATTTCTTTCCATTTACTGATTTATTATATATATGTATATTATTAATATATATATATATATATAAATCATGTTTTATGTTCTGTAATTAAGTAATCATGATCTAAGTAATCATATGAATAATTACAAATCAAAACACGGATGACAAATGAAAACGCTCTTTAACAAGGAATTTACAAAAGAACGGGTAATATAAAGTCATAAGTGAACCATATATGATATCATAACAATGAATATGATTCTGTAATAAGTCAATGACATTATTTAAATCATTATATAGGAGGTTCAGACACTTACGAAGCAAATCAGACCTAAGGTAAGGGAAAATCTCGCAATCTCAATTTTTATCCGAGATTGTTTATACTTTGAAATTTACTGGGGTGTATTTTATCATACACATCCATGTTTCCTCAATATTTAATATTATTTCCATCCACCTACAATTTTTTAAATCTAATTTTACCCTTCAGTGAGTTTTTAGTAAAGGATATGAAAGGAATCTTTTGTCGTTTTTCGTACGAGGTACTTTTTGACTTTTCCGACAAAAGTACGAAGAATGTTTTTTTAACTTATACGACATGAATGGATTTTTAAAACATTATTTCCAAGAAGCTTACATTAAAAGTTATCAAGTTTATTTTTAATCAACTTATTTTAGTTTATAATTGTATGACATATTAAGAAACGAAAAGTGTTTTTGAAGAAGAAAGGATATTTTCCTCAAGAATTAATTTCAAGTGTTTTATCAAAATTATTTTCCATCTAAGATAATATAGGGTTCTGTTTTTATCCCTATTATTACATTGATTTGATTATGTTGTGATGGAAGTATTTTTATGAATTCCTTTATCTTATATGAATTGTTATATGATGTCATGTTGTTTATGAATCCCATTTTTATTACATGGGTTATGAAATGATGTATGATTTATGATTTTGTGGAACACATAAGAATGGTATAATTATGAGATGGGTGGGACCTATATCTCCCTCCAATGCATTGGGTAATGATTTGATATCTCATGAGATAGACATGGCTGGAATGGTAGGTTATACCGGTTCAGTGAAACAGGACTGAAACGAGGGTGACTCGGTTCAGAAAGGGACTTTGTCCACTAAGATAGTCTTGGCAATGAGTATTGACTAACAAGAAATGATTCTCTATGATTATGTGTGTATGCCACAATGTTTCATGTTTTAAGTTATGATTATTGGGATTTCATTTCACTACTATGATTTATCCCATGTTATGAAATTATGCTCTCTTTTGCAGGTTAAGATTTCCAAAATGTTATGTTCTTATGAATATGATGTGATTGATATTTCTTTTGTTTACCCTTACTGAGCATTTGAGCTCACACTTTTATGTTTACTTTTCCCCAGGATATAAAGAAAGGTTTTAGGTATAAAAAAATGGAAGATCTTTATGGGAGATATTGAATATCTTTCACCAGGATTAGAAGATTATACTCCGAGTTTCCAAAGACACTAAACTATTACGATCCTTGTGTGTGTGTTTTTGTTATGTACTAAGTATTCCGCAAATGTAATGTAATGTCAATGTACGTCAAGCTTTGGGTCTCTACAGTTGGTATCAGAGGAAAGGTTTAGTCAACCTTTGGAAACTAGGATGCGAAAACGTTAGTGAGATCCCTAGAGATATTTCTAAGGTATGTCTAGGGATGTCCCTAAGGTTAAGTATACATATAGGTTATAGTACTAGAATTATGATAACGATCATAGAATTAAACCTAAGATGTTAGATATTGAAGGCACTCCCCCTTTATTATGTTGTTTTCCCTAGCATGATTTTTGCCTCTCACACTATTCTTTTTGGGTTTTAGACGATGGCTGGAACCCGAAGGAACCATGTTGATCAATGCAATGGACAATGCAATGATTGTCCTCCTGAACAAACAAATGTTATGGGAGATGGAGTGCAAAATCTTATTGCTATACTTACACAAGATATGAATCATTCTGGACTTCCAAATGAGTAGAGAAGGGAACAATATTCTATTGAGTCCTTCATGAGGCAACGTCCACCTTCTTTCAGTGGGTCTTCTGATCCACTTGTTGCTGAACAATGGATCAGTACCACTAAAAAGATATTTTCAGTTCTTTAATGTTCTGAACATGATAAAGTCATCTTAACAGTATATCGTTTGGAAGGTGAAGCTGATCAATGGTGGAATCTTATCAAGAATACGAGGCCAAGAGTTGAAATTGAGTCCATGGAATGGGAAGAGTTCAAGAACTTATTTTTCAATAAGTACTTCCCTCGTATTCTTCGAAAAAAGATGGAGAAGGAGTTTCTTGAACTAAAGCAAAAGGATGATGAATCAGTTGGTATATATGAAGGGAATTTTACAAGACATGCAAGGTATGCATCTGGCATTATCATCCAACCTGAAAGTAAAGTTGATCGATTTTTCAGTGGCTTAAAACCAAGTCTTCGAAGGGCATTAGCTATAAGAGACTTCAGTAGCTATGAAGAAATTGTGCATTGTGCTATCAAGGTAGAAATGGAAGTTGGTGTTACATATCCATCTCATGGTTTTGACAAGAAACGAAAGATGGAGTTCAAGGAGAAATCTCAGAATAATGGTGAAAAGAAGATGAATGTTTCCTTATGCACAAAGTGTGGAAAGAAGCATGGTGGAGATTGTCTTAAAGAGACTAGAAAATGTTTTAAGTGTGGAAAAGAAGGCCATCGAGCAACTGAGTGTCGAAGTAATGGAAAAAGGGTTTCTAATGATGGGAATAAAGAAAAGACTGCAGAAAACGCACCACGAACACTTCAATGCTTCAAGTGCAAGGAAATGGGGCATTATGCTAATAAATGCCCTAATCCAAGGGTTAGTGATGATCAACATGAGCAACCACTTAAGGCAAAGGACAAAGGGAAGTCACATGCGATCACTATTGGCGATGTTGAATATGAAAACGATGTGGTGGAATGATTAAGTGTTTATGTAATGGGATTCCAAAATAGTGTTGTATATAGTATCGTGGAATATTGGAATATTTATGTATTGGTCTATTTTGGTTTTCAATAATTTTATGGTACCAGTAACCATGGAAAGTGATTGAGATATTTTTGGAAAAAGAATGATATGCGCATAATGAAGGGAAAACGAGAAAATGAAATATTTGACAGTATTCATGAGCTCATGATTGATATAAGGACTAAGTGATATCATGGTTTGAGTATATAGAATTTTGAGGATTTTGGTATGTGGAAAGAGTTAACTTTTAACAGCACTCATGTTTTCACTAAGGTTTAATGTGTATTCAAGAGAATACATGATTAAGGCCTTTGAATGTTTGGAATGTGACCAACAAAACATATCTTATGATATATGGGGATCAACGATGGTATTAAATCTCTGGTAATCAGAGTGGACTGCAGTATCATGGATAAGCCTAAATATTGGAATGGATTATGTTGGACATAAGTAAGTATTGTTTAAGGATAGAAGTTTTTTCGATATTATTGATGGGATGTTATAGTAATATAGTTTTAGAAAAAGGACAACCTGCAGGACGGGGGACAGCCCATCGCGTCGGATAAGGCTGTGGGAATCGAACCCACAACCGAAGTGCAACTGGCCTTTATCGCCTACCACTGGCCTACAGGAAGTCCCTGTTTAGTAGAAACTAGTTTTATTATATTAAGCAGTATGATATATGAAGTATAAGTCCATTTTAGGAACCATATATGATTAATCTCACTATAGAATGACTTATGTATATTTAATAACTTTTGCTAACCTTTTGTTTGAGACAGATGGAATGACCCGTCATTCTATCACATGATCTGCTAACATTTCACGAATAACAAATTCAACTTAATTTATTTAAGAGATGAAGTGGAAATTGTTCAAGGCACGAACAACAGTGAGATTGTACCAAAATAAAGTAAGTATTTATTCTAATTCAAATTCTTCAACTTTAGGGAAACAATCTTGAAAACCAAAAATGTTTTCCAAGTGCTCTTATATCTGATTAATCAGATGGTACCTTATATCATCACAAATTTATGGATTTGTGATTGTTGGCTTTTCCATAGCCATGTTCTCTACCACTCTCCATCAGAACATGATGGTTAGATTTTTCTTCCATATCCATATTTTCACCTATGTGGAAACCCAGTGATTAGTTTATTTGGGTAACCGTTACGTTTCATAATTTTGTTTTTAAAGATTGGTTTTGGTATTCCTTTTTACGATGTGGGTTTCTATTAAAGAAACTTTCGAGTAGTAAACCATTTATAACCCCGACGAATTCCGAGGGCGAAATTCATTTTAAGGGGGGTAGAATGTAACACCCCGAGATTTTATGAAAAATATTCTTTTTAATTTCATTAATGTCTTGTGTTATACGCTACACCAAAAGGAGCTTTCACAACACACATCTCTGACCTGGATTGAATTACACGCAATCGCGACCTTCCACGATAGCGTGTGTTGTACGCAACACCAAGTTTCGCTAAACAACGATATGCTATTAAAATATTATTAAAACTAGTCGTTATGAATAGTAATAACCACTTTTTGAAATTTTTTAAATTTTATTTTTCAAAATGGACTTCATTTTTGGATTCGGAATATCGAAATTAGCTTAGGGTGAAAATTTGGTGACTTTCGGATAACTTTCATATTTTGATGAATAGTGAAAATTACTAAATTTTAATGAAAAACAACTTTTTCAATCGAAATAATTAATAGTGATAAATTATTAATTTGAGTGGTTTGAAAGTATATTTAGAATATATTTTTACAATTCAATACAATGTTGGTCATTGGATGTAATTTCACATTTATACCAGTTATAAACAAGTGTCAATCTTTTGATAGTTATTATCTCTTAAAAACACGCCTTTTGTTTTGACGACGGGAATTAATTTTTAAATTAATTAATTCAACTGATATGTTTTGAATTTGGTAAAATAGAAATCATTTTTGAGTTCATAATATCAAATATAGCTTAGGCCTAATTTTTGGTATTTTTCTGAAAACTTTCAATTTTTGATGAATAGTGAAACCACTAAGTGGTAGTTAAAAAACTGAATTTTTCATAAAACTTAATTTTACCACTTCTGTGAGTGGAATTTCAAAAATCCGAGAGACATGGTTGATGTCAGTAAGTAAAATGTGGTTCAATGAGATGAAAATATTTTTTGGTGAATAGTAACTTTTTACTTTTATTTACCACGGTTAAAAGTAAATAGGGTAATTAAGGGTAAAAATGATATTATTATTACCCTAACACATGTCCAAATTCTATTGTATAATTGTAATTCGACCAAAAACAAGCTTAGGAATAAAATATGACCATTTAGGCCCACTTCTATTAGATTAGGACATTTATTATTATTTAATTCAAAGAAGAGTTAAAAGAGTTAAAATCAAATATTATTTACTAAAACATTTTTAATATAGGGTTATACATAAGATGAATTCGATTGTAAATATTAATTAGAAAGCTAAAAAGATTTACTACATAATGGTATTTTATTTGTAATTTTTATACATTATATAATTTAATTTATTTATTACACAATGATGATGCAGTAATTATCTGATTAATAAAATATTGACATAATTGATGTTATAAATACTCAAATAAATATAATTTGAGACTTTTTATGACTTACACTAATTTTCTAGGTTAATCTTACATGTTATTTTTGATTTAATTAACTTTGTTAGAACTTATCATTCTGTTATGATTTTCACAAAAATCAATTACTAAATAGTGTCAAAATTGACATAAAATAGTTTTTAAAACAAATATTATATTATTAATTGTTATTTTATTCCTAAAAATCTACGATTCGTCCAAATGACTTAGATAAGGTTATATATATTAATAATAAACAATTTGGGGTTCTTTTGGCTTCTTATAGTAAGTTTATTAACCTTATAGTATAAGAACACAAGAAGACACGGTAAAAGTAAAATTATTTAACTTAATGTTAAATCTAAATGATAATGTTAAAATAGGAACCTAAACTGGTCTAAATTCTATTGGATGAGAGGATTTAAACCCATCCCGACCTTAGCCTCTAAATAAATCAATTTGGAGCTATTTAAAACCGAATATGACTTTATAATAAAATAATATTTTTAGTTTTCCAAAGGAGCCCCTCTCCTCCCTTATAAAAGGGAACCTCCTCCCTCTCTTCCTCACACAACTTTGAGCCTTCAATCTCAGCCCACCCCTGCCAAATTCCCTTATCCACTTCCCTAACAACATCCTAGAGGTTCTGGTCTTCCTCAAAGACCAATTTTAGTGCCCTAAAAGGAGGTCTCAAAGAGGCGCTTCATATAAGAGGTAATTTCCGTTACCGATTCTTTCACATTTATTTCTTCTTCCACTTCTTCTTCTTAGGTTGTTTCATTATGAAGTAATAACATTAGTATCAATAATATATTGATATGTTATTATAAGTATGAAACAACCCTATTTCACCATCTATCCATCCTACGGAAAACGAAATCATCGCGCGTGCGTACGTACGAAATACCGTTTCCACGCCGTGGTGAAATCTATTTTCCACCACCACCTTACTTGGATGGGTATAATGGTGTAAATAATAACTATATATTATTATTTTAAAGTGATATTGATTCTGAAATAGTATACATACACTCCAATACAGTCCCATGATAATGAGAACGATATCATCGCTCGTGCGTACGTACGGACTACCGTCTCCACGACGCGATGAGATTCATTCTCCACTTTAAACCATTCATGAATGATTATAAAGTATATATAATAAGTAATAATGAAATATATTACATAACAATAATACTGGATTTATGTGTATATATATGAATGTCATCTACTTAATTCCGTTCAACTCAATAAGGAAACGAAAACAGCGTTCATGTGTACGTACGGCCTACCGTCTCCATGAACGGTGTATTTCTTTCCATTTACTGATTTATTATATATATGTATATTCTGAATATATATATATATAAATCATGTTTTATGTTCTGGAATTAAGTAATCATGATCTAAGTAATCATTTGAATAATTACAAGTCAAAAGACGGACGACAAATGAAAACGCTCTTTAACATGGAATTTACAAAAGAACGGGTAATATAAAGTCATAAGTGAACCATATATGATATCATAACAATGAATATGATTTTGTAATAAGTCAATGACATTATTTAAATCATTATACAAGATTTTCGGACACTTACGAAGCAAATCGGACCTAAGGTAAGGGAAAATCTCACAATCTCAATTTTTATCCCAGATTGTTTATACTTTGAAATTTACTGGGGTGTATTTTCTCATCCACATCCATGTTTCCTCAATATTTAATATTATTTCCATCCACCTACATTTTTTTAAATCCAATTTTACCCTTCGGTGAGTTTTTAGTAAAGGATATGAAAGGAATCTTTTGTCGTTTTTCGTACGAGGTACTTTTTGACTTTTCCGACAAAAGTACGAAGAATGTTTTTTTAACTTATACGGCATGAATGGATTTTTAAAACATTATTTCAAAGAAGATTCCATTACAAGTTATCAAGTTTATTTTTAATCAACTTCTTTTAGTTTATAATTGTATGACATATTAAGAAAGGAAAAGTGTTTTTGAAGAAGAAAGGATATTTTCCTCAAGAATTCATTTCAAGTGTTTTATCAAAATTATTTTCCATCTAAGATAATATAGGGTTCTGTTTTTATCCCTATTATTACATTGATTTGATTATGTTGTGATGGAAGTATTTTTATGAATTCCTTTATCTTATATGAATTGTGTTATGATGTCATGTTGTTTAAGAATCCCATTTTTATTACATGGGTTATGAAATGATGTATGATTTATGATTTTGTGGCACACATAAGAATGGTATCATTATGAGATGGGTGGGACCTATATCTCCCTCCAATGCATTGGGTAAAGATTTTATATCTCATGAGATAGACATGGCTGGAATGGTAGGTTATACCGGTTCAGTGAAACAGGACTGAAACGAGGGTGACTCGGTTCAGAAAGGGACTTTGTCCACTAAGATAGTCTTGGCAATGAGTCTTGACTAACAAGAAATGATTCTATATGATTATGTGTGTATGCCACAATGTTTCATGTTTTAAGTTATGATTATTGGGATTTCATTTCACTACTATGATTTATCCCATGTTATGAAATTACGCTCTCTTTTGCAGGTTAAGATTTCCAAAATGTTATGTTCTTATGAATATGATGTGATTGATATTTCTTTTGTTTATCCTTACTGAGCATTTCAACTCACCCTTTTATGTTTACTTTTCCCCAGGATATAAAGAAAGGTTTTAGGTATAAAAAAAGGGAAGATCTTTATGGGATATATTTAAGATCTTTCACCAGGATTAGAAGATTATACTTCGAGTTTCCAAAGACACTAAACTATTACGATCCTTGTGTGTGTGTGTTTTTGTTATGTACTAAGTATTCCGCAAATGTAATGTAATTTCAATGTACATAAAGCTTCGGTTCTCTACATTTCTGCCTCATGAAGTGGTCTAACATTGATCCTCCGCATTGTGGATGAAGGTTCTCCATACGGTTAAGGTTATTATTCATAACTTGAGTGAGTTTTCCAAGTATGGTGATAAGCTTATCAACGCTAGTTGCTTCACAATATCCAATATAATTATCTTGAGTATGAGGGAAATCCCTACATGGATTATGTGCATTGATACAGTTTCCATTCCTTCCACCAGGCTCAAATTATAAATAATGGAATACAATATATTAGTTTATGAATCACAATACACAATTCCAAACTTGTAAAACACTTAACATAAATTGAATAGTTTATGGATAGAATCCATAATAAAAAAAAGTTTTCTTTGAGGAAGTATTTACTCATAAACCCTTCATAATGGGTTGTAAAGAAAATGATAATTATCCTAAGCATATCCCCTAGGAGTGTCGTAACCAAGAGTGCAACAAGGCCCATTGTCGTGCACTAGGTCCCATTTGAGTCTAGCTCAAAGTGGTGTTTCTGAGTTTTACTCCAAGGTACATCTGTTCCAGAGCCAAATCTACCTGCTCATATCCAAATATGGATTTATTTCTTGTAAAACTCACAAAATATCTATAGTACCAAAATTTTAGGAAGTTCTTCTATACTAATACTCAAATTCCATCTTAGGGTAATTTTCTCTAATCAGAGTTTTTCTAAATCTAGATTCCAAGGATTGTACTAAAATTCCTCTGATACCAACTATAACACCCGACCCTAGTTACTCAGATTGGTTGCATTATTACATAACACTGGAACGATCAGAAAAGATCAAATCTTGAAAGGACGATTAGTTTAGTAGCCTTGGAAATACTAGATACATTCATAAGTTTTACATTACATTATAAAATGAAAAACTACAACAACATAGTCCCCATAGGACACACAAATTTCCTATACACTATCCCACTAGGTCTGTCATAATATACTTCTTCTCATCCTAGAAAAAATAAAACATAGAAAGGGGTGAGATCAGATGCTTAGTAAGGATAACAATATAGTGGAAACTTTCATAAATAAGCATAAACATTTAAGGAAATGTAAGACCAAAACAAAATCCCTTTAAACGTGATCTTCAGAATAATATGGAAAAGATAAAATCAAATAATGACATTTACTTATTCACATGGATATTATAATATTTGACTAATCACATGAAATATCAATTGCCACTTTCATAATGATGGAATGCATAATGCCAGAATTTATAACCACAAAGTCAAGGCCTTGTGCCAAGACTAAAAATAAGAATTTGTCAAGGCCTTATTCCAAGACACTAGTTTGTCTCATGAGACCTACCGATGCATTGAGGAGCTATAACGGGCTCCACCCATCACTTACTAAGTCCAATTCATTCCTCATATGAAAAGGTTTAAACATAACACACACATTCATATTAAAACTAGAATACGAAATGTCAATACTTTATCCATCAAATATTAATGGTATAAAAATAACACATCCACAGTCAAACATACCATAAAACATTCAATACAATATGGAATTTTTGTATCATAATAAATCGACTTCAAATAATCTCACAATCCATCAAAGGATGTTGACATAAATGAAAACATTTATTTTTAAATCATTTAAAAGTCATATAATTATAAAAGAAAACATTTATTCTGAAAATATTCTTATAATATTGTAATGGAAACTTTGATGATGCTATAACGGCAGAAAATAGCCGCACCCGCCGTATGAGTTAAAAAAACATTCTTACCTTAATTTTGATGAAAAGGTCATAAGGTACCCTGTTTGGAAAATGATGGAAAGATTACTTTCACACCATTTTATAAAAAGTAAAACAAGGGTATAAATGAATTTAACCCATGTTCTAGTAAATAGTAAAAATATTTTGGAATACATTTTTAAGAAACATGGATGTAGATGATAAAGAGGTCCAAGTAGATACTTACGTAAAAACAACCTCGGATAATAAAGACATTGTGAAATTAACCCTTAAATTGTAGTTTTACTTGGTCGAGGGTAGGTTATCCTCCTGTATAATGGTGAAATAATTGTTATTAAATTATAAAAGAACCATATAAATTAATATTATATCATATATGATCTTCTAATATTGCTTTGTTAATAATATTTCAGTAGTATCATCGTTTCGAGTGTTAACTAATTCATTTAACTTTATATGATTGGTTACATAAGCCATGTTTGTTATGGGTAATATGTATTTTATTCATATATAGAATGATATTATGTTCATAAACATTATTTTCAATCATAAAATTAAAATTATTCTTGAATTATTACGATGGGGAATGAATCTCATCGCGTTCGTGGAGACGGTAATCCGGACGTACGCACGAGCGACAATATCATTTTTTTGATATTTAAATCATATATAATTGGATGGTATATCATATATAAAAAATAATTATCATGTTATATTTATTATTTACTTAATTTATATTCATTATTATATCCATCCAAATGATTAAGTGTTTGAATAACAAACTACACCACGATGTGGAGACGGTAATCCGTACGTATGCATGTATGGTGAATTTGTCATTTATAGGATGGATAGAATAATTAATATGGTTGTACCATTTTTATAATAACATAAAAGTATATAGAGGATAATGGATTTATTATTTTATAATGGAAACAACAAAGAAGGAGGAAGTGGAAGAAGAAAATAACTTTGAAAGAGGTGATGAAATATTTACCTCTTCTTCGGGTTCTTCCTTTTGATTTGATAACAAGGTCTCCTTAGGTTGTATTTATGACTAAATTAAGGACTCTAGGATGATGGTAGGACCGGTTATAGGATATTTGGGTAGGGTTTGTCAGAGATAAATGGCTTTAGACGTGTGAATTTGAGATAAGGGGAGGTGATCTTTTATAAGAGAGGTGAGAGTCACTTTAGGAAAAGCTTGAAATATTATTTTATAATAAAATAATTTTCAGTTTCTAATGGATCCAAAATGAATTATTTAAAGGATAAGGTGGGGATGGGTCAAAAACCTCTCAACAAATAGGTTTTAGATAGGTTTAGTCATCATATTAACCTTATCTTTTAGATTTAACTCTTAGTTAAATAGTTTGACATTTACCATGTATCTTTGTATTTTTATATTATATGGTTAATAAACATACTATAAACATACAAGAGAACCTAAAGTGGTTAATTAATGACATATATAATATTATTTATGCTCTTTGTCCTAAACTTATTTTTTTAGGAATAGAATACCAATTAATAATATAATACTTGTTTTAAAAACTCTTTTATGTCAATTTTGACACTATTTGGTATTTTGTTTTCGTTAAATTCATAACAACATTATTACTTCGAAAAAATTTCATTTAATCAACCCTAACATTTCATATTAACCTAAAAAATTAATTTAATTCATTAAGAGTCTAAAATTAAATTTATTTGGATATTTATAACATCAATTATTTTAATCTTTCATTAATAAGGTAATTACTGCATCATCATTGTGTCAAAAATAAATTTAATTATTTAATGTATAAAAATTATAAATAAAATACCATTATGTAGGAAATATTTTTATATTTCTAAGGAATATTTATAGTCGAATTTATCTTATGTATAACCCTATATTAAAAATAGTTTAGTTATTAAAATTTGATTTTAACTCTTTTAACTATTCTTTAAATAAAATAATAATAAATGTCCTAATCTAATCTAGATGGACCAAAAGGGATAAAATTTTATTCATAAGGTTTTTCAGACGAATTACACTTATCCAAAAGAATTATGACATGTGTTAGGGTAATTATAATATCATTTTTACCCTTAATTATCCTATTTACTTTTTACGGTGGTAAATAAAAGTAAAAAGTTACGAGTCACCAAAAATTATTTTCATCTTATTGAACCACATTTTACTTACTGATATAAACCATGTCTCTCGGATTTTAGAAATTCAACTCACAGAAGTAGTAAAATTATGTTTTATACAAATTTCAAATGCTCCTAGGAGGTGGGTAAAAGATGGTAAATAGTTCAATAAAATTATATATATATAAACTTATTATAAAATTACTCTAAAAAATTACGTTGAACATATATATGTATTATGTATCTATTTTGACATAAAATAAAATAAATTAAAATAAATAATTATTTAAATAAAAAGTTGATTTAAACCAAAAACATAGTGTTTTTTCACTATTCATCAAGAATTGAAAGTTTTCAGAAAAATACCAAAACTTCACCCTAAGCTAATTTTGTTATTCTGAATCCAACAGTGAAGTCCATTTTGAAAGATAAAATTTATAAAATTTCTAAAAGTGGGTATTACTATTCATAACGGATAGTTTGATTGGTCGCGGTGTGTTAGAATCTCGAAGTTGCGTATAATGCATGCTATTGAATTATTCAAAGGGAAACATACCTTGGAAGCATGGGGTGTTAACTAAATCATGATATAAGTGATACAATCAAGAATATAAATTCAAAACATGTACGATAGGGAAAGCGATTATTACCCAATATATTATTTTGACATAGATATAACTATTAAATGGGTAGTATAAATCCTTAAATGATTAAAGATTGATATCATAAATATGAACATGGTTCTGGTATAATTTAATAACATACTATGATCATTATATAAGAGGTTAAACATACCCTCAACCAAATTAAAGTACATGGTAAAGGTTATTTCCTCAATCTCATTTTTATCTGTAAGTATCTACTGGGACATATTTATCATCTATGTCCATGTTTC
Organism: Viscum album; assembly: GCA_963277665.1. NCBI lineage: Eukaryota > Viridiplantae > Streptophyta > Magnoliopsida > Santalales > Viscaceae > Viscum > Viscum album. Next base: position 1,400,182,463 of record OY728148.1, on the reverse strand, counting down.
ATTAAAATGTTTTAAAAAGGAATATTTTATGTTTTATGGAAGGGAATCTTTAACTAGATCATCATTTTAAATGTTTTTAAAGACTTATTTTCCTAAATATTTTAATTATTTTTTATGTTTTTAAAATGATTTTTAAGGATTTATTTACGTAGACATGATTGTTTTAAAGTGTTAATTTCTTTCAAAAGTTTCAAAGTGGTATGAGACACTTTGATTAAAAAATATCTTTTAAATGAATTCCTTTAATAATTGTGAAACTTTTAAATTATTTAAAAATAGAAAGAGATATTCCCATCAAATATTTTTGATTTCATCTATGTCAACATCTTTTGATGGATTTTACACTTGTTTGAAGGTGATTTATTATGATACAGTCTTCCATATTTTATTGAAGGTTTTGTGATATATTTGACTGTGGATGTGTTATTTTTATACCATTTATGGTTTATAATTAAAGTATTAACATTTCTTATGATAGTTTTAATATGAATGTTTATGTTATGTTTCAATCTTTTCATATGAGGAATGCATTGGACTTAGTTAGTGATGGGTGTAGCCCACTATAACTCCCTGATGCATCGGTATGTCTCATAAGACAAAATAGTGTCTTGGAACAAGGCCTTGAAAAAATATTATTTGTAGTTTTGGAACAAGGCCTTGACTATGTGGTTATGATGTCTGGTATTATGTATTCCTTCATTATGAAATTGGCTATTGATATTAAATGTGATTATTCGACTAGTAGAATATACTTGTGAATAAGTAAATGACATTATTTGATTGATATTTTCCATATTATGTAGAAGTTTAAGTCTAAAAGGATTGTATTTTAGTCTTATACGTTTTTTTAAATGATTATGCTTATTTATGAATGTTTCCTCTATATTGTTATCCTTACAGAGCACCAGAGCTTACCTCTTTCTATGTTTTATTTTTCCCAGGATGCGAAGAAGTATATTATGAATGACCTTCATGGATAGTCTAAGGGAGATGAATGTGTTCAAAGGAGACACAAGGTTTTTGTTTTTTATTTCATAATGTAATGTAATAATTGTGTTTGTATCTAGTACTTACAAGGCTAATAAACTGATCAGTATTTCGAGATTTGATCCCTTGTGATCATGCCAATGTTATGTAATAATGCACCGACTTTGTGTAACAAGGGTCAGGGCATTGTAGTTGGTATCAGAGGAAGTTTAGTACAAAACTTAGAATCTAGATTTAAAAAAACTATGATCAGAGAACATTACCCTAAGATAGACTTTGAGGATTAGTATAGAAGAACTTCCTAGAATTTTGGTAATGTAGATATTTTGTGTATTTTCCAAGCAATACATCCCTGTCTGGATATGAGCAGGTAGAGGCAGCTCTGGAACATATGTACCTAGGAGTGAAAACTCCGACAAGGAGTTTCAGGCTTGACCTGAGATATTCTGGGACACAACAATGGGCCTTTCCGTACTCTTGGTTATGACACTCCCAGAGAATATGCTTAGGATAATTTACATTTTCTTTACATTCAATTATGAAGAATTTAAGAGTAAATACTTCCTCAAAGAAAACATTTTTTTGATTATGAATTATATACATACACTATTCAATTTTTGTTAGGTATTTTACAAATTTGGAATTATGCATTGCGATTCATAAACTAACCTAGTGTAATACATTTTTTAGAAATGGTGCCCAGTAGAATGAATGAGAACTCCAACAATACGCATGATCCAAAGAGTAAAAAGGATCATATATTTCATGGTATTAAGACAAAATTTAAGAGGGAAATAGTATCCCATGTATTCTCATCATATGAACAAATAATATCATGTGTTAATAAAATAAGTAAACAATTCTCTAATTCCTATGGCTTTGAAGGGAAGCGAGAGAAGAAAAGGATGGTAGAGAGAAAGATGTATAAAGGGAAGAAGGGATGGAAGGATTTTACAATATTTGATAACTGTGGAAAGAATCACCTTGGTAAAATCTTGAAGGGAATGAGAGTTTTCTATTAGTGTAGAGAAAAAGGATACCAATAACATGATTACAAGGGTAAAAAAAAGTTTTCAAATGTACAATGATTCATCTACATAGAGTTGGGACACTACGTGAATCAATGTTCCAATCATCAGAGTATACCAAAAATGATGTTGTTTGATAATAATCAAGTTATGATACTACCACAGATGAAGATGAATGAGTAGTGTTCTTATGTTGTTATTAAATAATTATGTCATATGAGTGTTGTATCAATGATGTTCTGGTTATAATAATTATAGACTATATAAGGATTGTACTGCAATACTATTTCATTAAGGATTTCAAATTGTGTGGCACCAAGAAAAGTGACTCAATAGAAAGCTATAATTCTTGGAAAATACATGGTTGAAGGAAAGATAAGCCTTAATATGGTCTAGATACTGAGGTATTGATTTTGGAATAAGAGATGATTGATTTGAATAAATTATATTTGATATTATTGACTGCATTGGAAATAATTAATAGTTTTTTTATTCCATCGTTGTTGGAGATTACAAAAATTTTCAGTATTCTATGTTTTACATAAGGAATAAGGAAGTACCTACCTATTCAAATATGATTTTATGGTAATTCAGTTTATTACCATGTCTTTAAAGAATACACGATGAATGTATTCACATTTATATTTTGTGACCATCCTTATAAATTTTGGACTGTGAGTTTTGACAGATGTATTGTGGATAAGTCTAAAGCTTGGAATGGATTAAGTTTGAAATTGGATACTATTGTTAAGGTTAAATAATTTCTTAATATTATTTTTAGATTGTTATAAAAATGACAACTCAGAGGTCAGGTGACAACAAGTCGCATCCGGAAAGACCGTGAGACTTGAACCCGCAATCGAAGGGTGACAAGGGTGAATCACCTAACACTGGCCTACATGATGTCCAAGTTGGTATAACGTAATTTTTTTTTAAAATGGCATGAAATAGGAATTATATATTAATTTTTTTTGGAACCGTATATGATTAAGACAACTAGAATATTTTTGAGTTCTCTTATCTTTTGGAGTGAAAGATGATTTTGTGGAACTCCACTTGTTAAGAATTTTTTTTCTTATTCTATAAAGAAATTAATTCTTAAAAATTAGGGGAAGGAATTTAAAACCAAAAATATGTTATCCTAATACCTTATGTTTTTTTGAACCATAGATATTTTAAATCATCATAGATTTATGGCTTTGAGGCCCTCAATATTCCTTTTATTGTTCACTTGTTTGTGATTGATGACCACAATAACTCGCTATAAATATTTATGATTCCCTCTAATTATGTGTCTATAATTTCCACCAATATTCTCCTATTAGAAATCCTAATTTGTTGGTGACATTTTCATTTCCCATTCCCTATTATTATGACTAAATTTTATTAACCCTATTTCTCATGTAGGGTTTCCACAAAGGTATTTTCTATTTTCAACCTTTTATTTTCGAATAAAAATTTAAAATTGTGAGGATTGAATTTATTAAAGGTGGGGAGAATGTAACACCCCAGGATTTTATAGTACGTTATATTTTTAAAGTAATTCAATAGCTTATTCTATATGCAACACCGAGTTTGAGCGTACCACGACTTACCAAACTAACAATTGAAAAAGCGGTTATGAATAGTATTAACTGCATTTTGAATTTTATATTCTCCATATAATTTTAAAATCCATATTATGTGTTTCTTGGACATAATATAAAAACAAATTCAATTTTTTAGATAAAGGAAGTATTTTTCAAAAAATACAATTTTACCGCCTTTTAATGGAAAACCATTTTTAAATCCAATATTTGATAATTTTATATATTAAATTTCAAAAAAATGAAATTATTCTTTATAATATGAACATAAAATTTATTTTTGATAATTTTTTGGTGTTTTTTTGATGACTTTCATATTTTGATGAATAGTGAAAAATACTAAATTTTAATTTAAAACATATTTTTCAGTCGAAATAATTTATAGTGTTAAATTATGAATTTGAGTGGTTTTAAAGTATAATTATATTATATTTTTATCATTTAATATAGTATAGTTCATTGGATGTAAATTCACATTTAAATTGTACATAAACACATGTCAATCTTTTAATAGTTTTTACTTCTTAAAAACCTACTTTCTGGTTTTGACAATGGCAATTTATTTTAAATTAATCAATGAAACTCATATGTTTTGAATTTAGTAAAATATAAATCATTTTTGTATTCAAAATATCAAAATTATATTAGGGTGAAATTTTGGTAATTTTTGAAAATTTTTAATTTTTGATGAATAGTGAAAAACACTACGTTACTCTTTAAAACCGACATTTATTTAAATAATAATTATTATTATTTGAATTCATTTTAAAGTAAAAATAGATACATAATACCTATATTAGTTCAATTTAATTCATTAGAGTCATTTTATAATAAGAATAGATGTATAAAATTTTATTGAACATTTTAACGTCTTTTACCCACCTTCTCGGAACATTTGCAAATTTACATAAAATGTTATTTTACTACTTCTGTGAATTGAATTTAAAAAATCTGAGAGAAAAAATTGACATCAGTATGTAAAACTTGGTTTAATAGGATGAATATAATTTTTGGAGAATAGTAACTTTTGAATTTTATTTACCACAGTTAAAAGTAAATATGGTAATTAATGATAAAAATGATATTATAATTATCCTAACACATGTTCTAATTCTATTGGATAAGTGTATTTAAAAAAAAATCAACCTTATGAATAAAATTTGATCCTTTTGATCCACTTGGATTAGATTAGGTCATTTATTATTATTTTATTTAAAGAAGAGTTAAAAGTGTTAAATTCAAAGTTTTATAAATAAACCATTTTTAATATAGGGTTATACATAAGATAAATTAGACTATAAATATTCATTAGAAATATAAAACGATTTCCTACATAATAATATTTTATTTATAAATTTTATATATTAAATAATTAAATTTATTTATAAAACAATGATGACGCAATAATTACCTTATTACTGAAATATTAAAATAATAGATATTATAAATATTAATATAATTGTAAATTGAGACATTTGAGATATTCCATGAATTTTAAATGTTAATATAAAATGTTAGGGTTGATTAAATAATTTTTTTAAGTGGTAAAGTTTTTATGACTTTTACAAAAACCTAATACTAAATAGTGTCAAAATTGACATAAATGAGGTTTTATAACAACTATTATATTATTAATTGATATAATATACCTAAAAATCTAAGGTTTAGCAAAAGGACTTAGATAAGGTTATATATATAAATAATTAACCACTTGGGGTTCTCGTGGCTTTTTATATTATGTTTATTAGCCATTTATTATATTAATATAAGAATACATGGTAAAAGTTAACCTATTTAACTACGAGTTAAATCTAAAATATAAGGTTAATATGGTGACATAAACCTGTCTAAAACCTATTGGTTGAGAGTTTTTCGACCCAAACCCACATTATCCTCGAAATAAATCCTTTTTGAGCCATTATAAACCGAATATTATTGTATAATAAAATAATATTTCAAGCTTTTCGTAAATTGACTCTCACCTCTCTAATAAAAGGGTAGTTCCCCTTCTCTCAAAATCAAACCTCCAAAGCCATTTTTCTCATACAAACCCTACTCAAATTTCCTCCCAACTACCCTCAGTTAAACCTATAGGCCTTACTTTGATCATAATCCAACCTAAGGATCCCTTTTTATCAAATCAAAAGGAATAACCCAAAAACGAGGTAATAATTTCATCACATCTCTCAAAGTTTTTTCTTCTTCTTCCAATTCCTCTTTCTTTGATTTTTTCCATAATAAAATAATAAATTAAATACCTTCTACATTATGAGATGTTATTATAAATATGGTACAATTATATTCATTATTCTATCGATCCCATTAATGATAAAGTCACCATACGTGCGTACGTACGACTTACCATCTCCACGATGCGATGAGATTCATTTCCATGTTCACCATTCAATGATGATTATAAAAATATATATTATTAATAGGTATTTAATACATGAAATAATAATTCTACTAGATATATATATATATATATTTACATAAATCTCATTCACTTACTTTCATTCAATATGATATGAAAACAGAAACAATGTTTATGCGTCCGTACAGCCTACCGTCTCCCTAAATGGTATTTTCCATTTCATACATCTATCTATTATAAATATTTATATTGTGAATATATATGATACATAAATAATGATTTATATTTTGGAAGAAATTAAATCATGATATAAGTGATACGATCAAGAATAACAAGTTAAAACATGTACGATAGAGAAAGTGATTGTTACCCAAAATATTATTTTAACATAGAAATAATTATTAAATGGGTAGTATAAATCCATAAATGAATAAATTATGATATAATAAATATTAATATGGTTATTTTATAATTTAATAACATACTATGGTCATTATTTGAGATTTTAAACATACCATTGACCAAAGGAAAGTTCAAGGTAAGGGTTATTTCCTCAATCTCATTATTTTCCGAGATTGTTTATCTATAAGTATCTACTGGGACATATTTATCATCTATGTCCATGTTTTATTAAAATGTTTAAAAAAGTAATATTTTAAGTTTTTATAGAATGGTCTCTTTAAAAAGATCATCATTTTAAATGTTTTTAAATATATCTTTTTCTAAATATTTTAATTAATGTCCATGTTTTCATAATGATTTTTAAGGATTTATTTATGTTGACTTGATTATTTTAAAGTGTTAATTTATTTCAAATGTTTCAAAGTGGTATGGGACACTTTGATTCAATAATATCTTTTAAATTAATTCATTTATAAATTGTTCAAATTTTAAATGATTTCAAAATAGAATGATATATCCCTCTCAAATAGTTTTGATGTCATCTATGTCAACATCCTTTGATAGATTTTTCACTTGTTTTAAGTTGATTTATTATGATGAAATCTTCCATATTGTATTGAATGTTGTGTGATTTTTTTGACTATGGATGTGTTATTTTTATACCATTCATGGTTTATGGTTATATTATTAACATTTCCTATGCTAGTTTTAATATTAATTTTTATGTTATTTTTCAACCTTTTCATATGAGGAATGCATTGGACTTAGTAAGTGACGGGTGAAGCCCGCTATAGCTCCTCGATGCATCGGTAGGTCTCATGAGACAAACTAGTATCTTGGCACATGGCCTTGACAAAGTCTTATTTTTAGTCTTGGCATGAGGCCTTGACTTTGTGGTTATGATGTCTGGAATTATGCATTCCTTCATTATGAAATTGCCTATTGATGATAGTTGTGATTATTCGACTAGTAGAATATCCATGTGAATAAGTAAATGGAATTAATTGATTTATATTTTCCATATTATGCTCATGGTTAAGTTTAAAAGTATTTTATTTTAGTCTTATACATTGCCTTAAATATTTATGATTATTTATGAATGTTTCCACTTTATTGTTATCCTTACTAAGCACCTGAGCTCACCCCTTTCTACGTTTTATTTTTCCCAGGATGCGAAGAAGTATATTATGACTAACCTACAGGGACAATATAAGGGAGATGAATGTGTTCAAAGGAGATATAATATTGTTGTTTTTCATTTCATAATTTAATTTAATACTTATGTTTATATCTAGTACTTCCAGGGCAACTAAACTAATCTGTATTTTAGGATTTGATCCCTTGTGATCATGCCAATGTTATATAATAATTCACCTAATCTAGGTAACTAGGGCCGGGGCATTACAAATATTCAAGAAACCCCTATTATCCCCCAATTTTGAGTTCAATTATGGTGAGGTAACCTATATTTAAGAACTACATGTGGCTTGATTCTTTCCCTATAAAATATGTAGTGACACCTGGGTCCTATCCCATAGTCCAACTACAATATTCCTTTTCACATCTGAATCACTTCATGTCCTCACCGCATGAAGATATACTGCATGGACCTAGAAGAACTACATGTGGCTTGATTATCATTTATATGAGATACTTAATGATATCCATATTTTCCATCCTGGTCCCATTTGCAGTATGATATAAAAATGCCTCTTATTTTCCATATACGAGTTATATCTAAATGATGAGATTCAAATTCTATTTATATCAAAAAACCTAACATCCTTACCGCTTGAATTTAAACAACACAATACACAAAATAACTACGTATGGCTTGATTCTCATCCTATTGAGATATATAGTGAAAACTAGGACATAGATATTAGTCCCAGCTACATGATAAAATTAAATTCCCCATATCCTACATATAATTAAAAATCTATACATGAAACTTTATCTCAGGCCCTCTCCTTAGAGAGCCCACTATGGAAGCAAAAGATATCCCCATTATACATATGAGTCAGATCTAAGTAAGGGACTCCAAATTAATCGACAATATTGATCCAAATATTTCTCCTGAACATTGGACAATACCCCTTTCACATTTTATACTCCTAATCTTGAATACTTTCAAATTTTTATAACCTTTATTCAGTTTCTGGTGGCTGAATGTCTAATACCTAAGATATCTTTTGCCTGACTATGTAGTACGTTCAACTAGGTGGACTTGCAAAAAATTCACTTAAACAATAGTATTTTCATCAAAAGGATCCCACTATTTGGCTATTCATCATATTCCCCATCTGTCTTTTCATAATACAACCCCCATAACCGGTTTTTCAAACAGCGCTAACTTCGTTCTTGGGAGAATCCCCTTCTGTACCCTTCAAAATTTTATGATGGTATGAAATAACCCATATTTTAAAGTGTTCATACATTTTATATTTGTACCATAGCCTTTAAACCGACATGAAAGTATCCAAGATTGTGGTTTACATTTTCCCTCTTCACTTGTTCGAAGCATACTAAAATAACCTTGGATCATTTGACCACATGTCATCCATTGTTTCTATAACATTATGGTCCTAGTTGTATGAACTAAAACTATATGCACCATAATTCCTGCATTTGGGTTAGACCTTTGTAAAGATCCTATTCCTCTGATTCTTGGGAAATCATGATTGGAAATAATCTTTCTGTATTCAAGTTCATTTCTCTATAAACCAAAATTTGAACTTGGGAAAATCCAAATCTCCCTATACTTTCTTTATCTTTTAGCAATAGAATGTCAGAATTCTAAAGAGCTCCATTAATTGACTATGTAGTACGTTCCCATGGGTGGCCTTGCATAAAATTTTCCTACATAACGGGAATGTCAGCTAAAGGATGACACTATTTGTCTATGCAGAATATTCCTTAGTTGTACATGCATAATAAAACCCCCATAACAGGTTTTTTAAATAGTGGTAACTTCATTATTTGAAGGGACCACCACTAATGACATTATCCAATTTCTTATATCACCCTTCAGTTTCGTAAATCCCCAAGTCCTAGATTATAATTCTCCCCTTCCATTCCTAAATAAGGTATCACATTTCTAGAAAAATTAACTATAATTGGAGAATTCTCAAATCTTTGGTTAGAGTTAAAGACCTTAAATTAAATCCCCCTAATTTCCTTGATAGATGACTTAAAACTGCACAACCCCTACAATGTCCCTTTTCCATGAATTGAAACAACACATACCCCTTAATGTCCTTGATGCATGACTTGAAATTGCACATACCCTCTAATGTCCTTGCTACATGACTTGAAAATACACACCCCCCCTAATGTCCATGTTGCATGACTTGAAACTACACAACCCCCCTAATGTCCTTACTTCATGACTATAAACTGCATAAGAAAATATCAAAAAGCTTTTTTCTGACCAAATGTTCCCTTCTTCACATACCAAATTTGTGTAGGAGTGGTTTACCATTCACGGCCTATGTCGTCAGAGATGACCCTTTTATTCTCAGAAACCTTTGTTTGGAATAGCCACCCACTGTGGCCTTGATTCATTCAAATACTAATTTTCATTGTCTATGAGGAATAGAATTTCATAATTCTTAAGATCTCTTTTTCCTGAATATGTAGTACGTGACCATAGATGGCCTTTCATAAGTCACATAAATAATAGGCCAGTCAGTCAAAAGATGCCACTATTTCGGTATGCACCAGATTCCCCTATTGGCCCTACATAATACATCCCGCATAAAGGGTTCTTCAAACAGAAATAACTTAATTCTTGGAAGATACCACCTCTATTTCTATACTTCACATTTCATATTTGGTGACCATAAAAAAATCATGACTCAAGATTCCACTTGAAAACATCTAAATAATAACGGGACCTTCTTACCCATGAATGTTTTGTTGGAATGTAATCTTAAAATTCATGTTCAACGATCTTCAACCTAAAATATTATCCCTAATAGCTCAACATGCATGAATTTAAGCTACCCTTAAAATGATACATGGTACTCACTAGATTGAAAACATGAAAAGGGTGTTCTGGAAAAAAGTAGAGTCTCATCTCGCTAGACCTATACTCTGTATAGTTTGGGAAATATCAAGAAAAAAATTAAAATGCACAAATATTTTTAGGTTGAAAACCAAAATAATAAAACTTAAGAAAAATAAAAATCTTATCCACTACGTCTCCTCCATATAGATATTAGGAAAATATTAGTGTAATGAAAAAAAGACACAAAGTTTTTAGGGTTGTCTATACAACCCTAAAAATAATCAAAATATTCTCTCTAAGCCACATTTCTTAGGAAAAAATTAAATCATCCTTCCAAACTTGATGTAGCTCCACAACCCAAAAAATGATGTTGGAATGCATCAAAGTACCCTAATGTTACCTTACAACAAGATTCTTTTTGTTCCGAGATAATAAAATTATAAGGGGGGGATTTTTTGACACCAAAGAATCTATTTCATGCTATTTTTTATAGAATTAATGTTTGAATTTCCATTTTCCATGAGACTTATACACAATAAGGAATAAGCATAAAATCCCCCCCTCAGGGAGTTTGATGTGGATTTCCAAGGTCAATGACAAAAAGGTTTCAACACATTAAATTCAATTTCTAAGTTTATTCTAAGAAATAATCGTGAATTAACCATCTCAAGATGTGTAGATGTATTTGAGAGCTTTGATTTGACTACTTTTGGAACCCAAACAGACTAATGGATCAAACTTTATGGCACTCGGAAGAAGGACAAGATTTTATCCCAAGGAGCTGCGTGGAAGAGCTGCGCTGGATACCTACATGGACCAATGATTTCTATACCCCTACATGGGAGAGTTATGTAGAGAACCTACACAACATGCCTACACTAAAAAACTCTATCATATTATCCCCCACTTTGCCTATAAATAGGACCCTTGGTCTCCCCATTTGAGAGGTTGAAAATTCAGAAGAAGACTTAAAGCTCTCATTGTGCATCCCCCCTTTCCCCAAGTTCTCAAAAACACTTAAGTAGCTCTCCAAAACATAATAGATGAGATAATTAGAGGGTAAAAGTTAATGAAAGTCCTATCAAGGTCTCTAACACAGGGACCTATTCTAAGGACCTGCGTAGAGGAGCTGCGTGGAGGACCTGTGCAACACACCTTGGCGGATCACCAGCACAACGCATTTATGTGGACCAACTACAAGTCCCCCCTACACGACCCACCTGATCAAACCCACTGGTCCATACCACGAGGGATTCTCCCCTAAACCCCTTCTTAGGATCAGTGTCAGGCTACGGTCCCAGCCCTCTGGGTCAGTCCCTTCGCTTTCGTCATTGACCACCATAAAAAATGGAGAGTTACACCATTAAATTTTATCCTCGGGTCAATATCATTTCTTATTACACCCTTTATGAAGCCCAACTTCCTGCCTTGGAATACAATGATCTGAGACACTTCATCACACTTAGTGAAGTTCCTTAAGTCAAAATAATCATCTCCGTTCCTTTCCCATATTTTTAGTTTGGACTCTCTTTATGGATTCCTCAAGTACCTTGAGTCGATACACTCTTCAAGAAACTCCTCAAACCTCATCACCAGACTCTTATGCCAGGTTAAAACAAACCTCAATGGGAATCCTACTTAGGAGTAATCCCCAAACCAAACCTCAATGGGAATCCTCCTTATAAGTAAGGCCCAAACCAAAATTAAAAGGGAATCCCTCCTGGTGTAATCCCCTAGTCTTTTTGGTTGTACCCAATGACCTTCATTTTCATTTCACATTGAAGGGTTCATTGCTCTGTGCCCTCACCCACCATCACCTTGGCTTCTTTCTCCATAGGCCTGAACTCTTCCATCAGAAGAAGAGAAAGTGTGTGGTTTGTTGAATAATTCACATCCTCTTGTTTCTCACAATGAGAATGAATCATGTGGGCCTAGAGATTTGTGATGAGTAAAATATCTGCACAATCCACTATTTTTTTTTACTATGAGAACTCTGATTCCCACCATAATTGGGATATCTAAGAAGCCTTCACCCAGGGCCCAAGCTCCCTGGTTATAATATTTAGTAATCAAACCATAATTCCCTTAATTTGGGCATCGTCTTTAAGACTAAGCCCTAAATTAATCCCCCCTAAATCTATTTGAGTTAAGACATCTCTCATGGACCTTGTTACAAGAGAATCCTCTTTAGGAGTAAGCCCCAACCTATTTCTCTCAGAGGGTCATACACCCCTATGAGATTTACCAAAAAATGTAGGCTTTGATTCCCATCCGGGTGGGATACATAGGAAGCCTCCCTGAGGTTCAAACCCAACACTCCAAATCAACCATGTTCTCCTTGGTCTATATTCCCAGTAGGGTCTAATACAACTTGGAAACTCATATCCTTTCCATGTTCCTTGGGGTACTTAGGCATAAGTCCCACACCAAGATTTATCTAATCACATTTTTCTTAGATTTACTCACCACCTGATATTTAACATTATAGTTAGGTTCTTATAAAAAAACTTTAAAAGGTATGTTATGTCCCATTAAGTGTCACTGAGCTTCGAGGGTTCTGATTCTTTTCTCAAGGACACGTAGGTATCCCGTTTATGTATATGATCACAATGTCAAAACAAAATTCCATCTCCCCAGATCAAAATAAATTCTAAAGTTCCCCACTGAGTGGATTAAAAACCAGAATCATTGTAACAATGAATAAAAGAATATCTAAATCGTATATGAGAGGATATAATTTTTGGAGAACCTTGAATAAATACAAATATCTATATCAATGAAGAAACTCAAATACATGAAAATGATTCTAAATTTAACACATGCTAATAATTGATTGTAAATTTCAAGGGAAACCTATGTTATACTTGTTAAATTAATAAGGATTCATGAAGATATCTTAAATATTTATGAGAGTCTCAGAGTAAGAAATAATTCCCACCAAAAGGGTGTGATGAGCCCAACATCCCATCCTCTCGACCAATGTGAGTTATTAAGTGTCGTAGGTCAAAACCTAACGAACGCCTGCCTTTGGAAAGCATGTCCCTTTCAATACAGAACCATTGGATGTTTCTAGTTCCATAAATAAATATGATGGAATCTATATGGACGTAGTGATTCCTAACCAGTACACACATTTTGAGGGAAAAATTGGATCAATAATTAGTGAAGAATTCATTCACCAGTGATAGGAAAGATCCACTGCATTCGCTATTTGTCAATCCACCTTGATCTGGTCATCGTTCAGCTTCTTATTCTGATTTTCCAATGAAAAATGCTATGAATATCCTATTAAATAACCATGGGTTATGAGGATTACCATGAAAAATTTCCATAATAATCTATTTAATGAGGAAATTATGTTATGGGTATTAAATGAATGAATGAATTTATTATTCCACTTTACATAACCAGAAATGACTGCCTTATCCAAATGCTTGGTGATGACCAACTTTTGGTCATGAAAATGGTAAAATCCATATTTTGGATTCAAATGTAGTCTCAAATTTCTGATTTGATACTCCATCTAGGATATATTACATTATTTCAAGAAAACAACAACATGTGTGTGATATAAAATATATTTATTTTTTTGTAAAATTAATTATGGGCCAACTGAGCTTCAGAATATTGCAGCGTCTTAGCGTCTGGCTCTAAAAATATTCCTTAATATATTTCAATGTATTAAATTGAAAAAATAATCTACAAATTATTCACTAAGTCAAATATGTTTATCACCAAAAAGAAAAAACTAAACAAAATGGTGGGTATACTGAGCCCACATCTATCTCTCCCACTCCCAGGAGCTCTCATGTATGCTCCTTTGTTGACAAAGAATATGAAACAAGGGAATGGTCCAACCATGAACGATTTTCTCTTACTGATCCTAAATTTCCAATAGATACTCCATGAAGGTGGATATTTCATTAATGTCCAGCTCACTCATGTCAATAATGTGCATAGGATCAGGCACATATCTCCTTATCTACAACACATGGATGATATCATGCACCCATTCCAACTGTGGGGGTAAGTCTATGTGTTAAGAAACTATTCCAGCCTTCTGAAGGATCTCAAATGACCCAATGAACCCTGAGAATAACTTTCCACCCTGACCAAATATCCACAATACTCATCATAGTGAGGATCTTAGGAAAATATAGTCTCCTTTATTGAAATCTAATGTCCAAAATTGTCAATATTTATAAGATTTCTACCCACTCTAGCTAGTCCTCATCTTCTCTTGATCACCTATACCTTATCCATCACCACCTGCACCATCTCTATCCTAACAAGAGATGCCTCACTCATCCCATTCCAACATAAGTGTGACCTTCAGGGTATCCTGTTCCATGCCTTGAATGTTGACATTCTAATAGTAGAGTTATAGATATTATTATAATAAAACTCTACCAAAGGTAAGTGATCCTCCCATATCTAGATAAATTTTAACATGAAATCCATGAGTATATCCTATAACACTTGGATAGTGTGCTCAGTATTCCCATCCATTTAAGGGTGAAATGATGTTATCATCCTCAATCGGGTCCCGAATGACTCCTGTAGGATTCTCTAAAATCGTGACATGAACCAAAAATCATAGTCAAATAAAAACATTAAGGGATACCCATGAAGGGAAACTATCTACCACAAATACAACTCACCAAACTATAGCAAGGAAGTACACCGACTGGGTTATTTGGTCAACTATCACTTAGATGACATCATGTCCTCTTAGTCTCTGTAGAAGATCTATCAAAAAGTACTTTTAAATGATATAAAATTTCCACTCCATATTCTCAAGAGGTTGTAAAAAACTTTCTTAAACCTGGTGCTCAACCTTCACCTGATTGAATATGAGACACCGAGAGATAAAATCAGCAACACTCTACCTTATGCTATCCCATCAAAACTAACATTGATGGTCCCTATAAATCTTCTCTACATTGGTATGTATATCCAAATTAGAAGTGTAAAACTCCATCATAACCTCCTATCGCAATGTGATCAGAACCACCATCCATCCCTAAAAATGGGTGATGTAATTATATCCTTTAGAGAATCCATCTAGTGAATCCCTTAAGGATATACGACCATGTAGGACCTCATAGTCGATGTCACCCAATTGAACCTCCCTCACATGATATGGAAGCATAGGAGTAAACAACATCGACTAAAGATAAGTGACACCTCTCTAGTCTACCAGGGTTAGCTGCAAGGAAGACAAATTCTTATATTCCTCCTCCACCAAATGAGAATGAGACTTCTTTATAAGGGAATATTCCACCACATTTTCATTAAAAATATTATAAATGATCTCAAAGTCATAGTCCCATATATAATCCAACCAAAAACTCTATGTCAAGTTAAAATTTCTCAACATGAAGACATACCTGAGATTCTGATGGTTTGAGTAAACAATAAAGCACTATCCCAGAAGGTAGTGCATCGACATCTTTAGAGAAAAGATAACCGCTGTGAACTCTATGTCCCGAGTCCCATATTTTTTCTTGTGGGGTCTCAACTACCTTGAACCATATGTGATGATTTCCTGTATCGACATAAATACACAGCTGGTCCCAACTCTATAGGAATAAAATTACACTATATAATCTACACCCTTATCCAATAGTATCAAAATAGGGGAACTAGTCAGCCTCAGCATCAGCTCCTCAAAGGATCCTTGAAACTTCTCAGTCTAGGTACAAGGATACCCTTTCCTTGCTAGGGTAGTCAAAGGAGATTCAATTAGAGAGAAGTCTTCCATTAACCTCATGTAGTACCCTACCAAGGTAATAAAAATCCACACTACTGACATGTTCTTGGGTGGATCCCAAGTAATAACTACATAAATATTTGTTAGGTCCACAGATAATAAATAATAAAAAATTACATTCCCTAGAATGTGAATATCTTGTATTCATAAATGGAACTTTGATAGATTACCATAAAGATGGTTCTCCTAAGGTTAGTCTAGGACCATCCTCAAGTTATCTTCATGGTCCTCCTATGATGTAGAGTAGATGATTATTCCATTAATGACGAAAAAAAACATTAGTCCAAGTATATATGGAAAATATGGGTCATTAGATACATAATCACAACAGAGAATTATTCACACTAAAAAGAATCAATAGGAATTCATAGTGTCTTTAGAAACATCAAAATTATAGCTTCAGAATATCATCCTCACAAACCTTCAACTGGTGATAGCCAAACCTGAGATCTATCTTCAAGAACCATCTCATACATAGAAATTGTTAAAATTAGTATTAAATTTTTGTTAAGGGGTACTTATTATTTATTTTGACCTAGTTAAGGAAATTATAATCATAAAAAATCCATAATCTCCCATCTTCCTTTTTCATGAAAAAATCTAGAGCTTTCCAGGGGGACAAACTGGGTCTAATAAAACCCTTCTCTCGAAGGTCCTCATACTGCACCCACATCTCTTGGATCTTGGTATGGGCCATCTAATTTTCTATATAGTATATAAGAGTTGTATTGAGGTTCAATTTTATGAAAAAATTACCTCCCACCTTAGAGGTAGTCCCAAAATGTCCTTGGGGAAGATGTCTATAAAATATTCCATGACTAAAGGAACACAGATAAATAAAGTGCCCTCTATTCCAAGGGATAAACATGCTAACTAATGGGTTATGAGATTCATATTTCTACTCATAAAACCTCTTAATCTTCCATGAGATCTCTCTCACCCACAAAATAGAATCACATCCCATCTGTTTGAAGGCACATGACTCATATGGGGTGACAATAAATCTAGGCTTGGATAGTGGAAAACCAATACATACCTAGGATGATTCCATATGGCATAAATATAATGACCAAGAGGTCCCATGAGAATCTCTCTCAACCAAGATATATCTCACAGTACTATCGGATAAGTGATATCAAAGAAGAATTCCTTGTAGGAACTTCAAGACAAAGCTTCTGGGTTAAAGTCTCAAATGTGAGAAATGACTCTCACACCCAGAGTAAGGATATAAATAAATTACTCATGCCTTTGAATACTACTACTGGAGAAATATGAGAATAAATATATATCATATCGTTAATAATTTAATGAGATGCCGAGTCATAAGCCTCATTAGCCTGCAGTTTCCCATGGTCCCCCAAACACCAGCTCCCTGATCCAGACATGGGTCTTCTTATGGTGGTGATAAATGGAGCTCATAAAATAACCCACCTTAAGAAACTCCTCCTCTGGGATCCCCACCTACTCTTATACTAGCTTCTCCTACTTGGTGTGCACCCTAAGTATGATTGAGATAACCATGATCATAGAGTTTCCTCTACCATGGAGGTCCATCCACCATTTTTCATCCCTTCTAAACACATCAGGTTCGGAAATAACATGAAATGTGACCTCTCCTATTAAATGCATAGCATTTCCCCTCTTTGAAATACCTTGGTCATCTTCATGATCCCCATTCCTCATAAACACATTACTTAGTCCAACCATTTGAAGGTATCCTATGACAAGACCCTATCGATTGGTGCCTGCTAGTTACTGTAGACATATTATCCTCATGATTCCCACCAAAAACTTCAATTGTCCATCAGATAGGAATATTTCCCTCAGTATAACCCACTCTAGAACTCTAGAATGTGTGGGAATTCATAGGGATACCACACTGGAACATATGTATATGTAGAGACCCTATTATATATTTTGTACATGGAAGTAACCATATCGAATAATTTTGAGGGATTACTAAGTATGTTTAGTTAACCTCATGACACACTCAGAAACTGTTATCCCTCCCTAATGCAGCTCTAAAATATTTTAAATCTGAACTGAGAACAAGTATGGACATAGTAATTCTCATGAAATAGTTTCTTGAAGTCTAACCATGAGAGTACCGACTCCACCAGTGCCCAAATACTCTATGGAAAATACTGGCTACCAACATAACCATTTGATCAGTCAGGGTCCACATAAGTCTGAAAACTCAGATCACCTACTCAATCCAATCCTCCACTGCCTTGGGATTTGGCTCTCTACAGAACCATAATGACCTCTAGTACTGGAACTCACATAGTGTGGTAAACTTGCATTCATTCTTAGCCATATCTGATAGTGTAATATATTGATCAATAAGTGAGTGTGCTACTACCTACACACCTATAAGAAAGATCTCATGGGATGACCCCTAAATCGAGGCCTTGTCACTCATCGAAACATTTTCTTGATCATTAATCGATAACTTGGATAGATTTATTCATGGAGGAATCATGAAAGTAATCAAGAAATACCACATTCAGATGAATACACACACACACAAAGACACACACACACACATATATATATATATATGCGGATATGACTAAATAAGGATAGTAAAAGTATTCAATCCAATATGATGCATGTACCATATTCCCTGCAACCAATGTCTAGGTCTTACTAGTCAATAAGAAATCAATAAATGTCTTAGTGAATGGATATGTCATGTTCTATAACAATATTGGGTTCCTTGGACTAAAATCCACACTCAAAACACTTTGAAAATATTTCCACAAATTCACAACCAAATATCATAACGGAAAAAATCTATAAACACCATCCAGAGGTCAAACCACCTCTAATACCAATCTATAACAACCCAAACCACTATGGCCCACATGGTCTGTAGAATATTGGGATACCACAACTCCAAGACCCCATCCATTGGCTAGGTGATGGATACAAATACAGAAAAAGCATAACAAAAATGGGAAGCCTTTTCCTAAAGTATCTATACACACACACCCAAACATATCCATACAAAAGTGTAGAGTAATAATAATAAAATACCGTAATATCTAGAGTAAAAAACATGTATGTAATAACATATAGGGAATACAAAATAGTGTGATAGAGTAAACCCAAATAAAAAGGGAAAAATACATTCCAAACCAAAAAAATATATCCCATCCTAACAACAATTGGAAAATAAAATATCAGAGAGAGCCCGAGTCCTAACCTCCAAAACCCGACCACCACACATGGTCTATGAACTCAAGTATCGTCATGATCTTATGAAATCACTATCGATCTATCTATCATCTTTATAAGCCATGATACATGTGGTCAAATCCCATGAAGGGGTGATTATATAAATATCCAGTAGGATTCCCTAAAAATCAAAGAGGGAGAAATAGAAGACATTATAGAAGTAGTTAGATCGACCCAAAACAAGAGGGAAATGAAACGCAACAAAAAACACACACAAAAATATATATGATCATATAAGAAACCTAAATGAGAAAGGGGATATCCATCTCATAACCTATCCCATGATGATGAGTCTCTCAATATCCCCAAGAAGTCCATCTCTGATGACCAATATCTCATGTGTTTGAAGAAGTAACCACATGGAGGAACCACACCTCACCAGTATTCCATAATGTTGAGGGGAACATTCTCTATGTATAGGAACCAAACCTCCATATGATAAGGGGTTTCTTCTTAGAATATAGATAAAATACCCATTCCCTAGTGACTCAGGGTTGGTACTCAATAGGTAGAGGACCCACGTCTAAGTCCTTTAGGTGGGTGCCACTTAGTATGTAGAGGACCCACACCCTAGTCCGTGAGGGGGTTCTACTTAGTAGGTAGAGGACACACACCCTAGTTTTCTATGGGTTCTAATCAGTAGGTAGAGGACCCACTCCCTAGTATTTTAGGGGTTCCACTTAGTTGGTAGAGGACCCATGCCCTATTCCATCAGGGGGTTCAACTTAGTAGGTAGAGTAACCATGGCCTATTTTTTAGGGGGTTCCACTTAGTAGGTAGATGACTTACTCCCTAGTATATTAGGGGGTGGCACTGAAACTAGTGTGGGGGGCCACACTCTATTATGACCCGAGGGAGTTCAACCTAGCCTCTTTCCTATTATACTTCCTAATCACCGCCATCATCGAGTGTCCCCTAAAGAATCACCGCACTCAAAAAATCTCACATCATATATCAAAATTTAATATGATGTCCACCGTAATGTTATATGTGAAAAAACACACCATAATGTTATAAAGGGATGTTCATGACATGTATGGGGGTTTAAAAAACATGTGACCTTGCCTTGTCACCTATCCATATGGACAAGGATCATAATTCATGTCACCATGAACAACATGTGCAGGGCCCACATTCCTGTGTACCTGGCCGTGCCTGGGTACCAGTACATACATGGGTACCTTGCTATGTCCGTGTACTTAGCTATGCTCAGGTACCGTCACATGGTCGTGTACCTGGTCGTGTTTATGTGTCTGACTGTGTCTATGCTCGTGTACTCCTAGAGTAATAGATGGGCCACCAGTATTGAGTCACATGGAATGTGGGGGATCCAACATGGCACATGATACTCATCTCCACCCATAAATCTAGATTCTGTAGCCAGAGTACTATATGGAGTGCGTTCATCCTAGTAAATACTGTGTAGTTGAGATTTTCACAAAAAGACAAATATTCTATGAAGATCCCATATAAATTATTTCCACCTATATTTACACCATTAAAACATCAAAAATTTCAGGGAGTCTCCTTTTTTACATCATTTCGCAACCATCAGTGGCCATAAAATATATTCTACACATTCACACAAGGCCTACATGAACACACCTCTCCTCCGGTCACTACCACTCAATATCAGATAATAGATCTATTAGAATCATCACCCACATCCCGCAATGAAACCTTATAAATCTATAAATCTAAATTCTAATAAATTTTCACACAACTTCGATGAATTTGGGGGTTTGATCACTCTCTAACATGCCATGGAAAATTAAAACCTTGACCCCAAAGGCC
The DNA here is from genome assembly GCA_963277665.1 of Viscum album. Taxonomy (NCBI): domain Eukaryota; kingdom Viridiplantae; phylum Streptophyta; class Magnoliopsida; order Santalales; family Viscaceae; genus Viscum; species Viscum album. The sequence goes on along the minus strand of OY728148.1, from coordinate 1,400,161,270 downwards.
TACGATGAAGAACACGAAGAATAATGGGGGTAAAAACATCATAACAGGGGTGATAAACATCATTGGAAAATAATTCTCATAAAATTATTGAAATGTGGGGAATCTAGGGTCAGATCACTGTATAATAAATAAATAATTGATTAAAATAATTTATTTTGACAATGGGATTAGGTGAAGGGAGTGCAATCGTAAACTAGAGATAAAATGATTAAATTAATTCTTTAACAATTTAATCAAGGGGGATGAAACCAAAATTTAAAATTATTACCTCAATTATGAATTCATCATTTGTAAAGAATGTGTTTTCAAGTGATGGGGAATATCCACTATGTTCGTTGTCTGTCAATTCACCTCGATCGATCATCATTCATTGTTCGATTCCGATTCAACAGTAAATTATTATATGAATCTCCTATCAAGACTCCTAGGTTTATGAGGATAACCTTGGATAATTTCTATAATATTCTATTTAAATAGTAAATTAGGTTATGGTTATTAAATGCACTATTTAATTTAATAAATTAATTAATCCACTTAACGTACCCTCCAATGGATGCCTTATCCGAATGCCCAATGCCAACCAACATTAGGTCACACCTAGGTGAAACCCCATACCCAAGATTCAACTATGGTATTATATTTATGATTAAATACTCTATTTATAATATATTCCATTATTTATTAAGAATTTCACATAGGTGATATATAATATATTTAATATTTTTATAAAATTAATTATGGGCTCACCGAACTTCGGAATTTTGCACTGTCTGAGTGCCTAAATATGAAAATATTTTTTTATATATTTCAATGTATTATGGTGAAAAAATATAGTCTCTATAGTTAGGATGTAATTTAATTTGGTAAAAGAATAAGTAAAAATAAAAAACATGGTTAAAACAATTACCTTCTCTTAGAGAAACATCATTTGGATCTATTCTTAAGGACCTTAAGGATGGTATTTTGGGAATAAAAACACCTCTAGAATGTGTATAAGTATGTTGAGGATAAATTTTTATAGTTTATGGTCGATATAAATTTCTCAAACTGTTTTAATAAGTGAGGTGAGGAGGCACCCTTTTATAATTGTGGTGAGTGGGACACTTCACATTTTTAATGCTATAAAATATTATTAAGTCAATTTCATGAAAGAAATGGCTATAAAATGACACATATTCAAATTTTATAATTTTAAGGTATATAAAAAACCAAAAAATGGGGTTTAATCAAGTTTTTAGATCATTTTAACACTTATCATTTTTTAATAATACCTTGGTAAACCTATTTTAACCTTAATCGTGACAAATTGTTTTTACTATTTTTACAATTAATTATTATAAAAAATTTAGTTAGGATTATTAATTGATATTAATAATTATTATTACAATAATAAATCCATTTTATAAAATTCAATTCACATAAGTGGTGTAATTTAATTTAAAATTAAACCTGTAAAACATGACAAAAAACTATTTTTCCAGAAATGCATTTTTCAAGTATAAGATGATCATATATTAAATATTTGACTAGAAATAATAATTATTTGTATTTTAATTAATATATTTAGATAAATAATATATAAAATTTAGTTAAATTATTCATTATTAGATTTTGTTTTAATAAATTAAAAATTAAAAAAATTATGCACTTAAAAACAGTTTTATGAAAATATCCCCATTTACACCCAAATGAACTTATATTTATTTATAAGTAAAATATTATCAATAAATGGTTTATTATACATGTAATAAAAAATTATTATAAATAAAAGGAGTAATATTTAAATACTACATTTTCAATTATTCATAAAATTTTATTTCTACGAAAAATTTCAAAAACTAATTCTAGGCTTATTTTTACCTAGTAAGTTAAAAATTGATATTCATCCCATAAAATTAGAATTGATCTACCATGAAATATTAAAATGTGTATTTTATTATAGTTTTATTAAAATAAAATGTTTAGTTACTATAATTTAGGATCAGGTTTTACATCATCAGTGACACATCCCCTAACCATGTCATAACATTCAACGATGGGATACTAGACAGTGCATAACTCTCTACGAGTAAGGAAAAAATCATTTAATCTCCAACTTAGTAGCTTAGGGTTCCTTATGGAATAGCTAAAGGATATATGTCACTATCAATTAAACACCAATCACATAAAAAATTCATTTCCCAAATGAAATATGACATAATAATCAATATATATCCCTTATACAACACACCCCTTCTATAAAAACCCCTTCCCAAATACATAAACATGAATCATAATTAATTTAACCATTAAAACCTGAATAAAATAATAAATAATCTGAAACAATATAGATTTACATGGGTGTAACCATAAATCAAGAAAATATATCTTTCACATAAGATAATAAGAGGGCCTTTACCTTGAAACCAATAACTAAACCATTGGAAATACCTTTTCAGAATTACCTTTTAAAATAATGTTGAAATTAAATGGAACACGCCCCAATAAAAAAATGTAATCTCAATAAATTTAATTAAATTACCAAAAATCCACTAAATCAACACAAACCATTTTAAAATAAGGAAGCCCCTTTAAAATAAGGAAACTCTTCACTTTATAAATCAAAATTGTCCCAAAACATTATGAACAATAATTTTTATTAGAGAAAGCTATAATTTTCATTTTGCCAAACACTTAGATTAATAAAACATTATTTGAAATAAAAGTCCCATTAATCCAAGAAATTCACCCATTTTTTCAAAGTAAAAACCAAAAAAATCATGGAAAACCTTTTAAAAAACAAATCTAGATATCATAAACTGTAATACTATAGTTCAAAAGCACATTAAAAACATTAAGATTCTAAGGAGCTGTTAAATAAAAGGAAATGAAATGGAAAAACCTACCTCATCTAGTGTAATCAAGTTACATATGAAAAAAAACACTATATTAGGTCTCAACATATGGATGAAAACCCACACTTTATAACAAACGCAGTCAATTTTTTTCCAACATGGCCACTAGGGTTAGAGATAATGTGAGAAATAGGAAGAAAACAATGGAAAGAGTAAGGAGAGGATCTTACCTTTCAATCTAGATGAAAATCAATCAAGACACCACCATAAATCTTTAATGAAAGATATTAGAAGAGGAATATAGGGGATTTTATGTTCCATAGTTTAATGCTTCTAATGTGAGAGGAGTATGGGAGAATCCACAAATAAAAATATGGTGAAAAGAAAATATGAAAAGATTGAGCAGGTCACATATTTTACTTGATTTTTTACCAAATCACGTGTTAATCATGGAATCAACTGTATTAAAAATTAAAGCGGAGTTTCATGACTTCTACTACATGTTTTTAAAAACTATACACGTAATATTGTGTCCCTGGAAAAAATCTAAAAACTCTAAAATGTCACCTTGAGACACCTCGATCTAAAAGGATAAATTAACCTTATAAACATAATCAATACAGTGAAGTTTTAGGGTGTAAAAGTTCTCCCCAACATGCCACCTTAGGCCCATATAAATTCATCAAAAAGTTAGGTCAAAAGAAAATTACAGACCAATACACTAATACACTACCAATCCTAAAAGCATATTCCTCACTAAAATAAACCAAGGGGTTCATCAAGATAAAATTTTGGGATGAAATATTCTATAATATATTTTAAATTCAAGAATTCCAACACATGCACATATCATAACTCATAAGTGATTCCTAATCCCTTAGTAATAATGATGGAAAAAAATAACCAATAGCGATGAAACATTTGAGGTCATAAGAATCAAAAATAGAATTGCATCCCAACCAAAATAATTCTAGAAGATAACTCCCATGTGAATGAGATAACACAAAAAGACTTGCTAAAGGTATCCCAATCATTTTGAATTTATCTAATTTTGTCAAAAAAATGTAGAAACACAAAAAAGAACAAACATTTCTAAAATAAATGCATATCCATTAATCTTTAGAGGGAAGAATAAGATTCCACCAACCACAAACAATCAACTCAAAAAACCATAAAAGATAGAATCATTGACAAACATCCAAAATGTCACCAAAACAAATCATTAAGATAATTCATTCCATAAGAATAAATGAAACTTCCTAAAGATAAACATGACTTAACATGGAATGGAACAATTCTGACCTCGGGTCTTAAAACCACACGAAGGATATCTTAGGGCCAAAATCATGGAACCCCTAATCTTTATATTCCTGAAGGAAAATCCAAACCTGATATCTCTCACAATCTAACCAATAACCAAAAAATTATCCCAGTTACCCTAGCTCGCACCCATGGTATCCCCATGTAATCCCTCAAATAAACCTCATCCCATGGTTAAAACCATGCATAAGAAACAAAAAGAATCAAAATTCAATGAGGCATGAGAATCGATCCAAAAACATTTTCATCTATTATAAACAAAAGGAATGAAGTATACATAAGTCATGGAATAAGATCTAATAAAGGAAAAATTTCAAGAGTTAACACTCCCAAAACCACAAAAAACATTTGACTATCCAATGAAAGAAACACACCAAAATACTAGCTAGATAAATTATAGGTTTGAGACTTCTTCAAATATATGTTCATCCTAAAAGGGCTCTAAATGTGAACAAGAGAGCCATAAAGATGATAGGTCATCAGAGAAAGTAAAAAAGAGGGCCTAGAATACCCAATCTTACCATATTGGAAGAAAACTTATATATTTCTCATTACTAAAGTAGGAATAACAAGTTGATAATACAACTTCCCATCATTATCACCATCCTATCCCTCTTATTTCTAGTTAAATCACCCTTTCTGACACTATATGGGGTCAAATAATCACTTTCCATAGTTTTCCTTGATACTATTTCAACAATGATTACAACTTTATACACAACCTCCATATAGGTAGTCAATATATACTAAAACACCACTAAACTAAATTTTGGATGAATTACTCTTGTAAAGAACCAAGAATTCATCGATTCATCAATGACCAACTCAGGGGAGAAAGTGGGTAGTCTAGTGAAGCATTAATCATATTACATCGAAAACTTACCACCCTAAAGAACACCCAAGGACATCATTATCCTCTCCAATCTCACTTCCTTAGGATTAAACTATTGGATGAATCCATCTTTGAAATTTCCCCAAGATAAGACCTCAAATAGATGGAGGAATGTATAGTAATCTTCCACAAATCTAGACCAAATCCATTAAAAAAAGGTGTGTTTCACCTCATTGTCAAGGTTTCTAGAGTTCACAGTGACTTTAAGATATGCTCGACCTTATATAGACACTCTATCACCTACTAGGTTCCTTGATCACCATGAAACACCGGGGGATTCCAATTCAGATGTTCTTACACATGATCTCTAAGATGAAAATAACATGTCCCTACCACTATATCAAGTGGTTGGGTAGATCCAAAGACTGAAAAAAAAACAAATCATGGATGAATAGAATTACTACCCAAGAGATTACCTTATTTACTTTTAAATTCCTTTCTGGGGGTCATAATCTATAACATCACCAAAAAACAACATTCTATTAAAACTATCCCAAAATCCAATACAAGGGATACAAAGGCTCAAATCAAACAAATCAAGGTCACATAACTCCATTTATAATTTTACTTATAAAATCCCTAACTAGACTTATTTCTATTTTAAAACACACATAGGTTTATCAAAATCATTTTTTACAAAAAGGAACAACACTAAAAAAATAATGTTTCAATATTTCAAAATTCTCACTATACTTGAAATCACCATTTATACAATTAGGGAAATAAAAATTCCTTCCTTGAAAATCAACACAACCCAAAATCATTTCATCAAATTTAATTATTAATTACAAAGTTCAAAATTTATCACAATTGCAGCAAAAAACATCCAAAAAACGGTTTCAAAACATATCAAAAAAACACAAAGTATTGATTTAAAACTTTACCAAAACACATTTATAATATAATAAATTACCCATAATTACTAAAAAAAATAATAATCTACCATAATATAAGTTAAAATCAACCAAGTAAATAAAATAAAAATATTTCCAAACTTCTACCAATGCATATGATTTGGCTACATAGTTTGTCTGACTACGTTCCAATCATGTGAGTTCCACTAGAAGTCATCAAAAATAGTTTTACATTGCTTATCAATGGTTTAAAAGACCATGCACCTTAATTTTATTCTTTATTAATTTCCTAAAATTTCACTTTGAAAGTAGTAATTTCCCAAAACAACTCTTTAGATCTCTTTAAAACTAAGAGTACTTAGAAATCACTTAAAAATATCTCAAGAATAAACACCCGTAAATCCAAAATTCAAAATAAAACACATACCACCGAAGTTAACTTGAGGATTATCATGAGGAAGAGATGGAAAAGCACTCCTAAAAACCCACCACTTGAGCTCTTATGATATTAACTCCCATCTACCATCATCCCCAAAATAACAAGAGGGTTATGATATCATTTTTAATGAACTGGACCAGGTTGACCTGAGCTATTACCTAGACCTCTCCTCCACAACCCCCAAGGAACATTATTTATCTCTATATATTAGAAACTAGTTCCAGGGTATCAAAAGTGATAATGTGGTAATTATTTCAACGTAAAGAAAAATAAAAATAAATAATTGCTACCGATATGGATCTCGATATGGGATATCCATGTATTTGATAACTACACTAAGGAATAACCAAAATATTTTACCAAAATATTTTCCCATTAAAATGAAACATTTTTATAAAAATATTTTTTAATCCTCAATAAGGAATAAAATATTAAACAGAAGTAGGAGGATGGGGATTCCAATACAGAAAACATCTTAAATTAGCCCAAAAATGTAAAATACAAACTATAACCTCACCATGTGACTCTCAAGTCACCACCATAACTTAACATCAACCGCTTCACCATATGAGATAGGAATCCATCTAACCATCCAAAACAAGACTTGAAAAAGAACTTTCATAAGACATAAATGCTACAAACCGACCACCATTAGTATGTAGGGTGTGATCTAACTACCAATAGGATACTTTGAAGATTCCATTTAATTCATTTTATAAAAAACCTAGATTTATATTTTAAATATAAATAAGATAAATAGATTTTCATTTCCGTGACATAATATATAAATAAATTAACAAAACCTCACATATTTTTTTAAAATACACCATTTATAAAACATATAAAAAATATTTTTTTAAGGTATTGTATTTTAAAAAACAAACCATTTCTATTTAAACCATATTCCCTTTAAATAAAACAAGTTAATCGTTACACTTTTACTTAAAACATTACTTAAAAAAACCTTCACATATTTTAAAATCACTTTAAAGTACTTTTAATAAAGTCTATCAATTTAAAATTTGTGGCCGTTTTTCCTTTAAAACATTACACACACTCATCAAATATGAGTGAAGATAAAAAAGAAACCATAATATAATTTAAATCTTTGTAAAGTTCACAAAGGAATAAAAACATCAAGAATTAACCACAAAATAAAAAATACACCATGTTAATCTCAATCCAAGAAATAATACACTCACATAGTAATAAATAATAAAATTTCATAACATAAGATAAATGTTAAGATGAAACACAATAGGTACTAATGGGATAATACATAGAGTGCACATGTGGAACTTACCACCAACATGTTAACGATCATATAACTCATCACACACTAAACTTGCCTCATTAGTGACACATCATCTATCCTAGTTATAACATTAAAATAGGGGCTACTATCTAGTGAAAAACACTCAATTAGTAAGAAAAACAACCGTAGATCTCCAACTTAGTTGCCTAGCATTCCTCATGGAATAGCTATATGAGGTGGACCACTATCAAGACAAAGCTAATATCATGAAAACCAAATAGATAGAATTAAATATAACACAATAATTGATATATATACCACATCCAACACACCCTTTAATAATTAACCCTAAAAAATTAATAATCATGAATCCCAATTCATTTAACCATAAACACAAAAATACAATAATAAAAAATGAGGATTAATAAGGAGGTAAACATCAATTAATAAAATTCATCTTTAACACAAGATGTCATACTGGCCTTTACATTGAAACCAAGAACCACACCTTTGGAAAACCCCTTTTAAAGAACCTTTGAAAACAAAGTGTAAATTAAAGGGAATTCCACACAAAACAAAAACACAATCTCAACTAATTCAATGAAATCAATAAACAATCCCATAAATAAACACATCCCTTTTAAAATAAGGAAAACCCTTTAAAATAAGGAAATAAACCACTTTAGAAATTAATATTTGACTAAATCACCATAAAAAATATTTTTCATGGAGAAAAGAATCATCGTAATTTTATCAAACACTTAGAATGCATAAAACACCATATGAAATAATAGTGTCATTAAACCATGAAATTCACCATTTTTTTCGAATGAAAAAGCCAACAAAGCATTGAAATTATTTGAAAAAACAAATATTGACATCATATACTTAAACAATGTAGTCCAAAAGAACATTTAAAATAGAAAACTTATAAGGAACTCTTTATTAAATGGAAATGAAACAGAAACACCTACCTTAACCAACATAACCGTGTTGCTTACAATGAACGCTGACACACTAGGTCATGATAGAGGGCTTATAAACCATAAAAACTAAAAAAACCAATTTATAATAACCCAAGACATAAAAATCATCCAACATGAACACTAGTGTTAGATATAATGGGTGAAATGGAAAGAAACCATAGAAAGAGGAAGGAAAATCTCTTACTATTCAATTCAGGTGAATATCCACTAAGAAACATCCTTAAATCCCATATTAAAGTGATTAAAAGTGTAATATAGGGGCTTCATAGGTGCCTTGACATAAGGGTTCTAATAGGGGAGAGTTTGAGATAATCCTTCAATAAAAAAAGGTGAAATGAAAAAAATTCAAAACATTGAGTAGGTCACATGGGTTACCAAACCATGCATTAACCTTGTGATCAAATATATTAAAAACTTCAAAGGGTCATGCGGTTTCTACTAAATGTTTTTCTAAACATTGTTCCTAATCACGTGACCATGTCAAGTTTTAAAAAACATAAAAATTTCACTATGAGACACCCTAATCCCAAAAGAGAAATTAACCTTATAAACATAAATAAGAAATTTACATTTTAGTGTGTCATAGGGAGGCATGTGTTAATGTTTTTGATTTATAGAAGAAAGAGTATTTTATTTTACACACAATGGTAATGTTAACAATAAATTTATTTTTTACATATGGAAACTTATTAAGATATAATGTTAAGGGATATAAAGCTTGTTGAATTTACAGATAATGTAATTTATATTATCAAAATTAAAATGATAGAATGATAGTGTACATGAGTTACCAAATATTTTTGTCAATATATGAACCTTATAATAGGTTAAAAATATAATTTCATGGTTTATATTTTTTTATTTTCCTCTACTATTTTTTTATGCTGAAGAGTATTATAATAAGATAAAAAACATCAATATCACATTTTAGAAGATATATTTTTTGGCTTTTCCAAAAAATACAATGAAGAAAAATCCCATCTTATTCGATTTACCTTATATGAGTTTTTTATAATGTTGAGAAAAACATATGTGATAGTTTGATTAGAAATTTTTAGACTTGAAAGGAAATACAAAAATGGATGGAATGGATGGTTATACTTAATATATATGGGAATATGTTTGGATCTGTCTTATACTATGAAATAAAAATACATATTTACCTATGGATTATCACATGTTAAGAAAGAGTAGGGAGGTAATTTTTTTTCAATGTACACATGGTATTAAAATACCTAGTGTTTACTATTCGAATGCGGTTTTTTTTGTCAATTTTGAAGTTAATAGGGATATAATATCATGATTACCATATATTAAGGAAAAAACTACTAATAGTTGAAAAATATAAATTATTTATAATTCCTGTTGTAAAGTATAACAAAAATTTAGGTCACTTTTTCAATTATATTTTCAATAAAGTCAATAACAAGAATTTTGTTATTTTGTTGGATAATGACGCTATACTCATATTTTTTGTAAATATATATGTATTTTACACCATTTTCTTTTCATATAATGGTTTATCTATTGATTCATTTAATTTGAGAGATAAGGATATATAGGCCTAAATAATTACATAGATGCATCCTTTTGAATTATATATGATATTAAAAAGGGTTACATTAAAAATAGGAATCAACCAAAGGCTTGAATTGTTCAAAAATATATATAACAAAGGAGGGGGTTGAGTTTTATACTGACTACTAGTATAAAGTGGATGTCATGTAATGAACCACAGATGGCCCACTTGGACTATTAATAAGATGAGGGTTACACCACCAAAACACCTATAATAGGTCAGGGAATGGAGACTAGTGTTGAGTAGGCATATCAAACCAATGGGAGGCCTTATCCTAAACATCTTGTAATAAAATACATGCATACCACCAACCAAAAAAAGATGCACAACCAAGAAGGATATACATAAGTGTCTAAAAAGTTAAATATGAAAGTGTGTCTCACAGGAGACTATGTGAAGAGATCCACAACATCATATCATATAAAATACAAACCCTACCCATTCTTGAGTCTCCCTAGATCTACTAAGCACTAGATTGATAGTAGTGGGCCTGAAAGGCCACCAATATTTATACCATGTATAAAAAACATGTATGGTCTTGAGTTCCTTGTAGGGGTGATTATAAGAAATACCCATGAGGATACCTTGAAAAAAATGTAAACAAGACTATATGTCATAAAAAAATGGGTTCGAACCATACAACTTCCCAACGCAACCTAAGGGAAACCCAATCCAGGAAGAAGACATCACAATACTCTAAAACAAAAGGAAACCATATTAAGAATGATGATTGGTATAAACTATAATTCTCACTCAAATACATCATAGGGACACCCTAAATTTGTCCCATGTCTTAGGGGGAAACACCTCCCTATTCCTCACCTGTGGTATAAAAGACCAACTCGATTGGTCAGTCAAAAGGGGAGCACTTCTCAACATTATCAAAAAAATGAAGGGAATATAACAAGATCCATAATCAATTAAGGTACACCATGAAATGAATATTAAATTCCTTACTAGAACCATAACCAATAAAAATGACAAGTAATTGAAACTTTATACATACCATCAATCCTTGAATGTGGCCCTATTCCACACAAAGCACACCAAAACACATTTCCATCAACACCCAGTTCTCCAGAAACATCAAGGGGAAGACTACACCTCAGAAAATATTAAGGTAAAGGAATGACTTAGAAAAGTGATACACAATGCAAGGAACCAGTGTACTATACACACTCAACGGTTAAAGTGATATAATCATTAGAAGATCAACCACTATAAGAAATCGTTCATCTCTAGAAAGAAAACTGTGAGGGATTGAACCGAAGCAACCTGCACTCCACAAGACTAAACATGAATGAACCATGCATAGAGTTAAAAAAATAATCTTCATCAGTACATGAAATATAAAACTATTATGAGATACCTATACCTTACTAGTATGTTCAACTTATCTTAGATGAAACCAAACACATACATTGATTTTTCTATGTTGAACAACCACTTCTAAATTTGACCCAACTCTATAACTACTTTGAGGATCCCATTCTATAGAAGGGGTGAGATTATCCATGAATATTAACATTATAAATCAAGAATGAATAAACCAAAATTCTAAGGAGGGGTCAGAATAATGTCAAATCCCCCTACAGAGGGCACACACCCCGCTCAATAAGGAAATACCAACTGAATTCGATTCACAGATAGAGGATCACACATTGGGAAATTGGGGGATACCTAGAAATATATACACCACCCCACATGAGGGGATCACATTTCCAAATGAAGGTAATGATATATCATACCCTATATAAGAAAAATGAATTGAGGATTGTGAACCTGGGTCCTCTGGGTGGGGGGGGGGGATATAAACTCCACAAATGAAAGGCCCAACTAACTTATCAACCTAATATATATTTTCTAAGAAAGAATTTGAATCTAGATACTATACCTATCGATTTAGATGGTATGGTGAAAATGACCTTCGAGAACACTACACAAAATTGCTCTATGTCACATAATCACAACTTGGGAAACAACATAGGAGAGGGAAGATGTATACTTCCCTAATTATGACTAGGTACAAAGGATATATCGACTACAAGACTAAGGTCTAACTTCATAATACTGTAACCCCAAGCCACATGCACCAAAAAAACCTTTGAGGTGGATAGAGAAAATATGGATTCCATCATAAGTCTCACATACGACTAGGTCCCATCGAACTACTCTTCTATGATGTGGGTACCACTAATTCTAGGCTAAATACCGATTCCCAAGACCCTCCATCCTCCAAAAATCATAAAAACACTAAACAATTAGAGGAAACTGATATTTGAAGGAACATGAGGGTCCCAAAATCGGTGTCTAAAAGAACCCTTGGAAGGTCAAGAACCCTCCCTCATACTCTACTCCAATATCTATATCCCATCGCTACCACTTGGGATTAAGATGCAGAACCAAATTAAAATGTCTTTCCAATATCCTCCATTGGTATGAAGGACCACACCATTATGTCCTACATATAAAGATACTCAAAATGGCCTTTAATTATGTCCAAAATCAACTATTGAGTGAGAAAAAGTTACAAAGAAAAAGAATAGGGTAGTATATGACTTATACCAGGTGTATATAGTTTGTCTACCCAAATCCTTTCTTTCAGCATGTTCTATTTAATGACTAAATGTGTATTTCACAAGTAAACCATATGTCCCTATACTATATAGGATATAGGCCACATAGCCTCATGATAGTGTATCATACCCAAGATGTATCGTGTGACTTTGAATGGTGTGTATAAGTACATGTCATGCCCCTCACATGTGGTGTATATCAGTTTACAAGGCCAAACCCCATGTTGTGTATCTAAAGGTCCCAAACAGTGTGTTCATATGGATATCATGCAATGTGGACAATGTATCTAATCTGAGACGCACCAACCAAGTACATGACATGTGTTCTTAGAAACACATGATGTGTTGTTTGGATTTCCATATATAGACTACCAGTTATCTACCTAAATCTTCAACAAACACCACAAATTCAAACCAATAAAAAAGGAAACAAAGTAAGCAATATATAGTCTAATTTTTATAATCAGGATTAATTTATGAATAAAAATAAGGAGGAATTTAAATAATTATCTCTACCACTTGGTGGACCACCATAACTTCATAATCACACATTTTTGATCTGTAATGCAATGATGTTGCATCCTGATTTGGCCACGATTAATCCTCTCAGATTCCTCCTCGATCACCCCTCTCTCTTTAAGTTCACGTCACTAACAAGGAAGGGGAGGTGGAACCACACGTATTCATTGGGAGAGAGAATAGAGATAGGGTGTTTTAATATACAAAATTAAAATAAATTAAATTCCAATTAAATAGGTCTAACCTGGGATCGAAACCCGAATAGAGATAATACTATATCAAGGTAAAACCCCCCATTACAGAACCAATTGAAAAGTCAGAATTGAAATCTAGTGCTTCTTTTTGGATATATTAGTCTTCTAACCAATATAATATAATTTTTATCTATTTAATAGATATTTAATATCTTTATTCAATTAATAGACTTGGAATCTCACCAAATTCCCACTATAGGGTAAATATAACCTTCCAAAATCAACGAAACCATTATAATTTTTTTCTATGGTAATTATCTCTAGTAATTTAATTTTTTCCATTTATAAAGGAATGGGGATCTCAAACACCAAAACATGCATAAGATTTCACATGGGATAACACAGATCATTATATTCTTACTAAGTTAAGGTTTTTGTCTTTTAAAAGGAACAAAAATAATTGCTCTCTAAGAAAACACCAATATTAATTCCTATGGGTGACAAGCACACAAAAACATGATCTCCTATATCTTTGAAAGTTCATCTCATACATGGATTTCAAATAGATTCCACACAAGATTGCATCACATAAAAAAATATGAACAATGATGTTTCTTCCAAGATTTTTCTTTCCCTATTCACTAACCAACCTCAACCCATAAAAGGTAAAGCTTTTATCCCACTCAAAAATATCCTTTCACAAAGTTACAAAGTATTTTGAACAACAACCCTTATCTTCCCATGGTGGGATGTAAAATGATCCAATGAGAAGAGATTCTATGATCTCTTGGTATCTATCATATATAGTTAATTCACCAAGGAACTTCAAAAGGGCACCACACTCCCCATCTATAGTGAAACAATCCATCTTGGTGGTGCTTCAATGATTTTCGGTTGATTGTGTTTTTTGAAAATTCTGGTTGAAAATTCCCAAGTAGGTTTTAAAAAAACAAGTGCCTAGATAGTGGATAAGTTTTTATGTGTTTTCTAAATATTTGGACATGAAGTTCAGGATTTGTTTGTATGGAAAAGGGAGTATTTTCACATAGCACATACAAAAGTACTTGAGTACCACATAGAAATGTTTTTAGTTCATGGATTAAATTTGTAAAAGGCATGGATTTTTCATAAGATCTCTACTACGTGAACTATATAGCATGCACAAAAATACATGAAACAAAATCACCCAAGGAATTCCAGCTAAATAATAGCTACACTATATAAGATGCAAATGGATATTATAATTTTTAGTGTAAGGTAGTGTTTTATGAGTGAACAAAAAGAAATGTTGTTTTTGGTCAAAGATAGTGTCTTGTGGACCTTCCACAAAAGCAAAGTAAACCATGAAAACTACATAATAAGAGCAGTACACGTTGGGGGATGTTTATGAAGGTCTTAAATATAATTCATGATTAGTGGTCTTTTGGGGTTTCTTTGATAATATAAAAGACCCATAATGATTTACTAAGTTAGAATAATGTTCATTAGAGAGCATCATTACTGGTAAAATTCAACTATGTCTGAAAGTGATTTGTGAAGTGATAGAGTTTGTGAAAAAGGTTAGTTCATGAAGAAGTGGAGTTTGAAAAGGATAGTTGAATTGTAGAGTAGGTGTTGTTTATGAAGGAGGAGTTGTTCTTAATGTGTCATCAATCCATGGTGAAATGGTAGTTCATAAATTATTCATGATATTTGGTTTATAAAAAATTCACAAAGGGACAAAGGAAGTTGGTTAAGGAATAAGTACAGTTCTAGAAAGGTGTTTCAATATAGAAAAAACAATGTAGTAAAGTGGATTTCATCTCTTAAGTGAAAAATTAGTTTCATGGAACACTCAAATATGTGTAAATAAATTCCAATATGATATATAAAAACATATGAATCTATTAAAAGAATAGTGAGAAAACTTTAGCAAAGAGAGTAGTGGGATTTTTTCATCTTATTGGTAGTAAACTAGGGGGGATAGTGAGTCCACTATGAAAATTATAAAAGTATTCTACTTAAAGATATTTTTTTACTTTTTCACATTATCATTGTATGATCCTTGGAATATCCCAGTGTGGGCGAACCAAGTAAAATTATCGTGTATGGTGTGAATGATTTACTTTTATTATACACGATAAATATCAATGTATATGGATTGAATAGTCATGAATCTAATATATTTCAAGAAAATACAAGTGCATCATCAATCATATTATCATTAATATAATTATTCAGGACTAGCCCTACAAAAGATAGGTCAATATCAGTCAGGGTTGTGAGAGTTTTATGTTTATTAGGGAAACAAGAAATGAGTTTCATATCCTAATTCACACCCCATCTCAGAGAATTTCTCAATAAATACCCTCATAGATACAACAAATTGGTATCAGAGTGTAGGTTTAATTTTGGTTTTTTTTTGTAGTGATTTGATCAATTTGTGAAGTTGAATTCTATTTTTCCAGTATGACATGATAGAGGAATAATATGAAGGAGAAGTATAACTCAATGTAAAGAGTGTAAAATTTGTTCCAAAGTGGAAATCATTAACTAAAAATAGGTTTAAAATTTAAGTTCTAAGAAGGTTTAAGTAGATGAAAAAATGAAAAAATTGGTTGAGAATTACCAAAGGTTATGATAAGTGAATGTGGACTAGAATGATGATATAGTGAAGATGAGTGAAAAAATAATGATTCAAAGTGACTTAAAAAAACTTCACATGATGTGAAAAATAAAATGGACACAAATAAGGAGTTAAGATCTAGAATTATCACTCTCATAACATAAATTGAATAGAGGTTAAAATCTAGAAAATAAATGAGATCAAGTATAAGTTAAATGGATTCCCAACTAAAGTAGAAGGATTGAAAGTTCAAGAAGCTCGAATTGATGTTGAAAACCTCACATGAGAAGAAAAAGATCCCTCCCATGGTAGAATAAAAAGGTGGGGTACCATGAGTGTTTTCCTAGAAGCCTAAGGACTTAGAGGAAAAATGAAATCTGTTGAAACAATAATACAACCAAGGAATGAATCTATGAGGTATTTTTTAATGGGATATGTTTTGTCTGTTATAACTATGGTTATATGGATATATATTATAGAAATAGGGGAACTAAAGGTTTTATAGGAAATTACTTCACTCCCACGACCAACATGAAGAAATTTTGTACTGAGGGAAATTCTATTAAGCTATAAAATTGATTTATTTATATGGGGGAAAAGAATGGATCTCATTGAAAGGTTCACTAAGAACTAGTATAAATTTAATTATAGTATTCCTCATGGAAAGAAAGAAAAAAAATTGAGTTAAATTAAGGAAACTAATATAGCTGTGTGAAAGGAGTATGAGCATATAATACAAAATCCACCAAGGAAGAAAACATATAAGGTGGATTTATTGGATATGAAATAGAACATACAAGAATCATGCCTGAGTGGTTTTTAAAAATATACCACAAGGAATGATATAAGGATCCCCATGAGAGTTCCAAAGAAAATGAGAAACAATGGTGTGGATAAAAGTTAAAAACCTAGCATTGAATAATATGTTTCTGGGAAAGACATGAAGAAGGATTAGAAAAATAAAAGGACTCTAAAATCCATATGTGTAAAAGAAGCATCCAAAAACAAGGAATGTGTTTTGAAAGATTATGAATCATACTGATATGAATAATGTAACAAGAATGTTTTTTGAATAAAATATAATTAATTTACGTTTTAGGAGATCATTTTTGGTAAAATTACTCAAGGAATAAAGGATTTTGAGTTGAGCCATGATGAAAATAAAATACCCATGACAAGAAAGGGGAAGTCCAAATAAAACATCTGAAATGAAATTTGTGTAAGTTGGATCATTAAAATGAGATACATTTATAAGTAATTAAATAATTTTACCATGAATAAAAATTAGGTAGAAGAGGAGAATGACAATTTTATTTCTTTTCATTCCTCAAATTTGAAAAGGGGAAAACAAATGTGTGATAGTGAAGGGTTGGGTCACCATGACCAGATGTATTCCTCAACTTGAGGAAGTTAAATTTTCCCTATCCACATGTGGTTAAATGTTATTAATTTTGGTTGAAGTGTTTTAGTTTTTTGGGGAGATATGATCCATTTGGTATTTTTATCATAAGATTCAAGTGGTATTGGGAAATGATATAGAGTAGAACAAGAGAAGAATCCGAGCTGTAATGAGTAGATAAAATGATTTCCATTGAAATTTAAATGTTGATATTTAAATTGATGATAGATGATATCAAGTTGAATTTGAAAATATGATTTCAACAATTTTGACATCAAACATTGAATATGAAAAAATTTAAGAAAAAAATCAATCTCTTATAATGTATTTATTTTGATACAATATGTGATATTATTTATCTGTTCTCAAGATATATGAATCTATTATGGATATATAATTCTCATACTAAATACAAATTCTTTATCCAATGTTGAATTTGAGAATGTTATAGGGAGTTTTCAAATGAAGATATGATATATGTTATCCCCAACAATAAAGGAATGAAACCCTATGGATGATAGAAGAAATAAGTTACTAAGTATATTTTAAGAAGTGGTCTCAAGAGATGGAAAATTGACTAATCATTTTAGTAGTTGGTATTGAGAATGGTTTCTTGATATCAATTTGATCGATCATAACATTTGGTATCAAGAAATACTCAACAAATGGTATCATCCATTAAGTTGTTAACTTTGATAATCAGTATCAATTTTAATAATTTGCATCAGTTTAGAGTCTAGAGATGATTATTTATGAAGAATCATAAAAGGTTTCCTTGAAAAAAGTTATTATATGACTACATGAGATGTATTTAAGTAAGTGAGTCAAAAGAAATTTTTTTTATATTTATTTCTTGTTTAAAACACTATTTTTTAACATAGTTGGTTTAAAGGTATTATTAATGATTTTTTTTAAGTTTTCAGTCCACCCATTGAAAATAAATGAGCATGAAAATATTTTTTTAATATATTTTTTAAGTTTAGAGTATAATCAAACCAATAGAAAATGATAGTATAAGGAAAGAAGGAGTAAAAGAGATGTTTTCGACCTAACAAGTTCGGATTAACAATTGGATAATGTATAGAAGTTTCATATCATAGCAGGATCATAATATCTATTTATATGATGAAAGGATTATATTGAAAAAGGGATATAATAAATACCCATATACACATCACAGATAAATATGAAAGGGTTCAATAAAATAATACATTTTATCTATAGAAAAATATAAAAAAGGTATAGTGGATTTTGGGTTTCTATACAATAAATCACATTAATAAATGTTATTGGGGTATAGATATATAGATTGGGTCAATTTAGTGGATGAAAATAATTTAACATCAAGAAGTGAATTTTATCATGGATGATTGTGTATTTCTTAGCATAATATGAAATAAGACAACATTACTATAAGAATTGTACAAGTTGAAAATATTACAGCTACTCAAGATTGCATACAATTACTATGGATGAAAATGCTACTTGAAGACTTGTGAGTTGAAGTAAATTCTCTAATTAGATTCAATTGTGATAATTCAAGTATTATAAATCTTATAAAAAATCCAGTCCATCATTTGAGAACAAATAATATTGAAATAAAGTATCATTTTATAAAGGATAAATTAGCTCACAAGTTAGTAAAGTAAGAGTATGTGCCTAAAAAACTCCAAGTCATTGACATCACGACAAATTCATTACCAAAGAACCATTTGAATGGTATTGACTATCTCTTCAAGTCTATTTAAACCCCCACACTTAAGAATCATGGAAGTGGAAACCCACCCCAAAGGTATGTTGTGTACTTACCTATGTGATGTTAACTATTATTTTCCTATTTTATATCACAAAGGAATGAATTTTATGTTCATTGATAAAGGGGTAGAAATAATAAAAATTAGGAAAGATGGGATTTCTCAAACCTATTTAATGGGAGAGTAAGGTTATTAATAGGGAAAGTGTTTTTTCTCTGTTGAATCATAGGGAGAAATAATTTTGTTGGAGTTTTATATCTAACAGTATTGAATTAGTTCATTAAAATGAAGATAAATCACAGACGGAGTTCGCAATGCAATCATTTTAAAGTGTGTAGTTGAAGAAAGTGTTCTTTTGTGTGTGCAAAATACTATGAATAATTTGTTATCGATCATAGTAGAACTAAAGAATTGGTATTATATTTCAATAACAATGGGTATAAAGATATTATCATCAATTGGTATCCATAATTAAGTGGTTAATTTATTGAATTTTTATGTTACTCCTGTTTCTCATACTGATCTTGGTTCATATGTGCTTAGAGTTTGTGTTTAGTAAATATTTGATTTATTTTCAGAGTTTTAGATTGAGAATGGTTGTAAAATATGAAAATGCATGAGTTTTTGTCAAATAGAGTTTATTAGTGGGTTTAAATAATTATAAAAAAACCTAAAGGGTGATATTATTGTGAAAAAATACCTTTAAGTAGTGTTTCAAGGATTTTGGGTTGATTGTGTTTGTTGAAAAGGCCAGTGGATAAATCAACAACAAAGTTTTTCCCAAAATAGGTTCCAATAAGGTGGAAAAGATTCATAGTGTTTGATAAATATTTAGGCATAAAAATAAGGAGTTTTGATATATAAAATAGAGTATTTACACATATCATTTACAACAGTACATGAATACAACATAGAAATGTTTTCAGTTCACAAGGGAAATTTGGAAAAGGCATGGATTTTGGGTAGGAGCTGGACTATATGAATCGAATAACATGTATGTGAATTTTTGAAGAAAAAATCAATAAATTAATTTTGAATTCATAGAATATTCATCATGATAACCACAAAGGGAGATTGTTGTTTTTGGTATATGACAATGTTTTCTATGTGATAGTGAAACAAATCCATTTGGGTTCCAAGATGATTATTTTTCAGCCTTATGTAAAATGAAAGTTGCACCATGAAAACCACATAATAAGATCAATACATAGTGGTGGATATTTGTGAAGGGATTAAA
Source organism: Viscum album (assembly GCA_963277665.1). NCBI lineage: Eukaryota > Viridiplantae > Streptophyta > Magnoliopsida > Santalales > Viscaceae > Viscum > Viscum album. Next base: position 1,400,140,827 of record OY728148.1, on the reverse strand, counting down.
TGTAATTCATGATTAATTGTATTTTATATTTTATTTACCTACATAAATTACCAAAAATTATTTCATTAGTTTGGGAAAATTTCATTAGAGAGCATCATTACTGGAGAAACTTATCTAAGTCTATAAGTTTTTTTTGTGATGTAGTGGAGATTGCGTATGAGAGTTTCTTTTCACACTAGGTATTTTTCATGGAGGAGTTGTTTTCAGGGAATCATTAGTTTGAAAATAAAAAGTACTTCATGAAGTACTCACACTAGGTGATGAACATGTATTTCATAATGAAAAAAATCCAGTTCATGAAAGAAGAAAAACATTTCACTAAAGGAGTTTTTTCAAAGAAAACTATACATGGTAAATGAAATTTTATCTATATGGTGAAAAAGGATTTTTCTGGAACAATAATATAAATGTGAACAAATCCCAAGTTTAATAATCTACTCAAGGAATAGTGAGTAAACTTTATCAGAGATAGATGTGAGATTTTAGCATGTGATTAATAGTGAACAAGGGGAGATAGTGAGTGCAATTTGAACATTGTAAAAGAAATGTAATTTAGTAGATTATATTACTTTGAAAAATTGATATTGTATGGGCCTTGGACTATCCTAGTGAGGGTGAACAAATTAAAATGATTGTGTATGGTGTGTGTTATTTACTTTGGTTATATAGGATGAAAATCTATGTATATGGATTGAACAATGATCAATCATATCTATTTAATGCTAAGATAAGTGAATCATCAATTATATAATCATTAAAAGAAGATATCAAGAGTAACCCTACTAAATGAGAGGCTAATACTAATTATAATTGTTATTTTTCTAGGTCAAGTGGGGAAACATGAAGTGAGTTTCATACCCTCATTCACCACCTCTTAGGGCATATCCTACTAAAGATAAAGGATAATACTATCATTAAGGGACAATAAAATCACCTTAAAATCCACTATTTAGTGCCTCAAAAAGAGAGAAAAACCACACCAGGAGACTCTACATCCAATCCTACTAAATAGTAACCAAATACACCCACCAATGTTGAATATTCTAAGGTATTAGGGCGACATCATCCCTCATATCCTAACATCTTGAGAAACTGCAAGGAGGCCACATCTACACCACCGACACACCATGTATTTTCTCATATACTAAGAATGTATTGATTATTTGTAACCCAATGTTCACATATTATAGGGTAAAAAATCCAATAATGAAATTAGTGAACTGGTCTTGTATATCCACATCCCTTGAGAGGCCATAATTAATCTCTACCATAACTATTCACCACACCACCAAAGAGGGTATTTGAACAAGGTGTTTGACTACTAGTTGGCTTGATACATATGACTATTGAACATGCATGGTCCAACATGTCTCCATTAAATTATATAGTAGGGTACAATGTTAATTTCAATAGATGGTACTAAGAGATTGGTTCCATTAATATAAAACCAAAAAAAGGATGAGATCAACCCCACATTAGTTTATTATATTTTCCAGAAGAAGGAAATAGTCAACATGAAAAACTCATGAAGTATATAGTTAATACCATTAAGGGTTGGTCCCATTAATAAATTAGGTTACACTATTGAAAAATTAGACCATGTTCCACCCGCATGGTCACCAAAACAACTCATAAAATAATACACACACCCAAACTGAGGAGTCCATTTTGTGTGAGAGTTGTGTTTGTTTTCAAGGGTTCTTAAATGGTTTTCTGTGAAAGAGAAAGATTTCATTGATATCAATATATTGAATAAGTTATTGTAATGTTTGTTTAAAGTATGCAAGATTGGTAAGGAATTTGATGTGGCATTGATGAATGGATGAAGAAGAAATGAAGTGTCAACGTCTTATTATCTTAAGAAACATATAAATTACATTATTTAGTTTAGTAGAGATAGATATTATTAATTAATTTAAATGAAAAATTTCTATTAAGACTTTGATTTTACTTAAGATTATTGTTAAGGTGATCTTAAATTCTACAACATGTGTGATGTTTATTAGAGAATAAAGTTTGTTAAACACAATTTGAAGATTTCTTAAGGAGAATCCTTAATTTTTTTTGAATAGAATGTTATCAAACTGAGAATGTGGAGTCTAATAGAAGGATTTCAACATACTAGGATATCCGATGGAGGGTCTATTATATTGAATTTTATAAAGTCATTATTACAATGTCCATAAAATGAATCTTTTTAAAGTTATATTGAACAATCCATTGGTTAGACGAAGATGTAAAGTTTAATAATTAGAGGAAATATTGGGAGATCAATGAGAGAACATTTATAGTGGCATTGGACTGGTGTTAATGGACTATATTGATCAGATGATAGGTGGAAATAAATGTTTGACCAATTATATTATTTTTAACATTAGATAGAATATGATCCTACAAACCAATATTATTTGATTATTAGTGATATATTCTTTATTATTTTAACATAATAATATCTTATGTCTATGATTTAGAGCTAAATATTGAAAAAATAGAAAAAAAATCAATAAAATATTTCTTAATAAGGAGATACGTTATTGATACATAATTTATTGAACATCATGAATAGTTTCATGATTCTATCTTAATAATGGTTAAAGGAATAAGTTGGAGGAACTTAGAGGAACTATGGTTCCTGAATTTTGTGAAGTTATGATTAAACATTAATATATAACTTATAAAAAGATTAAAAATATAAGTTAAGAAGTTGTGGAGAATGAATTAAGAAAAGTTTTATAAGGCTGTATCTGATAAAAGGAAGTATGAAGTCTTTCTTATACACTTGGTAAATAATTAAACAATATACATCAAATAAAATATTTCAAATGATTATTTTGAAGTTTCATATCAAGTTAAATCGTTAGAGGAAACATATTAAGATCATCGAATGAAGAAGACTCTGTATGAAGTCGCCAGACAAAGGTTTCTGATTAATGTTTATTGGACTAAAGTCTCCATGAAATATCAGCATACAATGGTTTCTGAGTAACAATCACCAGATTCTTGTTTGCATGAAATATCATCATATTATAGTTATAGAGGGTATTAAATAGATTTATCTTACATAAGTGTAACACTTTGACATTTTATGAAACAATTTTTTCCATTAAAATTAATTTTTTCGATATTGTATAGGATACGCAACACCGAGCCTAAAAAAACCATGAAATATTATTTTTTAAATATGCCCAGTATAACCTAGACATTAAATTGGAGGGTATTAATGATTAAAAACGGGCCTATAGCCTAATAAATTCATGGGTATGTAGAAGATAAGGGGCAGGGTGGGCCCAAAAATTTTGACCGTTAAGAGTGTGGGCCAATGTGGGCTGAGCCCATAGTGGTACGGGCCAAAGAAGGTTGATCCGAAATGTGTTTGGGCTTACCCTCATGGCTAATTTAAGAGAAATATATTTTTTACAACATATCTTTCTTTAACATTTTAGTTTTTTAATAAAAAAACATGATTAAACCATCAAATATGATTTATCACAGTAAAAGTCATATTAATTCACCATTAATTCATATGTAAATTTTAAATAGGTCTATGCTAATTTTTTAATATGATATTATAATATTAATATAGTAATTATTAACCGTATTCACATGATGTGTCATTCGACCTCCAAAAAAATGGAACCTATCTCCTCAGCATAATGTTACAATTATAATAGAGTTATTATAATCATAATAATTTTTAGTTTGATTTTATTTTTTTATTATTTAATTTTATTTCGTTATTAAAAAAATTTTAAATGACTTCATGGGAACCCTAATAGCCTCCTTTGAAACCTGTCGTTACCTAGAGAGTCATTGTTCCTTCACAGGTCCATCTATTCACATAACCACAAAACTGACATCATCATTCATTTCTCCTCTCCGATCAATCACCTACTTTGCATAATAATAGTTCAGTACCACATGTGAATAACATCATTCTACCATTAAACCATTTAAAAACGTTCCATCAAATCCCTTAATACTTTATCTATTTTCAATTCAAACTTCTCCCCAAAACTACCATTAAGAATGAGAAAAAATAAAATATTAAAATGATTATAAATAACATATTTTATAAACGAGGGAAATATCAAGGGATACCCAAAGGATTATGTGGGGTGGTGTGGGCTTGAATTTTTTTTCTTGTTATATATTATCTTTTTTTTAAAAAACCATTGAGGGCTCAAACTCACGCGGGCTTCACTCACAGCGCCCCATCCCATCCGTTTTTTATTACTAGTGGGTATGAATAATATTAACTAATTAAATAAATATATATAATGTTTATACTCAATAAAAATTTATTTATAATTTTTTTGTAAACAATCACTCAATTTTTATTAAAGTCATATTATTTTCAAAAAACGTGTTTTCTTCAAAAATAGTTTTTATTCATTTTTGTGAGAAAATATTATAATTAATTAATGAAAATTTTAGAAATTTTATTAAATAAAAAATATATCATTTTTTAATTAATTTTTTCAAAATTATCTAAGGTTTAAGTTTTGATAATTTTTTGAAAAGAAAGATTTTTCAATCTATAGTAAACAAATAAAGATTTTTAATGAAAACTATATTTTTAATTCAAGAATGTACTAAGTTTCCTTTTATTATAAAATGTTTTCAAAGTTAAATGAGGTATATAATGTTATAAATAATATAATTAAGTTCATTTTTATCAATTTTATTTTTAATTTTGTATAAAAACATTTTAATACGTAAAATGATTTTTTCAGAAACACTGTTTTTATGAGAACAATGTGTTTTTCTCTTAATAAATTAAATTAATCACTATTGGTGAATAATTATAATAAAATTTATATAATATAAATTCTATAAATTTTTTTAACATTCATTTAATATATTTCTATGAATGGGATAAGAATACACCAATTTTTAGGCATAAAATGTATTTTTCTAAAAAGTTGTTTTCGTCAGGTTTTACATGTTTATTTTTAAAATAACTTCCTTCAAATTATAGGTATTGAATATGAAAAAATAGACTCCATATTTAGAATCATGGGGTTCAAATTTGGTAAATATCCCTCTTTTATGTTTTTCAATGTGAATAGTAACCAAAGTAAACATTTATCCCCATGGTAAAGGGTAAATCAGGTTAATCATGGAAAAAAATTTAACATGTCATAATTTTTCTTCCTAATTATTATATAAGTAGGGTAATTAAATCCTTATGACCTTAATGATTAAATACTGTTTTTAATAGACATTTGTTTCAATGAAAATGACCTATATAAAATTTAAATCAAATAAAGTTACAAAATATCAATTTCTTAGTTTTAAATATCTATTTTGTGTTCAATTAACGAAAAAATCAATATGTGAGTGAATATTAGTTTTAATTATATGAAAAATAAAATTATATTAATTATGGAATTTTATTTTTAATTTTTAGCGATTAAAAAATTTCCTTAAATTCTTGTGCAATACTAATACAATATTTTTTTCAATTAATTGAAAAAAATAAAGGATATTAAAAATATTAAAAGATATATAATTTTAATGAGTTAATATTCTACATGAATTTTATAAATATATATGAAATATATAGGAGGTTTTAAAGCATTATATTTATATTCACCATTTGTCTTTATTTATTTAATATCAAATTAAATGAATAATGTTAAAAATAAAATTAATTATATTTTATAGTAGATAATATTTTATTAAATGATTTAAAATTCATGAAAATAGTATATTATGATAAATTATTGATATATTTTTCTAAACATCAACCACCATCCATTTATTAGTATTTTTTATTTTATAATAATTTTATTGACCCTTAAAGTGTATAAAAATTTAATATTATGGTCATTGTGAAAAAGGTTAACAGAGGGTTAAAACTAAAAGATAATGGAGAAAAAATCACCAAAATTTATGAAAATTTTATTGTATAAGATTATTTATACTCATACTCATATTATATTCAAATATTATCAATTCAGATCTATCTGGACATCAAATTTAATATATATTAATTTAATATTTTTTAAAATTCCAAAAAGTACCCCTCCCCTCAATTATAAATGGGTACTACTCATTTATTCTCTTTAAAACACTTTGACAATTATATCTATACCATATCCTGAAAAAATACATTATTAAATTGATTATTCACATTCAAGATGTCTTTGTTTTCCCAATAATCCCACCCAAGGATCCTTAAGAGGAGATCTAAAGGAGTTCTTTCAACGAATAGGTAATCACTTTAACCAATCAATTTATTTTTAATTATTATTTTACCTCATATAAATATATTATTTTATTCATGAAATAATAATTTATTTATAATAAATATACTAAAATTTTATTATGGTTATGAAACTACTACCATCCACCCTCATTCCTATAAAATTAATAGTGAAAGTATTACCTGTGTGTACGTAAGACTTACCATCTCCACATAGAAATACAATTAATTTTTCACTACCATATTTTATTAAGCAGTATTGTGATGGGTTTAAAGTTTTTATGTGATATTTATGACCTAATTATAATTCTATAATTCTAATATCACATCTAACTTCTTACCTTTTAAACCATTGAAAAATTATAACATCACTCATGCGTTCGTGTGGACTACCACCTCCACAAAGTGATGTGACTCATATAGTGTATATACATAACATGAATGTATTTTATGATGATTCTTATAAAAATTATAATTATTTAAAAATCCATCTAAATTTCTTTATTTCACATTGCTTAGGATTCAAATATTAACAAAATGGTAAGAGTTTTATGTCACAATATCATTGTTTATCAAGATTGGTTATAATTAAGTTTTAGATGATGAAATATTATGATCTAACTATTAAGAAACTCATGAATTTTATTATAATATGTATATTTCATTATAAAACATGTTTTCTTTTCATTTTTCTCACCTCATGTACTCAAGAGACTAAAAATATGTTTTTAAGAATTATCGACATTATTTATCTCTTCAGTTCAATTTTTTATTCCATATACATTATTTCTAAAAATGTTTAAAATAAGGGGTTTACTGTTATAATATGGTTTTATGAAGTCATTTTTACCCATATATGACCTTTTATAATTTTTTTAAAAGGAATCTACTTTTTATTTTCGGAATGAGGTACTTTTTGACTTTTTCTGCAAAAATGTGGAAGGGGTGTTTTATTTTTACTTATAAAACATGAAATAAATTTCCTACCATTAGAAAAACTAAAGTATTGGAGCATAAATTAAATGTTTTAAATTTTATTTTCAATGATTTTTCCCAAAACAATATTATGTTTTTTAGATTTTAAAGAAGTGATTTCAAAGTGAAAAGTGTATTTTCCTCAAGAAATGTTCAAAGTGATCATTCATAATTATCTCCCATGTAAGATGAAATCCTTAATTATTGATCAATATTTATTGTGTATATGATTCAATTATATCATAATTATTATTTAAATGGATGTTTTACATTTATGATGATAAGATTCTTATGAAATCCATTCATTTACAATGACTTATACTATGACAAAATGACAAAATGTTTATGAAAACCCTTTCTTTTCTAGGATTTATGCTATGGTTAAATATTTATGAAGAAAATTTCTATTCATGGTTTCTAATATGATTAATTTTTTATGTTCCTGTTTCATACATATATATGATTTTCATTATGTGATGGGTATGACCTATATCTCTCTCTTATGAATTGTGTAAAGATGGATAACCCATGAGGTAAATATGTTATACATGAACCCGATTTAATGTTCATAATTTTATGATTAGAATTAAATTTCATGTCCATAAGTTTATAAATGGTATTTGTTTTCTCGTCTATAAGTTTATGCATGGACTAAGATTTCATCTCCATAAGATCATTCATGGACCTAGTTTTCATATCAATAAGTTTATGCCTGGACCATGATTTAATGTCTATAAGATTATTCATGTACTTAATTTTCATATACATAAATTTATGTATGGACCTGGATTTCATGTACATATGATTATGAATGGACCTGGTTTTATGTCCATACATTTATGCGCGGGCTTGATTTCATGTCCTTAGCTTGTTGGGTGGACCTTTTTATTTCTATACATGCTCACAAATATATAATCTTATATATGCCACAAATTCATGTCTTATGCTAATGTTATGCTCTTATGGATCATTTTCTTTGATTATTTTATGATTCATGTATTATGAATAGCCATGATTTATTCCATGACTCAAGACTATGATCTATGATATATATGGTATGAATTTTAAATGTTATTATCATGTTCTCATACCCTTATGCTCAAGTTATACACAAGTGATCATTGATGTATCCCTTGTTTACCCTTAATGAGAATATGATCTCACTATTTCTTATGTTTCCTTTTACCTAGGTTATGTATAAATGAATTATATACGATTTGTCTAGAAAGGGTACTAGTTATCAAGAAATAAAATGAGATTATGTAGATACCTTATGAACCAGTTATTTATGTATTTAAACCTATGGTATCATAGATGTAAAATATAGTGTTTTGATTTAGACATACAATGAATGATTTTTCATGATTATGTGGTTTTCCACTATGATTATCATTCCTCACACTATGATTTTTAGTTTTAGTCAATGGATGCAACTTGAAGGAATCATGTGAACAAAAATGTGACAGCCAATGTAATAACCATCCTTATGATTGACCAAATTTCTTAAGATATAGGATACAATATCTTATGACTATGCTTACTAATCTCTCTCATGATATCCATGGTAACATGAATCCTTCTGGTCTTACGAATGCAACAATGAGGGAGAAAAATGTTATCTAATCCTTTATGTGATGATATCTACTCTCATTTTATGGGTCTTATAATATAATTTTTACGGATAAATGGATCAATGTGACGGAAAATATATTTTATGTTCTTCATTTCTTAGACCATGGGAAATTTATCCTAGATGTTTATCATTTGTAAGGTGAAACCAATAAATGGTAGAATCTTATTAAAAATACAAGGAAAGAGGAGGAAATTGACTCAATATAATGGGATGAGTTTAATGTAATTTAATTTAGTAAGTAATTCTCTTGTATTCTAAATAAAAAATTGAGAAGGAATAACTTGAGATTAAGAAGAAAGATGATGAACCCATTAGTACCTATGAGGAAACTTTTACAAGACTTTCAAGGTATGATTCGGTTTTAATGATCACCCCTAAAAGGAAAATTTATTGGTTATTTACTGGTTTGAAACCAATTCTTTAAAATGAATTAGCTATATGAGAATTTGTAAGATATGAAGAAATAATTTGATGTGTACTGAAAGTGGAAATTCAATATGGAAACCCTCAAGGAACTGGTGATAAGAAAAAGAACATAGAGGTTCTGGGAAGCTCCACTAGTTTTTCACATGGAGGGAAAAAAGTTTCAACCTCTTAGTTGCAAAAAATGTGGGAAGGATAAATTTTGTGAATGCATGAAAGTAATAAGAAGATGATTCAAGTGTGGGAAGAACGACTATTGAGAAAAATAATGTACAAATTATTTAAATAAGACATTCAATGAAATGAATGGAAAGGGAGATAAATAGAATACACTACTCTCATTTCAGTGCTACAAATGAAAAGGATTTGGGAATTATGTGAATCAATTCCCTAATCCAAGGGATAATGAAAAAAAATACCTATAAAGTCAATAGAAAAAGGGAAATATTATGATATTACCATATTTTAAGTGAATGATGATAGTTTGGGAACACTTATTCTCCACTCTATAATTAGGTAATCCATATAGATGTTTGTATGAATAAGCCCTACAAAAATATTATCCATAGTGAAATTTTATGTGATTTTTAGAATTGATTATCTCTACCTACCCAGATTCATATATATTTCTTGAATAAAAGAATATTATTTGATATTATAAATAAACCTATGATTATCTATCAATGCATTGAAAAACCAAAAACTCTAATGGAAATATTTTTTTTTATAAAATAAGAACTTATTTAAGGAACAAGTGGTGGATTATCTTTTATAAACATATATAATTTTATTTTGAATTTATTTTTGTAAATGATTAGTATATATTAGATAATATAAGATCAAGGTATATAAATTTTAGTAAAAGACTTTACAAGTGATTAAAATTATTGTTAATTTGACCATGGAAGGATATGATATCAAATCATATTTGGGTTTATATCTTGGTTAGACCCATGCTATAGGATTTATAAGGTTATCAATTTATAGAATGTGTTTGGTTGAAATTTGGGATTAAAGTATGATATATCATATTGGACAACCTAAAATAATATTTTTTTATTGGTAAATATAGATAAAGAAGGAATGACTTATAATTATTTTATGAATATTATGACCTATTAAAAGTTAATTTTAGTGCTTCAAACATAAAAAAATCATCTTGAATATTCATTTCTTAGAGTAAAATATTACGTGAAAATTGATTAAAGAACAACCAAAGGACGATATTATGATTATGGTATAGAAATAAATTAAGAAAATAAAATTTCTCATGTTTTATAAATCCCTAATCTTTTGGAAAATGGTTTTGAAATAAAATATTATACTATTACCTTAATATAGATGAATTATTGGTATTTTCACCTATAGTAGATTTATGGTTTTGTGGTCTTTAACTTTATCCTGACCATGTTTTCTAGCGCTCTTAATTAGTCCTTGGGTGTCAGTTTTGTTTTCCATGTCTATATTTTCACATTCAACTAATTTTCTCAAATTTGAAAGCATATTTTTGTGTTCTTTCATATGACCTTTATATTTATATTTTCTTTTTAGAGGAATTTTTATTAACCCCTTTTACGAATTGGGTTTTCATGAAAGTAATTTCTAAATATCGAAGCCTCAATTACCAAGAAAAAGTTTGAATTATGGGGATGAAATTTATTGGGGGGGAGATTTTATCACCGTGGGATTTTATGAAATTGTTTTTTCAATTAAATCTAATTTCTTCAATAGTATAAAAGATATACAACACCGATCCTAAATAAATCATGAAATATTATTATTTAAATATGATTTTTATAACCTAGCTGTTAAATTGGTGGCTATGGATAGGGTTAAATTTTTTAGAAATGAATATATAAATTTACTACTCAATATAAATTTAAATATTTTTTAGTAAATAATCACTCAATTTTTAGAAAATTCATTTTATTCTTCAGAAAAGCATTTTCTTAAAAAATAGGTTTTGTTTATTTTTGAAAGATATTATTATAATTAACTTATGAATAATTTTAAAATTATATTTTATTAAATTTATATCATTTTAGAATTCATCATTTCAAAATTATCTCAAAATTAATTTTTGATTATTTTTTGAAAAGTATGATTTTGCAATAAATAGTAAAAAAATTCTAATTTTTATTAAAAAGTTTATTTTTATTTCAAGGATGAAAAAAGATCCATTTTTTTATAAAATGGTTTAAAAGTAAAATTATGTCTTTTAAGATTTAAGTAATCCAATTATGTTAATTAGAATCCATTTTATGTTTGAATGTTTTATAAAAATATTTTAATACATAAAAGGATTTTTTTTGAAAAACTGGTTTTATGTGTGCAATGTGTTTTTATCATAATAAATTAAATATTTGAATTTTTGTGAATAATTGTAATTAAATTTATATATTATTTATTCAATAAATTTTCTAAATATTCATTCAATATTTTTTTATTCATGGGATAAGAATAAACCAAGATTTATGCTTAAAAATGTTTTTTTTCTAAAAATATGTTTTCATCGTGTTTTGTTTGATTATTTTTAAAATTAATTTCTTTCACTAATAAGTTTTAAATTTGAAAAAATAGATTCAATATTTTGACTTATTAGGGTAAAATTTTGTAAATAGGCCCCATTTATTTTTGGTCGATGTGAATTGTAACCATGGTAAAATTTATTACCTTGGTAATGGGTAAATCAGGATAATATAGGTTAAAACTAAGTGATAAGGTCATAATTTTTCTTCCCACTTCTTATTGGAGGATGGTAATTTTTAAACCTATCAGCTTAGAGAAAATTTAATTTTTTAAGGGGTAGTGTTCTATGAAAATAATCTATATAATTTTTAAATGAAAGAAAGTTACAAAATATCACTCTCTTAGTTTTTAATATCTCTTATCTGTTGAAATAAGGACAAAATAATGTGGTGAATGAATATTGATTTTAGTTTTGTGCATAATGAAATTATATTCATTATTGTAATTTATTTCTTAATTTTTTTGATTGATTAATTACCTCAAATTCATGTGCAATGCTAACACAATATTTATTCAAATAACAAAAAAATAAAATAAATGATTTTAAAAATATTAAAAGTGACATAATTTGAATGAGTTAATATTTCCCATGAATTATATAGATATATATTAAAAATTAGGTATTCTTTGAATCATTATATTCTAATTACACTATTTTTTTGATTTATTTAAGGTCAAATTAAATTAATATTATTAAAAATGACATTAATTATATTTTATAATATATAATATTTTATTAAATTATTTATAATTCATAAAAAACTTATATTTGTCCAAAGTAATGTTTTATGGTTTTAAACATAAAAAAGGTTCATTTTGGTTGTTTTTAATTTTATAATAACATTATTAACGCATAAATGTTAGAAAAATTTAATATTATGGTAATTATCTAAAGAGTTAATGGGGAGTTAAAACTAAATGATAAGGGTGAAAACATGCATAATTTTTTTTCCAAATTTTATCTTAGGTAATTATTTCACCTCATCCTAATATTATCTTTAAATATTATCAATTTGGTTCTATTTAGACATCAGAATCAATTTATATTAATTTAATATTATATGAATTTTCAAAAGAACCCCTACCATTATTTATAAATCGGAACCCCTTTTTCTATTATATACATTACATTGAGTCTTATATCTCACCCATACCACACAAATGTTCATTTTATACTTCCTTAGAAACATTCTAGAGGTGTTGGTCTTCTGAAAAGACCAATCCCAAGATCCATAAGAGGTGATCTAAAGGAGTTCTTTCAATTATGAGGAAATCGCCTCAAACAATTACTTTTTTTAATTATTATTTCACCTCCTCAAAATATGTTATGTTCTTAATAAAATAATAACATGAATATCTTCAATATATTTAAATGTTATTATTATTATGAAACCACCACTATCCACCATATTTCTCATCAAAGGAGAAGTTAAAGTATTATTTGTGCTTACCTATGACTTACCGTCTCTATGTAGCGATACAATTCATTTTTCATTAACATATTTTATGCATGAGTATTGTTATGGGTTTAAATTTTATAAATAATATTTATCTCCTAATTATTATTTTTTAATGATAATATCATATCTAACTTTTTTACTTTCCAAACCATTGGAAAATGATTACGTCGCTATTGAAAATGTGTGGGCTACCACCTCCACGAAGTGATATGATTAATTTTAATCTAAAATTATCATCTATGTGTATAAGGACGTATTTTATGAATATATATGATTTATATGATATAATAATGATTCTTTAAAGGTGAATTATTATTTACATTTCTTTCATTCCATCCGTCAAAAAAATGAATTAGCACTAATGTGTGCGTACGACCAACCATCTCCATAAATGGTTTAATTAATTTTTATTTCTATACCTTTATAGATGAATCTAAATATATATTTTCATGAACCCACCTAGTGGGTACCACACTAAAACTCCCCAAGCCTACCTCCAATAAGTCTGGGCTGGCGACTAGCGTCAAGTAGGCATATCACTTACATGGGAGGCACTGCCTATGTACCTGTATGAATGCACACATCTCCAAGATCACAAAATTAAGAAATTTAAAAACCAAAAGAAACATATGCATGAATGCATCTATATCCCACAACCACATTATAATAGAAGTTCTAAAAGTGAAAGAAAGAAAAAACAATCCCACCAAAGAAAAAAAAAGTGTCCAACCTGCTCAAAAGAAGGGGATCACTATCAACTAAAACTTCCAGAAAGCTCCTCAACCAAGATCTAGTAAACACCTCAATCTTTCTAGCTCAGTAAGCTCCAGCGTCCTTAGGTCCTCCGTGGACTCTGTCTAAAGGACCATGGTCTTCAAAAGAGACAAAACATGTGCGGAAAAATCCCGTGTAGGGGTGAGTATAAAAATACTCAATAGGTGCCCAAAAAACCCCAAAAGAAAAGGGAGAAACTAAAAGGAAACAATTTGCTTGACCTAGACAGTGAGAAAACCAATTAAGATATAAAATAAATCTCAAACCATCCTAGTCTATACAAGACAATTCATATTAGTTTTTAAGGGGAATCAACCCTGGCATGTGATAACACCATAAGGACTCTTAGAATTCACCCAAATATACTCATATTAGATACTAAGTCTCATGTGGTTCCATCTTCATATCAATAAATAAGATTCAATTCATAGATTATAACCATAACATAAATCTAGGAGAACACACTCCAAGAGCTCATGCATCCTAGATGGCACCCTTCTAAGAGATGCACTCCATCAGGAACAACTCTACAATTTGTAATGGTATGTCTAAGGGAACATTCCCAATTGGGAATATCTTAATTGATCCGGATCTAGTTCAAAGAACCATAGGTCATGTAATCACTACCTTGAAACTAGTGCAAGATTAATAATCCCACATGAAGAGGCCCAACCTTCACCATTTCACACAATTGATGGAACACTAATCTAGATAATGCACCATGTGAGTCATCTCCCACAACAGAGAATAAAGGGATTCACCCCTCTCTGATTTTCCCAGTCGAGGGAGTACTGCTCCTAACTAACCTAAAAAACCCCTCTCACTCCTATAAAGAGTGGCCCACACCTCATTTTGTCAAGGGATACCTAACCTATATCCAGGTATCATTCACATCTTATGGACGGGACAACTACTCATAACTGTATCCCACTGTTGAGGGATCTCCAATCCCAATAGAATTTCCAGTCCCTACTGCTACTCGGAGACAGGAAAATACTACTCTATAAGTGAATACCTAGACCCTAATACAACAGGGGAGTACTACTCATGAATGACTCACACCTCGACACAATAGGGTAGTTCCACTTAATATATTAAGGACCCATACCCTAACCCAGTAGGGGAGTACCACTCAGTGACTAGAGGACCCACACCCTGGTAGGACAAGGGAGTACCAACTCTGTCATCTTGTTCACAACAGGGGACCCGCACCCTAACACAGAAGGGTAGTACCAACACCCTGATTGGGGACCCACTCCTTAATATGGTAGGGAAGTACCGACTCTTCTGGATCAATATGTATGGAGGACCCACACCAAGGAACGACAAGGGAGTACCAACTCCTAGAATAGAGGACTCGCACGCTAGTGTGACCGTGGAGTACCCACTCTATCTATACATCATATATGGAGGACCCATTCCCTGGTACAACAAGAGAGTACCGACTCCACAGATAGAGGACCCTCCCCCCAGTCCAATAGGGTAGAACCTACTCAACCTTCACGAACATCACAGGGAAACCCACACCCTAGTCCATCAGGGGAGTAACAACATTGGGGGTAACTACCCAAACCCAAAAAGCCCACACCCACAATTTTGGGAGTCCCATATCTACCTAATCATGGAGGTAAGGAAAAACCATGCCCTAGTCCAACATTAGAGTAAGAGTCCTAGAATCTCTCTATTTGAACCACACTGATATCCAACATCAGCTTAGTACCACTAAACTTGAATCTGGATAGATTTACAATAACTCTTATCTTGTAAGATATAATGGATTCTACCATCATGTCCTACATGGAAAACAACTCAGGATAGACTACTCATAAACCTGAATCCGAGTCCCAGAGAAGGATATACAGAAGTCGAATGATCCCCATAGGATCTCCTAGTAGTACACTACATGCACTGGATCACACATGGCGTGCGAGACCACCCGAGAACCTACCCATGCATCTGGTCTAGATGGGTTCAAACTCTTGTAATATTATATAGTGTTTAGTATAGGGACATGCTGTGTATATCATCTCTAGGACCCTAGCTATGTTCTCTTCTGTACAGACTGGTTTATTGTGTCCCTCACATGCCGTGTATCCCATATTACATGACGTGTTCGGATAAACGATCACCTACCTGTGTAGTTTCGCTGTGTCCATCTATGAGACCCCATTTCCATGTATCTTGATTGTGTGTTAGTACATAGCCATGGGTTTTAACATGGATATCCCAAGCCATGTACCATGGTCACACGGTTTTGGTCACTACATAATGTGTGACCCCTATAAATGGATTGTAGTCCCAAAATCTCATCTTCTCCAAATAGGAAGAGCTAAAAAGTTTGTTTCACTAAACTACACACCTTATAGATGGTAATTATAGTCGGGAATTACCTAAAAAATGCTTCGATTCATCCCTTTCTTCCCCAAAACTCATAGATCTATCTAACAGGGACCAATAAAAATTATATTTGGTATTTATAACCTTAAAACAATGAATAATCAAATATATCTTGACCAAAACTAAAATATACCTACCTCGAGGGTGAACTACTAAATATTTGAATCAATAACGATGATTGGATCATTTTGGTTCTCGATCTGATGATGATTTGATTTAGAAATGGGGATTAACGACACCTCGTACTGTGGATTTGGCAAAATTTCCATTCACCGCCAAAGGGAGGGGGAGAAGAGAGGGGCATCTATCATTGGGGTCATGTGCACCATACATGAGAGGATGTAAAGGGTTTGATTAGTTTTAGGTTTATGTTTTAATTAATTAATTAAATTCTCAATTAATTAATCATTCTACCACAAAACAACCCGCTAACCACCTTTGACCAAACCTCCCAATACAGATAAATTTATGTCATTCCTAGGGTAAAAATGACGTTCTGGACTCAAATTTGGTATCATAAATCCAATTCAAGATTTTGAGAAAAATTTATTTATGTTTCGAGCAAAAATATGTGTCTGAAAAAATATATTTAATATTTTCCATATCACAGCACTGAGGCTCCCTAGGCCCCAACATCCCATACTGAATCAGCGCCCGACTCCAGAAATATTTTTGGAAATATTACAAAGTCCTTAGGGTCAAAAACCATGTCATTAAATTACCCCCACCTTAGGTATTTTCATTCCCAAAAGCAAGATCCTAATCACAAGGGAAGAAACTAAGCTCCCCATTGGAATCCAATGCCAGCGTGTTCACCAAGGGTTCCTGTACTGCATACAACCATGCACATAGAGGAACCACCCAGATCAAACCACTATTATTTCCATATTATACTAGGCCAAAATCATGAAACAAATGAGTACATGTATCCTTATCCATGACAGGTGGGATAGCACCAAGCACCATAGTCCATCTTCTCTCAGGGGGTCTAGCGGTACACCACCCCGCTAACCTGACACAAATACTAACAAAACTCCACAACTCACATCCACCCATAGATAAAATTAAAAACTTTCTCATGAAGAATTATTCATTCAATGATAAAAATTAACATGAGAGCATATTCATTAACAAAATAGGGATTCCTAAGAGTAAACACCAGGTCTTACCAGTCCCATCGTCTACAAACATTTAGCTGTAACACAACTTGCCAAAAGAAAAACACTTCCACACCCACTAGTGGAATCCCATCTGAGTATGTATGATAGGAAACCAATCCATATTGTGGAAACATAGTAGGGTATAACTACACCGCTATGGAATGATTCTCAGTAAGGATCTCCCTCTCCTAGTGCCACCAAACTAAAAGGGGTCGAGTACGAAATCTCTACTGGCACGACCATAAACGGATCTAAAACTTCATCGCATAACCTCTTCCAGAAAATGAATATATAATGAAATCATCCACCACAACTCAATACAATATGATTTGGTTGGAACTGAATCAACCACACTGTTCTGATCGCTTCCCAAAATTGTGTCTCGATGGGGTAAAGTGTCCCCTTTCCTCGTGAGTTCAAACCTACATCAAACTGCACCACGTCCTCCTCAAGAGTGTCATGTACAAAGTGGATTTTTACACATGATGGTATTAACAGAAAAAAGGGTTTCCCAAACACACACTGGGTCTTACTAGGCCCTCGATTGTAACTACTAGCATGGGGTTCTACCGGCACCCCTCGTCACCCTGGTTAAACCTCGAGAATGAGCAGAATGAAAAGAGGAACCAAAATAGTGTCTAACAAATTCCATTGTAGAAAACAGAAAGGAGATAAGGGATACCTATATTCTCCCTTAGAGCTTCTAGATAAAAGGCCTCAATGGTCTGCAGCTATCCTCGTCCATGTCCTCCGGCTCCCTCAGCCTAGCGCAGACCACTCGGGGGTGGTGACGACAACCCCCTAAACTGCCTGCCACCTCCAGCCGCCCTTCTAGATCCTCCACCTCATCTTCCTCCTCACATTACTCCTTGATCCGAGCACTATATCTACCAAGGTGAATTATAATCCAACTCCCTCTTAGTAGTGTGGCAGTTCAGACAATCTCTAGAGAGATGCCCCTATCATCAAAAGCGTATCACCGCCTATCCTGCAGATTCTATAATCATCAACATTTCTCCTCTGATATAGAACCATGTGTCTATGTCTAGTAATGGGTATGCCTACTATGCCATGATATTATTACCTTTTTATTCCATCTCTTGTAGATGCCTCAGGCTCATGACCACCACTGTGGGTCACATCCACCTATTCATCAGCCAGGAAACTTTCTGCCCCAAGAGCTAACTCCCGCACTCCAACTTAGTTGGGAATGCACAGTAGAATCATAGATTCCCCAATATCCTAAAGCAAGCCCTGCATGAAGGTCTATGCTCTGAATAATGGATCCTGAACCATATCTAAATAGTATCACGACAATTCTGTGAACCTTGGTGAAAACTCCACTATTGCGCTACCCTACCAAAGCTACATAATCTCCTAGATACGCACTGATATCAATGGGACTGGGTAAAAATCTTCCCTGAATAGTTGATCAAACTCTTTCCAAGTGAGTTCCACATAATCATGAGTTTATATCACCAGACCCCACCATCGCCTGACTAAAACCTATAGAAGGCTTGCCTCTAGGACCACCATTTGATCGAGAGGTGTCCTCACTATGAAGAAAACTCACATGGCTAACTCTTGCCATTTATCTGCCACCTGAGGGACTGGATCAAATTAGTACAATATAGGACACTAGATCTAGAACTTGTGTAGCGCACTCAACCTACATGTATCCTCAGCCTAAAATTCCAGTAAAACCTGCTGTTCAACAGGTGGTGGGACCTTAGGGATACCACTTGGAGGTGACAACTTAGAATTAGTGCCTTGTACTACAGCCACATCATGGGGTAGATCATCATCATGATCACGCTGTAGAATCTTGTCTGGATGTCTTTATGGAGGCATCCTGAAAAAAACCAAGACATACCATGGTCAAAGAGTATATCTAGGGAGCTGAATCAAGAAAGATATGAAAAACCAAAACCCAGTCCAATATAATGCATGCACCATTTATTTCCTAGTGAATTGTATCCTAATGCACCAAGTCAAAATGTAGGTTATCATAGTCATAGTGAATGGATACATTGGCCACCACACCAACATTAGAACCTATTTCCAGTGATTTTAACTTGAAACATCCTAACACTATCGTTATGAAACCAAAACCAATCATACGACATTATGGTCCCAATGTGTAACTGACCAACTCTAATACCACTCTCTCACTACCCGAATCAATCGGGCCCAAGCCATAACTCCCCAATCCTACCCTCAATAGGCCAGGGGCTGGAGACTAGCACCGCGTAGGCATGTCACTAACATGGGAGGAATTTCTTATGAACCTTTAAACACACACACACAAACATATAAAAGCTCACAATATGATGAAATTTAAAAACCAAAATCAACCAATTCATGACTACATCTAGATCCTTCAACCAGAGTACAATAGAAGTATTGAAAGTGAAAGAATCGAAAAACAATTCCCACTAAAGAAAACTATAAAATAATCCAACCTGCTCAGAAGGAGGGGATCACTGTCAACTGTAATTTCTAGAAAGATCCTTGGCCAAGCTCCACTAAACACCTCAATCTGTCTAGCTCACTATGCTCTGTGTACCTCAAGTCCTCAGTAGACTCTGTCGAAAGGCCTGTGGTATACACAAGACACAAAACATATGGAAGCAAATCCTATGCATGGGTGAGTATATAAATACTCATTAGGCACTGCAGAAAATCCCAAAAGAAAAATGAATAAATAAAAAGGAAATATTCCACTCGACCTAACCATAGGGAAACCCAATTGAGATAGAAACTCCATATCAAACCATCTTTGGATATACATGATAATTCATCCCAGTCTATAAGGGGTTTCAACCCCGACTTGTGACAAAAACCTAAGGACTACCAAAATTCGCCTAGATATACTCATCTTAGATATTAAGTCTCATGAGGTTCCAAATTCATAGCCAGCTAAAATATTCTCTTTGTATTTTCAAACAATAACATAAATACAAGAGAACACACTCTACAAGATCAGCCATCCCAAATAGAACTCGTCTGAGAGATTCACCCCATCAAGAACAACTCTACCATTCATAATGGTACATCCGAGAGAACGTGCTCCAAAGGGAATATCTTGCTCAGTTAATCTCTAGTTCCCAGCACCTAAGGTCCCATAATCGCTACATTGCACCCAGCGCAAGCTTAAGAATCAAAATTGAAAAGGCCCACCCCTCACCACGACACAGAGTTGAAGGAGCACTACTCCAGACTATGAACCACATGAATCTTATCTAACAAAAGATAACAGAGGGGCTCGTGCCTTGACACTACCCCACAGTCTAGGTAGTAATGCTCCTAATTAACCCATGAAACCACTATCACTCTTGTAAGGATTGGACCGTACCTCAGTCTATTGATTTAGAACTAACCCTTATTTGGGTATCGTTCACATATAGTGGATTGGGTTGCTCTTAATAACTATATCCCACATCTAAGGGAGCTCCAATCCAAATGGAGGACTATATCCCTGATGCTACTTAGAGATGGGGGATTACTACTCTATAAGTGAGGATTGGTTCCTTGATACAATAGGAGAGTACTACTCATGAGGGACCGACACCTTAATACGATAGGAGAGTCCCACTTCATAAATCGGGGACCCACACCCTAACCCTGTAGGGGAGTACCACTTAGTGACTAGAGGACCCACATCCTGATAGGATAGGGGAGTACCAACTCTTCCATCTCATTCACTATTGGGGACATGCACCCAAACATGATAAGGGAGTCCTGACCCTAGGCTTGATGAACCACTCTCTAACATGGTAGGGGAGTACCAAATCTGCCGGAACAACACATATGGAGGACTCGCACCCTAGAATGACAGAGGAGTACTGACTTCTAGAATAGATGAACCACATCCAGGTATGATAGGGGAGTACCCACTCTATCTATACGTCCTATATAGAGGACCTAAAACCTTGTCCAATAAGAGAGTAATGACTCCCTGGATAGAGAACCATATCCCTAGTCCAATAGGGGATTACCTACTCTACCTTCATGAACATCACAGAGAAACCTATAACCCATTCCTTCAGGGGAGTAACACCCCCGGAAGAAACTACCCAAAGGTATTGAACCCGGACCCATGACATGGGGAGTCTCATATCTACCAAAGTAGATAAGTAAGGAGAATTCATGACCTATTATAACAGGGAAACAATCCTAGATCCACTCTATACGAACCAAACTGATCCCCAATATTGTCTCAGTACCACTTCACAAGTGTCTGGCTCTATTTACACCACCTCGTATCTCATAAGCCATAACAGAGGCCACCATTGCATCCTAAAAAAATGATTAGTATAGACTACTCAAAATCATGAATCCATGTCCCAGAGATGGAGATAAAAAATGTGGAAGATCCCTTGAGGATCTTCTAGTAGTACCCGATGTGCATCGGGGCACACACAATGTGTGTTCCCACCCAAGCACCTGCTCGTGTATCTAGTCCACATGGTTTCCAACCCATGTAGGGATACATGGTGTGTATTATAGGTATATGATGTTTCCATCATATCTTATCCCTATTCGTGTTCCTCTTCTACATAGACCAACCAACTGTGTTCCACACATGTCGTGTATCCCATTCTACACGGTGTGTTTGGATAAACGACCACCTTCTGGTGTAGTTTTCCCATGTCTATGTACCAAAACTCATGTCCGTGTATCTTGGCCATGTGTTATTACATAACCATGCATTTTCACATGGCTATCCCAATCCATGTCCCATGGTCACATGGTTTAGGTAACTACACGACTTTTAACCCCACACATGGCATGTAATCCCAAAAGCTTATCTTCGCTCAATAGGAAGAGATTCATGGTGTGTGTCACTAAACTATACACTATGTAGATGGTAATTGAAGTCATGAATTACATAAAAAATTCCCCTATTCATCATGTTCCTCCCCAAAACTCATTAATCTACCTAGCATGGATCAATATAAATTGTATTTGGGCTATGGAACCTAAAAAAATGCATAACAAAAGAGATTAGGACCAAAACAAAAATTCTCCTACCTCGATAGAGAAACACCGAATATTTGGATCAATAATGATGCCCAGATCATTCGGGTTCTTGATCTGATGAAGTCCTTCTTCAGAAATAGGGATTAATGATACCTTGTAGCATGGATTTGGCTCCGTTTCCATTCTTCAGCAAAGGTAGGATTAGAGGAGAGGTGAAGCTATCCTTTGGGTTGTGCACACCATAATTTAGGGGGGGGGGGGGTTATATTAGTTTTAGTTTTAGGTTTTAATTAATTAATTAAATTATCATTTAATTAATTATTCTCTCATAAACCAACCCACTAACCATCTTTCAACAAAACCTCCCAGCACAGAATTTTTTTGTTATGCCTAGGGTAAACACAATGTTCTAGACTCAACCACGGTCTCATAAATCTGATCCAAGATTCCCACCATGAGTTATTTATATTTCATGAGAATATATATTCCCATGAAAATATATATTTAATATTTTCAATTTTTCCACACCGAGGCTTCCTAGGCCCCAGCTTCCCACATAGACTCAGCTCCCAGCTCTGGAAATTTTTTCTAAAATATTCCAAAGTCCTTTGATTCAAAACCGAATACATTAAATATATATATATATAATGAATATATATATGATATAATAATCATATACATGATTCTTTTATATAATTATAATATCTTTAAATTTATTATACAAGAGCTTAAAGAACTTTCTAAGTAAGCTGATCTCAAAGTAAAGGCTTTTCAACTAACATTTATTTCTATAGGACATAATCCATATTCACAACTAGTTTATTATTGGTGGAGTATATACTAACCATAATTGTATTTTATGATATTTATTATGAAATTTATGTAGATTTAGAAATCTATCCATGTTTATTTATTTCATGGGGATTATGATTGAAATCTTACCAAAGTGGTAAGGGTTTTATGTTATAATCTCATTGTCCATTGGAAATTTTTATGATTAAGTTTTTTTAAGAGGAAATATTATAATCAACCTCTTCATAAACTCATGAATTATATTTTCCTTTAGTTTTTTCTTGTGAATACATGTTTCCTTTCATTTTCCTCACCTTAAGTACTCAAGGGAATGAAAATATGTTTTTAAGAAAAATTGACATTATTTATCTCTTTGGTAGAAAAATGATTTTATTCCATATCCATATTTTATAAAAATGTTTTAAATAAGGGTTTTAATATTATCCTATGATTTTTTAAATTAATTTTACCTATATTTGAATTTGTACCAAATGTTTTAAAATCAATCCTTTTTTCATTTTCTAAATGTGGTACTTTTTGATATTTTTTAAAAAAATGTGAAAGGAGTGTTTTATTTTAACATATACAGTATGAAAAAAAATTAACTATGTGATGAAAACTAAATGTTTTTAAGCTTCCATTACATTTTATCAATGTTATTTTCACAGAAATTTTTTTCTATAATATTGTTTAAATTTTATGATTTTAAATAAGTGATTTCAAATTGAAAAGTAAATTTTCCTAAAGAAGTGTACCAAGTGATCATTGAAAACAATTTTTTATCTAAGATAACATCCTTTGATGTTACTTAATATTTAATGGGGATATGATTTATTAATATCATCCTTATTATTTCTATTAATGATTTATTTTTAAAATGAAAATATGTTTATGAAATATGTTCCTTTACCATGGGTTATGCTATGATGAAATAAGGAAATGTTAATGAATATTCCTTCTTTTACATGAGTTATGCCATGATGAAATGTGTATAAAATCCATTAATTTTCATGGGTTCTGATATGATGATTTTTTTATGATCTTGTGGAACCCATATCCATTTTATTAATTCTATGATGGGTGGAACCTATATCCCCCTTAAATTCATTTGGTAATGATGGATAACCCATGAGGTAAATATGTTATACATGAACCATATTTCTTAATCAAAATTTTATGCTTGTAACCAACTTTCACAACCATAATTTTATGCATATAACTAGTTTTATGTCCATAAGTTTATATGTGGACCTGGATTTCATGTACAAATGATTATACATGAACCAAGTTTTCTTATCCACAACATTATGTGTGGAATTGTATTTCATGTCCGTAAGATTATGCGTGGTCCTGGTTTTCATGTTTATAAATTTATGCATGGAACTATATTTAATATCTATAAGATCATGCATGCATTTGGTTTCATGTCCATAAGTTTATGCGTGGTTCTGATTTAATTTCCTTAACTTAATGAGTTAACATGTTTCTATATATACATGTTCACAAAGTTATATGCTTATTTCTGACAAAAAGTAAAGTCTTCTCATAATGTTATTCTCTCATATCCCACATTCTTTGATTCCTCTATGGCTCAAGTTATATTAAATATCAATATTTATGAAATTACTGAATATTTTGATATATGATATACAGGGTGTGCATTTTAGATTCTATGATCATTTTCTCATACCCTTATGCACGTTATATACTTCACTGATCATTGATTCCCCCTTGTTTACCATTACTGAGTATCCAAGCCCACCCTTTATTATTTTTCCTTTTCCCCAAGTTATGAAGAACAATATTATATTTTATATGTTTAATAAGGGTTATAGTTATGAATAACTATGTAGGAGATGATGTAAATACCATATGATCTAGTTTTTTATGTAGACAAGTTTCTAAAGACACTAGATATATATGATTCTAGTTTAGATTTTTATGTTATTTATTTAGTATTCATCCAATAAGATGTAATATCTATGTATGGAAATTATTTGTCATTATAAAAAGTCTTCATGTTTATTAATCAAAAAAAAATGTTATAAAAAAAACTAAAAGAGTTTTAAAAACTAATTTCACTCTGTTCTATGAAGTTATCAAAACGAGAGAAAAGATAAAATATTTTAGGTTTTATTAGAAAAAGGAAAATTAACAAACATGTTTGAGCCTATTGGTTGAAGGTAGATTCCTATAAAATTTTCCTCATATGTTCCTATAAAGTGGTGAATGAACACCGATCTAATTTTCTCTTGATAGAAAAAGTGTTAGGATGTTATATCAGATTGAAATTTAAATGGTATTTAGGAAATTTTCATAAAGATATAAAATGTGATGGTTATGATTTGGTCAATTAATGTTTTAAAATCATTATGCAAAGTCATGATTCATTATGATTTTTAAGTATGTTTAAAGATAAATGTTATATAAAACTTATAATGAAAGTTTATACATTTTAAGAGGTTAGATGTAATTAAAATGTGGAAATCATTGAACAATATTATCAAAGTTTAAGTGGAATGTTTTAATTTGAAGTTTTCACTCTACCCTAAATATTTGGATAAACCGGGTCTATATGAAGGGGTGTAGAATAATTGATAAATCATAGCCATATTGGGAAGTATCTATTGAGAGTATGTGTAATGTTGAAGAATTAATGTTCCATAAGGAATTGTCATCCATAAATATTGAGAGTTTTCATCATCTACATTAAAGCAGTACTGGATGGAATAGGTACTTAATGGAGTGAAAGAACCGGATGGAGAAATCAAGCACTAGTTAAATGGGGGAAAAAGAAATGAAGTGATACTATATAGATATTTACTGTCAGGTGGTATTTTATGAATAAGTAATAGATGAAGAAGAAGGTATGAGATGAATTTTCACTAGGATAAGTAACATTAGATGTACAATATTAGATAGAAGGACCAAATAGAAGGATTATATGGACATGTTCCAGACAGATGTGTAGAATAAATAAAGAGATATTTTTTATTTTCTACTGGGAATAAGAAGAGTTTCTTGTACGCTACTATGAAAGTAAGATAAGGAAGATAAGAATAAAGAAGAACTATAAAATCCAATAGAATTCTCAGTATGTGGAATAATTTATTGGTGCTATAATGTAGCTGAAGAAGTTGGCGACACTCTACACAGGTAGTGTAAAGATCTAATGAGGATTTGTAGTTTGACAAAGAGTACACTAGTCTAGGGATTGAGGATTGTTTTACTACCCCCTCTTATAGTGAAGGGAACCCAACACGAACTAAGGATTTTTTTCTATCCAAACCACTATAACATTTATCTCAATATAGTAGAGAATCCATGTACTCGTCATCAACTTACATGGAAAGGATTAACTACTCTTATTGAGTAGAGAACCTTATAAAAATATCATGTTCAATTTCTTACTTTCATTCATTTAATTGTATATGATAAAAACGAATATAATAACAAAATCATGATTTTAATAGGTATAATAGGAAAAGAGATAAAATGTATTGATTTATTTAAGAAACAATCTCTAACACTAATTCACCCCTATTAGTGTTGAACATATCCTTATGTGTTCCTAACAAGTGGTATTAGAGTGGGATCATCTCTATAGGATTATATACTTTAAATTTATTTTATTATATAATATTTGGGTTTCATTCCTGTATTAATAATTAAGTTTAATTTTGGTGAAGATTCAATTATCAATGAGAAAAATTATATTTATACTATGACCATGATGAACAGGATGAAAGAAAGAGAAATTAAATATGAAGAAAATATCCCTCTTTTTTAAAGAATAAGAAGTATTAGTTTCTCTATTCCATGATAATAAAGAAGAAAATTATGGATTATAATGTTAAGATTATGTGTTTTAAGTTTACACTGAGGAGATGGAAAACATTCCTTCCTTCAGTGGATGAATAAGAAGTGATCATGCGGTATGTGATTTTTTTATATAAACCATCCTCAAGAATAATAACATAGTATAAGTGATGATAATGATAAATCTATAAATTCAAAATATATATCAATTAATAGATTAAAATATATCCCACATTACATTATAGTGTAACAATATCTCTTGTTTTTAGAGTATTTTAAAGTATATAAGAAGAAATCATACATTCTGAGAGTAACAATCTCTTTTTTTTGAAGTACTTGAAATTATATAGGAAGAAATCACCCAAACATAATAAGGAACATATTTCATAGAGAAGGATTTTAAAGAAAAGGATTTAGAATATATAATAATATCCAAATAGGTACAAAACATTTAGATAAGAAATGTGGATCTTGAAATAAGTTCCTCAAAATTTTAAAGTAAATAGATTAAGAAAGGTGAATAGAAATATGAGGTCAAGAAGGCTCTTAAAGGGAATATCCATGAACTTAAAGAAAATTTGAAAACTAATATTGATGTCATGGATTATCAATTGGAATTAAAAACCACGAAGATCAAGTAAGTTGACTTTTTATTATAAAACAAAGATAAGTTTCATGAAGAGTAGATTGAAAGAATGAAGAAGGATTGTGTAGAGAATGGGATTATAATTGAAGATTATAAAAATAACCTCAATATGATATGTCTATTATTAAAATTCAAGATTTTTAATCTTTAAGATACATATATTGAGTCTTTAAAAAAGAAGGAGGATGTTTCTATATATATAATGATCATTGTAGGATTCTAATGTCAAAATACCACCAACATGTTATAATAAGATATTGTCTTCGTTCATTGATTTGTCTCAAGAAGCTGTGAAGAAAGAGGTACCATCCATACCATCTTGTAGTAACTTTTCAAAATATTTTTTAACAAATATTTTATATTGGAAAAAAATATTTTAAAGTACAGATGGATAAAAGTGATAAATAGTCTGCCACCTTATCTAGAGTGGGTAATAAAATAAGTAAGGACGGTAGTTCCTCATGAAGATCGAAAAAATTTGGGAATAAAATCCAAAAAAATAGATATAAAACTGTCAAGGTTTGGGGGTTAATGTTGGTGTCACAATAGATTTGAGAATTGTACATTATATTGTAGGAAAAATCTTATAAATTAAATTGTAAAAATAAATACCATGTCAAGGGATAGAAAGCTATAGATTAAGAAGAAACATCCACAGAGTAAGAAAAATACGTATACTTGAATTTTTTTAAATATTGAAAATATATGTGATTTATAAAATTGTGGTGGTCATTAAAATAGTGCATTGTCATTTTAGAATTTATCAAAATAAGATAAGAAAAGAAGGCCATAAAAATTGGTGAATAATGTAGAGGCATCCTTGGGAAGTAAGTATAAGAACATTGTTAACAACAATTCTCCAAATAAAATATCAGGTAGGATTGGTGAGAAGTTATTGGATTCCAAATCTAAGAAGATAAAGAAAAGTATAGAATCTAAAAAACCTATTGAAAAGGATGGAACTCGGAAGAACCTATATGGAAAATAAAAACCTATTTACAATGTACATAATGAAATGATAGTAATCGGTCCAGAATATTTAGAGGGAATGAGTAAAGTTGAATAAGCACAAGAAAAATCTTTTGTAAAAGTAAAATAAAAATTCCACATGAAGAAGTTGATGATTAGAAGAGTTTTTCAACATATGAAAACTCTTATGTTAAAGAAGTTATATTTGAAATATGTAAGAAATATGTATATAATGTAAAAGTTTGTTTAACTATTATTCCAGAGAAAGATGTAATCCTTAAAATAATTAAGAATACATCATCCATGGTGGCTAATGAGAAGAAAATTTCTCCACAAAAATTAGTTTAATTAGTGAAAAGATCCATGGTACCCAAAGATAAATTCTAACTGATGTTCATATGTGTAATCCTGATGACAGAAGTATATGGAGAAACTTAGTTGAGAAAACTATCTCAAAATTTCTATTCACATTAAGAAGTATGTAAGAGACACCTTATTCCCATAAAATTTATTATTTGAATTTTCTCTCTCAAAAAAGTGAATTAAAGGTGATGAATAATCTCAGGGGGAGAACCTAAGTAGGAGGAATGTCTAGAAACATTGGATATCCAAGATAAGATAATCTATCATCCTATAATGATTCATAAATTTATTTGATTAAATTTATAAGAGGATCATCCTTGATAAATTTTAATTCATTTCAGTCAAAAAATTATTGTAAAGTAAAGACTATCCCAACATGATTTTCTATTACATTATAATCTCCAATTAATATGTTAAAAAAATAATTCTTGGTGAAGATATTGAAATTTTCAAGTGTGGATGACCATATAAAGAAGATCTATTTTAGTGTATTCTCGAAAGAAATTTTTTAAATCATATCTAATAAATAGATTCATCATTAAGAATATCGTAAGAAAACTATCCTTAAAGGGGATATATAAGGAGTATGATGAAGTTTATTCTAGAATCATTACTTTATAAAAATAATATTATTCCAAAATATTCCTAATGTAGGGTCATCGATAAAGGTATTTTTTTTCATAAAACTACCATCCTTGGTTACTTAAAATAAAAAACTTTACAAAAATATAGAGATGCTTAATCAATTATTGACTTAATAAAAGTTGAAGTATTAGATTTAACCAAGGCCTCTTATCCTAAAATTTGTATTTGAATTTGTTTTACCCTATTTTTGAAGTTTCTATAAGTGTTTTATGTTTACTTATTCATAAATTATTTTATATCACAGTTATTTTCATTATCCTAGAATATAAGTGAAAAATACATAAAGACAAGAATATGAGTTCTTATTTCATGAGGTATCATGATCATATAGAATATGAAAAATTTATTATATAAATAAAATATTCTTGTTTTCTACACTAATAATGGATCACTTAGACTTAGAGTGAAATTATTGGTGGAACATTACATAATAATGAGTTGATACCCTTTTTCCAAGAACTTTTTATTTATTTTCAATAATTTGGGAGAGAAATAATATATAGATTCATATATTGACATATTCATCATAATAGAATTTTGAAGGTATTTATAACAAATACAAAGGTGGAGATTGAAGAGTCCACCTTTTGTGAGAGTTTTATTTGTTTTAAATTGTTAATAAGTGTATTTTAGCGAAATATAAATATTTAATTGATTTTATTATGTTCTAAAAGTTATTGGAATGTTCAGTTAAAGTATCCAAGCATTGTATGGAATTTTACGTGGCTTGGATGAATAGATGAATAAGTAAGTAATTTCACAAGTCTTATTATCTTAAGAAACATATAAACAATTTAATTTAATCTAGTAGAGATAGAGATGATTTATTACATGAAAGGAAAATGTTCTTTGAAGACATTGAGTTTACTTTAGAAGATTCTTGAGCTGACCATAAATTCTGTAACATATGTGATACTGATTGAATAAGAATTCTTATTGAAAACATTTTGAAGACTCTTTAATGTGTTTCCTAAAAAAGTTTATAAATAGAATTTTATTAGACATAAAATGTAGAGTCTAATGGATGGAGTTTTGTTTACCAAGGCTATCAGATTGTGTTTCCATTAGATTTGTTTTTTATAAATTCATCATAAGAGAGTCTAAAAAATGAATATTTCCAAATTTATCTAGCATATTCCATCAGTCAAAGTAAGATGTAAAATTTATTGATCAAAGAAATATTGGTAGAACACTGAAATAATTTTCAATGTGACATCAGAATGATGTAAATGAACTAATTTGATCAGATGATATGTGAAAATAAATGTTTAAACAATTTCATTCATAGTAGCATTAGACAGATAGTAGTCAAAAAACCAATATTAGTTGATTCTTGGTGACATGTTATACATTTTTTTTAAATCACAATGTCTTATAGGTATGGTTTAAAGATGAGGTTTGGAATAATATAAAATAGTATGTAAAATAGTTCTTAATTGGGAGATATATTATTAATCCCTAATGTATTAAACATCATGAAGAGATTAATGATTCTATCTTGAAGATGTTTGGAGGAAAGTGTCAGAGAAACTTGGTGGAACTATGGTTCCCAAACATTTTGAAGTTATGATAAAACATGAATGAATAACTTAAAAAAAGGTTAAAAAGAAAAGTTAATAAGTTGTGTAAAATGAAATAATAAACTATTGACAAGGTTGTAACTGATGAAAGGAAGTTTGAAGTTTGTCATATAAACATGTTGAGTCATCATACATAATCTATCAGACATAGTATTTGTAATTACCATGCATTGGTTTCCAAATTAATTCAACAATTATAGGAAACATGTGAATATCATTAAATAAAAAATTATTCTTTTGAAGTCATCAGAAAAAGGTTTTTGAGTGAAATTTATTTGACTTAATTTTATATGTTGGATCATCAGAAATTAGTTGTTGAGGTTTCTGAATAGTTTCATTGGATAGAATTCTATGAGTACTATCATCACGTAGAATGATACGAAGAAATTTGACATAGTATTAAAAATTCATTACACTAATTTCTAAAAAATGAATGGATTGAGGGATAAGAGTAAATCTCAGATGGGTTATTAGATATATAAAAAATAAAAAACATATTTGATCCCACCGGTCTAAGGAAGAGTCATGAAGAAGTTTCATGAGAGATTCCTACAAAGTGGTGAAGGAACACAAGTCATAGTCTTCAATGAATATAATAGGTGAAAGGAAGTTTTACTAGAGGTAAGGTTTTAAGGTATTTATTCATAAAGATATAAAATGTGATGATTCTATGATGGTTGATCAACATTAAAAAATCACAGAGAAAGGTTTTAGTTCATTCTATGTTTTATTGATGTTTTAAGATGAATTTTATCACAGAGATGTAAAGAAAGTTCCTAAATTTCAAAAGGTTTGATGGTGGTAAAATATTGAAATATTTGATAATGATTCTAAAAGTTTAAGTGAGATGTTTTAATTTTATATACAAACACAAATCTAAATATTTGGAAAAGTGAGGCCTATATAAAGGGGTGTGGAGGAATTGAGAAATCATAGATCAATCGTGAAGTAGTTGTTGAGACTATGTGTAATGATGAAGAATTGAAGTTCCATAAGTATGTTTTAGCCATAAATATTAAGAGATATTCTTATCTATGTGAAATTATAGGTCAAAAATGTATTATATATAATATTTACTAGATACAGCAAAAGCACCAGACTGAGTAATTGAGCACCAGTTGATGAAGGGAATATTAGAAGAAGTGATACCATAAAATTATTTATTATTAGATGGTATCGAGACAATATGTACATGATGGAGAATAAGGTATCAAATGAACTGTTACCAATTGAACTTGTATCAAATGGATAGGATTATATGGAAGGATCATATTGAAGAATTGGATAGATAACTTCTAGTTGGAAGTAGGGAAGAAGAAATAAGAATTTTTTTTCTACTATAAAGAAGAATATTTTATTGTATGATACTATAGAAGTAAGATATGAAGGAAGAGAATAAACAAGCATCACTGTGACAAATAACAAAAGTCACAATAGGTAGAAGACTTATTAGCATTACAAAGTAACTAAAGAAGTTTGAAACTTTCTATATAGGAAGTATAAATATTCAATAAGGTGATTTATTAGTAGTTGGAGTGCACCAGTATAGGGACTCTAAACTATTTTCTTATCTCCTTATTAAAGTGCAAGGAAATATAATTTGGATAAGTATTTTTTCTAAAAAACCCACTACAATGGGAATCTCATTATAGTTGAGAATCCATGTATTGGTCATCACCATAAAAACATGGAATACAAACTATTATTGAATATATAAACTTTTAATAATATCATGTTCCATTATTTTTTTTCCTTAATTTACTTTTATATGATAATCAAGAAGAGAATAAAATAATTGAGATCCTAACAGGTCTATGAGGTAAAAGGATAAAAAGTATTTTTTGGTTTTTTAAAAATAAATCCTCAATACTAATTCACTCCCTTTCAGTGTTAAAATATCCCAAAGTGGTCCGAATAAGAACTAAGTCCACGAGTGACTACTCACAATCATGATAATACCACTGAGTCTCTCTCATATCCATGTAATAATCCCCAAGGATCTTGCCACAAAAAATTCCTATCACATATCATTGAAATGAGGGTAAAATAAAACCTCTAAAAGATACCCCTAATTTAATTAAACTGTTCTAGAGGCGCTATAGGTTCCTCCATAACCTGAATCTATAATGCATCATAAAGATAATAAAACACTTGAGTAATAAAATCACATGAATTCTAAAAAAAGTTCACAGGTCTCACCTAAACATCATTGGGAACCAACTAGTCTATCCATAATCATATGGATTTATGAATCAATCATCACAATGATCACCATACAACACCTAATTACCATTTTATATAAGATATACATACCATTGATTCCCCTCTTACATGTGAGGGAAACATATCATCTTGACAAGGCACCAAATATTGTAATCCAACTCACTATACTCATCATTCTCTGATCAAAATAACCTGTTAGGAATTACTAATCTAAACTATGGATCATCCCAAACAATGATTTTGGTTAGGTTATCACAACTAAATATCACACCAAGCCTAAATCACATCGATCACTAATATATAGTGAAGGATCCAAACCATACCGAGTGTATATATACCAATCAAGGTGATACCTACCTCACTAATGATGAACCCACAATACACCAAATATCCATAGTAGGAGGATCTATACCCTGTCTTAGGGGGAAATAGATCCCTTTGTAGTATGGGGGACCAAACATCATTGGTACCGATAGGGTACCAAATCCATGCATAAATGTTTATATAGAAACCTAACCCTCTATTGGAGGACCCATGTCTCATGAATGATTTCCATAGACCTTTTATCTTGAAAGGTGTACTGAATCGCATGTATGAAAGAACCACACCTCATATCTTCAAGATTGCTGTCCTCTATTAATGGAGGATTAGACCATATCCAATAGGGGGATACCAATACCATCACAGTATGGGGAACCCAATATTCATCAATATTGAGGGTTGACCAACCCCATGTCAGAGTGAAGGATCTACAACTGATGAATGGTAGACACTCTCTTGTATCCATGGGAGTATACTGAACTACACAATCATATACAGGGGAACCATTAATCATAGGAAGAAACCTAATCTGAGTGAGTATTTAATTTTTTGGAGGATATATCTCCCCATAAAAACTCTTTAGATAAGGGGGATACCGTCTCCAAGGATAGAGGATACCTCACCCTATATAAAACTAGTGTTGGGATAACAAACCTCTATGAAGATGATATCAACCATAAAAAAATTGAGAGATCCCCTCTCAAAAATCCCACACATCTGTGAGTAGTCTCATAGATCTCTTCATCTGTAGAAGATCCTTCTTGCACCTCTAGTGAAAGTTTTTTTATGATGGAAACCAATATCCTCATTACATAGTGGAAACATCTAAGGTAGGATGTCATCCCATGAAATCAAAAAATGAATAGACCACAATATGATACATAGACATACAAATTTGTACCCTATGACCAATGATATAAGTTCCCATGTTTGTCACCTATATTATCAATGTCCTTTTATAGTAATACGTCATCCACAACACCATGGAAAGGTTACCAAGTCTAACAACTAAACCTAAGAACCCAAATCATTTTCCCCCAACATATCCCAAGACAAAATCACAAGACACATATCTCCAAAATACATCCCTAGGAAGGGCCCATATTGATACCACTATATCATAACCTAGAACACTATGTCCCCATATGGACTGGTTGTAAGCTGAATGTGATACCCCAAGTTCATATCAAATAGTCTAAGGGATGGTGACTAACGCCAAGTTGGTATATTAAACAAATATGAGGAATTATCCTAAATATCCCACAATAAAATAATACACACCAATAACTGGTAAAAGTAAGACCAAATAATAATGATACAAATAATCTTATAAAAATTAAAATATTCACGCATACCACACAAGCGACTAGAAGAAGAGAGCACCCATGTCATGTTATCTCTAAGCCAAACCCTACATGCTACCGAGTCCTGCTTTCTCCACCATGATCCAGCACTAGAGTACAAAAACCTAATTTCCACCAATTTGTACTTAATATTCACAAATACAACATGTTTGTGAAATTCCAATGAGAGGGTGAGTATAAAAAACGACTAGAAGGACACCCTAAAAACAAATGGGATACCAGACCATAGGTGTAACACCGCAATACATTATAATATTTTCCCTTTAGAATAAATTTAGTTTTTTTCTATCATGATTTATATAAATATCCAAGTTAATTTTACATTACATTAAATATTGGGATTATTTGGTATTAAATTCAATATTATGATTTGATTTCTCTATACATAACACCAAGGTTAGCTTACAGTATGCACAAGACCAAGTTTTAACAAACTAAAATATACCACTAACATTATTATTTAAAATGATAGTTAACAAATAACCATTATAATTAAATGTATTAAAAGTATTAACTAAAAATTTAAAACATTATTTACAAAGTTTAATATAATTCTTTCGTGTTATAAATGAATATTTTACCCAATTTAAGATAAATGATTTATAATTATAAAAAAATATGTTATTCCCACCAAGGGTTTTTATCATAAAAAATTACATTAATGAACATTAGTGAATTAAATTATTTAAATTTATATGTTATATATTCAAAAAAATTCTTTTACATTAATCAAATATGTTTTATAGGCATAACATAACAATAAATAAAATTTTATGCTTAAAAAGATAAATTATTCTAATAGCGGTTTTGATACCTTTTATTGGCACACATATTTTAAAAATAAATTTTGGATTTTTTTAAATTTATAAGTTCAACTAAAATCAATTTTTGAAATTTGAATTTTGAAATTATAATAGGGTGAATATTTGGTATTTTTATGTGAAGTTTCATTTTTTGTTGAATAGTGAAAAATACTAAATTCTAATTGAAAAATTATTTTTCATCTAAATAATTTATAGGGTTAAATTATATTTTGAATTGGGTTTAATGTTTAATTATTTTAGTTTTACATATATTAATACAATTTATGTAATTTTAATCATTTTTATATTTAATTTATATATAAAAACTTAGCGAACATTTGAACATTTCACTTTAAAAACCCACTTTCTCATCCCATCTGTGGGAGTAATTTTAAATTAATTTTCACCAATTATATGATTTTAATTATGAAAAATGGATTCCATATGTTGTATAATAATAATGTAGAATTTATATTAAGGTAAAATTCTATTTTGACCAAAAATTTTAGTGAAAGTAATTACAATTAATTTCCTCAATTAAGAGAAAAACTAGATTAATAAGGAACTAAACCTTAAAATTAATTTCTAAAATAACTTATAAACTTGTAAAAAAGACATGTTACGGCCATATTTATACCATATACTTCCTTTTATCTAATCTGGATTATTATTTGAGGCAAATTATGTAAGGTATACCTCTCAATAGTGTTTACCTTTTTATATTTACAAGAATGTCACTCCTCCTCCACTATAAAATAGCACTCACCTCCTCACTTATTTACACCTATCAATCTTATTGTATCATAAAAAATCTACCAAAATAATCCCCCAAAATCCATACCCTTATCCAAGAGTCACTAATTTGGGAAGAAATCCAACCAAGTAATTCATTTGGTATAAACCAATAAGATTTACCTAAAAAAGAGGCATTGTTCTTCAACAACCACTTTTGTTTTGTTTATTTCTATACAAAGTAATTTATTATTATATCATGATTATATAATAACCTCAGTATATTAAATATACTTATATTTTTAATTCTAATATTTTATCCTACACTTTCACACACTTCCATCAAATGAGATACACAATCATAGTTCGTGTGTATGATGGACTACCACCCCACAAACTGATGTCATTCGTTCTTCCATTACCATCTTTAAAGGTTGGTAATAATTATAGATTTATTATTTATATATGAAATATATGAAATATATGATATTTATAATTTAATTCTTCTTTAATTACTATATAATACATACCATTATGCTTTTCATTTTGTAGAAATACAGTGACATTGTTTATTAATGCGTGGACTACCACCTCCTCCAAGCGATGTGATTCGTTCACACATTAAATTAAATTTATTAAGTATGGTTTTAATAAAAATATGTTATATATATGAAATAAATATAATAATGGAATTATAATTGAAATATATATCATTTACATTTTTTTCTTTTAATACATCTAGAAAATGGAAAAAATGTTCATACGTATACACGACCTACCGTCTCCATGGATAGTGTATTTCCTTTGTCATCTCCGAAATTTATGGATAAATATAATAACATATATACTGAATATATAAGATAATTAAATAATTTTTTACATTCTGGATATGTTTAAATTAGGATCTAAGTAATATGAACAACAAATAACAAGTCAAAATGTATTCGAGAAACTAGGCAATTAGTACCCAAAATAGTGAAAATAATGAAAAATTATTAACAGGAAATGAGATATTATAATTAGATCTTAAATAATATTATAAATATTAATATTATTCTATAACAAGTTATTAATATTCTTAAAACCATTATACAATGTTTTAAATGGTGTTCAACCAAAAGGAAGCGTATGGTAATTGATTTTCATCTCACTTTTTACCTCAGTGAGATAAATGTCATATTTACCACAAATATATGTTGGGGGGGGGGGTGTATATACTTCTCTTTGTCATTTAAAATCATGTATCACACATAAATCATAATATTTTATGTCTCTATTTTAATTATCTCATTCTAAGGTTTTTTAATTTTCTTCATTTAATATTTAGTTATTATTGTCCATGGTATTTTCAATATGAAAAAAATATATGGATGTATTTTATTCTCAAATTATTCAATAAATGGAATATTTTTCAGTTATTTAACATGAAATATTAATTATTCATTATACAATTCTTTAAATTTAATGTGTGTTTAGTCATTTAACTTTTCATATTTACTTTTCTAATTGATTCATTATTTCTTCCACTATAATTTACCCTTATTGATTATTTGAGATCACACTTATTTTTCTTCATTTCACCTCGATATGAAGATGAATTATTTGAATGAGTTTAATGGATTATGAGATTTTAATTTATTTATTCTTTATTTTATTTTTCCAATGTAATATTGGTATTATTTATGTAACTTGATTTTCCAAAACTTCTAAACTATTCAATCCTTTGGGATTTGATTCTTATATCTATGCTAATGTAATATAATAAGGCACTGTATCTTTGATTTATGGGGTTGGGGTGATATAGTTCGTATCAAGGAAATTTTAGTATAAACCTTGGAAACTATATTTATGAAAAAATATATTAAATAACATAACCCTATGATATAATTTGAGGATTAGTATATAAGAACATCCTCGAATTATGTTAAGGTAGATATTATGTAGGTATTACTAGAAATAAATCCCAATCTAGATAATAAAAGTAGATGTGGTTCTATAAAAAATATAACTAGGGGTAACAACTCTAAAAAGGGAGAATTAGTATTTAATCAAGTGCAACCTGATACATAACAATGGGCCATAATACGCACCTAGTTTGACACTCTTGGAGGACATTCTTAGGATAATTTAAATTTTTTTACAGACCATTTTAAAGGATTTTAATGTAAATATATCCACAATGAAACCATGTTTATTATTATGATATTATTTATGGATTTGTTTTTCAATTTATGTTAAGTGTTTCAATAGTTTTGGGATTATACATTAAGTTACATAGTTTTATGATCTAATATAGTATATGAAATTGTTTATAAATGGTTAATGGAAGGAAGAATGATATCAATACTCATAGAAAATGAAGAGGTTTTCCTTCTAAGAATGAAGATATATGTAGTATTGGAACAAAAAATGTTGTGGATATTTTAGGGAATATTAATCAAGTTCGGACATGTAACCTTGACCGTATGGAGAAACCCATTACACAATGGGATTATTTTATGTTGGATTTCATTATGAAATAGAGGACCCCATAATTTAGTGGGACTACTGACCCAATGTTGGATGAGAAATATATTAATTATTTGGGGGTGATATTCATAGAAATGGGATTTGGTGAAAACAAAAATGTTACACTTGGAGTGTATTGTTTCAATGGCGATGCTAATCAATGGCAGTCATTGATCCAAAATACTAAAGAGGAATAAGAAATTGAACTCATGGATTGGAAATCTTTTAAGGATTCATTTTTGACAAATATTTCCATTGTGAGAAAAAAATTGAGATGAAGATAAATTTTTTAGTTTAAAGTAAAATTATGAAAAATGTGTTTTGAGTATGAATATACCTTTACAAGGTTATAAAGGAATGATAAATATTTCATACGCAACATAGAGTGAAATATTGATCACTTCTTTGTAGGTCTTAAGTTATGTATTTGAAGGGTGCCAATGTATCAATTCTTTTCTTCATATGATAAAATAGTTTTATGTGGTATCAAGGCCAAGAAATAATTCTATAAGACATATATATTAAAAGTAAATCAATATAAGAAGAGGATGGAAGAAAAAAAATAACAATTAAATGGAATAAGGTAAAGAAGGATTTTCTAATATGTGATAAATGTAAAAAAAATCACCCTGGGAAATGATAAAAAGGATCAGGAGTTTCTTATAATTGAATAAGAAAAGTTCACTAGGAAAATAATGTGAAGGGATGATGGAAAACACTTCTATTCAATGAAAAAATTTAAGGGATATGGATCAGTAGACAAATTAATTCCCCATGCATAAAGGTAATATACCTAAGAATAAGCTAATGGATCAAGGTCAAGCTTATTCAATTGACACAACCAAAGTTGAATTATTAATGTACTTTTATATTTGGATCTAAGAAATGTGTTGTAAATGTATTTTATGGATAATTTTATCACAAAATTAATTATTAAATATATATAATTATTGTACTACAATACAATTTCATTATATATTTGAGAGAATATGTTAAATGGTACCAGAAAAAGTGATGTAATAGCAAGTTAAACTTTTTTGAAAAACACATAGTTTAGGGAATGACAAGACTCAATATGTTATTGATGTTGATACACTGATTCTTGTACAAAGAGATTAGTAATATGGATAAAGTAAATTGGATACTACTAACTAACATGGAAATGATTATAAATCATTGGGTCATAATATTTTGTAAAGGGTAACCATTTATGAAATGTTTTAAATTGAACTTTGGATGTGGTTTTAGTGATTGATGTATTAATTCAACCTATGATGAAACTTGGGTTAAGATATGGAGTTTATATTGTTCAAGGCACAAAAAAAGGATAATATTGTATGGATGATATAGAAACATTTTAATTAATCATATTTTTGTAACATTCTTATAGAGTTAAATAATTTCTTAACTATGTGAAAAGGGTTTTGAAATTTTTTGTCATATTATCATCATTTTTAATTATATCAATGAACTTTATTGAAAATATAGTTTATGGATTTGTGTTAAATAAGTTTATCATGAATGTTTTATATTTCAATCTCCATTATAACTTGATAACTATATTTCTCTTCCATGTATATGTTGTCACTAATGATATTCTACTATAAAGACTAATTTTGTGGTGATATTCAAATTTACATTTCCCTCTTACAAATAATATGTGTTATTAACCATATTTATGATTTTTGTTTTTCAATATAATATTTCAACTATCAAACCCTTGATTACCAAGATCAATTTTGAATTGCGAGGATGAAATTAATTTAAGATGGGGAGAATGTAACACCCCAAGAATTTATAATATTTCCTTTTAGAATAAATTTCATTATGTTTCTAGAATAATTTATAAGGAACACCACGTTAAGATTATGATATATGCAACATTGAGTTTATATGGCATTAGATGAAACATTATGCTTAGCTTATTCTATATGGAACATCAACGTTATCTTGCGGTACATGCGAGATTGAGTTTCACCAAACTACAATATACTATTAATATTATTATTTAATATGATACTTATCAACTATCCATTGTAATTAAATATATGAAAAATATTAACTAAATTTGGAAAATATTATTTACATATTTTTATATAATTATTTGGTGTTAGAAATAGATATAGAACGCAATCGAATGTGTTTTTTTATGAAAAACTATTTTATTCCAACCAAAGTGTTTTATCTTAATAAATTATATTAATCACGATTATTGAATTATAATAATAAAATTTATATATTATATATTAAATATAATGTTTCTACATTTATCCAATATATTTGATAGGCATAAGATAATAATAAATCCAATTTTACGCATAAAAATCTATATTATTCTAATGACAATTTTGCCACCTTTTAATGGAACACCTATTTTAAAAATATTTTATGTGAATTTTATAAAAATAATTAGTAAAAATAAAATTAATTTTTGAAATTGGAATATAAAAATTATATTATGTTGATTTTTTGGTATTTTTCTATGTCGTTTCATTTTTTATGAATAGTGAAAATACTGAATTTTATTTGAAAAATGTTTTTTCATTTTAATAATTATAGGATTAAATTATATTTTTAATTTTTTTTTGATGTGGAATTAT
Organism: Viscum album; assembly: GCA_963277665.1. Classification (NCBI taxonomy): domain Eukaryota; kingdom Viridiplantae; phylum Streptophyta; class Magnoliopsida; order Santalales; family Viscaceae; genus Viscum; species Viscum album. Next base: position 1,400,098,920 of record OY728148.1, on the reverse strand, counting down.
TTAAATTTAAAATCTTTTAATACAAATCATGTCAATTTAATAATTTTTATATTTAATTTTGACATTAAAACATAGCAAACTTTTAAACATTTTCACTTTAAAAACCCACTTTCCCATTATGTATATGGGATTAATTTTGAATTAATTTATGCCACTTATGTGATTGAAATTTGGAAAAATTGATTCCATGCTTTTAATAATAATAATTTATATTGTCTAGTAATTTCAACTTAGTTTTTTACCAAAAATATTTGTGAAAGTAATTAAAATTAATTACATCGATTTAGAGAAAAACTTACATAACAAAGGACTAAACCTTAAACTTAAGGGCCAAAATTATGTAGAAAATTGTGAAAAATCCATTTTATGGAAATTTTAGACCAAATAATTCCTTTTATAAAATTTAGTTCTTTATTGGAAACACATGAAGGAATGGAGACCTCTCAATAGTGTTTTCCTTTTAATATTTACAAGAAGGCCACTCCTCCTCCACTATGAGAAGGTTCTCACCCCTCACTTATTCACACGTCTAAAGACATTTTTATCATCCAAAATATTTCCAAAAAATATTAAAAAACTACTCCCCTCATCCTATATGCCTCACTTTGGGTATAAATACAACCGAGGAAGTCATTTAGTATAAACCAAAATGAGTTACCTGAAAAATAGGTAACGTTATTCAATGACCAATTTTGTTTGGTTTCTTTCCCTACTCATTAAATTATTATTATATAATTCTTATATAATAACTTAGTATCTTTAATATATTATTTTTTTGTTATTCTAAAACTCTTACCTACACTTTCACACACTTCCATGAAATGGGATATGCAATCATTGTTTGTGTGTATGGGGGACTACCACCCCACGAATAGATGTCGTTCGTTCTTCCATTTCCACCTATAAAGGTTCGGAATAATGATAGATTTATTATTTATATATGATAAATATTATATTTTTAATTTATTTATGATTCTTTAATTACTATATAACACATACCTTCATACTTTCCAATTTTTGGAAATATGATAGCAACATTTGTGGATGTGTGGACTACCACCACCTCAAAACGATGTGATTCGTTCACACATTACATGGAATGTATTAAGGATGTTTTTAATAAAAATACATTATGTATATAACATAAATATTATATTTTAATTATAATATATATATATATATATATATGATTTATTTATATTATTTTAATATGAGAATAAAATTGAAACAACGTTCATGCGTACATACGACCTACCATCTCCATGAACAATGTATTTCATTTCCTATCTCAAAATTTTATAGCTAATTATAAACACATATATAATTAATATATATGACAATTAAAACATAGTTTAAATTATTAATATGATTAAATTATTATCTAAATAATATGAACAATAAATATTAAGTCAAAACATACTCAAGAAACTAGACAATTAGCACCTGAAATAGTGAAAATAATGAAAGATTACTAACAACTGGGTATTAAGTTATTATAATAAGATCACATATGATATCATAAATATTAATGTGTTTATGGAATAAGTTAGTAAAATCATTAAATCCCTTATAAATGAGGTTAAAGATAAATAGACAAAAATTAAATGTAAGTTATTTTATTTTTATCTCACTTCTTTCACCTATGAGATAAATGTCAAATTCATGACTTACTTATTTTTTGTGGTCTATATATTTACCAATTTTCATTAAATATCATAAATCACTCATAACTCCTTGTATTTTCTGTCTCAATTCGAATTATCTAGTCCAAACAATTTTTAATTGAAAATTACCATGTGGTAAAAGTTATCTTGGCAATCTCACATTCTTTTGTGATTGTTAAATTTCTCATAAAAAAATCAGGCAGCCCGAGGAGTGTGTGAGTATAAATTTTTAGGCCACCACCAATGGTGTATAAAAAATATCCATTCAATAATGGTTTATGTATTTGAATAAGAAAAAAAGTAGAATGCCTAAATAAATAGTTTATTACATTATTAAATATTCTCTATTTAATCACATAAACCCCCAGGTTCCCGAGGACACCCAAACCTCAATACCTACTTCGGACCAAGCTAGAGTTTAATCTCTCTATAAGGGATGCCACATTTTAAAGTTAATGTTACCATTTTTAATACTTAGTCGAATGTCCATGTTACCATTCACCATTTAATATTACTTTATTGAATGATCATTTTACCATTCATAATACTTGGCTGAATATAAATGTTACAATTCACCCATTAATAATGCATAATTTAATGAGAATGTTACCATTAATAATGCATGGCCAAATTTTCTTTGTTACCATTTACCAGTGAATAAAACATAACTAAAAACATCATAATATTACATATATCTCAAAAAACCCATTAATTAATTCACTAATTAATCAATCATACTCAAAATTTCAATTTATCATAATTAATTCACTAATTAATTATTCAATTCTTAACATCCATATCTGACAATTAATTTCACAATTAATTATCTCAATTAAAGATATCATTATCCCATAATTAATTCTATAATTAATTATCTCAATTCATAATATTAATATCATATAATTAATTCTACAATTAATTATATATTTTAATAATATCAATGTCACATAATTAATCCCACCCTGAATTATATCAATTTATGATACCAATATACTACAATTAATTATTCAATTAATATTTCATGAATCCCACAATTTCACAATTCCATCATTAGTTAATCCATCCAAATTAATTAATTAATCAATAACATTAATTTCAAAATAACAATAGTACTTTTATAATATAAATAAATGTAATCAAATCATTACTATGGGAATTGAAGATTATACCACCTACCTCAATTCATCGATGAATAATCACTCAAAGTAAATAACCAAAACTTGAGTGACACAACAACATAAAACAAGATCTTAATATCAAAATCCTAAATCAATATCAAAGAAATAAATGTATTTTAAATATAGATCTAGATCTCACCTAATAGATTTATATCTAACAAAACAATGGATTAATTAACTAAAATAAAGAAATAAGAATGAGATAATAATGATAAAATAACTCATGTAGGACCCACATACTGATAGAGGTGCATATCTTCGATATGGTTTTTGAATCATGAATAAAAGAGGTTGGTAGGGCTTGGAATTTGTTCTGAGATCTCCAGAATCATGAAAAATCTCCTAGTGTCAAATGGGGGTCTAAATGGGTGAGTTTCAGGGGTTTGGGAATTTTAAAAATTAATTTTCAAGATACATCAATTCCCAAGAATGGTTTACCAGGTAGGGGAACACGGGTTTCCTTAATGGTGTGCCTAAACTGTGCACAAACCATGCAATTAACCTCTATCAAAGGTTACACGGTTAGCTAGCCTAGGGTGCACGATTTTCTCTAACCATGAAACAACTACACACTACCCATTTTTCTTCCATGTTTCTCAAAATTCCACCCAAACACACCCCAATTTACAACCCAAACAATAAGTTCTCAAATAATGAAAAAAGAGTACCTAAAATCAAGCACGAGTTAACTTCTGAAAAGGCTATTATATTACAGTATCCCCCATTTTATAATTGATCATCCATGAGCTGAACACCCAAGCAATCCTAAGATTTTGATTCAAAAATATTGGGTCATTGATCCCTCACATATGCTTCTATTTCCCATGTCTCCTCCTACACATGCCCATTTTTCCACAACCCACAAACTATCGACACAATATTTCCCTACAAAACTTTCTCACTACAATCCAACACACTTATCAGATCCTTCTCAAAGGATGCATCTACCTCAAGCTCAACATCATCCACATCGATCACATGGGAAGATTCAGGGTGATACTTTTGATGTTTTGATACATGGAAAACATCAATAAATACTGTAATATTATTTCCCAATATATAATTCTTCCAACACTTCAAATCATAAACCACTACTGCTAACTTTTGGTCATCCATAGGGTAGTTATTTTTAAGTGGACTCAACATTCGAGACCCATACACCACAACTCAATATCCATTCATCAACAAAACTCCTATTCCAATCCCATAAGTGTCACAATACATCATGTACTCCTCACCTGGATCTGGTAGAATCAAGATCAGTTCCGATTTCAAACACTTCTTTATATCCTAGAAGGCCTCCTCACATGATTCTAACCAATCAAACTTTATCCCCCTTTTTTTGAATCCCGAAAGTGGATTTGGAAAATGGAAAGAGTCTGGGATAAATCTTGGATAATATCCATCTATCCCCAGAAATCTATGGATATTGTAAACATTTTTGGGATGCTCCTAAAAAACACTACATGAACCTTCTATAGGTCTACTAACACACCTCACTCTTAGATGATGTGTCCCAAGAAGTGTACATGATCTATACAAAATTAAAACTTATAAATATTGGAGTATAACCAACTCTCTCTCAATGTCTCAGGATGATGTCAAGATATAGGGAATTGTCATCATGAGTCATAGATTACATCAATATATCATCCACCAACACTAAAAGATGATCTTGGTGCATGTGGAATATTTTGTTCATCAAGTCGATAAACACTACTTGTGTGTTCATCAAACCAAAAGGAATTAAGAAGGAATCATATAGGTCATACCTAATTCTAAAATAATTCATCGATATATCAGAAGTCCGAACACTCAGTTGGTGATACCCCAATCTCAATTTGATCTTTGAGGACACACATGCTCCTCTTAACTAGTCAAATATTTCATTGATACACAGAAGAGGATATTGCTTCTTCATAGTCATCCAGTTTAATTTCTGGTAATATTTTCACAAGCATAGATTCCATTCATCCTTCTTAGGAAAAAACATGAGAGAACCCCAAGGCAACGAATTTGGATGAAAAAAATCTTTTATCCTCCAACTCCTCTAGCCAAATATTGAGTACTTGAAGCTTTTTTGGTGTCATTTTTTATGGTGGAATCGAAACTGGATCATCTCACAACATGATATCAATAGTAAATTCCACATATCTCTTAGGTGGAAACCCATAGATGTCATTAGGAACAACATCTTGAAATTGTTCCACCACTGGTGGAAATATATCATACTTTAATCCTCCATTATCTAACAAAAGATTAAAAACATGGAATGTGAGATCTCCTAATTGCAGAGTAATTGGCCCTGCTTGGCCTATATGGATATCCCACTTCCCATTGTGAATTTACTGGTCAACCTTAGGAGATGTAAAAATTACTCTCCTGAGGTGACAATCAATGTGGGCTTGGTATGTGACTAGCTAGTCCATACCCATAATTAGCTCAATTCCTAACATATCAGAAGTATAGAGATCCTATAGAAAATGATACTCCTCAAAATTGAGAGAACGTCCCTTGAATAAATAGATGCATCTAGACTATACATCCAATTGTGTATCTATATTCATTACCCCGCTCACAAACTCCACTGATAGGATCAAACCGTTAAATTGTTTTTACAGATATAAAGGAATAAGAGGAAACAATATCAAATAATGAACTAGCCAGTGTAATAGCTATAAGAATAGTAACTATCACTATTTATGGTCTAATATTTCTATCAAAAAATGTAGGATTTAATGCATGTAGTTTTATTATCCCTCTTACCTATGATGTTGTCTTAATCACATGAGTTACACCACTCTACTGATATGGATGCACATACCCAGAAGTACCATATACACTTCTCCTGCCTCCTCAACTAGTAGAACTCCATCTTTGAGATAGATATGGTATGGGAGATCCCATTCCTTCACCCTGGTTCTATCTAGATCCTCTATAATTGATAGTATGGACTCATGTCTGACATGAATTTTGTTGATGTCCCATATTGCTGCAAGACCGACACTCTACTGGTGGTCAGGGATAGTTTCTATGATAATGGCCCGACTTACCAAACTGATTAAAGATCAATCTTTTATAACCTTATATAACTTAAACTCCTATCTGACCACTCATATTTCCAATGATCTAACTAAAGTTCTTATTAAGGAGCTTCCTGCTCTAAAAAGTTTCACTTCCTAATCATCCTAGAGAAACTATCTATCTTTCACTGGAAGCCTCCTTTAGGTTCCCATCAACTATGAGATCCCGATCCACCACCTCAACAAACCTTATTAACTGAAATAGGTTAACTTGGGACATAATCACACACTTAAGTGCATAATGAAAACATCTCTCCATAGATGTGTTATCTTCCACTAATGTTGGAGAAAAATGTTGTAGGTCTCTTAAGATTCCAATATAATCTATCACTAATATGATCCCCTGAGTCAGCTGCATGAACTCCACTTATATTTATTGTATTAGTTTCTTTGGGTATAAGTGATCTAAGAACATCTATAATAAGTCCTTCCATAATATACTATTAGTCTATATAGTATGTTCTGGAATTTCTCACAAGCTCTTTACTGATCAACATAGCATATAAGTGGAAAACTTTACACTCCTCCCAAAAAGAGTATCCAAATGGTAATGTTTCATCTCGATGGACTCAACCTAGAACTCAAATCCCTCAGGTCCACCCTCTCTAGTAAATGTCAGAGGTTGATGCGACTGAAACTCCCTTGTTAGAACATATACACTCTCTACATCCCTCCCTAGGTCTCTTTCCATGAATTTCATAAAGTGAGCAAGGTTCTCTCAGAACTTCTCCCCTACCTCCTCACCAAACACTATTGGTGTATCAGGTTCCACTGTTGGTAGATCATCTCTATCTATATCCTCAGGTCGACCTCTCAATAATTTTCATCATGGAGGGATAACTCTACAATGAAAAAAAACATGTATTAGGACTCATAACACACCTTCATCACATTTATGTAGGAGAGATTAATCACAATATGTCACAACATGTCTTTTCAACAAACATCGCCACACAGCCAAGAATGAGGTGCTATCACTCCCATTAACCGTCCTACTCCCAGGTCATGGTTAACTAGGGTAAACAGATTCTCATATCATTTTTTTCATTTAAAAAACTCATTATTTCACATTTTTCATCATTTTACAATTTTAAAATTATCTATTAGGCACTATTTTCAATTTAATTTCACAAGAAATGAAAATAGGTTAAGTTTAACAACTTATTGAAAACCCAGTTTCCCTTGCATTCCTAAAATGATGCATATCAAAAATAACACTGAGTGACTAGAATGATGCATGAAGACTCAACTATCATTCCATTTCACGAAACAATTCAATTATTATAAAATATTAAATACAATTTTCACATCATAAAACAAGTGTGTCACCCAAGGTGAAATAATATTCAACTATAACAGCAAACAATAATAATAACAATACCACCCTAGGTACTTGGGTTTCCCCCATACATGGGTTTGAAACTCCTAGGAATGAGCCCATTTCTAAGCCCCGACTCTTCCTAGTCTCATATATACCTTTCCCTAAATAGTAAGAAAAATGAAAAAAGAAAAGAGAACTCCTTTGATACCACTTTTTAATGTCCTGTCCTGGGTTCTATGCACTGGTGCCATGAATCATCCAGTCACATGACCTCAAGCATACCACCCTATATACTAGAAGATATCAACTAGAAGTGAGGGTCTGATAAGTCAATCATAGGGAGAATATACTATCTTTTTTCATAGAAATAACTAGAAGAAATAAAATAACAATATTAAAAGAATATATAACCATAAACTATACCAATATCTCAAGATAATTAATTTAAGAAATAAAATATAAAACTAAACAGAAAATATTCCACGCTAATGCAAGTTTCTAGTGTCCAAAAGGAAAACTAAAACCAAATACACCAATGAATCCTAAAAGGGTCTCAAACCATGTCTATTTCTTTCATAAAAAATCCATCCAAAGATCACCCATCTAACCTAAGTTCTTTTTCCTTAACCCGTCCTACAACAATAAAGTCTATTCGGGTATTGATCAGGAAACCCAAGTAGGGTGGGAGTAGAACTTAGTAGGCCACCACCAAAGGTGTCTAAAAAATATAGTAAATAAAAGTAGTTTTATAAAGAAATAAGTAAACCGAATAAATAAATACCTTATCACATTATTCAATATTCTCTATTTGACAACATAAACCCCCCGGTTCTTTAGGACACCTGAACCTAAATACCTACTTCGAACCGTATGAAATTTCAATCTATCCCTGAGAGATCTCACATTTTAATGTCCATGTTACAATTATTAATACTTAGTCAAACTTTCATGTTACCATTCTCTATTTAATATCACATAATTGAATGAGCATGTTACCATTCATAATACTAGTCCGGAAGTCCATTTTACCAATCAACCTTTAACAATGCATAATTTAATGATCATGTTACCATTCATAATACTTGTCCAAATATCCATGTTACCATTAAAAATTTAATGACACATAATTTAAAACATCACAATATTACATATATCTCAATAATCCATTAATTAATTTACCAATTAATTAATTATACTCACAAGTTAAATTTCTCATAATTAATTCCACAATTAATTATTCAATTCTCAACATCAATATCTCACAATTAATTTCACTATTAATTATCTCAATTCAAGATATAATTATCCCATAATTAATTCCATAATTAATTATCTCAATTCATAATATCAATATCACCTAATTAATTATAAAATTTATTACCTATTTTAATAATATCAATGTAACATGATTAATTACACCATGAATTATGTCAATTTATGATACCAATATCCTACAATTAATTCTTCAATTAATTATTCACGAATCCCACAATTTCACAATTCTATCAGTAATTAATTAACCCAAATAAATTAATTAATCACGACCATAAATATATAAAAGATCTCTTGAAATTATCAAATCTGAATACATATAATCAAATCATGACTATGGTAAATTAATATTATACCACATACCTCATTTCATCGTTGAATAATCACCCAATAAAAATCCCCAAAAATTGAGCAGTTCAATGACATAAAACGAGATGTGAATATCAAAACCCTAAATTAATATTATAGAAATGAAGGTATTTTAAATCAAGATACAGATCTCACCAAATATATTTAGATCTAAAAAATTAGTGGATTACTTCACTAAAATAAAGTGAGAAGAATGGGTAAAGAATGAGAAAAGAACCATGGTAGCAATTACTTATCGGGAGATGTGCGGATCTTCGATCCGAGATAAGAATTGTGAAAAATAGAGGCTTAGAGGGATTTGAATTTATTTATAGAGATCGAAAATCATGAAATCCCTCATAGTGTCGAATGAGTGTCGAAATGGATAAGATTATGCTGTTTGGGGGATTTAAAAATTAATTTTTAGGGGAATTTAATTCGCACACACGGTTTGTTGGGCAGGGGTGCATAGTTTTTCCTAAACATTCACCTAACCCATGCACCTATTTTATAGGGGTTGATGGTTACTACTAAGAGGGATAACATTTTGAAAAACAATGATCCAACCATTCAATTCCCCTTTATCCATGGTCACATGGTTAGCTGGGTTGGGACACATAGGTTTCTCTAACCATGCACCAACTGTGCACTTCCCCTTTTACCATTTTTATCAAAAATCCACCCCAACACACTTACAAGTTATAACCCAAAAAAATTACTCAAATAAGAAAAAAAATTCCCAAAATCAAACCTGATTCAACTTCAAAAAAGGTCAGGATCTTACAATCCCTTAGATTTTCACTATGAAAAAATCTTTAGATGCATTCTAGTCTCACTTTATTGATGAAATGAAATGGATTATAGTTGTTTAACTAACCATATTAATTACTCATTATCCAATTATTTAAATGGAATGTGTGTTCATTTATTTATATTTCCATATTGATTATGATTATTTATTAATTATAGATTTTATTTTTCTTTACCGTTTCTTAGCATTTGAGATCACCCATATTTTGTTTTTTAATTAGGATATAAAGATGAATTAATGGAATGAGTTTCTAGTATACTGATATTTTAATTTATTTATGATTTATTTTATATTCCCAATGTAATATGGTTATTATGTATATAATATGGTTTTCAAAATCTGCTAAATTATTTATTCCTTTGGGATTTTAATCTTGTATTCATGTCAATGTAATAAATAATGGCACTGACTTTAGGCTTTCTGTCGTTAGGGAATTACAATAGGAAAACAAAAAAATAGGGAAGAACTATACAACCACCTAATGAAACACAAAAGAAATCCAACCTTGGAAGAAAAAAATAAAAAAACTCATAGATTCAAAGTCCACCTATTATCTAGGGTAGCCTAGATTAACTCTCATTTCCCATTCAACCACATCATAGGGACACCCTAAACAAGTCCCATGACTTATAGGGGAACACCTCCATACTCATCAACTGCATCATAGAAGACCAACTCAATCACACCAGAAAAAGGGGAATACATATCAACCATATCAAAACATCCAAGAGAATATGAGAATATACCTATTCTGTAAATGTACACCAGGATATGAATCAAGAATTCCTCCTTAGAAATATCACTGATATGTAGGGTGAGAAACTAAAACTCTAGACACACCATTATTCCTTAAATGAGGCCTCATGCCATACCAAGAATATTAGAACACATAAAAAACAATACCCTGAGGTCCCGACACATCAAAGGGAAGAATACACATTAGATAACCCTATGCAAATTAACATCTTATCCAAATGACAAATAAGTAAGGAAACCAACATTTGGAACTCACTCAAGGGTTAATGGGAAAAAATTATTAGAAGAGTAACCATTGCCGAAACTCAATATTATATAAAACATGAACTACAAGGGATCTGACTAGATCCCCTCTGATCAACAAGACAATTTGCACATTTACTATACATATAGGTAAACAATCATCATCACTAGGCCATGAAATTGGAAACTATCACAGGTGACCCACACATCTATGGTATGTGCAAACTAAAAAAGGTGGTATTGACCCTAGACACTGATCCATCTCTACCGAACAACCATTTTTAACACTGATCCAACTCTACAACCATGATGTGGATCCCACTTCACACCAAGGGGTAGGTGAGTTACAAAGAGTACCATCATTACTCATAAAGTAATATCCGTAATCTCTAAGGAGGGGATTCCTAGAATATCAAAGTTCCCTCTTATAGGGACCATACATTACTCAGTAAGGGAATACCAACTGGATTCAACTAAAAGATAGAGGATTTCACCCTATCCTATACTGAAATACATGACCTTATCTTGAAAATCCCATAAGAGGTGATCCCAAGACCAGATGAAGGTGACTAGATATCTAACCCTAAATAGGAAAAAAGAATATAGTATTGTAATCCTAGGGCCTTTTGGGATACTAAATCCACCAATAAAAGGCCTAACTTACCCCTCAAACTGGTATACATGCTTCATGAAAACTTCCAAATCCTAATACCTCACCACAACCCCAAATGGGAATCAACTCACATAGTCAACTGAAAAGGGAAATTGAGAACACTCTGTAATTCTTCTCTATATCACATGGTCACAACTTGAGAAACCACATGGGAGAGGGAAGATGTATACTACCTAAATGATGAGTATCCATAAAGGATATCATGACTATGTAATGAAGGTATAATTCCATCATCCTATGTACCCAAGCCATATACACCAAAACCTACTCTTCGGTTCAAGGTTAGAAATATATATTCCTTAATGATTCATGAATATTACTAGGTACCATCAAACTACTCTACTGTATAGAGGGCACCGCTTATGCCTAGTCAAACACAAGTGTCCATGAACCTCTATCCTTTTAGAAACATAATACCACATAAAATTATCTAAGGTACCTGATATCAAAAGGCACATGAAGGTCCCATGAATGATGTTTGAAAGTTCCCTAGGTGGGTTTTTAACTCTCACAGTCACTTTTTTACATTATTTTGATCTTATCATCATCATTAGGGATTAATATCCATAACTAATCTGAAATATCTCACCAATGGCCTCCAATAGATTTTTGTACCTCACTATATCATACTATATGGATATATAATAATAATGGGATCCTCTTATGTCCAAAACCAACTATAGGGTGAGAAAAAGTACAAACCTAAAATAATAGGGTGGTAGACGGTGTTTACTAGAAGTGCATGATGTGTCTACCCAAATACTTACTCTGGTGATGTTCCACAACATGACTTGGTGTGGAATTTACAAGTACATTAAATATATCTATACTACACGAGGTGTTGGATATATAGGCTTTTGGTCATATAACCCATCAATGTCGCATCTTATAACATGGATTGGTGTATACAAGTACATTCCATATTTCTCACATAGGGTGTCTAGTTGTGTACATGGACAAAACCTGTGTTGTGTTTCAAAGGGTCATACATGGTGTGTACATATGGCCAACATAATATGCATACATTGTCCTTAACTCAAGATGCACTGACCAACTACACACCATGTGTTCTGGGGAACAGATGCCTTGGATTTGGGATTTCCAGGCACAGTCTGCCAATGATCTACCCAAATATATGTCAAAAACCATGAATTCGAGACAACACCAAAAGGAAAATAAAAAGAAGGAAATACATAATCCAATTCACATAGGATTATTAATATAAAAATTATAAACAATATGGAACTGAAATAACTAGCCCTACCTATCTTCAAATCATCATAACTTCATAATTGCGCATTTCAGATCCATTATCCAAGATTGTGGCATCCCAATTTGGACATGATCAATCCCATCATACACATCCTTGACCAACACACTATCTATTAGTTTCCATAACCAATAGGGAAGGGGAGGAGTGGCATCACGTATGCATAAGGATAGAGAATATGGTTAGGATAGATTAATATCCATAATTAATATAAATTGAATACCCATTAAGTCCTGGCCCAAACATAGAATCCGAATAAAGATTATACATCACCAAGGTAAAAACCCCCATTCTGAAACAAACTGTAAAGTCAAAATTCCTATATAGATCATTATTTAGGATATATAAATATTTGATCATGTAGATTATAATAAATATTAAATATCAATATTTAATTACATAAGTCAAAAATCTCACCAAATTCTTTCCCTAGGGTAAATAATACCTTCTAAAATCAATATAATAATAAAATTTATTTTCTATGGTCATTATACCAATGAAATTGACTATATTAACATTCGAAAAGTTATGGTGATCTAAAATTCCAAATCCCATAAAGGATTTAACATTTGAAAATGTGGATAATTATAGTAGGGAACACTAGTCTCCCTATATCTCAGTATCTGGAAGCAAGTTATGATGGTTTTGAGAGTTTTAGCTTAAAACCAATGTTTATTTCATGTGATACAGTGATGTAGGCACCTTTATACATTTTAAAAAATTCGGGTGAGTATTTAACATATATATATCATCACATATTATTAGATTGGAGGCATGATATCTGAAACAAAATGAAAAGTGTTAATGAATGAGCATAAAATAAATTTGTTTCATGGTTTTAATATAAATTAATCATCGATTATTCAACATCATAAACATTTAAATGGTTAGCTTAGAGACTATTTGTTAATGTAATCACATGTTTTAGTTTCTATATTAGTGGTTACATATTTTACATACAAAATTAAGACAACAAGAGTACCAATAAAAAAAGAGTTGTAATGATTTTTTGCTGAAGAAATTCATTTATTAAATTTAAAAGATAAAAAGAAAATTTATGCATTAACAACATATTTTGGAGTTATTTAGTATATATATGAAATTGATTATACTAAATTTCAAGTACTAGTGTTTAATTATAAATGTGTTAATAGTAATAGAGGTATGAAGTATGATGATTATAGATTTACACTTGTTGATTTGAAAATATTTAGTTATAATGAGGAATCATATAACATGGATAAACATGAAGATGAAATATATTTTGTTATTAGTCCATCAAATGATCAATGGTTTATTATTTTTAAAGGTAAAAATTAATTTGGTTGATGAGTATATTGATGATATTGTAGACTTATATGAGGTTTCTTTATCAATCACATGATTACCTGAGGAATCCAATGACTAAGATGAAGGCATTGTCTATGCTATAGAAAATGATCACATAGAATGGATATGAAAAATACTCTATTTCTCTCTTAATTATTTAGTTAAATATCATTTTTATTTTATTTGTTTTTGTGAAATTTACACACATAAAAACATATATTTTTACCTAGATGTTTAAATCTGTAGATATTGATCATTTTTTCAATTTTTGAATAAATTTTTAGATTTATCAGTTTTAGTTAAACAATTTTTTTATTGATGAAGCATGTATTAATTATTTTTTTATGAAAATTATACATGTAATAAAATTATTTTTTAACATGGATATTTATAAATATTTATCATTTCTATAATTTTATTATAATTTTTTATATTAATTAATTTTAGTTACAAATTTTATAGTTTAAGAAGTCTAACATCATTATTTTTCTTTGGCTATTTATTTATATTCACTATTTTATGATATTCACTTTTCTTCAGTTATATTTGTTAACATAATAGTTATATTTTTTTATTATTAAAAATAATAATTTATTTCTCACAATCATTTAATTATAATAAAATACAAGACTAAAAAATTTCATTACATGCATATATTTAATTAAAATAAATAGAGGTATAATAACATTTATCAAGGTGTGTGTATGTTTTTATATATTAATATATAAGTGTTAATTAAATTATTTTATGAAATTCAACTTTTTTTAAAAAAATTTATTTGTAGAACCATTGGTGGACCTACTATATCAGAGTATTATTCTTCTATGGGAAGATAATTCTTGGTGTTGGTATATGTGATATTACATGTTTACTAAAACTTTTTCTTGGTTGGGGAGAACATAGTTTGTGAATTTAAGTTGATGATAATAATAAACAAATTGGAAAAAATTAAAATCAGTTTTAGAGTTATATATCAATATAGGGATATTTTATGATTAAAATTTTATATACTATTATAAGAGTTTTTAACCAGATGAAAAAAGATCAATTGTGTTATTTTTCAATGATAAAATATCTCACTAATTTATTTTTTCTCAATCATTAAAATATTATATATTTAACATGATTAATATTTAATCTATTCAATATAGATGAAATTTGACTTTCATGATATGAAAAAAGTTAATAAGAGTTGGATATTATTTATGGAAATTGGATGGAGATATTTAAAATCAAAATTGACTTTGGTTTATATTTTTGGGTAATAACATAAAGAAAATACATGCCTCAAATATAGATTTTTATATATAGATACAAGAGAGAAGCTTTTCACTAGTTAGTGGGAGGAATCCTTTCTAGTAAAATAATTATTGTATATGAAATAAATTTTACAAGTTATTTAACAACTAACCAATGGATTAATAATTTATTTTTATATAATATTCCACCCATAGATCTCACTAAGAGACCTAGTAAAAAAATGTGTACCCTAAAGGTTTATCATAGGGAGGGCATCATTTACTAAAGTAGAAAATGAACACCAAAATGTTTGATGAATTAAGAGATAAATCTAATATTGGCTCTAAATAGGTTTAGTTAATTCCTCTATATCCCCCACTCTCTATGAAAATTGGAAAATATAAAGGGTAGAAAAATGGAATTTTTTTCTTAAAGGTCCATCAAAATAAATAGATGATAATATTTTACAATATTAATTTTTATTTTATTGAATACTAGTATTTTGTAAATTTATCAAACTAATAAGAAATTGAAATCTATCATTTCAGAACTCCCTTTATGATAAATTGATGTAGGGGACCATTATCCCCAGGGTTAATATAAACATTCAAGATTTTACTTTATAAAATCAATAGAACTTTGGTCATATAAGAGTATATTAAGCTGGTGTCGGTATTAGAATTTTTGTGATAATCCTCATTTTACATATAGGTAGATAGAATAAAAAGGAAAAAATAACTTTTTTGATGGATGAGACATGAGAGATGTATTAGTTGATAGAGAATCAAATTAAATCATCTCTACATTCCATATTTATATAATCTGGGAGACATACGAAACTTTAATAGCTAACTTACCTAGATCCTCTACCTCCCCATTCATACTCGACTGTGTACGGTGAGTTATATGCCCGAGATCCCCATTTATATATTATATAAAATGATCTCATACAGATTTTTAGGTTATTATGTACATAATTATATTATTTATCGGGTTTAGGTATTGATATTATTTATCTAACAACTCCATTGTCATTAAATATCGAGGAGGTGGCCCGAGTTGAAGATAGTTTGAGTTATTTTTTTCCAGTCCAGCTAGCCTTATTCTTCAATTGACATATTAGGTGTGTTCTATTGTTTAATTTTATTTTAAATTTGATTTCAGATTATTTTTATTTTTTCTTACATTTACCTTATATAGTAGTAAATGTAATCAAATAAATCATTGTAAAATAAAACAATTTTCAAGAAATAACACCTTTAGATGCTTCTCTGGTTTCTAATGGGATAAAACAATTATTCCAAAATTATTTTATGTTGGTGTCATATTATCATCTTTTTAGGAATTATCACATGTGTGGGAGATACTACACATTACCAAAAATTAAAGAAGATATATTGGATCTTGTTATTAGTGTTTAGATCTCCATACCAGTGTTGTATTAGCTTCCCTTATAAGTAAATTTTAATTTCAATTTTCATTTATTCAAATAAATATAACTTATAGGGAAATAAATCAATACTTATCTAATTAAGTATATACAGAATCATTTCATCCAAAATGAGATAACATCTTCTTATGGTTTTATTGTTCTAGAAAAAATTTCAATGACTCTGAAATATCTAGATAATTATAATATAGTTAAATATATATGAAAAAGATTAGAAAATAAATAGATTAGGTGTTAGTTTCTTATGTTATATTATAATTAAGAAAATTTAGATAATACTAAATTACTATTTATTATGATTTTTATAATGTTGAATTTTTTATTTTTATGTAGACATTGGATGTTATGCGTATTCTAGAAGGACCCAAGAACACCCTGAGAGTGGAGGGGTGAATCAAGGTGCCAAATAATCCTCCTAAAGTGACATATCTTGTTCCCAAATTGGTAGTAAACTATAAAATATATTTGATGGGAAATAATAGTAAATAAAAAATCACATGCAAAGAGAAAACATGACAATTTTACTTGCTTCACCACTAAGGGATAGTCAATGGATCGTACGCTGATAGTGTGTCGATCATACCTAAATCCAATAATCTTCAGTTATTGTGGAAATCAGAAGTTTGAAAAAAGTCACTATGTTCCAGGTACACTTCCATTACAATATTTTAGGTATTTATCACAAAATCCCTCAGAACAATTTCGTTGACTCCCCCTAGCTCACTTCTTTAAGAGAAGTCTAACTCAGTTTATCAACTAGAAGGTCGCTTAAATGGATTGACATTAAAGTATTTTTATATGACTATCATGAGACTCTACTTGATCTATTAACCAATGTTGATTCACTCTAAAATAACTTTTACTAGAAACCAGATGTTCATGACAGTCTTTTATGAAGCTCCTTCATGAAGATCAATCTTTCATGAACCACCACATCCTTCACGGAACAAACTCCTTCGCAAAGCTCACCAAGTCAACATGGAATACCAAATCATTGTGAATAATCCTATAATAAAAATCATTGGTCTCATTCAAGACTTATATACTTTTAACTATGCTCAATCTTTTATAGAAATCCGGATTCACAAAGCTCCCTTATCTTCACGAAATCAGAGCGTTTCTATATTTTACTTGAAAAAATTCGTGTTATGTGAGAGGGGCATCCTTATATTTATAGGCTCATATATTCATGATTCTCTACCACCTCCAATGCATTTTATGTAATTTTTAAAAAAATATTCATAGTTCTCCTCCCTTAAGGATGCTCTAGTGAAACTTAACATAGTCATGGAGCATTCCATAAAACCATCGTGTGTCGTGATGCTCCAATTATTTGTTGTTCACGATGCTTATCCCTATCTCGTAGATCACTGTCAGTTTTATTTTATCCTTAGTGAAACACAATCCGCGAAGCCTATCTTCACGAAACTCTTCCCTTTTCTATATTTTCATAAGGCCTAAAAGGAAATAAACTTTTCAAGATGCTATCCATCCTCAAATTTTGGAAACCAAAAATTTGTCAAACACTATGAAATGCTACCACCTTTAATACTATTTTCATCTTGTAGTATTTGGCCCATTTCCTTGAAAAATCCATAATCTTACATGTGAGGATTGACAATAAACACAAACCAGACTCCATTTCTAGAAAAGAAAAACCTTGGTTCCATTAATATCCCCCTTTGGGTTTGTTAGAAATCTATTGATAAAATCAATGAAGCACTAGATGCAATCAAAACCTGATATGTGAGAAAGAAAACATCCAACACTCTAAGTCTATGAGAGAAAAGCACAGTTTAGAAAAAAATAAAGGAAATAAGAATTGGGTTCTTGTGTTTTTGAATGATTAATGTTTTCCAAGATAAGATCCATCTATTTCCTCATAACACAGAATTGTGTCACCATTATTATTACCTGAATTATGTTCTCATGTTTTGGAATTATTAAAGATTTATGAGCTAAGATCTAACTATTTCCTCATAACACTGAATTGATTTTGTCTATATCCAACTCTCCCACTTTGTAACTCATTTAATTTTCCCATTATCTTTGACTCTCCCACTTTTCAACTCACTGAATTTCTCCATTTTCCCCTTTTGGAAAAAACCCAAAAATCCTAATTTGTACTTGTAGAGATAAAAAACAAACTCCCTTGGATCATATCTCTACCATAATCCCTCACCACTTCTAAAAACAGATTAAAAATGTTAACAAAAATATAGAGATGGGACCACTCATAACCTCATCATGCCCTAGGAGGTGGATAAACACCTTGGTTCAACCAATGTTTCTCAAACACATGTGCTGCTAATGGATTAGTCAGAATGTCAGCCACTTGGTCATTGGTTCCAACATGATCCATTTTAATCATTCCTTATTATACTTTATCTTTGATGAAGTGATATCTTATTTCAATATGTTTTCAATGAGAATGCTGAATAATATTATTCATAAGGTTGATCATGATATTATTGTCACAATGAATCACCATTGGCTGTTTCAACTTATCTCCAATATCAGTCAGTTGTTTCTTTATCCATAATAGCTGACTGTAATGATTTGTAGTAGAGATATACTCAGATTCTATAGTACTAAGAGAAGTAATTTCCTATTTTTTACTCAAATAGCCCACACATTTCTTTATAATAAAGAATGATCCACCACTTGTGGAATTTAAATAAATAACATCTCCAGCCCCATAAGCATAAAAAATTATGATAGTTCACTATCTCTTCTTACAGCAAAGTATAAACCATAATTGTGAGTATCTTGAATGCACCTCATGATTTTTTTTCACTTCAACCATATGTTCTTCATTTTTATTTATTTGAAAGTGGGAAGCTAATAAAGTTTCAAAGACAATATATGGCAATGTCAATGTCCATTACAATAATCTTACATTGATTATCGTATACATTGTAGGATATATAGATCACCAATCTTTAGGCATTCCAAGTTTTTTCCAAAATGCAAACAAATTCATCATTGGTTTGGAGTCATGAATATTGAATTTCTTCAGAAACTCTTTGGCATACTTTTCTTGAGAAATAAAAGTGTGGTATTTCCTCTAAATCACATGCAACCTCGAGAAGTATATGAGCTCACCAATCATGGAAATTTCAAAATTTGATTTCATGTCATAGGAAAATTTATCCATTGATCCCCACCTACTTCCACCAAATATAATATCATTTAAGTACACCAATATCATGAACTGATATTTCTAAGAATTATTTACATAGATATTGTGATCCACTCCTCCTATTTTAAATTCAGGATTATTTAGAAAATAATCCATCTGAGACTACTATGGTTGTGGTTCCTATTTAAAACTATATATTTGTTTTATTAATCTTCAAACCTTAATTTCATCATTACCAAGAATAAAACCCGTTGGTTGTTAAATATATATTTCTTCTTCAAGAACTCCATTAAATAAAGATATTTTGACATCCATTTGACACACTTTGTATCCTCTTCAAATTTCCATGGAAAAAAGTCTGATTGACTCTAGTCTAGATATCAGAGAAAATGTTTATTCAATATCAACACCTATAATCTTTGAATATCCTTTACACACTAATCACAACTTATATTTTATCACTTTACCATGCTCATCAAATTTGTTCTTTAAAATCTATTTATTACTAATAACATTTTATCTTTCTGTACTCTTAACAAGATCCCATGTCTAGTTCTTGTCAATCTGATGTAATGCTTCATTTATGGATTTCACCCACGATTCTCCCTTTGAGGCTTCTTCAAACTAGTTTGGTTCTATAAGTGATAAGAGGGTAGATTTTGAATTATTATTCAATCTACTTGTCTATGTGGGCACTATCTAATCCCCAATGATTTTGGATTGATCAATTTATATTCTTTAGATTTATCCTATGAGGTTCAAAAGAGTTTTCCTCAAATATGGGTTCCTATTTGAATTATTTTTCGAAATCAACATCATGATGTGACATCTGAATGTTTTTCACTCCATCCTTTACTTATGTATTTGAATTTGTTCTATTTGTAGTGTCTTCTACATCTTCAATCACATCAACATAAGATCCCCTCAATGTATTTGTGGTCATATCTTCAATGATATTAACATCAATTATTTCCACAGTTCTCCCAAGATGGTTATTGAAACATTTGTATGCTTTTCTATTCATTGAATATTCATGGAATATTCCTTCATCTACAACATCACCATACTTCCCTTAATTCCCTTTGTTTCGAATGAAACACTTACTTCTAAAAATATGAAAATACTTCAAAGAGGGATTCCTTCCATGGAACAAACAATATGGAGTCTTGGTTTCTCCCATACAAATACCTATTTGATTTTTAGTATACACTATAGATTATACAACCTCTTTCCAGTAATGGAAAGAGATACGACTCTCAATCAGCATAGTTCTGGGCATATTGTTCATCTGTCGATTCCTACACTCAAAAAATCTATTTTGACATGGGTTTATCACAAAAACCACCTCATGTTGTATTACATGTTTCTACAAGTATTTTTTTTAACTCAATGGATATTTATTACCCTCCATTGTCACACCAAAAAATATTGATTGCCTATCTAGTATCATTCTCATCTATCTATTAATATGTTTTCATGTAACTAAGCACTTGTAGTTTCACATGTATAACAACCACAAAATCCATTATACTATAATCATAAATGAAAATGACAAATTACCTTTCTACCTATTCTATAACAACATTTATCGGACCATATACTTCTGTAAGGATGAGATAAATATGATTTGATTCCCCTTTCTTCTTTGTCTGGTATGAACTATAGACCAGCTTCCCTCATATGAAAGTATCACAAGTCTTATTCCATTTATGTTTCATATTGGGGATATACATTACTATCTTCATATTAGATATATTTTCCATGTATTTTTTTATTAATGTGACCCAACCTTCGATACCACAAGTTGTTTTCTTATTCAACTGTCATTTATAAAATGTTCTCTTTACAATCAAACTGATATAATTTTCCATTTGTTCCACATCCTTTCATAAGATAATTTCTTATCTTTCCTCTAACAATGCTCCCATTTTGATTTAATGTCACCATCAATCCTGAGTTACATAGTTGACTCACACTCAATAGATTGTGACCCTAACTTTCCACAGAGTGAAATTCAGTTTTCTTCAGCTCGACATTACCCATTTCAGTAATTACATTACCTTTGGACTTCAAACCACAATCATTACTGAACCTTACTACTCCATAAAACCTTTTCTTAACATTCATTAATAGGTCTTAATTTCTTGTCATATGGGATTGGAATCCTTTATCAAGAATCCAGGTGCTGCTTCTCTTTATAGCTTCATGGGAAACTTCTACAAAGGTTGAATTTCTCAAATTTCTTCTTTTCCTCCCATGAAATATTTGATTGAGCGAAGGATAAAGATGGATATTAAAATTTATTTTCTATGTGATAAGGTTCATCATACACATAATATTCTTCTAGAAGAGAAAATAATTTTTTAATAGTAACACTATCTGGTTGAAGAGTATTGGCTGGTCTCTAAGTTTTGTATTAATTTTTTATGCCTTTCCTCTACCTATAATAAACAACATTATAAACAAAGTTAGAACAATGAAAAAAATATATATTGAAATTATTTCTTTTATAAAAATTTGGAGATTAATTCATTATCATTTATTGACTTCTTAGCTCTTTCCCATTCAAATTGGTGTTTGCCTATGCACGATATGACATTATATGGCCCATATAGCCACATAATTGACATTTCATAAGAGGAAATGTCTTCTTACATCTATTTATCCTCATATACCCTTCCTTAGGAAAATAGTTTGACTACCTATAATTTTAGGAAAGATGTGGATAAGATTCATTTATCCTTTTAGTTTGATTTGAGGCAATTTTTTTGGAAATCAATTGACTTTGTGATATTTCTAAGTTTCAACTTACCGTTAGTTTGATATTTTATTTTCAGCATTTGATGTTTCATCATCACACCCAATTACACTTTTCCCATGAATTTTGATCATTGACCATTCAAAGAGTTATCTGCACCTTTAGAACTACCATTATCTCTCCCCAATAGCTCATCATTGAATAATCTTCTAAAATACATTTTCTTCATTGTTTATTTTGTGTTTAATTCACTTTCAAGTTTACTCCTAAGAGTAATAATTTATTCTTCAATTCCCTAAACAGTATTGGACTTATCCTCTAGTCTGGATGTAAGGTCATTTATGACCCTTTTCTAGTCTTAAATTCTAATATTAAGTTAAAATATGTCTTCTGAGATTTCAAAGGACGTGGAATGTTTTTTTACCACTTCTTTTAGTCAATTAATTTTATCATTCAGTCAATAAATATATTCTGATGACTCTTCCACAAATACTCTAAACTTTTTTATTCTATTTATTTGATTATCAATCTTACCAAGAGGATCCTCATGTTTCATCTTGTGATCAGAATCATAAATCAACAGATTATCTCTATATTTTTCTTTTGATGGCTCTGAATTTTCAACTGCATCCATCATAGATACTTGGGTTCTAGATTTAAACTTTGGTTCTTCTTCCCCCCCAAAAAATTCATTATCACCATCTTCTTCTTTGTAGAAAAACCTCTTTCTCTATAATTTCTTCCCATATTTGAAGTCTCTTTTTTGAGAAAATATTTTTCTAAGTCTCTTGCGAGTTTCCTCCTTCACTTTCCTAATCATCCAACTTCCTTTAGCACTAAGAGGCAATACACCCAACTCTACAACAATTTAATCATGCCAAGGGTAGTTTTCCTTCAAATCTCCCTTTTCCTCTCTTGGATTTCTTGAAAAAGAGAGAAAGGAATTAATCTCCCTCATTAACTTCATTAACACTATCTCTTGAAATCTTAATTTTTCCATGAATTTGAATGCCATCTCCTTGCTAACATGATTTGTTTCTTCCTTTGGATTCACTATCATTTCATAAACCACTAGACTGATCATCAGACCATCCAAGGAAGGTTTTGAAAGATCTATTTCATCAAGGGCTGAAACTTTTGGATTATAAAGAGGTTTATATAACACCCCAAGCTTCAACGGTATGGTTGTTTTTAAATAATGCAATGGCTTGCATTGTATGCAACCCCATGCTCAAGCACACCACGACCTATCAATGTAGCTGTTTAAAAAGTAGTTATGAATAGTATTAACCACATTTTGAAATTTTATAAACTTTATTTTTCAAAATAAGATTTATTTTGGAATTATAAATATCAATATTAGCTTAGGGAGAAATTTTGGTAATTTTTTTAAAAAGTTTCAATTTTTAATGAATAGTAACAAATTCTGCAATTTAATTCAATACTACCTTTTCATCTAATTTATTTATATTGATAGATTTTATTTTTAATTGGTTTTAAAGTTTAATTTGATTAATATTTTATCATTTAATACAATTATGGATATTATATGTAATTTTACATTTAAATTGTACATAAACACCTGTTAATCTTTTGATAGATATTACATCTTAAAAACCCGCTTTTAGGTTTTGACAATGGGAATTATTTTTAAATTAATTACTACAACTTCTGTGTTTTGAATTTGGAAAAATGGATTCCACATTTTGAATCATAAGGTTCAAATTTTGTAAACAGTTAACTTTTATTTTCGGACATTATGAATAGTAACTTCAGTAATTATTTTTATTTACCATTATAAAAGGGTAAATCCGGTAAATAAGGGTAAAAAATAATATTATAATAATATAAAACTAGCCTAACAGATGTCCTAATTTTATTGGATGAGATATTTCTGACCATGAGCATCCTTGGGTCGATTTTAGGACCCCATGGAGCCACTTGGGTCTGAAAATTATATTTTATAAGAATTAATTTATAGTTTAGAAAAATATAACATAAACATCTATCTTTTAATAAAAAATTTTTTATATGAGGTTATATAATTGATCTCTTCAAATATAAATAGTCATTAGAAAGGTAATACTATTTCCTATATCATGATATTTTTTTTATAATTTTTATCTAGTATATAAATAAATTTTATTACAACATAATGATTATGTAGTGATTGATTCACTAAGAAAGGATTCAAATAAATAACATTATATATGTTACAATAAATTTAATTTGGTTATTTTTATGTAATCACAAATTTTAGAGAAGATATTGAAATATTAAATTTTATTTAAGGCCCTTGGTTCCAAGTAATCAAGTTGTTATGAATTTTTAAAAAAGTCAAGTATGAATAATGTACAAAATTAACATAATTCATAACTTAAACATAAAATAGTTTATTAAATGATATTAAATTCCTAAAAATATAATATTCTTCAAAATGGTTAATAAAATTCCAAATGTGTCATAAATTACTTTTGGGGGGGTCTTTTTTACATGATATGGTAATTACATTATCCCACAATATGTAAATAACATGATATCACAGTAAGATTATGAAGGGTACAATAAGGGTTAAACCAAAAAGATTAGAATAAAAAATTAAAAACTTTTCTAAAAATTATTTTATGATTATTATTTGAACCAAAATCATCCTATTATAGAATTAAATTAGTTTTGGACCATTTGTAATCAAAATGGAATTTATAATAAATTAATATTTCTAGACTTTCCTAAAGTGCCTCTCCCTCTCTTATAAAAGGGCACCACCTCTACACACTTCTTAACACCTCCAAATCCTTTTTTTTCAGCCAAAAAATTCCCAAATACCTACCAAATTCCCTCACTTCATCCTATATTCCACCTTTTCGTAGAAAATGAACCTATGGAGTCCTTTTCTGCAAATCAAAAGAAAATACCCGAAGAAGAAATAATCTTTTTACCCCTTCTTTCAAAGTTCATTTCTTCTTATACTTACTATTACTAAGTTGTTACAATACTAAAATAATAACTATAGCATATAATATATTCTGAAATGTTGTTATGATTATGGGACAACCATATTTCTCTTTTACCAATCCTATTAAAAATAATATCACCATGCGTGCATCCGTACGACTTACCATCTCCACGTTGTGGTGTAAACTGTTTTTCATCTATAATTTATTTCAATGGGTATAATGATAAATAAAAATGAATTAAATAATAAATAAAACATTATATTTCTTCTTTAAAATTAATATTCAATCCAAATCCATACCATTAAACCATTAAGAAAATGACATCATCATTTTATGTACGACTTACTGTCTCCATGGCGTGATGAGACTCATCTTCCACGTTCACCATAAAAGAATGATTATAAAGATATATATTATGAATAATTATGAAATATTTTACATAATAATTCTAATTTAATAATATATATATATATATATATATATTTTATTCACATCCATTCATACGATAAGAAAATGGAAACAACGTTCATGCGCACGTACGACCTACCATCTTCATGAATGATGTATTCATATCTATATCATTATTATGAATATATATGACATATAAATCATATTATAAATTTTTTTAAGTAATTAAATAATGATCTATGTAATATGATCAAGAATAACAAGTCAAAACATGTATGATAAAACAAAGCAATTATTACCTGAAATGTTGCATTAACATGAAATTGTTAATAAATGGGTAATATAAAGTCATAAAAGAATCATATATGATATATTAAATAATATTATGATTCTAATATAAGTTAATAATACCATAATATAGGAGTTTTGGACAAATACAGAGAGTATGTGACTTAATGTAAGGGATTTCGTATCAATTTAATTTCATTGGGGAATATTGAAATGCTATACAATTAGTTCCATTTATATAGTGTATATTCTACCCTTTGATTTTTTATCATTAATCTCATTATTTTCATAATATTATGTTATTTTCCTCATATGAATTATTGATAGATCCAAATTACTCATTAAATATGGTTATTTGTTAAGGGATATTATTTATTTTGATTATTCAATATGAGAAATAACTTGGACTAGAAATTACAGGTGTAGACCAAAATTTATATAGTTCCTCAATGCATCAGCAGGTTCTCATGAGATGAATAAGTTGGTAAAATGGGTTTCTACAATTAATTTTAAACCATCTTGTTAAAGGTCTTGACAGTAATAGGTTTTCTTGTGCGTGACACATGATCTCCTTAAATAAAGTATTTCCATCATTTAATTACAATTATTATTTATCTATTAGATTTTACATCGATATATCCACAAAATTAGTTAATTCTCAGTTTATTGATTTATGGAATATGTTTCAGTTCCTTACATTCCATATTATTTGTGCCTTATCTAGTTTTGTAAATGTAAAGTGTTCTAAGATATATAACTTTCCAAATAGATTGATTGTTGGTTCAAATGTACATACCCTTACAGAGCACTTTAGCTCACCCTTATTATGTTTATCTCCCTAGGTTATGAAGAAGAGTACCTTGATTATGCTTTGAAGGATGTGGTATATTTCAATTATTGTTTAGAATGTTTTATTTTTTCCCAACTTATTATGGGTATCATGTATGTAATCTGGATTTACAAGGATTATAAATTTTACGGGCCTTCAGGATGTGATTACTTGTAATCATGCCAATATAATCTATCAATGCTCTAGCTTTATATTATTTGAGGTCAAGGCATTTTATTTTGTATCAGAGGAATTTTAGAAACAACCCTGGAATCTAGATTTTGAGAACCTAGATTAGGGAACATACCCTAAGTTATACTTCTTGGATACACTTATGATAATTCACCCAAATTATCAAATATTTATGACTTATGATGTGAAGATCTATTGAAAGAATAAGG
The DNA here is from genome assembly GCA_963277665.1 of Viscum album. Classification (NCBI taxonomy): domain Eukaryota; kingdom Viridiplantae; phylum Streptophyta; class Magnoliopsida; order Santalales; family Viscaceae; genus Viscum; species Viscum album. The sequence continues at coordinate 1,400,071,500 of OY728148.1, read as the reverse complement.
AAGTAATGATTTTTGAGGAAGTTGTATAATCTGTTATCTTTAGAGAAGAATATTCATCACCTAATTCTTATTAAAATCCACCCTAGTATCTGTACTAAATTTTATTATTGAGGGGGAATATAAATCCATATCTAGGGATGAAAAAGTCAATCTTAAGATTTAGGATGTACCTATTTTAAAGGAATACATTGATTTTTTTCTTGAAGATTGACCTGGGAACCCCTAGAGCGTGAAGTTGAGTTTTTATTGATTTAATTCATTATGAAAGGCCAATATCAAAAAATACCTATAGAATGGCCACTGTAGAATTTATAGAGATAAAAACACATGCTGAGTTAGGTAAAAAGGTATTTATCCTCCTTAGATTTTTTCCATGGGGAGCCCCTGTTCTATTTGTAAATAAAGAAGATGGATCCATGAGGTTGTGTACTGATTATAGGGAAATAAATGAGATTAAAATAAAGAACAAGTATCATCTACCTCAAATGGATGATTTATTTTATCAAATTAAATGAGCTAAATTATTTTCTAAGATTGATCTCCATTATGGATATCATCAATTATGAGTGAAGTATGATGAAATTCCAAATATTGATTTTCGGGCAAGGTATGGTCATTAAGAATTTGGATCAATGCCTTTTGGATTTACTAATTCACCCTCAGTTTTTATGGATTTCAAGAATAGAGTATTCTAGGAATATCTTGATGATTTTTTTGTGGTATTAATTGCAGATGTTCTGATATATTCTAAAAGCTTTGAAGATCATGCGTATCACTTGAGAATCATTCTTGTGCTCTCATGAGAGAAGAATTATATGGAAAATTTAGAAATTGTGCATTTTGACCTCATGAAATTTCTTTCATGGGCCATATAGTTTCTGAGGATTGAATCTCTATTGATCCATCAAAGAAAATGCCATTTCCATAATGTCTAGCACCGAAAAGTATAACTGAGGTACACAGTTTTTTGGTTTAGCAGGTCACTATCGGAGTTTCGTCTAGAATATCGCCTAATAGGCTAACCCATTAACCAAGATCACCCAAAAATGGGTTAAATTTGTTTGGAAAAAAGAGGGTGAAGAATTTTTTGATGAACTGAAGAGAATATTAGTCAATTATTTTATCTTAACATTACCATCTTGGAATGATGGGTTTGTTATTTATAGTGATGCATCAAGGAAAATAATTGGTTGTGTTCTTATTCAGACAGATAGGGTTATTTCATATGCATCAAGGCAATTAAAACCCATGAACAAAACTATCCAACCCATGATCTTGAGTTAGATACAGTAATATTTGTTCTGATGATATTGATACACTATCTCTAGGGTAAAAAATGTGATATATATTGTAATCAAAAGAGTTTGAAATATATTTTCTCACAGAAAGAACTAAACATGAGACAAAGAAGATGACCTGAGCTACTCAAGGATTATGATTTCATAATACACTACCACCTAGGGAAGGAAAATAAAGTGGCAGTTTCCTTGAGAAGAAAGGACCATGGAGTTATAAAATAGATGAAAGTTGAAAGGGATCCTTTGTTCACGGATCAAGTAAAGAAGGATATAGGAATTATCTTTGAAGGTAAATCATCACTACTTTTTCAAATGGTTTCTAAAAAATATTTACTGGAAATGATAAAATGTTTTCAGACTGATGATGAGGAGTTTCAAAAGAAAATTAAAGCTATGAATGATGGGAGATTGATTGATTTCGTATTTGAATATGACATTTTGAAATTTGTGAAGAGGCTTTGAGTTCTTGCTATACATGAGCTAAAAAGGGAATTAATGGATGATGATCATCGCTCCAATTTCTCTATACACCCAAGTGGCACTAAGATGTATAGAGATTTGAAAGAACATTTTTTGTGGGACAAAATGAAGAGGGAGATTGCTGATTATGTGTCAAAATGTATGGTTTTTCAATAGGTGAAGGCTGGAAGACAACATCCAAAAGGAATCACGCAACATATTTCTATACTTATGAGTAAATGTGATGATATTGCGATGGAATTTATCATGGGGATACCAAAGACTCCCAGATGGAATGATGCGACGTGGGTTATTGTTGATCGTCTTACAAAGTCAACACATTTTCTTTCTATAAGAGAAGATTTACCACTTGAACATTTAACAAGGATATATATTAATAATGTGTTAAGACTTCATGGTGTATCTCTATCGGGTTTTTCTGATCATGATCCCCATTTTACATCAAGATTCCGGAAAAGTCTTCAGAATGACCTGGAGGCTGAACCTCATTTGAGCACTGCATACCACCCTCAAAATGATGGATAATCCAAACAGAATATTCAAACTTTAGAAGACATGTTGAGATCATTCTCATGTGACTTTCAAGGTATGTGGGATCAATATTTACCTATAGTAGAATTTTCCTATTCTAATAGATTCCATTAAAGTATCTAGATGGCACTATATGAGCATTATATGGAAAGAGATGTCGTACACCAACTTGATGGGATGATTTTGGTGAAAGAAAACTTTTAGGTCAATAACGTATTGAAGAAAAAATTGATAAGGTGAAGATTATTCAAACCGATATCAAAACATCTCAAAATAGGCAAAAGAGATATGCTGATAACCAAAGGAAGGATTTTGAATTTCAAGTTTGAGACCATGTTTTATTGAAGGTATCTCCATGGAAGGGTGTTATACGATTTATTAAGAAGGGTATATTAACTCTTAGGTACATCAGAAATTTTAAAATTCTAGAAAGAATAGGATCTGTAGCCTACCGTATAGCAATGCCTCTAAGTCTCTTGCAATTTCATGATGTGTTCCACATATCACTATTAAAGAAATACATGCCAGACCCAACACAAGTACTCACCTATGAAGAAATACAACTAGAACCAGATATATCTTATTCTGAATAGCCTATCAAGATTATTGATAATAGATAACAAGTGTTGAGATATCAGACAACTCATATGGTGAAAGTTCTTTGGTGAAACTATAAAATGGAAGAGGCGACATGGGAACCTAAAGAACTTATGATGAAGAACCTCCCAAATATTTTTATGTTGTGATATTATAGAAATTTTGAGGATGAAATTATTTGAAGGGGGGAATTATGTAACACCTCATGCTTCCATAGTACGATTCTTTTTAAATAATTCAATGGCTTGTGCTGTACGCAACCTAGAGTTCAAGCACACCATGGCCTATCAAAGTAGTCGTTCAAAAAGTAGTTATGAATAGTATTAACCCCATTTTAAAATTTTATAATTTTTTTTTTCAAAATAGACTTCATCATTGAATTAGGAATATCAAAATTAGTATAGGGTGACATTTTGGTAATTTTCTGAAAAGTTTCAATTTTTGATGAATGGTGAAAAATACTGTATTTTAATTCAAAACTGCATTTTCATCTAATTTATTTATACTGATAGATTGTATTTTTAGTTGGTTTTAAAGTCTAATTGGATTAATATTTTATAATTTAATCCAATTATGTGAATTTTCTGTAATTTTATATTTAAATTGTACATAAACACATGTCAATCTTTTGGTAGATATTATTTCTTAAAAATATTCTTTTTGATTTTGACAACGATAATTAAATTTAAATTAATTACTGAAACTTATATGTTTTGAATTTGAACAAATAGTTTTCAAATCTTGAATCATAAGGTCCGAATTTTTTAAAAATGTACCTTTTGTTTTTTAAAATTATGAATAGTAACTTTAGAAAATATTTTTATTTACCATGGTAAAATGGTAATCTTGAAAAAAGGGTAAAAAATAATATTATAATAATATAAAACAACCCTAACACATGTCATAATCTTATTGGATGTTTTATTTCCGACCATGGGCATCCTTGGGTCGATTTTGGGACCCCTTGAAGCCACTTGAGTTTGAAAATGACATTTTATAAGAATTATTTTAAAGTATAGAAAAATGTAACATAAACATCTATATTTTAATAAAATAATTTTTATATGGGGTTATATATTTAATATATTCTAATATAAATAGTAATTATAAATCTAAAACTATTTCCTACAACATGATATTTTATTTATAATTTTTAGACAATAAATAAATAAATTAAATTAAGACACAATGATGATGCAGTGATTGCTTCATTAATAAAAGATTCAAATAAATGTTATTATAAATGTTAAAATAAATGTAATTTTGTTATTTTGATTTCATCAAAGAATTTTATAGATTATTTTGACATATTAAATATTAGTTAATGACTTTGGTTCTAAAAAATGAGGTTGTTATGAATTCGTAAAAAAGGCAAGTATGAATAGTGTCCCAAATGGACATAGTTCATAACATAAAATATAGAACAATTTATTAAATGATATTAAATTCCTAAAAATATACGATTCATCCAAATGGTTAAAAAAAGTTAAAATGTGTTATAAATGACTTTTTTTGTGGATATTTGGACATTATATGGTAATTACATTAACCCACAATGGGTAAATAACAAGATATCACGATAAGATTAAGAAGGGTAAAATAAGGGTTAAACACAAAAGATAAGGATAAAAAAATATTAAACACATTTATAAAAAATATTTAATGATGGATATTCAAAAAAAAATAATCTTATCATATAACTAAATGAGTTTTGGACCATTTTTAATCGAAATGGAATTTATAATAAATTAATATCTCTAGACTTTTCTTAAGTGCCCTTCCTTCCACTTATAAAAGGGCACCACCTCTACCCACTTATTCACGCCTCAAAATCCCTTTAGATTATCCTAACCCGACCCAAATATCCTCCCAAATTCCCTTGAATTATCCTAGAGTACAAACCTTGGGTAAAACCAACCTAAGGAGTCCTTTTGTGCAAATCAAAAGGAAACACCTGAAGAAGAGGCAATCGTTTTATCCCTTCATTTCAAAGTTAATTTCTTCTTTTACTTCCTCTTACTAAGTTGTTACCGTACTAAAATACTAAATCAATAATATAATATATTTTGATATGTTTTTAGGATTATGGTACAACCATATTCCACTTTTACACATCCTATGAAAAACAATATCACCATACATGCGTATGTACAACTTACCGTCTCCACGCTTTGGTGTAAACTGTTTTTCTTCTATAATTTATATCAATGGGTATAATAATGAATAAAAATGACTTAAATAATAAATATAACAAGATATTACTTATTTAAAATTCATATTCAATCCAAATTCATACCATTAAATCATTAAAAAATGATATCTCTGCTTGTGCGTATGTATGACTTACCGTATCCACAACGCGATGAGAGTCATCTTCCACGTTCACCATCCAAGAATGATTATAAAGATATATATTATGAATAATTATGAAATATTTCACATACTAATGCTACTGAAATAATATATATATATATATATGTATGTGTGTGTGTGTGTTTATGTACATATATTTCATTCACTTACTTCCATTTATACGATAAGAAAACAGAAACATCGTTTATGCATACGTACGACCTACCGTCTCCATGAAAAATGTATTACTATCTATTATATATATTTATATTATGAATATATATGATATATAAATCATATTATACATTTTTAAGTATGTAAATCATGTTATTCGTAATATGATGAATAATGAAAAGTCAAAACACATACAGTAAAACAAAGAAATTATTACCCGAAATGTTTCATTAACATGGAATTGTTAATAAATGGGAAATATAAAGTCATAAAAGATTCATATATGATATCATAAATATTATTATGATTTTAATATAAGTTAATAATACCATCATATAAGAATTTCAGACAAATACATAGAGTTTCAAACTTTAGGGAAGGGATTTTTTCTCAATTTCATTTCATTGAGGCCTATTGAAATGTTATACACCTAGTTCAATTTATATGGTGTATATTCTACCCTTTTATTTTTTATCATGAATATCATTATTTTCATGATATTATGTTATTTTCTTCATGGGAATTATTTATCAATCCATATTACTCATTCAATATGGTTATTTGTTAAGGCACATTATTTATTTTTATTATTCAATATGAGACATACTTTAGACTCACAATGATGTGTGGAGCCCAAACAATATATTTCTCCTTGATGCATCGACATGTTCTCATGAGATGAATAACTTGTCCAAATGGGTTTCTATGCTTAATTTTGAATAGTCTTGTGAAAGGTCTTTATGTTAATAGGGTTTCACGTTCCTCAGACATGACATCCTTAAATAAATTATTTCCCTCATTTAATTTAAGTTATTATTTATCCATGATATTTTGCATTGATATATCTATGGAAGTAGTTCATTCTCAGGTTATTGATTTATGGAATATATTTTAGTTCTTTATTTTCCATATTATTTGTTCCTTATCTGGTTTTTTAAATGGATAATGTCCTAAGATATTTACCTTTCCATATAGATTGATTATTTCATCCGTTGTACATACCCTTACTGAGAATTTGAGCTCAACCTTATTATGTTTATCTCCCAGGTTATGAAGAAGTGAACTTTGATTAAGCTTTTAAGGATGTATTATATTTCAATTACTTTGTTTCATGTTTTTTTATTTACTATGTATTATGGGTATCATGTATGTAATCTTAATTTTCAATACTGTTGAGCTATACGGTCCTTTGGGACGTGATTCCTTGTAATCATGCCAATATTTTGTAATAATGAACTAGCATCAGATTAACTGTGGTTGGGACATTACATTGGAAGTCCCCTAAAGATTTTATTATCAACATCTATGTCTTTAATCTCTTTACCAATCCCTTGAATAACTCACACAAAATCAGTAATTTGATTGAAAAAGGTATCGACATTTTCATCAAGATGCACCTTCATATCATAAAACATGTTGTGAAATACTTAAAGATTGGCCCCCTTCACTTTGTTATCACCTTCATATATATCTTCCATCTTTTCCAACAAAGACTTAGCTGAGGTGAAACTCATTAAATTTAGGTAGATTCGATCAGACAGTGTTGCGATAAGAGAATTTTTCACTTTGGCATCTGCATAAAGCATTTTCCGGTCTGTTTCAGTCATAGATAGTCTTGTTTCATTAGTTACCCGAATACATTATGCAGTAGAAATGATTACTTCCATTCCAATTTATCTTAGATGAGGTCTCATCCTATTTTCCCAAATATTAAATTTTCTTTCATCAAAGAGGGGGACTCCCCTGACATTATATGAGTTCTCCATGAAAGAAGAAATGGATATATTTAACACAAAAAACCTCCTCTGAGACCAATTGAATGACCCTAGAACACCCTGGGAGGGGAGGGGTGAATTAGAAAGTGAACTTTTTATACTAAAGGGATGGATCTTGTTCCCATTTTAGTAGGGACCATTTAAACCTGTCTCATGGGGAAGCATAATAAACAAACAATCACATGAAAAGATACAACAAATCAATTTTACGTGGTTCCCTAGTAAGGGAATGTCCATGGAGAATCCAACAATAATGTATTAGTCATACATTAATCCACTAAACTTTACTTCTTGTAAAAAACAAAAGTTCAGAAATAGTCACTATGTTCTAGGAACACTGGATTTATAATATTTTACAGATAGAACTCTATGTCCCTGAGGAAACTTCAGTTGACACCCCTAGCTCACTAATTTGAGAGAATTCTAACTCAATTTATCGGCATGAAGGTCACATAAATGGATTTACATTAAATTATTTGTCTATGAATAACATGAGACTCTCCTTGCACTTTTGACATGAGTTGATGCGCTATGAGATAATTTTTCACTAAAAACTAGATGTTCAAGACTACATTTTATGAAGCCCCTTCACGATGATCACTTCTTTGAGAAGCACCCCTGCCTTCGCAGAACAAATTACATTGAAATCTCACTGAGTCAATGTGGAATACCCCATCTTATCAAATCACTGTTCAATAAAAAACATTAGCATTATTCAAGACTTATAGTCTTTTTGTGATGCCCAAGATCCCATAGAAATCCAAATTCATGAATATACCTTAGCTTCATGAAACCAGAGAATTTCTGGATTTTCTTTGAAAAAATTCATGTTAAGTGTAGAGGGGTATCCTTATATTTATAGGGCCGACCTTCTTGGATGCCTCAAAACCTCCTTAACATTTTTTTAAACAATCAAAAAATTATTTTTGATGTTCCTCCCTTCATGATGCCCAAGTGAAATTTGAGGTTGCCACAATGATTTCTATCAAACCATCGCATATCACGATGCTCCAATTATTCATTATTTGCGATGTCCATCATTGTCGCATAGATCACTATTAATATTATTTGATCCTTCATGAAACCCAATTCATGAATCCTATCTTCATGAAACTCATTCCTTTTCCATATTTTCATAAGTACTGCAAGGAAATCCAATCTTCAGGATGTTATCCATCCTCTAAATTTTAGACCCAAAAAATTTGGAAAACATTGGGAAACAATTCCACCTTTAATACTGTTGTCATATTAGACTATAAGGTCCATTTCCTTGCAAACTCCACGATCTTCCATGTGATGATTTAAAAAAACTCAAACCATACTCTATTTTCCGCAAAGGATTTCGTTGGCTCCAACAATTATATCCACATGAATTCATGCTACATTGGCTGTTCTTTTTTACTAGGTAGAGTTCATAAATTGTTTAAATAATTTTCAAATTAATAAATTTTATTAGACCAGTTATTTAATATTAAAATTTCTTATTATATATGTTTTGGTAATTTATATATGAAAACATAGGACATGGAAAGTATTTAAAAATGTATACCTATAGATAAAGAATCCAAATACAATAAAATATGTCAAGTTGGAGGTAGATAACTATTATATTAATCAATAGTTATTTTTCCTTATATAAATAATGTTTCTTATTTTCAATATTACATCAAACATATAATTTCTTCATCAAATATGAATTTTTCAATGAGGTTATTATTTTTTATAATTCATTTTTGATATTATCACAACCATAAAGATGAAATATTTTGAAAAGGATAGTTCAATTACAAATCTTATGTTTTTAACCAATAAGTTGAACTATTAATTTCCCATATGTATTATTTTTGTAGGTTTTCAATGAAATTTTATTTTATATTTATAAATAATTAAATCACTTTAATGTTTTATTTGTGGAATATTTGTTGGATCTACATAGGGGATACAAGACCCTACATCACAATATTATCCGCTTTGGTTCAATACCTCATAGGTTTGTTCTTATGTAAGGATCACTTCTCACTAAGGTGGCTCACTTCCATCCCATATTTGAAAAGGACTTGTGATGGGAGGGGTGATGTCTAGGGCTTATATATCATAACCAACACCACTCCAGTATCTAATGTGTGACAAGCCTCATGGACTTATCAACCTTGACCTCCAGGGCTGAACTACATTCATTCAGGATTCTAATAATCTTCCCCCAATGATTTCCCCACAAATCAGAGGCTTTCCTACCCGCTTTGATACCAAGGAACAAACCCATGAGCTAGTTAACCAAAGTGTTCAATATTGTAATGTATGGTCTTGTATCCCCAATGTATATCAAACAATATTCTCTACATTTGATTAGTATATAATGTTACATCTAAAAGTTTCTCATCTGTGTATTTTTATTTTGGTAAATGACATTGTATTAATGTTTATATTGAGTATTTTGATACTTATCTGCTGCGATTTTTGGAAATTGGAATTCATGTTACAATTCTTGGGTTACTGTATTTTATTATATTTTTTTAAAAATAATTAATTTTAACATCAGTTATAATGAAAAAGGACATTAAAACATATTTAAAAGTCATTTTTTATAAAACAAAATTACATCAAAAGTCCCATTAAATCAATATTTATTTGAATATTTCAACATCTTTTATTATGAAAACTGACTTGGAAATTAAATATAGACATAATTTTTTCTTGATACTCAAAATTAAAATATATTTGATTGTTAGTTTTCATAATTATATTTTTTGAATATCCCAAATAATAGTGGATATTTATTTGGGATTTAAACATAATTTTTTATAAAAAAACCGATGTGAAAAGTCCATATATATCTATATTTAGTAGGGGTTTCAACATCAGTTGTTATAGTTACAAATGATAAAATTATTTTTACATCAATTTTAAATGATCGATATTAAAAATATTCTTTTAACATCAAATATATTCAAGTAAATTTTTATCCAATATTAAAAATGAAAAAATTAACATCAAAAGGGTATTTTTCTATTGTGATGGAAGATATAACTTCTATCATCATAAGCGTGTTGATCTGGAGGGATCAAATGATAAAATATCAACACACTGAATTCTAATTGATCTCAAGGGATTATATAATGAATTATTACAACATAAAATTCTAAGATCTTTACAAACTAATCCTCACCAGAGAGATCTCTCTACATGAACCTAAAAATATCATAAACATGAGTAATGAAAGTAAATGAGATAATTGCACAACTTCAATCATAATAAAATTTTCCATAAGTTTAATCAGTTATCTATAATCCTCAAATCCTTGGGTTCAATTTGTATATATACACTATAATAAACTCTAGTAGTCAGATTTTGAGATATTTTGATTCTGTTTCAACAACATTGGACATATTTTTCCTTTATTCAATGGATATAGTTTATCACATATCATATGATGAGATAAATTTCCTCAAAAAACTATAGTATACAGTGAAATTTTCTCATTGTTGATTCTTAAAATACCAATACATAGTCAGATCAGATAGGTTTATCGAAATTTAAGCTATAAAACACAAAAATTCACAAAAAAACATAAAAAAAATTCAACTTAAATCAGACTTGTAATAAAGTGTATTGTTATTTTTACTAAAAAATATACAAATGTTCTCTTTGAAAAAAAATCCCATCTTTTGAAAATCAAAATACATGCTGAAAAAGATAAGTTTCACTAATGTTTAAAAGAAAAAATCCTTGTAACTTCTAAGGAAACTTCACCCATGTTTTGAATGTAGAGGATTTAATATTTATGATGGCTTCCACTTTAATATAAATTCTCAATAAACACATTAGTTACTAAAACATAATATTCTCAAACTTCTCGAATTTATACTCTTTGTGATTTTCATAAAGAAACATTATATGAGAGAAATATGAGGTTTTAAACCTAAGGTAAAAGATTCTAACGAGGAATCAAATCTTACCATTAATATTTTATCCCCCATTAGTATTTTGATAAATTCCATAATTTTTGATAATTTAATGTGTTAAAAACAATCAAAGTAAAATTGTAAAACCCAATGAATGAAAAATTGATATATTATCCCCAATTTAATATAATTAATAGAACACAAAAACAAGAATATTCAATCAGAAATTCATTTATATGTGTTAAAAAGTCAAACAATAATGTGTTTTAATATGGATGATTAAATAAATCAACAAAAAAAGTTTTTATGACTGTCAGAAAAATTTCAATGATCAAAAATAATTTTTTTTTCAGGATTTAGTCTTTTTTGGGAGTCTTGGATTTCTTTTTCTCTAGATTTATTGATCTATTTATTATATCTTAAAATAATATATTATGTTTAATTAATTCCTTCTTTTAATATTTAATCATACTCTTCTATTACGTTAACTATTTATCATAATCTTTTATCTTTTTGTTATATTCCATTAACTATAGATCTTAATCCTTCAAATTTTGATTCTGATGACCAACTATAAAAAGTGTATGATCAATATCCATTATGAAACAAGAATTAATGTTTATAAAGTGATGAATTTGTATGTCCCAAATTTTTTCACACTTTTCCATATTTTTGAGATTTTTGAAGGGAATTTAAGAGATTTTTTTTAAATTTGATACGTATACTTTCATATAAACCGATTGATAAATTATTTTCATTAACTTCTATGATAATTGAGAAACAACTAAAATATCTTGACTATGGATAACCTTGAGTCAATATGTGGAAGAATCAGTGTGATTATATAAATCTTAAGTAGTTGTTTAGCAATTTATAAGTGTTGTTTTTCTTTCCATCCACTCCTTAAACTATCCTCAGAAGTGCTATCTTTAGAAGTACTTATTGATTCTTCTACAACTACTTCAACTTTATCTAAAGCTTATGGTTTCTATTTCCTTTTTAAGTAAATGTTTTTTATGTCAACATAGAATAAAAATTTTTCTTCTTGAAATCTATTACCATTGATTCCATTATATTATATATATTCTAGAGTTTTCTATTTCTCTACTACAAGAGTTGCAACTAATTCATCCTTATTTGGAGGGTATTCTACAAAAGATCTCTTTAAATTCTTAGTATTAATAGAATTAGGAATATTCTTTAAAACAAATTCTTTTGAAATATTAGTATTAGTTTCACTAAAATATGGTGGTTATATTTTTGATACTGAAGAATAAGTTCCTTCACAACGAGTTGAGGGGGTAATAGTTTCTTTAATTATAGTATCGACTTCTTTTGATGTATTTATAGGATATTATACTCCCATTAAAAAAATTTCCCTCTTTAAAGACTTATATTTTTTCATATTTAATGTCCTCTTTGTTTTTATTTATATTTATCTAGAATATTCCTCGATGGAAACTTTAGGAGGAACAACTTGAGACGCTTAAATTTTCTATGAATACTTCTTCTTCTTCTTTCAAAGATTCCTTTTGTTAAGATTAAATTTGTTTAAAGAAATTACCATAAATTTTTTATAAGAAATAGAATGAATTTCTATATTTTTTCTCTTTAAAATTAATTCAAATTTAATACTCCTTATTTTCCTAATCACTTTTATAATTTTAAACTATTTTTTGAATTATTTATCTAATTGAAAATCTTTCTTATTCATAGAAGCTGATCTATTTACCAAAATATATTCCAATTAATTTTCTATTCTCCTTTTATGTCTTCATTACCTCATACTATGAAACCTTCTCACACTTCTCCTACTACTAATTATCCAAAAATATGGTGACTTTCATTAATTTTATGATGAAATTCCACTCATTCAGGTGAAAAAATAACTTTATATGAGAGTTAGTCTTAACATTCATAGGTGATTGCTTCCACATTTTAAAAAAACTAATGTATTTGACTCCTTAATACTCTAAATACTTTACCAATATTATATTTCACTTATTTATGTAAGGAAACATTTTAAACATCACCATATCGATTAAAAGCACCTCAATGTATTCCCAAATAAATTTCATGCTATTAAAATTTATCATTCATGTAAAAAATAATACAATATAAAGATATTTTTTCTTTACTGACCCTCTATATCATTTCATAAGTAGGATAAATCATTGAAATCCTTGAAATATAATAATAAAATTACTATACAGATAGTTCATTTTATGAATATTATAATTCAAAAAAAAATAATGTCTCCAAAAATGGACTCCTATAGAACATTATAGAAATGTATAAAATATTATTAGAAATGAATAATATTTTTCTTTTAAGATTAATTCCAATATAATCTAGGAAATATTTAAGAGATATGAAAAACCCTTTCTCACAAACCATAAAATTCATCTTTTTAAAACAATCTGAGTTATCAAAATTCAATGTTCCATAAAATTGATAGATGATGTCTAAGTAGAATAAGTATTACTCTTATAAAGGTTGAGTTATAGAATACTATCTTTGGAATGTAATATATTTATTAAATCTGGATTCATTCTTAAAAAGACACATTAAGTAAATAATCCATTCAAAAATGATTTACCTTTAATACATTTCATCAAATGAAGAATTACATAACCAGAGAACATATATAATGTTTGGATAATAATATTTTAGATAAATTGAGCTTCATAATGAATTAAGAAAACCAACTATGGGTCCACAACACTTTATATAAACGATCTTATTTATTGCAGATCACTTATAATCCAGTAGTTCATATGACCCCATTTAAAAAGAAAGATGTTGTTAAACCTCCCTTTAATTTTTTGGATAATTATTTCAAACTTACTTTTGATTATATTTTTTTAATAAAAATTCCTCAAAAAATGTAATGAAATAAATTATAAAATTTAAATATAAATGTACCAGAATTGAAAAATTTATACAACATGACATGATTAACCAATTTATCAATAATTCCACATGTCTTGAATGTAAGGGTTTAAACATTTTGACTATTATCTTATGTTATATTGGATTGATCTTACTCTATAGAATATGTTTCTACAAGATATTAAAAAACCATTTTCCTTTCTTCAATTAATTTTAATGGTATGTCAAAGAATAACTCTATAATAAAGTTATCCAAACAAAACAAAACTCATCCATGACAAGTGCATTAACATTCAAAGTAGAAATTTATAAAACTAAAAAAGTTTAAAAACAGTAATAAAAACATTGAAACATAAGAATATATAAATTACTTGATACCGAACATAATAATTAAATTTATGGTACATATCATCTTTACTTGATCAGATATTATGTTTGAGGAATCCAGACTTGTTTAGTTCCTAAGGCATTTGTGAAAAGTACTTTAGGAAGCCATATAATACTAGATCTCCAATATTACAAAGAAGAAAGTTATTTTTAAATATAAACATGGTTTTTTGTAATGATTAAACTTTGTTCAAAGACCTCTAATGTAATGTCCCATCCCAGGTTCCAAATACTAGTGCCCCAAGACGATTAGTTACATGACCTCAAGCATGCCTCTCTGTATGCCAGAGGCTACCAACTAGTAGTGATGATATAATATATTACACAGGGAGACTATACCCTCCTTATCAAAGTAGAAAAATAGCATAAATAAATAAACCATAACCAAATGAAAATAACCATTCCAAGAATAATACCAGAATCACATGATGACCAAAATAGGAATATAATATCCAAAAGCAAACTATAGATATTTTAGGCAATAATAAGTGTTAACTATCTAATGAAAAATAAAAAATAAGGACACTGAAACTTCCAAGAGGTTACTCACACCAAATATATGTAACGCCCCGACCCCAGCTACCCAGAGTCGGTGCATTACTTCGTAATATTGGCATGATCACAAGAAAGATCAAATCTCGAAAGACCGATTGGTTTAGTAGCCTTGTAAACACTAGATATATTCATAAGCTTTACATTACATCATTAAAGGAAAAACTACTACAACAACATATTGTCTCCATAATCCACACTCATATCCCCACATAATATCCCTGCAGGTCATTCATAATTTACTTCTTCACTTCCTGGTAAAAATAAAACATAGAAAAGGGGTGAGCTCAAATGCCCAGTAAGGATAACAATATAGCGGAAACTTTCATAAATAAGAATAAACATTTAAGGCAATGCATTACTAAAACAAAAGCCTTTTAAACTTTAACTTCAACATAGTATGGAAAAAGTAAAATTAAATAATGCCATTTACTTATTCACATGGATATTCTACTAATCGAATAATCACATGCAAAAATCAATAACCACTTTCATAATGTTGGAATGCATAATGCCAGACTATCATGACCACATAGTCAAGGCCTCGTGCCAAGACTACAAATAAGATTTTGTCAAGGCCTTGTGCCAAGACACTATTTTGTCTCATGAGACCTACCGATGCATCGAGGAGCTATAGCGGGCTCCACCCGTCACATATTAAGTCCAATGCATTCCCATATGAAAAGGTTTAAACATAACATAAACATTCGTATTAAAAATAGCATACGAAATGTCAATACTTTCACCATAAACTATGAATGGTATAAAAATAGCACATCCACAGTCAAACATATCACAAAACCTTCAATACAATATAGAAGTTTTGTATCATAATAAATCAACTTCAAATAATCTTAAAATCCATCAAAGGATGTTGACGTAGATGAAATCAAAATTCTTTTTAAATAAATATCTCCTTTTATTTTGAAATCATTTAAGATCCATATAAAATAAAACATTTTCTTTGAAAATATTCTTATAAGCTTGTAAGGAAAGCTTTTAAGATTTTATAACGGCGTAAAATAACCGCACCCGCTGTATAAGTTAAAAAAAACATTCTTACCTCAATTCTGTCGAAAAGGTTAAAAAGGACCTTGTTTTGAAAACGACGGAAAGATTCCTTTATAAACCTCTTATAAAAAGTCAAACAAGGGTATAAATGACTTTAACCCATATTCTTGTAAATAGTAAAAATGTTTTCAATTACATTTTTAAGAAACATGGATGTGGATGATAAAGATATCCCAGTAGATTATTACGTATAAACAACCTCGGATAATGAAGAGATTGTGAAATAACCCTTACCTTGTACTTTTCCTTTGTTGGGGTAGGTTAACCTCCTGTATAATGGTGAAATAATTGTTATTAAATTATACAAGAATCATATATATTAATATGATATCATATATGATCTTTTAACATTGATTTGTTAATAATATCTTAGAATTATCGTCGTTTCGGGTGTTAACTTACTCATTTTCTTTTATATGTTTTGTTACATAAGCCATGGTTATTGTATCTTATTCATATCCAGAATGATATCTAGTCCTTAAAAATCATTTTTAAATCATCAAATGATAATTATACTTGAATGGTTACGATGGAGAATGAATCTCATCGCGTTCGTGGAGACGGTAGTCTGTACGTACGCACGAGCGACAATATCATTCTTTTGATATTAAAATAATATATAAATGAATGGTATATCATATATACAGAATCATTAACATGTTATATTTATTATTTACCTGAGTTACACATCATTATTATACCCATCCAAATAATATTATATTGAATAACAATTACACCACGACGTGGAGACGGTAAGCCGTACGTACGCACGTATGGTGAAATGTTATTCAAAGGGTGGATAGAATACTGAATATGGTTGTACCATACTTATAATAACATCACAGTATATGTGAGATACTGGGGTTATTATTTTAGAATGGTAAGAACAAAGGAAGAAGAAGTGGAAGAAGAAATGAACTTAGAAAAGGGTGGTGAAATCATTACCTCTTCTTCGGGTTCTTTTTTTTTGATTTGATCAAAAGGGCTCCTTAGGTTGGCTTTCTGATCAAACTAAGGCCTCTAGGTTGTATTGAGGGATGTTGGGAGAGTATTTGGTCAGAGTTTGGCCGAACCAAAAGGCTTTGAAGGTATGAAGAAATGAGAAGGAGGAGTTCCCTTTTATAAGAGGGGTGAGGGGCACCTTTGGAAAAGCTAGAAATATTAATTTATAATAAATTCATATTCGGTTTATAATGGCTCAAAAGTTGATTATTCAAAGTTTAAGGTGGGGATAGGTCGAAAACCACTCAACCAATAGAATTTAGACAGGTTTGGTTGCTTATATTAACCTTATCTTTAAGTATTAACTCTAAGTTAATTAGTTTCCCTTTTACAATGTCTCTTTGTATTTTTATATAATATGGTTAATAAACTTACTATATACATCCAAGAGACCCCCAAGTGGTCCATTAATGATGCACATATCCTGATATAAGTCTCTTGGCCGAACCTTAGATTTTTAGGAATTTAATATCAATTAATAATATAATATTTGTTTTAAGAACTCTTTTATGTCAATTTTGACACTATTCAATAGTTGATTTTTGTGAAACTCATAACAGATTGATTACTTCGAAAAAAGTCAGTTACATCAATCCTAATATATCATATTATCCTAGAAAATTAGTTTAATTCATTAAAAGTTTCATATTATATTTATTTGGGTATTTATAATATCAATTATTTTAATTTTTCACTATTATAGTAATTACTGCATCATCATTGTGTCATAAATAAAATAAATTATATAATGTCTAAAAATTATAAATAAAATATAATTATGTAGGAAATGTTTTTAGCTTTCTAATGAATATTTATAATCGAAAATCCAACATGTATAACCCTATGTAAAAGTCATTCTTCTAAAGGTTGTAAGCTTATGCCATTTTTATTTTTATTTTAACTTTATTAATATAAAGTGTCCCTACCACATACAAGTGGCTCCAAGGGGTCCCCATATTGACCCAAGGATGCTCATTGTCGGGTATGTGTCCACCAATAAGGTTAGGACACGTTTTAGGGTAATTTTGTATTATTATAATATTATTTTTTAACCCTTATTTACCGGATTTACCCTTAACCATGGTAAATAAAATATTTACCACAGTAATTATTCAAAATGTCTAAAAATAAAAGTTACCTATTTACACAATTTGAACATCCTGATTCCTAATATAGAATCCATTTTTCTAAATTCAAAACACAGAAGTGGCAGAAATTAATTTAAAATTAATTCCCGTTGTCAAAACAAAAAGCGTGTTTTTAAGAGATAATAACTATCAAAAGATTGACACTTGTTTATGTTCGGTTTAATTGTAAAATTATGTCTAATGACCAACATTATATTAAATTGTAAAAATCTATTCTAAATATACTTTAAAACCACTCAAATTCATAATTTATCACTATTAATTATTTTGATTAAAAAAGTTGTTTTTAATTAAAATTTAGTAATTTTCATTATTCATCAAAATATGAAAGTTATCCGAAAAGTACCAAAATTTCACCTTAGGCTAAATTCGATATTTCAAATCCAAAAATGAAGTCCATTTCAAAATATAAAATATATATAATTTCAAAATTTTGGTATTACTATTCATAACGGCTAGTTTGATCGGTTGTGGTGTGTGTTAAAACTCGACGTTGCGTACAACACACGCTACTGTTTTATTCAATGGAAAGCGTACCGTGGAAGCTTGGGATGTTTCATTTTAAATTTTTTGATGTCTCCATTTAGTCAAAAAGTTTAAAATATTGTATTTAAAAAGGTTTCACTATCAAAAGTTGATAAAAGTGCAATACTGAAAATGAATCTGTTCTTGCATTATGTCTAAGAAACTCATAATATGGATTCTAAAATTATAAGGATTATATAAAGTTAAAAATGTAGTTAATGCTATTCATGACCTCTTTTAATGGATTTTTTTGGTAAGTCATGGTGCAATTGAACTCGGTGTTGTGTGTAGTGCAAGTTATTGAATTATTTTGAAGAAATAACACACTATGAAATCTTGGGTTGTTACATTCTCCCCTCCTTCAATAAATTGCGTCCTCGTAATTTGAAATTGTTCTTCGAAAATAAAAGGTTGAAAATAGAAAACATATTTGTGGGAAAACCCACATCGAAAATTGGGTTACTAAAATTTAGTCTTAATATGAGGAAAAGAGGAATGAAAGGATCACCACCAAATTATGATCTCTATTAGGAGAATATTGGTGGCAATTAGAGACATATAATTTGGAGGAAAAACGTAAATATTTATAGGTAGTGATTGAGGTAATCAATCACAAACAAGTATAAAATTGAGGTACTTAAATTCATCAATCTATGATGATTTGAAATACCATCAGTTCAACAAAACATAGGGTATTAGGATAAAACATTTTTGACGTTTCAAAATATCTTAGTTGAAATCCCACATCGAAAAATGAATTAATGAGGCCTCTATTTAAAATAAAGAGTCGAAAATATGAAGATTACCGAAAATAACAAATACTAGGGTTCCATGTAGGAAAATATGGATATGGAAGAAAAATCTAACCATCAATTATCTGATGGAGAGTGGTAGAGAACATGGCTATGAAAAGGCCAACAATCCCAAAGCCATAAATTAGTGATGATTTAAGGTACCATCTAGGAAAACATTTTTGTTCTAATTTTCTTTTCTAAATATTGCGGAATTTTTTATGACATTGGCTAAGATCATATGGAGATATATTTCTTTATAATTAGAGTTTTATCTATTAATAAATTTCTACCACAAACTCATCTTTCACTCTAAAAGATAATAGAATGTAAAAAAAATTCTATTTACACTATTCGTATAGGGTTCCAAAATAAACGAATTTATAATTCATCTAAAAGATCTTTTAATAAAAACTACATTATTTAATCCAGGACATCTCGTGGGCCAGTGGTAGGTGATACACCCTTGTCGCCCTTCGGTTGCGGGTTCATGTCTCGCAGCCTTGCCGGACGCGACGGGTTGCCGCCCGACCTCCGGGTTGTCCTTTTATGGCAATCCAAAATAATCCAAACTAGAACTATCCAAAATACTTCTTTCCAAACTCACAATCCAACATTTATAAGGAAGGTAAACATAATATAGATCCTTTTTACCCCGTAATAGCATATGAATACCTTCATCATGTATTACCATATTCCTTATTGATTACATTCATGATCCCTTATTCCATATAGAATGCTGGATATACTTCATTAATCCAAAAATGTTTTAAACCCCAATAATGATGGAATATACAAATCATTAATCAGCTTCAAGGTAGTCAAGAATATCCAATATAATTTATCCAAATCAATCATGTATTATTCTAAAATCACTACCTCGGTATCAGAACCATATTATGGTTTATCTTTCTCTCAACCATATATTTTCTAAAAATTTATCCTGCTATTGAGTCACATTTCTTTGTTCCACACAATCTCAAGTCCTTAATGAAATAGTACTGCAGTACAATCCTTATATACTCCATAATTATTATAACAAGTACATTGTTGATACAACACTCAATTGACATAATCAACATAAGAACTCTAATCATTCCTCTTCATCTGTGGTAGTATCATAACTTGATTATTATCCAATAGCATCATTTGCGGCATAGTCTGATGACTGGGACATAGGTTCGCGTAGTGTCCAAACTCCTTGCAAATGAAGCATTGTACATTTGAAACCATTTTCTTACCCTTGAAGTCACGTACTTTGTGCCCTTTTCCTCCACACTTATAACAAACTCCCATTCCTTTCAGGCAAGTTCCAGGGTGTTTCTTTCCACAGTTACCACATATGGGAAAATTCTTCTTTTCCCTCTTCCCTTTATTCATCTTTCTCTCTTCTATCCTTTTCTTCTCTTACTTCCCTTCAAAGCCATATGACTCAGTAATCTCTTTACTTATCTTATCAATACATGATATTATTTCTTCATATGATGATAATACATGGGAGACTATTTCTCTTATAAATTCTAGCTTAAGACCATGAAAGATATGATCCTTCCTTATCTTTGGATCATGTGCATTTCTGGAGTTCTCATTCCTTCTACTGGGCACCATTTCTAAACAATGGCATACACTAGATCAGTTTATGAATCAAAATACATAATCCCATACTTATAAAACACTTAACATAAATTGAACTATTTATGGATATAATCCATAATCATAAAAATGCCTCCTTTGAGGAAGTATATACTCATAAACCGTTCATAATTATTTGTAAAGAAAATGAGAGTTATCCTAAGCATATCCCCCGGGAGTGTCGTAACCAAGAGTTCAGCAAGGCCCGTTGTCGTGCACCAGTTCCCGTTCGAGTCTATCTCAAAGCGGTGTTTTCGGGTTTTACCCCTAGGTACATCTGTGCCAGAGCCGCCTCTACCTGCTCGTATCCAGACAGGGATGTATTGCTCGGAAAACTCACAAAATCTCTACAATACCAAAATTCTTGGAAGTTCTTCTATACTAATCCTCAAAGTTCATCTTAGGTCTACGTGCTCTAATCAGAGTTTATCTAAATCTAGCTTCCAAGGTTTGTACTAAACTTTCTCTGATACCAACTGTAACGCCCCGACCCCAGCTATCTAGAGTCGGTGCATTACTTCGTAATATTGGCATGATCACAAGAAAGATCAAATCTCGAAAGACCGATTGGTTTAGTAGCCTTGGAAACACTAGATATATTCATAAGTTTTACATTACATCATTAAACGAAAAACTACTACAACAACATATTGTCTCCATAATCCACACTCATATCCCCACATAATATCCCTGCAGGTCATTCATAACTTACTTCTTCACTTCCTGGGAAAAATAAAACATAGAAAAGGGGTGAGCTCAAATGCCCAGTAAGGATAAAAATATAGCGGAAACTTTCATAAATAAGAATAAACATTTATGGCAATGCATTACTAAAAAAAGCCTTTTAAACTTTAATTTCAACATAGTATGGCAAAAGTAAAATGAAATAATGCCATTTACTTATTCACATGGATATTCTACTAATTGAATTATCACATGCAAAAATCAATAACCACTTTCATAATGTTGGAATGCATAATGCCAGACTATCATGACCACATAGTCAAGGCCTCGTGCCAAGACTACAAATAATATTTTGTCAAGGCCTTGTGCCAAGACACTAGTTTGTCTCATGAGACCTACCGATGCATCGAGGAGCTATAGCAGGCTCCACCCGTCACATATTAATTCCAATGCATTCCCATATGAAAAGGTTTAAACATAACATAAACATTCATATTAAAAATAGCATACGAAATGTCAATACTTTCACCATAAACTATGAATTTTATAAAAATAGCACATCCACAGTCAAACATATCACAAAACTTTCAATACAATATAGAAGTTTTGTATCATAATAAATCAACTTCAAATAATCTTAAAATCCATCAAAGGATGTTGACGTAGATGAAATCAAAATTCTTTTTAAAGAAATATCTCCTTTTAATTTGAAATCATTTAAGATCCATATAAAATAAAACATTTTCTTTGAAAATATTCTTATAAGCTTGTAAGGAAAGCTTTTAAGATTTTATAACGGCGTAAAATAACCGCACCCGCTGTATAAGTTAAAAAAAACATTCTTACCTCAATTCTGTCGAAAAGGTTAAAAAGGACCTTGTTTTGAAAACGACGGAAAGATTCCTTTATAAACCTCTTATAAAAATTCAAACAAGGGTATAAATGACTTTAACCCATATTCTTGTAAATAGTAAAAATGTTTTGAAATACATTTTTAAGAAACATGGATGTGGATGATAAAGATATCCCGGTAGATTATTACGTATAAACAACCTCGGATAATGAAGAGATTGTGAAATAACTCTTACCTTGTACTTTTCCTTTGTTGGGGTAGGTTAACCTTCTGTATAATGGTGAAATAATTGTTATTAAATTATACAAGAATCATATATATTAATATGATATCATATATGATCTTTTAACATTGATTTGTTAATAATATCTTAGAATTATCGTCGTTTCGGGTGTTAACTTACTCATTTTCTTTTATATGTTTTGTTACACAAGCCATGGTTGTTGTATCTTATTCATATTCAGAATAATATCTAGTCCTTAAAAATCATTTTTAAATCATCAAATGATAATTATACTTGAATGGTTACGATGGAGAATGAATCTCATCGCGTTCGTGGAGACGGTAGTCCGTACGTACGCACGAGCGACAATATCATTCTTTTGATATTAAAATAATATATAAATGAATGGTATATCATATATAAAGAATCATTAACATGTTATATTTATTATTTACATGAGTTACACATCATTATTATACCCATCCAAATAATATTATATTGAATAACAATTACACCACGACGTGGAGACGGTAAGCCGTACGTACGCACGTATGGTGACATGTTATTCAAAGGGTGGATAGAATACTGAATATGGTTGTACCATACTTATAATAACATCACAGTATATGTGAGATACTGGAGTTATTATTTTAGAATGGTAAGAACAAAGGAAGAAGAAGTGGAAGAAGAAATGAACTTAGAAAAGGGTGGTGAAATCATTACCTCTTCTTCGGGTTCTTCCTTTTGATTTGATCAAAAGGGCTTCTTAGGTTGGATTTCGGATCAAACTAAGGCCTCTAAGTTGTATTGAGGGATGTTGGGAGAGTATTTGGGCAGATTTTGGCCGAACCAAAACGCTTTGAAGGTATGAAGAAATGAGAAGGAGGAGTGCCCTTTTATAAGAGGGGTGAGGGGCACCTTTGGAAAAGCTAGAAATATTAATTTATAATAAATTCATATTCGGTTTCTAATGGCTCCAAAGTTGATTATTCAAAGTTTAAGGTGGGGATAGGTCGAAAACCACTCAACCAATAGAAATTAGACAGGTTTGGGTACTTATATTAACCTTATCTTTAAGTATTAACTCTAAGTTAATTAGTTTCACTTTTACAATGTCTCTTTGTATTTTTATATAATATGGTTAATAAACTTACTATATACATACAAGAGACCCCCAAGTGGTCCATTAATGATGAACCTATCCTGATATAAGTCTCTTGGCCGAACCTTAGATTTTTAAAAATTTAATATCAATTAATAATATAATATTTGTTTTAAGAACTCTTTTATGTCAATTTTGACACTATTCAATAGTTGATTTTTGTGAAACTCATAACAGATTGATTACTTCGAAAAATGTCAATTAAATCAATCCTAATATATCATATTATCCTAGAAAATTAGTTTAATTCCTTAAAAGTTTCATATTATATTTATTTGGGTATTTATAATATCAATTATTTTAATTTTTCACTATTATAGTAATTACTGCATCATCATTGTGTCATAAATAAAATAAATTATATAATGTCTAAAAATTATAAATAAAATATCATTATGTAGGAAAGCGTTTTAGCTTTCTAATGAATATTTATAATCGAAAAGCCAACATGTATAACCCTATGTAAAAGTTATTCTTCTAAAAGATGTAAGCTTATGCCATTTTTATTTTTATTTTAACTTTATTAATATAAAGTGTCCCTACCACATACAAGTGGCTCCAAGGGGTCCCCAAATTGACCCAAGGATGCTCATGGTCGGGTATGTGTCCATCAATAAGGTTAGGACACGTTTTAGGGTAATTTTGTATTATTATAATATTATTTGTTAACCCTTATTTACCGGATTTACCCTTAACCATGGTAAATAAAATATTTACCAGAGTAATTATTCAAAATGTCTAAAAATAAAAGTTACCTATTTACACAATTTAAACATCCTGATTCCTAATATGGAATCCATTTTTATAAATTCAAAACATAGAAGTGGCAGAAATTAATTTAAAATTAATTCCCGCTGTCAAAACAAAAAGCGTGTTTTTAAGAGATAATAACTATCAAAAGATTGACACTTGTTTATGTTCGGTTTAATTGTAAAATTATGTCTAATGACCAACATTATATTAAATTGTAAAAATATATTCTAAATATACTTTAAAACCACTCAAATTCATAATTTATCACTATTAATTATTTTGATTAAAAAAGTTGTTTTTAATTAAAATTTAGTAATTTTCACTATTCATCAAAATATGAAAGTTATCCGAAAAGGACCAAAATTTCACCTTAGGCTAAATTCGATATTACGAATCCAAAAATGAAGTCCATTTCAAAATATAAAATATATATAATTTCAAAATTTAGGTATTACTATTCATAACGGCTAGTTTGATCGGTTGTGGTGTGTGTTAAAACTCGACGTTGCGTACAACACATGCTACTGTTTTATTCAAAGGAAAGAGTACCGTGGAAGCTTGGGATGTTTCATTTTAAATTTTTTGATGTCTCCATTTAGTCAAAAAGTTTAAAATATTGTATTTAAAAAGGTTTCACTATCAAAAGTTGATAAAAGTGCAATACTGAAAATGAATCTGTTCTTGCATTATGTCTAAGAAACTCATAATATGGATTCTAAAATTATAAGGATTATATAAAGTTAAAAATATAGTTAATGCTATTCATGACCTCTTTTAATGGCTTTTTTTGGTAAGTTATGGTGAAATTGAACTCGGTGTTGCGTGTAGTGCAAGTTATTGAATTATTTTGAAGAAATAACACACTATGAAATCTTGGGGTGTTACATTCTCCCCTCCTTCAATAAATTGCGTCCTCGCAATTTGAAATTGTTCTTCGAAAATAAAAGGTTGAAAATAGAAAACATATTTGTGGGAAAACCCACATCGGAAATTGGGTTACTAAAATTTAGTCTTAATATGAGGAAAAGAGGAATGAAAGGATCACCACCAAATTATGATCTCTATTAGGAGAATATTGGTGGCAATTAGAGATATATAATTTGGAGGAAAAACGTAAATATTTATAGGTAGTGATTGAGGTCATCAATCACAAACAAGTATAAAATTGAGGTACTTAAATTCATCAATCTATGATGATTTGAAATACCATCGGTTCAACAAAACATAGGGTATTAGGATAACACATTTTTGACGTTTCAAAATATCTTAGTTGAAATCCCACATCGAAAAATGAATTAATGAGGCCTCTATTTAAAATAAAGAGTCTAAAGTATGAAGATTACCGAAAATAACACATACTATGGTTCCATGTAGGAAAATATGGATATGGAAGAAAAATCTAACCATCAATTATCTGATGGAGAGTGGTAGAGAACATGGTTATGAAAAGGCCAACAATCCCAAAGCCATAAATTAGTGATGATTTAAGGTACCATCTAGGAAAACATTTTTGTTCTAATTTTCTTTTCTAAATATTGAGGAATTTTTTATGAGATTGGCTAAGATCATATGGAGATATATTTCTTTATAATTAGAGTTTTATCCATTAATAAATTTCTACCACAAACTCATCTTTCACTCTAAAAGATAATAGAATGTAAAAAAATTCTATTTACACTATTCGTATAGGGTTTCAAAATAAACGAATTTATAATTCATCTAAAAGATCTTTTAATAAAAACTACATTATTTAATCCAGGACATCTCGTGGGCCAGTGGTAGGTGATACACCCTTGTCGCCCTTCGGTTGCGGGTTCATGTCTCGCAGCCTTGCCGGACGCGACGGGTTGCCGCCCGACCTCCGGGTTGTCCTTTTATGGCAATCCAAAATAATCCAAACTAGAACTATCCAAAATACTTCTTTCCAAACTCACAATCCAACATTTATAAGGAAGGTAAACATAATATAGATCCTTTTTACCCCGTAATAGCATATGAATACCTTCATCATGTATTACCATATTCCTTATTGATTACATTCATGATCCCTTATTCCATATAGAATGCTGGATATACTTCATTAATCCAAAAATGTTTTAAACCCCAATAATGATGGAATATACAAATCATTAACCAGCTTCAAGGTAGTCAAGAATATCCAATATAATTTATCCAAATCAATCATGTATTATTCTAAAATCACTACCTCGGTATCAGAACCATATTATGGTTTATCTTTCTCTCAACCATATATTTTCTAAAAATTTATCCTGCTATTGAGTCACATTTCTTTGTTCCACACAATCTCAAGTCCTTAATGAAATAGTACTGCAGTACAATCCTTATATACTCCATAATTATTATAACAAGTACATTGTTGATACAACACTCAATTGACATAATCAACATAAGAACTCTAATCATTCCTCTTCATCTGTGGTAGTATCATAACTTGATTATTATCCAATAGCATCATTTGCGGCATAGTCTGATGACTGGGACATAGGTTTGCGTAGTGTCCAAACTCTTTGCAAATGAAGCATTGTACATTTGAAACCATTTTCTTACCCTTGAAGTCACGTACTTTGTGCCCTTTTCCCCCACACTTATAACAAACTCCCATTCCTTTCAGGCAAGTTCCAGGGTGTTTCTTTCCACAGTTACCACATATGGGAAAATTCTTCTTTTCCCTCTTCCCTTTATCCATCTTTCTCTCTTCTATCCTTTTCTTCTCTTACTTCCCTTCAAAGACATAGGACTCAGTAATCTCTTTACTTATCTTATCAATACATGATATTATTTCTTCATATGATGATAATACATGGGAGACTATTTCTCTTATAAATTCTAGCTTAAGACCATGAAAGATATGATCCTTCCTTATCTTTGGATCATGTGCATTTCTGGAGTTCTCATTCCTTCTACTGGGCACCATTTCTAAACAATGGCATACACTAGATCAGTTTATGAATCAAAATACATAATCCCATACTTATAAAACACTTAACATAAATTGAACTATTTATGGATATAATCCATAATCATAAAAATGCCTCCTTTGAGGAAGTATATACTCATAAACCCTTCATAATTATTTGTAAAGAAAATGAGAGTTATCCTAAGCATATCCCCCGGGAGTGTCGTAACCAAGAGTGCAGCAAAGCCCGTTGTCGTGCACCAGTTCCCGTTCGAGTCTATCTCAAAGCGGTGTTTTCGGGTTTTACCCCTAGGTACATCTGTGCCAGAGCCGCCTCTACCTGCTCGTATCCAGACAGGGATGTATTGCTCGGAAAACTCACAAAATCTCTACAATACCAAAATTCTTGGAAGTTCTTCTATACTAATCCTCAAAGTTCATCTTAGGTCTACGTGCTCTAATCAGAGTTTATCTAAATCTAGCTTCCAAGGTTTGTACTAAACTTCCTCTAATACCAACTGTAACGCCCCGACCCCAGCTACCCAGAGTCGTTGCATTACTTCGTAATATTGGCATGATCACAAGAAAGATCAAATCTCGAAAGACGGATTGGTTTAGTAGCCTTGGAAACACTAGATATATTCATAAGTTTTACATTACATCATTAAATGAAAAACTACTACAACAACATATTGTCTCCATAATCCACACTCATATCCCCACATAATATCCCTGCAGGTCATTCATAACTTACTTCTTCACTTCCTGGGAAAAATAAAACATAGAAAAGGGGTGAGCTCAAATGCCCAGTAAGGATAACAATATAGCGGAAACTTTCATAAATAAGAATAAACATTTAAGGCAATGCATTACTAAAACAAAAGCCTTTAAAACTTTAACTTCAACATAGTATGGCAAAAGTAAAATGAAATAATGCCATTTACTTATTCACATGGATATTCTACTAATCGAATAATCACATGCAAAAATCAATAACCACTTTCATAATGTTGGAATACATAATGCCAGACTATCATGACCACATAGTCAAGGCCTCGTGCCAAGACTACAAATAAGATTTTGTCAAGGCCTTGTGCCAAGACACTAGTTTGTCTCATGAGACCTACCGATGCATCGAGGAGCTATAGCAGGCTCCACCCGTCACATATTAAGTCCAATGCATTCCCATATGAAAAGGTTTAAACATAACATAAACATTCGTATTAAAACTAGCATGCGAAATGTCAATACTTTCACCATAAACTATGAATGGTATAAAAATAGCACATCCACAGTCAAACATATCACAAAACCTTCAATACAATATAGAAGTTTTGTATCATAATAAATCAACTTCAAATAATCTTAAAATCCATCAAAGGATGTTGACGTAGATGAAATCAAAATTCTTTTTAAATAAATATCTCCTTTTATTTTGAAATCATTTAAGATCCATATAAAATAAAACATTTTCTTTGAAAATATTCTTATAAGCTTGTAAGGAAAGCTTTTAAGATTTTATAACGGCGTAAAATAACCGCACCCGCCATATAAGTTAAAAAAAACATTCTTACCTCAATTCTGTCGAAAAGGTTAAAAAGGACCTTGTTTTGAAAACGACGGAAAGATTCCGTTATAAACCTCTTATAAAAATTCAAACAAGGGTATAAATGACTTTAACCCATATTCTTGTAAATAGTAAAAATGTTTTGAAATACATTTTTAAGAAACATGGATGTGGATGATAAAGATATCCCAGTAGATTATTACGTATAAACAACCTCGGATAATGAAGAGATTGTGAAATAACTCTTACCTTGTACTTTTCCTTTGTTGGGGTAGGTTAACCTCCTGTATAATGGTGAAATAATTGTTATTAAATTATACAAGAATCATATATATTAATATGATATCATATATGATCTTTTAACATTGATTTGTTAATAATATCTTAGAATTATCGTCGTTTCGGGTGTTAACTTACTCATTTTCTTTTATATGTTTTGTTACATAAGCCATGGTTGTTGTATCTTATTCATATCCAGAATAATATCTAGTCCTTAAAAATCATTTTTAAATCATCAAATGATAATTATACTTGAATGGTTACGATGGAGAATGAATCTCATCGCGTTCGTGGAGACGGTAGTCCGTACGTACGCACGAGCGACAATATCATTCTTTTGATATTAAAATAATATATAAATGAATGGTATATCATATATACAGAATCATTAACATGTTATATTTATTATTTACATGAGTTACACATCATTATTATACCCATCCAAATAATATTATATTGAATAACAATTACACCACGACGTGGAGACGGTAAGCCGTACGTACGCACGTATGGTGACATGTTATTCAAAGGGTGGATAGAATACTGAATATGGTTGTACCATACTTATAATAACATCACAGTATATGTGAGATACTGGAGTTATTATTTTAGAATGGTAAGAACAAAGGAAGAAGAAGTGGAAGAAGAAATGAACTTAGAAAAGGGTGGTGAAATCATTACCTCTTCTTCGGGTTCTTCCTTTTGATTTGATCAAAAGGGCTCCTTAGGATGGCTTTCTGATCAAACTAAGGCCTCTAGGTTGTATTTAGGGATGTTGGGAGAGTATTTGGGCAGCTTTTGGCCGAACCAAAAGGCTTTGATGGTATGAAGAAATGAGAAGGAGGAGTGCCCTTTTATAAGAGGGGTGAGGGGCACCTTTGGAAAAGCTAGAAATATTAATTTATAATAAATTCATATTCGGTTTCTAATGGCTCCAAAGTTGATTATTAAAAGTTTAAGGTGGGTATAGGTCGAAAACCACTCAACCAATAGAATTTAGACAGGTTTGGGTACTTATATTAACCTTATCTTTAAGTATTAACTCTAAGTTAATTAGTTTCACTTTTACAATGTCTCTTTGTATTTTTATATAATATGGTTAATAAACTTACTATATACATCCAAGAGACCCCCAAGTGGTCCATTAATGATGAACCTATCCTGATATAAGTCTCTTGGCCGAACCTTAGATTTTTAGGAATTTAATATCAATTAATAATATAATATTTGTTTTAAGAACTCTTTTATGTCAATTTTGACACTATTCAATAGTTGATTTTTGTGAAACTCATAACAGATTGATTCCTTTGAAAAAATTCAATTAAATCAATCCTAATATATCATATTATCCTAGAAAATTAGTTTAATTCATTAAAAGTTTCATATTATATTTATTTGGGTATTTATAATATCAATTATTTTAATTTTTCACTATTATAGTAATTACTGCATCATCATTGTGTCATAAATAAAATAAATTATATAATGTCTAAAAATTATAAATAAAATATCATTATGTAGGAAATCTTTTTAGCTTTCTAATGAATATTTATAATCGAAACTCCAACATGTATAACCCTATGTAAAAGTTATTCTTCTAAAAGATCTAAGCTTATGCCATTTTTATTTTTATTTTAACTTTATTAATATAAAGTGTCCCTACCACATACAAGTGGATCCAAGGGATCCCAAAATTGACCCAAGGATGCTCATGGTCGGGTATGTGTCCACCAATAAGGTCAGGACACGTTTTAGGGTAATTTTGTATTATTATAATATTATTTTTTAACCCTTATTTACCGGATTTACCCTTAACCATGGTAAATAAAATATTTACCACAGTAATTATTCAAAATGTCTAAAAATAAAAGTTACCTATTTACACAATTTGAACATCCTGATTCCTAATATGGAATCCATTTTTCTAAATTCAAAACACAGAAGTGGCAGAAATTAATTTAAAATTAATTCCCGCTGTCAAAACAAAAAGCGTGTTTTTAAGAGATAATAACTATCAAAAGATTGACACTTGTTTATGTTCGGTTTAATTGTAAAATTATGTCTAATGACCAACATTATATTAAATTGTAAAAATATATTCTAAATATACTTTAAAACCACTCAAATTCATAATTTATCACTATTAATTATTTTGATTAAAAAAGTTGTTTTTAATTAAAATTTAGTAATTTTCACTATTCATCAAAATATGAAAGTTATCCGAAAAGGACCAAAATTTCACCTTAGGCTAAATTCGATATTCCGAATCCAAAAATGAAGTCCATTTCAAAATATAAAATATATATAATTTCAAAATTTAGGTATTACTATTCATAACGGCTAGTTTGATCGGTTGTGGTGTGTGTTAAAACTCGACGTTGCGTACAACACACGCTACTGTTTTATTCAAAGGAAAGCGTACCGTGGAAGTTTGGGATGTTTCATTTTAAATTTTTTGATGTCTCCATTTAGTCAAAAAGTTTAAAATATTGTATTTAAAAAGGTTTCACTATCAAAAGTTGATAAAAGTGCAATACTGAAAATGAATCTGTTCTTGCATTATGTCTAAGAAACTCATAATATGGATTCTAAAATTATAAGGATTATATAAAGTTAAAAATGTAGTTAATGCTATTCATGACCTCTTTTAATGGCTTTTTTTTGGTAAGTTATGGTGTAATTGAACTCGGTGTTGCGTGTAGTGCAAGTTATTGAATTATTTTGAAGAAATAACACACTATGAAATCTTGGGGTGTTACATTCTCCCCTCCTTCAATAAATTGCGTCCTCGCAATTTGAAATTGTTCTTCGAAAATAAAAGGTTGAAAATAGAAAACATATTTGTGGGAAAACCCACATCGGAAATTGGGTTACTAAAATTTAGTCTTAATATGAGGAAAAGAGGAATGAAAGGATCACCACCAAATTATGATCTCTATTAGGAGAATATTGGTGGAAATTAGAGACATATAATTTGGAGGAAAAACGTAAATATTTATAGGTATTGATTGAGGTCATCAATCACAAACAAGTATAAAATTGAGGTACTTAAATTCATCAATCTATGATGATTTGAAATACCATCAGTTCAACAAAACATAGGGTATTAGGATAACACATTTTTGACGTTTCAAAATATCTTAGTTGAAATCCCACATCGAAAAATGAATTAATGAGGCCTCTATTTAAAATAAAGAGTCGAAAGTATGAAGATTACCGAAAATAACACATACTATGGTTCCATGTAGGAAAATATGGATATGGAAGAAAAATCTAACCATCAATTATTTGATGGAGAGTGGTAGAGAACATGGCTATGAAAAGGCCAACAATTCCAAAGCCATAAATTAGTGATGATTTAAGGTACCATCTAGGAAAACATTTTTGTTCTAATTTTCTTTTCTAAATATTGAGGAATTTTTTATGAGATTGGCTAAGATCATATGGAGATATATTTCTTTATAATTAGAGTTTTATCCATTAATAAATTTCTACCACAAACTCATCTTTCACTCTAAAAGATAATAGAATGTAAAAAAAATTCTATTTACACTATTCGTATAGGGTTTCAAAATAAAAGAATTTATAATTCATCTAAAAGATCTTTTAATAAAAACTACATTATTTAATCCAGGACATCTCGTGGGCCAGTGGTAGGTGATACACCCTTGTCGCCCTTCGGTTGCGGGTTCATGTCTCGCAGCCTTGCCGGACGCGACGGGTTGCCGCCCGACCTCCGGGTTGTCCTTTTATGGCAAT
Organism: Viscum album; assembly: GCA_963277665.1. Taxonomy (NCBI): domain Eukaryota; kingdom Viridiplantae; phylum Streptophyta; class Magnoliopsida; order Santalales; family Viscaceae; genus Viscum; species Viscum album. The sequence goes on along the minus strand of OY728148.1, from coordinate 1,400,038,194 downwards.
CCAAAATAATCCAAACTAGAACTATCCAAAATACTTATTTCCAAACTCACAATCCAACATTTATAAGGAAGGTAAACATAATATAGATCCTTTTTACCCCGTAATAGCATATGAATACCTTCATCATGTATTACCATATTCCTTATTGATTACATTCATGATCCCTTATTCCATATAGAATGCTGGATATACTTCATTAATCCAAAAATGTTTTAAACCCCAATAATGATGGAATATACAAATCATTAATCAGCTTCAAGGTAGTCAATAATATCCAATATAATTTATCCAAATCAATCATGTATTATTCTAAAATCACTACCTCGGTATCAGAACCATATTATGGTTTATCTTTCTCTCAACCATATATTTTCTAAAAATTTATCATGCTATTGAGTCACATTTCTTTGTTCCACACAATCTCAAGTCCTTAATGAAATAGTACTGCAGTACAATCCTTATATACTCCATAATTATTATAACAAGTACATTGTTGATACAACACTCAATTGACATAATCAACATAAGAACTCTAATCATTCCTCTTCATCTGTGGTAGTATCATTACTTGATTATTATCCAATAGCATCATTTGCGGCATAGTCTGATGACTGGGACATAGGTTCGCGTAGTGTCCAAACTCCTTGCAAATGAAGCATTGTACATTTGAAACCATTTTCTTACCCTTGCAGTCACGTACTTTGTGCCCTTTTCCTCCACACTTATAACAAACTCCCATTCCTTTCAGGCAAGTTCCAGGGTGTTTCTTTCCACAGTTACCACATATGGGAAAATTCTTCTTTTCCCTCTTCCCTTTATCCATCTTTCTCTCTTCTATCCTTTTCTTCTCTTACTTCCCTTCAAAGCCGTAGGACTCAGTAATCTCTTTACTTATCTTATCAATACATGATATTATTTCTTCATATGATGATAATACATGGGAGACTATTTCTCTTATAAATTCTAGCTTAAGACCATGAAAGATATGATCCTTACTTATCTTTGGATCATGTGCATTTCTGGAGTTCTCATTCCTTCTACTGGGCACCATTTCTAAACAATGTCATACAGTAGATCAGTTTATAAATCAAAATACATAATCCCATACTTATAAAACACTTAACATAAATTGAACTATTTATGGATATAATCCATAATCATAAAAATGCCTCCTTTGAGGAAGTATATACTCATAAACCCTTCATAATTATTTGTAAAGAAAATGAGAGTTATCCTAAGCATATCCCCCGGGAGTGTCGTAACCAAGAGTGCAGCAAGGCCCGTTGTCGTGCACCAGTTCCCGTTCGAGTCTAGCTCAAAGCGGTGTTTTCGGGTTTTACCCCTAGGTACATCTGTGCCAGAGCCGCCTCTACCTGCTCGTATCCAGACATGAATGTATTGCTCGGAAAACTCACAAAATCTCTACAATACCAAAATTCTTGGAAGTTCTTCTATACTAATCCTCAAAGTTCATCTTAGGTCTACGTGCTCTAATCAGAGTTTATCTAAATCTAGCTTCCAAGGTTTGTACTAAACTTCCTCTGATACCAACTGTAACGCCCCGACCCCAGCTACCCAGAGTCGGTGCATTACTTCGTAATATTGGCATGATCACAAGAAAGATCAAATCTCGAAAGACCGATTGGTTTAGTAGCCTTGGAAACACTAGATATATTCATAAGTTTTACATTACATCATTAAACGAAAAACTACTACAACAACATATTGTCTCCATAATCCACACTCATATCCCCACATAATATCCCTGCAAGTCATTCATAACTTACTTCTTCACTTCCTGGGAAAAATAAAACATAGAAAAGGGGTGAGCTCAAATGCCCAGTAAGGATAACAATATAGCGGAAACATTCATAAATAAGAATAAACATTTAAGGCAATGGATTACTAAAACAAAAGCCTTTTAAACTTTAACTTCAACATAGTATGGAAAAAGTAAAATGAAATAATTCCATTTACTTATTCACATGGATATTCTACTAATCGAATAATCACATGCAAAAATCAATAACCACTTTCATAATGTTGGAATGCATAATGCCAGACTATCATGACCACATAGTCAAGGCCTCGTGCCAAGACTACAAATAAGATTTTGTCAAGGCCTTGTCCCAAGACACTAGTTTGTCTCATGAGACCTACCGATGCATCGAGGAGCTATAGAAGGCTCCACCCGTCACATATTAAGTCCAATGCATTCCCATATGAAAAGGTTTAAACATAACATAAACATTCGTATTAAAACTAGCATGAGAAATGTCAATACTTTCACCATAAACTATGAATGGTATAAAAATAGCACATCCACAGTCAAACATATCACAAAACCTTCAATACAATATAGAAGTTTTTTATCATAATAAATCAACTTCAAATAATCTTAAAATTCATCAAAGGATGTTGACGTAGATGAAATCAAAATTCTTTTTAAAGAAATATCTCCTTTTATTTTGAAATCATTTAAGATCCATATAAAATAAAACATTTTCTTTGAAAATATTCTTATAAGCTTGTAAGGAAAGCTTTTAAGATTTTATAACGGCGTAAAATAACCGCACCCACCGTATAAGTTAAAAAAAACATTCTTACCTCAATTCTGTCGAAAAGGTTAAAAAGGACCTTGTTTTGAAAACGACGGAAAGATTCCTTTATAAACCTCTTATAAAAAGTCAAACAAGGGTATAAATGACTTTAACCCATATTCTTGTAAATAGTAAAATTGTTTTGAAATACATTTTTAAGAAACATGGATGTGGATGATAAAGATATCCCAGTAGATTATTACGTATAAACAACCTCGGATAATGAAGAGATTGTGAAATAACCCTTACCTTGTACTTTTCCTTTGTTGGGGTAGGTTAACCTCCTGTATAATGGTGAAATAATTGTTATTAAATTATACAAGAATCATATATATTAATATGATATCATATATGATCTTTTAACATTGATTTGTTAATAATATCTTAGAATTATCGTCGTTTCGGGTGTTAACTTACTCATTTTCTTTTATATGTTTTGTTACATAAGCCATGGTTGTTGTATCTTATTCATATCCAGAATGATATCTAGTCCTTAAAAATCATTTTTAAATCATCAAATGATAATTATACTTGAATGGTTACGATGGAGAATGAATCTCATCGCGTTCGTGGAGACGGTAGTCCGTACGTACGCACGAGCGACAATATCATTCTTTTGATATTAAAATAATATATAAATGAATGGTATATCATATATACAGAATCATTAACATGTTATATTTATTATTTACATGAGTTACACATCATTATTATACCCATCCAAATAATATTATATTGAATAACAATTACACCACGACGTGGAGACGGTAAGCCGTACGTACGCACGTATGGTGACATGTTATTCAAAGGGTGGATAGAATACTGAATATGGTTGTACCATACTTATAATAACATCACAGATTATGTGAGATACTGGATTTATTATTTTAGAATGGTAATAACAAAGGAAGAAGAAGTGGAAGAAGAAATGAACTTAGAAAAGGGTGGTGAAATCATTACCTCTTCTTCGGGTTCTTCCTTTTGATTTGATCAAAAGGGCTCTTTAGGTTGGCTTTCTGATCAAACTAAGGCCTCTAGGTTGTATTTAGGGATGTTGGGAGAGTATTTGGGCAGCATTTGGTCGAACCAAAAGGCTTTGAAGGTATGAAGAAATGAGAAGGAGGAGTGCCCTTTTATAAGAGGGGTGAGGGGCACCTTTGGAAAAGCTAGAAATATTAATTTATAATAAATTCATATTTGGTTTCTAATGGATCCAAAGTTGATTATTAAAAGTTTAAGGTGGGTATAGGTCGAAAAACACTCAACCAATAGAATTTAGACAGGTTTGGGTACTTATATTAACCTTATCTTTAAGTATTAACTCTAAGTTAATTAGTTTCACTTTTACAATGTCTCTTTGTATTTTTATATAATATGGTTTATAAACTTACTATATACATCCAAGAGACCCCCAAGTGGTCCATTAATGATGAACCTATCCTTATATAAGTCTCTTGGCCGAACCTTAGATTTTTAGGAATTTAATATCAATTAATAATATAATATTTGTTTTAAGAACTCTTTTATGTCAATTTTGACACTATTCAATAGTTGATTTTTGTGAAACTCATAAAAGATTTATTACTTCGAACAAAGTCAATTAAATCAATCCTAATATATCATATTATCCTATATAATTAGTTTAATTCATTAAAAGTTTCATATTATATTTATTTGGGTATTTATAATATCAATTATTTTAATTTTTTACTATTATAGTAATTACTGCATCATCATTGTGTCATAAATAAAATAAATTATATAATGTCTAAAAATTATAAATAAAATATCATTATGTAAGAAATCCTTTTAGCTTTCTAATGAATATTTATAATCGACAATCCAACATGTATAACCCTATGTAAAAGTTATTCTTCTAAAAGATGTAAGCTTATGCCATTTTTATTTTTATTTTAACTTTATTAATATAAAGTGTCCCTACCACATACAAGTGGCTCCAAGGGGTCCCCAAATTGACCCAAGGATGCTCATGATCGGGTATGTGTCCACCAATAAGGTTAGGACACGTTTTAGGGTAATTTTGTATTATTATAATATTATTTTTTAACCTTTATTTACCGGATTTACCCTTAACCATGGTAAATAAAATATTTACCACAGTAATTATTCAAAATGTCTAAAAATAAAAGTTACCTATTTACACAATTTGAACATCCTGATTCCTAATATGGAATCCATTTTTCTAAATTCAAAACACAGAAGTGGCAGAAATTAATTTAAAATTAATTCCCGCTGTCAAAACAAAAAGCGTGTTTTTAAGAGATAATAACTATCAAAAGATTGACACTTGTTTATGTTCGGTTTAATTGTAAAATTATGTCTAATGACCAAAATTATATTAAATTGTAAAAATATATTCTAAATATACTTTAAAACCACTCAAATTCATAATTTATCACTATTAATTATTTTGATTAAAAAAGTTGTTTTTAATTAAAATTTAGTAATTTTCACTATTCATCAAAATATGAAAGTTATCCGAAAAGTACCAAAATTTCACCTTAGGCTAAATTCGATATTCCGAATCCAAAAATGAAGTCCATTTCAAAATATAAAATATATATAATTTCAAAATTTAGGTATTACTATTTATAAGGGCTAGTTTGATCGGTTGTGGTGTGTGTTAAAACTCGACGTTGCGTACAACACACGCTACTGTTTTATTCAAAGGAAAGCGTACCGTGGAAGCTTGGGATGTTTCATTTTAAATTTTTTGATGTCTCCATTTAGTCAAAAAGTTTAAAATATTGTATTTAAAAAGGTTTCACTATCAAAAGTTGATAAAAGTGCAATACTGAAAATGAATCTTTTCTTGCATTATGTCTAAGAAACTCATAATATGGATTCTAAAATTATAAGGATTATATAAAGTTAAAAATGTAGTTAATGCTATTCATGACCTCTTTTAATGGATTTTTTTTTTGGTAAGTAATGGTGCAATTGAACTCGGTGTTGCGTGTAGTGCAAGTTATTGAATTATTTTGAAGAAATAACACACTATGAAATCTTGGGGTGTTACATTCTCCCCTCCTTCAATAAATTGCGTCCTCGCAATTTGAAATTGTTCTTCGAAAATAAAAGGTTGAAAATAGAAAACATATTTGTGGGAAAACCCACATCGGAAATTGGGTTACTAAAATTTAGTCTTAATATGAGGAAAAGAGGAATGAAAGGATCACCACCAAATTATGATCTCTATTAGGAGAATATTGGTGGCAATTAGAGACATATAATTTGGAGGAAAAACGTAAATATTTATAGGTAGTGATTGAGGTCATCAATCACAAACAAGTATAAAATTGAGGTACTTAAATTCATCAATCTATGATGATTTCAAATACCATCGGTTCAACAAAACATAGGGTATTAGGATAACACATTTTTGACGTTTCAAAATATCTTAGTTGAAATCCCACATCGAAAAATGAATTAATGAGGCCTCTATTTAAAATAAAGAGTCGAAAGTATGAAGATTACCGAAAATAACACATACTAGGGTTCCATGTAGGAAAATATGGATATGGAAGAAAAATCTAACCATCAATTATCTGATGGAGAGTGGTAGAGAACATGGCTATGAAAAGGCCAACAATCCCAAAGCCATAAATTAGTGATGATTTAAGGTACCATCTAGGAAAAATTTTTTGTTCTAATTTGCTTTTCTAAATATTGAGGAATTTTTTATGAGATTGGCTAAGATCATATGGAGATATATTTCTTTATAATTAGAGTTTTATCCATTAATAAATTTCTACCACAAACTCATCTTTCACTCTAAAAGATAATAGAATGTAAAAAAAATTCTATTTACACTATTCGTATAGGGTTCCAAAATAAACGAATTTATAATTCATCTAAAAGATCTTTTAGTAAAAACTACATTATTTAATCCAGGACATCTCGTGGGCCAGTGGTAGGTGATACACCCTTGTCGCCCTTCGGTTGCGGGTTCATGTCTCGCAGCCTTTCCGGACGCGACGGGTTGCCGCCCGACCTCCGGGTTGTCCTTTTATGGCAATACAAAATAATCCAAACTAGAACTATCCAAAATACTTCTTTCCAAACTCACAATCCAACATTTATAAGGAAGGTAAACCTAATATAGATCCTTTTTACCCCGTAATAGCATATGAATACCTTCATCATGTATTACCATATTCCTTATTGATTACATTCATGATCCCTTATTCCATATAGAATGCTGGATATACTTCATTAATCCAAAAATGTTTTAAACCCTAATAATGATGGAATATACAAATCATTAATCAGCTTCAAGGTAGTCAAGAATATCCAATATAATTTATCCAAATCAATCATGTATTATTCTAAAATCACTACCTTGGTATCAGAACCATATTATGGTTTATCTTTCTCTCAACCATATATTTTCTAAAAATTTATCCTGCTATTGAGTCACATTTCTTTCTTCCACACAATATCAAGTCCTTAATGAAATAGTACTGCAGTACAATCCTTATATACTCCATAATTATTATAACAAGTACATTGTTGATACAACACTCAATTGACATAATCAACATAAGAACTCTAATCATTCCTCTTCAGCTGTGGTAGTATCATAACTTGATTATTATCCAATAGCGTCATTTGCGGCATAGTCTGATGACTGGGACATAGGTTCGCGTAGTGTCCAAACTCCTTTCAAATAAAGCATTGTACATTTGAAACCATTTTCTTACCCTTGCAGTCACGTACTTTGTGCCCTTTTCCTCCACACTTATAACAAACTCCCATTCCTTTCAGGCAAGTTCCAGGGTGTTTCTTTCCACAGTTACCACATATGGGAAAATTCTTCTTTTCCCTCTTCCCTTTATCCATCTTTCTCTCTTCTATCCTTTTCTTCTCTTACTTCCCTTCAAAGCCATAGGACTCAGTAATCTCTTTACTTATCTTATCAATACATGATATTATTTCTTCATATGATGATAATACATGGGAGACTATTTCTCTTATAAATTCTAGCTTAAGACCATGAAAGATATGATCCTTCCTTATCTTTGGATCATGTGCATTTCTGGAGTTCTCATTCCTTCTACTGGGCACCATTTCTAAACAATGGCATACACTAGATCAGTTTATGAATCAAAATACATAATCCCATACTTATAAAACACTTAACATAAATTGAACTATTTATGGATATAATCCATAATCATAAAAATGCCTCCTTTGAGGAAGTATATACTCATAAACCCTTCATAATTATTTGTAAAGAAAATGAGAGTTATCCTAAGCATATCCCCCGGGAGTGTCGTAACCAAGAGTGCAGCAAGGCCCGTTGTCGTGCACCAGTTCCCGTTCGAGTCTAGCTCAAAGCGGTGTTTTCGGGTTTTACCCCTAGGTACATCTGTGCCAGAGCCGCCTCTACCTGCTCGTATCCAGACAGGGATGTATTGCTCGGAAAACTCACAAAATCTCTACAATACCAAAATTCTTGGAAGTTCTTCTATACTAATCCTCAAAGTTCATCTTAGGTCTACGTGCTCTAATCAGAGTTTATCTAAATCTAGCTTCCAAGGTTTGTACTAAACTTCCTCTGATACCAACTGTAACGCCCCGACCCCAGCTACCCAGAGTCGGTGCATTACTTCGTAATATTGGCATGATCACAAGAAAGATCAAATCTCGAAAGACCGATTGGTTTAGTAGCCTTGGAAACACTAGATATATTCATAAGTTTTACATTACATCATTAAACGAAAAACTACTACAACAACATATTGTCTCCATAATCCACACTCATATCACCACATAATATCCCTGCAGGTCATTCATAACTTACTTCTTCACTTCCTGGGAAAAATAAAACATAGAAAAGGGGTGAGCTCAAATGCCCAGTAAGGATAACAATATAGCGGAAACATTCATAAATAAGAATAAACATTTAAGGCAATGAATTACTAAAACAAAAGCCTTTTAAACTTTAACTTCAACATAGTATGGCAAAAGTAAAATGAAATAATGCCATTTACTTATTCACATGGATATTCTACTAATCGAATAATCACATGCAAAAATCAATAACCACTTTCATAATGTTGGAATGCATAATGCCAGACTATCATGACCACACAGTCAAGGCCTCGTGCCAAGACTACAAATAAGATTTTGTCAAGGCCTTGTGCCAAGACACTAGTTTGTCTCATGAGACCTACTGATGCATCGAGGAGCTATAGCAGGCTCCACCCGTCACATATTAAGTCCAATGCATTCCCATATGAAAAGTTTTAAACATAACATAAACATTCGTATTAAAACTAGCATACGAAATGTCAATACTTTCACCATAAACTATGAATGGTATAAAAATAGCACATCCACAGTCAAACATATCACAAAACCTTCAATACAATATAGAAGTTTTGTATCATAATAAATCAACTTCAAATAATCTTAAAATCCATCAAAGGATGTTGACGTAGATGAAATCAAAATTCTTTTTAAAGAAATATCCTCTTTTATTTTGAAATCATTTAAGATCCATATAAAATAAAACATTTTCTTTGAAAATATTCTTATAAGCTTGTAAGGAAATCTTTTAAGATTTTATAACGGCGTAAAATAACCGCACCCGCCGTATAAGTTAAAAAAAACATTCTTACCTCAATTCTGTCGAAAAGGTTAAAAAGGACCTTGTTTTGAAAACGACAGAAAGATTCCTTTATAAACCTCTTATAAAAAGTCAAACAAGGGTATAAATGACTTTAACCCATATTCTTGTAAATATTAAAAATGTTTTGAAATACATTTTTAAGAAACATGGATGTGGATGATAAAGATATCCCAGTAGATTATTACGTATAAACAACCTCGGATAATGAAGAGATTGTGAAATAACGCTTACCTTGTACTTTTCCTTTGTTGGGGTAGGTTAACCTCCTGTATAATGGTGAAATAATTGTTATTAAATTATACAAGAATCATATATATTAATATGATATCATATATGATCTTTTAACATTGATTTGTTAATAATATCTTAGAATTATCGTCGTTTCGGGTGTTAACTTACTCATTTTCTTTTATATGTTTTGTTACATAAGACATGGTTGTTGTATCTTATTCATATCCAGAATGATATCTAGTCATTAAAAATCATTTTTAAATCATCAAATGATAATTATACTTGAATGGTTACGATGGAGAATGAATCTCATCGCGTTCGTGGAGACGGTAGTCCGTACGTACGCACGAGCGACAATATCATTCTTTTGGTATTAAAATAATATATAAATGAATGGTATATCATATATACAGAATCATTAACATGTTATATTTATTATTTACATGAGTTACACATCATTATTATACCCATCCAAATAATATTATATTGAATAACAATTACACCACGACGTGGAGACGGCAAGCCGTACGTACGCACGTATGGTGACATGTTATTCAAAGGGTGGATAGAATACTGAATATGGTTGTACCATACTTATAATAACATCACAGTATATGTGAGATACTGGAGTTATTATTTTAGAATGGTAAGAACAAAGGAAGAAGAAGTGGAAGAAGAAATGAACTTAGAAAAGGGTGGTGAAATCATTACCTCTTCTTCGGGTTCTTCCTATTGATTTGATCAAAAGGGCTCCTTAGGTTGGTTTTCTGATCAAACTAAGGCCTCTAGGTTGTATTGAGGGATGTTGGGAGAGTATTTGGGCAGAGTTTGGCCGAACTAAAAGGCTTTGAAGGTATGAAGAAATGAGAAGGAGGAGTGCCCTTTTATAAGAGGGGTGAGGGGCACCTTTGGAAAAGCTAGAAATATTAATTTATAATAAATTCATATTCGGTTTCTAATGGCTCCAAAGTTGATTATTCAAAGTTTAAGGTGGGGAGAGGTCGAAAACCACTCAACCAATATAATTTATACAGGTTTGGGTACTTATATTAACCTTATCTTTAAGTATTAACTCTAAGTTAATTAGTTTCACTTTTACAATGTCTCTTTGTATTTTTATATAATATGGTTAATAAACTTACTATATACATCCAAGAGACCCCCAAGTGGTCCATTAATGATGAACCTATCCTGATATAAGTCTCTTGGCCGAACCTTATATTTTTAGGAATTTAATATCAATTAATAATATAATATTTGTTTTAAGAACTCTTTTATGTCAATTTTGACACTATTCAATAGTTGATTTTTGTGAAACTCATAACAGATTGATTACTTCGAACAAAGTCAATTAAATCAATCCTAATATATCATATTATCCTAGAAAATTAGTTTAATTCATTAAAAGGTTCATATTATATTTATTTGGGTATTTATAATATCAATTATTTTAATTTTTCACTATTATAGTAATTACTGCATCATCATTGTGTCATAAATAAAATAAATTATATAATGTCTAAAAATTATAAATAAAATATCATTATGTAGGCACTCTTTTTAGCTTTCTAATTAATATTTATAATCGAAAATCCAACATGTATAACCCTATGTAAAAGTTATTCTTCTAAAAGATGTAAGCTTATGCCATTTTTATTTTTATTTTAACTTTATTAATATAAAGTGTCCCTACCACATACAAGTGGCTCCAAGGGGTCCCCAAATTGACCCAAGGATGCTCATGGTCTGGTATGTATCCACAAATAAGGTTAGGACACGTTTTAGGGTAATTTTGTATTATTATAATATTAATTTTTAACCCTTATTTACCGGATTTACCCTTAACCATGGTAAATAAAATATTTACCACAGTAATTATTCAAAATGTCTAAAAATAAAAGTTACCTATTTACACAATTTGAACATCCTGATTCCTAATATGGAATCCATTTTTCTAAATTCAAAACACAGAAGTGGCAGAAATTAATTTAAAATTAATTCCCGCTGTCAAAACAAAAATCGTGTTTTTAAGAGATAATAACTATCAAAAGATTGACACTTGTTTATGTTCGGTTTAATTGTAAAATTATGTCTAATGACCAAAATTATATCAAATTGTAAAAATATATTATAAATATACTTTAAAACCACTCAAATTCATAATTTATAACTATTAATTATTTTGATTAAAAAAGTTGTTTTTAATTAAAATTTAGTAATTTTCACTATTCATTAAAATATGAAAGTTATCCGAAAAGTACCAAAATTTCACCTTAGGCTCAATTCGATATTCCGAATCCAAAAATGAAGTCCATTTCAAAATATAAAATATATATAATTTCAAAATTTAGGTATTACTATTCATAACGGCTAGTTTGATCGGTTGTGGTGTGTGTTAAAACTCGACGTTGCGTACAACACACGCTACTGTTTTATTCAAAGGAAAGCGTACCGTGGAAGCTTGGGATGTTTCATTTTAAATTTTTTGATGTCTCCATTTAGTCAAAAAGTTTAAAATATTGTATTTAAAAAGGTTTCACTATCAAAAGTTGATAAAAGTGCAATACTGAAAATGAATCTGTTCTTGCATCATGTCTAAGAAACTCATAATATGGATTCTAAAATTATAAGGATTATATAAAGTTAAAAATGTAGTTAATGCTATTCATGACCTCTTTTAATGGCTTTTTTTTGGTAAGTCATGGTGCAATTGAACTCAGTGTTGCGTGTAGTGCAAGTTATTGAATTATTTTGAAGAAATAACACACTATGAAATCTTGGGGTGTTACATTCTCCCCTCCTTCAATAAATTGTGTCCTCGCAATTTGAAATTGTTCTTCGAAAATAAAAGGTTGAAAATAGAAAACATATTTGTGGGAAAACCCACATCAGAAATTGGGTTACTAAAATTTAGTCTTAATATGAGGAAAAGAGGAATGAAAGGATCACCACCAAATTATGATCTCTATTAGGAGAATATTGGTGGCAATTAGAGACATATAATTTGGAGGAAAAACGTAAATATTTATAGGTAGTGATTGAGGTCATCAATCACAAACAAGTATAAAATTGAGGTACTTAAATTCATCAATCTATGTTGATTTCAAATACCATCGGTTCAACAAAACATAGGGTATTAGGATAACACATTTTTGACGTTTCAAAATATCTTAGTTGAAATCCCACATCGAAAAATGAATTAATGAGGCCTCTATTTAAAATAAAGAGTCGAATGTATGAAGATTACCGAAAATAACACATACTAGGGTTCCATGTAGGAAAATATGGATATGGAAGAAAAATCTAACCATCAATTATCTGATGGAGAGTGGTAGAGAACATGGCTATGAAAAGGCCAACAATCCCAAAGCCATAAATTAGTGATGATTTAAGGTACCATCTAGGAAAATTTTTTTGTTCTAATTTGCTTTTCTAAATATTGAGGAATTTTTTATGAGATTGGCTAAGATCATATGGAGATATATTTCTTTATAATTAGAGTTTTATCCATTAATAAATTTCTACCACAAACTCATCTTTCACTCTAAAAGATAATAGAATGTAAAAAAAATTCTATTTACACTATTCGTATAGGGTTCCAAAATAAATGAATTTATAATTCATCTAAATGATCTTTTAATAAAAACTACATTATTTAATCCAGGACATCTCGTGGGCCAGTGGTAGGTGATACACCCTTGTCGCCCTTCGGTTGCGGGTTCATGTCTCGCAGCCTTGCCGGACGCGACGGGTTGCCGCCCGACCTCCGGGTTGTCCTTTTATGGCAATCCAAAATAATCCAAACTAGAACTATCCAAAATACTTCTTTCCAAACTCACAATCCAACATTTATAAGGAAGGTAAACCTAATATAGATCCTTTTTACCCCGTAATAGCATATGAATACCTTCATCATGTATTACCATATTCCTTATTGATTACATTCATGATCCCTTATTCTATATAGAATGCTGGATATACTTCATTAATCCAAAAATGTTTTAAACACCAATAATGATGGAATATACAAATCATTAATCAGCTTCAAGTTAGTCAAGAATATCCAATATAATTTATCCAAATCAATCATGTATTATTCTAAAATCACTACCTCGGTATCAGAACCATATTATGGTTTATCTTTCTCTCAACCATATATTTTCTAAAAATTTATCCTGCTATTGAGTCACATTTCTTTGTTCCACACAATCTCATGTCCTTAATGAAATAGTACTGCAGTACAATCCTTATATACTCCATAATTATTATAACAAGTACATTGTTGATACAACACTCAATTGACATAATCAACATAAGAACTCTAATCATTCCTCTTCATCTGTGGTAGTATCATAACTTGATTATTATCCAATAGCATCATTTGCGGCATAGTCTGATGACTGGGACATAGGTTCGCGTAGTGTCCAAACTCCTTGCAAATGAAGCATTGTACATTTGAAACCATTTTCTTACCCTTGAAGTCACGTACTTTGTGCCCTTTTCCTCCACACTTATAACAAACTCCCATTCCTTTCAGGCAAGTTCCAGGGTGTTTCTTTCCACAGTTACCACATATGGGAAAATTCTTCTTTTCCCTCTTCCCTTTATCCATCTTTCTCTCTTCTATCCTTTTCTTCTCTTACTTACCTTCAAAGCCATAGGACTCAGTAATCTCTTTACTTATCTTATCAATACATGATATTATTTCTTCATATGATGATAATACATGGGAGACTATTTCTCTTATAAATTATAGCTTATGACCATGAAAGATATGATCCTTCCTTATCTTTGGATCATGTGCATTTCTGGAGTTCTCATTCCTTCTACTGGGCACCATTTCTAAACAATGGCATACAGTAGATCAGTTTATGAATCAAAATACATAATCCCATACTTATAAAACACTTAACATAAATTGAACTATTTATGGATATAATCCATAATCATAAAAATGCCTCCTTTTAGGAAGTATATAGTCATAAACCCTTCATAATTATTTGTAAAGAAAATGAGAGTTATCCTAAGCATATCCCCCGGGAGTGTCGTAACCAAGAGTGCAGCAAGGCCCGTTGTCGTGCACCAGTTCCCGTTCGAGTCTAGCTCAAAGCGGTGTTTTCGGGTTTTACCCCTAGGTACATCTGTGCCAGAGCCGCCTCTACCTGCTCGTATCTAGACAGGGATGTATTGCTCGGAAAACTCACAAAATCTCTACAATACCAAAATTCTTGGAAGTTCTTCTATACTAATCCTCAAAGTTCATCTTAGGTCTACGTGCTCTAATCAGAGTTTATCTAAATCTAGCTTCCAAGGTTTGTACTAAACTTCCTCTGATACCAACTGTAACGCCCCGACCCCAGCTACCCAGAGTCGGTGGATTACTTCGTAATATTGGAATGATCACAAGAAAGATCAAATCTCGAAAGACCGATTGGTTTAGTAGCCTTGGAAACACTAGATATATTCATAAGTTTTACATTACATCATTAAACGAAAAACTACTACAACAACATATTGTCTCCATAATCCACACTCATATCCCCACATAATATCCCTGCAGGTCATTCATAACTTACTTCTTCACTTCCTGGGAAAAATAAAACATAGAAAAGGGGTGAGCTCAAATGCCCAGTAAGGATAACAATATAGCGGAAAATTTCATAAATAAGAATAAACATTTAAGGCAATGCATTACTAAAACAAAAGCCTTTTAAACTTTAACTTCAACATAGTATGGCAAAAGTAAAATGAAATAATGCCATTTACTTATTCACATGGATATTCTACTAATCGAATAATCACATGCAAAAATCAATAACCACTTTCATAATGTTGGAATGCATAATGCCAGACTATCATGACCACATAGTCAAGGACTCGTGCCAAGACTACAAATAAGATTTTGTCAAGGCCTTGTGCCAAGACACTAGTTTGTCTCATGAGACCTACAGATGCATCGAGGAGCTATAGCAGGCTCCACCCGTCACATATTAAGTCCAATGCATTCCCATATGAAAAGGTTTAAACATAACATAAACATTCGTATTAAAACTAGCATACGAAATGTCAATACTTTCACCATAAACTATGAATGGTATAAAAATAGCACATCCACAGTCAAACATATCACAAAACCTTCAATACAATATAGAAGTTTTGTATCATAATAAATCAACTTCAAATAATCTTAAAATCCATCAAAGGATGTTGACGTAGATGAAATCAAAATTCTTTTTAAAGAAATATCTCCTTTTATTTTGAAATCATTTAAGATCCATATAAAATAAAACATTTTCTTTGAAAATATTCTTATAAGCTTGTAAGGAAAGCTTTTAAGATTTTATAACGGCGTAAAATAACCGCACCCGCCGTATAAGTTAAAAAAACATTCTTACCTCAATTCTGTCGAAAAGGTTAAAAAGGACCTTGTTTTGAAAACGACGGAAAGATTCCTTTATAAACCTCTTATAAAAAGTCAAACAAGGGTATAAATGACTTTAACCAATATTCTTGTAAATAGTAAAAATGTTTTGAAATACATTTTTAAGAAACATGGATGTGGATGATAAAGATATCCCAGTAGATTATTACGTATAAACAACCTCGGATAATGAAGAGATTGTGAAATAACCCTTACCTTGTACTTTTCCTTTGTTGGGGTAGGTTAACCTCCTGTATAATGGTGAAATAATTGTTATTAAATTATACAAGAATCATATATATTAATATGATATCATATATGATCTTTTAACATTGATTTGTTAATAATATCTTAGAATTATCGTCGTTTCGGGTGTTAACTTACTCATTTTCTTTTATATGTTTTGTTACATAAGCCATGGTTATTGTATCTTATTCATATCCATAATGATATATAGTCCTTAAAAATCATTTTTAAATCATCAAATGCTAATTATACTTGAATGGTTACGATGGAGAATGAATCTCATCGCGTTCGTGGAGACGGTAGTCCGTACGTACGCACGAGCGACAATATCATTCTTTTGATATTAAAATAATATATAAATGAATGGTATATCATATATACAGAATCATTAACATGTTATATTTATTATTTACATGAGTTACACATCATTATTATACCCATCCAAATAATATTATATTGAATAACAATTACACCACGACGTGGAGACGGTAAGCCGTACGTACGCACGTATGGTGACATGTTATTCAAAGGGTGGATAGAATACTGAATATGGTTGTACCATACTTATAATAACATCACAGTATATGTGAGATACTGGATTTATTATTTTAGAATGGTAAGAACAAAGGAAGAAGAAGTGGAAGAAGAAATGAACTTAGAAAAGGGTGGTGAAATCATTACCTCTTCTTCGGGTTCTTCCTTTTGATTTGATCAAAAGGGCTCCTTAGGTTGGCTTTCTGATCAAACTAAGGCCTCTAGGTTGTATTTAGGGATGTTGGGAGAGTATTTGGGCAGAGTTTGGCCGAACCAAAAGGCTTTGAAGGTATGAATAAATGAGAAGGAGGAGTGCCCTTTTATAAGAGGGGTGAGGGGCACCTTTGGAAAAGCTAGAAATATTAATTTATAATAAATTCATATTCGGTTTCTAATGGCTCCAAAGTTGATTATTCAAAGGTTAAGGTGGGGATAGGTCAAAAAACACTCAACCAATAGAATTTAGACAGGTTTGGGTACTTATATTAACCTTATCTTTAAGTATTAACTCTAAGTTAATTAGTTTCACTTTTACAATGTCTCTTTGTATTTTTATATAATATGGCTAATAAACTTACTATATACATCCAAGAGACCCCAAAGTGGTCCATTAATGATGAACCTATCCTGATATAAGTCTCTTTGCCGAACCTTAGATTTTTAGGAATTTAATATCAATTAATAATATAATATTTGTTTTAAGAACTCTTTTATGTCAATTTTGACACTATTCAATAGTTGATTTTTGTGAAACTCATAACAGATTGATTACTTCGAACAAAGTCAATTAAAGCAATCCTAATATATCATATTATCCTAGAAAATTAGTTTAATTCATTAAAAGTTTCATATTATATTTATTTGGGTATTTATAATATCAATTATTTTAATTTTTCACTATTATAGTAATTACTGCATCATCATTGTGTCATAAATAACATAAATTATATAATGTCTAAAAATTATAAATAAAATATAATTATGTAGGAAATCGGTTTAGCTTTCTAATGAATACTTATAATCGAAAATCCAACATGTATAACCCTATGTAAAAGTTATTCTTCTAAAAGATGTAAGCTTATGCCATTTTTATTTTTATTTTAACTTTATTAATATAAAGTGTCCCTACCACATACAAGTGGCTCCAAGGGGTCCCCAAATTGACCCAAGGATGCTCATGGTCGGGTATGTGTCCACCAATAAGGTTAGGACACGTTTTAGGGTAATTTTGTATTATTATAATATTATTTTTTAACTCTTATTTACCGGATTTACCCTTAACCATGGTAAATAAAATATTTACCACAGTAATTATTCAAAATGTCTAAAAATAAAAGTTACCTATTTACACAATTTGAACATCCTGATTCCAAATATGGAATCCATTTTTCTAAATTCAAAACACAGAAGTGGCAGAAATTAATTTAAAATTAATTCCCGCTGTCAAAACAAAAAGCGTGTTTTTAAGAGATAATAACTATCAAAAGATTGACACTTGTTTATGTTCGGTTTAATTGTAAAATTATGTCTAATGACCAACATTATATTAAACTGTAAAAATATATTCTAAATATACTTTAAAACCACTCAAATTCATAATTTATCACTATTAATTATTTTGATTAAAAAAGTTGTTTTTAATTAAAATTTAGTAATTTTCACTATTCATCAAAATATGAAAGTTATCCGAAAAGTACCAAAATTTCACCTTAGGCTAAATTCGATATTCCGAATCCAAAAATGAAGTCCATTTCAAAATATAAAATATATATAATTTTAAAATTTAGCTATTACTATTCATAACGGCTAGTTTGATCGGTTGTGGTGTGTGTTAAAACTCGACGTTGCGTACAACACACGCTACTGTTTTATTCAAAGGAAAGCGTACCGTGGAAGCTTGGGATGTTTCATTTTAAATTTTTTGATGTCTCAATTTAGTCAAAAAGTTTAAAATATTGTATTTAAAAAGGTTTCACTATCAAAAGTTGATAAAAGTGCAATACTGAAAATGAATCTGTTCTTGCATTATGTCTAAGAAACTCATAATATGGATTCTAAAATTATAAGGATTATATAAAGTTAAAAATGTAGTTAATGCTATTCATGACCTCTTTTAATGGATTTTTTTTTGGGTAAGTCATGGTGCAATTGAACTCGGTGTTGCGTGTAGTGCAAGTTATTGAATTATTTTGAAGAAATAACACACTATGAAATCTTGGGGTGTTACATTCTCCCCTACTTCAATAAATTGCGTCCTCGCAATTTGAAATTGTTCTTCGAAAATAAAAGGTTGAAAATAGAAAACATATTTGTGGGAAAACCCACATCGGAAATTGGGTTACTAAAATTTAGTCTTAATATGAGGAAAAGAGGAATGAAAGGATCACCACCAAATTATGATCTCTATTAGGAGAATATTGGTGGAAATTAGAGACATATAATTTGGAGGAAAAACGTAAATATTTATAGGTAGTGATTGAGGTCATCAATCACAAACAAGTATAAAATTGAGGTACTTAAATTCATCAATCTATGATGATTTGAAATACCATCGGTTCAACAAAACATAGGGTATTAGGATAACACATTTTTGACGTTTCAAAATATCTTAGTTGAAATCCCACATCGAAAAATGAATTAATGAGGCCTCTATTTAAAATAAAGAATTGAAAGTATGAAGATTACTGAAAATAACACATACTAGGGTTCCATGTAGGAAAATATGGATATGGAAGAAAAATCTAACCATCAATTATCTGATGGAGAGTGGTAGAGAACATGGCTATGAAAAGGCCAATAATCCCAAAGCGATAAATTAGTGATGATTTAAGGTACCATCTAGGAAAACATTTTTGTTCTAATTTGCTTTTCTAAATATTGAGGAATTTTTTATGAGATTGGCTAAGATCATATGGAGATATATTTCTTTATAATTAGAGTTTTATCCATTAATAAATTTATACCACAAACTCATCTTTCACTCTAAAAGATAATAGAATGTAAAAAAAATTCTATTTACACTATTCGTATAGGGTTCCAAAATAAACGAATTTATAATTCATCTAAAAGATCTTTTAATAAAAACTACATTATTTAATCCAGGACATCTCGTGGGCCAGTGGTAGGTGATACACCCTTGTCGCCCTTCGGTTGCAGGTTCATGTCTCGCAGCCTTGCCGGACGCGACGGGTTGCCGCCCGACCTCCGGGTTGTCCTTTTATGGCAATCCAAAATAATCCAAACTAGAACTATCCAAAATACTTCTTTCCAAACTCACAATCCAACATTTATAAGGAAGGTAAACATAATATAGATCCTTTTTACCCCGTAATAGCATATGAATACCTTCATCATGTATTACCATATTCCTTATTGATTACATTCATGATCCCTTATTCCATATAGAATGCTTGATATACTTCATTAATCCAAAAATGTTTTAAACCCCAATAATGATGGAATATACAAATCATTAATCAGCTTCAAGGTAGTCAAGAATATCCAATATAATTTATCCAAATCAATCATGTATTATTCTAAAATCACTACCTCGGTATCAGAACCATATTATGGTTTATCTTTCTCTCAACCATATATTTTCTAAAAATTTATCCTGCTATTGAGTCACATTTCTTTGTTCCACACAATCTCAAGTCCTTAATGAAATAGTACTGCAGTACAATCCTTATATACTCCATAATTATTATAACAAGTACATTGTTGATACAACACTCAATTGACATAATCAACATAAGAACTCTAATCATTCCTCTTCATCTGTGGTAGTATCATAACATGATTATTATCCAATAGAATCATTTGCGGCATAGTCTGATGACTGAGACATAGGTTCGCGTAGTGTCCAAACTCCTTGCAAATGAAGCATTGTACATTTGAAACCATTTTCTTACCCTTGCAGTCACGTACTTTGTGCCCTTTTCCTCCACACTTATAACAAACTCCCATTCCTTTCAGGCAAGTTCCAGGGTGTTTCTTTCCACAGTTACCACATATGGGAAAATTCTTCTTTTCCCTCTTTCCTTTATCCATCTTTCTCTCTTCTATCCTTTTCTTCTCTTACTTCCCTTCAAATCCATAGGACTCAGTAATCTCTTTACTTATCTTATCAATACATGATATTATTTCTTCATATGATGATAATACATGGGAGACTATTTCTCTTATAAATTTTAGGTTAAGACCATGAAAGATATGATCCTTCCTTATCTTTGGATAATGTGCATTTCTGGAGTTCTCATTCCTTCTACTGGGCACCATTTCTAAACAATGGCATACACTAGATCAGTTTATGAATCCAAATACATAATCCCATACTTATAAAACACTTAACATAAATTGAACTATTTATGGATATAATCCATAATCATAAAAATGCCTCCTTTGAGGAAGTATATACTCATAAACCCTTCATAATTATTTGTAAAGAAAATGAGAGTTATCCTAAGCATATCCCCCGGGAGTGTCGTAACCAAGAGTGCAGCAAGGCCCGTTATCGTGCACCAGTTCCCGTTCGAGTCTAGCTCAAAGCGGTGTTTTCGGGTTTTACCCCTAGGTACATCTGTGCCAGAGCCGCCTCTACCTGCTCGTATCCAGACAGGGATGTATTGCTCGGAAAACTCACAAAATCTCTACAATACCAAAATTCTTGGAAGTTCTTCTATACTAATCCTCAAATTTCATCTTAGGTCTACGTGCTCTAATCAGAGTTTATCTACATCTAGCTTCCAAGGTTTGTACTAAACTTCCTCTGATACCAACTGTAACGCCCCGACCCCAGCTACCCAGAGTCGGTGCATTACTTCAAAATATTGGCATGATCACAAGAAAGATCAAATCTCGAAAGACCGATTGGTTTAGTAGCCTTGGAAACACTAGATATATTCATAAGTTTTACATTACATCATTAAACGAAAAACTACTACAACAACATTTTGTCTCCATAATCCACACTCATATCCCCACATAATATCCCTGCAGGTCATTCATAACTTACTTCTTCACTTCCTGGGAAAAATAAAACATAGAAAAGGGGTGAGCTCAAATGCCCAGTAAGGATAACAATATAGCGGAAACTTTCATAAATAAGAATAAACATTTAAGGCAATGCATTACTAAAACAAAAGCCTTTTAAACTTTAACTTCAACATAGTATGGAAAAAGTAAAATGAAATAATTCCATTTACTTATTCACATGGATATTCTACTAATCGAATAATCACATGCAAAAATCAATAACCACTTTCATAATGTTGGAATGCATAATGCCAGACTATCATGACCACATAGTCAAGGCCTCGTGCCAAGACTACAAATAAGATTTTGTCAAGGCCTTGTGCCAAGACACTAGTTTGTCTCATGAGACCTACCGATGCATCGAGGAGCTATAGCGGGCTCCACCCGTCACATATTAAGTCCAATGCATTCCCATATGAAAAGGTTTAAACATAACATAAACATTCGTATTAAAACTAGCATACGAAATGTCAATACTTTCACCATAAACTATGAATGGTATAAAAATAGCACATCCATAGTCAAACATATCACAAAACCTTCAATACAATATAGAAGTTTTGTATCATAATAAATCAACTTCAAATAATCTTAAAATCCATCAAAGGATGTTGACGTAGATGAAATCAAAATTCTTTTTAAAGAAATATCTCCTTTTATTTTAAAATCATTTAAGATCCATATAAAATAAAACATTTTCTTTGAAAATATTCTTATAATCTTGTAAGGAAATCTTTTAATATTTTATAATGGCGTAAAATAACCGCACCCGCTGTATAAGTTCAAAAAACATTCTTACCTCAATTCTGTCGAAAAGGTTAAAAAGGACCTTGTTTTGAAAACGACGGAAAGATTCCTTTATAAACCTCTTATAAAAAGTCAAACAAGGGTATAAATTACTTTAACCCATATTCTTGTAAATAGTAAAAATGTTTTGAAATTCATTTTTAAGAAACATGGATGTGGATGATAAAGATATCCCAGTAGATTATTACGTATAAACAACCTCAGATAATGAAGAGATTGTGAAATAACCCTTACCTTGTACTTTTCCTTTGTTGGGGTAGGTTAACCTCCTGTATAATGGTGAAATAATTGTTATTAAATTATACAAGAATCATATATATTAATATGATATCATATATGATCTTTTAACATTGATTTGTTAATAATATCTTAGAATTATCGTCGTTTCGGGTGTTAACTTACTCATTTTCTTTTATATGTTTTGTTACCTAAGCCATGGTTGTTGTATCTTATTCATATCCAGAATGATATCTAGTCCTTAAAAATCATTTTTAAATCATCAAATGATAATTATACTTGAATGGTTACGATGGAGAATGAATCTCATCGCGTTCGTGGAGACGGTAGTCCGTACGTACGCACGAGCGACAATATCATTCTTTTGATATTAAAATAATATATAAATGAATGTTATATAATATATACAGAATCATTAACATGTTATATTTATTATTTACATGAGTTACACATCATTATTATACCCATCCAAATAATATTATATTGAATAACAATTACACCACGACGTGGAGACGATAAGCCGTACGTACGCACGTATGGTGACATGTTATTCAAAGGGTGGATAGAATACTGAATATGGTTGTACCATACTAATAATAACATCACAGTATATGTGAGATACTGGAGTTATTATTTTAGAATGGTAAGAACAAAGGAAGAAGAAGTGGAAGAAGAAATGAACTTAGAAAAGGGTGGTGAAATCATTACCTCTTCTTCGGGTTCTTCCTTTTGATTTGATCAAAAGGGCTCCTTAGGTTGGCTTTCTGATCAAAATAAGGCCTCTAGGTTGTATTTAGGGATGTTGGGAGAGTATTTGGGCAGAGTTTGGCCGAACCAAAAGGCTTTGAAGGTATGAAGAAATGAGAAGGAGGAGTGCCCTTTTATAAGAGGGGTGAGGGGCACCTTTGGAAAAGCTAGAAATATTAATTTATAATAAATTCATATTCGGTTTCTAATGGCTCCAAAGTTGATTATTCAAAGTTTAAGGTGGGGATAGGTCGTAAACCACTCAACCAATATAATTTATACAGGTTTGGGTACTTATATTAACCTTATCTTTAAGTATTAACTCTAAGTTAATTAGTTTCACTTTTACAATGTCTCTTTGTATTTTTATATAATATGGTTAATAAACTTACTATATACATCCAAGAGACCCCCAAGTGGTCCATTAATGATGAACCTATCCTGATATAGTCTCTTGGCCGAACCTTAGATTTTTAGGAATTTAATATCAATTAATAATATAATATTTGTTTTAAGACCTCTTTTATGTCAATTTTGACACTATTCAATAGTTGATTTTTGTGAAACTCATAACAGATTGATTACTTCGAACAAAGTCAATTAAATCAATCCTAATATATCTTATTATCCTAGAAAATTAGTTTAATTCATTAAAAGTTTCATATTATATTTATTTGGGTATTTATAATATCAATTATTTTAATTTTTCACTATTATAGTAATTAATGTATCATCATTGTGTCATAAATAAAATAAATTATATAATGTCTAAAAATTATAGATAAAATATCATTATGTAGGAAATATTTTTAGATTTCTAATGAATATTTATAATCGAAAATACAACTTGTATAACCCTATGTAAAAGTTATTCTTCTAAAAGATGTAAGCTTATGCCATTTTTATTTTTATTTTAACTTTATTAATATAAAGTGTCCCTACCACATACAAGTGGCTCCAAGGGGTCCCCAAATTGACCCAAGGATGCTAATGGTCGGGTATGTGTCCACCAATAAGGTTAGGACACGTTTTAGGGTAATTTTGTATTATTATAATATTATTTTTTAACCCTTATTTACCGGATTTACCCTTAACCATGGTAAATAAAATATTTACCACAGTAATTATTCAAAATGTCTAAAAATAAAAGTTACCTATTTACAAAATTTGAACATCCTGATTCCTAATATGGAATCCATTTTTATAAATTTAAAACACAGAAGTGGCAGAAATTAATTTAAAATTAATTCCCGCTGTCAAAACAAAAAGCGTGTTTTTAAGAGATAATAACTATCAAAAGATTGACACTTGTTTATGTTCGGTTTAATTGTAAAATTATGTCTAATGACCAACATTTTATCAAATTGTAAAAATATATTCTAAATATACTTTAAAACCACTCAAATTCATAATTTATCACTATTAATTATTTTGATTAAAAAAGTTGGTTTTAATTAAAATTTAGTAATTTTCACTATTCATCAAAATATGAAAGTTATCCGAAAAGTACCAAAATTTCACCTTAGGCTAAATTCGATATTCCGAATCCAAAAATGAAGTCCATTTCAAAATATAAAATATATATAATTTCAAAATTTAGGTATTACTATTCATAACGGCTAGTTTGATCGGTTGTGGTGTGTGTTAAAACTCGACGTTGCGTACAACACACGCTACTGTTTTATTCAAAGGAAAGCGTACCGTGGAAGCTTGGGATGTTTCATTTTAAATTTTTTGATGTCTCCATTTAGTCAAAAAGTTTAAAATATTGTATTTAAAAAGGTTTCACTATCAAAAGTTGATAAAAGTGCAATACTGAAAATGAATCTGTTCTTGCATTATGTCTAAGAAACTCATAATATGGATTCTAAAATTATAAGGATTATATAAAGTTAAAAATGTAGTTAATGCTATTCATGACCTCTTTTAATGGCTTTTTTTTGGTAAGTCATGGTGCAATTGAACTCGGTGTTGCGTGTAGTGCAAGTTATTGAATTATTTTGAAGAAATAACACACTATGAAATCTTGGGGTGTTACATTCTCCCCTCCTTCAACAAATTGCGTCCTCACAATTTGAAATTGTTCTTCGAAAATAAAAGGTTGAAAATAGAAAACATATTTGTGGGAAAACCCAAATCGGAAATTGGGTTACTAAAATTTAGTCTTAATATGAGGAAAAGAGGAATGAAAGGATCACCACCAAATTATGATCTCTATTAGGAGAATATTGGTGGCAATTAGAGACATATAATTTGGAGGAAAAACGTAAATATTTATAGGTAGTGATTGAGGTCATCAATCACAAACAAGTATAAAATTGAGGTACTTAAATTCATCAATCTATGATGATTTGAAATACCATCGGTTCAACAAAACATAGGGTATTAGGATAACACATTTTTGACGTTTCAAAATATCTTAGTTGAAATCCCACATCGAAAAATGAATTAATGAGGCCTCTATTTAAAATAAAGAGTCGAAAGTATGAAGATTACCAAAAATAACACATACTAGGGTTCCATGTAGGAAAATATGGATATGAAAGAAAAATCTAACCATCAATTATCTGATGGAGAGTGGTAGAGAACATGGATATGAAAAGGCCAACAATCCCAAAGCCATAAATTAGTGATGATTTAAGGTACCATCTAGGAAAACATTTTTGTTCTAATTTGTTTTTCTAAATATTGAGGAATTTTTTATGATATTGGCTAAGATCATATGGAGATATATTTCTTTATAATTAGAGTTTTATCCATTAATAAATTTCTACCACAAACTCATCTTTCACTCTAAAAGATAATAGAATGTAAAAAAAATTCTATTTACACTATTCGTATAGGGTTCCAAAATAAACGAATTTATAATTCATCTAAAAGATCTTTTAATAAAAACTACATTATTTAATCCAGGACATCTCGTGGGCCAGTGGTAGGTGATACACCCTTGTCGCCCTTCGGTTGCGGGTTCATGTCTCGCAGCCTTGCCGGACGCGACGGGTTGCCGCCCGACCTTCGGGTTGTCCTTTTATGGCAATCCAAAATAATCCAAACTAGAACTATCCAAAATACTTCTTTCCAAACTCACAATCCAACATTTATAAGGAAGGTAAACATAATATAGATCCTTTTTACCCCGTAATAGCATATGAATACCTTCATCATGTATTACCATATTCCTTATTGATTACATTCATGATCCCTTATTCCATATAGAATGCTTGATATACTTCATTAATCCAAAAATGTTTTAAACCCCAATAATGATGGAATATACAAATCATTAATCAGCTTCAAGGTAGTCAAGAATATCCAATATAATTTATCCAAATCAATCATGTATTATTCTAAAATCACTACCTCGGTATCAGAACCATATTATGGTTTATCTTTCTCTCAACCATATATTTTCTAAAAATTTATCCTGCTATTGAGTCACATTTCTTTGTTCCACACAATCTCATGTCCTTAATGAAATAGTACTGCAGTACAATCCTTATATACTCCATAATTATTATAACAAGTACATTGTTGATACAACACTCAATTGACATAATCAACATAAGAACTCTAATCATTCCTCTTCATCTGTGGTAGTATCATAACTTGATTATTATCCAATAGCATCATTTGCGGCATAGTCTGATGACTGGGACATAGGTTCGCGTAGTGTCCAAACTCCTTGCAAATGAAGCATTGTACATTTGAAACCATTTTCTTACCCTTGCAGTCACGTACTTTGTGCCCTTTTCCTCCACACTTATAACAAACTCCCATTCCTTTCAGGCAAGTTCCAGGGTGTTTCTTTCCACAGTTACCACATATGGGAAAATTCTTCTTTTCCCTCTTCCCTTTATCCATCTTTCTCTCTTCTATCCTTTTCTTCTCTTACTTCCCTTCAAAGCCATAGGACTCAGTAATCTCTTTACTTATCTTATCAATACATGATATTATTTCTTCATATGATGATAATACATGGGAGACTATTTCTCTTATAAATTCTAGCTTAAGACCATGAAAGATATGATCCTTCCTTATCTTTGGATCATGTGCATTTCTGGAGTTCTCATTCCTTCTACTGGGCACCATTTCTAAACAATGGCATACACTAGATCAGTTTATGAATCAAAATACATAATCCCATACTTATAAAACACTTAATATAAAATGAACTATTTATGGATATAATCCATAATCATAAAAATGCCTCCTTTGAAAAAGTATATACTCATAAACCCTTCATAATTATTTGTAAAGAAAATGAGAGTTATCCTAAGCATATCCCCCGGGAGTGTCGTAACCAAAAGTGCAGCAAGGCCCGTTGTCGTGCACCAGTTCCCGTTCGAGTCTAGCTCAAAGCGGTGTTTTCGGGTTTTACCCCTAGGTACATCTGTGCCAGAGCCGCCTCTACCTGCTCGTATCCAGACAGGGATGTATTGCTCGGAAAACTCACAAAATCTCTACAATACCAAAATTCTTGGAAGTTCTTCTATACTAATCCTCAAAGTTCATCTTAGGTCTACGTGCTCTAATCAGAGTTTATCTAAATCTAGCTTCCAAGGTTTGTACTAAACTTCCTCTGATACCAACTGTAACGCCCCGACCCCAGCTACCCAGAGTCGGTGCATTACTTTGTAATATTGGCATGATCACAAGAAAGATCAAATCTCGAAAGACCGATTGGTTTAGTAGCCTTGGAAACACTAGATATATTCATAAGTTTTACATTACATAATTAAACGAAAAATTACTACAATAACATATTTTCTCCATAATCCACACTCATATCCCCACATAATATCCCTGCAGGTCATTTATAACTTACTTCTTCACTTCCTGAGAAAAATAAAACATAGAAAAGGGGTGAGCTCAAATGCCCAGTAAGGATAACAATATAGCGGAAACTTTCATAGATAAGAATAAACATTTAAGGCAATGCATTACTAAAACAAAAGCCTTTTAAACTTTAACTTCAACATAGTATGGAAAAAGTAAAATGAAATAATGCCATTTACTTATTCACATGGATATTCTACTAATCGAATAATCACATGCAAAAATCAATAACCACTTTCATAATGTTGGAATGCATAATGCCAGACTATCATGACCACATAGTCAAGGCCTCGTGCCAAGACTACAAATAAGATTTTGTCAAGGCCTTGTGCCAAGACACTAGTTTGTCTCATGAGACCTACCGATGCAACGAGGAGCTATAGCGGGCTCCACCCGTCACATATTAAGTCCAATGCATTCCCATATGAAAAGGTTTAAACATAACATAAACATTCGTATTAAAACTAGCATACGAAATGTCAATACTTTCACCATAAACTATGAATGGTATAAAAATAGCACATCCACAGTCAAACATATCACAAAACCTTCAATACAATATAGAAGTTTTGTATCATAATAAATCAACTTCAAATAATCTTAAAATCCATCAAAGGATGTTGACGTAGATGAAATCAAAATTTTTTTTAAAGAAATATCTCCTTTTATTTTGAAATCATTTAAGATCCATATAAAATAAAACATTTTATTTGAAAATATTCTTATAAGCTTGTAAGGAAAGCTTTTAAGATTTTATAACGGCGTAAAATAACCGCACCCGCCGTATAAGTTAAAAAAACATTCTTACCTCAATTCTGTCGAAAAGGTTAAAAAGGACCTTGTTTTGAAAACGACGGAAAGATTCCTTTATAAACCTCTTATAAAAAGTCAAACAAGGGTATAAATGACTTTAACCCATATTCTTGTAAATAGTAAAAATGTTTTGAAATACATTTTTAAGAAACATGGATGTGGATGATAAAGATATCCCAGTAGATTATTACGTATAAACAACCTCGGATAATGAAGAGATTGTGAAATAACCCTTACCTTGTACTTTTCCTTTGTTGGGGTAGGTTAAACTCCTGTATAATGGTGAAATAATTGTTATTAAATTATACAAGAATCATATATATTAATATGATATCATATATGATCTTTTAACATTGATTTGTTAATAATATCTTAGAATTATCATCGTTTCGGGTGTTAACTTACTCATTTTCTTTTATATGTTTTGTTACATAAGCCATGGTTGTTGTATCTTATTCATATACAGAATGATATCTAGTCCTTAAAAATCATTTTTAAATCATCAAATTATAATTATACTTGAATGGTTACGATGGAGAATGAATCTCATCGCGTTCGTGGAGACGGTAGTCCGTACGTACGCACGAGCGACAATATCATTCTTTTGATATTAAAATAATATATAAATGAATGGTATATCATATATACAGAATCATTAACATGTTATATTTATTATTTACATGAGTTACACATCATTATTCTACCCATCCAAATAATATTATATTGAATAACAATTACACCACGACGTGGAGACGGTAAGCCGTACGTACGCACGTATGGTGACATGTTATTCAAAGGGTGGATAGAATACTGAATATGGTTGTACCATACTTATAATAACATCACAGTATATGTGAGATACTGGAGTTATTATTTTAGAATGGTAAGAACAAAGGAAGAAGAAGTGGAAGAAGAAATGAACTTAGAAAAGGGTGGTGAAATCATTACCTCTTCTTCGGGTTCTTCCTTTTGATTTGATCAAAATGGCTCCTTAGGTTGGCTTTCTGATCAAACTAAGGCCTATAGGTTTTATTGAGGGATGTTGGGAGAGTATTTGGGCAGAGTTTTTCCGAACCAAAAGGCTTTGAAGGTATGAAGAAATGAGAAGGAGGAGTGCCCTTTTATAAGAGGGCTGAGGGGCACCTTTGGAAAAGCTAGAAATATTAATTTATAATAAATTCATATTCGGTTTCTAATGGCTCCAAAGTTGATTATTCAAAGGTTAAGGTGGGGATAGGTCTAAAACCACTCAACCAATAGAATTTAGACAGGTTTGGGTACTTATATTAACCTTATCTTTAATTATTAACTCTAAGTTAATTAGTTTCACTTTTACAATGTCTCTTTGTATTTTTATATAATATGGTTAATAAACTTACTATATACATCCAAGAGACCCCCAAGTGGTTCATTAATGATGAACCTATCCTGATATAAGTCTCTTGGCCGAACCTTAGATTTTTAGGAATTTAATATCAATTAATAATATAATATTTGTTTTAAGAACTCTTTTATGTCAATTTTGACACTATTCAATAGTTGATTTTTGTGAAACTCATAACAGATTGATTACTTCGAAAAAAGTCAATTAAATCAATCCTAATATATCATATTATCCTATAAAATTAGTTTAATTCATTAAAAGTTTCATATTATATTTATTTGGGTATTTATAATATCAATTATTTTAATTTTTCACTATTATAGTAATTACTGCATCATCATTGTGTCATAAATAAAATAAATTATATAATTTCTAAAAATTATAAATAAAATATCATTATGTAGGAAATCGTTTTAGCTTTCTAATGAATACTTATAATCGAAAATCCAACATGTATAACCCTATGTAAAAGTTATTCTTCTAAAAGATGTAAGCTTATGCCATTTTTATTTTTATTTTAACTTTATTAATATAAAGTGTCCCTACCACATACAAGTGGCTCCAAGGGGTCCCCAAATTGACCCAAGGATGCTCATGGTCGGGTATGTGTCCACCAATAAGGTTAGGACACGTTTTAGGGTAATTTTGTATTATTATAATATTATTTTTTAACCCTTATTTACCGGATTTACCCTTAACCATGGTAAATAAAATATTTACCACAGTAATTATTCAAAATGTCTAAAAATAAAAGTTACCTATTTACACAATTTGAACATCCTGATTCCAAATATGGAATCCATTTTTCTAAATTCAAAACACAGAAGTGGCAGAAATTAATTTAAAATTAATTCCCGCTGTCAAATAAAAAGCGTGTTTTTAAGAGATAATAACTATCAAAAGATTGACACTTGTTTATGTTCGGTTTAATTGTAAAATTATGTCTAATGACAAAAATTATATTAAATTGTAAAAATATATTCTAAATATACTTTAAAACCACTCAAATTCATAATTTATCACTATTAATTATTTTGATTAAAAAAGTTGTTTTTAATTAAAATTTAGTAATTTTCACTATTCATCAAAATATGAAAGTTATCCGAAAAGTACCAAAATTTCACCTTAGGCTAAATTCGATATTCCGAATCCAAAAATGAAGTCCATTTAAAAATATAAAATATATATAATTTCAAAATTTAGGTATTACTATTCATAACGGCTAGTTTGATCGGTTGTGGTGTGTGTTAAAACTCGACGTTGCGTACAACACACGCTACTGTTTTATTCAAAGGAAAGCGTACCGTGGAAGCTTGGGATGTTTCATTTTAAATTTTTTGATGTCTCCATTTAGTCAAAAAGTTTAAAATATTGTATTTAAAAAGGTTTCACTATCAAAAGTTGATAAAAGTGCAATACTGAAAATGAATCTGTTCTTGCATTATGTCTATGAAACTCATAATATGGATTCTAAAATTATAAGGATTATATAAAGTTAAAAATGTAGTTAATGCTATTCATGACCTCTTTTAATGCCTTTTTTTTTGGTAAGTCATGGTGCAATTGAACTCGGTGTTGCGTGTAGTGCAAGTTATTGAATTATTTTGAAGAAATAACACACTATGAAATCTTGGGGTGTTACAATATAGTTCCCTCAACTATGATCCATCCGAACATAGCCATATAACATAGGTGTATTTACCTTACCTCATCCTATAAACATCAAGTCTATTTAGGTACTGACCATGAAGCCCATGTTGGGTGTGAGTATAACTCATTAGACCACCACCAATGGTATCTAAATAAATTTACAATCAATAATAGTGTATGTAGTTATTTAAATAATAAATTACCATCAATAATCTAAACAATTTACATATTCAATTATTCTTTATTCAAAAGAATCCTTTTTCTAGGGTTCACGATGACAACCCAACCATCAATACCTACTTCGACTCATGCCAATGTCTAAAATTTACCATGTAGATAAAAAAATTCATTATATAATGGGATTTCATTATCCATTTCATTTAAATTCAATATACGACAACTTGGAACCATATTCCAAATCCAATCTCAAGGTAATAGAACGTCGTGTCTTGTACCCTGTCTGTATTTGGAGTATTAGTCCCTATCCCACACCTCATGGGTATTTGTAGTATCATCCCCTGTCCCATAAAATAATATTCACATGCATTCATTTTGTTATAGAACTCCATGTCTATCACCCCATGGGTATTTGGAGTATCATTCCTTGTCCCACACCAAATTTGTTAATCAAACACATATATCACATATATCACATTTATCATGGTCAACGATCATTCAACCTCACATAAATCTTTCAAATCATGTCATAACATTTCAATTATCAATTAAATCGTAATTCTTAACTTTAATCAAATAGAATAATAAGAATAATTCATTAATAAAACATTTTCAACATTTAATCAATTAAACCATTAACACATGAAGCTTAAGAAAACCACACCCATTTTAACATTATTAATCAATTCCATATACTATAAATTAATCAATTACACAATCCTATTATTTGGCTAATTTCATAATCCAAATATCCCATCAAATCCATTATCACATCATTCCAATAATTAATTATCCAATTAATTAATCCAATTAAAAAGTGATTTCCAAACATAAAAATTTATATTTCACAATTCCATAAACAAAAATTATAATCAAGATTATGAGAGATGTTATTTATACCACCTAACTCAAGATCGTTAATAGATGCTCACCAATGGAAATCCCCAGACTGACATGGAACTTTAATTACACAACCAAGAACGTGATCTAGATCCAAAACCTATATCCAAGATAAAACAGAGTAATATCTGTCAGAACCCAGATCCAAACTAATTAAAAAATAGGAAAAATATCCTCTATTAATCGAGAAATAGATATAGGAGAGAAAGAGAAATCTAATCAAGAAAAAAATCACATATCAGGAGAGGTGCAGATCAATCAATCCAATCATCGATTAATCAAGAAAGGATGTTGGAATTCCATGGAATTCATCTGAGCGTCTATAAAAAATTCATGAAAAGGATTCGGATAATATAGAGTGGATAAAAACTAGGTGTTTTAAAAATTTAAAATAAGTTTTCAGAGGATTAAAACCCCACACTCAAAATTTTCTTGGTTAGCGTGAACGGTTTTCCAAACAATGCGCATTAACCAAGCACATATCTTATGGGGGTCCATGATTACTCCTAAGAATATTTTTTTTTAAAAACCATACACTGACCCAGAAATACCTCTCTATTTGGGGTTACATATTTTTTTATGGTAGGGCGTACAATTTGGAAAAAATGTCCATCAACTATGCACTACCCAAAACACGTCGAAAAACATCCAAATTTCTCCCAAACAAACCCTAGAGGAAGATAAAAAATTTATAACCAAAGAAATGAAAAATAGTACCTATAAATTGGCTCCATACATCACTAAAAAATATCAGGATATTACAATATCTCTACCTTATAACAGATCGTCTTCGAGGTGTACCTACAAGCATTTCTATGATTCCAATGTAAAAAGATTGATCTATTGAGCTTGGATATCTGATTCTCTCTCCCATGTTTCCTCTCAAAAAAGGGAATGTTTCCACAAAACTAAAACTATTAGAACATTCTTTCCCTACAAAAATTTCTCACTACAAGCCAAAAAATGCATCAGATGATCCTCAAAGGATGTATCGATCTCAATATCAACTTCATAAACCTCAATCACATGAGAAGGGTTGTGTTGATACCACCAAATTTGCGAAACATGTATAATTACATGCATATCACTATATATTTATTCAATACCCAATTGGTATGCCACCGATATGGTTCTCCCCACAACCTGAAAAGGTCTAACAAACCTAGGTGACAACTTTCAATACCTCAAAATCCTATGCTGACCCAATATAGGAGGCAATTAATGGAGCACATGATCAACCACTGTAAACTCAATGGTTTGTTGATGTATATCAACATACAACTTCTATACTCTCTGAGACATATCCATATGCTTCTAAATCATCTAAACATGCTCTGATGTCTCCTGCATTAGACTCAGTCCCAACAGATTTGACCCACCTACCTCTATCCAATATTGAGGTGATCAACATGGCCTACCATAAAGAGACTCATATGGTTCCGTATAAATAATTTATTGATAACCGTTGTTATAATATAGCTCCATTGGGTCTAGGTGATTCTACCAAGAACCACCAATGTCAAGAAAACATGCTCAAAGAATATTCTCCAAAACATGTATAGTATGTTAAGACAACCCATCTTTCTGTGGGTGGAAATCTTTACTCAGAAATACCTATGTACCAATCTCCTTCAAAAATTACTTCTATAAGCATAGATTAAAACATGACTCATTGTATAAAACTATAATTCATGGAACCCTATGCAGATGAACTATCTCTTGAACACACAAGTCTCCAAACTAATGCACTGAGAAAGTCCCCCATATATGAAAGAAATGTGCCACTTTCATCAATCGGTCCACAATCACCCAAATATCGTCATTATACCAATGTATCCTCAGGATAACCACTAAAAAATACATGGTGACTTCACCCCATTCCCATTATGAAATGGGAAATGGCTGTATTAAACTACCAGGTTTTTGATGCTCAACCTTCACCTATTGAGATGTGTAGCATCATGTCATGAACCCTGTAATTTCCTTTTTCTTTCCTAACCACAAATACTATAGAGGGTCATCTACTCCTAGATATAATGAACCAAAACATGCATCTTAGCCAGTAGATTCATCATCCTGCACTCAAATATAGAATCCTATACTTCCTATGTTTGAGTTTTCCAACTTAATGCATCAACAACACTGTTTCTATTACTGGGAATATATGCTTGATAAATGTCAAATGAATGCATATACTCAACCCATTTCCATTGATGAAGATTAAAATATCACTAAAAAAGATATAATTTAATATCATTTGATCATTATACATAGTAAACTTTTCACAAAATAGATAATGTCACCAACACTTCAAGTAATAAACCAATAAAACTAAGTCAAGGTCATGCATGGGGTAATTCCATTTATGTTTCCTCAAATGTCAATACCCATAATCCAAAACTTGACCCCTACATAAACACTTCCCCAGGTCCTATTCCAGATGTGTAAAAAAAGCATAATATACTCCTCTATTTTCTCAGGTAGAATCATGACCCTTGTGGTAGTCAAACACCTCTTTAACTCCAAGAAATCAATCTCACATGCTCCAGACCCTTAAAATTTAACTACATTATTGTAAAAGACCAAAAGTGGTGCTTCTAGGAAAAAAATTACTAGATTAACCTCTGATAATAACCCAATAACCCCATAAATATATGGTTATCAAAAACATTCATGGGATGTTCTTGAGAAAAAACTTCCTAAAACTTCTCTGGGACCACTGATACACCTCCCTATTGGATGATGTTACACAAGAAATTTACCTAACCAATCCAGAATTGAAACTTAGATAACCTGGAGTATAGACAACGAAATATCAATGTACTCAAGATTATGACAAGATGTTGGAAATAATATTCATAATTCCTAAAGTAAACAAATATATAATAAAAAACACGACCATAAACTGATCCTGGTACGTGTGGAAGATTCGATTCATGAAGTCTATAAACACTGTCGAAGAATTTGTCATTCTAAAAGGCATCACAATGAACTCACAAAGGCCATTCCTAATTCTGAAAGTTGAATGTGGTATACCATAAGGTTGAACTCTCAACTGATGATACCCTAATCTAAAAATCAATCTTATAGAAAAAGGCTCCTCTAAACTATTTGAGGACATCATCGATTCATATAAGATGATATCTATTCTTCACTGTCATCTGATTCAACATTCTGAAATCAAAACATAAAGTCAATGTCCCATTAACCATTTTAAAAAACAAGACTAGGTAACCCTAAGGTGATGTACTCGGATGGATAAAACCCTTATCCATCAACTCTTCCAGCTGAGTCTTAAGCTCTTGTACCTTAGTTTGTCCCATTCTGTATGGTGGAATAGAAACCAGATCAGATCCAGGCATGAGCTAAATCATGAACTCCAAATCTCCCATAGGTATAATTACTAACAACTAATTATAAAAAATGTCTTATAACATGTCTATAATGGGTGAAAAATATCCTACATTACAAAACTATAATATATCAAAAGACATGAATCCTGGGAAGTGATATCCATAAATTGATAATGAATTGGACCTACACGGACTACCTGGATATTCCACTCTCTGTGATGAAAATACTTGTCAACCTTAAGAGTTGTAAGTATAACACTTCATTGGTAATAATCTATGTGGACTCAATATGATACTAACATGTCCATACACAATATCAAGTTGAATCCAGACATATCAAGTATATAGAGATCCCATGGAAAATGATACTCCCCTACCTCAAGGGAACACCCATTGCACAAGAAGATATCTCTTGAATTTACTCCCAAGGGTGTATAGATGATCATAAACCCACTCAAAAACATCACTACTTGGATCAAACCATTCACTAGTTTTGTAGATATAAAAGAATCAGAGACACAAGTATAAATTAAGGAACTAGAGAGAATAAAAGTTACAAGAATAATACATCTAACTATTAGTGGTCCATCCTTTCTATCCACAAGAATAGGTTGAACTGTGTGAAATTGTCCCTCCACTCTTACCTATGATGCTATCTATGTCCCTTGAGATGAACCACTATGCTGATAAAATCACTTCCTCCTGGAATTACCATGTATACTATCTCTACCTCCATGGATAGTTGAACTCTAACTTCCATACTCATATAGGGAACAAGACCCCCTTCCAACACTCTGATTCTACCTATCTCCTTCATCATTACCCATATGTGATGGATTCTTACAGAACCGCTTTAGATATACCATCATGAAGGATGATTGAAACTCTACTAGTGCTCAAGGGAACTGTTTATGAAAGTGACCTAGGAAATCACACTGGTTACATAGTACTCATGTAAGGTCTTATGTAACTGACCCTTCCCCTTGTCCACTCTTCTTACTATCACCATGGTCGATATTCTCACAATAACATTTCCTAATCTCAAAAGGCATACCTTCTGGTCATTCAAAAAGATCCACCATCATTAAATTGGAATCCTCCTTTAATTTCTCCTCATATTTGAGATCCTAATTCACAACATCAGAGAAAATTATTAGCTGAAAGGTATTCACTTGGGATTTAATCTCAAATTTAATCCCATTATGAAACTGTTTCTTGGTAGTAGCCTCATCTCCTTCCAAAACATGAACAAAGAACTATAAATCTATGAAGAGACCAACATAGTTCATCCTGGATATACTCCCCTGGTCCAGCCTCATAAACTCAATCTTCTTCTACTTCCTAAGCATATCAGGGTAAAAGTCCTCTAAGAACTTATCTTAAAATCCCTCCCACTCCATGTTCTCTAGCAGTAAATCTTGAGTTTGTATAAACCATCGATTCTTCAATTGAACATACAATTTATAAGCAACTAGTTTGAATATCTTCTTAGCAGGAGTCTCCAAGTGGTTAAGAATCATTTGGATAGACTCAATCTAGAACTCAGTTACCTCAGTTCCACCCTCTCTTGTAAATGTCATAGGGTGGTGCAACTAAAACTTATGTGTCAGGAATAACATACTCTTCAAAACCCACCTCGATTCTCTTTCCACAAAATCGATTAAGGGAGAAAATCTCTCAGGGAACTTCTCTTCATCTCCCTCTCTTGGAACGATTGGTTCCTCAGGTTCCACTAATAGAGGATGATTTCTATAAATTTCCTTATACCATTCTATTAATAAGCATCATCATGGAGGCATATCTATAAAATTCCAAACACAAATTTTAGGACACATTACATAAAATTATAACATTCATATAAGGTAGATATACAATAATCCATAACAAGTATTCCCATATACCTCACCACATGGTCAAAACTGAGGCACTATAACTACCCTCAACCACCCCTTATCTAGGGGATCATTCACATAGGGTAAAATATATTCCTAAATCAAGTTTCTCATTAGAAACACATTTACCTATTTAAAATTTACACATTTTTCATTATTTAAAATTTTACATTTTGATTTAAAATTTTCACATTTTCATATTAGGAAACCTTTTTGTTGAATTACACAAGAAAATAAAATAATTTCAATTTCAAATACTTACCCAGATCATGATTATCCCATGTGTGCCTAAAAACAATGCATGTCACAATAACACCAGAGTGCTAAGAACGATAAATGAATACTCAACTCTCTTTCCATATTAGGGCAGGAGTCAAATCTTAGAAAATCATAAAAACAATAATCACATAACACAATAAGTTCATTACTCGGGGTAAAATTACTTCCAACTATAAAAAACATAATTAACAATGATCCCACCCTAGGTACATGAGTTTCCCCCATACATGGGTTAGCTACTCCCATGAATGGTCTCATGAACAAGCCCTGAATCATCTTATTATACTATCTACCTTCCCCAAATTTTAATATAATATAAGGAAAGAAATATCCTATGATAACTCTTTGTAATATACAAACCTGGGTGCCACATATCAATGACCCAATCCGATCAGTTACATGACCTCAACCACACCTACCCATACAACAGAGACTATCGACCATTAGAAAGGTTACAATATATAACATGGGGATACAATACCATCATTATCAAAGCATCACAATAGTGAAAATAAATAAATAATAACCAAATGAAAATAACCATAATGTTAATAATACTTGTATCACGTGATGACCAAAACTAGAATATAACATCCAAAACCAAACAGTAGATATGTCAAGACATAATAAGGGTTAAGTATCTAAGGTAAAACCAACATATGGAAACTGACACTCCCAAGCGGTTCCTACCACCATGTATGGTTCCCTTATCCATACTCCATACTGACTCAGTCATATAACATAGGGCTCTTTCCCTTATTCTATCCTATAAACATGAGGTGTATTCAGGTACAGATCAGGATTCCCAAGTAGAGTGTGAGTACAACTCATTAGGCCACCACCAAATATTTCTACAACAATATCAAGTCAATAACAATTTATGTAGTTGTATAAAAAAGAAACATAATCCTTACGGTAAAAAATTTACATATTTAATTATTCTTTATTTAACCACATCCTTTTCCCCAGGTTCAGGATGAAACATAAACCATCAATATCTTCTTTGACTCATACTAGAGTCTGAACCATATCACATAGGTAAAAAAAGTCATTATATCATGGCATTTCATTATTTATTTCATTTCAAGTATTTTCATAACCACATGATACCATAGTCCAAATCCAATCTCATGGGCATAAAAGATCATGTCAAGCACCCTATAAGAATTTGGAGCAATACTATTTTTCCCACAACTCATGGGTATTTTGAGAATTAGTACCTATCCCATACAATACTATTCTCCTGCATGAATTTGGGCCTAGAATGTCATGTCTAGTACCCCATGGATATTTGGAGAATCATTCCTTATCCCACACCGCATTTATCAATGAAACAAATATATCACATATATCACATATATCACATATATCACATTTATCAAGATTAACAATCATTAACCCTCTAATGAATATTTTACAACATATAATACAATTTTAAATATCAATTCAATCATAATTATTAACCTTAATCACATGGAATAATACGAACAATTCATCACTAAACCATTTATCAACATTTAATCAATTAAACTATTAACCCTTCAAGGTTCATAAAATAATACCCTTTTTACCATTATAAATCAATTCCATATCCCATAAAATAATCAATTATATAATCCCATTAATTGACCAATTTCATAATCCCAATATCCCATCAATTCCATAATCACATAATTGCATTAATTAATTAACTAATTAATAAATCCAATTCAAGATTCCATTTGCAAATAGGGAAATTTATATTTCACAATTACATACACAAAATATTAATCAAGACCGTTGGATTTTCAATTTAGACCACCTTACACATGATCATTTAAAGAGTCTCACCAATGAAAATCCCCAAATTTAAGGGGAATGTTCAATTGCACAATGAAAAACGTAATCTAATACAAAACATAGATCCAAGATCAAACAAAGTTATATTTATCAAATCCTATATCCAAAACCATTCTAATGGAAGAAAACTATTCCCTATTTATCACGACAGAGAGATGGGAGATGGAGTAATCTAATCAATAAGAAAGCATATACCAGGAGAAGTGAAGATACGTCAATCAGATATTTAATTTTTCAAGAATGAAGGTTATAATTCCTCGGAATTTTCTAAGAGCCTCTAAAAACAGAGGAAATATTTTTATCCAAATCTAGGTTGTTTAGGGATAAAAAACATAGAGTTCATAAATTTAAAATTAATTTTTAGAGGATTAAAATCTCACATGCATAGTTTTATGGGATGAGGATCATGGTTTTCAAAATTGTGTGCCTATCCTATGGGGGTGCACAGTTACTGCCAAGAGGGAGCATGGTTTGGAAAACCATGAACCAACTATTAAATTCCTCTCTATTTGGAGTTTTAGGGTTTAATGGGGTAGAGAGCATGATTATCACCAAAATAATTCCAAAGAGTACCTGTAAATGAGCTGGAGACGTTACCAAAAAAGTCCAAGATCTTACAACTACTTTCTATTATGTCTGTCATGTTGACACTTCTTGTAGAAAGGGGAAATTCTTGGAAAAAATAGTTATTCTGTTATTATTTTATTTTGTTGAATATATGACCTAGTTGTGAAGTAGTCATCTTTAGTCACATTTATTTGAAAATTATTTCCAAAATTATTCTCCTATATGTGAAATTTTGAAAACAATTCAAACTTCATATTTTTTAATTTAGTTTAACCACATGATTATAATCTTTTGATAATGATAATTGTTTTCCTTTTTCTATGAAGTTAACAGAATAAATTTACTTTTCATATTTTCTAACACTGATGTAATTTCAATATTTTTATTCCTCATATTTTCTAAAATATTCTATGACTTAGTATGTTAAACTTACTTTGTATAAATTTCATATTTATGACTTATATAAATATTGAATAATATTTGATAATAATCATCAAATTTAGAAATTAATCCTTCATCAATTCCTTATTTTTAGGAACTTCCTCTTCATTATCATTAGAACAAGATTCAATATCCAATGAAAATGAAAAATATCCAATCAGATTTATCAGATAAAGTATCTTCATACAACTTTAACATAAAAAAAATTTACATTTAGAGGTATATAAGTTGGCTTAGAATCGAATTCAATATTATTTTAGCTATAATCACTATCATCTGATGAACTATCAAGAATTTTCAGATCTTCACTCATACTCTATGTGTTTT
Source organism: Viscum album (assembly GCA_963277665.1). Classification (NCBI taxonomy): domain Eukaryota; kingdom Viridiplantae; phylum Streptophyta; class Magnoliopsida; order Santalales; family Viscaceae; genus Viscum; species Viscum album. The sequence goes on along the minus strand of OY728148.1, from coordinate 1,399,996,221 downwards.
TAGAAACCTTAAATTCTTTTTTTCATTTATCTTATAAATTATCCTTGATTATTTATCTTTCCTTTTGAGTCTCATAAAATTTTATTGAATGTGTCTATGTTTTTAAACTCATTACAAATGAATTATGAAGAATCTTCCTTTATATTATAATTTTTATTTATATCATTCATGTATTTTTTTAGCCTCTTTTGAAATTATAGAAAAATATTATACTAAAAAAATAAACATATTCTTTTTTCGTAAGTTCCATAAAACTATTATCCGAATATTTCACATATTTTCTAATCTTTAATGTTCTTAGATTCAAGGTATGTTCTCCAAAATAGAAATATATGGACATTAATGAAAAATAAAATCATTTCTTTTTTCCTATATTTTTAATAATCTCTTTTCTATTTAATCTCATATTTTATGAGATTTCTGATTAAATTTTAAATGATTAAATTTTTGATTTGTTTTTGTATTTTCAACCAATATCTTATTTAACTCCCACTATGTAGTTAAGACATAAATTATATATTAAGAAAGATAATTTTCTGATAGTTATTTTTCACTAAGAGATTTAAAACTATTAACAATGTCCATGAATCTCTATTGAATTTTTAAAACAGACTCTCACAACAGAAAATAAAAACTTTGTTAAGAATCTCTCAATATTGACTTTTTAGTTTATATACCTTTATATTTTTTAAAGTGAGTAAATTCATGTTTCTTCAAAAGTTCACATGTTATCTAGAATGATGAAACTTGACCATATATACTTCATTGAATTACATAATGCATGATTTTCTTGACATAATAGTTTACCTAAAAATGATCTATTTCCTATCAAATAAAAGTGAAAAATTATTTCTCTAGAATATTTTAACTTTTTATAAGAATTAGAAAATTCTCAACATCTGTATTTATTATAAAATTTTATATCCATTATATCTTGTATTCATAATCTTCACTATCAATTATAAATGGTGTATTTGGATTAATATTTACAGTCAATCCAACTGGTATTCCTACCTTGTAAAAAATATATTCTATTCCAACACAGTTAGTTTAAGGATAACATGAACATTTTCAAAATCAAAATATTAGAACAATGTTCTGACAAAATGATACTTAGTGTTATTTTCAAATGAAAAAAATATGTGATATTAAATTTTGTCACAATTAAAGCAGGATATAGAAAAATAAGAGGGTGGGGGTGGGGTGGGGTGGGGTGAATTATAGTCTTAAAAATGAATGATAATTTTTCATCCCACTTAATTATTTTTTCAATAAAATAATATATATTTTGATCAAATAAATGTATAAAAAAACATCAAATAATAAACCAATTGGAAATTGGTATTGTTTTGATATACCCAATAAACCAAAAAAAAGATAAGGACATGTTAAAAACAATAAATGGAGTTTTAGATAATAGTTCAAAAACTCTTTAAGGATATATTACTATTATAATTCCAATTAAAAGGAAGCCTTATCTTTTATCCAATGTAGAAAGTGGATTTGTATACCTTATTTTAGGAATCCTCATTCCAAACTCAGAACTTCTTAAAACATAGACATGTTAGAAGGTTCCTGGTTTCTATAGAAACTTATTCAAAACCATGGACGGTATTAGGTATAACTAGTCCAAAGTTCCTCTTTAATCATAAAATTATTTGGAATTACACACCCTTACTTTATTAACAAAAACTATAAGAATATACATATTGCATCCCCCTAATATTATCAATCCTTAAGGATCAAAAGATAAAACTTCAACACACTGAAATATATTATATTTTGAAACATCATACAATGAATTATTATAATAGGAAATGATAAGAGATTTACAATGTAAACATCTCTATATCGATCTCTTAGATCCTGAAAAAAATATTACAAACTTGAGCACTAAATTGGTAATGAGAAAACTATATAACTGCACTCATAAATTTTTTTTTTCTGAAAAATCATCTATATAATTATGATACTTGAATCCTCAGGTTCGAATTATAAAAATCCTCTCAAGAAACTCAAATGGTCAGATTTTGAGATATTTAGTTTTAGTTACAACTTTGTCGAACACAATTTTCATCATCCGATTGATGTAGTTATGCCTCTATAATCTGATGACTTTAATGCCATCACAACACTATAATGTCAATTGATAGTATATAAATGAGAATTCATAACATACTGAAACATAGGTAGATCAAATAGGAATAATATACATTAAGGAATCAGAGATTCACCCTTATAGTAAAAATTTAAACAAATAAATGTTGTTAAATGAAACTCATAATAATGATTTTTATAATTTTCAAAACAAAGGATATAAAAATAGTCTTTTAACCAATAGTAACCATAAAATGGGTGGTGTAAGTTTCGGTGAGGATTTTTCCAGACCACCTTTTCTCTGAAACATCTCTTACACCCTCATTTAATTAGTGAGGCATTAACAAGCTGTGGTTTTTAGAATAATCCAACCCAAACATGGGGTGATTCTTTCAACTTGTGAACACACCACAAATGTGGGATTAGATTGTTGAAAATTAGAGATATTAATAAAAAACAATGGTTTAAGGTTTATTTAGTGTATATTTGGTATATAGTATATAGTAAGGTTATTTATTTTACATATTATCATGGTTTCAGGTTTCTTGAATCATAGATCTCGATGATATTGGGTTTATTATTTTTTCCACGGCATTGATTAAGTGTTAATATTTTCATTGAAACCTAATAGTGGTTTCAAAGATTTATTATGATCTTTGATTATTGAATTCATGTTTAAAATAAATAAAATATGATATAATAATGGTTTTCATAAAAAATGGACAATAATTTGTTTAGTAGAATTTATGGTTGCAAAATGTAATATAAGATATTGTAGGCCATGAAATAGTTCAAATATTCAGTTTGTTAATGTATCCTAGTGTTTGATATTGACCTATCTTAGCAAATTATGGCACCAAAGAAATGTCACAATATATAGAATCATATTTATTAAAGAGATATGAATGCTAATCATTAAATAATATTTTAAGGTGCTGGACTCTTATATAGTAGCATATCATAGGCCATAACTATCTACACAACATGAAGTTAATCCGACATAGGGGGTATCCCTCTAAGTCAATCTTACACTGATGCTATATCTTATACCATGATTAATTTCACCATAAGTTACTCTTATATAGACCACTACATTCTTGGTTTAATTTCATGAAAATTATTATTATAACCAAAGATTTCTAGTGAGTCAAGTTTATTATTATGAAGTCCATCACAAGAAACGATAAGTTTTATCAGTCATAAAGTATGAATGATAGGGATAAATGAGTTTAGTGTCATGGGTATTATCTCTCATGGAATATGATATGGAAATATCACGGATTATGATATATAAAAAAAATTATATTTTTTCTATATTTCAATTATGAATTGATTTATATGGTTTATAAAATGATTATAAATCATAATAAAAGATATTTTTAGTTTTTTATTTTATTTATAATGTCATTTATAAATTAATTAATTATATTTTTTATAATTAATTAATTAAATGTTTATGAATCATTTATTAAATTATTATTCCATAATAATAATTATTAATATTAAAACAACTTTTTCAAATTATAGGGAATGAATTAAAATTTTTATATAGAATATTCATATATAAATTTTAAGAGTGATATATAAAACATAAATAAGGAAGCATATAAATAAATTTATATTTAATTATGAATTTTTCACAATATTTATTTTGAAATGTTCAAATTAAAGGTATTATTTGAGATATTTTTTTAACTATACCAAAAGAGATTTTTATAATTGATTTGGTCAAGGTTTAAATAATATTAAATATAATAAATTTATGTTGTTTAAATTGTTTACATGATATGCTTATAATATATATTGTTTATCTTTTATTTAATATCATATATTGAGAGTAAATTACATATAATAAATAATATGAATGATTTTATATTGAGAATAAATATAAAATTATTATATTTATTTAAATTATATAATTCCCATGATATATGGATAAATTATAATGTTTTTGTAATTAGATTTATTTATGAATTTCTTATCTCATGTTTAAATTTATGAATTTTTAAATTATTTGAAATTTACTAGTTGACTTATTCATAGATAAAATTTTTATATTATGAATTGTGATGTATGATTTAGATTAAAGGTGTTTAAACAACTTCTTGAGATGATCAAAGATACATCTATTGAGTTACATGTGAGGTATGATAATTGATTTAGTTTTATTATACCTTAACTTTTTCTTGTACTAGGTTATGAGCATGAATAAAGTAGTTAATTATGATTTATAAAACTTAAATGTTATAGTTTTGATGGAATTGATATCTATCTAGTATAAGTATCCCTTTTAGAGGGAATTTGTGTTTGAATATTCACTATCCTGAAGGCTTATGTAATGTCTAGAAAAGTAAGGGTTTCACTATTTATGGCTATTGGATTACTCATTCAGGGATTATTGATTTATTTAATTATAATACTTTAAATGAAAATATTTCATGTACCTTACGGTTGAGATGTTTCTGGATGTGTATGAATATATATTGATTTTAATTTGTGTTAGTAACATAGTCCATGGGTTGTGTACAGGGTTACACTTCTATATAGTTTAAACATATTAATTTAGTAGAAATAATAATATTATAAAGTACATCACTATAATCATGTATATATAAAAGAAATAATATGAGATTAGATAGTGAGATTAAATCCCAGTTAAAATACTAAGTGTTATATTCCTTGAAAAGTGACCGTTTTCAATACCTCGATCGTCTAACTAGATAGGACATGCCATAGTCAAGTGAATTTTATTATCTAGTATAATTAAAATAAGTAATGAGGTGACCCTAAATATTATATTCTTCGTTCATGGTGTATGTTATGGGTTACACTTAGTTAGGAAACCCTAACTATTAGGATACGAGAGAAATAATGTTGAGATAATCCATATGATGGATTGGATAAAAAGTTTTCTAATCAAATATCTAATAGTCAAACATGATTTGATTGGAAATATTTATTTACCTGATATATTTGGGGCTTATTTATATGATACCAAGTTCAAGTTATAACAAAATATGGATCTTGGGACACCAATGGATATGATGATTTTAAAAGTGTTTATGTCACACCCATATTTTTATTTTTCTCTTTTATTTTATTTTATAATTTCTTCTTTGGATTTTATCTCAAGTCTTGGGTGTTATATATCTAAATTATGGGTTTTGGGACGTTTTTCCCCCACTATGAGATTTGTGTACTTGGTTAAGGGAAAACCATGCGACCTCATGACGATGAGTGCTTTTTCATTTCATTTTCCTCTTGCAGGATTATGGTTTAATAGGTAGATCTTTTTTAGATTAAAATAGTGTGGCTCTAAGGAGTAGTCGTGTAGGTCATAGGGTATACCTAGATGAGGTTTCCTGACATGAGCATGTTTTGTCCAAATCATGCAAGATGCATTCACACAGATCTACATTTTTTGTTAGAACCAGAAAAAACTATTGGCACACAGTTTCCCAAAATATGTGAAAAAACCATGTGGGTGTCCTATGAGTTCAGTACAAGACACAAAGTTTGCAGACAGTTTCCTAAACCATGCATCCTAACTTTTCACAGTTCTTAGATTCATTAAAAATGGTCTTTAGCTGTTTCCCCTTCTTGTTTTTGAACCCCAAGACCCCTCCCTTTCTCCACATTTAGATCATGTGACCCTAAAGAGGCTCCTATAATCATCCTAACACCTCTCCTATCCCTTCCATGGTGTAATTTTGGGGCTAAATCATCAAGGTAATATTCTTACTTCTTCTTCCTCATCTTCCTTCCATTTTATTCATGGTTCATCTTCCCTCCTAGTTTAGTTGGCTAAGGGTTCATGTTTCCTTTGATTTCTGTTGGATTTTTTGTCATGTTAAGGTTCATATTCAATGTTTTTACCTCTCTAGACCCTTTTGGAGTTATTTTAGGTTTGTATTGTCAATGTTCCTTGAGTTTGAGGTAGGTACACTTATGAATTGGCCTTTAAAATTAAATAATCATTGATTTATTGAATTTCGAACCATTTTTGTACAAATTAACACTATATAAATATTGGAATAATTATTTTATATGAAATTAATTGAATATATTGTAGTATTGAATTGTATGAAATAGTTTTACAAATCATTGTACACCAAGTGTTTGAAAAAAATTCCTTATTGGCCTTTATAAATGTATTTTGATTTCCAAATGATGATCCAAGTTTCTAAAATGGATTTCTAAATGTTCTTTGGATTCATAAAGAGTGTTTTTGGTCCCTTTTTTAAATTTATTATCAACTAAATGTTGTGTGAGTCCTTATTTAAACTTTCAGAAAATGGGATTTCTTTGGAAAACTTCCCTTGGGATACTTCTCCTACCTTGTTGGTGTTAAAGGGAATGAGAGGTCCTTAGCATGGGACATCCCTTATAAATTAATGGTTGAAAGGAAAATGGATTAATCTTTGGGGTGATTTAGGTGTGATTCCTAGTTTTGTGACTCTTATAGTGGATTTTTCTTATTATATATATATGGTCTATTTTGTGGTATTTCATGGCTCACCCCCACTTTAGAAATATCCTGGGAACTTATCATATCTAAAAGAATATCCAAGAATGTTTTCTATGATAGTATAGAATTATGTTTTGGATAGTATCCCCTTAGTATGGAAACACTCAACCTTTGGGATGGTTCCCCTCAGTTAGGCTAGGTATGGTATAATAAAGTGTGAGGGATGTATGATTGCAGCATGCATACCAAAAGGATGGATTAGGTTTAGTATGTTCTAGATTTTCCCTAAGCTCCTAGGTATTTCCATTTATAATAGAACTTGTTTATCTATGATGGATAATTTGTGTTTCTCATTTGGTATTGTAATGTGACTATTTCTTTCACATTTCCCTCTATTTTTTATTTCTCATATATCTTTTTCTTATGGAATTGAATGTTTGGGTTCTCTTAAATTTTTTCATGACAAATGTTTTGAAATCTTATTCATATCCTCTTTATCCATCTCCTACATCCCTTTAATTTTTAAAATACCCAAATATCTCATTTTATGAAAAACATCTTTTTTAAATAAATAGGGAAATGGATCATGATTTTATTTAAAAAAAACATGTGTGAATAACCAAAATTTATATATTTTATTTGAAACTTGTGATAAATGAATATTTTTTTAAATGTAATTGCATGGGGAATATATTACTTGGGAATTCCTAATGTGTTTTAATACACACTCTTATACTTATATTATTGCATTTAGATTTAGGTGTAGGTTCCATCTTGGCCTCAATCACTATGGAGTGATGTTGGGTTTTTGGTTAAGTGAGTATCCCTTAGGGTTACACATAGATCTGTTGATTATCATGTTTTTTTTATATTTTTCGTTTTGTAATGTTGTCCTTGTTGGTTAATTTATTTACATTGGGATTACTATTTATCTTTACATTGCATTGTTTATTTATATTGGGAAAAATAATTCTCACTACCTCTCATTGATTACCTTGGTGCTTGTCACCACCCCAAGATGATCGGAAATGTTCCTCAGGGATACCATGGGCTAGATCAGATGATTGGATTATGGTTGAATAAGGTTGGTACTTTAAAAAATGGTACTAAAGAATAAGTTTTTAGAGGACATAGATTTTAGAAAACCCTTTTTTTACTTGGGTTGTCTAGGTAAAAGGAGTATGACTATCATAACTTGGGTTGTAGGCATCAGGAAGTGTTTGGACAACATTCGCTATGTTGAACCTTGTGTTTCCATGGGAAGTTGGGTTTTGAGTATTGTTTTTTGATTTTTTTATTATTTTCTCAATATTCCATGGTTTTGATATTTATTTTTAGTTTATTTGGATTTTTTATATTTTTTTGTGAGTTTTTTGTACCTGGGGAATGAAATAGGGTTTGGCCTAGTTGTTTTTAGTGAGCTCACAGGTCTAGAAATCTATGTGGAGCTAGGGAATGTTGTCCTAAAAGACTCTATAATGCTATAGAGTGATTATCCTATTAGTTCTAACCATGGGTCCAAGTCAGCCTTTATCACTAGTCCCTTTTAATAATTTATTCTAGGTATTTCCTAATTTTGAAACCATTTTGAAACCCTTATTCAAGATTTTAAACAATCATAAATTTAAATATTGGTGTCTTGGTTTCACAAAATAAATAAATGAGTTTTCAAATTTATTTAATTAAATACTTGGAAAATGGACTTTTAACAAAATGAATTTTAGTAGAAAGACAATTAATTTATTGAAATATGATTTCTGTAATTAAAACCCTTAGTTTTTCAAATATGGATTGGGTTGTTTTGGGAAAAAACTATATTGGAAGTGAAATGGTTTTGGATTTTTTTTTTGGTTTTTTATGGGTTTTGGGAAATGTAGAATGGGAAGTGAATTGTTTATTTATAACTTTGGTAGAGTATTTTTTTATGTAAATATATGGTTTTGACCATTGGTATTCTTATGAATGATCACATATATGGATGTGTGTGTTGAAATGGATGGTTGGGGGAATGTATTGATGAGTTCATAGGATGCAAAATAATTATATATGTTTGATGTTTCATGGAATAACATTGGTAAATTCCCAAATTATCAGGATAATTTTTTTGAAAGTGTTTTCAAAAATAAATTGTGATGTTTTGATGAGTGGGTGTTTTGTGATGCTTTCTTTTGTGATTTTGGGATTTAATTTTTGGGACCTTTTGTTTTTTTTGTATATTTGAAATGTTTTTAAGTGGTGTTTTGATTTTGGGTTCTTGATTTATTTTTGAGATGTGAATTTTTTTATGATGTGTTTTGGTTTAGTTTCATGCTTCCAATTTCCAGAGTATTCTCCCACTAATATCTAATGAATTATGAAGAGGATTCACAGGTGGTTCTTCCACCATGTACTTTTGGTTGATCAAGTATTGTCTTAATTGTCTCATTATTCCATTATGAACCTAGATCCTTATAGACCTCACTATCAGGAATTCATGTAGATGTTTCAAGAGTTGACACACTCTTATAAGGGAAGCATAATCTAGAAAAAGCTGAGAAATGGTTGAAAACCATATAGTAAATTTTTTTCTTGGATTGAGCTTCTTGTGATTATTAATCTCATGTTTTCTACCATTATTATTGTAGGTTTATGTTGGAATTGGTGTAAGCCAATCATCATTACCAAGCTTCATGAAGACCTCTCCGGAAAATTATTCAAGGCTCTATTCATATGACAGTACTTCTATGAGGATTTGATGTGGAAAAGGTGATGTAGATGTGCTTCCTTCACCATGAAGATTTTTCGGTATTATATTTCTTCCAAATTTTTGTGGATCTAGTCCCCTATCTCCCATAGTTTGATGAGTATGATTCTCTAAAATAATAATTTTTTTAGAATGGGATTCATTCTATTAATTAGTTGAGGGTGTTAGAACGTGGTCTAACAACTGTTGTCAATGCAATAAAGTTGGAGGTTTGGGTTGAACCCATGTTAGCTGGATTGATTAAGGTAGAAAATACTCTTTCAGTATCTAGAAATTGTGAAGGTATATCTAGTAAATAGATGATTAATCAGACTAATTTTTACTATGTTTGTGGTGGAATTAAAACAACTTTCGATCTTTCATCAATTTATTCTAGAAATAGGACCCTAGTATGTAATCAGTGCAGAATGTAGGGTCACAAGAAGATTTTATGTCCAAGTGTTCCAAATAATGGTCATGTTTGTGGTCATTTTGGTAATCTTTATAAAATAGGCAGGGGTGTCACTCAAAATAAAAGTAAATATAGATCACTCCCAAAAAAAGTGGGTAGTTCAAATAGATTAATATGGAACACATTGTGAATTCTGTTTAAGGTTTTTAATGTAAGTGTTTATTTTTTTTGTAATGGATGTGTCTTTTGGTGTTTTATTTTTTATTATAATTAAATAGGATATTATGTAAATTTTTAGAATTTTTTAAATGGAAATTACTTTTTGGAAATTCTAAAATTTTTCATCTTAGTGTGTGAGATAATGTTTCATGTGTGTAATGTTCCAATCAATTAGTTATTTATAGAATTTTGTGTGGTTATTACAGTATGGGGGTTCGGTTTTTGTTGGGTGGTGTTGGTTGAGAATATTTCTAGAATCCTAACATGGTGGGGATTCCATCATGGCCTTTGACATACACTAAAAGTAAACCATTGTTTATACCATATCTGTTTCCATTAGTTTCCACTTGGTAAAGTCTCTAGTAGTTATCCAAAATATTTATAGGTCATCTAGCCTTGAATTTTCCTTATTAATTAGTGAAAATTTATATCTTGGAGTAGGACAAATGGTTTTGGTGATGTATAGGTATTTGGCTTGTGGATTGTGATTTTTATCATTGTTGGAGGCACGACTTTATTCTTATTGTTTGATTTGTGTATAAATGTATGTATTGTCCTGGTGATACTCTGGAAGTACTTTGGTTTGGGGATTTAAATTGTGTGAGTGCGTGGTCTCTAGTCATTCAACCCAATCAAATGGTAAATTTAGGAATTTCTTAGAGAAAATGAAGAATGGTGGTGAGAATTTTCGGACACCGGTTTTTATTTTTATCTTTTATTTTGCTTTATCATTTTTTATTTGGATTTTCTGTGGATTCTTTGGTAATTTTGATAGAATTTTTGGGTTTGGCCTATTTTTCCTCTATTGGAAAGTCAGTGTGCATGGTTAATGGGAAACCTTGTGGCCTCCTGATGCCGAGTCCTTCATCATTTCATTTTACTCTTACACAATTAAGGTTGCACTGGTAGCGCACTGTTATATTGAAACGATGTGGCTCCGAAGAGAAACCTTGTGGGTCTTGGGGTCTCCTTGGATGGGGGGTGCATGACTTGAGCATGGTTTGTATAAATCATACAAAAAAATGCATATGGATTTTCAATTTTTGACTGATCCAAACCACATGGTTGGAATATAGTTTCCCAAACTATGTAGCCAAAGCTTGCAGGTGTCCTATGATTATAGTAAGGGATGCATAGTTAGTGAACAACTTCCTAAAACAAGTATCCTAACCATTCATAGTTCAAAAACTCATTAATAATGGATTTTTTTACCATTTTTCCTTCACAGTTTTTAAACCCAAGACCCCTCCCTTTCTCCCCATTTGGATTGAGAGGCCCAAGGGAGGCTCCTACCTTCTTCCTCACGCATCCCATATTAATCCCATGGTGGAATAAAGTGATTACTTCATGTTTTGGGACTAAATATTCAATTTAATATTCTTCCTTCCACATCCTCAACCTATTTCTTCCATTTTATTCTTTTTTCTTCTTCTCTCTTGGTTCCAGTATCATAAGTTTCATGTTTTCTTTAATGTATTTTAGTGTTTTTTTGTTAAGGATCATATTGGGTGACCTTTCCTATCTAAAACCTTTTGGAGATTTTTTGGGTTTCTGTTTTCCATGCACCTTGAGTTTGAGGTAGGTTCTCTTATACAATAGACATTAAAATTAAATAATCCATGATTATTTAACTTCAACACCATGTTTTGGTGTTAATTATTGATTTATAATTCTTTGAATAATTATTTTATATGAAATGAATATAATTTATATTTGAATTGTATTGTATTATTTTTTTATTATAATTCACACACTAAGTGTTTAAAAAAAATGCCCGATTGGCCCTTGTAAATGTGTTTTGATTTCCAAATGGTGATTTAGGTTTCTAAAATAGGTATCTAAATGGGTTTTGGATTCATTAATGGTGTGTTTGACCCCTTTTTTAAAATGTATTTCACCCAATGGTTTCGGGAGGCTTGGTTGGAACATTTGGAAAGTGGGATTTATTTTGGAAAACTCTCCTTGGGATACTTATCTTTCCTTTTTTATTGTTAAATGGAATGTGCGGTCCCGGGCATGGGACATCAGTTTTAAATTAATTGTTGAAATGAAAATGGATTATTCCTCAGGGTGATTGAGTGGTGATTCTTGATTTTGTAAATATTTTGGTGGATTGTTCTTATTATATATATATGGTCAATTGTGTGGTATTTCTTAGATCATCGCCAATTTGGACATATCATGGAAACCTATCAAAACTAGATGAATATCCAAGAATGTTTGTTGTACTAGTTTAATATTATTCTTTGGCTAGTGTCCCCTTTGTATGGACACACTCAACTTTGGGGATGGTGCCCCTCAGTTATTCTAGTTGGGGTACGACCAACTGTGAGGGCAGTTTGATTACAAAAACTGCACCAATAGATTAGATCAGGTTTAGTATTTTCTATATTTTCCCCAGTGTTCCCAGGTATTCCCATACAGTATGACACATTTTTATCTCCAGTGGATATTTTAGGTGTCTCATCTGGTATGATCATTTGATAATTTCTTTCATGTTTACCTATGTATGGTATTTCACCTATTTTTTTACATGGGGAATTGAATGTCTATATTTTTAAAAAAAATTCCTGATTTTTTTAAAAAATTATTCACAAACTCACTCTGTATCTCCCACATTACCTTACTTTTAAAAATACTCTAACACATGCTTCTATAAGAAACCACTTTTTTATATATTGGGAAATTGACCAAGTTTAAAAAAAAGAAATGTTTGAAAACCTAAAATTATATATTTTATTTGAAAATTGCTATAAATGAAACCTTTAGTTAAAGGAAATTCTTGGGGAATATATTAAGTGGTCATGCTCATTGAGTCCTAATTCTCATGACTATACTTGTATTAATGATTTTTTATTTAGGTGAAGGTTCTAGATTGGTCTAAATATCCATGAAGATATGTTGGATTTTCGGTTCGGTGGGTGACCCTCAAGGTCACAAAGATACTTATTGGTTTTCCAGTTTGGTTTGGTTTTTTAATGTTATTTCTTATTGTTCTCATTGGTTATTTTATTTACATTGGGCTTATAATTTGTTTTTCATCTTCATTTGTATTTATATTGGTTGATGTCATTCCCACTACCTCTCGTTGATGCCATTGGTGATTTTTTTCACCCTTGGAATATCAATAAATCACCTTGGGCATGTTACAAGCTAGCTTGGGTGATAAAATCGGTGTTGAATCAGGTTGGTTCATGTCATTTCATCATTTTAGTGGATCCATATTTAATAATGTTCTTTATTAAATGTTTATAAAACATGATACTCAACTGATAAAATATTTTTTTATAGATAAATGACAATATCATCATCCAAATTCACTTTGAGATTAATCCTTACTGTAAGAAATTTCTTGGACTGATATATTATTTAATAACTTTTATTAATAAAAAAATTCTATTTTGTAGAGAAACACCTCTCTAATTCGACAAATAATTTAGATAGTTCAAAAAATAAATCTATATTCTCATGAGAATCATATAATAATTCAATCAAGGATTCCATAATGCTTGTTCTATATATGGAATTCATTATATTTTTATCGATGGAAATGTTTCCAAAAAATAAATGAGTTCTAGAAAAGTGTACTAAATATTCTAAAAGTGTTTAGGATAAAATAACTAGTCTTATTATGTATGGTTTTTGAGGATTCATCTATAGTATATGTGGGTAAATGTTTAACCCAAAAGAGGAAAAATTAGTTGTAAAGTACAAAAAATGTTTCTTATATTAGAAAATAAATTTCTTTGAAACTTAGAGTTATTAGGAAGGAGGATTAATATTTTTATATGATTGAATTTTCTTAGATTCTTTAAGGGATTTTTGAAAATTCATGGAATTTCTATGTCAATTTTTTGAATTATAGAAATTAATTTTTCTATTTTGAAGAGTATTTTCTACAAAATGTGTGAATTAAAAATGTTATGTGTATATAAATTTACAAAATCAAGGTCAGAATTAATAGAGCCTGTAGTTTGTATCCAAATAATGAAGTAACAGTGTTGGAACCGCTATGTTAAACACCCTGGGAGGGGGTCGGGGCTGAATAATGGTATAATGGATAAAATCAACTACCCATTTTATCTTGTTTCATCATTAAAAAACTCTCTTCTAGGTTTTCTTGAATATATATAGATATATGTATATATATACATACATATATATATATATAATCATATAAGAGACATAATAATCTTAATTGGTTCACCCTAACTGGTATAATAAAAGGAGCATACAAAGGTGTTGTTATAATATATGAAAATCCATTATAGAATAGTATTATTATAATGATCATAGAGGACTCAATATCCCCTAGTTTAAATCCAATCAAAATTTTATAGATAATTACTCTGTCTGATGAAGTGAATGCACTTATCTTTCAGAAGATTCGTTAAATGATTCATTTCGTCTATGAATTGGTTTAATTCTATATATCTTTCTCGTTAATATCGTTTTAATAAAACATTTGAAATCCCCCTTTGTATGTAATATTTTTTTTCATGTGAAAATTCTTCAAAACCTTTATATTATGCAGTTTACTGTTCACCTTGTGAGACCTCTGTATGATGTTATTGGCTACAATCACTTTTTTGATTTATATTGATTATGTTTATTAATAATCACATCAAGGTGTTGAAGTTTATGAGAGTTTTATAGAAGAGGAGATTATTGAATGATTATTATAGATTCATAAAATCAATATGGTGTGTTGATTATATAGAAAAATGTGTATGGAAGATAGTCACTATAGAGAAACCCATAAGGCTATGTCATATGATCTTCCAGATTAAAGGTTTATATTGCATGGATAGATTATTTATTCACAAACCTTTTGAATAAGTGAGTACCTCACTGTAGGTTCACTTTACACCATGGAGGGTGTGTATTTAGAGATGCGATAGTTTGTAGTATATCTCCGTGTGTATAAGATGCTATGTTGTATCATGTTATACTGTGCCATGAGGAGGTATGTAGGTGTGATACTCTAATGTTCTAAATCTCTATATTTTTAAAGTGGCAAACTCTATGGGTATAGGCTACACCATAGGGGTTTAATGGGTAGGATACCACCATGATAAATCTACACCTTGAATCATTGAGAGACCGGTTTTTGTTGTTCAAATTGTTTTTATTTCTGATAATCAAACACGATTTCATGCTGGAAGAGATTAGAACATCACAGTTAGTTAAATGAGTCAATAGGTTAGAGTAGGTTGTGGTATGGTCATTTTTATTACTCATAAGATCCGTATACATGATAAAAATGGTCTTCATAGTAGGAAGGCACACAAAAAATTTGGAGATTATTATTATTATAATTTATTGAATCCATCTTCTGCTCTACAATATAAAAGACAATATTGTTGTGTTTCTCTGGTCAGAGTTTCCTATACCATAGAAGCCTAATTCATTCTATAATCAAGTAGTTACAATCAAATAATAGATTTTTATATGGAATTTATGATCCATATTTCATGCCTTTGATAAAAATTAAATGGTCATTATTAACCACCTTTAAGTGGGAATGAAACTTGGAATGTTCTTAGAAAGGGAAAGGATGATTTTATTTATCCTAACACTTGGATCAAATTAAATTTTTTGATTACTCATAAACTGTGAACAATGTTGATAGAGAGGCTCAAAAGGATAATTGGAATGAGATTTTTTATACTTGATTGGAAAATTGTAAAGTGTAGAATTATGAGGGGAATCTAGGAGATTTATCTCATTAGAACATCATCAAATTGTGCATAAGACAAAAAATATTCACTGTGTATTTTTCCAAACTAATTTAATGAAGTATTAGTATGTCATGGAAGGATCTATGAGTTCCTATTCATGATGAGTGAAAGTTCACTTTTATCATCTCTATGAAAAGTGAGTTTGGAGGGTCAGTGTGATTACTATATTGTGTAAACCAAACATAAGGTACCCCCTCTATTTTTTAATGCATATAAACATAAACAGTTCATTATCCTTGTTCTATCCCTATTAGGGTGAACCAAATAAAAATATCTTGTGTTTTTTATTGATTTCATTACTCATGGAGAGAAAGTTATGGGGAGAAATAGGTTTTTATCACTTTAAGAGAAAAAGATCAAATTAAAGGGTTTTTTTAATTTGTATTAACCTAATTCACCCCCTATTAGGGTAATATCTTTTATGTAGGGGTAAAAATTGGTATCAAAAATAGGCTTTTGGGGAGGTGGTTTAACTCTCTCAGAAGAATGGTTGTGGTAGTTGTTGTTAATCACAAATATTTTCCAATTTTCAAAGGAAGAAATTTATATTTATGGAATAACAAGTCCCAACACTACCTCAGGTCATTAGGGATATATGTTTACTCAACAAACATTCACATTATATTAGTAAATATGTAAAGTGGTTCTTTATCCAAAAGATACCATAAGGAATTGGATGTGGATGAGAAAAAAATAAATGTGTTAGGGGGAGATCTGATAAACACTATATATACCAATGCAACTTCCTATAAAACCTAGCATGATATGTGGGAAAAACTGTTAAATATTTTTTTAAGATGATTATAATGTTTTAGAAGAAAAATTTCCAATTATTTGGAATAAATATGAATACTTGAGGATGAATCTGACTGAAACTATAGATGCATTATTTCATCATCAAAAAGTTCTTGTAGAAGATCATTATGGTATTTAAGAAATTATTGAAGATGTTAATATCATTAAAATAATATTAAGATAATTCCTCCATGATTCAATGCAATGTTTTCTGTTCTGAAAGATAAGGATTTAAAGGATGTATAACTTGACAGCCTTCACAGTACACTAGTCTTGTATGAAAATAGAAATTAAACCAACAAAGTCAGGGTGATTTATATCTCACTAGAGGATTATTTATAATAAATGAATAATATTTCAATTAAATATGGTCTATATGAAGATTAAGTCGATGATTTAACACCCTAAGGCTTTAATATATACCCCTTTCAAATAAATCAAATCTCTTTGACAGCTTGTGATACACACAACCCTGAGTCCCAATTATAGTTTGTGAACATTATATTTTAATAAAACTGTAAAAAAATTAATATTTCAATATTTAATGAAAAAAAAAATAATTTAATTGGATTAATATAAACTTTTAACTTGGTCAAAATAATCCAAGAATGATTTTCTAAAAATTTCTCTTAGAAATATGATTTTATGATTAATTGAAAATATAGTTTTTAAATATTTCTGATTTTATTTATAATAATGAATTATAATATGTATAATTAAAAATTTATTAACTATAAATTTTATAGAAATTGAGATAATAAAATATGGAGGTAAATGGGATTTTTTTAGAAAACTGATTATTTTTTAGAAAACTATTTTTGTTTTCAAAGGTTTAATGTATGTCCATTTCAATCAACTATAATAATCTTTAATAATGAATTGTTTAATTCAAATTAATATATTACATATTTTAATATATGAATATAAATACATATAATTATTATTACTAGTAATATAGTTAATATAAGATCATTTTATGCTTGAAAAACACATTTCTTGAAAAACCATTTTTCAATATGTTTGCAGGTTTTTTTAAATTATATTTTACAACTCATATGAGTTGAATTGGAAACAGATTATTCTAAATTTTGAATTATAAAAATTAATATTAGGTAATAATATCATATTAATTTTTTTCAACATGATTATTAAAAACAATAATAAGTTAATTAAGTCATTTAAAGTTAAAATGAGAATTTGCACATTACATGCACTTGTGATAAAATTAATTTTACACAGATATTTAATTTTAATTTGATAAATTGGAAATAATATTTATATTAATTATGTCTATATTTTCTAATAAGATTAACTTTATTTTAGTCTTAATTGATAAATTACAAAGGATAAAAAACTAGTTACTGTTGTGAATACTAAAATGATAAAAGTTAGTAAACTTAGAGGATAATATAATAAAATGTTTAAAAATGTTGATTTTTATGTGGTTAAGGTTTTTATTCACCTTAAATTTCCTATAATCCATTATTTATCTATTTTTAGTCAATTTGGGTGATATTGACTTCCCATTATTAAATAGTTTTGAGTATTTACAGAAATGCCACACAACCTCAATTATAAAAGGGAAATCCATTCCCACACTTATTGCCATTTATAAAGCCATTTAGATCAACTGAAACATGAAACAATACCTCCTATACATACTTATAGACCTTATATATGATCTAGTATTCCCAAAATGGCAACCCTATAGTCTTTAAGAGGATACCAAAGGAGGTTTCTTTAAGAGAAGATAATCGTCTTCAGGAATCCATTTCATTTTCTTTTTTCTTCTACAACCTTGAATTATATATCAAAACTAAAAATATAATAAAAATTTTATATAACATACACCATGATATTATTATATTTATTCATAAAATTTATTTATCTCCTTCTCCATCAAATGGGATCAAAACCATCACTCATGTGTACGATGGACTACTACCTCTCAAAATGATGTAATTTGTTTCCATAAATGACTCACAGGGATAATAATAATGAAGGAAAAATGAATACATATGATAAATATGTAATGAAATTAATTATATAAAATTAATATATCTTACACTCTCTTAACCTTTAACCCATTACGAGAATGATATCGTTGCTCGAGCATACGTATGATCTACCGTCTTCATGAAGATATGCAATTAATTTTAAATGTAAAACCTTTATAAATGATTATAAAATTTTATATAATTAGTAATTATGATATTTATAATATTTAAGATAATTTTGGAGATGATATACCAACATCCAATATATAATAATTGGAACTTTCATAATAAAAAACGAATGAGAAAATCGGGCAATTAATACACGAAATAATGAAAATAATGAAATATTATTAACAAAATTATGGTAAAATATTATAATATGATTATTTTTGATATAAAAAATATAAATATGGGGTTTTTATAAATTAATAGGATTCTTAAAACCATTATTTTTAGGTTAAAGCATGTTCCACTAAAGAGAAGCATGATGTGATAGATTCTGACTCAATTTTCTTTCATTGAGGAAAATTTGAATGTTATGCACTAATTTCATTTATATTCTGTACATAATATCCATTTTACATATAATATCATGAATAATTCGTAATTAATGTTATTTTATGTTTCAATTTTAATTATTTTATCAATGGGGATCTGAATTGAATGTTTCAATGTGGTAAGGTATTTTTTCTCAATATACATTCCATTGAGACATATTTGTTATTATGAACCAATTTAATTTTATGTAGTCTATATATTCTACCATTAATGTATTAAACCTGAATAATTTTTTTTCATAATTTTTTTTTGTTTCAATTCATTATATTTTTTCTATGGGTTACAATTTGAAAGTTACCAAATTAGTAAGAATCTATTTTACAATATCAATTTATTTTTGGATAAATTTTATTATATTTGATGGAAAATTATCATTTATCCTTAATAAGAACCAGTAATTTTCTTATAAATTGGCCATTTAAAGAGTTTATATTTTTTATTCCAACTTTTCAAATCATTATGACTTGAATGAGGCAAATAAATTTATATAAGAAAATTTGATTTTACTTCTCTTCAAATCAGATATATTTTTCTTCCATGCCAACATTTTCAATAATTGTTTTGAAAAATTAATTTTAATTACACAAATGATTTATTAAGGACATTTTATGTTATAATTTACTTTTAATAATTATTTAAAATGAATATTTTTAATATTTTTCTAAAGGTTTTTTTTAAAAAAAGAGTCAAAAAGAATGTTTTTAATGTATACAGTGATAACATACTTCCTCGCCACTGTAACCATTTTGAAAAATGTATATTATTATAAATATTTTCAATGGTTTTATAAATAAAAATATTTTATGAAATAATATTTTAATATTTCACTTATTTTCCCTTTAATATTCCAAATGACATGTTTTTATTTCAAAACTGATATTATCGATTAACAATAGTAACCTCTCATTTATTGATTAATTAAGTGATTATTAACTTTTTATTGGGACAATCACTTTTTGTGATCATTTTTCAATTGAAATTTCATTTATATTAAATATATATTTTCTTTTTTATCATGTATATGATTATTTTAAAACCATATACCTCTTGTAAATATAGTGTTTACTTTTAATGTTATTTGATTAACTCTGAAAAATCAATAAATCTGTATTATTTACAGAATGATGAAATTTGTTGATAAGAAATACTGATTCAAAAATAAAATTTATTATTCAATATACGAGGAATGATTTAGACAAGCAGTGATGAGTGGGAACCAAAATTATATTACACCTCGATACATCGGTAGGTCTCATGAGACAAATCAGTTGGAAAAATTAAATGGGGTTTTACCCATAGTTTGAAACTATCTTGTGAATGGTATTGACAATATAAATATTATTATGTATGAGATCATGATGTAAAAAATTAATAATTTTATTCATTGTGAATTTTATTATCATTATCCGTGGGATTATTTCGTTGATATTATCCATGGATGAATTTTTTTCTCAAGTACATGATTAAATGACATGTGTTTTCATTTATTAACTTTATGCATTAATTATGACTTATCAAATTATTATAGTCAAGTTACTGATTAAATAGAATGTGTGTTCATCTATTTATATTTCCATAATGGCTATTCCTTATTCATTCAAGATAGATATTAATGCAAGAAACCCTTACTGATCATTTCACCTCACCCATATTTTGTTTCATTTCCCAACGATATGAAG
Source organism: Viscum album (assembly GCA_963277665.1). Taxonomy (NCBI): domain Eukaryota; kingdom Viridiplantae; phylum Streptophyta; class Magnoliopsida; order Santalales; family Viscaceae; genus Viscum; species Viscum album. The sequence goes on along the minus strand of OY728148.1, from coordinate 1,399,975,533 downwards.
AATAATTCTTTGAAGTAGTTTAAGGATGTTGAATGTTTTCCATTACTATAATTTATTTTCTATTCCCAATGTAAAATTGGTATCATGTATGTATCTGATTCTCAAAGAATACTAAAATGATCAGTCCTTCAGTACTTGACCCTTTGTATCTATTACACTATTATAAAGCAGACACCAGGCCTTGGTTACTGGAGTCGAGGATTTTATATTTGGTATTAATGAATGTTTAGTAGGAACCTTAGGAACTATATTAATGATAATATAGATTACATAAAATAACCCTATGGTAAACTTTGAGAAATATTATAGAAGAATATCATAATGTTTTGTTTAGGTGGATATTATATGTTTTTTTCTGAGAAATACATCCCTGTATAGATACATTAAGTGGACATGATTTTGGCATAGATGCATATAGGGGTAAAACCCCCGAAAAGAGTTGTCGAGTATATCTTGTCTATAATTTTGATGAAAAGTGTGTTTTCTATTATAACTCACCAAGTTTTTCATTCCCAAGGCATATGATTAGGATAATTAAAATTTTTATTACAACCATTATTGAGGATTTTAAAATAAATATATCCCCAAGGAAACCAATTTTAAGATTATGAGATTAAAAATGAATAATGTAACGTCCCCGACCCAGATGCCACTAAACGGTGCTCTGAGCCGGGTGGTTACATGACCTTAAGCACGCCTCCCCGTACGCCAAAGGTTACCGACTGGCAGTGGGGGTCTATATGGTCAAGTGGGGAGACTATACCCCCTTTTTATTAGAGTGAACCACAACAGAAATAAACCAATAGTGGAAAATATAATCAACAATTAAGGAACATGTTTAATAACCATTTCCAACAATCAAATATGTCATGTCATACTACAAGTGCAAAAGTGGAGAAAACCTCAAAATAATGACAATGGCCAAAATCCCCAAAATGGTCCCGACTCCAAGTCCAGATCCTCCACCAAGTGGTACCCATGTCCACTCAACTATCTATAAAGGACCTGTTCCCTTCTCTTGACCTAGAAACATGAAGTCTTCACGGGTACCCAATGACGGCCCAAGCAGGGTGTGAGTACAACTCAGTAGGCCACCACCAACGGTGTTTACAAATTATCCAGTCTAAACAGATAGTGCATGCAAAGGAATATCAATGATAATTTACAAGTAATTATTTAAGGTACCATTAACCAGTTTAGAGCCAAGCCATTGCCACTTCCATTACCATTCATTACACACCCATTATCACCATTTACCATTTCATCACATTTCCATGGGTTAATCACATACATTATGTTACATGGGTCTAAGGACAAAAATCAGATGAAAGAGGGTAACCACATTTTTATCCTATCTCACTAGGACTAAACCCTCATAGAAACCATAACCTCACCTCGAAGCCTCAGTCCGGGTGGATGCAACCGTTAAGAGAATAGACCATTAGTCCCCTTTCCTAACCCATGCATTTAGGGTGGATTTTAGAACCTCAGTTTTCACTCGACCCATGGGCGTATATCCTCATATCATACCCCAATCTACAAATCCATGTGCACATGATTATAAATACGTGACCATCAACCATCCAAACCATTGCCCTTCGGAAAACACTATTCACCACAACCCACATGAGAAACCACATCATGCCTTAACCCATTAACTCATTACCATTTCACATCATTTTAACCATTCACCCAATTCCCATGTTTTATTCCTATCTCACTAAGAATTCAACATTAAACCCATAATATATCCCATTATGGTATTTAATCAGTTTACACATTAACCCATTTAACCCGTTCATCATTCCCATAAATCAATCATTTAACCCCATCCACTTTAACCCTTAGGTTATTTCCAAGTCTAGGTGCATCACCTAACTTCTATTCCATGTTCAACCGATCATGAAAACATATTTATCAAGGGAACTACAATTTATTACAACAAGGTCACTTGATTAATATCAATCTCTAAATCTAGGAAAAGCCGACACAACCCATGGATGGCCCCAATTAGGTCAAGTCTATCCCAACACATCCCACGGGGATCATGAGGGTTCCCATTAGCCATTTTAAACACCATTATTACCAAACATGACAAGGTTATACATAACATAACCAAAGGAAATCAAGAACACAACTAAACATGCACAAATACCCAAAGAACTGTTGGATATCACTTATAGACCACCTACCTCGAAACCGCGGTTGAACGCACACTCAATCGAGTCCTTAGACCTCGATCCAACCAACCTTTGGAGATTAAACATAAAACACACCAAAATGTTACGGTTTTAGAGCTTTGGAATGAGAGGGAGAGAAGATACAAACCCTAAACTAAAAAACAGAAGTAAGGATGGAATTAGCCTTACCCGGAGCTTCGATCCGCAACCAATGGCACCAAAAATGACTTAGAATCGAAGGAGAAACACCCTTGGGAAGCTTGGGTTGGCCATGTTCGTCTCTAGGGCTGAGAGAGGTGGGATGGAGGAACATCCTGAGTGTGGTTTAAAATCCCTAAGTGGAAAACTTGTAATTTTTCCCAACTTTAAGTGGCCACACGGTTTGTCCGCATGGTTAGTCAAACCGTGCGCAAACCATGCACATTAAACTATTTGGAGGAGGAAGGGTTGCACAGTTCAGCCGCACAGTTTGGCAAACCATGCGCAAACTGTGCGCATGCTTCTGTCCGGAGGAGGAAGAGTCAAATGGTTCAGCCTGGGCAGGCCACACGGTTTACCTAGCCGTGCGCAGGCCGTGCGCCCTGGCCTGCCTTGCCCAAATTTCCATTCTTCTATGCCCGGTGCCCCCGGAACACCCCCAAGGACTCTCACACTTTCAGGAAACATTTCAAAGCACCACAAACAAAGGGTTCAACCCAACACATAGAAAAAACATACCTTTCCAAAAAAATAGAATCTTACAACCTCCCCACCTTATAACAACTCATCCTCGAGCCAAGTTCCCAAGCCTCACTGCTCCACCGAAGAGAAGAGTTCAGGCCACTAAGCCCGCATATCCAATTCCCACTCCCAAGTCACTTCCTGAACATTCCCATGCTGCCATAGTACTCGCACTAATGTCACAGCCTTGCCTCGCAAAAAGTTTTCACTACGATCCACCACACAAACCGGATGCTCCTCAAAGGATGAATCAGCCTCGAGCTCTACATCCTCAATGTCAACCACGTGAGATGGGTCAGGGTGATACCGTCGAAGCTGTGACACATGAAACACATCATTCATCCCACCATACCACTGTGGAATATCAAATCAGTATGCCACTGGTCTGATCCTCTCCACAATCTCAAAAGGTCACACATACCAGGGCACCAACTTACCCTGTTTTCGAATCTGTCGGTGACCCAACCTTGGAGACACCTGAAGGAACACTTTATCACCCACCCCAAACTCAAGATGTCTACACCTCCAATATGCATAAAATTTCTTCCTACTCTGAGCCGTAGACATCCACTTCCTGATCAACTAAATCTCTCTGAAGTCTCATGCACGAGACTTGGCCACAACAACTCAGAATCATCAGCCTCTAGCCAATACAACGAAGATCTACATGATCTCCCATAAATCACCTGAAATGGTGCCATCTGAATTGTAGCCTGAAAGCTGTTGTTATAGGAAAACTCAACTAACGATAGGTTTCTCTCCCAAGAACCACCAAAGTCCAAGACACATGCTCTTAACATGTCTTCCAGCACCTGGATCGTACGTTATGACTTCTTGTCCGTCTGTGGGTGGAAAGATGTACTCAAAAACACCTGCGTACCATGCACCTTCTGCAACCCTTTCCAGAACCGTGATGTGAAACGCAGATCTCGGTCCGAAACTATGGTTTGTGGAACACCATGCAACCACACTATTTCCCGAACATACGGCTCGCCCAACCGGTCGACTGTATGGGTCTCCTGAATCCATAATAAATGATCCACATTCATTAACTAATCCACAACCACCCATATTGAATCATTATTCTGTGGCATCCTCAGAAGAACCATAAAAAAATCCATTGTTACATCATCCCACTTACATTCTAGAATGGGCAATGGATGAAACAAACCACCTGGGCATTGATGTGCAGCCTTCACCTACTGACAGGTAAGACACCGTGCCACAAAGCCCGCAACTTCCTTCTTCATTCCAGGCCACCAAAACTGCCTTCGTAGATCACAGTAAATCTTGGTCAAACCAGGATGCACTGCCCACTATGATGCATGGAACTCTCACATCAAATCTTCTCTCACACCCTTTGGCACAACTACACAACCATGAACACAAAAAACACCATCCACGCCAATGGCCTTTCCCAAAGGTAGCTCCCCACCTTTAAGATTTTCCTTCATGATCAAACACTCAGGATCTTCAATCTGACCTTCCGTAACTCAGCTTAAAAGCATCTACTCCCTCATTAAGGATGCAAGAGTGACCTGATCATTCTCCTCCTGCACCTCCAGGTGCATTTCTGCAAACAAATACATCACCTTCCATTCAGTGCTGGACTCCTGAACCATCTGATTTTGAACCTTCTTTCTCAGAGCATCAGCAACACTATTTCCCTTTCCTGGTGTGTACACCAACTCAAAGCCAAAATACTGTAGATATTGAACCCATTTTCACTGCAGAAGATTCAGATCCCACTATGAGAAGATGTACTTTAAACTCCTAAGGTCTGTAAACACGGTAAACCGTTCTCCCAATAGATAGTGCCTCAAACACTTCAAGGCGTACACTACTGTGGCCAACTCAAGGTCATGAGTGGGATAATTCTGCTCATGAGGTCTCAACTGCCTCGACCCATAAGCCACAACCTACTCATCCTGCATCAACACAGCCCCAAGTCTGACTCCGAATGCATCACAAAACACGATGTACTTCTTACCTGGCTCAGGTAAGATCAAGATAAGTGTAGTCATGAACTGCTTCTTCAACTCTTGAAAGGAATTATCACAATCCTCAGACCATTCGAACCTGATTCCCTTCTTGGTCAAGCCCGAATGTGGTGCTGCCAAGCGAGAGAAATCCTGAATGAACCCTCTGTAATAACCGGCCAAACCCAAAAAACTCCAAACATCTGAAACACTCTTGGGATGCTCCCAAGATACAAAATCCATCACTTTATCTAGATCCACTAACACACCTGCCTCTGAGATGATGTGACCTAGAAAATGCACCTCACCTATCCCGAATTGACACTTTGATAGCTTGACGTATAGCTGGTGCTCTCTTAGCATACCCAAGATGATGTCAAGATGTTGGGCATGATCGCCGTGAGTTTTCAAGTACACTAAGATATCATCTACAAAGACAACCACAAACTGATCGAGATAGGGACGAAAGATCTGGTTCATCAAATCCAAAAGCACCACCGGTGCATTTTTCAAGCCGAAGGGAATTACCACAAACTCAAACAACCCGTACTGACTCCAAAAAGCTGTCCGCAGTATGTAGAAAGGCCTCACACTCAACTAGTGATAACCCAACCTAAGATCAATATTAGAAAACACTGATGCACCCCTCAACTGATCAATTAGGTCATCAATTATAGGAAGAGGGTACCAATTTTTCATCGTCATCTGATTCAACTTTCGATAGTCAACACCGAGTCTTAATGAACCATCAGCCTTCATTGAAAAAAGAACGCGAGATCCCCAAGGAGACGTACTAGGATGGATAAACCCCTTGCGCTCCAACTCCTCAAGATGAACCTTTAGTTCCTGGAGTTCCGGTATGGCAGAATAGAAATTGGCTCCACTCCTGGCAGCAACTGGATCGTGAACTCAACATCCATCTCAGGGGGTAACCCTGAGAAATCCTCAGGAAACACGTCTTGAAACCGATCCACAACAGGAGGGAAAGCAGACTGCTCCCCTCTTGCATTGTCATAAAGCATGAGACATGCCACTTGAGCTGTGAGTCCGCTCATCTGTTGACAAAATGGACTCGCACGCCCTGCTCGAAGATCCCATTCGCCACAGGGGACATAAGCATCACCCTCAAATGACCTGAATGTTACTCTGCGATGGTAACAGTCTATAAGCACACGATACAACACCAACCAATCAATTCCCATGATGAGGTCAAACCCTGACATTTTGATAACAAACAAATCACATAGAAAATGATACCCACCAACTTCCAAGAAAGACCCCTTGCATTGCTTTATATCCTTAACCCGCTCCCCCAAAGGAGTGTCAATTTACATAACTCCACACACCCTCTCCACAGGTAAACCCAACGCTACCACAAGTTGAGAAGAGACAAAAGAGTGTGTGGCACCTGTGTCAAGAAATGCACTAGCAAGAGTTGAAGCTACATGGATCATACCTCGAACAATTTATTGTCTAGCCTCAACATCACCAGGTGAAAACTGAACTGCCTGAAGCTGACCTACCCCTATACCCTGGGCTCTAGCCTGAATGCCCTGTGCTGCACTGCCCTGCTGGCGTGAGTGATCCTGTCATGCAGTTCCACATCCATTGGCCCTACCAGTACGGCCCATGGAGCTACAACTGTCTGCCTGATATGGGGAAACTGATCCCCTTCCCATACCCGACACCTAATTTTCACCATTATGATCACCCACCTGCCGAGGGTTCCTACAGTATCTCTGCACATGCCCCATCCTACCGCAAGAATGACACTCAACTGGAGGTCGAGTACATTGACCATGCATATGCCCCGACCTTCCGCACTGATAACAAAACACCTGGTTCCCACTCTGAGAGGCTGACCCCCTCTTCCAGCCACTTTTCATACTTCCAATATGCTGTGATCTCTCAAGGTGTCGCTTTCTACCTTTGGTAGCTGCACCGCTCGCCTGTCCCATTGACACCACAAGCCCACTACCTGAAACTTCCTTTAGGTTTCCTTCTGAGATCAGTGACTGATCTACTACATCTGCGAACCTCTTCAAGAGGAAGATGTTTACTTGAGACCTGATCTCATGTATCAGCCCATCCTAGAAAAGCCTTGCTACTGCTACCTCATCCCCTGCTAACACTGGGACAAAGCGCCTCAAATTAGTGAAGTGACTAGCATAGTCTATCACCGATAGCAATCCCAGCGTTAGGATCATAAAATCTGTAGCCCTCACTTATCTCAAGGTCTCTGGGTAGAAATTCTCCAGAAAATTTTCCTGAAACACCTTCCACGACATTCCCTCAGCCTGCTCAATTTGAGCCTGAATGTCCCACCAACGCATAGCTTGGCCTCGCAACATATAAGAGGCCAGCTGACTTCACTTTTCAACAGGGGTCTCCAGATGGTCCAGTATTGTCTAGATAGATTCTAACCAGAACTCTGCTGCTTCTAGCCCACCCTCTCTAGTGATGGTCGGAGGGCGTTGCAGTTGGAACTCCTTGGTCATCTCAAACATACTCGGTGCAACCTTCCGTAGGTCCCGATCCATCATCTGCATAAGGCGAGTCAAGTTCTCTCGGAACTGGTCTTCTCTACCTTCATTGATCACCACATTTTCTTTCTTCTCTATTGGAGGAGTGTTATTAGCAACACCCTCCCATTTCCCAACTAGTAACCAACCTCGTGGTGGCATTTCTCTACAATTCCAGGCATGAGATTTAGCACACATACCACAAAACATTCCATACTTCATCAAAATCTCTTTACTAGCTACAACAACCCATTTCATAAGCTAACCCAAAAACATTTTCCAACTTGTTTCAAACCCTATTACTCCATTAAAAATCATTTACCCACTTGTTTTATTTCATTCTTCTCATTATTTCTTGTTTTCATGAAATGCATGATGCACCCTACTTTCCTACCTCACACACCCACCCCATGCGTGTACATAACCCAATGCATGTCACCTATCTCCCTAGGTTCCTAAAATGATGCATGAATGAAAATCCTTGTGCCGTTAAGGCCATGAGCCAAACGTCATAAAACAATCACATCAAACCACATGTGCATAACCCAACGGTGAAATATCATCAACTGTAACATCACACAACCAAGAACATCATTTCCCACCTAGGGTGACTTGGGTTTCCCCCGTACCTGGGTTAGCTACTCCAAATCATGAGCTCATTACTAAGGCTCTACACGTCTTAACCCTTGGATACCCATCCCAAATAACAAGACCTCAGAGAAGGAGAAGAAAGACCTCCTCTGATACCACTTTGTAATGTCCCCGACCCGGAAGCCACTAAACCGATGCTCCAAGCTAGGTTGTTACAAGACCATAAGCGCGCCTCCCTATACGCCAAAGGTTGCCGACTAGCAGCGACGGTCTATGTGGTCAAGTGGAGAGACTACCCCCCCTTTTTATTAGAGTGAGCCACAACAGAAATAAACCAATAGTGGAAACAATAATAAAAAACCAGGAACATGTATTACAACCATTTCCAACAATCAAATATGTCATGTCATACTACAAGTGAAAAAGTGTACAAAACCCCAAAATAAATACAATGGAAAAAATCCCCAAAATGGCCCCGACTCCACGTCCGGATCCTCCACCAAGTTATACCCATGTCCACTCAACTATCTAGCAATGGCCCGTGCTCTTCTCCAGACTTGCAAACATGAAGTATGCACGGGTACCCAACGGTGGCCCGAGCAGGGTGTGAGTAAAACTCAGTAGGCCACAACCAATGGTGTCTACAAAATATCCACTCTAAACAGATAGTGCATACACAGGAATATGAATGATAACTTCCAAGTAATTATTTAAGGTACCATTAACCAGTGTAGAGCCAATCCATTGCAACTTCCATTATCATTCATTACACACCCATTATCACCATTTACCATTAAATCACATTTCCATGGGTTAATCACACACATTAATTTACATGGGTCTAAGGCAAACAATCACATGCAAGAGGGTAACCACATCCTTATCCTATCTCACTATGACTAAACCCTCATAGCCACCATAACCTCACCTCGAAGCCTCTGTCCGGGTGGATGCAACCGTTAGGAGAATGGACCCTCATTCCCCTTTCATAACCTGTACATTTAGGGTGGAGTTTAGAACCTCAGTCTTCACTCAACTCATGGTCGTAGATCCTCATGTCATACCCCACTCTATGAATCCATGTGCACATGCTTATATATAAGTGACCATCATCCATCCAAACCATTTCCCTTCAGCAAACACTATTCACCACTACCCACATGGGAAATGACATCATGCCTTAACCCATTAACTCATTACCATTTCACACCATTTTAACCACAAACAGAATTCCAATGTGTTATTCCAATCTCACTAATCATTCAACATTAAACCCATAATCTATCACATTATGGCCTTTAATCAGTTTATACATTAACCTATTTAACCCATTCATCATTCCCATAAATCAATCATTTAACCCCTTCCACTATAACCCTTAGGTTATTCCCAAGTCTAGGTTCATCACCTACATTATATTCCAAGTTCAAACCATCATGCCAACATATTCATCAAGGTCTCTACAATTTATTACAACAAGATCAGTTGTTTAAAATCAATCCCTAAATCCGGGAAAAGCCGGCACATCCCATGGATGGCCCCAATGAGGTCAAGTCTATCCCTACACATCCCATGAGAATCATGAGGGCTCCCATTATCCATTTTAAACACCATTATTACCATACATGCAAAGTTTATCCAAAACAAAACCAAAGGAAATCAAGAACACAACTAAACATGCACAAATACCTAAACAACTATGGGATATCACTTGTAGACCACCTACATCAAAACCACGGTTGAACGCACCCTCAATCGAGTCCTTATACCTCGATCCAACCAACCTTTGGAGATTCAACCTAAAACTCACCCAAAAGTTTGGGTTTTAGAGCTTCAGAATGAGAGGGAGAGAAGATACAAACCCTAAACCAAAAAGAAGAAGTAAGGATGGGATTAGCCTTACCCGGAGCTTCCATCAGCAACCAACGTCACCAAAAATGACTTAGAATCGAAGGAGAACCACCATTGGGAATCTGGGGTCAGCCAAGTTTGTTTCTTGGACCGAGAGATGAGGGATGGATGAAAATCCCGAGTGGGGTTTAAAAGTCCGGAGTGGAAACGTGTAATTTTTCCCAACTTTATGGGGACACACAGTTTGTCAAACCGTGCGCAAACCGTGAACGTGCCACTGTCCGGAGGAAGAAGGGTTTCATGGTTTAGCCACACGGTTTGGAAAACCGTGCACAAACCATGCACATGATTTTGTCCGGAGGAGGAAGGGTTGCACGGTTCAGCCTGGGTAGGCTATACGGTTTACCTGCCCGTGCGCAGGTCGTGTGCCCTGGCCTGCCTTGCACAAATTTCCTTTCTTCTATACCCCGATCCCCCAGAATACCCCCACTACCTCTCACACATTCATGAAACATTTCAAAGCCCCATAAACAAAGGATTCAACCCAAAACACAACAAAAAAATACCTTTCCAAAAATCAGGATCTTACAAATAATTTTTTTATTAATGTTAAGTGCTGCACCAGATTTAGAATTATAAATTATAATTTGTAATTCATAATTTTATGAGCTTATCCAGTGTATTCCATTATTTTGAAAAGGTTTATATATGAATGAATAATATAAATACTTATGTCTAATGTAGAGATTTCCCTGATGAGCATGTCAATACAAGTGGTATTGGAACTAAATAAAACATGGATATATTTAGGAAGATTAATCAGTTTTTAACAAATAACCTTTATCAAATGGAGAAACCTATAGTTACACAGTGTGATTCTATTATGTTGGATCAATTAATGTGATATAATCCCCCATTATTTAGCGAGACTACTAATCCATTGTTTACTGTGAAATGAATTAAGTCTCTTGTGGAGATATTTCTAGACTTAGGAGGAAATCAAAAGAAAATGTTACACTTGAATTATATTTTATCAAAGGTGATAATGATAAATGTTGGCCATTGATCTTTAATACCAAGGAGGAAGAGGAATTAAAACACATGGGATGGGAATCATTTAAAGAAAATATATTTGAAAAATATTTCCCTTGTGATAAGCAAAATGAAATGAATATAATTTTCCTTCTCTTAAATAAAAATGGATAGGAAAGTGTTGTGGAGTCTAGGGGATAACTTTACAAGACTATATAGGTATTATATACATTATATATGCAACACAGAATGAAATATTGACCATTTATTTGAGGTGATTAATCCAAGTCCCTAAAGGGATTTGGTTTCAAATTTACTTTCATCAAATGATGAAATAGTTTTATGAGCCACTAAAATAGAGAAAGCATTTTCTAGATCCAATATATTCAAGGGGAATCAAGAGAAGAATATTATGGAAGATAAAATATGTATAGGTGGAAGATGATTGAAAATAATAAATTAATTACATTGTATTGATGACCTTGAATGTAACTAGTAGTTTGATGAAAAGGTGGCTTATGTTATCTTTGATGGATTTTATAACATTTATGGATTTATAGAATACATTCAATAATATTTTATTTTATTTATGTGTATAAGAGAGAGTTAAATTTTCAAATCATGCATGTTTTCATTATAGGTATATAGTAATTTAGGTTATTACCATGCTTTAGGTGAATATATAATCAAGATATTTCCATATTTGATTTGTGAAATTATGAGCTACTTTATGTTGTCTAGGGATAAATTTTTGATCAAATATTTCCTAATTATTGGGTTTTTTTTATTTTTTTAGACATATTTTTGAGGACTCTTAGATATTCATATGGAACTTTATGAAGCATTATATAACATGATATTTTGTACTCCAACTAATTGGGATGAAGTTGATGGATGGAAGCTTGTAGAACTAGAACCTGTGGAGGTTACAATAGAAAAGTTAAATACTATTAGAACCCATATCAAATAAGATAAAAGTTGGTAAAATATTTAAACTAAGTATCAGATGAAATATTTGGAATTTCAAATTATCTCCATATAAGGGTGTCATAAGGTTCAGTAAGAAGGAAAAATTGACCCCTAGGTACATGAGAACATTTTAAATTATAAAAAGTAGGGTTGTGGGTTATTATTTGGAAACCTCACCAAGCCCCTCTAAATTAACTAGTGTGTTCTATATATCATTATTAAGGAAGTACATTCTATACCAAACACATGTTATAACCTATAAGTAAATATAATTAGAAAATGATCTATCTTACTATGAAGAGACCATATACATTCATTAAACTATAGAAAAAGTATTGAGGAATTAGATGAATCGACTATTAAAGGCACTATGTAGAAATCATAAAATGAAGGAATGTCATGACCCTATTTTTTCTATTTAATACATTGGAATATTTCGTAGAATATTTATGGATCCTGTAAGTGAAACAAATTGATATTCCTAGCCTCAGTGATATTGTATTTGATATTTTAAAAATATTTAATATATTAATGTCACACACACCCTGTTTTTGATTAATAAGTAGAATAAATCCCAAATAGAGTCTTGAATAGAAAATTTGAGTCCACCATTGAGTTTAGAATATGGGTTTTACCATATATGCAACACAACCTTTGTCGACCTCAGGTATTTGAATTAAGTTCCACCATGTGAATAAATATTAAATTAATTATTATTAATTATTAATTTTTTAATTTAGGCCAAAAATTAACTAATCATAAATATATGGTTATGAATAATCCTAAGGATAACCTCAATACATAAGATATTGAGTGGAGATTTTGGGGGAGAGTGCAGAGGTGATTTTTTGAGGACGAAAACATATCAAATAACCAAAATGATACTGCTATGATCTCTTACACTAATGAGGTTCATAGATTTCACCAATGACTATGATTCAATAACATTACTCATCCGAAACTGATTCTAACTTGAGGTTGGAAGTTTTATTTTGTGGATTAATCCCTTGTAATTATCCCATGTCGAACTTAGACTAATTCCACAAACCAAAATTGATTCACACAATGATGGTTGAGTTTTTACTATTTATTTGAATAATTGTTTGATATTAATTAATCATTATAATGAAAATATATTAAGTCCAACTTGAACATGTTTATGGTTCATTACTCATTCTTGTTTTATGGATTTATCCTATGCTTCTTTTCACGTTCATAGTGATCAATTTATTTGGATCACGGTTCGAGGTGTAATTGGTATTTGATCATTGCACAACCATTATTCCATGAAATAGATTGATACCATGTGTTTGATTCATCTTCATTGTGTGACACTGATGGAAGATGTTTGTAGGTGGATCAGGATGGTCTGAAGATTCGTGTCTTCTTACAGTTTGATCCATAGTGACAGAGTGAGGTGTCATTGGTCAAATATTTGGGCAGATCTAATGATTAAATTTGATGAGAAGTGATGGACAAGGTCAGGAAACATAAATCCATAATTCCTAGTTAGTATCATGTTTTAATAATTGGATGATGGTGTGGGTGAAGATGTGTGATGGAACCTTGGAATCTTGAAAATTCCAAGATACACTATGTGTACTCAAGAAGAACATATGTTGTGTGGACCCATCTATGAAACTAGGGTTTTCATGAAAGTTACACACCACATTTTATGTGACACCTTTAATAGGCCATGAGACTCATGGATGGAGGCTTTAAATGTACCCATGGGGTTCATAGGAAGTTACATGGCCATTTGCATAGGATGCTATATAAGAACGATCAGGAACATGGGCATGACCATGTACACTGGCGTGGACATGAGTAAAAAAGAATGGGTTGGTGATATACGGAAGGATTTGACCTGGTATAAAATTCATGGGATACAAGATGTACATATAGTACATACTGTGTTCTTCTTCTAGGGAAGTTTTAGTCCCTTTATCTCTTTAGTCAAGATTATATTCCGTTGGGTGTGTTCCCTTTATCAGAAAAGTGTGGATAGTTCCCTTGTTTTGGAGTGAGTTTAGTCTTAGTTCTCCCCCATGAGGATTTAGTAAAAAAACATTCTCCCAAGTATTATAATTCATAACACTTGTAATATTAGAGTAGGTATCCCTCCAAGAGGCTTGGAGTGATCCTCATTCCCTTTATGTTCCCTAGGTAGGGTTCTTATATGTTTGGTGACCAATACTTTATGGATGGTGATACCCTATTTTATAGGATAAATGTAGTAGGATCAGGTATCCCCCATGATCCATGGGTGTGATTCCCTACCTACGTATAGATATATATTCTATATGATGAGTTTTAGTCCTCTCAATTGTATATCTCAGATGAGTCATATTAGTTTTCAATGAGTACTTATTTGGTGGGGCCTAATGATTACGAACTCTTAGATGCACATAAATCATGAAAACATAGCTTTCTGAGTGGATTTTTATACATGAGTGATACCTTGAAGCCTCAAGTATAATCTTGTGGATAAAATTATATTTGGCACCACTTTAAGACTTGGAGGCTATTATGAGTATAGCTGTTTTTTTAGTTATCATTATGCCTTATATATTTATTGACATACCCATATATTAATGCGATAACTACGTTGGATTATTTATTTTTTATGATTTAGGATGTCTTAATGGGTATTGTCATACTCACCCCTTCATGGTCTCTGCAAACACTTGTCGTGTCTTATGAAGACAAATGACATTTCTAGAGTCCTTGGCAAACTAAGAGCAGGAGAAGCTTAGTATTTGGGCAACATAGACCAAGGTGTATACCAGTGTTGAATTTGACAGAAGTCCCCTCTTTTTGAGTAGGTAGACTCTTTTGTAATTTATTTTCAGTGGGCATGTATTTGGACCCTATTTATCACTTTATATATATTTTTCACAATTTTATTGTCGTATTATATAATTTTTCATGCATTGGTATAGGTGTTACTTTACTTTCTATTCATTTTATGGGCTTGTATATGTGTGTATGTGAAAAGGTAATTTAGGATAATGCCTAACATGTTTGGAATAATCATACTCAGTGGTGGTCCATAGCCCCTGGCCTATGGAGGAAGGATTAGGGTTGTCACACTTTGCATATCACTAGCTAGGCGGGCCCTGGTAGGCTGAGTCATGACAATGTGGTATCAAAGCAGGTTCTATGTTAAGATTAGATCATAGATATTTTTCTAGATGTGATATTGGTTTGGGATTTATGGAAATAGTGTTAGAGTGAATTGAGTTCATCTTTTAAGACAGGTTGTCTGGTGTTGATGCAACGGATGACATATCCATTCATCAAGGCTCGGATCACTTTCCTATTTACTCGATCCATATAGACACTGGATGTAAGGAAAAAATTGATACATTCATCATATTGAAATGTGTTTTGTTTTATATGTATTTCTTGAGTTAACTCCCAAGATATACTCATTCATCGTGGTACATATTTTCCTCTTGTAGGATGTATTATTAATGATATCCAGAATGGTTTCCATAGTAAGGTTGATAATATGACCTAATGGGTGATGAGGCCTCCAAGAAGGGTCCTTGTCATGAGGTTTTTATCTTTTTGGGTGGAAAAAAGGAGTTCATTCCTCCCCTTGATCAATGTGTCGACCCACCTCTAGTGCTTCATGTGTATTCAACTTGTTAGACTGAACCATGGATGGATATATTGATGCTGGATGATGATGAATCGGGATCGAGTGCATATATTGAGCTCTAAAGGAAGGGATATTCTCGGGTCCAGGGTAAGAAAGACCCACTGACAGTATATGTGAAATACATGCCATATTATAGGAGTTTTTTTTCATTCACAAGGACCTTGGGGATAGTCTAGCATGATGAGGTTGAGGCATTACTTTCCTTGTAATAGGCATGGACATCTTGTGTGGGATTTTCTAACCCATCATACTGCTCGAGGAGAGGCAGTCGAGGGAACTCATAGGCAGAGGCAATAGATGAAACATTGAGGTTATAAGGGAAGAAAATGTGACATAAGAGATGTAAAATATATGGAGTTGGTAGAAATTTTGATTTATTGCCACCACCACCACTAGGTGGTCCATGCGAGGCTTTGAGAGCTAGTTGTTAGAGAAATTTGTGGCTATAGGTGTTGGAGTCACATGCACCAGAGACATTAAGAGTGATTCAAGGTAAAATATATGTATTTTATATTTTTTCTATAGTATTGATATACATCGGTGTGATCCACTCATTCCTTGCTACCTATTTTTGCTCGATATTAGGATCTTTGGTGGAGACCTTTGGTGGTGATGTTTGATGTAACATAAATCTTACATGGAAAAGGGATAATTCCACCACTGAGACATGTTCTTATGATGAAATCCATAACAATGTGGGAAAGTTAGAGATTCCCAAATTATATTGTGTCATGGTGTGGTGGAAAAGTTCCTTTGAATTATGTGTTTGGGTTTTTTTTGGTGTGATAAGGCATCGAAGTGAGCCCCAGTTGTGGTGAAAAGGTGGGGTAAGGGAAATGATAGATTCATGTGATAAGATTCTATGACTGGAATCTTAGAGTTTAGTTCTTAGTATGACATGCAACGCCACTTCTCTAACTCCATTTTAGGAAATCAGATAGTAATCCAAATTTCCTTGAACATAACTCCTGTTCAAGACCTAGCAATACCAATGGATCCATTTTTCTCGACACTTTGTGTAGGATACTCCTAAAAATAGGTCTAGTGATCACACACTTTTATCAATAGTATGACCTGACTATGCGAGAGGGGAGAGATATCCTGGCAAAGAAATTTTTCCATAGTGATAGTGATACCCTATGATGTTTTCCTTAGTATGTAATTGTTTCTTACTATCCATTATTAGTTGAATATTACTAGTAAGGGTTGTAGTATGAAAAATTTGTGGGATGATTTTTTTCTCATTTGGTAAGGAGTGGTCCTAGGATGGCTAGGATGAGCTCATGTATAGGAGGATTCAACTGCTTTATTAGTTTCTAGTATGACCCTTGGAGATGTTGGTTCTATATTCTTTTAAATTCATGTGGTGTTAGGGGAGTGAGAGGAAATATTCGCTAAGGATGTACTATATTACCCCCCCTCAGAATTTATTTTTGAAAATAATTTTTCCATATGTGGTATGATATTTATGCAAGAATATCAGACGGTCCCATAGAGTTTCAAGAGTAAAGGTGGAGTTGGTGAATCTACTGAGTTAAGGATTTATAAAAACTAGTGTGTTCACCAGGGAATCCCAACATAGTTCACCTCATAGATAGATTAGAGCTCAATGTTGGGTGTGGATTGATGTTACTTAAACTAGGTGGCTATCAAGTACAAGTATCCAACACTATAATTAATAACTTGGTTGTCCTATGATTAGGGGAGAAGTGGTTCTCAGTGATTGACCTCAGGATAGGTTATCACCAGCTCCAAGTGCATGGATAGTTTCTACCAAAGGTGGAAATCTAAATACACTATGGTTTATTGTGTTTATGGAGATTACTTTTGGCATGTTAAACACCCAAGATGTAGTTGTGAGAATTTTGAACCATATCCTTAACCCTTTATAGAACAGATCATGGTATTATTATGTAGTAAAATTATAATGTATTTGGTGTCAGTGGTGGATCACACAATTCACTCGAGGATGGTTTAAAACATGCTATGAGTGTACCGGCTTTATGGTGAGATCTCATAGAGTCAATTTTAGATTTAGTAGGTCCACTTCATTGGATATGTATTGTCAAACATGGGAGTGATAGTGGAACCAATAAAGGATAAATTAGTGTTATTCTAAGATCCACCCATGAGTGTGGTTTGGGAAGAAGATACGCACAATGCAGTTTTCATTCATAGTTGTTGAGTAAGGTGAAAAAACAAGTTGAAATATTTGCAGTTGTTCCTTGAGGATGAGGATGGTTTATTGTATTTCTTGTCAATATTTGTTACCATACCAATTCCTTAGCAAGTCAGGGAGGTACAACTTGGAGATATCGATTGTTTGGTCTTACTTGACCAGATATCCAGTGGACATAATCATTAAGGATTTTATAAAGGTGGGAAGTACATAATCCTTCTAAGTATGGAAAAAGACCTTAGAAAAACTGTGATAGTAGGATATTATGTGGTTTCTTTCCCTTATAAATACATACAAGAGATATAAGGATGTTATAAGGTCCTTTTGCATCAGGTTTAGTGGCCACATAAGTTATATATTATTGCTAAGTATGACTCTCGATGTCTCACCTACTCATAGGTAAAGGCCTAGGTGCCCGAATGGAAGTGGAAATAAGATGATATCTTCAAATTTTTTTTGTTGTATTTTCCATGATTTTCGTAAGGTTATGACATAATATGAGTGATCATAGACCAACTCATAAAGTGTTCCACTTCCTAACCATATGAGATCACAACTTAGTGAAGAGTTTGGGATGCATGTGTTCATAGGAGGTAGTCTGGATTCTTAGAATTCCCTCAATGATCATTATAGATGGTGATGTTTTTAACACATCATGCTTAAAGAGAGGATGCACGAATCCTCTGGGGACTTAGTTTTTGGTTGAGCCTAAATTTTCTACCCCAAAGAGTTAGCTAAGTAAAGTGGACCATTAAGGTTCGAGAGAATATACTATGGGATTGAATGTTAGATTTGGACCATAGCTAGGAGGATCATCTACCATTACTGTAGTTTTCAGAAATTAATAGATAAAACTCAACCAACGGTGTAGCACAATTTAGATCCATATACGGGAGACCCTATAAGACCCCGCTATTCTGGCCAGTGACAGTAGGTGACAACACTTGTGGGATAAGAGTTGGTGATAACAATTATTTTAAAGGGGATCAGTTCATCTGGAGGTGTATAAGGACTACCGCATAATGATATGAGTTCTTTATCAACTGATGAAATAAAAAAGTGGATTTGATGAGGATATCACATGTTTTTAGGGATCTCGCCACATTATAGACTTCAAGGATTTGGCTAGGATTACAGACTAGCTCTGGGGTTCATAATCCCTCTTTCTAGTTACAATGTTGTGTTGTTGAGGTAATGAAATACTTGACCTAGTGACTATAGTTATACTGGGTTCTTGGTGTCTTCTATGTTTCACAGTTGAGTAGAGATGCGCTTGACTTTTTTGAATGATGCCGACCTGAATGAGATAAATGTCGAGAGTTGAGTTTCCTTTTTTAGGAACCTAAAGAAATTATAGAACTATCCAAAACTACCCTATATGAGATAGTGGATCTCATACCTACATGTTTATGAGAAACATGGGAACCTTACTAGAGAAATAATTGTTGTGGTAAACCTTGTTAAGAGCTCAGCTTCCTCCTGTGCATTGGATTTTACTTTTTGGGATTCAAATTCTTGAAGGTGGGGAGATTGTAGTGACCCAATTTTTTCTATGAAATAAATTAGAATATTTATGAGAATATTTATAAATCCAATATCTAAGAATAAGTGTGATTATGAGGCCCGATGTGCCCAAAATTGATGTTTTTAGAATATTAAATATACTAATATCACGCCAACAATGTTGTCTTAAAAAAGTTGAACAACTCCTAAAAAGAGTGTGAAATCAGAAATATGAGGCCATTGTAGAGTTTAGAATGTGGGATTTACCCTAGGAATGACAAAATCTTTGTCAGAATCAGGTGTTTGGATTGAGCACCCTCATTAGTGGAATAATTAAATAAATCAATTATTATTTATTGAATTGTTTAATTTATGGAAAAAACTAATTTCTCCTTAAAAATATATAGATATGACTAATACCCTAGCTAGCCATATTACCATGAATATTGAGAGGATCTATTGTAGTAGAACGTTGAGGAGATCGTTGGAGGACAAAAATAGATCGTAGAATCAGAACGATATCATTAGGATTACCTACATCAATGGGGATCATGGATTTCAACAATGAATACAACACAAGATAATTCTCCATTAGTGACCGATTTGAAATTGATGTAGGAAATTGTATTTTTTGGATTCATCCTGTTTAATTAACCCATGATGAACATGAATGCATTTTAGTAACATGAATTGATTTAAGGATCAATGATTGATTTATTAATGGATGATTTGATTAATTTTTTGATATTCATTCATTATTATATTTGAAATGGATCAAGGAAAACCTAAATATAGTTGATGTTTTTTTCTCTTTTTTTGTTTTATGGATTTCTACCATGTTTATTTGCACGTTCATAATGGGAATTACATTGGAACACAGTTTTATGAATTCCCAACATTAGATCGTTACACTACAATTATTTGTCACAACATATTGATATCACACGTGTGGTTTGATTTTGTGTTGTGAAAATGAAGGATGATGTTCAAAGGTGGATTAGGATAGTCCAACAATTCCAATTTATTTCTAGTTTTATGCATGATAATGGTTTTAGGTTTCAGTGTTTGATGTTTTGTGTAGATTGAAGGTTGGAATATGATGATCAGTGACGAGGAAGGTCAATAAACATAAATACATGATCTATAGGGAGTATCATGGATGTATCAAAGGCTAAAGGCTTGGGTGAAGAAGTGTGAAAGAATTGTGGAATCTATAAAATTAGTGGGTACACATTGTGTACCCTAGAAGAACACACATCGTTTGGACCCATCTAAAACACTAGGTTTTTTTAGAAAGTTAAATATAAAATTCCATGTGACATGTGTCACATTCCATGTGATTCACGGATCAAATCTCAATGTGTGCCCCTAGGGTGCATGGAAAATTACACAGCCATGCACACGATCTGGTACATGAGTATGACCAGACAGATAGACACATCAATGTACACTATCATGTACACATGAAAGTATATGAGTACATGAGTATGGGTTGGAAACTTGTGGAAGGACACAAACTTGTTTGAATTTCATGGGACACATTGTGTGCCCCTAGTACATGCATTTTACATTTTCTAGGGAAATGTGTGGTCCTTCTATCTTCAGGTTAGATGTTTTTTAGTTGAATTCCTTCCCTCTCAGAAACCAGTGTGGGTGATATACCTTTTTCTAGAATGAGTTTAGTCTTTGTCCTCCCCCATGAGGGTTTAATATGACATTTGGTTCCAAGTATTGAACTTCAAACCCCTTTGTGTATTAGAACATGTATCCCTCTAAGAGGCTTGAAGAGATCATCATTACCTTTGTGTTCCCTGGGAAGGTTTATCAAAATTACCATGGATAACACTACAAGGGTGGTGATTCCATATATATTAGAATAAATCTAGTAGGTTTGGAAATCCCCCATGATCCCTAGGTGTGATCCCCTACCAGTGTATCAATATCCAGTCTTTCTGATGAGGCATAGTCCAATAGAGTTTGTATTTAAGAACAGACCACTCAGTTTATAGTGAGTACTTCTTAGTAAGGACCCAATGATCATAACCTCTTAGGTGCATGTCACTAGTAATATCATAGTTCATGAATTGGATTTTCCCTATTGATAATTACCTTGAATCCTTGAGTAGAATCATGTGGATGACAATATTGTTGAGGCCTTTTTGATACTTGGAGTGTATTATGAGTATATTTGGGACTATTCTTGGTTATCATTTTGTCTCATTTATTGATTGAAACATCTATATATTAATGATATGACTACTATTGATGCTTTATGTACAGTGATTTGGGCCGTCTTATTGGGTATTGTTTTACTCAACCTGATATGGGCTCTACCTACATATGTCATTTCTTATATTGACATAGACCTTTATTTGAAGTCCATAGAGGACTAAGACATGGTATATATTAGTATTTGGTCAAGAAAGGCCAAGGTTTTTACCAATGATTCATTTAAAAAGAACCCCCTCCTTCTGAGCAGGTTGTAATCTTTTGCAATTTGTTTTTGGTGGGCCTGCATTTCCCCTCTTTATCACTTTTAGTACTTTTTTGTACTTTGATTGTGGGATATAGATGTATTCATACATTTTGTTGTTGTTATACTTTACATTATTATAATTTTAAGGGATTATAGATTTATTATTGAATACATGTACTTTTTTATAATGCCTACCATGTGTGGGATATCCCTACTTAGTGCTGGTCACCAAACATTGGCCTAATGTAGGTGGGATTAGGGTTCTCAAACTTATCTTATCGTCGACTAGACATTCCCTAGTGGGTTGAGTTGTGACAATGAAGCAACATGGGAACCAGAAGATGTTATGAATAAGAATAAACATCATTTTTTTATAAGGTAATATCCATGAAATTTCAATGATTTTTTTTGTTGGAGTGAATAATGTAACTCCATGAGATTTTATGATATATTACCTTTAAAATAAATTCAATCTATTTGATAGCATACAATAAAAAAGCACTAAGACTCAATTATAGGAACTGAGAATTATATTTTTTAAAAAATATAATACAATTCACATTTTAGTGTTTCATGTCACAAAAATTCTAATTTGATTGGATGAATATCATTTCATAACATGGTCTAAATAATCCTAGAATGATTTTTTGAAATTTTTCATTAGAAATAAGATTTTATTATTTATTGAAAATATAGTATTGAACAATTTATCATTTTTTATCATAATATTTTATAATATGTTTAATTAAAAATTAATTAAATATAAAATTTAATGAAATAAATATAAGAACATTTGGAGGTAAAAAGGGAATTTTTTTTATAAATTTGATTATGTTTCAGAAAATTATATTTGTATAAAATGAAATAATGTCTCTCCATTTTGTTTAATTAAAATAACATTTAATGATGAATAATTTAATTTAAATTAATTCATTATATATCTAAATATATTAATTTAAATCAATCTAATGTTGATTTCTAGTCATATAGCTAATATAATATCGTCTTAAGGTTGAAAAATGCATTTCTTGAAAAACTGTTTCTCAGCCCATTTTACAGGTTTATTTTAAATTAAAAATTTTCACTACTCTGAATTGAATTTTATAAAATAGATTAAATATTTTAAATAATAATAATTAATATTAAGTATCAAGGTCAGCTTGATTTTTTTATAATGATTATAAAAAATAGTAAAAAAAAACGAATTAACATAGTTAAGGTTTAAAAGGAACTATCTTTGATGTCCTGAAATGATTAGTGATTTTTTGGGTACTTAGGTGAAGCAGAGTGGTTGACCAAGGTCATCTCTCAAAGGAGGAAGTAAATTTGACAACTTATTAAAGGTATTTTTAAAAATAACATAAATTGGAATAATAACACTACTTGAAAGGAGGTGGGGGGTTTATACTGTTAATAAAACTAGAATAAGTTTTCTAGAAGAAGATTCTATAATATATATATATTTATTTTTTTGAAATGTAGATCGATTAAAAAGACACAACAAGAATATGTTTTTAAGAAAACATTTTAAAGGAGTAATCAATATTACTCTACATCTTCATTTAATTATTAATCATTATTATTTAAATTAATATCCACATAATTTTGATCCCCTAATTTTTTAAACCCATAAACCCTATGAGAATTAACTTTACCACAAAGATGAAGAGAATTAAGCCCTAGGCAATCTTCAGAACATGTAATTGCGACACCCTGATTTGATTGATGTTATATGGATAGATTATGATTAGTGCTAAATTAAAGAACATGTTTGTTCTATAAAATGAGGATTAATCAATCTTAGTGATAATAGTTGTACTCTACAAATTTATCTGGCGTGGTCTTGTTTTACATTTTATGTTTTCCCTCTCACAATTTACCCAAATTCTCGACCTCGTCTGTTTTTGTGTTAATTGTTCAATTTATTTCTTAGTTTCTTATAATTTAAAAACTAAATTAATAGATCAAATTAAGTTAATTATAGTTGCTTATTGATTCAAAATAAATTAATGATTAATCTTAGATGTATATCGATTACAAAAAAGAACTATGCTTCCATGGGCGGTGGAGTCATCGTATAAACGTTTCTCATGTGAAAAAATTTAGAAAGGGTAAAACCCAATCTCATTTCTACTCTTGATTCTAGACCAATTAGGAATATTAAAGTAGAATAAAATATTGGAAAATATGATTATAGATAAGAAAATATAAGAAATATAAGAGGAAAAATGAATTTTATTATGCAAACATAAATATTACAAAGCAAGAGAGATAGGAAGGATTTAATGAAGGGATCCTTGCTTCAAGAGATACCCCTATGAGAATAGGGAGTTATGGAACCTATAAGGTGGTGAGAGGAATCTCTATTACTCCAAAATTTTAGCACTTCACTCCTTAGATGAACATCCAACTGGGGTGCCCAAGATGTCAATTTATAACCAAAATGGGGAGTGGTTTTGGGCACCCAGTTTTTGAGATACCACTTGTGTATCAGTTTGGAGTTGGTAAATGGAATTATCTACAGTTGGAGAATATATAAAAGTTGTAGGCCAGCAGATTTACTATCTCTATGTCAATGTTGGCTTCCAAAAGAAGAAGAAATCATGATATATTTTCGAAATACAGAACCAAATCATTGGCTTCGTGAAGATTTTGTCTCCTAGAAAGATTGGCTCGGATGGACCCGTTAATGAACGAATTGGGATTCAGATCATTAATATGAGATGTTTCCCAATAAGTTCTGGAGTTGCACAAACGATTTCATCCCTTTTTAAGGAACTTATTTTGAGTAATGAGAAAAATAGAGTATATATGTCCTTGGGCTTCCATGTAGTTTGGCCCATTTCTTTTCTGGATCATCTCCGACCCTCCAAGTCACCTTCTCTTATAAATAAATCACCCAAACAAGAATAATTTCCATTTTTAATAGTGATAAAAATTTAATAATTTAATCAAATTGGATGTGAAATTTGGGATAATATTTGTAATTTTAAATACAAAAATAGTTTAAAATAGTGATGTAGGGGTGAAATAAAGTAGTGAATTATGATGCGATCACACCTCTACACTTTACCTTTTGCACTCTTGGAAAAAACCTCATATCATGTATTCCAAAAAATTGTGATAACTAAACATCAATATCAAATCAAAACAAATTTTAAAACACATATCCTTGAGATCCGACAATTCCACACCAAGAAACAAAATATATCAAGCCTCATATAAATAACATTATTTCAAGTTATCTATTTATATCATTCAATATATTTCCACATAATTTATCCTCCCATGCACAAAACACTTACCTCACTTGAATTTTCTCTTATCACAAAAATGTTAATTTTTCAGTAATGTCTTACTCATCAAAACTCATAAAAGGGTCACCATAGGCTTGATAAATTCCCACATTTCCACTCGATGTGAGTCAAGGAAATATTTTTATCATGAAGACTTTTATGGGTTTTTATATGGTTTTTAGTTGGTAGGATTTAGATGTGAAAAATTATAAGGGTGAATGAGGAGGTCTTGAATATTTTTGATGGAAAATTGCATTAATCAATCTTTGACTTAAATATGGTCTTCTCCTCAATCCCCATAACATCAATTCATGTTCATCATCTTGAAAAATAAAGGAATGTGCACACCATTTAACATTTCAGTAGTACAAGCGTCAATTTTCTCAAACATGATTTTCTTGAAAGCTCCAGATAGGAACAAATTTCTCCCTCTATTAGAATCTCTAGAAAGGAAAAAATTCCTTTATCATAAAAGCTCTAGAAAAGGGACAAAATTTAACAGAATGATTTTCTTAAACAGTAAAAAAATCTTGTTAGAATTTAATTTCCCACCCAAAGTAACATAGTATGTGGTATCACAACACAAGACAACTTCCCTCACACTTAATTATAACTATATTGTGCAATTTTACTTCAAGAGTTGGTTGGATAGGTAAAATTGGCTTGTAATGTGGCTAACCTAACATGTTGTTCATGGTTTAGAAGGGATACAATGATTAAATGTTCAAGGTAGGCCATTATAAAAAGGATTCATTAAAATAGGGGCTTTAATACCAAAAAAATTCCTCAATCATTAAAACATAAGTACCTCAAACCCTCAAGTTTTTAAAGGAATAAATCATATTCTTTTTAAATCAAGCATGGTATGGTTCTCTCAAAAAGTGAGATAAATGTAAATAATATGAAAATAATGGTTTAGAATCCTCACAAAAAAGTGATTTCAAATATAAAGATAGTGATATGTGGTATGGGATTCAAAATTCTGAGTACTTTTCATGAAATTACTAAATAATTGACCTTGAAACAATGTCATTTTCAGCATTCATTTAAGATTAGTTTCATGGGATAAATGGTTTCACTTATTGATATGGATTTTAAAATCAAAAATGAGAATAATTTCATCTCAAATGTCTCAAAAAACAAACAAAAAATTGAAAAATAAACACAAAAATTTTGAAAAACATGCAGTTTTTTTGATAAACATTGAAAAATAGGAAAACAATTGAAATTACTAAACTAAAAGGTTCCCTACCCCATAATTAAAATATTGAATTGTCCTCAATGTGAACCCATGAGATGATATCTGAACATGAAATGTATACTTTTAAATATGACAAAAATTAAAGAAGTAAAAGGGTTAGGAACAACCTGATATGCTCAAGTGATGATGGGGACATGCAGTGTGATGAAATCCACTACATCAGTATGAAGTCCCTCAATGTATTTATTCAAACAATTCCCATTGAATATAAATCTCCTTCTCGTGTCCTCTTGTGTGATCTCCACTGCACCATAACAAAAAAACATTAGTCACAACATAAGGACCTAACCATCTGGAATGCAATTTACCAGGCATCAGCTTTAGTCGTGAACTGTAGAGAAGGGCATTCTCCCCAAAATGAAACTCCCATTTTTGGATAATTATATCATGATATGCTTTTGATCTTTACTTATAGATCCTTGAGATCTCATATGAAGGCAATCTAATCTCCTCAACCCCATGAATTTTCAACTTTCTTTGGATTCCAGCTTGTGCCAAATCCATATTGCATTTTATAGCCAAATAAGACCAATGATCAACTTTAATGGGAAGGTGACATGCTTTCAAAAAAACAATTCAAAATGGGGTAATACCAATGGGTGTCTTGTATGCTATCTTATAATCCCAAAGCACATCATCCGAGTGCTTGCTCTAATATTTCCTATTCGGCTGCACAATTTTCTCCAAAATTTGTTTCAACTCTATATCTCAAACCTTAGCCTGACCATTTGTTTGGGGGTGGTATGGTGTTGATGTTTTTTGTGATTCCCCATTATTCTGAAGTAAGGAAGAAAAATTACGGTTGAAAAGTGTGTCCCTTTGTCACTAAGGATGGCCTTTGGTACTCCAAACTTGCAAAAAAAATTGTCCTTTGACAAAGTCCACAGCTACATGAGAATCATTAGTCCTAGTGCCCTTAGCCTCCACTCATTGGCTCACATAATAAACAGAAACCAAAATATAAAAAATGCCCAAATGAACTAGGAAAATGACCCATCAAATCGATGCCCCATACATCACAAATCTCACAGAATAATATGGGTTGTTGGGAAATCTCGTGTCTCCTCGAAATATTACCAGTGTGTTGTAAACATGAGCATGACTTACAAAACACATGAGAATCATGAAATAAACTAGGCCAATACAATCCAAAGTCCGAAAATTTCCTAGCTATTCATTGGGGTCCAAAGTCTTCACCACAAGAAAGTGTATGATAGAATTGAAGAACATATTCAAAATTATGATCATGAACACACCTCCTAGTAACTTGGTCACTACATATTCTCTATAAGTAGGGATCATCCCACACATAAAATCTAGACTCACTATTTATCTTTTGGACTTAATGTTTTCTTAAATTTGTAGGAATTTCATATGCAATAAGTTAGTTCACTAAATATGAATACCAAGGATACATACCTAGGATGGAATAAATATTCTCATCAAAGAAAGTGTCCCAAAGTGGTACCTAGTCCAGGGTGTCATTCTCTAGTGTGTGAGTAAGTCTACTCATGTGGTACTCCACTAGATTTTATGACCCCTTCTTTTCCATTATCTCAATGTCAAATTACCGATGAAGTAGAATCCATCAGATCATCCTAGTCTTTGAATCATACATCATAAATAGGTACGTTAGAGCTCCATGGTTATAAAAAACAACTACTTTAGAGCCCAATAAATATGAACGAAATTTTTCTAAAGAAAATACAACAATAAGAAACTCCTTTTCTATGCTTGTGTATTTTGATTTTGCCGAATCCAATGTCCTTGGTGCATATAAAATCACATGTGAACGTCCCTCCACCCTCTGAGATAAGACAACTCTGACCGCAATGTTGGAGGCATCACACATAAGCTCAAAAGGAAGCTCCCACAGTGGAGGATGTATGATAATTGGAGTGGTGAGACATTGTTTTAGATCATCAAAGGAATTCTTGCAAGAACCATCAAACACAAAATCAGAATCTTTTTGATGTAATAATGACATAGGAAGAGAAATATTACTAAAATCTTTGATAAAAGCACCGATAAAATCCTTCATGTGCTAAGAAAGATCTAACATCACTCACACATGAAGGATAGGGTAAGGATGAAATAATGTCTATCTTAGATCTTACAATATTTATCCTAGGTTTTCACACTACATTCCCAAAGAAAATGCCTTTCCCTACCATGAAATGACACTTTTCAAAGTTCAAGACCAGATTCTTCTCAATACCATGATTCAAAATCTTTCCCAAACTAGAGATATAGTCATCAAGTAAAGACTCAAACACTATAAAATCATCCATGAATACCTCCATTCAAGTCTCAATAAAATAAAAAAGTACTCATCATTAATCTCTGGAAGGTACTTGGGGTATTGGAAAGTCCAAATGGAATCCTTCAGTAGGAAAACATACCGAATGGAAAATTGAATTTTGTCTTCTTTTAATCCTCTAGAGAAACATGAACATGAAAATATCCAAAAAAATCCATACATGAAACAGTAGTGTGTTTTCCCAGCTAGTATCTCAAGCATCCGATCAATTAATGGGAGGGGAAATGGTCTTTGCGAGTGGAATGATTTAGTTTCCTATAATCAGTACACACACGCCAATTGTTTTTCATCATGATTAGAACTAACTCAACTTTCTCATTTTTAACAACTGTAACACCACTTTTCTTTGGAACAACTTGAATAGAACTTACCTACTAATAATCTGAAATGGGATAAATTATACTTGCCTCGAGCAATTTTTCAACATCTTTTTTAACAACTTTCATAAGGGTTGGATTGAGTCACCTTTGTGGATGCCTCACTGTTTTAGCCCAATCCACAAAAAGAATCCTATATATGAAAATAAAGGTGCTAATATCTAATATTTCAGCCAATGTCTACTTGATTTCCTTAATGTTCTCACTCAAAAGATTCAAAAGTTTTTCTTCATTTTCAAAAGGAATATTATTAACAATTATAACAGGTAATCTCTCTCCACTCAATAACTATGATTAATTGAGATTTGGTGGAAATGGCTTGACATCGAATGAAGGGGGGTGGTGTATGGATGGAGACCTTGAAGGAACTGAAATATTTTCACAAAGATCATCAGTATCACATTAGATATCATCAAAATCAAAGAATAAAGAATCAAATCCATCATCATACTCAATATCCATGTCATAATCAGAGTTCAAATGATCTGTATAGGATTCCATTTCAAAATAAAATCTAAGAGTGTCTTGTGAATTAGAAATAGGTGTGTGAGTACTCATATACATAAAACTATAACCAATACTCATAATATCCATAAGCACAAAACAATCAAATTCCCTTGAGTTTTTCTTTGGTGGTTCAAAATGGGAGATAACAAAATCAGAATGGTATTTTGAGGGGTACTTCATGGAGTCCATAATATTAAATATGACCACTTCATCCACAAACTCCATGGAAAGTGTACCCTCATTGACATTTATGATAGTTTTTGTAGTTTTGAGGAAGGTTCTACCTAAGATAATGGGAGTTCTTGAACTTACCTGACCATCCTCCATTTTAAGTACGTAGAAATATACTGGAAAGATCATGTCTCTTACCCGGTCAAGTACATACTCAAGGACACCTACTAGATATGCCATAACTCTATTCTATAACTGAACCACCACTCTTGTTGGACTCAACTAAAAAATCTATAAATAGGAGAATACAAAGAGAGACATCACATTTATGGTAGCTCCTAAATCAAATACAACATCAGAAAAGTGTAACTCCACTATGGTGTAAGGGATGGTTAATGTCACCGGATCCATGAACTTTGTTGGAACTTCTAGAGTTTTTGTAATATCTACTAACTCATTACTTCCAAGACTGATCCTATCATTTACCTTGATCCCTCTTCAATTGGTAAAAATTTCTATTAAGAATTTATTATACATTGGGATTTTCTTCGTAGCTTCAAGTAAAAGGATATTAATGTCCACACACTTTAATGTATCCAAAACATCTTTTTTGCATCACCTCTTTAGGCATATATTTTGTTTGGACAACTCTATTTGGAAAATGCACGGGTTTAGAATGGATATCATCAATCTTTTGATTACCTTTATCTTTCTCCTTAGGTTTCTCATCAACTGGTTTTGAATGGGTCTTCTTCAGAGTTGAGGTGAATCCTGGTGGAATGATAGGTGTAGATGTATCAGTTGTTTTCTTCACACTTCCCAATGTGATGGCACTAAAAGTCCCATTGGGATTTGGAGTAGGTTGGGATGGTAGATTTCCTGAATTCTTACTTTCCTGTTCATGGAGGGTGGTGGAAATATGGCTCCTTTGAGTCTTCAACTCCCTCATCTCTGAACCTTGACTCTTCAACTCATTCTATTGATTAAGAACAATTTTCTTTAAACAGTCTTCAGTGTTAGAATCTACCTTTGGTTGAGAGTTCCCTTGTTGTTTACTTGTTGATTCTAGAGCTTCAAATCACCTTTGGGGTTGTTTGAAACCATGTTGGTAGGGTGGAGGCTCTTGGATATTTTGTTGAAAAGGGGAGCTTTTTTGTTGTGCAGATACATACCTAATGTCTGATTGATCCTTCCACCCCTGGTTATATGTTGGAGAAAAGGAATCAATATTTTTTGGGGGATATGGTTGTTTCTGCTACTGATATAGTCTCCTAGGAAACACTGGTGCACAATCTTCTATTTTGTGTAGTGGGGGAAATAATCAGTTGGGTGGCTTGTCTGAGTGAAAATTCCACAAGGCGTTGAAGGAATGGGTTGAGATGTCTTTTGGGCCAAAGAAATTTTCCCCACCAAAGTATTCCATTATTCTAACTTCGTATCAATAAAATTACTCTCAAGAGAAGGAATTACCTAATATACTCCCCTGACATGTGGTGTACCTCAATCGCCAAATTGTTTGGTGTTTTGGGCCATATTATCAATCAACACACGTGAACCTAGTGGTGTTTTTTCAACCAATTCCCCTCCAGCTACGACATATACCATGGTTCTTTCCATAGGTGTGAGTCCTTCATATAAGTATTGTATGAGGAGTTTCTCACTAATTTGGTGATGTGGGAATCTTGCACACAACATCTTAAATTGCTCCTAGTAATCATACATTGACTCCCCTTAGGCATTCTTGATCCCAAAGATCTCTTTTAGAATGGATGTGGTCCTTGGGGCAGTAAAAATTATATGCAAGAAAATATGTTTCAAATAATTGAAACTTATTACATCTTCAAGTCTTAAATAATACATCCAACTCTTTGAAACTCTATCAAGTGAAAATGGTAATGCTTTTTGTTTGATATGATCTTCAGATACATTTCTTGGTTTAAGGGTTGAGAAAACCTCATTAAATTCTTTAAGGTATTTATTGGGATCTTCACCAGATAATCCATGAAACTTTGGAAGAAGATTAATTAACCGAGGTTTCAATTCGAAGTATGATTCAAGATTTGGGTATGCAATACAATTTGGTAGATAGTTAATTTCTGGTGCATCCAACTCTCGAATGGTTCTATTAAGTTCATTTCCATTATTTTCAGACATTGGTTCTTGTTTTAGGATTTAGTTAAAAGTTTTTCCAATTTATATGTTCTTAGAGTTGAGAAATTATCCAACTATTTGAATGTTGAAACTTCCCATAGACTGAGAATGTCTGATTCGAGCTGTAAGGCTATTTTTATTCTCAGAGTCAAGATCTAAGAGATCTTCGAGATTATTTTGTGTCATAAATCAAATAAAAATGAAATGAAGAAAAGTGGACCATAATAAAATAAAATATAATAAGTTTGATTTGATGGTCCAAAAAGAAGTAGAACAAAATAAAAGAAGGGAAAAAAATTCAGATTGGGTAAAGAAGGAAGAAATAAGAGAAGAAGAGAATAAAATGTAAAATAAAATAAATACCATTAATTGATTGAAATAATTACTTGCCTCTCTAGAAACGGTTCCAATTTTAAAGGAATAATCATGGGAACCCTAAAATGATTAGTGATCTTTTTGTGTACTTAGGTGGAGTAGAGTGGCTGATGAAGGTCATCTATCAAAGGAGGAAGTAAATTTGACAACATATTAAAGGTGTTTAAAAAATTACATAAAATTGAATAATAACACTACATGAAAGGATGTGGGGGGGTTTTACAATTCATAAAACTAGAATAAGTTTTCTAGAAGAAGATTATAGAATTTTTTTTTATTTTTTTGAAATGATGTTCAATTAAAAAGACCCAACAATGAAGATGTTTCTTAAACAATATTTAAAAGGCATAATCGATCTAACTCTATCTATTCATTTATTTATTAATCATTATCATTTAAATTAAAATAAAATTAATTATGATCCACTAATTTTTTAACCCCTGAACCATACGAGAATTATCTTTACCACAAAGATGAAGTGAATTAAGCCTAAGGCTATCTTCAAAACATGAAATCGCAACACCCTACTTTGATTGATGTTCTAAGGGTAGATTATGGCCAGTGGTAAATAAAGGCATGTGTCCATTATGGAAAATGAGGATAAATTGAGATTAGGTATAATATATTTTCTCTACAAATTTATCCAAGGCGGCCTTGTTTTATCGATTAAGTTTGCACGCTCACAATTTACACAAATTTTTGACCTTGCGTGTTTTTGTGTTAATTTTTCAATTTATTACTTAGTTTATTTAAATTTGAAAACTCAATTAATATATCATATTAAGTGAGTTACAGTAACACATTGATTTAAAATAAATTAATGAAGAATCATAGAGGTAGATCAATTACAAAAAAAAACTACGCTTCTTTGGGTGGTGTAGTAATTGTAGAAACGTTTTTCATGTACAAAGGATTAGAAAGGGTAAAACCCAATATTGTTTATACTCTTGATTCCAGCCCAATTAAGAAGATTAAAGAAGAATAAGACATATTAAAATAGGGGAATAATGTATAATATATAAGAAATAGAAGAGGAACAAAGAAGTTTATTATGAAAACATAAATATTACAAATCAATAAAGAGAGGAAGGCTTCGATGAAGGGATCCTTGCTTCAAGAGCTCCCCCTATGAGTATAGGGAGTTAAATAACCTATAAGGTGGTGAGAGGAATCATATATAACTCTAAAATGGATGTAATTCACACCTTTTCCGTACTTCTAAATGGGGTTCCCAAGGTGTCAATATATAGCCAAAATGGGGAGTGGTTTTGGGCACCCGGTATTTGAGATACCACTTGTGTATTGGTTTAGAGTTGGTAAATGGAATTATCTCGAGTTGGAAAAAATATAAATGTTGTAGGCAATAATATTTAATATATCCATGTCAAATGTGGCAGACAATGGAGGATGACATCGTGATATATGGCTGAAATATAGAACCCAATCATTGACTTAGTGAAGATTCTGTCCCCTGGACATATTAGCTCTGATTGACCCCTTAATAAACAAATTGGGCTTCGAAACCTTGAGATGAGTAGTATCCCATTAATTTCTGGATTGTCCCACAAATATTATTCCCATGTTTAGGATGGGATATTGTGAAATTAGAAAAATAGTGAACATATGTCCTTGGGCTTCCATACAGTTTGGCTCATTTCTCTTCTGGATCATCTTTGACCCTCCAAGTCAACTCCTCCTTTAAAGAAATCACCAAAGAAAAAGAATAATTTCCCTTTTTAATAGTGATAAACATTTAATAATTTAATAAAATGGGATGTAAAATTTTAGATAATATTTCTAATTTTAAATGCAAAACTATTTTAAAATAGTGTTGTAGGGTTGAAATAAAGTTGTGAATTATGATGCGATCAAGGTTAAAACATGATTTTGGGTGTTACATATATTTATTTTAAAATTAATTTTACACACACACAGATTTTTTATTTGATAAATTATATTTATTATTTAAAATAATTGGGTACAAATTATCTAATAAGGGTTATTTTATTTTATGCTTAATGAATAAATTATCTTGGTTAGAAAACTAGTTATCGTGACGAAAACTGAAATTTTAAAAGTAAGTAAG
This sequence comes from Viscum album, assembly GCA_963277665.1. Taxonomy (NCBI): domain Eukaryota; kingdom Viridiplantae; phylum Streptophyta; class Magnoliopsida; order Santalales; family Viscaceae; genus Viscum; species Viscum album. The sequence continues at coordinate 1,399,941,320 of OY728148.1, read as the reverse complement.
CATAGAAGATGATGAATAAAATGTTTGCAACATGTTTATTTTTATCTAGAATAGGTGTTTGTTGAACTTAAATTCACTCCAATACATTATTTATCAATTTCTACAAAACCATTAGTGATATTAACTTCCAATTATTGAATACTTTTAGGTATTTAAAAAAGTATCACTCCTAAATTATAAACGGGAACTACCTTTCCTAACTTATTGACACCCATAAATACTTTTTTCTTAAAAAAAAATAAAAAAAATTACTTTAAAAAATCCTTATCCACCTTATAGAGATTCTGGTATTCCCAAAATACCAAACCAAGATTTCATAAGAGGAGATCCAAGGGAGGTTTCTCTAAGAGAAGGTAATCATCTTAATGAATCTCTTTATTTTTATTTCTTCTTTTACAACCATTAATGAATTTTTAATAATTAAAATATAATAAAACTACTATATTACATATAATAATATGATATTATGTTGATGTGATAATATTTATCAATCTTATTCTCTATAAAATGGGAAAGCAATCTATCACTTGTGTGTACGACAATCTACCACCTCGCAAATTGATGTAATTTTTTCTCCATCACCGACTCACATGGATAGTCATAATGATAGAAATAATGAATATATATGATAAATATAACATGATATTAATTCTAAAAATTAATATATCTTCTAAATCATTACCCTTTCTCCCATTAAGGTAATGATATCATCGCTAATGCGTACATTTGATCGACCATCTCTACGAAGTGATGTGGTTCATTTTCCATATCCAACCTTCAAGAATGATTAGAAAAATTCATATAATGAGTTAATATGATATCTATATCATTAATAATTTTTTATATATGATTTATTTATATCCTATATGTTGAAAATAATGTGTTGATTCATCAATTTTTTTTAATTTATTTTTTGATTTTGATGCTCAAAAACAACCAAATTTATGTTACTAATAAAGTTTCTCTTAAAAGAATTTCCGGAAGATAATATTTGGTAGAATATTTAATTTGGAATCATATTGAAGTAATTTATCCATAGGAAATATATTTTGAAGTATTATGGATGTGCTATTCTTGAAAAATTGTTCATACCCTACGTTTCTAAGCATAACATAACCTTTAAAAACCCTATGTTTGGAAGAAAGTGTTTTGATCATATACACTATGTTTGGAATATTTCCAACATTTGAGAAATAGGGAGTGTCTTTTGTCAACCCTAAAATTGTTAACCACAATATGTTATCAACAACATGTTTGTAAACAACCATACTTTGTCAACCCTACATTATGATTTTTTCATTATGTGAAGGAACCCTATGTCTGATCGTTCAATTATGGAGTTTTAAATTCAATATATTATCCATGATTTCTATAAATATTTTTATATAAGTAAATATCTATTCAAAGCTATTTTATGATCGATTATAAGGATCAAATTTAACAAAATAAATCATTTCTATTCTTATGGGATGGTTTCCTCTCTTGAATGATTTTTATTGAAATATTCCTGATTTTTTATACGATATTTTTGGAGCAAGATCGACATGGAGATTTTAAAAATATAGTATAAATATCTCAACAATATTCATCTGAAAAAGTGAGATTAGTTACACCACAAATATACACATAAATAAAAACTGTGTTCGAAAATAACAAGTGTATAGTTGCCTTCAAAGTCGTACTTTAGAGAAAAACATGTTCTGATCTATCAGATCTAATCGCCACTGTTATGTTCTTTGCTTCTGCATCTTATTATTATATCTTATTATAAAGGACCAAACAATTATTTTTTATAGATCAAATTTTGATAATCACATGTTTACACATCTATATATTATTCTTTCTATAACTTTTTGAGGAAATCCTGTGAAACATTGAAGATTTATTTTATACTATGTATTTTTAAAGACATGAATACATCTATTAGTTTATACACAAAATATGAAGTAAAAAAAATTATCAATAAAATCAATCTCTATTAATTTATTAGTGTTTCATCCACTTTGGACTAGTCCTGGTAATGTGTCAGAATATTGTACTGGTCTATAGATTTTTGGTTCACTCTAAATGGATAAGAATGGAATGTAAAAGCCTTATTAGGTATCTACTACATGCACTCCATTTTTTTTGATTATGAGGTCTATGGATAAGAGGACATACTTTTGAAACTGGAAAGGTTCATGGTTTAGAGTGTTGGTATAGTGTAATAGGGTATATTTGTGCACTGAACCACTAAACATCACTACATTAATTTCTTTATTTATTCCCACTGCTCACTCATAATTAAGAGAGAATGAATGGTTCAATACATAAAAAGATAGGTTCTATGAATCTATCAAATTTTTTGAAAAACAAAATTAACCCCTTTTTTTCCTTGTCTTCACTAGAGTCATAACGACATAACAAGTGGTATCAGAGGAAAATCTCTATAGGTATATTTTCTTCTTTAAAATATGTTTGATTCTTTCTAATATCAACTAGTAATTATGGTATATTCGTTGAGTATTATGTGTTATTCTAAAAAATTGATTCAAAAGATTATAATACTATGAAAAATCATGAATCCCTTCTAGATCTAACAGACATTAGTTAATGATTTAGATAAATAATTATTTAAATGAGTAATTCTAGAGAAGGAATGTCAATGATCCGTGATCCTTACTTTAATAGTGATAAATCTAGATTCTAGAAAGTCCATATGATTATTTATATGATTGTTTGAAATAAGGGTGTATTTAAAGGTTATTAAGCCCTATGATATTTCCAAGTAATAGTTTTCAAAATGGGATGATAATCAAGAAAAATAATATAATCTCAATTCAAAAGTAATGAATACTATTGTGTGTGGTTTAAGAACTAATGATTTTAATTGAGTTTCTTTTTGAGGTACTGCAATTGAGATGTGGTAGGATATTATTGTTTCCTATGAAGGTACTAAAAATATTAGGCAACTGCATTATTCTTCTATAAATATAAATTTTGATACTTTCAGAATGAATGAGGATGAAACTATCAATCAGATGAATGAAAGATTGATAAAAATTTTCAATAATGTTGATGCTTTGGGAGATGTAGTTTCACAATCAGATAAAGTATTAAAAGTAATTAGAGTAATAAATTCTAAGTGGGATGTAATATATTTATTTATATTTCCATCTACAATGGTAGAAAATATATCCATGAAAGAAATGATTAGATCGTTAATGATGTATGAAGTTGAGATATAGGCTGAAGATGAAAAATATGTCAATCATGAAGAAGATGATATTATAAGGTCTATAAATGAATCATCTAATTAAAGTGATATATATTTTGATAAAGAGTTACTAGATCTATTTAAAAGATTTTAATATCTATAAAGAAAGAAAATGAAAGAGACTAAAGAAAATAGAGGTTGTAAATTAAAAGAAATTAGTCATATAAAGTATAATTGTGATTTTTGTAAAGCTCAAAAAAAAGAAGATTATAAGAGAAAAGGGAATAAAATTATGAAGTCTACATAGAGTGATTCTTTTGGTTCACACTATTAATATACTATAGATTCAAAGACTGATCATAAAAAAGAAATGGTATTTATTACATATCATACTAATGATGTAAACTCTTCTTACTCTCAAAACTCTTATTATAAAAAACATTCTTAAGATGAATCAAATTATTAATGATTTATTTTACAAGATAAATATAAATCCTTAAACAAAGACTATAGAATAACTAAAAAAATTATGATTTTGTTTTTTAAGATAAATAATGTTTTTCAAAAAAATTACAAATTTAAAATCTAATTCTTCTAAAATTTCTTATGATATGCATGAAGGTAAGATTAAAGAATTGTTTGTTGAAGTTAATAATTTAAAAAAGGTTTTTAGTATAATAATAAAAGGAGAAAAATATTTAAATAAAATCCTTGGTATACATTAAATTCAAAAATAAAAACATGGATTTGGAAGAAATAATGAAAGACCAAAATTATATAAGAATTATTTTGTTCCGGGTTCAAATTGAAAAAGTGTGTCAACTGTTAAATAATTTTTTCGTTTTAATAGAAATTATAAAAATGATTATTTATTTAGAAAAACTCAAATTTCTTATGTTAAAATTTTTTATTGTTCAATAAAATGGTTTAACTTTAATAGTATAATATCTACTCGAAATAATCATGTTTGGTTAATTAAAAATTTAATTACTAACATTGTTGGACCCAAAAGAACCTGGGTATGAAAAAGAAAATTTATTTGATGTTTTGTAGAATTACACCATTGATCAACATTTTTAAATCCTGAAGTGACTATATGTCTAGTAGATGGAAATATTGATCATAAAGGAGCGATGAACTATTAAGTAGTTTTTTTATCAAAAGAAAGATCCTTATAACTGGAATCTATAATCCAAGAAGTATTTTATTACTCTATATTATTTTTTATTATATTATCTAATTTATATGGGGAAGATATTTCCCATTGATCATTGAATAAATTTATTAAAATATTCAAATAAGTTTATTCTTTTTTTAGTGTTTTATTCGTTCATTTACGTAACATTTTTAAGAAAATAATTGTCTTATAAAAATGTATTTTCCAAAATTAAAATTTGTAATTATTATTCAGTATTTTTCAACTCAAGAATTTTAAGAGACATATTCAATGTATGAGAACAAAACATATTGTTTTCTCTTTAAAAAACCTAGAATCTTCTTCTTAAAAACTTTTAAATTATGTATCTATTTTTTTCAAAATATCTTTTTCAAAGGCTTTTCAAATATTGTCACTACAAGATGAAGTGATCAAGTACTTCATGTTTTGAATAAATCCTTTCTCATAAAAGAGAGAAAGGAAATCCTTATAATTTTTCTAAAGAAATTTCAATTTTGAATGTTAATGATTGATTTGGAGAATATTCTAAAATAAATAGGGAAACTCTTGGTCTTGAACAACTAAATGTATCTTCATCTCAAATATCTTAAGAAAAGATTTTGGTCAATGTTAGGACCTTAAATATAGAAAAATTAAGGTTACAGGGTAGTCTAAATACATTTAGAAATTTGTATGAATAAGTAATAAGGGAATATCTATATGTAAATAAAATTTTGATTTTAAAAGAAGAGATTGAATCATTTTAAGTAGAAATGATAAATTAGATGGAGTTTCTCGAAAGGGAAACTATTACTAAGTTGGATCCAAATAATCTAAACATTTTCATGGTCGAATGCTGTTATTATTCATCTATATATCAAATAACAACAAATGTTCAAAGATTAATGGAATAATTTTTAGGAGTTTTATCTAATTTTAGTAAAAAAAAAACTAAATTCTAGAAAGTTCAGATGAACCGTCTAATCCTTCATAACACCTTAGTTTTTATTTTTTTGAAAAAAATTTAATAACTTCTAGAAACTAGCCCTTAGATAATAAATATATACTCATGGTTTAGATAAACTATGCGTATACACGATCTTCCCAAACCTGTACCCACATTTTGTTTAAAACTATGGTTATATCCCCTTACATAGTCTATGTCACTCAGACTCCTCCCCCCACCTCATTTGATCCCTATTTATCATCTCCGCCTCCAACCTAAATGTGTTCCCCTCCCATCCTTAGCTTGTTGTCTGCTCCCCTCCAAATCTTGGCATCCCAATCCCATTCTTGGTGACTTTGGTGCCCCACATCTCCTCCTTATGTGACATTGCACCCATCAGAAGAGGTAATATTTATTTTAATTCTTTTTATTTATTCTCTTTTATTCTCAAATGGGTATGTATTATTTCTCTCATAATGCCTCATGTAATATTTGTGCATGTTATGATTATTCCATTATTGAAAAAAATATATTCGTTTGTGTGAAAAATGGATTCCATGAATTAAATATTTTTAATTTGATGTGATTTCTTAGGGATTGTTTTTGAAATGAAATATGTTTTTAATAAAATTTGGAATTTTATTGAAATTGAATTTTTACCCTCTTGAAAGGTATTTCATGACTGGTTAATTTTAACATGTGATGTGCATGAGTTATTTTGATATTAAACTATTTGAAAATTTTTGAAATATAAAAAAATTATTATAAGATATTTGTTAATGGTAATTAGCCTCATAATCATGATTTGTTAATGGTAATTAGGGGATGGTTTTATATTTTTTCAAAATTTGAATGTCTTGCAATTAAAAAAGGTGTTTATTTTTTGAGATTGTTTTCAAAGTTGTTTCCTCTTTGGTGGTTTAGTTCTTGGTATTTATCAATTATTTTGTTTTGGAACTCCTTGAATAAGGGGGTCCATAATTTTAAAATGAGGAATTTTTTATAATGAATTTGATTTTTTTGGAGAGTGGTTTGATTTAGGAGGAATGATAATATTGGTTTGATTTCTTATACTTATTTAATATTGGCCTCCCGAAAAGGTCTACTGTGAAGATGAAGTACTTTCCATTGGGGGTTATTCCACCTTCTAGTTTTTACACATACCTATCTATGAATATAGTTCCATGTTCTATCTTATCTTCTTTGTCTAGTATCATGGATATTTCTATAGAGGTGATATCTAGTGAGCCTTTATATAGAGAATATAGTTTTGGTGGTTTAAACCATCATCAAATTCATAATAGTTCGATTTCTATGGGTGGTTTTCAAATATACTTAAATGTGTGATAGAGTTTTAGAATCACATATATTATAATTCATTGGGGGTTTTCTTCTAATATGACTTATTATTTGTTGGGATGAGTACTAGATTATTCTATAATGGTCACTTACATCATGAATTGTATTCAATTTCGTTTCCTATTAGTGTTCTTTAATTTTCTCTACCATATAACATTAATTTTTATTTGAATTTGGATATCATTGTAATTATGGTTTACATTGAAGATTGGAACATACCTATTTTTCCCTGTAAGGTAATGGATAGAAGCTATATATATCATTCTGATCAAATTTCGAAAATGTTCTAATAGAATTTGGTAACTTTTTGAATTTTTTTCATTTAAAAATGCTTTAGATGGAGGTCATATACAGTTTCCATGTTATATTTGTGTTGAAATAACTTAATTATAAAAAAATAAGTTATCTACCATATAATGGAAGATGGATTTAAAAAAACTATTATGTTTGGTATCACAATGGAGAGATGAGAAAATATTCTAATATTCATAAAATAGAAAGAATTAAGTGGTATGGAGAATTTTATATTTTATTTGATTCCATTTGTGAATCATTAGAAGAGATATATTATGTTATATAATAAAGTCAATGATATCAATACCTATAATTAAAATAATGAAGATTATGATATTGAGATAGAGGTTATATCATAGAAAAACCATGTATGGAATTTATAATACCTCCATTGATTATATTTTTACCTTTTTAAAGGACTATCTTCCTGATGTTGGAAATATTCCCTCATATTATTGTAAGGAATGGGAGTTAATTAAACATTTTATATTATCTACTAAAAACATTCATGTTTTTTTGAAGGATTGTAGTTTATTTAGGTAGAAAACAACTGTCCTTAATGACAGAAAAGAATTTGAAACATCTAGATGGAAGGAAAATGAAGATGAGACAACATATCATGTGGAACAAAAAGTCATAAGGAACTTTCCATTGATTTACATGCTTCAAAATATATTCATGTCTTGAAAAATATCATCTAATATACTATGGTATAATACTGAGATAATTAATGGAAATATTGAGTTGGTTTATACTTTAGATGAATTATCATGGAAGACATTTGATGCACGACATCATGATTTTGTAGTTGAGTTGCGTATTGTAAGTTTGGGTCCATCATGTGAGGGGTTTAATCCATTTGGTAAGATGCTAACTTATCAAATCACATGAAAAATTTTAATTCACATTTTTAATCTTCCTCCATGGATGTGTATGAAAAAAACTTTTAGTTTCTCGAGTATACTAATATCAATACATTATAATCCGGATAATTATATAGATGTATACTTGTAAAATTTAATAATATAGATGAATGATAATTTGGATGTGGATGTGTGCACATTCGATGCTTCTTCAAAAAATATATTTCAGATGGGTGCTATTCTAATATGAACTATAAATGATTTCCCTACATATGTGATGATTTCTAGTTGGAGAAAAACGTGAAAACTATCATGTTCTATTTTTATAAAGAATACACGGCCGATAAGGATTAAATATTGTGGTAGTTTTTGTTTCATGGGGCATGGATTATTCTTTCTAATGGATCAAAAATATAGGAAGAATCATTGATTGTTTGATAATCCAGTTGAAATTGAACAACCACCTCAATGTAAGTTAGGAACTAATGTGCTTAATAAATTGAAGAATTTTAATTTTTTATTAGGGAAATTTCATATGAAATATAATAGGATGAAAAATGTTAACACTAAAGCTAGTTATAATTAGAAAAGGTTATGTATCTTTTTGTAGTTTCTATATTGGTCTATCAATTTTTTCTCTCATTGTATAGATGTAATTCACATTGGGAAAAATATTTTTTGAATGTTTCTTTCAATTATTATAAATATAAAGGGGAAGACCAAAGATGACTTAGAATCTCACTAAGACTTGTTGGATTAAGGTATTCGACCGAAACTCTATCCTGTATGTATTAGTTTAAAAAGGTAAAGTTCGTTATGCTTCATAGGTGATGAAACATTTAGAGAAAAATCAATTTATAGAATTATTGGAGAATATCATGGTTCTTAATGTCTATTTAAAAAAAAATATAAATGATTAAACAAAAGTGATTTGAAACTAAAATCCCTAGAAACTCATGATTACCACATCCTTCTTCATGAATTGATTCCAATAATAATCTGACATTTTCTATCCAATAATGTATGGGTGAAATTGATTCAATTGTGCTATTTTTTAGATACCATTATTCTAAAAGGTTATCAATGTATTTCTTGATAAAAATGCAGAATGTGGTGCCATTAATTTTGTGTGAGTTGGAAAATATTTTTCCTCCATTATTTTAATCTATATGTCTCATTTAAGGTCTTATCTTCCAACAAAAACACTACTTGGGGGACACATTTCTTTTCAGTTAATGTATCCTATTGAAATAAATATTTTCACAATGAAATATTATGTCTAAAAGAAGAATCATCTTGAATATTCCATTGTGAGAGGTTATTTGGATCAAGAATATATTGATTTTGTTCAAAATATTTGTGTAATGTGAGAATAATATATAACCACACAATAAGAAATAAAGATGAATTGTATGGTGAAATTGAGACCTCATTTCAATCTCTTCCCCAAATGAGAGGAATTATTTGGTCATATGCATTGACTACATTGAGCCCTGAATAGGGTGATATGAAACATCACATAATCTTATTTAACTAGGGTTTTTTTGATGACTATATCAAGTAAGTAATTTGAATATTTATATGTTATCTCATTCAATTTCAAATCACATATACCATAAACTTTTATTATCATTTTATATTAGGAATATAAAAAAATTATAAGTATATTTAACTGATTTTTTTTTCATTTAAGAAGGAGAGAATTTTTACATAGCCAAGAGTGTTTTTCTTAGTTGAAATCAATGATGTTACCATTACTTTAATTAACATAAAACATATATATTAATTTAATTGTATTATTCATATATATTTTAGGTTCTGAGTTTACCTGTGGACTTCAATTTTTAATAATTAAGAGTGTTGTATTTTGGTCCCAATTATTTTGATCATAAATGAAAATCTTTAATATTAAATGGGTATAAATTTGTTACAACTGATTGAATGGTGAAAATGAGAACACAAAATGATGGTGTTATGTAAACTGCTAGAATGAACTATTATTCCAGTGCACTAGATTTTCAAACTTGATATGAAAATGTTTATTATTATAGACTTGTTGAAAAAATATTGTTATTATATTACTACTATCAGGTTCAAGTCAATATGATGAAATGTAAATGGTTTGATTCAATTAAATGACATGGTACACGTATTAATGATTGTGGATTCAGAGTTATTGACATGAGTCAATTCCTATGTACTGATGAACCATAAATTTTGGTATTAATTGAAAAAATGTGATTTATGTGAATGACCATATAATACCTGATTATGATTTCATTAATGAAGTAATACTTAGAAAAAAATCATCATAATATTGGGGATGAAATTGACACCGTTGACTCCACCATTGGTGTTGATAAAAATATTACGTTTAATGACTCAAATTTTCCCATTTGTGAGAGATTATGTTAAACATGAGGTAGTGGTGGGTAACATAACGATGCAAACATATTTGTTCACAATTCATTTAGTTTACCTTGACATGGATTTCTTAGGTTTGTATTACCGTAATTACTTTAATTTTGTTTTAGTTTGGAATGATATGTATCTTTTAGTATTGTTTGGTTTTGTTGAATTTAATTAGATTTATTTCAATTAAAAAAATAGACATTTATGCTGGTTTTAAATAATGTATAACAGGTTTTCAAAATATTGTTCTTAAAACATGTTATGATATTTTTTATTATTTATTTTACTTCTAACTTGTATACATGAGTTGTAAAATTTTTTTTCTAAAAAATGAACATTTCATTATTATGTAGATTATGAAAAATACTATAGAAGTTTGCAGAATGCAATTATTCAATTTTGATCGATAGATGAATGAGAATCGGTTGCCTCATATAAATAACTTAGTGAGTATAATAATTTTAATATTTTTCTTATTCACTATATATAATTTCATGTTCATATTCCTTATGATTTTTTTTCGGGATATTTAGTTGCAGAAGATTTGAATCCTCCTCATCCTACCAGCATGAGTCTAAGAGGGGATGCTCCTATACCTAGATGGGGCACCCTTCTTACACTTCCCCACCTTGACCCAACAACAATCACCCCATCTACCATAGTTTTACATCCTCCACATGAGCCTCTCGAGATGTTCCCATGCATGCCTCCGTCATCATCTTATTTAGAATCCTATTCCCATACCATGTCTATACCACCTACGGGGATGGTTCCAACTTTACCATTTACATATCGTTTGATGTATCCAAAACCATAATACCCATATCCTACCATGTATATATCTCCTTAATTTCTTTATATCCATAATGTGTGATGATTTTGTTCCTTCTGATCTAACTCTAGTTTATGCAGATCACCCACATAATGCATTGGAATAGACACATCCTTTAGAGGATACTAATCTAGGACAACATGTGGATCTATCAGAGCCTATTGAGTAACATTTATCATGCCTACTTATTACAAAATTATTATATTATATCAAACCATTTTTCTCCTATTGCACTGTGAGTTAATTATTCTTTTCTCACCTTTTATCTTATTCAGTGGGATCTTCTAGTAGGATATGTTAGTGCACCCATATGTGGGAATCCGAGAATTTACAAAAACCAAATATGGTGGATTATAATTAATAAAATCAGTTGATAGGTAAAAATTACAAGCATTGTAGAAGTTTCATGTCTACTTTATCCAAGTACCACAATATCATTCTGGTTGAACCAGTCACATAGAGACATATCGATAAAGACGTTATGGAAAAATAATGGGTGGAGATATGGTTAAGAATTTTTTTAAATGTATATATATATATATATATTATTTTATTTATATGAATTAACATGTTTGTTACTATGTTAGTTTTTCTTTCATGATGGTGAAGCTTCTAAGGTTGTAATGTTGATGGATATTAGGGAGTTCTTGTGATCATATAATAATGGGTTATATATTGGTTAGGGGAGTAGAGTAGGTTTTGATTTAGAGGGTGTGTCCATATTCCTCAACTATCCAACACCACAATATAAAAGAATGATAAAATATTTTATGAGTGATGAGTTTAAGGAATTCCTAATCTTTAATGGGTTTCATATAAAATTTAATTCTTATTACTTGTACAGTTTTTTTATGATGCATCGAGAAAAAAATAAAAATGATTCAATGACATATCTACACACATTAGGGTACACTAAAATGACTGAGCATGAAAAGCACCATGTATATTAATATGAATTGGAATAATATATGGATTAATATTTTTACTTAGTTAGCTTTTCATAAAGAAAGTTAGGTTTTATTGTCATTAATCACATTAAGGTAAGTTTAATAATACCTCTTTCAAATGGCCAAATGACCAATTGTCCAAAAGGCATATTGTCTAATTGTCTTAACGGCCTAATGGCCAGTTGTCCAATTAGCCTTACATCATAATGGCCAATAGGCCTAAATACATAATGGAAAATTATCCTAAAGGTCTAATGGACAATTGGACTAAAGGTGTAATGGGAAATTCGTTAATTGGACTTATGGCATAATGTCTAATTCACCTAAAGGACAAATGGAAAATTGGTCTAAATGAATAATGGAAAAATGTTTTAATGTACTAATATCCAATTGGCCTAATGGCCTAATGGCCAATTGAGGAATTGGACTAAAGGTATAATGGAAAATTGGCCAAATCACTTAATTTTCAAATGGAAAATTGGACAAGTGGCCTAAAGACCTAATGGCTAATTGGCCTAAAGGTCTAATGACAAATTTTCCTAAATTCTTAATTGGAAATTGGCCTAAAGGACTAATGAAAAATTTACCTAAAGGGATAATGGAAAATTGGACTAAAGGTATAGTGGCCAATTGGCATAAAGACCTAGTGGCCTAAATGCCTAATGTCCAATTGGCCTAATTGGCCTAAAGGACTAATGGACTAAAGGGATAATGGCTAATGGGTGTAATGGACTAATGTCCAATTGTCCTAAAACCTAATGTCCAATTGGAAAATTTTCCATATTGGACAAAAAGAATAATGGATAATTGGCCTAAAGGTCTAATGACCAATTGGCCTAAATCCGTAATGGCCAATTGGACAAATTGACTAATGACCTAATTTCCAATTGTCCAATTGGCATAATGGAATGATGACGAACTAGAATAAATTCCTAATGACCAATTGTCCAGTTGTAATAAAAGACTAATGGCCAATTGACCTAAATGCCTAATGAACAATTATCCTGAATTGATAATGGACAACTGTCCAATTGTACAAAAGACCTAATGTACTAAAGGAATAATGTATAATTGGATTAAAGTAAAAAAGTCCTAAAGGCCTAATGGAAAATTGGCCTAAAGTCATAATGGGATAAATGTATAACAGACAATTGGACTCAAGAACTAATAGAAAATTGGCCAATTTCACAAAAGTACTAAGGACCAATTGGAAAATTAGAATAAAGTCCCAATGAAAAATTGACCAATTAGACTAAATTCCTAATTGAAAATTGGGCAACCGTGCTAGAGGACTGATTGCCAATTGAACTGAAGGTCTAATGGACAATTGGACAAATGACCTAATAGACAATTGTTCAATTGGCCTAATGTACTAATGGAAAATTCTCCTAAAGTCATAATGGAAAACTACCCTAAAGACATAATGGACAATTGGACTATTGGTATAAAGAAATAATAACCAATTGGACTAAAGTCCTAATGTCCAATTGGCCTAAAAGAGGAATGGGCTAATGGATTAATGACTAACTATCTAATTGGAATAAATACATAAAGACTAATTATCCTAAAGGAATAATGAACAATTGTACTAAAGGCCTAATAGATAATTGTCCAATTAGACTAATGAAATAATGGAAAATTACCATAAAGGCCTAATGGACTAATGTCACAATGACCGATTGTCCATGTGGCCTAAAAAAATAATTTCCAAATATCCAAAAGGACTAATGACCAATTATACCAAAATACTAATGGACAATTGGCCAATTGGCATAAAAATCAAATGTCCAATTGGAAAATTGTCCTAATGGCCTAAAGAACTAATGGCCAATTGGCCTAAAGGCCTAATGAAAAATCATCAAATTCATTTAAGGACCATTATTCCATTATCAAAATGAAATTAATTAAGAAATAGTAATAATAAATTTATATTTAATGATTATTATTTTTTGATAAATATATAATTTTAATTATTCAAAATTGGGGCCTTATTCTGATATTATTGAACCTATATGAAAATATTTTTAATGTTTGATTTGATCAAGGATTAAAAATTATTAACAATGTTAAATTAATATTATCTAAATATTTTGTATAAAAAATTGTAAAATAAATTTTTAAATTTAATAAGAATGTCAAATATATAATAAGTTTAATATAATGAATAATATTGAGTATATATTATGAAATGAAAATAAAGAATTAATTTTCAAGATAATGGAATGTTCAATATGAGTAGATAAAATATAAAGTGTTTATGATTACCTTTTATTTATGATTTTTTCATCAATGTTCTTCACATGTTAAAATTTATGAATTGCTCATTCATTTAAAAGATAGTGCATTTTATTGTTGTCCAAGATTATAAAATTTATATATTGTGAATATGTTTATTATAATAAATTTCCTTAGTAGCAAGACGTATGGGGCATTAAAGACCATGTTATTTGAGAAAAATTATTTTAATTGAGTAGGAAGAAAATGGGTGGAAGTGAAGTAAATGAAAAAACAAAATATAAGTTTGTATATTTTTTATTTTTATTTAAAATATTTATTCAAAATTCATAATTATATATCTTTTTAATATTTTCAAAAAACCAAATTTGACACACTCTATGATAAAGAAGATGAAAACATAAGGATAAATGACTATTTGAGTTATGTATTAATGAGGAGCACCAGGGGATAGTCCAATGTTAACCCAAGAAAAACATCATTTCCACTGGGTATTGGTCCACATTGGGCTCATATCAAACCTATTAGACCACTGAGCTACAAAGCGCTCATAAAGAAGTAGCAGAGTCCAAAAAAATAACTTCATAGGAGCTCCAATGAAGTAAACTGATCCCCAATCACTTCCATAAATATTTTTGAGTTGTAAGTAAATCGTTTCCATCAGAGGCTGCTACTATTGTTGATTCATATATGATATAAATTCACTTTTTAAATGATGGTCTGAGTGATGAGAATGAGGGTCCTAGTTTTGGTCGAGCTAATGGTGGTGGAAATGATGATGATGATGATGCTACAACTGCTCCAAATGTTGTTGTTATTGAAGAGGATGCTGTTGATGGTGAAGAGGTTTAGGATATTAGTGATGAGGGAGATATTGATCTACTTAGTTTTTGACTTAGTATTAAACATACATTTGTATATAGTTTAATGTATTGAAATGATTGGTTGTATGGATGTATATGTATGTCATAGTATTCCAAATGTTTTAAAAATTATTACATGTTGTTGGTTGAATGCTAAATATAAATTATTTATATTTCATCGAATATGTATTGTGTTTTTTATTTTATTATAGTTTTAGGGTCTAGAAGAGTTATTTCTCCTACCAAGTGGGGAGACCAACCTATACCCATGGTTTGAAGAACCGTGGGTATACATTTTTTATAGAAAAAAGATATACCCATGGGTTGGGTTAAACCATGGATATGCTAAAATCCTATAAGGATATACCTAAAGATCCCAAGGTCATTATTCCTGAAACCATGAGTATAGGGTAGTTTTTCATATATTATTTTTAATATTATTTGAAAATGTGATATATGTTGTTTCATAATTTCTTTTTAATGTTTTAAAACGGTTATCATATGAAAGTATGAATTTAATATTTGATTATCTAATTATATGTGGCATTATAGTCTTAGTAATAAATAATTTAGTATAATTATAATAAGTATAATTTTTTTAATTCCTGTGATATCCTATATTGTATGACTGGGGGGAGAGTTTATTAGCCTGTTTTCAAAAAAAAAATATATCCAAGAGATATCAAATTTGTTTAAAATGTTTGTTTCAAATCCAATTTATTCTTTAAAAATAATAGTTTATATGATTCTTTATGACATATTTATATCTTTTTATGGAAGCATGGATTTTGGGTAATTTATATTACTACTATATACTCATTTATTTTTTTTATTTCACAAAATGGTGGAGAAGTGAATTTGTTTCTCAAAGGAGAAACATTTATATGGGAAAATTTATTAGAAATTTTATAATGGTATAAAGGGGAGACATTTATATAGATATGAAAAATTGTAAATTTATGAAATACTTATAGGAGAATTTTATGTGATTATGAGAAATATTGTTAAAGTGGGAATGTGTTTATTGTTATGTAATTCTTTTCTTTTGAAAATTGTTTTTAAAATTTATGAATTTAGTTATGTGTTTTGTGTTCACAAAAAAGATGGAGATTGTTGAGCATGTATTAATTCAACAATATCATTTTTTTGGTTTTGATGCTTATAAACACCCACATTTATGTTACTAATGATGTTTATTTTAATTGAATTTTAGGAAGATAATATTCTATATAATATTTAATCTGAAATCATATTCAAGTCATTGATTCATAGGAAATATTTGTGGAAGTAATCTGGATGTTTTATTCTAGAAATATTGTTCATATTCTATGTTTGTAGGTATATTGTATGGTTTGGAACCCTACGTTTGGAAGAACACATATTGATCATATAAACTAATTTTTTAATAAACCATAATTTTGAAAAACAAAGAGTGTTTATCATCAACCCTATGTTTTTAAACAACCATACGTTGTCAACCCTATGATTGTAAACAATTGTACATTGTCAACCTTATGTTTAGATTTTTTCTATTACCTAAAGGAACCCTATGTTTGACTATTCAATGATGGTGTTAAAAATTCACGATATTATTATTGATTTATGCAAATGTTATATATTAAAAGATATTTTATGATTTATTTAGAGACTCACATTCAAGGTAATAAAATGTTTCTATTATTATGTAAAGTTATAGCTATTAAATTATTTTGAATTAAAATATTCATGATTTATTGTGTGATATTTCTAGAGATGGTTTGACCCGAATATTTTTTTCCTACAATATAAATATCTAGAAAATATTCTTCATAAAAAGTGAAATGAGATACAAAACAGATATATACATTAGGAAAATTTGTGTTTTAAAATAAAAAGTTTTTCATTATCTTCAAATCTACACTTTGGAGACATATAAGTATTGATATTTATAATTTAATCACTATTTTTTCATGTCACAATTGATGCCTCTTATTATTATGACTTCTTTAGAAAGATCAAAAAATTATTTTTCAGAGATACACTTTAGAGGAACAAAAGTTTACACATCTATCTAGTTTTTTCTCTATCATTATTTGAATAAATACTATGCAACATTGAAGATCTATTTGATATTGTGAATTATTGAATATATGAATACATATTTAATTTTATTCTTTAGATATGAAGTATAACCTATTTTATCAATCAAATAAACTTCTATTGATATTTTTGAGTTTCGGTTACTCGAACTCAGTCGTCGTAAATTTTCATATTTTTGTACTAAATTGGGGATTTTTGGTTCCTTGTAAAAGAAAAATAAGTCCCTATAAAATAATTATAAGGTGTAAAATTCATTAACAAAATTGTTTTTCATTAATATGTCTCTTTAAAAGAGGGCCTAATAGTGAAAATCACCAATATCATGGAGTAGAGCATTGGTGGAGTGGACTAGGGGATCTTTGTTCCCCAAACCACTATACATTACTAAGTTATTTACCTTATTTATTTCCAATAGTCACTTGTAAATAACAGATATGTAAATTTTTAATTCATAACAAGAGAGTTGTTTTGAATCTATAAATGTTAAAAGAAACAATTTACCCCCTCTTTTGTCTTTTTCTTCATTATAGTCATTCTCACATCATAAGTGGTATTGGAGGTAGGGATATACTGGTATATTTTCTTCTTGAAAATTATTTTGATTCTATCTAATATAAATAAGTAATTGTTGTTTATTATTTGAGAATTATGTTTGATTCAAACAATGTGATTTAAAATTTTGTACTCTTGTAAAAAATACAGAATATTTACTGGCTCTAATGGGCCTGATTTTAAGATTTAGACAAATACATCATGAAATGATTGATTCTAAAGAAGGTATTCCTAGGATGCATGATCCCTAATTTAATTGTGATAATTATTATTGTTGGAAATAAAATATGTTTCTTAATTTAAAAAATACTATAATAAGGATATATTTTAAGGTTGTTAAGCCTTATGATATTCCTAAGGAAGATTAAAAAGGGTAGTGATAAATAAAAATAATATGATCATAATTCAAAAGAAATGAATACAATTATCTTTGTTTTTGGAACTGATTAGTTTAATCGAGTTTCTTAGTGTGATACTGCATATGATATGTT
The DNA here is from genome assembly GCA_963277665.1 of Viscum album. Taxonomy (NCBI): domain Eukaryota; kingdom Viridiplantae; phylum Streptophyta; class Magnoliopsida; order Santalales; family Viscaceae; genus Viscum; species Viscum album. The sequence goes on along the minus strand of OY728148.1, from coordinate 1,399,923,095 downwards.
TCAAACTATTTATTTTACCTATTAAGGGATTGAAAATATCTGACAAATGAGAAACACTACTGTAAATCTAATGGTTTATACTATAATATTGCAAATGTATGAAACTATCACTAATATGAATGAGAGATTAACATAAACTCTCAATAATATCACTAATTTGGGAGATCCAATTTCACAATCAGATCGACCATTAAAAGTAGTTATAGTAATACCTTATAAGTTGAATGGAATATCTACAAGTATATGTCAATATATAGTAGAAAAAATTTATCCATCAAAGAATTTATTATAATTTTAATGATGTATAAAGTTGAGATGCATGTTTAAGAATAAAAGTATACCAAACATGAAGAAGATGATTTCAAAATTACTATGGATGAATCATTTAATTCAAATCATCCATATGTAGATAATAATTTAATAGATATTTTTAATAGATTAGAAAACTATATAGAATGAAAAAGAGACAAATAATAAAAATAGATGTTATGAATTCAAAGAAATAGGTCATATAAAAGATAAATATCCTTTTTATAAAGCTCAAAATAAAGATGATTATAAGAGAAAAGGAAATAAAATTATAAAGGATAATTGTAATGATTATTCTAGTTCACATGATTAATCATCTATAGGTTCTAAAGTTGAGAATAAAAAAAATCATATGTCTTATGACTCATACTGACAATGTTAAATATTCTTAATCTATAAACTATAATTGAGAAAAAATTTATTATGATTAATTAAGTAGGGATTAATTTATTATACAAGAAAAATATTATTCCTTAAAGAACGATCATAGAAAATTAAAAAAATATTTTGATTATGTTTTGTTTTGATAAAGAATATTTTTTTAGAAACAAATATTGATTTAAATTCCAATTCAACTAAAATTTCATGTAATCTAAATGAAACTAATATTAAATAATAATTGTTTGAAGTAAATACTTTAAAAAAATTCTATTATACTTATAAAAGGATTAAAATATTTAAATAAAATCCTTAGTAATTATAAAATTTAAAAAGGAAAACTTGGAATATGAAGAAATGGTGAAATACCAAAATTATATAGGAATTATTTTCTTCTAGTTTTCAATAGAAAACCCATTCCAATAGTTAAATGTTTTTATGTTGGTGTTAATAAGAATTATATAAATGTCTATTTCATTAGAAAACATAAAATTTATGGGGTAAACAATTTTATTACACAAAATAATTACATAACTTTAATAGTACATTATCTACTCAAAATAAATAAGTTTGGTTACCTAAAAATTAAATTTCTAACATTGTTGGACCCAAAATAATATTGGTACAAAAAGTAACTTTTATTTTATGTTTTTCATGAATAAAACACTGATCAATATCGTTAAATTTTGAAGTGGTTATTTATAAGATCCCATATTTTCTTAAGGTACGTTTTGTTTATGTTACAGTGTGGGGATCTATTTTTGGATAAATAAGTGTTTTCTGAAGTTCATGTGAAGGATCGGGGGTGCCTCGGGGGCTCGGGGTGTGAAGAGAAGAGCAATCAATCCAAGGAGTGCTAGGAGCATGGTTTGGGGAAACTGTGTGGATAGACTGTGCGGACCAGCCATCCTCAGATAGTAACCTTCACATGGTCTGAGCATAGTAATTGAAAACCATGCGGGATCCTAGGAAATTTCTTGAAATGGGTGTGTTCGGACAGTAGCTTCGTCTTGGTTTGCGAACGGTTTGGAAAACCTTGCGGGTAAACTGTGCAGCCCATAAAAGATGGAAAATTTACCAAATTGCCACTTTGGGATTTTAAACCCCCATTTTGGATTTTCCTCCATTATTCCCCTCTCAACCCTAATGAAGAACTTGGAAAACCGAAGCATCTCAAGGGTAGTTCCCCTTCAATTATTGACCGTTTAGAGCACTATTGGCTTCAGATCGAAGCTCCGAGTAATTCTAATTTCCTCTTTGCTTCCTCTCTTCGATTGGGGTTCCAATCTTTCTCCCATCTCCTTATGAATCTCTAAAACCCTATTTTTCAAGTGAATGTTAGGTTGAGGCTTTAAAGGGTGTTTGAATCCGGATCCAATACTATGATTAAGAGTGTATTCATCATCAGATTCGAGGTAGGTGGTTTACAAGTTATATCCCATAGTTTTTTTGTAGATATGTTCCCGTGTGTTGGGATTTTTCCAATCCTTTATTGTGTATTGGTTTCCTTGACTATGATTGGGTATATTTGGTACCCAAATGATTTCCATGAAACCATAATGATCCCTCTGGGATGCCTAGGGAGTGACTTGACAATTTTAGGGCCACCCATGGGGTACGCCCGCAAACCCGGACCTAGAGTGTGGTAGGGTTATGTGAGGGCTGCAAAATAATGATATAGAACCCATGCAAAGTATGTCCTAATGGTGGATTAAGTTACAAAAGGTAATAATAATAAAAATACCTAGGGTAATAAGGGCATAATGTGTTGTTGTAATGATATGAAAATGGATATTTGGGTTTAAAGGGTTTTTGTCGATTGTTTGATGAATTTTGTAGAATGGGTTAATATATGTTATTTAGTTGATATACCTAAGTTGTTGAATGTAATAAAGTGGTTGTGTTATCTGATATGAAGATTGTACGAGAAATGAATAAATGAGTAAAAGATTGTGACATGGTAAATGGGATAAATGGGATAATGAATGGAAAATGATGAATTTGGATAAGGAATAAGGGTTGTTGAACACACATAATGGGTTAAGGCACAAGAATGAGAATTTGGATAAATGGATATGAATTGGAATTAGTAAAAGTGTTAATGGGTTATGGAGTAGTTATAATTCCCATGTAGTTGTTAAGAATTGTGATGGATGAATTTAAATGGCATTGGTTGTGTTATTTTGTATTATGGTATGGTTGTGGTGATTGATATATATATATATATATATATATTCACATGGATTGGAAGAGTGGGGTATTGACTTGAGGATCTACACCCATGGGTCAAGTTAGACTGAGGCTCTAAACTCCACCACAAAATGCACGGGTGAGGGAAGGGGACGAAGGCTCTATTCCTCTAACGGTTTCATTCTATATGGATTAAGGCGTTGAGGTGAGGAGAATGTGTTGTTGTGATATGTGGATCCTTATTGAGATAGGGACTTGATTTGATTCCCCTATGCATTGTGATTGATTTCCTTATACCTTTGTGTAGATGATAATTATTCCAAACCCATGGAACATGTGATCAATATAGATTATGTTATAATGATGGTATAAAAAATGAAATGGGGATAAATGATAGGAATAAATTAAACAAACTTTGTGGACTTATGGAACCCAAATTGTCCATTGTTTACTTACCTTTTATATTGTAATTGCATGCACTATCTGTTATACTAGACATTTTGTAGAAACTTTTGGTGGTGGCCTACTGAGTTTTGTACTCACACCCTACTCGGGCAACCGATGGGTACCTAAGAAGAGCCCATGGATGTAGGTTGAGACATGGGAAGATTCCCTACACTAAGATGACGAATTGAGGTCTGGATGTATATGGTGAAGGATCCATACTTAGAGTCGGGACCCATTTGGAGTTTTGGTTGTTTCTTTTATTTTGGGTTTCTTTCAATTGAAATACTACTACGACCTGACATTGTTGTATTTTATTTGTGGTTGAACCCTGTTTAGGAACGTCTGGTTATGCATGTTTATTGGTTGTTTGTATTGATTCCACTTTTTATATTTTGTTATGTTGTGTCTTAATCGGGTAAAGAGGGTATAGTCTCACCACGTGACTGATTAGACCCTCGCTGCTAGTAGGAAACCTCTAGCTTATGGGGAGGCACGTTGGAGGTCATGTAATGATCCAGCCTAGATCACTGGTTTAGTAGATTCTGGGTTAGGTACGTTACATTAATTTTTTTTAGTATACAGAAATCTCATTCTCAAAGGATTGATCAACTCTGAAGTTGTTTGTTACCCAAATAAAAATCCATAGAATTGGAATTTATAATCCAAGAAGTATTTTATTTCTATTTCCGATATATATTTTAGTTTAATTTACTAATTTATTTAGAGAAGAGATTTTAATTTCCTATTGAATAAAGTTGTTAAAATATTAATATAATTTCGAAATTTGTTTAATCTTTTATTCATTTTTTATGAATCATTTTCAAGAAAATATTTCTCTAATACAAATTTATTTTCAAAAATTAAAATCTATATTGTTTATTAAATATTTTTCAACTTGATAATGTTAAGAATCATTTGCAATGTTTCAGAAAAAACATAACTTATTATCTTTTAATGCCCCAGAATCATAGTCTCAAAAAAATTTAATTTACGTATCTCTCTTCTTAAAAATATATTGTTCAAATGATTATAAAAACCAGTCATAAAAATATAAAGCAATCAAGTATTTAAAAATCATAAGAAATCATTTCTCACTAAAGGGTAAAAGGTAATCCTTATAATTTGTTAAAAGAAAATCCTATTTCAAATGTTAAATATGTTTTTGCAAAATATTCTGAAAGAATTAATTAAAATCATTGTTATAAATAACAAGAAGTATCTTTATGTAAAATTCTTATGAAAACCTTATTTTTAAAGTAATTACCATGGTTGAAGAAAAACTGAAGTTACAAGCTATTTTAAATACATCTAGAGAGTTGTATGAAGAACTACATTGGGAATATTAGGATGTGAAGAAAAGTAAAATTTATTGCATTTAAAGTTCAAATTCTAAATCATATGGAGTTACTCAGTAAATAAACTTTTACTAATTTTGGATCTTGATAAGATGAAAGTGTTCTTGGTTGAAAAGTTTTTGTTTTCATCACTATTTAAAATTACAACAGACGATCAAAGTATAATAGAGGGACTATCAAATGTTTTAGCAAATTTATGTGATTTATTTTGATTTTTGGTAAGTTTAGATGAACCATCTAATCCTTCAGAGAACCCTAGATTTATTTTACTATAGTTTTATTTAAATTAAATAATATATATATCATGTTTCTAATATTTTTTGGAATATGTTATATAAGTTTTTTATAATTTATTTTTAATTTTTTATATTGGTTATCTTATTAAATCATGTAATTAATATTTTATTTTGTCATTACATGTGGTAGGTTAGACTATTTAATAATTCATTTGTCTAAATATGAAATGCAATTTTTTTAATACCTTGAAAATATTATATGGTATGACATAGGGGAGGTATTAGTGCATGTTCAAATTTATTTTTATATCTAAGGGATATCTATGTTGTTTAAAATGTTAATTTTAAATCCATTATATTAATTAAAAATAATTGTTTATATAGTAATTAATTACATATTTATATATTTTTAAGGAAGCATGAATTTAGGGGGAGTTTATTTTACTACTTTTACTATTTTATTTTTAATGTCACAAAAGGGGGAATTTTTTTATTTATAAAAGGAGAAGAAAATATATAGTAGAATTTATGAGAAATTTTATAAAGGGATATAGTCGGAGAAATTTATATAGATATGAGACATTTTTAATTCATGAAATATTTATAGGATAAATTTATGGGATTATGAGAAATATTTTTAAAGGAAAAATGTGTTTATGGTTTTGGAAATTTTTTGTTCTAATTTTTTTTAAATTTTATGGATTTAGGTATGGATTTTTTGATAATAAAAATGTGGTAGATTTTTGAGGATGTGTTAATTTAATAATTTTGTTAATTTCTTTTTGGTTTTGATGCTAACAAACACATAAATTTATGTAACTAATAAAGTTTGTTTTATGTAAATTTAAGGAAGATAATATTTGGTACAGTATTTATTCTAGATTCATATTTAATTCATTGATCCATGGGAAATATTTGTTGAGGTATTCAAGACATGTTATTCTGGAAACACTATTCATACCCAATATTTGTAACCATAACATAAGGTTTGGAAACACTCCATTTGGAAGAAAGAATATTGATAATATACAATGCGTTTAGAATAAATCCTAAATTTTATAAATAGAGAGTGTTTTTATCAACCTTATATTTGTAAACAATTTTACACTATAGATAGTAAATTTTTAAACAACCGTTTTTTGTCAACCCTATGTTGAATTTTTTTTCATTACATGAAGGAACCCTATGTTTCAATGATGGAGTATTAAATTCATGAGATAATACATGATTTATGAAATGGGTTTTATAAAAGTAAATATCCATTGAAATATATTTTATGTCCGATTCAAGGATGTTACAAAACTCTTCAATGATTTTGAATTCAAGTATTAAAAACATATTTTGAACAATTTATGGATATGTTTTTATATGGATCTGTTCGACCTATAATATAAATATCAAGACAATAATCATTAGAAAAAGAGAGATTTTATACAAGATACACAGACACACAAACACACAGATATATAGATAAGGAAAAACTATATCTGAAAATTACAAGGGTGTCATTACATTCAAAGCTACACTTTAGAGACATACATGTTTTGATATGTCTGATCGACTCACTACTAATGATATTGTTGATGCTACATCTTAATACTACATATTCTTCTTCCTGATTGATTTTTTTTAGAGATACACTTTAGAGATATATATGTTTACAAATCTATATGGTGTTTTCTTTATCACTATTTGATGAAGTCATGTGTAACATTGAAGATATATTTAAATATATGAATATATATGTCAGTTGCTGCTTCAACTATGAAGTAAAACCTGTTTTCTCAATAAAATATTTCTCTTTTGATTTATCAGAGTTTCAGATGATTATAATAATTCATGGTAAAGGGTTAGTATCTTTTACAAAGCTGTGGATTTTCAGTTCCCTGTAAAAGAACCATAAGCCCCTATAAAATCCTTATAATGTGATAACTAGATGCATTGAGTTTTTTTCATTAATATTTCTTCAAAGAAGAGGACCTACTAGTGAAAATAACCAATGTCATTGAGTAGAGTCTTTGTAGAGTGGACTAGGGTATCTTTGTGCCATGAACCACTATACATTGATGTATTTGTTTCCTTATTTATTTCCAGTTCTCACTCCCCTTTAAGAGATAAAAAATGTTCGTTGGATAACAAGAGTGGTGTTCTGAATCTATCAATATTTTTTAAAAACACAATTTATACCCCTCTTATGTCTCTGTCTTCATCATATTCATTAAAAAAAATATATGAACCAAAACATTCATAATGAAACAAACTTTATAAAACAAGGAAATTTATTCCTGAAACAATGAAAATAATGAAATATTATTAACAAAGGAGTAAATAATGTAATAATAGTATCATATATGATATTATAAATATTAATATCATTATGGTATAAATTAAAAACATAATTAAAACAATTATATAAGAGTTTAAGGAATGTTAAAATAAAGGTAAGTGTGTAGTAAAGGATATTATCTCAATTTTATTTAAGTAAGGTATATCTGAATGTTATGCAACAATTTATTTTATATAGTGTATATACTTCTCTTTTTTACATCTAAGATTATTATACCTTTAATACTTCATGGTATTTTAATTTTCAATTTGAATTATTTAATCCAATTTGTTTTGACTTGAATGTTACCATGTGGTCAGGGACTTCATCATAATTTCCATTCTATTGAGATATATTTGTCATTATTCTCTTATTAAATTGTTTATGGTGTATATACTATCTCTATTATGTATTCAATATAAATAATTATTTATTCACTATTGGTAATGTTTTAATTAAATTAAATTATTTTAACGGGTAATAATTTGTAAGGTACCAACGAGGTAAAAATCTATTTTACAATCTCACTTTATTTTGGGAGTTATTTTATTCTCATTTAAGGAATCTTATTATTTATCCTTCATATGATCCAATAATTCTCTTATCTAATATAAATCTTAGGATTTTCTATATTTTCTTCCAAATTTTTCTCTATTTGGAATGTTAAATAAGGGATTTTTTTAATAGAATAACCAATTTTATTCCTCTTTAAATTGGATATATTTTTCTTCCAGGTCTTTTGTTTCAAAAATTATTTTATAAATGTAATTTTATTTATTAAAATGATACACTTAGGGAACTTGATGTTATCTTTGACTTTTAAAAAGTGTTTTAAATTATTATACATACTATTTTTCAGAGGGGATGCTTTCAAAAAAATGTGTAAATGAATGTTTTTAACCTATACAAGCAGGCATCCCCGCTTATGTAATAATTTTTAAAAATATACATTCTTATACATATTTTCAGAAGTTTTAAAATGGAAATAATTTTACTAAATATTATTTTAATATTTCACTTCCATTACATTTATTCTTAAACGGAAAATGTTTTTATTACAGAAACATATATTCATAATGAACTAATGGTAACCTCTTATTTCTTGATAAATTTTGGGATCATTAAATTTCTATTGAGAAAATCTATTTATTGTGATAATTTTTCATTGTAAATTAAATTTATATTGAATATATATATATATATATTATTTTTTTACATATATTATTATTTAATAAATGTTATACCATTTGTACATGTAGTGTTTACTTTGAATATTATTTGATTAACTTTGTAAATATAGATAAATCCACATTCTTTACATAGTATGAATATTTTTTAATAAGGATATTGATTCATGAATTAAATAGATTATTTGATATAAGAAGAATGTTGTGGACATGTCGTGATGGGTTCGTCCTACGATTATATAGCTCCTTGATGCATCGGTATGTCTCATGAGACAAATCAGTTGGATAAATTGAATGGGGGTTTTCACATAGTTTTAAACTATTTTGTGAAAGGTCTTGAAAGCATAGATATCACTATGTATGAGATCATGAAATCAAAATTTAAACATCGCCATTATTTTAAATTTAATTATTATTATCCATGATATTTTTTCATTGATATTATCCATGGATTCGTTTTGTGTTCAAGTTATTGATTAAAATTATTGTGTTTTCAAATATTTACCATTCCAAATTATCTATTCCTTATATAATTATGATAGTCATGTTTTTAATTGAATGTAAAGTGTGTATATTTATTTACCTTTCCTTATTTATTATGCCTTATTTATTAAAGATAGATTCCACAGCAAGTAAACCCTACTGAGAATTTGAGTTCACCATTATTTTTTTCATTCCTGAGGTTATAGAGAATAATCATTTGAATGGGTTCATGGATGCTGAATGTTTCTATTACTGTGATTTATTTTCTATTCCAAATATAAAATGGGTATCATCTGTGTATCTGGTTTTCCAAGACTAGTAATTTTATCGGTCCTTTGGGATTTAATCCATCGTATCTATTCCAATATAATAAAATAGACACCATCTTCAGGTTACCAGAGTTAGGTTCTTTATAGAAGAATAAATTTATTTCAATACCTCAAACATTAAGAGGGAAAAAGTAAAATTCAATAGAAATAGTCCACTTTATTTATTCAAGTTTGGTATTATAGGACATCTCATTGATAATTGTTTTAAAAAATTTCTAGATTAAGGAGATGGAGATTCAGTAAAAAATCATTTAATGGTGAAAAAGTAGGAGAAAACAAAAATATAAATTTTCTAATAGAAAAACTAAACTTTGAAATGAAGATAAAAGATAATATATGTTAGAAGTGGAAGAAGTAGTGGATTTTAGAGACCCTAGAGATTATTCTTTAGAAATTTTAATAATTATTCTATAAGGTAATTATAATGATATTGAAAATGATTACATTGAATGAAGATTTGATATTTAGGTTAAGCTTTAAGAAACACTTGAAAAAATTGATAGATGGAGGGATAAAACCAAGAAGGAAAATTTTGTAATTCATGACACTATACAATACATATATTACTAGGATAATAAAAATTTTGAGATGAAAGAAGAGATTAAAAAACTAAAACAAATAATTTTTAGAAAATCTAAAAAATAAGTTGAGTTAAAGATTAAAGTGGAAGAAAAAGCTTAAATCAATGGTTTATTTACCAATAAAAAGAAATAATGGGTTAAAACAATTAAAGAACATGGATAAGAAGTCGGGACATAGAAAATAATGTTTAAAGATCAAGAAATAATCCTTACACCTAACATGGTGTTGGAATTCTCTAAGAAAATAACAGGAACTAAAGTTATTGATGACCCTATTGTTACTAATTTAGAGTGTATTATCATTAAAAATATGAAACAAATTTAAAAGAAGGGGAAAAGATATAGTTGATCATGATCATAAGAAGTAGGTATCCATATCTGAAGTTAGACCACAAACCCAAAATACCTAGATTTCTTTTCACTTGGTATAATCTCAATAGGATTTCGATCCAATGAGAAAGTATGAAAAAATGACATAAAATATAGGTATTATTATTATGAAAAATTAGGACATATTAAATATGTGTAATCCATCTAAAAAAAATCTGGCAAAATTTACACTAAATATATATCATTATTTTTCCATCATATTTTTATGTTCTGGATGGTTATTTATGTTTGTGTGAAGGTTTTAGGGATAAATAATCCCATTCTTAATCAATGGTTTAATTATAAATAACTATTGAGACCTAGAAATGAGGAAATAGACATATGTGAAATTCAAAAAATACACTAAAAATGAAAATTAATTCTCATTTTATCAAGATGAGGAGGAAAATATTGAATCAGGGGAGAAACAATAATATCAATGATTAATATAAGTTCCCAAATTGATAGAGAAGAAGGAGAATTATATGAGAGGGAAAATATTGTTGATATGTATTCCTGAGTAACAAATAGGTTTGGTTTATGGGTTCTGGAAAGTAGGTGTACCTCACAAATGATTGAAAGTATAATATTATCACTAGAATCAAATTTTAAAAATTTGGAGTAGATAGATTTGATAATGATGAGGGACTAAAAATAATTGTATTGGGGAAAGAGAAGGTTGGGGAAAGGACCTTAGGATTAAAAATATTCTCTTTGTATAAGAACTTACCAAAATAAGTTAAGTTTGAGTTAGTTTTGTGATATAAAATATTTTGTGGAATTTGAAAAAATAAGTGAACTATTAAAGATAGAAATGGTTGGTTTGTTCTATAAGGAAAGTATAAGAAGGAAAATATTTATCTTTTTAGTGAAAAAATTATTGTATGTTTTCCATGGAATGTGGAAGCAAGATATGATACAAGTGACTCAAAAATTTGAGTAGTAAATCATTGGAAAATTAGGTGAAAAATGATGGGAAGTGTTATTTTTCCAAACTCATATTTGAGAATACCCATACATGTGATCCATGTTAAAATTGTAATATGGTTTAAAATACCTACAAGGTGATGAAGGTAAAATAAGAAAGAGTATTGAAGCTAGTTCATGTGGATTTTCATTGGCCAATAACTCATAAAAATATGATAAAAAATGTATTATGTGTTGTTTGTTGATGATTTTAGTACGATTGATTAGTTGATGGTGGTAAATCATAAAATTGAAATGTATAAATGAATCAATCGATATCGGAGAGAAAAAGAAAAAAATGGTTCTTTTAAAAACAAATAGAATTTTTATCAATAATGGTAGAAAATGATAAAATACCCAAGTTGAATAATATATAGAAAACAATGGGATTCAACACTAAGTGACAATGCTGAGAACTCCTCAACAGAGCAGATATATGGAGAAGATAAAATGTTTCATCAACATAATTTCTAGGAAAATTATCATTAATATTTCTAACTAAAGTAGTCCTGGAAAGAAGAATATATAATACCATCCTATATCACTAATTGGGTGTCATTGTGTCCAGATGAAGACAAGAATCTATAAAAAAATTTAATGGAAATAAGCTAACAGTGAAATACTTCTAGGTTTTTTATTTTGAATAAATAAAATAGTAGATAGTTTTATGAACATGTACATAAAGGGTTATTTCTTGGGTATTCATCCAAGTGTAAGAGATAAAGGTCCCACAACAAATATAAAGGTAAGATGGTTCAAATCCATGACGTGATGATGACTAAAAGTGAGAAGAATTTGGATTCATAAGACTGGATTTCAGCTGTTAATGAGTAGAATTCATAAAAAATGTTCTTGTTTTTTAGGAAGAAATTGATATATATGTGTCTATATCAGGTGGAGTTCAAAGGTAATAAAATTAATTCTAATGATAGTCACGATGGTGAATAAAATTCAATAGGAACATCAGGTTCAAACAAAAATTTCAGCAGAGTATAAATCACCTATAACAATATTGTTGGTGACTAGAAAACTATTCTTCAAATAAATAGAATGAAGTAATGAAAATAAAAATTATTTTTCTCTTAGGTGGAACCAAAATCATTTTATGAATCTACAACAAATTAAAGTTGGTTTAAGGTGATGCATGAGGTTCTTCACATGAAATTGAAAAACAAGACTTGGGAAATTTTCTCAAGGAAAAAAAATTAAAAACCCGATAAAAAACAAATGGGTTTTACAAAAAACCTCAATGAATATGGAATAATTATAAGGAATAAGTCATGTATAGTGTGAAAATGATATTTTTATATCAATGGTATTGATTTTGATGAAACATTTTCACCAATGGATTGGAATAAAAATATGAGACAGTTTTTAGCTTTGACCATTCAAAAGGGTTTAAAAATATACCAAATGGAATTCAAATAATAATTCATGAATGGTTTTATTTAATATAAATTTTATATTTAAAAACCATATGGATTTATAATACATGATGATAAAAATAAAGTGAGTCGATTGGAGAAAGAAATATATGGGCTGAAAAAAGCACCAAGAGCTTAATACTGATGAATAGATTAACATATAAAGAAACTTAGTTAACATATATGTGGGGTTGATCATAAAATCTTTTTCCATAAGAAGAAAGGTCAGTGTATTTTTATAACACATTTATATTTTAACATATGATTACCTTAAAATAATTTAATGTGTGTAATGTCTTTCTATACACACAACTCCAAACATAAATGAAACCGTAATATATTTAGATAAGATATAAATATTTATGTATGATAGTTAAAACAAGTTTATTTAATTATTAAGAATGAATTGGAGAAACCATTTTATTTAATATTTATATAAATAAAATACATACTACTTTATTATGAATGAAATTCAATTGATATAGCTAAAACAACTAATATGAAAATTTTAAGCTTTGAAATGTATGGTTTTAAATATGGAATTATTATGTGATACACATTTTAATTCCAAAAACCTCATGATTAATTATTTTAAAATATATTTTATATGAGAAATTTCTTAATAAGAATTTAATTTTTAAATAATATGAAATATGAATGAGAATGGTTAATATTATAAAGAATCTATTTTATTATAAAAAATGTTTTTGATTATATCTCACATTTTTATTAAAATTTAAATATATAAAATCTAAAATTTGAATAAAATAATGTGAAATTTTTTTTTTTATTCATCATTGAAATATTTCTTAAGACGTTTTCTTTGATATTTTTATAAAATAATTAATTTTTAGGTAAATGATGAAAAATAATGGTTTTGATAATATCGTGACTTTTATGACATCTCTTCGATATAATTATAACCTAATAATTAGGAAAACCATTTATTGACCAAATATATTTTTATACATGACAATACATATTTAAGAATGTTAATTTTTAATAGAAAACCTATATTTTATATTTTAGAAAATAAATTATATTTCTCAAAAAATATCTTCAATAAGTTTTTTTATTTTTACTTTAAAATTAATTTTTAACACTATTATAAATTGAATAAATTAAAATTAATTTTAAATTTATAATGTGTGGTTCCAAATTATCTAAAATGTATCAATTTATTTTTTGGCCTAAATATTATGTTTCTTAAGGTAAAAACAAGACATAGTGATAAAAGATAAAAAGGAAAAATAATAAATAAAATGGTTAAGGTGTTGTAACATGTTAAAAAATATTTATAGTTTAGTGGTTGAGATATTATCAATATTTTATAAAAAATAACTGAATAAATTTATATTTTTTGAGTCACTTAACATGTTAAACATGTTCTAACTTTTTATTAAGTTGGAATATTTAAAAAAATTTAATTCTCACCACATATAAATTGGGACTCTCACCCATTAAATAACACTATATAAATTAGGTTATATCCAAAACAATTATGTTTTTACTTCCCCAAAAATTGAATTTGTCTCTTATAAGTTTATGGTGACAATATATTATCCCAATACCTTCCTTTCCAATGAATCCTATATTTGAAACCAAAAGTTCTCAATGTAAGTTCACTCATTTTACTGAAATATTTTCATTTTATCTTTCGATTTCAAATTTATTTTTACCAATATTATAGTATTAAATAATTAATTATTTTATACTTGATTTTTTTATTTTTTGGTAATAAACATTAACATACTCTACCCTTTCCTTTATGGAAAATGAAATCAATATTCATGTGTTGTGCATAGTACCACCTCCATGACACAAAATGTTCTATTTTACATAACATCCCAACAGAGAGGGTCCTAACATATATTTTATTATAAAATTATTGTATTAATGACATAATCTTATTCTGAAATTAAAACCAATGTTACTCATTTTCCCTATTCTAAAGAAAACAACATCATCTTCCATGCGTACGTGCGAACTACTACCTCCATGGAACAATGTAATCTATTATTCATTAACACATTTAATGGATGGATCTATAGATAATATTCATGTATACATATGTTTTTGTGATATAATTACGTTTTTTATGAAACATTTGATAACCTATTTTTTATATGATCAATAAACAATCATTATTAGTTCAATCGTTTAAAATGATCATACTAAGAGGAAAATGATCTCTTATTTAAAAGTAATTAATTAATATAAATTATCTAATATTTATAATGAATTAAAATTTGTATATATCACACTAATAATCACAAAAAAATATCATATCAATTTTATTATAATTATATTACAACTAAACTGCCTCATAATCATCCATTAATCATCATAAGTTCATGTTTGGGTCGACTTAACCACCCACATAAATAATACAATGTATTTATATTTTGGATGAATATGAGAAATAATTTTATAGTATAATATAATATATATATATACACCCAATTTTTTTTGTTTTTTAATGGCTATATCAATATTAAACACATTAATTAAGAAACCACCCTTTGTTTATTTAGAATCATCATAACATACTTGTCGCCAATTTAGTCCTCATGGATTACAACAAAAAATTCCCTAAAATAAAATTAAATCATTATAAAATATCTTTTAAAATCTATAATAGTGTCTTATATGATCTAATAATGATGTAATTTGGAAAAATAATAGATTCCAACACCACTTTAGTGAAACTTGTTCAAATAGACAAATATTTGTTACACCTGATATTGTAAAATAATTAAAAAATAATGATTATAATTACATTTATTGATTATAAATTATGATTAAGGATTTTTATAGTTATGAGTAATGTTTTTAGATTTTAATTTAACAAACTTAACTATTTTATTCCAAACATTTGGTGCAAGTGAAGAATGGATCAGAGTTGAGGTAAGGGTTTTCATCTCAAATTCCACTCTTTGAGACATGTTTGGTATTATACACCTAATTTAATTAATGTGGTGTATATATTTCCTATTTTAGATATCATATCATGAATTATATTTTAATAATGTTATTTTATGTTTAATTATAATCACACTATTTCAAGTGGTTTTGATTAAATATTTACTCAAGATACAAGGGTTCTTTATCTCAAACTTTATTCCTTGAGACATGTTTTTAATATGAACTATGTTTTCCTTTGAATGGTGTATTCAATTACCATGGATAATTATTTATCATATATTTTTTTATTTATGGGAAACACCAATCCAAACTAGTTCCTTTTCAACAAATGGTTGTTGACCTAGTTTTTACCCTAGTTGTAAGGGGTTTTGGTTACTCAATTCTCATCCATTTAGTTATGATCCCATATCTTATACTTATATAACATAAGTTGGTTACATTATAAACTTTATTATGTTATTTGATATTTTATTTATTTACATTTCTACCACATAAAACCCATTTCCAAACCATTTCTTACTTCAAAGAGTATGTTTCTTATAAGGGATATTGATATCTCTAGAATCATTTTCTGGAGTTTTATTGTTTCATCGTGAACTTATATATTTCAGGCTTGGGTTCTTCCACCTTGATATTTTATTATATGGTAAATTACATAAATATATGGGTAAATGAGGATATTTTTATGTAATTAAATGTTTTCTTACAATGTTAGTTTTTAACTAATGTATTTTGAAAATAAAAAAAATGGATTTTATTATAAATTTCATATATTTAGTCATTGTCTCTTCATTTATACAAGATAAAAATTATGTTTTTGAAGGATACATTATTGGTGATTCATTTTAAAATTAAATTTTTCAGAAATATTTCACATTACAATTTAAAAAGTTATCTTTAAAGGAAACTTATAAATTTTTATTTTACATCATTGTTAAAATATTTTTCTAAAAGTTATTTTAAATTATTTATTCAATTTACATAATCATTTTCAAAAGGATTCACCATAAAGGGGTTTATGTTTGATAATTTATTTTCATATTAAAATATATATATATATATATCACTTTTTTGTTCTAAACCTATGGTACCAAACAAATTTGATTCTTGATCCCTTCTTTTGTGATGTCATTTGTATTATTCTTTTGGGAATGTGTTTTTCATTTATGTTATCATCTTTCAATGTTTCCTCTATTTTACTAGGGATGTGTTATTTTAAAACAATCTACATTATTTATAGGGATAAATTACGATCATGTCATTATAGTATTACATAACCATATACAAATTACCCTATACATTGTGAAAATTTCATTTTATAAAATTCATATTGGTGGGTGTTCACCTATAAAGAGATATTATTTATTGGCTAGGTAAGTATATAAATTATTGATGATTATTAAACTATAATGTAGGTAGATTATATATTGAAATTCAATATTTTTTATTATATGGATAACCATATTTATATTTAGATAGAGGTTCCTTAGGGAATGATATCAAAATATATTATTGACTATTTTGATGAATGAATTATTTTTAATTAATATAATGGTGGGTCCCATAATAATATATATTATAATTCATCGATAAGTCTCATGAGTAAAAAAAATGGGTTTAGGGGTATAAATCTACCCATTTTAGTATAGTGTCGTAGAAAAAGTCCTTGAAAACATGTTTTTTATATCTGATATTATGAATTCCATCAGTATGAGATCCTTAATTATTGTTATAAAAATTTCAATTTGTTTGCCTAAATATAATATTATATCAGTTTCAGTTGAATATTAAATTATTCATATTATTTATTCCTTTCAAAATATGAATTTCATACTTATGTTTTTGACACATTTAGTTTTATACTTCCCTTATTGAGTGTTTTATAAAAACCATTTTTTATGTTTCTATTACATAGTTTATAATGTAAAGTAGTACATGTGACTTTTTTATATGAATGAAAATGTGGGAAAAATTTGTGGGAGATATTGAAGGCATGTTATACATGAAGTGATTCCATATATAGTGGGAAAATGTATTTTAGTTGAGAAAGACAAGAGATCTATTAGTTTATGTTCAGTTATAATTCTCAAAATATCTTCACAAATATTGTCTTGAGAATGAATATAATGAAATATTTTCTTTAGGTCATTTTATTATGGTATAATTATGTCCAATAATATATATTTGGTAACAATGCTAGCATGTAAAGTATGTGTTTATGGTACTTAGCTCCATAACATGGGAATCAAAATTTATAACAATGATGGGTTTAGATAACATTGGAGATTTCGATGCCCTTAACAGATAATTTATGTCATTATGAGTTATGTAGGATCACAATTTCAAAGGTATAGATAACCATTTGGGATAGTATATGAAATAATTTGATAGTAACAATCCACATTTTATTTCGGGATTGTGATAATATAATAATAGGAAAACACGAGGGATAATTAAAAGAAATACATCTAAGTATTGGATAACATAATGATTTTTTGGTAAAGTATATATTTTGTTGTTATCCTAGAAATTACATTGTTTCAAGAAAATAAAATTGTATGAAGGATCTATCACTGATATACCATGAAGTAATAACCTTGAAAAGGTTGGATTGAGTATTAAATAAATCGTCACCTAGTGCATGATAAAGAGTCCTAACTGTACACCTTGTTCGAAAATCCAAGTAGATATGACTTGGTAATTCCCATTATATTTATTAATCATTAGAAATTATTTATTTATGATAATAACTAATTTAGTTAGAAAACCAAGTTTAAAAATTACAATGAATAACCAATTATATAAAAAATTGTTTAATATTATGGGTTTTCCTATGAGGTAAAATTTTAATTATTTTCAGTTTAACTCATTTTTTGGGACTATTGTGAGTTACTAATGAGATTATGGGAGTTAAAGAGGTTTCCGAGGCATTTTTACAGTCTATAGCCCCACATTTTTTGAAAAATAGAAAGGCAAAATGATTATAAGAAACCATAAAAGGCATGACATAAGATTAACTATGTGGGGCTTGATAGTGGGGTGTATGAGGTCACACGGTTTGAGGAAACCATGAGACCTTAGGATCATGCCCCTATGGATTTACTAAAATTTTTAAATAGCCGATAAGACAAGGTTTACACATAGTTTTCCAATCCATGCATTTGAAACCATGTGTGGCGCCCCCAAAAGCAATGAAGGGTGCATGGTTGGTGTACAGTTTGGTGAACCATGTGGCCAAACTATGTGGCATAATATTTCATGTGTAAATTAAAATTTCTCCCTTAAAATTTATTAAAACCTAAATCATATTTATTTTTACTCTATTTGATAGAACCTCATGCTTGAGATCTCCTCTTTGAATCAAAATTGTAGTATTGTCTCTCATTTCTCGATCCAGACATGGATTATAATGTTTTCAGCCATGTTAGATTCGTGCTGGTAAGCTCTTCAATCATATTTTGTCATTATTATTTTTAATTTTCATGGAATAATTTATTTTCTTTTTCAAGCAAATATTTCCAATTTTTAGTTGTTTTGTCCATTCTTCATTTTCTTATGATCTAGACTGAATGAGATCTTGATACTAGATGCGTGAACTATTGTAGACCTACATTATGTTTTCTATAACTTTTCCCATATGGTCTGTGTTGAAAGTGGGTTCCCTAGACCCAACTTATTTTGTACTTTGATTACCGCTACATGTATTCAGTTTGTTATAATACATGTTTTTATCTTTCCATAATAGTGTAGATACTTCTGCGTCCACTTTTTTTTATAGAAATTTCCTTAGATTACCTATTGAATCAAAGGGTTATAGTAGATCCCAGGATATAATTAGAACCCAGAGATGCCATGATAGTATTCTTAAAGTAACGTCATATGGCCCAGTTACATCATCTTGAAAGGACATAGATGATGTGTGACGATCAGGTGTTAGGGGATCATAAGCATCTAAACTTCTTCTCATGAAGTTCTCCCTTGATGATCTCTAGTAGTTGAGATCATGAGGATAAACCTGCATAATAGGAACACCACATGTTTTAGGTGTCATTTGTTGTTTATATCTACGAACATGTGTAATGGTATTCATAATTGAGATCATTGTCAATGGATGTCATTTAATTACGTAAATTTAAAGCAAGGAAAAAAATGGAGACAAAGTCGTGGTGAGGTAGTTTGTATCAGGAATGTCATTAATGGTATGGCATTGATTGAATGATTGCGAAAGGATTTGTCACTTCCGAGTTCAGGAAGAGATATCTCAGGCGTGGTTGATTAGGATAGTTACACCTTCATTAAATCCATGGCCATGGTAGTGGAAGGTAAGACCGTCTGAACAAATAAAAAAAATCAAAATAATGAATGATGACACTACTATGCATTCTGCTTTGTTGATATAACGATGATGAAGAGAGTATATTACATGGACCATGTTCGTAGGTAGGTAGCAGTTGACTTGACTTTTCCTTATCTCTATAGGGGTCTCGATGGGTTGCTAGACCCCGCTCTAGGCCGGTGGATATTATTGACTCCTATTGAGGTAAGGGCCTAGAGGGTCAAACACAATAGCGCCGTGAAAATATGCCCTATTCTGGGAATATGAATATAGAAATTGGCAGGCCCTGCCAAAGGGTCCGAATACTATCCACGTTATATGGATCACCAAAGAATAAATAAATTCATTAATTATTAAAGTTTAGAATAATTCGTTGAATTTATTTATAACATGTATTTACATTTATATAGTAAATACAAGTATTAATATTATTCGAATGGATTTTAATATCCTAGGTTCGTTTAATATTACCAGGAGGTATGAGTCGAGTTAAAGGCTCAAATTTATCACATAATATATTTATATATTACAAGTAAGGGATAAATTATAAATATTATTTATGGAATAATTTTATTTGTCATAAATAATTATTTATAAAACTTATATAGAATATTTCAATTACACCGGGGGCCGAGAATTCATGTAGTGTGTTTTAAACACTCCCTATATAAGTGAGAGAGAGGCTCTCCCCATGGAAAAATTCATGTGTCAATATTGAGAGGTTTTTTATCCTCCTGAAATCTAGAGAGATAGAGTCTCTAAAGCAAAGGAAGATCATCAAGGTCATCCATCTTGGATTGAAGCTTCTTCCTTTATGGTGATCATCGCTGTGCTGAAGTGACCATCGAAGATCCGCTCTAGCACCCGAATCATGACGAATGGCACGCCGACAGATTTGTGAGGCATGTGTGGATGATCTAGAGGGCTTCAATGTCAGAGTCTTCAAGCAACAATCACCAGCGTCCTACTGCAGACTTGAAAATGTCAATTCCGAACAAGGTACATGTTCAGTTTAACTTTTGTGCTCTGTTTAAACCTTGCGAAATCCTCGGACCAAACTGGGGCATGATCACCAGAGTTAACAGGGTTATGTCACTTCGGTGATGCATAAAATTTTAAATTTTCGGCCCACCGGCTTCCACTATGCCATCCCAGTACCTAAAAGTGGTATCAAAGGGAATCACATGGTTTTTCTGAGTCAACAAAAATTATATGCGTTAAATTTAATTAGAGGGTGTTAAAATGGTTCATTCAGATCTAGACACGTGTCGTTTTTATTTTCAAATGATCATGTTACGATCATTTAAAAATTTTAATCGAATTGACATCATAGTTTTTCATTCATTTGATATTTATCTAAAATTTAGAATTAACATCAAATATAATATTTTATAATTATAAAATATGATATAATATTTTATTATAAAACTTTTTCTACAATGTTTTTTTAAATAATAAAAAATAAGGCCAAGACCCCATTTTGGGGTCCTCTTCTTATATTTTATTTAAAAAATGGGTGGATTTTGGTTCTAAGGAAAAAATAATTAAAAAGTGGAAGACCCCAAAGGGGTATCCTCCTTCACGAAGAACACATAAGAGGGATCTCCCCTTAGGGAGAAACCCTAACTGATCCAGTCACCACCCCCTACACTTCTGATCGCCTAGCTGCGCCGCTCCTGCAACTCCGCGTCGGACCTCCTTGGACCCTGGCTTCTTCTCGGACTATGCTGCCTCTTGATGGACCGTCGTGCTGCTGCGTCAGACCACCTAGCTACACTGGGATGCTGCCTTGAGCCCCGCCAGACCTCCTCTTCCACGAGCCCAGCTGGATATGCCGTGCCACCTCGGACTGAACCCCGCCGGCCTCACCGCTCCTACCCGGACCGCACCGAGCCACCTCGGACCGCCGCCCCTAGCCAGAGTCGGACCCCCTGGTCATGCCGCTCTAGGAAAGAACCAAACTGGCTGTTCCAGTCCAGGCTTTTCCAGACCGGGCTGTCGCCTCACCGGTTCGCCAAAGCAGTGGGATGCTGGCCATACAGCTGGTCGGTTTGCTTCCCAGCCTCCTCCCTCTCCCTTCGGACCTCACCGAAAGTTGCTGCCACTGTGGGAGTCGCATGACCGAGTGGTCATGCCACGGTCATGCATCAGTCACTCCACTGCCACGCCACGGTCACGCCATGGTGATTCTGTAATTGGCCCTACTCTAGGATGACACCCCATAAAGGTTCGCAGTCATGCCAGACTCCCCGACTAGAGGTAACCATGCTCTAAATTAATTTTAATTAATTTAGTTTTTTAAATTAAATTAATTAGAGTGAATTTGCAGTTTAAATTATTTTAAACAAATGTAACCGATAAAAAATATAATTTGAATTTAACCAAATTCATTTAATTTATTAGAACAACCTATCACTATCTAAATTTATTGAAATTTAATTTTATTATGCATATTTTACCCCGACTCGTCTTGATCAAGTGACCGAACTTTATATGTTTGGTATTTATTTATTTATTTATTTATTCAATGTGTGAGGTGATTGTAATAATTATTTATATAGATGATAGTCTATGAATCGTCTCTATTAATTCAAATATGTATAAGGGCTTGTGTGTACATTGCACGAGATGTATTTTGTGCCACTAGACCCCCCCTCGACTGTGTGCGAGTAAATTTGTAATTAAATGATGATCTTTGACATAGACCCTACCAAAAATAGGTGGTAAACCAGACAAGAGCCAAGTGCTATACATTGGGAAAGCTATGATGTGAGTCAAGTCACGACTCATGTATGGATGCCCCTAGGACAAGATTGATCCGTTATGGATCTATCTTTATAGAATACTCAAGACCAGTTAGATTGAACGATTTACTTTATGACTGACTGAAAATTATTTTTTATTTGATTATTGAATCACTTTGAAGGAGAAGTGAGAACCACCGAGTCTTACAAACATCCAGAATAGAAACACAAAAGAACCCAAAAAACACATGTCCTGCCTCACCCCTAATGATTTACTTTATTCATAGTTTATTATTTTATGTGTCAACGTTATTATTGCGTGATCACATAGAATAGAAATCCAGATAAAATGCATAAAGATGTGAAGAATTATATTCTACTGCATGTTCAGTTGTGAGCGCGACATCCTAGTTTGAACATAATAAATAGAGAAGGATTATATTCGTCATTAAATATTAAAATCACTCAAAGATATATTATGTCTAAAATCCTTCAATTTCTCCCATATAAACAAAACTGGGTGTTTGTGGTGCTCATCAGCCTTAGTTGAGAGTGACTCTTACTATTGGGACATTTTCATGAGAGAAATGGGTCGACTTAACTAAAGTGAGTAGTCAAGGATTAGCTTTAGCTAGCTTTCTCTCACTTTAGAGGAAAAATTTTGAGGTAATCAATTTCAAATTCTAAAATCTTGGAATTTACTCAACAACACAAGGAACCACAAGAACAAGTAGTTGGCCAGTCTAGTGCCTACCTTGAAACCCTCAAAGTAGTGGTGTATCCCTAGCTTGTAGACTATGAGGGAGGTTTCAAGGATCCTTGCCACTAGAATACTCAAGTGATAGTGTATTCTGAATCTAATAGTGATGGCTATTAAGGTTCACTGAAATAGTGGGAGACATTAATATGATATAATAATTTATTAATAAAAAATGTCAAAAAGGTAATCAAGATGAAGTACTAACTGATAAATGTTTATTAGATGTAGATTCAAAATGGAAACCACCAACACAAATAGTACTTTATCACTGCTATCGATCTTGGATAAAGAAAATATCCTGACCAGTAATAACATCTAGGAGTGGTACAGGCGCTTGCACATAGGACTATGCCAAGAAAGTAAGTTATATGTGCTGGAATCCCCAATTCTTGCTAAGCCTCCTCAGGGAGCAAGTAAGGTGTAAGAAGATAAATGGAGAAAACATGTAGACGATGCACTTGATGTACAATGAATCATGTTGTAATCATTGTCCAGCCAATTGGAAAAAATGAATGAGGATGAGGATTTCTACAAGATGATTTCACATATCCGAGAACTTTAAGAGGAGAGGGCCAGGAAAGAAAGGTATGAGTTCTCAAGTGCGCTTTATAAGTGCGTGCTAGCATAAGGTCACCAAGACAGTCCTCACATACTCAAGATGATTGGGTATATTGAGAGGCTTGATGCCCTTGGGTTCAAACTGAACCAAGAATGAGAATTGGATCTCATTATTGCCTCTTTACCGTCATGCTTCTCAACTTTTATTGTCAATTATAATATGAATGATATAACAAAGTCGCTCCCAGACCTTTTGGCATTAATTGAACAAGCTGATAAGGATATGAAAAATACCAATTCATCTGTCCTTATGGTAAAAAGAAAAACAAGGGCAAGGAAAAGGGGTCTAAGTCCAAGTCAAGGCCAAAGACACCAATGCATCGTCCTGCAATGAAGTCAAAGATTCAGAGGCAAAGTAATGAGTATGAAGATATCTACTTTGGATGTGGAAAGAAAGGAAACTTTGAGAATAATTGTAGAGCATAGAAGAAGAAGAAAACTGATGCTTCTACATCAGGTATTTTTGTCATTGAATGCAATATATCTTTATCTACATGTTGGGTAATGGATATGGCATGTGGCTCACACATTTTTATTCATATAAAGGAACAAAGTATGTTCAAGAAGATTGAAAAAGGTCAAGTGGATATCCAAGATGCAAATGGTGCAAGTATGGAAGCATTTTCAGTGGGAGACTATCACTTAACCTTGCCAACTAGTTTGGTTCTAGTTTTAAATAATTGCTATTATGTACCTTCTGTTACCAGAAACATTATCTCTATGTCAAGTCTAGACACTATGGGTTTTTATTTCAAGTTTGGAAATAAATGTTGTCTCTTTTATAAAGATAACATATGTTATGGTATGTCACATCTTAACAATGGTTTATATATGCTGGAACTAGAAAACTTGATAATGGAAATCAATGAAAAAAACAACCAACATGACTCAAATAACACCCCCTATGTTACATGAGACTCGGTCTTGTAAACGAGAATCAATTACGAAGATTGCATCAAGAATGGTATCTAGACTTGGTAAAGTTAGAACCCTTAGATGTATGTCGATATTGTTTACAAGGAAAGATGACCAAATCACCTTTCCCCGGAAAGTGAGAAAGATACAATGTAGTGCTAGAATTAGTACATACTGATGTATGTGGTCAATTTCCAGTAGAGGCAAGGGGTGGTTTTCTATACTTCATTACTTTTATCGATGAAAATACTTGGTATGGATATATCTACTCAATGTGGTATAAGTCAGATTCCTTTCAAATATTTAAGTAATACCAAAATGAAGTAGAAAACCAACTTGGTAAGAAGATAAAGGCACTTCACTCAGACCGAGGTAGAGAATATCTTAACTAAGCTTTTATTGGTCACTTGAAGGAGTGTGGGATAATATCTAAACTCAATCCTCTTTATACACCACAATGGAATGGTGTTAGTTAAAGGAGGAATAGGACATTGCTTGACATGGTCAGATAAATGATGAGTCATGCAACTCTTCCATGATCCTTTTGGGGATACACCTTGCAGACAACAACATATACCCTTAACCAAGTACCGACTAAAGCTGCAGATGGGATTCCATATCAGTTATGGTATGGAAAGAAACCCAACCTAACACACATGCATCTATGGGGATGCGATGCATTTTTCAAGAGTTTACCAAGTTATAAATTAGCATCCATAAACACTAAGTGCATCTTTATAGGTTATCCTAAAGAAACTAGAGGATATTACCGATATAAAAATTTATATAGAAAAGTCATTGTGGCATGATATGTCACATTTCTAGAAAGGGAACACATTTCTATTGGAAAAAGTGGGAGAAAGATTTAATTTGATGAAGTTAATGCTCTAGATGAACAAGAGTTGGTAGAGGAACAATCTCTACAAGAACATGTGGGAGAATAATTTGTTACTAAGACACAGATACTGTGTATGTCTACGAAAGAGGTTAGAGAACTAGAGTGTTATGGTTTTCATGTCACCGAGTCAGGTGACACATTAGTCCTAGAGGATGATGAACCTCTACCCTATAAGAAAGTAGTAGAAGGAAAAGAAGCTACTAAATGGAAAGAATCCATGTATTCTGAGATGGAGTCCATGTACCAAAATCATGTTTGGATTTTGGTAGAACCTCCAACTGATGTAAAACCCATTGGATGAAAATGGGTATTCAAGAAGAAGCTGGACATGGATGGTGAGGTTAATAACTTTAAAGCAATACTTGTTGCAAAGGGTTTTAGGCAACGTAAAGGCATTGACAATGATGAAACCTTCTCACCTATAGCAATGCTTAAATCCATCAGAATATTGCTTGAAATAGAAGTCATTCATGATTATGACATTTGGAAAATGGATGTCAAAACTGCTTTTCTAAATGGGATGTTGGTTGATGAATTCTATATGACTCAACCCAAAGGGTTTGTCAATTCAAAGAATTCCAATAAAGTATGAAATCAATAGATATCCATTTATGGATTGAAGCGGGGATCAAGATCATGGATTGTTCATTTTTATGTGGCCATAAGAGATTTTGGTTTTATCAAAATTGAAATCGAGCCTTGTGTCTATAAAAAGGTTAAAGGTAATGCCATTGTTTTCCTAGTATTATATGTCGATGACATATTAATTATGGGAAACAAGGTGCAAGCCATGTAGTCAGTTATGACTTGGTTAAATGAATGATTCTCCATGAAAGACTTAGGTGAAGCAGCATACATTTTAGGGATCATGATCTATTTAGATAGATCTCAAAGGCTTCTTGGGCTTAGTCAAAGTACATATATTGAAAAGGTACTCAAAAGGTACAGTATGGACCAATCGAAGAGAGGATTGTTACCTGTGTCACATGGTGTAAATCTCTCCAAGAAAATGTGTCCACAAACATAGGAGGAGATTGACATAATGAGTAGAGTCCCTTTTACTTCGGCAGAGGGTTCTATCTTGTATTCCATGCTATGTACTAGAGTTATTGTCGCCTTTTCTTTATGCATGGTGGGTAGATATCAAGACAATTCAAGAGAGATGCATTGTAAAACTGTTAAAACTATCCTAATGTACATGAGGGATACTAAGGAAATGTTCCTGGTGTATGTAGGAGATGAGGAACTAGTTTTGAGGGGATACACTGATGCTAGTTTCCAGACAGATCATGATGATATGAAATCTCAGTCAGGCTACATATTTTTCCTGAATGGTAGTGCAGTGAGCTGGAGAAGCTCAATGAAAGTTCTGGTTGCTGATTCTACAGTAGAGTTTGAATATATTGCAACTTCCAATGAAAAAAAGGAGGAAGTCCAGATACACAACTTTTTCTTAGACATTGGCATTGTACCTAGCAGTGCAGACCCGGTACCCGTATATTATGATAATACTGCTGCAGTGGTGCTTTCCAAGGAGCCTTGTTCTCACCAAAGAACAAAGCATATTCTTTAGAAGATTCATCTCTTGAGGTATTTTACTCAAATAGGTGAAGTGATAGTTAGTAGAGTATCCACAAAGGACAACGTGGAAGACCCCCTGACTAAATCCATTTCTCGGCAGAAGCTTGATGCAAATGTGAGAGCTACCATATTGTAACTTGTTTGCAGTTGGATCTAGTGAAAGTGGGAGTGTTGAAAGTGGGTGCCCTAAACCCAACTTTTTTTGTACTTCGATTACTGCTACATGTATTTATTTTTTATAATACATGTTTTTATCTTTCCATAATAGTGTAGATACTTCCACATCTACTTTGTTTATGGAAATGTACTTAGATTACCTGTCACATTAAAGGGTTATAGTAAATATCAGTCTACAATGAGAACACTGAGATGCCATGACAGTAACCTTAAAGTAACATCCTATGGTCCAGTTAAATCATTCTAAAAGTACATAGATGATTTGTGACTATCAGGTTCTTGGGCCTCATAATCATTGAGACTTCTTCGCATGAAGTTCACAGTTGATGATCTCTAGTTGTTGAGCTCATGGGGACTAACCTACATAATATGAACATCACATGTTTTTGGTGTCATTGGACGTTCCTATCTATGAACATGTGTAATGGTCTTTAGACATGAGATCAATGTCAATGTATGTCATTTAATTACATACATTTGATGCAAGCCAAAAACCATGAAAAAAAGTCGTGGAGAGGTAGTTTGTATCAAGTACGTCAGTAATGGCATAACATTGATTGAATGATCGAGAAAGGATTTTTCACTTCCGAGTTCAGGAAGAGATATCATGGGCCTATTTTATTAGGATGGTTTCCCCTTCATTAAATCCATGGCCATGGTATTGGAAGGTAAGACCATCCGGAAAAATCAACAAACAAAATAAAGAAAAATAAATAATGATGACACTAGTATGCATTCTACTTTATTGAGATATTGATGACGAAGAGATTATATTACACAGACCATGTTTGTAGGTAGGTAGTCATTGCTTTGACTTTTACTTATCTCTATAGGGGCCTCGATGGGTTTCTAGACCCCTTTCTAGGTCGGGGAATATTATTTACTCCTATTGAGGAAAAGGCCTAGAGGGTCACACACAATAGCGCCTTGAGAATCTTCCCTATTATGATAATAGGAATATAGAATTTGGGGGGCCCTGCCAAAGGGTTTGAGTACTATCCAAGTTTTATGGATCACCATAGAATAAAGAAATTCATCAATTATTCAGGTTTAGAATAATTCGTTGAATTTATTTATAACATGTATTTACAAGTTATACAGTAAAAACGAGTATTAATATTATTTGAATGGATTTTAATATCCAAGGTTCATTTAATATTAGCAGGAGGTATGAGTCATGTTAAAGGCTCAAATTTATCATGCAATATATTTATATATTACAAGTGATAAATTATTAATATTATTTATGGCATAATTTTATTTGTTATAAATAATTATTTATAACACTTATATAGTAGATGTCTATTACACAGGGGGTTAGGAATCCATATCACATGTTTTTAAAGAGTCCCTATATAAGTGAGAGAGAGGCTCTCCCATGGGAACAATTCATGTGTCATGATTTATAGCTTCTCTCTCCTCATAGAATCCAGAGATAGAGAGTCCCTTAAGCGAAGGAAGATCTTAAAGTTCATCCATCTCAGATTGAGGCTTCTTTCATTGCAATTACCATCACTGCGCTAAAGTTAGCGTCTAATATCCATGCGAGAAACCATATATTGATGAATGGCACACGAGCCAATTCGTGAGGCGTGTGTGGATGATCTAGACGGCTTCAACATTAGAGTCTTTGAGCAACGATCGCTGGTGTCCTGTGGCAGACCTGCACACATCAATTTCAAACAAGGTACATGTTCAGTTTAATTTTTGTGCTCTGTTTAAATCTTGTGAGATCCTCAGACTAAACCGGGACATGATCACCAGAGTTGATAGGGTTATGTCACTCCAGTGATGTCGAAAATTTTAAATTCATGGCCCACTAGCTTCAAATGCGCCATCCTAGTACCTAACCATTTGGCTATTTTATTGAATTATACAGTTGTTCCACATGGTGTACATTGTAAATATTCCCTTTATATTAATTTAATGGTTTAATTAAATAATTTTAAACCTGAATCAGTTTCCCACTAGTTCCTTTGATATTTATTGGAGGTTATTGCCCCATCCCAAGACACCAATGCGGGGTGCCTTTGTATATGCCTTTGTTATACCAACCAAGGAGTGTGTCTGATCTCTCTTAGATAGAGGCATCCATTTATTAAACAGAAAGAGAATTGAATTGAGATGATATGAGAGAGTTTATGCATCCTTACCTTTTGATGACATGCGACTTAATTGATTAAGTAGTTTATTTTTTTAAATGGATTTTATTGAAATTGTGGAAATGACTGGGTAAACTCATGAAATGTGAATACTTGTAAATGATGAATGAAATGATATGAATAATGGATAATAGTTGTGTATTTATTTGTTTTTATACCTTGGATATTGATTCCATTAGATTCAATGGGTATTTCCCCCTTGGATCAGGTTTATGATAGTGGATTCATTGAATTCTTTTCTCCTTGGTTGTTGATTCTGTGGGATGACTTGTGCCTTAATACACCTTGGATTCGGCTTTATTGGGATAATGGTGGACATGGTGTGTTGAAATTCTCCTTAGGCCCCACCCATGTCATTACTTACTTTCCACTTATCACATGAATTTTAACCTACAGACAGATTTATCTCAATTTGGAGAACATAAAAAAGTTGTATCCCCTCTCTTGGTTGTCTCCACCAAAAGGTTTGCCCAATTTGGAAACCTATTGCCCGAGATATTGACAGATCATAACACACCACTTTTGACTTCGTGCTGATGCGATGTGCTGGAAATATCATGTATGTTGGGAAAACAGATAGCCGAATGTGTCTTGGAATTCTTCATAAGAAATGTAGCCCAATGAACTTTGGACCCACCCAAAAAACATCAACCCATTTGGATCCACGGTTCAGGATAAGTGCACAAATGAGTCCACTAGTGTGAGTGGATCTTTCACAGTTTGGTCCATTTTTTTTGGACAACATCATGGGCGCTCCAAATCACCTCCTCTTGTAATGGAATCCTCAAAACAATGAAAATTTCCCTTTTTAACAGTGATAAACACAAAATAAATTATGCAAACAATGAATGAAACATGTCATTACTTTTATAATTTTCAATATAAAACAAGTTTAGCACAGTGGTGTAAAGGTAAAAATTACACAATAAATTGTTGTACAATCACACCCCTACACCTAAACATTTTCACTCCTGGGAAAAGTCATATATCCAAATAAAATGATGTATATATATATTCCCAACATCATGAAAATTTAACATTTGAGGAAATTTTAATTAATTAAAGTAATGTGATCAATGCACGAACCACACCATGAAGTTTTTCCAAGTGAAAACAGAAAACGATGTCTCATAAATCATATCACAATAAAATTAAAAGAAATTCATGATACCAACAAGAGTAAGGAATTCAAATGTTAACCATTCCACTAACTCTCCATGTGTGTGTGTGAAAACCATTCCATGCTATTCTTTCCACTTCTATCCCATAAATATAGGTTATTTTTACACTATTCAACTTTAAATGAATTTTTTCACCGAACTTTTCCTATATCCTTTAGAATCATATTTCAAGACCCACTCACTTATGAATTCCCAGAAGTCAAACCATAAGCTCCCAACCAAGATATCCCCATATGTTTTACATTTCATCACTCCCATCATTTAGTTATTTTTATTATAATTATTTTTTTAAAAGATTCATTTGGGAAAAATTTCACACTCATCTCTCAATCCTGGTTTGATCTCTTCTTGATAGTAGTCGAAATAGTTGTAACAAGATCAAAGGTGGAGGAGGAGTGGTTTTTGACCTACCAAAGATACAATCCAATCAATTTTTAAAATAAGGGTGTACAATAGTTGGACATTAGGTACACTTGCATAGGTCAATCTGGTATAGTAATGAAACAGATCAGATAAGGAATGAATATATGGAAATATCATTTAAATATGAAAAACATTAACCTAACATATATATATCATATATTAAGTATGAAATATTCACACTTTTTGGTTTGGTGAAAAAACATGTGCATATTTTAGTGACACAGTTTTCCCAAAAACTAATCACACAAGGGGCATCAATCATCTCAATTATTTCACAGTGATTGAACCATTTATATCATTTACCGAAAAAATCACTAAAAATCACTCCCTGATGTTAAATGAATACATAAATTCTTTTTCACCTTTGTTTTGGTATTTTTACTTTCCCCCCTTTATGGTCACCATATCATGGAACTTTGAAAATTTATAGGGGGAAAATGAAAATACCAAAAAGAAGGATAAAAAGAGAAGAAAGAAAGAGAAAAAAATGATGAAAATTCCTAACTAACCCAGGAATATACCCATCCCCCATACCTATAATGTGCAGTGTACTCATTGTAATAATTGAGAATTTGAGAATAAGTGATAAAACCTGGAGTGTATCACCGGTATGTTGCTTCTTGAACATGGAGTTCCTCTATCTAGAACTCTGGATAGGCTTCATGGAAGTGATTCAGCCACTTCCCATTGACAGTGAAGGTTTGCTTGGTTTCTTCATTTTAAACCTAGATGTAACTTAAGCCTTTCATTATATAGGAGGACCTTATTCCCAATATGAAACTGATGGTGAAGGATGAGATGGTTGTGGGCAACCTTGGTATGCTCCTTATATATCTGGGGGTTCACATATACGTCTCTTATCATTTGTTCTAGCTCCTGGATATGAAACTTCCTTTGAGAACCTGCACCATAATGATTAGAATTGCATTGTTTGATGGCCCAATAGTCATGATGCTCAATCTCAACAGGGAAGTGAAAAATCTTTCCAATGACAAGACGATAGGGTGAAATTCCAATGGGAGTTTTGATAGTAGTACAGTAGGACCATAATGAATCATCAAGTCGAAGAATCAAAATTTTCTATTGGGTTGAATAGTTTTTTCAAGAATTTGTTTTACCTATCTATTTGACACCTCGTCTTGACCATTGGACTATGGTTAATATGTGTTAGACACTCTATGACCGACCCCATACCGACACAAAATTGATTGCATTGTTTGGTTATAGAAATGAGAACCCTGATCACTAATGATGAACCTAGGTACTCCAAACCTAAAAAATATCTGAGTTCTCAAAAATTATACAACTGTTTTGGAATCATCTATCCTTGTGGCTTGAGCCTCTACCCATTTTGACACATAATTGACTGCCAGAAGAATGTACAAGTTTCCAAAGGAAATGGGAAAGGTACCCATAAATTCAATGCCCTAAACACAAAAAATGTCATGAAAGAGCAACAATTTTTTTGGCATATCATTTCTTTTAGAGAAATTCCCCATTCCGTGACAATGAGGAAAAGATTTGAAAAAATCATGGGAATCCTAAAAAAGTGTTGGCCAAAAGAGACCAGAATCAATGACCTTGCAATCAGTCCATTGGGGACCAAAGTGGCCGCCATAGGAAAGAGTGTGACTGAATATAAGTACAGACTGAAACTCACTATCAGGAACACAACGCCTAAGGAATTGATCCCTACATGTTCACCAGAGGTAGGGGTCATCCCCAATGTACCAACGAGACTCATGTTTTAGACGACTAGCATGGTTTTTATTGAAATCGGTAGGAATGCAAGATTCTACTAAATAATTTACAATTTCAGCATATCAAGTAATAAAATCTTGCACTCAGTAAAATTGCTCATCGTGAATAAAATCATTTATAGAAATACTGGGGGATGAGTCAATGTACAAGGATGGGGGAATCCTTCTAATATGATCAGCTACCACATTCTCAGCTTCTTTTTTATCTCTAATTTCTATATTAAATTATAGAAGGAGGAGAATTTAGTTAATGAGATGTGGTTTTTCTTCCACTTTCTTAAGGAGATACCGGAGGGATTCATGGTACAAGAACAAAATTACTTTGGACCCTAAAAGGCATGACCTGAATTTTTCAAATGAAAAAACAATGGAAAAGAATTATTTTTCAGTTTTGGTTTAGTTTTCTTAGGAAGGGTCCAAAGTACGTTAGGAATATGTAATGACATGTAGATCTTGATCGACCATTTGTGACAAGACTTCCCTAACTCCATAGTTAAAGGCGTCACACATGATCTCAAATAGTAAGTCCCACCGAGGTGGTTGGATTACTGAGGGTGACGTGATAATCCATTTTTACTTTTTAAAAAGTTCTTCACATTCCTCCAAAAAAATATATTATTTTTCTTTTTGGTGTAGCTGGGGGAGGGGGAGTACAATTTTACTAATGTCATGAATGAAACGATGGTAAAATCCAGCATGACATAGGAAAGCCCGCACATCCCATAAATTGTTTGGGAATGGTAAGGATGAAATGACATCCACTTTTGATTTATCCACATGGATTCTATCCCCATAAATTACATTACCCAAAACTATACCTTGCCAAACCATGAAATGGTATTTCTTATAATTTAATACAAGATTCTTTTAAATATAGGGTTGTAGTACTAAACTAAGACTACTTAAAAATTCATCAAAAGAGGAGCCATAAACAGTGAAATCATCCATGAAATTATCCAAGTAATCTGCAAAAACACTAATCATGAAACATTGGACTGTACCATGACCATTGCACAGAACAAATTACATCTTTCTATAGGAAAATGTGCTAGAGGGGCAAGTGAAGGTTATAATTTCCCGATCCTCTGGGGAAATATGGATCGAAATGTATCTAGAATACACATCAAGGAAATTGTAGCGGGACTTACTTGCTAGCCTCTCTAGCATTTGGTCAATGAATGGAAAAGGGAAATGGTCATTCCAAGTGTATTGGTTTAGTCAACGATAATATATAAAGACACACCAACTATTCTACACACGAGTTAGAACCAATTCATTATTTTTATTTTTGATTACTATAAGTCCAGTATTTTTGGGAACTACTTTAATAGGACTGACCCATTGGCTATCAGAGATAAGGTAAATGATTCTAATAGCTAATAATTTTGTTACCTCATTTTTCACAACTTCCAGGAGGTTTGGGTTCAGTCGACGTTGTGGCTGCCTCACTGGTTTAGCCTTATCATTTAATAAAATATGATGTGTACAAATTGATGGGATAATAACAGTAATGTCAGCAAGTATCCACCCCAAAGCTTGTTTATACTCCCTCAAATGTTCAAGAAGTCTCAATTCATGCTCAGGACAGAGTGAACTAGCAATGATGATGCGAAACTTGTTTCCATTATCAAGATATGAATATTTTAAATCTTGAAGAAATTGTTTCAGTTGCAATTTAGGTGGATTTTGGATTTATGGGAGTGTGTGTGAAAGTGAGAGGTCACTGATCTCATCTAACAGCTCAATGGTATCATCCTCAATAGAGTAATGAGCTTTTACAAGCTTATAAATATCATCTATGGTCAGTGGATCCTCAGTTTTCAAGAAATTGTCAATTAATAAACATGAACGACATTTTTCTAATTCACTACAACAATCATTTCATGACTTGTTTCCGAGAATTTCCATCAATGAAGAAAACTCCGAAATGGGATCGGGGGAAAGAAAACTTATTTTTTAGGGGTAGGTAGTACATCAATTGAATTAACTGAGAGAGAGGAATGTTCTTATGAGGGGTGCTTCATGGAATCAAGGATGTTGAAATGGACTATGTCACCACAAAATTCCATAGATAATATACCATTGTGGACATTAATTATGGTTTTTGAGGTTTTCAAGAAGGGTCTCCCTAATATAATAGGGGCATGTCCATTCATCCTATCATCCTCCATTTTAAGCACATAAAATTTAGCAGGAAAAATTAAAATTTTAACCCTCACAAGAACATCCTCTAACACACTAGAGGGGTGTGATGTACTCTAGTTATCCAGTAAATATATTAAGGCATCACATTTATAGAATCACATAAATCAAGCATAGCTTTATAAAAAGAATACTCCCCTATGGTGCATATAATTGAGAATCTTACAGGATCATTACACTTGGTGGGAAGTGATGGATCTTTCAATGTTGAAACATTCCACCCCAAGCCCACTTTCTCATCACCTGGAAGTCTCCATCAGTTTGTACACATATCCATTAGAAACTTGGTGTATTATGGAATTTTCTTCACAACATCAATCAATGAGATATTAACCTCCACTTTCTTTTAAAATATCTAGTATTTGCTAATCAAGTTCAGTTTCCTTTTCTTTTCTTGGTTGGGTGGCCATTTGAGGAAATGGAATAGGAGTGGTTGGGATTGGTGACTCATCAATGTAAACACTCATTAATTTGGAAGGGATTCTCTCAGGACAAGGTTCTTTAATATTTGGATCATTTTTAATGTTTGGGATGGAGGTTTTTTCAGGAGGGGATGACTCTAATTATGGACTCATTTTACTTTCTAGTTGTTTTACACTCCTAAGTGTGATGGAACTAACATTTCCTTTATCCCTAGGGTTAACTACTAGTTGAGAGGGAAGTTTACCTGATCTTTGACGTTGAATTTCACCCACTGAGTTAGCTAGTTGGCCTAATTGGGTTTTGAGGTATTGTATAGCTTCCTGAGTGGTTTGTTGGAATTGAATATTGTTTGAATACATTTGTTTCAACATATCTTCTAGGATAGGCTCATGTTTTGTAGGGGTTTGTTGGGAAGACCTTTGGGGTGGTTGAGGATTCTTAGGTGGTGGTGGTGGATGACTACTCTGCCCTTGTTGGTTCCATTGTTGTTGAGTTTTGTTTGAATACCCCCTTGCCTATAGGCTTGGTTATCCTTCCACCCAGGGTTAGATGGATAGTAAGGTTCTTCCCTAAAGTGTTGGTTATAGGTGCGGTCTGGAAATATTGCCTCACTACTCTCAAATGTTTCCCTCAAATGAGGAAATTGGACAAAGTAGTGGGTTTCATAAGAACATATACCACAATGTATAGGAGTATGAGATTGGGATTTGCATTGGGAAAGAGAAAGTTTTCAAAGAAGGGTAATTACCTCTTCGAACTTTGTATCCACCTTCTTCTTGAATTCAGAACTTTGCACCTCATGGACTCATCAAATCGGTACATTGGACCTTGATCCAAAATTTTGGGTGTATTGAGCCATCTTCTCAATCAGGGTTCTGGCTTCAATTAGGGTCTTATAAACTAGCGCACAACTCGCAATAGCATCGATCATATTTCAATCAATAGAGATTAATCCTTCATAAAAATATTGAATTAAAAGTTGATCACTTATGTGGTGGTGTGGGAACCTTGAACATAACATTTTAAAGTGTTCCCAATAATTAAGTAATGTTTCCCCTTGAGATTGTCTTATCCCACAAATTCATTTCCTTATTGTTGTAGTTTAAAAGGTTGGGAAATATTTTTCAAGAAAAAGGCGTTTCATGTCCGCACAACGTCTTATTGGGGAATTAACATAATATAACCAATCCTTTACTGCATCTTCTAATGAAAAAGGGAATTCCATTAACATTACTTATTCTTCATCCACATTTTCATGTTTTAATGTAAAACACATAGCCTGAAATTATTTTAAATGCTTGTGTGGATCCTCTCCAGGAAGTCCATGGAATCTTGGTAATGGATGAATTAAACAATAGTTTTGTTTAAAATTGGGTGCTTTGTATTGTAATTGGATATAGTGGGGGGGGGGGTTAGATATCAACATTAGGTGAGGATTGTTCTTTTATTGTTCTATTTTTTTCATCCTTGTCATTTATGTTAATTTCAGTTTTAATGTGGGTTTCCAAAGAAGAAGAAGAAGGATCGATATGAGTGGTGATGTTTTGTGCTTCCTCCTTCAAAGGTTCCTCTTGTGTATCCCAAGGTCACTGATGTAGGATCCTCTCCGGTTCTAGTACAAAAGGTTGTAAGTCTCCCAGAGTAGAATGCATTATACACATAACCTACATAATAAATAAATTAGAACTAAAAAATGTAAAGGTATAAAATAAACAAACAATATTTCAAAACGTTTACAAATAAAATTTTCAAAAATACACACTAAAATCAAAGCGCGCCCCAGAAAAGGCACCAAAATTTGACCGTGCTGTCATGACACATAAAATTGATTATGATTTTAAGATTTATTTTTAGTCTACGTAAGACCCTAGGTCCAATCTCTAGGATATTTGATATATTTTGAGAATGTATTTTAATAAGAATTACTAAAAGAGGGGGGAGGTTTTGAAAATATATTTTAGTAAAATACATAATTAAAGAGTTAAATAGTTTATAAATAAAGGTGGTGTATTAATAATTATGAGAGAATAAGATAATTTCATTTTCACTACACATCTTAGATTTTTCATTGTTCTGAAAATTTATCATGGTTTTGTTTAATTCTTTAGTTTAAGGTTGTCAAGATCTTGACTCCCCTCTTGCCTCTTTAAATGATGCTTAAAGAACCACCCCTTGGCACAACAATCATGTTGCCAAGATTTTGTTATAAAACATAGAATAAGAGGTCTAACAAAGCATACTTAAATCTTATGTATGTGTGAGATAAATTATATTATTGTGTTGTCTAATCAGAACAACCCAAGATTCCCACTTGAAATCTCAACCCAATTGGTGTTGAAATAAAAATCGTTCCACTTAATTATATCAAATGAAATTTAATCAGGGAGAAGAATGTCAAGAAAAAAATAAATGAAATATTCAACACATAAATTATACAATACTATTATAAAAACATGTGCTGGAACACCCTCCCAAGTTTGTGTAGGTCCCTCGAAATGATCGTCCACTATTTAGCTCGCCATCAAGAGGAGGAGGAGGCTCTGGTGGAACTCGCTCTTCATCCTTGATTTACCTCTGTGGATAGGGGCCTCCAGAACAACTTGTATGATGAGAGTACCTATTTGGGTCTCCAAAATACTAGAGGTTTACCTCTTGGCCGAACCTATAAATGTGGATCCCAATGTGCCATTTTATTGGAAAATTGGAAGGTGGTTTTGAGAACACAGATTTCTTAAAAACAATTGTCACAAGAGTTTAGACCTCTAGAAAGACTTATCTAGATTTGTAAAAAATAAAAAAGCTGTATCCCCACCTCTTGGCTGTCTCCACAAAAATTTTGGAACAATTTGGACACCTATATGCCATGATATGAATAGATCCAAGAACAGAACCTATGACTTTGTGCTGATGCGGTGTGCTAAATAGATCAGGTCCAATGGGAAAATAGATAGCCGAATGAGTATTGGGTTTCTTCATATAAAATGTAGAAAAATATATTTTGGACCCTCCCACAGAATTCCAGCCCATTTTGACTCACTATAAAAGAGAAGTGTGAGGATGAGTCCACTAGTGTGCATGGATCTTATTCAGTTTTACCCTTTTTTTGAAAATTATCATGGGTCCTCCAAATCACCTCCTCCTGTAATGGAATAATCAAAAAAAGTAACATTTAACTTCTTAGTAGTGATAAAAACAAAATAAATTATTCAAAAATGGAATTAAAATTTACATTATTTTTGTCATTTTCTGTATAAAACAATTTTATCACCGTGGTGTAAAGGTGAAATTTACACAGTGAATCATGGTACTATCACACCCCCACACTTAACCATTTTCACTCTTGGGAAAAGTCACATATCCAAATAAAATGATTCATATATATATATTACCAAAATCATGAAGATTTAACATTTGAGGAAATTTTAATTCATTAAATTAATGTGATAAATGCACGAACCACACCAAGGAGTTTTTCCTAGTGAAAATGAAAAAGATGTCTCATAAATCATATCACAATGAAATTCAAAGAGATTCATGATACCAACATGAGAAAGGAATTAAAAAGTCACACATTCCACTAAATCTACTGGTGTGTGTGTGAAAACCATTCCATGCTACTCTTTCTACTTCTATCCCACAAATATAGGTTATTTTAACATTATTCAGCTTTAAATAATTTTTTTCACCAAAATTTTCCTACATCCTTTGAAATATTATTTCAAGATCCACTCACTAAAGCATTCCCAGAAGTCAAACCATAAGCTCCTGAATAAAATATCCCCATATGTTTCACATTTCATCACTCTGCTCATTTATTATTTTTTGTTATTATTATTTTTTTAGAAGTTTCATTGGGAAAAAATCTCACACTCATCTATCAATCCTTGTTTCATCTCCTCACGACACTAATTAAAATAGTTATAACTAGATAAAATGCTAAGGAGGAGTGGGTTTTGACCTGCCCAAGACACAACCTAGTCAAATATTTTTAAATGAGGGTGTACAACAGTAAGACATTAGGTATACACAGATAGGTCAATCTGGTAGAGTAATGAAACAGATCAGATAAGGAATGAACGTATGGAAATATCATTTAAAGAGGAAAAATATTAACCTAACATATGTTTACCTTATATTAAGTAATAAATATTAAAACTTTATGGTTTGGCAGAAACATGTGTGGAGATATTATTAACACGGTTTTCCCAAAAACTACTCACACAAGGCGAATCAATAATCTCAATTTTTTACAGTGATACAACCATTTATATCATTGATAGAAAACCTATTCACAAAAATAACCCCCTAATGTCAAATTCATACAGAAATTATTTTTCACCTTCGTTATGGTGTTTTTAATTTCCTCTCTTTATGGTCACTAAATCATGGACGTTTGAAACTTTTTATGGGGATAAATGAAAATACCATAAAGAAGATGAAAAAGAGAAGAAAGAAACATAAAAAACTATGAAAATTCCTAACTAATCCAGGAATGTACCCATCCCACCACAACTAGAATGTGCAGTGTCATCACTCTAATAATTGAGAATGTGAGAAAGAATGATAAAACCTGGTGTGTTTCCCTGGTATGTTGCTTTTTGAACATGGATTTCTTCCATATGGAACTCTAGAAGGTCTTAGTGGAAGTTCTTCAGCCGCTGCCCATTGATAGTGAAGGTTTTCTTGGTTTCTTCATTTTGAACCTAGATGAATCTTAAGCCTTGAATTATAAAGGAGGACCTTCTTCCCAATGTGAAATAGATGATGAAGGATGCGGCATTCATGGGAAGCCTTGGTATGCTCCTTATAAATCTTGGAGTTCTCCTTTGCATCTATTCTCATTTGTTCTAGCTCCTGAATCTGAAACTTCCTTTGATCACCTACACCATAATGATTAGAATTGCATTGTTTGATGGCCCGGTATGCCTGATGCTCATTCTTAATAGGTAGGTGACAAATCTTTCCAAACACAAGATGTTAGGGTGACATTCCAATAAGAGTTTTGAAAGTAGTACGGTAGGCCCATAATGAATCATCAAGTCGAAGACTCCAACCTTTTAAATTGGGTTGAACCTTTTTTTCAAGAATCCATTTTACCTGTCTATTTGACACCTTAGCTTGAACATTGGTCTGTTGGTGATATGCAGTAGACACTCAATGACTGACCCCATACCGACGCAAAAGTGATTGCATTGTTTGGTTGCAGAAATGAGAAGCACAGTCACTAATGATGAACATAGGTAATCTAAACCTATAATAGATCCGAGTTATGAAATATTCCACAACTGTTTTGAAATCATCTGTCCTTGTGGATCAATCCTCTACCCATTTTTACACATAATCAACCACCAGAAGAATTTACAAGATTCCAAAGGAACTGGGAAAGGGACCCACAAATTCAATTCCCCAAACATCAAAAATTTCATGAAAGAGAAATGATGGTTATGGCATTTAATTTCTTTTAGAAACATTCCCCATTCATTGAAAACAAGGAAAAAATTTTCAAAAATAATTGGCATCCCAAAAAAGTGTTTGCCAAAACAGACCATAATCAAGGACCTTGTGAGCAGTCCGTTGGGGACCAAAGTGACACACACAAGAAATATTGTGAAAAAATCTAAGGACAGACTGAAACTCACTATTAGGAACACAACGCCTAAGGACATGATCACCACACATGCGCCAGAGGTAGGGGTCATCCCAAATGTACCAACGAGACTCATGTTTTAATGACTATCTTGGTTTTTATTGAAATCAATCAGAATGCAAGATTCTATAAAATAATTTAAAATTTCATCACACCAAGGAATAACAACTTTCACTCGGTACAATTTCTCATCAGGAAACATATCATTTATAGGAATACATGGGGATGAGTCAATGTACGAGGATGGGGGAATCCTACGAATATGGTCACACACCGTATTCTATGATCATTTTTTATCTCTAATTTCTAGATTAAATTCTTGAAGGAGAAGCATCCAACAAATGAGACGTGGTTTTGATTCCACTTTCTTAAGGAGATAACAGAGGGTTGCATGGTCTGATAACATAATGACTTTGGACCCCAAAAGGTATGACCTGAATTTTTCCAAGGAAAATCTAATCGCAAGGATTTATTTTCCAATTTTTGTGTAGTTTTCTTGGGCAAGGTCAAATGTACATTAGGCATAAGCAATGACATGGGGAGCTCGATCGACCCTTTGTGACAAGACCGCCCCAACTATATAGTTAGAGGCATCAAACATGAACTCAAATAGTAAATCCCACTGAGGTGGTTGGATTAATGTGGGTGACGTGAGACTCCATTTTAACTTATTAAATTATTCTTCACATTCTTTATATAAAATAAATTTTTTTCTTTTTGGAGTAACCAGGAGAGGGGGAGTGCAATTTTACTAAAGTCGTGAATGAAATGATGGTAAAATATAGCATGACATAGAAAATACCGCACATACCAAAAATTTTTGGGGAATTTTAGTGAAGAAATGACATGAAATTTTGATTTATCCACTTGGATACCATCCATAGAAATGACAGGCCCCAAAATTATACCTTGTTGTACCATGAACTGTAATTTCTCATAATTTAATACAAGATTATTTTCAATACAGTGATGTAGTACTGAACCAATACTACATAAAAATTTATCAAAAGAGGATCCATAAATAGTGAAATCATCCATGAATACTTCCATGAAATTCTATAGGTAATTTGAAAAAAATACTAATCATGCAATGTTGGAATGTACCCAGTGCATTGCACAGACCAAATAGAATCCTTCTATTGAAAAGTCTGCCAAAGGGGAAAGTGGAGGTTCTCTTTTTCCTGATCCTCAGTGGAAATATGGATATTAATGTATCCAAAATAGTGATCAAGGAAACTATAGTGGGAATTACCTGCAAGCCTTTCTAGAATTTGGTCAATGAATGGAAAACAGAAATGATCTTTTCTAGTGTGTTTGTTTAGTCAGCGATAGTCTATACGGACATGCCACCTATACAACACATGAGTTGTAAATGATTCATTGTTTTCATTTTTGATTACTGTAAGGCCTATATTTTTAGGAACTACTTGAATAGAACTGACCCATTGGCTGTCAGAGATGGGGTAAATGATTCCAGCAACCAATAATATTTTTACCTCATTTTTTCACAACATCATGGAGGTTTGGGTTCAGTTGATGTTGTGGCTGCCTCACTGGTTTAGCCTCATCATTTAATAAAATATGATCTGTACAAATTTATGGGCTAATACCAGGAATGTGAGAAATTTTCCATCCCAACGATTGTTTATACTCCATCAAAAGTTCAGGACTTCGTAATTCATGATCAGGATGGAGTGAACTAGAAATGATGACAGGAAACTTGTTTCCATTATCAAGATATAAATATTTTAAATCTTGAGGCAATTGTTTCATTTCAAATTCTGGTGTATTATGGATTTATGGGAGTGTGTGTGGAAGTAAGAGGTCACTGGTCTCATCTAACTACTCAATGGTATAATCATCAATAAAGGAATGAGAATTTACAGCATAGAAATATCATCGATGGTCAGTGGATCCTTAATGTTTAAGAAATAATCAATTAATAAACATGCATGGAATTTTTCTAATCCGCTAAAATAATATTTTCATGAATCATTTCCTAGAA
Organism: Viscum album; assembly: GCA_963277665.1. Lineage (NCBI taxonomy): Eukaryota > Viridiplantae > Streptophyta > Magnoliopsida > Santalales > Viscaceae > Viscum > Viscum album. Next base: position 1,399,879,758 of record OY728148.1, on the reverse strand, counting down.
TTTCAATTAATGAAGAAAACTCGGAAAGGGGATTGGGGGAATGGAAAGTTGTTTTTTCAAGGGTAGTGAGAACATGAATTTTATTAATAGAGAAAGAAATGTTCTTCTTAGGGATGCTTCAGGGAATAAAGGTTTTTGAAATGGACTATGTCACCACCAAATTCCATATAAAATGTACCATTATGGACATTAATTATGGTTTTGGTAGTTTTCAAGAAGGGTCTCCCAAATATAATCGGGGCCTCTCCATTCATCCCATCATCATCTATTTTAAGAACATAAAAGTCAGCCAAAAAAAATTAAATTTTGAACCCTTACAAGAACATCCTATAACAAACCAGCGGGGTCTGCGGTACTCTGGTTAGCTAGTTGAACAATAATTATAGTGGTCTTCAGTTCCCTGACCAGTAAGGTAGTGTAAATAGAGTAAGGCGTCACATTTATAGAAGCAACTAAATCAAGCATAGCATTAGGAAAAGAATACCCCCTATGGTGCACTGAGTTCAGAATGTTCCAGGATCATTGCACTTGGTGGGAAGTGATGGCTTTATAAATGCTAAAACATTATTCCCCAAGATCACTTTCTCATCACCATGAAGTTTCCTTCGGTGTGTAAACATCTCCTTTAGAAACATGGCATACTGCGGAATTTTCTTCACAGCGTCAATCAATGGGATGTTAACCTGCACTTTCTTGAAAATAACCAATATTTAATTACCAATTTCAGTTTCCTTTTGTTTTCATGGTTGGGTGGCCATTTGAGGAAATGGAAGAGGAGTGGTTGGGAAATGTGACTCATCAACGTACACACTCTTTCATTTGGAAGGGATTCTCTTAGGACAAGGTTCATCAACATTTGGAAAAATTTAATGGTTGGGATGGAGGTTTCCTTAGAAGGGGATGACTCTAATAGAGGATTAATTTTACTTTATAGTTGTTCTCCACTCTTAAGGATGATGGAACTAACATTTCCTTTATCCCTAGGGTTAAATACAAGTTTAGAGGAAATATTACACAATCCGTGACTTTGAATTTCACCCAATGAGTTAGCTAGTTGGCCTAATTAGGTTTTGAGGTCTTGTATAGCTACCTGAGCGGTTTGTTGGAATTTACTATTGTTTTCAACCATTTGTTTCATCATATCTTCTAGGATAGGTTGGGTTTTGGAGGGGTTTGTTGGAATGGAATTTGGAGTGGTTGATGATTTCTGGGTGGTGGTGGTGGATGACTACTCTACCCCTATTGGTTCCATTATTATTGAGGTTGGTTTGAATACCCCCTTGTCTATAGGATTGGTTCTCCTTCCACCCAGGGTTAGATTAATAGTAAGGTTTTTTCCTAAAGGGTTGGTTAAAGGGGCATCTTGGAAATATTTCCTCACAAATCTCGAATGTTTCCCTCAATTGAGTACATTGGTCAGAGTTGTAACACCCCGAGCTTCCATGATACGCTTCTCATTCAATAATGCAATGGCTTGCATTGTATGCAACTTTGAGTTCTAAAACACCGCGACTAATCAAAGTAGCCGTTATGAATAGTAATACCCACTTTTTAAAATTATAGAAATTTTATATTTCAAAATGGACTTCATTTTTGTATTCGTAATATCGAAATTACCCTAAGTTGAATTTTTTGTAATTTTCTGAGAACTTCCAATTTTTTATGAATAGTGAAAAATACTTAAAACAACTTTTTTAATCAAAATAATTTATTGTGATAAATTATAATATTTAGTGGTTTTAAATTATAATTAGAATATATTTTTACCATTTTATCCAATGGTGGTCATTAGAATTAATTTAACATTGAAATTGGACATAAACAATTGCCAATCTTTTGATATAAATTGTTTCTAAAAAACACGCTATTTGTTGTGACGGTGGGAATTAATTATAAAATTAATTAATGAAACTTATATGTTTGGAATTTTGTAAAATAGACATCATTTTTGAATTTGGAATATCAATTATATCTTAGGGTGAAATTTTTGCATTGTTCTGAAAAGCTTCAATTTTGATGAATAGTGAAACCACTAAGTGGTAGTTAAATAACTGCTTTTTCGTTTAAATGAAATATTACCACTTCTGTGTTTTGATTTTCAAAAATCCTACATACATGATTTTCATTAATAAGTAATATGTGGTTCAATGAGATTAAAATAATTTTTGTTGAATAGTAACTTTTAAGTTCTTAATCGCGATTAGAGGTAATTAGTGTAGTTTAAGGTAAAAATAATGTTTTAATAATATGAGATGAGATTGACACATGTCCTACCCTCATTGGATGTTCCATGTCCGACCAAGACAATCCATGGGTCAACTTGGGGACCCCATGGAGCCACTTTAGTTGGAAAATGACATAAATACCTTTTATTTAATGTTAAAGTAAAAAAATGACACAAACATGAAATGTTTTACTAAAACAATTTTTACATGGGGTTATACAAGTCATATTTTTAACTATAAATAGTAATTGGAATGATAAAAATATTTCCTAAATCATAGTATTTTTTTTATAATTTTTAGACATTATATAAATTATATTATTTATGACATCATTATGATGCAGCGATGACCTCATTATTTAATGATTTTAATAAAATGAAAAGATAATGTACAATCCAAGGCATACACTTTTCCAAAGACTATTGGATGGGTAGATTTCTAACCCTTATCACCTTATCCACTAATTATATAAGTGTGGGACCTTTAGAATCTGAAAGGAATTGTATAATAATGTAAAATTTCCTTACTTTCCAAGAGTGTCCCTCCTCTCTTATAAAAGGCCCCCATCTCTACCACCTCATTCACATTTTCAAGACATTTGGCTCGGCCAAACTCTGCCCAAATACTCTCCCAACTTCCCCCTTACTCCTAGAAGCCTCACTTTGGGCAGAACTCTTCCCAAGGAAGACTTTCGCTCAAATCAAAAAGAGTTACCCGATTTTGAGGTAATGTCTTCTCTAATGTTGTTTTGTTTTATTTTTCTTCTCCAACCCCCTAAACTCTTTTTATTTATTTCTTTTGTAACAAAACCGGTATCCTCAATATACTAGGATGCTGTTATAAGAAGGATTCAAGCTACACTTACACAGACCAACATCTATTGGTTAAAGAACATACAGTTTCTGTGGATGGTGAATTTCTGCCTCACGAAACGATGATTGTTCAACACTCATATAACACCTTCAAAGGTGGCCATTAAGATGTCACTATATTTATATAGGATATATAATATGTTTTCTGTTTTACTTATGCTTCTGTATTTCTCATTTATGGCATACCTTATGATTTCCATTATAGGTAAACGCGATAATTTCATTTTAGGAAGTGCGGACTACCGCCCCCTCAAAGTGATGTGAATCGTTAATGCCGCATGTGGGATGTATAAAGGATGGAGTAAATGATATTATATATGATATTATACTGGAACTATATTATACCTTTATATAATTATGATTTCATTCTATTAAATACGAAATAGAAATGAAAGTAGCGTTCATGCGTACGTACGGCTTACCGTCTCCATGAACGGTGAATTTCATTTCTTACCTCTAAATGTTATGTAATAATATAAATACATGTATATACTGGATATATATGATATATATGATATCTAAATCATGAACATAATTCTGGATATAATGGATATATCACCACATGAACAACTTGTAATTATAAGAATTTTATTTTTGACTCAAGTACCTAAGATCGACAAAATGACCATTATAAACTTAAATAATTACATAATGTTCATAACATGGTAATTAGGGATATAAAAGGAATAATGAACATGAAAAAGGTTCTTAAGTAAATATAAATTAACTCTAGTTTATTATTCAGGAGGTTAAAGAACGGTCGAGTCAGGACAGGATGCAAGGTAAGGGAATTTCTTAACCCAACTTCCATTCTTTGGGTTAATCTCCTACTTTCAAATTATGTCATTATATTATTATGTCTTATTTTGTATTTTTACTTTCTTCATGTGTACATATAGTGAATACACATAATAGATCTATTTTATTTTAAAAATGATATTTTTAAGGACTTCGTCTCAATCTCCTTTCATTGAGGCATATTTGGTTTTATACACAACTTTCTTTTGTACGGTGTATAAACCCCTTTGACTTTTACATTTATTCAAAAGGAATCTTTTTTATACGAAGCATTTTACTAAACGACAAAAAGGGAATGTTTTTCTTTTTGACTTATGTGGCAACAACGACTTCTCCGCCGCCGTGACCATTATTTGAGTTTTGGCTTCCTCTACAAGACATCATTTTTTTTAATGAAAAATAAATACAATGTTTTAACTTTCTTTTATTTTGGTATTGAAAATGGTTTTGAAATCATTTTTATTATATCAATGTGTTGTATTGATATCTTGTGATTGAAATGTGGAAATGTTATGTTTCCTTTATGGATGTTTTATGTGATATGATTATGTTATGGTTTATGATATGTTTAAACCTATTCAGATGAGGAATGAATTGGACTTAATAAGTGACGGGTGGAGCCCGCTATAGCTCCTTGATGCATCGGCAGGTCTCATGAGACAAACTAGTGTCTTGGCACGAGGCCTTGACAAAATCTTATTTGTGGTCTTGGCACGAGGCCTTGACTACGTGGTTATGATAGTCTGGCATTATGCATTCCATCATTATGAAAGTGGTTATTGATATTGCATGTGATTATTCGACCAGTAGAATATCCATGTGAAGAAGTAAATGGCATTATCTCATTTTACTTTTTCCATATTATGTTGATGTTCAAGTTTAAAAGGCTTTTGTTGTAGTCATACATTGCCATAAATGTTTATGTTTATTTATGAAAGCTTCCACAATATTGTTATCCTTACTGAGCATCTGAGCTCTCCCCTTTCAATGTTTTAATATTTTCCAGGATGTGAAGAAGTATTTTATGAATGACCTGCAGGGATAGTCAGAAGAGGATATGACTGTGGACTATGAAGACTTTGTTATTAGTTTTTTACTTTATGATGTAATGTAAGAATTATGAATGTATCTAGTGTTTCCAAGGCTACTAAACTAATCGGTCTTTCGAGACTTGATCTTTTGTGATCATGCCAATGTTACGAAGTAATGCACCGACTCTGGGTAGCTGGGGTCAGGGCGTTACAGTTGGTATCAGAGGCAGTTTAGTACTAACCTTGGAAGCTAGATTTAGATAAACTCTGATTAGAGCACATAGCCTGAAGATAGAATTTGAGGATTAGTATAGAAGAACTTCCTAGAATTTTGGTATTGTAGAGATGTTGTGAGTTTTCCGAGCAATACATCCCTGTCTAGATACGAGCAGGTAGAGGTGGCTCTAGCACAGATGTACCTAGTGGTAAAACCCGAAAACACCACTTTGAGCTAGACTCGAACGGGAACTGGTGCATGACAACGGGCCTTGCTGCACTCTTGGTTACGACACTCCCAGGGGATATGCTTAGGATAATTCCCATTTTCTTTACAAACCACTATGAAGGGTTATGATTATATACTTCCTCAAAGAAAACATTACTTTTTATGATTATGGATTATATCCATAAATAGTTCAATTTATGTAAAGTGTTTTAAAAATATGGAATTATGTATTTTAATTCATAAACTAATCTAGTTTATGCCATTTTTTAGAAATGGCGCCTAGTGGAAGGAATGGAAACCGAATCAATGCACGCAATCCGTGTAGGGATTTCCCTCCTGCTCAAGATAATTATTGTGGATCTGGAGATACAACTGGTGCTGATCATCTTATTACCATACTGGGACAACTCACTCAGGTTATGAATAATAACCTTACTCATATGGAGCACCCTGATCCGCAACGTGGAGGATCAATGTTAGACCGCTTCATGAGGCAAAAACCTCCAACATTTAATGGGGGTATAAATCCATTAGTAGTTGAGCAATGGATAAACTCCTTAGAGAAAATATTCCACGCCTTGGGGAGTAGCGAAAGGGATAAGGTTGTCATGGCAGTTTACCGCCTCACTAGAGATGTCGATCAATGGTGGTCATTGATTCAAAATACAAAGGAAGATGAAGAAGTATCAAGTATCGAATGGAGAGAGTTCAAAGATCTTTTCTTAGAAAAATATTTTCCACATGACCATCGAGCAGATATGGAAAGGCAATTTCTGAGTCTGAGGCAGAAGTAGGATGAGAATGTCGCAAAGTATGAGGCTAACTTTACAAGGTTAGCGAGGCATGCTGCAGATTACATACATAACCCAAGAAGTACGATTGATAGTTTCTTTGATGGGTTAAAAACATTTCTCCGTCGAGCTTTAGTACCACAATACTTCTCATCGTATGAAGATATTGTCTCGTGTGCTATCAAGACAGAAAAGGAATTCTCTAAATCTTATGACAATAAAGTAAAGCAAGAGAAGAAGAGAATGGTGGAACAAGAGATAGATAAAGGGAAAAAGGGAAAGAAGGATTTTCCAGTATGTGATAATTTTGGGAAGAATCACCCTGGTACTTGCCTAAAAGGAATGGGAGTTTGTTATAAATGTGGAGAAAAAGGTCACCAGGCGCGTGATTACAAGGGAAAGAAAGAGGCTATCAATGTTGAATGCTAAAATTTTAGAGAGATGGGACATTATGAAAATGAATGTCTTAAGCGTCAGGGAAACATAACTCAGAAAAGGCCAAGGGATCAAAGACAATCTTATGCTGTTACTACAGTTGAAGCGAAATAATTAATGTATAGGTGCTTTTGGACTCATGGATTATATTCTGGTTATTAGAATAAGGTGATATATATATATAAGGATTGTACTGCAGTACATGTTGATTTCATTAAGGTTTTAATATGATGAAGGTAATCATATTTTAGTATATGACAATAAGAGAAACATTACTTTGTTTGGGGAATCTGATAAATTGATTTTGGAATTAAGAGAACTTTTAGAGAATGTCTGGACAGAGGTATTTTGGATAACTATAAAGGATGGAGTAGATTAAGTTAATCTTTGGATAGTATTTTTTAAGGTTAAAAAATTTATGAAGATTATTTTTGGAATATTATAATACTATAGTTTTAGGAAAAGGACAACCTGCAGGGTGGGGCATAACCCGTTGCGTCGGACAAAGCTACAGGAATCGAACCCACAACCATAGTGCGACAGGCCTTTATTCCCTACCACTAGCCTATAGGAAGTCCCTGGTTATTACAAAATAATTTTACTAATCTAAATGGTATGTGTTAATATTTGGAACCTTATACAATTAGGATATGTATAATACTTTTGAGTTCTATTGTCTTTTTGAGTGAAAGATGAGTTGAAGGTTGATACTCTAATTGTCAAGCATAAATATATATATACCTATCTCTTATTCAATGAATAAATTAATTCTTAAACTTTAGTAAAGGGATATTAAAACAAAAAAAAATGTGTTATCCTAATACCTTATGTCTTGTTGGACTGATGATATTTTAAATCAACATATATTGAAGGCTTTGAGGCCCTCAATTTGACAGTTGATTGTGATTGATGACCTCAATCACTCCCTACAAATATTTACATTTTTCCTCCAATTATATGTCTCTAATTTCCACCAATGTTCTCCTTATCGAGATCATAATTTGGCGGTGACTTTCTTATTTCCATTTCCCTCTTATTAAGGATAAATTTTATTAATCTTATTTCTGATGTGGGTTTTCCACAAAGTTATTTTCTCTTTTCAACCTTTTATTTTCCAAGAAAAATTTCAAATTACGAGGACGCAATTTATTGAAGGAGGGGAGAATGTAACACCCCGAGCTTCCACGATACGCTTCTCATTCAATAATGCAATGGCTTGCATTGTACGCAACTTCGAGTTCTAAAACACCGCGACTAATAAAAGTAGCCGTTATGAATAGTAATAACCAATTTTTAAAATTATAGAAATTTTATATTTCAAAATGGACTTCATTTTTGTATTCGTAATATCGAAATTACCCTAAGTTGATTTTTTTGTAATTTTCTGAGAACTTCCAATTTTTTATGAATAGTGAAAAATAATTAAAACATCTTTTTTAATCAAAATAATTTATTGTGATAAATTATAATATTTAGTGGTTTTAAAGTATAATTATAATATATTTTTACCATTTTATCCAATGGTGGTCATTATAATTAATTTAACATTGAAATTGGACATAAATAATTGCCAATCTTTTGATATAAATTGTTTCTTAAAAACACGCTATTTGTTGTGACGGCAGGAATTAATTATAAAATTAATTAATGAAACTTATATGTTTGGAATTTTGTAAAATATACATCATTTTTGAATTCGGAATATCAATTATAGCTTAGGGTGAAATTTTGGCATTGTTCTGAAAAACTTCAATTTTTGATGAATAGTGAAACCACTAAGTGGTAGTTAAATAACTGATTTTTCATTTAAATGAAATATTACCACTTCTGTGTTTTGATTTTCAAAAATCCTACATACATGATTTTCATTAAGAAGTAAAATGTGGTTCAATGAGATTAAAATAATTTTTGGTGAATAGTAACTTTTAAGTTCTTAATCGCGATTAGAGGTAATTAGTGTAGTTTAAGGTAAAAATAATGTTTTAATAATATGAGATGAGATTGACACATGTCCTACCCTCATTTGATGTTCCATGGCCGACCAAGAAAATACATGGGTCAACTTGGGGACCCCATGGAGCCACTTTAGTTGGAAAATGACATAAATACCTTTTATTTAATGTTAAAGTAAAAAAATGACACAAACATGAAATGTTTAACTAAAACAATTTTTACATGGGGTTATACAAGTAATATTTTTGACTATAAATATTCATTGGAAATCTAAAAAGATTTCCTACATCATAGTATTTTTTTATAATTTTTAGACATTAAATAAATTAAATTATTTATGACATCATTATGATGCAGTGATGACCTCATTATTTAACGATTTTAATAAAATGAAAAGATAATGTACAATCCAAGGATTACATTTGTCCAAAGACTATTGTATGGGTAGATTTCGAACCCTTATCACCTTATCCACGAATTATATAAGTATGGGACCTTTAGAATCCGAAAAGCACTGTATAATAATGTAAACTTTCCTTACTTTCCAAGAGTGCCCCTCCTCTCCTCTTATAAAAGGCCCCCACCTCTACCACCTCATTCACACTTTCAAGCCATTTTTCTCGGCCAACCTCTGCCCAAACACTCTCCCAACTTCCCTCCCTTACTCCTAGAAGCCTCACTTTGGGCATAACTCTTCCCAAGGAAGCCTTTGGCTCAAATAAAAAAGAGTTACCCGATTTTGAGGTAATGTCTTCTCTAATGTTGTTTTGTTTTATTTTTCTTCTACAACCCCCTAAACTCTTTTTATTCATTTATTTTGTAACAACAACAGTATCCTATATATACTAGGATGTTTTTATAAGAAGGATTCGAGCTACACTTACACACACCTACATATAATGGTTAAAGAACATACGGTTTCGGTGGATGGTGAATTTCTGCCTCATGAAACGATGATTGTTCAACACTCATATAACACCTTCAAAGGTGGCCATTAAGATGTCACTATATTTATATAGGATATATAATATGTTTATGTTTTACTTATGCTTCTGTATTTCTCATTTATGGCATACCTTATGATTTCCATTATGAGTAAACACGATAAATTCATTTTAGGAAGTGCAGACTACCGCCCCCTCAAAGTGATGTGAATCGTTAATGCCATATGTGGGATGTATAAAGGATGGAGTAAATGATATTATATATGATATTATACTGTAACTATATCTTACCTTTATATAATTATGATTTCATTCCATTAAATACGAAATAGAAATGAAAGTAGCGTTCATGCGTACGTACTGCTTACCGTCTCCATGAACGGTGAATTTCATTTCTTACCTCTAAATGTTATGTAATATTATAAATACATGTATATACTGGATATATATGATATATATGATATATAAATCATGAACATAATTCTGGATATAATGTATATATCACCACATGAACAACTTGTAATTATAAGAATTTTATTTTTGACTCAAGTACCTAAGATCGACAAAATGACCGTTATAAACTTAAATAATTACATAATGTTCATAACATTGTAATAAGGGATATAAAATGAATAATTAACATGAAAAATGTTCTTAAGTAAATATAAATTAACTCTACTTTATTATTCAGGAGTTTAAAGAACGGTCGAGTCAGGACAGGACGCAAGGTAAGGGAATCTCTTAACCCAACTTCCATTCTTTGGGTTAATCTCCTACTTTCAAATTATGTCATGATATTATTATGTCTTATTTTGTATTTTTACTTTCTTCATGTTTACCTATAGTGAATACACATAATATATCTATTTTATTTTAAATATGATATTTTTAAGGACTTCGTCTCAATCTCCTTTCATTGAGGCATATTTGGTTTTATACACAACTTTCTTTTATACGGTGTATAAACCTCTTTGACTTTTACGTTTATTAAAAAGGAATCTTTTTTATACGAAGAGTTTTACTAAACAACAAAAAGGGAATGTTTTTCTTTCCATACTTATGCAGCGACAATGACTTCTCCGCTTCTGTGACCATTATTTGAGTTTCGGCTTCCTCTACAAGCCATTACATATTTTTAATGAAAAATAAATACAAATTTTAACTTTCTTTTATTTTGGTATTGAAAATGGTTTTGAAATATTTTTTATTATATCAATGTGTTGTATTGATATCTTGTGATTGAAATGTGGAAATGTTATGTTTCCTTTATGCATGTTTTATGTGATACGATTATGTTATGGTTTATGATATGTTTAAACCTATTCATACGAGGAATGAATTGGACTTAATAAGTGACGGGTGGTGCCTGCTATAGCTCCTCGATGCATCGGCAGGTCTCATGAGACAAACTAGTGTCTTGGCACGAGGCCTTGACAAAATCTTATTTGTGGTCTTGGCACGAGGCCTTGACTACGTGGTTATGATAGTCTGTCATTATGCATTCCATCATTATGAAAGTGGTTATTGATATTGCATGTGATTATTCGACCAGTAGAATATCCATGTGAAGAAGTAAATGGAATTATCTCATTTTACTTTTGCCATATTATGTTGATGTTCAAGTTTAAAAGGCTTTTGTTTTAGTCATACATTTCCTTAAATGTTTATGTTTATTTATGAAAGCTTCCGCAATATTGTTATCCTTACTGAGCATCTGAGCTCACCCCTTTCAATGTTTTAATATTTTCCAGGATGTGAAGAAGTATTTTATGAATGACCTGTAGGGATAGTCAGAAGAGGATATGAGTGTGGAATATGAAGACTTTGTTATTAGTTTTTCACTTTATGATGTAATGTAAGACTTATGAATGTATCTAGTGTTTCCAAGGCTACAAAACTAATCGGTCTTTTGAGACTTGATCTTTTGTGATCATGCCAATGTTACGAAGTAATGCACCGACTCTGGGTAGCTGGGGTCGGTGCGTTACAAGCGTAGTGGGTGTCAGAAGAACATATACCACAATGGATCAAAGAAGGATATTTGGATTTACCTAGTGAAAGAGCAAGTTTTCGAAGAAGGGTACTTACCTCTTTGAAAATTGTGTCCACCTTCTTCTAGAATTCAGTAATTTTCACCTCATGGACACCTCGAATCGGTACATTGGACCATGAACCAAATTGTTGTGTGTTTTGAATCATGTTCTCAATCAGGATTCTTATAGTGATTGGGGTCTTATCAACTAGCGCATGACCTGCAACAACATTGATCATATATCGATCAATAGGGATTAATCCTTTATAAAAATATTGAATTAAAAGTTGATAACTTATTTGGTGGTGTGGGAAACATGAAAATAACGTTTTAAAGAATTCCGAATATTCATGTAATGTTTCCCCTTGATATTGTCTTATCCCACAAATTTACTTCCTTATTGTTTCAATTCAAGAGGTGGGGAGATATTTTTCAATAAAAGGAGTTTCATGTCTGCCCAGCCTTTTATTGGGGAATTAACATAATATAACCAATCTTTTGATGTGTCTTCTACTGAAAAAGAGAATAACCATAATTTACATATTCTTTATCCACATTTTGAAGGAATAATATAGAACACACAGTGTGAAATTATTTTAAATTCTTGTGTTCATCCCCTCCAAGAAGTCTATAGTATCTTGGTAATAGAAGAATTAAACCAGATTCCAGTTCAAAATTGGGTGCCTCAACTTGTAATTGACTATAGGTTGGTTAGATATCAACATCAAGCGAGGTTAGTTCTTTTAGTGTTCGATTTTTCTCACCCATGTTATTCATGTTAATTTTAGTTTTAATGTGGGTTTACAAAGAAGAAGTAGAAGGATCAATATGAGTGTCGATGTTTTGTGCATCCTCTTTCAAAGGTTCTTCTTGTGTATCTCGAGGTCACTGTTGTAGGATACTCTCCAGTTTGGATTTGAAAGGTTTTAAGTCTCCCAGAGTAGAACGCGTCATTCACAGAACCTACCCAAGAAATAAATTAGAACACAAAAATAAATGTAAATTTAGATGATAAAACAAACAATCATTCACAAAATTTACAAAGATAATTATCAAAAACACGCATGAAAACCAAAGAGATCCCTGATAAAGGTGCCTAAATTTGGCCACGCTGTCATGACACGACAAATTGATTAGGATTTTAGATTTATTTATAGTCAAGGGAAGACCCTAGGTCAGATCATGAGGAGAATTGATAGGTTTTGAGTATGTATTTTTAATAAGAATTACAAAAAGATAGGGAGGTTTTGAATACAGATTTAAGTAAATTACTTAATTAAAGAGTTAAATAGTTGATAAATAAAGGTGGTGTATTAATAATTATGAGAGAATAAGATCATTTCAATTTCACTAAAAATATTGGATAGTTCATTGTTCTAAAAATTTAACATGGTTTTGTTTAATTCTTTGGTTGAAGGTTGTCATGATCTTGACATCCCTCTTGCCTCTTCAAATGATTCTTAAAGAAACACCCCGTGGCACAAAAATCATGTTTCCATGGTTTAGTTATTAAAATAGAATAATAGGTATACCAAATAATACTTAAATCTTATGTATGTGTGAGATAAATAGGGCTATTGTGTTGTCCAATCAGAAGAACCTAAGATTCCCACTTGAAATCTCAACCTAATCAGTGTTGAAATAAAAATTATTCCACATAATTATATCAAATGAAATGTAATCAGGGGGAAGAATTTCAAGAAACTAAATAAGTAAAATATTCAACACTTAAATTATACAAAACAAGTAGAATAAAATGTGCTGGAACACCCTCCCAAGTTTGTGTAGCTCCCTCAAAATGATCGTCCACTGTTTATCTCTCCATCGAGAGGAGGAGGAGGCTCAGGTGGAATTCCCTCTTCATCCATGATTTCCCTATCAGGATAAGGGCCTATAGAACTCCTTGGATGATGATAGGAATTATTTGGGTCTCCAAAATACCAGATCTTTTCCTCTTGGAGTAACTTACAAATGGGGAGCCCAAGATGGCATTTTATAGGAAAATTGGTAGATGATTTTTAGCACACAAATTTCTGAAAACCAATTTTCACATGAGTTTAGACCTCCAAAAATCCTTATCTATATTTGGACAAAATAACAAAGTTATAGCCCCTATTGGATATCTACAATAAAAGGTTTGCACAATTTGGAAACCTAGAAGCTGAGATATGGACAAATCACAACACACCACTTTTGACTTCGTGCTGATGCGGTGTGCTGGACAGATCAGGTCAGTTGGGAAAATATATTTCCGAATGATTCTTGGATTTTTTAATAAGAAATTTATCACAATGAATATTGGAACCACCAAAAAATTATCATCACATTTGGATTCACGGCTCAGGATAAGTGCGTTGATGAGTCTATTTTTGTGCATGGATCTTGCACAGTTTAAACCATTTTGCTTGGACATCATCATAGGCCCTCCAAATCAACTCCTCTTGAAATGGAATCATCAAAAAAGTAACATTTCACTTTTTAACAGTGATAAACACAAACTAAATGATTCAAAAAATGGAATTAAACTTGTCATTACTTTTAAAATATTCAATATAAAACAAGTTTAGTAGAGTGGTTTATAGGTGAAAATATGACAGTGAATCGTGGTACGATCACACCCACACACCTAATCATTTTCACTCTCAAGAAATGTCACATATACCAATAAAATGATGCATATATATATTTCCTACATAATTAATATTTAACATTTGGGGAAATTTTAATTCATTAAAGTAATGTGATCAATGCACGAACCACACCAAGGAGTTTTTCCTAGTAAAAATGAAAAAAGATGTCTCATAAATCATATCACAATGAAATTTAAAGAGATTCATGATACCAGCATGAGAAAGAAATTAAAAAGTCAAATATTCCACTAACTCTCCATGTGTGTGTCTGAAAACCATTCCATGCTATTCTTTCCACTTATATCCAATAAATATAGGTTATTTTAACATTATTCAACTTTAAATTATTTTTTTCACCGAACTTTTCCTACATACTTTGCAATAATAATTCAATACACACTCACATAAGCATTCCAAGAAGTCAAACCATAATCTCCCTGCCAAGATATCCCCATAATTTTTTCATTTCATCACTCCCCTCATTTATTTTTTTATTGTTAGTATTTTTTTAGAATATTCATTTGGAACAAATCTCACACTCATCTCTAAATATTTTTTTGATCTCCTCATGACACTAATTGCAATAGTTATAACAAGATCAAAGGTTAAGGATGAGTATTTTTTGACCTACCCAAGACACAAACCAATCAATTTTTTTAAAATGAGGGTGTGAAACAGTGGGACAATAGGTAGACATTCACAGTTTAATTTGGTACAGTAATGAAATAGATTGGATAAGGAACGAACGTATGAAAATTTCATTTAAAGCTGAAAAATATTAACCTAACATATATTTACATTATATTAAGTAAGAAATATTCACACTTTATGGTTTGGGGGAAAAATGTGTGGAGATATTAGGGACACAGTTTTCCCAAAAACTACTAACACAAGGGGCATCAATCTTCTCAATTGTTTCACAGTGATACAACCATTTATGTCATTGACAGAAACCATATTCACTAAAATCAATACCTGATGTTAAATTCATACAGAAATTATTTTTCACCTTCATTATGGAATTTTTTACTTTCACCCATTTATGGTTACCTAATCATGTAACATTGAAATTTTTATGCGGAAAATGAAAATACAATAAAAAGGAGAAAAATAGAAGAAAGAAATAGAAACAAATGATGAAAAGTCCTAAGTAACCAAGGAATGTACCCATCCCCCCATAACTAGAATGTGCAGTGTCCTCACTATAATAATTGAGAATGTGAGAAGGAAGGATAAAACCTGGTGTGTTTTATTGGTATGTTGCTTATTGAACAGGGAGTTCCTCCATCTGGAACTCTGGAAGGGCTTTGTGGAAGTGCTTTAGCCGCTGCCCATTGACAGTGATGGTTTTCTTGGTTTCTTCATTTTGAACCTAAGTGAAACTTAATCCTTGAATTATAAAGGAGTACCTTCTTCCCAATGTGAAACTGATGATGAATAATGAGATGATTATGGGCAGCCTTGGTATGCTCCTTATAAATCCCAGAGTTCTCATATTCATCTCTTCTCATTCGTTCTAGCTCCGGAATTTGCATCTTCTTTTGATCACCTACACCAGAATGATTAGAATTTCATTTTTTGATGGCTCAATAGGCCCGATCTTCAATCTCAACAGGCAGGTGATAACCCTATCCAAAAACAAGATGATAGGGTGACATTCCAATGGGAGTTTTGAATGCAGTATGGTAGGCCCATAATGAATCATCAAGTCGAAGACTCCAATATTTTCAAATTGGGTTGAACTGTTTTTTTCAAGAATCTGTTTTACCTCTCTATTTGATATCTAATATAGACCATTGGTCTATGGGTGACATACAGTAGACACTCTATAACCAACCCCATTCAAACACAAAAGTGATTTCATTGTTCGGTTGCATAAATTAGAACCCTGGTCACTATTATTGAACCTAGGTAATCCAAACCTGCAAAAGATATGAGTTCTCAAAAATTACCAAAATATTTTGGAATCATTTATCCTTGTGTCATGCACCTCTACCCATTTTGACACATAATCGACCTCCAGAAGAATGAACAAGTTTCCAAAGGAATTTGGAAAAAGACCCATAGTGTCAATTCCCAAAACATCAAAAATGTAATGAAAGAGTAACAATTGTTGTAGCATTTATTTTCTCATATAGACATTCCGCATTATTTGACAACAAGGAAAATATTTGAAAAAATCATGGGAATCCTGAAAAAGTTTTGGAAAATATAGACCAGAATCAAGGACCTTGTGGGAAGTCCGTTGGGGACCCATGTGGCTCCCACAATCAAGAGTCTAACAGAATCTAAGGAAAGATTGAAACTCACTATCAGGAACACAACACCTAGGTAAATGATCACTACATGTGCAAAAGAGGTAGGGGTCATCCCAAATGAACCAATGAGACTTATGTTTTAGACCACCGGATTTGTTTTTATTGAAATCAGTTTGAATGCAATATGATACTAAATAATTTACAATTTCATCATACCAAGGAATAAAATATTGCACTTGGTACAATTTATCATCATGAAACATTTCATTAATAGGAATACAAGGGGATGAGTCAATGTACGAGGATAAGGGAATCCTACTAATATTATCAGCCACCACATTCTCTTCTCATTTTTTATCTCTAATTTCTAGATTAAATTCTGGAAGAAGGATCATCCAGCGAATGAGACATAGTTTTTCTTCTACTTTATTAAGGAGATACTAGAGGGCTACATGGTATGAGAACACAATGACTGTAGACAAAATAGGTATGACCTGAATTTTTCCAATGAAAACATAATAGCATGGAATTATTTTTCAGTTGTCGTGTAGTTTTCTTAGACAGGTTCCAAAGTACGTGAGGCATAGGCAATGCCATGTGGGGCTCGATTGACCCTTTGTGACAAGACTGCCCCAACTACATAGTTACAAGCATTACACATGAGCTCAAATGGTAAATCCCTCTGAGGTGGTTGGATTACTTGGGGTGATGTGAGACTCTATTTTAACTTATTAAAAGATTATTCAAATTATTTATCAAAAATAATTTTTCTTACTTTTTGGAGTAACCGAGAGAGGGAGAGTGCAATTTTACTAAAGTCACGAATGAAACGACGGTAAAATCCATCATGAACTAGGAAAGACCACACATCCCGTACATTTTTGGGGAATGGTAAGGATGAAATGACATCCACTTTTGATTTATCCACTTGGATACCATCCACAGAAATTACATGCCCCAAAATATACCTTATCGCACCATGAAATGGAATTTCTCATAATTTAATACAAGATTATTTTCAATACATCGATGTAGTACTGAACCAAGAATACTTAAAAATTCATCAAAAGTGGATCCAAAAAAAGTGAAATCATCCATGTATACTTCCATGAAAT
Source organism: Viscum album (assembly GCA_963277665.1). Lineage (NCBI taxonomy): Eukaryota > Viridiplantae > Streptophyta > Magnoliopsida > Santalales > Viscaceae > Viscum > Viscum album. The sequence continues at coordinate 1,399,862,229 of OY728148.1, read as the reverse complement.
TCTCCAGGTAATCTGAAAAATACTAATCCTGCATTGTTAGAATGTACTTGGAACATTTCACAGACCAAATGGAATCTTTCTATTGGAAAATGTGCCAAAGGGGAAAGTGAAGGTTGTCTTTTCCTGATCCACGGTGGAAATATGGATCTGAAAGTATCGAGAATACCCATCAAAGAAATAGTAGTGGGACCTACACTATAGCCTCTCTAGCATTTGGTCAATGAATGGAAAAGGGAAATGGTCTTTCTTAGTGTGTTGGTTTAGTCAGTGATAGTCTATACAGACACGCTAACTATTCTGCACACGTGTTGGAACCAATTTTTTGTTTTTATTTTTGATTAATATAAGGCCGGTCTTTTTAGGAACTACTTGAACAAGACTGACCCATTGGATGTCAGAGATGGGGTAAATGAGTCTAGTAACCAAAATTTTTTTTACCTCATTTTTCACAACTTCCAGGAGGTTAGGGTTCAGTCGACGTTGTGGCTGCCTCACTGGTTTAGCCTCATCATTTAATAAAATATGATGTGTACAAATTGATGGGATAATACTAGTAATGTTAGAAAGTGTACATCCAAAATATTGTTTATACTCCCTCAAAAGTTCAAGTAGTCGCAATTCATGCTCAAGAGGGTGTGAACTAGCAATGATGACAGGGAACTTGTTTCTATTCTCATGATATGAATATTTGGAATCTGGAGGCAATTGTCTCAGTTCCAATTCAATTGGATTTTATATTTATGGGAGTGTGTGTGAAAGTGAGAGTTCACTAATCTCATCTAACTGCTCAATGGTATCATCCTCAATAGAGGAATGAGATTTTACAAGCTTAGCTGTATCATCAATGGTTAGTGGATCCTCTATGTTCAAGAAATCATAAATTAATAAACAAGCATAACTTTTTTCTAATCCAGCAAAACAATCATTGCATGAATTATTTCCTATAATTTCAATTAATGAAGAAATTTCAGAAAGGGGATAGATGGAAAGAATTTTATTTTTCAGGGGTAGGGAGTACATCAATTGAATTAACATAGAGAGATGAATGTTCTTCAGAGGTGTGCTTCCTAGAATCAAGGATGTTGAAATGGACTATGTCACCACCAAATTCCATAGATAATGTACTATTGTGGACATTAATTATGATTTTTTCTATTTTCAAGAAGGGTCTCCCTATTATAATCGGGGCTTGTCCATTCATCCTATCATCCTCCATTTTAAGCACATAAAAGTCGGTATGAAAAATTAAATTTTGAACCCTCATAAGAACATCCTCTATCACATCAGAGTGGTGTGTTATACTCTAGTTAGCTAGTTTAACAATAAATCCAGTTGGATTCAGTACCCCGATCTGGAATGTAGAGTAAATAGAGTGAGACATCACATTTACAGAAGCACCTAATTCAAGCATAGAATTTGAAAAATAATAGTCCCTTATGGTGAAAATAATTGAGAATGTTCCTGGATCATTGCACTTGGTGGGAAGTGATGACTCTAACAATGCTAAAACATTCCTCCCCATGCTCACTTTATCATCATCTCAAATTCACCTACAGTGTGTACACATCTCCTTTAGAAACATAGCGTACCATGGAATTTTCTTCACAACAAAAATCAATGGGATGTTAACCTGCACTTTCTTGAAATTATCCAATATTTCCTTATCAAGTTCAGTTTCATTTTGTTTTCTTGGTTTGGTGGACCTTTGAGGAAATGAAAGATGAGTGGTTGGGAATGGTGACTCATCAATGTACACTCTCTTTCCTTTGTAAGGGCTTCTCCGAAGACAAGGTTCTTCAATATTTAGAGCATTTTTAATGGTTGGGATGGAGGTTTCTTTAGGAGGGGATGAATCTAATAAAGTATTAATTTTCTTTTTACACTCTTAATGTTGATGGAACTAACATTTATTTTATTCCTAGGGTTAACTAATAGTTGAGAGAAAATTTTAACTAATCTGTGACATTGAATTTCACCCACTGAGTTAGTTAGTTAGCCTAATTAGGTTTTGAGGTCATGTATAGCTGCATGAGTGGTTTTTTGGAATTGAATATTGTTGGAATACATTTGTTTCATTATATCTTCTAGGCTAGGCTCAGGTTTTTTAGGGGTCTGTTGGAAATTCCTTTTTGGTGGTTGAGGATTCTTAGGTGGTGGTGGTGGATGACTACTCTTCCCTTGTTGGTTCCATTGTTGTTGAGTTTGGTTTGAATACCTTCTTTCCTAAAGGCTTGGTTCTCCTTCCACACAGGGTTGGATAGATAGTAAGGTTCTTGCTTAAAGGGTTGGTTATAGGGGCGTCATGGAAATATTTCCTCACAACCCTCAAATGTTTCCCTCAATTGAGGAAATTTTTCAGAGTAATGGGTGTCAGAAGAACATATACCATAATGGATAGGAGGAGGATATTTTGATTTCCCTTTAGAAAGAGAAAGTTTTCAATGAAGGGTACTTACCTCTTCAAAATTTGTGTCCACCATCTTCTCGAATTCAGTACTTTTCAACTCATGGAAACCTCTAATCGGTACATTGGACCTTGAACCAAATTATTGTGTGTTTTGTTCCATGTTCTCAATCAGGGTTCTTGCAGCAATTGGGGTCTTATCAAATATCACACCACCTGCAATAACATCGATTGTATTTTGATCAATAGAGATTAATCATTCAAAAAAATATTGAATTAAAAGTTGATCACTTATTTGGTGGTGTGGGAAACTTGAACATAAACTTTTAAAGCATTTCCAATATTCATGTAATGTTTCCCCTTGATATTGTCTTATCCCACAAATTTCCTTCCTTATTGTTGGAGTTCGAGATATTAGGAAATATTTTTCAAAAAAAGGTGTTTCATGTCCGCCAAACGTCTTATTGGAGAATTAACATAATATAACCAATATTTTGTTGCGTCTTCTAATGAAAAATTGAATGCCCTTAACTTTCTTCAACCACATTTTCAAGTTTTAATTTAGAACACATAGTGTGAAATTCTTTTAAATACTTGTGTGTATCCTCTCCAGGAAATCCATGGAATCTTGGTAATAGATGTATTAAACCAGATATTAGTTCAAAATTGGGTACCTTGACTTGTAATTGAATATATGTGGGTTGGGTATCATCATCATGCGAGGTTATTTATTTTAGTGTTCAATAGTTTTCCTCCATGTTATTCATTTTAATTTCAGTTTTAATGTGGGTTTTCAATGAAGAAGAAGAAGGATCGATATGGGTGATGATGTTTTGTACATCCACCTTGAATGTTTCCTCTTGTGTATCTCAGGGTCGCTAATATAGGATCCTCTCCGGTTTGGGTTCAAAAGGTTATAAGTCTACTAGAGTAGAACAAATCATACATAGAACCTACACAAGAAATAAATTATAACACAAAAATAAATGTAAAGGTAGAAGATAAGACAATAAAAAATTCAAAAAATTTATATAGAAAATTATAAAAAACATGCACTAAAACCAAATCCCTCCCCGAAAAAGATGCCAAAATTTGACCGTGCTATCATTAAACATCAAATTGATTATGATTTTAATATTTATTTATAGTCTAGGGAAGACCCTAGGTCATCTCTCTAGGAGCATTGATAGTTTTTGAGCATGTATTTTAATAATAATTACTAAAAGAGGGGGAGGTTTTGAAAACATATTTAAGTTAATTACTTAATTAAAGAGATAAATAATTTATAAATAAAGGCGTTGTACTAATAATTATGAGAGAATACGATCATGTCAAGTTCACTAAATATCTTGGATAGTTCATTGTTATGAAAATTTAACATAGTTTGTTTTATTTGTTTGGTTGAAGGTTGTCAAGATCTTGACTCCCCTCTTGCCTCTTCATATGATGCTTAAAAAACCAGCCCTTGGAACAACAGTCATGTTACCAAGATTTGTTTGTCAAAAATTTAATAAGAGGTCCACCAAATAAAACTTTAATCTAATGTATGCGTGATATAAATAGGATTATTGTGTTTTCCTATCGGAACAACCCAAGATTCCCACATGAAATCTCAACCCAGTCGGTGTTGAAATAAAAGGGGTTCAACTTAATTATATAAAATGAAATGTAATCAGGGGGACGCATGTCAAGAAGAAAAATAATTGAAATATTCAACAAAAAAATTATACCAAACCAGTAGAAGAAAATGTGCTGGAAATCCCTCCTAAGTTTGTGTAGCTCCCTCGAAATGATCGTCCACCATTTAGCTCGCCATCGATAGGAGGAGGAGGCTCTGGTGGAACTCCTTCTTCATCCTTGATTCCCCCACGAGGATAGGGGACTCTAGAACTCCTTGGATGAATAGAGGACTTTCTTGGGTCTCCAAAATACGAGATCTTTGCCTCCTGGCCAAACTTACAAATGGAGAGCCCAAGGTAACATTTTATAGGAATATTGGAAGGTGGTTTTGAGCACATATATTTCTTAAACCCACTTTACATATGATTTTTAACTTCATATAGCCTTATCTAGATTTGGATAAAATAAAAAAAGTTGTATCCCCACCCCCTTGATATCCCAAATGAACGTTTGGTACAATTTGGACACCTACAGCTTGAGATATAGATGGATCACATCCCACCAATTTTGATTTTGTGGAGATGCGGTGTGCTGAAAAAATAAGGTCAGTTGGGAAAAAATATGGCCAAATTAGTCTGGGGTTTCTTCATATTAAATGTACCCCAAGAAAATTTTGGACCAATCCACAAAATTTCATCCCATTTGGATGTACGGTTCAGGTGGAGTACACGGATGGGTCCACTAGTGTGCATGGATCTTGCGCAGTTTTGCCCATTTTTCTTGGACAACATCATGGGCCCTCCGAATAACCTCCTCCTGTAGTAGATTCATCAAAAAAAGTAACATTGACCTTTTTAACAGTGATAAAAACAAAATAAATGCATAAAAAATGGAATGAAACTTCTCATTATTTGTATCATTTTCAATATAAAACAAGTTTATCATAGTGGTGTAAAGGTAAAATTACACAGTGAATCATGGTACGATCACACCCCCACACTTAAATAGTTGAACACTTAGGAAAAGTCACATATCCAAATAAAATGATTCATATATATATATATATATTGCCAACATCATGAAGATTTAACATTTTCAGAAATATTTATTCATTAAAGTAATATGATCAATGCACGAACCACTCCAAGGAGTTTTTCCTAGTGAAAATGGAAAAAGATGTCTCATAAATCATATCACAATGAAATTCAAATAGATTCATGATACCAATATGAGAAATTAATTAAAAAGTCCAACATTACACTAACTCTCCATGTCTGTGTGTGAAAACCATTCCATGCCACTCTTTCCACTTCTATCCAACAAATATAGGTTATTTTAACATTATTCAGCTTTAACTGATTTTTTTCACTGAACTTTTCCTACATCCTTTGCAATCATATTTCAAGACCCACTCACTAAATAATTCCCAGAAGTCAATCCATAAGCTCCTGACTAATATATCCCCTTATGTTTCACATTTCATCACTCCCCTCATTTATTATTTTTTGTTATTGTTATTATTTTAGAAGTTTAATTTGGAACAAATATCATAATATTTTCTCAATCCTTGTTTGAGCTCCTCCAAACACTAATTGAAATAGTAATAACATGATCAATGGTTGAGGAGGAGTGGTTTTTGACCTGCCCAAGACACAACCCGATAATTTTTTTTAAATGAGGGTGTACAAGAGTCGGACATTATGTACACATGCATAGGTCAATTTGGTATAGTAATGAGACAAATTGAATAAGTAAAGAATGTATTGAAATATAATTAAATCTGATAATAGTTACTTAACATATATTTAACTTATATTAAGTAAGAAATATTCACACTTTATGGTTTTGTGCAAAAATGTGTGGAGATATTAGTGACACAGATTTCCCAAAAACTACCCACACAAGGGGCATCAATCATCTCAATTGTTTCACAGTGATACAACCATTTATATCATTGATAGAAAACCAATTGACTAAAAATCACTCCCTGATATTAAATTCATACATAAATTATTTTTCACCTTCATTATCATATTTTTACTTTCCACACTTTATGGTCATCAAATCATGGAACTTTACAAATTTTTATGGGGAAAAATGAAAATACCATAAAGAAGGAGAAAAATAGAAGGAAGAAAGAGAAAAAAATGATGAAAATTTTTATATAACCCATAAATGTAACCATCCCCCCACACATAGAATGTGGAGTTTCCTCACTCTAATAATTGAGAATGTGAGAAGGAAGGATAAAACCTAGTTTGTTTCACTGGCATGTTGCTTATTGAACATGGAGTTCCTCCATCTGGAACTCTGGAAGGGCTTCGTGGAAGTTCTTTAGCCTCTGCCCATTAACAATGAAGGTTTACTTGGTTTCTTCATTTTGAACCTGGATGAAACTTAATCCTTGAGTTATAATGGAATAACTTCTAGCCAATTTGAAACTAATGACGAAGGATGATATGGTCATGGGCAGCCTTGTTACACTCCTTAAATACCATAAAGTTCTCATATGCATCTCTTCTCATTTGTTCTAGCTCCTAAATCTGCAACTTCCTTTGAGAACCTGCACCAGAATTATTATAATTGCATTTTTTGATGGCGCAATAGGCTCGATGCTCAATATCAACGGGGAGGTGACAACTCCTTCCAAACACAAGATGATAGGGTAAAATTCCAATGGGTGTTTTGAAAGTAGTATGGTTGGACCATAATGAATCATCAAGTCGAAGACTCCAATCTTTCCTATTAGGTTGAACCGTTTTTTCAAGAATATGTTTTACCTCTCTATTTGACAACTCATCTTGAACATTGGTCTGTGGGTGATATGCAGTAGAAACTCTATGACCGACCCCATACCGATGCAAAATTGATTGCATTGTTCAGTTGTAGAAATGAGAACCCTGGTCACTAATGATGAACCTATGTAATCCATACCTACAAAAAATCTGAGTTCTCCAAAATTCCACAAGTTTTTTGGAATCATTTGTCCTTGTGGCTCAAACCTCTACACATTTTGATACAAAACAGGAAGCCAGATGAATGTACAAGTTTCCAAAGGAATTGGGAAAATGAGCCATAAATTCAATGCCCAAAACATAAAATATTTCATGAAAGAGAAAAAGTAGTTGTAGAATTTCATTTGTTTTAGAGACATTCCCCGTTATATGAAAATGAGGAAAAGATTTGAAAAAATCATGGTCAACCCCAGAAAAGTGTTGGCCAAAAGTGTCCAGAATCAAGGAACTTGGATCAGTCCGTTGGGGACCAAAGTGGACCCCACAAGCAAGAGTGTGACAGAATCTAAGGACATACCAAAACTCATTATCATAAACACAACACCTATGGAATTTATCACTACACGTGCACCATAGGTAGGTGTTATCACAAATGTACAAAAAAGACTCATTTTTTAGATGAATGGCTTGGTTTTTATTGAAATTAGTAGGAATGCCAGATGCTACTAAATAATTTACAATTTCATCATACTAAGGAATAACATCTTGCACTCGGTACAATTTCTCATCGGGAACCATATCATTTATAGGAATACAGAGGGATGATTCATTGTACAAGGGTGGAGTAATCCTACTGATATGATCTGCCACCACATTCAATACTCCTTTTTTATCTCTAATTTATAGATTAAATTCTTAAAGAAGAAGCATCTAGAAAATGAGATGCAGTTTTTCTTCTGCTTTCTTAAGGAGACACCGGAGGGCTGCATAGTCTAAGAACAAAATGAATTTGGACCCCAAAAGTTATGACCTGAATTTGTCCAAGGAAAGCATAATGGCATGGAATTTTTTTTCAGTTGTGGTGTTGTTTTCTTGGGCAGGGTCCAAAGTATGTGAAGCATTGGTAATGACATGTGGAGCACGATCGACCCTTTGTGACAAGACTGCCCCAACTGTATAGTTAGAGGTGTCACACATGAGCTCAAATGGAAAATCCCACCAAGGTGGTAAGATTACTGGGGGTGACGTGAGACTCCATTTTAACATATTAAAAGATTCTTCATATTCTTTATAAAAAATATATTCTTTTTTGGAGTAACTGGAATAGGGGGAGTGAAATTTTAATAAAGTCGTGAATGAAATGATGGTAAAATCAAGCATGACCTAGGAAATACCACACATCCCATACATTTTTTGGGAATGGTAAGGAATAAATGACACATAATTTTAATTTATCCACTTGGATACCATCCCCAGAAATGAAAATTCCCAAAAATATACCTTATCTCACCATGAAATGGATTTTCTCAAAATTTAATACAGTATTCAATTCAATACAGGGATGTATTATTGAACCAAGACTGCTTAAAAATTCATCAAAAGAGGAGCCATAAATAGTGAAATCTTCCATTAACACTTCCATGCAATTCTCGAGGTAATCAAAAAAAAATACTAATCGTGCAACGTGGGTAAGTACACAGAGCATTGCACAGACCAAATGGAATCCTTCTATAGGAAAATGTGCCAAAGGGGAAAGTGAAGGTTGTCTTTTCTTGATCCTAGGGGGAAATATGGATTTGAAACTATCATGAATACCCATCAAGGAAATAGTTGTGGGACTTACCCACTAGCCTCTATAGCATTTGATAAATGAATTATAAAGGGAAATTGTCTTTCCTAGTGTGTTGGTTTAGTCGGCAATAGTTTATATAGACACGCAAACTATTCTACACACGATTTGGAACCAATTCATTGTTTTCATTTTTGATTACTATAAGGTCAGTCTTTTTAGGAACTACTTTAATGGGACTGACCCATTGGCTATCAGAGATGGGGTAAATGATTCTGGAAGCCAATAATGTTTTTAACTCACTTTTCACAACTTCCAGGAGGTTTGGGTTCAGTCGACTTTGTGGCTGCCTCACTGGTTTAGCAACATCATTTAATAAAATATGATGTGTACCAATTGATCAGATAAAACTGAGAATGTCAGCAAGTTTCCATCCCAAATCATTTTTATACTCCCTCAAAAGTTCAATTAGTCACAATTCTTGCTCAAGAGGGAGTGAAATAGAAATGATTACAGGAAACTTGTTTCTATTCTCAAGATATGAATATTTTAAATCTTGAAGAAACTGTTTCAGTTCCAATTTTGTTGTATTTTGGATTTATGGGGGTGTGTGTGAGTTTGAGAGGTCACTGGTCCCATCTAACTACCTAATGGTATCATCCACAATAGAGGAATGAGCTTTTACAAGATTAGCAGTATCATCGATGGTCAATGGATCCTTAGTGTTCAAGAAGTCATCAATTAATAAACATGAATGACATTTTTCTAATACATTACAAAAATAATTGAATGAATCATTTCCTATAATTTCAATCAAAGAAGAAAACTCATAAATGTGATCGGGGGAAAGAAAAGTTATTTTTGTAGGGGTAGTGAGTACATCAACTGAATTAACAGAGACACAGGAATGTTCTTCTAAGGGGTGATTCATGGAATCAAGGATGTTGAAATGGACTACGTCACCACAAAATTCCATAGATAATGTACCATTTTGGACATTAATTATGGTTTTGGCTGATTTTAAGAAGGGTCTTCTTAATATAATCATGGCATGTCTATTCATCCTATCGTCCTCCATTTTAAGCACATAAAATTCATCAGGAAAAATTAAATTTTGAACCCTCATAAGAACATCCCCGAACACACCATAGGGGTGTATGGTACTCCGGTTAGCCAGTTGAACAATAATTCAAGTGGGTTTCAGTTCCTCGACCAGAAATGTAGAGTAAATAGAGTGATGCATCACATTTATTGATGCACCTAAATCAAGAATAACATTGTAAAAATAATACTCCCCTATGGTGCATGAAATTGAGAGTGTTCCAGGATCATTACACTTGCTGGGATGTTATGCATATATCAATGTTGAAACATTCCTCCCCAAGCTCACTCTCCCATCACCTCAAAGTCGTCTTCGGTGTGTACACATCTCCTTTATAAACTTAGCATACCATGGAATTTTCTTCACAACATCAACCAATGGAATGTTAACCTTCACTTTCTTGAAAATATCCAATATTCCCTTATGGAGTTCACTTAACTTTTATTTTCTTGGTTGGGTGGCCCTTTGAGGAAATGGAAGAGGAGTGTTTGGGATTAGTGACTCATCATTGTACACACTCTTTCCTTTGGAAGGGATTCACTCAGGACAAGGTTCTTTAACATTTGGAACATTTTTAATTGTTGGGATGGAGGTTTCCACAGGAGGGGATAACTCTAATGGAGGATTAATTTTACTTTCTAGTTGTTTTCCACTCATATGTGTGATGATACAATCATTTCCATTATCCCTTGGGTTAACTACTGGTTGAGATGGAAGACTACCTAATCCGTGACTTTGAATTTCATGCACTGAGTTAGCTAGTTGGCCTAATTGGGGGAGGTCATGTATAGATGCCTGAGTGGTTTATTGGAATTGAATATTTTTGGAATCCAATTTTTTCATTATATCTTCTAGTCGAGGTTTAGGTTTTGGAGGGTTTTTTTGGAAGGGACATTGGGGTGGTTGAGGATTTCAGGGTGGTGGTAGTGGATGACTACTCTTCCCCTTTTGTTTCCATTATTGTTGAGGTTGGTTTGAATACACTCTTGCCTATAGTCTTGGTTCTCCATCCACCTAGGATTGGATGGATAGTAAGGTTCTGGCCTAAAGGGTTGGTTATATGGGTCGTCTGGAAATATTGCCTCACAACTTTCAAATGTAACCCTTAATTGAGGAAATTGGTCTGAGTAGTGGGTGTTAGAAGAACATATACCACAAAGTATAGGAGGAGGAGATTGGGATTTCCCTTGGGAAGGAGGAAGTTGTCAAAGAAGGGTATTTACCTCTTCGAACATTGTGTCCACCTTCTTCTCAAATTCAGTACTTTTCACCTCATGGACACCTCGAATCGGTACATTGGACCTTGAACCAATTTGTTTTGTGTTTTAAACCATGTTCTCAATCAGGGTTCTTTCTGCAATTGGGGTCATATCCACTAGCACACCACCTGCAGTAGTATCGATCATATTTCGATCAATAGGGATTAATCCTTAAAAAAATTTGAATTGAAAGTGGATCACTTATTTGGTGGAGTGGGAAACTTGAAAATAACCTTTTAAAGCATTCCCAATATTCATGTAATGATTCCCCTTGAGGTTGTCCTATCCCAAAAATTTCCTTCCTTATTGTTGTAGTTCGAGAGGCTGGGAAATATTTTTCAAGAAAAAGGCATTTCATGTCCGCCCATCCTCTTATTGGGGAATTAACATAATATTACCAATCCATTGTTGTGTCTTATAATGAAAAAGGTAATTCCCTTAATGTTACTTATTCTTCATCCACATTTGTAGGTTTTAATGTATAACACACAGTGTGAAATTATTTTAAATGCTTGTGTGGATCCTCTCCAGGAAGTCCATGGAATCTTGGTAATAGGTGAAATAAACCATATCTTAGTTCAAAATTGGTTGCCTCGCCTTGTAATTGAATATAGGCTAGTTTGATATCAACATCAGGAGAGGTTAGTTCATTTATTTTTTTCGTTTTCATCTATTTTATTCATGTTAATTTAAGTTTTAATGTGGGTTCCCAAAGAAGAAGATAAAGGATCAATATGAGTGTTGATGTTTTGTGCTTCCTCCTTCAAAGGTTCATATTGTGTATCTCATGGTCGTTGATATAGGATCCTCACCGGTTCAGGTTCAAAAGGTTGTAAGTCTCCCAGAGTAGAATGTGTTATACACAGAACCTACACAAGAAATAAATTAGAACACAAAAATAAATGTAATGGTAGACGATAAAACAAACAATCATTCACAATATTTACAAAGAAAATTATCAAACACATGCACTAAAACCATTTCACTCCCCAGAAACGACGCCGAAAGTTGACCACGCTATCATGAAACATCACATTGATTATGATTTTAAGATTTATTTATAGTCTAGTGAAGACTCTAGGTCTTTTCTTGAGGAGCGTTGATGGGGTTTGAGTTTTTATTTTTAATAAGAATTACTAAAAGAGGGGGAGGTTTTGAAAACATATTTAAGTAAATTACTTAATTAAAGAGTTAAATAGTTGATAAATAAAGGTGGTGTTTTAATAATTATGATAGAAGAAGATAATTTCAAGTTCACTACTTATCTTTTATAGTTCATTGTTCTGAAAATTTAACACGGTTTTGTTTAATTTTTTGAGTGAGGGTTGTCAAGATCTTGACTCCCCTTCTGCCTCTTCAAATGATGCTTAAAGAACCACCCCATGAAGCAACAATCGTGTTGCAAAGATTTGGTTATAAAACATAGAATATGAGATCTAACAAAGCATACTTAAATATTATGTATGTGTGAGATAAATATGATCATTGTGTTGTCCAATCGGAACGACCCAAGATTCCCACTTGAAATCTCAACCCAATCAATGTTGAAATAAAAAGCGTTCCTCTTAATTATATCAAATGAAATTTAATAAGAGGGAATAATGTCAATAATATAATGTGAAATATTCAACACACAAATTGTAAAAAATCAGTAGAAGAACATGTGTTGGAACTCCCTCGCATGTTTGTGTAGCTCCCACGAAATGATCATGCACCTTTTAGCTCACCATTGAGGGGAGGAGGAGGCACGAGTAGAACTCCCTCTTCATCCATGATTCCCATATGAGGAGAGGGGCCTCCAGAATCCCTTGGATGATGATAGGACTTATTTGGGTCTCCAAAATACCATATATTTTCCTCCTGGACGAACTTACAAATGGGGAGACCAAGGTGCCATTTTATAGAAAAATGGGAAGGTGGTTTTGAGCACATAGATTTCGTAAAACTACATGTCACATGAGTTTTGACATCCATATAGCCTTATATATATTTTGAGAAAATTCAAAAGCTGTAGCCCCACATCTTGGCTATCTACATGGAAAGTGTGTCACAATTTGGACACTTATAGCCTGAGATATGGACAGATCACAACACACCACGTTTGACTTCGTGCTGATGTGGTGTTCTGGGGAGATCAGGTCGGTTGGGAAACCAGATATTTGAATGTGTCTTGTGTTTCTTCATATGAAATGTCTACCAATGAATGTTTTACCAGTGTAAAAAATTTCATCCCATTTGGATGCACGGTTCAGAAGAAGTGTGCAAATGAGTCCACTGGTGTGCATGGATCTTGTGTAGTTTGGCCCATATTTCTTGGACACATTCATGGGCCCTCCAAATCACCTCCTCCTATAATGGAATCATAAAAACAAGTAACATTTCCCTTTTTAATAGCGATAAAATAAAAATAAATGATTAAAACATGGAAGGAAACTTTTCATTAATTTAATAATTTTCAATATAAAACAAGTTTAGCACAGTGGTGTAAAGGTGAAAATTACACATTGAATCGGTGTATGATCATGCTCTAGGGACTTGACGATGATTCCTTGATCTTCTATACCTTGGATACGACCCTTCATGGTTAGGAAATTTTTTTATATGGTGTAGATGTGGTGAATGTTACTTTTTTATAAGCTATAGCTGTGATGGGTACTTATAACCGATTTTATGGAGTGGATACAATAGTTTTTTTACACTCGATTTCGTGGTGAGTCCATTGTGGACATTTCTTATATACATTACATATTGGCTTGGTTTGGGTATTTTACACCATTAGGTAGACTAGATAATATTATACATATTTATTTATTTTACCAATCCCCTTGTTTTAATATTTTGATTATTGTTTTCAGGGAGCCTTTTTAGGCTAGATAGTATCACATTATTTTTTCATATATTCCTTGGGAACTTTGCATTAAAAAATTTTATATTAGTGATATGTTTCACACTATATTTTTTAATATTACACCAAATGGATTTATTATGGACACTATTGTTGGTGGCCAACTGAGTGTTATCTCACACCCTCTTCAGGCCATCGTTGGGCAGCTACAAAGACATCTTGGATACATGTATGGACTTGGGAAGAGATACATAGTATGTTTCTTGATTTGTGCTTTGATTAGGAGAAAAGGAGCATGGGTCTGTGGTACACTCATTATGGTAGAAGGAGATAGTTCATTTTTTGGTATTTTTGGTAATTTGATACATGTATTGTACTATATTATTTTATATATTTTTTCCTACACTATAGAGACATGTCATAAAATATCGTTTTGTATATGAGATTTCCTTTTGAATAGTTTATTTATTAAAATATTATGGATGATTTAACATTTATTAGTTAATTATTTACTTCCACTATTAATATTTATTGTAACTATCACTATGTTATACTCCAACATGAGGGAATAGTCTCCACACAAACACACCCTAGGCCAAATATTCTAGTAGGAAGCCTTTGGCATACATGGAGGTACACTTGAGGCCATGTGACCCACTAGATCAGGGCACCATTTAGTGGCACCCAGGTCAGGACGTTACAAAGTGGAATCATAACATTTATTTTTTAGGTTGAATAAATATTTTTAGAATATATAATGGGATAAGAAGGAATTGGAATTTGGTAATGAGCTGTGATTGGGAGTATTTGACCAACATATAGGTAAAATCCAAATTTCCAGGAATAGAACTTGTTTTTTTTTTATTTTTTCCTTTTATAGTAGATTTGATTCTATCATTGGATGATGCACTTTATTTATGATGTTATCATTGATGTAATTGAGCGTTATTTTTTTTATTACCTGATGATATGAGGGTATGCATCTCAGGCATCATTTTAGGAACTTGTTAAAATTAATATTCCATGCATTATGCCATTCTTTATAGGATGAATTTCTTGACTTCAGGAATTTTTGATAAGTACCTTTGTGATATATTTGTTATCCTACTATTGTTTATACAGGGGTATGGAGAATCATGTTTTATACTTAGAGTTCTTTCCATAACCTAAATAGTATTTACCTACTTATGTTACAAAAAACACCATGAGAGGGTAACTATGGCACATTGAGTTATGAACCATTGGTCGCATGGAATGAAACATGTTATGGAATGGATTTAGTGAATGACATACTTATGTTCATGTGGTGTATGATCCAGTATAAATCAAAAGTGGTGACCCATTTAGTTCAACCATTTAAATAGAATTGTGATATAAATTTTAATTATAAATAGACATTGAAATTGAGGAATGGAGTACTTGACCTAGACACAACTTTTAGTGGGTGGTAGAATGTGTCTCTAGTGATGTTTAAAACTATTTCCTTTTACCCAATCATGGATTTATGAGTAGGAAGACGGGTGAGACTTGTTTATTGGAAGGGTTTGACCTATCCTATGATTATAGCTATGATATTTCCATAATCAATCATTTTTTAGGTGTATGTATGGAATTATAAAGAAATGACACCATGATGACCATCCTTAATATTCCAAGAGGGTGGTAATTACATGCTCCAATGGTGGTAGGACATGGGATACTAGAAGATACTTTTGTAGTACTAGCTATGAAACTAATATTTTTATTGTATATAGGTTATGAGGTATAGTTCCTCAATGATTTTCTACACTATATGTAGGCTTCTTAAGGAGCACACTAACCTACCTCATCTATGGAAGAGTTGATGTATGTGTTATAGATGCATAATCCTTCCTTGTTTTCAATGGATGGAAGTCCACGATCTATTGGGATATGGATTGAAACTATAATTTTTTTTAGCATTTGGAGACACATTGTGATAGGAGATTGAAGATCATGAAATATATGATTTGGGGGGCAGAAATGAATTGGTGGGTTGTTCTGAAAGAGGTTGATACACTATGAGATATGGTTTAGAGGGATTTCCAACCCAGGTTATATGACTAATTTTTCCTCAAGACTCTAAGAGCCGAGCATGCCAGTGATTTTATGTGTATGGATAATGGAATGATGATTGTTGTGGAATATTCAGCATTCTTTATAGGGATGTATCATTTTTCGATGATAAACCTTGATGATGAGAAATCAAGGGAGAGATGTTTTGAGGAAGGTCTCAGACATTCTTCTCAATCACATGTTAACACATTCAGGTAGATGACTATTACAATGATAGCAAACTAGGTGCTAATTACAGAAGATAATTTAATGGAATCTAGGGTTGTAGAGTAGGGTGGCATATCTTCTCGACCCAGTGGTTCAACATCTTTTGATAGGAAGCACTTTTTGGAGGCCTCCCATGTGGTGACTAGAAACTTGGCTATGAGTGAAGGTAGTGCTATTTTCTGTCACGAGTATGGGATATTGGGACATATGAAGAATCAGTGTGATAGAGACCCAATCATGTGATGATATTGTGGTATGATTGCACAAATATATCAATTTTGTAGGAAATTTCATCTAGTAGTTAATGGAAGAGGGTTAGCTATAAATCTAGGTTTGAGATCTAGTTTCAAAGCGCTGCATCAGGCTGGGAGCTATTGCAGTTTTAGTCGTTCTAGAATCGGTTGTTGTTGTGGATGAGGTAGAAAGGCCCCAGTTGTACTGAGATTGGGATTACTACAGGGAGCAAGGTTGTTTCCCACAACCACAATTCATGATAGATATATTATGTACAACATAACCTTGAGGACCAGAGAAGTAGGATGTCTATAGTGAGAGGTATGATCTTAGTAGCCTCTATGTTAGTATCTTCTCTTTTTAATATAGATGTTTCTCATTATCCCATATATGTGTCTATTGTGGAGATACATGGACTATTGATTAGTTTTATGATAGTGTTATGAAGATGGACACTCCATTGCGGATCAGAACAAGGGGAATACTATCGTGTAGGGAGTTCCCCTTGAGATTGGCAGGTTCAAATTCTTATGGGATATTTTTTCCTTAAGATGAAAGTGTTTTTCATCATACTTGGGAAAGACCAGCTAGTTTCTTATCATGCCTATATTTATTTTTATTGTCAAATTTTTACCTTCACATAACCAGAGGGTGCAGGTTTTATTAAAAAGAGTGAATGAGAATTCCATGAGATCTTAAATGGACCATATAATTTTGTTCTAGGTAGGATGATAGCTAAGATTAATAGTTTGTATCTGGATGATCAGGGATCATATCAGGAATATTTTCCTCTAGGGGTGGATTGTTTTACGTATGTTTTCCTAGATGAATTTTATGTTTTACCTCTTGTGATAGAGGTAGAGTTATCTATAAATCTATTTCGATGAGATTCATTGGTATCCATTCCTCCATATTGGATGAATAATACATAATTGCAAGAGCTCAAGATGATGCTGGAAGATTTAGAAGAAAATGGGTTTATATGACCTAATACTTCTCCAGGGAGTTCATCGGTCCTTTTTTGAAAAAGGATGATAGAAACCTCATGCTATTGATGGATTATTGAAAATTGAACCAGTTGATGATTAAGAACCGGTATCCCATGCGTAGATAGATGAAATTTGGATCATCTTCAAGAGGCTTAGGTGTTCATGGAAATTGGCTTGAGGTCAGGATGTCATTACATAACACCCTAAGGATTAACAAATAAGTTTAATATTGAATGCCTGAAAATGAGTCTTTGTGAAACAAACACCATTTTATAGGAGATAGTTATAAAGTAGCCGTAAAACATTAATTTCCAACTTCTATGTTTTAAATTTCATAAAACAGATACACACGGTTGTGATTAGTAGGATATTTAGAGTCTAATAGGATAAAATTACATTTTTTGTGAATATTAATATGACCATTATGAATAGTAATGTAACCTAATGAATAGTAATATAAACATTAACCTCATCCATGTATGTGTAAATAAAATTTAGGAACCTTATAAATGAGAGAGAATATTTTAATAATTAATAACTATGTGTTGGTACTTTTGTGAGTGATGAATATTTATTTACAATTTTTAATTTATAATTTGATTTAAAATAAAATAAAATTTCATAAAATTTATTCTCAAATAAATATATTGTTTTCATATGATTTTAGGATATCTTAATAAGATCTTAGTTAAATTTTTATGGTATTGAAAAATCATTTTTAGTTTAAAAAACTGTATTTTTCGAGTAAATGATGATTTTTTAAAAATTAAATTTTAAATATTTTTAAAATTATTTTTGAAAAAATGGATTCTATTTTTGAATTATACACATTGAAAATTTTTCATGGTGAATTTTTGGAATTTTTCTAAAATACATGAATTTGGTATGAATAGTAAAATATGGTAATTTAAGGTATAAATACATTATAAGATAAATACACTATTACTTGCATCTTGAATGATGTAATAAACCATTAGTTTTTACTAAAATTTAATTATTACTATTTTTTGTCACAATAATCAACACTATTTCCTATCTCGAGAGAAATAATAAAATAATGAGTAAGATATTCAAAACTCACCCCTCTCCTCAACTTGGAAAACCAACCCTCACTCCCTCTTCCCCTCACATATCCAAGCCTACATGATTTTACAATTTAGGCCCAAATACTCTTATCCATCCTCTATTCACGTACATGAGCTCTTGGTATTTTTAAAAGACCAAAATCAATCCCCTTATGATGATTCTCAAGGAGAAGTATACAGGAGGTAACATCCTATTTTACTTCCTTTTATTTTCATTTCAAGTTCCTTCTTTATTTATTTTTATCTACTTACCCCCTCTATCCAAATGATCATGATAAATACAGTATCTTCCATATACTATAATTTTATCATGCTAATGAAAGATACATAACTAATATCCTTACCCTCTCCCTCTTTTATTTAAAAAAATGAAATCATCATCCGGGAGGTGCCAATTTACAACCTTTATGGATAAGGAACCTTCATTGTTAAATTTAACCTTCAAGGATGCTCATTAAACCATTTCTATGGTTGAAAAATATTCTGAAATATTTGTTACATTCTATGTAATGATTTTTGAACCATCATTTTTACATGATAATAAATAATAGAACAAAACTAGTTCATTGTGATCGAAACACCATCGTAAAAATCTAAATGATTACCAGTAAATTACTAATTTAATGATTCTGTCACTTAACATGTATCCAAATGATATATATAACCATTTAAAATTCTCTATGTTCATTAATAATACCTAAATTCA
Source organism: Viscum album (assembly GCA_963277665.1). NCBI lineage: Eukaryota > Viridiplantae > Streptophyta > Magnoliopsida > Santalales > Viscaceae > Viscum > Viscum album. The sequence continues at coordinate 1,399,843,160 of OY728148.1, read as the reverse complement.
ATCTTGGAAAATTATATCCATTCCACCTGATCTTCCATACTTATAATCAAGAAACCCGATCATGAATTTCAAGAAACGAACACTCCAGAACGACGACATTCAATCTTATAACTTATCAAAAGTCCATAAATAAATATGATAAAATTATAATAAATTACATAAATTCCTAATAGTTTATTAATTAAATTACTAGTTTGTATAATTTCATATTCAAGGATCTTAAGGTCAAGTGTAGGACAAATTCAGACATAAGGTAAGTGTTTTCTACCAAAATATCCATTTTCATTTAGGTTACTCTTATTCTCAAATTACATCAATTAAATTATTATTTTTTAATATTAAATCCTCTTAAATTATTTTCTAATATTATATATAAGTGTACTAGTTATAATCCTTCATTATTTTATGGGTAGTTACATTTTTTAAAAGGATCTTTCAAAAATGATTCCCTATAAATGTGACCATTTTAAGGGAACTTCTTGAATTATTAACTATTTTAAAATACACTCTATAATCTATTTTAAGACAAAATTATTTTTATAAAATCACTGATTTTTTATGAGAAAACCACTTTAATTCAATTCAAGTTTTGTACAAATATTTTCCCTAAATCACTCATCTTTTCATAGTAAAAGAGTATTTTTATTAAGAATTACAAAATGATTTTATAAGTGTATTTTCATCTATTTCAATAATCTTGTTGATTCTTATGTTTAATTGGGATTAATATTATATGATATAATCTACCATATGTTATTTCATGGTTTATGATTATTTTTACTGTAGGTTTTCTATCCTGAAACCATTCACCATATTACATTGAATGGTTATTGTTATGTTTAATGATTGAGGAAAGTGATTTACATTTCATATGTTTGTTTCAATATGAATGTATATGTTGTTTAGGTTTCACCACTTTTATACGAGGAATGAATTGGAGTTATTAATTGTTGGGTGGGGCTCGCTTTAGTCCCTCGGTGTATCAATTGGTCTCATGAGACAATCTAGCTTGGATTTTTACCTATTTTATGTATGGTCTTAGTGTGATAAACATACAGATATGAAACTATAATGTATTAGTCTAGGTGATTATTCGAATATTAGAATATACATAGTTAGGGAATTATTAATTCATCTATTATTCCTACCATATTATTCTCATGTATATGTTTAAATGCATGTGTTTTTAGTTTCTCAACATGCCTAGTGTTTATGTTTATGATTAATTCCATTTTACGACACACCCTTACTGAGAATCTTAACTCACACCATTCTTATTTTTTATTTTTACCAAGATGTGAAGAATTATATTATGAATGAATTTTAGGGATAATCTAGGAGTTGTGGATGATTCCATTGGAATTTATATATTGTATTTAAATTTAAGCTGTAATGTTGAAGTTATGTATATATCGTGTTATCCAAAACGACTAAACTATTTGGTTCTTTGGGATTTGTATTCATTTTCATTATGCCAATATAATAAGATAAGGAACCAACTATAGGAATCTATGGTGGGGGTGTTACATTTGGTATCAATGTAGGCTTAGTATAAAAAATGGAATTTTGATATAGAAAATGTGGATTAGTGTAAAAATCCCTAAGGTAGACTTTGAGGATAAGCATACAAGGGAATCCTAGAATTTTGGAAAGGAACCGATTTTGTAGATATTCCTAGAAATACATCCCTATATGTTCATAACAACTAGATGTGGTTTTGGAACAATTGAACCTAGGTGTAAAAACTTTGACAAGGTGTTCTGATCTTGACTTACGGTAACTTGGTACATGACAATGAGCCTTACTACGCACCTATTTTGACACTCCTAGGGGATATTCTTAGGATAATTATCATTTTCATTAAAATCCATTATAAAGGATTTAAAAGTAATGTTTTTCTTCAAAGAAACCATGTTTATGAATATTAGATTAGTTATGCATAAGATTTTAATTTTGGTCATGTATTTTTCATGTTTAGATTATACATTATGATTCATGACTTCATCAATTGTATGCCGTTATTTAGAAATGGTGCATAATCAAAGAAATGGAAACCACATGAATACACGTATCCCATGTGGGTATTTCCTTCATATGTAGGATATTGATGATACAACTAGTGTTGAGAAACTTATAATTATACTGGGAAAACTGACTCAGGTTGTAAACAAAACCTCACCTTTATGGAGCATCTTGATCCACAATGTAGAGGAGTGATGTTAGACCACTTAATGTGACAAAAACCTCCATCATTTACTGGTACTACAATACCATTCATAGTAGAGAAGTGGATAAGCTCCTTAGAGAAGATATTTCTCACTTTGGGATCTAATGAAAGGGATAAGGTTGTCGTGGAAATGTATCATCTATCAATAGATACTAATAAATGGTGGTAATTGATTAAAAATACAATGTAAGAGAAAGATATTGAAAATATGGTATGGAGGGATTTTAAGGAAATTTTCCTAGGAAAATATTTTCCTCATGAACAATTAGTAGATATGGAAAATAAATTCTTTAATATGTGGAAGATGGAGGATGAAAGTTTTTCCAAGTATGAAGCCAAATTTACAAGGAATTAAAGGCGTGAAAAAAATACATACATAATCCAAGAAGAAGGATTGATTGATTATTTTATGGTTCAAAACCATTCCTTTAAAGGGAAATAGTCTCTTAGAATTCTCATCATATGAAGATATAGTCTCATGTGATATCTAGACAGAAGAGAAGTTCTCTAAGTCATATTACTTAAAATTAAAGAAAGATAAGAGGAGGGTTTCTGAACACTATGGAACATGAAATAAGGAAATGGGGATGAAGGGAAGAGTTTAAATTCACCATTTAGTAATTTTGGGAAGAAAAAAGATGGTAATTTTATGAAGGGAATGGGTGTTTGTTAAACGTTTGGAGATAAAGGCCACCCTTCTCATGATATCTAGGGAAATAAATAAGCTTAAAATATTCAATGATATAATTTTGAAGAGATGGAAAATTATTCACATGAATGTATTAAGCATCAAGGAAAATTCCTCCAAAGAAGGCCAGGGGAGTAGGGCTATATTTATGCTTTCACAACTTCTGAGGTTGATGTTCCTAATGATGTGGGTAGTACATTAATCGTTTACTAAAACGTAGGAAATGATTTGTTTGATTTTGTATCATCCTATTATTTCATATCTTCCAAGTTTTCCATGGAAATTAAACGTTTCAAATTTTCTTTAATAATGGAGTTTTTAGTAAAAAGTCATAGGGGAAGTATTATTGCAAAAAAATATGTGTTAATAAGTCCCCCTAATGATTCAAAAACATGCTTTAGTTACTGAACTTATCATCATACCCATGATTGACTTTGATATAATTATTAGTATGAATTGTATTTCAAATCCTGATGTGATGAGCTATTGTATGAAGTAAAAAATATAGGATTTTTGAGAATGATGTAGAGTCCCTTACATTTAGAGAAAATACCCCACTATTTGATTCATATATAAATCCTCCCATGGTAGCTCTACTGAATTAAATTCTAGGGGATGAAGAGAACACAATATCTCTGGGTAAGGAATGAAATGTTAAAAAAGGATGTACCTATTGCGTAAGAATATGTTGATGTAATTCTAAAGGATTTACCTCGACACCCTCTAGAGAATGAAATTGAGGTCTCTATTGATTTAATTCCTGGTTCAATACCTATATCAAAGAATCCTTATATGATGACTGAAATGGAATTAACAAAGATGAAGAAACAACTAAAGGAATTGAGTGATAAAGGATTTATCTTCCCTTGTGTTTCCCAAAGGGTAGTCTCTATTCTCTTTATCGATAAGAAATATGGAACTATGAGGATGTTCATTGACTCTAAGGAGACTATAACTATAAAAAAACAAGTATCATCTTCGTCACATTGATGATTTATTTTCTCAACTTCATGGAGACCTATATTTTTATAATATTGAATTTCAATATGGATATCACCTGCTGTGTGTAAGGAAAGATGATATTCCAAAGATAGAATTTCAAACGAGGTATAGGTATTATAAGTTTAGAGTAATCCCTTTTGAACTGACTAATGCACCCTCAATTTTCATGGACCTAATGAATTGAGTTTTCAAGGAATATCTTGGTGACTTTCTTGTGGTATTTATTGATGACATCTGGGTACAATCCAAAAGTTATGAAGACCATGAGAATCATTTGAGAATTATTTTGAAGTCTCATAGAAGAAATTAATTATATGGAAAGTCTAGCAAGTGTGAATTTTGGCTTCAATTAGTTTATTTTATAATCCATATTTTCTATAAGGATGGATTCTTAGTTGATCATTGGAAGAAAAAGGCAGTTTAGGAATGGGATACCAAAAAAATAACCGAGGTACATAGTTTTATTAGTTTATAAATTTATTATCAGTTTTTATTCAGAACTTCACCCAATTAACTGACCCGTTAACCAAGCTTACAGGTAATATGGTTAAGTTTTTATTGAAAAAAGAATGTGAAGAATATTTCTATGAACTAAATAAAAGGTTAGTGAATGCTCCAATATTGACTCAACCATCAGGAAATGGTGGATTTGTGATCTATAGTGAGGCATCAAAGAAAGGATTTGGTTTTGTCCTTATGCAGAATGATAGAGTTATTGCTTATGCATCAAGGTAGTCAAAAACTCATGAACAGAACTATACAACTCATGAAATTGAGTTAGAAATTGTAATATTTTTCCTAAAGACATAGATACACTATCTATATAGTGAAATATTTAAGATATATATAGATATCAAGAGTTTGAAATATATATTTTTCACAAAAAAACTCAACATAAGGAAAAATTGATGGCTTGAGTTGCTTAAAGATTACGATTGGTCTATAAACTACCACACAGGAAAAGGAAAATATGGTGGTGGATGCATTGAGCAGAAAGGATCGTGGATTTTAAAACAAAATGTGGTTTGAAATGGATCATGTGTTCATAGATCTTGTAAAGATGGATATGGGAATTTTTAATGAAGTTGAATTATCATTACTTTTTCAATTGGTTTCCCAACCATCTTTATTAGAAAATATTAAACGTTCTCTTCAAGATGATGAGAATATTCTGAAGAAAATTAATGTTGTGAATGATAGGAAGTTGGAAGACTTCATGTATAAGGATGTGGGTCAAAAATTTGGGAAGAGGATTTATCTTCACGCTATAACTAAGCTAAAAATGAAGTTATTGGATGATGCCCATAGTTATAATTTATCTATAAATCTTGGTAACACTAATATGTATATATATTTGAAAGAAAAATTATAGTGGGATAACATAAAGAGGGAAATTGCTGATTATGTATCATGATGTTTAGACTGTAAATAGGTGAAGGATAAAAGACAATATTATAGGGGATTCATGCAACCTATTCTTATTCCTACATGTAAATGTGATTAAATCACCATGGATTTTGTCACAGGATTACCCAAAACTCCAAGAAGGAATGATGCAATATGAGTGATTGTTAATTGACATACCAAATATACACATTTCATTACTATAAGAAGGGTTTTCCATTTGAGTACCTTGCATGACTCTATATTAATGAATTTTTAAGACTTTATGGAGCACATATCTTGATAGAATCTGATTTTGATCCAAAATTTACATCAAAATTCTAGAAACGTATTCATAAATCTTTGGATACTAGGCTTTGATTGAGTAATGCTTATCACCCTCAAACCAAAAAACAATCAAAAAGAATGATCCCAACTTTAGAATACATATTGTGGTTATGATCACATAATTTTCAAGGTATGTGGGATCAGTATTTACCTTTGGAAGAGTTTTCCTACAATAATAATTTCCATTCTAGTATTCATATGGCACCATATTAAGCATTGTACAGAAAGAGATGTTATACACCAACATGTTGGGATAAAGTTGGTGAAAGGATGTTTGTGGGCCAAGTGCTTTTCGAGGAAACAAAGAAGAATGTAAAGACCATTCAAACCCATATCAAAGAATCTCAATGTTGGAAAAAGTTATATGCCGATAATTGAGAGAAGGATTAAGAATTTCAAGTGGGAGATCAATTTTTCTTTAAATTATCTCCATGGAATGTTGTTATATGATTTGGGAATAAAAGGAAACTAATCCCCAAGAACATTGGACCTTTTTAAATTATATAGAGATTTGGAGCTGTGAATTATCATTTGGGTGTGCTGTCTAGCCTTAATATGGTACACAATGTGTTCGATGTCTCATTATTGAGAAAGTACATGTTAAACCCAACACAAGTCCTCACTTCTGAAGGTGTAGAATTGGAACCTGACTAATGTTCCTATGAATATCCAATCCAAATTCTAGACACTAAAGAATAGGTGTTGAAGAATAATATGACAAAGATGGTAAATTTACTTTGAAAAAATCATAAAACTCAAGAGGCAGTGTGGGAGCCTGGGAAGATTATGATGAAGAACTACCCAAATCTTTTTATGGGGTAACATTCTAGAAATTTCAAGGATGAAATTTATATAAAGGGTGAAGAATGTGACACCCAAGGATTTGGAAATAAATTAAATATAGAATTCATGCGAAACTAAGTATCTGTGAAGAAAACACTTTTTTAAAGGATACAATTATAACCATGCTGCTAAACATAATTTGTCCTGTTCATTATTTTGAATTCCGAAAAACAGACATACACAATTGCGATCAGCAAAATATTTAGATTCTGATAAGGTCAACTAAATTTTTTGGTGAATTGTTACTTGACCCTTATGAATAGTAATTTACCCATATGAATAGTAATATGAACCTTAAACTTACAATTGTAAGTATACATATAATTTAGGTAGCATATAAATGAGAGTGAATATTTTAGAAATTAATAATTAAGTGTTGGTATTTGGGGAGTAATGAATATTTAATTTCAATTTTAAATTAATAAAGTGATTTAAAATAAATTTTATTTTCATAAAATTTATTCTTAAATAAATATATTATTTTCCTATGATTTTAGAAGAATGTAATAAGAACTCAGTTAATTTTTAGGGTGTTATAAAATCAGTTTTAGTTTTAAAAAATGTATTTTTCAAGTAAATGATGATTTTATTTAAAAATTAAATTTTAGATATTTAGAAAATTATTTTAATAAAATATATTCCATTTATTTAATTATACACATCAAAAAATGGTTTTTGGTAATTTTTTTGTATTTTTATGAAATACCAAAATTTTCAATGAATAGTAAAATACGTCAATTTAAGGTATGAATACATTATAAGATAAATACATTGTTCCTTACATCACAGATGATGTATGAAACCATTTGTTAAAACACACATTAAATTATTACTATTTTTTGTCACAAGAATAAATACTATTTATTTTCTTGGGAAAAATAATAAAATAATGAATAAGATATTCAAAAATCACCCCTCTCCTCCACTATAAAAACCACCCCTCTCTCCCACTTTTCTTAACATCTCTAAGTCTTGAAGCCTATAAATGTTCTACCCAAATATTCTTCCCTAGCCTCTCCCCATGTCAATGAGATATTTTCCTTTCTAAAAGACCAAAATCAATCCCCTTAAATGGATTTTCAAGGAGAAGTATCAAAGAGGTAAAATCCTCATCCCTTTCATTTTATTTTTTTTTTCGAGTTCCTTCCTTATATTTTATTATCTAATAACCCACTCAATCCAAATGATCATTATAAATCCATAATAATCAATATACTATAATTGTATCATGTTAATGTATGATTCATCATCCTCTCTTGATTTTATTTTAATAAATGAAATCATCATCCAGGAGGTGACAATTTGCAACCTTCATTGACGACGAACCTTCTCTATTCAATTTATAATTCATGGCTAGTCATGAAACTATTTTTATTGTTGAAATACATCTAAAAAATTAATTACTTATTATTTATTGATTATAAAACCATCATTTTTACATGATAATAAATAATAGAACAAATCTAGTTTGTTGTGATGGAAAAACCGCTGCAAAAATCTAAATGATTATCACTAAATGAATTATCTAATGATTCATCCTCATACCATGTTACCAAATGATATATGGAACCATTTAAACATATGAATGTTCATTAATAATATATAAATTCAATTCTAGAAAAGTATATATATTCCACATAATCTTCTACACTTATAATGAAGTTGAACGATCATGAATATCAAGAAACAAACACTCTGGAACAACAGAATTAAATATTATAACTTAAAACAAAAGGCCATAAAGAGACAAAATAAAATAAAAATAAATTATATTCATGTAAAATGGGTTCAAAATTAATTTATTAATGGGTATAATTTCATATTTCAGGATCGTAAGGTCATGTGCAGAACATATTCAGACAAAAGGTAAGGGTTTTCTACCCGAATCTCCATTTTCATTTGGGATACTTATATTCTCTACATACCTCAATGAATTTTTTTATTCTAGTTTAATCTTCATAAATTCCATGTGAATGTTTAATATAAGTTTACCAATATTAATCTTTTTTCATTTTATGTGATGTTACATGTTTTAAAAGGATCTTTCCAAAAAACAATCTCGATAAACAAGTCCTTTTCAGGGGAACTTATTGAATTCTTAACTATTTTCTATTTCACTCTATAATCTATTTTAATAAATGATTATTTTTATAAAATAAATTATTTTATTATTAATAAACTACCTTAATTAACTTCTGGTTTTATAAGAATATTTTTCCAAAAATAATTATTCTTTTCAAAGTAAAAGAGTATATCTATCAATAATTACCTGATGATTTTAAAAGTGTATTTTCATCTACTTCCACACTATGGATGATCATTATATTTAATTGGGATTAATATTTTTTGATATCATATACCATGTTTTATTAAATATTTTATGATTAGTTTGACTGTGAATGTGCTATATTGAAACCATTCACCATATTACTCAGAATGGTTAGTGTTATGATTAATGATCAAGGAAAGTGATTTACATTTCACGTATTAGTTTAAATATTAATATATATGTTTTTTATGTTTCAAAACTTTCATATGAGGAATTTATTGGACTTAGAAAGTGTTGGGTGATGCCTTTTATAGCCTCTCGGTGAATCGGTATGTCTCATGAGATAAACTATAATAGATTGTTACTCATTTATATATGGTCTTGGCATGAGGCCTTGACAGAATGGTTATGATGTCCTTCATTTTGAATTTCCTCATTATGAAAAAATAAGTGTTATTCCTTGTGATTATTCAACTATTATAATATCCATTGTTATGGAATTATTCATTCATCTTTTATTCCTATCATATTATGCTCAAGTATATGTTTAAATTCCTGTGATTTTAGTTTCTCACTATGCCTAGTGTTTATATTTATGATCACTCCCACTGTATTACTCACCCTTACTTTGAATCTAAGATCACCAATTTCTTATGTTTTATTTTCCATATGATGTGAATAAGTGTATTATGAATTACTTACCAAGATAATCTAGGTGTTGTAGATGATTATAATGGAATTTATATGTTTTATTTTAACTTAAGTTGAAATGATGAACTTATGTGTGTATCAGGTTTTCCAAAACTACTAAACTATTCATTCCTTTTATATGTATATTCCTTTTTAATATTTTATTTTAATAAAATAAGGCACTGAGTCTAGGAAATTTAGGTTGGGGATTTACACATCATGTGTGTGTTCTACTTGTAAACCTACCTTATACAAATATTTGTAGCATGTATGGTTTATATGAGTATTCGGTTATACCGTTTAGTCTCATAAACACACTAGTAGTTTCCATAGAACTAATGATCTATGTTTTCTATCCTTATATAGATTCTTTTATTGTGGTATTAGTGGATGATAACTTGGTGTATTATCACAATAAACACGACCATTCAAAATATCTTGAGATTATTTTTAACACAACGAGGGTGTATCAGTTATATTCTAAGCTCATAAAATTAAAATATGTATGGATAATATTCACTTCCAGGGTCATGTTATCTCTTATATAAGAGTATTAGTTAACCTAGAGAAGGTGAGAACTGTAGTTTTCTTGGGGCATCCTAAGAATTTATTTGACATACGTAGTTTCTTGAGACTAGCTGGATATTATAGGATTTTCATTCAAGACTTATCCCTCTTAGAAGCACCTCTTATGGGATTGATTAAGAAGGGTGTGATGTTTGTATGGACAGATACCATTGATACATCCTTTTAGGAGATGAAAGAGAGACTAACTTTAGCACCATTCTTGATTCTACCAGATTCGAGAAGAAGATACATTGTGTATTGTAATACATAAGGTATCAGGCCTAGATAAGTTATGATATAGGGGGAGAGAGTTGTGGCGTTTGGGTCTTGTCAATTGTTACCACACAAGAGGAATTACCTAACACATGATTTTAAGATAGCCATTATTTTTCATGCTTAGCACTTTTGGAGGAATTATTTACTAGGAGAGAATTTTATGGTGTACAAGGAATATAGAATACTCAAGTACATATTTAAACAGCATGCTCTGAATATGAGGAAGTGATGGTGGGTTGAGTTCATATAGTGTTTTTAATTAGAGGTTTCTTACCTTATTGGGAATGGAAATGTAGTTTCTGATGCACTGAGTAAGAGGACTTAGATACAGGTAGTTCATTAGGCCAATAGCGAGTGAAAACGTAGGGATGTTTTTATATATATGCACTTAGAGGTGTATGAGGGTTTTAAAAAAATTCATTCATCAATAAATATAAACCCTAAAATTATATATATAGTAAGAATGAGGTAGATACTTGATTTATAAGTTCTAGTCCAATGGGAGATCGTAGAAGGTGAGTACCCACCTTCTAGTTGGACTGTGGGTGAGGTTGAGATCCTACATATTCATGTTCATGTTTGGGTCCTAGAAAAAATATGGGAGGAGTTGATGCAAGAGTTTCATGCCTCAATTTGTGTAGTACACCACGGTGTCACCAATATTTATCGTGACTTATGGCATCAAAACTGGGGATGAGGTATGAAACATGAGGTAGCTAGTTTTGTTTTGAGACATTACACTTGTTAGAAGGTGAAGGTGGAACAACAATGACTAGATAGAATTTTATAGATATTACCAATTCCTTAGTGGAAATAGAAATATGTTGTGATGGATTTTGTGACAGTATTTATGAGGTCCCCTTGTGGTAGTGATGATATGGGTGTTTTTATTGAAAGGATCACATAAGTTTCTCATTTCTTGCCAATCATGGTGACCTTCTTAGTGGATGATCTTTGGAGGTTTATATCTATGAGATAGTACAACCTCATAGGGTTCCTCATAACATTTTATTTTATAGGGAAACTTGGATTAGGTATCTTTTTTTTTGGAATAGTTTATAGATAACAATTGGTATAGAAGTGATTCTCATCAAAATATACCACCCTCAGACTAATTTATAATTAGAGAGAATGATTTAGGTACTTTAGGACATTGTACTGGAATGAATCCTAGATTTTGGGGGATCTTTGGAGAGATATATACCCCTGGATGAGTTCACCTACAATATTAACTACTAGGAGACTATAAAAATGGATCCTTATGAGTAATTATATAGTATTCCTTGTCGATCACCCCTGTACAGGTTAGAGGAAGGTGAGAGAGGTTTACTAGGACAACATCTCATTCAGGAGACTTTTGAGATGGTCCAGTTGATTTGAAAGTGGATGTATAATGATTAGTATCGACAAAAATCACACATTGATCGTTGTAGACAATCTCTAGATTTAGAGGCCAGGGATGATGTCTTTTTACTTATCTCACTAAGGATGGGACAAAAAAATATTAGGAGATAAGGTAATCATTCACTGTGATATATCGAGCCATTTGATATTAGAGATAGAGTCGGTCCATAATCCTATTAGTTGAAGTTAACCTAGAGGTACTAGTACATGTGGGATATATTCCATGTATGTTAGGTATTCCTATATCACTCAGATGCATATCACACTCTGTAGCTATATGAGTTGGAGTTTTAGGCAAATGCGTCCTTTAAGGAGAATCTTATTTGTATCATTGATAGGTGAATAAAGCCTATCTGAGGTTGATTAGTTACTCTAGTAAAGATGCTATGGTAGAAAAAATATTTGATGGATGATACTTGGCAGAAGTAGGCCGACGTATGTTCTCAATGGCTGTAGTTATTCTTAGAGGATTCTTAACCACCCTCGTAAAGGAAATTAAAAGATGAATTGCTTTAAGGATGGAAGATTATATGATCTCGAGTTTTCCTATGAGGTACATATATTATTATTTTTAGTTTAACTCCTAGTTTTTTGATTATTGTTAGTGAATAATGATATTATGTGAGTTATAAGTGTGTACAAGCATGTATAGAACTTAAATACATGTTTTTTTGGAAAAAATAGACATGCTGCATGGTTAGAGACACTATATGGGACAACATGAACGATTACCCCTAACCATGTGGGGATTAATAGTGGGGTGTAGGTTGTATCATGGTTTGAGGAAACTTTGAGACCTTAGTATCATTCCCATATGAATTTAACAAATTTTTTGAATAGAGGTTGAGATAGGATTAGCACATGATATACCAAACCATGTGGATGAAACCTTACATGGTGCCCCTTATAGTAGTGAAGGGAACACAGTTTTTCCAACCATGTGGCCAACAATGTGGTCCAATATTTCTTTCGGAAATTAAAATTTCTTGCATAAAATATATTAAAAAGAAGTTTTATTTCTTCCTCTGTTGGATAGAACCCCACACTTGGGATATCCTCTTTGAAGCCAAATTGTAGGCTTGGTTCTCATTTCTAGATCTGTACTTAGATTTGAATATCATAATTATCTTTGGATTCAAACCAGTGTGTTCTTAAATAATATTATGTCGATATTAATTGAATTCACATCAAAAGAGTCATTTTTGTTGTGTTGTAATATGCCGTATTTTAGGCCTTTCATCTATTTTTCAGTTTTTTTCTAATCTTGATGGAATCAACGGTCAATACTAGATGAGTACTCTATTATATACCTATGGTATGTGGTCTATACCATATCCCATATAGTTTGGAGAGTTTATAGTATTCTACAGTTGTGCTGCTTTCCATAATCTTTGGTAGTACCCTTTAAATTGGTTCAATGGTTCAGTTGAACAATTCAGAAATTGTGTAGGTTTACTACTAGTTCCTTTGATATTTATTGGAGTTTGTTTCCCAAACCAAGGCCACCCATGGGGTGTGCCTATGTATCTTACTTATTTATACGAACCATGGGGTGTGTGTGAGATTTATTAGTTAGAGGTTGACGTTTATTAAACCTAACGATAATTGAATTGAGACGATATGAGAGATTTGATTTCTCCAAGCCACATGGTGACATTTTTCTTAATTGATTAAATTGTTTATTTGTTTAAATGGATTTTATAAAAATTGTATATATTAGTTGGTAAACTCATGAAATGAGAATTATGGAAAATTATTAATGAACTGATATAAAATATTTATAATGGTAGTGGATGTATTGGTTGGTATACCTTGGATATTAATTCCATTAAATTCCATGGATTTTTCCCACATGGATCATGTTTATGGTGGTCGATTCCTTGGACTTATTTTCTGCTTGAGTATTGATTCTGTAGGATGCCTTGGGCCTTGTTACCCATTGGATATTTAATTCTTGATCTCATAGTGGACAAGAACTATTGAAATTCTCTTGGGACACCACCTGAGTCTTTATCATGTTTCCATAGATATTCTCCTGGGACTTCCCGAAGATTCCTTGGTCTTATATACCTTGGATAAGTACCTTCATGGTCGGAAACTTTTTATTAAATGGTGTAGCCATGGTGAATTTGAATTTTTTATATAACCTATACATGATGGGTACTTATAAAATATTATAAAGCATGACCATGGTAATTTGTTTATGCTCGATTACATCATGATTCCATTTTGGATGTTTTTTATATAAATTATAAATATCCCTAGTATTGGTTTTTGACTCAAGAGGGTAGACTGGATACTATTCTACTTTTGTATTTCTTTGACCATTTCTCTTGTTTTGGGAGCTATAAAATTTTTTGTAGGGATATTTTTTTGTATGTATAGTATCAAATGATTTTCTCACATATTCCTTGGGCAATTTACCTTCATTACTTTTAATCCTATGACATATTTCACCCTAGTTTTGTTTATATCAGGTAGATTTCATTTTTTATAGACACAATTGGTGGTGTCTTATTGAGGGTTACCTCACACCCTATTCAAGCCAATTTTTGGTACCCTGATATACTTCATGGATTCAGGTAGGGAGAATGGAATGCACCCATAGTACGATGCTTGATTTGTGCTATGGTTAGGATCATGGGAACATGGGGACGATATATGCTTGTGATACTAGTCAGAGATGGGTCCTTTTTTGTCTTTATAGTATTTTTATACATGTATTATATTGAATGATCATATACCAGTTTTCCTTATTTGTGGAGACATGACATTCCATATCATTTTGAGTATGAGATTAAATTTGGCATTGTTTATTTATTATAGTCTAATGGATGATTTACCTTTTTTTCAGTTATTTATATGCTTCCTCTATTGACTTATATGATTGCTACAACTATTTCATACTCTGAAATGAGGCATATTCTACCCATAGACACTCCCTATTACCTCATTTCATGTATTAAGCCTCTAGAAAATGGTGATGTTTTCTTGATGCCCTGGGACCCACGGGCTTCGGACACCATTTAGTGGATCCCGGGTCGGGATGTCACAAAGAAAGTAAGTTGAACTTAAAGAATCCTATGTTAAAAAAATAATGCTTCATAGGGGAATACGTATTTGTATTGATTTTTTCATAATCATTTTTTATATTATCTTAAACCTTTTTGTTTTAGTAATTTTTGAAATATGATTACAAAGATGATGTTGAAAGATGTATGTATCTAAAAACCACTATGTATCATAACTGAATAAGGGAGCATACTTAAAAGGTTTATAATTTTAGTATAGTAATATTATGATTGAAAATGTGAGTTTCCAAATCTTACCTAAGTTATTGAGATTGTAATTTTAATTTAAATTTAATTTATAAACTCTTAGCTATTTTTATTTGTGAGTGATATTTACCAATAATATTTTGGAATATTCTAAAATTTATGAGGTTTACGGGAAATAACTGAGAACTATACTTTAGTATTTATTCTTTAAATTCTTTGAAAAACATATTAAATGGATCCAATAAACATGAAAAGTTATTTTATGACACAATTATAATTTTTGGGATAATTATTAGAGAAAACATGATTGAGGGATGAATAAATCTTTGGTTTAAAATAATCTTTATATTGAGGTAATAAAAAGGTTTTTTGATTTTGAGAAAAATGAGTTATATATTGTTGATAACCTTGGAATTGATAATTTATTTAATTAAAAAGCGATGAATAATATTTTTGGGGATGTTTATCTCATATTTGGGATTATGATATATATTGCCTAGTGTGTGACCTTATGAACTAGTAGTTAACATCATTTTTGGGATAAAGATAGTGTTAATTTCCAGAAGAATATATGGTTTCAATATCGTTAAATGTATTAGATATTTAGATAGTTTTATGAATGGTATATTTTTGGGAATTTATAATCAAGATAATTATGTGGAAGATTAATGTCGTTTAATGAAATATAATTAACATAATCTATCCAAATAGAGTTATAGTTGGTTTCATATTAGAAGTTATATACCAAATGATAAATACGTTGAGAACACCCTCACCTAATTTAACTAAAAAGTGATAATTAAAATTGTGAAGCCACAATTTATTTATAGGGGACAATATTACACCTTTAGATTTTAATATATGAATACCTTTAAATAGGTCAATGTATTCGATATGTTTCTCCACACACAACAATAAACATAAATGAAAATACTATATATTTAGATAAAATATAAATATTTATGTTTGACCATTAAAACCTCACTATAGGATTAGTGGGAATGAATAAGAGCAACCACCTTATAAAATATTTATAGAAGAAAATAAATTCTACTTTTACTGTGAATGAAATTAAATTAATATAACTAAAACAACTAATAAGATCATTTTATGCTTCGAAATGTATTTTTCTAAATATTTCCTTTTTTAATACGAATTTTTATTCTTAGAAAATTGTGACTAATTATGATAAAATAAATATTATAGAAGTAATAAATTAATATTAATTTATCAAATAATTTATTGGAAATATGAATTAGAATGGTTAAATTTCTATAAATCTATTTCCCTATAAAAACATTTTTTATTCTGTCACACCTTTTTTTTGAAAATTTAAATTTATAAAATTTAGAATTTTAATTAAAAAATGAAAACTATTTTTTTGATTCATCATAGAAATATTTTATTGAGATTAATTTTTTTTATTTTTCTAAAATAATTTATTTTTAGGTGAATAGAGAAAAATACCGTTTTTGAAAAAACCTTAGCATTTATGACATTAGTTGAATATAAGTATAACTTAATACTTATGAAAAGTTTTTATTGGCAAAATACATGTTTTATAAGGAAAATTATATATTTTAAAATATTATTTTGGGATTAATAACCTATATTTTATATTTTATAACATAAGTAATATTTTCTCAAAAATTGTTTTTTATATATTGTACCTGTTTATTTCAAAATTATTTTTTTAAAATTTTTTCAAATTGAATAAAATTAAATTAATATAAAAATTATAATATTTTGGTCCAAATTATAGAATAACTACAACATTTTTTTAGGCATATATATCATGTTAACTTTGGAAGAAACTAGTTCTCAATGTAAAGACTTAAATGGAAAGAGTAACAATTCAAGGGGTAATGGGATTGAAAAATGTTAAAAACATGTTTCAAATTCAATGGATAAGATATTATCATCATTATATAACCCTACAATTTTCTATTTTTAGAACAAGTTGACATTTTAACATATTCTCTCTTTATATTTAGTTGACATATATACAAAAATACCGTTCTCACCACTTATAAAAGGGGCCTCTCACCACCTCTTCAATACTAGTCTAAAAATTATGTTTTATCCTGAAACCATAGAATTTTTTATTACCCAATAATCCTATATATCTCTTATAATATTCTGGTCATAATATATTATCCTAATCCATTACTTTCTTTCGAATCCTCCAAGAGAAACCAGAAGTTCTCAACCAAAGTTCAACCATTCCGCTAACATCTTTTGGTTTTATCATTCTATTTAAAATTTATTTTATTAATATTATATTATGAAGTTAGTATTTATTTATACATAAATGTTCTTATATTTTTGTAATAAAGATTAACCAATTATCCCATATTTATTATGAAAAATGAAAGTGCCATTCAGGTGTTATGTGGAGTACCATCTCCAGAATGAAACATTTTCCTTTTTCCTTCACCAATTTTCATGATTGTTCCTAATATATTTTTGAATGTATAAATATTTTATTTATAAATTATTTAAGATTCTTAAATGTTAAACAATATTACTCCTTTCGCCCATTTTATGGAACAAATTAATCTTCCATGCGTACGTGTGGACTACCGCCTCCATGGAATGTTGTTTTCCATTTTTCATTGCCTCCTTTAATGGATGAATATATAGATTGGATTGAAGGATAAATATTATTTATATGATATAATTAAGGTTTTATTATGATAAATGGGAGGAAAAATTAATAATATTATCAAAAATGATCATTGTTAATTTAATCCTTTAAAATCAGCGCAGTAAGAGAAAAATGATATCTTCTTTCTATGTAATGAATTTATATAAATCATATAATATTTATTAGTATTTATAAATATGATATATCACACTAATAATTAACTAATATTATCATTATTATTATTTTATAAGTGTCATTACAACTAAACCACCTCATAATCATCTATTAATCATGGTAGGTTCATATTTGGTCCGGTTTAATCACCCACATGAACAATACTATGTATTTATATCATATATGACTATGATAAATTATTTAATGGTATAATATGATATAAATATGTTATTAATTTTTTTGGTTCTAGTAAGGTTATACCATCATTTAACTCATTAATTCCTAAATCACCATTCATTCATTAAGAATCACAAAAACATGCGCATCATCGATTTCATCTCCATGGATCATAACCTAAAATTCCTTGATATTAATTTATAAATTTAGGACTTATCTTGGAAAACCTATTAGAGAATCATATTTCTTCTAATAATTATGTAATTTTGGAAAATAAAAGATACCAAGACCACTTTTATGAACTTAGTTCAAATTTATAATGATTACTTACACCCGGGGTTGAAAATCGAAGATAAATTACTTATATATATATATATAAGTGTAGATTGATTATAAATTAGAAGTATAAATGGTTATAGTTATGGATAATATTCTTGGGTATGTACTTAATGATCTAAATTTAATTATTCAGGACATTTGGTGAAAGTGTATAATGAATCAGGACATAGGTAAGGGGTTTAATCACAAATTACTCTCCTTTAGACATGTTTTTTATTATGAACCTAATTTCATTTATCTATTTTATATAAATAATATTTTAGTTAAAATATCATGAAATATATTTTAAGCATCATATTTTAATTTTAATTACAATCCCTCTCTTTCAAGGGGGGGGTTTGATTAAAATGTTATTCAAGCCTTATGAGTTCTTTTTCTAAAACATTAATTCCATGAGACATGTTTATATTATGAACCATATATTCCTTTCAATGGTGTATTAAACACCTATGGATATATATATATATTTATCATATATATTTTTTATTCAATTAAAATAATAATTCAAATCAATTCCTTTTCATCAATTGGCTTTTTAATTGGTTGTTAATCCAATTTTATGGCTTATTGGTAAAGCAATTTTCATTAATTCAGTTAGAATCCTTTATCTTGTACGTATTTAACATAAGTTGGTTGAATTTTATCATTTAATTATACAATGTTCTATTTTATTTATTTATATTTTTACCACATAAAACTCCCCTTCTAAATACTCCTTTTTTTTCAAGCAGTATGTTCCATGTAATGAATATTGATTACTTCAGACTCCATTCCAAGATTAATATTATTTTTTCATGAAATTCATGATTATATGCTTGGGTTATTACCCCTTAATATTTTATTATATGTTAATTTAACTATATATATTGGTATATAATATATTTTGATACAAATGAATTTTTTCTTACAATGTGAGTTTTGAACAAAAGTACTTCGAAAATAATAAAATTGATTATAATTTCAATTTAATATATTTTTCCCCTAATTTATTCACAACAAAATTTATTTATTTTCAAGGATCAATTATTAGTGTTTCCATTTAAAATTCAATGTTTTCAAAAATATTTCACAACACCTCTTCCAAATTTACCATTGAATGTGACATGTAATTTTTTAGTTTACATCAATGTTAATTTTTTTTCTAAATGATCTCATAAGTTTTTGATTCCATTTAATTTATCTTGTTAAAAAGGATTTACCCTAATGGGTTTTATGTATATTGATTTACCATCTAATATATATATATATATATATATATCATTAGATGGATTGATCTTATAGTAGAAAATAATTTTATCCTTGAATCCGTTTTTTATATCGTTCAAATAATTATTTTTATAGGGTTTTTTTCATTTATATAAAAACCCATCTATGTTTCTATTCTTTCACTAGGGATATGTACTTTTGAAACTATCCACTATCATTCTTTTTATGGATTATGATCATGTTATTCAACTATGGAATCGACCACATACTCATTACCTAATATTTCATGAACATCCCATTTTACAAAATTCATATTTGAGGATACCCAACTAGAAAGAAATATTATTTATTATATAGTGAAATAATGAGATTATTTATAATTATAGACTGCTAATTCAGATTGATTATGTATTTAAATTTCATATTTTTAATTATATGGATAACCATGTTTTTATACAACCATTAGTTCTTTAGGTAATTGTATGAAATCTATTGTTGACACATATTATGAAGGAATTATACTAAATAATGTGAAGGGTGAGGATATAGATTATATATCCCCTTGATGAAGAAACATGTGTCATGAGACAAAAAGGATTCGGTTTTTTTGTGTATACCTATTGCCATATTATTATATATTCTTAGAACAAGGCCATGAAAACATGTTTTTGATTTATATTATTATTTATTCTATACGTATGAGATCAGTAATTATTATTATCCACAATTGAATTTATTTTGATGGATTTAGAATGTTCTCAGTTTTAGTTGAATATGGAATTATTAGGATTATTTATTATTTCCATATTATGTATTCCATTCTTAGTTTTTTATAGCTCTCGTTATATGTTCCATCACAGAACATTTTAGCTCACCCCTTTTTTATATTTCCATTCCGCAGGTTATGAAGTAAAGTAGAACAAATGACATGTATATAAGGATAACTTATGTGGAATAATTTTTGGTAGATATTGAAGCCATGTTAGGGATTAAATAGTTTTGTATACAGTGTAAAACATTATTTAGTTATGAAATGCATAAGATTAATTAATTTATGAATATTCCTAGTCATCTAAATATAAAAAAATGGACTTGGGAATATATATATAATTTAATAATTTATTTAATTTATTAAATTATGGGATAGTTATATCTAAGAATCTATTATTGGTATTAACAAATTCAAGTGTTTATGTAATGAGGCTTGTGAAAATGGGTCTGCGGTGTCATAATAGTGGTTATTATATATGAAAAATACAACATATAATGAGGCTTCAATAACACCCAAAATAATTATACTTTAGAATTATTGAGGTTTGGATGAAATATGTCTCTCATTGGTGTACTATATTTTTTTTACATAGTTTATATTTAATTCAATGAAAAGATAGACTTTTATCTCCTAATATAAATATTCTAGGGAGTTTCTAAAGAGGTTTCAAATTGATGAATATAAACCAATGGATACTCTGCTGGAGACTCATATGAAACATTCAAAGGTTGGTGAAGGTGAGTAAGTGGATGTGACTTTCTATATGTAGATAATTATTAGTTTTCATTACTTGATAGCTACTCACTTTTACATCATGTTCACCACATTTCAAGCTACCTAATAATATATTTGTATAAAATAAAGTCACATGAAGGTTTTGAGATGAATACTTTACTACATCAGTCAAAGAGTGAACTTTGGGCTGTATTATCACAAAAATTTATAGCAACAACAAATGTGGTATACAGATATTGATTGGGTAGGTTTTGGTTATAACCAAAAATATAATTCCACAGGTGTATTTTATCTTGGAATATCATAAATTTCATGAAAAATAAAAATAAATATTGTACCTCTTTAATAACTATAGAAGATAAATATGTTATGAGAACTAAAGATTATACCCAGTTGATATAGTTTCACCAACTACGTGAAGATATTGGCATTAAGGTAGTATCTCCCACAATGATTATATGTGATAACTCTATTGGTATAAAAATTATCAAAAAATCCATTCAATACTCAATAAAACAACAAATTGAGAGAAAATACCATATTTTAATTGATAAAGTAGAGCAATAGGCTATGAATATGAATTATGGACCAACTCAAAATTAATCCATAGACATTAAGAAAAATGCTCTAACTAAGTTTAATTTATAATTAAATCAGTGTCCTCGAGGCACAAGAGCCTCAAAATAGTTGGTGAGGACTCTCTAGGTGCATCTAAGAGACCTGAGATCAAATACGGGTGGAGGCATATTTCTGGGTTACTGTAGTAGGAACTGTATCATGCATTTTTCAGTACTGTAGCAACCGTAACTATTCATCCATATAGGCCTTCAGGCCACCTGTTTGGTCCTTGGGTCCTGCAAGGTTTTCAGGCCACCCAAGGCCTTTGGGTCAGTTGATTCTCAAGGCCTTCGAGCCACATGAATGCAGGCCCCAGACACACTACAATAAAGGAGCAGCCCTAGAAGAGGATTCAGAGCCAGTGCAATCACCAGAGCAGAGCCAAATAGATTGTCAGAATGAGAGGGTATGGATATGCCATCAGTACCAGCCTGTGCTTGCACGGGAATTCTATCCAGACCGTCATGGAAAGGTGGAGAACTACTATCAGGATGCAGGTGCTGGGGAGGGGCAGTTCCTTCTAGATAGTCTGGTTGAATTCCTTAAGACCTTCAGGTCATGTAATCTCCTTAACCTACAGGCCATGTAATCTCTGAGCCTACGGGCATTGTAAGGGTTCCCCCTCATCCCTTAAAAGGGGGGTTATCAAAAAATCAATAAAAATGATGTCCTTCGGGCCATTCAGGCAGTGTCCTCTAGGATTCCAATTGAATCCATATCTTCAGATGTTATTGGAGATAAAACCCATACACATAGTTTAAATTTAATTTTGATCAAGGTATATTTCCTCTATAAAATTAACTTTATGAATTTATAACTCTCTCTTGTGAATCTTCAAAGATGTTACCTTTGGGTTTGTTGTCAAAGGGGTATAAAGTTCTTATAATCAATCAAGAGATGAAATTTGCGTTGTGTTTTTATCTAATTGATGAAGGGATAATTTTAATTAAGGGATAATGTTTGTATAAATATTTGTGGGAGTTTTTTGAAAGGCAGTAGGGAAAAGGATCAAAAGTTTTTGTCATGATAATTTTTTCATTTCACTCTTATGTATTACCCCAAGTCTTGTCTCACATGATCTTATAGTTTTTGATTAATGAATCATCAATTCACTTCTAACAAGAAATAAAATCAACTTGGTGTTTTGGTGAGTCTAGTTCAAATGTTTTCCATTAATGATAAAAAGGATTTGTTGGATATCTAATGTTCAACAAACCTAATGTGGGCTGTTGTTGGCCATAATAACTTTTGGGATTTATGTTAATTGTGTTTATCAATAATCAAATATAGGTAATAAATTTGAAAAAAGGTTGTAGGGAAGTTTTCATTATTAGAGGATTTTTATAGACTCATAAACTTTTAAGGAATGATTATTTTGATGAAAAATGTGTCTATATGATAGTCACTTTGGAACAAACCATGAGGTTACACCATACGGTATTTGAAATTTATGGTTCTCATTCCACAGATAGAGTCTTGTGTCATGGGACTATTGAATAAGTGAATACTAGACATATAGTTTTATCTATACCATTGTGGGTTTGTATTTCATATGGAGGTAGTTTATATTGTTTTTCTTTGTCAACATGATACCACACCACGACATGTCAAGATACAAGTTGAGTAACTATATAAGTGTGATTAAGTTATTTTCAACATCTATGATGTTTTAATGAGTCCTATACATTATAGATAGGCTATGAAATATATTTTTTAAGGGAAATAAACCACCATTTTGTTGTTATACCTTTTAGTGTGGAGAGTGGATTTTCTACAATGGATTATTTTTATTTATTATAATTAAATAGTAGATCACATTGCTGGAGATGGACATGATTTATTTTGGAGTTTATATGTTAGAGGATATCATGGGTTTATCATGGGTATTCCTTGAACGAGCCTTATGCATGATAAAAATGATCCTTTTCACAGTAATCCATACTAGAGAATAAGAGACCCCACCTATGAAAATTGATTAAAGTACTAAATTGTACCACTATGTAGGAGGATATCTGATGTTGTTTCTTTGGTTAGAGGAACATATACCAAAAAAGGTTAAATTATTCCATAGCCGAGTAGTTATAATCAAACATTATAAGTTTGATCAGGATGTTATTCTCTATATTTGAGGCCTTGGATGAAAATTAAATGGCCATTACTCACCACTATTAAGTGGGAAGGATCCATGTAATGTTCCCAGGAAGAGAGAGGAAGAGATGGTTGACACTAACCCTTTATCAATTAATTTTTTTACTCCTCAACTGAACAAAATAGTGATGTAGAGGCTTCAAAAAATCATTTATAGGGAACTATTCAGACTTGATGAAAAAAATTGATAGTGGAGAAGGAGGATAATCTATTATATTTATATCACTGGAACATCATCATGTTTTTTAGAAGTGACACTCCATTTCATGTGTATTTTTATACACTAATTTGATAAAGTAGAATTATTTCATGGAAGGTTGAGTGAGTTCCTCTTCATGACGAGAGATAATGTTCTTTTATCATCTATGTGAATAATGAATACTGAGTTTATAGGGTTAGTGTGGCCACACTGTTTTGTAAACCAAATTTAAGTAGAACACTCTAGTTTTTTTAGGGCATAGGAACATCAGATTTAATTTCTCCAAGAACTAGCTTAGTTTGGGTTAAAAAAGTAAAAATAACTTATGTAATTCATTTCTGTCATCACTAATCAATAGAAAGATATGAATCAAAAGTAGTTTTCATCACATTGATAGAAAAAAAATCCAATTTATGGAATGTTTTTTAAATATGTATTACCCTGATTCACTCTACCATTGGGAATGTATCCTTAACAAGGGAACACCATATGTCCTCCGTCCCCACAATATCTCCACATGATTTTGTATATGATATTTACTGCATACTGTGATTTCATAAATTAAGTTACATGGATAACCTCCACATATTACCTCAAATAGTCACTATTCATTATGAAACTTCTTACATGGACCACTTCCAAATAATTCTATAAAATATAATATTCTCCAAAAAACCCTTTCCTAATTTTAAAAAAATAGAATAAAACAATTCCACTTTAATTCATGCTCTACAAAATGAAGTGATTAGAGTGTCCTTATATAGGAATAGGGATATAAAGAATATGTTAATCAGAAAAATTATTGTTTAGTCCGTCTCTAAGAAATAAATATTTTGATACCCTCATTTTTTGAAACATTTATAACCTATTGAATGAGAAAAATTGAATTTTTTTGGGGACTTATGATCCTCCTTCAAATGATCATACACATTTTCAACCATAACCACCATCATTTCATTGAAAATGACAATGTCATAACATAGTCACATGATCCGTTTGCACAAATTTTAATCTTCCCATGAATTAATGTAATTAAACAAATTGCTTATGTAAATCTTACACAAAAATCTACCATTCTCCATTTTGGATGTCTCCTCTAAAAATTCCTCCTTGAAAATTTTGCAAACACTAGATGATTGTACTTTTGTTATTTTTATTCCTTGATAGAGAAACATTAATATTAACAAATGTAAAAAACCCCAATATCCGTTCTAAACTAATTAAACATAGAAAATATCTCTCCGATATCATCAACTTACCTTTCCTAAAATAGGTTTTAGCAAGATGATCTCAACCCTTTCACTTATACCCCCATCAATTGTAGAGACCCGAAGCTTGACGTACAATGACATTACATTACATTTGCGGAATACTTAGTACATAACAAAAACACACACACAAGGATCGTAATAGTTTAGTGTCTTTGGAAACTCGGAGTATAATCTTCTAATCCTGGTGAAAGATCTTCAATATCTCCCATAAAGATCATCCCGTTTTTTATACCTAAAACCTTTCTTTATATCCTGGGGAAAAGTAAACATAAAAGGGTGAGCTCAAATGCTCAGTAAGGGTAAACAAAAGAAATATCAATCACATCATATTCATAAGAACATAACATTTTGGAAATCTTAACCTGCAAAAGAGAGCATAATTTCATAACATGGGATAAATCATAGTAGTGAAATGAAATCCCAATAATCATAACATAAAACATGAAACATTGTGGCATACACACATAATCATAGAGAATCATTTCTTGTTAGTCAAGACTCATAGCCAAGACTATCTTAGTGGACAAAGTCCCTTTCTGAACCGAGTCACCCTCATTTCAGTCCTGTTTCACTGAACCGGTATAACCTACCATTCCAGCCATGTCTATCTCATGAGATATAAAATCTTTACCCAATGCGTTGGAGGGAGATATAGGTCCCACCCATCTCATAATGAAACCATTATTATGTGTGCCACAAAATCATAAATCATACATCATTTCATAACCCATGTAATAAAAATGGGATTCTTAAACAACATGACATCATAAAACAATTCATATAAGATAAAGGAATTCATAAAAATACTTCCATCACAACATAATCAAATAAATGTAATAATAGGGATAAAAACAGAACCCTATATTATCTTAGATGGAAAATAATTTTGATAAAACACTTGAAATGAATTCTTGAGGAAAATATTCGTTCTTCTTCAAAAACACATTTCCTTTCTTAATATGTCATAAAATTATAAACTAAAAGAAGTTGATTAAAAGTAAACTCGATAACTTGTAATGGAAGCTTGTTGGAAATAATGTTTTAAAAATCCATTCATGCCGTATATGTTAAAAAAACATTCTTCGTACATTTGTCGGAAAAGTCAAAAAGTACCTCGTACGAAAAACGACAAAAGATTCCTTTCATATCCTTTACTAAAAACTCACCGAAGGGTAAAATTGGATTTAAAAAATTGTAGGTGGATGGAAATAATATTAAATATTGAGGAAACATGGATGTGGATGATAAAATACACCCTAGTAAATTTCAAAGTATAAACAATCTCTAATAAAACATGAGATTGCGAGATTTTCCCTTACCTTAGGTCCGATTTGCTTCGTAAGTGTCCGAACCTCTTGTATAATGATTTAAATAATGTCATTGACTTATTACAGAATCATATTCATTGTTATGATATCATATATGGTTCACTTATGACTTTATATTACCCGTTCTTTTGTAAATTCCATGTTAAAGAGCGTTTTCATTTGTCGTTCGTGTTTTGACTTGTAATTATTCATATGATTACTTAGATCATGATTACTTAATTCCAGAACATAAAACATGATTTATATATATATATATATTCAGAATATACATATATATAATAAATCAGTAAATGGAAAGAAATACACCATTCATGGAGACGGTAGGCCGTATGTACGCATGAACGCTGTTTTCGTTTCCTTATTGAGTTGAACGGAATTAAGTAGATGACATTCATATATATATACACATAAATCCAGTATCATTGTTATGTAATATATTTCATTATTACTTATTATATATACTTTATAATCATTCATGAATGGTTTAAAGTGGAGAATGAATCTCATCGCCTCGTGGAGACAGTAGTCCGTACGTACGCACGAGCGATGATATCGTTCTCATGATCGTGGGACTGTATTGGAGTGTATGTATACTATTTCAGAATCAATATCACTTTAAAATAATAATATATAGTTATTATTTACACCATTATACCCATCCAAGTAAGGTGGTGGTGGAAAATAGATTTCACCACGGCGTGGAGACGGTATTCCGTACGTACGCACGCGCGGTGATTTCGTTTTCCGTATGATGGATAGATGGTGAAATAGGGTTGTTTCATACTTATAATAACATATCAGTATATGTTTGATACTGATTTTATTACTTCATAATGAAATAACCTAAGAAGAATAAGTGGAAGAAGAAATAAAGGTGAAAGATCGGTAACAGAAATTACCTCTTCTATGAAGCGCCTCTTTGAGACCTTCTTTTAGGGCACTAAAATTGGTCTTTGAGGAAGACCAGAACCTCTAGGATGTTGCTAGGAAAGTGGAGAAGGGAATTTGGCAGGTGTGGGCCGAGATTGAAGGCTCAAAGTTGTGTGAGGAAGAGAGGGGGGAGGTGCCCTTTTAAAAGGGAGGAGAGGGGCTCCTTTGGAAAACTAAAAATGTTATTTTATTATAAAGTAATATTCGGTTTTAAATAGCTTAAAATTGATTTATTTAGAGGCTAAGGTGGGGATGGGTCGAAATATTCTCATCCAATAGAATTTAGACAAGTTTAGGTTCCTATTTTAACCTTATCATTTAGATTTAACAGTAAGTTAAATAATTTTACTTTTACCGTGTCATCTTGTGTTCTTATACTATAAGGTTAATAAACTTACTATAAGAAGACAAACGAACCCCAAATTGTTTATTATTAATATATATAACCTTATTTAAGTCATTTGGCCGAACCTTAGATTTTTAGGAATAAAATAACAATTAATAATATAATATTTGTTTTAAAAACTATTTTATGTCAATTTTGACACTATTTATTAATTGATTTTTGTTAAAATCATAACAGAATGATAAGTTCTAAAAAAGTTAATTAAATCAACAATAACATGTCAAATTAACCTAGAAAATTAGTGTAAGTCATAAAAAGTCTCAAATTATATTTATTTGAGTACTTATAACATCAATTATGTCAATATTTTATTAATAAGATAATTACTGCATCATCGTTGTGTCATAAATAAATTAAATTATATAATGTCTAAAAATTAAAAATCAAATACCATTACTTAGTAAATATTTTTAGCTTTCTAAGTAATATTTACAATCGAATTTATCTTATGTATAACCCTATATTAAAAATGTTTTAGTAAATAAACTTTGATTTTAACTCTTTTAACTCTTCTTTGAATTAAATAATAATAAATGTTCTAATCTAATCCAAGTGGGCCTAAATGGTCATATTTTATTCCTAAGCTTGTTTTTGGTCGAATTAAACTTATCCAATAGAATTTGGACATGTGTTAGGGTAATAATAATATCATTTTTACCCTTAATTACCCTATTTACTTTTAACTGTGATAAATAAAAGTAAAAAGTTACTATTCACCAAAAAATATTTTCATCTCATTGAACCAAATTTTACTCACTGACATCAACCGTGTCTCTCGTATTTTTGAAATTCCACTCACAGAAGCGGTAAAATTAAGTTTTATGAAAAATTCAGTTTTTTTAACTACCACTTAGTGGTTTCACTATTCATCAAAAATTGAAAGTTTTCAGAAAAATACCAAAAATTAGGCCTAAGATATATTTGATATTATGAACTCAAAAATGATTTATATTTTACCAAATTCAAAACATATCAGTTGAATTAATTAATTTAAAAATTAATTCCCGTCATTAAAACAAAAGGCGTGTTTTTAAGAGATAATAACTATCAAAAGATTGACACTTGTTTATAACTGGTTTAAATGTGAAATTACATCCAATGACCAACATTGTATTGAATTGTAAAAATATATTCTAAATATACTTTAAAACCACTCAAATTAATAATTTATCACTATTAATTATTTCGATTGAAAAAGTTGTTTTTAATTAAAATTTAGTAATTTTCACTATTCATCAAAATATGAAAGTTATCCGAAAATCACCAAAATTTCACCCTAAGCTAATTTCAATATTCCGAATCCAAAAATGAAGTCCATTTTGAAAAATAAAATTTACAAAATTTCAAAAAGTGGTTATTACTATTCATAACGGATAGTTTTAATAATATTTTAATAGCATATCGTTGTTTAGCGAAACTTGGTGTTGCGTACAACACACACTATCGTGGAAGGTCGCGATTGCGTGTAATTCAATCCAGGTCAGAGATGTGTGTTTTGAAAGCTCCTTTTGGTGTAGCGTATAACACAAGACATTAATGAAATTAAAAATAATATTTTTCATAAATCTTGGGGTGTTACATTCTACCCCCCTTAAAATGAATTTCTCCCTCAAAATTCGTCGGGGTTATTAATGGTTTACTACTCGAAAGTTTCTTTAATAGAAACCCACATCGTAAAAAGGAATACTAAAACCAATCTTTAAAAACAAAAGTATGAAACGTAATAGTTACCCAAATAAACTAATCACTGGGTTTCCACATAGGTGAAAATATGGATATGGAAGAAAAATCTAACCATCATGTTCTGATGGAGAGTGGTAGAGAACATGGCTATGGAAAATCCAACAATCACAAATCCATACATTTGTGACGATCTAAGGTACCATCTGATTAATCAGATATAAGAGCACCAGGACAACATTTTTGGTTTTCAAGATCGTTTCACTAAAGTTGAAGAATTTGAATTAGAATAAATACTTACTTTATTTTGGTACAATCTCACTATTGTTCGTGCCTTGAACAATTTCCACTTCATCTCTTAAATAAATGAAGTTGAATTTGTTATTCGTGAAATGTTACCAGATCATGTGATAGAATGACGGGTCATTTCATATGTCTCAAACAAAAGGTTAGCAAAAGTTATAAAATATACATAAGTCATTCTATAGTGAGATTAATCATATATGGTTCCTAAAATGGACTTATACTTCATATATCATACTGCTTAATATAATAAAACTAGTTTCTACTAAACAGGGACTTCCTGTAGGCCAGTGGTATGCGATAAAGGCCAGTCGCACTTCGTTTGTGGGTTTAATTTACCACAGCCTTGTCCGACGCGATGGGCTGTCGCCCATCCTGTAGGTTGTCCTTTTTCTAAAACTATATTACTATAACATCCCATCAATAATATCAAAAAAACTTCTATCCTTAAACAATACTAACTTATGTCCAACATAATCCATTCCAATCTTTAGGCTTATCCATGATACTGCAGTCCACTCTGATTACCAGAGATTTAATACCATCGTTGATCCCCATATATCATAAGATATGTTTTGTTGGTCACATTCCAAACATTCAAAGGCCTTAATCATGTATTCTATTGAATACACATTGAACCTTAGTGAAAACATGAGTTCTGTTAACAGTTAACTCTTTCCACATACCAAAATCCTCAAAATTCTATATACTCAAACCATGATATCACTTAGTCCTTATATCAATCATGAGCTCATGAATACTGTCAAATATTTCATTTTCTCGTTTTCCCTTCATTATGCGCATATCATTCATTTTCCAAAAATATCTCAATCACTTTCCATGGTTACTGGTACCAT
Source organism: Viscum album (assembly GCA_963277665.1). Classification (NCBI taxonomy): domain Eukaryota; kingdom Viridiplantae; phylum Streptophyta; class Magnoliopsida; order Santalales; family Viscaceae; genus Viscum; species Viscum album. Next base: position 1,399,812,395 of record OY728148.1, on the reverse strand, counting down.
AAAATTATTGAAAACCACAATAGACCAATATATAAATATTCCAATATTCCACGATACTATATACAACACTATTTTGGAATCCCATTGCATAAACACTTAATCATTCCACCACATCGTTGTCATATTCAACATCGCCAATAGTGATCGCATGTGAATTACCTTTGTCCTTTGCCTTAAGTGGTTGCTCATGTTGATCATCACTAACCCTTGGATTTGGGCATTTATTAGCATAATGCCCCATTTCCTTTCACTTGAAGCATTGAAGTGTTGGTGGTGCGTTTTCTACAGTCTTTTCTTTATTCCCATCATTAGAAACCGTTTTTCCATTACTTCGACACTCAGCTGCTCGATGGCCTTCTTTTCCACACTTAAAACATTTTCTAGTCCCTTTAAGACAATCTCCACCATGCTTTTTCCACACTTTGTGCATAAGGAAACATTCATCTTCTTTTCACCATTATTCTGAGATTTCTCCTTGAACTCCATCTTTCGTTTCTTGTCAAAACCTTGAGATGGATATGTAACACCAAATTCCATTTCTACCTTGATAGCACAACGCACAATTTCTTCATAGCTACTGAAGTCTCTTATAGCTAATTCCCTTCGAAGACTTGGTTTTAAGCCACTGAAAAATCGATCAACTTTACTTTCAGGTTGGATGATAATGCCAGATGCATACCTTGCAAGTCTTGTAAAATTCGCTTCATATATACCAACCGATTCATCATCCTTTTGCTTTAGTTCAAGAAACTCCTTCTCCATCGTTGTTCGAAGAATAAGAGGGAAGTACTTATTGAAAAATAAGTTCTTGAACTCTTCCCATTCCATGGACTCAATTTCATCTCTTGGCCTCATATTCTTGATAAGATTCCACCATTGATCAGCTTCACCTTCCAAACGATATACTGCTAAGATGACTTTATCATGTTCAGAACATTGAAGAACTGAAAATATCTTTTCAGTGGTACTGATCCATTGTTCAGAAACAAGTGGCTCAGATGACCCACTGAAAGAAGGTGGGCGTTGCCTCATGAAGGACTCAATAGAATATTGTTCCCTTCTCTGCTCATTTGGATGTCCAGAATGATTCATATCATGTGTAAGTATAGCAATAAGATTTTTCACTCCAACTCCCATAACATTTGTTTGTTCAGGAGGACAATCATTGCATTGTCCATTGCATTGATCAACATGGTTCCTTCGGGTTCCAGCCATCGTCAAAAACCCAAAAAGAATAGTGTGAGAGGAAAAAATCATGCTAGGGAAAACAAAATAATAAAGGGGGAGTACCTTTAATATCTAACATCTTAGGTTTAATTCTATGATCGTTAGCGTAATTTTAGTACTATAACCTATATGTATACTTAACCTTAGGGACATCCCTAGACATACCTTAGAAATATCTCTATGGATCTCACTAACGTTTTCGCATCCTAGTTTCCAAAGGTTGACTAAACCTTTACTCTGATACCAACTGTAGAGACCCAAAGCTTGATGTACATTGACATTACATTACATTTGCGGAATACTTTGTACATAACAAAAACACACACACAAGGATCGTAATAGTTTAGTGTCTTTGGAAACTCGGAGTATAATCTTCTAATCCTGGTGAAAGATATTCAATATCTCCCATAAAGATCTTCCCTTTTTTATACCTAAAACCTTTCTTTATTTCCTGGGGAAAAGTAAACATAAAAGGGTGAGCTCAAATGCTCAGTAAGGGTAAACAAAAGAAATATCAATCACATCATATTCATAAGAACATAACATTTTGGAAATCTTAACCTGCAAAAGAGAGCATAATTTCATAACATGGGATAAATCATAGTAGTGAAATGAAATCCCAATAATCATAACTTAAAACATGAAACATTGTGGCATACACACATAATCATAGAGAATCATTTCTTGTTAGTCAAGACTCACTGCCAAGACTATCTTAGTGGACAAAGTCCCTTTCTGAACCGAGTCACCCTCGTTTCAGTCCTGTTTCACTGAACCGCTATAACCTACCATTCCAGCCATGTCTATCTCATGAGATATAAAATCTTTACCCAATGCATTGGAGGGAGATATAGGTCCCACCCATATCATAATGATACCATTCTTATGTGTGCCACAAAATCATAAATCATACATCATTTCATAACCCATGTAATAAAAATGGGATTATTAAACAACATGACATCATAAAACAATTCATATAAGATAAAGGAATTCATAAAAATACTTCCATCACAACATAATCAAATAAATGTAATAATAGGGATAAAAACAGAACCCTATATTATCTTAGATGGAAAATAATTTTGATAAAACACTTGAAATGAATTTTTGAGGAAAATATCCTTTCTTCTTCAAAAACACTTTTCCTTTCTTAATATGTCATACAATTATAAACTAAAAGAAGTTGATTAAAAATAAAATTGATAACTTGTAATGGAAGCTTCTTGGAAATAATGTTTTAAAAATCCATTCATGCCGTATAAGTTAAAAAAAACATTCTTCACACTTTTGTCGGAAAAGTCAAAAAGTACCTCGTATGAAAAACGACAAAAGATTCCTTTCATATCCTTTACTAAAAACTCACCGAAGGGTAAAATTGGATTTAAAAAATTGTAGGTGGATGGAAATAATATTAAATATTGAGGAAACATGGATGTGGATGATAAAATACACCCCAGTAAATTTCAAAGTATAAACAATCTCGGAAAAAAATTGAGATTGCCAGATTTTCCCTTACCTTAGGTCCGATTTGCTTCGTAAGTGTCCGAACCTCCTGTATAATGATTTAAATAATGTCATTGACTTATTACAGAATCATATTCATTGTTATGATATCATATATGGTTCACTTATGACTTTATATTACCCGTTCTTTTGTAAATTCCATGTTAAAGAGCGTTTTCATTTGTCGTCCGTGTTTTGACCTGTAATTATTCATATGATTACTTAGATCATAATTACTTAATTCCAGAACATAAATCATGATTTATATATATATATATTCATAATATAAATATATATAATAAATCATTAAATGGAAAGAAATACACCGTTCATGGAGACGGTAGGCCATACGTACGCATGAACGCTGTTTTCGTTTCCTTATTGAGTTGAACGGAATTAAGTAGATGACATTCATATATATACACATAAATCCAGTATCATTTTTATGTAATATATTTCATTATTACTTATTATATATACTTTATAATCATTCATGAATGGTTTAAAGTGGAGAATGAATCTCATCGCGTCGTGGAGACGGTAGTCCGTACGTACGCACGAGTGACGATATCGTTCTCATGATCGTGGGACTGTATTGGAGTGTATGTATACTATTTCAGAATCAATATCACTTTAAAATAATAATATATAGTTATTAGTTACACCATTATACGCATCCAAGTAAGGTGGTGGTGGAAAATAGATTTCACCACTTCGTGGAGACGGTATTCCGTACGTACGCACGTGCGGTGATTTCGTTTTCCGTAGGATGGATAGATGGTGAAATAGGGTTGTTTCATACTTATAATAACATATCAGTATATGATTGATACTGATGTTATTACTTCATAATGAAACAACCTAATAAGAAGAAGTGGAAGAAGAAATAAAGGTGAAAGAATCGGTAACGGAAATTACCTCTTCTATGAAGCGCCTCTTTGAGACCTCCTTTTAGGGCACTAAAATTGGACTTTGAGGAAGACCAGAACCTCTAGGATGTTGCTTGGGAAGTGGAGAAGGGAATTTGGCAGGGGTGGGACGAGATTAAGGCTCAAAGTTGTGTGAGGAAGAGAGGGAGGAGGTGCCCTTTTATAAGGGAGGAGAGGGGCTCCTTTGGAAAACTAAAAATATTATTTTATTATAAAGTCATATTCGGTTTTAAATAGCTCCAAATTGATTTATTTCGAGGCTAAGGTGGGGATGGGTCGAAATCCTCTCATCCAATAGAATTTAGACAAGTTTAGGTACCTATTTTAACCTTATCATTTAGATTTAACATTAAGTTAAATAATTTTACTTTTACCGTGTCTTCTTGTGTTCTTATACTATAAGGTTAATAAACTTACTATAAGAAGCAAAACGAACCCCAAATTGTTTATTATTAATATATATAACCTTATCTAAGTCATTTGGCCGAACCTTAGATTTTTAGGAATAAATAACAATTAATAATATAATATTTGTTTTAAAAACTATTTTATGTCAATTTTGAAACTATTTAGTAATTGATTTTCGTGAAAATCATAACAGAATGATAAGTTCGAACAAAGTTAATTAAATCAACAATAACATGTCATATTAACCTAGAAAATTAGTGTAAGTCATAAAAAGTCTCAAATTATATTTATTTGAGTATTTATAACATCAATTATGTCAATATTTTATTAATAAGATAATTACTGCATCATCGTTGTGTCATAAATAAATTAAATTATATAATGTCTAAAAATTACAAATAAAATACCATTATGTAGTAAATCTATTTATATTTCTAATTAATATTTAAAATCTAATTTATCTTATGTATAACCCTATATTAAAAATGTTTTAGTAAATAAACTTTGATTTTAACTCTTTTAACTCTTCTTTGAATAAAATAATAATAAATGTCCTAATCTAATCCAAGTGGGCCTAAATGTTCATATTTTATTCCTAATCTTGTTTTTGGTCGAATTACACATATCCAATAGAATTTGGACATGTGTTAGGGTAATAATAATATCATTTTTACCCTTAATTACCCAATTTACTTTAAACCGTGGTAAATAAAAGTAAAAAGTTACTATTCACCAAAAAATATTTTCATCTCATTGAACCACATTTTACTTACTAACATCAACCGTGTCTCTTGGATTTTTGAAATTCCACTCACAGAAGCGGTAAAATTAAGTTTTATGAAAAATTCAGTTTTTTTAACTACCACTTAGTGGTTTCACTATTCATCAAAAATTGAAAGTTTTCAGAAAAATACCAAAAATTAGGCCTAATCTATATTTGATATTATGAACTCAAAAATGATTTCTATTTTACCAAATTCAAAACATATCAGTTGCAGTAATTAACTTAAAAATTAATTCCCGTCGTCAAAACAAAAGGCGTGTTTTTAAGAGATAATAACTATCAAAAGATTGACACTAGTTTATAACTGGTTTAAATGTGAAATTACATCCAATGACCAACATTGTATTGAATTGTAGAAATATATTCTAAATATACTTTAAAACCACTCAAATTAATAATTTATCACTATTAATTATTTCGATTGAAAAAGTTGTTTTTAATTAAAATTTAGTAATTTTCACTATTCATGAAAATATGAAAGTTATCTGAAAATCACCAAAATTTCACCCTAAGCTAATTTCGATATTCCGAATCCAAAAATGAAGTCCATTTTGAAAAATAAAATTTACAAAATTTCAAAAAGTGGTTATTACTATTCATAACGGCTAGTTTTAATAATATTTTAATAGCATATCGTTGTTTAGCGAAACTTGGTGTTGCGTACAACACACACTATCATGGAAGGTCGCGATTGCGTGTAATTAAATACAGGTCAGAGATGTGTGTTGTGAAAGATCCTTTTGGTGTAGCGTATAACACAAGACATTAATGAAATTAAAAAGAATATTTTTCATAAAATCTCGGGGTGTTACATCAATGAACCCAATGACCACTCCTTTGGGATCCAGAATAGTAAAAAATTGTTATCCACCAAAAAATACTAAAAATAGTGTGGTTTCCACATCTATCCATCAAGGTTATGAAAAAAATGTAACTATGAATGATGAGACAAAGTGTTTATCATGCTATATGAGATATCACGAGACAAAGAGACAAAATCACAAGATTTTTTTTAAAAGGTTGTCATTTTTATGATTAAACCGTTTATCAATAGGGGGTATGTTGTGATTCTAGATACATCTCTTGGTTTGTCAATATGACTCACTTCTATTATGATAAGGGCCTAAAAGGTCACTCAAAATTTGTAGTCAAAAGATTCACTAATTCTTATGAATTTGAGTTTAGGACATGGTTGGACCAACAGATGGGGTAGTGTTTTGTACATGTTTAAATGATTTCATTGAAATACATAAATTCAATATTATTTTATTTTATAAGAATGAGTTTTTAATTTTACGACACATAGTATTCTCAGGTTATTTTGGAATGCAACGGGAAATTATTTTTTATATGAAAATTTAATATTTAATATTCAAAGTTATTTATGTGTTCGATGTGATAGAGAGAAGTCACAGTAAAGGATCATAAATTTGTCATGAAAAATTATTATAATGAAAAAAGTAAGTGATAAATTATTTATAATATTTGTGATATATTTTTTAGGTCATAAATGTAAAAAATTAATTATTTATAAAGAGAATCATATTAATAGGACTATGTGAAATTTTAATAAGTTCATACATTCCCATATAATTTTAAATAGGTTATAATTCAAAGGACTGTTAATTCCCACAAATTTGACAGATTCTATCTCCAATCTCTCAATTTATAGATAGAGAAATTGTTCTTTGAGGCACAATGATCCAAAATACCCTTCTTATATTGACGTAGGTGTTCCAATTATAACGACGATGTTGGAGGGATCTATATTTCTCCATTATAAATCTCAAAGAAAGAATATTTATGAATGAGAAATTTTTTAGTGTGAGTGTGGATTATATACAGTGTTTCAACTTCACTTCCTTCAATAAATGATGACCACTGTTGAGTGAAACACATTCTCAATAAAAAAATATCTGCGGTTTCTATTTTTTATAGTTTTTATTGGGATTAATTATTTTTATTTTTATTTGAAAAGATTAATTTAGTTATAAAAGATATTTCTATTGTGAATAGTTTGAATTTATATTCTCAATAATTTTATGATGTTGGCCGTAGTGTAAAATTTTTAATATTCCCAACTTAACGCGCTACCATTGTGCACTTGGAAGTAATAGTAAATCCTTGAACGAAATGAGATCCAATGAATTTTATAATATTAATTAGTTCGAAAAAGGTCATATCCATTAAATCTCACACAACACATATAATTATTTACCAACCATTATGTATATTTAAGAAATCAAACATTCATTGATTCATTGATTGAGTGTTTAATAAAATTTTCATATGTTTCAAGATGTGTAAAATAAATGGTTCCAAATCATTAATTATAAGTTAATTATTAAATGATAATTTAATTCCTTAATTATCATTATGGTAATCGTTAAATGATGAAAAATTGAGAATGATAATTATCTAAATTCAAGATAAAAATAATGAACATGTGATTTCATAACATACATGTCTATACACATCACAATGGTGTAATGAACCCCATTACATCATAGTGGATTAAAATGTACAAAATGCAATGGCCTAAAAAACCATGATTTTTTATATACTTTAGTGAATATTTCCATCAGTTACCTAGACATTGATACAATTTATTTTCATCCAATTATGATTTCATCTAATTACTTCCACTTCTCCACATTTAAATATTAAATTATAGATATAAAAAATTACCAATATGTTCATTTATTAATTATGTCATATTTTATAATTTTATCATAGACTATTCTCTCTTATTATAATTTTACATCATTACAAAATATTAAGAAACTACAAATAAAATACCAAAATAATCCCTTTTAATATTGAATCAACCACAGCAAAACCTTATTCCAACAACCATAACATTGATTATTCCACTTACCCAACATAATCTAATTACTTCGAAAAGCAACATTTCCATAATACCACCACAAGAAAAATATTACACCAATCCAATTACAATAAAAACAATAAAAAGGAAACATATATGTTAGATAACAACAAAAAATACCATAACAAGTATCATCAAACAAGCATATTTATTCATACGTTTATATTTATTCAACACTACTTGCATAACAATGTCCGTATTAAATTTCAGAATTCCATATATCTTATTTCACTACATTATTCAAATTAATATCCAATTATAATGGTATAATAAATATCAATTATAGAAGAAAATAATTATCATTGAAACACATATCAATCAATAAGGAAACAATTATCAAGAAATAATATGTAATCATAATAATATAGGAAAATAAAATATTACCCTTCCAATTTAAAATTAAAATTGTCTATTATCTCAATTGGGTTAATTATAACCATAGACTCATTAAAAACATGGGATTTATTATTACGTATTCATGCATAAACAATGGAAGAGAGATCTGGAACCCTCTACCTTGATTGAATATTCACTGAATATAGCACTAAGAAAATGTATAATATAAAGTCTAAATACCATGAAACTTGAAGGAAACCACCAAAAAATCCATACCCCCCATCAAAAACATGGAAATAAATCACAAAAACCAAAAATATATCACTACAAAAACCTTATTAGAGGATATAATGAAATGAAAAATAAATATAAGAGAAGATAATCACACGTCAGGTCCCAAGATCTCAAAATAATAAATCCAAGGAATAAGAGACACCAAATAATGACCAATGGGAAATAAAGATGAAAAATAATTCATACATTATTTAATGAAAATTAAATGAATTAGAGATAACCTTAATTTATATTAAAAACATGAAGATATAATATTATGATGCAACAAATAGGATCAAGTCACAATGGTGTCCCAATCTAATAATCAGGACATCATTAACCCAATTATTGGGAGGTAAAACCATTTAAATTCTATATAAACAAGGAAGTAAACAACAAAGAATGTACCATCATTCCATAATTAATGAAAACCCATGAATCACAGTGTCGACCCCAACCCCCCTCTCCCATACTCGATAACCCTTTATAAAAAGCCATGAAGTAGTTCCTATAACTATTGGAAAATGTATCCCATATTAGATTAATCTAGAATAACCCACAGGACCACGATTGTACAACTAAAAAATTTACAACACAATGAACAAATCATAATGAACAAGAGCAATTCTAATATTTCATGGATTAAACCCTTTTCAACAATACATCTCCTCATGCCACAACCCCTGTGACCATGGAATAATACGCCACCCTATAGAAATAGTTCTACCTCAAAAAACCAATCATAACACAATGTAATTGGTTAGAATATAAACTGAAATTCCACTTAAAATTTTATATATGAATTTTCATTCCTTTATCTAGTCACATCAAGAAAAATCCAAAATAAACCAAACACATATAAACCAAAATGTATTAGACTAAAAGAAATACAATCTTTTATATTAGATACCATAATTTGATTCTCATCCTCAACAATAAAAAACAAACATAGTAAGGGGGAAACAATAAAACCCAACACCAAATTAGACACCTCTCAAACAAAAACCTCTTAATCAATAATGTTGAATACAACTCTAAGGTAAAAAATCTCTTATTTATCAATATAAAATCATAATTATCAATATTTAAATAAGAATAAAAGAAATTATGACATTGAGCACATAGCTGTGGCTCATGATCTCACATTAAATCTTTCAAGAAACCATACCTCTATAAACATGAATATATTGAATGAATTTCCCCCATAGCACTTTCTCTTGATAACCCTGAACCTCAATAGGATTATCTAAAATTTTTTATCCTCTTAAATATCCAAATATACCAAATAAATGACAAGGTAGTCATTTTGAAGATAATGATGAATTTGAGACACATTAAAAATTATATAAAACTGATATATCTATGGATGAAGCAGTAAAAAAACATAATGTCACAAAAAATATACAACACCTTTAATGGTTAGATGAATTAAAAATAAAACTTATTAACCTCAATAAAACTATACTACTCAAGACGAGGATAAATATTTAAAAAATAAGACCACATTCCTCAAACTACAATGGTATCCTCCTCTAGTAAACATAATAATTATAAAGATCTTGAGACACCTACATCCTCTTTCAAACCATCTACAATTTATCTATTATGCTGTACCAAAAATCGAGCCCAAAAATAATGGATTCTACAATATTAGTCTATTAGAATAAATATCTACATTGTATCAAATATAATTTCATTAACGAGTATATAAAAATGGATGAGTGATAACTGTTGTTATTGGGAAACTCCATATGTGGTAGGTGCTTCACCCATAAACCTATAAAATTTGGAAGATAAGAGAACAAAATGTAATCTAGTATATATTTCATATTTTCTATTTAATGTTTTATTTAAGGATGAAATATAGTTACATGGAACAGTTTAAATCCAAAATAATATTGAAAACCATCTCACACCCATGAAGTAAAATAAGAATCTTGAAAAAATATAACCATCTTCGAAGCACTATGAAATTGTACAATGACCTCTGTATATAGATTTACCGAATCACCGAGTTCATTAAATTATTTGATATCTAAGAAATGAGAGGAGTTTGTTAACAAATCCATACTCACAAAGATTACATTAAAACTTCCCAAAAACTAAAGGAAAATAAGTATATAAATTCATCGATATGTCCTCTAACTTACACTTAAGATTGTCTAATGACTGTATAAAACCAAAATGAACACAATATGAATCTTTTACATGATTACACACCAAAAATAATGAAAAAATCAGTTCCACAAACCTCTTTACACCATAGAACAATAATTCACTCCTTCGATCATGGTAAAACATGGAAATACCAGGATAAATTACTAATGATGAGTTAAAGAACTCATAAAGAACCACCTTATACACCACCAATGGAACAAATAGATTCATATAGAATAAAACAAAATAATAATAATTCTTTGACCATTCCGTAGTAAAATTTACACAATTAAATGATCATTCCAAACCTCTACCTTAGGTTCTCATACTTATGAATTCTTCACCCATTACAAAAAATATGATTACACTATCATATGATAAAGACAACTGCTACCATTGACTCCCCCTTGTTAATATGAAAATAAGAAAGATCCTTCATAATAATCCATCAATCACATGACTCAAGAGTATCATATCCATAAAACTTCTTACCCAGTGCATCATATAACACATTCCCTTTACTTGGGTTATATGGTGTCTCAAGGTTATAATACTATAAGAACTCAATCCACCTCCACTAATATTGATTCCAATCACACTACAAAAAAATATTCATCATGTTATTATAATCCATGAATACTATAAATTGTAATTTGATGAGTTAATTCCACTAAAACATAAAATAAAACACCTGTGATACCAAATTATGATCATAAGTGGCATAGTCACACTCATGGGGATAAAAATGAAAGACCCATAAGAAATCAATAAACAAAATCACATTAAAAAATAACCCAAATAAATATATTAAACATTAAAAAATACTTAAGACATGAATCCCTCCTCAAGTATATGATTGGAAAATAATCAATTTGTTTATCCTCAATGTAAACAAACATATCCTTTCATTGATCATTCCATAGAAAGTGTTTGTTTTTTCTAGTCAGGGCTATCAAAGGGGATATAATTTGAAATAAATTAGACCTATACATCCTATAATATATTGAATGACACAGGAATCTATGAAACGTTATAATATTTTTGTGATAACCTGAGATAAAACCACATTGACATTTTATGGATCAACTACCAAAACCTGTTGAGACACAACATTCTCGAGAAAATGCACCACATATATCTGGAACTCTCACATAGAAATCTTTATATAGAGATAATACTATCCAAAAAACTCTATAATAGTTCTCAAATGATCATTATACTCCTGTTTAAACCTTGAAAACACACGAGTTTCCATGATGAACATGACCATGAACTAATCCAATAACTGAAAAAATAGAATCCATAATTCCAATGAAAATAGATGGTGTATTTGTGAAATTAAATTACCTTACAATAAATTTAATATGTCATAATGATGGATGAAGGTAGCTATATGGATATATTCCTCCTTCACCCTCATCTGATTATTCCCAAATCAGAATTACATATTCAATAAAAAACTAAATCTATTTATTTAATTAAATAGATCATCTATCCTTAGGGGGGATAATATTACTTCCCCATCACATGGATAAAACTTCAACACTATATAAACAAAAATAAACTATAATAACTTCTTATAGAAGAAGACAAGATATCCAAAAGGAAACAAACTTGGATAGATAGAACCCTTATACAATTAATCATCAGTCTCCAAATTAATTTATCACAACTTTTAGGGATCCATTTGATATAGAGACAACCAAATTATATCAAAATAGAGTTATAAAACAATTCCAAACATGATATCATGGTCTGGGGGTATCACTATAACCTCTTTAAGAAAAATATTTAGAAAATCCTTAGCTACGCTATGAAACACTATCGCCTAAACTTACACTAAGACCTATATAAACTCCAATAGCTTGGAAGGAAGTGGATCCAAACATTTATGATCCATATGATCACTTTCTAATATAAACCACACATTTACCTTTAACAATAAGATAAATTAAATTCATTTATAAGAAATCAATAACTACATGAATATATTATAGCTAACCCATTCTATGGATGAAATAATTTGGTTATAAATGTAGTTAGAAGTAATCCCCTAATGAATGATACTTCCCTATCTTCATCTTACAATCATGATACACCTCAAAAAAATTAACTAACAATCGACTAGCATAGTTAACAAGAATGGAATTTGATGAATCTCTTAATTAATTTATAATGCTCAAAAAATGGAAGATATAATGAAGGAGTGAAAATATCCCAAATATAAAAAAACATAAACTATGGTAAAAGAAAAAAAGACAGCATCTCAAACCATATTCGGACCTCATCGAATTAAGAAGTCCATGACATTCAATCAACTATTCCTTACTTCTCTTCTTTAATGAACCTAATGAAGATGACATCAATGACTACACTAAACCCTATGCTGATAAGGGAGAGGATAATACTTATAATTCCTTCTACCTAATACATTTATTATTTATTAAAAAAATATTTTTGAGCTTGTGGATTCTACTAATTCCTCATGTGTTGTTGCATATTAGGTTGTATAATAAACTAACTTACTTCCCCACGGTGACCACTGGGAACAATAAAACACTAGAACTTCCAATATAAATTAACTTTATAAGAAAAACACACTCAACCAAAACCTATGGTATAGGAACAAGAATTACCAACTTTATAGAAACAAGAGGAGGAAAGATGATATTAACTCCTAGTGAGTTAAAACCATAACAACACAGACAAACAAGAACCTCCATCTATATCCATAATCATTTATAACACTCAATAACTCTACTATGAAGATGAAATGTTCCATGAATATATATTATTGATAACATATAACTATTTTATTACCTCAAGATACATTGGAAGTGTGAATAAGTTGTTTCAAAACTAGATTTCTAGATGATACACATCCTCAAAATACCACACCCCAGCCTCTTAATTCATTATAATATTAGGATTAAAACAGAGAAGATTCTTAAATTAGACTCCATTTTTTATCATGACCTGGGTTTCTTATGAAAGAGAGTGTAACTCCTTTAAGAATAACCCCTAAATAAAATGATGGTTAATGGAATCCAATGCTATTTTGATGTATAAATAAAAACTAAAATTATTCTTGATCTCATATAACCATAGATTTTTATCATAATAGAAGAAAAATTATTTATACTATTCTAATATCTGATGTTTAAACTGATGTAGTGTCTTTATCATAGATTCATCCACCTCAAGATTGATACTCCTGCAGTCACCCAGAGTATCATGCTGCACCTCTCCAACCTGAGTCACATGTGGATGATTCTCACCATCCATATTCTACAATATATATGAAAGGAAAAAATAATACCTATAAAATAAAATTCATTTTATATTACTTAATTATAATGATTTTAATTTTCCAATAATGACTAATATTGAAACATAAATATAGAAAAGCATGATTCATATATAAAACCTAGGACTTTAACCCATAATCAATTATATATCACCTTGTACATTTATTACACCTAAATACTATACATAAAATTAAATGGGGCCCTAATCGACTATGTGTTAGAAGTATCCCTTGATACATCACATGAAATGTACAATTGAAACCATTTCTAAAAAATACCCATATAATCCTCACATGTTCCCAACTTAATACTCCATCTTAATTATAAACTGTACCTTACATATCAATATATCATAACCCACCCAAATTATAATTCTTCATGGGTTGGTATTGAAGATTAGAGTGTCCCTTTATGTAATACTTTTATAAGACATGGGCTAGAGAGACTATCAATGAGGATTTAAAACACACATACAGAAGGAATTTACATAATAATCCCTAGGAATTAAAGGAAACAACCACCATTAAAATCCATTACATAAATATAAAATTAAATGAAATAAAAAAATTAAAGTGAATATCATACAAAAACACATGACTCTAAAATAAAATACTAAAATTAAACTCCTATAACAGTATCCCTAGGAACCCAAACATACACCAATAATCACAACATACTATTAATGTCTAGATGAGTCAACAAATCAAGCTTATTGATTTGTAATAACATGAAATATATATAGAAATGGATTATTATACAAGTTTACCCATTATGATCCTTCCCAAAAGCTATCATGAAAATAAATAATAATTTATAATAATAATTTATTAAATAAATAGAACACTAAACATGTTACACATCTTGGTCAACTACAACCAATCCTTATCAAGACTCACTCATAAAACAATACATAAAACTATAGTAAAAAAAATATTTAAAACATATATGTATTTTTAATATACCCGGCAACTACATCCCCACTAAACTAGTCTCTTTCGTGTCCCAACAACCTATGTCCTAGTTCTCCCATATCTTCTTTATCCATATAACCACATAAAAACATTCAACATCAAACCACAAATATATAACCAAAAACATATACCACATACCATGACAACACTATCATATCCACACATAATATCTTATATACGGTAAGGTAAGATGTCATGAAAGAAATAAACCTTCTGGAATCCTCCTACCATGTGTTCACGATCATGTAATTAATCATAGACTTATCATCATATCTAGATAATATAACACATCAAAAACCATTTTCCATTACAGTCTATTCTGTTATAGAGTTAGGGGAAGGGGGAGTATTCAACTATCAATATCAACTCCATCATATTTGTTGAGGAAAATAATTGAAACACAAAGCATCATATGGGTATTAGTAAGGTTACTGAACTGGTGGTGGTAAATAATAAATAATGGTAAAAACAGAGGATATACAATAGACAACACAAACTAAGGGTCAAATATATAATGAAATTAATTTATTAATTGGTACTAAAATATTTACTTTATCACCACCAATACACACTAAAAATAACTATTAAAACTAAGAAAAACAAAAAATAGCCACACATAGGTACATAAAAACCCCATATCAATTGAAACATCCCATTATAAATCACATCACTACCATTTAAAATAAATCATTCACCAACCACATTAAATTCATTATGCCTTAATTTATTTCCAATAAATTATGATTTAATTTATTAACTTACACATCCACACATTTCATTATTCAATTATCTATATCATCAATTACCCTTATATTCAATTATTAATTCTAATTACTTTATTCATTTCTTCATAGACTAGAACCACTTTCATTAACTCAACAACATTCTAGATTACTTAGAAACTATAAAATGTAAAATAATAACTCGACTTCACACCATATAAACCACTTTAACAACTTATTCCAAAACTATAATGACCCGTAAATTGGTTATACAATATTTACATTATTTTATTAGTAAAATTACATAATAATATAACTACCAAAATTGATAGGTTTATTATCTTCATCAAATTAGGTTTATAAAACTTAAAAAAATAAAATTTATTTAAATCCTTATATATAGCCTTTCAATATACATTCATAATATCATTATTATATGTAATGTGAAGCCTGAAATCCACACTTCCATATTCATTACTGAAACATGTTGTTTATTTTTTGTTAAAAAATACAATAGAAAAAATACGTAGTCCACTATATAACTGTGGATCTTTCCCAGTCTAGGTTTTGGGGAATTATAGATATACATTACAAATTATCCAATTTGTACTAAAAATAAAATAAAATAACTAAATTTATTTATGTGTCCTAACTCTATAAGTGATGTGTACAGAATTGGATAATTTTACCAAACTTGTGTAAAATTAATTTAAAACATAGGGTGTGCACTATTTTTTCCAGTAAGGGGTTTTAAAATATTATGTAACTAAAAGTCTTCAACAACTAAAAATCTAATTTAAGACATTTTTCAAATAAATAATTTGATAAAAAATATTTATGACAGTGTTCTAACTTTTTTTTTATAAATTTATTTAAATAGTGTATATTACTTTGAAAACCCTATATACTCAAAATAATAATTCTTTTTAAATTACTATAGTGAATTTATCCATTTGAAAGTAATAAATTTTTTGGATTAATCATGATACTCAGAAGTCCATAAGAAAACCATAATGCTACACTTATATATCACATGTGGGACAACATCCCCTTGAGGTCATGGTTTCACTTCCCATACCATAACTTATCTTTTTATAATATAGTGCCATAATTTTAAGAAAAAAATATAAAATCTTCATGAATTTATCACTCATAACCTATAGTCATGAAACAAATATCATTTTTAGGATAAATAATTTTTTCAAAAAGTAATTACATACATTCAAATTATATGGGCATAATCAATTTGAAATAATAACAAAATCTTGTTTAAAATGCATAAAATGTAAATAACAATTATAGATGATGGTCCTATTTAAAATCATGAATGATAATAAATTATTTTAATGAAAAATATAATATTACATAAATAAAATACAATTCCTTCAAAATAATCCTCTCACCTTTAGTCTGACTCATTTCATAGGTTTCTTTCTCTTCATCTTCTTCAGAAAATAGGTTTTCTTAACACCATTAGACCACAAAAGATGGTGTTCTACCTAAAATAAGACCTCTAAAATGTGGGTATGGAAGTGGAGTAGATAATTTGATATAGGATATTCATGAAATAATGCATAATGTTAGGAAATTAAGTGATGAAATGAGTCCCTTTTTATAACTCAGGTGAGAGGTAATTTTACAATTATTTAAAATATTAAAATAGAACAAGTCTAATATATGATTAAAGACTTCAAAAGGCTGAAAAATCACAGGAGATCACATTTTAGAAATAATTTTATCATTTTTATCCTTTTTATATATTTTTATAATTTTATAATAATTTAATAAATTATTTTATTCATGAAAAATAATTTTTATCTATTTAAACACTATTCATATATAAGAAATTAAAAAAATCAAAAAAATATATTTCTAATTCAAAACCAATTTTTATTTATTTTCTAGTAAATATCATATTCATCTAGATAATTTTTGAATTTACTTAAAAATAAAATATATATTTATTTTAAAAATTTTTATATAATTTTTTTTGCTAAATTAATAATTACTACATCATCATTGTGTAAGCCTTTAATGTTTTTATTTATAGACTAAAAATTAAAAATAATTGTTCATGAAAACGATAAATTTAATAGATTTCAAATTAATATTTATGTGTGATTTTTTTGGATAATCCTATATTAAAATATTATTCTAATTAAAAACTATTGTGTGAACAACTAGGCTTCCTTTAAAATAAAATATTATATGTTGCTTAAATTTATTCAAGTGGGTTAAAAAAGGCCCAAAATTTGAATCAACATTACATAATGTCCTAAAATTACACATCTAAAAATATTTATTCAGATATATGGGTCATTTAAGGTTTCTTATAATTTTAATTAAAATCATTTTATTTATTTTTATTCTGCTTTCACAAGCACGAAATAAACATTTCCCACGAATTAAAGTTAATTATTTCATATATAAAAATTAAAAATAAATTAATATCATAAAAATAAATAAATTAGGTTCAATATAAACTTTTATATTCGTAAATCTTGTATAATTACACATATCCATGTAAATATAACTTCATTAATTTTTTTTAATTTGTCTTTTCTTGCCTTGTGCATGAATTGTGCATACATTTGGATAAGTCTTATGTAATATAAATCCAGAATTAAAAATTACCAGCCCAAAAAATCAATTATACATAATAATTAATAAAAAATTGAAAGTAAATTTTAACAATCAATTATTATCTATAATTTACCAATTTTGATCTTGTTGTTTATGCATAGGTACTCCATCAACAGAGATACTATTTTTTTATTTATCATGAAATACATTTTAATTTACATGTTATGAAGTATTTTTGTACAATATTTATCTTATAATTTCATAATTTAGTCATTATGTAAGTTTAATAAATTTTAGATCATAATTAAGTATTGAAAATATCTAAAAAATACAGTATTTTAAAAAGTTTCATTTTTACTATTCACTAAAAAATAAAACTTTTTGAGAAAAATATGAAAAAATCATACTAAGACAATTTCAAAATGATGAATTAAAAAAATGAAATTATCATTTTTAGAATAAAATTATATAATTTGAAAAGTAATATTTTCAATCTAACCATATAAGAAATTAGTATAATAATGTTATTTACCTATTTTAAAAAATTATTTATTTATTTTAATAATTACATAACATAAAGAATTTAACTATTTAATTAACGAATAATATTATGAAAAGAAATTATTCTATTTTTCCTAGGGTTTTTACATTCTATAACCCTTAAATTAATTTCTCCCTAATAATTCCTTCATTATACTTAATAAAATTCTTAATTTCCATCTTTAGAATTAAGATGAGTTAATACCTATAAGAGAACTCTAATTACCAAGAAGATATTTTTTTCAAAAAGATGATGCATAACCTCAAAAATATTTTTTATCACATTTATCTAATACCAAATATAAATAACCAAACATGTACATCCAGAGATAGTACAAAAACTTTCTATATAACTTTTTAAAAAAAGAAAACTGAAAAAATACATAGTATGTTATACAATCGAGGGTCTTTTCTGATATAGGTTTCGGAGAATTAAGAATATAAATTAAAAATTAACCATGTTGTAATAAATGTAAAATAAAATAATTAAATTTATTCATATGATCTAACTTTATAAGTGAATCTAATTCCTTCATATGATTATAAAATACATGTGGAAAATTAATTTAAAACATAGGGTGAGCATTAATTTTCACAATAAGGTTTTTTGAATTTTTTTTGGAAATCCCTTTCTCAAAAAACTATAAATATATTTCAAACATTTTATAAAATAATTCATTTGTTAAAAAATATTATTACTATTTATTTCAAACATTTTTAAAATATCCTTAAATAGTGTATATTACATTGAAAATAATATATACTCAAAATAATAATTCTATAGAAATACAAATTAGTATTTCTCTATTTAAATATAATAAATTTTATGGATTAATCATGATACTCAATAGTACATAATAAATTCATAAGGATACATAGGTACATCACAAGCGGGATAACACCCCCTTGTGTCCATGGTTTTAATCTCTATATCATAACATATCACTTGATACTCTAGTGAAATGATTTTAAGAAAAAAATTAAATGGTATTTCATTTCTCCCTCATAACCCCAAACAAAATCAATACCATAAATAAATTATTTTCATAGAAGAAAATAATTTATAAAATCTTATCTTGAAAAAATATCATTTTTAGTTGAAATGAATTTTCTTGAAAATAATTACCAACATTTAAATAGAATGAACATAAACGATTTGTTTTTAAAACGAAATCTTTTATAAAATGAATAAAATGTCAATATAATTATGGATGATGGCCACATATAAAATCATTAATGATAATAAAGTATTTTCCTTGAAATTATAGGATTCTATAATTAAAAAAATAGTGGTTTCAAAGCAATCCCTTAACCTTGAGTTTTACTCATCACACAGGTTTCTTTCTCTTCATGTTCATCGGAAAATCGTATTTCTTAACACTATAAGACCAAAAATGTTCGTGTTATTACTAAACTAATAACTATATAATTTTCATATTAATGTGGATAGGATAATTGGATAGAGTATATTTCAGATATATTTCTCAAGGTAATGAAATTAAGTTATGGAATGAGTCCCTTTTAATAATTGAGGTTAAGGGAAATTCATGAATTATTTAAAATATTGAAATACAATATGTCTAATATAGGGTTAAAACATCAAAAAGGACTAAAAATAATAGGATATCACATTGTAGAATGAATCCTATCTTTTTTTCCTCGTAAATATATTTTGATTTTTAAATAATTCAACAAAATATTTTATTCATGAAAAATATTTCTTTCAAATTAAACAATATCTGTAACTATGACTTTAAACCCTCAAAAAAGTTTCAAATTATAATATTTTATTATATTTAGACATATCACATTTATAAAAATAATTCTTGAGTCACCTTAATAAATCAAATATCATATTTATTTTAGTATTTTTAATATCATTTTTTTAATTTTTCTCTTAATTTTATACTCCATCATCATTGTTCAAGCCTTTAAGGTATTTATTTGTTTCCTAAAAGTCTAAAAAATGGTCATGAGGAAGATAAATTTATTAAATTTCAATGTTGTATATATGTTCAAAACAAATTCTAGAAAACCATATATAAAAATATTAAACTAATTAATAATAATGTTGTGAAGAACTTGACTGCCTATTAAATGATATTTTGTAAGTTTATTAAAAATATTCATGTCGGTTCAAAAATGTCCCAAATTTGACAAAAAAATGATATTTTCCAACAATTACACATCAAAACATATTTATTTTACCTTTTTGGTCATTAAATGTTTCATATAATTTTAATTAAAATCATTATATTTTTTATTATACATGAACACACAATGAATCCAGATTTCATAAGAATTAAAGTGAATTATTTCATATATAAAACCTAAAAATAAATTCATATCATATAAATAACTTAATTAGGTTCAATATAAGCTTTAATATTAGTTAATTATGTATATTTAATCATATCAATGTCAAGTAAACTTTGTTAATTTGTTAATTTTTCTTTTCTTGCATTGCACAAGCATCACACATGCATTTGGATAAGACTCGTGTTATATAACTCTAAAAATATAATTTATCATCCTAAAATATCATTTATACAAAATAATAAATAAAAATGTCATGAAAATAACTTTTATCACCGATTTATTATCTATAAGTCACTATGTTTTATCCTATCAATGATGTGCTGGTTCTGTGTCCAACATGGAAATATTTTTTAGCCTTATCATGAAATAAATTTTAATTTACATATTTCAAATTATTTTTGTACAATATTAATATGATAATTTCAAAATTTAGTTATTACATAAGTTTAATAAATTATACATCTTAATTAAGTATTGATGTTGTCACAAAAATTCTATATTTTAAAACAGTGTTTTTTACTATTCACATAAAATACTTTTTTTTCAGGGAAATACACAAGAATCATACTAAAATAATATCATCTAGATTAATTCAAAAATGAAATTATTTTTTGTAAATTAAAATTTTATATTATTAAAATTAATCATTTAAATATAATCATATAAGAAATTTATTTAATAACGATAATTACTTTTAAAAAAAATAAATAATTTATTTTAAGAATTACATAACATAATGAGTTTAAATATTAAATTAAAGAATGATATTTTGAAATAAAAATATTTTATTTGTACCCGAGATATTACATTATACCCTCTTAAATAAATTGTTCCCTAAAAATTCATTCATTATAAATACTAAAATTCGAAACGTCCATCTTTAGAATTGAGGAGAGCTAGAACCAATTAGAGAATCCTAATTACCTTGAAGTTTTTTTTCAAATGAATACACCTAATATATAAATATTTTAGACCATTACTCTAATACCATATGTGAATCTTTGAACCCACACTTCTACATTCAGTACTAAAACATTATATTTTATTGTTTCAAAAGACAACTGAAAAAATACACAATACATTATACAATTGAGGATCTTTTCTGGTCCATGTTTTGGAGAATTATACATATACCTTAAAAATTAAGCAAGATTTTAAAAAATGAAAATAAAATAACTTAGTTTCTTCATGTTTTATAACTCTATAAGGGAAGAAAACTGCTTAGTATAATTCTACAAAACCTATGGAAAATTAATTTAAAACATAGAGTGAACATTAATTTTCCAAGTATGGGGTTTTAAAATATTTTGGAAATACCTTTGTTCAAAAAATATAAATCTTTTGAAAATTTTTATAAAATAAATTATTTGATAAAAAATATTTCGGAAAGGGTTTTCAAACATTTTATAAATATCTTTAAACACTATATATTAGTTTGATAACCATATATATTCAAAATAATAATTCTTTTCAAATGATACTTTGGATTTCTCCATTTGAAAGTATTAAATTTTATGGATTAATCATGATAATAAGTCAGCTATAAGAAAACCATAAGTATTCATATCTAGATCACATGTGAGACAACATACCTTTGAGGTCATGGGTTCATTCCCCCTACAATAACTTAACATTCGACACTCTTGTACCATAATTTTATAGAAAACATTTTAAATGGTCTTTCATTTCCCACCAAAAAGCCAAAAACAATTCAAAACCATACATGAATAATTTTTTTATAATAAAATAATTTAATAACCAGTAATCTTGATAAAAATTTCATTTTTTAGATAAATCAATTTTCAAGAAAATAATTACTTACATTTAAAAGACCTGAACATAAACACTTTGACATTAAAATAAAGGCTTGTATAAAATTTATACAGTGTTAATAAAAATTATATATGATTGACATATCTAACATAATGAATGATAAATATATATTTTCCTTAAAAACATGTTATTCTATAAATAAAAAAATTGTTTCAAAACAATCCACTTACCTTGATTCCGACTTGTCATATATGTTTCTTTATCTTCCTCTTCTTCTAAAGATCATTTCTTTTAATTCCTTAAGACCACAAAAGATGGTGTTCTACAAAATCTAGGACCTCTATAATATGCGTATAGAATTTTTTAATACAATTTTACAGATGATATTTTATCAAGAAGGCTTAATGTGAGTAAATTAATTGAAGGAAAGAATCCGTTTTAATAATCGAGGTGAGGGGTTATTTAGGAATTCTTTAAACTATTAAAATATAATAAGTCTAATATATGGGTAAGAAATTCTAAAAGGCCTGAAAATCATAGGATATCATAGTTTGTACATATTATTATCATTTTTGGTATCATTTACTTTTTTTTAATTTTTAAGTAAATTAATAAAGTATTTTATTCCAGATTTTTTTTTCTAATTCAACACTATTCATAAGTATGGTATTAAAATATAAAAAAAGACTCAAATTCAAATTTTTTGAATTATATCCTAGACATATAACATTCATCTAGGTAATTATTGAATTACGATAAAAATATAAAATTATATTTATTTAAATATTTTAAATATCATATATGTAATTTCTATGTTAAATTAATAATTATGTCATCATCATTGGGGTAGACATTAAGGAATTTATTTGTCATCTAAAAATTAAAAATAAATTTTCATGAAGAATATAAATTTATTATCTTTGAGATTTAAATTTATGTTTGAAAGAAAGATTATAAAAACTATATATTAAAATATTATACCAATTAAAAAAATTAGTGTGAACAACTTGACTACCTTTTCAATAAAATATTATAAGTGGATTAAAGTTATTCAAGTGTGTTAAAAAAGGTCCCAAATTCGACCCAACATAAGATATTTTCCAACAATTACACATCCAATCATGTCTATTCATATTTTTTGGGTCATTTAAGTGTTCATATAAATTTAATTAAAATCGTAATTTTTATTTTTCCTCTCCTCGCATAAGCAGGAAATCAATATTTCAAAAGAATTAATGTTAATTATTTCATATATAGAAATTTAAAGTAAATTACTATCATAAATAAAAACTTCATTAGGTTCAATATGATCATCTAGATTCATTAATTATGTATATTTACTAATATCCATGTCAAGATAACTTCTTTCATTTGTTAATTTCTCTTTTCTTGCCTTGCACAAGCATTGTACATGAAATTGGATAAGACTCATGTTATATAACTCTAGAACTTGAAATTATCATCCATAAAAAATAAATTATACATTATAATTAATAAAAAAGTCATGAAAATAAGTTTTTTAACTCAATTATTATCTATAAGTCAACATGTTTTATATTGTAAATGATGCACATGTACTGCGTCGAAACTGATAATAATTTTTGTACTTATCATGAAATAAAATATTATTTACATGTTCTGTATTATTTTTTTACAATATTTATATTATAATTTAAGATTTTAGTCATTCAATAAGTTTAATAAAATTTTAATCTTAATTAATTGTTGATGATGTCAAAAACATATTGTATAAAAAAAAGTTATTTTTTCAATAATCCAAATTTTATATTTCAAAAAAATTCAATAAACATATACTATGATAATTTAACACAGTAAATTAAAAAACTAAATTATTTTTGAAAATTTAAAATTCTAAAATTTGAAAATTAATATTTTAAATATAACCATATAAGAAATTATTTTAATAATGATATTTTACTTTTTTCTATAAAGTATTTTTGAATAATTACATAACAAAATGTATTTAACTATTTATCTCAAAAATAATATTATGAAAACCAATTATTCTATTTATATATCAGTTGTTACATTATACCCCCTTGAATAAACTATTCCCTCACGGTTATTTCATTATACTTAATAAAATTTTTAATGTCTATCTTCATAAATAAAGAGATCTAGAACTAATAGGAGAACCCTAATTACCTATATTTTTTTAAATTACAATCCCAAATATCCAATGATTTATATACCATTCCTATAATACCAAATGTGAATCCCCAAACCTATAATTATTGATTAAGTTGTAAACAATATTGTGCACCTTTTTTTAATAAGTAAATTTAAAGTAATATATAGTACATTTTTCTACTAAGGATCTTCTCCAGTTTAGGTTTTGAGGAATTATAAAAATAAATTCCAAAATAACAAATTCGTATAAAAAATAAATTAAAATAACTAAAATTTTCATGTTCACTAACTCCATAAGTGAATATAATTCCTTCTTATAACTATACTAAACCTATGTAAAATTAATTTAAAATATAGGGTGAGTACTAATTTTCCCAGTAAGGGGTTCCAAAATCTTTTGGAAATACCTTTATTCAAAAAATATAAATCACATTGAAAAAATTTGTAAAATAAAATATTTGATAATAAATATTCTGAAAAGATGTTTTAAATATTTTAAAAATACCCAAAAATAGTTTATATTAATTTGAAAACAATATAGACTCAAAAAAATTATTCATTTTAAATATTACTTATGATTTCTCCATTTGAAAGTAATAACTTTTATGGATTAATCAGGATACTTAGCAAGACATAAGAAAACCATAGAGATACATAGCTGTATCACATGTGGAACAACATCCCCTTTAGGTTATGGGTTTACTCCCCAAACCTTAACTTATCATTCTATACTCTAGTTTTATAAATTTAAAAAACTATTTTAAATGGTGATTCCTTTCTCAATCATAACCCAAAAAAATTCAAAAACATACTTACATTACATTTATAGATGAAAATAATTTAATAACCTCTAATCCTGAAAAAAAATAATTTTTTTGGAGAAATATGTTTTCTAGAAACTATTTACTTAATTTAATACACCTGAACCAAAAGGCTTTGAAATTATAACAAAATCTTGTATATAATGCATAAAATCTCAATAAAAATTTTATATGAAGAAATTATCTACAATTATGAATAAAAATAAAATAATTTCACTAAAAATATAATATACTATAAATAAAAAAACAATTGTTTCAAAACAATCCCATTACCTTGTTTTTGACTCATGACATAGGTTTTTATCTGTATCTTCTACAGAAAATCTCTTTTCTTAACACCATAAAACCAAAAAATATGGTGTTATGACTAAACTAAGACCACTATAATGTGTGGATGGAAGTGTAGAAGATATAATAATAGAGGATATTTGAGAATGAAGGCTTAAGGTGAGGAAATTAAGTGAAGTAATGCGTCCTTTTTTATAATTGAGTTGAGGGGGGATTTATGAATTATTTTAAATATTAAAATCTAATAAGTATATATAGGGTTAAATACTACCACATGAACTAAAAAACATAGGATATTCCATTGTTGATAGAATTGTATCATTTTTTTCCTTTTTATTAATTTTTTTTTAAAAAGTTTAATAAAATATTTTATTCATGAAAAATAATTTTTTGTCAAAATAAAAACTATTCATAAAAAAGAATTTAAAACATCAAACAAATGATTCAAATGATAATTTTTTTATTTTATCTTAGACATATCAAAATTTTCCAAATAATTTTTGAATTACCATAAATATCTCAAATTATATTTATTTTAATATTTTTATTATGATTTATTTAATTTTTCTATTAAATTAATAATTAATGCATCATCATAGTGCAAGAGGTTAAGGTATTTATTTGTTTACTAAAAAATAAATTATTTTTCATGAAGGTGTTAAATTTACTAGATTTAAAATTACTATTTTTTTTTAAAAAAACTTCTAGAAACCCAAAATTTAAAATATTATACTAATTTAAAACTATAGTGTGAACAACTTGACTTCCTTTTAAATAAAATATTATAAGTCTCTTAAATATAATCAAGTGGGTTAATAAAGGCACAAAATTTGATTCAACATAAGATATTGTCCAAATATTACAGAAACAAATATATTTATTCAGATTTTTTTGTCGTTTAAGGGTTCTTATATTTTTAATCAAAATCATTTTATTTATTTTTCTTCTACTTGATCAAGAACTGCATCATCATTGCATACGATTTAAAGTTACATATTTCATATATAAAAATGTAAAATAAATTAATGTCATAATAATAACATAATTAGATTCAAGATAAAGTTTTAGATTCATTAATTATCTATATCTACTCATATCCATTCCAGTATAACTTCTTTAATTTGTTAGTTTGTCTTTTCTCACCTTGAGAAGTATAGATACATTTGAATAATACTAATTTTATATAACTCTATAATTTTTACGTATTATAAAAGAACATAAATTATACATTATAATTAATAAAAATTTCTTGAAAATATCTTTTAGCACTCAATTATTATCTATAAGTCACCAATTTTTATCTTGTTAGCACAGTACAAGTATTACATCGACGCTGATAACGATTTTTTATACTTAACAGGAAATAAATTTTAATCTAAATGTTTTGAATTATTTTTGTTCAATATTTATATTATAATTTCATGATTTTTTTACAGAAGTTTAATAAAAATTACATTATAATTAAGACTTGATGATCTCACAAAAACATTGTATTGAAAAAAAGTATGTTTTACTATTAAAAAAACGTTAAAAAAAAATAAAAAACCCATAGTAAGATAATTTAAACATGGTGAATTCAAAATTGAAATCATTTCATTTTTCAATTTAAAATTCTTTAATTTGAAAATTAATCTTTTAAATATGATAATATAATAAATTTGTTTTATAAATTTATATTAGTTTTTTTGAAAAATTATTTATTTATTTTATTAATTACATAACATCATGAATTTAAATATTTAATTCGAGAATACTATTATGAAAAAAATTATTATATTTTTACATGGGTTGTTATATTATACTATTTTAAATGAATTTAACCCTCACAATTATTTCATTGTATTTATTAAAATTCATAATTTTCACCCTCAAAATTAAAAAGAAATTGAACTTATAAGAGATCCCTAATTACCCTATAGTTTTTAAATGAAAACTCCAAATATCCAATTTTATCTATATCATTCCTATGTCACCAACTTTGAACCCCTTAACCTGCAATTCTGGATTCAGCACTAAAACATGGATTTTATTTAAAAAAAGAAAACTAAAAAAAATACACAGTACATTACACAACTGAGTATCTTTTTGAGTCTAGGCTTTGGAGAATTATATGTATACAATAAAAATTATCCAACATGTACAAAAAATTAATTAAAATGATTAAATTTATTCATGTGTGATATCTCTATATGTGAATAAATATCCTTCAAATATTTCTTCTAAACAGGTTGAAAATTAATTTAAAACATATGGTGAGAAATAATTTCATCACTAAGGGGTTTCAAAATTATTTGGAAATTAGTTTCCTCGAAAATTATAAATATATTTGAAAACATATATAAAATAAATTATTTTATAAAAAATATTTAGAAAAGGTTTTTCAGATATTTCTTAAATATCTTTAAACATTGTATATCACTTTTAATGCCATATATACTAAACATAATAATTCTTTTGAAATACTACTTTGGATTTCTCCATTTGTAAGTAATAAATTTTATGATTTTACCATGATACTAATTAGGCCATAAGAAAAACACAGGGCTACATAGCTGTATCACATTACATATAACACCCCCTTTAGTTTATGGGTTCACTCCCCATACCATATCTTATCATTCGATACTCGAGTTCTATAATTATAAGAAAACATTTTAAATAGTCTTGAAATTCTCACTCATAACCCAAAATAATTAAAAACCATACATAATTTATAATCATAAAATAAAATAATTATTTAATCTCTAATGTTGGCATAAATATCATTTTTAGAAGTAATCCATTTTCCAAATAATAATTACTTACATTTATAAGACTTGAATATAAATGATTTCTAATTAAAGAAAAAGATTTTATGAAATGCATAAAATGTAAATAAAAATTATAGATGATCGAAATATATAAATTAATTAAAGTTAATAAAATATTTTCCTAGAAAATAAAAGATTTTATAAATAAAGAAAATTCTTCCAAAAAATACCCTTAACTTATGTCTAACTCATCACACTGGTTTCTTTATCTTCCTCTCCCTTGTAGAATTGCTATCCTTAACATCTTAAGACAACAAAATATAGTGTTATGCCTAAAATAATATATATAGAATGTGGGGATGGAAGTGGATAAGATAATTTTATAAAGGATATTCAAGAAATAAGGCTTAAGGTGAAGAAATTAAGAGATGGAATGGACCGCTTTTTATAATTGAGTTGAGGGGTAATTTATGAATTGTTTCAGATATTAAAGTATAAATAGTCTTATGTGGTGATAGAGACATATAAAAGGTCTAAAAATCATATAATAGAATATTTTATACATAATATTATAATATTTTCCATTTTTCAATATTTTTGGGATTTTTAAATAATTTAATAAAATATTTTATTCACGAAATATTATTGTTTTTTCAAATTAAACACTATGCATAACTATGACTTTCAAACATCAAAATAAATTTTAAAATTGGGTTATTTTATTTCTATTAAATATCACATTCATCAATTTAATTTATTAATTCTCTTAAATATGAAAAATTATATTTTTTATATATTTAATATCATTTATTTAATTTTTATGTTAAATTATTAAAAAATGCATCATCATTATGAAAGCCTTTAATGTATATATCTGTTTCCTTAAAATAAAAATAAATTTTCTTGAAGAATATAAATTTATTATCTTTAAAATTAATATTTATGTTCAAAAAACACTTCTTGAAAACCATATATTAACATATTACATTAATTAAAAATCATAGTTTTGAACAACCTGACTTCCTTTTAAAGAAAATATTTTATGTTGATTAATGTTATTCATGTGGTCCAAAAAGTTCCAAAATTTTGAAAAATAATATATTTTCTAACAATTACACTTCCAAAAAGATTTATTCAAATATTTGGGTCATTTAAGGGTTCTGATAATTTTAATTAAAATTATTTTATTTATTCTTCTTCTCCTTTCACAAGTCCTACATTGTCATTTTATAAGTATTAAAGTTAATTATTTCATATATAAAAAATAAAAAATAAATTACTATCATAAAAATAACATAATTATGTTAAAGATAAAATTTTCTATTCATTAATTATTTATATTTACTCATATCCATCTCAATAAAACTTCTTTAAATTGATAATTATTCTTTTCATACCTTGCATAAGCATTTCACATGCATTCAGATAAGACTCATGTTATATAAGTTTATAATTCAATATTATAATCCAAAAACATAAATTATACATTTTTATAAATAAAAAATGCATCAAAATAATTTTTATTACTAAATTATTATCTATAAGTCACAAATTATAATCTTGTCAGTGCTGTCTAGGTACTACCTTGACAGTGAAAATGATTTTTATACTTATCAAGAAATAAATTTTAATTTACATATTGTTAATTTTTTTTATAAAATTTATAATAAAATTTTATAATTTAGTTTTTACATAACTTTAATAAATTTTACATCGTAATTATACCTTGATGATATCACAAAAATATTGTATTTTAAAAAACTATTTTTCTATTTTACAAAAATAAAACTTTTTTATAAAAATATAAAAAAAATACTAATATAATTTAAAAATAGGGAATTGGAAAAATAAAATTATGGTTTTAAAATGAAAATATATAATTTGAAAATAAATCTTATAAATATATTTTTATAAGATTTTTTTTAAATAAGTTTATTTACCTTTAAATAAAATTATTTATTTATTTTAATAACTACACAATATAATGAATTTAACTATTTAATTCTAGAATAATATTAGGGAAAAAATATTATATTTTTACCTAGTTTGTTAAATTCAACCCCTTATATTAATTTCACCCTGAAAATTCTTTTTCTTGTGCTTAACAAAATTCTTAATTTCCAACTACAAAATTAAGATGAGTAATAAATTATGAGGGAACCCAACATACCAAGAAGATTTTTTTTTAAAACAAAAACACCTAATCTCTAAAGTTGTCTAAACCATTCATGTGATACCAAATATGAAACCCCAAACCCACACTTATAGATTTTGTTCTAATTTTTTTTGTTAATTTAGAAGAAAAGAAAACTGAATAAAATAGATAATAAATTATACAACTGAGGATCTCTTCCAAAATAAATTTTGGATAATTTGACATATACATTAAAAAGTAACCAATCTATAAAAAAATAATATAAAATAACTAAATTTATTTATGTTCCCTAAATCCACAAACAAGTAAAATGCCTCCATATAATTCTACTAAACCTATGGAAAATTAATTTAAAACACAAGGATAGAATTTGTTTTCCTATTTAGGGGTTATAAAATCTTTTGGAAATACATTTGTTCAAAAACTATAAATCTTTTTGAAAACATTTATGAAATAAATTACTTAAAACAATATTTAGAAATATTTTTTAAAAAATTTTCTAAATATCCTCAAATAATGTATATTACTTTAAAACCCATATGTACAAAAAAATAATTATTTTTAAATACTACTTTGGATTTTTATATTTGAAAATAATAACTTTTATAGGATAATCCTGATACTCAGTAGGCCATAAAAAACCATAAATCTACATATCTGTATCACGTATGGGATAACATCCCCTTGGGTCCATGGGTTCACTCCCCATACCATTAATTATAATTCACTAACCTAGTGCTTTAATTTTTGTAAAACATTTTAAATGGTCCTTTTTTTCTCATTCGTAACCCAAAAAAATTCAAAACCATAAATAAATTATTTTCATAGAGTAAAATAATTTAATAACCACAAATGTTGACAAAAATCTGTTTTTAGGGGAAATTTATTTTCCAAAAAATAATTACTTAAATTTAAAATAAATTAATGTAAACTCTTTTGAGAAAAAAAACCACTAGGTTCATGTATAATAATATCATGAGATTAATTTCTTTAAAAAACTATTTTAAGGGATATATAATTATTATTCTATCCATGGAATCATAATATCCCCATAATCATGTAATACACATAGCAATGAAATATATATAAATAATAAAAATTAAATAAACCCATTAGTAAATAATAGGTTTAATAATATTTTGAATAATAATATAGTGTTATGTAAACATAGATATTCCTAAAATAATAAGTTAAGTCATTATTTTAGATATTCAAGGGTAGCTTTCATAGAGAAAAGATAATATTTTATAGAGAGGATAATATTAAAATTATTAAAACTCAATAAGATATATTTTTTAAAATTTCATGATCAAAATATTGAAGGTTACTATGAATGCATCCAGATATAATAAAGATACATATATCCACTAGAAGAAAATTTTTTAAAGATAAATAGATTAAATTTTGAATGGGATTTAATGGAAACAATGGAAAGAGATATGAAATGAAGATGAACCCAAAAAAAGGGATGTGTTTAGGATTCCCATTACAATTTTTTTATGTTTTTACATGAGTATAAATAATTTTGAATTCAATGGATTTATATGTTAATATCAAGAAATATTCAATAAGAAAAAAATTATTCGGCATTAAAAATACATACAGACTAATTAAAAATATATTAGATAAAGAGAATGATTCCAAAGTGTATAATTGAGAGATAATACCATTACATTAGATCTTATTTTCTTTCTTCACATTTACACCTATTGTATAACCAAATTATGTTCATTAACCCATGATTCTAGAAATTAATTATATTCGTTTATTTTATTTTTGACCAATTATAATCATTAAAATTTATTTGATAATTTAATTTTCAAATGTGGAAGAGTTTGAGAACACGATTCTTTGAATTACAAAATTTTGTTTTGATTTAAAACCATTGATTCATTATTATTTATCTATAAGTAAGAGTTTCCATAAAATATTTAAAAGTACATAAAATTAAATATCTTTACATTATATATTAGGTATGATAACCACACATGAAGGAAATGACAAATAATGATTAAAAAAATCCTTATATGTGGTTAACCAACAACTTATGAGGCATGATTAAATAGAGAAGAGAAGTACTACATATAAATTATAAATAGTTTATTATAATTATATTTAAGAATTATTAAAATTATATTTATATAATCTAAAATAAAAAACTATGTATGTTTTGATATAGAAATAATTAATATTTCCCTTATAGGTTGTACAAAAATCATTAATGGGACATTGTAAATGAAAGGGAGAGATATATAGTTTTGAAAAAAATGAGTATATATTGTATGTGTAATGAAAGAAAAATGAATCATGACATAGTAGAGAGATCCAAAACTTACTCCCAAATCCAAAAAAATAAATAAACAAAGAAAACAATAACCACCAAAATACCCATTCCACATATAATTGACCAACCAAGGGGGACCTCACAAACATTAAGTATGACAAGTATGAAATTACCTTTGTCAAATAGATAATCCTACACGAATAGGGAATATAGGAAAAAACCAATATTAGATAATAAAAAAACCTGATTAAGGAAAAAAATCGTAGAACCAGAAAAAGAGGATAAACACAATTTAATAAATAGAAAAATACAATTCATAATCATCTTCTTAACTCGCTTCAACAAATTTGGAGTTTGTATAAGGATAAATATTTCCATCCACCATAAGTACTAAGGAGTTATGTTGTCTAATATAATTCTTTTAAGAAGTGATTCCAAGGATTTTAACCCTTGGAGTAACACCCAAAACACCATTCCATAAAGCTACCACATTATCTTGAATTTCATTATCCAACATAAAAATATTTTCATTCCAAATACCGATGGAATACTTCACTATTTTGTTTTATGGTATACTGGGAGGAATTAATGGGGGATTATACTGTAAATAGAACTTGATGAGTTATTATCATAGGACTACATAGAACCATTATACTAATTAACCTCATGAAAGGATAAAGAGTCCCCCAATTCCCCAACAACCCCACCTTATGAATTATCATCAATTTTCATCCTAAAATTATAATTAGTGATTATTATTATCTAAATACTAATGTAATCCTTTCTTGGTCATAAATTATTATTTATTTTGGACAAAATAATCCCATAAATATCACCCTTCTTATAAGGTGAAATCTCATCCACAGTTTGGTCTAAATCTTGAATATCCCTAAAAAGAGAAGCTCTATTACCCATGCACGTTTTTAGACACTCCTTTTTGTATTTTATCAAAATAATTATCACTCCCAATAATAATAAATTTAGATATATTTTAATTTATAAGATATTTTGTTTTAGAACTATCCACAAAAGTGATACTCAGTGACATCCGTTGATTAGAGGTCACCTACATCAGATATGAAGAGTCATTAAATTCAATTACTTGGACCTAGTCTACAATCATTGTAAGAGGATACTCGGAACGAAATTTAATAAGAACATTTCGATACTTATTTTATATTTAAAGTTATCCTTTACCATCTAAAAATTAATCCATTGGAAGGTCATATACTAGGGAATTTGGGTAGTACTAATCCTTATTAGAAGAGGGATCCACCACTTCTTCTTATCCACATGGATTAAGATTCCTCAAGGGGTTGAAATAATATGCAAAACCCTCACTAGGAACAGGTGTAAAATAAATATCACCAGTTTAGATGTGTTCTATTTTCTCCTAAATGAAAACAATAATATGGTGATATGATTTAAGATGGTGATATATTCTCTAATAAATTTTCTTTAATAGATCACATTGACAATTTTTTGATTCAAAAATTTAATATGGTATTCAGTAATAAAATTTTATTTGTAGTGATGTTTCCTTTAATTCCAATTCATGAAAATGATGGAGGGGGATTCAAATTTCCAAAATCAACTTTAATCCAAGACACCAAGGGATGTTTCAACGGTTGTGTGTGTTCATCAAATAATAGATAAGGAAAAATAGAGATACCAATAAAATTCAAGATTTTGGGATTTTTGAATGGAAGTGGGAGGCTAGAATACCCTATCAAAACTTCAGTATTGGTATGATCCTTTCAGATATGAAAATTAAATGAATTTTAAAGTATAAAAAATAATTTGTAATTGAATCTCCAAGAATAAAGAAAATATTATTTCGTTAAGTCATCATCATCATCTATTTAGAGAAGCAAAGTTTGAGAGTCTATAAGAACAATAACTACACGAAGATTCATCCCACCTTTATATGAGTATCAAACACATGAGCTGAAGGAACTTGATGATATTTGATATGAAAAACCATTTAAATGAAACAAAACCTAAGGAATCATCATGGTACAAAAAAGAGAACCCAACCACTAGCATTTCATCATGAAACATATTGGAAAAAATCCATTTTGGTGGTGGTTTTGGGTTGTTTTTGTTTGTTTACAAAGTTTGAGATTGTTGAAAATGGCTTTTTATGAAATATGTGTGAAGGGTGAGACTAATTTTATGAAATTATATCATTTAATGTGAATATCTTATCTCATGGAGCACAAATATGTGATCTCATAGAGCATGAAATGTATAATCTTGTGGAGTAAGAATGTATTATCTCAGGGAGCAAGAATGTTTGAACTGATCTTGCAGAAGGGGAATTTTATAACATGTTATGTAGAGTTAATATTTTATAACATAACTTGTGGATTATTCATGAGAAGAATCACATCATTGTTAGAATATCTCACAATGATATTATTAAAAGAATCTAAAGACATCACATGATTATCAGAGGATCTTGTGAAGAGATCATGGGAAACACCTGATGTTATCAAATTATTTTCATAGTATATTGAAAAGAGACCATGAAAACACCAAAAGACATCTCATATTTGTCAGAGGATATCATGGAGAGATCATGCAATGAACCTGAAGACAAAATTTTATCATGAGAGTATTTCACTCATATATCTTTCTATGTTTATGAGGAAAAAAGAAGTTAGAAATGACTGTGATATCACTACGTAGTTAAAAATCATGTTACCAAATAATTTTATTTGGATACCATGATGAAATATAGTATATTATATTAAGATAATGTCTCTTAAACCATATTATTTTTATTTTATCTCACGATGGGGTCACATGAAGCACTGGAAGGAAATGGTTCAAAATGCATGATTGTATTTGGATGTTGTGATGAGATCATGCAAAGAACATAAAGTTTACAGTGATGATTGTGTGAATACTTGCAACCTGTAGTAGGTGATCATGTAAAGTGATAACATGAATCCCAAAATAACGATTTATGTGGTGGTGGAACAAATGTATAACTGTAATTTATGGAGTTAATATGGTCGATTAATGCATATAAATAACTCCAAACACATCCTTAATAATCATAGGAGTTTTTTATGTGGTTTGATATGATTAAAACTTATATTTTTTACCAAAAAAATTCTTATGATATGCATAGTTAGTAAAAAAGTTGTACGAAAGGTTCACATGAATTAGTTTCATGAAGTGAAGCACGCGTTTTGTGTCTTATATATAAAGAGATTGGTTGATATCATGTGATCCTCATGACATGAATGAGGTCTCACAATTTATGTGATCTAAATAAGATCTTATGATCCATGTGATATAAATAAGGCCTCATGATCTGCATGATCTGAACAAGGTATTACAATCCTCATGAATGTGATAAGGTCTCATGAAAGGGTATTATAAAGGGTTTTATGCATTGGGAAAAGGAAGATCAATCAGAGTCACATGATCTGTAGGAACAAAATAGAGTCTCATAGTAGATTCACGTGATTCCCATGATTTGAAGGGTAATTTACAAAATGGTCACACATAGGGCTCTGGTAAAAGAGTATCATTAAAAATTGGTTGTCATATGGTTGATTAAACAAGAGCATAAAGATAAAAAAAGTGTGAATCAACTAGGAACTGGTTGTTAGATGATTCTACTAGAGGATATGTTCATTCACTTTAGAAGAGAGAGAAATTATCATTCTAATTTTGAATGGTTGTAAACCAATAGGTATAGTGAATTTGCTATGAACTTTGTAGAAACAATGTGCTTTAGAGGATTTAGTACACTGGCTTATTTTTTGTATTATGCTTATACATATCACAGTGAGGGAGAACATGGTAAAATTATTTCATCCTATGTATGTTTTAATATCCTTTTGTTCAATACTATGGGATTGAGAGATAAGAGAGTTTTTTTATCAGAGAAACAAGATCAAAAAGGGATAGATATTTTAATCTATCATACCATGATTTAACTCTCTTAAGGTATTTATCATACTTGGGATACAAATTTATATCATAGGATAAATTTATAGTTAGTGTTTATCTCTTAGTTGTTTTAATGGATGTTTTTTATCATAATGTAATTCTGATATTTCATAGAAATAATTTTCAGTTGTGGAAGAATCTAATACATCACTACTTTTGATAATTATGAATGGATGCCTTTATAGCTATAAATTATGGTATTTCTACTTGTGTGGACATTGGTGTTTTATTATCATAATACTTAGGATAATTATATGTGAATTCAAAAGGAATTAATTCCTTAGGGGGAAATTAATCAATAAAAATATACATGAAGGTGATGTCATGTAAGGAAACACATTACATGTGGGAAAGTTTCTAAATATATATGAAGAAGATTCCAAAGTCAGAGAATAAACCTTACAGGTTATATAGAACAAATATGATGATCTGATAATGAACCCCAATGAGTTTGTTGGTTCATTATTTGATCGATTAAACGTTGTCATAGAAGACATGCATAGTCCCAGAGAAATTCTTTAATGTGTAAAAAACATTAAGCACATATTCAGAATATATCCATCTCGATTCAATCCAAAAGTCATTATAATGGATGATAATATTGT
Source organism: Viscum album (assembly GCA_963277665.1). Classification (NCBI taxonomy): domain Eukaryota; kingdom Viridiplantae; phylum Streptophyta; class Magnoliopsida; order Santalales; family Viscaceae; genus Viscum; species Viscum album. The sequence goes on along the minus strand of OY728148.1, from coordinate 1,399,774,649 downwards.
AAATTAGATAAAATTGTATATATTACACAACACTATTTTCACATATGACATGAGAAATTAGGATAATGAGTCTGTTGAAAAAGGGAAGTCTAAATTGGTGGATTTAAAAGTCATGAAGAAGATCACTATAGAGGATGGTCAAGAGGTATATGAAATGAAAGACTGTAAGGTTCAAGAAGAAGATTAAATGGTGGGAATTTTGGGTAATCCCCAATCAAGGGAATAAATTGATGATAAAGGAGATGTTTAAAGATTATTGGACCTTTAGGTTGAATTAGAAGCTTCACATGAGGAGATAGATGTTTTTAGAGATAATATAAATAAATCCAATAGGTCGGTTCATGATGGAAAACACTATATACTGCTTCAAAAAAAAAGTGAACTATGATACTAAGGAAGAAATTTAAAAGTTAAAATCTAAAATTCCAGATAAATCATCTAAATTCATTGAGTTTAATCTCAAGGTTAAATAACATGCAAAAGTTATTTATGGTATGAATAAATAATAAAATTTCAAGTCTAATGTGTTGATTAACATTAGGGGAAGTTTTTTACCTATAAAGAAAAGAGATATATCAATTGAAACACATGAATATGGATATAAGTTTTGAATAGACTGCTCCACATGTGATATAAAAAGGGAAATTACAATTCAATGGTCTAGTAGAACAGTTAAAGGAATGTTTAGAGAAGAATATTTCATATGAGAATGAAACTTCTGGTATGAGAGTTGATCACAAGAAGAATTTAGTAATGGTTGATGTCATACCACAAGATCCCACTTTGATATTAAAGATTTATTTGGGTATGATTGGGTATCAGAATATTCAGAGAACTCAAAGGACAATCACTAGTGTAGAAATGATGCACACAAATACACATCATATCAGGTGTTATTTCTATAGAAAGATGGTAAATTCTCAACATATATGTTCCATATCTTATTGGTATCAACAAAATCATGATAAATAGAGTTATCCAAACCAATTTTAGTATTATATTGATTTTTTTTATGGTTATTGTTTTTTTTGTGGAGAATTCAAGAACATGGATAGATATTTAGAGAAAAGTAATGATGAAGACAAAAAGTGGTTTCACATAGAATCCCAAATGATCATCGAGAAAGATTAAAAGACAAAATCCACTTGCATATTTACCAATGATGTTGGAAAATCATACTCATAGGAAGATCAAAAATATTAGTAAGCATTATGTATGAAGAAAAAGACACAGAAATGAAACAAAATAGTTGAGTAGGAAATTGTTGTAGAGATAGCCTAAAAATAATCGAATCTCCCAAAAATTTGGATTATTGATAATGAATTCACCTCCCATATGATAGGAAATAAGAATATAGTGGCTTGAATTAGTTATGACAAAGAATGTGTTGTATGATTTGGAAATAATGAAGGCCTGAGATCATTTTCTAGGGGAAAAATAATTTTCAGAGAAAGGACATGAAAAGTGCATATGTATTGGTTGTTAAAGGTCTCAGTCAAAACATACTTTTTGTTAGGCAATTGAAAAACTCAAGAAATTATATAATACTTAACAAAAAAATTGTTTATCATCAAGTGAATAGATGGAGTAGTTGTTTTTAATGGAAAACACATGAAGGGGATTCATTATATTTTGAGTTGAGAAAAAAACAAATCTCTCCAATCTAAGGATGAAAAAAACTAGCTCTATCATAAGTGAAATGTTTATCTGTACCATTCATCCTTGGAATATCTAGTAAAAAATGAAGCTACTCGAAATCTCTATATGTTATCACATGATCATAAGCATTCAAGAGATTCTCTAAATAGAAGAAGATTATTTTGAATCCATATAAGGAAAAATAAAAAATCCAAAAAATGTTGTTTAACAAGTGTATATTATTGTATGTAGACCTATTTTACCCAGAGCTATTGATGAGAAGAGATATTATGTCCTTTTCAATAATTATTTCATTAGATTGATGTGGGTTTAAATTATCACCCATAAGTCTATAGTGTTTAGTTTGAAAACTTTTTATTGAAATAAAGTTTAAAGGATTCTAGATCAAAAGATCCATAAGTTATAAATTATTAATGGAACAGATTTCACAAATAGACAAGTTGAGTATTATCTCTAAAAAATTGAGATAAGGAAATATGTTTCAATTGTATAAATCCAAAACAAAATGGGGTGGTTGAGATAAGAAATTATATTATCAACGACATGTCTAGATCGATGCATATCAAGAATGACCTTCTAGAGAAGTATTAGACAGAAGTAATTTTGACATTGGTCTACATTTCTAATATAGCCTTATTTTCTACAATTTATGAAAAGACTCCATATGATATATGGTATGGAAATAATACAACATTGAAATAATTTTGAGTTTCTAGGAGTAAGTTATTGATTCTTAATAAGATGAAATATAATAAGTTTTAATAACTTGGGGATGAATAGATATTTCTTGGTTTTTAAAAAAAATAAAAGCACAAAAATTCTACAATATGAAGTTGAAAAAATATCGAGAGGGAAATGATGTTCTTGTGGTGGAAAATAAGAAGAATATTCAACAAATCCATGAACATTCTTAGGAGGATAGAGATGAAGAACTGATAATCTCAAGGGAAGTGTAAGTAAGAGAGGTAGATTGAGGAAAAAATTTCAATTATGATCACAATAATCCTATAAAGAAACCAAACATCCATGATGGAATTGATACAAAAAATATCATCTGGGATCAGACAAATCCAGTGTAGAAGAATATGATGATGAAATTATTTTAAGAATATTTATTATAATAGGAAAATACAATGTGTTTTTAAAAATATTTAATAAATGGGATTTGGGTTCAAGAAATGAATGAAGAAAATGATCAAATAGAAAAGAATCAGAAAAGTGAGCTTTTTTTGAGGTCAATAGATAATAATATCACCATGACCAAATGGGATTTCCATAATAAAATTAACTAATATGGAATAATAGTTATAAAAAAAGAATGATTGGTGTGAAATGGATTCTAAAAAATTGAGGGTAATGATGTTATGAAAACACTTTCCCCTATTGAAATACAAGAGATAATTTGATTATTCTAGTACATAGAAGTGAAAAAGAAACTCAATGATTTCCTAATGGATATCAAATCATCATTTTTAGATGGGATTATAGAATAAGAAGCTTATATTTAATAGTCATATGGTTTTCTCATTAATGAAGATAAGAATAATGTTTATCAATTAAAGAAGGATATATATGGGTCGAACCAGGAACTAAGAGCATGATATTCATAACTTGATCAATATTTGAAGAAGATTGACAATAAATATGAGAGTTATTTATAATATCTATATCAATAACATGATTAATTAAATGATGATGGTGTAGGTATATGTTGATGAAAAAATATTATTTGGAGAAAATGAAAGACAAAGAAAATAGTTTACAGAATTCTTGAAATGTGTATATAAAATGTCAATTATTGGTGAGATAATGTTTTTATTCATTTATAGGTAACACAAGGAAGAATGATACATTTATTTTATAGTCAAAATATTTCAAGGATGTTATAAGAAGATTTGGAAGGGAAAATTGTAGAATAGTGACAACTCTAATTGCAACATAGATGAGATTTTCCAGTGATGATGAAGGAAATGAAGTCAATATCACTAACCGTAGAAAGATCACTGGATGTCTCTTATATGTAATAGTGAAATTACATGACACTCTTTTTTCACATTCCAAGAAGAATAGTTTCATAGTAATCCCAAAAAAATCCACTTATAGTAAAAATAATAATTTGTTATAAATTTTTTTGGGGGATTTTAGTTTACTATACAATGAGAAATATCTACATTAGTTATTTTGGATTAAATGATTCATATTTGGATGGTTTAATAGATCATAAAAATTCAATATCAGGTAGTTCATTCTATTATGGAAAGTTATGTATTTCTTGGCTAAGAAAGAAAAAATATTGCATTAGCTTGAGCACTACAGAAGATGAATATATTTTGGATACTCAAAATTCAATGAAATTAATATAGATGAAGTAGTAATTCAATGATATTCTTATTAATTTGAAGTCTCAAATTATAATTCATTGTGATAATTCAAGTTCTATAAATCTTGGGAAAATATAGTTCATAAATCTTTGTAAATTAAAATTGAAATCAAGTATCTCTTTAACAAAAACAAAGAAGAGAATGGACTTGTGCATCTAGAGTATTCACTTACTAAATTATAGGTTACATAAATCCAGATTATGACCTAACTAGATATGTGTTTGAAAGACATAAACTAGATCATGGAGTCCATTCGACTCCCCACACTTTAAAATTATAGATGTTGGACCCCCATTATCTTTGATGTATGGTGTGTTTTCACATATATATTGATAAATGTTATTTACCATGGATCATAATGAAATGTGTTTCCTTTAGGATCATTCAAAAAGTGGGAAAAAAAATTTAATCAATATAGTGGGAGAGACTGATAGAGGGAGAAGTGTAATTGGTGGAGTTTTAAAAATGACAATGTTAAAACTAGTCTGTCAATGACGAAGAATCATTACAAGGAGTGGAGTTTTGGTTCATGTTGCAAGAATTAGAAATGTGTAGGTTATGATTTGATTCATCAACAAACATTTAATGTTACACCAGTTTCTCATTATGATCTTTATTCATGTGGGATTAGAGTACTTGTTAAGTAAGTACTTGATCACTTTATGGGGTTGAAAAATTTAAATGATTTTCCATGAAAATGAGTTGTCAAAAAGTTTGTTCTTGAAGGTTATAATTGTTTTCCATAAACCAAAAGTGGGATATTGTTGAAAAAAATACATACTGGTGGTGATTTTTTTATTTTTCTTCATTTGTTGATAGGGTTTTAGATTTTTTTATTAAGGATGGTTTTCATAGGAGGTGTGAAGAGTGAGTGTGATTTTCTAGACTGATATCACAGGGTGAAAATGTATGATATAACAAAGTATGAACTTACTTTCACGACCCATCCCCTATGGCCCATGTCGTGACTACCCCAATCCCACCTTCCATAGGCTAGGGGTTGGCAAGTGGCACCGTAATGGCATATCCCTAAAACAAGAAGGAATTTCCTTTAAACCTGTCCAAACACACAATAAAATAACAAAACAAGATGCAACCATGAAGTAAAACTGAAGCAGTATTGGTGAGTAATGAATGTAATGGATCCAGAATAAAAGCCCCACTGAAAGGTAAAACTATAATTGAAAAATAGAAATCAGCTCTAGGAATCATCCACCAAGGATCCTACCTAAAGGGTAGGTATAACTCATCTCCACTTCTCTCCATGTCAGCCGGTCTCTTCTGTGTACCACATAGTCCTGGCTCCCTCAATTCTCAGCAAATATGCTCATCGTCTGTACATGACACAACAAAGTGCGGGTGAATCCCATGCAGGGGTGAGTATACCATTACCCAGTGGGGTCCATGAGACCCCCAAAGGTATCTCATAATTCCACAAAGGAAAAACCATGAAGCATGATCTCAATCACAAAGAACAAAATAATAGACACATCTGAAACCTAGTATAAGTAAAGTAAATAAGTACATATTATTGCTCGAGAGGCTAGATCATCTTATTCTATTGAGGGGAATTACTACGGACCATACAGAGTCTAACCCACACAAGATTGGTAGGTACTAACTCCCACAAGACTGATATAAGATCCGACCCACCAGGATTTGATAGGTACTAATCCCCGCAAGACCTACACATGATTTGTATGTGTTGACCCGCATAGGATCACTGCACGCTATCCCACACAGGATCTGACCCCCAAAGGATCGGTACGTCACTAATCCATAATGCGCCTCTCTAAGGATGGTCCTTATCACGTTGCGTACTGCGGATCCACATAGGATCTCCAGTGGTGATCCACAAAGGATTGCTCATTGCTGATCCACAGAAGATCGCAAGGTGCTGACCCACACAAGTTTACTTAGTCCAAACCTCCGTATGATATTTCCCCAACCTCCACCTCACTGCCAGCCACTAGATTCTGGCTCATAGTACACTTGATTCTGGGAGAACCAATCCTCAAGCCATCGGTCATATTTCAACTGGGGTGAAGTCCCATGAATAATTAACCCGATGATCTGTCACATCATAAGGGTTCCAATGCAATAAATGGTGTGTCAACTGGATGCCCGTTCGGTAAGTTATTGGAATTTTAGTGTTGAGGGTCCAATTGGATTCAGGGTCGATCCAACCCATCCACACTCCATTTTCCCCAAACATTCATGGAGTATCTCAACATTACCATCTCGATCCATGGATCCTAGCGCCATAGATGGTTCATCAAACGAACATCCGGTTTGCAAGATATGGTCACTTATGCATAACTAGGCTCGAGAGGGGTTTAGGTTTGGCCCGACCTGACCCGACCGTGTTCGGGTCATCCCGACCTACCCCGACTGTAGCTTGGCCTAGACTGAACCGGCCTGGGCCACGATGGACTCGGCCGCAGGCTGGTGCGACCCACATGGGGTCGCATGGTCTGCTACTCCAGAACAACTCAATGGAGAAACCTTTTTACCCGCGGGACACGAAGGAGGTGGGTCCCTTGACCACTCCGCCATTGCTTTGATGTTGTGGCTTCCTTCAGCACAGCGTGCGAATGCATGTCACCTCTACATCCACGACTGACCACTGCCGACCGCCTGTCCGATCACCATGGTGTCTAGCAGAGCCACTCTCATCCAGCATCACTGGTCACTGGCGCTTCTTCTGTGGGGCTCCAATGATGCTCTGGAGCTCAATTTTCACTTCCACATGCAGATATGGGCTTCCCCGGATTCCGCAGTCGCTACGTGGCTCTCAGATTCCAGATTTTGATGAGTTGAAGACTTTTCCTCTAAAGAACTCAACAAGAACCATGTTGTGGAGGGTCCAAGACTTTTTCATTTGGCCCGCGCCCTTTGCATTAACATTATAACCAGAGTTAGTAGAAATAAATCATCATTTGTGAATTATAATACTTCTGTGATTCAACGCTTCTTCAATAATGAAGGAAGAACAATTCACATGATCATAAAAAACCCTACCTTATGAACCATCTGAGGTATCATGGTTATTGGTTGATGCAGAGTCCTTGTGGGAGTGAGGTCATCGACATTATTCGATCCTAGAATGTCGTTGTCCAAGCTTCCGTCCTTCATTGGTGGTAGTCTCCACAGGACTTCATTAGAGGTTCCCCGTTTGATGAAGCTGTGTCAAAAACCCACTCCAAGACCCATTTAAATTGAAGGGAAAACCACCTGTGTTGCATGTAATTAATGCAGTTCATTTATGAACCACAATTAATGTTGCAACGTTGAGGTTTCAAAGTTGGTGGGTCAAGCCATTAATTGGCCTGCAAATCCATCAGTCTGACCACCACCGCTCATCCACTGGAGAAAAAGAAATAAAATAACTTGATAACTTATTTTATTATTTTTCTTGTAATGTCCAAAATTTAACTTTTTCTTGACCAATTGTGGTCGATGTGAAGCCTCCATTAAGGCAATCATGGCACTGCGGATTCAATAGTTCCCTCATATGTTTAATCCGCACACATGTTACAAAGATAGAAAAATATGCTCATGCATTTAATGAACTTACCGTAAAAAATGTTCAAAAAACCATTCTAGGTACACCAGGCCGTGGAATCATGTGATGTTAAATTTTGAAGACTCTAAATAATCCCAAATAATTTTAAAAAAATTACATGGAATTTCTACATCTTTACATTCTTCAAACTTTAGAGATTCTCATCCCCAAAAGCTATAACAAAACTAGGGAAATAGAGGGGGGTATTGTGCACATATCTAAGCTTCCTACACCCATGTTATCTCTTGGAGATTCCCGTGCTACCAATGAACTTACACGAGAGGAATCGACCACCCCCATAGGACCCACTCTTATAGATCCTCTATCTCTACCGGGAACTCCGCAAATTTCTCCCCATCATCGATGTCTAGCTCACCCCAGTCAATAACATGCGATGGATCATGAACATATCTCCTCAGCTGCAACAGATGGAAAACATTATGCACATTGTGAATCTGTGGGAGAAGAGACATATGGTACACCACCGCACCCACTCTGCTGACGATCTGGAAAGGTCTGACAAACCTCAGAGATAGTTTGTCTCCCTGGCCAAACCTCAGTAATCCTTGTCAGGGTGAGAATCATAGAGAGACATGGTCTCCCTTAAAAAACTCAAAGGGTCTCCATCTCTTGTCGACCTAAGACTTTTGTTGGCTCTATGCGGTCTTCATCTGCTTTTGGATGATCTGCACCTTCTTTGTGGTAGCCTATGCCAACTCTAGACCAACAAGTGTTGAGTTTATTGGGTCTGTCCAGTAAAGAGGTGATCTTCATGGTTTCCTCTACAAAGTGTAAAATGGAGCCATGCCGATGGTGGAGTGATAACTATTATTTCCTGAAAACTCCACCAGGGATAGGTGGTCCTCCCATCAATGGCTGAAATCGAGGACACAATCACGAAGCATTCCCTCTAGTGTCTGTATGGTCTACTCCGTCTGACAATATGTCTGAGGGTGAAAGGTGGTTCTCAAGTGTAGCTATGATTCAAATGCCTCTTGCAATCCCTTCAACAATCAGGATGTAAAATGTGGATCGTGATCTGAGACAATCGTTGATGACACTCCATGAAGTCGCACTATCTCCTGCACGTAGAGGCATCCGAAGCTCTCTATTGATCCCTGCTCTTGGATGGGTATGAAGTGGGATGACATGGTGAGTCGGTCAATGATCACCCTAATGGAATCATGGCCCATAGATATATGTATTATCCCCTTCATGAATTATGTGGATACAACATCCCACTTCCACTCTAGTACCTCAAGTTGTTGAGCTAGGCCTACTGGTACCTGATGCTCAACCATAACTTGCAGAAAAGCGAGGAATCAGGGCACAAGCTATGACATTGCTTTCTTCATCCCTGGCCACCAGTACGGATGCTGGAGGTTGAGGTACATCATTGCCACTCTTGGGTGTACTAATAAATGGGATGTATGAAACTCTCTCAACAAATAATCAGGTTGCATTACTGGTACCATAGTGCATCCTCTGAAAAGGATGAAATGCTCCCCACCTTTATAAAATCCCTCAGGAGCTTGTCCTACGAATATCTGAGCATGTTGAACCTCGCAGTCAACATCCCCAATCTGTGCATCCCAAACTCACTGAAGAAGTGAGGGAGTGATAGTCATAGACTGAAGGTAAGATGCCTCATCTCTATCCACTAAGGATAACTGCTACACGGATAGCTGCTTTGTCGCCTCACTCAGTAGCTGTAGACAAGACCTCCTACTGAGTGCATCTGCTACTACATTCCCATTCCTATGAGTATACACTATTCCATAGTCATAGTCCTGGAGGAACTCTAGACATCATTAGTGTCTCATGTTTTTGGTCCTTCTATGAGAAGATATACCTGAGAATCTTGTGATCAAAGTAAATAGTAAACCGTTCAACCATCAAGTAGTGTCGACACATATTCAGTTCCAAGAAAAATGCTTCTAACTCTCGGCCAGGGGTTGCGTAGTCCTACTCACACTATCTTAACCTCCATGAGGCGTAGGTGATCACCTCTTTCTCCAACATCAGGACACAACCCTGTCTAGTCCCAGATACGTCATAGTAAACTATGTACCCAATGCCCTCTTCGGGTTTCCTCAAGATGGGAGCACTCATCAGTCTCTTCCTCAGCTCCTAAAAAATATTTTGGCACTTCTCTGTCGATAAGAAAGGTTTCCCATTCTTCATGGAAGAAGAAAATTGTGCCACTACCCTAGATAAGTCAGGAACAAATCTCTGGTAGTACCCATCCAATTATAGGAATCTGCACACCTCAGTCACACTGCTGGGTGTCTCCCAAGAAAGTATTGGTTCTATCTTTTCCAGATCCACTATGACTCTAGCCTATAATATAACATTCCCTCGGATGTGACTTCTTATATCCAAAACTTTCACTTTGAGAGCTTTCTATAAATCTAGTTATCTTGGAGTTTATCCAGGACTATCTGTAGGTGTGTGGAGTGCTTCTCCATCGACGCCGAGTATATCAAGATGTCATTGATGAAGACCACCACAAAGAGATCAAGGTATGGATGAAAGATCTTATTCATGAGCCCCATGAACACTACCAGAGTGTTTCTCATGCTGAAAGGTGTCACCAAGAACTCATAATGTCCATAGCAACATCTGAAGGTTGTCTTTGGTACATCCTCTTCCCGTACTCTGAGCTGATGATAGCCTGATCAAATGTCAATATTTGAAAACCATCGACCTCCCTTCATCTAGTTCAAGAGATCATGGATCCTCATGTGTGGATAAATTTTCTTCACGATCACATGATCTAGGTTCCCATAGTCCATGTAATTCCTCAAGCTCCCATACACCTTCTTGGAGAACAATATTGGGGATTCCCATGGAGAAACATTGGGCCTTACAAAACCTTTTCCCTACAAGAACTCCAGTTGTACCCGCAACTCTTGAAGATCAACATGAGCCATCTAATATGCTGGTGTAGATATCAGTGTCATCCTGGGGTACATGTCAATGTAAAAGTTTACCTCTATGTGTAGAGGTAGTCCCAAAACAACATTATAAAATATATCGGTATATTGACCCACCACTATAGGATAACTTAGACTTCTCTGGCCAACTGCTCTGAAGGTGAGGCCAGCCAACTATTGAATGATCGGCTGCACCCTCCTCTGAGAAAGCCCATGCTATGCTGCAAAGGTTTCCTTCTCACCAGTGAAGAAAAACCTGATCCCATTCTCAAGGACACACCACACTTTGTTCCTAAAACATTCGATATGAGCATGGACTGCAGATAGACATCCCATACCCACGATGATGTCATAAGGTGTCGACCCTTCTACTAGGAGATCCCTCCCAAAGCTCTTGCCTCCTAGAGTATGTTCACAATGTTGGTACCAGGGTGTAAGCATAGAATCATCTCTTGTAGAAGTCTCTAATCGTAAGGATAGTTCCAATGGAACCCTTAGAATCTTTGAGCTCTGAACGAGTGATGTGGAAATGAAAGAGTGACTAGAACATGTGTCTATAAGTTTTGTATCTAGGGTGAAATAGACACAGATCGTACCTGTAATCATATCTGGAGTGCCATGGTTGTAGGACATAGATACCTGAATCTATGATCTCCCATATCCAACTAATCTATATGGTCGGGGGTGGACCTCCTGGTGGTGGTGGCAGTAGAACCTCAAATCGTCACCCACTCCCTGTTGCACAACCTACTCCTCTACACCTTCTGCCACCCTACAGACCTCCTCAGTTGAATCTCTTCCTCTACCTTGGTAGTTTCTAAACCATATGTTGATCGTTGTTATGGTGGGTTAATCAGTCACAAGCCATGTGTCCATGCCCGCTGCATATGTATCACAATATGCCCCCTAGAAGACCTTCTCTACCTTGTGAGCTCTGAACTTCCGACCATGCATCCCAGGGTTATCCACTAATGGGTGTTCCCTACTTGGACCATTGAGTTATATGTCTACTGCCTCTTGTTGATGACTTAGATACCTGTTGTCCAGTGGTGGATCTCACCGTCGGTGCCTGTTCATCTATGAAGCTCTCCACCAACAATGCTCTCTCAAGCACTATAGCCTACGCCAGGATATTCAGCGATATCATAGATTCTCTGATATCCCACTAGAGACCCTGATCGAAGGTCTGGACCCTGAGGAATGGGTCCTATACCATGTTGGTGGAGTAACGTGAGAGGTCAGTGAATCTCGCTGAGTACTGGGATACTGTTAGGCTGCCCTGCTGTATGTACAGGTGCTACAGAATATGCATAGAGCGTAGTGTCACTGAAACGAATTCTCCCTTGAAGAGGCTCTCAAAGTCCATCCTGGTGAGTGTCTCCTCATCATCTGTCTATAGAATCAGGTTCCACCATATCCTTTTTATTCCATGGAAAATTCTAGCATGTAGGATAACCATCTTCTCTGCTGGTGTCTCAACCAAGCAAAAAAACTCTACCCCCAACCTCCATCTTGTCCTCCTCTACCTAGGGATCTATCTCACCATGAAAATTCAAAGGCCTCTATCTCTAGAACTACTGAAACACGCTCAGTTGGTGTGCACGGTCTGCTACTGGGGCTTGTGAAATCTACTTCCCAACAGGTGGTGGTGCTGCTGGTGCACCACATGAAGGTGCTACCATAGTAAAAGGGCCCTGTACTGAAGCCTCATCAATCGGTGGGATGTAATCGTGTACTCTCTTGAGAATCATGACTGGTTGTCTATGCGGTGACATCCTGAAAATAAATAGGTGCACCACTATCAATAATTTTAACCTGGTGAGCTGACTCAAAAGAGATCAATGTATTTTTTTCAAAACTCACGCAATCACTACTTCGTGCATCGAGTCAAAAATCAGAATCCAGGGACTTGGTGTATGGATACGTCGGCCCCCACCCCAACACTAGACTCCCAGATCTGAAAAAACACACTCAAAACACTTAACATTATTACTCTATTAATAATATAATCATACTACTTCTTCTATTGAACCAACCACCTCTGATACCACTTTGTCATGAACTATCCCCTAGGTCTCATGCCATGACTACCCAAGCCTGCCTTCCATTGGCCAGGGGTTGGTGACTAGAACTTGAAATGTGTATCCCTAAAACGGGAAGTCATTTTCTTTAAACCTATACAAACACAAAATCCAAGAACACAACAAGATGCAACCATGAAGTAAAATTGATGTTGTAAAGGTATGCACTGAAAGGAAAGGGGTCATAATATATGACAAACAAAAAGGTAAATCTATTACTAGAAAAACAAAAAATATCCCATAGAATCATCCACCAAGTATCCTATATGAAGGGTAGGTACATATCGTCTCCACTGCTCACCACATCTGCCAATATATTCCCTGTACCACTTGGTCCTGGCTCCCTCATGTCACAGCCAAGCTGCTCATCGTCTGGACAAGACAAAATAAGGTGCAAGTGAATCTAGTGCAGGGGTGAGTATAACAATACCCAGTAGGGACCTCGAGACCCTAGAAGGTCTCTAAAAATTCCAAAATGGAAAAACTACAAAGCATGATCTTGAATCACAATGTACAAAGAAATAGACATATCTCAAACTAGGTATAAGTAAAGCACAAAAGTATTGATTATTAGTCGAGAAGGTAGATCATATTATTCTATCGAGAGGCACTGTTGATGACTATATAGAGTCTAACCCACACATGATCGGTAGGTAGTAAACCCTGCAAGACCCACACAAGATCTGAACTGCCTAGAGTCAATAGATACTAACCCCCACAAGACCCAAACTGGATCTGACCCACAAAGTATCTATGAGAACTGACCCACACAGGATCTAACCCACAAATGATTGGTATGTCACTGATCCATGATGGTATGATCTAAGGTTGGTCTTCACTGGGTCACATACTACTGATCCACACAGGATCACTAAGCACTGATCCACAAAGAATCACTCAGTGCTGATCCACACAAGTTCTATAGGTGCTGACCCACATAAGATCATTGTGTACTATCCTCAGTATGATCTGTTTCCAGCCTCCACCACACTGCCAGCCACTAGATTATCACTCCTAGTATGATTGATTCTGGGGGAACTGCTTCTCAAGACATTGGTCATATTTCAACAGGTGGAATTCCCTAAAAATAGGTAACCCAATGATCCATCACATCATATTGGTTCCAATGCAACAAACGGTGTGTCAACCAGACGCTCGGTCGGTAAGTTATTGGTATTTTAGTACTGAGGGCCCGATTGGATTCGTGGTGGATACAACCTATCAGTACTCTAACATTATCAAAAAACTATCATGTAATATCTAAAAAGGACCTTATCACTCCATGGATCCTAGTGTTGCAGATGGTTCATCAAATGGATGTCCGGTTTACAAGATATGGTCACTAAAGCATAACTGGGCCCAAGAGGGGTCCGGGTTCGGTCCAGTCAGACTGACACAACCCGACCCAAACTAGTATGGGCCAGGCCAATGGGGCCAAGCTACATTTGGCTCATCCTGCTAGCTAGCACGTCCCACATAGGGTCACATGGTCCACTACTCCCAAATGGATTAATGGAGCCGTTTGGATCCATTAATTAGCGGCACTACGTGGCACCGCCTCATCACCCATGGGACCCACAAGAGGTGAGTCCCTTTCCAGCTCTGCCACAGCTTCATTCTTCATGGTGTGCGATGGTGCGCCACCTCCACCTCAATGTCCATCCGCTACCCTTAACCTGTCCAACCACCGTGGGGCCGAGCGGCACCACTATTCCACTATGCCTGACGGTTGCCGCCAGCCGCTCTCATCCGCCGGTGTTGGTCACCGGCGCTGGCCCGACACTTCTACTGCGAGGCTCTAGAGATGATTTGGAGCTCCTTTTTCACTTCATATTTCACCTATAGGTTTCTCGGGATTCCGCTATCATGGAGTGGCTCCCGAATTCCTAACTCTGACGAGATTAGTAATTTTACTACGAAGAACATAACAAGAACAAAGCGGTGGAGGGTTTGGTCCTTATTCATTTGTCCTGAACCATCCACATTAACATTATAACAAGAGGTAGTAGAAATAAAACAACATTTTTTAATTAAAATACTTCAATGCTTCAACAATTCTGCTTGAATTAGGGAAGAATAATTCACATGAGCATAAAAAAACCCCAACCTTGTGAACTATCAGAGGTATCACGATCATTGGAGGAAGGAGAGTCCTCGTCAGATTGAGGTCATTGGAGTTCATCATTCCTAGATCATCACCGCCCAAACATTCGTCCACCATCAGTGGAATTCCCCATAGGAATTCTCCAGAGGTTCCATGCTAGATGAAGCCAGGTCAAAACCCCACCCCAAGCTCCATTTTAATAGATAGGGAGGCCACTGATGTTTCATGTCATTAATTTATTTCATTTATAAACCAAAATTAATGATGCAAGGTTTATGATACAAATTTGGATTGTCAAGCCATTAATTGGCTAGAAAACCCATCGGTCCAACCACCACCACTCATCCACTGGAGAAAAAGAAACAAAATAACTTGTTATGTTATTTTATTATTTTTCTATAAAGTCAAAAATTTAGATTTTTCTCCTGACCTACTACGGTCTAAGTGAAGCCTCCCTTAAGAGAATCCAGGAACATTAGATTTAACGGTGTTGTTAGATTTTAAATTCAAGAACCATTTCAAAAGATAGAAAACATTGTCTGCGCGTTTACAAAATGTACCTTAAAAAGGTTCAATAAACCATTCTGGGAACACTGAGCCTTAGAATCATACGCCGTCATATTTCACAGACTCATAATAATCCAAAATAATTTAAAAAATAATTACATGAAATTTTTGGGACTTTACATTTATAATATCATAGTGTGTGAAATGTCTCATATCACGGATTGAGATGTATGATCTCACAAAGTCTTAATTTTTGAACTGAAATCACAGAGCGGGAATGTCATAACTAGTTTTGCGAAGTGCAAAAATCAGAACTAAACTCATAAAGAAGTCATGTGAAACACCACATGATTCTTTGAAGATCTTGCATTGATATCATGAGAAGCATGTAAAGATATTTCATATTTTTTAGGGTACCTCATGTATATATCGTGTGAATCACCTGAATACATTGGATGATTGTCAGAGGATCTCAGAAAGAGATCATATAATTCACCTAAAGGCATCATGTGATGATCCGAGGATCTCACAAAGAGATCTTGCAAAGCCTATAAATAAAGTGCATGATTTTCAGAAGATCTCATAGAGAGACCATGTAAAGTGAAAAAAAGAAAAAGAAAATATAAATGAGGGAGATATCATGAGGTTATTAAAAATCATGATACCACATGTTTTTATTTGGATATCATGATGGGATCTTATGAATCACTTATAGAAAATTTCATTAACACAACATGATTGTAATTTGATCTCACAATGAATTCATAGGAAGTGTTAGAAGAAATTTGGAATGAGAAAATTATTGTAATTGAATCTCACAATGATATCATGTGATGTGCCAAAAGATAATGGTGATGACCTCATGAAGTACTTGTGATAGGATAACAGTGATAATGTGAAGAAATCATGTGAAGCATTTGACGCCGATTATTGTGGTGGTGTAATGGATGGATATTCATAATTTATGGAGTTATGGAATTTATGCCTATAAATACCTCTCAAGGAATCCAGAATATTTAGAGTAGTCTTATTAATTGGGTTGTTCTAATGAAAATTTATTTCTCATGACCTGAACAAATACCTATGCTAGAGTCTTATAATCTGGGTAATCAGTGTAAAGTATTGAGAAAGGATATGATGAAGGATTATTATAAACTGAAGTATGAAATGTGTATTTTAACTCATTGGAAGACATGTTTATATCATGTGATTAGTTTAAACCAAAGAGGTTCTAGTGATTTTTGTGATATGAACAAATTCTCATGATCTATATTATCTAAATAATGTATCATTATCTACAAGTTCTGAACAAGGTCTTATAATCTACAAGAATTAGACAAGGTATCAAGAAAGGTTCTTGTGATGGGTGTTATGCACCAGGCTTGGGTTGACCAATCAGAGTCATGTGATCCACATGAACATAACAAAGTATCGTGGTGGAGTCATGGGACTTGTGTGATCTGAATGGTGACTCCTGAAGGGGTCTTAAAGAGGTGTCTTATAGAGGTGTCTCACACAAAATTAGTTTTTATATAATTGATGTAAAAATATAAAAAATCCCATGAGTGCGAATCAACTCAAACTGTTTGTTGAAGACTATACTATAGGAAAAGTGTATTCACATTATCAGAGAGAGTGATGAGCTTCCAAATTGTGAATGGTTACAAAACAGAAGGGATAATGGGTCTCCTTTTAAACTTATAAAAATAGTTCACTTTATTAGATTTGATACATCATATTCATGTCATTTTATGATCCTTTTATGTATCCCTATTAGGGATAACCAAGTAAAATTTCTATGGCCTATTCATATTTTAATATCCTTTTGTAATATGCTACTAGATGGGGGAGATAATAGAGTTTTGTTTAATGATTAAACAAGATCTAAAAGGGACAGTTTTCTCAATCTTTCAAACCCTGATTCTTCCGATATCTTATGGTATTTTTCCAAGTTAAGGTAAAAAACCTATATCCTTCAATCCAACTGATATAGAAAAGAGATCAAATTTTCCAACCCCCAATGGTGAGGGAGAGGAAATGATCTCAATTTAAATACTAGCGGAGATATATCATATTTTTAGATATTAAAATAATAATATTTAGTTGAATTTTATAATTAATAAAAATTTAACATACTATTAAATTAATTTTACTAGGCTTGTAGTACGGAATAATAAAATGATACGAGAATAGGAAGAAAATATAAAGAGAAAAATGAATGATAATTTTTTTTATTTTTTATGTTTTTTATTCATTAAAATCACTAATGAAATGATAAGTGACAATTTTATGACACATGATTGTATTTAGTATTATAATAAGGTATAAGTGGAGGTTTTGGCTAAAAATTGGGAAATATATTGTGTTTTTGAATTTATTTTTCATGGATAGGGAGTAGTGGTATTCATACTTTAGGTGATGGGTATTTTAGGTAAAATTTATGAATAAAATACTATTTTAAAAATAAAACATACAATAGTGTTGTTCATTGAGATTTTTATATATAGTGTATTAAAATAAAATGTTTTTAGGACCCAAAAACCATTCCTCAATTAATTTTTTTTTTTACAAAAAATGGTGTAAAACATAATTTTTAAATGGAATAATTTATATTTTTATACATTTGAAATTATTTATTTGGTTTTAAAAATGAGTTTATTATTTTGGAATAAATAATTTTTTATTAAATATATTTTGGGATGATATCAATTTTTTCATTAATTTGATCATTATTACAATATTATTACATCATAAAATATTGGTATTTCAAAATTTTAATTTTTAATACTCACCTCAAAATTAATTCTTTTATATAAATTTTCAAAAAAAACATACTAGAAAATTTCAATGTGTCGATTCATAAAATGAAATTTATTTTCTAAAAATAATTTACTTAATTAATTTTGTTATTAAATACAAAAATGATTATTTTATAAATTATATTAAAATAAAATTCATTAAACATGAACTTATAATTTCATTTTATTTTTCTAATCTTAATATTTATTTTATAGAAATATAATATTTTTATTTAATTATTTTATTCATAATAAATATTATAATGGAAATTCTAATATTGTTCTAATACATCGAAATAAATCATATGTTTTTATGCTTTTAAAATTCTTGTAATTTACAAATGAATTGAATTTTGTTAGATAGGTCTATGAGTTTCTCTACATATACTGTTTTTATTGATAAAATGTTATATTTTTAATTTTAAATTTACTTTGTATTGCATGATCATCATAAAGCATCAACTGATACTTATGCGGTTTATAATATTCATTTTGGACATCATGAAATAAAAAATTTAACAACAAATTCTTCCTTACACAAATATAATTTATCCTTATGATGGGAAAAATATTCTTTTTTAAGATTAAAATAACTCTTATATGGTATGTAGTGTTATAAATTTCATAATGTATTGGACCTTAATAAATTGAATTGATCCTTATAAAAACTATATTGATTGTTATGGAATTGACGTGATCCTCATGGAAACCAGATTGATCCTTATGAAAATTGAGATTTCATCTTTAAAAGTATAAAAAATGATTCATATAGGGTAAATAAGGTGATCTACATGGTGAAAAGGTGACGATACTTATGAATTTTGAAGAAATGATCCTTAAAGATATCTAATATATGAATATTATGAAATAAATGATGATTTTATAAAATTAATTTAATTAATTTAATATTTTAATTTTAGATAATTTTTTAGAAGAATCAAATATTTATAATTTATATGAAAAATTTCCTCATTATTTATTATTATTTAACAATATTTATTTTAAGTATCCTTGACTGAGTTTAACTACTTAATAAATTTATGGAAGTCAAAGAAATGATCTCAGTGGTTAGTTAATGATCTATTTACATTGAGTAATATATTAATAGACTTGACTGAATTTACATTTTATATATTGAACATATTTTTATAAACAAAATGATAACTGAATATTCTATAGTAATATGAACTAATAGATGAATTAATAAAATAAATAAAAGTGATTTAGTATTTTGAATGACGGTACTCTTAGACTTTTCCCTAGACTAGATTCGTGTTCTCACAGTACAATGTGAATAAGGAATGACTGAAAATAAATTACATCAACCTTTACTTATTATAATTATAATTACTATAGTTAAAAAACTTTAGAGAGTCTCAGTTAAAGATATAATCATTTTTGGGAATATTTTATCATCTATCCATTGCTGCTTGTAAATGTGAACTAATATGGGGGTTAATTTCTACATATTTTCATTTATAATACATGGTCCACCCTCCTTGTAATATGTTTTATTAAAAAAAATTAAATTCTTTCTTATATGTTGAGAGTTTAGTAGATTCTCTTGAACCCCTTGTATCATGTAACACCTACTTTCCCTGAGCTATATAATCCCTATAAAAGGAATACAAATAAAAATATCCAAAATCACATAAAGTATTGGTAGAGATGACTAGAAGTGATTCTTATTTCTATAAACCACTCTAAAAAATTCTTATGCCTTTCGCTTAACTTTTACATACTTTCAAAAAAAATAATTAATGTAAAGTAAATAATTAAAAAATTATAGAATATAGATGTTTTTAATTTGGCATGAAATTCATGAACTCAATTCATGCCCTATTGATTTATTAGAAACTATAACTTGGAACTCAGTTGGTATTAGAGCTCAAATTTTGAGTTTTATATATTTACCAATAGAAGTTCAAATATCTATTTATAGTTTTTAAAATGGATTGTATGAGATAATAAATGTCTATAGTTAAAAGCACAATACTTATTAGATAAAATTATGGTCGTTGGAAATTGATAATGGCTATTTTTCTAAATAACCATAGATTGAAATTTTATATGAATGTTTTAAAACCATATAAAGTTCCTACTAGAATACCATAACTATGGATTAAAGAATATGGGGATGAAAATGATCTTAATTCTGAATCCATGAATGATGTTTTTCTGGTTTTAGTCCTAACCTGTTAAGAGAGTTTCTTAGTGTTTTATACATCAAAATTTGTGGGATTTTATTATAGTAGGTTATGAAGGTATATTTAATGTAATATATTTAAATTATAATAATTATAAACTTATATTTTATATTTTTAGGATGTTTACTAGAGAGAAAATTACATGGATAAATGAAAGTCTAACTGAAATTATAGTGAAAGATTCTAATCAAGATTAAAAATTACTTAATGTTTTAATTTCTAGACGGAGTGAAATCTCTACCACTGTTAGAAAATCCACACCTATCCAGGAAATTAAGATGAAAAATTTTATTTGGATAATTATTATAACAACCCATACTTTACATACATTGTTATTACATCACCATTAAAGCATACTTATTAAAACATATAACAAAACCATGATAGGACCGTATAGGTATAGTGTATTTAGAAACTAGGAAACATAAACAACTGGTTCATAAATCATCTATATTTCCTCCCTTTTATTTCACCAAATCTGGAGTCCCTTTTGAGATATCCTACTTAATAACCTTCTTCCTGACCTGGGGAAAAGGAAACATACAAAGGGTGAGCTCAAATGCTCAGTAAGGGAAAACAAAAGAAATATCAATCATATCATATTCATAAGAACATAACATTTTGAAAATCTTATCGTGAAAAAAAGATCATAATATAATGACATGGGATAAATCATAGTAGTGAAATATAATCCAATATTCATAACATAAGACAAGAAAAATTGTGTCATACACAAATAATCAAATAAAATCATTTCATATTAGTCAATACTCATTGCCAAGACCATCATAGCGGACAAAGACCATTACTGAACCGAGTTCACTCGTTGTTCCAGTCCTGTATCACTGAACGAAATTAACTTACCATTCTAGCCATGTCTATATCATGAGATATAATTCTTTACCCATTTCATTGGAGGTAAATATAGGTCCCACCCACCTCATAATGAAACCATTCTTATGTGTTCCACAAAACCCTAAATCATACATCGTAGCATAACCCATGTAATAAAAATGGGATTCTTAAACATCATTCAATCATAACATAATCCATATAAGATAAAAGGGATTCATAAAAATAATTCCACCATAACATAATCAAATCAATGTAATAATAGGGATAGAAACAGAACCATATATTATCTTATATGGAAAATAATTTTGATAAAACACTTGAACTGCATTATTTATGAATATATCCTTTCTACCTCAAAAACATTTTTCCTTTCTTAACATGTAATACAATTATAAACTAAAATAAGTTAATCGAAAATAAACTTGAAAAATTGTAAAGAAAGCTTCATGGAAATAATTTTCTATTAAATCATAAATATCCTTTCATGACATATAAGTTAAAAACACTCTTCTCTTACTTTTTCCAGAAAATTAAAAAAGTATCTCGTACTAAAAATGACACTAGATTCCTTTAATAACATTTACTAAAAAGTAAAAAATAGGTAAAATTGGATTTAAACAATTGTAAGAGGATAGAAATAATATTACATATTGAGGAAACATGGATGTGGATGATAATTATTCCCAAGTGAATTCTGAATTATAAACAATCTCTGATAAAAATAGGATTGCAAGATTTTCCCTTACCTTAGGTCCGATATGCTCTGTACGTATCTGATCCTCATGTATAATGATTTAAATAATGTCATTGAATTATTCCAGAACAAATACATTGTTATTATATCACGTATGGTCATATTCTTATATCTTTATTAGTAATATTTCACTGCTACTTGTTATTCAAGTGTTCATTGCTTTATGTTCTTATGCATGTTTTGTCGAATAAATTATTATTCACCTTTTTAGTTTATAGCTAAATAATTTACATAATGGTATTAGTATAATATATATAGGATTTATTCATTCAATTCGTTTATATAATCTTGGTTTAATGAAGATCGTGTAGAACGAATAACATCGCACCTTGAAGATGGTAAGCTGTACTTAAGCACAAGCGACGATATCGTTCCCATAATTATTGAATGGTGTTGGAGTGGATAATAGAGTATCTCAGAATTATTATAATGTTATAATAATAATATACAATTATTATTTACACCATTATAGCAATCCAAGTAAGGTGGTGGTGGAAAACAGATTACACCACGATGTGGAGATGGTATACCGTACGTACGCACCCGCGGTGATTTCGTTTTCATTAGGATGGATAGAAGGTGAAACATGGTTGTTTCATATTTATATTAAAAAATAATTATATGAGTGATACTGATGTTTTTAATTTATAATGAAACAAATAAATAAGAGGAATTAGAAGAAGAAATAAATTTGAAACAATCTGTAAAGAATATTACCTCTTCTTCGACGCGCCTCTTTTAAACCTCCTATTAGGGAACCAAAGTTAGTCATTGAAGAAGACCTAGACCTCTAGTGTGTTTCTAGGGAAGTGTAGAAGAGAAATTGGAAGGGTTTCTATGAGCATGAAGTATCAAAATGGTGTGAGAAGGTGAGGCAGGATGTGCCTTTTTATAAGAGAGGAGAGGGGCACTTTTGGAAACCTCTAAAATACTAATTTATAATAAACTCAAACCCCACTTAAAAACCTCAAAAAATGACTCAAATACAAATATTAGATGATATATGGTTGTAATCTCATCAACCTATAAGATTTATACACATTGGTAAATTATTTTAAACCTTATCAACTTTATTTTTCCTTATTTATTCTATTTAATTTTATTTATGGTAATAATATTATAAATTTTAAATTGTTATAAATAATTACTTATGTGTTGTGAATTTTCCATAATTGGATACTTTATTAAATTGTAGACCATATGAATTTAAATTTATATTTTTTAAATATATTTTTGATTTTTAAACAAATTTATAATATGTTATTTTTATAAAATAACAATAGTGTCAATGTTGACACTATTCATTTATTTGAATTTAAATAAAATTCAAACTATGGATATATTAGAACAAAAATATTTAATAGATTATTAACATGGCATATGAATCTTGAAAATTTGTGTAGAACATTAAATTGTTCATTTAATATTTATTTTAATATTTTTTAAATCATTTATTTGATATTTGAATCAATAAAATAATTTCTACATCACTATTGTGACATCATTAATGATAATTATTTAATACCTAAAAATTCTAAATATCTATTCATGATGTATATAATTTTATTATATTTCTAGATAATATATATGTTCTATATTCTATGAGGTTTATCACTAAATTAAAATTATTACACTCATAAGATATAAGAGAGTGGCATGTTGTCACTTTCTTAGGATTTAATAATAATTATATCATTTTCAGGGTCAAAAGTCCATGAATGGAATCTATTCCGACCATTATGTGATATCAGTTGACTTTTTTTCACTCAATATAATTTTGGAAGGTGTTAGGGTAATTTTATAATCTTATTTTTACACTTAAATACCCGATTTTCCTTTAACTATAGTAAATAAAAATTACCATAGTTACTATTCATAATGTCAAAAAAATAAAAGTAACATATTAATATAATTTTTACCCACTGAATCCAAATATGGAGTTCTTTTTTAAAAATTAAAAACATAGAAGTTGTAGTAATCTATTTAAAATTAATCATGTTGTTAAGAAAACATGTTTTTTAAAAGTTAAAACATTGTCAATGACTGAAAAGTTTTTACCTATGAATTCAATGTAGAATTAATGGTAATGACATAAATTATACTAAATAGTAAAAATATATTTTATTTATAATTTAAAACCATTAAGTCTTATCATTTAACCATATAAATTATCTTGATGAAAAGGTTGTTTTTAAGAAAAATTTAGCATATTTTTACAATTCATCAAAATATGAAAGTTATCAGAAAAGTATCAAAAATTTATCCAATGTAAATATTTATATCCTGATTCAAAAGAATAAGTTTATATTGTAAAATTGAAATTATAAACTTCTCAAAAATTATATTTAAAAAGGGTGCACAATCAAAAGGCGATAAAACTTCATTTTTTGAAAAATATTTCTTTTATAGAAAAATTGATTCTGTTTTCATATCTCATTCCAAAAAATGTGTAAGATTACATATAAAGTTATAGAATTCAAAAAAAATTCCATAATATTCATAATGGCTAGTTCATAATATTATAATAATATATCATTGTTTAGTAAAACTCGGTATTGCGTACAACAGAAGCTATCGAGGAAGGTTGCTCTTGCGTGTAACGCAAGGCAAGACAGTGTTGTGTGTAGTGAAAGATTCCTTTGGTGTTACATGTAAAATAAGACATAATATATATATCATAAAATCTCATGGTGTTACATTCTACCAACCCAAAAATGAATTTCGTACTCGAAATTTGTCACTTCGTAACAAACAGATGAGGATACCTGTCCCTCATCATATAATCAAGTTCCCATGTAGCTTATTCTAATTGGTGGTTCCTCTGTAATACTTTAACCATGCGAGTGGTCATGTTTCATAGAACTTTTTCGCTACGATCCAGAATCTCTATCGGCTATTCTTCATAAGAAAGATCTTGCTCCAGCGGTACAACTTCAAAGCTTAGTTCATGTGAAGAATCAGGTATGTACTTTCTAAGAGAGATACAAGGAACACATCATGAACTTGAGAGAGATTTGGTGGAAGTTCCAATCAGTAACCTACCTTCCCAACACAATCTAGTATTTGGAAAGGACCGATATACCTAGGGATTAACATTCCCTTCTTTCCAAATCTCTTTACTCTCTTCCAAAGAGATATTCATAAGAACACTTTATCACTGACTTCAAACTCTAGGTCTTTTATTTGGTTGTTGGCATAACTTTTGTTTCGACTCTGAGATGATCTTATGTGTTGTTGAATAGATCTGACCTTTTCTACCATCTCATCAACAAGATCATGTCCAAATATCTTTCTTTCCCCAACTTCATCCCAGCAAGTTGAAGTTCTACATTTCTTTCCATAGAGAGCTTCATAAGGAGCCATCTGAATAATGGAGTGAAAGATATTATTATAAGAAAATTTCACCAAAGGTAGGAGTTGATCCCTTCCACCTTTGAAATCCATAGATCATGCTCTAAACATGTCTTCCAAAGTTTTAATTGTTCTCTCAGACAGACCATCTATTTGAGGATGATAGGAAGTGCGAAAACTCAACTCTGTATCTAGAGAATGCTGAAGACTTCACTAAAATTTCGAGGTAAACCATAGATCTAGATCATATATAATAGAAATTAGTTCTCCATGAAATCTTACCACTTCTTCTACATATATCATGGCGATAAGATCATGAGATAAATCCTCTATAATAGCAATGAAGTGTGCCAACTTCGTAAGATGGTCAACTATAATCCAGATAGCATTATTGCTTTTGATTTTTTTGGGAAGTCTGATAACAAAGACCATTGTGGTGTTTTCTCATTTCCATTATGGTATGGGTAATGGTTGTAACATCCCTTTAGACTTATGTGACTCTACTTTAACTTACTGACAAACCAAGCATCATGAGACATATTTAGCCATATCTCTTTTCATGCCATCCCACCAAAAGTACTCTTTCAGGTCCCTGTACATCTTTCTACTTCCAGGTTGAATAGAGAATGAATTACTATTAGCCTAATCCAGTACCTCCTTCTTTAATTCTTGTGTGGTAAGAATACAGACACGGTTCATAATCCTTATTATCCTATCACAATCAAGTTTGAATTCAGGAACATTTCTCACCTTCTTTTGAATCCCAACATCCTCCTTCTACACCTGTTTAATCTTAACTTGTATAGATGGGTGAACATTCATTTGATAAAGATAAGAAATATCCCCTTTCATTAAAATTCCAAGATCCATCCTTTGTAAATCCATAAATATTGGATCCTTTGTGATCATCATCATGGATAAGCTGGCATGGTCTTGTCGACTTAATGCATCTGCGACCTTGTTTGCTTTACCAGGGTGGTAATGAATTGAGGATTCGTAATTATTAATCAGCTACAACCATATTATTTGTCACATATTCAAATACTTTTGTGTGAAAATATACTTTAAACTTTTATGATCAGTATAAATATCACACCTTTCAGCATAAAGATAATGCCTCCAAATCTTTAATGAAAATATTACCGCAGCTAACTCTAAATCATGAGTTGGGTAATTTTGATCATGTATTTTCAACTGTCGTGAGGCATAAGCTATCACCATATCATTTTTCATGGGAATACACCCCAGCCCCTTCTTGGATGCATCACTGTAGATTACAAACCTTTATCCACTATAAGGTAGTGTGAGGAGAGGTGCACTGGCTAACCTTCCTTTTAGCTCTTTGATATTATCTTCACATTCCTCCATCCAAACAAACTTAACTCCTTTGAGAGTAAATTTGGTGAGTGGGTTAGATAATCTTGAAACATCTTTCATAAAACGTCAATAATACCCTACTAAACCAAGAAAACTTTGAATTTTAGTTACTTTTGTTGGTATCGACCATCTTTCAATAACCTATGTTTTTTCTAGATCCACAGATATCCCCTCTTTTGAGATTATGTGACCCAAAAAAGGAAAATTTTTGAAGCCAAAATTCACACTTGGTAAATATGGCATAATGCTTCTTCTTTTTCATGGTCTTCAATACGATTATTAAGTGATCTTCTTGTTATTCCTTTCTCGTTGAATAGAAAAGAATATTGTCTATAAAGACTACCACAAACTGATCAATATAGTCTCTAAAGACTCTATTCATTAGATCCATGGAGATAGAAGGGACATTAGTAAGACTAAATGGCATCACTATAAACTCATAGTGTCCATACTTTGTACGAAAATCCGTATTTGATATATTCTCATTTTTGAACATTAATTGATTATACCCTGAACGAATATCAATATTGGAAAAGTATTGAGCTCCGTGTAGTCGGTCAAATAAGTCATCAATGCATGGGAGATGATATTTTTTCTTTATAGTGATCTTGTTATGTTCTTGATAATCAATGTAGTGTCTCATTGATCAATCTTTCTTCTTAACAAACAGAACAGTTGCTCCCCAAGGTGATGCACTAGGGCATATGAATCCCTTATCAAGATTATCTTGGAGTTTCTTATTCAATTATTGAAACTCAATTGCGGCCAATATATATGGTGTCTTTGAAATGGGCATAACAATCGGTATGATTTCTATTGAAAACTCAACTTCAATATTTGTTGGAAGACCTAACAATTCCTCTGGAAAGACATCATCAAACACCTATACAACGGAAATATTATTAATCATGAGTTTTTCTCCAACCATTTGAGATAGATATCCTTAATTTATTGGAATCAAGACCCATAAAATGGAATAAATTTCCACTGGATGGTTATATTCATCCTTGCATCGATAGATAATCATAGATTGATTACGAATATGAAATGTGGCATCCCTTCTTTAGAAATTTTTATGAGATCCATATAATGAGTGCTAATACTTGCTAAGAATCACATCAAATTACACTATAGGAAGTATCACAAGATTTGCAAGAAGAACTTTTCTACAAACTTCAATTGGAGAAGAATTGTAAACTTTTGATGTGACTGTTGTGACACTAGGAGTTGTCACAGCTAACTCAATAGCTAATTATTGGGGTAGTACGATGATACCCTTATAAAATTATTCAGAAACAAAAGAGTGGGTCGATCAAGAATCAAATTAAACATTTTCTACTTTAGAGTGGATGGTAAGTGTACCTTCCACCACTTCATTATCATACTCCACATCGCCGATAGAAATTGCATGTGACATTCCTTTTAAATTATCCTTAAGAGTTTGTTGACATCGATCATCATAAACAACCCTTGGATTAGAGCATTGGTTGGAATAATGCCCCATTTCCTTGCGCTTATATCATTGATGTTTAGGAGATGCGTTCTGTGTAGCCTTTTCTTTATTCATATCACTAGAAATATTTTTCCCATCACTACGGCATTCAATTGCTTGATGACCTTCTTTTCCACACTTATAATATTTAGTTGTCCCTTTAAGAAAATTCCCTCCAAGTTTCTTTCCACACATTGAGCATATGAAAAAACTCATCTTCTTTTCAGTGTGGTCTTTAGATTTTCCTTTGAATTCCATTTTCCTCCTCTTATCAAACACATATGACTGATGGTTTACTCCAATCTCCATCTCAACCTTGAGAGCATATCGAACAATTTCTTCATAGCTATTGAATTCCCTTATTGCTAATTCCCTTTGGAGACTAGTTTTTAAGGCACTAAAGAATCGATCGATCTTACTCCCAGGTTGGATAATAATCCTAGAAGCGTACCTTGCAAGCCTTGTAAAATTTTCTTCATAGGTACCAACAGATTCATTAGCCTTTTTCTTCAGTTCAAGAAACTCCTTCTCCATCTTTGTTCTAAGAATATGATGGAATTACTTATTGAAAAATAAGTTCTTGAACTAATCCCATTCCATGGACTCAATTTTATCCCTTTTCTCTGTATTCTTGATAAGATTCCACCATTTACCAGCTTCACCTTCCAAATGAAATACTACTAAGATGACTTTATCATGTTCCGAACATAGAAGAACTGAAAATATATTTTCAGTGGTACTGATCCATTTTTCAGCCAATAATGGATCAGAAGAACCACTGAATGAAGGTGGATGGTACCTCATGAAAGATTCAACAGAATGTTCCTCCCTCATTTGCTTTCTTGGAAGTTATACATAATTTATAGCTTTAGAAAGTTGCGTGATCTTGGCTACAATATTTTTCATTATAGATCCCATATCATTTGGTTTCTTAGGAGGACAATCATTGCATTTCCCATCGCATTCACCATTAACATGGTTCTTTTGGGTTCTATCCATTGACTAAAAACAAGAAGAATAATGTGAGAAACCCTAATTAAAACTGAAAAAGCACATAATTAGTAATAAAATTTCACACTTTAGGTCTTATCATAGGTTATTCATTGCTATTTATAAAACACTAAGATTAGCTTCTTATGCTTAGACATATCCTTAGGGATCTTACTAAGGCTTTCACATCCTAGTTTCCAAAGGTTGACTATACCATTCCTTTAATACCAACTATAACAACCCATACTTTACATAAATTGTTATTACTTCAGAATTGAAGCATACATATTACAAAATATTACAAAACCATGATAGGACTGTATTGGTATAGTGTCATTAGAAATTGGGAAACATAGAAAACTGGTTCATAAATCATCTACATTGTCTCCCGTTTATTTCATCATATCTAGAGTCTCTTTTGACATACCCTACTTAATACCCTTCTTCCTGACCTAGGGAAATGAAAAAATACAAAGGGTTATCTCAAATGCTCATTAAGGGAAAACAAATAAAATATCAACCATATCATATTCATAAGAACATAACATTTTGAAAATCTTATCCTTCAAAAGAGATCATAATATCATGACATGGGATAAATCGTAGTAGCGACATGTAATACAATATTCAAAACATAAAACATTAAAATTTGTGTAATACACACATATTCATAGGAAATCATTTCATATTAGTCGAGACTCATTTCCAAGACCATCATAGCGGACAAAGTCCATTGCTGAACTGAGTTCACTCCTCGTTCTAGTCCTGTATCACTGAACTAGATTAACTTGACATTCCAGCCATGTCTATCCCATTTGATATAATTGATTACCCAATTAATTAGAGGGATATATATGTACCACCCATTTCATAATTAAATCATTCTTATATGTGCCAAAAAATCATAAATCATACATCATAGCTTAACCCATGTAATAAAACTGGGATTCTTAAACATCATGCCATCATAACGTAATCCATATAAGATAAAAGGACATCATAAAAATAATTCCATAATAACATAATCAAATCTATATAATAATAGGGATATAAAAAGAACCCTATATTATCATAGATGGAAAATAATTTTGATAAAACGCTTGAACTCTATTCTTGAGGAAAATATCTTTTCTACTTTAAAAACAATTTTCCTTTATTAACATGTAATAAAATTTTAAACTAAAAGAAGTTAATTAAAAATAAATATGAAAACTGGTAAAGGAAGTTTCATTGAAATAATTTTCAATAAAATCATAAAAATCCTCTCATTCTGTATAAGTTAAAAAAACATTCTACATGTAATATGGCTGGAAAAGACAAAAAGTATCTTTTACTGAAAACGACAGAAGACTCCTTTCATAACTTTTACTAAAAACTAAATAATAGGTACTATTAGGATTAAATAATTGTAGGAGTATGGAAATAATATTACATATTGAGGAAACATGTATGTGGATGATAAATATTCTCCAGTAAATTCTAAAGTACAAAAAATCTCGGATAAAAATGAGATTATGAGATTTTCCCTTACCTTAGGTTCGATATACTCTGTACGTATCTGATCCTCCTGTATAATGATTTAAATAATGTAATAGACTTATTCCAAAATCATATACATTTTTATGATATCATATATGGTCATATTTTTATCTCCAAATTAGTAAAATTTCATTACTACTTATTATTCAGGTGTTCATTGCTTTATATTCTTATGCGTGTTTTGTCAAATAAATTCTTATTACTCTTTTTAGGTTATATATACATAATTTCAAGAATCGTATTAGTATAATATATATCATATTTATTCATTAAATGTTTTTATATACTATTGGTTTAATGAAGATCATGTATAACAAATCACATCGCACCGTGGAGACGGTAAGCCGAACGTACGCAAGAGCAACGATATCGTTCCCATAATTATTGAATGGAAATGGAGTGGATGATATAATATCTCAGAATTATTATCTTTTTATGATAATAATATATAGTTATTAATTACATCATTATAACCATCCATGTAAGGTGGTGGTGGAAAACAGATTACACCACGGCCTGGAGACGGTATTCCGTACGTACGCACGCGCGATGATTTCATTTTTCGTAGGTTGGATAGAAGGTGAAAAGGTGTTGTTTAATATTTATAATAACATATAATTATATGAGTGATACGATTATTATTACTTAATAATGAAATAATTAATTAAGAGTAAGTATATGTATAAATAAATTTGAAAGAATCGGTAAAGAATATTACCTCTTCTTCGACGCGCCTCTTCTAAAGCTCCACACATGGCACTAAAGTTGGTCACTGAAGAAAACCAAGACCTCTAAACTGTTTATAGGGAAGTGGAGAAGATAAATTTTCAGGGTTTGGCCTATCTTGAAGGCTCAAAATGGTGTGAGGAAGAGAGGGAGGAGGTGCCTTTTTATAAGAGAGGAGAGGGGCACTTCTGGAAACCTCTAAAATATTAATTTCTAATAAACTCAAAAACCACTTAAAAACCACTAAAATGACTCATATCATAATATTAGATTTGATAGAATTGTAATATCAACAACCAATACGATTTAAATATGTTGGTAATTTATTTTAAAACTTATCAACTTAATTTATCCTTATTTAATCTGTTTAATTTTATTTTTGGTAATAATATTCTAAATTTTAAATTGTTATAAATAATTACTCAGGTACTGTGAATTGTCCATAATTGGATACTTTATTAAATTTTAGACTATATAAATTTCAATTTATAAATTTTAAATATTTTTCTTATTTTTAAACAATTTTATAATATGTTATTTTTATAAAATAACAATAGTGTCAATTTTGACACAATTTATTTATTAGATTTTTAATAAAATCCACATCGAGGATATATTAGAACTGAAATATTTAATAAATTTTTAACATTTTATATTCATCTACAAAATTTGTGGATAACATTAATTAGTTCATATAATATTTATTTTAATATTTTTTAAAATTATTTATTCGATATTTCAATCAATTAAATAATTTCTACATCACTATTGGGTCTTCATTAAGGATAATTATTTAATCCCTAATTTTTTTTTAAAATTTTAATGATTTAGATAATTTTATTATATTTCTGGATAATATTTATATTCGAATTTTTATAAGGTTTATCACTAAATTAATACTATTACACTTATAAGATATAAGAGAGTGACATGTTGTCACTTTTTTTGGTTTTAATAATAATTAAATCATTTTTGTGGTCAAAAGTCCATGAAATTAATATATTAAGAACCTTATGTTATAAGTGTTGACTTTTATTCATCAAATATAATTTTAGATGGTTTTAGAATAATTTTATAATCTTGTTTTTACCCTTAATTATTCGATTTACCTTTAACTGTAGTCAATAAAAATTATCGTAGTTACAATTCATAATGTCAAAAAAATAAATGCAACATATTAACATAATTTTGACCCACTGAATAAAAATATGGAATCCATTTTTCAAAATTAAAAACACAAAAGTATCATTAATTAATTTAATACTAAACTCATTGTTAAGAAAACATGTTTTTTAAAAGTTTAATCATTGTCAATGATTGAAATATTTTTACCCATGAATTCAATGTAAAATTAATGGTAATTACATAAATTATATTAAATAGTAAAAATATATTATACTTATACTTCAAAACCATTAAATTTTATCATTTAACCATATAAATTATCCAGATGAAAAAATTTGTTTTTAAGAAAAATTTAGCGTATTTTTATTATTCATCAAAATATGAAATTTATTAGAAAAGTATCAAAAATTTATCCAATGTAAATTTTAATAACGTGATTCAAATTAAGAAGTTTATTTTGTAAAATTTAACTTATAAATTTGTCAAAAAGTATATTTAAAATGGGTTCCCCGTCAAAAGGCGGTAAAACTGAATTTTTTGAAAAATAATTATTTTATAGAAAAATTGATTTTGTTTTCATATCTCATTCTAGAAAATGTGCAAGATGAATTATAATGTTATAAAATTTAATATTCGGTTAATACTATTCATAACTTCTAGTTGAAATTATTATAAAAATATATCATTGTTTAGTGAAAGTTGGTATTGCGTACAACACAAGCTATCGAGGAAGGTTTCTCTTGTGTGTAATGTAAGAAAAGACAATTTTGTGTGTAGTGAAAGATTCCTTTGGTGTTGCATATAACATAATATATATATATATATATATATATATATATATCATAAAATCTCAAGGTGTTACCATTATTTTGTATAAAGTATAAATTCTAGATGAAGAATATGATAATATATTAGTTAATGTAGACAATGATTCTCTTAAAGTATCTACTTTAATAGATGAGAAAAATGTTAAAAAGGTAATATCTGACACATCTTATGATGGAGAATATAGATGTTCTAGTTCTAAAGATAAACTTTCTCAGTTATAAAATAGGTTCAACATGTTTTACAAGAATCTCACTGGATTCAATAAATCCTTTAACAAATTCATGAATATAGATGGAAGTATGAAAAAAATTTAAATGTGTTGTATGTTAGAAGTATTTTCATAACAATATTGATATCTATAATCTTATGGAAGGAATAAAATACAAGAAAAAGTTTCAAAGAAATTTAGATTACAAAAATAAAGGAAAATGATCAATGAAGGCTACTTAGAGTTCTTATAAAGACTAATGATGATTCAAATTTATATTCTAAATATATATAATAAAATAAACAATATAATATGTGTTTTATGAAACAAATTGAGTTTGTAAATTAATTTCACTCTCATTTCCTTGAATCTAAATTTGACTCCAAAAGTTATTCCCTTAATGAAATAAAAAATTATTCAATGTTACTTGATAAATTCAGATGTTTTAAGAAAAATCATAAAATTGTTTTAAAATATTATGAAATTGTTCATATTGAAATATTTTATTTATCTAATTATATTTTGGATATAAAAATTGTACTTTAATAAGTTATATCATCTTGTGTTTTATGAGACCACAAAAGATAAAATAAATATATGTCATAATAATTCCATTATTTGAACATTACATCTCAAAAGTACTCAGAAACTCCTGTATCCTAATGAATTAGTTTCATTGGATATTAACTACATAAATATCATATTTCACATACTTTTCTTATCATATATCGCAATATTCCCGCATAATATTTCATTATACACATAAACTATTTTATAACTTCCTATGTAAATTGGTAATATAAGAACATGTGATCTCATTCGTTAAATAATGGAACCGTATCAACAATTTATAAAAGTCTTATATCATAATAATACAATAAAGCATGAGTATAGGAGAAATATATGAATAAAATATAATGGAATAATAAGTCTTGTTCACAGGTCAGGATATAAGGACATATAGTCTCAATTGAACAAAAAATAATATATTATAAGAATGCAGAAGCATGGGATAATAAAAATGCTCCTCGGAGAATAATAATAATATTATAACATAAATATGTGGTGTATAAAAAGAAGTAACTATAAAAAAATATAACCATAGTGTATCATAACATTATGAGAAAGCCTAATCATTTCTACCCATTAATTTGGGAGAAAACCCAATCATGACCAACATTTTTGTTGTGAAAAACCTTAGTCATGTTCATGATCCATTATCTCATGAGATATAAAAAATTATACAATGAATTAGAGGGAGATATATGAAACCATATATAAAAATACATACATATTTTTTTCTACATGAACTCAATCATATACCATAAAACTAAAACCCATGTAAAAATATTGGGTTTCATAACATCTACAAATGGAATCACATTAAATAATCATAAGATTTGGATCAGTTGATAAAAAAATATAAATCGAACAAAAATGAGTATCTCATAAAATAATTCAGTGGGAATATAATGGAAAATATCTCTATAGTATGTTGATCATTTGGATATATAATGGAAAATGTAAGTTAAATTATAAAAAGATATTTCATAAAAATATTTTCAACTTTATTGTATTAAGATGAAATTGTGAATTAAATTTAAAAGTCATATTCAAGAAGGTGATATAAATAAATTTTAAATAATTATTTATAAATAAATCTGTACAATGAAATATTTTAGTGAACTAAATATTAAGTTATAAAATGTGTAGTGGATGATAAAAAATTTGAACAAGAAAATAAAAGTCATATTAATACATTAAAATACATTTTCTGAAACCCAAATAATAAAGTGGATAATAAAATTTTTATTTGAAAAAAATGTAAAGTTAAATAATAAATTCACATGTGATAGTATATATTTTATTTTAAGAATAATAAAGTAAAACATAAGAATAATGATTGGATATGGATCTGCTATAGAAAATTCATATTGGAGAGGATGAAAATCACTCTTAAAAACAATGTTTTTAATTAATGATAGAAATAAATAAAAAAGCATATTTAGATGAGAACATTTAAATCAACTATATAGAAATATAAATTACCATATGAATTAATGACATATAATAATATAATAATACTATAATAATATTGTTATATCATACAAATTATGACTCAAAGAAAATGAGGCTGAGTAAACAAAATGCTTTAGAATTTGGGAAAATATTGAATAAAATAAATATGAAGGAGGGATTCATGAATACAATTGTAAATTAAATAAATGAAAAATTTATATTATTAATATATGATAATGGGGTATTATTCAAAATATATAAAAGAATAATATGTCCGTAATATGAAAACACGCCTCAATGAAGGGAAATTGAAACGAAACCCTTACCTTTACTCTTGACTTGAATTGAATAACATTAACCACTTGTATAATAAACATATCATATTTAATATATTATTTTATAAACATATTAATATCTAATAAATTTTCTACTCTCTAATCATTATAATTCATTGTATATTCGTTTTTTGGTTCTTTTTTATTTTCATCGTCTGATGTTATTGTTTTTTATTATTTTTCACACAATTTGTAATGTCAATGTAAATCCCTTTGATTTGATACCAAGTTTGTCATCTCAATATTAATTATGTTACTAGAATAATTTCTATATAATTATTTATATAAGTGATATTATATTATTCGTGAGTTTTGGTTATGTTTCGTGAAGATGAAATTGGTCATGACCATATATCGAAATTTTTTACATACAAAATGTAGGTTATTTATAATAAATTTAACAATTAATATTACCCCATCCAAAATATTAATTATTTAATATATATAATTTTTTACCGTTAAATATATTCTTATAAATATCCATTTAAAATGGTGAAAAAAATTAAATACGTTGTTTATGGAGGCTATAGTCCAGACAAAAAAAGAGAGACATTTTTATTTTCTACTGGATGTGAGATATATAATGGTTTTTTTCATTAATATAATAAAATTTTACTATAATATTAAAAAAATTTAAATAACAGTATATATATAATAGGTATTGAGGTGGTTGGGTGGGAAAAAAAGAGAAGCCAAGTTTAGAGACTGTATAATACACATATTGAGATATTGAATTTTTTCTTGAAGGATCATTTGTAAATTGAGTTTAGGGGATTATTCATGGGAATAGAAGTTGAAAATCAAGGAATATGGATATAAAGAATTTAAATGGTTATAGGGATATATTAATTACTAATTATAACTATGTATTGAAGTGGGTGGAATTGATCTCCTTTTATGGGAGAAAAAGGGACTTTCATTTGGAAACTAATGTTAGAAAAGGGGTAAAGATAAAATCACATGGAAGTTATGTGAATTAGGATAGTAAATGTAAATGTTAAAACTAGGATTTAATTTTACACCTAAAAATGGTATTCTAGAAGGCTTAAATGTCATGTTAAATTAGAAAAATTTGATCCACTTGAAGTTACCTCTTTTTACCCTTATTGAACACGAATTTTTTTTATGGTAATTATTTTTATTAATAAAAATAAAATATGACCCCTACTACATAATTTTGACATTATGAATCCAAATTTATAATCATATTAATCTAATTTATTTTATAAATATGTGAAAATTAATTTTAATTAAATAAAATATATTTAGGAAAAACTATTTTCATAGAAAAATGACTTAAAGTATTAAGTTTTTATATTATTATTTTCTTATAAATTGATAATTAAATTAGGGGTAATAAATTTTACAAAAAATATAATTTATCCTCATTTAACCCTACTATATTTATATTATTAATATAATAATGCATAACACATAGAAAACATATTTTATTAAAATAAAATTTTAATAATAAAATAGTATTTTTAGTTATCTACCAACACTAATTAAATCTTATCAATGAGTTAATATTAAAAATGAAAATTATTTTTTTATATTTGAAATGAAAAATTTATAAAAATTCATTTGATATATAAATAATTTTTCACATTTCAACTTTCAAATTTATATCACCCAAAATTCTACTTCAATAAAAACTCAGTATAATTAGGAAATACCTAAAGATATTATAAGAAAAGATTATTATTGTTGTGAGGGATCTAACTAGCATAGATCTCATAATAATCATACAAAATTAAAATTCTCATGAAAATTATTTTTATCAAGCTTCACTTGTTGGATTTTTAATTAGGCTGGGTCTTAGTAAAATCCTAATGAAGCTACTTACGTTCCAAGATTAGAAAAATGAGCTTTATAAGAAAGAATTATACTATATATTCCATATTTCATATTTTTTAATAATACGGTTAATTCTATTTATACTCAAAAATACAATGACTTTGTTACAATGTTCAAATTCTAATTATAATGTTTTTCATTATCATTTAGTACTATAATAACATTCATCTATTATAATTTCTAGGTTTTTATCTTATAAATTAAAGTAATAATAAGGAGATTTTAGCTAAATCTGAATAATATAAGTTAGATTGAAGTATGTTTGTAATAGTGGAGGATTACCTTAATCAAATCCTTGGTAAGAATAAAAAGAATTAACTTCTGATATGTAGTAATAGTGAAAAAAAATGGTAAAACAATTATTTTATGCATGGATAAACTAGTAAAATCATGTTTATAGTTAAATTTTTTATTATGGTATCACTTTACATTATGATAATGAGAACTATTTTAATAATTCTCAATTTTTTAGTGTTAATAATACCAATCTTTGTAACAGTTTATCTAAAGTTATGGTTATAAATTCTTCTGAAATTATACATATTTGGATACTAAAATCATTAATGGAGTACATTTCTCAACCCAAGAGAATGTGGGTAAAAAAATAACTTTTTATTTTAATTTTTATGGTAAAGAATTCATAGGCAAAACGAAGGAAAATTATATATGTATAGTTGTTGTTGAAGGAATATGAGTGGAAATTTCTCAAATTTTCACTCATTATCAAATATTGAAAGATGATATGTCAACTTTAGAGATAATGCAGATAGGATGATTATTGGAGACAAATCTCTTGTCCATTATTACTAATTCTTCATCTACAATGTTTTTTATTTGGAAATATTAAGGCAAAAATAGATATATATTTTCAACATTGTGATGAATGTTATTCCATTGATTTCACTAATAAAAAATGTTTTATTTTCAAATAATGATTACTATAATTAAAATCAACGTGAAATAAAATCATCTATTCTCTATATATTCAATATTTATGTAGTTATAATTTACATTTTTTAAATACCGATGTTAATTAATCATGGATATAATATATAATACATGGATAGTGTAATGTTTACTATTTTTAAAGCTATATAAGATGAATTTGATATATGATTTTACATAAGAATTTTTTTATAAAAATATATTATATGATTTATATAAAATGATATAAAAATATAAAACTTATTCTAAATCAATAAATAAGGTTTATACTTCTAGATCATTATAATTGATTCCCATTGATTCATTTGGACCTTCTAGAATAGATATCCTTGGTGGAATGTTTTTTAATTTTATGTTTTTTATAGATTTATCTATATTTATTTTTTTAGGATTAAGAGTTAATCCTGTAATCTATTAATTAATTTATTCAAATTATTCTAGAATGAAATATATGAATAAATCATTTCTTTAAGAACTAGACCTTGGAGATAACTTGAAAATAGTTAATTAAATTAATTTTGTTAAAATTAGGGATTTAAAATACTTTTTGTACCCCTAGAGAACCTCAAAATAATGGAGTTCGTTAAAGGATAAATAAGACTTTGTAAGAAGTTTATAGTTTAATGTCAAATAAATAAAATACGCCTCTTCATATCATGGTTGAATCTGTTAACACAGAATCCTATATCAAATGTTGAGTTTTAATAAAACATATCTTAATAAAAAACCCTATGAGTCATGAAAAAAATACTATGTTGTATACTTCAGTTTTTTTATGAAATGTTCATATATTATAAAATATGAATAATATTTTAATGTTTTTTTCTAAATGATGATAAAATAATCCTTCTAGGTTTTTCTACTACTCCTAAAGCTTATAGAATTTTCAATAAGAAGCCTACGATATTCGAAGAATCCACTCATGTAATGATGAATAAAAGTGACCTCTTTAATCATAAGAAAATTCATATTTATGATATAAATGTTTATTTAGATAACATGAGACTATAATCATATTTTGACCCTAAACATTTTGATGGTTCATAACATTATTGAGTACAAACATCTTTTGAAAGGTTGGAAACCGATGAACCGGAAAGTGTACTTCTTAAAAAATCTATAACCTTAAATATCAACCCTTTATAATAAATTATTTGTTATTTTTATGAAGGTATTATAAATATGAATAGTTATGGTATATTTTTTAAATATTTTTCTTTTTTTATCTCATCTTGAACCAAAAAATATAAAGGGATTTGTGATCTTATTGAGTTTTGT
Source organism: Viscum album (assembly GCA_963277665.1). NCBI lineage: Eukaryota > Viridiplantae > Streptophyta > Magnoliopsida > Santalales > Viscaceae > Viscum > Viscum album. The sequence continues at coordinate 1,399,734,732 of OY728148.1, read as the reverse complement.
TTTAGCTATGGAAGAAGTATTAAACTAGTTTAAGAGGAAAATGGTCTCTAAATAAGATGATATACCCCTATATTATCCTGTTATAGGCACTAAATGGATTTTTAAAAATAAACAAGATAATTTAGGAGAGATTAATATTAATAATAATATACTTGAAGCTAAAGGTTATAATTAAGAAGATCAAATATATTATTAGGAAACCTTTTCTACTGTGATCATATTAAAGGAAATTATATTCATTTTATCTTATAAGTCTCATATGAAATTTATACATTTTAAATTAGATGTTGAATATACCTTTTTATGTGAATATATTATAGTGTAAGTCTATGTTTAACAACAACTTGGTTTTGAAACTTATCTTTTTTAATCTCACCAATGATTTGTATCGTATTAAACAACACTGAGAGATTGGTATAGAATTATTCGTTTTTTCTTTTGTAAAATGGTTTATTAAAGTCTTGAGATGTCCTAATTTAATAAAAAAATTATATCCTTAGATATTTTTCTATTTTATTTAAATGTGGATGATATGTGTTTTACTTCAACTAATAATAAGTTGATTAATGAATTTTATAAACTCTTGAAAAATGAGTTTGAAATGGTCTTGATGAGATATTTTAATTTCTTTCTTTGTTTTAAAATATTTTAGAAGTGTATTGGGATTTGAATCAGTCAATTTAATATATATAAGATTTACTTAAGTGTTTTTGACTTAAATATTGTAAATTATACGATACACTATTGAGTTTTAATATTAAAATCAACATGGATAAATCTTGGAAACTAGTTGATAACTAGTTTTATAGAAGAATAATTCTAATTTTTCTATATTAAACTATAATTTGACTAAACATTATAGTTTTTGTAATTATTTATTATATATTTCAAGCTAATCATAAGTAATATCATTTGAAAAGTGCGGAAAATATTTTTAAGATATATGAAAGGATCTTTTCAATTTTTTTACTTTACCTAAAAACCTATCGATTTGAATTAATTTCATGTTTTAATATTAAATTTTGGGGTTATATATTAGTTATAAAAAGAAACTATAGAAACTTTAACATTTTTTAAAAACATTAGTTTCCTAGTTGAGTAAGAATAATTATTTTGTTATATTGTCTAAAACTAATCCATAATATAATACAACTAAAAGTTGTTATGCATAAGTGTTATAGATTAAACACAGCTTAAATAATTTTGGTTTTAATTTTATTATGTTCCTTTATAAATATGATAACACTTACGATGTTAACATTTCAAAAAACCTGATAAACTATTCTATAAGTAGTAATATTATCATAAAACATCATTTATTGAGGGAACACAAGCAGAGATGTGATATTTCTCAAGAATTTATTGACATAGAAAATAAGTTAGAGGATATTTTCACTAAACATATTCCTATTAGTCATTTTGATTTTTTATGTTTGAATTAGGATTTAATAATTCAAATTAATAAAAAGGATAAAAAACAACTTCTTATACTCAGTAGTTTGTTCCTTAAAAAATGATCACAATAAAACCACAAAATTCACAACAAGTGTTGGTGGAGTCGACTCGCATAGGTTATTATATCCCCAAACCACTACAAAAACATTTGATATCCTACTCTTTACATTTATATACTTTATTCTATATAATGTATTAAAGAAAATTATTAAATAATTAATGAATATAGATGTTTTTAATTTAGAGAGAAATTTATGAAATCAGTTCATCCCCTCTTAATTTAGTGTAAAATTGTTCTGGGCGATATAACATTTACATGTAATTATTTTTATTTTCATATTTATGTTTCAAAACTAACATTGAAATTACTATTCTAACATATAGGTTTCAATTTGAATGTCCACATTACCATTACAACAGTCATATTGAATGAATAATTCCTACAAATACTTCTCATTTCATTAATTCATCATATCATTTGACTAATTTTAGGGTTATTTATACCCTTTATAAAATTACCATCATATTACTAATGTTTCATTTTTTATTTCTAGTATTCATGATTGTGATAATTCTAAGTGATCGTGATGTAATAGAATTTCAAATAAATTTTATATTACTTTTTTATGTTTATTAATTCATTGTACCATTTTCAATTTTATAGAGTATATTTCATATTAATATGTGACATTATATATTTATGAAATATAGAATCATCAGTTTTTATTACAATGTGTATATGTTCATACCATATTTTATTTCTAAATAGGGAACACATGCTTATTAAGATCGAAAATTACTTACCTAAAAGTACGGGTTGTATCATTACTTCCCTATTTAAAAATTTCATCCTCAAAATTTCAACTCATATCCTTGTTTGAGAATATATGATGGTACTTTTATTTTATTTTGTACTATGGCATTCATGTTTCCACATCACATTTGGGGTTTTTATAAAGTAATTTTAGAAATTGAGTAGTATTTTATTTATAAATATTTGTTTTAACAATCCATTATCTTTATCAATTTATGCTCACAATAGAGGTCTGGATCCAATTATACCACCTTTAGATTCTATACATGTGAGGGATTATGTGTGTACTAGCTTAGAAAGAATATGTAGAACTCATAATGAACTTGACCAAATCTTAGTGTAATTTATAGTCAATGTTCCACAACCTATATACGGATGAGGATCTCAAAGGTTCCAATGTACCTAGGGCTGTACATTCCCTTCTTTACAAACCTCATGACTCTTTTCAAGGGTGATATTTGAAGGAACACTTTGTCTCTAACATCAAACTCCATGACTCTCAAATGATTGTCTACGTAGATATTTTTTCTAACAATATGTAGATTTAATGTTTTTATGAATTTATTTTACTTTCTCCATAATAATTTATACATGTTTGGGTCCAAGAAGTTTCCATTCATCAAAATCAATGCAACATATTAGAATTTTGAATATCTTCCCATATAGAGCTTTATATAGGACTGTCTGAATACTTGTTTGGAATATATTTTTTTTATATGAACTTGAGATAGGGAAGTTGTTGATCCCAACCTCTTTAAAAGTCTTTAAAATAATATCTAAACATTTATTTGAATGTATGATTATTTATTTCACATTTTCCTTCAGTCTATTGTTTATAATATGTATTATTGTTCTAATTAGTATTTAGATAATGTTAAAGACTACTACACAACTTAGATGTAAACCTAATATTTCAATCATATATGATCATAAAAATTTTTCTAAGAAGACTCCAATTATACTTTATGTATATATTTTCAAGTATATTAAGTAAAAAATATTCTAAAATAGTGATTAAGTGGGTAATTTTGGTGAGCTGATACACTAAAGCCCATATGAGATAGTTTCATTATATTTTTTTATAAGACCTATAACAAATTACATGGTGAAATTCTCTAATTTCCATGTTTGTATGAAAAATGTTTCATTATCCCTTTTGACTTAATATGCTAATTATTACCATATATGTATACTAATCACTATAATGGGTACTCAATAATCACTTTAATAATGTTTTCCCACCAGAAGTGCTCTGGAAGTTATCATTATACCTTGGTAATTCCATGATTTATGGAAAAAATGATAATTTTTTTCATCTAATTAATATTTTTATCTCTAGTGATGATGTGATACAAAGTCTAGATCGAAACTCAATGAATCCCTAATTTTCAATATTTAATTCATGAATATTACCTTATATTTTTTTCACATTGTATTAATGTTCTAAATAGTTACATGGAACCTACTTGATTTTACATTGGATAGATTTTTGGTTAATAATTTGGAATGGTAGGATGTATTATATGGGTTATTGATTTCTATATCAATCCTTTTCATATACATAACTATAAAGACTTAATAAATTCTTTTCATGGATAAGGTGTAAAGTTACTTTATTATAATAAAATCAACTACCTTATATTACATTCTAGAATGGTAGTAATTGAAAATACATTGTCCTTGATTGACTACAACTATCTTCATTGATAAAGGTTAAACTCTTTCTATATCAATATATACTTGAAAATCTTGTGCCCATTATATATGTCTCTCCTCTCACCACAGATGTAGTGCCTCTAAAAATTCAATGAGAAGGTCATTATTATAAACTCTAAATAACACATCAGGTAGTTATTCTTAGGGATCATCAATTGTCTCAAGTCATAGTCTATAACCTTTTCATTATTCTAGATTAGAAAACTCAATCCCTTCTTTAAATCGTCACTTTATAACACAAACCCTTCTCTACTTCAAGGTAGAGTGACTATATGTGTAGTGACTATCCATTTTTGAGATAAATATTGTTGTCTTAATATTCTTTTTTAAGACATAATTTACCAACTCCATGTTAATATATTTATTGGGATAGATAATCATGATATATATCTTACAATGCATTGGTTTTAGCTAACTAATATAAGAAAATGACAGATATTTTTGACACTTGTGGGTCTCGAGATTATTTAATTTACTTTATATTGGATAGATCCTTTTGAATTTATTTTTTTAACGCATTCTAAAATAATGTGACTCTTTTTTTATAATATTTGAAATTATAAAACATATAATATATATTTTCAATATTATATGTTTTCATAACAATCATTAAATACCCCTCATGTTCTTCAATTCTATTAGAGTATATGAGAATATCATTAACAAATACTACCAAAAATTTGTTGAGGTAGTCTCTAAAGAATCTATTCATCAAATGATTTAATATTTATGAGGTATTTTTATGTCAATATGACATCAATCTGAACTCAATATGTTCATATATTTTATGGAAGGTGGTCTTTTAAATATTATCTCTATTTTACTTGAAATGATGATATTTGGAAATAACATGCACATTTCAGAAGATTTTTTTTGCTAAAATTTGATTGATTAAGACATCAATCCTTGTTAGTGGATACTTGTTATTAATTTTGATCTTATTTAGATCTAGGTAATCGATGGAAAACTAAATTGAACCCTCCTTTTTCTTGACAATGAAAACTAGTGCTCCCCAAGGTTATGAACTATGGAATATAAACCTTTTTCTCTAAATTATCAAGAAATTTATTCCCTAATTCCTCTAGTTCTATCTGGGACATAAAATGTGGGTTCATAGATATGGTTACAACATCGGGATTGAGATATATTTAAACCTCAATCACATAATCAAGGGGAAGGTTATACAATTATATTGGAAATAAATCCATATATTTCCCTATAATGGGAATGTATTCAATGTTGATGCTTTTTTTATCTCCACTATTTGGAAAAAATAATCTTATTTTCTATTTATCAAAACCTAAAAATTTAATGTATTTGGTAAATGTGATTCATAGTTAACCTTGTATTTTTATATGAGCATAAGTTGGATCAAGATATGGAAATAGACATTATTCTCCCAAGAGTTGACATGAGATCTATATAATTAGATTCAGTCTAAGCCTAGTATAACATATTATTTTACCTAAATTAGGATTAGAATAATTTTAGGTAGAATCTCCCCACACTAGATAAAAGGCAATGTGTCTAATACTTTTTTTAAATGATTTATCTATTAGAGTTTTTAGATACATTTACTTCGAGGTAACAAGTATGTGAATAAATTATTCTAGAAAACATGAAGGATATAATGTAATGAGTAGAATTATAATTAATTAAACCTTTAACTAATACTGATTTAATATTAGATATAACATTCACCATTTTATTTTATTGATTTAGGTTCCAACAATTTTATAAATAATAAAAGTTTAGAACAAATTATAATTGAATAAATCATGGGTTAATAACTTATTTAAAAACATAAGTCAATTCTAAATTTATGAATTAAGATATTTGTATGTTTAACCTAACTTATGTTTTAATAAAAAAATTGTAAAATTAACTAAATGTTGAACCTATATAGACTATAGTGAATCATACATTTCATACATGATTATTCAATAATTGAAAGACAAATATACATAATAATTCAACTCCAAAAAATTGATATGTTATGGCCTTGCATATATTAGGTTCATAGAACATGAAAACCATAGAAATTATTTAAATACTATTATATATATGTCTTTCATGGGTTTTAATCCCCTTATAACACTAATTAATTTGGGAAATACATCAATGAATGGGTTAGAAAAAGTCATTTTAATATGATGAATAGAGAGGAAGGAACATGAGATAAGAATCAATTTAATGCATGTGTGTGAATAATCATCATCATAATATCATAAAAATAATATAATTATCATATAAATGGGGAAATGATATAAAAAAAATTCATGGAATATGTCTCAGGAAAAAAAATAAAATATCATAACATTATGTAAAAAGCCCACAGTTATATGTTAATAACACTATAATCATGTTCACACATAACATGTTTTTACACATACTATTATATTAATTATGGAAAAAGATAGTATAATGTTCACACATAATAATTTCATGAGATACATATATTTACCCTATGAATTAGAGGGATAAATAATTTCATTCCCACCCATAATATTATCATATACTCATATCATACATTCTATATATAATAAAAACATATGTCAATCATAAACATGAAATATACCCATGAAAAATTAATAGTTTTCATAATAGTGTCAGGAATCATTTATTAGTTATAAAAAATGGGTGCTCCCAAGAAAATAATGAATGTCATTATTTTCAAAATTAAAGGTTATTATTAATGAAGAAAATTTCAAACTAAAAGGAGAGGATAAGAATAAACATAAGATGAATCAATAAGTGATTTTTGGAAAATACCTTGATAAATTTTAGGATGGTGGATATTAATATATACTAATATAATGAATAATTATATATTAAATGGAAAGTGAAAAAAAAAGAAAATTTAAATAGATTAAATTTATAAGTAGTTTTAGAAGAAACATGCTGAAAGTATTGAGGAAAAGAAGATGAACTTAAAAGAAATAGTCAGGTTCAAGAGTCCTCTTTTAGTATTTTTGAGATTTGATATGATCATAAATAATTAAGATTTAAATGAATGTATTTGAAAATATCCAAAAATATTTGTTAATAAAAATAATATGATAACTGAAATTAAAAATGTACAGAACCCATTTGGAATGATATTTGATATAGATAAAGAATGTAGGGAGTAGTAATGAGAGTGAATGTGCTTACCATAAGGCATTTTTTTATTGATCCCATTTAGAACTTCTGTACAAAAAACCCATATTTACTAAAAGATGAATCTATAAGTGAATTATTTTTATTTATGTTAATCTTCAAAAATTAAAATCATTATAATTTATTTTATATTCATTTTTTGAAATTTGAAATAGATTGATAATATATTTAATTAAATTATTCCATTTTTTTAACGCATAGTACCAATTATTTGTTACTTATAAATTATCAAAATTACCTACATAATATTAAAAATAAAAAAATTATTTATTCATTATAAATGTACTATTCTAACCAGAAAAAAAGAGGTGATAATTAAAAAATTGATAACATCCTTGTAAGTGGATAACCGAACATTAACATGGAATGTCAAAAGATGGAAACGAAGTAATACACATACAATATAAATTTTTTTATAGGTATATGGTAGAATAATAAAAAAATTAGATATATAATCTACACTAACCAACCATATATGCAATGATAAATAAAAAATTATCACTGTCTTCATAGGCACTAAACAGACTATTAATGAGACAATATTAAAAAGAGGGCGAGTGATATATTATATATACATATATTATAATAATATTATAATAATAGATAAATACAATAAATATAATGTATACATACTACTTAATTAATTTTAATAGATTTTAATCATAGATTAATAAAATTTTAGAAGAATATAAAAAATATATTAAAAGGAAAAAATGATGGAACATTAGATTGTTTTAAATGATTATATTTCTATATAACCCATAATGCATCAAAGGACTAGAGATTTCTTTGACACTAGAACATATAAAGGGATATAATTAGACTTTTTAGGAGGGAATTGGATATATTATGGAAACTTTTATGTGTATTGAAGTGATTTTATAAGGGGGTATGGGTATTTATAATTGAGGTAACATGTATATTAGGTAAAACTAATGAAGAAAATATTATCTATATTATAAATTTCTCAATACAATTAATATTTGATATTATGATTCATATTTGACAAAAATCACAATATTTTACGACCTTTAAACCATTATAACATAGAATTTATTATTTTATACAAAGAAAAGGAAGAAAGAATGTTTTTAATGGTATTATTTTTTTAGACTTTAAAAATTAATTTTCTGGTCTAGAAATTAATTTCTTATTTTTAAATTAGTCATTTTTATTATTAAATATATATTATTCTTATATAACAACTTAATTATTAATTATACCATTAATAAATTAATATTATATCATAAAACCACTGTATTTCAGTTAATAGTTTTTATATAACAACATAAATATTAAATTTCATAATTCTATAACTCATATTTCATTATAGTATTTATGTTTTTATCTAATTATAAAGGTAAAAATTACATTAATGATAATATCAAAATAATATCAAAATAACACATATAAAAAATTAATGAAATAATGATGAGACAATAACATGAAATATCATAAAACATAAGTAGATCACATATTCACCTTTTAATTTCATTTTAACTAGTTCATTATATCCATTGTTTTAATTCAAAACATCTAAAATTTAATATATATTCATGATAATTCCATGTTTACAAAAAATAAAAAAGAAGAGATATCTCAAATACCTTAACTCTATTGAAGAGTCAATCAATGCTTCTTTTATAAAGAGAAAAAAAGTTATAATTTTAGCAAACCTAAATATGTAAATAAAAATTATATGAATAACCATCCCTCATAAAACACACAAAAACATAGAACGTAAATATAACAAATGCAATTTATACAACATTCTCACGAAGAAAGAAGATTAATGATTATGAAAAAGTCATGATAATCACACATTAAGTCAGAATATCTCAATAGAAAAAATCCTTGGATAAGTATCTACCAAAGAATAACTAAAGGGACCCTACGATAGACAAAAAAGAACCAGTGGTTCTAGTAAGATCAATGGAATTAGGTAGAATCAAATAGATCATCTAAATTTATATTAAAAATGAAGAGTAAAAAGATCACGACACAACCAATAGGGTTATTCTGTAATAGTTACCTTATTTGAAAACTGCATCACGACCTCCCAAATTATCAAGGGTATAAAATTGTTAAAATTCGTTAAAAATGGAAGTCCATGACACAATAGGGGTTATCGTGTTGTAATGTTTCACCATATAGGAATCATGGTGTAAACCAAAACCTACAGCTATCAAACATGAAAAACATTTAAAAAAAATCCATGACATATATCCAATAACCATGGAAAAATGAATCCCATATAATATTAAACTAGAATAATCATAATACTCTTATAACAACCTAACTAAACTTTTCTGAATGAAACCTCAACCGATGCATCAAAAAATTTAAGGAATACCTCCCAATATTCCAGAGGCTATCAATTTACATTGAATGTATATAAAAAATGTTGTTGAGACTATAATCTCAATAAAATATCTATCAATAACTATAATAACCAAAAACAATACATAATAAATAATTATAACATGTTTGAATGGAACTGTATCCAAGGAAAACCATAAAAAACAAACATATTACCAATATATAACAAATGGATAGTCATTAATTCAATCATACATTCCAATAGAACACCCATTGTGATGATCTCATATATAAAAGAAATAAAAAAGTAAATATACAAAGAGGTTCTCCCACCAACCCCAAGAAATACATAAATCTCATTAACAAATTTTTTTGAAGCTACTTAGACATGATTCAGAGTGTAACTTGTTACATGAAAGTCATCATGTGGGTCTGCACATGAACTAGGGATCCCAAAAAGGTTGTTATAAATAAACACAGTAGGGTTCCACCCAGACATCCCTAATATAATCCATCATATATATATATATATATATATATTCACATGAGTAAAATAAATAAATAGACCACACAGTATATATAAAAACACATGTTGGGTCATAATGTACTGACTTGGAAACCATGAAACTCAACCATACATGGTATAATTAACTTTGGTGAATGAAATCCATCACAATCTAATGTCAAAATAATCCCATTAGGGGAAACCAATAATCTACCACACCATATCCAATGATACATAGAGGAAGTAGTTTTAGATAAGGTTAATAATAGATCTAACATCCTACATGATCTAAACCACCAACTTGAGGATTATTCTAGGGTTAATAACAAATACTTATATGTTCTCTTATGGAGGAAGAATAAATAACCAAATACCTACATGATCTGATCCACCAACACTATGTATGTGTTTTGGATAATTTTACATAACATAGTTGGATCCCAATAAAGATAATAATAAAGAAAACCTATCTTAAATTATAAAACAAAAACAAAAGGTAGATACCACGACGAATCATATATACATTAATTATATCCTGATAATGGAAATAATATATCTATTCTCGCACATGTGTTGAACCACTAACATAGGGTGGTTCCTTGAATAATAAAATAAAACCCATGTTATATAATGTAATGCACACTTACATATCTAAAAAATAAGTATCACATGGGTGGTGTAACTTTACATCTTGATCCCTATTTTTTCAATCTCAACATCTTCAAAAACTATAATAAACCTATTTAGGAACAATATTTGATAGATACAATTCTATAATTTCCTAAACTATAGTCCTTAATATGATTTGGGACCCTTCCCAATTCTCTGTTAGGGGATGAAACACTATTATCCCAATAGAACCACACTAACTAGTAGTCATACACTATCATCCCATGGAAAAACCATAGTTAAAACAATAACTCATAATGATCTCACATCCCTCAATCCATAATCAAATGGAACTTCCTAACATCAGGTCATATCCATTGAAAACCATCCTCTCATGCCATAAAACACCTTTACCTTCAAACATGCCCAGGTTCCCATCACACACCTCTCAAAAAAGTTATTACAATCTAACCATTTAGTGGAAATCCTTCTTACCACACTATACCATGCCTTAAAATATTTTTCATGAACATTATTAGCACAAAAAACTCCCAATAAACCTCATGAGGTTTATCCCAACCTTTCATGGGATGAAAGACTATCATACCCATTTTCTCTAGGATAAATCCCTACAATATTTCTAAAATGGAACTAAGAATTCCATTCTAGGCTCTCTGTAGATAATATTGATCCCAAATACCAACTTTAGTGTCTTACACACATAACTAAAACCATCACCCCTTGGTGTAAAGGTCACTGAGTGTTTATAAGTCACTCAAGAATAAGGGAAATATTATCAATTCACTAAGTGTCTCTCATCTACCCAAATTCCCACTTAGGTCACTTTTATTTCCATTCAGAATTACCCATGCCAAAATATAATGTAGGCATGGAAAATTTCAAATAAAGTTTACTATGGTTATGTATTATAGAGACCACCTAATTTAATAATGGAATTACTATCCGTAAGTAATTTCATCCATACTATTTTAAATATAGTCTAAGAATTTTTTACATCTAAAAAACTATATCATACCAAAAACCATAAAAATTAAATTATAATCAATTTTAATTAATTCCACAATTTATCTAATGGAGGCATAATCAAAACAAATTCACTGAGCTTCCTCCAATTTACAAAACATTGATCAACGACAAGCCAATCAACCATAACATGGATTTTACATTCTTATGAACAAAATGCATATCATTCGAAAAACAATAAACTATTAAGTAAGAAAAAACATATTGAAATCCCTTTGAAAATAACATGAGGGATTAACTTAATACAAATATCAAGATATGATATGTAATCATCTTCTTTCATTTTTTTATCCACGACACCTTTAATCCCCATTAATTGAGATAAATTTTACAATGATACTGTAAAATCTGTCATGAATCCCTAGATTATTCTTTCCAAAATTAAAATTATAATTAAGAAAATAATAAAATAGGATGAATAATAATGTTTAAACTGATCTAAAATAAATAAACCACCTCTAATAAACCACTAAATGAAGGAGATTCAAGGGGTATTAAAGGGAAAAACAGTTCAAGTATAACAAAATGGACAACCTCTTATTGTGACTATAATGAATGAAAAAATGTAACTGATCTAGGAAATATGGGATTACCCCTTATAAAAATTCCTAAGGAAATATTATAATTTGACCCCTTTGGTTAGGATGAATTTACCATAACTCGGGTTCCAGTTATAGTTTGAACCTAATATTCATAAGTAAATGCCACAAACATGTAGATACATTTCTGAGTGACCATATACTCCATGAAATAATAGTCCTCTATAAGGAGGAATCGAGAAACATTAATGGTGTGAATCATGATGAATCCTACCATATGTCATGGCATGACGCCCCACTAGAGTAGACCACACAACAAAAATCCTTGGTAGTGGATTGATCTCCTCAGAGTTTATGAGTTAAACATAACTAGCAACATTGTCGTACTGAAACACCTTAATTGAAGTATGATCTTCTATGTACACTAAAAAATATCACCTTAATTCCGTTATACCATTGAATGAGATAACCCCTCTACAACACAATGACTTTTCATCCCTTATTCCATGTTATAATACCCCCTTGTTGGTGCATGATATAATACATTCATCCCAATTCCATCCTAACTCCAAAAATAATATCCCCTAGGGTATTCCCATACATAAAAGTTATAAAAATAAAATAGAAAAACAAAAAATTAAACCTAAATTATTAGAGATATGGATTCAAAACAAAAAACTCAATCTCTCATTTCTTTTAGATCCACAAAATTCAAAATTTCCATATAATATTCATCCCCTAACAACATGTGTCATAAAAAAATCCATACTATATGGCTTCTCATCCCAGAAAAGTACCCATGAATGAGTCACAAATTCTTATTCATTAACTAGAACCGGATTATAGTCCTAAATCAAAATTCTGAACTTAATTTACCATGGCCCAACATTTCACACACTCAACATGCATGAACAACCTTTTTCATAGAAAACCCATTCTAATCCTTGAAACCCAATAATTATGTCTCACTTGATACACCAGATACAAATTCTATACCACCACACCAAATTATGTATAGCAACACTAATCAATTCTCCTATGTTAATTCCCTTAAAAAACTATCCTATAATCCCAGGGCTATCATATATATAGAACATAAAACCTTAACCACTGGAAGAATAAAAAAATCACCCAAACACCCATTATGAAATACAAACCCCGTACTCAATTTAATTACATTGTTGGATGCTCAATCAATAATATCTACTAACCTACTACATATGAGAGTACCAACACACCCCTGTTTCGAGTACCTCTTAGACAAAAAATATATCAGATTCAACATAATCCAGCATGTCAAGGAATTGAGTCTAATAAAAAACCATAATTGAATTATAACTAAATTGTTTACCAAGGAACCCAATAGAATTTCCAAATCACAAAATAGTATCCTAGGTGTTCTTTCAACCAGTAACCCTAGGTTATATTACACCATGATCCTACAAATGTGAGGATCTTTCATAATGTGATTGATAAAGTGCTTCTTACTATTGTAGTGTCATTATAATTTTCCTACAAAACTAACATATATGATATAAAAAAATCATGTTCTTTGAAATACTATATTAAATGAGTGTATATGGCCAACCCACTTATACTTGAGAACTAATAAAAGTAGCAATACATCCTATTCAAATATTAATAAGAACATCACCCTCAACATTCACCCAACCCCACTCAAAATGATGGGTTTCCCCTTATGAAATATTTGGAGAACTACCCATCATATGAATTTACTTATACCACATTATTAAAACTAGATCTAATATAATAAAATAACAACATACTAGAAGATTAAACCACCGATATAGGCTTATGTGATGGTTTCATAAAGTCACCTTTAAATCAGGTGCCAACATCCAACACATCAAGGTGTATTCAATTTAGTGGAGGTTTCTGGAAAGTGTCATAGTAAACTTAATTAGCAGCAGTTTTGGTAGTGTTAACAATAGTTTCATGTGAAAAAATTAATGTATTTAGTGGGGTTTTTAACCAACTCTTTTAAAATCCCATTTTTATATGAAATCCACTGCTAAAACCACCATAACTACCACTAAAAAATAACACACATTTATTTAGTGGTGGATTATATTTCCATTGATATGAAAATATCAACTGGTAGTGGTGGTTTAAACCACCTCAAAATATGGTCCATTTCGTTAGAGTTAGTTTGAACCATTATTAAATGTAGATTTTTAAATAACAATATGTTGTAGATTATGTAGCCCTAGTACCATACCAAAAAATCCATGTGGAGAGAACATATAAAAAAATAATCTAAACAACTAAAAATTTTCAGTAGTTAAAAATATAATTTTTTTAATAAAAATCCATGTTCAAAGAACATATAACAGAATAATGTAAACCATAACATCTCAACCATCTAACAATGTTTCATTGATCTAAATCTAAGACTTTAAACTATATAAAACAAGCATCTGAGTTGTATTCATTGAAACTACATAGCAGGAACTTATGATCTATAAGACATTAAACAACCAAGACTAACATTGACCATATTGGACTAATATGTAATGAGCATGATATTTTAGCCATTTTATGACATGACATTCAATTCTAATAGTTTTCATCTACCACAATAATTTTCAAAACTACATATGGTTGGATTTTATGTTTAATGGGATACAAAGAGATGTAAAAATCACATATAATAGTCCCATCCCAAATAATGACCAACCATAGGGCCTTCCCCTTGATAATGGGTTTGAATCTGTCTAAGATATAGGCTCACTCAATGTTCTCAAGCACATAGTAGAAAAAATCCAAAAGCATTGAAATCATCCCAAAAGTCACCAAATGTTCACCTGCACACTTTTGTTCTCCCTCAATTTGGATCCCTATCATCAACAAAGTATTATTCACCCCAATAGTGATGGCATGTGGCCAAAATAGTCTCTCCTACCATCTAGGAACACACCTCAATGGATATATTGTGAGAAGTGATCCTTAATATGTTTTTAATGTGGTCAATAGTCAACCCTACATTTGTGGGCCCTGTCCTTGAATGATTCAACTATGGGTCTTATGTCTCTAACATAAATAAAATGAATCAAATAAACAAGATAATGGTTAGTCCAAAATACTAATATATACATCTTAACACAACTCAAATGAACATATTATATATGACCATCTTCCATATGGTACATAAATTACTTCATACTCCACCAACTTTATACTACCCCAATTATAGACTCACTAAATCACTAAATCATCCAGACATGTCAAATTCAAATGCCCAAGCATGGGAAATCATGAAAATTATTGGTCATGAAAATGTTTAGTGACTATTCTGTGCCACACATAATACATGATAAATGAAATAAGCCCATGTTTCCATATTTTACCAACATATCAACAAGACCACTAATCACTGTCCGATGATGAACACTAATTTTTACCCTCTCCACCCCCATATTAACTTCCTATGGGAACCAGAACGATAATTATATTGAAAATTATGTAATTTAGTATATTTATATTTAAACATAAAACTAATAAATGTTGGAAAACAAAATGATTTTGATGTTGTCAAATTTACTTGGTCACTACCCATCATCGGTGAAATATCACTAGGGATTGATCTGAATGTCTTCTGATATAAATCAAACAACACTTTCTACAAATCAGATATCTGACCCCCTGTTCTTGAATTTTGTTTTTCATAAAAAAAATAAATAATTATGAGCATCTATAGTACAACCAAGAGTAGACGATGTTTCAATACTCGATGGCCTACTAACTAACTCAGATGGTAAGGGTCCCAAACTCATCCCACGCACTTGACAAGGATGCTCAGTCCCAAGCACATTACAAACTCGGTCATGCTGACAGACTGAGTAGGACTATGTCGGTCTGATATCCCAGAGTTCATTAATTTTTATCTATAAATAATATATCAGTAATACTAGAAGAAATATATATTTACATAGTGAAAAATGATAATAATTTATTATAATGAAAAATGAATTCATACCCCAACTTGTTTGGTAGACTCATTAACTAAACTCTTATCAGATTTTGTTTTAACTTCCAACCACGCTTATATTCTGGATTATTGGTTCCCTAAATGTTTTTAATATATTAAACAAAGATAAATAATAAATTTAATATATTAAATAGATAAGATTTTCCTATAAAAATTTAAACTAAATAAAATATTACTTGTGTTAATCGGATTTTAGAAAAACTCTTTCACCCCATAGTGTGATGGAGGATTTTCATAGCCCAGATCGATGCATGCTTCCTTGAATGATCCTAAGATAAAAATAATGTAAATTAATAGTAATTTACACAATTTCATCTCTTATTTATATACATATAAAAATTTAGAATTATATTAATAAAATAATATATATTTAAATACCATGTGCTTCTTCTCATGATGCTTATCAATAAAAACATTCCATTTCTCTCTCGGTACCTCATTAGGTACCTTTTTATACTTTTATTGGGCACTCAATGATGTATCATTGGAATATCCCCATAATCTCAATTTCACGTCTTTCCATTTCTTGCCCAGATATTTCAATGTCCACTTTTATGATAGCACATTAGCAACTGTAAAGTGGAAAAAAATATGTAAAATAAATTTCATTTTGAAAATATTAGAATTTAATAACATACTGAAATTCAATTACACCATAATTTTGTAAAATTACATTTATTTTTAAATCAAAAACATTATTTTTCAAAGATGATGTTATATACCTCCAATCATCATATATAATAGGATGTAAACAAGATTCAAGACCAGCTAGTTTAGAGTCATGTTAAGTAATACTATGACATCATCCATAGGGACCCCATAGGAATCAAATGGGACAACAATATTTTGTTTGATCAGATTCTACACATTATAACTTTTCATATTTTCCCCATAGTTTCAGTGTTTCCATATTTTATGAGCAAATAATTAGTATAAAACATGTTGAATAAATTTATTCATATTAATTTTTTAACCTATAACAGTAACCCTCCAATATCCATACAAAGAATTAGGAGTGGAACCCTGATCCCTCACAACTGAGGTTACTAAAGGGGATTGTGTCAACCGAGATACTAATGGGATGCTCATAGAGGGTGTGAGAGATTATGCAAGTGGGAAAGTAGATGATGTCTCAGATGCTTCATGGAGGGAGACAGATGGATCATCATCTATCAGGGTGGTTGATGGAATAGTATAATGATTCCTAATTTGAATTATTGTCATTTAATCAATTAAAACTTAATTCAAAACTTATATTTGAATAGAATTATGAAGAAAGAATTGATATGATAGCCGATGCATAACATTAACAAAAAATATATATATATAATTATGATAAATAATGAATCATTTTAAATAGGGTTTTCTATTTTCTTTCTTACTACAACAAATTTTAAAGACTTCTCTTGGGGATGTCATCCAAATATTTCTTGTATTTACAAAATATCGACAAATAAAAAAAATGTTTTCTAGGTCTAAAATAAAGAATCAAAGAATGTTGTGTTCAACATGTTTACATATAGTTTAAAAATACTATAAAAAGACATTACACCCATCGTGAATAATAAAATGGTTGATATGTGGAGTATCATAGAAAAATGGTCAAACCCAAGAGGACTATGCCTGTAGTGTGAGGAAATTTGAATTCCAAATAATCATCTAGGCTATATAGGGTATACATAGTGAGTTTCATTATTGTAGGTAACATAAAAGTAAAACTACGTTTAACCACAAGACAACAATGAATACAAGATTTCATACTCCTTATTTTTATGTGGTTGGAGTAAGATGTAAAAAAATGAATTCCATATATAATGGGATGTATTGAACCCATATTATCCAAATTTTATGGGGGATGTAAAACTATATAGTATAGCCCTATATCCATTAGTGGAAATATAAAATCCAATATCTCTATGTCATAAGGAAAGTTCTGTGATTCAAGAGGATGAACCATATTTCAGTGGTTTCAGAAAACTATACATATAGATGCCCAAGTAATAGTGTAATATTTTTTATGAGTAAATTTTTATTATTCCAATAGGTCATCATGACCAAGTAATAGAGTAATATATTTTTATGATTAAATGTATTCTTCCTTTTTAGTCCACAATCTTTATCATATTAATTCATAGGTTTATAAAGTCGTAATTTCAATTTATTTATGACATAACCCAATATTCTTTTGATTACTGTAGGCACTCCTAAAAAGACCTTTTCTGTTTGTTTTAACCCCTCCAGTGTCATAAAAACCACTCTTGGGGAGATCAAATTAGGTATAGGAATTATGACCATAAAATATTTCCAGCACCATAGTCAATGGTCTATGACATTACATTAGTATTCATATTTCGAACATTATGACCTTAGACTATATTCAAACCTAGGGTCCACGTATTGTGACACTAAACTATTTTCAACATCTTCATTCAACTATTTTAACCATTAAATACAAAAGGAATGCGTAAAAAATGTTTGTGAGATTAAAAAACCATAATGGAAACCCGGTCTAGAGTCATAATCCCCCTGTAATGTCACTCCCAATACATAAGAAAGAATAAAGTGATTGAATAAAGAGGAACAAATCTAATAAAAACCCACTAGGGACCCCTATAAAATCTTATATATTTTATTGAAAAATTATTATAATACATATAGAATGAGGGAATCATAAATGAATAAATAGAAAATAATAAAAACCATTCCACATGTATAGAGTAAATGAAAAAGAAACTACAATCATATAGACACATCAAAAAATGATATATATGTAATATATGAGATGATTCATATGTATACATTTCTAAATATCACACATTGGGTTAATCATATATAGAAATAGGTTCCAAAAAATGGTAAATAAATAGATACCAGAGTCATAAAAATAATACTCAGTGTCAACTCTGATAGTTCTCTTCAAACTCTTCTTCTAAACTTTTTTCGACATTCACTATTCATCATTTGGTCATTTCCTCTATATAAATTATGATATATAATGTTTAAAAAAATAAATAAAGATCCCATATTGAGAGTGGGAATTAAATATTTAAATGATTTCCACTTATCTCTCTTGAATATATTTAGTGGTACAAAAATATATGCATATGTAAGAATCATGTAGTGTTTCGTACCCTTGCAATCATGTAATGATAGAAGAACACAATCAATCTCATATATGGGGATGAAAAAAATACGTTTAAAACCACTATAATGCAACCAAATTATTACTGGAAACAATATAAATCATACTTACATGCATCATGTCACTCATAGGTTAATCGTGTAGACCAAATAGATTTTTATAAGGTAACATTTGATCAAATTTTACCATGGAGGGAAAATAACAAAACCAGTAAATTAAATAAACATAATTTCATATTTAGGAAAGAAGAGTAATGTAAATCACATATAATAGTAGGGTAGCCTCCTTCCATAACCATGTAATAAGGGTAAAGAACCATATATTCTGAACAAGTGTAACCTCCATTCAAAATCATTGCATAATGGTAAATAATTATCATGAAATTTTTTAGTTTAAATAGAGGTAAACACAAAATCATAAAACACAAAATCATAAAACACAAAATCATATCGGGCTATATAAAAACAAAATAATGTAAATGTAAAATTTATCTTTCATATCATGCCATAAGACATAGAATGATGTAGTAAATGAAAGCATACTATGTGTGCCGATGGGCGGTGAGGTGAGGGATGACAAGGAGAGGTGTAGTGAGAGATGGTGAGGTGAGGCATAGTGAGGGCCAAGGATTAATGACAAGGTGAGGCATGGTGAGGTGAGGCATGAAGAGGGAAGATGAGTGATGACGATGGGTAGAGATGGGCATGATGGTTGGCGATGTGTGAGGATGAGGCTTGGGGTTCGAGGAGTCAGCGGGGTGGGGGTGTTAGGGGTGTTGGGGGGAGGGGGTCAAGGGTATCTGGGGAGGGGGGAAGTGTCGAGTTTGTGAAAATATTTAACTATTTAGTGGATGTTTATAAAAAACCATCGTGAGATGATTTAAAAAAAATTAGCGGTGGTTTAGTAATCTGTCGCTAAATGCTCAGTTTGGTGTGGTGTCACCCAATAACAAAACCACTCAAGAATCATCACATAAAACAAACACTCCCACTAATAATGGTGGACAACCACATATTCATAGCTATAAAATCCATGCTACCCCAGTCTTAAACATCTCACAAAAATCATATTTACTCTACCCACCATCGAGCTAATGATTCATTCACCACTACTAATCACATCCCAATGGTGATCATTACATATATCCACGGAGGAACCATGGGTTATTTCAAAGAAAAAGGGAACCAAGGGTGATAACCACCATACCATCATCACTTCACCTCTAGGGCTCTATAGGTGTCAAGAGAATTCTTAACAAACACACACACACACACAGATATATATATCCTTCCAATTCCCTACCTATTGAAAAGAAATCACATGTAATTAACACAAATTTTACTTTGAACATTAAGACCCCATTACACGAGGGGACACATAACACTTTCTCTCCCTTTTCAACACTGGTGTGAAACTCCAAAGAACCCTTTCATAGGATCTTTCCCACTAACACTCTCATCCTCATTTTATCTATGGTAGGTGAACAATCTCACATCACCAAATTATTATCATAGACACATTATTACATGTGTTTCACCACATCAACCCTTGGATCTTATGATTGATAAATTAACCATACACCCCTTTCATGTCAACAAAAAATCCAAGAAGTACCGCCGATGATGTTTTTTCCAATAACATAAGGCATATCACCTATTCCATGGTTGAACCCACAATCACCTAAAAGTTAGGAATTATTTAAAAATCACAATAAGTATACCCATTTTAAAATCATATGATATCTAACCATCATCGATCACTATCTAATCTCCCATATAAATAAATTAATAGGTCTAATTAGGATAGGATTATATCCAAACTTATTCTCTACACATAACCATGATATCAAAATCACTATAAATTCTTTAAATATTAATAACAAAAGGAATACCAAATGAGTTTATCTAATTTATCAAGGGTATATATATCATCAGGGAAACCTACACCAATTTTAAACTATAACATGATAATACACCACCTTTATTAATATGAATCGAGGATATCCAATTATCTAATCCACCCACTAAGGGGTAACATGCCCCCTAGACATCACAACAAATTCATCATAATATGATAAAACGAAAAAACCATATTCATTGATTTTAAATAATTTATAAACAAATAATATGTTATTAAGGAAAAAAATTATTAAATCATTATTGAAATTTTAATTATTTAAAACATTTTTGATAACATTACTAAATGTTATCCATTTATTATAAAACTGATTTCCAAAATCGTTTTCCATTTCAAAACCATTTTATAATTACAGGAAGTCACATGTAAGTACATAAAGTCATATTTTTATAAGAATATTTATGAATAAATTCCCCTTGAAATCTGGATCTAAAAAAATCTCAATCAATATATCATAATGTATGAAATATAAAAAAATTCAAATAACCAAGAACCACAATACCATAACCACAAAAAATTGGACTTCCAACCAAATAGGTGTTCATAACTCACTAACACATTTCCGATTTCCTGATCTAACATATTTATATCTTTTTCTACTAATTCCCCTAATATTAAAACATTAGAATCAATTCTCTGATACCATTTTGTAATTCCCCAACTAAAATTCCATAAATAACACCCACGATATATTGCTATCAAAACCTCAGGAGCTCCTCTCCATGTGACAATGGCTACCAACTAGTGGTGAGAGTCAATAAGAAATGTTGGATAGACTATAATATCAATATAATTGAAATAAATATTTCAAAATATCCATAATATATAATTATTATACAGAAAAATGTAACCACATCGAAATAAAACCTTAAAAAATAAACATACACCCATGTTACAATAATTTTATATCCATTAATACATGCATACTTCTCAAACATTCACCAACTGATCCAGTCACATAAAATAAATAAATAAAATTATAAATATAAAATGGGGATCCACTTCCAAGACCAACACTCACCTCAATCATGTCACTAAATATCTTCCCAGATTCTTTATGCTTGTCCACTATTCAACCTATATTGTAAATGTTTTTGTGAGGGTCTATATATACAATAGGGTGACCCTTATAGGTGTGATTAATAATCTCAATAGGTTTTCGCCAATATTTCCCAAATATATTTCATCATACATATGTGTATGCTTGATAAAAATAAATAAATAACATATATTTATTACAAGCACACATATTTCATACAACCGAAAATACATGGATAGAACAACAACCACAAACCTCAAGAGACATGAAAACATCACTACAGGAAACCCTAGTTATGCCTAAGAAAAACCATTCCCCTATTCTATAAAAATCATTTCTGATGTCCCATGACCAGGTTCCTATCACAATAATCTCAAAGGAGTGCTGATAGGATACCCATCAATAGGATACCCTCCTCAACAGACTATACCAATCTCAAGAGGTCTTTTTAGGCTCACTAATGTCTCTGAGACTCCATCTCACTCTCATAAGGGTACTTGGCGGCATACATGAGATGAAGGACCATATTACCTAACCTCCATAGGTATTATGCCTAAATTCTAACCAAATTGGACAAATTTAATCCATCAATGGACACCCAAAACTAATCCACAGTACTAATACATAATTCATCCCCTAAAACACCCAATAAGAACCTTCACCCCTTTGTACCAATTTCACTATGAGATTTTAAATCACTCAGGTGTAGGGGATCAATTTCTATAATCTCTTTAAGGATCTAAACCACCTAAATTCCCACTTAGAGCACTATTGGTTATATTTTAAATTACTCTATCCTAAACCACAGTGAAAAAGTTCCCAATCTCACACAAACATATATATTGTTAAGTATCATTAGTAGAACCTACTTAGATAATAATGTTAACATCCTTAGTCCATGATCTATAACTCCATTGAATCCCATCCAAGCATCACTAATTTTTCAAGGCCCTATATCATACCACTAACCATCAGAAATTAGTTTTAAAAAACAATAATTAATTTTTTAATTTAAACGAAGGATTAATAATAATAAAAACTCATTGAGAAACCACCCTAGGTTGAAACCTCAAACAATGACATGGAAACCACTATCGGAATGCCTCTAACTGTCTTAAAACAAAAATCCTCATTGTTCGATATTGAATCATTTTAAAATTAAAAACAAACTTAGAAAAATCTATAGGAAAATCACTGGGAGTCTTAAATTAATAATAATGTTGAGAAAGAGGAGTCTTTTATTCTATATCAACATCCTCTATCAACTGAACCATAAGTCCCCATAATTTGAGACATGATTCAAAAGGCTCATATGATTTTTTTTACTAATACCTAGACGAAGTATTCCAAAATTATAATAGGGGAGTTAGAAGGACATATAAGAGGATGAATAAAAAGGTTTTGTAACACCCAAAGGTTTTAAAAATAAATTTAATATATAGTTTAATTCATGAAACCCTCATTCTATATGATACAACAATTTTTTTGTTACCTACCATTAAACATAAATTTATTTCCTCTGTGTTTTAAATTCCGAGAAATGGGCATACATGGTTGTGATCAGTAAGATATTTAGAGCCTGATAGAATCAACTAGCATTTTATGTGAATAGTAACTTGATCTTTATGAATAGTAATTCTCCCTTATGAATAGTAATAAGACCTTTATAAATAGTATACTCACCCATGTATGTATAAATAAAATTTTGACACTTTATAAATTCAAGTGAATATTTTATAAATTAATAATTAAGTGGTGGTGTTTTTGTGAGTAATAAATAAATAATTAAACTTTTAAATTATTAAATAAATTATAAATGAAAATAATTTTAATAAAATGTATTCATAAATAAATATCTCTTTGTCCTATTATTTTAGGATAATTTATTGAGACCGTAGTTAATAAATGAAGGTGATATAATAAGCAGGTTTAAAATTAAAATCTGTAATTTTCATGTAAATAATGAATTTATTTACAAACTAAATTTAAAATATATAAAAAATTATTTTGATAAAATGGATTCCATTTTTGAATTCTACAAATTGTAAAATGGTCATGGTGAATTTTTGGGACTTTTCTAAAAAACTGGAATTTTTGGTGAATAATAAAATATGATAATTTATGGTATAAATACATTAGAAGAAAAATACAATATTAATTGAGTCACTAATAATTTAAGCACACTTGTTTCGAATTAAAAAGAACTTATTAATATTTTTGGTCACAAGTGTCAACACTTTTGCTTGTCTTGAGAAAAATAATAAAATAATGAATATGATATTCAAAAATCACACCACTCCTCCACTATAAACCCACCCCTCACTCCCTCTAATTCTCAGTCCTCTATACCTTGAAGCATCTCAATGTTATTAAAAAATAATTTTCCGTATTCTCTACCCATGTTCAAGAGCTCTTGGTCTTACCAAAATAACAAAACCCCTTTCCCTTAAAGAGTTTCTCAAGTCGGATATTTGAAGAGGTAAACCCTCATGTCATTTAATTTCATTTTCAATTTATTTCACTTTCTTAATATCTCCTCACCTACTCTATAAAAAATGATAATGGTAAATATAGTTTCATATATATATAATATAATCATATCATGTTAATGTAATATCCTTCATCAAAATACAATATCTCTCTCTTTCATTTAAAAATATAATCATCATCCGGCTGGTGCCGATTTATAACCTTCATGGATGGAAAAACTTCTTTCATAAATTTCTCCTTCAAGGCTGGCTAGAACAAGTTTTATGGTTAAAACATAATATAAATCATTTATTATATCCTATGTATTTCTCTAAAACCTGTATATATACATAATACTAATTCATATGACTAAACTAGTTTATAATAAATTAAATGTTTCCAAAATAATATAAATGATTATCACTAAGGTCCTATATAATTATTAATCATCATACCATATAAACAAATGAATTATAATATAATTTTATCCTATATATGTTCATTAGCATCATATAAATTCAATTCTAGATAATTATACTTAATCCAAATGAACTTCCATACTCATATACAAGTATACTAATCTTGAAAACCGAGGAATCGAATGCCCCCATGTGAAAAAATTGTATCCTATAACTTATACATAATTCTATAAATGAAATTAAAAAAACTATAATAAATTTATTAAATATATACAAGGTTATTAATCAATTAAATAATTTATTTAATATGTTTATCCATAATGTTAAGGACACGTGAAGAACACATTTGGACATCAGGTAAGGTTTTTCTCTTCTCACTTCCATTTTTGTGAGATATTCCTTATTCACCTCTATTTCTTGTTTATGTTTTATTTATACATAAAATTGATCTATAATATCATGAATATATTTATTTTATTTTTTATTCAATTTATCTTTTGATGATTATTAATTTTGGGTTATATTATTTGATTGATTAGAAACTGGTATATGTTTTCTACCTGAACATCATATTTATTTCAGGTTACACTTTTTCTCTATTAATGAAAATTAAATTATTAATTATTATTATGTAATCATTATTGTTTTTTGTGAATTTTTCATATTTTTGTAATAATCATAGTCCTTATTTATTTTATGTGGATTTAAATGTTTTATAAATATATTTCTCAATTCTTCCCCATAAACAAGCTCGATTCCAGGGAACTTCTCAAATTCATACCTATTTTCAAGGGTACTATATAATCTATTTTAAGATTTTTTTATAAAACCACTAATTTTATCTTCAAAAAAACTATCTTAGTTTATTTATGATTTTATGAAATTATTTTTCAAAAAGAACTATTCTTTTCAAAGTAAAAGTATATTTCACTCAAAAATACCTCAATTATTTTATTAGTGTATTAGTTTTAATTTTAACACCTATATTGTATTTTGTGTCTTATTAAGGTTAATATATTTTGTTTATAGAATAGCATACTGTATTAAATGGTTTATAATCAGTTTTACTATGTATGTTCTATCTTGATACAATTCACATTACTACTCAGAATGGATAGTGTTTATGTGTACGGATTAGGGAAAGTTATTTCATTTTTCATGTTGTTTATGTTTACACCTTTTAATATGTGGAATGAATTGGACATAGAATGTGATGTGAGGGTGCTTCTATATCCCCTCAATGCATTAGTAGGTATTGTGAGACAAAGATGAATTGGGTTTTGGCTGAGGCATTACCCTTGTATTTTCAGACGTCTTGGCAGAGGCCTGGACAATATTTTTCAGTGGTATTATGCATTCCCTCACCATTGTATTAGAAATTGATAAAAAATGTTACCATTAAACTATTAAAATATCATTGGTTATGTCTCATTACTTTTTGATCATTTATATGGACTTATTTAATCATCTTTGATTCCTTCCATATTATGATCCAGTATATTTTTAAATGCATCTATTTTTAGTTGTTCACCATGAAAAGTTATTATTTTTTTGATAACTAATGCTTTATTACTTAAAATTAACGAGTATATGAGATCTCCCCTATATTATGTTTGATTTTTCTAGGTTGTGAAGATGAATATTATGAATGAATTTTAGGGATAATATATGAGTCATAGATGTTTCCAATGCAATTACTGTTATGTATTTCATCTTAACTTGTAAATTTGAACTTATGTTTGTATATTGTTTCCCAAAAATTCTAAACTATTCATTCCTTTAGGATATGAATTTTTTTAACAAAAAAAATTTATTAATATAAGGTACTAGTTCCGAGAAACTAGGGTTAGTGTCCATACAGTTGGTATCAAAGGATGTTTAGTACAATCCTTGGAAACTCGATTTAGAAAATGTAGATTAAAGCGTAAAACCTTTAGATAAGCTTTGAGGATAAGAACACAATAACATACTAGAATTTTGGTAAGGTATATATTATTATGATTTTTTGAGAAAATAAATCCCAGCATAGAAGCTTCAAGTGGATGTGGTTCTGGCACAGACGTACCTAGGGGTAACAACTCCGATAAGGTGTTTTGTGCCTAACTCTAGGAAACCTGATACACAACAATGGTCATTACTGCACAGCTAGTTTAACACTCCTAGGGTATATTCTTAAGATAATTTACATTTTCTTTATAAAAAATTATGAAGGATTTTGATGTATGAATGTCCTCAAAGAAACCATACATATGATTATGAAAGTAGACATGCATAAAATATAAATTTATGTTAAGTGTTTTTCTAGTTCAAGATTATATATTATGATTCAAATCTAAATTTAGGGTATTCCATTATTTAGAAATGGTGCCTAGTGGAAGGAATAAAAAATGTAGGAATACACATATCCCATGTAGGGATTTCCCTCTTATGAAAAATAAGGATGTTGGTTCTATAGTTGTGACTAGTTCTAAGAAAATTATAACTATACTGGGACAAATGACTCAATTTATGAACAATAACCGTACTCATATAGAGAATCCTGATCAAAACGTGGATGAGAAATGTTAGACCACATTATGTGATAACAACCCCAATAATTCAATGGGATTAAAACACATTCATTGAAGATTATGGGATATGTTTATTAGAGAATATATTTATCACTTTGGGTTGTAACAAAAGGGATATGGTTATCATGATGATTTATTGTGTATCGGGAGATGCGAAAGAGTGTTGGTTATTAAAACAAAACATAAAAGGGGTGGAAGAAATAGATGAAATGTAATGGAGGGTCATTAATGAAATATTCAAAGAAAAACTTTTTCCTTTAGAATAATGAGTAGATATGGTGAGTCAATTCTTGAGTTTGAAATAAAAAGAGGATGAAAATGTTGTGATGCATGTAGCCAATTTTACCAGTCCAGAAATGCATTCCATAGACTACATACTTAATCCGAGGAGAAATATTGATAGATTCATTGATGTTTTAAAACCATAATCTGAAGGGAACTTGTTTCCTAAACATTCTCATCATATAAAGATATAGTATAATGTGAAATCAAGGTAGATAAATAAGTCTCCAAGTCTTATTAATTTAAAAGAAATTAAGAGAAGAAGAGGGTGGTAGAGTAAAGAATGGATAAGGTGAAGAATAAAATGGGGGATTTTCCAACATGTGATACTTGTGGAAAGAAACACCCAAGATCCTGCTTAAAAGGGAAAAGAGTATATTATAAATGTGGAGAAAGAGTCTACCAATCTTGAGATTTCAATGGACATAAAGAATATACCAATGTTAAATTCTAAAATTTTAAAGATATGGGATATTATGAAAATGATTTTCCAAAGCGTCAAGGAAGAATACCCCCAAAAGACATCCAAGGAATCAAGACCATTCTTATGTGATCAAAATTACAGAGGCTGAAGTTCCTAATGATATGGTGGCATGTACTTTAATCATTTCCTCAAACTTAAACAATTATTAATTTGATTCTAGATAATTTAATTATTTTATATCTTTCTAGTTTTCCCTAAAAATTATAATTTTCCAATATGATTTAATAAATGAATTTTCCGTCAAAACACATATGTTAAGTATCATTTCAACAAATATTTTTTGATCAGCCCCCCTTAGGACACATAAATGTGGTTTACTTTCTCAACTTATCCTCATAATCGTGATTGACTTTGATATAATTCATTTTAGGAATTGGATTTCTAGACATGATGTGAAAATATAATAAAAGAGTAATAATGTTACAATTTTTGTTAATTATATAGAATACATTATATTTGGAGTAGAAACCTCATCATTTGATTCTTATTTAGATCCAACCCCAGTTGCTCTACTAAATGAAATTATTTGGGAGGAAGATAAGTCAATATCTATGAGTAAGGAATGGAATATTTAAAATGAGGATATACATATTGTGAAATAATACATTGATTTATTTCTAAAGTATTTACCTAGAAATCCTCTAGAATGGGGAATTGAGTTTTCTATTTATTAAATTCCTTGTGAAAGTATCATGTCAATGAATATTTATAGAATTTCCACTTTAAAATTAGTAGAAATGAAGAAAAGAATTGAGTAATTGAGGGATAAATGATTTCTTGGCCCTTAAGTGTATACACAGTGAGACCCTATTCTATTTCTCAAGAAAAAGATGGATCCTTATAGTTGTGAATTGACTATAGAGAAATTGGTTCTATTACAATAATGAATAAGTAACCCCTACCTCATATTGATGGTTTATTTGATCAAATTCATGGAGAAAAATATTTTTTTGAATATTTTCCTTTGATCTTGTTATCAATAGTTTCTTGTGAGGAATGAAGATATTCAAAAGACAACATTTAAAACCTGTTATGGGCATTAAAAGATTACTATAATGACTTTTGGAATGACTAATGACCCCTCTATTTTAATGGATTTAATGAATTGAATTTTAAAGGAATATATTGATGATTTTTTTGTGGTATTTATTGATGATATATTGGTATACTCCGAAATTTATTAAGATCATGAGAATCACTTGTGAATTATTTTTGAAGACTCTGAGAAGAAACAAGTTAAATGGGATGTTTAGAAAGTGTGAATTCTTGATTCAAAAAATTTATTTTCTTGGTCATATTTTCTATAAGGATGGAATTTTAGTTGATACTGTAATAAAAAAGGATGTTTAGGAATGACCTACTCCAACAAACATAACCAAGGAACATAGTTTTATTGGCTTATCAGGTTATTATCGATGATTCATTCAGAAATTCTGTTGATTAGCTAATTCATTAACCAAGCTTACACATAAAAAGGGTTATGTTCATATGGAAAAAATAATGTGGGGAGTGTTTCGAACAATTGAAGAAGAGGTTAGTGAATTATACAATCTTTACATGAGCATTGGTAAATGGTGGATTTTAATTTATTGAGATGATAAAAGAAAGGACATGGATGGGTTCTTATATAGAATGATATAGTTGTTGCTGATGCATTAATGTAGTTTAAAATTCATGAACAAAACTACCCAAATCATGATCTTTTGTTAGAAGCTGTAATCGTTTCTCTAAATATTTGGTGACATTATCTCTATGGTGAAAGATGTGAGATATATACTAATCACAAGAGCCTTCAATATATTTTCTCATAGAAAGAACTCAATATGAGGCAAAGGCGATGAATCGAGCTACTCATGTATTATGATTGTTCTATATACTAAAATCTTGGGAAGGAAAATAAGGTGGTAGATTTGTTGACCAAGAAGGATCATGGATTTACTAAAAAATGACAATTAATAAGGATTCTATGTAAATGGGTCTAGCGAGGTTGGATATGGGAATTATGATAGAAGGTGAAACATCATTACTTTTTCAATTGGATTCCCAAACATCTTTATTAGAAATAATTAAATGTTTTTAATATGTTGATGTGAATATTCAAAACAAAATTAAAGCTGCGAATGATGGGAAGTTTCCAGATTTTGTGTGTGAGGGTGGAATTCTGTAATTTGGTTGAATGCTATGTGTTCCCTCTATACATGAAATAAAAAGGGAGTTATAGTATGATGCCCATAGTATGAATTTCTCTATACACCCTTGTAACACTGTGATGTATAAATATTTGAAAGAACATTTTTGGTTTGACACATGAAGCATGAAATTGGTGATCATGTATCAACATTTTTAGTCTTTTAATAGGTGATGCTAAAAGATAACATCCTATAGTTGTTATGTAACCTCTACCAAATCCTTTATGGAAAGGGGATGAAATAACTTTGAATTTTGTAACTGGATTACGAAGAACTACAATAAAGAATGATTATATACAGGAAATTTTTGATGGACAAATAGAATCTGCCCATTTCCTCATAATAAGGGAGTATTTTCCACCAACAAGTCGAAAATTTCCCTATTTCCATAGAACTATATCGGTAGTTCTAAAACCATGGATATAGGTAGGATATAGCCACAATTTTCAAAACCATGGATATATGAAAATTTTTCATGGTCTATAGCCATAGTTTTTCTAGAATTGTGGCTATATCCCACACTTACTGCCATAAAGTTTAAAATCGTGGCTATAGGTCTCTCTCCCTTTCATGGGAGTAAACTTTTCTTATAGAAAATAAAGTTGGAAACTCTATTTCCACAGTTTTCAATCTACCACCATGGTTTTTAATAATATATATAACGTGTTATATATATATATATATACCAGAAGCTCTATATGGTGTAGTGGTTATGAAGTAGAATCCAACGGGTGATGTAGATAGATTGAATATGGCTTTTGACATACTATTTTGGGTCTATTGCCTTGCTTTTCAAGGTTTGAATCCATGGTTGACAAAGCTTAGACCAATTACCATTGTTTTGAAGACCATGGAAATATCCCTCTTATCTCCAACGTTAAGACTATGGAAATATGTTAGACTTTATTTCCATAGTGATAACGCCCATAGTTCGGAAAAACCATGGATGTAGGCTATGACCCTGGTTTTGTGCCCTCTTTCCATAGTTTTCAACTATGGAAATAAGCCAATTTTCTAGTTCTTACTAGAATACCTCACACGACTCTATAATAATTAAATTTTAAGACTTGATGGAAAATATCAAACAATTATATCTGATCGTGATCCATGATTTACATGAGAATTTTAGAAAAGTCTTCAGAAGGATTTGGATACTAAGAATCATTTGAGTACTGCTTATCATAATCAAACATGAAGGGTAGTTAGAAATGATTATATAAACATTAGAAGACATGTTTATATCATACTCACATGATTTTCATGGTATTTGGGATCAATATTTACATTTGGTATAGTTTTCCTACTATAATATTTTGCAGTAAAGTATTCAAAAGAAACCATAAATAGAATTATATGGAAAGAGATGTTGTACACCAACTTGTTGGGATGAACATTGTAAAAGGAAGCATGTAGGACCAGATCTTGTAAAGGGAACAACAACAAAGGTAAAGATTATTCAAACCCATATCAAAGTAGATAAAAGAAGTGAAAATATCTATGACGATAATCAATTGAAGGATTTGTAATTTCAAGTGGGGGATCATGTTTTCTTTAATGTTTCTATATATAAGGGTGTTATAAGATTTATGAAGAAAGGGAAACTAAGCCCTAGGTATATTGACCCTTTTAAAATTATGGCGAAAATTGGAGTTGTGGATTATTATTTGGTATTGCCGCATAGCCTCTATAAAGTACATAATGGTTTCAATGTGTCTTTGTTAAATAAGTACTATCCACACCCAACACATATACTCAATTATAAAGGAATATAATTGAAACTTGACTTATCTTACTTTGAAGAGACTATCCGGATTTTGAACACTAAATAATAGGTGTTGAGGAATCAGATAACTCAGCTGGTAAAGGTTCTTTGAAAAAATCATAAAATTGAAGAGGTAACGTGGGATACTAAGGAATTATGATGAATAACTACCAAAATCTATTTATGATGTAACATTTTGAAAATTTTGGGGTAAAAGTTTTGAAAGGGGGGAAGAATGTAACACCCCAATGTTTTAACAATTAATTTTAGATATAATTTAATGCCTACAACACTAAGTCTCTATGAAACTACACATTGTTATTATTATATATAATTCAAAAATAAATTTTCCGCCTCTCTATTTTAAATTTTAAAAAACGACCATAGATGGTTGCGATTAGTATGATATTTAGAGTATGATAGGATCAACTTACATATTTGGTGAATAGTAACATAACCTATATGAATAGTAATCCATCATTATAAATAGTAATATAAACCATATGAATAGTAAACTCACTCATGTAAGAATAAATAAAATTTCTTCACCTTATAAATGAGAGTGAATATTTAAAAAAATAATAATTAAGTTTTTGTATTTGTGTGAGTAATAAATATTTAGTTACAATTTTAAATTAATAAATTGATTTAAAATAAAATTCCTTTTCATAAAATGTATTCCTAAATAAATATTTCGTATTCCTATGATTTTATGACAATTTTATGAGACCCTAGTTAATCTATGAAAGAGTTATAATAATCAGTTTTAAAATTAAAAATTATATTTTCAAGTAAATAATTATTTTTAAAACAAAAATAAATTTCAGATATTTAGAAAATTATTTTGTTAAAATTGATTCTGTTTTTGAATTCTATACAACTAAAAAATTTTATGGTGATTTTTTGGGACTTTTCTAATATACATGAATTTTTGGTGAATAATAAAATATGGTAGTTTACGGTATAAATACATTAGAAGCTAAATAAACTATTCCTTGAGTCATCGTTGATGTAAGAACAATTTCGTCAAATTTAAATGCACTTATTAATATTTTTTCCACAAGAATCAACACTATTTCTTGTCTTGGGGAAAATAATAAAATGTTGAATACAATATCCAAAAAACACCCCTCTCCTCCAGAATAAATCCCACCCCCACTCCCTCTTCTTCTCACTCCTCTAAGACTTTATGCTTCTCAATTTTCTCTCCAAATCATATTACATAGTCTCTCCCCATATCCAGGAGCTCTTGTTATTTCCAAAATACCAAAAACCCTTTATTTAATGAGGTTCTGAAGGAGGATATTTCAAGAGTTAAATCCTCTTCAATTTTTTTATTTCAATTTTATTGTTATTTTAATTCCTTATCATATCGTCAGATCCTCTATACAAATTATCATGATAACTACATTATCCTATATATATATATATTATAATGATAAAATTATAGTGTAATACACTTCCTAGAAATACTATCTCTATGTCAATTTTATTTAGCAATGAAATCATCATTCAGGAGGTGCCGATTTACAACCTTCAGTGATGATGAATCTTCGTTCTCCAATTTATACTTCAAGGATGGTCATGAAACATTTTTTATGGTTGAAAAATATTATAAAAAATTAATTATGTATCATGTGATGTTTTTTATCATATTTTATATACATAATACTAATTTATACGACAAAACTATTTCGTAATAATCAAAATATCGAAAAAATAATCTAATGATTATCACTAATGTTCTATCTAATAACTCATCATCATACCATATAAACAAAATAATTATTTCACCACTTAATATTATGGATGTTAATCACTATCATATAAATTAAATCTTGGGTAATTATACTAATTCCACATGAACTTCCAGACTCATATACAAGTACAATGATCATGAAAACCAATGAATCGAACACTCCCGAGCGATGAAATTATATCTTATAACTCATAAAAAATTTAATAAATAAACATAATAAAACAATATCAAATCAAATACATGTTGATAAGGTTTTTAATTAATTAATTAATGGATTTAATTTGATTATACAGGATGCTGAGGTCTAGTGAATAACTCATTTAGACATATGGGTAGGGTTTTATCATCTCACTTCTACTTTGGAGATATTTTCCTTATTCGCCAATATTTAATATGCATTGTGTA
Source organism: Viscum album (assembly GCA_963277665.1). Lineage (NCBI taxonomy): Eukaryota > Viridiplantae > Streptophyta > Magnoliopsida > Santalales > Viscaceae > Viscum > Viscum album. Next base: position 1,399,700,126 of record OY728148.1, on the reverse strand, counting down.
TGTATACTAACCCTTGATGTATCATATAATGAATCTACTAATTTTCATGGAATTCAATGTATCATTTTATCATTATCAATATTATGGCATTTGATTTTCTTGATTAAAAACTGATAAGGGTTTTCTATAGGAACCATTTTTTTCAGGTTACTCTTTGTCTCTCATAATGCCAATTAAATTTTTAATTATTATTACGTAATCCTCATAAATTCTGTTATAATTTTATATATATTTCTACTAATCATAATCCTTCTTTATTTTATGGTGAGTTTAATGTTTTATAAAGATATTTCTCAATTCTTCTCAATAAAAATTCCCGATTGAAGGGAACTTCTCAAATTTTTACCTATTTTAAAGTGCACTATATAATATATTTTATTCCTTAATTATTTTTTTTAAAACAATAATTTAATCATGAAAAAAAATACCTATGTTCATTTATGGTTTTATTAAAATATTTTTCCAAAAGAAATCTTCTTTTCAAAGTAAGAGTGTATTTTTCTAGAAAATTTATCAATGATTTTATTAGAGTATTTTTTCTATTTAAACACCTCTATTGAATTTTATGTCTTATTTAGGTTAATATAATATTTCTATAATATAAAATATTTCATTTAATTAATTATTATCAGTTTTACTATGGTTTCTCTATCTTGATACAATTCATCCTGCTACTCATAATGGTTAATGTTTATGTGTAGAGATTGGAGAATGTTATTTCCTATGTTCATTTTTTTATGTTTAGACCCTTTAATATGGGGAATTAATTTGACTTATAAATAGATGGGTGGGGCCATAAATATCCACTAGATTCATTGGTATGACTCATGAGACAAAACAAAATTGTATTCTGGCCAAGCCATTACCCTAGTGTTTTCAGATATCTAGGTTGAGGGCTTGAAAAAAAAATTCATATGTATGGAATTATGCATTCCCTCATTATGGTATTTGTAATTTACAAACCGTGTGATTATTCGACTAGAATAATATCAATGGCTTTGTTTCATTCTCTAATTATCATTTATACGGACCTATTTAATTCTAATTCTTTCCTCCCATATTATGATCAAGTATATTTTTAAAGTAATGTGTTTTTAGTTGTTCACCATGAATAGTGTTTATTTTTATGACAACATATGGTGTATTACATACCCTTAATAAGCATCAAAGCTAATCGATTTCATATGTTTTATTTTCACTAGGTTGTGAAGATGAATATTTTTAATTACATGAAGGGATAATCTAGGAGTCATAGATGTTTCCAAATTAATTTTTGTCATGTATTTCATTTCAAGATGTAATGTTCAAATTATGTTTGTATCTAGTTTTCTAAAAAAATTAAACTATTCGTTCATTTGGGATAATACATTATTGAAATCAATAAATGGAATTAATATAATGAATCTACTCTAGGAAACTAGGGTTAGGGTACTTTTGGATTTCCTTTATGTGGAATGAAGGAAAAACATTGATTGACTACAAAATGATGGGGAATCTAAGAGGAGAGAAAAGGTTGGGGGGGGTCTTGTAAAATGGCCTCCCCTACATTGAAATTTTACAAAAATAATAAATGTTCCCGACATGGAAAATAAGAGTTTGTCTCTTAAATTATTCTATAAGGAGAGTTGTGGTGTGACCCCATATACCAAGACACAACACCCAAAACCTAGGTCAGAATTATAGTATGTCCCAGTGGGTCAAGATGAAATGATTCACTCATGAGGTCTTATTGTGACATGAACAAACACTTCATAGAACAATTATCCTCCCTAAGGGAAAAAATAAATTTTTATTGGGGTATCATAACACAAACCCCCATAGGTTGTGATGTAACCCCTATAGAGAATCCCTCATGGTACGACACCTTGGGAATCAAATGATCTCTTTACAATAAAAAATTTAATTATAAATTATTCATCTCCATACAACTACTCCACCACTATGGGGAGATTTTCTTCTTTTACTGAAAACCATCACTGAGATACCCTTAGACTATAACACGGTCTTCCCCTCAATAGTGAAATTAATAGTCCCCCCTCATGCTATACTATAACCCCCCATATTATTTCATAGTTCGGAAACTATAACTAAATTTCATTTCAAATACTGAAATCGAAACCCAAGGTCCTATTCCAATAACTAAAACTCTCGAGACTAGATAGAAACTACATCAAATTAACCCTTAGAGCTTAGATAACAAACTAAAAAAATTAAATCAAACTCTCTTTTGGTTTATGATAATGAAAATTAAATTTATTTAGGAATAAAAACCCATAATGATGTGAATTAATATAACTCTCCATGACATAACTTAAAAAATCTTGATACTCTAAAAAAATTCTATCTAACCAGCAGTAGACCAAGATTTAATTCATACATATCCTTATGTTGCATCTTCACTAACCAAAACTACCCACAATAGAATGAAATAGATCCTCTCCCATATAAAATAAATCATGGAGTAATATAATTAGTCATGGAATTATATAAACTTCCAGCTATCATTTTGTCTAAGACTTTACATTTCAACCACTATTCACCCTAGGCTCACTCCCAAATTCTCCAAAACACATCAAAAACAAAAAGATGAGAACAAGGATAAGTTTATGCCTTCATATAAACTAGTTATATCAATGTATTCAAATAATATAGGTTATATCAATAATAAATTCCACATTCCTCATTCATAGGTCAATATACAGTGAATAATATGAAATCTTGTCCATGCACAGCCTCTATATTAGCTCCATATAAGATTTGTTTATCGCAATCTTGGTGTAGAGGGAATAAACTTGATATATCTAAACCATTCATCAAAATCATATGGTATTTCCACTAAAGAATATTAAAATTTGTTAAAAACATATGTTTATAAAAATATAAGTGTAATGGGACTTGGTGAAAAACAATTTTATTTGTTATAAAATGTTCTTATTAAATGAATTATGGTTATTATAATGGTTAGAGTAATTTTGGATATTTTTTTAGATATTTTATGTTGATTTATTGAATGAATAAAAAATACACCATAATAAGTGTGTTCAAACTATGTTAATTTTATAGGTTTTTTAGAGAAAAGTATTTGTATGAAAAAAATTATTATTTCATAGTGGAAAATTATTATGCTATATTTTTTCATTTTAATTTGGTAGCTAAAAAATAGGATCATTGTTGTAAATTACAACCTATAAATTATAGGCATAATTAAAGGTTGTTATGAGGAAGGTTCATATAACATCCATTACACTTTTTGGATTATATAGTAAAATTAACTCAAAATTTATATATAATAATTTTTAGGAGATTTTTATAGGGAATTGTGTTACACTTAAGGGGATTTTTTAATTTTTATATATCATAATTTGGTATGGTTCATGACACCATAATTATATACCTTAGGTCACTATGGTTTTAAATATTTTATTTCCTATAATTAAAATATAACGATTTTTAGGACATTGATGAATATTTTATGCCACTATTTTCAAATAAATAAGATAATATTGGAAAATTACTTTTAATGAACTATATTATGAATTATTAGATATCAATATAGTTTATAGATTTATATATTTTTAATATATAGGAATTTTGAATTTACTAATTAGATATTTATGTAAGACAATATGAATGATTTGAAGGACCAATAAAGTAGAAACATGTGACATAACAAGTTAGTTTTTTGGGTGATGAGATTAAAAGGTTTATTGTAAAGATTTATAAAATAAATAAATAATAAAATTATGGTAGAATATAAAAATAAAGAGAGGATCAATTATTTAGATAAAATTTAAAAAAATATTCCTACAGAGGTTGACTAAATGGAATTCTATTGAAGATAATATCTTTTATTAAAAATTAAGGAAATGAAAAAACACATAGACTATACTAATCATTTAATTTTATTTGTAAACTCACTATATTTACTTATGATTCACATATTTATTTAATAATATTAATGTATTGTGTGGACAAATAAGAAGATATAATACACCTTAGAATCAATAATGATCTATTTATAAACCTTGTATTCACTCAATAGCGTCGTAATCGATTTCATTGTACACAAATACATTTGCAATTTACGATCCTTTGATGTATCAATTTATGGTGAACCAAGGGAAATATTATTTATATACACATTACCATTCTTATTTGGATATTGTTCTTGGATATTTGATTTTAATGATTTGTTAGTTACTTATAACATAAGAAATAGATCCATTCAATGAACAGATTAATTCACCATAATTGTAACAACCTAATAATTTATCAAAGAAATTTTCCCCTTATTATAGTAATATCACATAGTATAAATCACATGAAATCACTTAGATACCATATTAAAATCTATATAAACTCAGAATTAATGAAATAAGACGTATTTTTAGAAGTTAAGGAACCAATACCAATGAAATATTAACTTAAACTTACGAGTAGTAATATAAACCTTATTAATAGTAAATTAGAAAAATGAATAGTAATCATACTCATGAATGTATAAATAAAATTTACAGATCTTATAATAAAAATTTTGGAATAATTAAATCATAGTTTAAGTAAATAAATGTTTTAAAAATTATTAATTAAGTGTTGGTATTTATATAAATCATAAATACCTCATTACAATTTATTTAATAAATTAATAATTTTAAAAATTATTTTCATAAAATGTATTCACAAATTAGTATTTTTATTTCTTATGATTTTAATATAATTTTGTGATAACTTAAGTAATTTTCCAAAGTGTTATCAAATATGTTATTATTTTAAATTTAGTATTTTCCACGTAGCTGATGATTTTAATAAAAAATTAAAAATACAAATATTTGGAAAATCACTTTCATAAAATTTATTTCATTTATTAATTCTACATATCAAAACATGGTTCGGATGATTTTTTGGTATTCTTCTAAAATACTTGAATTTTTTATGAATATAAAAATACGATAATTTTCGATAAATGATAAATACTTCAATTTTTTAGTACATATTGATGTAAAGATGATGTAAGATCCTTATTATAGAACCATAATTCATTATTTTAATACATTTAGAGATAATTCACAATATTTTCAAATTATTGATACAATATAATAAACTAATGAAAATAATATTGGGAAAACACCCCTCTCCTCCACTATAAATACCACCCCTCACACCCTCTTCTCCTCAAACCTATAAATATTTAAGAAATTCATAAATTATTCAAAATAAACATCCCTATACCCTCCCCCAATTCCAGAGATCTTTTTCTAATCAAAATAACAAGCCTAGGTTCCTTGAGGAGGATATCAAGAGGATAATTATTGAGGTAAATCCTCTCTCTTTTTCTTTTAATTTCCTTTCAATTTCTATTTCTATTCTTATTAAAACCTCACCTAAAATCATAAAAATGGAATGATAAATACATTAACATAAATATAAATTAATTATTTCATGTTTAAGAATTTCAAACATTTGAATCCTCCCCCCTATATCTTTTATCTTAAAATGAATTTGTCTTCCGTGATGGGTATATTTCTGGACATCATGGGTTATGCACTTTCACTTTCCTTAAAATCCTTCTAGTATATTAATAATACCATCAAATTGTTTAAAATAGATTTTACTTCTTATTATAAATCGTTAATTATTTTATGGAACTAACTTATACAAAAAATACTAAATGATAAAAACAAAATTAGTTTGTTGTGATCGAAAAACTGTAAAAATTAACCTAAAATGAACATCATTAACTTCTATCTAATGAATCATCATCATGGTATATAACCAAATACTTTGTATGGTCATTTACACTTCTATAACATTATTAATAACATATAATAACAATTCTGGATGTTCATCCTCATTATAAACAAACTTCTATTCATGAATACAAGTGAACCAATCATGAAAACCATGTAAATGAATGTTTCTGAATTATGAAATCAAAATATATAACTCATAAAAAGACCCATAAAATAGCATAATAAAAATATAATGAATCATATTCATGTATAAATGGTTATTAAGTTTCTAATTAATGAATCTGATGTGATTATATAGGATATTAACATGAAAAAAGCTTTCAGACAAAAGGTAAGGGGATTTCTCGAACCCAACTCTCTTTCTTTGGGGTTTCCCTATTTCACCGCCTATTCAGAAGGATTATTCCTTACAAATAATTTATTCATCGTTATCTTACCTTTTTCATGATACATATTTTCTCTACTTGAGTTTATGAAAAACACAATGTTTTCCAAAATAACTCTTATTTAAGAAAGCACACCTTTTACTTCTCCATATTTTTTCCCTCACTCAATGTTGATGATTTTTATATCAATTATGTTATTCCATATTTTATTTAGGAACCAAAATATTTTTAAGGTATTATATAAAATGAAATTCATTCTTTTACACAGTTTATTATATGTTCAAGATTGATATGTGTTCTATGTGGCATGCACGATATTGTAAATGTGGTGATGTGACGGGTCTGCCAAGAATTAAATAGTGCAATGGAAAGGTTATGATGTTATGGGTGTGACTAGAAATATATAGTTCCCCAATGCATTGGTTAATGTGAATAACCTCATGAGTAATGTAATAAATGTGTGAACATGATGTAATATTTGTCCAAAATAATGTGTGGAAGTTAACCACTGAGACATGATGCTTTATTTTTATGCATTACCACATTTCATGACTTTATATAATGTTTCCTTAGATGATTATAATACTTTTCTTATGTTATGATGATATTGACTATGCTTACCCCATGTTGTTTTGTTTCATGTTCTTATTTATCCTCTTACTAGGTTTTTAGCTCACCTATTTTTAGTGTATGTCCTCAGGTGACTACATATACTAGGGAGAATTCAATGGAGAATGAGAAGTTGGAGAAGAAGGAATTAAATAAATGTTTATGTATTATTTATTAAATGTTATATATGGTCCTAATTTTCCCAAGACACTAAATATTTGGATCATCATTGTGAAATGATGTTTTGTTCTTATCTTTAAAATTATGTAATAAGATTTGTAAGAAAAATCAAGGTCGTAAGAGTTGGTATCATATGCCAGTTTAGTTATTTTGGGAATTAGGATTAGAGAACCTTGGTGAAAAACCTTAGTATGAGACTAAGTATAAGTGAACACCTAAGAATATTTGTTTTTATAAAATGGAAAACGTAGTGGTCTCACAAGATATTCTTTTAGATGTAAATGAACAATGTAATAAATGATTTATTCACAACTTGTTGAATTATGTTTTGTTCTAACCCTTTTTGTTTTAGAAAATGGTGGGAAGAAGGAGAAACCAGGACATAAAATTGTGAGAGGGATGATGCATAGATTTTCTGAACAACATCCCAAATTCATTGGGAGGTGGAGTTCATGATTTTATGGTGATTCTTACACAGCTATCTTTGGTTATGAAAAATAAATTAAACATTTTTGAATTAAATACTTCTCTAAATGGAGATAAACTAGATATTTAGTGTTTTATATGGCAAAAAATACCTACATTTAGTGGATATTTTGATCCACTGGTCGTAGAGTAGTGGGAAAACTTAATGGAAAAGTTCTTTTCTCTACATCACTGTTCTAAGATAGAGAAGTTGGCTATGGATATTTATAATCTCAATAGAGAGGCTGATCAATGACAGTCATTGATTAAGAACACCAAGATGAGGGATGAAATTGACAAGACGGAGAGGTAAGACATTAATATGATGTTTCTTAACATGTATTTCTCTTGAAATATTCAAAAAAAGATGGAGATATAATTCATTGATCTGATGAAAAAGGAAGGGGAATATGTTATGACCTATGAGGATAATTTTAGAAGGCTTCCAAGGTATGATTCAGGCTTTGTTATAAACAATTATAGAAAAGTTGATAGATTATTTATTAGTTCAAAACCACACTTTCAAAATGCTCTTGGAATTCAAGAAATTGGGAGTTATGAAGAGATTGTTCGATGTACTCTCAAAGTGGATATGGAGTTTGAAAAATGGTCCCAGGGATATGTTAATAAGAAATGAAGGATATAGTTTCATGAAGGAGGATTTAAAGAGAATGGTAGAAAGAAAACAGAACCACCAACATGTCAAAAATATGGGAATAAGAATCATTGTAACTAATTCAAAGGGATGGGGAGATGATTCATGTGTGGGAGAGATGGATACCAAGATCATGAATGTCAAAAAATGCATGAATGGTGGGACAATATGGTTAAGGAAAAGAGAGAACCACCCATGGTCCTATTCTAAAACTATGGGGAGAAATGTCACTATGAAAGCCAGTGTACTAACCCATTAGTTTTTTAGGGTAATCAGCATCATCAGCCACCAAATCGAAATGATAAATGGGAGGATTATTCCATTACTACTATGGAGGTGGATCATGAAAACAAAGTTGTATAAGGTACAATTCATATTCACTCATGAATTAGAAAAGACTTATTTAATTATCATTCTACTCATTCCTCTATATATTTATTGTTTTGTAGAACTATTGAATTGATGCCCTAAAACCTGGAAGTAGTGAGATCTATACAAACACCAAGTGGTTAAATCACTACAACCCAGGTGTTGGAATCTTATCCTATTGGAGTATTTGGAATGATTATTCCAAAAAATCCCCTGATACTTCCCTTGGTTGAATTAAATGATATAATGGGGATAGATTGGCTCTCATTATATAGAGCGCATATCAACTATCCCGAAAAAGGAAATATCTTTTCATATTCGGAACCTGCCCATTATCCTTTATAGATGGAAGGAAGATCATGAATATCCTTTTGGAAATAAATTAATGGTGTGGGTGTTGATTCCTAGTGAATAAGAATACCTCACTAAAAAAGTTGAGTCAAAGGAAGGTGTAAACCTAGGGGAAATTCCCATTACAAGGGAATACAATAATGTATTTTTTGAGGAGTTACATAGACTACCACCAGAACGTGGGGTAGAGTTCTTAATATAACTCATACCCAAATCTACTCTTATCGAAAAGTGTACCTATATTATGGCTCTAATAAAAATAGATGAGTTAAAGAAGAAGCTACTAGATCATTTAGATAAAGGTTTTATATACCCTAGTGCATCACCAGGGTGTGTTTCAGAGCTCTTTGTTAAGTGGAAGGATGGATCAATGAAACAATGTATCGATTATCGAGAATATAAAAAGATCACCATAAAGAAAAAGTATCTTATTCCAAGTTTTGATGACTTATTCTATCTATTAAGAGTATCTCAATAGTTCCCATAGGTGGATCTCCATTCTTGATATAATCAGCTAAAGTTGAAGAAGGAAGATATTCAAAAGACTAATTTCTCTACTAGTTATGGGCACTATGAGTTTCTAGTGATTCCCTTCAGACTTTCTAATGCCCCAATGATATTCATGGATTTGATGAATAGATTATTTAGACATTACCTCAAAAAAAATTTGGTAGTGTTTATTGATGAAATTATCATCTACTCCAAGAGCAAGGAGGAACATGAAGAACATATAAGTCTTGTGTTTGTGAAATTATGGAAGGATAATTTGTACACCAAGTTGAGAATGTGTGACTTCTGGATGCGGAAAGTAACATTCTTGGGACATGTGATCACAAGTGGGGGAATTGTTGTGGACCCTTAAAAAGGAAATTGATTAATGGACTAGACCCTCTAGTGTAACAGAAATCCATAGTTTTCTGGGCTTTGCAGGGTACTATCAATGTTTTGTGTGAACTTTCTCGTGATTACCTAGCCCAATAACTAATATAACTTGGGATGGGGTAATGTATTTATGGATTGAATAATGTGAGGAAAGATTCAAGGAGCTAAAGGGAAGTATGATCCCTACACCTATACTCACATCACCGAAAGGTGGAGATTTTTTTTGAAATATAGTGATGAATACATGAAATTCTTGGGTTGTGTATTCATGAAAAATGATATTGTGATATCCTACTATTCAAGTAAGTTGAAGATCCATGAGTAGAACTACCCGACACATGTTCTTATGCTAGTCGTTGTGATTTTTCCCTGAAAATTTGGAGGCACAACCTCTATGGTGAGAAGTGTGACATATATACCGATTAGAAGAGACTAAAGTATATATTTACACAAAAGGAGATAAAAATGTGTCAATTGAGATGGTTAGAGATATTCATAGACTATGATTTCTATATTCACTATCATCCTGGAAAGGAGAACAAGGTAGCTGATGCTCTTAGTAGAAAATAACCTAAAACTCTATCCATGTTGTGGATTAAGAAAAAACCACATCTTCATGGATATGAAAAGGATGGATTTTGATATCATAGTGGAAGAGAATACATCCTACCTTTCCCAAATTATTTCCCAAACTTCTATCCAAGATAAGATTAAAGAATCCCTATGGGATGATCCATAGTTAAAAAAGAAGGAGAATGGAGTAAAGGAAGGGAAGATTCAATAGTTTATTATAAATGATGATGGTGTAATTTGGTTTGCAACAAGGCTTTGTGTTCCATTATCATCTGAGATAAAGAAGCAGTTTTGGGACATTGAACATAGTTCAATATCATCTATCCATCCTGGGAGTACCAATATGTACTGTGATCTTCGAGAACATATCAAGTGGGACAACAAGAATAAGTAGATTACAGAGTATATCTCAATGTGGCTGATATGTCAGCAACATAAAGTAGAGAACCAAAATTCCATAGGGTTGATGCAACCATTGCCTATACCCATGTGGAAATTGAAGAATGTAACTATGGAATTTATCACAAATCTACCAAAGACATCCAAAAATAATAATGTGATATGGGTTTTGGTGAACCGACTCACCAAGAATACACACTTTATTGCTATTAGGTAAGAACCATCACTTGAACAACATGAAAACTTATATGTGAAGGATGTGGTGAGACTACATTGGTTTCCACTCTTAATTATCTCTAATCATGATCCCAATGTCAAATATAAATTCTGGAGGAGCATTTAACATGCTGGAATAATGAATTGAATTTCATCACAGCCTATCACCCCCAAACTAATGGCCAATCTGAAAGGTCTATTAATAAGATTATTATATGATAAGGGTATGATCTTTAGAATTCAAAGGTGTATGGGATCAACATATCCCATTGGTTGATTTCTCATACAAAAATAGCTTCCACTCGATTATTCAAATGGCTCCATATGAAGATATGTATCAAAATGGATGTAGAACTCCAACCTATTGGGATTAATTTCAAGAATAAAATATAATTGGGATTGATCTTGTGAATGTTATGGCAAAAAGGTTCCAAACATCCATAAACATATCAAAGCTACTCGGAGTTGGAAAATGATCTATGCTAACAACTGTTAAAGGGATATGGAGTTTGAAATTGGATATAAAGTCTACCTTTGAATATCTCCACATTGGAGGGTAATGCAGTTTAGAAAGAAAGGGATGCTAATACCAAGGTACATTGTCTCCTTTGAGATCCTTGATCACATAAGAGATGTGGACTCTCTGCTTTAACTTCCACCAAATATAGCTCAAGTTCAGAATGTGTTCCACATATCACTCCTCAAGAAGTTCATTATGGATCCCTCACATGTACTAAAGTCCAAGTTGGTATAGTTGGAAGATGATATCTATTATGAGGAGCATACATTAAAGATTCTATATTAGAGATAAAGGGTTCTACACAATGAGAAAACCAACCTTATCAATGTGTTGTAGAGGAACCATAAGTATGATGAAGTAACTTGGGAACTGGAGGAGGTGATGAAGGATAAGTACCCTCACTAGTTTATGTAAAAAAAATTCTATTTTGAAATGTCAATTGGGGGAAGAATGTAAAAACCAAAACTTTTATCAAATGAATTTCTCCCATTCTTATAGAAATTTTGTATAATATAATTCACATAAAATCATTTATAGACCATGGTAAAAGTTTTTGAAATCAATAATTAATGAAATAAGATGTATTTATAGAAGTTAAGTTAGCAATACCAATGAAATAGTAACTTGAACTTAGGAATAGTAATATGACCATTATTAATAGTAATCTAGAAAAATGAATAGTAACCATATCCATGATAGTATAAATAAAATTTAGGCATATTATAAGTAAAATTATGGTATAATTATTTCATACTTTAGGTAAATAAATATTTTAAAAATTATTAATTAAGTGTTCTTATTATTATAAGTCATAAATAATTAAATATACTTATATGATTAATTAAATAATATAAAATATTTTTTTTCATAAATGTATTCATAAATTAATATTTTGATGACTTATTATTTTAGTATAATTTTAGAGAACCTTAAGTAAATTTTCAAAAGTGCTATAACATAAGTCATAATTTTACAATATGTATTTTCCAAGTAAAGGATGATTTTAATTAAAAATTAAAAATAATCATATTTAGAAAATAATTTCCATACAATTTATTGTATTTTTTAATTTTATAAATCAAAAAATGGTTATGGTCAATTTTTCGTATTTTTTTGTAAATTCTTGAATTTTTGATGAATAGTAAAATACGGTATTTTTTCACGAAATGATAAATACATGATTATTATAGTCATTGTTGATGTAAGGATAATGTAGGAAAATTAATATCAAAACATAATTAATTATTTTAATATATTTAGAGGTAATTATCAAAATATTCATAGTCTTGAACAAACATAACAGACTAATGAAAATAATATTATGAAAACACACCTCTCATCACTACTAGAAAAACAGGTATTTGCCACGGGGAATTTGCGACGGGATCCCGTCGCAAATGGCTTTTTGCGACGAGGGCCCGTCGCAAATAGCCCGTTGCTGAAAACGGCGTCGCAACAACACTTATTTGCGACGGCCCGTCGCTAAAGCCGTTTTTTTGCGACGGTCATTCTCCCCGTCGCAAATAGTACTCCGTATTTTTGTAAAAAACTTTTAAAATAGTTTTTGCGATGGGCCCGTCGCAAAAACCTTTTGCGATGGGACCCGTCACAAAAACCTTTTGGGACAAAACCCGTCGCAAATACCTTTTGCGACGGTCCAGTCGCAAAAACTATTTTTAAAAAAAAATAAAAAACTATTAATAATACTAGTATTTGCGACGGGCATAGTATCCCGTCGCAAATACTATAAAAAAATAAAATAAATAAATTATTAATAAATTATTTTCATTAATATAATAATAGAATTATAAATCACAAATAAAAAATAATAAATTATTAATAAATTATTTTAATTAATATAATAATAATAGAATTATAATTCAAAAATAAAAAATAATAGAATATTAATAAATGATTTAATTAATATAATAATATTATAATTATAATTCATAAATAAAAAAATATTAATAATTTATTTTAATTAATATAAAAATAATAGAATTATTTTACATTCAAATATTAAAATAATTCAAATATTACAAAAAATATAATTAAATTATAATATTATAAAATTTTAATATATATATAAAATTTAATATTATAAAATATAAATAATAATATTATTCATATTAATATTGTTATTTAAAAATATAATATTATTAATATTTTATAATAAGACAGAAACTACGAATAGAAAAAAAATAATAATTTGATTTCACAAATTTTATAACATAAGTACAATCTCTAATCTGAAGGAGGGGGGAGGTGGGGGATCTGCAGATGGTGGTGGAGGAAACTCCATCCCTAAAGCATGAGTGAGTCGGCGCATGTACTCCATCTGCTCCTGATGCTGCTACTGCCACCGACTCGTCTGCTCCTCGTACAGCTGCTGCTGGCGTCGGCGCTCCTCCTCATGCTGCTGATGCATCTGCTCCTGCTCCTATCGGAGAATCTCTATCAGTGCAGTCTGAGATCGCAACTGATCCTCATACTGTGTAGTAGAAAAAGATGCACGAGCTTCTCTCGAGCTGGACGCCGACATCGCAGCACTGCCATAATAATCTCCGGGAGTCAGTCGAGAGCTTATACCAACTACCCGGCCCTTCTCGAAGGCAGACTGGGTGGCCTGCATCCATGCCGCCTCATCAAACTGACGGCCAGTGGTCTGATCTGATGACTCGGCCTGACTCTCAGGTTGGGCCTGTGACGCTGCGGCCCCATACGACTCCTGTAGTTGCAATTTAAAATTAAAATTGTGAATATATTATATACAGTTAATTTTTAAACTTGAAAACAAATAATACTAACCACGATGTGATGCTGACGATCACCTCTAAGCTCCCCAGTAGAAGGATCACTATACATCCTCCGATATACGTCGTACTCCGTAATATCGGGGTGCTCGACAGCCTATAAGAATAAAAAATAAACTGTTAATATTTATAGTTATATAAAATATTTATAAATAATGTACGTACCAGATGCTATCTATGAGTACTGAAAGAACGACTCCCAACTCGATGAGTCACCTCCTGTCTCCCCCGATTCTGCCTCCCCACTGATGATCTCCTCTGAAAGGCACCACTCAACCAGTGCGCACATAATCCATCCCATACATGGGATGAAATGTACTCTGGTCGGTGTGCTCTACATGACTCGTCAAAATCTGACACTCCTGCTTTCTTTATCGCAGCTTTTCTTAAATTGTGCAAAAACTGACGAAGGCGATCACGCATGGCCACCTCCCATGCCTCGTGGATGGCTTCACGCATGGTATCCTTGATCGGATACCATAAAACCTACAAATAAATCAAAGTATCAAGTTAGAAATGAAATAATTTTCAAAATAAAAATTATTTATTTACGTACGTACCAACCAATGTCCGAACATGGCCTGCTACACATCAATGGGAATCTGCTCCCATGTGGTCCACGGCTGAGAGAAATAGTTGCGCAAAATAGCACTGCCCTGTCTGACTGCTATATGCGGAAAACTGTAAAAATAATAAACATTTATTATGTGGATAGATTAATGAAAACTTAGTCAAATCAACAGGTCATCACACAGGTTATCACACCTCCGTGTGCGTGGATCAAACCCAAGACGTGGACGTCGCTCGGGGACGGGGTCAGGAATCATCAATCGTGCAAGACCGCGCCCCCTCTGCATACTCCCTGGAGCGCCTGCAGGCTGAGGGTCATCTGGCAGCAACTCATCCGCATCGAAAGTCAGGTCAGCATCCGCCAACTCACGAAATGTGGCGTCGTCCATCTGAAACAGAAAATGTTAATGTTGTTAGAAAATAATTCATAATTACTATTATATATACATATATACATATTATGATTGTATATAAATATCATGGAATTCTATCAGTGTTCATCTTCATCATCATCTTCATATATGTCAATGTCATCTTCATATTCCTCCTCAACATCATCGATATCCAGTCGAGTTACAGTTGCTTCATCTCTTACCATTTCAAATTCATATGTGACATCATTAACATCATCATCATCACCGACTCTTAAATGTGGGGTGTCGTCATCGATACTCATGTCTCTTTGCAAAAAAGATTGATTTTGAGTACTCTCTTGAAAAACATCAATTCTTTGCACATCAGTGAAAGCACATTCACTTTGACAAAACTGATTGTCTCGAATTTTGATTTTTATTACACTCCACCAATCAGTCAAGTCTCTTGATGTAGCACAGTACTTTGCGTAATAAACTTGATGTGCCTGTTGAGCCAATAAGAATGGTTCATTTACTGCGAGAACACTTTTACATTTAATATCGATGATTCCATGAGTCAGATGAACACCCACGCCTCTCTATGTATCCAACCACCGACATTTGAACATGGTTATGTAATGTTGTCCAAGATAACAGAGTTCAATGATTTCATCAAGTATGCCATAAAAGTCAACTTCATTTTCTCGATGATGAGATCCTCTCAAGCTAACTCCATTGTTCATTATTTTTTTCGATTCCCCATATGCATGTGTGTGGAATCGAAATCCATTCACCACATATGCATTATAAGTTTTAACAAGTTTGGAAGGTGGGTTACTCAATACACATAGCCGTTTGTCAATTTTATCAGCATGTCGAGACACCTGAAAATTTGTGAAATAATTATCAATATAGTAAACTATACATTGAATGAGTTTCCAAAAGATAAAGAATTTATGTTACCAGTTTTTGAAACCACTGAGAGAAATTTTTCAGTCGACATTCTTCGAGAGCAGCTGCTGTAATTTGTGGAATTTGTTTCTTGATATGATTATCATACAACCTATAAAAACCAAAGTTATTTACTGTAACATAAATGATAGAATAAGTGATATAAACACTTACAGTACAACTGATGTCATCTCTTCACAGTTGAGCAGAACATACGTATGAGCTCTCTGATGTTCATCATCTGAAAGCCGGCGTTCATAAACTCCACCAAAACCAAGCTCTGACTGGTTGAAAATAGATAATTGATTGTCTATTTCATCAAAATTTCTCTCATTCCATCCCAGTAATTTGTGTTTTGAAGGATACTCAGATTCAAAATAATGGGAGCAGAAAATAGATATTTCCTCTTGCAAATAAACTTCTGCAATAGATCCTTCAACAGATGCTTTGTTACGTACTTTTCTTTTCAATTTTTGCATGCATCTTTCAAATGGGCACATCCATCGAAACTATACCGGACCTCCACATTTGGCTTCATATGGCAAATGTAACATCAAATGTTCCATTGAGTCGAAGAAAGACGGCGGAAATATTTTTTCCAGTTTACCTATAATTACAACAACATCTTTTTCAAGTTTTCCAAGAGCATCATAATCTTCCGTAGCCGCACAAATATCCCAAAAAAAAAGAGACATGTCTATTATGGAATCCCAAATCACAGAATTCAACAGACCTCTTAATCCAATAGGTAGAAGTCTCTCCATTATAACATGACAATCATGACGTTTTAATCCAGTAATATGACCATTCTTTAAACATCTACCCAAATTGGAAGCACAGCCATCTGGAAGTCTCAAATCTGCAATCCACTGACAAAATAATAAACGGTTTTCTTTAGACAATGTATAAGCTGCTTTTGGTTTCAGTAACCTTTCTGTTCTGACATTCTCAAATAGTTCCAATTCTGGACGCCTGTAAATTTGGGCAAGATCTAAATGTGCATTTACATTGTCTTTGCTCTTTCCTGGCGTATCCAAAACTGTATGAAACAAATTATCAAAACAGTTCTTCTTAATATGCATGACATCTAACATGTGTCGGACCAACAGATCAGACCAATATGGAAAATCCCAAAATATGCTACGTTTAATCCGATTGTGTTCTTTCCCAAAACCAGAAATTTTCTTTTGGTTTATTGTGGGACCAAAAGTGATGGGAGGTAATGAAAATACAACTGATTTTAACTCCGAACCTGATAGCATTTTTGGAGGTCCATCCCTTTCAACTGTTCCTTTTCTGAAATGAGATCTGTTTCTGCGAAAAGGATGATCAGCTGGAAGAAATCTGCGATAACAGTCAAAATAACAAGGTTTCTTTCCATGAATGAGCATAAATGCTTTGTTCTCTCCCATACAGTAAGGACATGATTTCTGCCCATGTGTACTCCAGCCAGATAACATCCCATAAGCCGGGAAGTCACTTATTGTCCACATCAATGCTTCTCTCAGTATGAAATTCTATTTCGTTGCAACATCATATGTACTGACACCAGTACTCCACAATAAATTTAATTCATCAATCAATGGCTTCAAATAAACATCGGTATTTTTCTTCGGATGTCCTGGAATTAGTAAAGTCAAAAAGATATATGGCTCCTTCATCAACATCCATAGAGGTAAATTGTACGAAAAAAAACAGGCCAACATGAATATTGACTACCATAAGATCCAAACGGACAGAAACCATCAGTGGAAAGGCCCAGTCGAACATTTCTAGCTTCTAAAGCAAAGGATGGATGCACTCTATCAAAATGTTTCCATGAATCACCATCGGCTGGATGATTCAAGCTTTTATCGGTTGAAATATTCTCTTTATGCCATGACATCATTGTCGCTGTATTCTTAGACATGAATAAACGCTGAAGTCTGGATGTAAGCGGAAAATATCTCAACTATTTTACAAGAATCAAACCAGACTTCCCGTGTTGTCCTTCTTTATATCTCAGTTGCCCACATGTGGGACAACTATCCAACGACTCATTTTCCCCAGAATATAAAATGCAGTCATTTGAACATGCATGAATCTTCTGACAAGTAAGTCCCAAATTTCAAACCAGCCTTTTAGTCTCATAGTAATTTGCAGGTAAAACATTACCTTCGGGTAACAGTGTTTTCAGCAAAGAAAATATCTGGTCAAAACAGGTGTTTGACATTCCGTTATCTGATTTGATAGCCATAAATTTTGCAACTGCTTATAACATGCTCATCTTGCAGCCATGATATAATGCATCCTCAGTAGACTTCAACAACTCATAAAATTCAGACGGTGCCAACTCAGGATTTGAAGCTATATCAGCCAGAGTTTCTGTATATTGAACAGAAGAACCTGCAATATCATGTACTAAATCTTGAAACCGGGATGGATCCGGAATCAAGTTGGTATCACCTGCTCTGGAACTGCGTTCACCGTGTTGATACCAAAAAACATAATCCGCTTGAAAATCAAAACGCAAGAGATGTTCTCCCACTTTGTCAAACGTGTCAAACGTTCTCAATGCACATTTTCTACAAGGGCATTTTATTTTGCCTTCTGAAACAAATTCTGGATTTGATGCTGCAAATGATAAAAAAGTCTCTACACCCTCTACATATACTGGATTTAAACCAGAACCGTTTGGATTTCTACGTTGATTTATCCATATGCAATCACCTAATAATGATTGTTGACGACCTCGTTATTCCATATTTCTCTATAAAATATAAATGCATTACTGGTTTTGAATAATTTGTTAGAAAAAACACTCAAGCTAGGATAATTATAGAGTTTAGATCATACACGACGGACGCAAACTTTTTATTGAGATAAACCAAAAAATTGACCCTTTAAGAATAAATTATTGGTAATTATTGGTAATTTTGGTAATTATTACTAATTATTTGTAATTATTGGTAATTATTGGTAATTATTAATAAGTATTGTTAATTATTACTAATTATTGTTAATTATTACGAATTATTGGTAATTATTACTAATTATTGGTAATTATTACTAATTATTGGTAATTATTACTAATTATTGGTAATTATTCCTAATTATTGGTAATTATTGGTAATTATTGTAAATTATTGGTAATTATTAGTAATTATTGGTAATTATTACTAATTATTGGTAATTATTCCTAATTATTGATAATTATTGGTAATTATTGGTAATTATTGGTAATTATTGGTAATTATTGGTAATTATTACTAATTATTGGTAATTATTACTAATTATTGGTAATTATTAATAATTATTCCTAATTAATACTAATTATTCCTAATTATTACTAATTATTGGTAATTAATCCTAATTATTACTAATTATTCCTAATTATTACTAATTATTGGTAATTATTACTAATTATTACTAATTATTACTAATTATTACTAATTATTGGTAATTAATACTAATTAATACTAATTATTCCTAATTATTACTAATTATTGGTAATTAATACTAATTAATACTAATTATTACTAATTATTACTAATTATTGGTAATTAATAATAATTATTACAAAATATTGGTAATTATTACTAATTATTGGTAATTATTGATAATTATTACTAATTATTTGTAATTATTATGAATTATTAATAATTATTAATAATTATTACTATTTATTGGTAATTATTCCTAATTATTACTAATTATTACTAATTATTACTAATTATTATTAATTATTACCAATTATTGGTAATTATTGGTAATTATTACCAATTATTGGTAATTGTTGGTAATTATTGATAATTATTGGTAATTATTGGTAATTATTGGTAATTATTACCAATTATTGGTAATTATTGGTAATTATTTTAATTATTACTAAGTATTGTTAATTATTACTAATTATTGTTAATTATTACGAATTATTGGTAATTATTAGTAATTATTGGTAATTATTACTAATTATTGGTAATTATTACTAATTATTGGTAATTATTCCTAATTATTCGTAATTATTGGTAATTATTGGTAATTATTACTAATTATTGGTAATTATTACTAATTATTGGTAATTATTCCTAATTATTGGTAATTATTGGTAATTATTGGTAATTATTGGTAATTATTGGTAATTATTGGTAATTATTGGTAATTATTACTAATTATTGGTAATTATTTCTAATTATTGGTAATTATTACTAATTATTCCTAATTATTACTAATTATTCCTAATTATTACTAATTATTCCTAATTATTACTAATTATTCCTAATTATTACTAATTATTTGTAATTAATCCTAATTATTACTAATTATTCCTAATTATTACTAATTATTGGTAATTAATAATAATTATTACTAATTATTCCTAATTATTACTAATTATTGGTAATTAATACTAATTATTACTAATTATTCCTAATTATTAATAATTATTGGTAATTAATACTAATTATTACTAATTATTACTAATTATTGGTAATTAATACTAATTATTACTAATTATTGTCTAATTATTACTAATTATTGGTAATTATTACTAATTATTGGTAATTATTACTAATTATTGGTAATTATTGATAATTATTACTAATTATTTGTAATTATTATGAATTATTAATAATTATTAATAATTATTACCAATTATTGGTAATTATTCCTAATTATTACTAATTATTACTAATTATTACTAATTATTACCAATTATTGATAATTATTGGTAATTATTACCAATTATTGGTAATTAATGGTAATTATTACTAATTATTGGTAATTATTACTAATTATTGGTAATTATTACTAATTATTGGTAAATATTACTAATTATTACTAATTAGTGGTAATTATTACTAATTATTACTAATTATTGGTAATTATTCCCAATTGTTGGTAATTGTTACCAATTATTGGTAATTATTACCAATTATTGGTAATTAATACCAATTATTGGTAATTAATACCAATTATTGGTAATTATTGGTAATTATATCGAATTATTGGTAATTATTGGTAAGTATTGTTAATTATTGGTAAGTATTGTTAATTATTACTAATTATTGGTAATTATTACTAATTATTGGTAATTAATATTAATTATTGGTAATTAATACTAATTATTGGTAATTAATGCTAATTATTGGTAATTAATAATAATTATTACTAATTATTGGTAATTAATACTAATTATTACTAATTATTGGTAATTATTACTAATTATTGGTAATTATTACTAATTATTGGTAATTATTAATAATTATTGTTAATTAATACTAATTATTGGTAATTAATACTAATTATTCCTAATTATTACTAATTATTACTAATTATTACGAATTATTGTTAATTATTATTAATTATTACTAATTATTAGTAATTATTACTAATTATTGATAATTATTACTAATTATTGCTAATTATTAGTAATTATTACTAATTATTAGTAATTATTACTAATTATTAGTAATTATTACAAATTATTAGTAATTATTACTAATTATTAATATTTATTACTAATTATTACTAATTATTACCAATTATTGGAAATTATTGGCAATTATTACTAATTATTGGCAATTATTACTAATTATTGGCAATTATTGGTAATTATTGGTAAGTATTGTTAATTATTACTAATTATTGGTAATTATTGGCAATTATTGGCAATTATTGGTAAGTATTGTTAATTATTACTAATTATTGGTAATTATTGGTAATTATTACTAATTATTGGCAATTATTACTAAATATTGTTAATTATTACTAATTATTACTAATTATTGGTAATTATTACTAATTATTACTAATTATTGGTAGTTATTACTAATTATTGGTAATTAATTCTAATTATTGGTAATTAATACTAATTATAGGTAATTATTACTAATTATAGGTAATTAATACTAATTAATTGTAATTAATACTAATTATTGGTAATTATTACTAATTATTGGTAATTATTACTAATTATTGGTAATTATTCCTAATTTTTCTTAATTTTTCCTAATTTTTCCTAATTTTTCCTAATTATTCCTAATTATTACTAATTATTCCTAATTATAACTAATTATTACTAATTATTCCTAATTATTACTAATTATTACTAATTATTGGTATTTATTACTAATTATTGGTAATTATTGGTATTTATTGGTAATTATTGGTAATTATTGGTAATTATTGGTAATTATTGGTAATTATTGGTAATTATTGGTAATTATTCCTAATTATTCTTAATTATTCCTAATTATTCCTAATTATTACTAATTATTCCTAATTATTCCTAATTATTGCTAATTATTGCTAATTATTGCTAATTATTACTAATTATTCCTAATTATTCCTAATTATTCCTAATTATTACTAATTATTACTAATTATTACTAATTATTCCTAATTATTCCTAATTATTGGTAATTATTGGTAATTATTGGTAATTATTGGTATTTATTGGTAATTATTGGTAATTATTGGTAATTATTAGTAATTATTGGTAATTAATGGTAATTATTGGTAATTATTGGTAATTATTACTAATTATTACTAATTATTGTTAATTATTGGTAATTATTCCAAATTATTGGTAAGTATTACTAATTATTGGTAAGTATTACTACTTATTAGTAATTATTACTACTTATTGGTAATTATTACTAATTATTGGTAATTATTACTAATTATTGGTAATTATTACTAATTATTGGTAATTATTCCTAATTTTTCTTAATTTTTCCTAATTTTTCCTAATTTTTCCTAATTATTCCTAATTATTACTAATTATTCCTAATTATAACTAATTATTACTAATTATTCCTAATTATTACTAATTATTACTAATTATTGGTATTTATTACTAATTATTGGTAATTATTGGTATTTATTGGTAATTATTGGTAATTATTGGTAATTATTGGTAATTATTGGTAATTATTGGTAATTATTGGTAATTATTCCTAATTATTCTTAATTATTCCTAATTATTCCTAATTATTACTAATTATTCCTAATTATTCCTAATTATTGCTAATTATTGCTAATTATTGCTAATTATTACTAATTATTCCTAATTATTCCTAATTATTCCTAATTATTACTAATTATTACTAATTATTACAAATTATTCCTAATTATTCCTAATTATTGGTAATTATTGGTAATTATTGGTAATTATTGGTATTTATTGGTAATTATTGGTAATTATTGGTAATTATTAGTAATTATTGGTAATTAATGGTAATTATTGGTAATTATTGGTAATTATTACTAATTATTACTAATTATTGTTAATTATTGGTAATTATTCCAAATTATTGGTAAGTATTACTAATTATTGGTAAGTATTACTACTTATTAGTAATTATTACTACTTATTGGTAATTATTACTAATTATTGGTAATTATTACTAATTATTGGTAATTATTACTAATTATTGGTAATTATTACTAATTATTAGTAATTATTGGTAATTATTACTAATTATTACTAATTATTCTTAATTATTGATAATTATTGATAATTGTTCCTAATTATTAGTAATTAAATGAATGATTATAAATAATTAGGAATAATTACCAATAATTACAAATAATAACATTATTAATATATTTTATTATTAATATTAAAATAATATAATTTTCTAATTTATATACAATTCTCCTTTCATCTGTGCGTTTTCTATCTTCACATACAAATAATACATGTGAAGACAGCAAACACACAGATGAAAAGAGAATTGTATATATATAAAAAATTATATTATTTTAATATTAATAATAAAATAGACTAATAATGTAATAATGTTATTATCCCTAATTATTGGTATTTATTACTAATTATTAATATTTATTCGTAATTATTAAAAATTATTACTAATTATTCCTAATTACCACTAACTATGAACAATACTAATAATTTAAATTTATTAAGTAATAAAACAATATAAACAAAATTAAATTACAACTAATTAAGAATAATTGAAACTAATAAAAAATTAAAAATAAATATTAAATTAAATTGAACATAAATACCTTGAAAATTGATCTGCTCTGATCGTTCTTCAAAACATTAATATCAGCTCCGAAGAAAAAAACTAAACTGAAGAAAAACTGAACTTTAGAAATATAACTTTAAGAGAAGAAGAAGATGGAATTTGAGAATGTTTTGAAAAAAACGGATGGGGGTATTTATAGGTTAGATTATTTGCGACGGGTCCCGTCGCAAATATCTTAGCCGACATTTATTACGGTCAATGGGTAAATAGTTATTTGCGACGGGTCCCGTCGCAAATAACCACCTGCTGACATACTATTTGCGACGGGGGAATATTCCCGTCGCAAATATCTTTTACCGCCGCCGGTTTTTTGCGACGGGAATATACCCCCGTCGCAAATAAGTTTCCCGCGATTTGGCGTGCAAACCGCGCCAGTCCTTTTGCGACGGGGAAAGCTGTCCCGTCGCAAAAGGATACTTATTTGCGACGGGTAAATAACCCCGTCGCAAATAATTTTTTAACAGGACTATTTGCGACGAGAATAGATCCCGTCGCAAATAACCCATCGCAAATGCTCATTTTTCCCGTAGTGCATCCACTACAAATACCACCTCTCTCACCCTCTTCTCCTCACACCTCTCAATCTTTGAGAAATTCCTAAATTCTGACCAATAATATTTCCTATCCCCTCTCTCACGTCCAGGAGCTCTTGTTCTCATCAAAATACCAATCCTAGGTTCACTGAGGAGGATCTAAAGTGGAGTATTCAAGAGGTAAACCCTGTCTCTTTTTCTTTTAATTTCCTTTCAATTTCAATTTCTTTTTTATTCCCTCTTCATATCCATTTTTACAAATGTAATGATAAATCTATTAACTTACATATAATGTAATTCTATCATTTTAATGGAATATCCAACATTATTCTTCCTCGTCCCTCTCTTTGATCTTAAAAATGAAATTATCTCCCGTGATGTTTCAATTTACTAACATTCTGGGTGATGCACTTTTATTTTAATTAAAGTCCTTAAAGGTAGTTAATAAAACCATTAAATGGTATAAAATATATTTTATTTTGTATGATAAAACCATATTTATATTATTCAACTCACTTTTACACATAACACTAAATGATAAAAACAAAACAAATTCATTGTGATCGAAAAACCGCCGAAATTAACCTAAAAATCCTCATTAACTTCTATCTAAGGAATAATGGTACTTTTATATAACAAAATATATTATAAGTTAATTTATACTTATTTAGTATCATTAATAACATATAATAACAATTCTTGATGTTCATCCTTATTATAAAAGAACTTCAATTCATAAATACATGTGAACTAATCATGAAAACCATGAAAATGAATGTTCTAGAATGATGAAATTAAACTCAATAACTCAACCAAATGACCTTAAAATAACAAAATAAATCCATAATTAATAATATTAATTTATAAAGGGTTATTTAATTTCTAATTAATGAATCTAATGTGATTATAAAAGATATTAATATGAAGGAATCTTTCAGACAAAAGGTAAGTGGATTTCTCGAACACAACTCTCTTTCTTTGGATTTTCCCTCTTTAACCACATATTGAGTATGTTTATTATGTAAAAATAATTCTGTATAATTATCTTAAATATTCTAGTATATACATATCTTCTACATGATATAATGAAAAACACAATGTTTTCTGAAAGAAAACATCATTCAATAAAAGGAACAAACCTTTTATATCCCAATATTGTTTCCTTCACTCCATCTTGATGATTATTATATGAAGTATGTTATTCACTCTTTAATTTTTGAAACCAAACTTTATGAATGTGTTATTATTAAATGAAATCATTTCTTTTATATGTTTTATTATATTTTCATGATTGATACCCGTTGTATGTGGAATGCATTATAATGTAAATGTTGTGATGTGACAGGTGCACCCATAATTATATAGAGTAATGTAAATGTTATGATGTGATGGGTGAGCCTGAAATTATATTGTGCTCCAATTAATTTGGTAATGTGAAGGAACTGTGGAGTAATGTGAAAAAATTCATGAACCTGCTTCTATATTAGTTCACAACTATGTGTGGTAGTCAACCACTAAGAGATGATGTTTTATTTTTATGAATTTCCACATCTCATGCCTTTATATAATATTTCAACTCATGATTGTAAACTTTTCCTATGTTATGATGATATTGATTTTTCTCACCCCATTTTGAATTGTATAATGTTATTATCTATCCACTTACTGGGCTTTTAGATCACCCCTCTTTAGTGTATATCCTCAAGTGACTACATGTACTAAGGAGAATTAAAGGGCCAATACGAATCTTGAGAAGAAGGGATTAAATAAATGTTTATGTTTTATTTTTTAAATGTTATGTATGTTATTAATTTTCCCAAGACACTAAACCTTTGTATTATCTTTGTGTAAGGATTTTATGTTTTTTTATTTAAAATTATGTAATATGATATGAAATAAAAATAATGGTCACTATACTATTTTATCCCAAATTAGGTTAATTTTGGAACATTATGTCTATAATAAGTGGTATTAGATATAAATGGTTTAATATAGAGAATCTTTCAAAAGAACTTTTTGACATTGAGAATAGTTATAATGTGAATAAGGTTCTAATTTATTATGTATGAAATTATTATATTTGAAATTATAGGACAAGATCCCATTTTCTATTTTTAAGGATATATGTTTTATTTGTTTACATACATACAATTAAAGTATATAATACAATAGATATGTTTTTAATGAAAAATAAAATAAAATTTTTATAATTAGCTAAATATTAAAAAAACAACATATCTTGAGAACCATAAAATCAAATATATATGAATATGATGTTTCACATATCCACACCTATAATATATGAACAATTGTACAATATTTTTGAAGGGTAAAATCATGTCAATAAAGAAAAGTTTCTTGTATTTCATAATAAATGTGATGATTTGGTGATGTATATGGATAATAATAACTTGGTTTATGAAAATTATTTATAGATGTTTTTAGATCCATTAACATGCATGGTGATTGAATCAAGGATGTGGAAAATTTTAAAAGGATTTTTATAATAATCCCACCATTAAAAAATCTAAAGGAATTGGTACTTGAGGAAATAATTTTTTGAGAAGTTTTCTCTTAAGGATTATCAAAGTAGTATAGTGGGGTAAGAGATGATGGTAAAGTTAGAAGGCATGAAAATTAAATCTTATGAAGTGATAAATCTCTAGTAAATAAATAATATTTATCTCAATCATGATGATGGTGAAGAGTATTAAAGTTATAAATTTCTCCCACTGGTGGGTGGAATGTTCAAGTCAGGAAAAGTAGGTTTGAAGGTAAAATATAACATAAATATTTAATTTCTGGTAAGGTTGGAAACATATAAATAAGGTATTTAAGAAGGATATAAGTAAAATATTATTTTTTTAACTTTTCAAAAAAAAATTATAAATAATGTTTATCTATAGATGGAATCAAATTTTTTTAAAAAAATTAAGAAATAAGTTTAAATTAATGATTCCTGTGAGTATGTAAGAATAAAATGAACAATTTTATGTTGAATAAGGTGGATCTAAATTCAACTTTTTTTTAATATTCCATGTTGAAAATGGTGGAAAAATAAAGGTGAAATTTATATATAATATTTTGTTGATCTCAAAGTGTAACAATAAATTTCATGAGAGGACACTAAAATTTATAAAAATAAAAATAAAAATA
Organism: Viscum album; assembly: GCA_963277665.1. Classification (NCBI taxonomy): domain Eukaryota; kingdom Viridiplantae; phylum Streptophyta; class Magnoliopsida; order Santalales; family Viscaceae; genus Viscum; species Viscum album. The sequence continues at coordinate 1,399,672,359 of OY728148.1, read as the reverse complement.
TTAATGAACTTTTAAAATAAACTTCCAAGTTGTTTGATCAAATAAAAGAACAAATCAAATAGTTAGTTAAGTTAGTTCAAGATAAAAATAACATATAAATAAATCCAGGAAAAGTATTTGACCTAAAGATAAAAATTGATAGAAAATATAATGTAAAATTTGACCTTAATTCTTTTATTAATGATAATTTAAAGAGTAATAAACCACTACATCAAGAAGTGGTTACCTTAAGGAATAAATTATAAGTAGAATTAAAATTTTTATATTCCAAGAAAAATCTATATTTTATGAATTTTTATATTGATCAAAGTCAAAATTTATATGTAAGATCAAATATTAATATAAGGGTGAATAATCTGACAAAAAAATTAAACAATGATAATAATTAAAAAGTTTAGAGATAATTCATAATCTCAAATATTAAGAGTTATTCAAAGAAATAAAATCCACACATGTTATATAAATATTGAGAGTAAAAGTGATAATATATTACAATTAATTATGTACCAATTATATAGTTATATGGATCATAACATGACCTATTATGAAACGGAAACATGCTATCTATGAATATATTCATATAGGATAAAGAAATAAATAATTATAAATTATTCTACATAACAAAAAGTATTTTTGGGTATCAGTTTTACTACACTAACATTGAAAATAAAAATCTTGATTATAGGAAAAGTAGAGAAGAATATAATTGAATTGGTGTCTCATTAAGAATGTATTGGTAATATGTGAACACTATTATATTAGGGAATAGTTTACCTATATTGGAGTAATTGTATGACCGTATTACTTATTATTCTTAGAATAATGAAGAGAGACCCACATATGTCTCAACATAGTCATAAATTCACTGGATCAAAAATCAGAAGAAATTCTATATTTTCTAAAATCACACATAATATGATTAAAAAAATATACAGGTACTTTATTGTGGTTGTTCATCTATATTTATGGTAAATCAAAGTTTATAGAAAAATATGAAGAGTTAGGTAGATAGAAAAGGGTTACAGTGGGGAAAATAATTTTCATGGTATGTATTATCTCATCATCGTAGTCTACAAGAATATTTATTTAAAAGGTATGTGAGAGAAAGATATTTTTCATTGAGTAGTTTATAATTCTATCATAGAATATCCAGATGAAAAATATTATAATAGGAATGTACCTATTAATATTTAAATTTAATAAAACTCATTATAAATCAAACATTTTAACATAATTAGTGAAACATGTATCCAATTTTCTAAATTTTACATGCCATTATAACTTGTGGTTCAAACATTATAAATATTATTTAGTATTTAAATAAAAAATTAGCCAATTAGACTATTTTCAATATAATAAAATGTTATTATAAACTGATCATGATTTTTTATGATTAATGGTAATAAATTCAAAATATCTATTATATGGATAATGTATTTAAAAAAAATTATGATATAGTGACATTCAAAAAAATTATATTGAATATTGTTTAAAAAACTTTTTTGGTAAGTCTCAAGATTGTTTTATAAATATATCATATCAACACTTAATACACATCTAGAAAACAAAAACGTGTTACCTGATGTTCCTTTTCTTCACTAAAAGAAATTTTAAATTCCAAAATTAATAATTAAAAGGAATGATAGACCTTTAGAAAAGTGTTAATTTCCAATCTATAAAGGGGCTGAAATGATTTTGGTGAAACATGTGTATCCACATACATATGGTCAATATTAGTAACATATAAAAGTATGCATAATCATATAATAACAATATCTATGACATAAAGTGACCATAAAACACATATTTTTTAATAACATATAACCAACTAATATATTCTAGATTCTCTATTTATAGACTAACAAGATAGATAAACACATTAGATTTAATTCACCCAAGTGGATGATAACATCACATTTCTCTCACACAAATTGGTAATAAAATTAAATTTAAATTTTCTAGGTAAGGCCATACATTTCCCATCCATATGAAAATCAATGAACCATACTTCACAATAATCATATGAGAGGATCAATATCATGTTGGTTAAAACAAAATGGAAATAATGATCAATAAAATACTCGAACAACCAAGAATTAGTTTAACCTCCTTGATGGTCCATGGAAGGTATAAATATATAGAGTTTATAATGATATATATCTTATAAACTTATGGTACATGGATTTAAAATGAAACATTCACAACTAAAATATAAAAAAGTGTATATAAATCCATATGATATATGTGGTTGGACATCCATAACACAAAACTGTTTTTCCCTCATGAGAAAATTTCATATACCTTTTTGAAACCTAACCAAAAAAAACTTTACAAATCACTTTTTTATATAATGTGACACATTATATATATTTTTCAACATAATTAATAACACTATAAAATATACATTATCTCTATTAAAATATTATCCCATATGATAGAATACTGCATAGACCTTATGTTTGTGTCACTTTTATGATTTTTCTAAATCATTATATCATTATATAATTCATACAACATCTTTATATAACCATATAATGAATCCTCACATTAAAATTTTTTAATGGTAAAAATATGTGAATAAATACTATATAAATAATGATGAGTTTATGTATAATAATCCACATTCCCAACTATTTGAACATAGTTTTAAAAATTCATTACTTTACAATATCTAATGTTTTGTTGTTAATATCAAATTGTATCTTCTTAAATTTTTTTAAGATCATCATAATTTTCTTGTAATATATCCATTAAAAACATTAAGGTCTTGTGGTATCAAATTTTAAATGAAACTTCTATCATTAGTATCATTCTTTACTAATATACCTTAATCTCTTTTAAGATATAATGTGACTTTGAAAGTTAATTATACTTTTATAATCATTTAATTTTAACATTTTAAACTTGTGTAATTATGAACATACTTCCCATATCTACATAAAAACGATATTTTTTCAAAAATATATTTCTAAGAAATTTTTTTTTATAAAAGTAAATATTAATTATTTCCTTTAAGGAAATATTTAAAAAACATTTATAACACTAAAATATTATTTATTTTATTAATGTGTTTAGGGAATTATTCTGAAGATAACATTTTATTCTTTAAAATATTCCACTAAAGGATGTTGGGAATTATATCCCTCAAATTTTAGGATATAAATTGCATAAATTATTTTATAATAGATTAAACTCCTTTCATCCTTAAATTTTTTCAAACATGTTAAATAATATAATCAATAATTATTATTTTCTATCAAAATATCATCTCAATATATTCATAACCACACATAGTATATAATCAATAACATGTCATATGATATAAAGCCAATAAGATAGAAAAAAAATATTTTATTATTTGAAATTTTAATTTATCCATTATTTTAACCTTGTTGATGTCAAAAAAAAATTATTCATCATTTGAATAAATTATTCAAGCTTTTACTACCATTCCATTAGTTTTAAACTCCTATAAAAATCCATAATAATGGTTTAATATATAGTTGGTATTATACCTTTCAAAAAAGAATAATTCAATTAAATAACATTAATTCCCAATGTCAGATATCTATAGAGATTATTGAAACCCTTTAGGTACTAAGATAAATTCCTCCTCAAATTATAATTTTCACTATCTTAGAAGCAATGACCCTCCTTCCCGACATCTTTCTTAAGTTTTAATTACATAGGATAACTATTAGTCCCTCTTAATATTTTTCTATTAGAATAAATCTTAACCTATAAGTTATATAAATTCATTATATCACTTAGTAATGGACCACCCATTTATATATAATCAACCCAAAAAACATTTATGAGATTACATAATCTTTTATTGAACTCATTCATATTACAGTTTACAATAAGTTGCCATAATCTTTATGGTAGTGATTTTAGAATTTTGTTTGTATTAAAGTGTATCCGTAATGAAGATCCCAAAATCTACATTCCCAAGATGCACATAATCATACTGATTACATGAATGGACACAAAAGTACCTTCAATAATATTATAATGAAACACTTCCTTTTTATCACATACCTCTCATGTTTTACCTTGTCTTGATAGTTTTATTTATTTTCATCTATAATATTAAAATAATCTATGCTCTCATATTGTTTTTACAAAATAGGCCTCATAGAAACAAATATAACAGTTGATACCATAATGAAATTTTTTAAATGACTATTATAAGAATCTATATCCATTTATTTTATAACTTTATTCGTCAACTTACCATGAAGGGATCAGTCTTACACAGAAAATTTACCCTCTTTCTTATGAATGATTCTCATGTTTATATCCTAGTCAATAAAGTTTATTCAATAAATATACTCTTTTTGAATAATTTATATCAAGGTCATGTTAGATGATGATGATTTAGTTTTATCTATAATTTTTTTTTTCTAATATGAGTATCCTGATTTTCAACAATTTATTAAAGGATTTTATAAAATTTTCTCTCATTAAAATGACGGCACCTTTTAATTCTACAACATATTTATTAGTAATCCATGATACTTATTTAACTATGGATTTGAGTATAATTTATAATTTCCCTTATATCTTATCTAATTTTTTATACAGTAATTTCAATCATATCAAATATGAAACTGAGGTCGTTGAGTGAAACAATTCTTTCCCAAATCCATAATACATATGATCTAAACTCTATTCGTATTGCATCAAATCACATAGGATTTCCAAAACTAAGTGTAACCCAAAATTCTACTATGGTATTTAGTCAATTAACTCTTATGTTTATCCATTTACAATATGCCTTATACAATATAATCAATGGGAACCAAAATTTAGCATGGACCAACATAATTGAATGATTGAGGTATTTAATCATCTTCACTTTGAAAGGAGTATAACACTTAATATTTTTAATGGGTTTTATTTATCATTATATTATCTTGTATATCACCTTCAGGTATGAATGATTTAAACTATTTTGTTTAAGTATTATCTATGTTCAATAAAATCCATATGTTCCAAATATATTAATGTATAACACCTTATAAAACTAATGATTTGTGTTACTTATATAAAAATAAAATCAATTTACTTTTATACACGTACAAATGAATCTGATTCCTAAGGTATATAAAAATATTTTATGAAAAATTTAAGATTCATATGAAATCAAAATCATCATAGGAATAAGTATGGTCTAAAATTTAACCAAACCCCGCTTTTCTAAATAGAGCAGATGCCCCCCATGTCAGTGAGTTATCCTTCCCAAAGTCCCATTATCTACAGATCAATATTCAAGGAAGACATCATTCATAATAAAATATTAATAGGCAATGTGTATAAATCATTATCATCCTAAATAATTGATTTTTTTTCAAGATTCGTTTTTGAGAGTAATAATATATCATGGCACACCTTGAATGTAACTCTTTATATACATGGTATGACATTTATAAGAAATATATTAACATTTTATACTAAAATATATATCCATTAATGATATATCATTTATATTCATAAATAATAAATAGTGAATGAACAATTTAAATTAATAATCTATAAATTTAGAAATTAGATAAACATTTTTGAACAATTAATAATTAAAAAATTATAACGAATTTATAATTAATCACGATTTGTGTAAATTCTGTAAAATATAAGTATAAGTGTATTATATTTACATAAAAAATATTAAAACTAAATATTTTATGATTTAAATGGAAATTAAAATGAATTTATTTATATTCAAAGTATATGTCATTTATGAATACTTTTATAATCATATAATCATTTAATTTTTTATAAAAATACTTTATTTAAATTTGATAATTAAATGTTTAATTTTGTTTAATCATTTATCAAATCCACTAAAACACAATTTGACATAGATTGAATAAATTCTAAAATAAGGCCATTAATATGAACATTTCTTATTCATATTTACGATCAATCAATAAATTAATATAAAATATTTTATATTATTCATTTATTAATTTATAAAAAATTAAAAAATTAACAAATAATGTAAATATTCCTTAAACTAGGATAAAATCTAAAAAAAAGTATTTTTGTTTAAACTCACGCCATGAATTTTACAGGGGCCAATTTTTATTTCTTTATATAATTTTGACAAAAACTAATTTTCATAAAATAAAAATGCCATGATGTTTTTATCTGAATAAAAAAATTCATATTAAAAATATTTCTAATGGAAAATGATAATAATTTTATTTTGGGAAATCTATTTTATATAAATCCTTAAGAAGTAACACCTGTGAATCCCCACCTTTGTTTCACCCAGCTATAATGGGCTTTTTATGGAAATTGAATTAGAGTACTAAAAATGGCTATTTTTTGAATATAATGAGGTAAAATTATCTTTTTAATGATGCTTGAATTTTTAATGAAACTTTTCCACACTTGTTTTTATATAAAAAGTGTATGGTTTTATATTATTATTAAACTAAAACTATTTTATTCTTGAAACATGTTATTTTAATAAATACATGAAGAAAAATTTCTATTTTTCTGAAAATATGTCATAGCTTAAGAAAATACTATTTTCTATAATTATTAATCAACTTAAAACCTCAACCAAAATTTAATGTAAGGTCATATGATACCATTTAATTGTTTTATAGGGATATTTGTTCCCCAAAACAGTGAAAACAATAAATAACAACCATTTATTTAAAGACCATGATTTTACATGTTTGTAAATCTTCTACAAATTTGAACTTTTCCATTTTTATTAGATGTTATTAAATAAAAGAATTAAATTTGAGGAATAATAGAAGAAAAATAAAGGAGTATGGTGAGTTAAACATGAAAAATGATTACTTCAGCAATGAAATTGAGGTCCAATGGTAGTTTTAGATCTACCAAAATTTTTGTGGTGATATAAAAACATTTTGGTGGGGGTTATACTACATATTCCTATTCAAATGTGAAAATTTTAAATTTTATAAAATATAAAATTAAACTCATTAAATTAAACCCATAACTAATATGTTTCACCTCATTATGATATGATATGTTTTCTATGATGTTTTTCCCTCTTACTCTCATCTCTAGGTCATCCCTCATCAATACTTGGGTGGATCATCTCAGGCGAGTCATGAGAACCCATCTATTACATGTTAAGAGTGTTGTATCCATAATCTCCCATATTCTACTTGTTTATTCTTGGAAGATATCTAAAATCAGCTTTACCCTTTTAAAGGCTTGTGAATCTCATAGATTCCTTCAATCCTCTTCTTATCTAGCTAATGTGGTGGTTCATCCTAATATAATATGAGGTACTACTTGGGTTCTATATCTAAAAATAATTTTTTATTCATAGTGACTGAATAACTAAATCCATTTAGTTTGGTATTTAAATTTGTTAATAATTGATAAAATATTTCCCCCTTGGACAATATGAAATTTTATTTCATTGATTTAGGTTGGAGAAACCCTTTTTCATCTCATATTCTTAAATGGTTGATCTAACAATGATACATACCCAAGTGAACATAATTAAACTCAAATGATTATTTATATGATTTATTTTTTAATAATTATTAAACAAAAATGAAGGGATATTTTGATGTAATGGGGAATATTGTTTCAATATGAAACCTATAAAAGCACCCATAATATCAATGAATAAGTTTGTAGTTGCGGTGAGTAAAAATTTACCTAACTTATTATACTCCCTTCCATTCTCACCAATAGATGATTGGAGAGACTACCCTACTTATTATAAATTAATCCCTTTCCCTAGAAAATGTTTAAAGGCAAAAATGACTTATTAGTCTCCAATAATTTTCTCCAGGATGATCTTTGGGCCCGGAAATATTATATTTGTTCATATCAAATCTAAATAATAGGTTATAAGAACATATGTTTGGTATAGATCCACACTATATTGGGGGTTTTAATTTGCATTGATATGTATTTTAAATGGACCAGTTAAAACATTTTGTTTTTTGTTGTATCGTCTCGAACCCGGATGCCACCCGATGGCGCCCAAAGCCTAGTTGGCCACATAGTCTCAAGTGCATATCCCCATACTCCAGAGGTTTCCAACTAGCAGTGAGGGCCAAGGTGAGTCAGTGGGGATAAAATTCCCTCATTACCATAATATCACAGTGGAAGTCAAACATAAAATAAATAGACGATGTGAAATAAATAGAAGACACCAAAAAGTAAGACAAGAAAAGAATAAATATCAAAAACAAAAATGTCTCATATAAAAAATGATGCAAATGGTAGAAGTATCTTGAAAGAATCAAAAAAATTACATTGAAATAAAATACAACACAAGTATCCCAAAAAAACAAAATACCAAAAAGTTATCCCAGCATCACAAGCCTAAACATAGTCATATTATCCCCTTCTCTAAAGACACAATCAAGAACCTGTATAAGGGTGCTTTCCCCTATTATCACCTGTAACCATATAATCTGTTTGGGTCCCCAAGGAGGCCCAAATAGTGTGCGAGATTAACATCCCAGTATGCAACCACCTAGTTCTATAAAGTTCAAATAGAAATTCTATAAAAGTTATAGCAAGTGTAAAGAAAGAAGTACAGAATGGTCAATGCCCATGGAATATTTCTATTGTAATAAGTAAAACCAAACAACCCTAAAGGATACTTGTAAAAGTGTCATCTCTTAACAAGGCTGCTAAAAGCAAAGTAAACAAGCAATTCATAAGGCCATGCTGTACATGCATTTGTAATATGTAACCGACAACCATACTGTATAGAGAAGTCATGTACACCACAGATACACTATATAGTGAAGTCAAATATCCCATGGCCTCACCATATAATGATGTTTAGACCTTAGGGGTTAGAACTAATGTGTTAGTAGACCAAGGAATCCAAGAAAAACAATTCTAGACCATGGAGGCTCAAATCCAAGGATCTTTTCCAGGGCATCCCATCGAGTTCCATGGGTATCCTTGTTGGAAACTAATTTAGGCACTAGTTGGGGTCCTAGGAGCATGGAAATAGAAATTCCTACGTGACCCCAAGAAAGATAGATCCACGGGGAAGTAAGGCCCGAGGCATCCCATGGAATCACGACCTGAAGGGTAGGGTCAACCAAATGCTTCAACTATTTCATTTCAGATCCATGGAGATCAGTCCAAGGAATCCATCAAACCATTCATTTAATCATTGAAATTAAATATTCATTCCATGTGAGTATACCCACTCACATCAACCTGCATTGGCCATGAGTATACCCACTCATGCAAACCATTTATCAAAAAAACCATATGGGTCTAATCTTCTATGTTATCCATTTAACAAAACATTAACCATTTTATATAGGTATACCCACCCATATCAACACCTTTCATTTAATCCATGATATCGAAATTGGTATTGTGTCAAAAAATATATATATATGTAGGGACTCAATACATCTCCAAAGAAACTCATTTTAGCTATCAAAGAATAAAAAGGCTTCCTTTAACTATGAATGAAAAATCTCACACCCCTTGGGTGGTTTAAACAGGAATAAATAGGTTAAACCCAAAGGGCACACCCCATGGGGGACCTTGAAATGAGCAATAGGTTCCAACACACCTAAAATAAACCTATGGGTATCCTTATTATGTATGGCTACAACTATTAAAAGAATCTAACTAAAAAATGATAACTCTTCCGAAAGTCCAACAGATGGAGTAATGGCCAAATTCCTGAAAAAACACAATGAAAATACAAAATAAGGTATAAACCACCTACCTCACATTGGGATTAGAAAACTCATCCAGTATCAAGGCTTATTCATCCTGGTTTTCAAGAAATCTGAAAAATGGATGAAGAACATGATATTAGGGTATATGAGCCTAAATCCAAATAGCACAGTCATTGTTTTGAAGAATCAATAATTATTAAAAAGGAATCAAGGAATTACCATTGTGGATCCGATGAGACATACAATGATAAAAAAAAGATCAGATAGAGACTCGGGCATGATCCCAAGCTTAGGCACCAATGGAGAGGGCTCTAAGGAGGGGAAACTGTGTGTAGAGGAGGAAACCCGAATTCGGTTTATAAAGAATATGGGTATTAATACATTTTTTAAAAAAAATCCCACACATCATGGTCCCATAGTTTACCGACACGGTTTCCCAAACCATGTGTAAACTATGCGCACCTCACCCTCTAGAAAAGGTCACTTCGCATGGTTACCCTGATTGGTTTCACTAACCTTGAGGTAATCATGAGAAACCGTCTATTAAATACCTTTTTCTTTTTAGACATCTCGAACGATTTAGGCTAACCGTGCGCAGACCGTGCGCAAACCGTGCACCATGTCATGTTTATCCCAAAACATTGTTTCAGCCCTTGAAAAAGTCCTGACCACCTTCAAAACACCTGTGATCAAGTTAATCATTCACATAATTCCATAAGAAGGCTATTAAATCGAATGAATAGGAAAATTACCTCATATGAAAACCCAGGTTCTTACAATCTTCCCCCTTAATGAAATTCATCCCCATATTTCTCTCTAAATGTTGTCCAAGATTCTTCTATGAATAAATCAATCCACTAAGCATGTATGTTGGCCTCCCTCTCCCATGTCTCTTTCTGTAAACCACTATGATTCCATAACACCCATACTGGAGGAACTAACCAGTGTCGAAGAACCCTTATGCTCCAATCAACGATAGAAATCAGATGATCCTAAAGGGATGAATCAACCTGAAGTTCAACCTCCTTAGGAAGAAAAACGTGAGACATGTTTGGGTGATAAGTGAGCCTCTACGAAACATGTAAGTAATCATACATGGCTCGGATACCTCTAAGGTGACTACGACCAATATAAAACCAACCTAGAACTATCTATAATCACAAAAACCCCCGATATATCTTGGTCAAAGTTTACCCTTTCTCTTGATCTGTCTGTGTCCCAACCTCTATGAAATATGTAAGAAAACTTGATCCCTAAACTTGAGCTCTAAAGGTCATCTGTGGCAACCAACATATGATTTATGACAAGACTGTTCAGTATCCATATGCTTCTAAATAAACTATACTGTGTCTGAAGTCTCCTGCATGAGACATGGTCCTAGTAAAGCTTCCTCTCCTACCTCTAACCAGTATAGGGGAGAATGGTATGTCCTAACATATAAAGCCTGTTAAGGTTCCATTTGTATAGTTTCCTGATATCAATTATTGAAGGAGAATTCATCCAGGGGAATGTTTGACTCCCAAGATCCCCTTAAACCCAGGACGCATGCTTGAATCATATCCTCTAGCACTTATATCATACACTCTGACTGTCAATCAGTATGATGGTGGGATGCTGTGCTTAGAAGAAATTGTGTTACCAGTGTTCTCTAAAAACTATGTCAGAAACAAGATGTAAATTCGGTGTCCCTATCTGAAACAATAGTGAGCAGGACCCCAAGTAGTCGTACCACCTCTCGAATGTACAATTTTCAAGATCACCAACACTGAGGTTCTCCTTGATCAACAATAACTTTGTGACCTTTTTAAACCTTTCAAAAACTACCCACATTGTGTCGTTACCTCAAGGTGATCTCATCAATCCAGTCACAAAATCTGGCATGACATCATCCCATTTCCACTCCGAGATAGGCAACTATCGTAAAATCCCAACTTATTGATCTTGTTCCACCTTCACCTGGTGATAGGTGGAACACCTCGTAAAAACCATCTACCTTATGCTTCATTCTCGGCCACCAGTACTATCATCGCTTGTCACGGTACATCTTGGTGACCCCGAGATGTACTTCCCATGCTAAAGAATGAAACTCATACATCAAATCCTTGAGTATGTCCACTGGAACCAAAACATGTCCATAGATTCACATGATATCCTCATCTCCAGCCGTCCAACTGGGAGGAGTATCTTCACCTTCCACACCTTCCCATAGAACTATGAATTTAGAATCTAATAGCTACCTCATCCTAAATGTGTCCAGCAGTGTAGAGGTAACAACTAAGGTTGAAATAAAAGTATACCCCTGTCTGTCATGCACCTCCAGAAGTATCTCAAAAAACAACTCCATAAGCTGCAACTTGCTACTGGCCTACTACACTACCTATATATGAGTCCCCCTACTAAGGGCATCAGCCACTACATTGACCTTACAAGGAGTATATGAATTTTCGATGTCAAAGGTCTATAGGTATCCCACTGACCTTCGTTTCCTCAAATTAGGATCACACTGCGTAAATATTTACTTTATGCATTTGCGGTCTGTGTACACCAAAAAACACTCTCCCAGTAAACAGTTCCTCTATAAGCGCAACGTGTGAACCACTGTAGCCAACTCCAGATTGTGCATAGGGTAATTCATTTCAGGTGGCCTCAGCTACTGAGACCCGTATTCCATGACTCTATCTTCCTGCATTAGTACTTCCCCAAGACCTATACCAGAATCATCACAGTACACCATGTCGCTCTTGCCCTCCTCTGGCAGTATCAGGACTTGTGTTGATGTCATCCTCCCTTTCATTTCCTGAAAGGAAGTCTCACAAGACACTGACAACACAAACTTCACACAATAATTAGTCAATCCCATCAATGGAACTTCTATACATGAGAAGACCTATATAAAATTCTTGTAGTATCCCCCTATCCCCAAGAAGCTTTGTATGTCCAAAAAGTTCATTGGAGATTCCCAAGAAACTAAAGATATCACCTTATCTGGGTCTGCTAATACTCCTATCTCTGAGTTGATTTGACCTTGGAAGTGAATATTGTAATGCCCCGACCCCAGTTACCCAGATTTGGTGCATTATTTTAATACATTGGAATGATTATAAGGAATCATGACCCGAAGGACCGATCAGTCTAGTAGTCTTGGAAAATATATTGCATACATTAACTTTATATTACAATTTCAAATATAAAACACAACATAAATAGTTCTTTGAGAACTCCATTATTCACTTTAGTTTAACCCATCATATCAATCATAATACACTTCTTGGAATCCTGGGAAAATGAAACATAAGAAAGGGGTGAGCTCAAACGCTCAGTAAGGGTATGCAATATAGTGGAAGATAACATAAATATTAAGCATAGTGAATAATTGAAACCACGTGCCATTACCAATGATAAACATGCAAACTTTTATGGAAAGAATATGAGATGAGTAAATAATGCCATAATATGATATAATCATGGGTATTCTACTAGTTGAATGACGACATGAACCATCAATATTATTTCTATAATGAGGGAATGTATAATGGCGGACATTCTGAAACATTTTGTCAAGGCCTCATCCAAGACGTCTAAAAATGATTAAGTCCAAGACCAAAAACATATATCAAAATTGTGAAAGCGCCTCAACCAATTCCACGTCTAGTTGTCTCATGAGACCTACTGATTCATCGAAGAGGTATAGCGGTCTCCACCCATCACTTACTAATTCTAACGCATTCCTTATATGAAATGTTTGAGACATAACATAAACATTCATATTAAAACTAGCATACGAAATGTCAATAATTTATCCATAAACCATGAGTGGTATAAAATTATCACATGCATAGTCAAACATATAACAAAACCTTCAATACAATATTAAATTTGTGTTTCATAATAAATCAATTTCAAATAAACATAAAATCCATAAAAGGATGTTGACATAGATTAAATCAAAACCCTTTTTAAAGAAATATCTCTTTCTATTTTGAAATCATTTAAGAGTCACATAATAATAAAGAAATAATTAATTTTGAAAATATTTTTAAAATATTTTAATGGAATCTTGGACGATTTTATAACGGCAGAAAATATCCCTACATGCCGTATAAGTTAAAAAGACATTCTTACCTTAATTATGTCGAAAAGGTTAAAAGCAACCTTGTTTGGAAAACGACAAAAATATTCCTTTATAAACTTCTTATAAAAAGTAAAAAAATGGTATAAATGACTTCAACCCATAGTCTATAAAATAGTAAGAATGTTTTGAAATACACTTTTATGAAACATGGATGTGGATAATAAAGAGGTCCTAGTAGATACTTACGTAAAAACAACCTCCGATAATAAAGAGATTGTGAGATTAACCCTTACCTTGTACCTTTCCTTAGTCAAGGGTAAGTTAACCTCCTGTATAATGGTGGAATAATTGATATTATATTATACAAGAATCATATACATTAATATGATATCATATATGACCTTTTAAAATTGATTTGTTAATAATATCTTAGTATTAACGTCGTTTGGGGTGTTAACAGATTCATTTTCCATTATATTATTTGTTATGTGAGCCATATTTGTTATGGATGGGATGTATCTTTTAATATCCTGAATTATATCATGTATAAAAATGTTATTTTAATCATCAAATGAAAATTAGTCTTGAATGGATACGATTGGGAATGAATCTCACCGCGTTCGTGGAGACGGTAGTCCGTACGTACACACGAGCAACAATATCATTCTTTTGATATTAAAATAACATATAATTGGATGTTATATCACATATACAGAATAAATATCATGTTAAATTTATTATTTTAATAAATTACACATCATTATCAAAACCATCCACATAATAATGTTTTCAATAACAATTGCACCACAACGTGGAGACGAGAAGCCATATGTACGCATATATGGTGACATGTCATACAATGGATGGATAGAATACTGAATATGGTTGTACCATATTTAAAATAACATCATAGTATATTTATTATACTAGAGTTATTATTTTAGAATGGAAAATAACAAATAATGAAGAAGTGGAAGAAGAATGGAACTTGAAAGAGGGTGGTGAAAACCTTACCTCTTCTTCGGGTTCTTCCATTTTATTTGATCAAAATGGCTCATTGGGTTGTATTTATGATCAAACTAATCCTTCTAGGTTTAAGTGAGGGAATTTTAGAGGATATTCGTGTAGGGTTTGGCTGATAAAAAAGGCTTTGAGGGTATGAAGAACGGGTTAGAAGTGGTGTCCTTTTATAAGGGGGAGGAGGGGCTCTTTAGGAAAAACATAAAGTATTATTTTATAATAAATTCATATTCGGTTTATGATGGCTCCAAAGAGGATTATACATAGTATAATGTGGGTATAGGTCTAAAAAAACTCAAATAATAGGTTTTAGATAGGTTTGGGTCACTTTATTAACCTTATATTTTCGTTTTAACTCTTAGTTAATTAGTTTGACATTTACCATGTCACTTTGTATTTTCATATTATATGGTTACTAAGCTTACTATATAATTCCAAGAGACCCCCAAGGGGTCTATTAATGGTACACCTATCATTATATAAGTACTTTAGACAAACCTTAGATTTTTAGGAATATAATATCAATTAATAATATAATATCTGTTTTAAAAACTCATTTATGTCAATTTGGACACTATTCAATTATTGATTTTTTTAAAGTCTTAAAAAATTTATTAATTCAAAAAAAATCATTTAAAAAATACTAACATGTCATATTAACCAATAAAATTCTTTTATGGTATTAAAGATTTCAAATTATATTTATTGTAACATTTATAATACCAATTAAATGATTCTTTCATTAATAAGGAAAATACTTCATCATTATTGTGTCATAAATAAATTTAATTATTCGATGTCTAAAAATTATAAATAAAATACCATTATGTAGGAAATAGTTTTATATTTCTAATGAATATTTATAGTCGAAAATATAACATATATAACTTTATGTAAAAACTGTTTTGCTAAAAGATATATGCAATTGTCATTTTTGTATTTACTTTAACTTAATTAATATAAAGTGTCATTATCACTTAAAAGTGGTTCCATGGGGTCCCAAAATCGACACAAAAATGCCCAAGGTCGGACATGCATCAACCAATAGGGTTAGAACACATTTTAGGATAATTTAATACAATTATAATATTGTTTGTTTACCCTTATTTACCGGATTTACACTTTAACCATGGTAAATAAAATATTTATCGAAATAATTATTCAAAATGTATAAAAATAAGAGTGACCTATTTAAAAAATTTGGAAAATCCTCACTCCAAATATGGAATCCGTTTTTTCAAAATTCAAAACAAAAAAGTGGCAGAAATTAATTTAAAATTAATTCCCGCTGTCAAAACAAAAAGCGTGTTTTTAAGAAATAATAACTATCAAAAGAATGACACTTGTTTATGTCCGGTTTAAATTAGAAATTATGTCCAATGAACAAAATTGAATTAAATGTTAAAAATAAATTATAAATATACATTAAACCCACTCAAATTCATAATTTATCACTATTAATTATTTCGATTAATAAATTTGTTTTTAATTAAAATTTACTAATTTTTACTATTCATCAAAATATGAAAGTTATAAGAAAAGTACCAAAAATTCACCATAATCTAATTTTAATATTCCGAATCAAAAAATAAAGTCTATTTTGAAAGATAAATTGTATAAAATTTCATAAAGTGGGTATTACTATTCATAATGGCTAGTTTGATTGGTTGTGTGTGTTAGAACTCGAAGTTGTGTATAACACGCAACACTATATTATTAAAAGAGAAGTGTACCATGGAAAATTGGGGTGTTACATTCTCCCATCCTTCTATAAATTGAGTCCTCGCAATTTATTCTCGGTATTGGAAACTTGGGGCTGACATTTCAAAATATCTTATTTGAAATCCCACATCGAAAAATGGATTAATGAGGCATCTATTTAAAATAAAGAGTTGTATGTATGAAGGTTACCAAAAATAACACATACTAGGGTTCCATGTAGGAAAACATGAATATGGAAGAGAAATCTGACCATCAATATATGATGGAGACTGGTAGATAACATGGCTATGAAAAGGCCAATAATCACAAAGCCATAAATTTGTGATGATCTAAGGTACCATCTAGGATAATGTTTTTATTCTAAGTTACTTTTCTTCATGTTGAGGAATTTATTTATGAGATAGGCTAAGATAATAAGGGGATATACTTTCTTTAAAATTATAGTTTTTTCGGTTAATAAATTTCTACCACTAACTCATCTTTCACCCCAAAACGGAATACAACTCAAAAATACTCTATTTATCCTAATCGAATAGGGTTCTAAATATAATGAATTTATAATTCACATATCAGAACCTTTAGAAAAAGAAACTACATTATACCCTCCAGGAACTTTATGTAGTCTGGTGGTAGGTGATAAATCCCAATCGCACTATGGTTGTGGGTTTGATTCCCGTAGCTTTGTCCGACGCGACGGGTTGTCACATGGTCTATGTGTTGTCCTATTATAAAAATCCAAAACTAACCTTTCAAACTTAATCCATTCCAACCTTTAGACTTATCCAAAATACACCTATCCAAACTCACGGTCCAAAATTTATAAGGATGTTAAACACAATGAAGATTCTTTTTTCCATGTAATAACATGTGAACACCTTCAACATGTATTATTTTAAAACATAGTAACATCCTGAATTACTATAAAACCTTATTGACTACATTCATTCTCCCTTATTCTTTATATAATACTAGATATACTCCTTCTATACAAAAATTTTGTAAACTCCAACAATGACAAATCATTAATCAGTTTCAAGGTAGTCAAGAATATCCAATATAATTTGTCCAAATCAATCATGTATTATTCCAAAATCACAACCTCAGTATCATAACCATATTATGGTTTATCTTTCTCTCAACCATAAATTTTCCAAAAATTTAACCTGCTATTGATTCACTTCTCTTGGTTCCACACAATCTCAAGTCCTCAATAAAATAGTACTGCTATATAATCCTTATATATATCACATTATTCTTATAACCAGAATATAGTTCTTGAATCCAAAAATTGAAATACAATAATTATTCAAATTCAACTGTAGTAACAACATAAGCTTGGCCTTTCTCCCTTGGCCTTTCTTGAGGTATGTTTCCTTGGAGCTTAGTACATTCATTTGCATAATGACCCATTTCTCTACATTTATAGAATTCCACATTGACAAAAACTTTCTTTCCCTTGGAATCATGAGCTTGGTGGCCTTTTTCACCACACTTGTAACAGACTCCCATTCCTTTTAGGCAAGTACCTGGGTGTTTCTTCACACAATTATCACATAATGAAAAATCCTTTTTCCCATTTTCCAATTACCTGTCTCTTGCTTCATCGTTCTCTTCTTCTCTTGCCTTACTTTATTGTCAAAAAATTTAGAGAATTCCTTTTCTGCCTTGATAGAACATGAGACAATATCATTATATGATGAGAAGTATTACGATACTTAAGCTGGATGAATAAATGGTTTTAAACCATCAATGAAATGATCAATATTACTTCTTGGGTTACGTATATAATCTACAGCATGCCTCGCTAATCTTGTAAAGTTAGCCTCATACTTTGAAACATTTTCATCCTCATTTTTCCTCAAACTCAGAAATTGTCTTTCCATATCCATTAGATAGTCAAGAGGAAAGTATTTTTCTAATAAAATCTCTTTAAACTCCCTCCATTACAGACTTGATACTACTTCATCCTCCTTTGTGTTTTGAATCAATGACCACCATTGATCAGCATCTTCAGTGAGGTGATAAACTGCCATGACTACTTTTTCCCTTTCACTGCTCCCTAAAGCCTGAAATATTTTCTCTATGGAACTTATCTATTGGTCAAGTACCAATGGATTTGTATTTACATTTAATGATGGTGGTTTTTTTTACATGAAGCGATCTAACATTGATCCTCCGCGTTGTGGATCAAGGTGCTCCATACGGGTAAGGTTATTATTCATAACCTGAGTGAGTTGTCCCATTATGGTGATAAGATGATTAGCACCAGTTGTATCTCCAGCTCCACTATAATTTTCTTTAGTAGGAGGGAAATCACATCATGGAGTACATGCATTGATACGATTTTCATTCCTTCCACTGGGTTCCATTTCTAAACAATGGCATAAAATAGATTAGTTTATGAATCAAAATACATAATTCCAAACATGTAAAATACCTAACTTGAATTGAATAGTTTATGGATATAATCCGTAATCATAAATTTTTTTTTCTTTGAGTATGTTTATACTAAAAACCCCTTTATAATGGTTTTTAAAGAAAATGAGAATTATCCTAAGCATATCCCCTGGGAGTGTCGTAACCAAGAGTGCAGCAAGGCCTGTTGTCATGCACGAGTTCCCGTTCGAGTCTAACTCAAAGTGCTGTTTTTGGGTTTTACCCCTAGGTAGATCTGTGCCAGAGCCGCCTCTACCTGCTCGTATCCATATAGGGATGTATTACATGGATAACTCAAAAAATCTCTACAATACCAAAATTATAGGAAGTTATTCTATACTAATCCTCAAAGTCTATCTTAGGGTTATGTGCTTCAATCAGAGTTTATCTAAATCCAGTTTCAAAGGTTTTTACTAAATTTTCATGATACCAACAATAATGCCCCTACCCTAGTTACCCAGAGTCGGTGAATTATTTTAATACATTTTCATGATTATAATGAATCAAGTCCCAAAGGACCAATCAGTTTAGTAGTCTTGGAAAATAGATTACATATATTAACATTACATTACAATTTCAAACATAAAACACAGAATAAATAGTTCTTTGAGAACACCATCAATCCCTTTATCTTAACCTATCATATCAATCATAATACCCTTCTTAGAAACCTAGGAAAATGAAACATAATAAAGGGGTGAGCTCAAATTCTCAGTAAGGGTAAGCAATACAGCAGAAGATAACATAAATATTAATCATGGTGAATAATTGAAACCACATGCCTTTACCAATAATAAACATGAATACTTTTATGGGAATAATATGATATGAGTAAATAATTGCATAATAGAACATAATCATGGGTATTCTACTAGTCAAATGACCACACGAACCATCAATATTATTTCAATAATGAAGTAATGTATAATGTCGGACATTCTGAAACATTTTGTCAAGGCCTTAGCCAAGATATCTAAAAATGATTAAGGCCTCGGCCAAAACCATATATCAAAATTGGGAAAGGGCCTCGGCCAATTCCACGTCTATTTGTCTCATGAGACTTACCGATTTATTGAGGAGCTATAGTGGGCTCCACCCATCACTTACTAAGTCGAATGCATTCCACATATGAAAAGTTTGAAACATGACATAAAAATTCGTACTAAAACTAGAATAAAAAATTTAAATACTTTATTCATATAATATGAATGGTATAAAATTGGCACATCCACAGTCAAACATATCACAAAACCTTCAATACAATACGGATGTTTTGTATCATAATAAATCAATTTCAAATAAACTTAAAATCCATCAAAGGATGTTGACATAGATGAAATAAAAAACCGTTTTTAGAGAAATATCTCTTTCCATTTTGAAATAACTTAAGAGTCACATAATTATAATGAAAAAACTTATTTTGAAAATATTCTTATAATATTTTAAGGGAATCTTCGAAGATTTTATAACGACGGAAAATAGCCGCACATGTTGTATAAGTTAAAAAGACATTCTTACCATAATTCTGTCGGAAAGGTTAAAAGGAACCTTGTTTGGAAAATGACGGAAATATTCCTTTATAAAATTCATATAAAAAGTAAAAAAGGGTATAAATTACTTTAAACCATAGTCTCTAAAATATTAATAACGTTTGGAAATAAATTTTTAAGAAACATGGATGTGGATGATAAAGATGTCCCAGTAGAAACTTATGTAAAAACAAACTCGGATAATAAAGTGATTGTGAGATTAACCCTTAACTTTTAATTTTCCTTGGTCGAGGGGAGGTTAATCTCCTGTATAATGGCGAAATAATTGTTATTAAAACATACAAGATTCATATACATTAATATGATGTCATATATGATCTTTTAATATTGATTTTTTAATAATATCTTAGTATTAACGTCGTTTTGGGTGTTAATAGATTCATTTTCCTTTATATTCTTTGTTATGTGAGCCATATTGTTTATGTATGGGATGTATCTTATTCATATACAGAATTATATCATGTCTCTAAACATTATTTGTAATCATCAAATGAAAATTAGTCTCGAATGGATACGGTGGGGAATGAATCCCATCACGTTCGTGAAGACGGTAGTCCGTACGTACACACAAGCGATAATATCCTTCTTTTGATATTAAAATAACATATAATTGGATGGTATATCATATATAAAGGATAATTATCATGTTATATTTATTATTTAAATCAATTACACATCATTATCATTCCCATCCATATAATAATGTTTTGAATATCAATTACACCTGGACGTGGATATGGTAAGTCGTACGTACGCACGTATGTTGACATGTCATTCAAAGGATGGATAGAATATTGAATATGGTTGTACCATATTTATAATAACATCAAAGTATATTGAATATACATGAGTTATTATTTTATATTGGAAATAACAAAGAAAAAAGAAGTGGAAGAAGAAAGGAACTTGAAAGAGGGTGGTGAAAACATTACCTCTTCTTCGGGTTCTTCCTTTTGATTTGATCAAAAGGGCTCTTTATGTTGGATTTATGATCAAACTAACACCTCTCGGTTGAATTTAGGGACGTTGAGAGGATATTTGGGTAGGGTTGGGCGATCCAAAAGGCTTTTAAGGTATGAATAATTGGTTAAAAGTGGTGTACTTTTATTAGGGGGAGGAGGGGCTCTTTAGAAAAAACATAAAGTATTATTTTATAATAAATTAATATTAGTTTTATAATGGCTAAAAAGTGGATTATTCATAGTATAAGATGGGGATAGGTCGAAAAAAACTCAACCAATAGGTTTTAGACAGGTTTGGATCAATTAATTAACCTTATCTTTTATTTTTACCTCTTAGTTAATTAGTTTGACATTTACCATGTCACTTTATATTTTTATATTATATGGTTAATAAACATATTATATATTTCCAAGAGACCCCAAGTGGTCCATTAATGATTCTCCTATCATTATATAAGTCCTTTGGCTAAACCGTATATTTTTAGGAATACAATATCAATTAATAATATAATATTTGTTTTAGAAACTCATTTATGTCAATTTTGACACTATTCAATAATTGATTTTTGTTAAAGTCATAAAAAATTTATTAATTCAAAAACAATTCATTTAATAAATCCTAATATGTCATATTAACCAATAAAATTATTTTATGGCATCAAAAAGTTCAAATTATTTTTATTTTTACATTTATATTACCAATTATTTGATTCTTTCATTAATAAGGAAAATACGACATCATTATTGTGTCATAAATAAATTTAATTATTCAATGTATATAAATTATAAATAAAATACCTTTATGTAAGAAATCATTCTATATTTATAATTAATATTTATATTCATAAATATAACATACATAATGATATGAAAATTGTTTTTTGCTAAAACATATATGCTTATGTCATTTTTGTATTTACTTTAACATAATTAATATAAAGTGTCATTATAACTTACAAGTGGCTCCATGGGGTCCCAAAATTGACCCAAATATGACCATGGTCGGACATGTATCAACGAATAGGGTTAGGACACGTTTTAGGGTAATTTAATATTATTATAATATTATTTTTTACCCTTATTTGCCGGATTTACCCTTTAACCATAGTAAATAAAATATTTACATAAATAATTATTCAAAATGTCTAAAAATAAGAGTTACCTATTTACAAAATTTGGGAATACTAATTCCAAATATGGAATCCATTTTTAAAAAATTCAAAACATAGAAGTGGCAGAAATTAATTTAAAATTAATTTCCACTATCAAAACAAAAAACTTGTTTTTAAGAAACAATAACTATCAAAATATTGACCCTTGTTTATGTCCGGTTTAAATGTGAAATTATATCCAATGACCAAAATTGGATTAAATGGTAAAAATATATTATAAATATACTTTAAAACCACTCAAATTCATAATTTTTCACTATTAGTTATTTCGATTAAAAAAGTTGTTTTAATTAAAATTTAGTAATTTTCACTATTCATCAAAATATGAAATTTATGAGAAAAGTACAAAAAATTTACCCTAAGCTGATTTCAATATTACGAATCCAAAAATGAAGTCAATTTTGAAAGATAAAATGTATAAAATTTCAAAAAGTGGGTATTAATATTCATATCTGCTTGTTTGATTGGTTGTGATGTGTGTTAGAACTCGAAGTTGCGTACAACACACGCTACTATATTATTCAAAGAGAAGCATAATATTGAAGATTGGGATGTTAAATTCTCCCCTCATTCAATAAATTTCATCCTTGCAATTTATGCTTGGTATTGAAAATGTGGGGTTCACATTTTAAAATATCTTATTTGAAATCCCACATCGAATAATGGATAAATGAGGCCTATATATAAAATAATGAGTGGTAAGTATGAAGGTTTCCGAAAATAACACATACTAGGGGACCATGTAGGAAAAATGGATATGGAAGATAAATATAACAATCAATATCTCATAGAGAGTGGTAGAGAACATGGCTATGAAAAAGCCAACAATCACAAAGCCATAAATTTGTGATGATCTAAGGTACCATCTAGGACAACATTTTTGTTCTAAGTTCCTTTTATTATTGTTGATGAATTTATTTATGATATTGAAAAGATAATAAAGAGATATACATACTTTATAATTATAGTTTTATGCATTAATAAATTTCTACCACAAAATCATCTTTCACCCCAAAACATAATACAACTCAAAAAAACTCTATTTATCCTAATCTTATAGGGTTAAAAATTTAATGAATTTATAATTCACATATCAGACCCATTAAAAAATGAAACTACATTATACCCTCCAGGAACATAATATAGTCTAGTGGTAGGCAATAAATTCCAATCGCACTATGGTTGTGGGTTCGATTCCCGCAGCTTTGTCTGACACGACGGGTTGTCACACAGTCTGCGTGTTGTCCTTTATAAAAATCCATAAATAAACTTTCAAACATAATCCATTACAACCTTTAGTCTTATCCAAAATACTTCTATCCAGACTCACAGTCCAAAATTTATAAGAAAGTTAAACACAATGGAGATCCTTTTTCTATGTAATAACATGTGAACACCTTCATCATTTATTATTTTAAAACATGGTAACATCCTGAATTACCATAAAACCTTATTGATTACATTCATGGTCCCTTATTCTTTATAGAATACTAGATATACTCCTTCTATCCAAAAATTTTGTAAACTAAAACAATGAAAAATCATTAATCAGTTTCAAGTTAGTCAAGATTATCCAATATAATTTATCCAAATCTATCATGTATTATTCCAAAATCACAACATCAGTATCATAACCATATTATGGTTTATCTTTCTCTCAACCATATATTTTCCAAAAATTTAAACTGCTATTAAGTCAATTTTCATGGTTCCACACAATCTCTAGTCCTTAATGAAATAGTACTGTAGTATAATCGTAATATATATCACATTATTTGTATAACCAGAATATAGTTCTTGAATTCAAAAACACAAATACAATAATTATTCAACATAGACTGTAGTAACAACATAAGCTTGGCCTTGCTTCATTGGACTTTATTGAGGTATGTTTACTTGGCTCTTAGTACATTCATTTTCATAATTCCCCATTTCTCTACAATTATAGCATTCCACATTGACAAAAACTTTCTTTACCTTGCAATCATGAGCTTAGTGGCCTTTTTGACCACACCTGTAACAGACTCCAATTCAATTTAGGAATGTACCTGGGTATTTCTTCCCTCAATTATAACATAATGGAAAATCCTTCTTTCCCTTTTCCCCATTACCTGTCTCGTGCTTCACTATTCTCTTATTCTATTGCATTACTTTATTTTCATAAGATTTAGAGAATTCCTTTTCTGTCTTGATAGAACATGAGACAATATCTTCGTATGACGAGAAGGATTGTGATACTAAAGCTCGACGAAGAAATGGTTTTAACCCATCAATGAAATGATAAATCTTACTTCTTTGGTAATGTATATAATCTACAACATCCCTCGCTAACCTTATAAAGTTAGCCTCATACTTTGAAAAATTCTCATCCTCCTTTGGCCTCAAACTGAGAAATTGTCTTTCCATATCCCCTCGATGGTCATGAGGAAATTATTTTTCTAAGGAAATTTCTTTAAACTCCCTTCATTACATACTTGATACAACTTCATCCTCCTTTATGTTTTGAATCAAGGACCACCATTGCTCAGAATCTCTAGTGAGACGATAAACTGCCATGACTACATTTTCCCTTTCACTACTCCCCAAAGCCTGAAATATTTTCTCTATGGAACATATCCATTGATCAGCTACCAATGGATTTGTATTCCCATTGAATTTTGGTGGTTGTTTCCCCATGAAGTGATCTAACATTGATCCTCCACGTTGTGGATCAGGGTGATCCGTACAAGTATGGTTATTATTCATAACCTGAGTGTGTTGTCCTAGTATGGTGATAAGTTGAGCAGCGCTAATTGTGTCACCATCTCCACTCTAATTTTCTTGAGTAGGAGGGAAATCCCTACATGGAGTACGTGTGTTGATACTATTTCTATAACCTCTAATAGGTTCCATTTCTAAACAATGGCATAAACTAGATAATTTTATGAATGGAAATACATAATTCCAAACTTGTATAATACATAAATTGAATTGAATAGTTTATTGATATAATCCATGGTCATAAAAAATATTTTCATTGAGTATGTATATAGTAAAAATCCATTTATAATGGTTTGTAATGAAAACGACAATTATCCTAAGAATATCCCCCGAGAGTGTCATAACCAAGAGTGCAGCAAGACCTGTTGTCGTGTACCAGTTCCCGTTCAAGTCTAACTCAAGCGGTGTTTTCGGGTTTTACCCATAGGGACATCTGGGCCAAAGCTGCCTCTACCTACTTGTATCCAGACAGGAATTTATTTTTTGGAAAACTCAAAAAATCTCTATAATAACAAAATTCTTGGAATTTCTTCTATACTAATCCTCAAAGTCTATCTTAGGGATATGTGCTCTAAATAGAGTTTATCTAAATCTAGTTTCCAATGTTTTTACTAAACTTCCTCTGATACCAACTATAACGCCTCGACCCTAGTTACCCAGATTCGGTGCATTATTTTAATACATTATCATGATTACAATGAATCAATTCCTAAAGGACTGATCAATTTTGAATTCTTGGAAAATAGATTACATACATTAACATTACATTACAATTTCAAACATAAAACACAGCATAAATTGTTTTTTGAGAACACCATTATTCCCTTTAGCTTAACCCATCATATCAATCATAATACACTTCTTGGAATCCTGGGAAAATGAAACATAATAATGGGGTGAGAACAAACGCTCAGTAAGGGTAAGAAATAACGCAGAAGATAACATAAATATTAAACATGGTGAATAAATGAAACCACATGCCTTTACCAATAATAAACATTAATAATTTTATGGAAAGAATATGATCTGAGTAAATAATTCCCTAATAGAACATAATCATGGGCATTCTACTAGTCGAATGACCACACGAACCATCAATATTATTTCCATAATGAGGGAATGTATAATTCCAGACATTCTGAAACATTTAGTCAAGGCCTCAGCCAAGACGTCTAAAAATGATTAAGGCCTCCGCCAAAACCATATCTCAAAATTGGTAAATGGCCTCGGCCAATTGTACATCTAGTTGTCTCATGAGACCTACCAATGCATCATGAGCTATAGCGGGCTCCACCGGTCACTTACTAAGTCCAATGCATTCCTCATACAAAAAGTTTGAAACATAACATAAACATTTTTATTAAAACTAGAAAACGAAATGTTCATAATTTATCCATAAACCATGAATGGTATAAAATTATCGCATCCCCAATCAAACATATCAAAAAACCATCAATATAATATGGATGTTTTGTATCATAAAAAATCAATTTCAAATAAACTTAAAATCCATCAAAGGATATTGACATAGATGAAATCAAAACCCTTTTTAGAGAAATATCTCTTTCTATTTTGAAATCATTTAAGAGTCACATAATTATAAAGATAACATTTTTTTAAAATATTCTTATAATATTTTAAGGGAATCTTCGACGATTTTATAATAGCGGAAAATATATGCACATGACGTATAAGTTAAAAATACATTCTTACCTTAATTTCGCCGAAAGGTTAAAAAGAACCTTGTTTGGAAAACGATGGAAATATTCCTTTATAAACTTCTTATAAAAAGTTAAAGAAGAGTATAAATGAATTTAACCCATATTTTGTAAAATAATAAGAATATTTTGAAATAAATTTTCTAGAAACATGGATGTGGATTATAAAGAGGTCCCAGTAGATACATACATAAAAAAACCTCAGATAATAAAGAGATTGTGATATTAACCCTTACCTTGTACATTTCCTTGGTCGAGGGTAGGTTAACCTCTGGTATAATGTTGAAATAATTTTTATTAAATTATACATAAATCATATACATTAATATGATATCATATTTGATCTTTTAACATTGATTTGTTAACAATATCTTTGTATTAACGTCTTTTTGGGTGTTAACAGATTCATTCTGTTTTATATTCTTTGTTATGTGAGCCATATTTGTTATGGATGGGATGTATCTTATTCATATCTAGAATTATATCATGTCTCTAAACATTATTTTTAATCATCAAATGAAAATTAGTCTTGAATGGATACGATGGGGAATGAATCTCATCGCTTTCATGGAGACGGTAGTCCGTACGTTTCCACGAGCGACAATATCATTCTTTTGATATTAAAATAACATATAATTGGATGGTATATCATATATACAGTATAATTATCATGTTATATTGTAACACCCCGACCCTAGTTACCCAGAGTCGGTGAATTATTGCGTAACTTTGGCATGACCACAAATGATCAAGTCTCGAAAGACCGATTAGTTTAGTAGCCTTGGAAACACTAGATACATTCATAAATGTTACATTACATCATAAATTGAAAAACTAAAACAACATAGTCTCCATAGTCCACACTCATATCCCCTTCCGAATATTCCTCCGGGTCAGTCATAAAATATTTCTTCACATCCTGGGTAAAATAAAACATAGAAAGGGGTGCGCTCAGATGCTCAGTAAGGATAACAATATAATGGAAACATTCATAAATAAACATAAAAATTTAAGGCAACGTATAACTAAAACAAAAGACTTTTAAACTTGAACTTCAGCATAATATGGAAAAAAGTAAAATGAAATAATTCCATTTACTTATTCACATGGATATACTACTAGTCGAATAATCACATGCAATTTCAATAACCACTTTCATAATGATGGAATTCATAATGATAGACTATCATAACCACATAGTCAAGGCCTTGTGCCAGGACTACAAATAAGAATTTTTCAAGGCCTTATGCCAAGACACTAGTTTGTCTCATGAGACCAACTGATGCATCGAGAAGCTATAGCGGGCTCCACCCATCACATACTAAGTCCAATGCATTCCTTATATGAAAAGGTTTAAACATATTATAAACCATAACATAGTCGTATCACATAAAACATGAATAAAGGAAACATAACATTTCCACATTTCAATCACAAGATATCAATACAACACATTGATATTATGAAACCATTATCAATACCAAAATAAAATAAAATTAAAACTTGGTATTTATTTTTCATTTAAAAAAGGTTATGGATTGTTGAGGAAGACAAAACTCAAATAATGGTCATGACGGCGGAGAAGTCGTTGTCGCCGCATACGTACAACAACAAAAACATTCCCTTCTATCATTTAGTAAAACTATTCATATAAAAATATTCCCTTTTAATAAATGTAAACATCAAAGGGGTTTATACACCGTATAAAAGAAAGTCTTGTATTAAAACAAAATATGCCTCAATGATATAAGATTGAGACAAAGTCCCTTACCTCGTGTCCGACATGACTCGATTGTTCTTTAATCTCTTGAATAATAAAATAGAGTTAATTTCTACTTTCTTAAGAACCCTTTCCAGTTCATTATTCCTTTTATATCACTTATTACCATGTTATGAACATTATTTAATTATTTAAGTTAATAATGGTCATTTTGTTGATCTTTGGAACATGAGTAAAACATAAACTACTTATAATTACAAGTTGTTCATGTGGTAAAATATATATTATATCCAAAATTATATTCATTATGTATAGATCATATATATCCTATATATCTATTATATAAATGCATTTATAATATTACAGAACATTTAGAGGTATGAAATTAAATGCACCATTCATGGAGATGGTAAGCCGTACGTACGCATGAATGCTACTTTCATTTCTATTTCATAATTAATGGAATGAAATCATAATTATATAAATTTATATTACAATTCCAGTATAATATCATATATAATATCATTTACTCCATCCTTTATACATCCCACATATGGCATTAATGATTCAAATGACTTTGAGGGGGCGGTAGTCCGCACTTCCTAAAATGAAATTATCGTGTTTACCCATAATGGAAATCATAAATGTATGCCATAAATGAAAAATAACAAATCATAAGTAAAACATAAACATAATATATATCATATATAAATATAGTGACATCTTAATGGCCACCATGAGGAGTGTTAAAAAAAGATTTTGCAATCATCATTTCGTGAGGTAGTAATTCGCCACCCACAGAAATAGTATGTTATATAAACATTAGACAAAGGTGGGTGTAAGTGTTAATAAAATCCTTCTCATAACAACATCCTAGTATATTTAAGATATTGGTGTTGTTACAAAAGAAAGGAATAAAAAGAGTTAAAGGGGTTGGTGAAAAAAAATAAAACAAAAGAACATAAGAGAAGACATTACCTTAAAATCTGGTAACTCTTTTTGATTTGAGCCAAAGGCTTCCTTGGAAAGACTTATACCCAAAGTGAGGCTTATAGGAGTAAGAGAGAAAAGTTGAGAGAGTATTTGGGCTTAGGTTGGCCGAGCCAAATGGATTTAATGGTGTGAAAAATGTGGTAGAGGTGGGGCCTTTTGTAAGAGGAGAGGAGGGGCACTCTTGGAAAGTCATGAAATGTTACATTATTATGGAATGCGTTTTTGATTTTAAAGGTCCCACAATGATATATTTAGAGGATAAGGTGATAAGGGTTTGAAATCCGCCCATAAAATAGGTTTTAGACGAGTGTATGTCTTATATTTTCCTTATCTTTTCATTTTATTTAAATTGTTCATTAATGAGGTAATCACTGCATCATCTTGTTGTCATAAATAAATTTATTTATGTAATGTCTAAAAATTATAAAAAAATTAACATGATGTAGGAAATCATTTTATATTTCCAATGAATATTTATAGTTGAAATGTTAAATTATATAACCCCATGTAATAATTATTTTAGTAAAACAACACATGTTTGTGACAATTTTATTTTTACTTTAAACAAAAAGTTATTCATTTCATTTTCATACCCAATTGGATCCATGGGGTACCCAAGTTGAACCATGGATTGTATTGGTCGGACATGACTCATAAAATAAGGGTAGGACAAGTGTAAAGGTAATTTCATATTATTATAACATTATATTTACCTTAAATTACACTAATTACCTTTAATCAGGATTAATAAAACTAACAAGTTACTATTCACCAAAAATTATTTTCATCCCATTGAACCACATTTTACTTAATAATGACAACCATGTATGTCAGATTTTTGAAATTCAATTCACAGAAGTGGTAAAGTTTCATTTAAACGAAAAATTAGGTTTTTAACTACCACTTAGTGGTTTCACTATTCCTCAAAATTTGAAGATTTTCATAAAAATACCAAAAAATAACCCTAAGCTATATTTTATATTCCAAATTCAAAAATTATATCTATTTTACAAAATTAAAATCATATAAGTTGAATTAATTAATTTAATAATTAATTCCCACTGTCACAACAAATAGAGTGCTTTTAAGAAACAATATATATCAAAAGATTGACAATTGTTTATGTCCAATTTCAAAGTGAAATTAATTATAATGACAACCATTGGATAAAACGGTAAAATTATATTCTAATTATAATTTTAAACCACTCCATCTTATAATTTATCCCTATAAATTATTTTTATTAAAAAAGTTGTTTATAATTATTTTTCACTATTCATCGAAAATTGGAAGTTCTCGGAAAAATACCAAAAATTCAACATAGGCTAATTTAGATTATTTGAATCCAAAAATGAAGTCCATTTTAAAATATAAAATTTATATAATTTTAAAAAGTAGGTATTACTATTCATAATGGCTATTTTGATTGGTCGCGATGTGTTAGAATCTCGAACTTGGGTACAATGCAAGCTATTGCATTATTGAAAGAGAAGCATATCGTGGAAGCTTGGGGTGTTACTTTCTCCCCTCCTTCAATAAATTGCATCCTCTCAATTTGAAATTTTTCTTCTAAAATAAATGGTTCAAAGTAGAAAATACATTTGTGGAAAACCCATATCGAAAATAGGGTTAATAAAATTATAACTTTAAAAGAAAGAATGAGAAGTACAAAGGTCACCCGAGATATCCCATACTAGGATTATATGAAAACATTGATATGGAGGAGAAACAAACCATCAAGGTATGATGGAGAGTTGTAGAAAACAAGATTAGGATAAAGTTAACTACAATAAAATCCCAAACTTGTGATTGGTTAAACGATCATTGATTCCCCTGTAAGAAAAGTTAACCGACAAAGTTTTCGTTTTAATTTACATTTCATAAAGTTGAGGAATTTATTTAGGAGATTTACTTAGAACGTAAGGTAATATACATACTTGTCATGTAGACTTTCATTCTTTAATAAAATTTTACCACAAACCCATCTTTCACTCAAAATGATAATAGAACTCAAAAAAATTATATTTATCCAAATCCTACAAGGTTCCAAATATTAACACATACCATTTAGATTAGGAAAACTATTTTTTATAACTAGGGACTTCTTATAGGATAGTGGTAGGTAATAAAGGCCTATCACACTACGGTTGTGGGTTCAATTCCTACAGCTTTGTCCGACGCGACGGGTTATCCCCCGACCTGCAGGTTGTCCTTTTCCTAAGACTATAGTATTATAATATTCCAAAAATAATCTTCTGAAATGTTTTAACCTTAAACAATACTATCCAAAGTGAAACTTAATCCATTTCAACCATTATAGTTATCCAAAATACCTTTGTCCAGACATTCTCTAAAAGGTCTATAAATTCAAAAGTCAATTGTAACATCAGATTCCCCATACAAGGTAAAGTTTCTCTTATTGTCACATACTAAAAATATGATTACCTTAATCATATTAAAACCATAATGAAAACAACAAGTAATACATTAAAATCCTTATATATATCACATTATTCATATAACCATAATATATTTCTTGAGTCCAAAAACACAAATACAATAATAATTTAACATCATCTATAGTAACAGCATAAGCATGGCCTTTCTCCCTTGTCCTTTTCTGACGAAAGTTTCCTTGAAACTTAGGTAATTCATTTGCATAATGCCCCATTTCTCTACAGTTGTAGCATTAAACATTGGTAACCACTTTCTTTCCCTTACAATCATGAGCCCGATGACCTTTTTCTCCACATTTGTAACAAACTCCCATTCCCTTTAGGCAAGTACCGGGGTGATTCTTCCCACAATTATCACATAATGGAAAAATATGTCTTTTCCTTTTTCCCTTTATCTATCTCTTGTTCCACCATTTTTTTCTTCTCTTGATTTACTTTGTTGTCATAAGACTTAGAGAATTTTTTTCTGTCTTGATAGCACATGAGACAATATCTTCGTATGATGAGAGGGATTGTGATACTAAATCTCAACAGAGAAATGGTTTTAACCCATTAATGAAACGATCGATCTTACTTCTTGGGTTATGTATATAATCTATAGCATGTCTCACTAACCTTATAAAGATGGCCTCATACTTTGCGACATTCTCATCTTCAATCCGTCTCAGACTTAGAAATTGCCTTTCCATATCTGCTCGATGGTCACGAGGATATTGTTTTTCTATAAAAAGCTCTTTGAACTCCCTCCATTTCATATTTGATACTTTATCATCTTAATTTGTGTTTTGAATCAATGTCCACCATTGATCAGCATCTCCAGTGATGCAGTAAACTACCATGATAACATTTTCCTTTTCATTACTCCCTAATGCCTCATATATTTTCTCTAGGGAATTTATCCATTTCTCAGCTACTAAGGGATTTGTACTCCCATTTAATATTGGTGGTTGTTGCCTAATGAAGTGGTCTATCATTTGTCCTCTACGTTGCGGATCAGGGTGCTCCATACGAGTAAGGTTATTATTCATAACCTGAGTGAGTTGTCCTAGTATGGTGATAAGCTGATCAGCACTAGTTGTATCACCAACTCCATTATAATTATCTTGAGTAGGAGTGAAATACCTAAATGGAGTGTGTGCATTGATATGGTTTCCATTCCTTCCACTAGGCTCCATTTTTAAACAATTTCACAAAAAAATTTGTTTATGAATCGAAATACATAATTCCATACTTGTAAAACACTTAACATAAATTGAACTATTTATGGATATAATCCATAAAAGAATTGTTTTCTATGAAGAAGTATATACTTATAATCCATTCATAATGTTTTGTAATGAAATCATGAATTATCCTAAGCATATCCCCCAGGAGTGTCATAACCAAAAGTGCAGTAAGGCCTGATGTCGTTCACCAGTTCCCGTTCAAGTCTATCTCAAAGTGGTGTTTTCAGGTATTTCCCCTAGGTATATCTATTCCAGAGCCACCTCTACCTGCTCGTATCTAGACAAGGATGTATTTCTCGGAAAATACACAAAATCTATACTTTACCAAAATTCTATGAAGTTCTTCTTTACTGATCCTCAATGTCTATCTTAGGTCAATGTGCTCTAATCAGAGTTTATCTAAATCTACCTTCCAAGGTTAGTACTAAACTACCTCTAATTCCAACTGTAACACCCCAACCCTAGTTACCCAGAGTTATTGCATTATTTCATAACATTGTCATGATCACAAAAGATCATGTATCGAAAGACCGATTAGTTCAGTATCCTTGGAATCACTAGATACATTCATAAATGTTACATTACATCATAAAGTGAAAAACTACAATAACATAGTCTACATAGTCCACACTCATATCCCCTTTAGACTATCCGTACATGTCAGTCATAAAATATTTCTTCACATCCTGGGAAAAATAAAACATAGAAAGGGGTGAGCTCAGATTCTCAGTAAGGAAAAAAATATAGCAGAAACTTTCATAAATAAACATAAATATTTAAGGCAATGTATAACTAAAACAAAAGCCTTTTAAACATGAAATTAAGAATAATATGGAAAAGGTAAAATGAAATAATTCCATTTACTTATTCACATGGATATTATACTAGTCGAATAATGACATGCAATATCAATAACCACTTTCATAATGATGGAATGCATAATACCAGACTATCATAACCACATAGTCAAGGCCTTTTTCTAGGACTACAAATAAGATTTTTTCAAGGAATTGTGCCAAGACACTAGTTTGAATCATGAGACCTACCAATGCATCGAGGATCTATAGTGGGTTCCACCCATCATATACTAAGTCCAATGCATTCCTTATATGAAAAGGTATAAACATATCATAAATCATAAGATAATCGTATCACATAAAACATGCATAAAGGAAACATAACATTTCCACATTTCAAACACAAAATATCAATACAACACATTGATATAATAAAACCATTTTCAGTACCAAAATAAAAGAAAAGTAAAACTTGGTATTTATTTTTCATTTTAAAAATGTTTATGGCTTGTAGAGGATGCCGAAACTCAAATAATGGTCATTGCGGCGGAGAAGTCATTGTCGCCGCATACGTAAAACAAAAAAACATTCCATTTTGTAGTTTAGTAAAATGCTTCGTATAAAAAGATTCCTTTTTAATAAATGTAAAAGTCGAAGGGGTTTATACACCATATAAAATAATTTTTTTATTAAAAAAATTATGCCTCAATGAAAGAAGATTGAGACGAAGTCCCTTACCTCACGTCCGACTTGACTCGATGGTTCTTTAATCTCCTGAATAATAAACTAGAGTTAATTTCTAATTGCTTAAAAACATTTTTCAAGTTCATTATTCCTTTCATATCACTTATTACCATGTTATGAACATTATGTAATTATTTAAGTTAATAACGGTCGTTTTGTCGATCTTTTGTACTTGAGTCAAAAATAAACTTCTTATAATTACAAGTTGTTCATGTGGTAAAATATCCATTATATCCAGAATTATATTCATGAAGTAGATATCATATATATCCTATATATCCAGTATATAAATGCATTTATAATATTTCATAACATTTAGAGGTAAGAAATGAAATTAACCGTTCATGGAGACGGTAAGTCGTATGTACGCATGAACGCTACTTTCCATTATTTTTCATATTTAATGGAATGATATCATAATGATATAAATGTATATTATAATTCCAGTATAATATCATATATAATATCATTTACTTCATCCTTTATATGTCTCACATATGGCATTAACGATTCAAATCACTTTGAGGGGGCGGTAGTCTGCCCTTCCTAAAATGAAATTAGCGCGTTTACCCATAATGGAAATCATAATGGTATACCATAAATGAAAAATACAGAAGCATAATGAAAACATAAACATAATATATATCATATATAAATATAGTTACATATTAATGGCCACCATGTGAGGTGTTAAAAGAGGGTTGAACAATCATCGTTTCGTGAGGCAGTAATTCGCCACCCACAGAATTAGTATGTTATTTAACCATTAGACGAAGGTGTGTGTAAGTGTAAATAAAATACTTCTCATAAAAACATCCTAGTATATTTCAGATACTGTTTTTGTAAAAAAATAAAGTAATAAAAATAGTTTAAGGGGTTGGAGAAGAAAAATAAAACAAAAGAACATAAGAGAAGACATTACCTAAAAATCAGGTAACTCTTTTTGATTTGTGCCAAAGGCTTCATTGGGAAGACTTATTCCCAAAGTGAGGCTTCTAGGAGTAAGATAGGAAAGTTGAGAGAGTATTTTGGCAGAGTTTGTCCGAGCCAAATGTCTTTGATGGTGTGAATAAGATGGTATAGGTGGGTGCCTTCTATAAGAGGAGAGGAGGGGCACCTTTGGAATGTCATGAAATGTTACATTATTATGAAATGATTTTCAGCTTTTAAAGGTCCCACAATGATATTTTTCTATGATAAGGTGATAAGGGTTCAAAATCCACCCATCCAATATGTTTTAGACAAGTGTATGTCTTATATTTTACCTCATCTTTTCATTTTATTTAAATTGATCATTAATGAGGTAATCACTGCATCATCATGGTGTCATAAATAAATAAATGTATTTAATGTCTAAAAATTATAAAACAATTACCATGATGTAGGAAATATTTTTTTCTTTCCAATGAATATTTATATTTGAAACGTTAACTTATATAGCCCCATGTAATAATTGTTTTTGTAAAACAACACATGTTTGTGACAATTTTATTTTTACTTTAAATAAAAAGTTATTAATGTCATTTTCTTACCCAAGTGGCTCCATGGGGTCCCCAAGTTTATCCATGGATTGTCTTGGTCATCCATGACTCATCCAATAAAGGTTGGACATGTGTAAATGTAGTTTAATATTATTATAGCATTATATTTACCTTAAATTACACGAATTTCCTTTAATCGCGATTAATAAAACAAAAAAGTTACTATTCACCAAAAATTATTTTCTTCCCATTGAACCAAATTTTATATACTAATTACAACCATGTATGTTGGATTTTTGAAATTCAATTCACAGAAGTGCTAAAGTTTCATTTAAACAAAAAATTAGTTTTTTACCTACCACTAAGTGGTTTCACTATTCATCAAAAATTGAAGTTATTCAGAAAAATACCAAAAATTAACCCTAAGATATATTTGATATTCCTAATTCAAAAATGATGTCTATTTTTAAAAATTCAAAACATATTAGTTGAATTAATTAATTTAATTATTAATTCCCGCTGTCACAACAAATAGCTTGTTTTT
The DNA here is from genome assembly GCA_963277665.1 of Viscum album. Classification (NCBI taxonomy): domain Eukaryota; kingdom Viridiplantae; phylum Streptophyta; class Magnoliopsida; order Santalales; family Viscaceae; genus Viscum; species Viscum album. The sequence goes on along the minus strand of OY728148.1, from coordinate 1,399,635,315 downwards.
AAGAAACAATATATATCAAAAGATTGACAATTTTTTATGTCCAATTTCAAAGTGAAATTAATTCTAATGACCACCATTGGATAAAACGGTTAAAATATATTCTAATTATACTTTAAAACCACTCAATAGTATAATTTATCACTATAAATTATTTTGATTAAAAAATTTTTATGTATTTTTCACTATTCATCAAAAATTGGATGTTTTAAGAAAAATACCAAAAATTCAACATAGGATAGTTTGGATATTCCGAATCCAAAAATGAAATCCATTTTGAAATATAAAATTTCAAAAATTTTGTATTACTATTTATAACGGCTATTTTGATTGGTCGCGATGTGTTAGAATCTCGAACTTGCGTACATTGCAAGCTATTGCATTATTGAAAGAGAAGCGTATTGTGGAAGCTTTGGGTGCTATATATATTTTTTATTTACTTCAATTACACATAATTATCAAAACCATCCAATTATTAATTTTTTGAAAAACAATTACACCACGACGTGGAGATGGTGAGTCGTACGTATGCACGTATGGTGACATGTCATTCAAAGGATGGATAGAATACTGAATATGGTTGTACCATATTTATAATAACATCACAGTATATTGAAGATACTATAGTTATTAATTTATAATGGAAATAATAAAGAAATAAGAAGTGGAAGAAGAATGGAACTTGAAAGAGGGTGGTGAAAACATTACATCTTCTTCAGGTTCTTCCTTTTTATTTGATCAAAAGGGATCCTTAGTTTGGCTTTCTGATCAAACTATAGGCTTTATGTTTAAGTGAGGGAAGTTGAGAGGATATTTTGGTAGGGGATGGCCGAACTAAAAGGCTTTAAAGGTATGAACAATTGGTTAGAATTGGTGTCCTTTTATAAGGGGGAGGAGGGGCTCTTTAGGAAAAACTTAAAGTACTATTTTTTAATAAATTGATATTAGGTTTCTAAAGGCTCCAAAGTGGATTATTCATAGTCTATGGTGGGGATAAGTCCAAAACAATTTAACCAATTGGTTTTAGACAGGTTTGGGTAAATTTATTAACCTTATCTTTTAGTTTTAACTCTTAGTTAATTGGTTTGACATTTACCAAGTCACTCTGTATTTTAAAATTATAATGTTTATAAACTTATTATATACTTCCAAGAGACCCCCAAGTGGTCCATTAATGATACCCTATCATTATATAAGTCCTTTGGCAGAACCTTATATTTTTAGGAATAGAATATCAATTAAAAATATATTATTTGTTTTAAAAAACTCATTTATGTCAATTTTGACATTATTCAATAATTGATTTTTGTAAAAGTCATAAAAAACATATTAATTCCAAAAAAAATTAATTTAAAAAATACTAAAATGTCATATTGTCCAATAATATTCTTTTACGACATCAAAATATTCAAATTATATTTATTTTAACATTTATAATACAAATTATCTGATTCTTTCATTAATAAGGAAAATACTACATCATTATTGTGTTATAAATAAATTTAATTATTAAATTTCTAAAAATTATAAATAAAATACAATTATTTAGGAAATCATTTTATATTTCTAATGAATATTTATAGTATAAAATATAACATATATAACCCTATGTGAAAATTGTTTTTCTAAAAGATATATGCTTAGGTCATATTTGTAATTACTGTAACTTAATTAATATAAAGTGTCATTATCACTTACAAGTGGCACCATGGGGTCCCAAAACCGAAACAAATATGCCCATGGCCGGACATGTATCAACCAATATGTTTATGACACGTTTTAAGGTAATTAATTATTATTATAATATTATTGTTTACCCTTATTTACCGGACATACCCTTTAACCATGGTAAATAAAATATTTACCGAAATAATTATTCAAAATGTCTAAAAATAAGAGTTTCCTATTTACACAATTTTGGAATCATAATTCCAAATATGAAATCCATTTTTCAAAATTCAAAACACAGAATTGGTAGATATTAATTTAACGTTATTTCTCGCTGTCAAAACAAAAAGCGTGTTTTTAAGAAACAATAACTATCAGAAGATAGACCCTTGTTTATGTTCGGTTTAAATGTAAAATTATGTCCAATGACCAACATTGGATTAAATGGTAAAAATATATTCTTAATATACTTTAAAACCACTCAAATTTATAATTTATCACTATTAATTATTTTGATTAAAAATTGATTTTAATTAAAATTTACTAGTTATCACTATTCATCAAAATATGAAAGTTATAAGAAAATTACCAAAAATTCACCATAAAATAATTTCGATATTCCAAATCCAAAAATGAAGTCCTGTTTGAAAGATAAAATGGATAAAATTTCAAAAAGTGGGTATTACTGTTCATAACGGATAGTTTGATTGGTTGAGGCGTGTGTTAGAACTCGAAGTTGCGTATAACACATGCTACTGTATTATTCAAAGAGAAGTGTACAATGGAAGCTTGGGCTGTTACAAATATTATCCATCCAAAAGTGTCACTTTGGGAGCTTAGCATATAATTGATACTCTCTTAGTGTATTTGAAACACTATCAAGATGGTTGTCATGGGCGTATCGATTGTATGAATACAATAATATATTTTCCATGAACACCACCCAAAATGAATCAAAGTAAGGATGGAACACTTGGTTCATCAAATACATAAAAACTGTTGGCACTTTTGTGGGACCGAACAGCATAACCAGATACTCATAGAACCCATACATTCTACGAAAGTCCGTACGAGGTATGTCTGCAGGTGGAACCCACACCTGGTGATATCCTGACGTCAAGTCAATCTTTGAGAACACTCGAGCTCCCTGAAGCTGATCTAATAGGTCACCTATATGTGGAAAATGATATCAGTTTTAACTATTAGCTAGTTCAGTTTTTGATAGTCCACTCATAGCCTAAGAGTTCCATCCACCTTTTTCACAAAATGGACTGGCGAAACGCACAAGGAAATACTGGTTATGATAAACTACTTTTCTTATTAATACTCTAATTGCCTTTTGAGCTCCTGTAATTTTTTCATATCCATCCTATAAGGAGGAATGGATATTGGCATAGCTCCTAAAAGTATCTTAATGGAGAACTCCACTTCTCTTTTTGGAGGTAAACCAGATAATTCATCAGGAAGGAAATCACCTAAGTGCTCCACCGCTGGAGGAAAGTCTATCTGACCTACTTCCTGATCATCCAGAAACAAGCTAGTAAACTGGGTTGTCATCCCTCCTAGACCATGAGGCTTGTGTCCATATCTTCTCACCCGGACATCCCATTAAACCTTGTGAATAAACAATTCACCCTATAGTGATGCGAATGTCACCCTCCAGTGATAGCAGTCAACGTATTATCAATAAGAAAAAATCAATTCCATTTAAAGAATTAATTAAAAACCTAACATCTTGAGGAAATATAAAATCTGAAGGAAGTGGAACCCACCAACCTCAATGGGACATCCCATAAATTGGTGTACATCACCCATTCTATCACCAAACGATGTGCCTAGCATCAGAACCCCTTAAAAAGATAAACCACAAGCCCGAGGATTTTCACCAGTCATGTAGATAAAAAATTGTGAGAAGAACCTATATCCAAAAGAGTAGATGAAATAGTAAAAGATACTAAGATTTTACCTCTCACTATATATGGTTCAAGATCCTGCCCTTGTTGGATCTATTGCACTGCATATGTCTGGCCTATACCACGACCTTATGACCCTACCTAGAAACCCTAAGATGATCTACCCCGTTGTTTCTGAGAACCTGATGTTTGGATACCATGGCCAAGACCACCACTGCCCTAGCCTGACTAGCCTATGCTTTTGTAGCTCCGATCCAGAAATGGACTTGAAGACCCTATTCCTAAACATGATGTTAGAGCTGACCCCCCTACTACTCACAGCTGTATGGAAGGTCCTCTAAAACCATGACATGTTCCCCATCCTACCATGAGCTCAACACTCAACTAGGTCCTGGTTGCACTGCTCTTTCATGTGGCATCACCTAAAACATGGATGGTAAAACACTCATCTTACTGCACACAGATTATGACTAACACTCATGCTATATGAATCCTCAAAATGAAACATCCTTCTAGATGACGTAGATCTAGTGGGGTGAGAAACAACACTACCATGTTCTATACACCCAACGTCAATTTAGTTCTGCTATGTAATCAACACCTAATTCACAATATCAGTGATAGAAGGAAACCTGAACATGTTGACATGAGATTTGATAGAATTTCTGAGACATTCCTCGAAGTGCCTCACCCTTGATAGCTCATCACTAAGATATATCAGTGAAAAACATTTTCACTTTGTAAATCATGCCGAGTATTCCATAATTGTCATCACGCTCTAATCTAGACTTATAAACTCACTATCTTACTCTACTCATAGAGATGTGGGGTAAAATAATTCATTGAAGTGAGTATGGAATTAAGCCCAACCTATATTCTATAGCCCATCAGCCTAGTTCAAAACATCCCACTAGTGGTTTTTCACTCCACATAGCATGTATGTTGCGATCTTGACCCTCTGATTTCGAGGATTCTTCATATTCTCAAAAATCGCTAATGTGGTCTCTAGCCACAGTTCTACGGCTTATGGTCTGCCATCCCACGAAACCATAAGAGGATGTTGCTGTTGGAACACCCATGTCATCTCAGCCATAGTTAGGGATGGCTGTGATGATCACTAGAAAGTCTTCATATAAAAACAATATACACTCGTGGAACCATGCCTCATCACCTATGTCCGGAACAGCCTCATGTGATGTAGTTGGCACTAGAGGAGGGGAAAGTGGTACCCCGTGGCCCATTGTCTCCAAAGTATTGTCATCGACTCTAACAGGGAATACCAATGGAGGTCGTCATGGGGGCATGTCTCTAAAATTCCGAACACACACCTCAGGAAAGAACAACAGCAACTCACAAAGATCAACGAATGGGACATGTAAAAACACTCATAGAAACCAAATCAAACCCAAAACATCCTCCTAAAGTTAGGATTGAAAAACGAACAACCAATGAAACAATAGAAACTATGCCTCTTTCCCAATCAAAAGCTGAGTCTAGGTCAAGTATATATTCACCATTTAAAGTTCCATTTCCATTTAACATTCAGTTATCTAGGAACATTCACCAATGGTTACCAATTCTGAATCCATGAGAGCCTATAACACCTAATGAACCCAAAACATGGATCCTATTCAAACCATACATGTAACAAGTTCATTTAGCATTTACATTTCACTAGTTTTTCATTTTCTAATTCCTAAGGGCCCTTGTACCTTATGGATTGAAATATTATGTCACACCTTTATCTATAGCACCCTACTGACACAACAACAACCCTAACTATCACATAAATTATCACAACATCATAAAATATCTAATGCATTCTAGATGGCATGGAATAATGTATGGCGTCTGACTCTAACAAGTATCTTTATGATGCAAGAGATGGAAGACCCCCATATCATCGAGATGAAACTGAAATAGAACCCCCAATATCATCAATAGTAATTGCATAAATCATGTGTGTCACCAAATGATGAAATCAAATCAACTGTAATAGACAAAATCCAAAAAATAATAACTCAATTAGAGGCAATTTGGATTTTCCCTTTATGTAGGGTAGCTACTCCTAGGAAAAGATTATTACAATTCTCTATTTCCTTCATATCCCTGTCTAATGTCTCCAAATTGTATGTAAAAATAGAGGAAAATCCCTTTGATACCACATTGTAATATCTCGGACCCGGATGACACCCTATGATTCTCCATTCCTGGTAGTCCACATGGCCTGAAGCACATCTCCCCAAAAACCAGATGCTTCCAACTAGAAGTGAGGGAATATGTGAGTCAGTGATGAGACTATACTCTCATTACTAGAGTATCATAGTATAAATCAATAATATAATAAATAGGGGAAGTGAAATAAACAATAGACAACTAAAAGTAAGACAATATAAGAATACATATCAATAACAGAATTGTCTCATATACAAAATGATACAGATGTTACAATTATCTATAAGGCAGCCAAAATATTTCATTGCAATACAATACAACAAAATTATCCCAAAAAGAAAAAAATACCAAAAATATATCCTAGAATCGCAAGTCATGGCTTGGTCCTGTGACCCCATACTCCAAAGACATAATCAAAAACCGATACTAGGGTTATTTCCACTATCATCACCTAAAACCATATAATCTATTTGGGTCCCTATGGAGTCTCAAATAGGGTGTGAGATAATCATCTTAGCAGGAAACCACCTAGGTCTATACAGTTCTAGAAGGAATTCTACAAAAGTTCTAGTAAGTGTAAATAAAGATTTAAATTAAGGTGAATGACAATGGAATTTGCCTACAACAATAAGTAAAACCAACTAACCCTCAAAGATACCTGCAAAAGATTAAACTCCAAAAAAGGAAGATAAAATCAATGTAAGTAAGAAAGTCAGAGGGCTATATCCTACATCCATATGTAATATGTTACCCACAACCATGTTGTAGAGATAAGTCATGTAAACCACTGACACACTATGTAGTGAAGTAAAATATCCCTCGACCTCACCTTATAGTGATGAGTAGACCACAAGGGCTGGTTCAAAGGTGTCATTAGACCAAGGAATCCATGTAAAATAATTCAAAACCATGGAGGGCCGGATCTAAGAATCTTTTCCAAGGAATCCCATCGGGTCGCATGGTTATCCTTGGTGGAACCTAGATTAGGCATTTCTTGGGGTCCTCAGAGCATGAAAATAACAAGCCCTACGTGGTCCCAAGTATGCAAGATCAAAATAGTAGCAATACCCAAGGCATCCCATGGAATCAAGACCCAAGGGGAAGGGTCCACCAAAGGTGTCCACTACCTCATCCAGATCAATGGATAGATTTCCAAGGAATCTATCAAATCACCCATTCATGCACTCAAATAAGACATTCATTATATGTGAGTATACCCACTCACATCAACATGCACAATCCATGAGTATACCCTCTCTTGAAATCCATTTATCAAAACAACTATAATTTCCTACTATCATATATTATCCATTTAACATACCATTAACCATTTCATATATGTATACCCACACATATGAACACATTTCATTTAATCCACACTATAAAAAACTGTATGGTGTCAAAATATATCAATATACAAGGAGGAAATATATTTCCTAATAAATCCATTTAAGCTATCAATGCATTAACATGTATCCTCTAACTAGGAAATCACAAGCACACACCCCTTGAGTGGTTCCAACATTCTTAAATAGGTTAAACCCAAAAGGCACACACCGTGGGAGACATTGAAATGAGAAACGATTTCCAAAACAACTAAAAGGAACCAAAATGAATCCCCACTAAGTCTAGCTATGACTTCTAAAAGAAAGTTTCTCTAAAACAAGACCTCATTGGAAAGTCAGAGGGACGGAGTAATGGCCAAATGACTGAACAAACACCATGAAAAGATGAAAGAAGGTATAAACCACATACCTCACTTCAGTAGTAGCCAACTCATCCAGTATCAAGTCTTGATTCATCCTGCTTTGGATGAAATATTAATATAGGATGAATAAATAGATATTAGGGAATATGAGCCTAAATCCAAATAGTGCATTCATTCTTTCAAAGAATCAAGAAAGGTTAAAAAGGAATTGAGGAATTGTTGTTGTAGATCTGATGAGATAAATAGAGATAGAAATGGAGATTAGACAGCGACGCAGGCTTGATCAATTTCTTAGGTGCCAAAGGAGAGGGATCTAAGAGGCGATACTGTGAATAGAGGAGAAAACCATAATTGGGTTTAAAAAGAAAAAGTTTTGTAATTTTTTTTAAAAAACAAACACAGGTGGGTCGCATGGTTTACCTATATGGTTTCCAGAACTATACTTAAACTCTAATCACCTCACTGTCTAGAAAGGGTCCCTTCACAAGGTTACCCCACAAGTTTTGAATAACTATGTGATAAGCATGTGAAATCATCTCTTAAGAACATGAAACTTTTCAAACATCTCACATAGTTTAGACTAACTGTTGGCAGACCATGCACAAATTGTGTGTTGGGTCATTCTCATCCCAAAACATGGTTCTGGCCTCCGAACAAGCCACAGACACCTCTAGAACACCCGTTATCAAATTAAGTATTCACATAAGTCCATAACAAAGAAATTAAACCAAATTAAAAGGAATGATACCTCATAAAAACCCATGTTTTTATAGTTGTGATGCATATTCCTTTAACTTTGTATTTTTGTTGCATACAATCTATATTTTTGAAGGATTTTAGGGGTTTGATGATTCGCCCTACTAGATATTTTATTCTTACAACAAACATGAGTAACTAATGGGATACAGGTTAAATGTTTTTTATATAATTCATATAAGGGAAATTTTATAGATAAATAGAGTTACTTCAACCTAAAACCTAGAGTTGGTTGAAATATTTTGATATTTTTACGTATAATTTGTGCTGGAAAAGTGTGGATGTCATTAGTGTTCCTAAATGGTGGTCCCGTGAGTAGGAATCCCTATATTATATCTTTTTCCCTTTTTTGGATAGAAAATTATATTTATATACGGTTTTTATCTATTTTTACACTTTTTAGGAACATGATGTGGTGTTTTAGTCTTAATTATATTGTAATTAATTTACATTTTTTTTCAACAATTACTATCCAGTTGTCCAAGAGAATAGGTACCCACATGTGCAAATTCTTATTTTGTTTCTTATGAAAGTCATCCCTTGGAGTCATACCAAAATTTCTGTTTGACACTGTCACACTATATTTTTCAGGTTTAAAGAGTAAAAACGTGCCCCACCTGAAAACTATTCTCTTCCTAGTGTTTATTCCATTTTATGATGAATGATAGGTGCACCTGAGGTGTTATGATTTAATGATCTAGGTATCATTCAGGTATTCTAGTCATTTTAATTATAAAATTATATATGATCCCCCTATTTTCTTTTTTGTATGAGACATGAGAGTAACATATAGATGAAACTATTGAAACTTAGGAAGTAAATTGTTAATATGCTAGGCCAACATAATTATAGTTGAAAATTGAGTTACCATAGGTGGTTCATAATATTTTTTTATTTAATCTGTTGGGTATATTCTATGTTTTTGAGTCTCATTAATCCCATAAGGCAATGATAGGTAGGCATGAGCAGGACCAAATTCCAACCCATGTTATTTCTTATGATTTTTTATATTATGGATGGAATCAATTGATGATCTATATTTCTTGAAATATCAAATAAAAACATATATTTTTTTCTATATATTTATTGATGATAACTTGGTTAATATGAATCTTTAATTGATTCTGTTGGTTGATAACCCTCTTGAATATTGTTTGTAGTTATTTTATTTCATGTTACAATTGAAAAATTACCCAACTTGTTCCAAGATTATATTATATGTTGTGGAAAACATTTAATAATTATTAGGAAATATGTATAAATGCTAAAATTATTTTAATAAAAAAGAAATAAATTAATGGGGTTAGACCTGACCAAATGGAGTGCAATGGAACTCTGAGTTATCCACTATTGGGAAGGATGTTTTGATTTCTTTATCAAATTTAATTTGATGTATTCCACTAATATGACCTCATTATAATACAAATGAAAGGAAAATTAGAATGCTCTACCATATTTACCTGTGATAGATCCCAAGGCTCATGAAAGAATTTTTAGCTACTTGAAGCTATTGGATAGGGATCTCCCTGGTAAGTTCCCCTATGTAACGACACAAAAATTCATTAATGGAAATCTTTATTATTCTAATTAAATGTATCATTATGTAAAATATTTATATAAAATATCAACTTCTTTAGTTTTATGCTAAGAATTGTGATCATTTCTAATATCTTCATTGAACAGTGATCACATGATTAGTATAAATACAGGGCTTTAACAAATCCAATTTATTCAGACAAAGGAAGTGATTGCCTCATCCAATAGACATTCCCCATACGAAGCCCATTTTTTTGAGCATGAAATTGAGGTAGCATCATTGGGATTCACTCTTGACCAATCCCTAACCGAGCTTTAATATGTTAAGCTCGAGCGGGACCGCCTACAATAGAAATGAAAGTTGATAGAGATTACCACCCCAGTAATGTTATTCGAGCCACCCATAGAGTTCGTCACCATCGCACATCTTACTCTTCGGCCTTATGCGGGTGTTATAAGGGGTTATGTAACAAGACCTTAGCACTATGGTTATGCACATTATTTTTTATATAATAATGAATATACTTTCATATTATTTTTGTTACCTTGTAAATAGTTTTTTAAGCAGAAATAGTATTTTTAAGCACAAATAGTATTTTTAGTTAATATTCAACTATGAAATCTATTTTGATGAATTAATTGATTTTTTAATTAAATAATATTTTAATAATATAATAATAATAATATTTAATTAATTTTTTTATCAAATAAAAATTATTTTATAATTTTAGGAATGCAATTGTAATTTTTATTTAGGTTTGAAACCCATTTTTGTCAAAACCCATGAATTTTCGATAAATGTTTGTTTTTTAATTTAAAAGTAAAAATTAGAATATTTAGAAAATTATTTAGATAAAATAAATATTATTTCTGGAATCAGTACATTGAAATTATCCAATGGTGAATTTTTCATAATTTTCTGAGATAGTCAAAATTTTGGGTAAAAATTAAATACCGTTTAAATATATAATGTGTTTTATGACATCATAATGACCCAATAGTGACGTAATAAAATACTATTAGCCTTATGTTCGGTCAATATTTGTTTTACCATTAAAATAATTTTATTTTGGGTTACTTTGAATTATTTTACAATGCATTAATGGACCCTTCCAGACTTATTAAACATCTTGTCTTTTTAAATTGTTTTCTTTGGAAGTGTGTCTCACATCAACATATGAAACCCCATTATTTTAAGAATTTCGGATTTTGGCCTTATAAAATATTGTTTTACACTTCCCTTTTCCAAAAACCATGGGCAAAAACCATTGGATTGTTTGTGGTTTGGATTAATTTAATGTGAGGTGTCCCAAACCTAAATAATAAATAATTCCCTCACCTTTACTATATGAACCCACCCAAGATCTCACTTAATCATCACTCAAAGACTTTGTAGTTCGTTATAACTCTGAAATCCTCTATCTAGAATCCTCCAACGGTGCCTGAAGCTCCCAAGAATCCTCTCTCAAGCCTCTCGCATGCCTTTGGAAGCACACTTCCAAGTAAAAGTTTTGTTCTTTTCTCATTTTTTCCAATAATCTTTAAATTGTTATACCCTTTTAATTTCAATTATAAATGCTGGGGTATGGTATCACACCTCCACATACTTCCCTCTTTATTTTTGAATGATGAGAGATCCCTTTCTCTCTCATTAAATTCCTCCCATGTACACCCGTTAATATGATGAAATTCTGAAAGAAACATTTTTCTCCTCTTTTACATTCAAGAAATTCTTTTGTATCGTGACTGTAAATTCCATTAAAATTGTTGGGACATGCATATATAATACACTCTTACTATACAATTCATTCACATATGATGAGGCACTCCTTTATCTCTCATCAACCATTTTTATGAATTCTTACGTCACGTCGTTACGCTGGCGAAATTGCACCATTTTCCCATGCCAAAGTTATTTTGTAGTGAATACCATGCCCATATCTCTATAATGGGTATTCACATTTATGAACATTTACTTATTGTATAAATAGTTTCATGTATTTATTCCAGATTACTTTGTCTTGTAATAAATGATGATTTTTATGAATCCATGTTATATGATCCATGTGGGACACTTATGCATGAAATGAAATGTTTAAGAAGGGTGCGCCCTTACAGCGCTCCAATGCATTAGGTAAAGTACAGTATCATGAAACGTCATGTGAAATGAGTGTTTTCTCATGATATTCAAGTTAAATGAGGTTTTTCTCATGATTTATGTGCAATGAGGAGTTACTCATGCTCCATGTGAAATGAGCATTGGGCCATGCTAATTCCAGGTCAAGTATTGTTACAACATTTCCATGTTATGATTATCATTCTTTATTATGCCTTTATTTTTATGCTTAAATTGTTTTATAATAATATTCCTATTGTCTAAAATTTATTTTCATCCCCATGTTACACCACGTTTATTCCTTATTGGGATTTATAGCTCACCCTTTTCTTATGCATGTCCTCAGGTTATCCCATGCAATGCTAAGTACGAGGGAATGTAATGGTCATGTAAAAGAAGTTTTCAATAAAGATGTTGTTTTTCATGTTTTAAGTTGTTATTTAATGATCCTAAACCCCAAAAACACTAGACCTCTCGATCTTATATGTTTATAAAATGAACTTTATGTAATAAATTATGTTTAATTGTGTAATAAAAAGAAGGGTTGTCATAGTTTGTATCAAAGGGCAGGTTTAGTTATTCTTGGGATTAGGATTAGAAAAACCTAGTGAAGCCTTAGAGACAAGACTATGTATAATAAAAACAACCCTAAGTTTTAGAGAGTATTGAGTAAGTGGTTTATCAAGTAAATGCATCCCTGTCTGGATATGAGAAGGTAGAGGCGGCTCTATCACATATGTATCCTAGGGGTAAGACTCGAAAACACCACTATGAGCTAGACTCGAATTGGAACTGGTGCATGGAAAGGGGCCTTTCTGCACTCTTGGTTATGACACTCCCGGGGGATATGCTTTGGTAAATTGACAAGCTTAGTAAGAACCATTATTAAGGCAAAATAAAATTCCCTAAGAATATATTTTAGAAAGTAGATCATGGATAACATAGACTGAAACCAATAGATTCATTTGTTAAGGAAATAAAATTTATTTATATGTCATTAGTTTTGTCCTTGGATTACCCTTTATGTGTTACCCCTAACTTTCCTTTTCTTCTAGCCAATAGCCAGTAATAGGAGGAATCGGGATAACTACTGATGTGAAGATCAATATTATGATTGAACTAATGAGATGCCCAATCCAATTAGAGTGGGAGTCACAAACATTGTCACGCTTCTCTCTCATCTAACTAAATATTTGAATAGAATCATGGGTCAAGAGGAACGTTCAACCCCCCCCCCACCCACCCAAAATAATAAATCGCCATCGAGAGCTTCATGAGACAAACGCCTCCTACTTTTAATGAATCATCTGATCCCTCAATCGCTAAACAATGGATCGTCTCAATTGAAAAGATCTTCTCCATATTTCAATGTTCTGAACAAGGGAATGTTCTCTGGGCTGCTTATTGTATGGAGGGTGAAGCTGATCAATGGTGGGCAATGATAAAAAATTCGAAGCCTGGGAAGGAGATCGAGGAATTGGAATAGAATCATTTCCAGAAGATTTTTTTCGATAACTATTTTCCACACACCCTCTAGCTTAAGATGGAAAGGGACATCATTGACCTCATGAAAAAAGAGGAAGAATCTATTGGAGCGTATGAGGAAAACTTCACATGGCTTGCACGATACACTTCTGGATTTTTCATTACCCTCTAATGCAAGGTTGATCCCTTATTTGGGGAGCTGAAACCTAGCCTATGGAAAGCATTGGAGATCCGTGACTTTGATAGCTATGAGGAAAGTTTCTGCTGTGCCCTCAAGGTCGAAATGGAGATAATAGAATCGAAGGGGTACCATGGGGATAAGAAGCGTAAGGTGGAATTCAATGTTGGCAGTCCGATGGATAAATACAACGGTGCTAAAAAGATCCAATAACCCACCTAACAAAGGTGCAAATATAATCACCCTTGGAATTTCCTGAAGGGGATGAGGAAATGCTTTAGGTGTGGAAGAGAAGGACACCTAGCTGTTAACTGCCGACAAGAAAAAACCCACGGCTACAACAGGGGAAAGGAACACTTCGTTCAAACCTCAACATGTTGTTCATTGCTAAAACATCAAGGAACCATGGAATCTTGCAAATCAGTTCCCTAAGCCAAGGGTTTTCGGAGGCAACCAACAAATTCCAAGGTAGCAAGGGTGAGCTTTTTCCATCATTACTATCGATGTGAAACCCGACAAAGAATTAGTGACAGGTACGCTAGTTATTCATTCAAGAATAGAAAACATACTTTTTTATTCAGGTTCTACACATTATTTTATATCCTAAAAAATTAGTAGAGCAATCCCCACACCACCACAAATCATATAAGTGAAGATGTTGGTGAGTACCGAAAATGGGGAAATCATTGCATCCCATGAATATAACTCCTCACCTATCATGATCTATGGACTAAACATCTCGGAAAATCTTCTCAGACTCACTTTGGTGGAATTTGATGCAATTATTGGTATGGATTGACATTTCTCATATAGAGACAACATAAATTTCCATGAGAGGAAAATCACTCTACATGTGGAGAATTGACCCCTAATTGTTTACAAGTGCAAGGAGGAAGATGAATCTTCTTTAGCTCCATCATCTGAAGCGTGGATATTACTGCCCTATGAGCCTGTATATTTGGCTCAGATGATTATGTCTAAGGAGGAAACCATCCTAGAGGACATGCATATTGTGATGGAATTCACTGAATTGTTTCTTGATGAATTTCATGGTCTTCCTCATAGAAGAGATGTTGAATTCTCAATTCATCTTATACCCGAGGCATTGATAATATCCAATACTCTGTATAGAATGAATGTTGTGGAGCTTAAGGAGATGAAGAAACAACTATAAGAGAATCTGGATAAGTGGTTTATATGTCGAAGTGCTTCACCATGGGGTGCACCAGTCCTCTTCGTCAAGAAGAAAGATGGGTCGATGCTCCTTTGCATTTATTATCTTGAGCTTAACAAAATCACTATAAAGAACATGTATCCTCTCACACGAATAGATGACTTGTTCGATCAGCTGTGTAGAGCACAATACTTATCCAAGGTGGATTTGTGGTCGGGATATTATCAAGTAAGGGTGAAGAAGGAAGATATCCCCAGGACTGCTTTTCGTATAATATACGGGCACTATGAATTCATAGTAATGCCTTTCGGACTCACCAATGCACCATCAATCTTCATGGAGTTGATGAATAGAGACTTTAATGATTACCATGACAAATTTGTGGTAGTATTTATAGATGATATTTTAATATACTCCAAAACCAAGGAGGATCATGAGGAGAATTTGAGAACAACACTAGAGACCTTGCAGAAGGAGAATCTCTATGGAAAGTACAAAAAGTGTGATTTATGGTTGAAGGATGTCTCATTATTGGGCCATATCATCACAAGCAATGGAATATCTGTTGATCCCTCCAAAATAGATGCTATTGAGGGGTGGTCAAGGCCAACATCAGTAAAATATATCCGTAGATTCTTAGGGTAATCTGGATATTATCGACGATTTGTGAGGAATTTCTCATGATTGTCCAACCCTCTTACCAAGATAACTCATAAGGCAGTAATGTTTTATTGGAGGGATGAATGCGAAGAAATATTCATGGAGATGAAATAGAGGCTTATCACTGCTCCCATTCTCTCTTTACCCACAAGTGGAGAAATTTTTATGGTATTCAGTGATGCTTTAAAGAAGGTCCTGGGATGTGTGTTGATGCAAAATGAAAAATTCATTGCCTATGATTCAAGGAAATTTAATGTTCATGAACAAAACTATCCAACACATTAACTTTAGTTGGAAACAATGATCTTCACTTTGAAAATTCGGTGGAATTATCTCTTTGGGGAGAAGTGTGAAATATATTCGGACCACAAAATCATCAAGTATATATTCAAACAGAAAGAGTTGAACATGCGCCAATGAAGATGGTTAGAGATGATCAAAGACAATGACTGATCAATCCATTACCACCATGGGAAAGCGAACAAGGTGGTGGATGCCCTAAGTAGAAATGACCCAATGATTCTATCATTGATGAGAATTGAAAAGGATCCAGTATTCTTAGATTTGATGAATATGGACATGGGAATCATAAAGAAGGGAACATCATCAATCATTTCACAAATGATTGCTCAAACGTTACTTTTGGAAAGATTAAAGGATTCTCAAAAGTATGAAGTGGGAATTAATAAAAAAGTGGAAGCTATCGGAAAAGGGAAAACCTCAGAGATTAATGTTAATGAATAAGGAATTGTGAGATTTGGGAAATGACTATATGTTCCATCAAGTTCGGAGCTGAAGAAGAAACTTTCGGATGATGCACATTGTTCAAATTTCTCTATTCACCCATGAAACACAAAGATGTATCGAGATCTCTGAGAGCATTATTGGTGGGATAATATGAAGAGGGAGATCACTAAAAATACATCAAAGTTCCTAGTGTGTCAGAAAGTGACGACAGAGAGAAATAAGTATAAGGGGGTGATGTAGCCATTGCCCATACCAAAGTGGATGTGGGAGAACATCACCATGGACTTTGTCACCGGACATTAGAAAACATCCCAAGGCAACAATACAATATGGGCTTTTTTGGATCGTCTTACAAAGGCTGTAAAATTCATTTCGATATGGGAATATTTCTAATTGGATCAACTGACACATATATATATATCAGGGAAGTGGTAAGGTTTCATGGATTACCACTATCTACTATGTCCGATCAAGATCCATGATTCACCTCTATGTTTTGGAAGAGTCTTCAACATGCTCTGAATACTGAACTGAACTTCAGTATGGCCTATCATCCTCAAACTGATGGCTAGTCCAAGAGGAATATACAAACACTATAGGACATGATGAGAGCATTCTCTATAGACTTTAAAGGAGGGTGGGATCAACATATTCCTCTAGTTGAGTTCCCTTATAGTAATAGTTTCCAGTCGAGTATACAAATGGAACCATATAAATCCCTTTATGGGAAAATTTGTAGAACACAGGCGTGTTGGGATGAGGTCAGTGAGCCTAAGCTTCTTAGACCAGAAATTTTTGAATAAATGGTGGGGAACGTGAAAACCATTCAGCAGCATATCAAGGCCGCCTAGAGTCGACAAAAGAGATATGAAAATATCCATTAATGAGACTTTGAGTTTAAATTCAGAGACATGGTATTTATATGGATATCTCTTTGGAAGAAGGTCATGACATTTGGAATGAAATGGAAGATAAGTTCAAGGTACATCGCCCCGTTCTAGATTTTTGATTGTGTCAGGGTTGTGGCCTATCGACTAGAACTTCCACCTACCATGGCCAAAGTACATGATTTCTTTCATGTATCCCTCTTAAGGAATTACATAGCAGACCCTTCACATATACTCTATTAAGAGGTGGTACAGTTAGAGGATGATCTTTTTTATGAGGAGCAACTAGTAAAGATCGTAGATTGTAGAGAAAATGTTCTACAAAATAAGACAACTACAATCATCAAGGTGTTGTGGAGAAACCACAAGTTTGAAGAAGTAACATGGGAATCAGAGGAAATGATGAAGGAGAGTTACTCACATCTGTTTTAGTGTGGGAAAAGAAAATTTCTTGGTAACATTTTTGAAGGGGAGAAGATTGTAATGACCCAAACATTCAATAATTGAAATCCCCCTTAATCGAATTACATGTCTCTTAATGTAAAATGTTTATATAAAATTTCAACATCTTTGGTTTAATGTTATGAAATGTGACCATCTCTAATATATTCATTGAAGAGTGATCACATGATTAGTATAAATATAGGGCTTTAAACAATCCAATTTACTCAAGAAAATGAAGAGATGTCCTCATCAAGTAGATATGCCCCATATGAAGCCCATTTGTCAGAGCTCAGAAAGGATCTGGCATCATTGGGATTATTTCTTGACCAAAGCCTAAGCCGATCTTTAATATGTTATGCTTGAGTGGGATCTCCTATGAGAGAAATGGATGTTGATAGAGAATACCACCCAAGCAATGTTATCTGAGCCACCCCAAGAGTCTATCACCATCACACACCTTACTCTTCAGTCCTATGTGGGTATTATAAGAGGTTATGTAACAAGACCATAACACTATGATTATGTACATTATTTTTGTATATAACAATGAGTATACTTTCATTTTATTATGCTTACCTTGTAAATAGTTTTTTAAAAGCACAAATAGTATTTTAGTTAACTTTCAACTAAGAAATCAATTCTGATGAATTAATGGATTTTTGAATAAAATATTATTTTAATAAAATATTATTATTATTACTTAATTAATTTTTTTATTAAATATAAATGATATTATAATTTTAGGAATGTAATTGTAATTTTTATTAATGGTTGAAAGTCGTTGTTGTCAAAACCCATGAATTTTCGATAAATGTCGGTTTTTATTTTAAAAGTGAAAATTAACATATTTAGAAAATTATTTAGATAAAATAAATATTATTTCTAGAATCAGTATGTCGAAATTATCCAATGGTGAATATTTCACAATTTTCTGAGAGAGTCAAATTTTTGGGTAAAAATTAAATACCGTTTAAGTATATAATGTGTTTTATGACATCATAATGACTTAATAGTGATGTAATAAAATACTATAAACATTATTTTCGTAAAAATATATGTTTTACAATTAATATAATGTGATTTTGGGTTTTTTTGATTTATTTTACAAAGCATTAATGAACCCTTCAAGACTTATTAAACATCTTGTATTTTTAAATTATTTTCCTTGCGAGTGTGACTCACATCCACATAAACAACCACATTATTTTAAGATGTTCAGACTCTGGCCTCATACAATATTGTTTTCCACTTCCATTTGAAAAAACCCATGGGCAGAAACCATGGGCTGCTTTGTGTTTTGGATTAATTTAATGTGTGGTGTCCCAAATCTAAATAATAAAGAATTCCCTCACCTTTCTTATATAAACCCACCCAAGCTCCCACTTCCACCTCACTCAATGACTTTGAAGTTCGTCCAAAATCTAAACTCCTATCTCTATAATCCTCCCAAGGTGCCCCAAGTTCCCAAGAATCCTCTCTCAAGCGTCTCTCAATCCATTAGAAGCACACTTCCAAGTATGGGTTTTTCTTCCTTTCTCATTTTTGTCCAATATTCTTTAAATTGTTATGCCCCTTTAATTTAAATTATTAATAATGGGGTATGGTTTAGAACCTACCCCATACTACCCTTTTTATGTTTTAATGATGGGATTCCCCTTTCTCTTCTATTAAATGCCTCCCACATACACCCGTTACTATGCCAAAATTCCGAAAGGAATTTCTCTCTCCTCTTTTACATTCAAGCAATTATTTTGTACCATGAATCTAAATTCCATTACAACTGTTGGGACATGAATCTATATGACCCCATTACTATCAATTTCATGTAAATATTATGAGACACCCATTTCTCTCTCATCAACCATTTTTATGAATTCTTACGTCATGCCTTTATGCTGCCGAAATTGCACAGTTTTTCCAAGAAAAAGTCATTGTATAGTCAATACCATGCCCATTTTTCTATAATGGGTATTCACCTTTATGCACATTTACTTATTGTTTAGAGAGTTTTGTGTATTTATTCCAAATTCCATTATCTTGGAATAAATGACGATGTTTTTTAATCAAACTCATATGATCCATGTGGCACACTTATGTATGAAATGAAATGTTTAAGAAGGGTGAGCCCTTATAGTGCTCCAATTCATTGGGTAAAGTATAGTATCATGATACATCATGTGCAATGGTTGTTTTCTCATGATAATTCAATTGAAACTAGGTTTTTCCCATGCATCATGTGCAATGAGGATTTACTAATGCTCTATGTGCAGTGAGCCATGGCTCATGCTAATTAAATGTTAAGTGTTGTTGCCACATTTACATGTTATGATTATAATTATTTATCATGCCTTTATGTTTATGCTTCCATTGTGCTCTAATAATATGACTATTGTCTAACATGTATTTTATTCCTCATGTTACACCATGTTTATTACCTTAATGGGCTTTATAGCTCACCCTTTTCTTATTCATGTCCTCAGGTTATCCCATGAAATGCTATGTACTAATGGAATATAGTAGTCATCTAAAGGATTTTCTCAATAAAGATGTTGTTTTTTGTGTTTTAAGTTGTTATGTAATGATCCTAATCCCCAAGTAAAAAAGACCTCTCAATCTCAAATGTTGTATCAAAAGAAGTTTATGTAATAAATTATGTTTAATAGTGTAATAAAAAGTAGAGTTGTCATACCATAACCTATGATATCATGATTGATTTTAAATTTCATCATCCAAAAAATATTCAAGGTGATGTGTGCCCTATGAAAGATGATAAATAGAATAATATGATCCATCATTTTTTTAGAATCATATAGAGAGTTGAGAAATAATAGGAAACACTGGATGCCTTCATAGATTTACATAACTTCACTCATTATATAATAGATGATAAAGAATCCACAGAGTGGGGAATTAAGATAGGATTGAGGGAACCAATGTGGAATCTAGCTATGATTTTTAATCTTATAACATTATCAAATGTAGTAATTAAAGATATCCTTATTTATATGGGATCTATGGGATGTCCAAGATTGAGTAACCAATATACTTGTCGAACCATGGGTGATAACTTGTCTTGTGTTTGGAAGCGACAGGGATAAGAAAAGATTATAGGTTCAATTTTAGGATGGAAATAGTAGTGGTTCACTCTTATATCTTAGCTTAGAAGGAACTCATGTAATAGACCATTAGTGTGGAAGTTTGGGATATATCGAACTGAATAATACCTTTACGTTTAAGAAGATATTTTTATGTGGGATATATAGACATATTCCTAGGTTTTAAGACTAAAGGGAATTAGAAATTATAGGGAAGTTACATGTACTAACCCAATAATCTTATGATTAGATAGCTACATAGTCTACCATGGATAGTCAAATACTTTTTGGTAGACCTTTTTTTGGATAATGACATGAAGGTATGTGATACTTAGTTTTTTTACAACCATATGAGTAGGGATTCTCACATTAGGGTTTATATAATGTTTCTCTAAGGTAATATGTCGAAGAGACATCTTCAAATGCCACCAGAAAATTTCCACCTACTTTTATAAGTACTATTTTTGAATTATATACAATAACATGTGAATTATTTGATATATTTTCTGTGTATTTCTATATTTTTATTTAACTAGAATATTTTACCATGATTAATGTGGTTGTTTTACCTTTATACATGTCTCTTGATACTCATATAAGGAAGTGTATTGAACACTCAAGAAGTATCCATCCTGAAAAACAATTGTGAATTCATATGGTAATATTTATGATATTATGACTATCAATATCGGATAATTTTCTATTATTAAATGTATTGGTTAATGAAGATTTTATCTAATGTAATTTGATATAACATCACAGTCCATTTGTTATCACCTCTTTGTATTCAATTCATTTTAGACATTGGATTGGAAATTTCTTGCTACCAGAGAATGTCCTGATCTAGGGAAGGTTCAAGAAATGACTTCTGAAATTGACTGCCACTTCCTTGGATTAGTTTCCAAAAATAAGATATTGGACATACCAATTGTAGTAGATCTTTATCTGGATATTACCCCTAATTATTTTTCAATATTTACTCCTAATAAATTATTGAAATTTACCATAAATATTTTTCATAAATCTATACCTATATCAATCCACGTTTTCAAATTACAATAATTGAGTGAATATAATTAAATAACTAGTTTTAAGAGGTTAAATCAATGGGTATATTCTTCTAGATCACTTTTCCCTTGGGTGTGTAATTCTTTATTCGAATAATTATTATTAGATTTTACATATATATACTATAAGAATATAGGCTAGGTAAACATTTAGAATTTATATATTCTTTTTAAGAAATTAAGACCTATTTTATTAGTTAATGGGGGAGATGTGGTTATATAATATTGATTTATGTTAAATTTATCATAAAATTTGGGTAATAGTAGAGGAAATTCCAAATAAGTTTTTTCAAATTTTATATAGTTATTTTTAATATTATGTAATTCCTTTTGGATTGAGAAATTATAATGTTTCTTTCATGAAATTATTTAATATGATATTTAATCAATTTTTATACTTATTTTTTGTGGTATTTGTTTATGATATGTTTTTATTCAATATTCGGGAATGATTTTTGAAGATATATACTTATTTTCATGTATTCATAATGAAAGATTTAATGTTTTAAAGGCTTATCTAAATTCTCACTCGGGGTTTGTGAAATCAGGTTCTTTTATTAAGAAACTTTGAAATTTGTATCTTACTAGACCTTAAAAATATGACAAAAATTATTTTATAGGTGTTTCATTTTATTTTATTCAAGGTAAGGAGTTTCTTTATACTTGTTAATTATTACTTCCATTTAATTCAACACCTTTATAAGAACGAAGAACCTATAAAAACAATAACTTTAAAGGATTAAAAATGTTTGGATAGACTAGTATAACGTTACTTTTATGTAGTTGAAGAAGTGGTTGACCAAATCTCCAATCCTTTTCTTACTATAGACAGGTAAAGGGTTTTAGGTGTTTTATAATTTATCCTTAATCAAGCACGATTATGTTCAAATGAAAATCATTATGTAGTGGTATATGATTTTGGATATCTATTCCTTTTTGAAATGAACTAAATTACTTTGTATTTATAATATTTCACTATTGTTCAGGCCTTGATGACTCGAGGCACTATATCCTTAGAGATAAATTCATGGTTTTTACACAAAACCCTTGGGTGTTTTTTCTCATACTGGGACTTAAATATATGGTAGTGTCATTAGGTAAAGTAATTGTAGTTATTTAATTTCAATATCTTGTATAAAATTGGAAAATGAAATGTGGTTCCTGATGCTCTAAGTAGATTGATTCACCCCCAATGAGTATAAAAATCCAAAGAATAATAGAGGATGATTTCTTTGATATATGAATTTCACTTAGATGTGATTGAGAATAACAATGTGATGAATCTATACAAAAAAAACCATACATCATCTATTATTATTCCTATTAATAAATCTAAAATATATTATACGTATCATGTTATCATTTGAGGGAAACTCTTTGGTGGAGATATTCTTGATAGCTTTCTCTAAGATTCATTATCCTTATTATACATCCATGGAATAATTTTTGTTTAAAATCAAATGAAATAGGATTTTATTTAGAAAAATCATTATTCTTGATGTAATGGGAATCCTAGAATCAAAATGATTTGTCTTGATATTCGAATCTAGTTTTTGTGGTAAAGCATAAGAAATGATATTATAAGATTAGTTTCTTAATGATTCACCTCAAAACGAGTGAAAATATAGAATCAAATACTAGTAGGTGAATTTCATCCAATTAAACTACTTGTATGAAAATTGGATGATATTACTATAATTGTTTTTAATAAAGACACCTTGATCTTCAACATGTTATATTATAGTGTGGGTTATTTTAGATTATATAACCAAACCAATGAACATGTTCCTTTTAAATAAAACTCTTCCAATAATGACCCTAAGATGTTATATGTCATATAAATCACCATGTTTCGTGGTTTATTAACCAATATTGCATCTGATAGGGATCCAAGGTGTCCATATTCGTTCTAGTAGGGGCTATAATAAGATTTGGGTTTTTAGATGAAATTTTGTGTTGTATTCCATCCCTAGTTTAATGAATAACATAGAAAACCATTCATATTATAGAAGTTATATTTCAAGAATGCATTTTTTAAATTTTTGGATTATGATAGGATCATTTTTATGGCTGAAATTATCCAATTATAACAGCTACTGATAATATATTCAAATAGATCTATTCAATGATCATTATAGAGTACCTTTTCATTCTTCACACTATAGGAATGAAATAGAAGAATTTTCTAGGAAAAAGAATAATATTTTACAACATATGAAATTTTTTGGGGAAGTTAATTTTGAAATTTACTATAACATCCAAGAGTTAGTAAGATATATATATAAATCATATAAGGTGACACATGATATCAAGGCTGAAGATCATGTCCCCTTGATGTTAGATTACTAATATATAGTAAATTAAGAAAAAATAACTCTATATATTTTCAGGATTTGTGAAAACCTATTTAGAGTTTTAGAGACCATTTACAAACTATATCTACCTCTGAAATTTAGTACCATGAACAACACTTTCCATGTTTCTCAACTGAGGATATATATACCTAGAAAAACACTTGTAATATGATATAATAATAGAAATATTTATGTGGATGTATAAAATATTGAACATAATATATATATAACTGATCATAATGAGAGACTATTTAATCCCTCTTGTTTTGGTTAAGATGTAAAATGGAAATATTTAAGATGAAACTTGGGATATGGATACAAAAATGAGGATTATACAAAAAAATCCCTTTTTATGATTGATAAATATTATATAACATGAGAATTTTATTGGTGGGTTGGATTAAAATACCCAAATACTATGTGTTAGTTATATTTCTTTAAATATTACCTTTTTTTAACTTTTGGTATCAAATGTTGGAAGAAATTTAAAGGATAATTAAAAGAGTAGTAGAGGATGAGAATATGGGAAACATAAAAAATTGATGATGTAGTGTGAAACCAAAACCTTCATGATTGCCACCAGAAAACAATGGTAGTTTTAAAACCACTAAAATTATAGTTGTGATCTTATAAAGCTCTGGTGGGTGTTATAATTTTTTTCAAGTGGTATGCTTTTAAATTTTTAATATTAAAACTTTAAACCATTTTAATTAAACCCCTAACTTGGTTATTTCTCCTTATTTATGCATGATAGACCCAAAAATATACATCCTCGCACTTCCTCTCATATCTAGGTTGTACCTCATCAATCCATAGCTAGATCATCTCAAATTGGTCATGGGAGCTAATTTATGGAATGTTACAGCTGTGGTATCCTCTAATTTTCTCAAATTAAATTGTTTCCTTATGGTTGAAAGAGAAAATCCCTATTTCCAAAATTAATTTCTTATAAATTTATTATATTCCTTAAATATTATACTTATCTTGTCACATCATTAGTTTTATCTATGTGATTCTAATGTATTTAATATGGATTTTTTCATTTAGATTTATTTTCTATTTTTTAGGGACTAAATCCCTAAATCCATTTATATTAGGTTAGTATATTTTTTTACTAGTGGAATACACTCTTACCTATATACCTTGAATAATTGATATTCTATGATTTTGGTAATTTAAACTATTCTTCCACTTATACTCTTAATGTGTTGATTTAGAAATGGTACATGGCATAGTGAACTTAATTAATCTCTTCCAATAAAGTTTCATTAACATTTTTATAAATGTTTTGTATAGATCTAGTTTATTTGATATATATATACAAGTAAACTTGATAAATGGATTTATAAATATATATATGTCAAATACATCTTATGTGATTTCATATAATGAATTCTATAAATTTTTATGGGTATTTAGATTTAAAAATTGTGATAACATTCCATTTATTATACACTATTACTATTGAATAGAAATTTTAAATTAATATTTTTGAAAGTGTTTATTTTTAATGATTTGATATGTGATGTTTTTTTAGTTTATATGTGAACTACCATGATTGTAATGTTTAATAAAAGGGGACATATTGTTTCTCTATGATTTTTGTATAGGAACGCCTCATTTAAATAAATATGATATTGGTTGGGATGATATATAAATGACCTAAAAAATTATAAATATTTACCCTTTATCCATGATATGGGTTGTGAGCCTTCCCATTTTATTAGATATGATTTTCTTTCCCTTGGAAAAGTTACCATTATCCACTGAATTATTATACACCATTCATTTTCCCCCTGATTGTTGTGCTTTGATTTTTTATATTCATTTTTATTAGATCCACAGCATAGGCTTGAAAATGGAACGACTCATATGAATCCTATAGGTATATGGTATTTTTAAATATCATATATATATATATATATTAAATTATTCTGTTAAATCATTCTATTTATTACAACACCCATTCATTTAGAATTTTACAGTTTCTTCTTGCACTTTGGCTAATGGTAGGAAATAGGGGGTGGGTGGTGTCCACCTATATAGTATATTATTCCCACACCCCATACTTGTCTCAATTAGGATATTTTTATAAATTATTGTATATGATTTATGATAGGGAAATTTTAAGAATATTGGGAGTTATTTCTACATGGTTTTTATAATTCAGGTGGAATATTTTGATGTTTTATATTGGTGTTCAGTACGGGAATAGTGGGGTTATCCTTTTTGATTCACATCAGAGTTCCCAATTATTAGATTGCATATTTTTTATTCTGAAAATTGTTTTGGATAGTAAACTATATTTATATCCAGTTTATCCTAATTTCATCCTTTCTATAAACATTATGTAGTGTTTTGTAATTTTTTGTGTGGTAATGAAATTACATAATGTTTTTTATCTCTTTTTTGTCATTTATCTTAATGAATAGATACCTACTAGTGAATATATATATATTTTTTCTAGTCCATATATATTTAGAGACATAAACAATTTAAATTTTTACACCCTCAAACTATATATTTTATGTCTTTATATGGTAAAACCACTTCCTTATTAAATGTTATTCTCTTCTTGAATATTACGCTATCCTATGACATACCATAAGTGTTCTAAGGTGTTGTGATAGTGTGATCTTAGTTATTTTATGGTATTTAGGTCATGCTCAATATTTTTTATTCTAGATAATTATTACCTTAATTTTTATTAAAAATAATTATAGATGAATGCATACCTTTTCATTAAAGATCTAGTCTATCCAAGATTCTCATCACCAACTTGATAGTAATCATTGAGAAGCACCCAAAAAATTCATTTCTCCAATGGAATCCATGGGCTGTATGAATCTCCAAACAATTTGGAAATATTATCTCTTCCTTTAAATCAACTGGAGGCTTTACTAGAAATAGTGTTAGAGAGTGAGAGATTCATATTTTTGAATTATATTATACTATCATAAAAAATTTTGATACAACGCATTGAAATATGTTTGAATCTATTTATATATCCATCCATAGAAAACACTTGGAACTCAAATTTTCAGCCATAAATAATGAAATATTTCTAAAAAATTACAAATAGTATAACTCGTTATAACTTATGACTGAATCCTCATAATGAAAGTTTTGACAATTAAAAATTAATTAGTCATTCAAAAACCTCTAAATAACATCAAACAATAATCAAAATCTAACACGATTTCTCTGGTATAATATTATTAAATAAATATAAATTATCATATAATGATGAAAATCTTATGGGGATAAGCATAACATTGTGACATTCACCAAGTCATAGATTTTCCTAGAAAGAACCATGATATGGTTACAACCAACAGATGGTTTCTTCTATTTTAAATATTTATCACAAATGATATGATTTAACTTGGAAATTTTGTTTCATTAAATACTAATGTTATTGGAAATATGAGGATATATATATAAGTGTAGGAAAATAAAAACATATAATTTTTGGATAGACTCTAACACAATTTATCAAATGTGAGTCATGTTTAAAACTTTAATATCAATTTTAAAGTAAATAATAATGTATTATTATTAAAATAATAGGATTGATATTTGTTAATATAATAAAGGATAATAATCGGAGATCTTTATTTAGTTTAAAACAACGAAAAAATCATTTGTTCTATAGAGTTAAATAGTAAACAAACTTATGTAATTTATGAATCAAGCATATGAATCAATAAAAATGAAAATTAATTTAAATTATAAATGAATACTATTTTTCCTAATATTATTGGAGATATTAAAATAGTGGATATGCATATATGGGAGGAAAAATGGTATACAATACCTATATGTAAAAAAATAAAAAATTTATTCATAATGACATGTGTGGCCCCATAACACATACGAAAAATTGAGTAGAAATGTGATTTATATTACTCTTAAGTTAATACAATTGGATGAGAAATATTATTATCATGAAAATAAAAAAAATAATTAAATTCCTTAAAGTTATTCGTAGGGTTTCCAACCAAAACTGAAATGAAATTCAAAATTGTATATTCGGTAAACGAAGTGGAATACACCACTATTATGGTTACAAATTACCTAAAGAATCACATAATATAACATGAGGTGTCCACAATGTGTTTTTTAAATTATAATGAGTTAATAAAATAATTATCTTCATAGTGTACAATAAGGTGAAGACACAACTCATTGGGAGTGGTTTCTTGATTCACTAATTAAATGTTTTAGTAAAAGTTGTAGCATACACAAAAATGGTTATTTGATAATTTAGAGAGGGAATATAACAATGAAATAATATATTGAATTGAATAAATCAATATCTAAATAATTTTACAGTATTTTAAAGAAATGTTTAAACCATTATTAAAGAAGGAATAAATGGAAATTATGGTGATTTGTTAGATAAATATATATTTATTAGTTAGTAAACCATGAGTACAGGAGGAATCACAAGTTAAATCCATGAATGAAGAGATTAATTAGATTTCAAATAAAGGAATTGGGATCTTATGAAGAGGCCCAATGTTCATTAAAAAATAAAAATAGTATTAGAGTCAAAAATTCACGATGGGAATTGTAATATGACCCGAAACAAGAAAAGGTTCGTATGAAATGGGTATTCTCAAATTAAAGGTATAGATATTGAAAAATAATTTATAAATTTGTATGAATTGAATCAATATAAATATTTTTTGTGACTTATATTAAATGGGGATTTAAGATCAATCAAATATATTTGAGGTCATCATTTTTTAATAAAGTACAAAAAGTGGAAGTTTACATTGAGTAACTGTGGGGTTTTCAACTTGATGATGATGGAATCAGGGTATGACTTCTCATAATGTATTTATATTGATTATAGAAAGTTCCATGAACTTGGTATTACTTTTTATTTTTATACATGATGACATTTGAGTTTATAATAGGTTATTCAAGTACTTCTCTATGTTGATAATATCATATTCGGTGTAAGTAAGAATGAATTAGTGAATGAATTTTCAAACGAATTATATTCTATTTATTGTTATACACGACAGAATAAATAAATAATTTTATTGGGTTTGAAATAAATAATGAATGTGAGTATGCTTTTATTGACCAAGATATAAATGAAAATGAATTTATAAAATTGTATGAAATTCATGGTTGAAAACTTATTTCTATACTATCCAATTTTTAAATAAACATGTAAATTAATAATAAGGAAAAATAATTGATATAAAATTATTTTGGGGAATGAATATAGGATTACTACAATTTATGAAAACAAGATCATACATTGTAAACACAATATTCCTCACTATAAGGTTTTAGTGTAATCCAAATAAGAATAATATTATGGATTAAAAAAAATCACGAGGTATTTTGAGGGTAAATATCTTAAGGATTAGTTGGATATACGAGTTATGGGTAATTAAAAAAGGATTTATGACTTAGGGATTATGAGTTAAGAGGTATGAGTTAGTGTTTCTAATTTAGTGTATATCAGTTAATGATAATATTGGATTAGGAGTTACATGATATATATATATATTAGGGTATGGATTTGTATTATGAAATAAATAATAGATATATCTATAATATATGTGTAAAAACAATTATTGTATAAATTTATATATTATTTATGCTGATATGTGGACATTTATTCCCTAATTCTGGGATCCTATAAACTTGTCCCCTATATAATTTTTATGTTAGTAATATTCCTTGTTCTTGAGGACAAGCTTTCTTTTTCCATACTCAACCGGATACTGGGCCACCTAATGGAAAACCATATTGATTTTCAGTATTAATGTATGTTATTTAGTATATAACATGAAATATGGAAACTCGTATAGAAATCTAACATATAATATAAAATTTCATAATGGTATCAAGATAATTCACTATATCATCATATTAAATTGAAGATATGTTTAATGGTAACAGCCCAGACCAAAGACACTCATCAATGCCCATACAAGAGCATTATGAGGCCAAATAAATTCCTGCTCATATACAAGATAATTCCCACTTGATTTTTTGTCCCAGTCTGTATAGTGCGGAAAACATTCGCTTGAGTCGAACTCCTAAAATATAAAAAAATGCCTAGAAAAATTACTGCATGAAATAAATAAATAATAAACACGTTGTTTAAAAAAAAATTAAAAGTGTATGTTATACAAACATACATATACTAATCACCCATCAGGTCAATCCACAAAAAATACAACACATGTATAGTAGACCGACATCTTTCCATGGTCACCAAAAACTCTGTCTATAAATAAACATTATATACTCTTTCCCAATCCATTGCAAATCCTACGTTAAACATAGAAGAAGAAAATAAGGTAGTCACACACACTAGGATGATTGGGAGGGGTTTGTGAAAAATATCTTATTAGGGTGTCACTATTACTCCTTTGAGGTGGAGCCTTTTCTGGGCGATGTGGATATGGCATGATGATGATCATCACCTGTCCCTTTTCTACTGGTATGAGCTCTAATCTAATTTAACATTCCTTTGTTTCGACCTGTTTAACGTCATTCTCCTTTGAAGAAGGTTGAGATATCCCTGTAAGGAATTGTTAGTGTTAGAGGTTTATTGTGTGGGGGTTAAGCTCTTAGGAAATATGTCATTCTCAGATATAAATTCCCCGGATGGTCTCTAGTGGGTTTATTCATTGAGCCAATAACACCTAATTTCCTTGGTATCCATGATTCATGGTCCTACATTCCAAAGGCCGACACTCATTGGCTGACGATTTTTCCAACATCACTTGAGGACTCCATTGGTTGAGAGAATGGGAGGTCAGGATCACCGTACCCTTCCAGGGGAGGATTGTTTCCTATTCCAGGGCTCTCTTATAGATTTAAGTTGTGTTCATATGTTCGTGAATCCTTGGTTCATTCTCGAAGAGTGTGTCTGTGGGATACCCATGGTTTGCAAGATTATCGTGAGCATGAATTTGTTTGATTCCATAGAGGTGATGCTGACTTAGTAATATTGTAAGGCCCTCTAGAGTTTATAGTCATGTAAGGGGGTCAGAAGGTAACTTGATGATGGGATTTGGTCGATAAGGAGGGCTTTCTACATATCCTCAAGAGAGGAATCAGAACCCATAGAGTTCAGAAGTGTTGGGATTATGCATGGAAGTATCCCATTTGGTTGACAGGATTGGGTGCACCCTATATGGGTGGGAACCCTTTTTTGATAGATCCTTCTAGTAGGCATCCTACATATGTTAATTTGATCAGGAATCATAGTTCCCGTAGTTCAGAATGTGTTGGGATTACACGTGGAAGCTTCCCATTTGATAAAAATGATTTGGTGGACCCTTTATGGGTGTCAACCCTTTTGAGATCAGGCCTTCAATAAGGCATCCTAAATATCCTGATCTAGTCAGGAATAAGAATTATTGTAGTTCAGAACATGTGGGACTTATGCATTGAAGTTTTCCCATTTGAGAAACATGGTTGGGTGAACCCTTTATTGATGGGCACCCTTTTGAGCATGGGCCTTTTGGAAGGCATCCTAAATATCCTAATTTGATCAGGAATCAGAGTTCTCATAGTTCAGATCGTGTGGGGATTATGCATGGAATCTTCCCATTTGATAAACATTGTTGGGTGGACCCTTTATGGATGGTCATCCTTTTGAGCTCAGGCCTTCTGGAATGTGTCCTACGTATCCTGATTTGATCACGAATCAGATTTCACATAGTTCAGAATGTGTGCTAATGGTGAAATCCTCACAAACATCTAAACCCATGTGATTCATGATAGGTGTGAGAAATAAGGGGATTTGAAAGATTCAACAATCCACATGCCTACTCCCCTGTTGGTGGGGAAGGGAGAGCCCATGGAAGAAGAGGCCATGGAAACCGTGGTAGAGGGAGTGAAGAGATGAATCTTTCCCTGTGAAATGGAATTAAATGTCATGTGGCCCAGCCTCAAAATATGGGATACTTACCATAGTGGGAGAGCCCAGGAGCACATTTTGGGAAATGGAGGAGTTTCATCCCCATCAAAGGGGGGAGCGAACATAACCCCTTAAACTGATCAATGTTCCTAATTAAATGTAAATGAACGTGATCACAATTAATTCTGAGAAAGAAGAGGTTCCCATAGAAATCCCATGGTTGGACTCTAGGTTACCATGGGAATATATCCTTATAGGAATTCTTGAAGCCCACACGTTTGTTGGGAGGGCCTTCGAGACTCCACTTTATGTGGGTATGTAGACTCAATGGGGCACGCTGATGTTTCTAATGGCCTGATCATATGAGTCTGGTGGCTTTAGAGGAGGATTTGGCCTAGCACTGGAGAACTGGTTAATAGAGGGATTGCGTAGGACTAGACAGTAATGGAGGAATGAGGTTGGAACTGGAGAGAAAAATACCTGAAAACACCCCATTCACTGCATTGGTTTCTCATATAGGATGGGGAAGGCTATGCGTACCATAGTGGTACATGGGAGGGCAGGCCATCCACATACTGGTGTGGTATGAGGGCATGGGTATCACCAAATATGTACCATAGTGGTACGTGGATCACTGTGCAACTTTGGGTTACATATACATACTGATTGGGTACGCGGCCTCGGGTTTAGTCCACGTAGCGGTACCCTACTCAGAGCACCATATTGAAGCAGGGTCGTGGGAATTACCATTTGCAGGAAATTAATCCGAGAGAAGTATTTGGTATGCATTTCACCAGTTGGGTTTGTAGTTGTTATTATTATTATTATTATTATTCAATTCCCCATTTTTATGGATCATGAATGGATGTACCTATGGAAGAAGTGGTTCACGGTTCCTGCTTCGTCGATGAAATAAAACAGAATCCAGTGTGAAACCGCAGGGTTTCCCTCAATATTTTGTCACCCATCCTTCTCCATATATGTCTCCATTATCCCTATTTTTTATTATTATAATGTGATACTTTTATAGAGCATCAGAGTGATCATATCTACTAGGTATACAACACCATTTGTAGAGGCCTATTGAAACAATTTTCCAACCCACAGAAAACTCAGTCAACTGGGTTTTGTGGAGAATTTTGTTTGTGATAATGGTTTGTAGAACCCTACTCATCCATATAATCCGCGAACTGAGGAGTTCGAGACACGGTACATAGACATACTTCCATGCAGAACTCCTCTGGTTGACATGGTTCACAGTTTTCCTACTCGTCGACCATCATCTCCTGGGCCAACGGTTCATGGACCATCCCGCATACTCAATGGTTTACGATCCATCTTCTTTGCATACCTCTCCTAGTGATGTTACGTACACCATTTGAAATCGTGAATTTCATTAGGATACATCAATAAAATACAACACAATTTGAGTCCCTTCTCCTTGATAAACATATAAAAGTTATTAATTCTTTCATTTAAGTGATTTCAGGGGTATGTTTTCTCTTTAAATGAATTTTCAAGACCCTCCAAATGCCCCCATCAGAATGGTGTCCGTTTAGAATGAAAAGGGCACTATTATGATGTAGAAGTGGTCCTGAACTGAAATGGTTCGTGGTAGAATAGGTAGACCTAGTAGGAAGGGGACACACCTATATATAGGGCCCACATATTTTGTCTGTTACCATTTATCATATCAAAAAGTGCTCCTGATTTCCCGGCCTCCCTCACTTTCATGTACTATGCCCCTTGAAAAAACCACATTCACGAACTATTCTGTACGTTTCACAAACCGACTTTGTCTCCATTTTCCCCATTCCCGTACAACATTTTGTTTTCTGCAAATGAGGTTGTGGAAATTTAAACATAAAAATCCATATTCCGCATAGAAGAAGGCTATACGACAAATGTGTTTCCGTACCAAACATGGATTGGTAGACCGAACCTCACAAAATATTAATATGGAATTAAAGATTAATCCATAACTTTTGCATGTGAACTTAACTGAGGCCAAATTTTGCGGTTTCTACATTCCATAAAACGTTCTACATGCCAGACAATGGTTCATGGGCCTCCGCATCATGGTCATTCTATATACCATGGTTGTACGCGGTGAATAGTATATGCGTTCCATAGCTATAGGTGGAGTAGTTTCCACGGGTTATAATGTACACAAAATTCTATTTTCAACTACCGATTTTAGGGACAATACGTGTAGCCTTTTGCAGACATTCTTTATGTCCTTTACCCATTTTTTCATACCCTTTTCCCAACAATTCTTATCAGATTGACTTCTGATCGACTTTTGGATCTTCCCATCAAGGTTACAATGGATAATTCTCAGGCTCCAGACAAATCGACGGAGATGATGGCCACAATGGAAAGGAATAGTGATGATAATCTTCAATCCCATGCATTCCTCATGAAATATTCATGACGGTATTCTTTAAGCCAGAGCTTCTATGTTATAAATTGTCCATTCAATTTCCACTTTATGGCTATGGTCTTCCTGCCGACATGCCCCTGCTATTTCCTGATCCTGACCATCCTTTCGTCCACTTAGAGGAACCACATGATCATGATCGTGACAACATTTTCCCAACTAGAGAAGTCATCCCCGATCCTACTTTGGAAAATGTTTTCATATTTTGTGGTTTGGAATAAACTCAAGGAAACTAAGGGTTCCCCAATTGTGTTCCATGTCTAGACATCCAAGAATACCCATCCATTATCATCATTTCTTGAGAAAATCCCAGTGGTTGGTGGAGCACCATGTGGGACTTGCGAGTAAGTGGATGTTTCTATGATGAGTTGGACTTGGAATTATGGGTGCATTAGACCTTCCTGGAGCCCCCTGGATAGCTAGAGGTGGTGGTCTTGCACCAGACAGCATGGGCGTCTAAGTTTTCAACCTTATCTCCAGGAGAAATCCTTTTGGAATTGCTGAGTCTCTCGTGTTCGAGCACCCAACCTTTCAGCTACTACATGGAGAGGTGGGGATCAGTCTATAGGAAAAATACAGTCTTTGAGGTCTCTATATCCTCTAAGAGAAGTATGATGAGTTTCTCCCCATAGCAACCACTTGGAATGATACTGATCATGTGTCTCATTTGACAAAGAGTTTACTGGTCATGGCAGTGGTATCACTGGATCATACCCTCGAAGCCCGTTCTCTCACCTCATTCAAAGCGTGGATAAGGTTATTCTTGTAGATGAATAGGCCTAAGCTAATGTCACACCACAGTTTAACTCACCCAATTCGTTAGTCCCGCTATACTCTAGGGTCATAAAGTTCTACCCTTTGAAGCAGGGTGGTTTGCCACATGGGGATATGAGCTTCGGCCCGACAATTCACCGATGCTTAGGCTAGTAGTTTTCTTCGACATGT
This sequence comes from Viscum album, assembly GCA_963277665.1. Lineage (NCBI taxonomy): Eukaryota > Viridiplantae > Streptophyta > Magnoliopsida > Santalales > Viscaceae > Viscum > Viscum album. The sequence goes on along the minus strand of OY728148.1, from coordinate 1,399,600,067 downwards.
TCTTAATTGGATTGATCTTCCAATCCCATCACTTATACAATGGGGTTTGGTCCTGCACCTTGTTGATATCGGCCATGATGGCAGAGGATTGACCCATTAATTTGTCCCTTCCTACCCTCGCCTGGCTTTATGAACTGTTGGGATAGATTCAGGATGAAAGGTCTCCACATCGTCCTAGAAGACTGTTCCAATTACTTTACGGGTGGATGAAAGAACAATTCCCCTATTATGAATATCAACATACAGCACAGGTGCCCCATCTTGACTTTCATCCGTCTCTTCTCTACATTTCTACTATTTGTCCTCGGACTCTGAAATTTATAGACATGGTCGGGCTATTGAATGTCTCCTCTCATTTCTCATTTTCACCACATCCTACAACTCATTGATCATTGCAAGGTTATAGGGGAGGTTCCTTGGAGGAATGTTCACACCTCATCAATCTTCGGGATGGGATGATCACCGCTCGTGTAGTCCAAGTAGTTATCTGTGAACCATACCCCCCACCAGTTTTCCAGGTAGTTTTGATGCCTTCAACGGACTACGTTTCTTCTTGTTGGTCAACTATGGGGAGAATTTCAATCTGTGGTTCTCTGTCCATTATGGTTTATGATGATACAAGAAGGTGATGCTAGAGAGATTATGATTCCAAACACGATGGGGACCACATTCTTATCACTAGAGTAAGCCCAGCTATGGGTTGATTATTACATTGTGAGGATGCTGAAAGAACCAGTCCAGTCGGTATAGAATCCCTTGACAATTTCCTATCCCGTTTCTACCCCAAAAATAACGCCACACATTTCCTTCATCATGAGAGGTGCAATGAACATGTCTTCTACTACTGTCCCTTCATCAACTAAGATGGATAAACCTTGTGCTCTTGCTCTGGTGGTGAGAAGGCACTCAATCAGTCATCAAAAGAGTCTGGGAGGGGTTTCATCAGTATAACCTATTTCAATGGTGATAAATTTAGACTACCCCCCTCATGTGGATATTTCCCACGATATTGATGAGATTTCCACTAGAACAGTTTCACCAATCATCTCTGAGACCGCAGTTAGTCATCCGCATCCGACTCTAATGAATGGTCCATATAGGGAAAAAGAGGGTCTCCCAACTTGGGAGAATTCCCCAAGGTCCCTCTCCACTTTTATGGTGACCCTTCCTGCTTACAAACATGTGGAAGTAGTGGAGGATCGAAGTTCTAGTTCCATGGAGAGACACCAGGATGTCCGCAAAGAGGCATAATGGCAGTTAAATTCTCTTGCTGTGTAGAGACCCCTAGTCAATATTGTCGATGAGGGTGAAATTTTTCAGCAGTTATTCAATGATCTGGGTTCTTGTGGGTTTGATTATCAGCACCTTCACTTTAATAATTATCAAATTTTCATTGCTCGAGAAGTCCTCTCCTCCTGTGAGGACAAGATGGATAGGTTTAATTCATCCCACCACCAGATGGAAACCATCCGAGATATTTCAAAAGAATTTGATCATCTGACGACTGAGGAGGTGAAGGCCCGTGACTTGGTGGTGGCCCGATAAGAGGAGATGCAATATTGAGAAGACCGCACAACCAGGTTGAGGGAGAAAATGGAGATTTTTCGTTCCAATCATTATGCCTTCTATAAGAATGGGCAGGGCCTTAAAGCTCTCCTGGAGCAGGTGCGCCCGACAGTCAAATCCAAAATAGAGGAAAGAACATATTTGGAAAAAACAATTGATGGCCCACAATGATCGCTCACCATTAATTTGGAAAGGTAGAACCATAACCAATTATAGCTCTGTCCTAAATTACAGCATGTACCCTCCCCCCTTCTTTTTTACTCTAGAAAGACTCTGAATTGGGGATGTTCCTACATTTTTGTTGAACCCAATGAAATAGTTTTGGATTTTAAATATCTCTTCTCTGTCCCTTCCTGTCAACATTATTTCAATCAACTATTAGTTTTTAAACCATGGCTTGAAATTAGTAAAGTGAGATAACTGAATCGAGCTCTAATTTTTTCCAAATCCAAGGGACTCAGCAAGAGTAGTTTGTCTATTGCTGAGGTTTTATGGAACACCTCATGTAATTTTGTGCCTTTTTCATTATATCCGTAACTTTTTCCAAGACGTTTTGATACGAGCTTAGTGGGTATAAATTGTCTTTTTCTAAGGCCGTTGTTTGTGGTTTTTCGACCTAACATGCTTCACCACTTTTCTGATGGCTCAATGAATTCTCTAGTGAATTGTCACACAGCTATTTCCAAGAGGTGACTTTGGCAGATTTTCTCTCTGGTGAGCAGAACACCTTTTTTTGGTAGTTCACAGTCCTGCCATTCAAAATTATTACTGATGTTTTAGGGCAAACATCTTGGACCAAATTTAATGGGGTAAGTACCCGACATGGGACCATTAGTCGAGAATGTTATAGTATCCTTCATAAATGGGTTAGGGATTTTTATTGACCCTGGATTTGTGGATTCCGGACATGTATGGGGCTCAAGAGCTTATTTAGGTGTACAAAGGTAGGAAAGGACTCTACTAGGGATAAATTTTCCATTGATTGATGGCCATTTGCGTGGGTGACGTATGCAGAGCCATTGTGGCTTGATATGCATAGTCAAGAAAAGGTTTCCACATGACACTGGCCTTCTATTCCTGATGTCCTGGTGTGATTTTTCACTTTTTGGGATTATCATGATGTTGGGAGCCATGATTGGTGGCTGACTTGAGTGGTGTTGTTTGAGAACATTACGAACATTCACATCCACCATGAGTATGAAATTCTTCTTGTACATTTCTCACTTATGTGAGGGAGAGCTGGAAAGTGGTCAATTTAGTTAAGAGTATTTTCTATGTCAGGGGCACTTTGGAAGAAAGAGGTACATAATCCGTTATCCAGGAGTTTTCTGAATCATGGGGTGGGACATGACATGAATGTCATTTGAGCACAAATAGGATTGAAATGACTATCCTGTGGATGAATTTTCCTTTGTTTGATGACCATTTTTGTGGGTGACATATATAGAGACAATGGGGCATGATATGGATAGTCAAGAAAAGGTGTCCCCAAGACACTGGCCTTTCGCCTCCGATGGACTTTGATGATCATGGAGATTGGGAACTTTCTTAATACCGTGCGTGATCTTTGACTAAAGGAGCCTCTAATCACAAGAAAGGGATTTTAGCTGAACTTGTTTGGGGAAACCAAGAAACATGCGGGGGAACTCTTCATTTTTCTATGGATCAACTTTGTGCACGCAGATATGATATCATTTAGAGACTTCAAAATAGGAAAAAGGTGAATGAGGCCCATATGTTCCAATATATCTAGGATGTGTGAAAGGAGTGAAATGTAAACCATGACTTTGAGGGTCCTTGAATTAGGAGGGGTTGAACGAGGATTGGAAGCCACTAGGAATACTGAGATAGGAGATGACTCTCCTCGGGATGAATTTTCCTTTTATTGACGTCCATATTTGTGGGTGATGTATGTAGAGCCACCAGGGATTGATATACATAATCAATCAAAGGTGTTCGTAGGACACTGGACATCCATCCCAGATGGCCTTGGAGGGTTATGGGGATTGAAGATCACTTAAAGAATGGTGTTTAGAATATGGAAGGGGTATACTGGGACATATTGAAGACATTTGGGTTGTGATTTACTCATGGAATTCTGTCCATTACGTAGATATGACCTGTATGAATGGTTTGGTATTTGTTCAATCTTTGGGATATCTGGTTGTCTAACATCACATGGACATGACACATGGTTCCTCTCGAGGGAGGGAACCGTAAAATTCCTCTTAGCGTCGTGCGGGTGGGACCAAATTCTTGGGTTGTTTTAACATAATGTCATTGTGGATCCCTTGCTATGATCCCGAAGCTCATGTGAGCTATGCAAAGTTTGATATAAAAGGGATCATAAGGGTTTCATGTCACCATCTAAGAATATTTTATTCAAAATTTGGGGGCCTATTTAGGCTAAATCCATTGCTTCATAGTTTAGAATCATGTGGTGAGGTTGATTTTGGCCTCAATGTTTAACATCTTGCGGTGAGGATGATTTTGGACTTTCAGTTTAACATCATGTGGTGATGATGATTTTTTCCTTTAAGGGGTCTTCAAAAGTTTCCAGTTAATTACAGTTAGGCTGTTCTGGCATTCCTTATATGTGAGTGATGATAGATGGTGTAAACCATAGTCTCGAGGGAGACTTGAATCAAGAGGGATGACATGGGGCTTTAAATCCATTGGGTGTACTGAGTTAGGAGAGGACTCTCCTAAGGATAAATTTTCCTTTGATTGATAACCATTCTTTTGGGAAACATATGAAAAGCCACTAGGGCATGATATGAAATTTCAATCAAAGGTGTCTGCATTACACTGGACTTCCATCCCAGATGGCCTTGGATGATTGAGAGGATCCATGATTTCCCAAGGTATGGAGTGTGAAAAATGGGAATGGTGTTCTAGGAATGTGAGAATACCCAAACCATGACTAACCATGACCTTCTTGGAGATTCCACATTGGTCCATGTTTCCCTCGGAATTTGGGGATGACCTCCTTGATTGAAGGTTCAAACATTCCAATTGGTTTATAACAGGTTTTTTCGTAGAACCGGAAACGTCAAATGATTCCACAACCATTTAGACCTACATACCAAAGGTAGGCGCTCATTAGGTTGTGGACTAATGAGGCTTAGGAATTTTCATTGGTCGAGAGGATGGGAGGTCGCACCCATCACACCCTTTTGAGGGGAATTATTGTCTACTCTGGGACTCTCTTTATAGATTTAAGCTATGTTCATGAATCCTTATTACATTACCGTGTATAAAATGAGGTTTCCTTCAGATATGACAATCAATGATTAAATATGTAGGAAATTTAGAGAATCTTTTATATGTATTCGAGGTTTTTCATCAATAGAGAATCATCTGTATTTATTATAGATTCTTGGTCAATGGTATCCTTCGACACATTTATATAGAAGTCTCTCGGTCATTATGATGACCATGCTGGTTTTAAAGCCACTCAGTGGGGCAATTGAAGTTTATTGTCATTCAGAAGGACATGGATTATTTCAGAGTTGCAATTGAACCCACAGATGGGCTACCTACGTATCCTTTGTTTAGAAAATGAATCAGAACCCATGTAGTTTGAGTAAGGTAGTATGATTATTATGCATGATTGATGGCTCAAATAAAGAAGTCATGATTAATTTTACACTATGAGCTCACGTGAGTCATGCTCGGTGTGAGAAACAAGAGTTATTGGTGAAACCAGACAATTGTTCCACGAAAGATGAAATGATGTGGGGCTTATGTGTTTATAACTGCCCAAAATAGATGAGGATTAAAATTTACTTGAGCGAAGAAATCTAGGAACAGGGTCCATAAAGGTATATGTACTTTATGGAGATTTGGATACTCTAATCTTGGGTCTTACTCCTAAAGAAGATGCCCAAGTTACGAGGGGACTTATGATTGGGTTTTACTCTCGAGAAATAAACTCCAAATCAAAAGTAAATTCGAACTGGTTTAGAGAAATTAAGACTAGGGCTTACTCATGAGAAGGAGGCCCATGTTAAGGGACTTTAAAAAATTAAGGGACTTGGGGCTTACTCCTAAGGAGGAGTCCCATATTTGAGACTGGGGCTTATTCCAGAAAAGGAATGCCTAGTTAATTGAATTATGGTTGAGGATTACTCCTAAGGAGGATGCCCATATTTGAGACCTTAAGACTGGGGATTACTCCTAAGGAAGATGCCCATAATTTGGGGAATTATGACTGGGGCTTATTCCTGAAAAGGAGGCCCAGATTTTAGAATCATGACTGGGGCTTATTCCTGAAAAGGAGGACCATGTTAGGCGATCTGAGGCTTACACCTGAAAAGGAGGCCCAGGTTAATGAGTTCTCTCATCTTAAAGGATGAGGTTGAATGAATGAAATCTCAATCATTAGTTACATAAATATGTGTAAATCACTATATTTTGAGAGATGTTCCACGGTGTTCCTTTCAGATAAGGAAGTCAAATCAAGAAATCATGCCATAAATGGCTTTGAAGAGTGTCTTGAAGACTGAATCTTGAATAGGAGAGGTGGAATAGCATAAGAGGGGTGAAATGGGAAAGAAAGGGCACCCAAAAAGGCAAGGGCGGGCAAGTCCTGGCAGGCGTGCAGGTACTGCGTGGGCGCACAAGTCCTGGTCGCGCAGGTATACCTGCGCAACACATGGGTACTTGCGCTTTTGTAAACCAGCATGGTAATACTTGGGAGATCCTTGACCAATGCCTTTAGAATTATCCTGAGATACATCCAGAAGAGTGGTATGCAAGTTTTGGTGAGAAAGTAGGGCAGCACGCAAGTATGTTCATTTCCATTAAGGGTAAAACACCTTAGGCACACAAGTGTTAGTGAATTCTAATACTTAGTCCTTACTTCTCTTGTTTAGACCTTCCATCCTAGGTAAAGAATTACCTTATAAGTGTTTAGAAGTCCTGAAGAAGAGACGTGGGCATTTAGAGCTCTAAATCTGAATTATGGAAAAACAATTCTCATGAATGGGGGGCCCACAGGGTCTATTTATAGGTTGAAGAAGACCCCGAGTGGTTATCCTTTAGGGCGCTCAAGTCACTTGCACGACCATTTGGCGTCGTGGAAGTGGACTTGCGCGACGATGATGGAACTTGCGTGGCACATGTGCTTTTGAAGCTTTGTTCATGCCTTTGTCGATTTTTGATGTTTTCTTCAAAGGATGAATCAATTTTTTCTAAGTCATTTCCCTTTACATTCTTTTTAGACAATGTGATGAAAAAAGAGCATCAACAAAAGTCCCCCCTCATAGTTGGATCCGAAAGAAATGAGGATGTGACTCTGAGGAAAAGAAGAAACCCAAAGGAAAGGTGGCGCGCAAGTCATTCAGTGCGCCACACTTGGCACGCAGGTTCGAGTCGCGTAGGGCTGGAGCGCACTTGATGTAGGTGAGAAGGTGGGTCGCCTGGCCTATAAATACGCGGTCATATTCCATGCATAGCATCTGATTCCGGATTCTCGAGCTCTCGCCGTGCAGGTCCCCTTCACCATGCAAGTTGCTCATTTTCCACTGCTTCTTCGTTTTCGCGCTGTTTTCAAGGTAATAGGACTTGCGCAGTGATACTTGCATGCCAAAAACTTGCGCGACACATTAACACTTGTGCGACACATCCATACTTGCGTGCCTTAATGCCTTATCCATTTTTCTGAAATTCCTTCACAACTTTTATGAAAAATCAACTTAATTAAAATTTAAGTTATTCAAATTTCGTGCAGAATAAATGGCTCTTAGAACCAGAATATTTGATGAACTGGTTAGAAAGCAGATTGATGATATGATGAACATCATTGGCCATGATTATTATACCATCAAAGATTTCACTCTTCTGGATTTGGCTATGTATATGAAGAAATATCATTGTGACTTCCCACAAAGAACTTATCTGCCTTTGTATGGCTATGGTCATCTGCGAGAAGTCACTATTCAAGAAGAAAAGAACTATCTTCCATTTTTATGGTTTCAAAATTACACCAACTTTTCGTCATCAAATATCTCATGTGGAGGAGGATTTATAAATTCTGGAACAGTGGAGAAGGCCCACATGATGCATCATAGCCCTTGTAAACCAGATTTAAAAATCATACGCCCGAGATGCAACCACATTGTCATCTATCAATATTCCTAAACGCTCAGATGGATTAATCCAAAGGCTGGAATAAAAGTTGGGAATTCCATCCTAGGAGAGGTGTGGATCCAACTTGGATGTGGGCATACTGGGTGAGACAAACCTGTTCAAAGTTTGTCGAGGATCTAAAAGGAGTGTTGATATACGAAGCTATTTGGGTTGGGCAAACATATGTTTACAAACATGATAACTTCGTGCTAGAGATACTCAACCACTGGAGCTCAAAAACTAATTATTTCCATCTAACTCATGGAGAAGTATGTATCAGTCTGTGGGATGTCCACAAGATCTCAGGGGCTCCAATTTTGGGCGATATTTATGGTGAATTCATCCGTCCCATGGTGACTTGGAATGATTCAAAGAAGACTCCTGCTTTAGCTCAGGAATTATTTAAGATCTTCCATAGGCTCAATAGTTCAGAATCCTTGTTAACTCATTCTAGAGTGGATATTCATCCAGAGGAGAGGATGAATGTATTTCTTATTGAGAAGAAAGAGAAGGATCCAAAGGAGAATGAGCCGAAGGAGAAAGGATCCAACAAAAAGAAATCCAATGATAAGAGGACCAAAAGTCCTACCACCTGCCCAAAACCTGAGAAGATGTGTGCTCCTGGAACATTCTAGCTAACTCTAGAAGCAGGAGAGTTTGAGAAATGTGGATATGAGGTGAATGAAAAGATCCTGAAGAAGACTCGTCTGGTGGGGTTCATGGCTTTGTGGCTCAACGTTTATCTCTTTCTAGTCATGGATTCGAAGGGAGGCGTCATGACAGGGACCTACGTCATTGCGAAAAAGTTAGCTGAGGGAAAAATGGTTGGGTTGGATACCCCCTTTTTAGCAAAGATTCATAGGAGTTTACTTTTTGTCTTCATGGGTAAATCTCCTTTAGCAATAGTGGGACCATTCAAAGTTTTATGGGGAAGGATTGAAACTCACATATGGACTTACAATGTACAGAATGGATTACAAATTCCTGGAAGTTCATTCGGGCTATCAGTGCAAGCATTATCTGGAGTTTCTCCATTAGATGTTAATGCCTATGACATGAAAGTGAGGCTGAGCATGTTTAAGGAATTAAACTTCTTTCCCTATGGAGATCCGCCAACTGGGTGGTTTCGTGATGGTGGAACAACCCATTTGGATTTGAGGGTATACATGCTAGCTTGTAGGGATGGTGTGCTAGTTTCCAGGATTGACGGAGAAATTATATGTGAGGCCTATTCTCCATATAGATTTGCTTGTCAATTCAAATTTCTGCGATAGATTGCAGTATCTCCTCCAGTACATGTCATGTTAGAGAAACATCTGATGGTTGCTCAGTAACTATGGTTGCTGACATCAAGGGAGAAGACTGGGGAGGTATTTGATCTACCAGTTCAAAAAGCGGCACAGAACATGACTACATATTATTCCAAGCACTGGATAGAATCATACCCAAAAGGGGTATTGAATCACCCAGTTTATCAGGTGGGGAAAAGGAAGAGGACTGTAGAGAAATAAACCCTTCCTCATGAAGGTGATGCTTCCCCACCTGAAGCTGATTTGCCAAACTTCTCCTCTAGGACTGATTCACCGGATTCCCATTATGGGGATGATGAGGCACAACAAGTGGAAAAGCGGCCTCATTCCCGATATCATCCTCCAGTCAGAATCAAGTGACCTACTCCATCAACTCCTGGTGAGTTAATTCACTGTGGTAATTTAATCACTGATACTTTATAAAGCAATAAGTCTTATTTTATTATTCTCTATCTGTAGTTGCAGGAGCTAGGAAGAAATTAAAGTCAAAGATTGTAGGACCTTCCTCACGGCCTTCATATCTAAGACCAGAGGCTATCCAGTTATGGTAGAGTTTGTACTGTGGTACTGAGACCGCCTGGCTGGATTTTTGTAAGGGCCTACGACTTCCTGGAATAGGGAATCTTCTGGCTTCTATATATATCCAATATGAGGATAACCCCAATGAAGTGCGGGCTTACATCAGAGATCTAGAAATTCTCATATATGCCACTGATGAGTCTGTTCCTATCACCAGGCGGGTGGAGTAAATGATTGATCATGGCGCCACTGAGGGGGATGGTGGTTCTGGATATGAGGAGTGGCATGATTATGTGGCTCCTGAAGATGTAATTTTTATTTCCTTATTTTCATTGAAACTTGATTCCAGTCGAAGCTTTATTACTTAAGGAAGTTATTTTCTTCATATTGAAGCTTGCAAAGAAAGGAACCGAGGATCCTTCGCCATAGTATAGCCCTAGTGGTACTGCCATCGGGGCTGCTGCTGATTCTCCTCATGAACCAGGAAAGATATCTCTAGGCCAACAGGGCCTGAATGAGGCGTTGGACATAGCCTTCCATTCACCAATCCATGTGCCAATAAGGGAGAATGCTGATACTCCCAAAAAACCAAAGAAGCAATGGCAACGAAGGAGGAAGTCCACAGTTAAACACTTCATTAGCAGTGGTAAGTCCTTCGGGTAATCATGAGTCTATACCCACGAAACGGTTACTCATATTTCTAGGGATTTCAGGGGATTCTTCAATTTCCCCCCTGAGGGAAAGGACAGATACTCCTTCAAGTACCATAGAGGGTGCTCTGGAACAATCACATATTCATGATGACTTGGATACTCCTGGAGAAGAGCTAGCATCAATTCCCAGTATCCCTCCTGCTGCTGTTGCATGAAGAGAAGAAACTGTTTCTGGTAAGTCAACAATGCTTCATAAAAATTGTGAACGAAACACTGACTGACTTCCATTCTGTGATACTTCAGGTTCAACTCATGCATTAGAGCTTCTGGCGGCTATTGCAACTGATGCCGTGATTTTATCCGAAGATGCTGTCCAAGGTTAGGTGCTGCAGGATGTAGGTCGTCAAGAAGACACATCAAACGCTCCCACTAGTGAGACTAACCAGGATTCTAAAATATCATTGGATGAAATGATGAATCATGGCATGTATTTAGATGAATTTTATGATCATTCTATGGTGCCATGTTATTTAGAAGACCATGGGCGTGAGTGTTATCCTTCACCCAGTAAATTTTCTTATAATTTACACTTCTAATCATGTATAAAAATAATATGAAGTTCCATCCATAGAAGCTACTGTACTGCCAATGCCTGAAGAGGGTGTGGACATTGATGTCAACCCTACCATTGTAGAAACATTAGCTCAAGTAGAGCTAAACCTAGTAAACCCTCCTAAGACCCATCTTGAAGATCCTGTTGAAACTGGGAAAGATGGGGAGGAGTCTTCTCCGGTTGCTGATCCATCATCGGGTAAGGGATAAAAATATTTTTTATTGTATTTAATTTGCAAGAAAATCGATTCTTTTGTTATCTTTTGAAGCTAAACAATGCTTTCAATTAATCATGCAGTTCCATCAACTACAGTGGCTAGATCTGGTGGTGAGGCCTCAGCCTCTGCCCCAATGGGAATTGAAAGCGAAGAAGCACAGTTCAGGGGGAAAGGGCAGAACATGGCACTTACTTAAGTGCATTAATCCCAGATTACATGCCCCCCCTCTGATGATGATGTTGAATCAGACCCAGAGGTGCATAAAGTGTTCAGATTTTCACGACACAAGCCATGGAACAACATATGGAAAATAATATCTGAGGTGCCTTTAGAAGAGTTATCATCGAAGATACCTCGATTGTCATCCCAGTTTGTCATGCTAGGACTTAGCGGTTATGGATATGAAAAGATCCATGCCGCGGTGAAACAGGTCATCTTCTGGAGGGAGCAGGAGCAAAAGTGTTGCGAAGATCTGACCAGGGTGAAACTGTCAGTTAACATCGGTGAATTTTAGGTTGTGTTATCCCGAGATGAGGATGATTATGCTGCCAAGATGAAGGAGTTGAAGCCTAAAATCAAAGAAAAAGTCGTCCAGTAGGTGCAGCTCTAGCAACAGTAAGATGTTGTAACTGGGGAACTTGATGAGCTTAATAATTCATTGGATGGAGCTCAAACGAATGGTATGAAAGCCATTGTAGATGCCAAGAAGGCACTTCATCAATATGAGAAGAGTGAAGTTGTTCCAGTGCACGAGCATCATGTAGCTGCTGATGATGCTCAGGATGTTGTACATCAAGTGAAGACTTATGTTGACAGTCTTTTGTAATCTCCTGAAAAAAAAATAAGTGGCTCCAATATGTGGATGTCCCTCTAATTCTTATGCATCATTTAAGAGTACTTTTATCTTCAATTATTTATGCTTGTATTCTTTTTCTACCTACTTTAAATTTTACTGAAGCCAATGGGCCTAGTAAGCATAGTTTTATTTTTACTAGGATCATTATAAATAAACCTAAAAAATTTGAATCTTTTAATTTCTCAATATTACCTAAATAATACAAAATTTATGTTTAGTGAGCTGGAACGTGACTTTTATTCAGAGTTAATTTGTCTTTTCTGGGATGTTTAAATTCATGCACATCAGACATAAAGAGGCTAATGTTTGTGGTCGGAAATAGATTTGACCAAATGAATTAGAATTGACTCAATTCTTTGACAATTTGTCTGAAAACATATCACCATACTCAAGTATGAGGGAAAAAATGTAAACTATGGCTTAAGAATATTTGAATATGAGGAATGATATGAAAAAGAGCTAAAAGGCATCAGAAGAAGTAGTTTCCATGAATGAAGTTACTATTATTTGAAAAACCCATTAGGGGGTTGAATTATGCAGGGCCACCTAAGGGCATTGGCTGCATATTCAAATAAATAGCATCTTTTGGCTAACAAGTCTGTTATGTAGACTGTTTATGCAAGGCCGCCTAAGGGAACGTGTTGCATAGTCAGGAAAAAGAACTCTTGGGATTTTACATTCCTAAAGCTACAAAGCCAGTGAAAGTTTATGGAGATTCAAAATTTCCAAATTATAGTGTTTTCTGTATGGAAAGAGGTACATGAATATGGAGAAGATACTTCCAAACAAGATTATCAAAGAACTGGAAGGATATCACTCCTAGAAAAGTCTGACCCAAACGTAGAGAAGGAGAATATAAACCATAGACTTGAATACTTTAATATCATGAAATAGGATATGGGACAAATATGTTAAGGATGGCTATTTTTGAGGATCCCTACATACTTTCATTTAAGACCAATAAGGACAAAAGAGGCTTTCTTCCCAAGAATGAAGTTACCAACATCCGAAAATCCCATTAGGGGGTTGAATTTTGTAGGGCCACCTAAGGGAATTGGCTGCATAGTCAGATAATAGTATCTTTTGGCGGACAAATCTGTTATGAAGACTGTTTATGCAAGGCCACCTAAGGACATGTACTGCATAGTCAGGTAAAATAATTCTCAGAAATTTGACATTTTTGTGACTAAAAGTCATGAAAAGGGTTATGAAGATCTGAAAATATTTAAGGTTAGGATTATGACACATAAAGATGGTTATTTTCCAATTTATAGAAAGATGCACAGATCAATGCTAACCATAATCATGTTATGGATGGCTTCTGAATGGAAATGTTTGGACTTCACTACATATCCCATAAGGATGGGAATCAAGCCATTTATAGTTCTTGAACTATAGTTTAACGTCATGTGGGACAAGAGGATTAGAGATATTTGTTTATGGTCATAGATCTTGGACCATTTTAAGAAATACACAGTGTGTGTTTTCATGGGGAATTTTCAGGCAAGGGACTGGAAGTGGAATTTGGGGTCAGGCCCAAAAGACTTGGGGCTGGATTCGAGGGACACTCAAACGTTCCTACGTATCCAATAAGGATGGGAATCAAGCCCACGTAGTTCTAGAAATACCCTCTGTACAAATTTGGTTCATACATGTGAAGGGTAAAAGGGGACTTTAGTACAATGATGATCTAACCCAAGATAAAACGTTTGGGCATTCCCATGTATGCACCTAGTCTTTGAAATGAAACATGATTGAAAAATCAATGTATATAATGGTTCCCTCTCAGGTGATGGTGTCAAAGAATATTGTAGTTTTTTTCATACTGGACAAAAGTGTTGTATAGTTTAATGTTGTATAAAAAGGATGAATGTGAACCAATGTAAAGATATTGATTCTAGGGGAGGTTTCACGAATCAACATCGTATGAGATGGAGGCGAACCGATGTGGGGAGATTGGTTATGGGTTTGAACCATGGGGGTTGCCTACGTACCCAGCCTAGAAGGCAAGGATAAAAGTCCACGCAGTTCAATTAAAGAATGAATTAATGATCAAGTCATTCTTGGGGGCAATGACCTAAATAATAAAATAAATGATGTTGGTACTTACACATGGTTAGCAAACTAGAGAGGGTATTATGGATGATGTTTTTTCTAAGCTCGTGTGAGTCATACTCAGTGTGAGAAACAAGAGGTAGAAACAACCCTAACGATGCATAGTTTAATGTCATGTATGACATATGAAGGGACTATGAAGTTTTAAGGTCTTGTAGTGAGGACTATTGGTGCTGCACAGTTTAATGTCATGTAGCAGGGACAAAGTACAGTTTAATGTCATGTAGAATGTATTAAAAGATTTTCTGTATAGTTTAGCGTCATGTAGTTAGGAAAATGGGGACAATAAAGTTTAACGTCATGTTGGACCAAAAGGAATTCTATATAGTTTAACGTCATATAGAAAGGACGATGAAGGGGGACACAGTTTAACATCATGTTGGATGTATTAGGAACTTTTTCACAGTTTAACATCATGTTGGAAGAAAGTACGAATTGTTTAAAGTCATTTGTATGGACTGTGGATGGTACAGTTTAACGTCATGCTAGACAGAAGGGGGACTGTGCAGTTTAATGTCATGTAGTGTGGACAAATTAGGGAATTGTTTTCCCCACAGTTTAACGTCGAATGGGACAAAATTAATACAAATTGTTTAAGGTAATATGTATGGACCCTGAATGATGCAGTTTAACATCTTTTTGGATATAAGGGACTTGCAAACAGTTTAGGGTCATATGCATGGACCGTTGATAATGCAGTTTAACGTCTTACTAGATGGTGGTGTAGTTTACGGTCATACCAGACCATGATAATATATTTTGTGATTATACAAAATACATCTTCAAAAATCTGTCATTGGTTGGAGTAGTGATGAGTTCTCCATCCATTGAGATTAAATAATAAGATCCATTGGAGTAGACCCTATATATTGAGTAAGGTCCTTACCATTTTCTCTCAATCTTGGGAGGTTTCTTTCCTGGTATCATTGGAGTTCTGATAACTAATACCAATTCTCCCTGAGTGAATTAACGATGACGAACTTTTTTGTTAAAATCTCATGCTATTCGATTCTGATAGACTTCTAAGTGGTGCAATGTATACAACATTTTATCATCTAACTGTTCCAATTCATTCAATCGCTTTTGAGGTTGTTAATCTGTAGATTATTGATCACAAATGGCAACTCTGAGTGAGGGTATTTGAACTTCAATTGGAAATACTACATCCGTTCCATATACCAATGAATATGGAGTTGACTGAGTTGCAGTGCGGGTGGTAGTCTGATAAGCCCATAAACCATTAAAGAGTTTATCAGGCCATGATATCTTATCTATATCCCCCATCTTTTGCAGTATATTTGAAAGAGTCTTGTTGAAGGCTTCTATCTATCCATTGGCCGCTGCATGATACCGAGATGAATTGTTGGATTTGATGTTGTATTCTTGATACAACTTCTTCACCTCGGATGAACAGAAGTTGGTGCCATTGTTCATCAATATGGTATGAGGGACACCAAATCTGGTAATGACGTTAGACTTTATGAAGCTAACAACACATTTAGAACTGACTTCCTTGAGAGGTATTGCCTCTGCCAATTTGGAAAAGAAGTTTGTAGTAGTAAGAATGTACTTACACTGCTTGGCCATAGCAGAAGGGTATAGTCCCACAACATCCATTACCCATGTGGAAAATGGCCATGAGTATTTAGATGTATGAAGCAACTCTGGAGGTTGATGAATGTAGTTGGCATGTACTTGTCATGAATTAAACTTCTTTGTGAAATCAACACAATCTTGTATCATTGAAGGCCAAAAGTATCCAAGATTTCGAATCTGATCAGACAGTCTATGTCCAGATTGGTGGGCACCATAGACTCCTGCATGAACTTCTTTCATGACAACCATTGTCTCTTCACCATCAATGCATTTGAAGAGAACTCCATCAAAACCACGTTTTTAGAGACTTTTCTCTAGGTGATATGGGCTATCATAAAGAGTAAAATTGACCACACGTCACCAAATTTGTTCTTCCTCGGCTCTATCAGGTGGAAGTGTTCCATTTTAAAGGTATTTTCTGACAGGTGACATCCATCCTATAGTATAACCATATGGTTCAAGAATGGGACTCATTTCATTAATTTCCTCTGTTCCGATTTGAACATAAGGTGAAATTACACGACGGTGGGAAATACTGATGGTTGTCTCATCCCGATTTGGATCTGCCAGAGCTGTGGATATATTATCCAGTGCGTCAGCTTGAGCATTTTGTGATCTTGGGACATAAAAAAATGTCAGTTCCGAAGTGAATTCCACCATTAACTCTATGATGTGATCATACAAAGAGATTAGTTCTTCTTTTCTGATGGCATAATCCCCATTGACTTGTTTGATTACCAGGTATGAATCACCTTTCATTTTTAAGTGATTCACTTTTTCATGAAGCGCTAATTCCAAGCCTGCGATGAGTGCTTGGTATTCTACTTCATTATTGGTACCACCTTCCCACAATAAGAAGGAATAAGGTAACACTGCCTTTTCTGGAGAAATGAGCACAATTCCTAAGCCAAATTTGTTGAATTTATGATTTTCCATTTTCCTCCAAGCTGGACTTCTGGAAGCACCATCAAAATACATTTCCCATGCCTGAGGACTTTCTTGAATAGAGAAGACTTCCTCATCAAGGAGTTCAATATCTGAAGATGTGTCTTCCACTTAAGGGTGTTCAGCCAGGAAATCATCTAGAGCTTGGCCCTTTATCGCCTTTTGAGACACATAATGAATGTCGAATTGCTGCAAAATAACTGCCCACCTTTCCAAATGCATTAGACGGCTAAGGATGAATTTGAGTGGGTTATTGTGAGATATCAATTGGACCTCGTGATGTTGTAGGTAGTGTCTCAACTTTTGAACTGCAAAGATTAATGCCAGGCATCACTTCTCAATAATTGAATACCGTGTTTCTGCTTCAAGCATAGTTTGACTGAGATAGTAGAGGTTGTTTTCATTCCCAACATCATTATTTTGAGAAAGAAAGGCACCCAATGATCACTCTAGAGCTATCACGTAGAGGATAAGTGGTCTTCCTTCAATAGGTGGCATGAGTACCAGTGGACTCAAGAGGTATTTCTTGAAAATATCGAATGCTTCTTGACATTATTCAGTCCACTGGTAAGTGACTCCCTTCTTCATCAATTTGGTGAAGGGTAAACTTTTTCCTACCAAATTGGCGATGAAACGCCGAATATTGGCTAAGTGTCCTTGATGTCCTCTTAGTTATTTCAAATTTTGAGGAGGTGACATACCAAGGATTGACTTGGTCTTCTTAGTATCGAATTCAATACCATGATGGCGTACAACAAAGCTGAGAAATTTTCTGGAGGTTACTCCAAAAGAACATTTTAAGGGGTTCATCTTCAAATTATGTTGTCTAAGCTTGCGGAATATGACTTCCAAATCATCCAAGTGATTATAAAATTGTTTGGATTTAACCACCAAATCATCTACATAGCATTCAACAAACTTCCCTAAGAAGGGTTTGAAGATATGATGTATGGCACGCTGATATGTTGCACCTGCATTCTTTAAGCCAAAGGGCATTACCCGGTAGCAAAACATACCCTAAGGGGCTCTAAAGGATGTGAATTCCTAGTCTTCTGGGGCCATTCAGATCAGATTATATCCAGAATATCCATCCATGAAGGAAAGTGCTTCATAGCAAGCTATTTCATCAATTAAAAGTTCTGTAATCGGAACTGGTAAATCATCCTTAGGACAATGCCAATTAAGATCACTGAAATCGATGCAATCTCCAATTTGTCTGTTCTCCTTCTTTACAAGGACAATATTATCCAACCACTTAGGATATTGAACTTCTCTGAAGAAGTTATCTTTGAAAAGCTTATCCACATCAGCATCAATTTTGGAAGCATAAGTTGGGCGTGTTCTTCTCGTGGCTTGCTTAAACCCTCGATGTTCTTCTAGTAAACCCAAATGATGAGTAGCAACATTAGGATCAAGCCCGGGCATTTCTGTATAGTTCCAAGAAAATATATCTCTATTTCACTTTAGAAAAGAAATATACATCTCTTTCTCTTCAAGAGTCATGGACACACTGAATAAAGTGGGGCGTGGATCTTCTTTTGTACGCAGATTTATTTCTCTGAGTTCATCCACAGTGGTAGAGATACCCTCTTCAAATGCTGGAGGAACATCTTTGAGATCTTCCTCTTCTTCTTCATCATGTGTTATTTCTTCCATTTCTACTTGCATATTAGATGATAAAGCATAATTTTCATGATCAGAAGAGATTTCAAAATTTGCACATCTTGAAGAAGAAGCTTCCATTTCTGACCTGATTGATGATGAAGGGTCTTCTTTGGGTAATAAAGAGGAGATGATGGATTCAAAATCAACATCATTGTTCACCTCCAATGTTTCTATAACTTCTTATGGCCTAATTTTAGAAGTATAGACTGGTTGGATTTCAGCAGATGAAATGAAGACGTCACCATTTGCGCTTTCATCACTGCTTGGCGGGTTACCAATTTCTCCCATGTTGTCTGGCTCGATTTTCATAATTGACATTATGGATCTTTCCATAAGAGTATTTTTATTTGGGTCTATCTTGTTAATTTGACTGATAGGAATCACATAATCTGTACTCACAGTTGTAGATGGATTTACTGGAATCTTCTCCAAACCATATGGAGCATTAACTTTGGTAGTCTCTTTTGTTGTGGATTTCTCCCTTCCCTTCTTGTGATAGAATTCTACTTCAATGTATTGAGACTCACATGTCTTGAACGAGGACTTATCACCATACAATGTCCTAACTTGACCATTGAAACAATATTTGATACATTGATGTAATGATGAAGGGATAACCACATGTTGATGTAGCCAGGGTCTTCCAAGAAAGATGTTGAAAGCTGAGTCTTGACTAACAACCATGAAATCTGAATTAGATACAAGATCTCCAAACTGAGTTCTTAGTGTAACTTCGCCCAGTGGTTCATGTTAATTTTCATCATATCCTTGTAACATCATGATAGAAGGAGATAAATCAGATTCTGTGAGGCCCAATCGACTAAGTGTACGAATGAGCATGAGGTTGACTCCTAAACCATTGTCAATGAAAGATCTTCGGAAGTCTATTCCATTGACCTTTCCAGATAAGTACAAAGGTCTAATGTGCCCATGCACAACATAATCTTCATTTTCATCAGTAAAAGATATTATTGCATGGAATTCTACAAGATTATTCTCTATGTGATAGACTTCAGCTGCATCGATTTTAGTTTCAAACTCCTGAGGACTTTACAAAGCCTCGATGAGTGCTTCCAGAAGATCTTTTGACAGATTCAAAGCATCCAGAATTGATAACTTGGCTGGTACTTGGGCCAAGTGTTTCAATACATCATACTCTTGATCCAGAGGTCTGCGTTTCCCAACAGAAATATGTGGTTTAGCAGGTACCTTGGAAGTATATGCTTTGGAAGTTGATGCGTCTTGTATTGGGATAGGAGTTGGAAATATTCCTAGTTTTGGAAGATTAGACCGATTAGATCCATTTACTTGCTGAGAGGACGAAGATGGAACCATCAACCGGTCTTCCAAAATAATTGTTCCAGGACTGAATTTGCTATTGGTAGAAGAACTTTCTTGTTCTTATTGAGATCGTTGAAGGGCTCTACCATGAGTTTCTGCTGCGTACATAGTTCTAGCAGGGGTAGAATTGGAATAGGGGCTTCTGAAAGATCAACGTCTTCCCCTATATCCTGAGCCTCTGAAACTTACTCTGATTCCCCTGTTTGATATAAGGAATTCAGGCTCATCGAAATAGAAACTACGACTGGCATATGGATCTGTTAATTGAATCATATTAACAGAACCAAATATTAACTCTTTGTCTGATGAAGTCTATGCCTGATTAGCCTATTTAGGCTGTTCCTTTTGGTGGGGTGGTGCCTGTGGCTTTGAAGTAGATGGTATGATGTCTATCAGAGTCAAAGACAACTTAGGCTTTGACACATAATCATCTTCTTCTGATTCTTTTTCTTTCTTTGAATCATGCCATTTCATTGAGGACTTTCCTTCTGATGAAGAGGGTGTTGCCGCAACATTCATGGAAGAAGACACAATCGGTTTCTTTAATTGTGTTCGCAAAATAGCATGATTTCGGTTGGTTGTCTTTCTGACCATCCAATCATCATACTTTTGTGCATTTTTTCTTTTGACTTCTTGCCATTCGCCTTCCTATTTTGGAACTGTAGCAGTAACACATGCAACCTGAGCTGAAGAACCTTTCAGTTTGACTTGTCCTGAGTCAAACATCTTTTGAAGGAGGTCTTTAAAGACAAAAAAACTCATGGATGGGATGCCCCAATATTTGATGAAAAGGGAAATAATTTGGATGGTCTTCATCTCCTTCCTTGTTTGACCTCTTAGGCCTTGGAAATTGAACCAGATTATTCTCTAGGGCCGAAATGATGTAACCAGGAACTTGTTCATTTAGGAAAGAGTATGTTTTGATCTTCAGATCCTAAAATTATTTTCATCTTTGATCTTTTTGATCATTTGGATGAAAAAGCCTTTGTTTTTGGTGCTCAGGAGGTGGAGCCCTTCGAGAAGATGATGGTTTTGAAGTAGAAACAGGTACAGGTGCTTGTTTAAGCATAACTGTAGTAGTTTCTGCTTTACCCATTCTCCTTCCTGGAGATGATGGAATTACACGAGATTTAGACTTAGCCTATATAAGGGAATATTCAATCTGCTGTGCGATTCAAGTAAGGTCTCGAAACCCTCCTGTGTATTTCATAGGGATCAACGGCGTCCATAATTCGTCACGCAGATTTTCCACACAGACTGGCAACAATTCTTCTTGAGGGAGTGATAAGCTTAGGGATTATGTTAATCCCTTCCAGCGAGCAATGAAATATGAGACCCTTTCATTCTCTCTTTGCTTACTGTTTGTAAGATCGAAAACTGTTGTCTTTGGAAAAGTTGAGCTGAACTGAAGAATGAATTTTTGGCGAAGATCCTCCCATCCGGTAATTGACCGTGATTGCAAGCTTGTATACCAGAAAAAGGCTGGTCCTTGTAAAGTCTATATGAAGAATCTGAGTTTTACTGCTTCTTGCTGCTCCGGAGTTCCCATCATAGGATCACAACAAGACACGTAATGCATCTAATGCTGTTCAGGGTCGCCTGATCCATTGAAAATATGGAACACAGGGTTTCCAAAACTGGATGGAGGAGCGATTAAATATACCCATTCAGGGTAAACTTTCTTTTCTGGTTGAACCTACACACATTTCCCTTCCACAGTTTCTAACCAAGATATTAATGACTGAATGGTAGTTATTAACATTTGAGAAACATCCAGATAATCTTGGATTTGGGTAGGTGCAATGATTGGAGCTTGGACAGATGTGATGGTTGGTGATACAACTGATGGTAGCACTACCAACTATTGTTGCACTTGACCAATAGGATTAGACCTATGAGGGTTTACTGATAGAGGAGGATATTCTTGATCCATATCAATAGCTGCAACAAATTCTCTTTTCTAACTGACTCCAACACGCTTAGGAAGAAGACTACCCTAAAGTAGTTCTGCATTCAACCTCCTTAATTCTTTCATTTCTTCCTCCTGTTGTGAAAACCTTTTCTCTAGTGAGAGCGATTGGCCTTCTCCAGAGGAAGGATATGTAACCTGATTTTTTCCCCTCCCTTTGTTGGATCCTTTTCGGAGAGGGGGAAGTGGGTTACTTGAAGGATTACCTATGTTCTGATTAATCCTTTGATTTCGAGTACGCACACCTTCTTCATTTGTGTCGGTGCGTACATCTTCTTGAGCAGGAACCTCTTCATCTGAGTCCATTGAGTGAGCCTCATCTGGTGGATCAACAACAACGACATTGATGACATTGATTGATGTATAATGCATCACATCCCTTTCATCAGCATTTCTGTGATATTGTCTTCTTCTATGTCTTTTATGAGGCATTGCATTTTTTTGATTCGATCCCTCAGGAACTTCTTGATGAACCGTAATTTGGATGGAATCCCCTGATAATTTGGCTCCTCGTTCCTCTTGAGGCTTCTTCCCCAATCGAGAAAAGACCGAATTTCTCTAAGGAGGGGATTGATGATTTGAAAAAGTCCCCAGTCCGGTGTACTGGGGCTATTCCTGTTGTTCCCTCTCAACTCCTCGAATCATATTTGTTGATTCCAACGGTTGGTTTAAAAGAGTCCCCAGTCTGTCAAGCTGGGGTGGCTCTTGACATGCTATATCTGAGAATTTCTCAAAATCTCTCATTATCTTGCAAACCTTAGTCCGGAAATTTGCTGGATGCATTAACCTGTATCCACTTTTATCACCAAGTTCAAAATAACGTTGGATGATTTCCGACACTTCTGTCACTTGATGATGTGCTTGCTCCATATGAGTGGCCTGTTCAATATTCTCGTTTTCTTGAAGCATTAGTAATTCAACAACTTGTTCTCTTTATGATTGATTTTGAGAGGAACTAGTTGAAGCCCGTTCTTGGGAAATATTTTTATTACAAATAATGCCCAATTGACTTTGGCCGGCCATGGGCATTAACATTGCATGAGACCATTTTCGGTGGGCTTTGCTGACTGGAGAGCACAATGAAATGCAGTTCTCCTTGAACACCCCATCCTCTGACATGAATACCAGATGGGGAATTTCCAATTAACTGACGCAATATTCTTCGTGCTCCAAGGCATGAACGTTAAAGGGAACTCTGCTTCTTTTCAACCTTCAGATATCGAGAGACTGATAGAGATGCCAAATCAATCTAACATTATAACAATTCTATTATCTTATGATGATTTTCATATTCATCATAAGACAATACTTTCTTCTTCAATTGACAAAGAGTTTTCCATATGTTGAGATGAATATCATGAATTCCATCTTCCCTAAACATCTTTGGAATGTCATACTGAGAGTCATCCAGAGGAAAAAACATGACTGGTACTTCACCTTTTTCTAGTTGTTTTCTCATGTTCAACATTTACTCTTTATCATTAAATGAAGATTCTTCTACCTGATTTGACCAGAGCTGGTGCTTCCTTGTTACTTCATCGGATTCAACAAGATTGGTAGAGAGATCACTGATTAAACTAGAAGATGCATGACTTAAGGGTTGTTCTGAGAATGACCTACACCCTGGGCTATCTTCTGATTGAGAATGTATTTCACCTACTAGCAATGAAGCATCAAACACGACTGGTTTCACATTTACAAGTGCCTCAAGATAATAGGGCTTTCTCGGCACTACATTGTCCACTAGAGAATCTTTAGGGCAATGTGCATCACTACTACGGAGAGGAATTTCACAGTGAAATTCATCATCATGGGGAGGACCACCATGGTGGGTTACAGCAAAAGATGATATCTCTTGATCCTTGCTCTTTTGGCCACACAGAGGGTTATTGTAGCTGTCATCTAAAGATGAAACTTCAAGATCGACCGAAATGTCATGAAGAAAGCCTTCATGAGGAAGTGTCTGTTGAAGACCTTCAGAATTAATGTTCCAACTATTTGGAAAATGAGGGAGTAGAATCTTGAATTCCAATAGATAACTGTTTGAGGGCTTCAATAACTCCAGCACCGAGCAAGCCCTTGTTACAAATTGGATCTTGTCTTTTGACAGTGCTGGGTGGGTCTTCTTCTTAGACGCCTTCATACTCACCTTGGAAACCACTTGTTGACGAAAGTGGCTGCTCTGAGAAGGTGTATGTGCCTAATCAGGAGAGATGGCCAGGTTAGGCTGACGATCTCCTCTCAAATCAGGTGTATGTGCCTGACTTGGTTGTCCGTATGATATGGGGGAGTATTCCCCACAACCCTTTTTGATTGGAACAGATGTGTGTGTCTGTTCCAGAGTGAACTGTTGATGTGTTACTCCACTAGTAGGGATAGATTTATGTGTCTTTCCCTTAGATGCTGCTGAAATTGTTATAATATCCTGGCAAGCATCGAGAATATGAGCAGAGATTTTCTTCTGCTCTTTCACCATTGATAAAATATACATGGTGACTTCAGCTACCGGAATGGGGATATATGTCCATTCTGTGATTAGAGTTGCTGTATGTGCCTGCTCGTGTCCTCCTTTTCCTGTCAGTGAATCCTGACAGTACTCAAGTGTGGGGGAAGAAAGTTGATTTTGTCTCCTGTTTGTTGCCGGGGATTTCCGACTAACTTCTCTGAATGCTACCATGTGAGACTGTTGGTAGGAATGATTAAAACTAGTAGTTGTATGTGCCTGCTGATTGCACTTCGCCAAACGTGGTTGATGAGCTCCATCATATGTAGTCAGACATTCCTGCTGACTAGCTGATGATGTATAAACAGGTGTATTTTCTTTCCTATAGTACTCCGCCGGAATTGCCTGTAGGGATTGGCATGATGCTTCCAGACGAGTTTTGTGGACAACGGAAATAAAACGGATAGGTGTGTGTGCCCGCTCGTTGCTTGCCACCAAGTTAGGTTGGTGGACTTCTCCGGAGATGGAAGAGATGAGAACCTGCTCACTGTTAACCGTATTTTGCATCTGGCGATTCGTCTTGCCTGCTCGGGTTCGAGGAACCTGAGCCGAACGCCTGGAGTCGACACCCTCATCATGTTGAGGGTGCACTTCCGCATGAGTCTGGTGGTGATTGTTGATGGGAGCCCTCGGGAAGGACTCTTGCTTCCTTGAATTAAGGCCTTGAGGGACCTTCTCATTCACCTCCCCAGTATATGGGAGTGAATGGTGATTGCGTTCTGGGGATAATGACTCGAAACTGTTGGAGATGGTGGTTAGCACCGCCTACCTTTTGATCACTGGTCGTTGTTGTTCAGACGAACAGTGTGAGTTGTTCACTTGGAGGGCTTGTCTGGCAGCATCCAGTGTTGGGATGGTACCGTGTTGACAGTAATCCTTAACCAGCACATTTGATACCTAGCGTTGAAGATGCTGAGTAGGTGATGTAATCCTTAGAGTGGATGACGATCTAGCAAGAGTAGCAGCAGTGGCATTTGCAGCAGCAGTATTCACAGGTGTGAACATGAGATCAGCTATTCTGGAAATGCAGAAGATCTTGGAAAAGAGTGCCTGTTTGATATAACAGAAGTAATCAAGATAAATTTATCCACTACATCTGATTGTTTTTGTTGGCCCTCTCATTGAGTTTTAAATAGGGGCCTAACAAATAGGTAAAACATTATTTTAACTTGGTTAAAGATTCACGTTGGGTTCACCATTTTTTGTTTCCCTCAGAATTTGGGGATGACCTCCTTGATTGATGGTTCAAACATTCCAATTCGTTTCTAACGGGTTTGTTCGTAAAACCGGAAACATCCAATGATTCCACATCTATTTGGACCTACTTTCAAAAGGTATGCGCTCATTAGTTTGTGGACTGATGAGGCTTAGTAATTTGCATTAGTTGAGAGGATGGGAGGTCGGAATCATCACACCTTTTTGAGGGGAATTATTGTCTACTCTGGGACTCTCTTTATAGATTTAAATTATGTTCATGAATCCTTATTACATTACCAAGTATAAAATGAGCTTTCTTTCAGATCTGATAATCGATGATTAAATATGTAGGAAATTTAGAGAATCTTTTATATGTATTCTAGGTTCTTCATGTATAGATAACCATCTATATTTATTAGAGATTCTTGGTCAATGGTATCCTTAGCCACATTTATATAGAAATCTCTCAGTCATTATGATGACCATGCTGGTTTTAAAGCCACTCAGTGGGGGTACTTGAAGTTTATTGTCATTCAGAAGGACATGAATTATTTCCGAGTTGGGATCGAACCTGCAGATGGGCTACCTATGTATCATTTGTTTAGAAAAGGAATCAGAATCCATGTAGTTCGAGTAAGGGAGTATGATGCTTATGCATGATTGACAGCTCAAAGAAAGAAGTCATGATTACTTTTACACTATAAGCTCATGTGAGTCATGCTTAGTGTGAGAAACAAGAGGTATTGGTGAAACCAGCCAATTGTGCCACGAAATATGAAATTATGTAGGGCTTATGTGTTTATGACTTCCCAAAATAGATTAGGATTAAGATTTACTTTAGGGAAGAAATCCAGGAACAAGGTCCATAATGGTATATGTACTTTATATAGATTTGGATACTCTAATATTGGGGCTTCCTCCTAAAGAAGACGCCCAAGTTAGGAGGGGACTTATGATTAGGTTTTACTCCTGATAAAGAAACCCCAAATCAAATGTAAATTAGAACTGGTTAAGAGAAATTAAGACTTGGGCTTACTCTTGAGAAGGAGGCCCATGTTAAGGGACTTGAAAAAATTAAGGGACTTGGGGCTTACTCCTAAGGAAGAGGCCCATATTTGAGACTAGGGATTATTCCGGAAAAGGAATCCCAGGTTAATGGAATTATGGTTGGGGATTACTCCTGAGGATGATGCCCATATTTGAGACATTAAGACTGGGGCTTACTCTTAAAAAGGATGCCCATAATTTGGGGAATTGTGACTGGGGATTATTCTAGAAAAGGAAGCCCAGATTTTAGAATTATGACTGGGGATTATTCCTGAAAAGGAGGCCCAAGTTAGGGGATATGGGGCTTACTCTTGAAAAGGAGGCCTAGGTTAGTGAGTTCACTCATCTTAAAGGATGAGGTTTAATGAATGAAATCTCAATCTTTAGTGACATAAAGATGTGTAAATCACTAGATTTTGAGAGATGTTCTACGGAGTTCCTTTCAGATAAGGAAGTCAAATCAATAAATCATGCCATAAATGGATTTGAAGAGTGTCTAGAAGACTGAATCTTGTATAGGAGAGGTGGAATGGTATAAGAGGGGTGAAATGGGCGATAAAGGGCACCCAAAAAGGCAGGGGTGTGCAAGTCCTGGCAGGCGTGCAGGTACTGCATGGGCGCAGAAGTCCTGGTCACGTAGGTATTCATGTGCGACACATGGGTACTTGCGCGTTTGTAAACCATCATGGTAATACATGGGCGATCCTTAACCAATGCCTTTAGAATTATCCTGAGGTACTTTCAGAAGAGAGGCGTGCAAGTTTTGGTGAGGAAGTAGGGCGGTGCGCATGTATGTTCATTTCCCTTAAGGGTAAAACACCTTAGGCACACAAGTGTTAGCGAAATCTAACACTTAGA
Source organism: Viscum album (assembly GCA_963277665.1). Classification (NCBI taxonomy): domain Eukaryota; kingdom Viridiplantae; phylum Streptophyta; class Magnoliopsida; order Santalales; family Viscaceae; genus Viscum; species Viscum album. The sequence goes on along the minus strand of OY728148.1, from coordinate 1,399,572,965 downwards.
CCTTACTCCTCTAGTTTAGACCTTCCATCCTTGGTAAATAATTACCTTAGAAGTGTTCGGAATACTTAAAGAATAGACTTGGGCGTTCAGAGCTGTAAATCTAAATTCTAGAAAAAATTCCTCATGAATGGGGGGCCCACAGGGTCTATTTATAGGTTGAGGAAGACCCCATGTGGTTATCCTTTAGGGCGTGCAAGTCCCTTGCGCGACCATTAGGCGTCGCGCAAGTGGACTTGCATGACGGTGATGGAACTTGTGTGGAACATGTGCTTTTGAAGCTTTGTTCATGCCTTTGTCGATTTTTGATGTTTTCTTCAAAGGATGAATCAATTTTTTCTAAGTCATTTCCCTTTATAATATTTTTAAAAAATGTGATGAAAAAAGAGCGTCAACAGTCTGACCCACATTTGGGGGAAAGGCGGATTTTTTTGCTGGTGGTTGGTCGAGGAATCCAAATCTCAGCATCAATACATATCCTACGAGAGTAGAAATAAAGACACACGTAGTTATAGATATTCCATACAAAATTTTGTTTGATGTGTTAGGGATACTTGATGGCATTTTGGTTTTACTTGATACGGGTGTCAGGCCAACCATACTCATCTATGGTTTACATGCATAAATAGAATCCATACCACTAGTCCTAAGATAACTTGAGTTATACTCGATGTGAGATAGAAGGATTGGTCACACAGTCTCCATTGTAATTTTGAGGTGAAAAATAAAATTATGGAAGCCTTTTCATTTTATTTCCGGGTGGGGCTGGTCCAAGATCAAAGATCTAGTCATCACTACATATCATGTGAGGGCAGGAATCAAGAAGTAAGTAGTTCTTTGTGTAACCCGTACCAGTTCATCTTGGACCAATGGGGTGGGAACATTCATTCTACCCATCAAGTTTGTAATGTACACCATTTTAACCCATAGTTGATGTTTGTGGGAGATCCTCAATCTCCATTCCTATGTTCCCGTGACTTTTACATGGTGTGAGAAACAAGGAGTAATAAGGGTCCCCTTTATGAATATGGTTAGAAAGGGGGTGTGATGGAGGCATTTTTTATTTATGGGGGATGGTATAGGATCGAAGGTCGAGGCATCTCTATGTATCCTGCGATAGAAGGAATCAAGCCACACATTGTTCTGTGAAAGATCACACAGTTTATTGTCATGAAATTTGGACATTTTATACTACGCCGTTTAATGTCATATGGGAAGGAAATGTTCCTTACAGTTTAATTTCATGTGTGAAGGACAATGAATCATAGTTTAAGGTCTTAGTGTTTAGACCTATGATATTAAAGGGAATTTTCATCTCATTGTTTAAGGTATTAGAGTTTGGACGATAACATTGGGGGAAATTTGTTTTTGTGACTCATATTTTAACATCATAGAGATTGGAATTATGATACGAGAGGGAATTTTTATGACTCATAGTTTTAGGTCATAGAGTTTGGACGATATCATGGGGGTATCCTTTATGAAACATATTTTATGTTCTTAGATATTGGACCATGGGGCCATTTTTAGAACTCATTGTTTAGGGCCATAGAGTTTGGACCGTGAAATATGGGCAATTTATAATGACTCATAGTTTAATGTCATAGATCTTGGAATTTCTCATTGGGAATTTTTAGGCGAAGTATTTCTTCGAGAACTTTGCATTTGTGGGAGCCGTGAAGAGATTTATGTCAATTGATATCTGGGCATACGCTCCATCAGAATAGACCCAATGAATGAAATATGGTCTTCCCCACTTTGGTTCAAGCTTCGGGGTATTCTTCTCTAGTATCATCACGGTTCTCAGGAATAACACCATTTCTCCATCAAGGAAATATCAAAGGAAAACCTTTTGTTGAAGGATCTTGCAATCCAGTTTCTGTAGATTTCCATATGGTGCAGAGTGTTAAATCCTTTTTCATCTAACTACTCTAATTCAACAAACCATCTCTACGATTGATCTTTCATGGACAGTTGATCGAAAAAGGCCACACAATGTGACAACACTTGGATTTCGATAGGTAACACTACATATTCCTTGTATACTAGTGAGTACGGGGTTTCCTGCATGACAGTGTGGGTCGTGGTCCAGTAAGCCCACAAAGAATAAAGGAGCTTCTCTAGCCATGATTTCTTATCCGTGTAGACCATATTTTCAATTATGTTGGAAAATGTCTTGTGGAAATCTTATATCAGTCCATTGGCAATCGTGTGGTAGTGGGATGACTGGTTGACCTTGATTCCATATACTCAGTATAACTTATTCTACTCAGCAGAGTAGAAGTTGGTGTCATTTTCAATCTGTATTGTATGAGGGACACTAAATCTAATAATGATGTTGGCCTTCACAAAGGTGATTATGTTTTTCTCCCTGAATTACATAAGGGGTATGGATTTATCCCATTTTAAAAAGAAGTCGGTTACTGTGAGTATGAACATGAATTGTCTGGTTGTAGTGGGAGGATACAATCCCACAACATCTATCCCCCAAGTGACGAATGGTTAGGATTATTTAGCTGGATGAAGCAACTTCAGGGGGGCGGTGAATGAAATTATCCTAAACATGGAAGTAATGACACTTCATAGTGAATACGATGAAATCATGTATCATGGTGGGCCAGTAAAAACCAAGACTCCAAGATTGGTGAGAGAGATTAGTTGCTGACTGGTGTTCCCCATCACCTTTGGAGTGCCCCTCCTTTTTGATGGTAATAGTCTCTTCTCCATCAATGCACGTGATAAGGACTTCCTCAAGGCCTCATTTGTAGATTACCTTTTCTTGGTTCACCCTATTGTACTGGGTAAAATTGATCGCCCGCCATCGGACCAGCTCCCTTTTATCCCTAATTGGTGGGAGTTCCCCATTACGAAGTTAATTTGTGATAGGTGTCATCCAACTAGTGGTATGACCATCCAACTCAAGAACGTGGCTATTTCCATCAATTTCTTATGCAATACTCTAGATTAATGACAAGACCATCCGACGGTGAGAAATGCTAATGACTGTTTCATCATGGACGGGATTGGCCAAGGCTATGGCTGCATCTGCCAAAGAATTGTCTTGAGCATTTTGTGACCGAGGGACATGAGTGAACATTGGTTATGATGAGAATTCATCCATCAGTTCTTGAACATGGTTCATTAAGTTAACCAACAATTATTTCTTGATATCATCCTTACCGTTGACCTGTTTGATGACTAGCTCCAAATCAACCTTTATTTTTAGGTGTTTGGATTTCACCTGGAGTGCTAACCCCAACTTGCGATGAGGGCCTGATACTCCACCTAATTGTTCATCCACCCTTCCGAAAGTAAGAATGTTTAAGGCAAGATAGATTTTTCTTGAGATATGAGTACGAACCCTCGCCCCACTTTGTTGAGCTTGGGATCTTCCATCCTTTTCTCTATCAGGCTTTGGGAAGCACCATCAAAGTACATTTCCCATATCTAGGGGTTCCCCTGGACCGAAAAAACTTATTTATCTGGATTTTTAGTATCTAATGGTTTCATCTCTTACAAGGGGTGCTCGGATAGGAAGTCTAGTAATTCTTGGCTTTTAATGGCCTTCTGGGGCATGAACCTTATGTAAAACTATTGTAGGATGACCTCCCATAATGATAGGCACCCATTTAGCATGGTACGATTGAAAATATACTTGATCGAATTATAGTGGGAGGCCAGGTGGACCTCATGGTGATGTAGGTAAGGCATAAGCTTCTGATCAGTGATGATCAGGGCCTAGTAGTTTTTTTTCAATCATCGAATATCAAGTTTCGTCTTATATCATTGTGGGGATGAGGTAGTAGAGGCTATTCTCACGGCCAAAATCATTATTTTGTGTGAGGAAGGATTCTAATGACCATTCCAGGGAAGTTACGTATAAAATTAGTGGTCTCCCCTTCACTGGGGGCATGTGCACCAGTTGGATTAAGAGATATATTTTGAGGTTGTCAAATGTTTCTTCAAAATCATTATCCCATTCATACGTAACTCCTTTCTTCGTGAGCATGGTGAAAGGTAAACATTTACCTTCAAGGTTGGCTATGAAGTACCAAATATAGTAGATGTTCCCCAGGAGACCTCTCATCTTGGTGAGGTTGTGAGGTGGGGACATGCCATGAATGGATTTTGTCTTTTCGGGGTCAAAATCGATGCCACTATGGCATATGACGAAGCCATGAAATTTTCCCGAGGTAACAACAAAGGCACATTTAAATGGATTCATCTTTAAACTATGTTGTCTCAATTTTTTATGACAGTTTCAAGGTCGGCTAAGTGGTTTGAACGCTATCGTGACATAACCACCTGGTCATCAATAAAATATTCGATGAATTTTCCCAAAAAGGGCATGAAGATGCGATGCATGGCATGCTGATATGTGGAACCAACATTATTTAGACTGAATCACATCACTTTATAATTGAAATCCCAATGAGGGGACCTAAAATCCATAGCTTCTTCATCTCCTTGGGTCATCTGGATTTGATTGTATCCATAATAACAGTCCATGATGGAGAGGGCTTCATATTCGTCCATTGCATAGATTAGCAATTATGTGATCAGGGCTTGTAAGTCGCCCTTTGGAAAATACCAGTTGAGGTCCATGATGTCCATGAAGATTATAATATATCCATTTATCTTTTTGATAGGGAATATGTTGTCCAACCATATCAGATATTGGACCTCCCGTATGATGTTGGCTCTGATCAGTTTGTCAACCTCAACCTCTATTTTGGAAGCATGCATCAGGTGGGTCATTCTAGATACCTTTTTATAGCCCTAGTGGTCTTCTAGTATGTCTAGATGATGGGTAGTGACTTTAGGATCAAGGTCCAACATACCTGTGTAATTCCTGACAAGCCCATATTGATTCTTCTTTAGGAAGGAGGTATATACCTTTTGTTTCTCAATAAGAATGGACACACTGATAAAAGTGGTTCGTTGGTCATTTTTAGTTCCCATATGTGTCTTCTTAATTTCATCAATGGTGGTGGAAATGCCTTATTTAAATGTAGGAGGGGAATATTTGAGTTCACCTTCCTCTTCTTATTCTTCATGATCATCATATTCCCCTTCTAATAGAGAAATGATTTTAGAGATAACTTATCCAATATTTGTTTTTGAATCATATTTTTCATTAGTGCTTGAGGAAAGGGAAGTTTGATGCCCCAAGGATGGGCTGGGAGCATCTTCGGTAGGGAAACATGGGAGTCATCCAATTCATCTATGTATTTAGAATTGGTGTTCATAGCATCGACCATGAAGAAACCTATGTCTGTATTTGGGATTGTACTTACACATTAAACATGTTTGATGGGTAGTACATACTCCTCCCCATGCTGCGGGAAGGGGTCGGTGGAATCCATCTCCAATCCATTCAGGGAATTGATCCAATCAATGTCGTCGGTCGAAAGATGTTTTTCTTCCGACTCATAGAACCCTGTGTCGATGTAATGTGAATCACAAAACTCAAATGGGGATTTATCGGTGTGAAACATCCTGCTTTTTTTCATTAGTGAAACATTTGATGCGTTGATGGTATGAGGGTGGAATTTAATCTTTCTGATGAAGCCCAGGACTCCCTAAAAAAACATTGAAGGTCGTATATTTCCACACAACCATGAACTAAGAATCTAATATGAGATCACTGAGCAATGTTTTAATCTTGATCCTTCCAAACAATTTTTACTCACTTTTTTCATATCCCAACAGAGTTGTAGTGAAGGGTGTCAAGATATCTTGATCATATCCTAGTAGGGAAAGTGTTCTCAGTGGGAGGAGGTTATCTCCAAATTTTTTGTCGATGAAAATCTTCCAAACATCAATTCCATTTATCTTTCTGGACACATATAATAGTTTGATGTGCCGTTGAATGATCGCTTCTTCATCCTTGTATTTGAAGGAGAGGAAGACATTGAACTCTTAGAGACCAGTATCTGCATGGTAGACTTCAGTCGATGCTACTTCAGCCTCAAACTTCTAGGGTCTTAGCAAGGCTTCGATGAGATCCTTCCTAAGATCTACGGACAAACTCAACGCATCCAGGATTGATAGATTTTCTTGTACCGAGGCCACCTACTTAAAAATTTCATAAACCTTATGTAAATGTTAGTGCTTCACGGATTAGGGTTTCTCTTTCACAAACACATTAGGGGCTTGATCCTTGGAAGTAGACTATTCGACCTCTATAGCAGGAGCTGGTGGTGCTACAGTCTTTTCCACATTTGGCTGGACTTGTATGCCTGTATTCCTAGGATGTTTTGACACTTTTTCTTTCCCTGAGGGATAATACAAGACAACTAGGCTTGGGTTTTCTTCAGTGGGGGAGATGGAGCATTCTAATTCTCTTTGAGTCTGTTGGAGGGTCCTTCGGTGGATTTCCATGATATTAACAGTTTGAATCATGGTGTGGCTGGGAATTTGACTCCTTCAACGATCAAACCTTCTGGGAAACCTCCAACCTCTGCGGCCTATTCCTCCAGATCTCCAGTCGGGCATGGGGAATTTGGGTTCATGGATATAGTCTTCATCAAATAATGGATCAATCAAAGGAATGAAATTAATGTATTCAAATATCTGTTCTTGATCTAATATTGTTCCCATCTGACTACCTCATTCTGATGGTACCATTTGGCGGGGCAGTGCTCGTTGTACCATTTTATGGGGCAGTTCCCATTATACCAAGTCATTTTGGCATGATTTTCCAAAGTGTCAATACAGACTTTTACTTTGATAGAATATCATCCTTTCCTTCTTTCTTTCTTCTCTTCTGGCCTTTAGAGGACTGCATAGATGGGGAGGATGGTTGTACTAGTTTAGAAGATTATTGGGGCATGGTAGGTTGGTTCTAAAGTTCCTGGAGGATTTAGTGGACTTGGTTGATGGTCTTCTAGGTCACCAAGTTGTCAATATTTTTCTCCTTCTTTCCGGATACTATTTTCAACTCTTCTTACTCTCTTGAGATAGAGGTGGAATCATATGCCACTAGTGCTGGTGGCGGGCCCAACTATACTTTCCCAGAATCCACCATATTTTGCAGGAGATCCTAGAAAACAATTCATTCATGGATAGTGTGTCCTGGAATCTGGTGATACAAACAATAATTTGGATGCTCATCAATACCCACTTCATCAGCTCACTTTGGTTTTGTGAGTCAGATCAGATTACAATTCATGGTGGATTTGAAATAGCTATAGGCCTTCTCATCTCGAAATGAATAAACTCTATTTCTTCGTTTTTTAACTGATATGTTTTATCACCCCTTCGCTCATATTTTTGAGGTGGTGGTGGATGTTGGCATCCAGGGGGTCCCACACGGTTTGGTGGGGTCCTCACAACCAAGGATATTGTCGGTGGTGGCTTAAGTGTGATAGAAACTGCTTTAGCTTTTCCCATTCTTTTCCCAGGGGATGATGGGGCCACATGGGACTTAAGGTTGGTCCTTTTCAAGGAGTCTTATATCCTTTGTTCAATGGCTGAGATGTCTCTAAACCCACTTCTGTACCTCACTAGATTTAGTGGCATTCACAATTCATCCCGAAGGTTATTGATGCACATGGTGATCATCTCATCCAGGGGGAGTGACTGATTTATGGAATATGTGAAGCCTTTCCATCTAAAAATGAAGTCTGATACTCTCTCATTCTCTTGCTAATAGCAGTTCATGAGATCACTAACTTTTGTCCTAGGAAGCGTCAAACTGAACTAGAAGAGAAACTGTCACTGGAGGTCCTTCTATCCTGTAATTGAATGGGATGGTAGGATAATATACCATACAAAAGCCAAGTTTGGCAGGGTTTGTATGAAACACCTTAGTTTTACGGATTCTTGCTTCTCTGGAGTTCCCATAATGGGGTTGTAGTAAAATGAATTGTGCATCAAATACTTATCTGGGTCCCCTAATCCATTGAATACTGGAAATAGAAGGTTCCCAAAGTTTGGTGGTGGTAGAACATTTCTCACCCACTCAGGGTAAGGTTTGTGCTATGGTTGTATCAGAGTGAGCTTCCCCTCCATGGATTCTAGTCAGGATGTTAGCTGCTTGATACTCTTTAAGATCCCTTGATGCATGTCCTATCAGGGTTGATCTTGAGCTAGTACTATATGAGACAAAATTGGGCGTGTCGACGCAACTGGAATTTGGGAAGGATACCCAGCTAGGGACACCATTTTTTAGTTTTCCTGGGTATATAATGGCTATCTTCCCAAAGGGGGGAAGTCTTTATGTCCTTTCAATCCTAGGTTTAATGGTCCTCCGAGCTTGGATTCATTCATCGGGATGAGTGCCCATGGTTATGGACACCTCTTCTTGGAGCACTTGCTGACGTTCCGTAGAGGCAACACCTCTGGTGAGATAACTCTCTTAACGTAGATCAACATTATTTTGTCTGATCTATTTGATTTCTTCCTCATTCTTTGTGAACCATTCCTCAAGGGCGAGGGGCACACTCTTGTGGGAGGAGGAGGTAGGTCATATACGACCTTGGATTTATTTATCTCTTTGTTGGAATTTCACGGGGGATGTAATGTCGGATTGGCTAAGGGGGAACCTAGATTTAGAACTTCCCTCTGGTTCCAGATATGCACACCTTTAGGAATGGTGTGGAATGCCTCTAGGAGGGAACCATTTTCCTATGCATCTTCTCCACCTACATCATTTCCTATGAGATCTGTGGGGTTGACACTCACCAGGTTCACTAAGGCATTCTGAATTAAGTGTGGTGTAACTAGTGTCGAATGGTGGGAAGGGTTATTGGTCCCTTTATTATACATTCTCCTTCGATTCTGTGGTATTATTTGGTCTTCATGATGAGGATTGACCCAAAGGGAGCCTTGGTCTGACCTCATAACACGCCTTTATCTCAGAGGGTGAGAACCACTAGAAGGGGTGGAATAAGTAACTCCTCTTTCCATCATTCTTACTAGAAAATGGAAGACCGACGTCCGTCGTGCGGGGATTTGACATATAAATTCCACCATCCCTATGGGCCAGGGTTGTTCCCATTCTCCTGTCGATGCACTACTGCCATAATTTGTTGGTCTTACTGAGGCATTTTGATTTAAAAATTCCCCAACCCCTGTAGGCTGGGGTCGTTCCTATATCATAGAGTTAGCTACCTATATGTACACTCTTTCAATTTCACGTTCTCTTGTGCGGGTGTATGTATAGTGTGTAATTGTGCCTGCACAGATTCTATGGTCTTTTTAAGTCATGAGCACTGCTTTCTGGTCAGATTCCCTTTTGTGGGAATCCTGCTGAATGTTCCTGGTCACCTGAATCAGAATTGTTTTGATGGATTGATCTCTTTAGCCCTAATGATTTTGAGACTTACTCCGAGATGGTTTTTATTGAGTATCACATCTTTCTTGAGAAGAGGTTTTATTTTATTTTTTACCCTATGTGATGACATGGCAGGATTTCATTTTCGTTAGGGCCTGCGGGATGTGACGTGGGGAGATGTGTAAAGATCATTTTTCTCCACACCCCCGAATGTAAACTCCAGCTGGGGAACTGCCAATGAAGTGACACAATTTATGTAGTGCCATGAGGCATGTCAGTTCGAGGTTCTTCTTTCACCATTATGATTGTGGATGCCTTGCGGATGAGAGGTATTTCATGTCGATCAGACGGAGAATCTTCCCTATTGTGATGACATGGTCTGCGTACCCTTCATAGTGTAGGAATATTTGTTTAATCTCTTAATGAGTTGTCCAAATGTTGAGGCGAATTTCATGCATTAATTCCCTGGAAAATTCCACCAGTATGTCGAAGAGAGAAGTGGTCATAGGCCAAAACATCACGGGTATATTATCCCTATCTAGTTGTCTTCTCACAAGAAACATATCATGTTGTTGTTATTTTGGAGGCTCCTCTACTTAACATGACCAAATAAACTTCTTCTTGATTTTTTTTCCAAGAGTTCGGTTTGGTGGAGGACTTATCGATTTGAAGACCCCACGAGGGTGAATTAGAAGATGAGCATGGTCCTGGGCCATCTTCTTATTGAGAATGGATATCACTTTTTATAGATGGAGGGATTGATGTGTCTGACTCCTTTCTAAGCACCTCAGCATAGGAGGGAATTCTCATATTTTTTATGGAAAGGGGAGGATCTTTATGCTAGCATGAATTTTGATTGCGAGGAGGACCTTCGCAGGTGGTGCTGTGATGGTGAGGACAACCACAAAAACATGATGCCCAACCTCGGGGATTTTTCTAATGGTGTGTACCCTATAAAGGACCTTTAGAGTAAGTTGTAACAAGGGGAGGACCTTCTTGTGCTTAACTTCATTGTGGGGAGGGCCTTCACAAAAACTATAATTGCGGGGAGGGCCATCGCAATGACCGTAATCATGGAAAGGGCTACCATCATGAATTGATATCTGGCTGCAGGGGGAATTTCCACAGTGTACATCCTAGGGAGGACCATCTGGGTGTACCGTAATGAGGGGAGGACCTTCTCATTGCTTGGTGTTATTATTGGGAGGACCTTCACAGTAAATATCATTATGGGGAGGGACTTCACAATGAACCTCATCATGGAGAGGACTACCATCATGACTTGATGTCCGACTACAAAGAGAATCATATCCGCAAAATATACCATAAGGAAGACTATTAGGGAGGAATAAAACAAGGAGAGGACCTTCTTGCTGTCTGATCATCAGGTTAAGTGGAGGGCTACCCCGATGCACATCAGGAGATATGCTCTCATGATTGATTATTCTGGACCCACAGAGTAAGCCCCCGTGGGTGCTCTATGGAGGACCATCAGAGATGCTGGTAATGACATTGTGAGGAAGAACTTCGCAATAGCTACTACCACTTTCACAATTTGGTTATGGAATGATAGGGTCTTGAGCATTTGTTGATATATGTTTGAGGGCATTAAGAACCCCATCTTCCTGCAGAGCTGGATCATGTATGTGCTCTTCATTTTTTGGTTGAATTTAGAAATTTTCATTTTTGGATTCTCTCATGAAGGTAATCGGGGCCATCTTCTGTTGGTAATGGACCTCATGTATTGGTCCTCATATTATCGGGTCCTGTGATATCATCGGGATATGCTGACAACAATCTTGATTTTTGGAAAGGATATATGTCTCCCTTGGAGCAGCCACCTTCTTGGACCGACACCACCCAGTTGGAAAAGGTATTTGTTCTCGATTTGGATGTCTTTATGTCATGGGATATTTCCGTCGACCCTCCAGGATAGAGTAGGGATGCATAGATACTCCAGAGTGACTAACTCATTAGCGAGTGAGTCATTCCGTTTGAGGAAATCAGGTCGTCAGACCAATTTCTAACCTTTTCCTCTGATGAAATGATATCCTCGCATGTTTGGAGGATATGGTTTCGAATAGATGTCTTATATTCCATCATAAACAGGATGTGTTGAGATACATCATTGGATGGAACGGGTATGAAGGCCCATTCTGATGTCGGAGTAGGATTTTGTGCCTGCTCTGATCCTCCATGAGTTTCCAGTAGATACTGACAGTTCTCCTATATCGGGAAAGAGTAATGAGTCTATTACTGGTTGTATTTTTTAGTTTTTAACATATTTGACCAGTGGTCTTTATATTCTTGAGCGAGAATTTTCATCCACATGCTTTCTGCTAAATTTGTCTCACGAGATTTGTATGCATCCATAAGAATTTGACTCTGCGTAAATTTTCTTGCCTCCATATTTGGATGGCGAACTTCTTGTGAATCAGTAAGTATTTTTGCCTGCGTATAGCCAGTTATGTCCCAATTTTGATGTTAGGCTTGAAATGAATCAACATGTGTTTTTTCTTTCATATAGCGGAGTTCCGCCCTATTTGGATGGAGGGATTCTTGTGTGTGAGTGGGTATTTTTTCCTACATATATCATGTTTCCACACTGTTTTAGTGGAGGGATTATTGTGCATCGAAAAATATTTTTAGCGGCCTATAGCTTACCTCCATGTCTGCATGGAGGGACTAGCAAACACTAATATATTCATGCATGTGCTTGTATTATGCCACCCTATTTGCATGGTTTTCTTGAGTGGAGAGGGAAGAGATGTGTGTCTGCCCATTTACTATATCCGTGATAGTATGATAGAGCTGCTCCTCAGGAAACATGGTGATAGCATGTCCCTGGTTATATATTCATCACCCTTGGCATGCAGCCCAAGGCCCCTAGGTCTCCAAGACATTGGCAGGTTCCCTCGATATAAGGTCCTCCTCAATGGGAGGAGGTCTGGTTGTGAGGTGTTGGAAGAAACACTCTCTGGTGGGGGCCCTTGGGTAGGGCCCATGTGTAGTGGAGATGAAGTCATTAGTATTGACATCATCTGCCTACCTAAGTTAAGGGAGGTATTGATTGTCACATTCTGGGGACAGACTCCCGAAACAGTTTGAGACGACCACAAGGGTACCATTTTCTAGGGAACTGACAATGGCTAAGAGGTGGCTGGCAGACCTTCATATACTCGAGGCCTTGTCTTGCACCCTCTAGCATGGGGAGAGTACCATTTCTGTGGTACTCTTTGGTCAATGTATTGGAAACCTAGCTTTGAAGACGTTGGGTAGGTGAATGGGTCCTGCTCTTCGTTGAGGCCCTGACTTCCCACAAGATCATTGATACGTGCATCTTCTTGGATCATGGGGATGTCATTTGGATCTAAGGTCTCTCTATAAGAACCTTCAATTCATGTATGACATACAGGCCATGAAGCATCATCAAAGTATAATTCTTTTAAACATATGTGTATTTGGAAATTCATCTTGGCCCCCTTCCCCTTTTCTTTTATTGTAGGGTGAATGGGCCTAAGTGGGATGAGACTACCACCTTGGTTAAGGATTCACATCAGTTTCACCATTTCTATTCCACCTCCGAGGTGAAACATTTTGTGGGTGATGTGGATATGGAACGATGAGTATCATCACCCGTCTCTTTTTTCATAGGGACAAGCTCTCTTTGAATTTACCATTCCTTTGTTTAGACCTGTTCATCATCATTATCATTTAATGAAGTTTGAACTATCACTATGGGGAACTGTTGGTCCCAGTAGGTGATTAGGTGGGGGTCAAGAGCTCATGAAATCAGTCATTATTGGATATAACATTACTAGATGGTATCTAACAGGGTTATTCAGGGATCTTGGAATGCACAATGGCCCTATTATACATGATTCATGGACCTTATTTCCAAAGGCAGGCGTTCGTTGGCTGACGATTTGGCCAATGACACTCTAGAGCTTAATTGGTCGAGTGGATGGGAGGTCAAGCTCATCGCACCCTTCCAGGGAGGATTTTTCTCTATTCTGGGACTCTCTTATATATTTAAGTCGTGTTCAAATGTTCGCGAATCCTTAGTTCATTCCCAAAGAGTGTGACTACAAGCTACCCTTGGATTGAAAGATCTTTGTGAGCATGCATATGTTTGATTCCATTGAGGTGACACTGAATTAGCCATATAGTAAGCCACTATGGAGTTTATCATCATCCCTAGGGGATAGAAGGTGACTTGATATTGGGATCGGGCCCACAAGGAGGGATTATTATGTATCCTCATGAGAGGAATCAGAACCCACATTGTTCGGATGTGTGGGGATTATTCATGGAAGCTTTCCATTTGGTAGACATGAATGGGTGGAACCTTTATGAGAGGGAACCCTTTTGAGATGGGACCTTCTTGTGGGAATCCTACGTATCCTGATTTGATCAGGAATTAGAGTTCTCATAGTTCAGAATGTGTGGGGCCTACACGTGGAAGCTACCCATTTGATAGGCATGACTGGGTGGATCCTTTATGGGAGGAAACCCTTTGGGGCTCAGGACAACAGGAAAGTATCCAACATATCCTGATCCGGGTAAGAATCAGAGTTCTCATAGTTCATAATGTTTGGGGCTTATGCCTGGAAGCTACCCATTTTAGAAACATGGTTTGGTGGACCCTTTATGTATGGGAACCATTTTGAGCTTGGGGCATCAGGAAGGCGTCCTACGTATCCTGAGATGATCACGAATCAGTGTTCTCGTAGTTCAGATTATATGGGGATTATGCATAGAAGCTTCCCATTTGAGAAACATGGTTGGGTGGACCTTTTATGGATGGGAACCACTTTGGGCTTGGGCCTTCTAGAAGGCATCCTACATATCCTGATTTGATTAGGAATTATGGATCCCATAGTTTAGAATGTGTGCTGATGTTGTAATCCTCACAAACCTCTAATCCCACGTGAGTGATGCTCAGTGTGAGAAACAAGGGGATTTTAAAGATTCAACAATTCACATGCCTCCTCCCCTATTTCTGGGATAGGGAGAGCCTGCAACGGAAGATTCCGGGAATACCATGGGTGAGGGTGTGGAGAGAAACATTCCATGTAAAATGGAATTAATGGTCATGCGGCCTGACCACAAAAGATTGGGGACTTACCTTAGTAAGAGATCCCCCGAGAATGTTTTGGGAAGGGGAAGAGTTTTGTCTTCATAAAAGAGGGGAGCGAACATAACCTCTTAGACTGATCACTGTTCCTCATTAAAATGGAAAAGTAAGTGAACACCCCTAATCCAGAGAATGGGGAGGTTCATGTCGGCATCACAAGGTTGGACTTTGAGTTACAATGGGAATGTAGCCTTACATGCATTCCCCAAGCCCGCACCATTGTAGAGAGTGACTTCATGAATTCGCTTACCATGGGTATGTAGATTCAAAGGGGCATGCTGATGTGCATGATGCCCTAATCATTCAGGTCTGACAGCTTTAGTGGAGGATTGGGCCTGACGCCGAAGAACTAGTTAGCAGAGGGATTGTCGAGGGCTTATCAATAATGGAGGGATGAAGCTGGAACCGAAGAGAATAATACCTGAAAACACCATATACCTCGAAATGGTTTCTCATGCATGCTGGGGAAGGATCTACGTTCCATAGTGGTACACGGTTAGGAAGGCCAACTGCATACCTCTATGGTACATGAGTATTGGTATCGCCAACCGTGTACCAATGTGGTACACAGCTCACCATGTCGCTTTGTGTTACATATTCGTATTGATTGTGTACACGGATCTGGGTTTGGTCCACATAGAGGTATGCTACATGAAGCACCATATTTAAGGAGTTTCGGGGGAATTACCATTCGTGGGAAATTCATTAGTGAGAAGTATTTGATTTTCATTTCACTAGTTGGGTTCATGATTCTTTTTGTTATTATTAAATTCCTCATTTTTACTGTTCGCAGACGGATGTACTAGCAGAAGAAGTGGTTCGTGGTTCATGGTTCACCAATAAAACAAAATGGAAGCTGGAGTGAATCTTTTGAGTTCCCCTCATGCTCTCATCACCCATCCTTCCCACTATCTATCTCCTTCCCCACTCTTTTCTTTTCTTCTAATGTGCTCATTTTATAGAGCATTAGAGAGATCATATCTTTTGGGCACATGACCCCATTTGTGGAGGCCCATTAAATAAATTTTATATCCCAAGGAATACTCAATCAACCGGGGGTTACGAAGACTTTGGTTCACGATAATGGTTCGCAGAACCCTGCTCGTCCATTTCATCTACGAACTGAGGGGTTCGTGGCATGGTATACATACATCCTTTCATGAAAAACTACTTCCATTGAGGCAGTTCACTGTTTTCTCAGCTCGCTGGCCATTGTCTCATGGGCCAGTGGATCACAGACTATCCTGCATACCTGGCGGTTCACGATCCATCATCTTTGTGTTCCTTTCCCAGTGATGGTATGTGGGCCATTTGAGAACATTAATTCCTTCAAGTTCGATCAAATAAATACAACTCCATTTGAGTCCCTTCACCTTGATAAACTTATAGAAGTTCTTAATTCCTTCTACAAAGTTATTTCAAGGGTATTTCTTCTCCATAAAACATTTTCAAGACCCTATAGTCACCATGTGATTCTAGTATATTACATTATATATGTATATTCATGTGTAATAAAATAAACATGTCACGCAATTTCTTTGGACGTCATGTAATAACTAAAACATCATAACTCTATGAAAACCAAATTAGCTTTTTCTAACTCAGATGCCATGAAACCTAATCATACCTAATTTATTATCATTCTAGAATCCATGTTTTCATAATATCATTCCCTTAAACTAATTTCTAGCCCATAAATGGATACTCAAGGTAGAGAAACATCCTATACCTTGACCCAATAACTATAGAGATTGGGTATTGTCATATGTCTATAATCCACGACACATCCCTTATCACTCAAGGGAAGTCCATTAGTCATGTAACGTAATTACATTTACCTACCCCTAGGGTAGTATTCCAACAAAACCAAATAAAATAATGATAATTTTCTCTCACATCATCTACCAACACCCCCTCACTCAAGATGTGGTTAGCCATGTCTTCTACTTGGGGGAAATTCCCTTTTCAAAACCACTTCTGTTTCACTTAGGGTATATCCCAAATTTTTCATTCACATATAACCCTGAAAAACATGTAAACATACTTTTGAAACAATAAAATGAATAGTTAACTATCCTTATCCTTGGTTAAGACACATTTGGAATGGTTATGAATGAAATACCCTTCTCTAGGAATCATCATCACATAAAACCATCCCAACACACCCCGAGAAGGTCGTAATCTCATCGACCAATCCATGTAGTCATGAGGGAGTTAATTGAGAGAATATACCATAACAATATGCTTTTGAGTTTCCCTCTAGAACACATACCCATCACTATAGAATCTAGTGTGACCATCAATCACATACATGCAAGAAGGGCCACATATCATCACCCAAATCATATAATGATACCAGGGAACTAGTCACCTGATACTTAAGACCTCATAGCATCACTTATCTACCATTCCTACATCATCAACAACCTAAACAGTCCTAGTTTTTCTACCCAAGTATTTCCCCATGTAATATCATTTAAATTACCATTGGAAACCTCATGCAATGTCCTCAAGAATAGCCCTTGTCCCTCACTCGATACAATATCACATCCCTTAAGGGTGAACTCTCTGCCTGTCACATGAATGAAAATTCTCTTTTGATGCTTTTCTTGTACCAAGGGATTCATTCTGCTCACAACATTCATCATAGCTTAGACAACTCTCCAGAGGGTATCATTTCTCATGTCTGATAGGTACCTTCCTTTAACATCTTGTTACATGGATTAAGCTTGTGGAACCCTCCCAACTATCCCTAGGAAACAAAAATAATCTCACCATATCAACTCTCACATCTTGAGACCTCCCATGGGCTGATTTAATCTTAACTGAAACCCCCTTCACTTTTAGACATAGTCACCAAGAAGTCCCAACTTACCAAAGTGCTAAAGAATTCACATCCCATGTATAGGAGACCCAACATCATCTTATGTTTCATTATTGGCCCCCCTTGGACACTATTCTTCTAATTGATGTAATGAAATCAATTAATGAAAGTGAACTTATACATATATAAGAATAAGATCTTGTATTAAAGGGACCACCTATCATTATCAAGGAGTTATCTCCAAAATAAGCTCTAAAAAGTCATTTTTAGACATTTACATACCTCATCCTAGCCCATAATACCACTCAAGATCCTACTACTTATCATAGATAAAAAATATTTAATAATGAACAATTAAAATCAAATATTTAATTTCAATTAAAGAGGAATAAAAACCTATAAACACACCGAGTGCCATCGTGTTGTTGGAACCTCAACCAACTGCACCTAGAAATTCCACAGCACACCCCCAACACTAAACTAAGGAAAATTACTAACCAATGGAACCTAGCCATTTTCCAAAAATATTTTTTTATGAATAATGGTTTAGATAATTCATCATGATGACATACATGCCCTAGATTGAATGCAGTGACATGAAGATATCTTCTCAAGATACCCTCTTGGATGCTTTAATGAAAGACACATCATTGGAAGTTGATTCTACTATAATCTATGCAAATTGACACAAAATCACTAAATATAACTAGGAACAATAAGAGATAAGAAAATGAACAAACTACGAATGGACATAAATTGAATAAATCACATTGTATCACAACTTTAATGCATGTATTTTCACCCCCTTCAAGGGGGAACATAGGAGAACCAGGGGTGGGGAAAATAATCAATGAGTGTCCTATTCTAGACCTCTGGATCTCCAAAATCATTAGCACCCTAACTAGTAAAAGACCATTACCCCATTAAAAACACACCAAAATAGCCCCATTAGTCTACTAGTTGAAACCACAAATCTAGAATATAGATTCTATTAGTTTCCTAGGCCATTAATTATCCAACTGATGAGCCGAATTTCTACCATTGGTTGTCTAGTAAAATCATACTGCTAAAATTCAGTAGTAGATCCAACATGGGCTACTTGGACACACCACACAAGCCTCTATAATACTAAAAAATCCACAAACCACATGAAATAACACCACTCATGGAAGTTAAGAAGATCATATTCCATACCCAATCCCCGATTCATAAAATAATCCCCTATCTAAATAAAAATTTAAATTCAGTCTTAAAATAAAACAACAAAAAATCCACAGGTTGTTAGAAACTCCCCGTAATAACTCTTATCGTGCTCAAGAAGTTATGGAAATCCTTGATCCATGAATTCCAACCTTCCTTGGTTTTGAAAACATTGAGAATTCACCATATTTCATCCTAGAAAAATAATCAGTCTCATTCTATGAAACATTAAAACACCAAACATACTATTTACCAGAATTATAGCCACCCTTTTTTGGATAATATGAACAATGTTACAATAGTTACTATTTCAATCTATCCAAACACAACACAACACATTCATATAGTCCATATTTAATCATATTATTCATCCAACTATAAAGATCCACTCATAACATCCAATTACAAGTTGTGGTTCTCCCTACCATTTGAATCCTATTAAAAATGAACCCGTAACTATTGACTAACCCACCAAAAAATCTCGAGCAACACTCCTGATGTGTTTCCATTCTTAGTACACCAAAAATTGTGAAACATTTCCCATAAGACCTCCCTTGTCCATGTTTCCAAAATATTTTTCCTCAGCCTTCGATGTACTACCTCCACACCTGATCATGATGCCTTATCACCCAAAGGCAACATAATATTACATATTCACTATCACTAAATTTAAAACATAATCCATGTGTACTTCTATGATCAGATCACCAATTGACTATTAACTTCATTGTGCTCTTACCAAAAGCACCATGTACGGTTTTTCCTGATGTCACTCAAATCACCTCAAAATCACTATGATCCAAATGCCGCACACCAAATCCAACCAAAAATGCATCTTCATCCTATATTTTTTATTTCCATAGGAAGCATATAACAGAATATCTTCTTATGCACTGGAATTTCTATACCATATCAACTGTCTAGAGACCATTATTTATGCTCCCCAATCCTTATGACATGAGTTATGTTCACATGTGATCTTTATGATGCTCCCCACATTAGATGTATCATTATATATAATTTCCAAATCTAAGCACAAATATCCATGTCTCATGCCCCATATATTACTGAATGAAATGAATATTCATGACCAACACACTCTCACCCATGTGTTATCACAAAATAACATCCTTTACTTATTATTCCCAGGTCATCAAGAATGACATCCTCTAAAAGTCAATGTTTCACTCCCACTATATTCTTTCCTTTACACCACTCCATTCATGTAAAACTCATAAGTTTAATCACTACACATATGTAACTCCTCCCAATCGACACTACCTAATCCCTAAAAAAACATTTCAAAGAACTAAAACTTAGATAGATGGTAGAAAATTAACATAATTTTTCACTGATGCTACCTTCTACCATCGAGGGACATGTCCCATGCACCGTACTCTTGGATTCCACACCCATAGGTGTCTCATCAAACACAATGATCACCTCACCCGAACCTAGTAAATATACACTCTAGTGAAACTGAATCAATCATTGAATCCTGCTCCCGGGAGTCGTATATCGCATATCCTATGATCATGCACCTAACTCATTGACCATTCCCCACATGAATGTGAGTCTCAAAAAATAGTCCATGGAAGATTCTAATTCCAAGGATAATCATATAGTCACCCACCACATAGTGCTTTGCTAAATCCAACAGCATCGACCCATGCTCTCACTACATCACCAAAAGTGAATCTTGACAACCAACCGGGTCAGCCATCCATCTAAACGCACCATTGAAACAAAAAAATGGATCAATAAATGCTCAATGTGTTTTAGATTATGAGTCATGGAATATCACTCATTCCTTACTCCCCAAAGGCACTCAGGTTTTTCACATCCCTAGGGAAACCATTTATCTTCCTTATATCATTCCTCAGATATCACATGCATATTCTAAACCCATAAAGGTTCCATCACCAAGGCATCTAATTCCTGCACCATCCCACCAATGGTCCCCATGCATCCATTGATGAAGGGAATAAAATTAGTTAATTACATAATAATTTCCTACACAGGGATCCCCATGAACTTCCATAAAATATATTTTTTATGATTTTAGTATAATGATACCGATATGTTATACATGAAAATGATGTATAATATATTATTGAAACTTAAATGGGTCCAACACTATTGTCAGAAACTATAATCCCATACATGTATAAATAAGTAATGTGAGTCCTATATTCCTAATCATGACACATGAACATTAACTTCTTTCTAATGGTCCTAGATCCAAAAAACCAAAATCACATCTCTAGTAAACACAAAGAATTCCATAAATATACCCTCAATTATAATAAAAATAAAGAACAAAAATCCCATAAACTTGATAACATGGAATTACCACTAGAAATGCGCTTTTTAATCACCTACCTAGGTTACATAATAAGATTTAGTACATTCCTAGACCACCTATCTATAATCTAATAAAATCATAAAATTAGATAATACCCTGACACCATTATGTAACACCTTGAACCAAGGATTATAATATGTTCCAAGACCGAAGCATCATATGGCCTTAAGAACACCTCCCCTTATAAAAAAGGTTTTTGGACTCGGAAGAATGGCCTAAAATGTGTAGTGTAAAACCAATTCCTGGGAATTAGATTGATAAAATACAAGAATAATAACAAAAACATCCCTAACACAAGCAGAGAATGCCATATGTATATATTAAACACAATATTATAATCAATTATAGGAAGAAGTCATACATGTTTATATACAGTGATATCCATCAAGGAAAATCCAAAATAAAAAATAAATAAACAAAATATTACACACTAGCCCTAATACCATACCTGGTCCCCACACAATATGTTTCCATATACACATGAGATGCTAAAATCTGATCCACTTCATGTATAATGTTCAATATAAACGGTGGAAATATGGTCTACAAATACACTAGGGTACCTATGCAGGTTTGGATAAATACATATTAATAGGGTCTCACACAGTTCTCCTAGTATATCCCATCATATATGTGTATGCATGGAGAAAAAACTAAAATTTTCATGTAAGTTCCATAGACATCGTGTGAAATCTAGGAAATTAGTAATCCCCACACACCATGTAATATTGTGATAACCAAGCCACAATGGAACACAATAATACATTATTTGATGCCAATCTAAAATCCCCCTCATCCTCTCATCATGTGACTAAAATGATGCTCATACCATACTCAAAGACTAAAGGTAGGGAAAAGTCTAAAACCATGAACCAATACCCATATTCACCAGGTATGGATGTACATCCATAAGTCAAAATCCATACCTTCTCACTCGAAATAGGTCCAGCAATCACATAACATTTTGACATGACTAAAATCCTAGGGTGTTCCACTGTCATGATCCAAGATATTCCTCATAAGGACCTCTGACATCATTGACCCATGCCTTATCACCCAATATCTATTAATCCATTCCCTATCAGTCGGGGAAAATTTCCCTTCAACCACCACTACCCCATCACTCAAGGAATTTCCCAACATCATTCATGAACGTTGATCCAATCCATAAAACCTACCATCACGGTGTCCAGTGTGTCCTTCAAAACCTCCATAGTTTGTTCTCATTGATATCTACTCAAGATTTCCACACACTAGTGAAATAATCATCCAAAGTATTCTTTAACACATAATTAAAGGACTGGTCAACAGACTTCTCATGTACCTTACTATTCATTCTCTCAGTACCCATATATCTTCCCATGCCATACCATTCTAAAATCCATATGAAACCTTATGAAAAGTCCCCAAGAAAAGACCAAAACCCTCACAAGGTCTTGTATTATAACTCTTTAAGGAGATCTCTAATCCTTTCACTAATTGAAAACCCATTTTTTACACTCATCTAGTACCTAAGAACTAACCCCACTCACATGTTTCATAAATACTTAGACCACCCTAATAAGGGTATAATTTTTCAAGACTAAGTCGTATAGTTATCCTACCTATCTTCAATAGCCGATGTCCTTTGAAAACTTCCCAAATTTCCATAGGAGAACCATCATATGATACCCGTATCACATATCACATGTGATGACCAGCCAAGGTCTCAAATAATCTTAAACAACACCGTCTCCCCATAGTGACAGAGTTGTCAGGTGATCCCAACTCATCGAAGGGATAATGTGATGTAATTTCAAGAATATGAATGAAAATAAAATCCTTTATATTCTTATCAGCAACCCTCATACCCTATCTCTCTTTAAAATATCATTAAATGATTGTAGGTAAGAACTCTCATATATAAAAGGAATATGAGCTGGTGTTAAAGGGACAACCAAGTTCATTAAAGGGTTACCTCCCAATCTATGCACCAAAACATCTCATAGCATCCAATGTATGCCTTTTTAGAGCCCATACAACCATTTTAGATCCTTCCCCATTCCACACATAATAAATAAATAATTATAAATTTTTATTTTATCTCATAAAAAGAGGAATAATGGACAACCAACTCGTCATGCACCACTGCTTCACAAGTAACTCAACCAACTGTACCCAAAGAGTCCACAGAACACCCATTGCACTAATATATGAAATATCACTAACCAACAACACATTATCATTCACCAAAAAATTTTAAATTAATACAAAAATATTAAAAAATTTATCAAAAATAAATTCTTCATTAAAAAAAATGTTAGGAAAACAATATTTCATCTATAGATTTCATTTAACTTGATTGCACAAAATACCCATCATTAGAAGTTGATTCCACCAAGAGTCAGTGGAATCAACACCAAATCCTAGAATGAAATTAGAAAATATAAGAGGTAAGTGAATGCAGAAGCTATTAAAGGAAGTAAATAGACAAAATCAGCCTGGTTTATTGCTTGGATGCACATATATTCACCCGCTTCCAAGTGGGGGGGATGTGAACATGTTAGTGGGAATATTGGACTTGAATGGCCTATTCTTAACCCCCAAACCCCTAAATTCGGTGCATTTTGACTTTAAAAAGTGTATTTTTACCATTAAAACAACCAAAAATAGTCCCACTAGTATGTTATCATCTCATCACTTGGTGATAGCTCCCAAGTCATGTAGATGAAGCACACCGGGTTTTTGGTGGATTCGTACTGTGGCCTAGGACACTAGCCCACCCGCTAGATAACTAGAACCCTACCACCGACTAGTTAGTGGAAGGCTATTTATGAATTTCAATAGTTGGGCCACATCCGTCCTAATATTATTTTCCAATAATGCCTATAAGATAAAAAATGATCTTAAACCCCATCAAATATCACCCATGATGGACTTTATAAAACATGGATTCCCAAAAAATTACCTAATAATAAAAACGAGTCACGTACCAAAGGAGAATTGAAATTCCATCACAAAATTTAATGACAAAAAATCTATTTGTAATTACATCTATTATTGACATTCTAAAATGATGAATACACATGAAAAAATTTATTCCTAGATGTTTTTAAAATCCCAATACCTTCAATATAGTAAAATCATTAACACTTGAATATTTTTATCAGAAATACAGTCAGAACCTTCGCTTACATTAAAATTAATGTATTTTTTTCATGAAGCATTCTCACATGAAAAAATAATTTTTCTTCTAAATATTTATCAAGGTATCACTAAATGTTTAATATATAACACATTACTTGGTTTCTATAGTTTTCCATACACCATCAATAAAGACCTTTACATAGTGATAGGAAGTATCCTAAACTTGTACTATTATAGGAAATATTCAAAGTCCATTAAAGTCACCTTTTATGTAATCCATAATATTTATGGTTATGTGTCTATACATACTTTCACAATCAAATTATAATTACCATTTTTTATTTATAATCCTTATCATGTAATCATAACATATATGACAATCATTATAAATCCCTTATAATCCATACTCAAATTTTATTTCATCTCTCTCACATTCTACAACCCTACCAAATGTACATGAAATGATTATGTTTGTGGTAAATTTTATATATAAATATTCCTATAGTGATTATATGATCAACTTGGAGATGCGATTTCTCACAACATCACCATGAATATCATTATGATTATTTATCAATTTTTCAATGCACTACTAATGGGGTGTATTTAGGGGTCACCTCATAACACCTTCCGTAGTGGTTACTTCATTAATTACATAATAATGATTTAAAATTAATCATAAAATAGGAATATTCTTTAAATAATGGCTAATGTAGGGTAAGAACCTGTCTATGAATAGTAATTTTCTTTCTTGATAATAATATAGGATTGTGTGATAGAATCAAAATTATCATATTATGTGGAATTATTTACAATTAATTCAATATACTTTTTATATATAATTAGTCGTTCAATATTTACAACATTTTTGTAAAATCCAAATTATATAATGCCAAGCCCAGATTCCTAGAACAATCTATGAAATATGACACATGAACTATTGATATAAATATAATAGAAAACATGTTTTTAATTTGAAGGTGGTATCTAACCTCATTTTTTTTACCTAACATAGATATTAATGGTGGAAACACAAAATAAGAGTCATCCAAGTGAATAAAAAATTGCATGCTCACATTTTTTCCATTCAAACTATCCTAAATTGAATATTATATCTATTTTTTATTCTCTATTTTATAAGGTCCAATAGAACATCTTTTAATTACCTAACTAGCTCATAAAATTTTTTTGAGAGAAATTTAGTTTCTAATGTTGTGTCACCTAGTGTAAGGTTGGGATGAGAAAAATTTTATGGGGAACCAATATAAAAAATATTATAACCACTAAAACAATATAACATATCTACCTAAAGTGAATTATACAATCATCTCTAGAACTATTTATATTAAGTATTTTTCAATATAATATTTATTTATAAATTTTTTAATTACATGTTAACATTGTATGTGTCTTCTAACAAAGAGTGTGTTATGCTTCCACCTATATTTTTAATGAATGTTTTTAGTAAATTTACTCATAGGTGTAATAACATTCCAATACAATTATAAAAAGGGTGGAATTGTCTCTGAATATAATTTAGAGTGGGATGGATTATTTACATATAATTGTTTCTCAGGCACTAATAATATTCCCACCGGACTATTGTTTCTTTTTGGAACTCATCATCAGTTTCATTCACAGTTATTCTATCATTAGAATATTTATCATAAAAATTGTTAAATCATCATATTTAATGTCATTTTGGGGATGTTTCCCACCATAATATATATAAAGGAATCTAAATAATTCTAATTATCTTCTCTAAACAATCATTTATGACCATGATATGGAATAATAGTTCATTATTTCTCACAAACATAGACCCACATGTATAACTCCATTAACACATTATCACACAAGATGAAGAATAATGTTTTTGCTTCAAACTGATCCTCATCATTATGTAATAGAAATATTTTGTGTGATATCATCTCCTACAATTTTATATTTCTAAAAATAATTCAATAGATCAATTGATAAACTATTATGTCCAACCAATCATGAAATCTTTATGAAAAGAATCTAATGTTCCAAAATATTTAATATTTACAACTAATGTTGGTTGCATACTATATGAGTCATCTTATATATTTCGAATAAATTACATTGTTAATTGATGATGGAAGCTATTCATATAATGTAATATTAATAATTTTTTGTTAAGTTAAATTCATGGAGATTGACTATTAATTTGATATAATTATCTCATTCAATGTTTTCGTTACAAGTATATGTACTTTAATGTTTTAAAATTATTATCCAATACATTTATACTAATTAATACGGTGTTAGAATATTAACATATAACATATTATATATTTGAAAATTTGATTTAATACATCAATAAATATGTTAATCATAGTCACAAATATCCAAATGTATATCATGCATAGGGTTTATGAAAATGTTTATGTTTTTTTGAATCATTTCTTGTAAAAGGATGGGATTGTCGATACAATGAAGGAAAATTCCCCAAGAAGGGAACCATCTCTTCCCGTATGATCCTAGTCACACACCCTGGTCACTAATCTAAGATACCACTGTGTGTTTCTAGGTGTGGCTCAACATAATTTCGATAACATACCAGCATGTATACCCCATTTTTGGAACTAGCTTGTATAATCAGACATGAGTGATCTCAATTTTATGCTTGTAACTCGTTCCCTGAGGTTTCCATGTATCACCTTCCACACCTAACTATCATACACTCTTATCACAATATATTCCTATAAATATACCAAATTAATCTCTATTAATAATATGACTATAAATCAGTTGAAAATTATGATTTAATCAATTTGATTCTAGATGCATAGTCTCCGACCCCCATTCAAACTAATTTATTAATCCTGAAAACTGAGAAAAATTAAGAACAAATTAGGTTAATTAAGTTACCCACATGTCTAATAATTAAAAAAATTTGTGGTAGACCACTTATTACTTATTTATCTAAATGTATATTTAATTAAACCACACCAAATAAAAAACTAGGGCACCACTGGAGTATGTGATCCCCAAAGACCTTTATATTATAGAGAATTCTGGTTGGAGAGTACCATTATGGAATTTTTTTTCCTATAAACTCAATAAGTCTCTATATATTCCCTTCTATATATCACTAAGGATAACACTCTATCATGAATCCATAAAATGGAGAATCATTTTCATGGACTTCTATAAGGGTGCCAAATTTCTCTTACTTTGTTACTACATAGATATTTTCCCCATCCTCCTCACTAGAGTAAGAACTTTTCTTACACCATACTATGTTGAAAACATTTCTCTATCTTCTTTTAGATAGAAACCTTACCTAGAAATCATATATAGGTAAAAACATAATCTAGGCCTCCATAGTTAGGTTAATCCTCAACTAAGACTGCATACTAGAGTAAAAACTTCACCCTAACTCCAAAAAGGGTGTCATATTTTAATAGGTACCGAACATGGGTGAACCATCACTCAGGTACATATCAATGGAAATCCATTATGTTCAGGTCAACTACATAGTTTCCATATTCTCCAAGTCACTAATTTGTTGTCCAACTTACCTAGGCCACCTCTAACACTTCCATAAATAAATGACTATAGCATGAACACAATCATGTACCACATCTATCTTGTATTCCCTTAATAAAATGTGTCACATGAGAAATATTCCCTAGTAAATAGGGTTATTAAGTTAGTAATTGTATTTCAACTCCATGATAATGGTGGTACCTTCCATTAGTATACTTGATAGACCCCCCTTGTCTCTTGTTTACCCACATATTTGACCCATATCTAATAAATAGTCAATAAAATTATGATATTTTTTTCATCCACATGATTATTAAATGGTAGAGAAAGGGTTTCCTACTAGTTATAATAACCAAAAGGATATAATTACTTGATTAATACACTAGGACAATAATCCATTAGACGAATCTATGTATTTTTCTACCAAAAATAAGCTGGTTGGACCATGGGTGAGCGCAAACCATTTTTTCAGTAGGCTATATTCCCCAGGGTTCTAATCCACCATTCACACACATTCAACGATTAGTAGGAAGTATATGTATACATGGAAATCTTAGTAGTTCTAATACCAAATCATTCCCTAATAAATGATCTCATCTATATGATATTTTATTGATCAATAAATCAGTTGGTGTTACCATTCATACTCTCATATGATGCATTTGATTCCATCCCTCTAACGATTGATCACCCATAAAGAATATCTACTACCCCATGTGTAGCCAAATTTAGAAATTTTTAATAATTATTGATCCTATATTAACTTTAAAAGAGATGATACTAAAATTATGACATCATCCCATGAAGTAGATGAAATTATGAGCCTTCATTATTGATTTATTTAGTTGTTTACAAGACTATAAATTGTTAAATCAAAATATTTTACAATTAGATTATTTTAATGGAATCTAATGAATTAAAATCAGGTCTTGGGATGGAAATCAAATGATTTCAGAAAAAAATCATCTTTAATTAAAAAATCTTGGATGAAATATCATTGATGAAGTCATTAAATTAATATTAACATCTTATTCTCAAGTTATTTAATCCTTCCAGTGAAAATGAAAATACATTGGTCCTAATAAGATAAATATCCTAGATATATTACGATGGAAACTAAATACTGGAAGATAAATGCATGTTGTTGGTCAAAATCTAATTTAATCATCCTTGTTTTATTTCTTATTATTATAATTATCTTATCTAGTTTCTTATAATATGACATGGTTTAGATTAAGTACCAATGTAAATTCCTAAAAAAATGAATTCCCATGATTGAGTTGAATGATTCATTAATAAACTCACATTTCAATTCTAAATCCCTCAACCATTAGGTAATTATCTACACAAGAGATAATATAAAACCATAATTCATGGATAAAATGAAATAAGTGAAGAATTAATAATTGAATGATTGAAAATGAAGAATAATTACAATAGAAATATAATTAACATAATTGATATAAGGAAAAAATTATTGAAAAAATTTATTAGAATCAGAATAATATCAAAAAAAATTGGGGGATTTAAACAAGGGGAAAAACCTAAAATAATTATCATTATTCTAAATAATCAAAAACGTTTTCTATATATATTAAAATACCATTCAACCTGTGACTAAATATATAATGGGATAATTATTAAGGGATCCAACAAAAACCACTTTAGTATTAGAAATATCACGGCATGGACCACCATAGAATGACATAAATAATTATTTCATATTTTAAAACATGAATATACACATAAATCAAAATGTGAAATCCTATAAAAATTTAATGAGAGATTTTCTTCATTACCATTGACTTGATCCTTTAAGATACAAAAATTCTTATGTGATATGATCTTCTTCCAATATTTTTTAATGAATTAATTATTATAATGATTCCAATAACACATAACCATATTCTTTAGCTATATTTACATAGATACCAACCATTACCTACAAATATATATAAAAAATAATTCCTAACCATTAAAATTATATCATTCATAGAAAAAAACATGAGAGATTAGCGTGTATGGGGATTGAGTCCTATACCACATAAATATATATCTGTGAAAAACACATACTTAACATATTGAACTTTTAGTAGCTTGCTCATATGAGCATCCCATGACCCTTTGGTCTAAACCCTCTATTGAAGTGCCTCTTTATGCTTCATGGTTATCTATCCTACACACACAAACCCACCCATGGAGTGAAATTTGTGGGGGATTTTTCCATATTGATTTCATTAGAGGATGAAACATTGGTAGATGATGAGATATCATATTCCACTTTGATCTCTATGTCTTTGGCTATAAATTCCATAATATTTAATCCAAACTATCCATTCATGCCATAAAGGATGTTTCATAATGTGAACTCTATCATATATTCACTAAACCTTTTTATTAGTCTCTATAATGAACCAAGATGAATAATTCACTTTGTAATTTGGATACTTGATTCAATTCAGTCAATAATCACGTGTTTCGTAGTGTAAATCGCATGAAATTACGACAAAACTTAGTTAAAATATAGTGACTATAACTTATAAATTTTTTAAAATCATAAAAAAATCATGTAATTAAAAAAAAAATCTTTAAAGAATCATTGAGAAAAATTATAAAAATAAATTCATCAATTATCAGTATCAAATTCTTTTATATATGAACAATTTCATTTCTTCAATTAAAGAAATCCTCAAAAAATATTACAAAGGAAAACAACCATCAACAAGAGAAAAGAAACTACACATGTCAAAAGAAAGAAAATTCAATTGAAAATAATTAAATATAAATAACCTATCACACTAATAAATTAGTTCATCTTTCGGATTATTCATTACTCCAATTCCATTTCTCCTATAATATTGGGTTTTCAACCTATATTTATGGATACACATTCGTGATATGATTAAAATTTTCAAAAACCTTTCACTAAATAGTGAAGATCAAATGAAACTAGTGTTATGCTCAATATCAAGTTTCAGACCCTATCCATATCCTTTTAATCAACCTAGAACTTCACTTAGAAGATAAACCACACATAACATGAGGACTTTTCATTCATGCTAAAATGTATATTGGGCTATAATTCAGTGATCTATGATGTAGAAATAAAATTCAAAGGATGAAAAAGGAGGGGTGAATTTTTTAATGTATAAGGTATTATATTGAATAAAATATCAATGAAAATAATTTATACATTAAATGCCTTCACAATAAAAAAATTCCATACTTAATCATACTATATTTAGTTTTGGGTTCAAAAAAATAACTTGCTAAACAGTAATATAATTCTTTTTTTTATCTTAAATTATTTCTGTTAATTATTTTTAATGGAATGTGTGTAAGGAAAAGTCACACAACCATGGATGTGAAACCCCCAAACCATTAATTATTACCATACTGACACTAGTTGGAATAATTGTTATAATAAGAATGAATATTTTTCTAGAAATAGGTATATCTAAGGTTCCTACATTCCCACTTTATCTCTAGTTCTCTTTTATTTTATTTTAATTTTTTTTTCAAATATAGAGGATGGAATATTAGAAAAATATCTAAAATATACGAACCCTTTCCAAAATAAAAATGATATTTCTCTTGAACTTATTCATTGGAAACTCACCGAGTAGTACTATGAGATAACCAATTCCCTAATTAAATATTAAATGAGATTTCATGAAAATTAATTCAAAGAATAAGTATATAAATGAATCATATGCATATAATGTGGAATCCTATAAAGGAATTTGGTTTTAATAGGGGTTTAACAAGGATCATAATTAGGTTAGGCTATAAGGTGAAATGGGATCTTTAAAATTCAACACATGATCTAAACAATTTAAATTTGTTTCAAAGTAATTGTGCATCTATAATATTTAAAAGCATGTACAGGAAGTGATGTGTGCATACTGGGTTCCCTTAAGAATGTGGGGATGTGAATGAATACAAAAAATGGTTTAGAAAAACCTCTCATGAATATAAATGCATAAACATGGAAAATAAAACCATATATTAATTTCAATAAATTATTTAATCAATGAAAAGAAAAGAATTTAAAACTATAGATAAAAATACAGTTAAAAATCATTCTTAATTATACCATGGAAAAACAATTTTACAATGCAATTGACCTAAAATTTACATTTTTATTAATTGGTTATTTTAAAATTTATCATGTTAATAGCATTATTTAAAAATAAAATGTCACTTAGCTTAATAAATATAATAAAAAATTTATGTCATGGTACTATGTTAATTCAAGAATCCGTCAACACATACAATTAAAAAAGAATCACCACTATTGGAGAAAATGGTGGAATATTTTCAATGAAAAATAACTTACAAATAAAAAAATAAAAATAAATAACATAAGAAACCACAATTTTAAAATGAAATATGTTAGGGAAACTGATTTTGGTGTGTCTGGTAATATTTATTCAGCTATGAAAAATGGGATGAGAGCCATGAATCAAAAAATTCATACACTTGAATGTTGTGAGATCAATTAAGAAAGATAATAACAAAAACGATGGGAGGTAGGATATAAAATGGGGATAAATACTCATTCATGGAATTTAAAAAAAATATATATATATAAAAATCATAATAGAAAAACAAATAAATGTCCCTCAAAAGTAATGTTAATAAAATACTGAATTTGGGGAAATGGGAAATCCTAATACTATAGGTTCTCATCCCATGGTTCCCTCCTAGTTTCCTCCACAAGAGTGTGTTTCTAATTGGGAGTAGGATAATTAATCACGATAACATTATAAATGAACATATTATTGCTCTAATTTGTAAGAGGTGTGGTTATGGTGCCAGTTTGCTTCTCATCTAGAATGAGCTAGTGAGGTGATCTAGACCCATAGTCCTAGATTTGTTACTAAAAACACTTTTTTTTAAATACAATATTTTATATAGAGTGATATGAAAAAAATAAACATATATATTTTTTACATAATTTCCATGATAGAAATATTATATCTCACAATAATCATGAAATACCAAGAATTAAAGGTATAGTGTGTTTGAGGATCAATTATATAAGAAACAAATTTTAATATCCCTATGAAAATTCATATAAAAAACCACACTATAATTTCTTATAGACTTCTCATAATTCATACAGATAATCATAACATGAGGATTTGAAACACAAGAAAGGAGGGATATCGAATTCTCAAAAAAGTAAAATGTATTAATAAGTCATCAAGTGTTAGATCATAATTATATAATGAAAATTATTTTATGGAATCATATTTTATTAAAAATAACCTTGAGTAGTAATATGTGTTTATAAATCATGATGCAACGACATATAATCTCAATTAAAAATCATGTAACAAGGAATGAGAGTTTTGAAAAATGTGCTAATAAACACAACCCATAGGGAATAACATAAGCATAAAAAGTATATTTATGGAATATTAATAAGAAAATTATATCATAATATTGTGAACATAGGTAACCACATAGAGTTCATACTCAATCTTATAAACATAACATGTATGCATTATGTTCAAGATCAATCTTGTGAACATCACTAATTTGTGTTGTGTTGACACTGAATTTTGTCAATGTATCTAAAATTCATCATTTACATGATCAATATTATTAATGTAGCTAATCCACATCACGTTCACACTCAATATTGTGAATATAGCTAATCTGCATCTTGTTCATGTAATATCTTGACGATGTAGCTCATTTGCATCGTTTCCACACCAAATATTATGAACATATATAATCCCAATCATGTTTACACTCAATCAATTTATCTGATGAGGCATATAACTTTAACTAGTTCATTTTATGGACATATATGATCCCTCCCATCAATCATACCTACATATTTTTTCCCCTTAATGTCAGTTATCCATATTCCAAACATCACTTAATTAACCTATGGGAAAGAGATAGGTTTCCTGAATAATTTCATTGAATTTTTTACTTCCCATCCATTGAGATAAGGTATATGATGTCATAAGAACATATCCAAAGTTTAATATATGGATCATCAAAGGATGTTAAAATATATGTGACTAGAACTTTTAAAATTATTGGATACATCACATTAAAAAAATAATAAATATACCTTTTTAAAGGATTGAGAACTCTGTAAAATGTTCTCTTAAATAAAATAAATTTATCCTAACATAACATGTTAAAAATTAGCATTTAAAACTGAAAAATGTTTTTTAGAAAACAAATTTTACAAATTTAATATGTATTCCAAAACATTTATTGAGAATATTTATAAAAAAATTAGTTAATTTTCATAAAAGTAGATAAATTTAAAATAAAAATTTAAAATCAATAATTCCTTTAAAAATTTTAAATATTACTTTTCAAAACTATAGAAAAAATTTCCTTTTATTTTAAACAAAATTAAGAATTTAAATCAACTGGAAACCCATTTTAAAACTTTCGAAAAAATATTTATAAATTACAATGGTCATAATAGTGAAAGAACCCACAAATTAGTTTCAAGAAAATGTTTTTTCTATATCCATAAATGATAATGTCATGGGTCACATTAAAAATTAATTTTCTGAAATAGTGAAGTAAATTCTTTTGAAAAATTATATTTTTTAAATTAATCATCAATAATGGTGTTGACGCATGCCTGTTGCGGGATGTCGACAAAAACTATAATATTTTTTCCATAGTTCAGCATAGTGGCTGACCAGGGTCGTTTCTCTTGAGGAGCCTTTCAGTGTGGTTCAATTACTTTATCTAATTCAATTAATCTATCTCTTTTTGTGGTTTTTTTATTATTTAAAACAATGACTTGTAAAACAATAATTATAAATTTATACCAAGATTCAAGTATAAACAAATTAAATATAGGAATAATGTACTTGGTTTGGGGTTCATCCAGAGATTCAATCATTATTTATTTCATATGTTTGATTATAGTTTGATAACTCAAACACGAAATCTCACATTTGAATCACTATTCTTTTCCAGAATAGAAATAGCTTGAGATGCATGTCTTTGGGGACCGTCACCCAATCAGGGCCATTCACATAGCCCATGAATAATATTCATGTCTGTCACAAATTTAGAATAAACATTAATGAAAACTCATGAACTTCTTGACCTCCCCCCGACTGAAGCCTCTGGGTCAACCTCTCATTTCCAAGAGTTAGACATCACAATGGTGGATAGATTAGGAGAGAGAAAGAAATAGAGAGAGGAGAGAGGGATATGTGAATATTAAACAATTTATAATGAAAGTGATAATAATAATAATAATAATAATATAGATTATTATTATTATTATTACATATGAAAATAGTTTTCGAAAAAGGAGAGAGAGAGAAAGTAAAATAATTTGAAATTAAGATTGAGATATTATAATTGATGATAATAATAATAATAATAATAATAGTCATTAATTATTATTATTATTATTATTATAGTAGAAACTAAATGGTTGAAACCAAAATAAAAAAGCATGGATTAATTTAAAATAAATTCAAATTTAAAATAGATATAAAACTAAAATTAAAATAAAATAAAAAGAATAAATGAGGGGGGAAGAGAGGAGCCGCAGTTGATCATTCCCTGGGGGGATCCCTACTTTTTTGTGGGTGTCGAGATGATGATTTGAGAAGGAGGAGTGGGCCTCCTTTTATAAGAATATTTCTATACCCCGAAATATTGTGCATTGTTGGAATATTAAATGGCCTATTGATGAGAGGACCCCTTCATCAATGTTGTTCATAAATTTTTTTCCCATTAACACTAAAAAGTGCAGCGCAGTTGGACCCAAAATGAAGGATTTATAAATTTTTTATTGGAGTTTTATGTTTCTGGAAAAAGATTTTAGGAAGGTTCCTCCAAAAAATGTCATTCAATGGCCACCTTAATGACTTCAAAACACCCACAAATATGTTTTAGATCCGGACCTATCTATCATCGTGATATCCCATGTGGTAAAACATAATTTGGATGTGTTTAGGCTTACTTTGGGTTTCATTATGGTGGTGGGGTCCATGCTGTCTCCCTGAAAAACAATCCAACTTAATGAATTTTTAGGCCCTTTAGATGGCCGAATCAGCTCCTAGTCCAAAAGACAAAATTTGAGGAAATAAAATCAGGATTCTAAAAAATATTTAATCACAATGTTTGTACATATATGTTATGTGAAATGACAAAAATACCCATGTGGTCAAAATCTGTGCAAAATCCATAATTATGCACTTTTTTCAATTTTTCTCATTTTTATTATAAAATTAAAATTACCCATTATTTTAATGAAACATGTAAATACATGGGGTTTATCATTTAAAAATAGTAATAAACACTCATTATTTGATCAAAAATATGCATGTAAATTTTCTCAGTCAAATACCCTACAATTAAACCATGCTTGTCCTCAAGCATAAAATCTCTACTTGGAAATCAGAGGACACCAATGTAACCAATATTCAAATTTCAATGCAATAAAATAAAAAAAAATCAATGTGAAATAATACTTTGAAAATATTCATAAAATATCAATTTAACTTCCCATTTTTTAAAGCAACAAATTATTCACATATTTTACTTTTCCCTTTGAAAATTGATGGAACTTATCCTTTCATTCATTCAAGCTCTTTAATTCATCATTATTAAACATGCCATGTCATTTTTACCTCATTTTTTTTTATTTCTCTCATAACTCATGATACAATCCAAGTAGTGTAATGATCATATCCTGATAACATGCTTCTTACCCATAGGTTTGTAAATGAATAGGTTTCACCACTTTGTAATGACGAAAGACATATAAAATCATGTGGACATGAAATAAAAGATCAAATGACTCTGAGGCTTAATGTTGGTATGAATTTATGATTTAAAAATAAAGGCTGAAGTAGGAGTCTAATCTCTTAAGTTCAATGAATTATATAAAATGCAAAAGTGTAATGAAATTATCCTATTCAAAGTAGCAACATCCACTTCCAAAAACTCAAAGTACGGTCATGATCAAATTATGAACAATGAATGATTTATGCACCCTCTTGATTTTTTTTTATTTTGTACATTTTTTTAGTTTTTCAAAATTTATGTTTAGATAAAACCTCACATCCATCACCTAACCACATAAAATCATAATATCGTCTGTCTGAAAATGGTGATATTTGGTTCTCCAAAATCAAAACCCATTTTTCTATATTTTATTGGATCTTTTTTTTGTTTTTATTTTGTTAATATAAGAGGGGAAACCAATAGAGTATAATTAATGATTCCATAACCTTTTAAAATTCCCACAATAACACCCCCACACTTCTTCCTTACAATGTGTATCATCTTGTACACCGTGATTCCCTTTACCCCACACTTCATCTTTAAAATATCATGCAAATACCAAATGTATGGTAGTAATGGAAAAAATGTCTCGAATGATGGATTATCCCTATAAAGGAAATTCAAGGTCTTTATGGGATAAAATAAGCATTGATGTAAACGTGGTATTTTAAGGAAATGTATATTTTCAAAGGATGCCTCAATAATTTTAAATGTGTTTTTGCACAATCATTGCTTTTACAAGTTTCAATACAAGTTCTAGTCAGCTACATGTCCCAAGATCACTCAAGAAACATGATCATGATAAATAGGAAGTACTTGGTCTAGAAATCCTCTCGAGAATGGGAAATATAAAATTGGGAAATCACTCATGGCATGACTAATAATGACAAATCAATTCATAAGAACTTTTGAAATTCAAACCATGAAAGATGGTAGGGAAATTTCATTTACATGAATTAGTTAACTCCTTAAAATCATGAATCACAATTTCAATATTCATGCTTCATTTTAAAAATTCAATTCTTCATTTCAATAATTTAATCATATTAACATTGAAATATAAAACATGGTATCACTTGGTTCCTAAGATACTCATGTCTCCTAGATAAGTCGAGTAAAACATAAATTTAAGTGTGGGAATGAAATTTTATCATTAAAGCTCAAAACATGTTGTGGACAAAAATGTAGAGAGTTTAAAGATAAGACACTAAAAGTGAACTCCCTTTTTTCATGAAAAATAATCCTTCCAATTCACTGTATGGGGCTTCCTTATACCATTATGAGCCTATAAAATAAAACAACTAAATTAAGCATAAGGATTATGTCATTTAAGCTCAAAAAATATAGAAGGTAGGGGGCTGCATGCAGCACTACATCTTGGAAAAGAAAAGAAATTGACATCTAATTTCCCAAAAAGCAAGTAAAGATAAATCTTGGTACGATCCCCCAAGTGGGCCATGAATTTTTACAGCCTCTAGAGGGAAGTACAAGCTATTATCCAAAGTCAGATGGTGGATGAAGATTCTTTGATATGAACCACAACATGTTTCTTTTCCCAGCTTGTGCTTCATCCTTGTTCTTCAGGGATGATCCATGGATATAGTACATCATATCCTCCCCATTCACAATAAGGTACAGTTTGAATAGTGGGGGTAGGATAAATTATGAATCATCCTTTATCTCTGTTGCTACTTGTGAAACCTCTTCTTCTTTGTCCAGTGGTTCATCAAGGTATGCTACATCCAAATAATAGTCAATGGGAAAATCCGAGTGTAATTCTATTTGAATAAAATTAAAACAATAATTATTATGATCAAATTATTCCCCGTCAAAGTAAGAATATTTTTTCATGGTCTCCCTAGGGATATCTAGTAGAATCCTCTCATGAGCTTCCATAAATAAATATTCAACCTTTATAGGGAACTCCATATATTCCTCAGCAGGTGCACATACAAGTTCTTCATCATCCTCCAAAGCATAACAGATATTTTCTGCTTCTCTATAATCAAAATCAGAAGGAGTGATGTATAATTCATGTTTAATAAAATTAGAAGAGATAGATGGGATGAATGGTTCAACTCTCTGAGTCAGTTAAACTTCAATCTCTGCCTCAGTGGTAAGTGCCTCTTGGAGTAGATTCATTGAGGATGGAGGTAGGTAGTCGGGATCCTCCATCTTGACTTCAAATTCCTCTCCTTGGGTATTGTCATCCTTTAGTGGTGATGTCTCCTATTACCTATATTGTATGAAGAGATCAGGTAGTCCCACACATTTAATCAAAAAATATTCCAATCCTTCTTGATCTCCCACTTGTAGCTCAGGAGGTAAGTCTTCCCCCTTTGCCACATCTGGTTCTTGATCCTGGATAGGGTTGGGTTGCTCCATTAATGCATGATCATAGTCAAATACTCTTTCATCGTTTATCATCAGTTGTTAAATTATATCTCTTAGTTCATTCACCTAATCCCTACTAAATATTTTTCTTCTTGTTGTTGTTGCTACACTAGTGAGTAATTTCTCCATGCATAATAATCTAAATTTGAATCCATTAAAAGTGTTTTTTTAATTTTATTTTAAAAAAAATAAATGAAATCTACCTTAGATGTGAAAAAATAAAAAAAATGGACTAATGATTGGATCCCCCGAAATGACGCTAGTTTTGACGCACGCCTGTCGCAGGGCATAGAAAAAAACAATTATATTTTTTTCCTAGTGTAGCACAGTGGCTGACCAGGCCGCCTCTCCTGGGGAGCCTTTCATTGTGGTTTAATTACTTTATCTAATTCACATAATCTACGTCTTTTTGTGGGTTTTTTTATTATTTATAACAATGACTTGTAAAACAATAATTCTAAATTTATACTAAGATGCAAGTCTAAACAAAATGAATTTAGGAAGAATGTACTTAGTTTCGGGTTCAACCAGGGATTCAATCATTATTCTCTTTTATATGTTTGACTCTAGATTGATAAATCAAAAATGAAATCTCATGTTTGAATCACTATTCTTTTCCAGAATAGAAATATCTTGAGTTTCATGTCTTAGGGGACCATCACCCAATCAGGTACATACACCTCACCCAAGAATACTACTCAATTTTATCACCAATTTAGAATAAAATTTAAAGAAAACTCATGAAATTGTTGACCTCCCCCCGAGCCAAGCCTCGGGGTCAGCCTCTCATTTCTTAGAGTTGGAGATCATAATGGTTGATCGATGAGGAGAAAGAGAGAAAGAGAGATAAGAGATAGGGATAGAGAAAGATTAAATAATTTATAATGAAATTGATGATAATAATAATAATATAACTTATTATTATTATTACTTAATAAAATTATTTCCGAAAAAGGAGAGAGAAAGAAAGTAAATTAATTTGAAATTATGATTGAGATATTATAAATAATAATAATAATAATAATTTTAATAGTTTTAAATTATTATTATTATTATTATAGAATAAATTAAATGGTGAAAACCAAAATAAAAATGCATGGACTAATTTAAAACCTATTCAAATTAAGAATAAAAATAAAAATAAAAAGAATAAATGTGGTGGGAAGAGAGGAGCAGGAGTTGCTCGTGCCCCGGGTGGATCCCTCCTTAGCTGTGGGTGTCAAGTTAATGATTTGAGAAGTAGATGGCCTCCTTTTGTGGGAATATTTTTATCCCTTGAAAGGTTGTGCATTGTTGGACTATTAAATTGCCGATTCATGCATGGAAACCTTCATCGATGTTGTTCATAAATGTATTACTCATTCACCCTCTAGATTTCAGTGCAGTTGGACCCCGAATAATGGAGTTATCAGTTTTTCATTGGAGGTTTATGTTTCTGGATGAAGCTTCCCAGAAGGTTCCTCCCAAAGTATGTCGTTCAATGTCCTCCTTAAGGACTTCAAAACACCCTCAAATTTGTTTTAGATCCAGCCCTATATATCCCTGTGCTATAAAAGGTGGAAACACATCATTTAGATGTGTTTAGGCTGAGTTTGGGTTCCGTTACGGTGGTGTGGTCCATGCTATCTGCCCGAAAACAATTCCAACTTCAATGAATTTTTAGGCCCTTAAGATGGTCCAATTAGCTCCTAGTACAGAAGAAAAAATTGGAGGAAATAAAATCAGTATTCTCACTAAATTTTAATCACAAAGTGTGGATATATATTTTATGATAAATGAAAAAAATACCCTTGTGGTCAAAATCTGTCCAAAATCCAGAATTATGCACTTTTCTCAATTATGCACATTTTTTTTATAAAATTCAAATTACCCATTATTTTAATAAAACATGTAAATACATGGGATTTATCATTGAAAAATAGTAAAAAATACACATTATTTGATAAAAAAAATTTCACATAAATTTGCTCGGTCATGAGTCTTGAAAAAGAAATAACAAATTTTCATATGAAATGTGGAGTGGAGGATAAAAATATGACCAGGAATGGGAAATAATTTTTAGTATTTATAAAATAAATTTATTTAAACCCACATAAAAAGAGAGTGATAAAAAATTCTTTTATAAAGAGGAAAAAAAGAATTTTTTTCCAAGAATTAAACATATTTGGATTTTAAAATAAGAACGAATAATATCATTAGGAAGATTGAATTTCGATATGCAATAAAA
Source organism: Viscum album (assembly GCA_963277665.1). Classification (NCBI taxonomy): domain Eukaryota; kingdom Viridiplantae; phylum Streptophyta; class Magnoliopsida; order Santalales; family Viscaceae; genus Viscum; species Viscum album. The sequence goes on along the minus strand of OY728148.1, from coordinate 1,399,532,100 downwards.
ATAGAATATTTAGATACGATGATAATTATTGTTAACATAATTAAATTTTATAATTTGAGAAATTAATGAAGGTAAATCCCATGAAAAGAAAAAAATAAATTTTAATATCATCATAGAATAGAATTAAACCATCTTGTAAAACTATAGTAACAAAATTAATTAATTAGACTCAAGAAAAGAAGTTGAGTCCCGAAATAAAAACTATTTATGACTCTTTTTAAAATTTGATTCAAAATATATAAAAATAGTAAATATGAAATGTGATGTTAAATACCATGAATATGGATATAATAATGATATAATATTTCAAATAATCATCATATACACCATACAAAAAATAGTTTGATAATGAAAAACATATCTCTCCGAAGGGAAATTTGGGATGAAACTCTTTCCTATTATTCCCACATAGTTGAACAAAAAATAACATCCTATATAACAAACATAAATCTTTGAGTCACTAATTTTAGAACCTTATTAATATCTATTACCTATTATAGTCTAAAATAACAATTATTTATTAAACATTTAATAGATTGTTATAGTTTATTTTCATCATCACATGATTGTAATTATTATTGTTTTGCACATGCTTTGAATTGTCTATGTAGAACCCAAATCATTAAAAAAATTAATAATTTATATATTTAATAGGGTACTAGAATATTTGATTATTAATTATTTATAAATATATTTTTTATTCCATGATAATTTTAGTTATGATTTTTTAAGACAAAAACAGTGACGAGCTAGTTACTATAAATTTTAATAAAAAATGGGGAGTATATTAATAATAATTTAAATATTAATATAATATTTCATGAACATTCAAAATAATAATTTTTATCATAGAATTAAAATAATACTAGTAGTTAATTTTTCATATTCATCCATGATATACATTTATAACATTTTTTTACATGTGGTTAAGTTGACCCAAACAAGAACATAATATATTCGATGGGTGAGTATAGTTAAAAAGTTATATTTTCATAATATAATTATTCTAAATTTATAGTGATATTATTTATAATTTTTATGGTGTTTAATTATATTTTAGGAGAGTTGGATAAATAAAAAATTGATTACATGAAAAATAAAACATATTTCTTCTTGGATGCGATAGTCCACACATACACAAGAGCATCATTCTACTTTTCCATAGAATGGAAAGGAATAAAGAATTTGTTTTTATTTTAAAAATCCTAATAATAATTTATAAATCATATTTATTCATTAAATAATCCATTTTAACCTTTAATTATGGTGGTTATAAAAACAAAATTTGTCTCTTATAGAAGTGGTAGACCGTACATAGCATAAGTGAAATTTTCATTTTTTGAAATATTGTGAGGAAAGTAGAAAATGGTTATCCCATAAAAATTTAAAAATTTAAGAATAATGATGATAATTGTGTAATTATTTTACATGGTAGATTATATTAAGTGGGGGTAGAGTAAGAAATAAAGGAAAATTATGAAAAATGTTGTAATTGAAATTTTTACCGTACTTATTAGAAGATCTCCTTTGAGGATATGTTTAAGGATTTGAGAGGGGATATTTTGTAAAAAAAATAAAACCTCTAGGATGTTTATAATGGTTTGGTAGAGTTATTTTAGAATATTTGGTGAAATTTATGTGAATTGTTTTGTGCAGATATGTGGGGTAGTGATGACTCCTTTTATAAGGGAAATAAGTTCTATTTTGGTTATAAAATAAGAGGAAAAGTCACTATAAAAAAGGTGTATGGATTAAATAATGAAAAAAATGGATAGGGGAAGATACATGGGAATAAATCCGCAACTATAAATATTTAGTCATGTTTTAAGCATGTTTTAAGTCTTCTACTATTATATTATTCACTATTATCATTTTTGGTTATTACTATAGTGACTACATTTATCTATGTAATTTATTTTTAATATATAAAAGTAAATGAGACATATGAAATAATTTAGACCTAGTTATTTTAAATATGAAATACATTTTCAAAAATAAAATTTTAAAGGATTAATAAAATTAACTTAAAATTTTTCCCACATAACACCTAAAAATCCATTTTTAGACAAGATTGTTTTTTATTCTTAGAAATTATGATTAAGATAAAATTATCAAAATTTTAGATTTTGACAAAATAAATTTGTTTATTATTAAAAAACTAATATTTTTTTCTCCAAAAAATAGAAAAAATAATTCCATATTGTGGATACATAGTTACTAAAAATAGGGTGAATTTTTTTATCACAGTAAAAGACTTATTATATTTTCAAATTAATAAAAATAAGTTCTATAAATGTAAAATTTTATTTTTAAACTAATAATAATAATTTTCAAATATATTTATTTTTTATAATTTTTTCATAAAGTCTAAAAATATTTCTTTTAATATGTAAATTTCATATAAGTGAAAATATTTTCATATTCTTAATTTAACACCATTCACAAAAAAAATCATCCTTTTTCCAAAAATCCAGATAATTCTTCATAAGTTAATTTTGAAATTATGAACTCAAAAATGAATTTCATTTTATAAAATTTAAAATATAATATTTTTAAATTTTGTTTTCAAAAGAAATTAAAAAATATGAAAAACTATTTTTAATTAAAATTTAAAATTTAATTGTTCTGAAGATTATTTCATATCATTTTCAAATTTTAAGAAATATTTTACATATAATAATATTCAAAAAGTATTCAATTTAATTTATTTGGGAAAAACCTAAAATTTTTTAAATTAAAAATAATTATTTGAGGGAGAATAATATTTTTTAATATTAAATCATATTAATTACATATCCTCTAAATATAAGTTATTTTAGTTGAGTAATATCTTTTTCTTTAATGGAGGTTTTTCTATTCTTATAATTTTATTAATAATATTAATCTAATAAGCCATATATTTTTTAGTTCAATGTTTCATGTGCAGAATGCTATCAAATATATTATATTTATTCGAAGGAATTATCTGTAGTAAAATATTGGGAAATTACATTCTTCCCCTTAAATAAATTTCCTCATTAAAATTTTAATTACTAATTTATAAAGAAAATATATAATATAATCTAAATGATATAAAAAAATAAAGATAATATTTCTAATTTTATATCAATATCACTATCATGAGTATGCACCACACCTTGAAAATTTTGCTTAATGGAATACAAAGCTTGATAGCTTTTATGGCACATAATAATGATTCTAACATGAACCAGAGTATATTTTGACCTAGATATTAAACTGGGGGTATTAATTGTAATAATATAATTTTGAAAAAATTAATTAGGTTTTAAATAATTAAAATTTAATGATTAATGAAAAATAAACATGTACTCCTTTATATTTAAAGTCATTTTAAGCTAAAAAATGCATTTTCTTTAAAAATGATTTTCATTCCATATTTTGAAGAAGCATTAAAATTTATTTCTGAAATTTATATAAATTTAATTGTAGTAAATTAGTTTAATTATTGAAATCATCATGTTAATTTAATCATGGAGTAAATTTTTATGATTTTTCTAAAAGGATTATTTCAGTGAATAGTGAAAATACTGTTTTTAAAAAAAATACGTTTATTTTAATTTTAAAGTCCCATTATGTTTTTCATTTAATCTCAAAGAAATATAGGACTCCATTAAATTTAAATAATATAATTAATTATTTTTGAATAATCATTTTATTATATTTTGGGAGAAGGTAATTTGTATACCTAAAAACAACTTTATTTTTAAAATACTATTTTGATGCATGAAATTTTTTTAACTAAATAATTTAAATTAATATATATTTATTAAGGTTTTAAATGAAAATTTATATATTATATAATCAATAATATATTTTACTATTAATTTAAATTTTTTTACAAGGAATTTAATAAAAGTAAATTATCTTTTATGCTTTTTCTTAAACTTGTTTTTATTACGATTTATGTGCTTATTTAAAATTTATATTTTGAAACGTATATAAATTTAATCAGGTAAAATTGAATCTATATTTGGAATCATAATAATTAATATAATTTAATAGGTTCAACATTGTTTTTGTACACAGTGAATAGTAAAAGCCTAGAAAGTATGCTACTAATGTTAATGTTAAAACAAGTTTATCACGTGGGGGGGACCAATAAATAAGGGTATTATTTATAGAAAAAACTATATAATTATTAATTTTTTAATACACCCATCCTTAAATTATCATACCTTTTTATCCTGTGGTAATTGGAGTTACTTTCCCATGAAGGTGACCTTATATCATTAAAATCTTTTATGAAATTCCATGTGAGTCCATCCCCTCACATAAGAAAGGAACCTCTTAGCCTCAATTATTTATATCATGAGAGCCTTATTTATCTAATAATAACTAATTGAAAATATATATGGATTCCATCCATTAAATCAAGATATTTGGTTCTTCTCTTAAGAAAAATACTTCAGGGCTTAAGGTGTAAGCCAAAGTGAGTCTCTCCGAGAAGGGGTATAATTCTTAACCACCATCCTTAAATTTTATTTCCGGTTAAAAATTATATAAAAATTATATATTTATAGAAAAAGGTTTAATCAAATATCACAATCATAATGATATGTTATTATTATTATTAAACAAACATTTTCTACCCTTTCACAATCAAATTTGAAGTAAAATTATTAGTTTTGTGTATGTGTGGACTACCACCTCAACATAGAGATACAATTCATTTTCTATAACCATATTTAAATTTTGGTAAAAATTATGGATTTAATTCTTATATATGATATCTATTAAAAAAATTATTCATCGGAAATTAAATATATTATCAACCTTATTACTTTTCAATCCTTTGGTAAAAGATAATGTCGCTCGTGCGTATGTGTGAACTACCATATTCATGAAGTGATGCAATTTTTATATCATTTACAATTTACATGGATGGTAAAAATGATATATTTAATAAAACATGATGATATTTATGAAAATAATTATTCCTTAAAGCATCATTATAATTTACCATTATTTCATTCCATCCATTGAAAACCGGAAACACCACTCTTATGTATATACAGATTTCCATCTCCATGATGTGATGAAATTCATTTTTTATCACTAGTCAATATGAATGGTCATATATATGTATGTATGAATTATATATGATATTTATATCACGCATAAAATTTTTTATATAGAGTAAACATGACAAATTAGAAAGGATAATGACTATCGAACTAAAACATACAAGAAAAATGAAGCAGTTAACATCCACAATGTCTACATTAATAGAGAATTATTAATTAATGTGTGTTGAAATTATATAAGTGGATCAAATATGATATTTTTGGGAGAAAAAAGATAGAAAATGCGACGATGGTTTCAAGAGTTGTCTTTGTTTGTCAAGATTTGTTTTGAAGAAAAGAAATCACTTCACTTTGTTTTGGAAACAATTATCTTGGGTTTTTGTTTTGAAAAAAATCAGAATCTTGTTTTCAGAAATAATTTCCTTAAGATGAGATGGAAATAAAGAAACTAAAATGAATGGAATGTTATTATACTTCATAATGTTAAATTTGACGATGCTATGCTATTTTAGAATTCCTAAAAATCATAAGTAAAGTGGTAGAACTTATGATGCAAGATTGATGGAATAATAAAGTATGTAAAAGATCTAAATGCTGGTGACTATTGAAAAATATGTTAATGGTGTTGAAAATTAAAAATATGTGAATGGTGGTGACTATTGAAAATCTGTTAATGGCGATGATTATTGAAAAGATGAAAATGGTGGTGACTATTGCAAAGCTATTAATTGTGGTGACAATTGCAAATCCGTGAATGGGGGTGACTATTGAAACTCTATGAATGGTGGTGAATATTTAAAATTTTTGAGTGACAGTGACTATTTAAAATATGATAATAGTGGTGGCTATTAAAAAAAAATTGACTGATGAGGATGATGGAATAGTCATGCTGATGGAATAGTCGTGCCAATAGAATAGTCATGCCAATAAAAGAAGAGATGATGAATGTCTTGATGATATGGTAAAGACTTTGTTTTGAAATGGACTCAGAGTTTTTCCAATGGAATAGTCATGCTGGTGGAATAGTCGTGCTGATTCAATAATCATGCCGATGAAAGAAGAGATGACGCATGTCATGTTGAAATCATAATGACATTGTTTAGCATGTGACTCAAAGTTGTGCTGATTAAATAGTTATGCCGATAGAATAGTATTGTCTATGAAAGAAAAGATGATACAAGTTATTCTGACATGGAAATGTATTTTTTTCATTGGATTTAGAGCCGTGTTGATGGAATAGTCGTGTCGATGGAATAGTCATGCCGATGGAATAGTCGTGCCGATGGAATAGTCATGCAGATAGAATAATCATGCCAAAAAAAGAAAAGATGATACATGTCAGACCAACATGGTAATGACTTGGTGTTTTCATTAGACTTAGAGTGATTCCAATGGAATAGTCGTGCTGATGGAATAGTCATGCTGATGGAATAGTCGTTCAGATGGAAGAGGGGATAGTCATGCCGAAGGAAAATACAAAAGAGTCGTGCTGATGAAAAAGTATTGCCGATGGGAATAGTCGTGCCGATTGTAACAGTCATTCCAATGGGAACAGTCTTGCAGATGGGAATAGTCGTGAAAATGGGAATAGTCATGCTGATTGGAATAGTCATGCCATTGGAAATAGTCGTACCTATGGAAATAGTCGTGCCGATGGAAATAGTCATACCGATGGAGAAGACAGAAGAGTTGTTCCAATGGAAAGATAGTGAAGAGATGATTTCTATCATTTCAATAGGGTAATGAATTTTTTTACATCAGGCTCATAGGTGAAAGTGAAAGAAAAGGGATGGTGCCAATTAAAGACCATCATATCCAGAAACAATCGTAATCAACAATTGTACCCGTATTTATGGTTTTCTAAAATATATTTTTTTTTGATTTCTGGAATACAAAATGGGTAATGTGATACAAATGAAATAGGCCAAGATTGAGATTATATTTTGGGAATAATTGAGAAATTTTAAGAAACTATGACAAGGTCAAAATGTATCCCATAATTTCTGGGGGAAATTCAAAATTTGGAAAATTTTAGTGAGCTGGAAAAACTTTTGGATTCCTTCCAATTTTCACCTATAAAAGGATGAGGTACTTTGTAATTTCTGACAATGATTACTGCTCACAAAACAGGAGAGGTAATATTTTTTTTTTAGAGAGAGAAGAAGAGGTTTTTAAGTGGTGACAATTATATTTTTCTTGACTATTGGATGCAAGTTTTTTAATTGATACCGATTCAATTTTCATTGATAATTACACAATTGTTTTGAAGTGGTGATGATTCTATTTTTCTTTACTATTTTATGAATGTATTAGATTAATAACAATTCTATTCTTTTATATTTAATTGAAAGGTTTGACTGAGAATAATCATACTAGGTGCATTGTACTCAGGGTAATCAGATGGATTATTTTACATATTCCAAGAAGTTCTTACCTTTCCTCTAGGTAGAGAAAATTAAAATTTTTTTACAACTGAATACATTTTGTTAATTTAAATGAATCAAATGTAACATGCGATTTTACAAAACAAATGTATTACCCTATTGGGATAATATGGTGAACATGGAGAAGTTGTATTTTTTCATAGTGCTACATGAGTGTAAATGTACAACCTACTCGTTGTAATCCAAGAAATTATTTCTAGTGAATATTCTAGTATTGGATCATTTCCAAACCATACCAAGGACGTAGCTATTTTTATTGAACATTGAACCTTGTAAATATTTGTTTTCCTTTCGATGTGTGTTGATTTGTTTCTAAGTAGGGAATTAAATTATTTAACATGAGGCGATGTTTTTTTCAATTGAATAGAAATATAAAATAAAAAGAGTAACACCGATTCACCCCTCCCCCTCTTAGTGATACAATACTCTATCTAGGAACTTTTCATTTGTATCATAGTAGGTTCCCATCGTTATTTTTTGCTGATAGAGAACATGAATTGTGTGTACAGTAAAGGTATTACGGTCTTTGATGGAAATAACTATCATATATAGACAGATAGAATGTTTCCATATCTTATGTCTATCAGTTATGATGCCCTTAAAGCAGCAACAGTTGGGTTTCCTCCCGTTGATGATAGTACTCCACATTCACCTATTGACAATATGTTATTGAAAATGCTGTAAGGGACAAGAATTCTATATTATCATCACTTTATGAAAGTGAATTTGAGAGAGTGAAAGGTGTTTCCATAGGTAATGGTATATGGGATAAATTTAAAAACATATATAAAGGAAATAGAAATGTGAATATGGAAAAGTTAAAATATGGAGATTGAATTATGATGATTTGTAGATGGGTGAGCATGAATCTACTATGAAAATATTTACTAGGGTGAATGGAATTTTTAGTACTATCATATGTCTTAGTGAAAACCTAAAATAATCTACAATTGTTGAAATTATCTTGAGAATCCAAACCTAAAATTCGACGCAAAAGTTTCTTCATTAGAAGATAGATATCCGGAAACATTATCCTTTGATCATTTACATAAAACTCTTGTCACATATGAAATGAGAAGAAATTATTATATGAAGAGAAAAATAAATTATTATAGAGAAATATATTTCAAGGATATAAATAATGAAAAGACAAGGAAGATTGTTATTGAAGATGAAGTTGGTGATTCTGACTCAGAAAATGAGTTATGGAGAAATCTCAATGAAATCATATCCTTTTTTCCTAACTATGTGAAAATAGGTACAGGGAAATACAATGGGAAACTTCCCTTAAAATGTTTTTAATGTGGGTTTGTTGGTAAATTTAAGGCTACTTTTCATAGAAGAATGAAAGAACATGATAATGACATTGAAGAAAGAAAGACAAGAAGATCATGGAAGAAAAATGGGGACAAAGGAAATGAAAATAAATTCTTCAAATCAAAAAGAAGTTGTTTCTTGTCCAGAGATGATGGAGAAGAATAGTTTGATGATTAATATGAAAATTACATTAAATATGTTAATAATAATTCGTTCATTTCAGTAAGGAATGATAAATAATTCAAATGTAGTAGTTTTGAAGATGATTAAACTCATCTTGAAATTCTTTGGAAAGAATTGTTAAAAGAATGTCTGAGGAATATGAGAAGTCTTGAAAAGAAAAAAAAGTTGGAAGATGAATGCTCAAGAAAACAATAATGTTTTTCTAGTGAGAATGGTAATCTGGTTAAAGAGATTGATGATTTGATAAAGTCTTTTGAAAATGAAAAGAATCGTAATGTGCATTTGGAAGTGAGGTTGATGGAAAAAAGAAGAAGAGTTGGAACATGTCTAAAAAACTCTCTGAAGATGAAAAACAAATTCTATGTTTCCAATAATCTATCACTGAATTTGGAGACTATTTTTACAATTAAAATCATTATAGGGTTCAACAAAATATACCTTTAAAGGGTAAAAAGGTGAATGGAATTGTGTCTAAAAAGAATAATGTTGGGATAGTTATGTTTGTGGTCAATGTGAAGAATTCAGAAGTTACAAAACATCCTGAGTCTGAAAAGTTTTTATATGGATATGGAAAAGTTTCAAATAATTATGTTCCAATCCATGTTTAAAAGAAAAATAAGAATCCAATTTAAATTGAAAATAATATGGTTGAGAAATGTTTTCACAATTCTGATCAGTATGGTGGTTTTTAAGGAAACTACAATTTATATGGGTATTTCTAGTATTGTGGGGGATTCAAACACACATAAATTATGTGTGGGTCCAATCAACAACATTGAAATTATCCCATAGGTTATAAGAGGAAGAGATTTATGGGGAGTCAATCTCCTCAAAGAAGAAAAATTGAGAATGTTGTCACAATGAAATTTGAAAAGAATGAATTAATGATTGAAAGTAAGTTCCAAACCTTGGAAACTATTTGAGAGAGATGTGATCAACCATGAAACATTACAAAATAATGTCTTGTTTTGTTACCAGATCAGCAGAATATTCTCAATTCTCAAAAGACAAAGGTGAAGAATGAAAATAATGTAGAAAAGGTGCCTATTATTGAAACTGCATTAAAATCTGTGAAAGGAGAATTACCCTGGATAATTGATAGTGGATGTTATTCTCACATGAAATGAGTCATAAAATTTTAGAAAGATGTGAAAGACTATAAATAGGGCACACAAACATTTGAAAATGATGAATCTTTGATAATCAAAGGTGTTAGGATAGCCATTATTTGAAAATAAAATATTAAATATATGAAAACATTGTATGCTAATAGGATAAAACACAACCTCTTATGTGTTTAACAATTTTTTGATTAGGGTAACAAGATTATTTTCAAGAAATATTTATTTTTTGTAAAAAGAGAAGAAGATGGAAAGATTATTACAAGAGGATAATGTACGAAAGGAAATTTGTTTCAAGTTGGTGATTCACAAAAACATTGTTACTTGAGTATGTTGGAAGAGAAAAAATTATGGCATAAAAGGCTAGGACATATGTGTCATAGAAACATGATCAAGTTATCTAAAATATATAGTGTCTGATACATTTCTGGTATGCCAAGAAGAATAGATTGGTGTTGAACTATTTGATAGAAAGGAACAACAAACACATGTTGTTCATAAGAAAGTTGATTTTTTTCATATTTACCCCTAGATTTGATCCATTCTGACATATATGGACCAATGAGAAAACAAACAACACATATATATAAGTACTTAATTACTTTTATTGATGATTTTATATACATTACTTGTGTTATGTTCATGAAACACACATTTGAGGCTTTGAAAATGTTTAAATGTTTCTGAAGAAAAGCTTAGAAAGAATGTGAGTATTCTGGAAAGAAGTCAAGAACTGATAATGGTGGTGAATACAGAAGAGAGGTGTTTGTGGACTATCCTGAGAAGCATGGAATTCATCATGAGTAAAGATCTCCATACACTCCCCTATAAAATGGGTTAGCAGAAATAATTAATAGAATAATGGTGGAAATGGGAAGAACCATGTTACTTGAGCATGGCCTTTCTCATTAATTTTGCAGACAATCCACGAGTACTATTTTTTATATTCAAAAACGTTGTTTTTATAGCCTCAAACAGGCATTACTCCCTATGAATTATTTTATAGAAAAACTACAAGTTTAAATCACTTTAGGGTTTTTAGAACACTGTATATTATAAATAAGAAAGGTGTAAACTATGGTACATTTGAACAGAAAGTTGAGGATAGAATCTTTCTTATCTATTCTTTAGAAGGAAGAGGGTATAACTGATTTAACAATGAAAGAAAAAATAATTGTTGATTCAGTTGATTAAATGAAATTTATGTATCTAAGAAAGATAAACTTGATCCGGAGGACAATAAAATAAAGCAATTTGAATAATATAATTTTGATAAGGATACAAATGATTGTAATCCTAAAACACGTGATGAATCAGACTCAACTATTTTGAATGATGAGTAAGACAATCGAAAATCTTGTCCAAGGCTGAGGAAACGTGTGGAAGCACATAATATAATTGGTGATCAAATTCATAAGGTTTAAATAAGAAGAACTACCAAATCCATTACACATACTTCTTTGTATTCAAAAGTGAAACCAAATGATGTGAAATAATATTTTGAGAATTTAGAATGGGTTCAATCCATGAATGAAGAATTATATATGATTGAAATGAATAATACATTGGAAGTTGTACCCAATCCTAAAAACAAAAACATCATTAGCACCAAATGGGTTTTCTGGAACAAGATGAATTAAAAGGGTGAGGTTATAAGAAAAAAATAATGATTGGTTTACAATGGGTATTCAAAGATTGAGGGTATTTATTTTGATGAAAACTTTTCTCCAGTGGAAATACAAGAAACTATCAGAATCATTCTTGATATTTCTGCAAAAAGAGGCTATAAGATCATTCAAATGGATGTTAAATCTGCATTCCTAAATGGTGATCTTAAAGAAGAGGTTTATATTTAAAAAGCAAGAGGATTTTTTTAGAAAATATGATGGTTATGTGTGTATATTGAAAAAGGAGTTTTATGGCCTAAAACAAGAACTGAGGGCATGGTATTCCAAATTGTATACATGCTTACGAAAGATGAATTTTAACAATGGAAGAGTAGATATGAATATTTACATCAGATCAATTAAAGTGTATTACCTCATAGTAATTGTTTAGGTTGATGATATTCTCTTTTCTAGGAATGATGAATGAAGTTGTGAATGATTTATTGAAGAAATGAATAATGTATTTGAAATGTACATAATGAGATAAATGAAATACATTCTTGGGTTACAATTGAAGAAAAATAAAGAATACATTTTCCTCTCCCAAGAAAATTATTCAAAATAACATCTCCAAAGGTTTGACATGGAAAATTAAAAACCTATTTCCACACCCATTTCATTGGGAACCATGCTGTGTGAAGATGGAAATGGAAAGGAATTTGATTAAAAAGAATATCAACAACTAATTGAAAGTCTTTTGTATTTGACTTCCTTAACACATGACATTGTATATTTTGTTACCTTTTTTGAATGTTTTCAAAGTGCTCCAAAAGAATAATATTTATTTTCAGGTAAAATAATTCTTAGATACAAAAAAGGAACAACATATTTTGGGGTCAAATATTTTATCACAAATTTTATTAAAATTTTTGGGTATTCAGATATAGATTTGTCCAGAAATGTTGATGATAGAAGGTCCACATCTCATGGGGTTTTATTTCTAGTAAATAAATTTGATAGTAGGCATTCAATGAAACAAAATTTAGTAACTTTAATTACATCCAAAGTAGACTATGTTGTTGTTACTCAAGACTCTACTCAACTAATGTGGATGAAAACAAAATTGGAATATTTTCTTGTAGAAGTGGTATTTCCCTTGCTCTAGGGTTGTGACAATAAAAGTACCACCAATATCACTAGGAGTCCAGTGCACCATTCTTGTTCAAAAGATATTGATTTTAAATATCCTTTCACCAATGAGCATGTGGAGAAGAATGAATTGAAGATAGAGTATGTTCCAATATCAGAGAATGTTGCTGATATTTTCATAAAATCTTTATCTAAGAAATAATTTTCAAAAATGAGGTTTAACATGGGTTCCCAACCACTTTATCTTCAATATTGATGTATTTTTATTTTTTCCCTCTCTTATCTTACTTTTGGATTGTTTTTTCAAGGGGGAATTGTTTTGTTTCATAAATTTATTAATAAAAGAGGGAGTTGTGGGAAAGCTGTGAATTCCACATTGTTTTGTGATTGAACTATTTTAAATTTTTGTGGGTGTGGTTGTAGTAAATGAAATTGAATTGGTTTCCTAGATAAATGAATAAAAAAAGAGATTGTCATAAGGAATATTTTGGATATCAATGGTCTTTTATTAATTGTTCTTATTTCCTACATAGATTTAGCTCACATAGGCTTAGAATTATTGATATGTAATTCATTGATTGAGGATAAAAGGTTCCATGATTTATGAAACTTGTTAGAAATGAATCCAAAGGGGGATATTTTTTGGACCAAGATGATGATAAAGGTGATGTAGGTTTCAAGAGTTGTCTTTTTATGTCAAGATTTGTTTTGAAGAAAATAAATCACTTCACCTTGTTTTAGAAAAAAATTTCTTGGGTCATTGTTTTGAAAATAATCAGTCTTTAGTTTTCAGAAACATTTTCCTTAGGATGTGAAGGAATAAAAGAAACTAGAATGGATAGAAAGTCAGGATTCTTTCCAATGTTAAATGGGATGATCCTTTTCTTTTTTTAAATTCTCATAAATCATAAGTAATGTGGTAGAACATGTGATGCAAGATTTATGGAATAATAGAGTATTTAAATTTTGTGAATGGTGGTGACTATTGAAAAGATGTGAATGGTAGTGACTATTGAAATGATGTGAAGGGTGGGGACTGTTTAAAAACTGTGAATGGTGATGACTATTGAAAAGATGTGAATGTTGGTGACTACTGAAATTATGTGAATTGTGGTTACTATTGAAAATCCATGAATGGTGGTGAATATTGAAAATATGTGAATAGTGGTGACTATTGAAAATATGTGAATGGTGGTGACTATTGAAAATCTGTGAATGGTGGTGACTATTGAAAAATTGTGAATGGTGATGACGATATAATACTCATGCCGATGGAATAGTCATGATGACGAAAGAAGAAATGATGCATGTCATTCCATCCATTGAAAACCGGAAACACCACTCTTATGTATATACAGATTTCCATCTCCATGATGTGATGAAATTCATTTTTTATCACTAGTCAATATGAATGGTCATATATATGTATGTATGAATTATATATGATATTTATATCACGCGTAAAATTTTTTATATAGAGTAAACATGACAAATTAGAAAGGATAATGACTATCGAACTAAAACATACAAGAAAAATGAAGCAGTTAACATCCACAATGTCTACATTAATAGAGAATTATTAATTAATGTGTGTTGAAATTATATAAGTGGATCAAATATGATATTTTTGGGAGAAAAAAGATAGAAAATGCGACGATGGTTTCAAGAGTTGTCTTTGTTTGTCAAGATTTGTTTTGAGGAAAAGAAATCACTTCACTTTTTTTTGGAAACAATTATCTTGGGTTTTTGTTTTGAAAAAAATCAGAATCTTGTTTTCAGAAATAATTTCCTTAAGATGAGATGGAAATAAAGAAACTAAAATGAATGGAATGTTATTATACTTCATAATGTTAAATTTGACGATGCTATGCTATTTTAGAATTCCTAAAAATCATAAGTAAAGTGGTAGAACTTATGATGCAAGATTGATGGAATAATAAAGTATGTAAAAGATCTGAATGCTGGTGACTATTGAAAATATGTTAATGGTGGTGAAAATTAAAAATATGTGAATGGTGGTGACTATTGAAAATCTGTTAATGGCGATGATTATTGAAAAGATGAAAATGGTGGTGACTATTGCAAAGCTATTAATTGTGGTGACAATTGCAAATCTGTGAATGGGGGTGACTATTGAAACTCTATGAATGGTGGTGAATATTTAAAATTTTTGAGTGACAGTGACTATTTAAAATATGATAATAGTGGTGGCTATTAAAAAAAATTTGACTGATGAGGATGATGGAATAGTCATGCTGATGGAATAGTCGTGCCAATAGAATAGTCATGCCAATAAAAGAAGAGATGATGAATGTCTTGATGATATGGTAAAGAATTTGTTTTGAAATGGACTCAGAGTTTTTCCAATGGAATAGTCATGCTGGTGGAATAGTCGTGCTGATTCAATAATCATGTCGATGAAAGAAGAGATGACGCATGTCATGTTGAAATCATAATGACATTGTTTAGCATGTGACTCAAAGTTGTGCTGATAAAATAGTTATGCCGATAGAATAGTATTGTCTATGAAAGAAAAGATGATACAAGTTATTCTGACATGGAAATGTATTTTTTTCATTGGATTTAGAGCCGTGTTGATGGAATAGTCGTGTCGATGGAATAGTCATGCCGATGGAATAGTCGTGCCGATGGAATAGTCATGCAGATAGAATAATCATGCCAAAAAAAGAAAAGATGATACATGTCAGTCCAACATGGTAATGACTTGGTGTTTTCATTAGACTTAGAGTGATTCCAATGGAATAGTCGTGCTGATGGAATAGTCATGCTGATGGAATAGTCGTTCAGATGGAAGAGGGGAGAGTCATGCCGAAGGAAAATACAAAAGAGTCGTGCTTATGAAAAAGTATTGCCGATGGGAATAGTCGTGCCGATTGTAACAGTCATTCCAATGGGAACAGTCTTGCAGATGGGAATAGTCGTGAAAATGGGAATAGTCATGCTGATTGGAATAGTCATGCCATTGGAAATAGTCGTACCTATGGAAATAGTCGTGCCGATGGAAATAGTCATACCGATGGAGAAGACAGAAGAGTTGTTCCAATGGAAAGATAGTGAAGAGATGATTTCTATCATTTCAATAGGGTAATGAATTTTTTTACATCAGGCTCATAGGTGAAAGTGAAATAAAAGGGATGGTGCCAATTAAAGACCATCATATCCAGAAACAATCGTAATCAACAATTGTACCCGTATTTATGGTTTTCTAAAATATATTTTTTTTTTGATTTCTGGAATACAAAATGGGTAATGTGATACAAATGAAATAGGCCAAGATTGAGATTATATTTTGGGAATAATTGAGAAATTTTAAGAAACTATGACAAGGTCAAAATGTATCCCATAATTTCTGGGGGAAATTCAAAATTTGGAAAATTTTAGTGAGCTGGAAAAACTTTTGGATTCCTTCCAATTTTCACCTATAAAAGGATGAGGTACTTTGTAATTTCTGACAATGATTACTGCTCACAAAACAGGAGAGGTAATATTTTGTTTTTAGAGAGAGAAGAAGAGGGTTTTAAGTGGTGACAATTATATTTGTCTTGACTATTGGATGCAAGTTTTTTAATTGATACCGATTCAATTTTCATTGACAATTACACAATTGTTTTGAAGTGGTGATGATTCTATTTTTCTTTACTATTTTATGAATGTATTAGATTAATAACAATTCTATTCTATTATATTTAATTGAAAGGTTTGACTGAGAATAATCATACTAGGTGCATCGTACTCAGGGTAATCAGATGGATTATTTTACATATTCCAAGAAGTTCTTACCTTTCCTCTAGGTAAAGAAAATTAAAATTTTTTTACAACTGAATACATTTTGTTAATTTAAATGAATCAAATGTAACATGAGATTTTACAAAACAAATGTATTACCCTATTGGGATAATATGGTGAACATGGAGAAGTTGTATTTTTTCATAGTGCTACATGAGTGTAAATGTACAAACTACTCGTTGTAATCCAAGAAATTATTTCTAGTGAATATTCTAGTATTGGATCATTTCCAAACCATACCAAGGACGTAGCTATTTTTATTGAACATTGAACCTTGTAAATCTTTGTTTTCCTTTGGATGTGTGTTGATTTGTTTCTAAGTAGGGAATTAAAATATTTAACATGAGGCGATGTTTTTTTCAATTGAATAGAAATATAAAATAAAAAGAGTAACACCGATTCACCCCTCCCCCTCTTAGTGATACAATACTCCATCTAGGAACTTTTCATTTGTATCATAGTAGGTTCCCATCGTTATTTTTTGCTGATAGAGAACATGAATTGTGTGTACAGTAAAGGTATTACGGTCTTTGATGGAAATAACTATCATATATAGACAGATAGAATGTTTCCATATCTTATGTCTATCAGTTATGATGCCCTTAAAGCAGCAACAGTTGGGTTTCCTCCCATTGATGATAGTACTCCACATTCACCTGTTGACAATATGTTATTGAAAATGCTGTAAGGGACAAGAATTCTATATTATCATCAATTTATGAAAGTGAATTTGAGAGAGTGAAAGGTGTTTCCATAGGTAATGGTATATGGGATAAATTTAAAAACATATATAAAGGAAATAGAAAAGTGAATATGGAAAAGTTAAAATATGGAGATTGAATTATGATGATTTGTAGATGGGTGAGCATGAATCTACTATGAAAATATTTACTAGGGTGAATGGAATTTTTAGTACTATCATATGTCTTGGTGAAAACCTAAAATAATCTACAATTGTTGAAATGATCTTGAGAATCCAAACCTAAAATTCGATGCAAAAGTTTCTTCATTAGAAGATAGATATCCGGAAACATTATCCTTTGATCATTTATATAAACTCTTGTCACATATGAAATGAGAAGAAATTATTATATGAAGAGAAAAATAAATTATTATAGAGAAATATATTTCAAGGATATAAATAATGAAATGACAAGGAAGATTGTTATTGAAGATGAAGTCGGTGATTCTGACTCAGAAAATGAGTTATGGAGAAATCTCAATGAAATCATATCCTTTTTTTCTAACTATGTGAAAATAGGTACAGGGAAATACAATGGGAAACTTCCCTTAAAATGTTTTTAATGTGGGTTTGTTGGTAAATTTAAGGCTACTTTTCATAGAAGAGTGAAAGAACATGATAATGACATTGAAGAAAGAAAGACAAGAATATCATGGAAGAAAAATGGGGACAAAGGAAATGAAAATAAATTCTTCAAATCAAAAAGAAGTTGTTTCTTGTCCAGAGATGATGGAGAAGAATAGTTTGATGATTAATATGAAAATTACATTAAATATGTTAATAATAATTCGTTCATTTCAGTAAGGAATGATAAATAATTCAAATGTAGTAGTTTTGAAGATGATTAAACTCATCTTGAAATTCTTTGGAAAGAATTGTTAAAAGAATGTCTGAGGAATATGAGAAGTCTTGAAAAGAAAAAAAAGTTGGAAGATGAATGCTCAAGAAAACAATAATGTTTTTCTAGTGAGAATGGTAATCTGGTTAAAGAGATTGATGATTTGATAAAGTCTTTTGAAAATGAAAATAATCGTAATGTGCATTTGGAAGTGAGGTTGATGTAAAAAAAGAAGAAGAGTTGGAACATGTCTAAAAAAACTCTCTGAAGATGAAAAACAAATTCTATGTTTCCAATAATCTATCACTGAATTTGGAGACTATTTTTACAATTAAAATCATTATAGGGTTCAACAAAATATACCTTTAAAGGGTAAAAAGGTGAATGGAATTGTGTCTAAAAAGAATAATGTTGGGATAGTTATGTATGTGGTCAATGTGAAGAATTCAGAAGTTACAAAACATCCTGAGTCTGAAAAGTTTTTATATGGATATGAAAAAGTTTCAAATAATTATGTTCCAATCCATGTTTAAAAGAAAAATTAGAATCCAATTTAAATTGAAAATAATATGGTTGAGAAATGTTTTCACAATTCTGATCAGTATGGTGGTTTTTAAGGAAACTACAATTTATATGGGTATTTCTAGTATTGTGGGGGATTCAAACACACATAAATTATGTGTGGGTCCAATCAACAACATTGAAATTATCCCATAGGTTATAAGAGGAAGAGATTTATGGGGAGTCAATCTCCTCAAAGAAGAAAAATTGAGAATGTTGTCACAATGAAATTGGAAAAGAATGAATTAATGATTGAAAGTAAGTTCCAAACCTTGGAAACTATTTGAGAGAGATGTGATCAACCATGAAACATTACAAAATAATGTCTTGTTTTGTTACCAGATCAGCAGAATATTCTCAATTCTCAAAAGACAAAGCTGAAGAATGAAAATAATGTAGAAAAGGTGCCTATTATTGAAACTGCATTAAAATCTGTGAAAGGAGAATTACCCTGGATAATTGATAGTGGATGTTATTCTCACATGAAATGAGTCATAAAATTTTAGAAAGATGTGAAAGAATATAAATAGGGCACACAAACATTTGAAAATGATGAATCTTTGATAATCAAAGGTGTTAGGATAGCCATTATTTGAAAATAAAATATTAAATATATGAAAACATTGTATGCTAATAGGATAAAACACAACCTCTTATGTGTTTAACAATTTTTTGATTAGGGTAACAAGATTATTTTCAAGAAATATTTATTTTTTGTAAAAAGAGAAGAAGATGGAAAGATTATTACAAGAGGATAATGTACGAAAGGAAATTTGTTTCAAGTTGGTGATTCACAAAAACATTGTTACTTGAGTATGTTGGAAGAGAAAAAATTATGGCATAAAAGGCTAGGACATATGTGTCATAGAAACATGATCAAGTTATCTAAAATATATAGTGTCTGATACATTTCTGGTATGCCAAGAAGAATAGATTGGTGTTGAACTATTTGATAGAAAGGAACAACAAACACATGTTGTTCATAAGAAAGTTGATTTTTTTCATATTTACCCCTAGATTTGATCCATTCTGACATATATGGACCAATGAGAAAACAAACAAAACATATAGATAAGTACTTAATTACTTTTATTGATGATTTTATATACATTACTTGTGTTATGTTCATGAAACACACATTTGAGGCTTTGAAAATGTTTAAATGTTTCTGAAGAAAAGCTTAGAAAGAATGTGAGTATTCTGGAAAGAAGTCAAGAACTGATAATGGTGGTGAATATAGAAGAGAGGTGTTTGTGGACTATCCTGAGAAGCATGGAATTCATCATGAGTAAAGATCTCCATACACTCCCCTATAAAATGGGTTAGCAGAAATAATTAATAGAATAATGGTGGAAATGGGAAGAACCATGTTACTTGAGCATGGCCTTTCTCATTAATTTTGCAGACAATCCACGAGTACTATTTTTTATATTCAAAAACGTTGTTTTTATAGCCTCAAACAGGCATTACTCCCTATGAATTATTTTATAGAAAAACTACAAGTTTAAATCACTTTAGGGTTTTTAGAACACTGTATATTATAAATAAGAAAGGTGTAAACTATGGTACATTTGAACAGAAAGTTGAGGATAGAATCTTTCTTATCTATTCTTTAGAAGGAAGAGGGTATAACTGATTTAACAATGAAAGAAAAAATAATTGTTGATTCAGTTGATTAAATGAAATTTATGTATCTAAGAAAGATAAACTTGTTCCGGAGGACAATAAAATAAAGCAATTTGAATAATATAATTTTGATAAGGATACAAATGATTGTAATCCTAAAACACGTGATGAATCAGACTCAACTATTTTGAATGATGAGTAAGACAATCGAAAATCTTGTCCAAGGTTGAGGAAACGTGTGGAAGCACATAATATAATTGGTGATCAAATTCAGAAGGTTTAAACAAGAAGAACTACCAAATCCATTACACATACTTCTTTGTATTCAAAAGTGAAACCAAATGATGTGAAATAATATTTTGAGAATTTAGAATGGGTTCAATCCATGAATGAAGAATTATATATGATTGAAATGAATAATACATTGGAAGTTGTACCCAATCCTAAAAACAAAAACATCATTAGCACCAAATGGGTTTTCTGGAACAAGATGAATTAAAAGGGTGAGGTTATAAGAAAAAAATAATGATTGGTTTACAATGGGTATTCAATGATTGAGGGTATTTATTTTGATGAAAACTTTTCTCCAGTGGAAATACAGGAAACTATCAGAATCATTCTTGATATTTCTGCAAAAAGAGGCTATAAGATCATTCAAATGGATGTTAAATCTGCATTCCTAAATGGTGATCTTAAAGAAGAGGTTTATATTTAAAAAGCATGAGGATTTTTTTAGAAAATATGATGGTTATGTGTGTATATTGAAAAAGGAGTTTTATGGCCTAAAACAAGAACCGAGGGCATGGTATTCCAAATTGTATACATGCTTACGAAAGATGAATTTTAACAATGGAAGAGTAGATATGAATATTTACATCAGATCAATTAAAGTGTATTACCTAATAGTAATTGTTTAGGTTGATGATATTCTCTTTTCTAGGAATGATGAATGAAGTTGTGAATGATTTATTGAAGAAAGGAATAATGTATTTGAAATGTACATAATGAGATAAATGAAATACATTCTTGGGTTACAATTGAAGAAAAATAAAGAATACATTTTCCTCTCCCAAGAAAATTATTCAAAATAACATCTCCAAAGGTTTGACATGGAAAATTTAAAACCTATTTCCACACCCATTTCATTGGGAATCATGCTGTGTGAAGATGGAAATGGAAAGGAATTTGATTAAAAAGAATATCAACAACTAATTGAAAGTCTTTTGTATTTGACTTCCTTAACACATGACATTGTATATTTTGTTACCTTTTTTGAATGTTTTCAAAGTGCTCCAAAAGAATAATATTTATTTTCAGGTAAAATAATTCTTAGATACAAAAAAGGAACAACATATTTTGGGGTCAAATATTTTATCACAAATTTTATTAAAATTTTTGGGTATTCAGATATAGATTTGTCCAGAAATGTTGATGATAGAAGGTCCACATCTCATGGGGTTTTATTTCTAGTAAATAAATTTGATAGTAGGCATTCAATGAAACAAAATTTAGTAACTTTAATTACATCCAAAGTAGACTATGTTGTTGCTACTCAAGACTCTACTCAACTAATGTGGATGAAAACAAAATTGGAATATTTTCTTGTAGAAGTGGTATTTCCCTTGCTCTAGGGTTGTGACAATAAAAGTACCACCAATATCACTAGGAGTCCAGTGCACCATTCTTGTTCAAAAGATATTGATTTTAAATATCCTTTCACCAATGAGCATGTGGAGAAGAATGAATTGAAGATAGAGTATGTTCCAATATCAGAGAATGTTGCTGATATTTTCATAAAATCTTTATCTAAGAAATAATTTTCAAAAATGAGGTTTAACATGGGTTCCCAACCTCTTTATCTTCAATATTGATGTATTTTTATTTTTTCCCTCTCTTATCTTACTTTTGGATTGTTTTATCAAGGGGGAATTGTTTTGTTTCCTAAATTTATTAATAAAAGAGGGAGTTGTGGGAAAGCTGTGAATTCCACATTGTTTTGTGATTGAACTATTTTAAATTTTTGTGGGTGTGGTTGTAGTAAATGAAATTGAATTGGTTTCCTAGATAAATGAATAAAAAAAGAGATTGTCATAAGGAATATTTTGGATATCAATGGTCTTTTATTAATTGTTCTTATTTCCTACATAGATTTAGCTCACATAGGCTTAGAATTATTGATATGTAATTCATTGATTGAGGATAAAAGGTTCCGTGATTTATGAAACTTGTTAGAAATGAATCCAAAGGGGGATATTTTTTGGACCAAGATGATGATAAAGGTGATGTAGGTTTCAAGAGTTGTCTTTTTATGTCAAGATTTGTTTTGAAGAAAATAAATCACTTCACCTTGTTTTAGAAAAAAATTTCTTGGGTCATTGTTTTGAAAATAATCAGTCTTTAGTTTTCAGAAACATTTTCCTTAGGATGTGAAGGAATGAAAGAAACTAGAATGGATAGAAAGTCAGGATTCTTTCCAATGTTAAATGGGATGATCCTTTTCTTTTTTTAAATTCTCATAAATCATAAGTAATGTGGTAGAACATGTGATGCAAGATTTATGGAATAATAGAGTATTTAAATTTTGTGAATGGTGGTGACTATTGAAAAGATGTGAATGGTAGTGACTATTGAAATTATGTGAAGGGTGGGGACTATTTAAAAACTGTGAATGGTGATGACTATTGAAAAGATGTGAATGTTGGTGACTACTCAAATTATGTGAATCGTGGTTACTATTGAAAATCCATGAATGGTGGTGAATATTGAAAATATGTGAATAGTGGTGACTATTGAAAATATGTGAATGGTGGTGACTATTGAAAATCTGTGAATGGTGGTGACTATTGAAAAATTGTGAATGGTGATGACGATATAATACTCATGCCGATGGAATAGTCATGATGACGAAAGAAGAAATGATGCATGTCATGCCAATATGGTAATGATTTTTTTTCATTGGACTTAGAGTTGTGCCGATGGAATAGACATTCTGATAGAATAGTCGTACTGATTGAATAGTCATACTGATGAAAGACGATATTAAACATGTCATGTTGTCATGATAATGACATTTTTTTCCTCGGACTCAGAGTCGTGACGATGGAATAGTCATGTTGACGGAATAGTCGTGCTGATTGAATAGTCATACCGAAGAAGGAAGAGACGATGCATGTCATGCTGAAAAGGTAGTGACTTAGTTTTTCATCAAACACAGAGTCGTGCCAATGGAATATTCATGTCAATTGAATAGTCATGCTGATGGAATAGTCATGCTGATGGAATAGTCGTGCCGATGGTATAGTCATGCTAATGAAATAAGAGATGATGCATGTCATGATGACATGGTAATGAATTTTTTTTCATTGGACTCATAGTCATACTGATGGAATAGTCATGCCAATAGAATAGTCAAGCCAATGGAAGATAAAAGAGTCAAGTCGATGGAGAAGAGGAAAGATTCATGCCGATGGAATAGTCATGTCGGTAGTAATAGTCGTGACAATGGGAAATTTCATGCCAATGGGGACAATCATGGAGATGGGAATAGTCTTGCTGATGGGAATAGTTGTGCTGATGGGAATAGTCGTGTTGATGAGAATTGTCATGCTGATGGAAATATTCATGATGATTGAAATAGTTGTGCCGATGGAAAAGAGGAAAGAGTTGTGCCGATGTAAATAGAGTGAAGAGATGACGCCTATCATGCTGAAAGGGTAATGACTTTGATTTACATCGAACTCATAGGTGAAATTGAATGAAAAGATATGTTGCGGATTAAATACTATCGTACCCAAAAACAATTGTACTCAACAATTATACCCACATTTACAGTTTTATAAAATAAAAATTGTTATGGTTTTCGGGAATAAGAAATTGGTATGGAGATAAAAATAAAAGAGATGAATATTGAGATGAAGTTCTAAGAAGATTCAAGAAGCTTCAAGAAAAGGTGAAAAATTCAAAACTTATCCCATAATTTTAGGGGGAAATTCAAATTTTGGAAAATATGAGTGAGCGAGAAAAACATATAAATTCCTTCCAACTGTTACCTATAAAATGAAGAGGTACTTTATACTATCTAACAATGAAAACTATTCACAATGGAGGAGAGGGAAGATCCAGGTTTTAGAGAGGGAAGAAGTGGTTTTGAAGTGATGCTGACTACATTTCTCTTGACTATTGCATACATGTTTTGATGTGATACCGAATCTATTTGTATTGACAATTATAAACATTTTTTAAGTTTTGTTGATTCTATTTGTGTTTACTATTGTATGCAAGTATTATAGTGGTACCAATTATATTGTATTATATTCAATTGAAAGATCAAAATGAGATGAATTGGACTAGGAGCATTTTACTTAGGGTAATTGGGCTAGTAGTTTTACATAGTCCAAGAGGATATTACCTTTATTATATGTAAAAAAAGAATAATTGTTTTACAATTCAATACATTTGGTAAATTAAAAATAATCACATGTAATATGAGATGTTAAAAAATAAATAAATTACACTATTGTGATAAGAGGGCGCACATGCACTAGTTGTATTATTTCATAGTTCTAAAAGAGTATAAGGGTACATCCTACTCGTTGTAATCCAAGGATTTATTTATAGTGAATTTTATTGTATTGGATCACTTACAAACCATACAAAGGACGTAGATATTCTTATTGAATAGTGAACCTTGTAAACCATTGGTTCCCTTTGGATGTGCATTGATTTTTTTTCAGCTGGGAATTAAAATCATTAATAAGAGTTGAAGGTTATTTCAATTGAATAAAAATATAAAATAAAAAGAGTATCAATGATTAACCCCACCCACTCTCAGTGATACAATACTCTGACAAGGAAATTTCTGATAATATATGTATGATTATTATTTTTTATATAATTATAACAAATCCATTATTATTATAAAAGAGTTTAGAGTGCTTACTAATCATGTTAGTAAAAATGTAAGGGGTTCATATGAATTTCTCTTGTAGTACCCCCAGTTTCTAGTATGTAACCCTAATTTTATGCTTTTTATGTACTTGAATCGTATGAGAAATGGTTGGGGAGAGTTTGGAGACTTATAGGGTGTTAAAGGGAAAAAGGTGGTGATGTACGGGCTCTGCATGGTTTGCCCAAACCGTGCGGAGGCCGTGCAGGTGGTGGTCACCTAGACAGAGGAGACCGCACGGTGTGCGCACATTTTAGGCAATCCGTGCAAGGATTCCATGCAGAGTGCCCATTCAAAGAAATAACTACTACACGGTTCACGCATGATTTGACTAACCGTGCAGACTAACCATGCGCAGGGTAAAATTAGATCCTATTTTTTAAGGATCTAATTATTTTTATCCTTAAACCCACTCTTTTTTTCTCTTAGATGGCCCTAACTAGGGATTTCTCTCTGGTGAAAGTGGGAGAACACTTACCAAGCGTTTTGGAAGCGATCTAGAGGGTTGCCTTAGAATTTAGAGGCCAGTTGATCGAGGTAAGTCTCGTTTCCTTTAGCTTTCTTAGATCTCCTTCTTCCCTCTTGATGGACCTTAGATATAGGCCCAAGGTGGGTATATATAAGGTAGTGGATGACCTTTAAGTCGGTTTTTGGTCTTTTTGGTGACAGGGGAAGGAATCTAAGGAGGTTTCGTGGTGTTTCGACCTAGTTCTTTGTTAGTTTTGCCTATTTTGTTGGGGTAGTTGGATTCACTATTGATTCATCTTTCTTAGAAATTGATTTCTTAGTTCAAATTTATTTAATTGATTGGTTTTGATTGTGATATTTTGGAGCCAAGCATGTTATAAATCTTCTTTCGTGATGATTTATGGGTTTTGATGAAACTAGGGAAGTTGGAAGAATGGTTTGGGCAAAGTGTTTTGGTTTCTTGATTTTAAAGTAGTGATTTTAAAATATGGATTTTCTAGATTTGGAAAATGGTTTGCAGGAAAAAGGTTTTGTGTAAAAGGGTTGTTTTATTGAAATGGTTTTGTCATGGTTGGAATGGTATGGTTTTTGGGCATTCTTGGTGTGTGTGTTCATATTGTATTTAAGAGGCTTGGTTGAAATATGACCTTGTGCTCGGTGCCAAAGGTCTAATGGCACATGGGGAATAATTACTTTGTGATGACTTGGTAGATCGATGAGAGACTGCTCATGATTATGGAGCTGTCATAACAAATCATGCATGGTTGATTTCACTGGTTGGGAAATGGTTGGGGGTGCCAAAATGGATTTTGTGAAATGAAAAGGTGAATTTGGTTGGAAACTTTGCTTGGTTTCTTTTCTTGAAAAAGATGGTTTTTGTTGGAAAATGGTTTTAACATGGAACTTGTTATATTGTGAGCTGTTTTGGAATTGTTTTATATAAAATGTTTTATATAAATGTTCTAACATGTTTTATTCTAGTCGCATGGGTTGTGAAATCATCATGGAAATCTTGCTGAGTTTCATTACTCACCCCCTGCTTTGGCACATTGGTGTTTTTGTAGATGTCATATTCTGGGATTTTGGAAAAGGAAAAGTGTGACATGTTTATAGTACTACATCGTGATACTTGGGCTGGTTCATGATGTTGGATCTTGGAGCATGTGGAGCATGGAGTTGGGTTGTCATCTTGTAGTCTTTTAGTTTGTCTTTCCGCTGTTTACTCTGATTTAGTGTTGGTTTCCACTGTGGTACTTTTGGTAGGTTTATGATAAAATAAATTGTTGAGTTATTTTTTTCATTTATCATGCGTCCTTTAGTTGATTAGTTTGTTTATGGTTTTTGGTTATGTAGTATGTTCATAAAGGGAAAATCGTCCCCCACTTGTTTTTGATACACTTAGGTATTTATTACCAGCCTTTGGTGCCTTGGGGATGTCGCTTTAGGCTTAAAAAATGACTCGTTGTTCTCTCAAGTGAATGAGGATATGTCGGTCATTACAAATGGTATCAGCTTGTTTGGTCCTTGCCTAACAAGTGGTAATTGATGTTCTTGGTCATGGCGTTGAATTCTTACGATTCTATTCCTTGGGTGGTCATCTTAGGAAGGAGTAGGATTGTTAGAACTTGGAATGTAGAGAATAAAGACATAGCTTTCCTTTTTTATGTTGAACTTCATGTTACCAGGGAGCTGGGTACATAATTGTTTTAGAGACACTTCTAGGATAACAAATCTCAATGTCATGGGGTTAGATAATGAGATGATTGGTTGTGCCCAAATTTACCCTACCAGTAAAAGCGGTCGTTGAAGTAAAAGTAGGGATCGAATCCACAGGGACTGAAGAAGAAACCTTGAGACACTAAGATTGGATACGGGATTGGCTATGCAGTGGCCAACTTTGGATTGAATTGATTTGAAAAATATTGATTTAATTTAAACAAAAAAACAAATAAAATTACTTGAATTAAAACAACTAATTAAGGTGAGTCGATCCTAGGTTGTCTCTTGGGCTTTATTGGATGTATTTGTTTTTCATTTTATTTTCTGTTCATCGGTTCAAGAGGTATCCATTAAATGAAATAATTCCTCAATATCATTCTCCGATTTAATCCATACACAATTTCAAGGCTAATCCCCAATTCACTTAGAGGATCAATTAAATTAGAACTCCAAAGAATTGGATCATACTAGCACTCAAAATGTGTTGTCATTAAAGTCGGTGAAGACAAAGAAGAAGATAAATCAATGAAAGGAACTCTTAAAATAAAGAACAAATTTAAGAATTTAAGAACATAAAATAACATTCAATCCAGCCCATGCAATGCCCTAGGATCAACCCATAAAATTTTATCCCTCCATTTATGCTATTATATCAATGGAAGCAGGTATTTGACTTAATGAAGCGGGATTGACGAAGAAAAACATTAATCAAAATGAACACTCCACCGTTGTGTGATGAATTCACAAGTGCGGGTGTGAATAAATTCACACTTCAATTCAACGGAATCAATGTGTGAAGAAAAGGAAAATAAAAAGTGAAGAAGAAGAAGAAATTTTATTAAAATAATAATCTTGAAATAAAAACTTACATGGGAAAACTTGATGATGTGATTACAAATTGAAAGCAGGAAATTACAATTGAAAGAAATACAATGGATGAAAGAAAAATATTGATTCAAAGAAAAATGTTAGATGATTATTCCCTTCACCACCAGGTCCTTATATAGGCATATTATGAGCCTTATGTCCACCCCCAACAATAAATTCACCCCCCAAAAATTAAGAGAGTCAAAAGGAGGGTGAAGAATCTAAAGGAAATTAACGTTACAAAGTTGACCACAAAACCAGACAGATTCATTCTCCATTTTTGACGTGTGTGTTTTACACTCCATACGGCCGAATACGAAGGTGTCATAAATAGAACATATATTAGCCCATTTGTGTTCTAGAATCTCTCAAAATGTCTGTAAATTTGGCTCAGCTGTTTGGAAGTTATGGTCGAAATGGTGGGACGGATTTCTGTGCATTAATGTCGGGTCCACCATTTAAATCTCAACTTCGGATCCCTTTATCATCATGAAAACATTAGAATTAGCTCCGGTCACAGTTGAATAAAATTATCCTCATATTTTTATCTTTCTACTGTATAAATTTTAGCTTAATTGGGCTTGGTTTCTGGGCCCCACATTTGTTTGATGGGCCTTAGGCCCATTATGCCTTTTCCAGCAAGTTTCTGCCTTCAGGCGCAAAATTCTCCATCTTCATTTGGGATTCATCCATCGGACCTAAAATATAAAATGTTCCAAACCAATTGATAAATCCTATCCCAAAATTTCAAATTTATAAAATGAATATAATGTTTTCTACAAACAAATGAATGATTGGGCCCAAATTTTCATTTTAAACATGAATTGCATTTAAGATGATAAATGAAGTTATATTTATGTAATTCACTAAAAACAAGGTTTATGGACTTTGGAAAAATGAATATAAATATATTAACAATTAATATTAGCCACTTTCAGTGACTAATCACACCCCCCGACTTGAGTTTTTCTAGTCCCAAGCAAAATAAATTACAAATATGAAATTCAAATCCCCTTTTCCCAAAACATTTTAATACACATTGCTCACCCAAATATCTAATATCAAAAAAAATTATGAAAACCAATCAAAATCATTAAAAAGAAGCTAGTTCCATAAGCATATCCCAAGCCCAAGCCCATTCCTTTGTTCAAATTCATCGCCACATTTCATCCAATTCCAATTAAGCATGATAAAGTGTTGTGCATCATAAAAGATATGGGGCCCATTTTATTGTTCAAGGGAAAAAATGGAAGCGCTAGGTGGGAATAACATTAAACCTTAAGATGAGTATCCTTTTTTTATTTTTATTTTTGATTTTATTTTTTTAACCACAATAGATATGAAAAGACTAACTCTGGGCAAGACAACTATGGAGTCACGATCCCCAAGTGTCGGACGCCACACATATTGTCAATTTCATGCTCTACAATAGAGATATAAAGCCTAACTCTGGGCAAGACAACTATGGAGTCATGATCCCCAAGTTCCGGATGCCACGTATTTGGACAAAACATTGCTCTATGTGGTCATTTTTTTTTGTTTTTTTTGTTTTTTTAGATACTCAAATTATACTAAAAGTGACCCCAGAACCCTATGCTATATTGAAAGGGACCCAAAAACTCAAATTTACACCCATGATCCAGTAGACGTGCATTGTGGCATTTTTATTAAGAGGATGAAATTGTAAACATTGAAAAATCACATCGGACAACTGCACATTCCAAAAACTATGCTCATGAACTTAAACTTGCATTAAAATCAGAATCAAGGCATGCTAAATTTATTTGATATCCAATTTTAGATTTTGCAATGTGCGTGATCATGTTCAAGGTTAATGGAATTTTTTTTTCATACAAGGAATTTTTTATCCCCCCCAACTTAGAATGACACTGTCCCCATTGTTTAAAGAAAAGAAAAGTTATAAGTGGGTAGGAGAGGAGTTCAAAGATGAAATTGAGAATGATAAACATGGAACAAATTCAACTTGGTTTTAAAGTTGAGGTTCATGATGCTCCAAATTACTCCTTTGATCTATTTGGGGATGTAGGCACCACCTTGATTGAACATGTATCACCCAAAATAGTTCTTGAACCATAAAAAGAAGGAAAAAGTAGAAAAAACAAACAACACAACGATTTATTTAATTCCAAGTACCATCATTTTCATGTTTTTTTAAAATCAAACTAACGATACATTGTCTTCTTTAAAATTTTTGGGTAAGGTATTACTCAGGGATCACACCATTTGACATGGATGAATACGGTGCTCCCCTTTCATACCCATCCATACTCATAAAAGAAGAACAGGTCAAGAGTCTAATTTTTTTTACCTACAAAAACATAAATAAAATAAACCGATGATACATTGTCTTCTTTAAATTTCTGGGTAAGGTATTACTCAGGGATCACACCGCGTGACACCGATGAATATGGTGCTCCCTTTTCATACCCATCCTTACTCATAAAAGAAGAATAGGTCAACAGCCTATGGTAATTTATTATATGAAAAATAAAATGATTCAAAATGATTGGAAACAAGAAAACCATGGATTTCCTCCCATGCATCGCTTTTGTTTAACGTCGTTAGCTTGACTTGTACCCCCCAACTTATCCAATTACAACTTTCAAAATTTTAATTAACCCATCTTTCTCCACTTCAACAAGATTGAGATTGATTGTTTTTTGAAATTTTTTTCGTATGAAATCCTGTTTTCTACAATGATTTGTAAAATCCAAGGAATATCTAAAATGGTTGATCGTGTTTTATCTGGATTATTTCCTATGAT
Organism: Viscum album; assembly: GCA_963277665.1. Classification (NCBI taxonomy): domain Eukaryota; kingdom Viridiplantae; phylum Streptophyta; class Magnoliopsida; order Santalales; family Viscaceae; genus Viscum; species Viscum album. The sequence continues at coordinate 1,399,500,876 of OY728148.1, read as the reverse complement.
TTCAAGGATCATTCCTACATGGTGATATTCTTGATGAAAATTGATGATAATTGAATGGTCTTGGTTATCATAAATAGAGGTATTATTGAGTAGGGAAGGAAGTATTAAAACATTGAGTTTAGTTTGATTGAATTTTCCTAAAGAAGAATGATAATTTGAATCAAAAATTGTTTCTTCTTTAAATTTTTTTGAAAGAATTGGTTCCTTTTGAAAAGATGATTCATCCACAAAATTTTCCATTTTAATTTCATGAGTGGGTATAGACAAAATATTCGTTATATCTCCCAATGGTTCAATGATCGGTGATTCTAAAAAATTGTTATTGGAGCAATATTCCGAACACTCAATCCATGAAGACAAATTTTCCCCTTGTGAATCCAAAAAATTAATTTCATCCTGATTTAAATACCCTTCAGCATTTCTTTGATCTTGTTCAGTTATCCCATATCCAAAGGTTAGTTCTTTTTTCAATTCATGGGAGGTTTTTGGGATAAAATATTCATCTATCAATGATGAGGAAAGAACATCTTGAGTGGGAATGGGTTCCTCAAAATTCTTAAAGCTTTGTATTTCTAATCTGAAAGATGAAACTTCTGAATTCATTTTATCAGTTTGTTTACACAATTGTTCAAGAATTTTTTCAGGATTAGGGTTGATATATGTTTGTACATCATGGACTTCCTCATTATTTATCTTTTCAATCATTCTTGATAGGTATGGAAATTGATCTTGTAAACATTCATCATCCCATTGATTGTACATCTCATCTGGTGTGGTGTATTCAATTAAGGATTGACCAATGAAATTCCCTATGTGAGGTGTTTCCCAATATTGATTTCCGACTTGATTACATCATTGATTTTTGAAGGGGTATTTTGGGGGATAATCCATTGGAATTTATTGAAAATTAGTTTTGGGGTTTTTTTGGACACAAAGAAATAGAAATGGGAAAAGAGAAGACAAATTAGGGTGAGAATAGAGAATTTGGGGTGAGAAAAGAAGATTTGGGTCTAAGGTACTTACTTGGGTCCCCGGCAACGGCGCCAAAATTTGGTTTCACCCAAATTTACCCTACCTGTAAAAGCGGTCGTTGAAGTACAAGTTGGGATCAAATCCACATGAACCGAAGAAGAAACCTTGAGACACTAAGATTGGATACGAGATTGCCTATGCAGTGGACAACTTTGGATTGAATTGATTTGAAGAAATATTGATTTAATTTAAAGAAAAAAACAAATAAAATTACTTTAATTAAATCAACTAATTAAGGTGAGTCGATCCTAGGTTGTCTCTTGGGCTTTATTGGATGTATTTGTTTTTCATTTGATTTTCTGTTAATCGGTTCAAGAGGTATCCATTAAATGAAATAATTCTTCAATATCATTCTCTGATTTAATCCATAAACAATTTCAAGGATAATCACCAATTCACTTAGAGGATCAATTAAATGAGCACTCCAAGGAATTGGATCGTACTAGCACTCAAAATGTGTCGTCATTAAAGTCGGTGAAGACAAAGAAGAAGATAAATCAAAGGAACTCTTAAAATAAAGAATAAATTTAAGAATTTAAGAACATAAAATAACATTCAATCCATCCCATGCAACGCCCTAGGATCAACCCATAAAAGTTTATCCCAACATTTATGCTATTATATCAATGGAAGCGGGTAGTTGACTTAATGAAGTGGGATTGAAGAAGAAAAACATTAATCAAAATGAACACTCCACCGTTGTGTGATGAATTCACAAGTGCGGGTGTGAATAAATTCACACTTCGATTCAACGGTATCAACGTGTAAAGAAAAGGAAAATAAAAAGTGAAGAAGAAGAAGAAATTTTATTAAAATAATAAACTTGAAATAAAAACTTACATGGGAAAACTTGATGATGCGATTACAAATTGAAAGCAGGAAATTACAATTGAAAGAAATACAATGGATGAAAGAAAAACATTGATTCAAAGAAAAATGTTAGATGATTATTCCCTTCACCACCAGCTCCTTATATAGGAATATTAGGAGCCTTATGTCCACCCCCAACAATAAATTCACCCCCCAACAATTATGAGAGTCAAAAGGAGGGTGATGAATCGAAAGGAAATTAACGTTACAAAGTTGACCACAAAACCAGCCAGATTCATCCTCCATTTTAACGCATGCGTTTGGCACTTCATACGGCCGAATCCAAAGGTGTCATAAATAGAACATATCTTCGACCATGTGTCCTATCGAATCTCTCAAAATCTCAGGAAATATGGCTCAGCCGTTTGGAAGTTATGGTCGAAATGGTGGGACGGATTTCTATGCATTAATGTCGGGTCCACCATTTAAATCTCAACTTCAGATCCCTTTATAATCATGAAAAAATCATAATTAGCTCCGGCCACAGTTGAATAAAATGATCCTCATATTTTTATCTTTGTACTGTATAATGTTTATCTTCATTGGGCTTGGTTTCTGGGCCCCACATTTGTTTGATGGGCCTTAGGCCCATTATGAGTTTTCCAGCAAGTTTCTGCCTTCAGGTGCAAAATTCTCTATCTTCCTTTGGGATTCATCAATTGGACCTAAAAGATAAAATGTTCCAAAAAAAGTGATAGATCATCTCCAAAAATTTCAAATTCATAAAATGAATATAATGGTTTCCACAAACAAATTAATGATTGGGCCCAAATTTTCATTTTAAACATGATTTGCATTTAAGATGAGAAATGAAGTTCTATTTATGTAATCCACTAAAAACAATGTTTATGGACTTCGGAAAAATGAATATAAAGATATTAAAAATTAATATTAGCCACTTTCAGTGACTAATCAATGATCATGACATGCATTAGAGGAATCACTTCCCACTAGGAGTGAATATATCATTTTGAGAAATAGATTATGGTTTGATTCAAAAACGTGATTTCGGAAAATTTTAGACATGTATTGAAATGAAAGACTTTGAAAAGAGAATGGTAGATGTATTTTGAATGTGGATTGATTTTCAAAAGAAAGAAAGGATTTTTCAGAAATGGGTAAATGGGGAAAAGTTGTATGTTTGGAAAATAATGTTGTGATAGTGATGTGATAGAGATTGAAATGCTAAGACTTCAATTGCTAGGATGTGATACTAACAGTGTGCATTGTTTGAATAGAAAATGGCACTCGTTAGGTGTCGTAGAAACCAAATAGAATAGGCTGTAGAGAATGTGGAAAAACCTGAGCCACAGGTGAACCAGAAGCTAGTGCAACGTATAGTTCAAGTGTTTCAGGATGAGGAAATGGGGAATCTGAGGGATGAGTCAATGCATGTAGACCATTCTGTCCAGTTCCCGAAGAAGAATCCACCCATCTTTTGGGGATATTCTGAACCAGAAAGGGCAGAGGTGTGGTGGAGTAGGATGAATCGTATCTTCAGTTTCATCGGCACAGAATCAGAACTGAAAGTAAAGATGGCGACGTATATGCTAGAGGACATTTCATGAAAGTGGTGGGAGCTACTGGTACATGCTAAGGTGGATCAAGGCTTGGGCTGGGAGGAATTTAAGGAATTGTTTAATAAACAATTATATCCTTACACGTTCAAGATCCAGAGGATGACAGACTTTTTAAACCTAAAGCAAGAGTCTCTCTGTCATGGAGTATGTGGCTAAATTCATGAATTTAGTGCAATTTTCACCAGAAGTTGCTGCAAGTGCATCACTGAAGGCACCCATCTTTGAATCAGGGTTGCGACATGAGATTCACTTGAATATAGTTTTTCTCTGTATTACGGATTATACGGAGATGGTAATTAGGGGAACAATAGATGAAAGAGACATCCCAGGAGTTATGGGAGGAGGAAGTTTGATAATACCCATGGGAATGGGTGGGAACTCTAATGCTGGGAACAAGTGCAAGAGGGACACCTACTTCCAAGGTGGGAGTGAAAATCAGAATTAGATGGCTGGATCAGTGAATCTTCCTCCACGACCCATGATGATATCGGGGGGTTTTCAATGTGACGTGATTGATCACATGAAACGAGAATGTACAACACCGCTGATAGGATGCCACAATTGCTATAAGATGGGGTGTAACGCCCCGACCCCAGCTGCCCAGAGTCGGTGCATTAATTACATAACATTGGCATGATCACAAGAAAGATCAAATCCCGAAAGACCGATTGGTTTAGTAGCCTTGGAAACACTAGATATAATCATAAAGTTTTACATTACATTTCAAAGTGAAAAACTACAACAACAACAAAGTCTTCATATCCACACTATTAACCCCTCATAATATCCCTGCAAGTCATTCATAAATTACTTCTTCACTACCTGGGAAAAATAAAACATAGAAAAGGGGTGAGCTCAAATGCCCAGTAAGGATAACAATATAGCGGAACATTCAAAATAAGCATAAACATTTAAGGCAATGAATTACTAAAACAAAAGCCTTTTAAATATTAACTTTCAACATGGTATGGCAAAAGTAAAATGAAATAATGCCATTTACTTGTTCACATGGATATTCTACTAATCGAATAATCACATGCAATATCAATAACCACTTTCATAATGTTGGAATGCATAATGCCAGACTATCATAACCACATAGCCAAGGCCTCGTGCCAAGACTACAAATAAGATTTTGTCAAGGCCTTGTGCCAAGACACTAGTTTGTCTCATGAGACCTACCGATGCATCGAGGAGCTATAGCGGGCTCCACCCATCACTTATTAAGTCCAATGCATTCCCATATGAAAAGGTTTAAACATAACATAAACATTCGTATTAAAACTAGCATACGAAATGTCAATAATTTCACCATAAATAATGAATGGTATAAAAATAGCACATCCACAGTCAAACATATCACAAAAACTTCAATACAATATAGATGTTTTGTATCATAATAAATCAACTTCAAATAATCTTAAAATCCATCAAAGGATGTTGACATAGATGAAATCAAAATTCTTTTTAAAAAAGTATCTCCTTTTATTTTGAAATCATTTAAGATCCATATAAAATAAAACATTTTCTTTGAAAATATTCTTATAAGCTTGTATGGAAAGCTTCGACGATTTTATAACGGCGGAAAATAACCGCACCCGCCGTATAAGTTAAAAAAAACATTCTTACCTCAATTCAGTCGAAAAGGTTAAAAAGGACCTTGTTTTGAAAACGACGGAAAGATTCCTTTATAAACCTCTTATAAAAAGTCAAACAAGGGTATAAATGACTTTAACCCATATTCTTGTAAATAGTAAAAATGTTTTGAAATACATTTCAAAGAAACATGGATGTGGATGATAAAGAGATCCCAGTAGATTATTACGTATAATACAACCTCGGATAATGAAGAGATTGTGAAATAACCCTTACCTTGTACTTTTCCTTGGTTGGGGTAGGTTAACCTCCTGTATAATGGTGAAATAGTTGTTATTAAATTATACAAGAATCATATATATTAATATGATATCATATATGATCTTTTAACATTGATTTGTTAATAATATTTTAGAATTATCGTCGTTTCGGGAGTTAACTTACTCATTTTCTTTTATATGTTTTGTTACATAAGCCATGGTTGTTGTATCTTATTCATATACAGAATGATATCCAGTCCTTAAACATCATTTTTAAATCATCAAATGATCATTATACTTGAATGGATACGATGGAGAATGAATCTCATCGCGTTCGTGGAGACGGTAGTCCGTACGTACGCACGAGCGACAATATCATTCTTCTGATATTAAAATAATATATAAATGGATGGTATATCATATATACAGAATCATTAACATGTTATATTTATTATTTACATGAGTTACACATCATTATTATACCCATCCAAATAATATTATATTGAATAACAATTACACCACGACGTGGAGACGGTAAGCCGTACGTACGCACGTATGGTGACATGTTATTCAAAGGGTGGATAGAATACTGAATATGATTGTACCATATTTATAATAACATCACAGTATATGTGAGATACTGGAGTTATTATTTTAGAATGGTAAGAACAAAGGAAGAAGAAGTGGAAGAAGAAATGAACTTGGAGAAGGGTGGTGAAATCATTACCTCTTCTTCGGGTTCTTCCTTTTGATTTGATCAAAAGGGCTCCTTAGGTTGGCTTTATGATCAAACTAAGGCCTCTAGGTTGTAGTGAGGGATGTTGGGAGAGTATTTGGGCAGAGTTTGGCCGAGCCAAAAGGCTTTGAAGGTGTGAAGAAATGAGAAGGAGGAGTGCCCTTTTATAAGAGGGGTGAGGGGCACCTTTGGAAAATCTAGAAATATTAATTTATAATAAATTCATATTCGGTTTCTAATGGCTCCAAAGTTGATTATTCAAAGGTTAAGGTGGGGATAGGTCGAAAACCACTCAACCAATAGAATTTAGACAGGTTTGGGTACTTATATTAACCTTATCTTTAAGTATTAACTCTAAGTTAATTAGTTTCACTTTTACAATGTCTCTTTGTATTTTTATATAATATGGTTAATAAACTTACTATATACATCCAAACGACCCCCAAGTGGTACATTAATGATGAACCTATCATGATATAAGTCTCTTGGCCGAACCATAGATTTTTAAGAATTTAATATCAATCAATAATATAATATTTGTTTTAAGAACTCTTTTATGTCAATTTTGACACTATTCAATAGTTGATTTTTGTGAAACTCATAACAGATTGATTACTTCAAACAAAGTCAATTAAATCAATCCTAATTTATCATATTATCCTAGAAAATTAGTTTAATTCATTAAAAGTTTCATATTATATTTATTTGGGTATTTATAATATCAATTATTTTAATTTTTCATTATTATAGTAATTACTGCATCATCATTGTGTCATACATAAAATACATTATTTAATGTCTAAAAATTATAAATAAAATATCATTATGTAGGAAATCGTTTTAGATTTCTAATTAATATTTATAATCTAAACTCCAACATATATAACCCTATGTAACAATTTTGTTTCTAAAAGATATATGCTTGTGTCATTTTTGTATTCATTTTAACTTAATTAAAATAAAGTGTCATTATCACTTACAAGTGGATCCATGGGGTCCCAAAACAGACCCAAAGATTCCCATGGTCGACCATGTATCAACCAATATGGTTAAGACACGTTTTAGGGTAATTTAGTATTATTATAATATTATTGTTTAACCCTTATTTACCGGATTTACCCTTAACCATGGTAAATAAAATATTTACCGCAGTAATTACTCAAAATGTCAAAAAATAAAAGTTACCTATTTACACAATTTGAACATCCTGATTCCAAATATGGAATCCATTTTTTTAAATTCAAAACACAGAAGTGGCAGAAATTAATTTAAAATTAATTCCCGCTGTCAAAACAAAAAGCGTGTTTTTAAGAGATAATAACTATCAAAAGATTGACACTTGTTTATGTTCGGTTTAATTGTAAAATTATTTCTAATGACCAACATTATATTAAATTGTAAAAATATATTCTAAATATACTTTAAAACCACTCAAATTCATAATTTATCACTATTAATTATTTTTATTAAAAAAGTTGTTTTTAATTAAAATTTAGTAATTTTCACTATTCATCAAAATATGAAAGTTATCCGAAAAGTACCAAAATTTCACCTTAGGCTAAATTCGATATTCCGAATCCAAAAATGAAGTCCATTTCAAAATATAAAATATATATAATTTCAAAATTTAGGTATTACTATTCATAATGGCTAGTTTGATCGGTTGTGGTGTGTGTTAAAACTCGACGTTGCGTACAACACACGCTACTGTTTTATTCAAAGGAAAGCGTACCGTGGAAGCTTGGGATGTTTCATTTTAAATTTTTTTATGTCTCCATTTAGTCAAAAAAGTTTAAAATATTGTATTTAAAAAGGTTTCACTATCAAAAGTTGATAAAAGTGCAATACTGAAAATGAATCTGTTCTTGCATTATGACTAAGAAACTCATAATATGGATTCTAAAATTATAAGGATTATATAAATTTAAAAATGTAGTTAATGATATTCATGACCACTTTTAATGGCTTTTTTTTGGTAAGTAATGGTGCAATTGAACTCGGTGTTGCGTGTAGTGCAAGTTATTGAATTATTTTGAAGAAATAACACACTATGAAATCTTGGGGTGTTACATTCTCCCCTCCTTCAATAAATTGGGTCCTCGCAATTTTGAAATTGTTCTTCGAAAATAAAAGGTTGAAAGTAGAAAATATATTTGTGGGAAAACCCACATCGGAAATTGGGTTACTAAAATTTAGTCTTAATATGAGGAAAAGAGAAATCAAAGGGTCACCACCAAATTATGATCTCGATTAGGAGAACATTGGTGGAAATTAGAGACATATAATCGGAGGAAAAACGTAAATATTTATAGGTAGTGATTGAGGTCATCAATCACAAACAAGTGTATAATTGAGGTCCTTAAATTCATCAATATATGATGATTTGAAGTACCATCGTTTCAACAAAATATAGGGTATTGGGATAACACATTTTTGACGTTTCAAAATATCTTAGTTGAAATCCCACATTGAAAAATGAATTAACGAGGCCTCTATTTAAAATAAAGAGTGGAAAGTGTGAAGATTACCGAAAAGAACACATACTAGGGTTCCATGTAGTAAAATATGGATATGGAAGAAAAATCTAACCATCAATTATCTGATGGAGAGTGGTAGAGAACATGGCTATGAAAAGGCTAACAATCCCAAAGCCATAAATTAGTGATGATTTAAGGTACCATCTAGGAAAACATTTTTGTTCTAATTTTCTTTTCTTAAAATTGAGGAATTTTTTTATGAGATTGGCAAAGATCATATGGAGATATAATTACTTTATAATTAGAGTTTTATCCATTAATAAATTTCTACCACAAACTCATCTTTCACTCTAAAAGATAATAGAATGTAAAAAAAATTCTATTTACACTATTCGTATAGGGTTCCAAAATAAACGAATTTATAATTCATCTACAAGATCTTTTAATAAAAACTACATTATTTAATCCAGGACATCTCGTGGGCCAGTGGCAGGTGATACACCCTTGTCACCCTTCGGTTGCGGGTTCAAGTCTCGTAGCCTTGCCGGACGCGACGGGTTGCCGCCCAACCTCCGGGTTGTCCTTTTATGGCAATCCAAAATAATCCAAACTAGAACTATCCAAAATACTTCTATCCAAACTCACAGTCCAACATTTATAAGTAAGGTAAACATAATGTAGAACCATTTTACCCCGTAATATCATATGAATACCTTCATCATGTATTCTTTTAATACACTGAAACATCCTTAATTACCATATTCCTTATTGATTACATTCATGCTCCCTTATTCCATATAGAAAGCTGGATATACTTCATTAATCCAAAAATGTTTTAAACCCCAACAATGATGGAATATACAAATCATTAATCAGTTCCAGGGTAGTCAAGAATATCCAATATAATTTATCCAAAACAATCACATATTATTCCAAAATCACTACCTCAGTATCAGAACTATATTATGATTTATCATTCTCTCAACCATATATTTTCCAAAAATTTATCCTGCTATTGAGTCACTTTTCTTTGTTCCACACAATTTCAAGTCCTTAATGAAATAGTACTGCAGTACAATCCTTATATACTCCATAATTATTATAACAAGTACATTGGTGATACAACACTCAATTGACATAACCAACATAAGAACTCAAATCATTCCTCTTTATCTGTGGTAGTATCGTAACTTGATTATTATCCAATAGCATCATTTGAGTCATAGTCTGATGACTGGGACATAGGTTCGCGTAGTGTCCAAACTCTTTGCAAATGAAGCATTGTACATTTGAAACCATTTTCTTACCCTTGCAGTCACGTACTTTGTGCCCTTTTCCTCCACACTTATAACAAACTCCCATTCCTTTCAGGCAAGTTCCAGGGTGTTTCTTTCCACAGTTACCACATATGGGAAAATTCTTCTTTTCCCTCTTACTTTTATCCATCTTTCTCTCTTCCATCCTTTTCATATCTTGCTTCCCTTCAAAGCCATAGGACTCAGTAAACTCTTTACTTATCTTATCAACACATGATATTATTTCTTCATATGATGATAATACATGGGAGACTATTTCTCTTATAAATTCTAGCTTAAGACCATGAAAGATATGATCCTTCCTTCTCTTTGGATCATGTGCATTTCTGGAGTTCTCATTCCTTCTACTCGGCGCCATTTCTAAACAATGGCATAAACTAGATTAGTTTATGAATCAAAATACATAATCCCATACTTATAAAACACCTAACAGAAATTGAACTATTTATGGATATAATCCATAATCATAAGAATGTTTTCTTTGAGGAAGTATATACTCATAATCCCTTCAAAATGATTTGTAATGAAAATGAGAGTTATCCTAAGCATATCCCCCGGGAGTGTCGTAACCAAGAATGCAGCAAGGCCCGTTGTCGTGCACCAGTTCCCGTTCGAGTCTAGCTCAAAGCGGTGTTTTCGGGTTTTACCCCTAGGTACATCTGTGCCAGAGCCGCCTCTACCTGCTCGTATCCAGACAGGGATGTATTGCCCAGAAAACTCACAAAATCTATACAATACCAAAATTCTAGGAAGTTCTTCTATACTAATCCTCAATGTTCATCTTAGGTATACGTGCTCTAATCAGAGTTTATCTAAATCTAGCTTCCAAGGTTTGTACTAAACTTCCTCTGATACCAACTGTAACGCCCCGACCCCAGCTGCCCAGAGTCGGTGCATTAATTACATAACATTGGCATGATCACAAGAAAGATCAAATCCCGAAAGACCGATTGGTTTAGTAGCCTTGGAAACACTAGATATAATCATAAAGTTTTACATTACATTTCAAAGTGAAAAACTACTACAACAACAAAGTCTTCATATCCACACTATTAACCCCTCATAATATCCCTGCAAGTCATTCATAAATTACTTCTTCACTACCTGGGAAAAATAAAACATAGAAAAGGGGTGAGCTCAAATGCCCAGTAAGGATAACAATATAGCGGAACATTCAAAATAAGCATAAACATTTAAGGCAATGAATTACTAAAACAAAAGCCTTTTAAATATTAACTTTCAACATGGTATGGAAAAAGTAAAATGAAATAATGCCATTTACTTGTTCACATGGATATTCTACTAATCGAATAATCACATGCAATATCAATAACCACTTTCATAATGTTGGAATGCATAATGCCAGACTATCATAACCACATAGCCAAGGCCTCGTGCCAAGACTACAAATAATATTTTGTCAAGGCCTTGTGCCAAGACACTAGTTTGTCTCATGAGACCTACCGATGCATCGAGGAGCTATAGCGGGCTCCACCCGTCACTTATTAAGTCCAATGCATTCCCATATGAAAAGGTTTAAACATAACATAAACATTCGTATTAAAACTAGCATACGAAATGTCAATAATTTCACCATAAACTATGAATGGTATAAAAATAGCACATCCACAGTCAAACATATCACAAAAACTTCAATACAATATAGAAGTTTTGTATCATAATAAATCAACTTCAAATAATCTTAAAATCCATCAAAGGATGTTGACATAGATGAAATCAAAATTATTTTTAAATAAGTATCTCCTTTTATTTTGAAATCATTTAAGAACCATATAAAATAAAACATTTTCTTTGAAAATATTCTTATAAGCTTGTATGGAAAGCTTCAACGATTTTATAACGGCGGAAAATAACCGCACCCGCCGTATAAGTTAAAAAAAACATTCTTACCTCAATTCAGTCGAAAAGGTTAAAAAGGACCTTGTTCTGAAAACGACGGAATGATTCCTTTATAAACCTCTTATAAAAAGTCAAACAAGGGTATAAATGACTTTATCCCATATTCTTGTAAATAGTAAAAATGTTTTGAAATACATTTCAAAGAAACATGGATGTGGATGATAAAGAGATCCCAGTAGATTATTACGTATAATACAACCTCGGATAATGAAGAGATTGTGAAATAACCCTTACCTTGTACATTTCCTTGGTTGGGGTAGGTTAACCTCCTGTATAATGGTGAAATAGTTGTTATTAAATTATACAAGAATCATATATATTAATATGATATCATATATGATCTTTTAACATTGATTTGTTAATAATATCTTAGAATTATCGTCGTTTCGGGAGTTAACTTACTCATTTTCTTTTATATGTTTTGTTACATAAGCCATGGTTGTTGTATCTTATTCATATCCAGAATGATATCCAGTCCTTAAACATCATTTTTAAATCATCAAATGATAATTATACTTGAATGGATACGATGGAGAATGAATCTCATCGCGTTCGTGGAGACGGTAGTCCGTACGTACGCACGAGGGACAATATCATTCTTCTGATATTAAAATAATATATAAATGGATGGTATATCATATATACAGAATCATTAACATGTTATATTTATTATTTACATGAGTTACACATCATTATTATACCCATCCAAATAATATTATATTGAATAACAATTACACCACGACGTGGAGACGGTAAGCCGTACGTACGCACGTATGGTGACATGTTATTCAAAGGGTGGATAGAATACTGAATATGATTGTACCATATTTATAATAACATAACAGTATATGTGAGATACTGGAGTTATTATTTTAGAATGGTAAGAACAAAGGAAGAAGAAGTGGAAGAAGAAATGAACTTGGAGAAGGGTGGTGAAATCATTACCTCTTCTTCGGGTTCTTCCTTTTGATTTGATCAAAAGGGCTCCTTAGGTTGGCTTTCTGATCAAACTGAGGCCTCTATGTTGTAGTGAGGGATGTTGGGAGAGTATTAGGGCAGAGTTTGGCCGAGCCAAAATGCTTTGAAGGTGTGAAGAAATGAGAAGGAGGAGTGCCCTTTTATAAGAGGGGTGAGGGGCACCTTTGGAAAAGCTAGAAATATTAATTTATAATAAATTCATATTCGGTTTATAATGGCTCCAAAGTTGATTATTCAAAGGTTAAGGTGGGGATAGGTAGAAAACCACTCAACCAATAGAATTTAGACAGGTTTGGGTACTTATATTAACCTTATCTTTAAGTATTAACTCTAAGTTAACTAGTTTCACTTTTACAATGTCTCTTTGTATTTTTATATAATATGGTTAATAAACATACTATATACATCCAAAAGACCCCCAAGTGGTACATTAATGATGAACCTATCATGATATAAGTCTCCTGGCCGAACCTTAGATTTTTAAGAATTTAATATCAATTAATAATATAATATTTGTTTTAACAACTCTTTTATGTCAATTTTGACACTATTCAATAGTTGATTTTTGTGAAACTCATAACAGATTGATTACTTCGAACAAAGTCAATTAAATCAATCCTAATATATCATATTATCCTATAAAATTAGTTTAATTCCTTAAAAGTTTCATATTATATTTATTTGGGTATTTATAATATCAATTATTTTAATTTTTCATTATTATAGTAATTACTGCATCATCATTGTGTCATACATAAAATACATTATTTAATGTCTAAAAATTATAAATAAAATATCATTATGTAGGAAATCGTTTTAGCTTTCTAATGAATATTTATAATCTAAAATACAACATATATAACCCTATGTAACAATTTTGTTTCAAAAAGATATATGCTTGTGTCATTTTTGTATTCATTTTAACTTAATTAAAATAAAGTGTCATTATCACTTACAAGTGGATCCATGGGGTCCCAAAATAGACCCAAAGATTCCCATGGTCGACCATGTATCAACCAATATGGTTAAGACACGTTTTAGGGTAATTTAGTATTATTATAATATTATTGTTTAACCCTTATTTACCGGATTTACCCTTAACCATGGTAAATAAAATATTTACCGCAGTAATTACTCAAAATGACAAAAAATAAAAGTTACCTATTTACACAATTTGAACATCCTGATTCCAAATATGGAATCCATTTTTCTAAATTCAAAACACAGAAGTGGCAGATATTAATTTAAAATTAATTCCCGCTGTCAAAACAAAAAACGTGTTTTTAAGAGATAATAACTATCAAAAGATTGACACTTGTTTATGTTCGGTTTAATTGTAAAATTATTTCTAATGACCAACATTATATTAAATTGTAAAAATATATTCTAAATATACTTTAAAACCACTCAAATTCATAATTTATCACTATTAATTATTTTTATTAAAAAAGTTGTTTTTAATTAAAATTTAGTAATTTTCACTATTCATCAAAATATGAAAGTTATCCGAAAAGTACCAAAATTTCACCTTAGGCTAAATTCGATATTCCGAATCCAAAAATGAAGTCCATTTCAAAATATAAAATATATATAATTTCAAAATTTAGGTATTACTATTCATAACGGCTAGTTTGATCGGTTGTGGTGTGTGTTAAAACTCGACGTTGCGTACAACACACGCTACTGTTTTATTCAAAGGAAAGCGTACCGTGGAAGCTTGGGATGTTTCATTTTAAATTTTTTGATGTCTCCATTTAGTAAAAAAGTTTAAAATATTGTATTTAAAAAGGTTTCACTATCAAAAGTTGATAAAAGTGCAATACTGAAAATGAATCTGTTCTTGCATTATGACTAAGAAACTCATAATATGGATTCTAAAATTATAAGGATTATATAAAGTTAAAAATGTAGTTAATGCTATTCATGACCTCTTTTAATGGCTTTTTTTGGTAAGTCATGGTGCAATTGAACTCGGTGTTGCGTGTAGTGCAAGTTATTGAATTATTTTGAAGAAATAACACACTATGAAATCTTGGGGTGTTACATGGGGAATATTTAGCGATATTGTCGAAGTGCTCCACATTCGGGTGTTCATGAAACTTCTCAGGTGTCGCAAGCTCTTATTCTTCGACAGGGTGGGGAAATCAAAATTAGTCTCGTCAGCATAATAGAGCTAGCCATGGTGATTTTCAAAATACTATGACTCCTCAACCAGGGAAATATCAGCAAGGAAACAAGGAGAATAATGCATCCACGGAGCAATTGAACGGAGCTGAGAAGATGATGGTCGACGTTTAGGCTGGATCATCTACAGTAAGAGGTACGATTCTTTTTAATTCTACCCTTATGCAAGTGTTGTTTGATACTGGTGCATCACATTCTTTTCTTGATTTTCGTATTGCTGATTTGCTGAACTTAAAACTTAAAATGATGCCTTCTGTGATAAAACATCAAACTCCTCTCAGTGAAAGAGAATGTAGAGCCTTCGTGTGTAGAGCATGTACTATAACTATTTAGGGAGATGAGAGGAAATGGAATTTCACTATACTGGAGATGGATGTTTATGATATAATCCTGGGTATAGATTGGTTGACAGAGTTCAGGGCTTACATCGACTATTATAAAAGAACAGTCAGTTTCACAACTGAGGATGGCGTCGAGCATCTCTTTAGAGAAGAAAGAGTGGTGAAGGTAGGTGCAATGGGCTTGTTAGCACTATTAGTGGCAATGAAATCTTACCATTTGGATCCGTTAAACTTTGAAACGATAGATGAGATCCCGAATACTACTTTTCCAGTAGCTGTGGATCAATTTCCTGATGTTTTTCATGAAATCTTCTCAGGGTTACCACCTGTAAGAGAAGTGGAGTTTACGATTTATCTACTTCTGGGGACCAATCCTATCTCACTTATATCTTATAAGATGGCACCTATGGAGCTAAAGGAATTGAATATGCAGTTGGAAGTACTGAAAAAAAGGTTTTATTTGGCCAAGCATGTCTCTATGGGCAGCACCAGTTTTCTTTGTAAAGAAAGCAGATGGAACATTGAGGTTATGTGTGGATTATCGTAAACATAACCATGTTACGATATAGAATAGATATCCACTACCATGAATTGATGACATGTTTGATAAATTGAGTGGAGCTCGGTGGTTCTCTAAGATTGACTTGCGGTCATGATATCACCAGTTGCGAGTTCAGAAAGAGGATATTCCGAAGACAGCTTTCAGAAGCAGAAATAGCCACTATAAATATTTATTCATTCCTTTTGGACTTACGAATGAACCAGTAGTATTTATGGAATTAATGAATTGGATATTTCAGTGATATCTGGATTCTTTTGTTGTGGTGTTTGTGGATGACATATTGGGGTATTCAAGAATAATGGATGAGCATGAGAAACACTTGGAAATAGTGTTGGAAATGTCGAGAGACCATCAGTTGTATGAAAAATTATCAAAGTGTGATTTTTGGATACAAGAAGTACGCTTTTTAGGACATGTTGTTTCTGAGAAAGGTGTTTCAGTGGATCTAGAAAATATAGAAGCTGTTATTTCATGGAAACTGTTGAAGAATGTATTTGAAATATGAAGTTTTCTTGGTCTAGATGGTTATTACCGACGCTTTATGCGTGACTTCTCACGACTAGCTTCACATATTGAATTATTCACAAAGAATAACAGCACATTTCAATGGATGATAGAATGTTAGTAATACTTTCAGGAACTGAATGTTCGGATTACATAGGCACCTATCTTGATCTTTCCAGAATTAAGACAGGGGTATATGGTGTATTGTGATGGTTCAGGATCAGGGTTGGGTTCTGTTCTCATGAAATGAGATCATGTGGTTGCTTATGGTTCAAGGCAGTTGAGAGTGCATGTGAAAAATTACCCAACAAATGATTTGGAGTTGGCTGCAGTTGTTCATACTTTGAAAACATGGAGAAATTATATCTTTTATGAGAAATTCAATGTGTTTATAGATCATAAGAGTTTGAAGCATATTTTCTCACAACGAGATTTGAATCTGAGGTAGAGGAGATGGATGGAGTATCTTCAAATGTTCTACTATGACTTGTTGTATACACTGGGTAAGGGAAATTCGATGGCTGATGCATTAAAAAGAAATTCATATGCTCAGTTGGTGAAAGATGATTTAGATGAGTGGCAGTTGATGTCGGTCCTAGCCGACATGCGTATAGAATCTGAAGACCGATCTGAGGGTGTGGTTTTCATTGCAATTTCTCTTGTTCTTGATTTGGTGGAGATATTAAATGAGGCACATGAATCTGATGTAGACTGTGTTGCAATGAGTTCAAAGCTCAATGGTGGGGAGACCATTGAGGGATGGAAGCTGGTTGGGAGTTCAGTTTTGAGGTTTCAAGATCGGATGGTTGTACCTTTAATTGCTCAGGAACAAATCCTCCATGCTTACCAGCATTCTATACGATCTATTCATCCAGGAATACAGAAGATGTATAAGGTGTTGAAGGCACAGTTTTGGTGGATCGGCATGAAAAAGAAGGTGGCCGAGTTCGTCTTGCGGTGCTTAACTTTTTAGCAAGTTAAAGAAGAACATCAATGGCCAGTAGGTGTGTTGTAGTCTTTACCTATCCTAATACGGAAATGGGATCAGGTAGTAATGGATTTTTTTATAGGTCTTCTAATAATGGTCTGAAAACACGATGCCATTTGGGTGATAGTGGATTGTCTAACCAAGTCAGCCCATTTCATCCCTATTCGTGAAACTCATATGGTGGAAGATCTTTCAATAATCTATATCTGAGAAGTGTTAAAGAGATATGGCACACCAGTTTCAATCATTTCAGACTGAGATCCAAGGTTCACATTTTTTTTGGTGATCCTTATAGAAAGCCCTGGGATCTAAGTTGAATATGAGTACGGCGTTTCATCCTCAGATGGATGGATAATCCGAAAGGAAAATATAGAAAATGGAAGACATGTTTCGGGCTTGTGTAATGGATTTTGGTGGCTCGTGGGAAGAGAACGTGGATCTAGTGGAGTGCTCATATAACAACATTTATCTGGCCATTATACACATGGCTCCATTTGAAGCATTGTATGGGCAACCTTGTCGTTCTCCACTATGATGGGTGGAAATAGGTGAGACTTCACTAGTTGGGCCAATCCTTGTCCAAGAAACATCTAAGAAGATTCAGTTGATAAAGAATAAGATGGAGATGGCACAGAGCCATCATAAATCTTATACGGATCACCGCCCAAGACCGTTGTCATTTGCGGTGAGTGATCATGTCTTTTTGAGAATCTCTCCAAGGCTTGGACATCGTCATTTTGGGAAGTTGGGAAAATTATCTCCATGATATATAGGCTATTTTGAGATATTGGAATGGGTTGGCGAGGTGAAGTATCAGTTGGCATTACCACCATGGTTCTGTGTGGGGAATAATGTGTTCCATCTATCTCAGTTGAAAAAGTATCAGCCCGATCCTGACCTTGTGATTAGATGGGATCACGTTGACCGAGAGCCATATGCTTCATTGGTACATATTCCGTTGCAGATTATGGATAGGAAGGATAAAGTCTTGTGTGGAAATATCATCGGTCTAGTGTGGGTTTTGTGGTGACATGGTCAGATTCAGGAAGATACTTGGGAAAGCGAGAAAGAAATGAAAGAGTAGTGTCCAGAACTATTTCAGGAAAGTGATGGTTTTCTACATTCCGAGGACAAAAAGGCCAATGGTGGGGAGATTGTAGTACCCACAGTTTCTGGTAAGTAACCCTTGTTCTATGATTTTTAAGTACATGAAGCATATGAGAAATGGTTGGGGAGAGTTTGGAGACTTTTGAGGTGTTAAAGGGAAAAAGGTGGTGACGCATGGGCTTCACACGGTTTTCCCAAACCGTACGGAAGCCATGCATGTGGTGGTCACCTGGACATAAGAGACTACACTGTGTGCACACGGTTTGGGAAAACCATGAGAGGGGGCCATGCAGAGTGCCCCTTCTAAGTAGTGAATACCACATGGTTAGCATTGGATTTGACTTAACGTGCGGACTAACCGTGCGCGGGGTCAACTTAGATCCTAATTTTTAAGGATCTAATCTGTTTTTTACTTAAAACCACACATTTTTGCTCCTAGACAGCCCTAACTCGATATTTCTCTCTAGTGAAGGTGGGAGAACACTTACCAAGCATTTTGGAAGTGATCTGGAGGGTTGCCTTAGCGTTTAGAGGTTGGTTGATTGCGGTAAGTCTTGTTTTCATTAGTTTTCTTAGATCTCCTTCTTCCCTCTTGATGGATCCTTAGATCTATGCCCAAGGTGGGTATATCTATGTTAGTGGATGACCTTTATGTCTGGTTTTGGTCTTGTTAGTTATAGGGGAAGGAATCTAAGGAGGCTTTGTGGTGTTTCGACCCGGTTCTTGGTTGGTTTCGCCTATTTTGTTGAGGTAGGTGGATTCACTCTCGATTCCTCTTTCTTAGAATTTGAAGGCATAGTTAAAAATTATTTAATTGATTGGTTTTGATTGTGAAATTGTGGTGACAAGCATATTATAAATCGTCTTTAGTGATGATTTATGGGTTTTGATGAAACTATGAAAATTAGAAGAATGGATTGTGCAAAGTGTTTTGGTTTCTTGATTTTAAAATAGTGATTTTAAAATATGGAGCTTCTGGATTTTGAAAATGGTTTGGGGGAAAAACGTTTTTAATAAAAGGTTTGTTTTATTGAAATGGTTTTGTTATGGTTGGAATGGTGTGGTTTTGGGTATACTGGGTGTGTGTGTTCATATTGTATTTACGAGGCTTGGTTGAAATATGACATTGTGCTTGATGCCAAAGGTGTAATGGCCCATGGGGAATAATTACCATGTGACGACTTGGTAGATCGACAAGAGACCGCTCATGAGTATGGAACTGTCATACCGAAGCATGCATGGTTGATTTCATGGGTTGTGAAATGGTTGGTTGTGCCACAAAGAGATTTTGTGAAATGTAAAGGTGAATTTGGTTGGAAACTTTGCGTGGTTTCTTTTCTTGAGAAAGATTATTTTTGTTGGAAAATGGTTTTTACATGGAACATGTTATATTGTGAACTGTTTTGGAATTGTTTTATATAAAATGTTTTATATAAATTTGCTAACATTTTTCATCCTAGAGGCATGGGTTGGGAAGTCATCGGGGAAAACCTATTGAGTTTCATTACTCACCCCCTACTTTGGCACGTTGTTGCTTTTGCAGATGTCATATACCGGGATATTGGAAAATGAAAAGTTTCACATGTTTATAGCACTACATCATGATAATTGGGCTGGTTCATGATGTTGGAGCTTGGAGCTTGTGGAGAATGGAGTTGGGTTGCCATCTTTTAGTCTTTTTGTTTGTCATTCCACTGTTTACTCTTATTTTGTGTTGGTTTCTGCTGTGGTACTTTTGGTTGGTTTATGATAAAATAAATGGTTGTGTTTTCATAGATTTTATCATGAATCCTTTAGTTGATTAGTTTGGTTATGGTTGTTGGTTTTGTGGTATCTTCAAAAAGGGTAAATCTTCTCCCACGTGTTTTTGAAACCCTTCAGCATTTATTTACATCCTTTGGCGCCTTGGGGATGTCACTTAAGGCATAGTAATGACTCATTGTACTCTCAAGCCAATGAGGATAAGCAGATCATTACATCTCTTCACTGAGACATATTTTAATGTTATGCACCAATTTCTTATTTCTACAGTGTATATAAAGGCAAATAATTATTATTTGAATAATAAAAGATTTAATTAAATTTATTTATAAAACCAAATTATTTTTATTCTTACAAACAAATTTGATTTAAAATTTACTAAATCTGTAAGTGTTCTTCGACCAAATTTTTTCCCATTAAGACATATTTGATGATATTACACTATTTTTGTTTATGAGTTGTATATAGTAATCCTTTAAAAGTTTATATCATGTATAATTATTAATTCAGTTTTATAATGTTATAAATCATATTATTTCATTAAAGTGGTTTTAATTTCAATGTTATAATGTTTTTAAGGATTTATCATATAAAATTTTCTTCTTTGGGACATATGTTATGTTATAAAACTATATTTTTTATAATTAATGTCTAATTAACCTATAATATGATGTAGCATGGATATAACTCTGTTCATGACATTAAAATTATTATTTTATGTCAGTTATTTCACAGGGTTTATGAATCAAAAGTTACCATAGAAATATGGGTTTTATGATATGATCTAATTCTCACTTGGATTTTTATACTTAACATACGATGATAAAATTATATGATATATATCTTAAAAGTCAAGTTAAAATTTTTATCCTATATTTATTTATTTATAGATATTACATGTTTTTATTTTATTTTCCTCTCTTTAAGTACTTAATTGACCAAAATAATGTTTCTAAGGAAAAATAACAAATTTATCTATTCAGTAGTTAATATTTTTATTCAATGTTCATATTTTCATTAAAATGGTTTCAATAATTTTTTTATATTTTCAAAATATTTTTTAAATTCATTTTTTCCTTTTTTTGAGTTTTTATAATATTTTCAAGGAATCTAGAAATTATTTTCTGAATGAAGTAATTGTTACTTTTAATGAACATATAAAAAGAATTTTTTAACATGCATCACTTTGAGAAAATTATGAAACATAAAAAATAATATTTTATTTAATGAATATATTATAATATTAAATTTTTATTTTCAAATAAAAATTTATTATTAATATTATGTAAAATTTTAGATTTTAAATAAGTGCATTCAAAATAAAAAGGGAATATTATTACAAAAAATTTCTAGCGATCTTTTAAAGGTGGTTAGATCTCTAATAACATACATTGATATTTCTTATTATTTATTAGTGAAATAATCCAATAATGACATTATTATTATTTATTTTGATGGTTTATTATTATGGTGATGATATTTTTTTGAAACTTGTTTTTTAGTGGGTTATGCTATATTGAAATGATAAATTCTTTATGATCTTGTGGAACTCATATGTATGGACTATGATTATGTGACTGCTGAGCTTGACATAGCTCATGATGATAAGTGTATCCATTATAGTCCATAAATGCATTGGGTAATTATTTTAGGTTAATAAAACTATTAATATATGATGGAGTAAATAAAATCCGAAGAGATGAGCAAGTTAACTGTATGGTAGTTACTCGAATGAGAATATTAGAAATCCAATGTGTATGAATTTCCATTAAAGGACACTATCCACAATGACAGTCTTGGGAGTAAAAATTTATTAATGATGCGATTTTCAATACTTATATGAATTAAAAAAGATTAATTATAATTATTTTGATATACTCTCATGGACCAGGATTTATTATTGATGATTCTTTACACTTATTCCCTATGTCTTTTTATTGAAAAACCATTATTGCATGATTCCTGATTAATGATCATTAACCGATTATGAAGTATTATTGTATGTTTTGTTTTTTTTATCATACCCTTATGATTATATTATTTCCACTTATGATTATTTATTAATATATATTATGTTTATCCATACATAGAATTTGATCACACCATTTCTCATTTTTAATTACCCCATGTTATGAAGAATGGGTTTACGTATGATATGTCTATGAAGGGTTATAGTTGTGAAAAAAAACCAATTAAAAATAATTTAGATATTTTATGTTGAAATTGTTTATATATTTATGTTTATAAATCCACTAATCCTATACAGTTCTATCATGAATCGTAATTCTATATAATAAATATTTATCTATAAAGATGAAATAGTTCTGAATGAATGTCTTGGTCACTGTATAAGGTATCATAGAAAGGCATAATTATTTTTGGAAACTAGGATGCAGATAATGTAAGATACCAACCTTTTATATATTTTTCTTGGGCACAAATTCAGTTACCTTTTGTTTTTAATTAATTACATTTAATGTGATTTATGACTTGGGGTGTTTTGGGGGGATTTTAAGAATGTTTTTGAGAAAAGAGGTTGTGCACGGTTGGCAGATGGTTTTTACAGACCATAAAATAGTCTAAGAGAAACCTTGTTCTCCTTGGTCTTTTGAGGCAGTAGCTTCATCAAAGTTAAATCATAGTTTGGGAGGCCATGTGAGGAAACTGTGTGAGGTCCCCCTTGAAGGTACGGATAATGCACAGTTACAACATGGTTTGTCTAATAGTGTGACTAAACCATGCACAAGTCAGCAGTGAGATCCTAAAATTTTGGATATCACTCTTTTTTACCTTTTTGTAACCCATATCTTCTACTATGCGGATCTAACTCAAGATTTTACTTTCTTAAGGGTAAAGTAAGGTTCTCCCATCAAACTATAGGGATTCCATGTCAATAAGACCTCTATTATTTGAGATTGAAATCCCGAATAAAGGATCTTATCTTCACCTAGTAAGTGGATCTCATATTAATGAATTTATCCTTCATTCTAATATCTTCCTAGATCTTTTAATGGAATATATCCTCTTTTTCATTATATATAAACCTATTTGTAATGATCTAGATCAATGATTGTTGATATAGATCTAGTGTGAATAGATCTTGATAATTTGGTTTTTGTTTAGGGGTATAAATTCAAAACTCATATCTATATCATTATACTGCTCTGAATTTGGGGATTTTCATTAAGCGAATGTCCATCAACCAATCAAGGTAGGTGGCCTAAAATATAATTCCCACAGTTGTGAATTTGATCAATAAATGAAAACTTATAGAATTCATAGCTTCCTTTATCAATTAATTTTCTTAAATTGGGTTAATTAGGTTGACTAATTTATTTATCTATGAATTTTGAAATTAAAACATTATTTGAGAAATTAATCTTATGAATAAGGGGATTCCCTATTAGATAATTAATTTTGGCAATTGAAAAAAATATTTAGGGATTGTAAACTAGATAATTAGTCAAAGGAATAATTATAAGATATTGAGTTCATTAAGTTGAGGTAGTTAATTGCGAATTAACAATGTCCTTTGTGATTATATTCTAGATAATTAATCAGTGGAATAATTATGAGATATCAAATTGGTTTTTTTGAGATAATTAATTTTGAAATAATTATGTTCTTTAAGATTATGATCTAGATAATTAATTGTGGGATGAATTATATATATTTGAGATTTAGAATGAGATAATTAATTCTAGAAGAATAATTATGGGATATGAATTGTGATACTGGTTAATTAATTATTGAATTAATTAATGGGATTGAGGAATTTAGTTAATATTTCTATTAATGAATTGATTGAATGTATTTAACTAATTTTTGGATTAGTAATGGAATTTATTTGGAGAATTAATTAAGAATTAATTATGTGTGAATGAATGGGAACATGGACATTTTGAGTTTACAAGGATACTAGGTATCATGTTCATTATACATACAAGTAAAGAGAATGGGAACATGGTTATTCTCTTTAGGATTAGTAATGTAAACATAGCCATTTTACTTATGAGTAAATATAATGGGAACATGGTAATTTTATTGTGGATTAATAAAGGTAACATAGTCATATTAATTACTTTTGTGATATTGGTAACTTTGGAAATGTGGCCTATAAATTTGAAATTAATGAATGGAAATAATCACAATATGTGTTATGGCCTCACATAAAAATATTTAGAACTTCAGAATGAGTTGAATCAGATACTTGGATATCCTAACACCTTTGAATACATTAAGATCAAGTATGAAGTAGATATTATGATATAATATTACCTAGAGAACACTTCAGGCTCTAACAAGTGATGAAGCTAGTATTGGGGTACAAGTATCCTTTAGAACCCTAGCGTTAATGTAGTTAGATAAGAATAAATGGTAATGAAATAACTGGTTATTTATGAATTATAAAAATTTATTATTGAACTTCACACACAAACTTTTGACTAGATGTGTTTTAGACACCGTTGGTGGTTACCTATTAAGATGTACTCACACTCTATTCGGGCTACCTGGTCAGTACCCAAATAGATTATATTGTTGCAAGATAGGATAAGGGTAAAGTCTCAAGGATGGAATGCTAATTTGGGATAGAGCATGGATGAGGGAAATAAAAAGGTTTAAACCCTTCTTGGGGAGTCATAGTTTCTTTACATTTTAGTTTCATTATAGAAACATGATTATTATATTTGAATAGCATGTTTTCCCTTTCAGTTGAGTTTTATATTTCATGCTTGGTTTGTGACATGAGTATTGTTATGAATATATATCATTCTGTTTTTTTTTGATTTATTTAAAATGGTGTTTTAATTTGGAATATGAGCCTATAGTATCATTTTGAATGACTTACCAGACCCTCGTTTTATGTTTGAAGCCTCAAGAGTATGGGGAGGCATGCTTGAGGTTAGGTAGCAAACCAGCTTGGGACACCGTCATGTGGTTCTCGGGTTGGGAAATTACAAAAACATTAGTGAGACCCATTAGGATAATATTATGTATAGTATAATATCCAAATTATTAAGGTATATATTACATGGTTCACCTAATAATAAATCTCTTTATGGATACAAAAAGATGATGTGATTATAGCACAAATTAATCTAGGGGTAATAACGCAAAAAAAATAGTTGTTCAACTATATCTCAACCAACATTATAGTGGATAGTGAATGAAACCATACTACACATGTTTTTTGTACTCCTAGTCGATATAATTATGTTAAATGCCATTTTTTATGAACCATTATGAATGATTTAGGTAGATTATGAGAGTGGATGGCATAGAATAAACCTATTTGGTTATAGGTTGAAAATAAGGTTTCATGGTTTAGGTATCCTATGAATGATTTTTCTTGATTGGATGATTACTCATCACTTTTACCCAAATTATGAATTTTCTTTTAGTAAAAGAATGAATCCAAGAGGAAGCATGTTAAAACATAGTTTTATAGATGACAAAATGAATACCCACACACCCGATCAATTGATATGGGAGATAGAATGTGAAACCTTGTGATTATGATTACTATGTTATCTCATTATATAATTAAAAACATGATCATAGATAAGTTTTTGAATGAACTAAATGAGATAAAAATTTAGATTAATGAACATCATTAAAGAAATGGGATTCATCTTCCAACATGCCGAAAATATGGTAAGAATCACTAGGGGAAATTTCTTAAAGAAATAGAAAGATGTTTAATATGTTGAAAAGAAGGATATAGATAAGCAATTGTTGGGGAAAACAAATAGTTTAATAGAGGGAAATAAAGTACATATGATGGTATTATATATAGTTTAATGTTTTATTTTTGGGGAAATTGGTATGTATCCAATGAAATTATAAAATACAAGGGCTAACTCACAGACCAATGAGGGGAATATGCTTTGTGAATCATTAAAGTAGAATAATCAAAGTGTTTATGTATTGGGATTTTATATTTATGTTGTATAAGTGATTTATAAATGATATTATGTTTATAATAATTATTAACCTCATTTTATTGTTAAATAGTTTTTTTCATAATGGATTTTTAATTATATGGTAAATGTTATCGATATCCATGAAAAGTGATTTAGTTGTGAAATGAGTTTTTTGGAAAAAATGTTATTGAGGGATAAATAACACATAATATGTGCTTTAGTTTTATAAAATAATGTTTATTTTGGGAAAATATAATGATTGATTTTGATTAATTTAGCTGGTTAATATTGTTGACATTGAAGTTGATTAGTGATTTGATCAAAAAGTGATTTTTATTATCCATGAAAAAGTTAATTGCATTTTTGGATTTATGGAATATATTTGATAGTTTGTGGTTTTATTTTGGGGATAATGATATAATCTATTTTTTAAAGAATATATTTTTTTATTGTGGTTTTAAGGTGATTCAAGTTATTTTATAAAATTATTATCATGTTTTTAGAGAATATATGATGTTGGTATTTACATGTTTTTTATGTGACATTAAGAGATAGTTATTATAAATTTGTGGGAAAAGATAAGTTGATTTGGAAATTTAGTGGCCTTGTTTTAATTCTATGATATTTAATTTGGTCTGTCATATTTTAGAGGAGTGTCAAGGTTTTATATTTAGGAAACATGACTTGTTGAACATTGGGTGTTATTGTTGAGTTTTTTTGATTAATTTATTATTTATTTATATGAATAATAATTCATATTGGATAACTAGTTCCCCCCATTTTGGATTGGGTAAATATATAGAGTCGGAAACAATGGATTTTCATTTTTTATGGATATTATATTATATTAATAGTTAATA
Organism: Viscum album; assembly: GCA_963277665.1. Taxonomy (NCBI): domain Eukaryota; kingdom Viridiplantae; phylum Streptophyta; class Magnoliopsida; order Santalales; family Viscaceae; genus Viscum; species Viscum album. The sequence goes on along the minus strand of OY728148.1, from coordinate 1,399,473,880 downwards.
ATAGTGATTCAGGCATGAAAATTGATTCATTTTAAATATTAATTACTCACAGTAAGAGATGATATAGAAATGGGAATTGATTGAAGCCTAACCAAGGGATGAAATTATTCTTATGGAATTGAATGAAATCAATGAAGTTTATTTTATCATATCACATAGTAAAAAAATTCCCCAAAACAATGAAAAGGAATATTGGAAATAAAATGTATCCATTTTTATATATTTTTAAAATGATTTTATGGTTTCATTCACCCATAACTAATATATGGTTTTTTGGTCATTAAGATTCTTCTAACCATGTTTTCTATGACTCTATTATTTTTTGGACATTAAATTTCTCCCCTAAAACAATATTTTCTCTTCCCTATAATGTTATCCTTCCATGGGGGCCTGACTCAAAAACATTAATCCCAAATATGAATCAATTTATTTCCATGATAAAAATTCATATTAATAAATTTATTTAAGGGGGTTCAGTGCAGCACACATAAAATTATGTTTTAAGGAATAAAAAGATTAATAGCTTTCTAAACGCACAACACTAAACTTAAAATGATCAACTATATATTATAAAATACACATTGATTTTGATGAATTTATACTAATAACCATATTATTAAACAATACGTATATTGGTTTTTAATAATGAAAATGTATATATTAACTCCTAAAAAATAAGTACTTAATTATAAATAAAGTCATTTTACACTTATTTTTTTTCAGAAATAAATAATTCCATTATCCCAATAGGAATTAGGATTAATTTATTCCATTTTTTGATATTTTATATTAGTAAATGAATATAATTTTTGAAATAATCAAGTCAATATTAGGTTAGATTTAATTTTTTTTGTAAAAAAAATTATTTTACCAAAAATAGTGAAAATTCCTTTTTTTATAAAAAATGTCATTTATTTTCAGAAAATACTACCATTGTATTTTGAATTTGACATTAATGAATCACAATAATGATTTAATATTAAATTATTTAATTAATTACATAGTAATAATCATTAGACTTGATTTTTGTATAAGTTAATATTTGACCTAAAAATATATGTTTCTAAAATTTTTTTTTATCCACACATTGTGTTTTTATATTAATTAATTAAATTAATGTATATTTATTTATTTTTTCAATGAAATATATATATTATATTTTTAAAAATATATTCTAACAATCATTTTATGGTATTTATATCTTAAATAATAGAATTAAATTATGTTATATATTTTTTTTCTAAAACATGAATTCATTATGGTTTAAATGATTATTTAAAATTAAATCCTACCATTATTCTAATTTAATATAGTAAAATGGATTTTTAATTTTAAATTACAATAACTAATATACTTTTAAAGGGATAAATAAATTTTCTATCATAGTAAATTATATAAATAGTAATTTTTTTACCACTGTTAGGTTAAAACGTGTTTACTAGGGGATAAACAATGAGATAAGGGTTATTTTTACTCCAAATCCTATATAATTATTATTTATGGTTTATATTTTAACCTTTTCTTATACTACCTTCAAATAAGTTATCTTTTTATGCTATTTCTCCATGAAGGTGACTGTATATCATTGAAATCTCTTAAGAAATTGCATGTGAGTCAATGCCCTCTATTATGAAAGGGAAGCTCTTATAATCCATTATTCAAAAATTTTATAATTATATATTTTTAAAATACTAATACAAGAACATCCAAGATTAATTAATTTCACCTTACAGGTTTTGGACCTCTCTTATGACCAATCCATCAGGGCTTAAGGTTTAAGTTAAAAGGGTCTCTCAAAGAAGAGGTATAAATCATAAATAAATATTTTCTGTTTTTATTTTTTGTTAAACATTATTGTAACATATTTTACCCATAAAAAATGATTAATATTGGATCATAAATATACTAATATGTTATTTCGATGAAGAAACAACCATTTTAAACCCCTTATCCATAAAATGGTAATTAAAAATATCACGCGTGTGTATAAGTGGACTAACACCTCTAAGTTTCAATATGATTCATTTTACATCACTAACATTAATGGGTGGTTGTAATGATGGATTTAATATTTATTTATTTTATTTATATCATCATTATTTATTATTAATTGTAATATTATATATACCTTTTTACCTTTCAATCCATTTCTAAATGATAATGTCAGTCGTGTGTATGAGTGGACTACCACCACTATGGAGCGATGGGATTTTATTTATCATTTACACTTCACTTGGATGGTAAAAAGGTTATATTTAATGCATATATGTTATATTTATGATATAATAATTATTAAAAAAGGGTAAATTATCATTTATCTTTATTTTATTCAATTAATTGAAAAGTGGAAACATCACTCACGTGTACACACAAATTTCTATCTCCTTAAAATGATGTATTTAATTTTTCATATCCAATTAATAAGAAATTTTATGTATATATAATGTTTATATATGACATTTATATCATTTTCATAATTATTTATATGTATTTGTCATGATCTAATTTAATGGACCATAACTTATGAAATAAAACATACATAAGAAATGAAGTAGTTAACTCCTAAAATAATGACTTTAATATAGAATTGTTTATTAATGGGTGATGAGAAGATATAAATAGGTAATATATGATTTTATATTTATTAATATGGTTATTTTATATAATAATTACAAATATGGATTTATTATACAAGATTTTAGAGAACTAAAAAAGCATGTTAAATATAATCTAAGGGGTCCGTCTCTATTTATCTTTTCAAAGACATGTTTTATTACTATGAACCGATTACTTATTTCGATGGTGTATTGACATACCATTAACTTTTTTATAGTAATCCATGATTAAATTAAATTTATTTATTGAAATATATGATTTTCAATATTCTAATTAGTTTTTATTCAAAAAATTACCAACGTCATATGGGTTTTTCATCATAGTTATTTCTCATTAAGACATGTCTGATGTTATGTACCAATTTATGTTTATGAGGTGTTTACAATAACCCAGAAAGTTTTTATGAATTAATTATTTTGAATAAATTAAAATTCATTTATGGATTGAATTTCACACCACACTGTGTTAATATTGCATTGTTCACAATAACAAGATTATATTTCACTACACACAACACTGAGTTTAGGTTGTGATACACATAACTCTATATTTGGATTGTGTTACACCCAAAAAGAAGTTACTATGAACAATTTTGTTACACGTTAGATAGAATTTTACCATTTTATAATATCCTTTTAATAATATTATTAAAATGTAAATATATTCATCACCTAGATTTTGGAATAAATATTATGAACAAATTTAAAAAAAATTATGAGAATATGGTTTAGATTTACATATAAGAGGAATTATTTAGTGACCAATTAACTAGAAATGAAAATAAAAACCTTTTAAAAATTAATGAATCATTTGCTGGAAAAATACATTAATAAATTAATTAAGCCAATATGATTAATAATTTATATATATATATTATTAAATAAAATATTTAATTTTCATATTGTGTAGTTTCTAGAAAAGAGATAAGAACTAATCCAATTTTACACATATAAAGATTTATTTTTCTAAAAGGAAATTGTACCACCTTTTAATGGTTCACCTATTTTAAATCTACTTCTATCACAATGATTATTTATTTCTGAAAAAATAAACTTCATTTTTGAAATTGAAATTTAAAAATTACCTTAGGGTAAATTTTGGGTAATTTTTTGAGGATTTTGTTTTTTAGGAATAGTGAAGAATACAGATTTTTAATTTGAAAATTAATTTTAATATAATATATTTATATAGTAAAATTATATTTTAAATTTTGTATTAAAGAATTATTAGTTCAATTATACATTAGTAAACCTAATATAGCTCATTATAATCAGTTTCATTCTATATGCGAGATCCATTTTAAATTATATTTTACCACTTATGTGATTAAAAATTAAGAAATTAATTCCATAATTTGAATTATAATAATTTATAATGTATATTAAGGTAAATATTTTTATTGACAAAAATATTAGTGAATGTAATTAAAATTAAATATTGCAATTGCGGTAAAAATTAGTTTACTCTATGGTTAAACTTTAATCGTAAGGGGCCAAATGACCTATAAAAATGTCAAAACCAATTGTATAGACATATTTAAATCATGTACCCTCATGTCATGAAAATTTAAAATTAATTTAGGCACATGATTTATGGGAAAACTCTCAATAATGTTTCCATTTTTGTATTTACAAGATTACCACGCCTCAATAACCTAAATACACTCGACCCCTAACTTATTCACACCAATAAATCCTTTTGAATAATTCAAATAATGATCCTATATGCTCCAAACATCCCTTAAATAATAATAAAAGAATTACTTTTAGAATAAAGAAAACCAATGATGTCCTTTGGTGAAAACTAAAAGAAGTTACCTAAATAAGAGGTAATATTCTTCTATGAGCACTTATTATTATTTATTTTTATCCCCCTTAAATTATTATTATTTAATTATTATATAATAAAATTAGTATCCTAAATATACTAATATGTTATTATGACTATGCTTATACCTACACCAACACAAAATTATATCATATGGTATACATAATCAACATTCATGCATATAGTGGACTATCACCTCGTAGACTGATGTGGTTTGTTCTACCTTTACCACCTCTCAAGGTTGGTAATAATGATATAATTACTACATTTATATTATATATATATATATGATATTTGTGATTTATTTAAGATTGTTTAATTTTTATATATCACATTCCATTATTTATTCCATTATGCGGGAATAAGATAACATCATTTTTTGAATTATAGGATACAACCTTCTCAAACCGATATGATTCATTCACGATTTACTTGGAATGTATTAATGTTAGTTTTATTAAAAATATTTGATTTTAATGACCTAATAATTATAATATAGTTATAATTTTTATATACATCATTCATTTTTTCTTTCATCATGACAAGAAGATCGAAACAAGTTCATACATATTTACAACATACCATCTCCATGAACACTGTAGTTCATTTAATATTTATATAATTTATAGATTCATATAAATACATATATAATGATTTAATATGATATTAATATCATGGTTTGTATTTTTTAAATAAATAAATAATGATATATGTAACATTATAAAGAACGAAAAATCATAACATGTATGAAAAACCAAAGCAGTTGTTACCTAAAGAATTACATTAACATGGAATTGTTAATAAATGTGTAATATATTGTCATAAATAAATCATATATGGTATAATATATATGAATAAATTTTTTCATATTGGTATAATAAAATTGTATTTATCATAAAGAATGTTTGAACATGTAATATGTGAGTCATGCATTTTGGTAAGGGGATTTTTAGTCTCACTTTTTTGCGAAACTTAATCCATATTAACCACTAATTTTATTTTGTGTGGTATATAGACATACCTATAACACTTTATATCATCAATTAAACTTATTTCATGATATTAAAAGTTGAAATTGAGGTTATTATTTCACAGGGCTCATGATTCAAAATCTTCTCAAGTAGTAAGGGATTTATGTCCCACTTTTTATTTTTTGAGACACATGTTATATTCACCACCTCTTTCTTATATGTGGTGTTTATACTTCCAAATAATGTATTTTAGGATTTTTTGAAATAAATTTATTTTTATTTATATATCCATTTTAGTATCTACCTTTTATGTAGTATGTGGTTAAAATGTTACAAAAGCAGTAAAATGTTTTTTGTCTCAATTTTGGTTCTTTGAGTCATGAATTATGTTATGGGAGTATATATTTTCAAGTTGTGTATATAAATCCCATTTAACCTATAATTTCATGATTTTTTAATCCTTATAATATTTTTATGTTTGATTTTATGTAATTCATCCATATGATTTATGATTTAATGTTTCCAAAGTTGTATGAGTTTATTGCAACAATATTATCAATTATCGGGATTATTTATGATTATATTTCTATTGATGAAACCATATGATCCATCTCCACAAAAAAATATTGAATTTTATTATCATATGTTTATTAAGGACATGTTCAATTAATGATACCATTTTCTACTCTTGGATAGTTAAGATTATTATAAAAATATTTTTTTTAAAATCAGTCTTTATCCACCTCTTTGGTCAAAAATTTATATTCATTCAAAACAATGTGTTTTAATAATGTTTCCAAAACAATTTCATATTTTTTCCTATGATGATTAAAATACATTTGTACCCATGTTTTGACATTAATAAAATAGTTTTTAAAAAGGAATATTCTTTTCAATTTCTGATTGAGGCACTTTTCTAAACATTTTACGGTGAAAAAGTAATGTTCAACTTATACAGATTTTTCTGCTGTCATGACCATCATTTCTTTGATCCTTCATTTGAAAGATTAAAAAAATCGTTTTTTTGAAATTTCATTCTTAATATTATGTAAATTTATTGTTTTTGATATGGGTTTCAACGAAAAAGGTTCTAAAAAACGTGTTATGTTCAAGAAGAGTATTAAATGATTTTCAAAGTAGCCTATATATGTTTTCATAGTTATATTCATTCAAAAACGATCCCAAATTTTTTTATGATTAAAAATTATTTTAGATGAATTTGAAATCTTACATTACATGTTATCATTGGTTATTTTTAATAAGAATTATTTAAATGATTTTAATGATTCCATTAAAATTATTCAATACTATTTCAAATAAAAAGGTTTTGAAAATGTTTTATGTTTTAAAATAATTTTTTTCAAAACATAAAAGAAATTTTCCTCAATAATTTTTTAACGTGATCTATCAAAATTATTTTTCTTCTATGATGACATATATTGATGTTACTATTCCTCAATGATGTTATGATCCAAGGATTCCATTCTTATTATTTTCCTAAATGGTTTATTACTTTGATGACATGTTGTTTATGAGACCAATTTTTCATCCATAGGTTATAAAATGATAAATGATTGTGAAACTAGATACATTTAATGGGGTATTATATGTTGAAATGATTATAAAAACTATATATTTTTCAAATGTTATGATATGATGAACTATTTAAAATAAACATTTTATTTCACGGGTTATGATATGATGAGTGTTTATGATCTTATGTCAATCATATGTATGATTTCATTATGTGATGGTTAGGACCAATATATCCATCCAATTCAATGGGTAAATATTTATATCTCATGAGATAGGTATGGATGGAATGGGGAGTGAACTGAGTTCAATAAATGATTTTTTCAACAATGATGGTATTGGGAGTGATCCTTGACTACTAATATGATTTTGAGGGTGAAACCCATTACACAAAGATGGACTTGGAATTATTCATTAACTACTTTGGAAAATATTTTATACATTTAGGTGTCACCCACAATTCCATATATTATTCTTATTGTAGTCTTTTATGGATTATTCGCTTTATTCCCTCATGATTCATGTATTATGAACAACAAATATTTATACCATAAATCATTATTATGATCTTTGATATGCACGGTATGATCTTATAATGTTATTATCATGTTCGCAAACCCTTATGTTCATGAGTATACTTATATATATCCCTTGTTTACTTTTATTGGGTATGGCAGATCACCCTTTATTATATTTCCCCTTCCGAGGTTATAAAGATATGTATTTTCTATGATTTGTCAAATAAGGGTTATAGTTAAGATGAATATAGTTGGAGATGATGTATCTCAATTATAGAGTAGTGTTTATGTTTCCATGTATATGAAGGCATTAATCCAGGACAATCATTGGGAATGTGTTTGTATAGTGTATTAAATGTTCCAAAAAATGATGCAATGTATATTTATGAAAATTTAGTTGTCTATAGTTGATTTTAAGGAAAAGGTTTTTTCAACCATTGGAAACAAGGATGCGAAAAATTTAGTGAGATACCTAGGGTTATTTATAAGGATATTTCTAGGGATGCCTCTAAGGATAAGTCTATGAATGAGTTAACGATTGGAAAATTTCCTAGAATTTTGGAAAAGGATAGGGTGTAACATCCTAAGTAATTATAGAATAATAATATAATGTATTTGTTAATATTTATGAATTCTATATTAATTTCACTTTAAAGGGGATGCTATGTCTGATAGCATACTCGACACACAACAAAGGATTTCTCTAAAATCTTACATTGCACAAAATATTGAGTTATACTAAAATATAATATTTTTTAAATATTATTATTTTATTTTGTATTTATCACATAATCTTTAAAATGGATATATGGAAAAATATTAACTATATTATGAAAATAAGGGTTATACATGTTTATATAATGATTTATTAGTTATAAAATTAATTACAAATGAAAAATAAAAATGTTTTTTCAAGAAAAACTATTTATGGGTGACTAATTGTGTTAACAAAATAATCAAATCACTCATGTTGTATTTTTTTGTGATATATAAATTCAATTTTATATTTTCAATTATTCTTAAATTTTTTCTAGACATGATATAAAAAGAAATTATATTTTATTCCTAAAAGGTGTTTTTCCCAAAAAATGCATTTTTACTTACTTTTTATGGAGAACCCATTTTAAATATAGTATTGACACTTTTATAAATTATATTTGAAAAATAAACATTTTATTTGGAAGAAAGATATAAAAATTTACTTTGGGTGAATTTTAGCTATTATTAGGATGAATTTTTGTTGACACTTTATTTCATCACATGAATTAAAAAATGAGAAATGGAAATTCCATTGAAAAATGAAGAGAAAATAGATGGAGAATATCAAGAATAGAGAAGGCTCAAAAAATGGTTTTTACATGGTATCCCAAATTACTAGAGGCAAACATGTAATTGTGTGGCACCCCATATACACTACCAGTCTCCTTCGCCCAGGTTACCATGTTTTCTTATAAATATACCATTGGGGTCGTCATTTGTAAAGATGGATTTTTATGAAGGATGATTGATGCTATGATCTCCCTTGTGGTTATTTCAAGTCATCCAATGCCTCGAAGGTTGTTTCATAATACCTAAATAGTGGGAATTGAAGTAGGATAGTGAGACATAATTACATCCAGTGTTAAAAATAAATAACACTAGCATGACTAGTTTTCCCAAACCCCTGATTTAAGATCACTTTCACGATCTCCGTTCCTCAAAAATAAATTAGCATACCATACTTATGGGAATACCTGTAAAGACCATTGAAGGCGTGAGTCAATTATTTACCTAGTGTATTTATATAGGTTATTTGTCACCTAAGGTGAAACCAGTTCTCCCAAGCCTAATTGCGCACCTTCCACTTGCATGCTACCCATTGGCACTCTCTTTCTTGGTTCAACTCACCTTATCATACTACGAGATCCTTTCATAATGCTCCATTCAAATCCATTCATGGCTAGGAATTTTATTCACTGGATCCATTTCATGAATGGAACCATTTGGAAACCACTATCAAGGCCTCTTGATTTACAAAGCCTTGGAGAAAGGAGCATCTTCATGTCTCCAATTTGTATTTGGATATCCATAGTCTGGGTATTCCCACACATGTCCTAACAGAGGGTAAGGATCCTCAAGATGTCTGTAGATTTGGATATTTGTGGTCGCATAGACCCTTACCCTATGGAAAATATTGAGGGGTTTATAATCTCTTATTTCAGTGACATGACACTGTCCACCCTTTTTTATCTCTATGATATAGAGCCTCCAGTCCCTGGTAGGGAGGGTAAGAGTCACACTTACATTTATATTAGACAAAGGAAAGTCTCATTCATCACAAAAGACCAAATTTTAGGGAAACTATTCTGCTGTAACACCACATTTTTTCATCTAATAGGTTTCAGTCTTGATCCTCTCTATATCCTTAACCTTCATTCCTCCTATACATTGGACCCATATTGAAAGTAAATTGAAGATAAGTAAGAACTATATCCATGAATGACCAATCCATATACTCTTCCACAATAACCAAGGCCTTTTCTACCAGCGAAGGAGGAAAAGTGTGAGTGGTTTTTTGAATCTTTCATATCCTCTTATTTCTCACACTAAGCATGACTCACATGGGCTTAGAGGTTTTTAACAAACAAAACATCCATACAATCCACCTGAAGTAATGAAATATGAGAACCCAGATTCCCAACATAACGTGGATACATACAAATCCTTCCTAAGGACTGAGATCCATAAAATATCATACATGTAATGAGAAATCATACCCACTTAATCAGGTAATAATCTTTAAGAGTAAGACCCAATCCCTATTACCTTAATCCTAGAATCCTCTTTAAGAGTAATCCCTGAATTAATCCCCCTAAAACTCCATGACATAATAAACATATCTTGGACCCTGTTATATGGGAATCCTCTTCAGGATTAATCCCTAACCAATTTCTCGCAAAGGGCCATACCACTATGCCAGACTTATTGGACTACGTTGGATTTGATTCCCATATAAACGGAATACATAGAAAGCCTCCCTATGGTTAAAACCCAACATTCCAAATCAACCTTGTTCTCTCTGGCTCCTATCTCTAGTAGGGTATAATTCATCTTGGAAGCACAAATTCCACCCAGGTTCCTTAGGATGCTTTGTCATAAGTCCCCCACCAAGATTTTCTTAGCTACCTTCCTCTAGATGTCCTTACTACATGACAGTAAACTAAATGGTTGGGTCCTTAACACACTACCTAAAAAGGTATAACTTGTTCCATTAATAATCACTGAACTACAAGGGTTCTAATTCCATTCAAAAGGATTTGTTGGAAGCCCACTCATGGCTTCAATCCCAACATCATAATAAGTTTTGTCTCCCTAGATGATGATAAATTCCATAGTAACAATCATCTACCTGGAAAAAAAACCGTAGAGTTCCCCACTGGGTGGCTTAAAAACCATCATTATTTTGATAATGGGCATAGAGACTTTATGTTGTGTATTAGAGGTTATCATAAATGTAGAACCGCAAAATATATTATTTAACACACAATGATATCTCCATTAATGATGAACCTTGAATACATACCAATGATTTCAAATTACACACATTATAATAATTGATTTCTAATATTGGACTTCATACTTGGGAATTAATGAAGGATTCATGAACATTTATTTAATCTATATGAGTTCCCCAGAGTAGGCAATTATTCCCCCCAAAGTGTGTGATGAGCATGGCCTCCAATCCTCTCAGCCAATATGAGTTTTTAAGTATTTTAGATCAATAAGCCTAACAACTTAATCCCTTTGGATGTAAGTTCCATTTGGATACATAAATATTTGGGTGTTTCTAATATTAAAATCAAATTCATTGGAAACTATCCAAAAATGGTTATTCTTAAAAAGTGCACACATTCTGAGGAAAAATGGTGAACTCAATGTGAATCCTTACCTAAGATAATTATGTTTCCCATATACTAGGCCCCAATCAATTGATAAAAGAGGGATAGACTATGAAATCAATCAGGAATTTGTTCGCTCGAATGAGATGACAGAGTTCATTTTTGGTGTTCTTTAAATATATATGCACTCTTTTAAATGAACTCTAGACAATACAAAAGGATTACTTCATGATTACACCTATGAATGCCCCAGATACTAGTCAAGACGGATCATCATCTGCATAAATGATTCCATTACTGACTCAATGTCAACAACATTGGGTCTCTAATGCACTGGTATGAGAGTACTATCTACACAATACCATTCAATCCATGGAGGCTACACGATAGGCCATATAGATCAAGAAATAACCATGATCATTTGGTCGGTGATGAAAGGTGGTCAAGAAGTAGATGGTTCTAACCACCCTCTTTAATTATTTTGGGATTTTTTCAAAAAAATGTATCCACCAATCCCACCCATATTCCAGGTTGGTCAACCATTACAAAACCTATGACCTTATCCTGAATACATAGGGTTCCTTCCTAGAGGATCCTACCAACAATCCCTACCGCCAACCCTGAATGGAAGTGAACCCTCATCAGGATGGGGGTATTCCCTCCAATTGTCCAGGCCATGTCCCTTAGACCCAGGAACACAAGATGGCCCTTTGGGGAAACCAACAGGCTAATAGTCAGTGAAATCCTACCTTTTCCCACTCTAGAAAAACACACCAACCCTGTTTAGTGAAAAACAATGGTTAGTAATATAAAACCATTCACAATTAATCAGCCAACCAACAGAATCATCTAGTGGAATCCAATGAATCCCTCCATTCTAATCTAGTGTAGTACTATAAGTAGGAAGGTACACTTGCCTACACCCATCAAGCATGCCAGCAGCCTCATCTGGAAAAAATACAGAATTCAGTCATAATATCCTGACAATAGGTTAAGGGAAGACTCCAATATCTACCAAAACACATGAGAACTATCATTATCTATTGATAAGAAGATAGAAAAACAATAGGTAAATATGCAAACTCTAGATATGGAATGGAGGTATATTCCCATTCCGGCCATTGATGTCACCAAGAACCTCTTGGAAATGGTGAAAGGGCAGACCACAATTCATATTCATAACTTAGATACTTTCCAAGATATCATCACTTCATCAAGAGAAGTACCTGAAGTAAAGAACCATAACTATCTCCCCACAAGTAGGGTGTCTCATTAAAGTGTTCCCTTAGAGCAGATACATAACTATATTTCCATCAAGGAGGGTTACGGGTCATACAACCCATTTCATATGAAAAATTGATTAGGCACATACACCCTCTCCAAATATAAATAATTTTCCCATTCTAATAACAAATATAAGGTAGGGATATACAGCTACCCATTACAATAACATTTCTAAGCATGTGGCCCCAACATCTTTAATAATGAATCCAAAAAGAAGTATTAGTATACATAGTTGGAAAATCAATATCCAATTTGTGATTTTATCCGCTCAATGTTGGTGTTCTTGAATCTCTCAGACATTTATTTGTTTCATCTCAATATCCTATCCTCACATTTCTGAATTATGGGTGTAGTAGTAGTAATTTTGAAGTTCCTTGATAGACACTTCCTCATGAAGGCTTGCTTCATGAAAATTTAGTCAATTTGAGATTCTATCTCTTTATGAGTTCCATAGACACACTACAAGTGCCTAGTAGACCAAGGGGTAAGAGATTATACCCCTTTATATAATCCACCAGGATGGTCCTTCCCAAGATGGAATTCACTGTCAAAGTTCTCTCTATAGAAGAAATTCTATTTGTCAAGAGAACTCTCCAAATAACAAAGATGTGATGATAAAACCCTCTTATCTTGAAGAACTCTCAAATACAAGGCTAGTTATTTCTAATGCCTTGTCACAAGTGGTTAAAATTATTTCTCATCTGGAAGAAAACCCAAGGTGACAGTCATTCTCCAAGCCACCCATGGGCCATTTATCTTTCAATGTAACAAAGGAAATCTAAACTAATCTTGCATAATATGATAATTTTTTAATAAAATAACATATTTAGTCTAATCAATTAGAGAAAATTTAGTAAAAATATGTAGATGATATGTTAAATGTGAGGAAACAAAAAGATAACGGTGAAATATCAGTCATGTTCTAGCCTTTTTTCTTCTATCAATAATACATTCCAGAGATGATTGTATAATATTATATTCCTGATATCCACCATAAAATTTTGAAGTCTCTTCACCATCTAAAAGGAAATGTGTTAACATATGAAGATAATATAAGTCATTGCAAGGTAATAGAAGGGTTGGAGAACCAAATTGAGTTGTAATCTCTCGTGGATGACCGACATCAAGAAATTGAGAAGCAACCGGGATCCCACCAATGTGCATGCCCCAATTCATTAATGGGGTTGCAACAATTAATCACAGATACCCCACCCAGTGATAATATTATAGGATTGGGTACACATGGAGAATTGCATTACACTGTGATGCAACGCTATCAAATATCACAAAAAGTGAACACATTAAATATTTTTGTCTGAGTCTTACTATAACTATTTAATTCTATTCAGGACAGAAGAGATGCTCAACTAGAGTAGGCCTCAACCGAATTCTACCATTGTGATGCCCAAAGAGAAAAATCTATCAAGATAGTATTGCATCAAGAATATGAGAACATCAATACGGCCTCCTTCTTAGAGGATTTCATCCACCAGATTTCACAAATGTATTAAAATTCACAACAATATTCAAAAGAGGGAAATTTAAGTGAGTTTTGGATAATCCACCTAGCCAAAGTTTGTACCAAAATTCATAAAATCATAAGATAATCTCTGTTGAAATCAGCCATAACAGTTTAGGATCCACCATAGCACACAGATATAGGGATTTTTACTTTCAGAATCCCCTCCTTAGCCGAAGTCAGTTTTCTCCCGATTGGGGAAGAATTCAAAAAATGAACACACTGCCATATCATTTGAGGATTTCCTTCCTATTAAGACACCATAATTAGTTACCAAGGAACCAAAAAATAGGAGGAAAATATCTCAAGGAGGGCACTGAAGAAGGTGATTCCACAATGATACCAATAGAATTCCATAAATGCATTAAGCATCAGTGAATGTATTCAATACTATCATTGAAGATCCTCCAGAAAATGATTCAAGTTTAAGGGAGTTAGAGGATGAAGTTCTTGTTCATTATATGGTCCCCATCAAATAAAATGAAGGAGGTGTCCATACCGAAAATCAAGGGCTTACCAAAAATTTAGACATCCTCTCGAATAATCAACTTCCACCTCTTAAAAAGGAACATAAAAAAGGTAAAGGTAAAGGTTAGACCATGTCTCACCATTCCCTTAGAGAAGGTAAATACATTTCACTTGAGGAAATATTTTCTGAGTATGAGGAGGAGATGAAGGATTTAAGAAGTCTCAATGTAGAGTTACTCTGAGACAACATTCCTTCCATATATGTTCTCCAAGAAGTTCCTCAATTTTCAATTCCAGTATGAGTATCTTAGCAATGAGTGTTTTTTGCAACTACTGATTGGGAAATTTAATTCTATCCATTGGTTACATATCTAGAACATGTTCAGACACATCCTTACCTCCCTTCCCCAATTTTTTACCCATGTAATATACTAGTTACCCCACCTGTTCTAGCTCCAGTCATAGTGCCAATTCAGGATCCAGTAATTTCACCCATTCAGGCTCCATCTGCCTCATCTATTCAGGTCCCAACTTATCCATTTGTTCCTCAAATTATTATGTACACCATTGTGTAATTTATGAATCAATTGGAAGCTATATAAGGATGGAGTGCACAAGTTCAACAAAAATAATGATTATCCTGAAATGGTAGATATGACTTCCCCTGAAAAACATCAGGAATCCACCATTTTCAATCTTTAATGGATCAGAAGATCTGAAGCAGCACTTGACACATTTCAGCACTCGCATTGATCCCATGATGGGGACCCCAAAGAAATATGAAGTAGTGAAACATAGTTGATTCATAAAATCATTAAAGGTGAAAATCATCGTATGGTATACCTGTTTAAAGTCTCGATTGATCAGTAGATTGGAAGATCTCCATCAATAGTTTTCTTTCTAGTTCAACTCAATACTATAGAAGACAATAATATTTGATCTCCCAAACTGAAAGAAAAGGTATAATTAAAGTGCTTCAGATTTCATTTCTCGATGGAAATGATAAACATACTCCTTGAATATACTAGACCTCCAAGATGATTTGATGCCCATTTTTATAGAAAATATCTATGATGAGTTGCACACACCATTTATCCCTGTGAAATACACAAGAGGGTTTTAGGATCTAGACACAATTTCTCAAATGGTGGAAGACTCTATAATAGAGACTAGATCCAAATATTTGGATATACCATTAGCTCCATGAAGATGAGTAAGGAAGGTATATGCTACTACAGGTACACTTAAGTAGGCCTTTATACCCAATCCTACGTCAAAGCCCTCATCATTATGTAGGGATCCACCTCTCGAGCGTCAACTGTAATGACTGCCTCATCATGTTGATAAAAAATATCAAAGGAGGATAGTGTTTTAGGAGTTAAAAAACAAATTCTATTCATTTCAAAATGAAAAAGTCCATGGCTACATCATCTCATCTTTCAAAAACAACTTACTTTAGTTTTGAAGTCCAAATAAAACAAAAAAAGAAGGATACAAGGACCTCTCAAACTATTTCCCCTTCAATAAAATTTTGGGGCACCCCATCTAGGATTGTTTTGTTTTTAAGTACCTCTTACAAAATATGGTTGAGTTTGGGCTTGTGAAGCGGAACAATTCACCCGACCAAGTAGCATGGGTTATTATTACCGATCCAAATAAGTGAGGTGGATGGAAAGCAGTCAAAAGTAATAATTCATAGAAATTAGTTGATTGAATGTTCCAAAAAACAATCAACCGAACCCATTCCATTCTATAAAAAAATTTGAAACAAAAGAGTATGTCTCTAACTGCTTTTGTTATAACAAATTTTTCTTCATCAAAAGACCAATCCTCTAAAGGTCAATCCTCAAATAAGTGACATGGTAAGAAGAATATGGGGGAAATGGAAGAAGATGAGTTCATGTTCAGGACACTGTTTTCCATGAACATATTAGATTTCACTCCAATCGTCTCAAAAGCATGGGAACCTCCCCTCGAAGTTGAACAACAATAATATACTTGTCAGGAATAATCATCCTTAGATGAAGAGTTGATATTCGGCTCTGTTTAAATTATTCACTTAATAGAGATCTATTCAAATGATAATTTTTTTTGAACCTTATTTCCCTAAATTTTATTTGTGAACTAGGGTAAGAGGTTATCAGTGTTGAGGAAACTGAGGATGACGTGGTCATTCTTGAGATCCTGACTCCAACCACACCCCTGCTCGAACCGTTTATATAAGAGAGACTCATGGAAGATCCCTCCAGCGGGCTCATCATGAACAAGGGAATTATATAACACATGATAGGGTCTACCCTAACCTGATCATATTGGAACACCAGTTAAGGGATATGCCCCCAACTTCTCAAAGATTGGGAAGACCTAGATGGACTAATCCACTGATAGCATAAATACTTCTAGAAAATTCCCAAAAAGAGGGTCCATCCAGATTTTGAACATCATCTCCCATGGTTACTGCAAAATAGAATCTCCATGTAGGAAATGTAGACTTATAGAACATAATTATGATGTGTTGATGAAACTATACCAAATAGCGGCCAATTTATGGGTCTTGGATGCCCTGATATTATCAAAGGATCTCTGTGATTTAATCATTGAGCCTTCTTCATCTTCTCAAGCATTTGAAGTTAAGGATGCTGCTACTGATGTTTATAGTATATAGAATTACCTAGAATAATTTCATGTGATCATATCTTTCATGGACCAAGATGAGGATTATATCATAAAAGGAAACATCAATCCATTTTCTCTATCTAAAAAGATCAATGATAATGACATCTAATAAGCCTTCACTGATAATAGTTCATGAGTCAACATCATTCCCATTCAAACACTTCACAAATTGGGCCACACAGAATCCCACTTTTCTCTATATACTTTGATTTTATAGGGTTAAAAAATGAATGATAAAGAACCTCTTAGAGAGATGATTCTCAAAACATAGTTTGGGGATCTCATAACTGATTCAATGTTCATGGTTGTCCAACAAGAAACAAAATTCAATGTTCTCCTTGGAAGACCATGCCTACATCAACATAAAACCATTACTTCATCATACAATGAATGTCTAAAATATTAAATCAATGGTAAAATTGGGACAATTCATGGTGATAAGGCCGTGTTCAAAACATTTTAAGCTTAGTAGATTTACGTAGAGTTCTATCTCACAATGTGAAAATAGTCTGTGGAAAATTAGGTTACATGAATAAATAATTTGAATGATTTAGAAAAATTCCACTTTACCCATTTAAGTATCTTAGTGTAGATTACATGATACCCATTAATCAAATTTAAAGGGTGATCTGGAATACGAGAACTCATTCAGTGGATTCCATAATGTTAGTTATCACAGCTAAACCTGTCAACATAAGAGAAATCATTGAATCACCATGAATTTAAGAAAGCCTAAATGGGAATTTCATCATTCCATCCACCGAGCTTCATAAAGTCTCGGATTCATCATCTATGCTAAAAGAAGTTTTTTCACACAAGAAAAGAAGAAATAGATTCCTATTCTCATCCCATCATATTCCCTTCAGGGCTTCAACGTTACCTTTCATTATCTGTTGGTTTTTATATGGTTGCATCCTCTAAGGTATTTCCAAATATGAATTCTTCCCCTAGCTCTAAAAATATTTTTTCTTCACCTAACCTTCAAGAAGTGGTGGAATATGAAACATATAAAGAATGTAAGACATTAGAGACTCCTCTCCATTATTTGAGGAAGGAATATCCACCAACTTGGAAGAACTAATGGAAATAAATCTGCTTACATGGGAAGATCTGTGACCCACACTGATTTTTGAGACCATGACTTATGAAGAAAAATATGTGTAATCATATTTTCTAAAATAACAATGGGTTGTGTTTTCCTACAATTACATTGATATTTTAGGCCTCTACCCGAGGTGACCACCCATCATTGGGGTCTTCTAGAAGAGCATCAAGGATTCAAGAATGTAGTAAGAAGAACTCACTTGACTCATGCCTCCAAAATTGAGGCTAAGGTTGATAATATTAACAGTGCCTACTATATCTGAGAGGAAAAATATACAAATTCGTTAGCCAAAATTGTTCCTATAAAAAATAATCATAGAAAAATTAGAGTTTCCATTGATGTTTAGATCTCAACTGGTATTTTCAAAAAGTTTATTTCCCAGTTCTGATCACAGAAATATTGATTTATGCCACAACTGACTACCTGGTGCTTTCCTTCATGGATGGCTATGCTAGGTATAACCATGTCCAAATGGACCAATAAGATTAATAATATATATCCTCCAGAGCCCCTAGAAGAATCTTTTTCTGTTGTGTAATGCCCTGTGGATTAATGAATGCTGGTGAGACATACCAATGTGGAATGCATCACATATTCAAACCCTTCTTTAGGGAATTTTTTGAATGCTATATTGATGACCTAGTGTTCAAATCCAAAACTTTTTTATGATCAACTGAATGACTTGGAGACCACATTCAGTAAGCTTTGACATCATAATTTCAATATGACCCCTTGAAATATTCATTTAGAGTAACCTCAAAAAAATGTCTTTATTGTTTTGAATACCATCACAACATCATAGTCCATATGGAGAATACTATAGCTAACCTTGGAAATAAAAATCCTCAAAACTTGTTAGAGTTGATAGGACTTCAAGGAAACAATGCCTATATTTAGTAATTCATAGAAAATATGGAATTAAACTATTTTACCTTCACCAAATTTATGAAGAAGGGGGTAACATATCAATGGATCAGTGACTTCCAAGAAGAATTTGATACCCTCAAGAAATTCCTCTCGAGTCCACCAGTATTTATGCCACATATTGAAGGAAAACCACTTATTCATTATGTGACTACCTTGGAGTGATCACTTGGTCCCTTCCTCTAAAAAAATATATCTGATGGGAATGAAAACATCATTTACCATCTCAGTCAAACCATGATTGATATAGATACTCAATAATAAAATATTGTGAATAGATTATTATATTTTATCTTTGTAGTTAATAAGCTGAGTTATTAACTGAAGAATCACGAGATCCACATATTCTCTTGAAATAACCCACTCAAATTTATCATCAGTTATCATATGTTGACTGAGAGTCTCGCCTAGTGGGTAGTTATTCTACCGCAGTTTGATATACAGTTCATACCTTAAAAAGAATTGAAAGGTAAATCCTTGGAAGAATTACATGAGGAATACCCATCTACAAAATAAATTTCATTCAATACTAAATTAACTGATGAATAAATATTCTATATTTAGGATAACCCCCAAACATTGGAGATGTATTTTTACAATGAATCCACAAGAACAACGAGGAAAATAATGAAAGAACCTAAGATAAACAATTTTGGGTTGGTAACTATGCTTACTTCCCTAGAAGGTGTTACCAACAATGAGCCATAATATTGATAACTAATTGTAGGTTTGTAATTAGTACTCCAAGTAACAGGGAGTCATCTAGAAGTGAATGGTCATTCAATATTCCTAATCAAATAGATTAATTGGGATTAAGACATTATAAAATTTGATCTAATTCCCTTATGTGGTTATTTCCATGGTTTAATTGAATAATTTCCCTCACAACCAATATTATCTTACATCCTACATTAAGAAAATTCTCAGGATAATGTGATGGAAAATGTAGCCACAACCCTAGTAGATCCGAACTGGGATGAAACAATCACCAAAATTTCTCATGAGAATGTTTTTTCACCTTTTGTTCAAATCAGAATAGAGGAAATAAATTAAACCAGTCCCATTAACAAAACAATTAGTCCTACCATGGTATGGATAACACCCATGTTGGAATATCTCTAGGAAGGAGTACTTACACTAAATTGAGTTATAAGAGATAAGATCTGGTGATGATAATTTTATTTCACAGTTTATGATATCCCAAATAACAGGAATATATTCTATAGATGATGATTTGATTGAATTATCCTTAGATACATTAATGGGGAAGAAACTACAACTATCATGAAAGATATACATCCATGAGCCTTTGTGCCCCCCAGTATAGGCACATTCATTCTGATAAAATCAGAAGGGTTGGATACTAATGGACTTCGATGAGTAGGACTCCATAGAATTCAATATGAACTATCATTATTTCCTAGTACAAGACAATTTAATCCATTAGACCCCAGAGTTACTACATAAATACAAATACACTTTCCCATTTTCTACATGGGGAATGGATATAGTAGGACCATATCCTGTAGAAACAACTATGTAATTCAAGTACATCCTTAATTCTACTAGCTTATTCTCCAAATGAGATAAGTCAATACCTATCGAGGATGTCCTGGCAAAAATAAATTGTTAGCTTTTTCAAATATAATATCATTACTAGATTTGGGGGCCCTCCTACTACATTGACGGACAGAGAAACCAATTATTGTTTTGGTGAGTTAGGGATGTTATATTAGGAATAAAATATCATATATAACCATTAATTACAATATCACGTATTATAAAACTGACAGATAGAGGATTTCCATAAAACCTTATCCAACATTCTCTTGAAAATGGTGGATAAAAAATAATAAATCTTGGGCTAATAAAATCTTGCAAGCATTATGGTCATACATTTATACTAATATTAATACAGCATAATCAACTCTGTACTCATTTATATAAGGTAAAAAGTACTTTTTCCCATTGAAATTTAGTTTCCATCACATAGAGTTGCAATTTGTGATCAATTTTCCATTGACGACCAATCCCCAAAATGACAGAATGAGTTGGAGATATTGGATGAAAATAGATTGAATACCTTTCATCACATGGATGTATATTAGAATAGGATAGAATGGGCCTTTAACTATAAGGTTTTCCTTCCTTCATTCCTCTAAGGATATTTGGTTTTGATCCTTAGGACTCTAATCATACCAGGAATGAAGCCTTCAAAGAATCATACAATGTTTCAATGTCCTTATTCCATGCATAAGTTATATTCTTATGGATCTTTTTCTTTATTCTAAATGGGTGGAGAAATCATTAAAAATACAACCAATGCAAGGTTCCTAAATAATTACATTATGTAATTCCACATAGTTCACCTATGTTTTATGATGATAAACCACGTTACAATCATCGTCCATGCCACATGATGTTAAACTATGTAGAATCATCATATTTATCAAAAGATGACAAATTGCATGAACTAATGTCCTAGTCATATGACCTAAAACTAAACAACACCATTTTTCATTACCACATGAAATTAAATTATATGGTTGATATCTCCCTCATTTGACATTATGTAATAACTCAAAATACCATGATTTTAAATTACTTGTGGTCCATTACAAATTGAAAATCTTACACATATAATCTTTACTCACATCATTTCCACTCCCTAGGGACATTTGAGCCTCATTTAATCCCTATGTTTGGATCAAAAATACACAGGGAGCTATAATCAAGAACAATGTGTAGATTGATTCTAATAATTATGTGATACATAGTGAAACCCATATCTCTTATCTCGGGCCTAGAAGTAACCAAAAAATAGAAAATTTCCCTTTTCCCTTTGTATGAACTACGATCCCTTCTAGAGAATATGGCTCGATTCTCATACCATTATACATTTTTGGCCCAACCATTATTATAGAAAATATTAAATCCCCTATTTCTCACATAAACAATAAATACGTGTTGGGAACCAGTATTCATGAACTATGTGTGACTTGATTCTTTATCCATAACAATATGAAGTGACAGTTGGGCCCTATCCTATAGTCCAACTACAATATTTCCATATTTTCACATCGATTAATCTTCATCCATAACACATGATGTCAAACTACATGAAACATTTCAAGAACTTCGTGTGGCTTGATTATTTCCCTAGTCAGATATGTCGTGTCCCTCGAATCACCAATCCTGGGACCAACTACAATGTTTAAAAATTACCTTCACCCTTTGTGTGCATGAATCATGCATACAATGGAAAAAATTTCAAGTACATTGTGTTACTCGATTCTCATTCCAAAGAGATACATAGTGATTCCCAAATCACCAATCATGGGTCCAACTGCAATTTTGGAATATAAAATTCCCCCTTTTCCCCGATTCATGCACCCAATTTTTATAGATAACCTTTACAAGACTTATTCACTGATTCAAATTTATAATGAGATTCATGGTGATACCTAGAATTCATGTTTTCGGTCAAAACATTAGTTTAGAAGTTTTCAAAATACCCCTTTCCCAAATAAAAATCTAATTAATCTTGGTAAAAACTTTTAAGAAAAAAGTGTGTGTAGAGACCCGAATCTTGACGTACATGAACATTACATTACTTTTTCGGAATACTTAGTACATAAAAAAACACACACACAAGGATCGTAATAGTTTAGTGTCTTTGGAAACTCGAAACGTAATCTTCTAATCGTGGTGAAAGATCTTCACTATCTCCCATAAAGATCTTCCCTTTTTTTACCAAAAACCATTCTTTATATCCTGGGGAAAAGAAAACATAAAAGGGTGAGCTCAAATGCTCAGTAACGGTAAACAAAAGAAAAATCAATCACATCATATTCATAAGAACATAACTTTTGGAAATCTTAACCTGCAAAAGAGAGAATAATTTCATAACATGGGATAAATCATAGTAGTGAAATGAAATCCCAATAATCATAATATAAAACATGAAACTTTGTGGCATACATACATAATCATAGAGAATCATTTCTTGTTAGTCAAGACTCATTGCCCAGAATATCTTAGTGGACAAAGTCCCTTTCTGAACCGAGTCACCCTCGTTTCAGTCCTGTTTCACTGAACCGGTATAACCTACCATTCCAGCCATGTCTATCTCATGAGATATAAAATCTTTACCCAATGCATTGGAGGGAGATATAGGTCCCACCCATCTCATAATGATACCATTCTTATGTGTGCCACAAAATCATAAACCATACATCATTGCATAACCCATGTAATAAAAATGGGAATCTTAAACATCATGACATCATAAAACAATTCATATACGATAAAGGAATTCATAAAAATAATTCCATCACAACATATTCAAATCAATGTAATAATAGGGATAAAAACAGAACCCTTTATTATATTAGATGGAAAATAATTTTGGTAAAACAATTGAACTTCATTCTTGAGGAAAATATCCTTTCTACTTCAAAAACACTTTTCCTTTCTTAATATGCCATAAAATTATAAACAAAAAGAATTTGATTAAAAATAAACTTGAAAACCTTTAAAGGAAGCTTCTTGGAAATAATTTTTTAAAAATCCATTCATACCGTATATGTTAAAAAAACATTCTTCCCGTACTTTTGTCGGAAAAGTCAAAAAGTACCTCGTACGAAAAACGACAAAAGATTCCTTTCATATCATTTACTAAAAACATACTGAAGGGTAAAATTGGATTTAAAAAATTGTAGGTGGATGGAAATAATATTACATATTGAGGAAACATGGATGTGGATGATAAAATACACCCCAGTAAATACTAAAGTATAAACAATCTCGGATAAAAATGAGATTGTGATATTTCCATTACCTTAAGTCCGATTTACTTCGTAAGTGTTCGAACCTCCTGTATAATGATTTAAATAATGTCATTAACTTATTACAGAATCATATTCATTGTTATGATATCATATATGGTTCACTTATGACTTTATATTACCCGTTCTTTTGTAAATTCCATGTTAAAGAAGCGTTTTGGGTAAAATCGTTTCATTTATCGTAGGTGTTTGGACTTGTTGTTCTTGACATTATTATTACTTATATCATTATTTACTTACTTCCAGAATATAAAACATGATTTATATATCATATATATTCAGTATATATATATATTTAATAAATATATAAATGAAATGAAACACACCGTTCATGGAGACGGTAGTCCGTACGTACGCATGAACGCTGTTTTCCTTTCCTCATTGTCTTGAATGGAAGTTAGTAGATGACATAAATATATACATAAATCCAGTAGCCTTATAATGTCATATATTTCATTGTTATTGCTTATATATACTTTATAATTATTCTTAAATGGTTAACATGGAGAATGAATCTCATCGCGTCATGGAGACGGTAGTCCATACGTACGCACGAGCGATGATATCATTTCCATGGTCATGGAATTGTGTTGAAGTGTATGTATACTATTTCAGTATCAATATCACTCTATAATAATCATATATAGTTACTCCTTAAACCATTATACCCATCCAATTAAGGAGGTGGCGGAAAATAGATTACACCACGGCGTGGAGACGGTATTCCGTACGTACGCACGCGTGGTGATTTCCTTTTTCCGTAGGATGGATAGAAGGTTAATTAGAGTTTTTTCATATTTATAATAACATATAAGTATATAAGAAATACTGATATTATTACATTATCATGAAACAACTAAAGAAGAAGAAGTTGAAGAAGAAAGAAATTGAAAAAGATCGGTAATGGATATTACCTCTTTTTGACGCGCCTTTTCTTAACCTCCACTTAAAGAACTAAGGATGGTCTTTGAAGAATACCAGGACCTCTAGGATGATACTAGGGAAGTGGAGAAGAGATTTTGGCAGGGTTTGGCCGAGCTTGAATGCTCAAATTGGTGTGAGGAGGAGAGGGAGGAGGTGCCCTTTTATAAGAAAGGAAAGGGGCACCTTAGGAATATCTCAAATTATTATTTTATATTAAGGTAAAATTCGGTTTATAATGGTTACAAATGGTCTTATTTCGAATATAAAGTGGGGATGGGTCGCAAGCCTCTCATACAATAGGATTTAGACAAGTTTAGGTTATTATTTTAGCCTTATCAATTAGATTTAACTCTAAGATAAATAATTTAACTTTTACCGTGTCTTTTTGTTTTCTTAAACTATATGCTTAATAAACTTACTATATCAAGCCAAACGAACCCCTAGTTGTTTATTATTAATATATCTATCTTTATCTAAGTCATTTGGCCGATCCTTAGATTTTTAGGAATTAAATAACAATTAATAATATAATATTTGTTTTAAAAACTAATTTATGTCCATTTTGACACTATTTGGTACATGATTTTTATGAAATTTTTAACAGAATGATAAGTTCAAACCAAGTTACTTAAATCAACAATAACATGTCATATTAACCTATAAAATTATTTTAAGTCAGAAAAAGTCTCAAATTACATTTATTTGGGCATTTATAACATCAATTATGTTAATATTTTCTTACAAAGGTAATTACTGCATCATCGTTGTGCCATAAATAAATTAAATTATTTAAAGTATAAAAATTACAAATAAAATACCACTATGTAGGAAATCGTTTTATCTTTCTAATTAATATTTATAGTCGAAATTATATTTTGTATAACCCTATATTAAAAATGTTTTAGTAAATAAACTTTGATTTTAACTCTTTTAACTCTTCTTTGAATTAAATAATAATAAATGTCCTAATCTAATCCAAGTGGGCCTAAATGATAATATTTTACACTTAAGGTTGTTTTTGGTCGAGATAAACTTGTCCAATAGGATTAGGACATTTTTTAGGGTAATATTAATATCATTTTTAACCTTAATTACCCTATTTACTTTTAACCGTGGTAAATAAAAGTAAAAAGTTACTATTCACAAAAAATTATTTTCATCTCATTGAACCACATTTTACTTACTGACATCAACCATGTCTCTCGGATTTTGAAATTCCATTCACAGAAGTGGTAAAATTATGATTTATGAAAAAATTAATTTTTTTAACTACCACTTAGTAGTTTCACTATTCATCAAAAATTGAAGTTTTTCAGAAAAATGCCAAAATTTCACCCTAAGCTATAATTGATATTCCGAATTCAAAAATGATTTTTATTTTACAAAATTCCCAACATATAAGTTTCATTAATTAATTTTATAATGAATTTCCACTGTCACAACAAATAGCGTGTTTTTAAGAGATAATAACTATCAAAAGATTAACACTTGTTTATGTCTGGTGTAAATGTGAAATTACATCCAATGACCAACATTGTATTGAATTGTAAAAATATATTCTAAATATACTTTAAAACCACTCAAATTAATAATTTATCACTGTTAATTATTTCGATTAAAAAAGTTGTTTTTAATTAAAATTTAGTAATTTTCACTATTCATCAAGAAATAAAAGTTATCCGAAAAGTACCAAAATTTCATCCTAAGCTAATTTCGATATTACAAATCCAAAAATAATGTCCATTTTGATAAAATAAAATTTAAAAAATTTCAAAAAGTGGTTATTACTAATCATAACGGCTAGTTTTAATAATATTTTAATAGCATATTGTTGTTTAGTGAAACTCGTTATTGCGTACTACGCACGCTATCGAGGAAGGTCGCGATTGTGTGTAATGGAAGGCAAGTCAAGGATGCGTGTTGTGAAAGCTTCTTTTGGTGTAGCGTACAACACATGAAATTAAAAAGAATATTTTTCATAAAATTTCGGGGTGTTACATTCTACCCCCCTTAAAATGAATTTCGCCCTCGAAATTTTTCGGGGTTATAAATGGTTTACTATTCGAAAGTTTCTTTAATTGAAACCCACATCGTAAAAAGGAATACCAAAACCAATCTTTAAAAACAAAAGTATGAAACGTAACAGTTACCCAATTAAACTAATCACTGGGTTTCCACATAGGTGAAAATATGGATATGGAAGAGAAATCTCACCATCATGTTCTGATGAAGAGTGGTAGAGAACATGGATATGGAAAAGCCAACAATCACAAATCCATAAATTTGTGACGATCTATGGTACCATCTGATTAATCAGATATAAGAGCACTAGGACAACATTTTTGGTTTTCAAGATTGTTTCCCTAATGTTGAAGAATTTGAATTAGAATAAATACTTAAATTATTTTGGTACAATCTCACTGTTGTTCGTGCCTTGAACAATTTCCACTTCATCTCTTAAATAAATGAAGTTGAATTTGTTATTCGTGAAGTGTTAGCAGATCATGTGATATAATGACGGGTCATTCCATCTGTCTCAAACAAAAGGTTAGCAAAAGTTATTAAATATACATAAGTCATTCTATAGTGAGATTAATCATATATGGTTCCTAAAATTGACTTATACTTCATATATCATACTACTTAATATAATAAAACTAGTTTCTACTAAACAGGGACTTCATGTAGGCCAGTGGTAGGCGATAAAGGCCAGTCGCACTTTGGTTGTGGGTTCGATTCCCATAGCCTTGTCCGACGCGATGGGCTGTCGCCCGTCCTGCAAGTTGTCCTTTTTCTAAAGCTATATTACTATAACATCCCATCAATAATATCGAAAAACGTTTTATCCTAACTTATGTCCAACATAATCCATTCTAATCTTTAGGATTATCTAAATTACTTAGGTTCAAGCTCATAATATAAAGAAAATGATTACTTGAAATGTCACAGAATAATCACGTGAATGCCATCATTTATCCCTCATATATCATAAGATATATCTTGTTGGTCAAATTACAAACATGTGAATACCTTAATCATGTATTCTCTTGAAGAATTAATACCCATTGAACCTTAGTGAAAACATGAATGTAGTTAAAAGTTAACACTTTCCACATACCAAAATCCTCAATATTCTATATACTCAAACCATGATATCACTTAGTCCTTATATCAATCATGAGCTCATGAATACAATCAAACATCTCATTATCTTCTTATCCCTTCATTATTCTCATATCATCTGTTTACCAAAAATGTCTCAATCACTTTTCATGGTTACCGGTACCATAAAATTATTGAAATCCAAAACATAAATATTCCAATATTCCACGATACTATATACAACATTATTTTGGAATCCCATTACATAAACACTTAATCATTCCACCATATCATTGTCATATTCAACATCACCAATAGTGATCGCATGTGACTTCCCTTTATCCTTTGCCTTAAGTGGTTTCTCATGTTGATCATCACTAACCCTTGGATTAGGGCATTTATTAGCATAATGCCACATTTCCTTTCACTTGAAACATTGAAGTGTTGGTGGTGCGTTCTCTGTAGTGTTTTCTTTATTCACATCATTAGAAACACTTTTTCTATTACCTCGACACTCAGCTGCTCGATGACCTTCTTTTCCACACTTAAAACATTTTCTAGTCCCTTTAAGACAATCTCCACCATGCTTCTTTCCACACTTTGAGCATAAGGAAACATTCATCTTCTTTTCACCATTATTCTGAGATTTCTCCTTGAACTCCATCATTCGTTTCTTGTCAAAACCATGAGATGGATATGTAACACCAACTTCCATTTATACCTTGATAGCACAACGCACAATTTCTTCATAGCTACTGAAGTCTCTTATAGCTAATCCCCTTCGAAGACTTGGTTTTAAGCCGCTGAAAAATCGATCAACTTTACTTTCAGGTTGGATGATAATGCCAGACGCATACCCTGCAAGTCTTGTAAAATTCGCTTCGTATATACCAACAGATTCATAATCCTTTTTCTTTAGTTCAGGAAACTCCTTCTCCATCTTTGTTCGAAGAATACGAGGGAAGTATTTTTTGAAAAATAAGTTCTTGAACTCGTCCCATTCCATAGACTCAATTTCATCCCTTTGCCTCGTATTCTTAATAAGATTCCACCATTGATCAGCATCACCTTCCAAACGATACACTGCTAAGATGACTTTATCATGTTCAGAACATTGAAGAACTGAAAATATCCTTTCAGTGGTACTGATCCATTGTTCAGCAACAAGTGGATCCGAAGACCCACTGAAAGAAGGTGGACGTTGCCTCATGAAGGACTCAATAGAATATTGTTCCCTTCTCTGCTCATTTGGAAGTCCAGAATGATTCATAGCTTGTGTAAGTATAGCAATAAGATTTTGTCCTCCATCTCCCATAACATTTTTTTGTTCAGGAGGACAATCATTACATTGTCCATTGCATTGATCAACACGGTTCCTTAGGGTTCCAGCCATCGTCTAAAACCCAAACAGAATAGTGTGAGAGGCAAAAATCATGCTAGGGAAAACAAAATAATAAAGGGGGAGTACCTTAAATATCTAACATCATAGGTTTAATTATATGATCGTTAGCGTAATTCTAGTACTATAACCTATACGTATACTTAACCTTAGGGACATCCCTAGACATACCTTAGAAATATCTCTAGGTATATCACTAACGTTTTCTCATCCTAGTTTACAAAGGTTGACTAAACCTTTCCTCTGATACCAACTGTAGAGACCTGAATCTTGACATACATGAACATTACATTACTTTTGAGGAATACTTAGTACATAAAAAAAACACACACACAAGGATCGTAATAGTTTAGTGTCTTTGGAAACTCAGAACGTAATCTTCTAATCGTGGTGAAAGATCTTCAATATCTCCCATAATGATCTTCCCTTTTTTTACCTAAAACCTTTCTTTATATCCTGGGGAAAATAAAACATAAAAGGGTGAGCTCAAATACTCAGTAAGGGTAAACAAAAGAAAAATCAATCACATCATATTCATAAGAACATAACTTTTGGAAATCTTAACCTGCAAAAGAGAGCATAATTTCATAACATGGGATAAATCATAGTAGGGAAATGAAATCCCAATAATCATAACATAAAACATGAAACTTTGTGGCATACATACATAATCATAGAGAATCATTTCTTGTTAGTCAAGACTCATTGCCAAGACTATCTTAGTGGACAAAGTCCCTTTATGAACCGAGTCACCCTCATTTCAGTCCTGTTTCACTGAACCGGTATAACCTACCGTTCCAGCCATGTCTATCTCATGAGATATAAAATCTTTACCCAATGCATTGTAGGGAGATATAGGTCCCACCCATCTCATAATGAT
Source organism: Viscum album (assembly GCA_963277665.1). Classification (NCBI taxonomy): domain Eukaryota; kingdom Viridiplantae; phylum Streptophyta; class Magnoliopsida; order Santalales; family Viscaceae; genus Viscum; species Viscum album. The sequence continues at coordinate 1,399,443,409 of OY728148.1, read as the reverse complement.
ACCATTCTTATGTGTGCCACAAAATCATAAACCATACATCATTGCATAACCCATGTAATAAAAATGGGAATCTTAAACATCATGACATCATAAAACAATTCATATACGATAAAGGAATTCATAAAAATAATTCCATCACAACATATTCAAATCAATGTAATAATAGGGATAAAAACAGAACCCTTTATTATCTTAGATGGAAAATAATTTTTATAAAACAATTGAACTTCATTCTTGAGGAAAATATCCTTTATACTTCAAAAACACTTTTCCTTTCTTAATATGTCATAAAATTATAAACTAAAAGAAGTTGATTAAAAATAAACTTGAAAACCTTTAAAGTAAGCTTCTTGGAAATAATGTTTTAAAAATCCATTCATGCCGTATAAGTTAAAAAAAACATTCTTTCCGTACTTTTGTCGGAAATGTCAAAAAGTACCTCGTATGAAAAACGACAAAAGATTCCTTTCTAATCATTTACTAAAAACTTACTGAAGGGTAAAATTGGATTTAAAAAATTTTAGGTGGATGGAAATAATATTACATATTGAGGAAACATGGATGTGGATGATAAAATACACCCCAGTAAATACTAAAGTATAAACAATCTCGGATAAAAATGAGATTGTGATATTTCCCTTACCTTAAGTCCGATTTGCTTTGTAAGTGTCCGAACCTCCTGTATAATGATTTAAATAATGTCATTAACTTATTACAGAATCATATTCATTGTTATGATATCATATATGGTTCACTTATGACTTTATATTACCCGTTCTTTTGTAAATTCCATGTTAAAGAAGTATTTTGGGTAAAATTGTTTCATTTATCGTATGTGTTTGGACTTGTTGTTCTTGACATTATTATTACTTATATCATGATTTACTTACTTCCAGAATATAAAACATGATTTATATATCATATATATTCAGTATATATATATATTTAATAAATATATAAATGAAATGAAACACACCGTTCATGGAGACGGTAGTCCGTACGTACGCATGAACGCTGTTTTCCTTTCCTCATTGTCTTGAATGTAAGTAAGTAGATTACATACATATATACATAAATGCAGTAGCCTTATAATTTCATATATTTCATTATTATTTCTTATATATATTTTATAACTATTCTTAAATGGTTAACATGGAGAATGAATCTCATCGCGTCGTGGAGACGGTAGTCCGTACATACGCACGAGCGATGATATCATTCCCAAGGTCATGGAATTGTGTTGAAGTGTATGTATACTATTTATGTATCAATATCACTCTATAATAATCATATATAGTTACTCCTTACACCATTATACCCATCCAATTTAGGAGGTGGCGGAAAATAGATTACACCACGGCGTGGAGACGGTATTCCGTACGTACGCACGCGCGGTGATTTCCTTTTTCCGTAGGATGGATAGAAGGTTAATTAGAGTTGTTTCATATTTATAATAACATATCAGTATATAATAAATAATTATGTTTTTACTTTATCAAGAAACAACTAAAGAAGAATATGTTGAAGAAGAAACAAATTAAAAAAGATCGGTAATGGATATTACCTCTTTTTGACGCGCCTTTTCCTAACCTCCACTTAAAGAACTAAGGATGGTCTTTGAAGAATACCATGACCTCTAGGATGATACTAGGAAAGTGTAGAAGAGATTTTGGCAGGGTTTGGCCGAGCTTGAATGCTCAAATTGGTGTGAGGAGGAGAGGGAGGAGGTTCCTTTTTATAAGGGAGGAGAGGGGCACCATAAGAATATCTCAAAATATTATTTTATATTAAGGTAAAATTCGGTTTATAATGGTTAAAAATGGTCTTATTTCGAAGATAATGTGGGTATGGGTCTAAATCCTCTCATCCAATAGGATTTAGACAAGTTTAGGTTATTGTTTTATCCTTATAAATTAGATTTAACTCTAAGTTAAATAATTTAACTTTTACCGTGTTTTTTGTTTTCTTACACTATATGGTTAATAAACTTACTATATCAAGACAAAAGAACCCCAAGTTGTTTATTATTAATATATCTATCCTTATATAAGTTATTTGGCCGAATCATAGATTTTTAAGAATTAAATAACAATTAATAATATAATATTTGTTTTAAAAACTTATTTATGTCAATTTTGACAGTATTTGGTACATGATTTTTATGAAATTTTTAACAGAATGATAAGTTCTAAACAAGTTATATAAATCAACAATAACATGTCATATTAACCTAGAAAATTAGTTTAAGTCATAAAATGTCTCAAATTACATTTATTTGGGCATTTATAACATCAATTATGTTAATATTTTCTTAAAAAGGTAATTAATGCATCATCGTTGTGTCATAAATAAATTACATTATTTAAAGTATAAAAATTACAAATAAAATACCATTATGTAGGAAAGCTTTTTATCTTTCTAATTAATATTTATAGTCTAAATTATATTATGTATAACCCTATATTAAAATTGTTTTAGTAAATAAACTTTCATTTTAACTCTTTTAACTCTTCTTTGAATTAAATAATAATAAATGTCCTAATCTAATCCAAGTGGGCCTAAATGATAATATTTTACACTTAAGGTTGTTTTTGGTCGAGATACACTTGTCCAATAGGATTAGGACATGTTTTAGGGTAATATTATTATCATTTTTACCCTTAATTACCCTATTTACTTTTAACCGTGGTAAATAAAAGTAAAAAGTTACTATTCACCAAAAATTATTTTCATCTCATTGAACCAAATTTTACTTACTGACATCAACCGTGTCTCTTGTATTTTTGAAATTCCATTCACAGAAGTGGTAAAATTAAGATTTATGAAAAAATTAATCTTTTTAACTACCACTTAGTAGTTTCACTATTCATCAAAAATTGAAGTTTTCAGAAAAATGCCAAAATTTCACCCTAAGCTATAATTGATATTCCAAATTCAAAAATGATTTCTATTTTCCAAAATTCCCAAAATATAAGTTGAATGAATTAATTTTATAATTAATTTCCCCTGTCACAACAAATAGCGTGTTTTTAAGAGATAATAACTATCAAAAGATCAACACTTGTTTATGTCTGGTGTAAATGTGAAATTACATCCAATGACCAACATTGTATTGAATTGTAAAAATATATTCTAAATATACTTTAAAACCACTCAAATTAATAATTTATCACTATTATTTATTTCGATTAAAAAAGTTGTTTTTAATTAAAATTTAGTAATTTTCACTATTCATCAGAAAATAAAAGTTATCCGAAAAGTACCAAAACTTCACCCTAAGCTAATTTAGATATTACGAATCCAAAAATAAAGTCCATTTTGATAAAATAAAATTTAAAAAATTTCAAAAAGTGGTAATTAGTATTCATAACGGCTAGTTTTAATAATATTTTAATAGCATATTGCTGTTTAGTGAAACTCGTTATTGCGTACTACACACGCTATCGAGGAAGGTCGCGATTGCGTGTAATGGAAGGCAAGTCAAGGATGCATGTTGTGAAAGCTTCTTTTGGTGTAGCGTACAACACATGAAATTAAAAAGAATATTTTTCATAAAATTTCGGGGTGTTACAGTGTGGTTCGATTATTTCACCAATATGGTACATTGTGATGCCCAGTTCTCCAATCCTGAGTCTAGATGAAATTAATTATAAATCCCCTTTACGTCTTGTGCATGAATCATATCTACACATGGATCCTATAAAGGGCCATGTGTGGATTGATTCTTAATAATATGAGGTAGGTTGTGATTCCCACAATTTCATTGTTAGGCCCAACCACAATGTTTGTATCATTTCACGTCATTTAACCTATGTCCTTACAACATTATGTTAAAATGCATGGAATTTCAAGAACTATTTATGGCTATATTCTTTCCCCAAAAAGATACATTGTGACACCCTGATCTTACATCTGAATCCAACCAATATTCCAAAATAATAATATTAATAATAATACCCCCTCTCCTTATGTATGGATCAAGCCTATCCATGAATACCAATTTGTAAAACTATATATGAATTGATTATCACCAATATTAGATATGTAGTGATGTCTAGACTTTCAATCTTGGACTTATTTTCAACATGATACAAATAATGAATATTTCCTATCATGTATGAGTGATATGTATGTAAGAATATTTAATATGTGTTGTCATATTATGTATGAACCTATATTAAAATAACCCTCATTATTCTCCACGTATGAATTCAGTCGCGGTGCATGATCTTTGTTAAAGAACTTTAAGTGGATTAATTCTCATCAATGTGAGATATGAAGTGACTTCCAAATTTTCAACCGTGGGTCTAGTTGCATCACAAAACAAAATATCATCCACTTTCCCATATACGAAAAAACATCAATATAGGAGATTTTATTTTGGGTCCTCTCCTTGGAGATCCCACTAAGGTAACAATAAATATCTCCATTATAAAAATGAGTGAAATATCTATAACAGATTCAAAACGTAGGGCCAATATCAGTCCATATTGTTCCCTTGTTCATTAGAAATTACTCCATTCACATTTCATAGTCTTAATCTTGAATACATTTAGATATTAATAATCATTAATTGGTTTTTTGTGGAATATTTTCTGATACCTAAGATCCTTTTTCTCTGATTATGTTGTACACACCCCAAGTTTTCCTTGAATTAGTTGCTCAAATAATGGGCATGTCAGAAAAATGATTCAAGTACCTAGCTATATGACATATTCCATTGTGGGTCCTGCATAATATTTCCCCCTTAATAGGTTCTTCAAATATCTATAACTTAGTTCCATGGAGAATCCTCTTCTGTCCCTCTAAGCATTGATGATGGTATGTATGAAATCATATTTTAAAGTGGTGATCAGATATTTATCCCACAACCTTTCTCTTAACCTGAATGTCTCCAGGACCATTGATTACACTTTTATCCTCTCATTTATTCAAATTATATTGGAATAAACTTGGGTAATTTGACCATATCTATTTCATTGCATCCCTAATACATTGGTCTTAATCACATGACTTAAATCTAAAGGCACCATATTTCCTACTTTTTTTTAAGAATTCATAGAGATCATATTGCCTAATTCAATTGAAATTATGATTGAAATACATCTCATTTATTTAGGAACTTTTATCTATAAACCAAACATTCTTCTTGGGAATATTCAAATCTCCATAAAGATTCATCAACTTTAGGAAATATAAAGTCATAATTTTTGAGAGCTCATTTACTTACAATGTAGTTCATTCCCTTAATTGTCCTTTCAAACTATTGCCTACATAATTGGCCTATTAGACAAAGGATGTGTCTATTTGAAAATTCAGCATATTTCTTAGCTAGGCCTGCATAATATATCCCCCATAATGGGTATGTCAAATAGCGGTGACTTATTAATTGGAAGAGACCTCCTGCATTTCCATTTAACCCATTTTAACATATCACTCCTCAGATTCATGAATCCCTAAATCACAGAATAAAAATATCTCCTTACATACATAAATATAGTATAATATTTACAAACAGATTACTCAGAATTAGGGAACCATCAAACCATTCTCCAAACCTAAAGACCATAAGTCAAAGCCCCTATAATATTATTCCTGCGCAACTATAAATAATAAAACATAATGTACTTTCTACATGACCTTAAACTACAATTCCCCATAATGTCTTTGATTCATGGCTTTAAACTGAACAATATAATATCAAAAATACCATTTCAGAAAAATATATCCTCCCTCACAAACAAGATTATTTTAGAAGTGGTTTCTCATTCACAGTCTATGTGAGCACAAATCCTCCCTTTTATTCTTAGACGTATATCCTCAAAAAATCCACCCACTATGTTATTGATAGATTCAAATCATAAACCCCCTTTTCTATAATTAATTGAATTTAAAAATTCATAGAAACTCCTTTACATGAAAATGTAGTATGTCCCCCAATTTTCCTTGCATCAGTTTCTCACATAACGAGTTGGTCAGCAAATAGATGCCACTATTTGGATATGCAACATATTCCCTAGATGTCCATGCATAATACAACCCTTACAATAGGTTTTTCAAATAATGGTAAATTCATTCTTGGAAGATACCTCATTTATTAATATACTTAAAATTTTAGATTCGGTGGCCATAAAAATCAAGAATCAAGAATCGCCTTGAAATTATCTAAAAAAGTATCGACAAATTCCTAGAAATCAATCCTTATTTGGGTTCTAATTTCAAAATTCATGGTTAAAGTTATTCGACCTAAAACACTAGATTTATTAGTCATACATGAATGAAATTAAACAGTCCACAAAAAGAGATATAGTAGTCACCAGGCTAAAAATCCGCAAAGGGAATTATGGGAAAAATTAATGTCTCAGCTCGCTAGACCTACAATCTATAAGGATTAGGCAATATCGACAGATAAAAAGATAAAATTCAAAACTCTTTCCACTGAAAACACAAAAAAGGAAGCCTAAGAAAAATAGAAGTCTCACCCACAATGTCTTTTCCATATTGTGCTTAGGTAAAAATTATGATGATAAAAAAATAAACAATGTTGTATGGTTGTCCATATAACCCTAGAAATAGTAAAAGTACATGTAGTGGGCCCATTGGATTAGGTAAAAATTAGAGCACCCCAATCTCTATCATCATAATTATGATTTGGTGGTATGAATATGAAATTATATAGATATATTATTTGAAATTATGATTACTATAAGATAATCATGGATGAATACATAGATGATTAGAAACAAAATTATTTTCATTTATGATAAAAAACACAGAGAGAAACATCCAAAAACTAGAGTCTCTCAATCCTAATTCACTAGAGGTCGTCAGCATAACTTTTGTTGAACAACCTTCTCAACCCTGTTATCCCACTATTAATGTTCATTCACCTGATTAGCCTTAGTCTCTTTGGCATTAAGAAGCGATTACTTGGCATCTGTAATGGATTTTTTCCATTCTTTTTGGGTTTCACGTAATGAGTAGTGATGTTGTTTACGTTACAATATAAAAGTATCCAACTCTTGTGGAAGGCATGAACCATGAGCAGTCATTTATTAGATACCCCGGTTGAATTTTTCCAACACTGGGCTATGACTATCCTCAGCTAGAAAAGATTTTTCCTAAAATTCATCAATGTTAGTAAGTAGTCTAGATTTTATCAGATCCTGCTGAAGTTAGTGCTCTTGCTCTCACCTCTTAATGGTCTCCCACACCATATTGTGGATTACATGGTAATAAAAAACTATGAATACCAATATTTTTAATATATATAAAAAGCCATGGTATTTACTAAGGCAGTTAATTGAGGGGTTCTTTAGAGATAAGATTCAACATATCTCTCTAATCATTATGACATAAAATATGGAGAGCACCCTACAAATTCATGTCCGCTTTGGAATCACAATCATAAGGAGGGATGTACTCTGGGATTAATGCACTTAATGATGGTACCTATTATACTCCCTCCCATATAGTTGTTTTCATTCATACTGGTGCTGGTTGAGATGATGTGGGAGATTTGTACTAATACCTATCCATAAAAGTTGATAATCCTACATAATGAATCAAAATCATGGATAACTTCAAAATAATTTCAAGAGTGGGGCACAATTACAATTGCTGGCGATCCTTACACATCAGAAGATCATCAGTTTGAGAATATTATTCCCCAGTATTTTCATCCTCAAATGTTTGATCTGGAACCTCATGGTGAGGGATATTTCCCTGGGTCATCCCAAGACCACCTATATGAACTTCAAGAAAGCTCCCCATTTCTAGATTCAGCTGTGTATGCTCCTCCTCAATAGTGGGATCAATAGTGTCTTCATCATCTCCTCTTAACACCATTATTTTTTGTAGTTTATGTAGACAGAGATACACATTCCATCAAATCATGATTAAGAAATTATGCCTAAGAAGATTAAATGGATAAAAAAACACACATATATTTGATTATATGTAAAGTTCCCAAAATGCTTCTAAAGTAGTGGTCATATTAACATGTTCTAGTACTTATTCAAAATATAGTCCATGACATATAATTGCAACCAATGTTATACCAAGACTTACGCTTGCCTCACTCATGGGAACATATGGAGTAGTTGGTTCATTACCCTCATCTGATGAATTTAGAACCTAAAAATCCTCCTCAATGAAAGCCTATAGGTCATCATTAGTCATCAAAGGCATTTCTGGTGCATGTGAAGAACCTGAAATATTATAGAAATTAAATCTAGATGTTGATATACAGATTCTCATTAATCACCTATGATATTCTATATTACTCCTATCTCCCTACATTTGTAATAAGAGTAGTGCCAGGAGAAGATAATTTTTTTCTTTCTCGGATGCCTCTTCATCCAATGAGGATGTTTCATTGGTAGGAATTTGCACTTGGTTAGAAGTTCCCTCCTCTGTTCCTGGATGTTCAATTGTAAATTCCATGAGGGAATCCATTGATGAACTTCCTAGAATTCCATGAAGCTTAAGTAATTTATTTGGATGAGGTCAAAATTGATGATTTTGGGAAGACTTACCACTACTAATGAAGAGTTTAGCCATAGATTTCTCTCTTCGGTGTACCTTCTTCATCATTTTATTAATGGTGTACTAGAATCATCATCTCCAAAAATAGGTATTAGTGGCTAGAATCCTTCAACCATATCGTCCTCCATGGCCTGTCGGACACGAGATATTTATTGTAATTCAGGTGGTGATTCAATATCCTTGATTAGAGTGCCACCAGGGCTATACCATGGAGACAGATCCTCAGTGGATTTTCCATTATTAAGATGAAAATTAAAATGGTATTTCCCATGAGTGATATTTATTTGAATAAAATATAATGGAAACTAATAATATAAAACAAGAAGAAGGAAACTTACATTATTAGGATCGAAAAATCATGAAATTTGTAAATAGATGAAGGTTTAATCCCTTCAACGACACCACGATTTGTCATTTCCTTTAGTCATTTTGTTGTTATTATAGAATTTTCAATTGCGTATTTGAGAATCTCTAGCTTCCAGATATAATTAATTACATTATTAGTATAATTATCAAAGTGATCATCAGATGTGTCTTAGAGATATTCTATCCCTATAATGTGTAATCCCACATGTAGAAGCTCCCACATATTTTCAGTATCACAAAACAGCTTCTTCCATGTTTGAATGGCCTCTGGTCAAACATATTTAGAATATATTCTAGCCTAATTTTAAAATGATCCTATAACCTTGGACATGGAGGGATTTTCAACTCCAACCACTACAGATGGTCGCTGAAAAAATGGAACATAATTCCCTTCCTGGCGTTGGAAAGTAGACCATCTAGGTGCAGCCTCTGTTGGTGATGATGGTGTGGACCACTTAATGTTGGTAGGTGGTCTATATCTTATATGAGGTCGTTAATTAAGCTAGGGGACTTTTCATCCTCACTCTACAAGTCTAATTACGCAGCCTCTAAAGGAAAGGAATCACCTTCAAAAAGAGAGGGCTTTGTCCTGCTCCAACTCTTTACTAAAACTCTACGAACAACATTGTTAAACCCACCTTCATGGTATGATGAAATACAGGAATTATCATACCACATACTCAATCTACTTTCTACACATTCTGCAGGTAGATTGATCACTCCCATGTATTTTCTATGACCATAAAAATCCAAAACTATCAAGCCACCGTGATATTTTATTCTAGTATAACACGTACTGGAGGAGATATAGTAATATATTGCATGAATTTGAAATAGAGGAAAAATGATAATGAGAAAAGGCATCCCATATGATTTTCCATGAATTCAAGTTTCCAATACACCATCCCATCAATCTAGCATATATGAATTAATTATATATTGGTCATCCTATTATCAAAAAATCATCCCATGGGAAGTGACTAGTAAGGAAAGAATTTTATGTACTTTAATAATATCAACCTTATCTAAAGATCACCCAGTGTCATGGATTGTGGCAGAATACCAATAATAACATAAATGAATGGTTGAAATGAAATATCAAGGACTTGGATTACACTCTACCAAAAATAGGTTCTGAAATGAGTCACAATCCATACCCATAGATCTTGAAATAGTTCTTCAATTCAGAATGAATCCTTAACTCCATGAATGTGAAATAAAATCATATAAATTATTTCTAGAATAGGGGTATCAAACCCCAATATCTTCTTCTCCTTCGGATTTTTTTCTATAAATAATGTTCTTGAACTTATACCTCATGTGGAGACGTAGGCTGGAAATAGATAAATACTGATCCCCATAGCTAGAAACCCCATGAGTCATGTCTTGGAAGGAATTTTAGGGTTGATCTCCTATCCCCACATTTCAAAGTCAACATTGTCTAGTGTCAGCCAGGAAATGTCTTGTGCTCTTTAATTACCACCTTATGACAACTCAATTGATGTTTTCACTTAGGTTATTTCCCTTTATCCTTTGAGAAAATCTCTTTCCAGTTCTTCAGATGAATATCCTACTTGAGTGTGTATTTTCCTTCTTCATTTTGTAAGCTATCTTTAGTTTCTCACGTGCCAATGATGGAGTATGGTTAGTATCATTTCATTTTGTTGTTGGGGGGATGAATTAATCATACATATCTCCAAGTATCAGAGCCCTAAAGATATTATGAACATCCCAAAAATTGATTCCCATTAATCAATGAGTCAAATAGAAATAATTATTCTGTGGACTCGAATGACTTAGAGGCTTTTGCGCAAAATAATCATTCTGATACAAGTAGGTTTTTCTTACCGATAAATCCTCATAGATCCCAAAAAATTCTAGATTTTTTTTAACTCTACACATGTTTTCCTATCCAGTATGCCAGTATCAATGTGTTCTTAACATCCCTTCTTAGGTGAGTTTCATAAATTTTCCTCCATCCATTTGATTGAACAATTTGTGATTTTCAGAAAAAAGATGAATAACAGTGCATATTTTGTTCAAAAATATATTGTTTCAAATTAGGAGCACATGGGCTATGATTCATAACATAGGTTGTGACTTCCATCCCTTTTCTCATATATATCCCCGCACAAGAAATTTTGGTACATTAAATGTAATTATTGTCATGAATCCAATATATTGGGAGATAATTCATCGGTTTTGGTGCGAGGACTTCTTTTAGGTGACCATAATCATAAAGTGGAAAATAATTAGTCTTCATAAAATCACAGTGATACTTATATAGATACCCTACCAAATTAGAAAGAGTGGTACCACAAATGTCATAATAATATTTCCCTATGATTTTCATCATATTCTTAGTTCACTTTCTATCCAACTCATTAGTTGTTTCGATCTTCATGAAAGCCATCGATCTTATAGAGGAATAAAAAATTTATTTTAGAGTATTTTTATTTTGAAATTTTTTTAAAAATATAAAAATATGAAAATTTCATTAATGATGGAATGTGAATGTTTGGTGCACAAGTATGTTTCTCAATATGTGGTACCCATATTTTCCACTCGAGTACATATAGAATCCATATAACTAATATCTTTAGCATGAGCTTCTGGCCAGAAAAATTTTGCACAGATAGATAATAATTATGAATTGTAATATCTTTTTTCTAAAGTGAAGGTCCTATATATATATTAGGTAGTGTACCAAAAATATGTTCCTGTATGACAAACCTAAATGACCATCTTAACGTAAAAACATCCATGGACCGTATTGCTTTTTCATCCCATATTCCCTCAAGATTAAACCCTCATTTACATTTCAGATCAAATAATGAAGGTGGGTTTTGTTGAATCTATGTGTCAACACATGGATAAAAAATGAAAAGGGAAAATTCCTTAGAAAAAGGAGGAAAAATACATAGAGAATATTATGATTGAAAAAGGTTCAAAAAATTCATTCACCCAGGGTTGATCAAGTCACCAGCAGCCCGCAAGTACATGCACACCACCCCCACTTGAGCGACTAGTCTCCTTTCCCCAAGGTATCATATTTTACAATAAATAGAAACTTGTGGTCTACATTTGTAGTGTTGAATATTCATAATGGTTTATTTTTAAATTTTTAGCCCTGATGCTTCACTCAAGTCCTCTGAAACCTCCAACGTAGTTTCATATAACCTAAAGAGAGGGAATTAAAGGAGGATAGTGAGATTTAAGTCCCTTAAATGTTAAAAATAAACAACACTTGTGTGAAAAGTTCTCCCAACCCCCTGATTTAAGAACACTTGCATGATCAACCTTCCTCAAATAGGAATTTGTGCATCTGAATCCTGGGAATACCTATGATGACTCTTGAAGTCTTGAGAAAAGTTTCACCAATGTTTAGTTATCTAGGTTATTCATTACTGAAGATGCAACCAGTTTTCCTAAGCATACTTGCATGGAAATAAATAGCACGCTACCCACATGCATGCCCATTCTTGGTTCACCTCACCTTGTCATCCTACATGATCCTTTCATGAAGACACTTTCAAATTGATTTGTGTAATGGCTTCTCCTTCCCTGTCTCCCTTTCCTGAAAGGAACCATTTTGAAACATACACTAAGGCCTACTAATTTAAAAAACATAGGGAAAAGAAACATATGCATATATCCCATTTGGATTTGGATATCTATGGTCAAGGGTTTTTCACACATTTCTTACCAAAGGGTAAGGATCCATAGTGTTTCTATATATTTGGATATCTATGGTCACATAGATCCTTACCAAAAGGATAGGGTCAAGGATTTCCAACTCTCAGATTCTAGGGACATGACTCTATCAATCCGTTTTCATCTCTGAGATCTAGATCCATTGGTCCCTGGTAGGGTGGGTAAAGATCACACTTTACTTTCCCTTTGATAAAGGGAAAGTATCCCTCCTCTCCAAGGACCTGCAATAAAGAAATCAATCCTAGTGTAAGCCCTTATTATTTAATGAAGGAGCTTGCAGTCTTGTTCCTCTATACATCATTCACCTTAATTCCTTCTTTAAATTGGACCCATGTTGAATGAAAATTTAAGAGAGGAAAGAACCCTAGCCATGAAATCTTCCATCATAGCCATAAATTATTCCGCCTAGACCTGAACACTTCCAATTAAGATGGAAGAAAAGTATGTGAACATTGTTTAATCTTTAACAACCTATTATTTCTCACAATTAGAATGACTCATATGGGATTAGATTCTTGTAAAGATCACAACACCCATTCAACTCACTTGATATAATGAACTGTTGGAAATTCAATTCCTAGCATAATTGGGATATTTATGAAGCCTTTATAAAGCCCTAGCTCTATATAATCTCATCCATGAAATGAAAAATCATACCCCCTTAATCAGGTAATCCTCCTCCAGAGTAATCCCTATTAATAATTCCCATACCCAAGGCATCCTCTTTATAAGTAATCCCTGAATTAAGCCTCCTAAACCTCAATGAATTAAGACATCTCTCATGGACCCTGTTACAAGGGAATACTATTTTGTAGTAAGCCCAAAATTATTTCTTTATAGGGCTATATTCCCATGTGAGAATTATCAAACTACATGAGATTTTATTTCCATCCAAAAAGGATACGCAGGAAGATTCACTGAGGTTCAATCCCAACATTCTAAATCATCTCTATTATGTATGGGTCATATCTCAAATAGGGTATAATTCAACATGGAATCTCATATTCTTTCTAGGGTCCTTGGGATGCTTACACATAAGTCCCAAACCAATCTTGTATTAGGTACCTTCTTTATAGATTTCCTTACCACATGACATCAAACTTTATGGCTGGGTCCTTATCACATTACCTTAAAAAGTATGATGTGTCCCATTAGGCGTCATTGAACTATGTGGGTTCTAATTCCTATCACAATGGTATGTAGGAATACCACCCATTGGTTCGATCCCAATATCATAACAACATCCATCTCTTTGGATGAAGATAAATTTGAGAGTAACATTCGTCTACCTAGATTACCACAAACTCCATAGTTCTCCACTACGTGGGTTAAAAACTAGCATCACCATGATAATGAACATAGAATATCTAAGTTGTATATAAGAATATTCCATCACTGTATAAAAAAGTGTATAGAATTTTATAGACATAGATATATCAAGTGATAAACCTTAAATACATTTGAATGATTATAAATTCCACACATGCTAATAACTAATTTCTAATCTTGGGTTGATCCACTTATTCCAATTTATATTATTTGAGGAAATTTCACATTGATGTTAAATATAAATACATTATGAACTTTTGTATTTTTTACAACAAAAACCTATTTTCTTGGTCATTAAAAGGGAAAAACTCTAAAATACTTTTTCCACTTCTGTAAATTCATTTTTTTCAAAATGTAAATACATGGTTGTAATTAGTTTGAAAAATGTTATATAATAGGATCGCAATAATTTTTGGTGAATAATAAATTTGGTATTTTATTTACCACGGTTAAGGGTAAATCATGTAGTTAAAGGTAATGATAATAATATAATATTTTAAATTTCACTAACACTTGTCCTAATATAATTTAATGATTTATTGTGAACCAATAAAATCCGTGGGCCGATATTATCGAATTTGGAAGCCACTTGGGTGTGAATATGACATTTATAACATTTTATTTAATGTAAAGACAGAGATGTCATAAACATGTATCTTATTACTAAAACAATGTTAATATGGGTCTATATAAGTGATAACATGAGTTAAAAATAGTAAATAAAAATATATAAATATTACCTATATCATGTTAAATTATTTATAATTTTTATTAAATAAATAATTTAATAAAATAGTGACACCACGAAGATGCAGTGATTGATTTATTAAAAGAAGTATCAAATGAATTATATTAATAATATATAAATACATAAAATTTGATATATTTTATTCCATAATTTTTTTTAATTGATTATGTTTACAAGTTAGATATGATTTAACATAGTTTTTTGAAGGAATAATGTTGCTATGATACTTCTAACAGGTCAATTAGTGAACAGTTCAAAATTGACACTTATGAGATTCTAAAATAATATATATGTTATTAAATAATATAAAATTTCTAAAAAACCATGTTTCAAAAAAATAGTTTGTATATAGAATATAATATCATTAATTACTCATTTATGGTTCTTTTTCTTGTTATGGTAATTATTTTAACCATAAAAGTTGAAATTACTTTATAAAATCGTATGAATTAAAATGGATAAATAAGGGTTAAAAATAGAATAAGGTATAAAAAAACCAATACATGTAAAAAAATTATTCTTTGAGATGATTTAGATCCTTCCTCAGATTTTCTTTTGAGAAAAATAATTTTGAGTCAATTGGAGTAAAAAATTAATTGATATTAATTTAATATTTTAAGGGGTTCCTAGGGTGGACCTCCTCTCTCCTATAAAAAGGCACCAATTCCACTATATTAATCACTCATTAGAAACCATTTAATTAGGCCAAGATATTCCCAAAAAACATATTAAAATACCTCCCCACATTCTTGAGGCCTCAGTTCAGGAAGAACACCTTATTATAGGTGTTAAGGTGCTATGAAAGGTGATCATCCAAAGGAAAGTTAATGTTTTTATTTAAGTATTTCAAAAACTATTTATTCTTAAAAATCCATTAAATATAATTAATCCATGATTAAATAATAACTTCAATATAAAATATATACCAATATGTCTTTATATCAATATCATCACCTAAATCCATCTCAAATTCAAAAAAATTGTAATGGAATTAATAGTTTAAGCGTATGTGTGAACTATCTCCTCCACAAACTGATCTAATTTCATTCCATACCTTTCTTATCATGATTGGTTATAATAATGTAATTAACGGAAATATGTTATATTAATGAAATATTAACCATTATAATATAATAAGATATCAATTATGTTCTTACCTTCCATTCATGTAAAAATGATAACGTCGTTCGTACGTACATGTGAACTATCACCTCCATGAAGCGATGTGGCTCATTTTTATCCATTATATATCTTTTATGAGATATATATATATGTTTATTTAAATTATTAATATGATATTAATGATTTTATGAACATTCTGTAATGTTAAAATAATACTTACCTTTTTCCATAATGAACAACGAAAAATGGAAACTTTAATCATGCGTACGTATGACCTACCATATCCATGATTATATTGTTGTTAGTTTTTCAAAACCATATATATTTTGTTATTTAAAATAATAATTTTTGTATAAAATTGATAATAATTCCTTTTATATAATTCTGTAAATTATGGAATTATGACCACATGGACTATTGACATCATAACATGTTCACTTTTGACTCAAGTACTGAATATTGACAAAACATCCGACATGAACTCAAATAGTTAACTAATTATTATAAAACAGAAATTAATGATATAAATGTAATAATAAAAATAAAAAGGGTCTTAATCAAGAATAAATTAAACTAAGTTAATTATTTACGCAGAATAAGGAACATATGTGATGAATCCAATTAAAAGTAAGGGTCTTCATCTCAATCTCCTTTCATTCAATAATTTCCTGATAATATGCACCTTTATTATTTTATAAGGCCTATATAAAACCACTACTACATTTCACGTCCATATATTATATATATTAATATTATTTAATTTTTGGGTAAATGTATTAATTCATAGAGATCAATATTTAAATGTTCAAAGTGGTATGGGACACCAAGAACGTTTAATTATTTAATTAACAAATGTTTTTCAACATGAATTTAGAATACATATTTATTATATGGATATAAATGGATTTTAATTTTTTTTTATATATTTACAATTTAATTATTATTTTAGTGGGTAATATTTTTAGAATTATTATAAGGTATGTTTTTACAAATGACAAAATTAATGTTTTGGTTCAAGTATATGGTGAGAATAAATTCTCTACCACCATTTCCATTATTTGAGATTTGTATTCCTCTAAAAGTCATAATATTTTTAAAAGAAAGAAGAATACATTATTACCTTTAAGGGGTAATATCTTTTTTGATTTTTTTTAAAATGGGATAATTATTTAAATATTTTTAAATGATATCTTTTTATTGCAAATGAAATTTTATGAGTGAAATATTAATAATTGAAATATTTTATCTGTTATGATTGTATAATGGTAATTATACATTGGATGGGTAGTTTTGTGATAAAAAAAAGTAAAGTGGTAATTTTATAAAACAAGGATGGATTTTTACTTTATAACATCAAATACATTGGGTTTGGAAGTCATTCATATGACTACTCCCTTTGTATGAGTGACATGTATGGATGTAGACAACAAGGTTATTCCATTTATGTATGATTATGTACCATGTTATCATAATATGTTATATGTAATATCTATTGGTTTTATGATAATATTTTTTTTACAAAAAGGGAAATCAATGTTATTAAATTCTACGAAAATTATTTACGACTTTTTAAGGTCAAAATTATTTCTTTAGGATAAAAGTATTCTGGACTTACATGTTTTCGCATGGTTAAAAATTTTCATTCATTATGTACATTTTTTAGTCTTTGGTTATCCTCACAAGTTTTATAATGTTTTTCATAGGATTTATGGGATAATAAAGACATGAATGTTATCAAGGGATGTTTTTTGATGATTATACCTGAATCAAAACCATGTTTCTTTATATATATATTTTTTGTTTAAAAAAAGTTATTGTTGGTAAAAGTTTCCACATTGTAATATTTGAGATGTTTCATGTGAGATATTGAATAATTATCAAAATATATAAACATAAAAAGGTCTTAAATGTGAATAAATATAAATTATTGGATTAAGTAAAGATTATGTAATGTTTAGGTTCAGGTCCTTATAATTGGTATTAAATAAAAGGTTTAGATAACTTTAGAGGTTAGGATGTTATCTGAGTGTAGGTTAAGATCCCATATACTCAAGAGTGTTATTATCACATGGAAAATATCGGAGGACTAAGTTATATTTGTTGGATTGGATTAAAAAATAAATAACTATGATATATGTAGGTTGATGGATTAAATTATTATAAAAATATTTATGTTATCTTTATACTATAGAGGAATATTATTTTAATAATTCACATAATGTTTATGTGATTATTATTTAAATTATATTAAGGATAATGTATCATTTTGCAAAGAAATAAATATTTCATAACCATATTGTCCCTCCCCAATTATTTGACCATCATTATTTTTAGAAAAGCTTCATTGAATGATTTTGACACCTTCTTGAGTATTCAAATCACCAATAAGAAATTGTTTGAGTTATCCAGCACCTATTAATTTATAGTACAATTTTATACTATATGGTATCTTTCTCATTTGATTTCATGATCTAAGCTCATCCAACTATTTCATAAGGTGAAATAATTTATTTGGTGTGAATGTTTACTTTTTGAAAGCAAGACAACATGCCAAAGGAGAAAAGGAACATTAAAAAGATCCTTAAATTTTGATTGAAGGTATGATTTATCTTATTATCCATAAAGTATAAAACATTATATAATTGATATTCATGAATCAAGTGGATATAATCGATATCATTGATTTTTAGGAATGATGTATTAAAATATAAGGTTTAAATTCATAGTTAATTGATTATTAATAACATTGAAATATTAAGATTACTACATATAAAAGATTTAATAGTTAATTTATACATAAGGATGTGAAAATAATAAAAAGATTTAATACAATTTTGATGATGGGGCTACTTTTGAAGTATTTTTAGTTGTGTAATATGTAAGCCTAAATTTTTTATCTGGATATATTTTTGATTAAAAAGTTTATTTCATAGACATAATTATAATGTAATGTATAAACTCAGGGTTCATATGATCTTTTTTTGAGGTAATTAAGGTTTATTACATTTGGGAATGAAAAATGAATTTTATTATATAACCATTGAGGTTAAAACTTGTTATGGTTATCCTAAGCAGAATAACATTTTTTTAGAATGGTATAGCAATTATATAGTTTTATAAAATAGAAAACCCATGGGATGGGTGAAAACCCATCACATCTAGTAAGTCCACAAGAATCGAACCCATAACTATTGGGAAATAGGGCATTATCACCTACCACTAGCCTATGTGAATTCCCTGGTTAGTATGACTTTTTATTTTTTAGTTACATGGGTAGATTGAATAAGAATAAGTTTATTTTTGGAATTTATGTTTTATCAAATAGAAATTATAGTTATTGGAAAATTATTTGGTGAATAAGTGATTAATGTTATTTCTAATGATTTTCACTATTTCTGGAACCCTTTATGATCAATGTATATAGAATACTATGGTATTTTATTATAGGAATAAAGGATGAATTATATTTTGTAATAATAAATTGTGGGATTGTGGTTAATATAGTTATTTATGAAAACAATTAATGTATCTTGAATATTATTATGAAAATTACTTTTTGTGTGTGAGATAATTCAAGAGTAATTAAATTCATTAGGAGATAAATGTTAAAATTTATCTCGGATGACTATGTTATCAAATAATTATTAATTTTGGGTTTCAATATTAGTTTTGATTATATTGAGTATTTTTAAGGATATTTATTTTTATAATGATCTATGTTGAATGTTGGGTATCAAGGATGAATTTTGGAGAGTAATGTAGTTTTTATCATATAAAGGTTTATTAATTTTGAAGGATTTTCTTATAATATCCTAACCGTTTTGGTTTTGGTTAATTTTTCAGGATTGGAGTAATATATAGTTAAAATTTTTTGGATAATTTGATTCTCTATAAGTTGATTCAGCTCTGAAAAAACCATCTTAAAGACTCATCGTTTGGAGAAATAAATTAGTTAGTGGTGGAATTTGATAAAAGGATGAAACTCTACATATTAAGTAATTATATTTATTTATTTTTAGTAAAGTAAATACACAACTCAATATAAAGGACCATAAAACAAAAAATTTATCCACTTACATTCCCTACTATGAAATAAAATATAGTTTAACCAATAAAAAATTTATAGTTTTGTGACTGTTAACTATTTCAAGATAATGTTTTCTATCATTCTCCATCCAAACATGATAGTTAGTTTTTATTCCATATCCATGTTTACATACATGGAATCGTAGTATGTTTAATATTGTTTGAAATTTGTACTTCACTTACTTTATTTTAATGTGGAGGTTTTATTGACTCTTTTTTTGATGTTGGATTTTTAATGTAGTAATTTTGAAAAGTGAATCCTAGTTACTATGACCACATTTAATTGTATGAGGATGAATTTTACAAAATGGGTAAGGATATATCATCTCAGATAATTATAGAATAATAATATTACATATTTATTATTCTTTAATAATTAGATAGTAATTTTACATTAAAAGGAACTCTATGTATAATTGCATACATAACACAAAATAATGGGTTTCTACGAAATCTTATGTTGCAAAGAATACTGAGTTATAAAAAATGTTATTAATATTATTATTTTAAGTTGTAGTTATCACAGAGTAGTTATAATGTCAGTAATGAATGATATTAACTAAATTATGAAAATAATGTTTACACATGTTTATAAAATTATTCATTGGTTATAAAATTAATTAGAAATGAAAATAAAAACACATTTTTTTGAAAACCTATTTAAGTGTGAATAATTGTGTTTATATAATAATAAAATCTCCATTTATGGATAATATTAATGAAATATAAATTCAATATGATGTTGAAAATTTATCTTATATGTTTTCTGGAAATGATATAAAAGTAAATTAAATTTTATGGATAAAAAAGTTTTTCAAATGGAATTTTCAACGCCTTTTAATTGAGAATCCATTTTTAATCTAGTATCTTTCAAATTTATAAATTATATTTGCCGAAAAAACTTTTTATTTGGTATATGGAAATAAAAATTTACGTTGGCAGAGTTTTTGGTATTTTTCTGAAATATTTCATATTTTAATGAATAGTAAAAAATACTGCATTGTAATTAAAAAACCACCTATTGATCTAATTTATTAATATAGCTAAGCTATCAATTAAATTAGTTTTAATGTTTAATTAGATTATTCTTTTTATAATTTAATCTAATTTATGTCCTTGGAATCTATTTATCCATGAAGTTCGGTATGAAAACTTAATGAACATTTGAATGTTTTTACTTCAAAAACCTATTTTCTCGATCCATCAAGGATATTAACCTTAAATTCATTATTCTACATTTGTGAATAGATTTTTTCAAAAAATTACATAACTGGTTCTAATAAGTTTAAAAAATGTGATATAATAGGATCAAAATAATTTTTGGTGAATAGAAATTTTGTATTTTATTTACCTTGGTTAAGGGTAAATTAGGAAATTAAAGGTAAAAATCATATTATAATATTTTAAAATTTTAAAAAAACTTTTCATAATTCCATCTGATGATATATTGTCGACCAAGACAATCCGTGGGAAAAACATGTGGCCTTTGGAAGCCACATTGGTGTAAATATGACATTTATAACATTTTTTTATATTAAAGACAAAGATGTCCTAAACATATCTCTTATTACTAAAATAAATTTTATATAGGTTTATATAAGAGATAGATTAGACAATAAATATTATGTGTAAAAACAAAAATGTTACCTACCTCATGGAAATTTAATTATAATTTTTAGGAAATAAATAATTAAATTAAACAGTGACACAATGATGATGCAATAATTGATTTATTAAAAGAAGAATCAAATAAATGATGTAGAGGTCTGGAATTACTTCCAGTGGACTACCATTGATACCTATCAGGGCACTCCATGGGCAGCTACACCCCCTGGGCGGGACACACCACCATCCCCAGTGGCAGCCATTTCCACATGAAGCCCTTGGGCGGAGAGCCATGCTTCGTCCAACGCTCACATGTGAGAGTTCCCAAGGATCGGATACATTCCTACCTCCTTTGCCTCTGATACCAACTGTAGAGACCCGAAGCTTATCGTACATGGACATTACATTACTTTTGCGGAATACTTAGTACATAACAAAAACACACACACAAGGATCGTAATAGTTTAGTGTCTTTGGAAACTCGGAACGTAATCTTCTAAACGTGGTGAAAGATCTTCAATATCTCCCATAATGATCTTCCCCTTTTTTTACCTAAAACCTATCTTTATATCCTGGGGAAAGAAAAACAAAAAAGGGTGAGCTCAAATGCTCAGTAAGGGCAAACAAAAGAAATATCAATCACATCATATACATAAGAACGTAGCTTTTGGAAATCTTGACCTGCAAAAGAGCTCATAATATCATAACATGGGATAAATCATAGAATTGAAAATGAGATCCCCAAAATCATAACATAAAACTTGAAACTTTGTGGCATGCACACATAATCATGGAAAATCATTTCTTGTTAGTCATGACTCATTGCCAAGACTATCTTAGTGGACAAAGTCCCTTTCTGAACCGAGTTCACTCCTCGTTTCAGTCCTGTATCACTGAACTGAAATAACCTTCCGTTCCAGCCATGTCTATCTCATGAGATATAAAATCTTTACCCAATGCATTGGAGGGAGATATAGGTCCCACCCATCTCATAATGATACCATTCTTATGTGTGCCACAAAATCATAAATCATACATCATTTCATAACCCATGTAATAAAAATGGGATTCTTAAAACAACATGACATCATAAAACCATTCATATAAGATAAAGGAATTCATAAACATAATTCCATCACAACATAGTCAAATCAATGTAAAAATATGGATAGAAACAGAACCCTTTATTATCTTAGATGGAAAATAATTTTGATAAAACACTTGAAATGAATTCTTGAGGAAAATATACTTTCTTCTTCAAAATCAATTTCTTTTCACAAAACATCATGCAATTTTAAAAGAAAAAGATTTTATTAAAAATAGTCATGAAATCTTTTGGAGGAATCTTCATGAAAATAAGGCTTTATAAAACCGTAAAAATCCGTTCATGCCGCTTAAGTTAAAAAAAACATTCTTCGTACTTTTGTCGGAAAAGTCAAAAAGTACCTCGTATGAAAAAGTGACAAAAGATTCCTTTCATATTATTTACTAAAAACTCAACGAAGAGTAAAATTGGATTTAAACTATTGTAAGTGGATGGAAACAATATTACATATTGAAGGAACATGGATGTGGATGATAAAATGCAGCCCAGTAAATACTTACGAATAAACAATCTCGGATAAAAATGAGATTGTGATATTTCCCTTACCTTAGGTCCAATTTGCTTCGTATGTTTCCGAACCTCCTGTATAATGATTTAAATAATGTCATTGACTTATTACAGAATCATATTCATTGTTATGATATCATATATGGTTCACTTATGACATTATATTACCCGTTCTTTTGTAAATTCCATGTTAAAGAAGCGTTTTGGGTAAAATCGTTTCATTTATCGTAGGTGTTTTGACTTGTTGTTCTTGACATAATTATTACTTATATCATGATTTACTTACTTCCAGAATATAAAATATGATTTATATATCATATATATTCAGTATATATATATATATATAATAGATAGATAAATAAAATGAAAAACACCGTTCATGGAGACGGTAGTCCGTACGTACGCATGAACGCTGTTTTTCTTTCCTTATTGTCTTGAAATGGAAGTAAGTAGATGACATACATATGTATATATATACATAAATCTAGTAGCTTTATAATGTCATATATTTCATTATTATTTCTTATATATACATTATAATCATTCTTAAATGGTTAACATGGAGAATGAATCTCATCGCGTCGTGGAGACGGTAGTCCGT
This sequence comes from Viscum album, assembly GCA_963277665.1. Lineage (NCBI taxonomy): Eukaryota > Viridiplantae > Streptophyta > Magnoliopsida > Santalales > Viscaceae > Viscum > Viscum album. The sequence goes on along the minus strand of OY728148.1, from coordinate 1,399,419,679 downwards.
ACGTACGCACGAGCGATGATATCATTTCTATAAATATTGAATTGAATTGGAGTGGATTATACAATATATCAGAATCAATATGATGTTGTAATAACTATGTATAGTTATTCTTTACACCATTATACCCATCCATGTAAGGTGGTGGTGGAAAATAGATTACACCACGGCGTGGAGACGGTATTCCGTACGTACGCACGCGCGGTGATTTCTTTTTCCGTAGGATGGATAGATGGTGAAATAGGGTTGTTTCATACTTATAATAACATATCAGTATATGAGTGATAATGATGTTATTACTTCATAATGAAACAACCTAAGAAGAAGAAGTGGAAGAAGAAATAAAGATGAAAGAATTGGTAACGGTAATTACCTCTTCTTTGAAGTGTCTCTTTGAGACCTCCTCTTAGGGCACTAGAATTGGTCTTTGAGGAAGACCAGAACCTCTAGGATGTTTCTAGGGAAGTGGAGAAGGGATTTTGGCAGGGGTTGGACGAGCTTGAGTGCTCAAATTGGTGTGAGGAGGAGGGGGAGGAGGTGTCCTTTTATAAGGGAGGAGAGGGGCACCTTAGGAATATCTCAAAATATTATTTTATATTAAAGTCAAAATCGGTTTATAATGGTTCCAAAGGGTCTTATTTCGAAGATAAGGTGGGGAGGGGTTGAAATCCTATCAACCAATAGAATTTAGACAAGTTTAGGATATTATTTTAACCTTATCAATTAAATTTAACTCTAAGTTAAATAATTTAACTTTTACCATGTCTTTTTGTTTTCTTTCACTATATGGTTAATAAACTTACTATAACATGCCAAACAAACCCCAGATTGTTTATTATTAATATATATATCCTTATCTAAGTCATTTGGCCGAACCTTAGATTTTTAGGAATACAATAACAATTAATAATATAATATTTTATTTAAAAACTATTTTGTGTCAATTTTGACACTATTTGATATATGATTTTTGTGAAAGTCATAACAGAATTAAATGTTCGAAGAAAGTTGATTAAATCAACATTAATATATCATAGTAACCTAGAAAATTAGTGGAATTCATAAAAAATCTCAAATTACATTTATTTTGGTGTTTATAACATCAATTATGTCAATATTTCATTAATAAGATAATTACTGCATCATCGTTGTGTCATAAATAAAATAAATTATTTTATGTCTAAAAATTACAAATAAAATACCATCATGTAGGAAATCGTTTTAGCTTTCTAATGAATATTTACAATCGAATTTAACTTATGTATAACCCCATATTAAAAATGATTTACTTATTAAACTTTGATTTTAACTATTTTAACCTTTCTTTAAATAAATTAATAATAAATGTCCTAATCTAATCCATGTGGGCCTAAATGGTCATATTTTATTCCTAAGTTAGTTTTTGGTCGAATTACACTTGTCCAATAGAATTAGGACATCTGTTAGGGTAATAGTAATATCATATTTACCCTTAGTTACCCTATTTACTATTAACCGCAGTAAAAAAGTAAAAAGTTACTATTCACCAAAAAATTATTTTCATCTCATTGAACCACATTTTAGTCCTTGATATTAACCGTGTCTCTCGGATTTTCGAAATTCCATTCACAGAAGCGGCAAAATTAAGTTTTATGAAAAATTCAGTTTTTTTAACTACCACTTAGTAGTTTCACTATTCATCAAAAATTGATGTTTTTCAGAACAATGCCAAAATTTCATCCTAAGCTATATTTCATATTCTGAATTCAAAAATGAAATCTATTTTACCAAATTAATAACATATAAGTTGCATTAATTAATTTTATAATTAAATCCCGCTGTTAAAATAAATAGCGTGTTTTTAGGAAACAATATATATCAAAAGATTGACACTTGATTATGTCTTGTTTAAATGTGAAATTACAACCAATGACCAACATTGTATTAAATTGTAAAAATATATTCTAAATATACTTTAAAACCACTCAAATTAATAATTTATCACTATTAATTATTTCGATTAAAAAAGTTGTTTTTAATTATAATTTAGTAATTTTTCACTATTCATCAGAATATGAAAGTTATCCGAAAAGTACCAAAATTTCACCTTAGGCTAAATTCGATACTCCGAATCCAAGAATGAAGTTCATTTTGAAAAATAAGATTTACAGAATTTTTAAAAGTGGTTATTACTATTCAAACGGCTAGTTTTAATAATATTTTAATAGCACATCGTTGTTTAGTGAAACTCGGTATTGCGTATTACACACGCTATTGAGGAAGGTCGCGATTGCGTGTAATGCAAGGCAAGACAAGGATGCGTGTTGTGCAAGCTCCTTTTGGTGTAGCGTACAACACAAGACATTAATAAAATTAAAAAGAATACTTCTTTATAAAATCTTGGGCTGTTACATTCTACCCCCCTTAAAATGAATTTCGCCCTCGAAATTCGTCGGGGTTATAAATGGTTTACTATTCGAAAGTTTCTTTAATAGAAACCCACATCGTAAAAAGGAATATCAAAATCAAAACAAAAGTATGAAACGAAACGGTTACCCAAATAAACTAATCATTGGGTTTCCACATAGGTGAAAATATGGATATGGAAGAGAAATCTAACCATCATGTTATGATGGAGAGTGGTAGAGAACATGGCTATGGAAAAGCCAGTAATCAAAAATCCATAGATTTGTGATGATATAAGGTACCATCTGATTCATCAGGTATAAGATCACTAGGACAACATTTTTGGTTTTCAAGATCATTTCCCCTAATGTTGAAAATTTGAATTAGAATAAATACTTACTTTATTTTGGTACAATCTCACTGTTGTTCGTGCCATGAACAATTTCCACTTCATCTCTTAAATAAATGAAGTTGAATTTGTTCTTCGTGAAGTGTTAGCAGATCATGTGATAGAATGACGGGTCATTCCATCTGTCTCAAACAAAAGGTTAGCAAAAATTATATGCATAAATCGATCTATAGTGAGATTAGTCATATATGGTTCCTAAAATGGACTTATACTTCATATATCATACTGCTTAATATAATAAAACTAGTTTCTACTAAACAGGGACTTCCTGTAGGTCAGTGGTAGGCGATAAAGGCCAGTCGCACTTCGGTTGTGGGTTCGATTCCTACAGCCTTGTCTGAAGCGATGGGCTGTCGCCCGTCCTGCAGGTTGTCCTTTTTTCTAAAACTACATTACTATAACATCCCATCAATAATATCGAAAAAAAACTTCTATCCTTAAACAATAATCACTTATGTCCAACATAATCCACTTCAATCTTTAGGCTTATCCATAATACTGCAGTCCACTCTCATAACATAGTGAAAACGATTACCAGAGATTTAATACCATCGTTGATCCCCATATATCATAAGATATGTTTTGTTGGTCACATTCTGAACATTCAAAGTCCTTAATCATGTATTCTCTTGAATACCTTAGTGAAAACATGAATGCAGTTAAAAGTTAACACTTTCCACATACCAAAATCCTCAAAATTCTATATACTCAAACCATGATATCACTTAGTCCTTATATCAATCATGAGCTCATGAATACTATTAAACATTTCATTTTCTCGTCTTCATTATGCGCATATCATCTTATTTCCAAAAAACATATCTCAATCACTTTGAATACCACATCAATAAATATTGCAATACTCAATGATACAACATTATTTTGGAATCCCATTACATAAATGCTTAATCATTCCACCACATCGTTATCATATTCAACATCGCCAATAGTGATCGCATGTGATTTCCCTTTGTCCTTTGCCTTCAGTGGTTGATCATGTTGATCATCACTAACCCTTGGATTAGGGCAATTATTAGCATAATGCCCCATTTCCTTGCACTTGAAGCATTGAAGTGTTGGTGGTGCGTTCTCTGCAGTGTTTGCTTTATTCACATCATTAGAAACACTTTTTCCATTACTTCGACACTCAGCTGCTCGATGACCTTCTTTTCCACACTTAAAACATTTTCTAGTTCCTTTAAGACAATCTCCACCATGCTTCTTTCCACACTTTGTGCATAAGGAAACATTCATCTTCTTTTCACCATTATTATTAGATTTCTCCTTGAACTCCATCTTTCGTTTCTTGTCAAAACCATGAGATGGATATGTAACACCAACTTCCATTTCTACCTTGATAGCACAACGCACAATTTCTTCATAGCTACTGAAGTCTCTTATAGCTAATGCCCTTCGAAGACTTGGTTTTAAGCCACTGAAAAATCGATCAACTTTACTTTCAGGTTGGATGATAATGCCAGATGCATACCTTGCAAGTCTTGTAAAATTCGCTTCGTATATACCAACAGATTCATCATCCTTCTGCTTCAGCTCAATAAACTCCTTTTCCATCTTTGTTCGAAGAATACGAGGGAAGTACTTACTGAAAAACAAGTTCTTGAACTCGTCCCATTCCATGGACTCAATTTCATCCCTTGGCCTCGTATTCTTGATAAGATTCCACCATTGATCAGCTTCACCTTCCAAACGATATACTGCTAAGATGACTTTATCATGTTCAGAACATTGAAGAACTAAAAATATCTTTTCAGTGGTACTGATCCATTGTTCAGCAACAAGTGGATCGGAAGTCCCACTGAAAGAAGGTGGACGTTGCCTCATGAAGGACTCAATAGAATATTGTTCCCTTCTCTGCTCATTTAGAAGTCCAGAATGATTCATAGCTTGTATAAGTATAGCAATAAGATTTTGCACTCCATCTCCCATAACATTTGTTTGTTCAGGAGGGCAATCATTGCATTGTCCATTGCATTGATCAACATGGTTCCTTCGGGTTCCAGCCATCGTCTAAATCCCAAAAAGAATAGTGTGAGAGGCAAAAATCATGCTAGGGAAAACAACATAATAAAGGGGGATTACCTTCAATATCCAACATCTTAGGTTTAATTCTATGATCGTTAGCGTAATTCTATTACTATAACCTATACGTATACTTATCCCTAGGGACATCCCTAGACATACCTTAGAAATATCTCTAGGAATCTCACTAACGTTTTCGCATCCTAGTTTCCAAAGGTTGACTAAACCTTTCCTCTGATACCAACTGTAGCGGTCTGGAATTACTTCCAGTGGACTACAATTGATACCTATCAGGGCACTCCATGGGCGGCTACACCCCCTGGGCGGGACACACCACCATCCCCAGTGGCAGCCATTTCCACATGAAGCCCTTGGGCGGAGAGCCATGCCTCGTCCAACGCTCACATGTGAGAGTTCCCAAGGATCGGATACATTCCTACCTCCTTTGCCTCTGATACCAACTGTAGAGGTCTGGAATTACTTCCAGTGGACTACAATTGATACCTATCAGGGCACTCCATGGGCAGCTACACCCCCTGGGCGGGACACACCACCATCCCCAGTGGCAGCCATTTCCACATGAAGCACTTGGGCGGAGAGCCATGCTTCGTCCAATGCTCACATGTGAGAGTTCCCAAGGAACGGATAAATTCCTACCTCCTTTTCCTCTGATACCAACTATAGAGACCCGAAGCTTATCATACATGGACATTACATTACTTTTGCGGAATACTTAGTACATAACAAAAACACACACACAAGGATCGTAATAGTTTAGTGTCTTTGGAAACTCGGAACGTAATCTTCTAAACGTGGTGAAAGATCTTCAATATCTCCCATAATGATCTTCCCCTTTTTTTTACCTAAAACCTTTCTTTATATCCTGGGGAAAGAAAAACAAAAAAGGGTGAGCTCAAATGCTCAGTAAGGGTAAACAAAAGAAATATCAATCACATCATATACATAAGAACGTAGCTTTTGGAAATCTTGACCTGCAAAAGAGCTCATAATATCATAACATGGGATAAATCATAGAATTGAAAATGAGATCCCCATAATCATAACATAAAACTTGAAACTTTGTGACATGCACACATAATCATCGAAAATCATTTCTTGTTAGTCATGACTCATTGCCAAGACTATCTTAGTGGACAAAGTCCCTTTCTGAACCGAGTTCACTCCTCGTTTCAGTCCTGTATCACTGAACCGAAATAACCTTCCGTTCCAGCCATGTCTATCTCATGAGATATAAAATCTTTACCCAATGCATTGGAGGGAGATATAGGTCCCACCCATCTCATAATGATACCATTCTTATGTGTGCCACAAAATCATAAATCATACATCATTTCATAACCCATGTAATAAAAATGGGATTCTTAAAACAACATGACATCATAAAACCAATCATATAAGATAAAGGAATTCATAAACATAATTCCATCACAACATAGTCAAATCAATGTAAAAATATGGATAGAAACAGAACCCTTTATTATCTTAGATGGAAAATAATTTTGATAAAACACTTGAAATGAATTCTTGAGGAAAATATCCTTTCTTCTTCAAAATCAATTTCTTTTCACAAAACATCATGCAATTTTAAAAGAAAGAGATTTTCTTAAAAATAGTCATGAAATCTTTTGGAGGAAGCTTCATGAAAATAAGGCTTTATAAAACCGTAAAAATCCGTTCATGCCGTTTAAGTTAAAAAAAAACATTCTTCGTACTTTTTTCGGAAAAGTCAAAAAGTACCTCGTATGAAAAAGCGACAAAAGATTCCTTTCATATTCTTTACTAAAAACTCACCGAAGAGTAAAATTGGATTTAAACTATTGTAAGTGGATGTAAACAATATTACATATTTAAGGAACATGGATGTGGATGATAAAATGCACCCTAGTAAATACTTACGAATAAACAATCTCGGATAAAAATGAGATTGTGATATTTCCCTTACCTTAGGTCCAATTTGCTTCGTATGTGTCCGAACCTCCTGTATAATGATTTAAATAATGTCATTGACTTATTACAGAATCATATTCACTGTTATGATATCATATATGGTTCACTTATGACATTATATTACCCGTTCTTTTGTAAATTCCATGTTAAAGAAGCGTTTTGGGTAAAATCGTTTCATTTATCGTAGGTGTTTTGACTTGTTGTTCTTGACATCATTATTACTTATATCATGATTTACTTACTTCCAGAATATAAAATATGATTTATATATCATATATATTCAATATATATATATATATATAATAGATAGATAAATAAAATGAAAAACACCGTTCATGGAGACGGTAGTCCGTACGTACGCATGAACGCTGTTTTTCTTTCCTTATTGTCTTGAAATGGAAGTAAGTAGATGACATACATATGTATATAGATACATAAATCTAGTAACTTTATAATGTCATATATTTCATTATTATTTCTTATATATACATTATAATCATTCTTAAATGGTTAACATGGAGAATGAATCTCATCGCTTCGTGGAGACGGTAGTCCGTACGTACGCACGAGCGATGATATCATTTCTATAAATATTGAATTGAATTGGAGTGGATTATACAATATATCAGAATCAATATGATGTTGTAATAACTATGTATAGTTATTCTTTACACCATTATACCCATCCATGTAAGGTGGTGGTGGAAAATAGATTACACCACGGCGTGGAGACGGTATTCCGTACGTACGCACGCGCGGTGATTTCATTTTCCGTAGGATGGATAGATGGTGAAATAGGGTTGTTTCATACTTATAATAACATATCAGTATATGAGTGATACTGATGTTATTACTTCATAATGAAACAACCTAAAAAGAAGAAGTGGAAGAAGAAATAAAGATGAAAGAATTGGTAACGGTAATTACCTCTTCTTTGAAGTGCCTCTTTGAGACCTCCTCTTAGGGAACTAGAATTGGTCTTTGAGGAAGACCAGAACCTCTATGATGTTTCTAGGGAAGTGGAGAAGGGATTTTGGCAGGGGTTGGACGAGCTTGAGTGCTCAAATTGGTGTGAGGAGGAGGGGGAGGAGGTGTCCTTTTATAAGGGAGGAGAGGGGCACCTTAGGAATATCTCAAAATATTATTTTATATTAAAGTCAAAATCGGTTTATAATGGTTCCAAAGGGTCTTATTTCGAAGATAAGGTGGGGAGGGGTCGAAATCCTATCAACCAATAGAATTTAGACAAGTTTAGGATATTATTTTAACCTTATCAATTAAATTTAACTCTAAGTTAAATAATTTAACTTTTACCATGTCTTTTTGTTTTCTTTCACTATATGGTTAATAAACTTACTATAAAATGCCAAACGAACCCCAAATCGTTTATTATTAATATATATATCCTTATCTAAGTCATTTGGGCGAACCTTAGATTTTTAGGAATACAATAACAATTAATAATATAATATTTGATTTAAAAACTATTTTGTGTCAATTTTGACACTATTTGATATATGATTTTTGTGAAAGTCGTAACAGAATTAAATGTTCGAACCAAGTTGATTAAATCAACATTAATATATCATAGTAACCTAGAAAATTAGTGGAATTCCTAAAAAATCTCATATTAAATTTATTTTGGTGTTTATAACATGAATTATGTCAATATTTCATTAATAAGATAATTACTGCATCATCGTTGTGTCATAAATAAAATAAATTATTTTATGTCTAAAAATTACAAATAAAATACCATCATGTATGAAATCTTTTTAGCTTTCTAATGAATATTTACAATCGAATTTATCTTATGTATAACCCCATATTAAAAATGATTTACTTATTAAACTTTGATTTTAACTATTTTAACCTTTCTTTAAATAAATTAATAATAAATGTCCTAATCTAATCCAAGTGGGCCTAAATGGTCATATTTTATTCCTATGTTTGTTTTCGGTCGAATTACACTTGTCCAATAGAATTAAGACATGTGTTAGGGTAATAGTAATATCATATTTACCCTTAGTTACCATATTTACTAGTAACCGCGGTAAAAAATTAAAAAGTTACTATTCACCAAAAAATTATTTTCATCTCATTGAACCACATTTTAGTCCTTGATATTAACCGTGTCTCTCGGATTTTCGAAATTCCATTCACAGAAGCGGCAAAATTAAGTTTTATGAAAAATTCAGTTTTTTTAACTACCACTTAGTAGTTTCACTATTCATCAAAAATTGATGTTTTTCAGAACAATGCCAAAATTTCATCCTAAGCTATATTTCATATTCTGAATTCAAAAATGAAATCTATTTTACCAAATTCATAACATAGAAGTTGCATTAATTAATTTTATAATTAAATCCCGCTGTTAAAATAAATAGCGTGTTTTTAGGAAACAATATATATCAAAAGATTGACACTTGATTATGTCTTGTTTAAATGTGAAATTACAACCAATGACCAACATTGTATTAAATTGTAAAAATATATTCTAAATATACTTTAAAACCACTCAAATTAATAATTTATCACTATTAATTATTTCGATTAAAAAAGTTGTTTTTAATTATAATTTAGTAATTTTTCACTATTCATCAGAATATGAAAGTTATCCGAAAAGTACCAAAATTTCACCTTAGGCTAAATTCGATACTCCGAATCCAAGAATGAAGTTCATTTTGAAAAATAAGATTTACAGAATTTTAAAAAGTGGTTATTACTATTCATAACGGCTAGTTTTAATAATATTTTAATAGCACATCGTTGTTTAGTGAAACTCGGTATTGCGTATTACACACGTTATTGAGGAAGGTCGCGATTGCGTGTAATGCAAGGCAAGACAAGGATGCGTGTTGTGCAAGCTCCTTTTGGTGTAGCGTACAACACAAGACATTAATAAAATTAAAAAGAATATTTCTTTATAAAATCTTGGGCTGTTACATTCTACCCCCCTTAAAATGAATTTCGCCCTCGAAATTCGTCGGGGTTATAAATGGTTTACTATTCGAAAGTTTCTTTAATAGAAACCCACATCGTAAAAAGGAATATCAAAACCAAAACAAAAGTATGAAACGTAACGGTTACCCAAATAAACTAATCATTGGGTTTCCACATAGGTGAAAATATGGATATGGAAGAGAAATCTAACCATCATGTTCTGATGGAGAGTGGTAGAGAACATGGCTATGGAAAAGCCAGTAATCACAAATCCATAGATTTGTGATGATATAAGGTACCATCTGATTCATCAGGTATAAGATCACTAGGACAACATTTTTGGTTTTCAAGATCATTTCCCCTAAAGTTGAAAATATGAATTAGAATAAATACTTACTTTATTTTGGTACAATCTCACTGTTGTTCGTGCCTTGAACAATTTCCACTTCATCTCTTAAATAAATGAAGTTGAATTTGTTCTTCGTGAAGTGTTAGCAGATCATGTGATAGAATGACGGGTCATTCCATCTGTCTCAAACAAAAGGTTAGCAAAAATTATATGCATAAATCGATCTATAGTGAGATTAATCATATATGGTTCCTAAAATGGACTTATACTTCATATATCATACTGCTTAATATAATAAAACTAGTTTCTACTAAACAGGGACTTCCTGTAGGTCAGTGGTAGGCGATAAAGGCCAGTCGCACTTCGGTTGTGGGTTCGATTCCTACAGCCTTGTCCGAAGCGATGGGCTGTCGCCCGTCCTGCAGGTTGTCCTTTTTTCTAAAACTACATTACTATAACATCCCATCAATAATATCGAAAAAAAACATCTATCCTTAAACAATAATCACTTATGTCCAACATAATCCATTTCAATCTTTAGGCTTATCCATAATACTGCAGTCCACTCTCATAACATAGTGAAAACGATTACCAGAGATTTAATACCATCGTTGATCCCCATATATCATAAGATATGTTTTGTTGGTCACATTCTAAACATTCAAAGTCCTTAATCATGTATTCTCTTGAATACCTTAGTGAAAACATGAATGCAGTTAAAAGTTAACACTTTCCACATACCAAAATCCTCAAAATTCTATATACTCAAACCATGATATCACTTAGTCCTTATATCAATCATGAGCTCATGAATACTATTAAACATTTCATTTTCTCGTCTTCATTATGCGCATATCATCTTATTTCCAAAAAAAATATCTCAATCACTTTGAATACCACATCAATAAATATTGTAATACTCAATGATACAACATTATTTTGGAATCCCATTACATAAACGCTTAATCATTCCACCACATCGTTATCATATTCAACATCGCCAATAGTGATCGCATGTGATTTCCCTTTGTCCTTTGCCTTCAGTGGTTTCTCATGTTGATCATCACTAACCCTTGGATTAGGGCAATTATTAGCATAATGCCCCATTTCCTTGCACTTGAAGCATTGAAGTGTTGGTGGTGCGTTCTCTGCAGTGTTTGCTTTATTCACATCATTAGAAACCCTTTTTCCATTACTTCGACACTCAGCTGCTCGATGAACTTCTTTTCCACACTTAAAACATTTTCTAGTTCCTTTAAGACAATCTCCACCATGCTTCTTTCCACACTTTGTGCATAAGGAAACATTCATCTTCTTTTCACCATTATAATGAGATTTCTCCTTGAACTCCATCTTTCGTTTCTTGTCAAAACCATGAGATGGATATGTAACACCAACTTCCATTTCTACCTTGATAGCACAACGCACAATTTCTTCATAGCTACTGAAGTCTCTTATAGCTAATGCCCTTCGAAGACTTGGTTTTAAGCCACTGAAAAATCGATCAAATTTACTTTCAGGTTGGATGATAATGCCAGATGCATACCTTGCAAGTCTTGTAAAATTCTCTTCGTATATACCAACAGATTCATCATCCTTCTGCTTCAGCTCAATAAACTCCTTTTCCATCTTTGTTCGAAGAATACGAGGGAAGTACTTACTGAAAAACAAGTTCTTGAACTCGTCCCATTCCATGGACTCAATTTCATCCCTTGGCCTCGTATTCTTGATAAGATTCCACCATTGATCAGCTTCACCTTCCAAACGATATACTGCTAAGATGACTTTATCATGTTCAGAACATTGAAGAACTGAAAATATCTTTTCAGTGGTACTGATCCATTGTTCAGCAACAAGTGGATCGGAAGTCCCACTGAAAGAAGGTGGACGTTGCCTCATGAAGGACTCAATAGAATATTGTTCCCTTCTCTGCTCATTTGGAAGTCCAGAATGATTCATAGCTTGTGTAAGTATAGCAATAAGATTTTGCACTCCATCTCCCATAACATTTGTTTGTTCAGGAGGGCAATCATTGCATTGTCCATTGCATTGATCAACACGGTTCCTTCGGGTTCCAGCCATCGTCTAAATCCCAAAAAGAATAGTGTGAGAGGCAAAAATCATGCTAGGGAAAACAACATAATAAAGGGGGATTACCTTCAATATCCAACATCTTAGGTTTAATTCTATGATCGTTAGCGTAATTCTATTACTATAACCTATACGTATACTTATCTCTAGGGACATCCCTAGACATACCTTAGAAATATCTCTAGGAATCTCACTAACGTTTTCGCATCCTAGTTTCCAAAGGTTGACTAAACCTTTCCTCTGATACCAACTCTAGCGGTCTGGAATTACTTCCAGTGGACTACAATTGATACCTATCAGGGCACTCCATGGGCGGCTACACCCCCTGGGCGGGACACACCACCATCCCCAGTGGCAGCCATTTCCACATGAAGCCCTTGGGCGGAGAGCCATGCTTCGTCCAACGCTCACATGTGAGAGTTCCCAAGGATCGGATACATTCCTACCTCCTTTGCCTCTGATACCAACTGTAGAGGTCTGGAATTACATCCAGTGGACTACAATTGATACCTATTAGGGCACTCTATGGGTAGCTACACCCCCTGGGCGGGACACACCACCATCCCCAGTGGCAGCCATTTCCACATGAAGCCCTTGGGCGGAGAGCCATGCTTCTTCCAACGCTCACATGTGAGAGTTCCCAAGGATCAGATACATTCCTACCTCCTTTGCCTTTGATACCAACTGTAGATACCCGAAGCTTATCGTACATGGACATTACATTACTTTTGCGGAATACTTAGTACATAACAAAAACACACACACAAGGATCGTAATAGTTTAGTGTCTTTGGAAACTCGGAATGTAATCTTCTAAACGTGGTGAAAGATCTTCAATATCTCCCATAATGATCTTCCCCTTTTTTTTACCTAAAACCTTTCTTTATATCCTGGGGAAAGAAAAACAAAAAAGGGTGAGCTCAAATGCTCAGTAAGGGTAAACAAAAGAAATATCAATCACATCATATACATAAGAACGTAGCTTTTGGAAATCTTGACCAGCAAAAGAGCTCATAATATCATAACATGGGATAAATCATAGAATTGAAAATGAGATCCCCATAATCATAACATAAAACTTGAAACTTTGTGGCATGCACACATAATCATGGAAAATCATTTCTTGTTAGTCATGACTCATTGCCAAGACTATCTTAGTGGACAAAGTCCCTTTCTGAACCGAGTTCACTCCTCGTTTCAGTCCTATATCACTGAACCGAAATAACCTTCCGTTCCAGCCATGTCTATCTCATGAGATATAAAATCTTTACCCAATGCATTGGAGGGAGATATAGGTCCCACCCATCTCATAATGATACCATTCTTATGTGTGCCACAAAATCATAAATCATACATCATTTCATAACCCATGTAATAAAAATGGGATTCTTAAAACAACATGACATCATAAAACCATTCATATAAGATAAAGGAATTCATAAACATAATTCCATCACAACATAGTCAAATCAATGTAAAAATATGGATAGAAACAGAACCCTTTATTATCTTAGATGGAAAATAATTTTGATAAAACACTAGAAATGAATTCTTGAGGAAAATATCCTTTCTTCTTCAAAATCAATTTCTTTTCACAAAACATCATGCAATTTTAAAAGAAAGAGATTTTATTAAAAATAGTCATGAAATCTTTTGGAGGAAGCTTCATGAAAATAAGGCTTTATAAAACCGTAAAAATCCGTTCATGCCGTTTAAGTTAAAAAAAAAACATTCTTCGTACTTTTGTCGGAAAAGTCAAAAAGTACCTCGTATGAAAAAGCGACAAAAGATTCCTTTCATATTCTTTACTAAAAACTCACCGAAGAGTAAAATTGGATTTAAACTATTGTAAGTGGATGGAAACAATATTACATATTGAAGGAACATGGATGTGGATGATAAAATGCACCCCAGTAAATACTTACGAATAAACAATCTCGGATAAAAATGAGATTGTGATATTTCCCTTACCTTAGGTCCAATTTGCTTCGTATGTGTCCGAACCTCCTGTATAATGATTTAAATAATGTCATTGACTTATTACAGAATCATATTCATTGTTATGATATCATATATGGTTCACTTATGACATTATATTACCCGTTCTTTTGTAAATTCCATGTTAAAGAAGCGTTTTGGGTAAAATCGTTTCATTTATCGCAGGTGTTTTGACTTGTTGTTCTTGACATCATTATTACTTATATCATGATTTACTTACTTCCAGAATATAAAATATGATTTATATATCATATATATTCAGTATATATATATATAATAGATAGAAAAATAAAATGAAAAACACCGTTCATGGAGACGGTAGTCCGTACGTACGCATGAACGCTGTTTTTCTTTCCTTATTGTCTTGAAATTGAAGTAAGTAGATGACATACATATGTATATATATACATAAATCTAGTAGCTTTATAATGTCATATATTTCATTATTATTTCTTATATATACATTATAATCATTCTTAAATGGTTAACATGGAGAATGAATCTCATCGCGTCGTGGAGACGGTAGTCCGTACGTACGCACGAGCGATGATATCATTTCTATAAATATTGAATTGAATTGGAGTGGATTATACAATATATCAGAATCAATATGATGTTGTAATAACTATGTATAGTTATTCTTTACACCATTATACCCATCCATGCAAGGTGGTGGTGGAAAATAGATTACACCATGGCGTGGAGACGGTATTCCGTACGTACGCACGCGCGGTGATTTATTTTTCCGTAGGATGGATAGATGGTGAAATAGGGTTGTTTCATACTTATAATAATATATCAGTATATGAGTGATACTGATGTTATTACATCATAATGAAACAACCTAAGAAGAAGAAGTGGAAGATGAAATAAAGATGAAAGAATTGGTAACGGTAATTACCTCTTCTTTGAAGTGCCTCTTTGAGACCTCCTCTTAGGGCACTATAATTGGTCTTTGAGGAAGACCAGAACCTCTAGGATGTTTCTAGGGAAGTGGAGAAGGGATTTTGGCAGGGGTTGGACGAGCTTGAGTGCTCAAATTGGTGTGAGGAGGAGGGGGAGGAGGTGTCCTTTTATAAGGGAGGAGAGGGGCACCTTAGGAATATCTCAAAATATTATTTTATATTAAAGTCAAAATCGGTTTATAATGGTTCCAAAGGGTCTTATTTCGAAGCTAAGGTGGGGAGGGGTCGAAATACTATCAACCAATAGAATATAGACAAGTTTAGGATATTATTTTAACCTTATCAATTAAATTTAACTCTAAGTTAAATAATTTAACTTTCACCATGTCTTCTTGTTTTCTTTCACTATATGGTTAATCAACTTACTATAACATGCCAAACGAACCCCAAATTGTTTATTATTAATATATATATCCTTATCTAAGTTATTTGGCCGAACCTTATATTTTTAGGAATACAATAACAATTAATAATATAATATTTGATTTAAAAACTATTTTGTGTCAATTTTGAAACTATTTGATATATGATTTTTTTGAAAGTCATAACAGAATTAAATGTTCGAACCAAGTTGGTTAAATCAACATTAATATATCATAGTAACCTAGAAAATTAGTGTAATTCATAAGAAATCTCAAATTACATTTATTTTGGTGTTTATAACATCAATTATGTCAATATTTCATTAATAAGATAATTACTGCATCATCGTTGTGTCATAAATAAAATAAATTATTTTATGTCTAAAAATTACAAATAAAATACCATCATGTAGGAAATCGTTTTAGCTTTCTAATGAATATTTACAATCGAATTTATCTTATGTATAACCCCATATTAAAAATGATTTACTTATTAAACTTTGATTTTAACTATTTTAACCTTTCTTTAAATAAATTAATAATAAATGTCCTAATCTAATACAAGTGGGCCTAAATGGTCATATTTTATTCCTAAGTTTGTTTTTGGTCGAATTACACTTGTCCAATAGAATTAGGAAATGTGTTAGGGTAATAGTAATATCATATTTACCCTTAGTTACCCTATTTACTATTAACCGCGGTAAAAAAGTAAAAAGTTACTATTCACCAAAAAATTATTTTCATCTCATTGAACCACATTTTAGTCCTTTATATTAACCGTGTCTCTCGGATTTTCGAAATTCCATTCACAGAAGCGGCAAAATTAAGTTTTATGAAAAATTCAGTTATTTTAACTACCACTTAGTAGTTTCACTATTCATCAAAAATTGATGTTTTTCAGAACAATGCCAAAATTTCATCCTAAGCTATATTTCATATTCCGAATTCAAAAATGAAATCTATTTTACCAAATTCATAACATAGAAGTTGCATTAATTAATTTTATAATTAAATCCCACTGTTAAAATAAATAGCGTGTTTTTAGGAAACAATATATATCAAAAGATTGACACTTGATTATGTCTTGTTTAAATGTGAAATTACAACCAATGACCAACATTGTATTAAATTGTAAAAATATATTCTAAATATACTTTAAAACCACTCAAATTAATAATTTATCACTATTAATTATTTCGATTAAAAAAGTTGTTTTTAATTATAATTTAGTAATTTTTCACTATTCATCAGAATATGAAAGTTATCCGAAAAGTACCAAAATTTCACCTTAGGCTAAATTCGATACTCCGAATCCAAGAATGAAGTTCATTTTGAAAAATAAGATTTACAGAATTTTAAAAAGTGGTTATTACTATTCATAACGGCTAGTTTTAATAATATTTTAATAGCACATCGTTGTTTAGTGAAACTCGGTATTGCGTATTACACATGCTATTGATGAAGGTCGCGATTGCGTGTAATGCAAGGAAAGACAAGGATGCGTGTTGTGCAAGCTCCTTTTGGTGTAGCGTACAACACAAGACATTAATAAAATTAAAAAGAATATTTCTTTATAAAATCTTGGGCTGTTACAAATGATAATAGTAATATGAATCCAAGAATTTTATTGAAGACTTACACATGTTATTTATGAGGTAATTTAGTGTTTTAAATGAAATAATGTTGTTAGGATATTAATAAAATGTCAATTAGTGAATAGTTCAAAATTGACACTAATGACATTATAAAATAATATATATTTCTTTAAATGATTCAAATTTTTTAAAAACCCATGATTCAGAAAAATAGTTTTTATAAGTAATATAATATAATTAGTGACACATTTATTTCTCTGTTGGAATGTCATCGTAATTATTTTAACCTTAAAAGTTTAAATTACATAATAAAATGATAAGAATTAAAAAAGGATAAATAACGGATAAAACAAAAAGATAAATTTTAAAATAATACGAATAAAAGTAAAAACATTATTAGTTGAGTGTATTTATAATCATACCCATATTATATTCCAGATTAATAGAATTTGGAGACATTTTGATTTAAATATAAATATATATTTATTTAATATTTTAATTGTTTTTAGGGGACCCTCCCATCTCCGATAAGTATGCACTCATACTATTAATTAATCACAATTAAAAAATCATTTATTTCAGTTAATGTATTTAAAAAACCCTTTCTATAAACCCTACCCACATTATTGAGGCCTTAGTTTAGGCATATCACCCTTCTAAAAGGTGTTAATTTGTTAAGAAAGGGGATCATCCGAAAGAAAGGTAATGTTTGTATTTAAGTGTTTCTATTTTATTTATTCTTCCACTTATACTTAATATACAAAATCCATTATGAAATTATAAATCTATAATATTCAATATAATTAGATTTTATTAGGTTGATATCATCACCTAAATCTATCTCATCTTCCATTAAATGGTAATGAAATTAATCGTCCAGGAATAGGTGTGGACTATCACTTCCACGGACTGATCTAATTCATTTTCCAAAACTGTCTTTCATGACTAGCTATTATAATGGAATTAAAGATCATATGTTATTTTAATTAAATATTAATCATTATAAGATAATAATATATCAATTAAATTCTTACATTACATGCATATAAAATTGATGACGTTGTTCGAGCGTACGTGTGAACTATCACCTCCACCAAGCGATTTGACTCGTTTTTATTCATTACACCACTTTTATGATATATATATATATATGTATATTTAAATTATTAATATGATATTAATTATTTTAGGATCATTATGGAAATATAAAATAATACATACCTTCTTTTCATATTGATGAATGAGAAATGAAAAATCTTACTCATGCATATATATGGACTACCGTGACAATGATTATAATGTAGTCCATTATTTATAACCATACTCAATGGTTTTATTTAAAAGTATAATTTATGTAGAAAATTTATAATAATTTCAAGAATATTTTTCTTTATATGATGTAATTATGACCACATGAGCTATTGACATCATACAGTGGTCATTTTTGTCTCAAGTACTGAATATCAACAAAACATCCAACATGAACTCAAACTATTAACTAATTATTATAACATGGTAATTAATTATATAAAAGGATTAATAAGAATTAAAAGGTTATAAAATAAGTATAAATTAATATATGTTTATTATTCAGTAAGAACAATGAACATATGTGATGAATCAAACTCAAGGTAAGGGACTTCATTGCAATCTCCTTTCATTGGGGAATTTCTTGATAATATGCACCTTTATTCTTTTATAAGGTGTATATATAGACATTATGAAATTTTATATACATATTTTATCTATAATAAGGTAATTTAATGTTTTTGTAAATGTATTAATTCATATAGATTAGGATTTAAGTGGTTAAAGTGGTATGAGACATCATTTATGTTTAATGATTTAATTATCAATTGTTTTTATTAATTGTATTAATTTAAAAATTTATTATTTAGATATATTATAATTATAAGGAATATTTTTATATATTTCAAATTTACCTCAATTATTTTCTAAATTAATATTTTTATGTTTTTTATACAGAATGTTTTGACAAATAACAAAAGGAATGTTTTTTTAATGTATAAGGCGAGAACAACTTCTCAACTACCATGGCCATTATTTTATATTGGGATTCCTATACAACCTTAATGTTTTTAAAATAAAAAGGAATTAATTTGTCCTTTTTTGGGTAATTTGGTGTGGAAAAATGTTTATAAAATAGAAGGACTATTTTTAAATTTTGAAATGATATTTTTTTGATTTAAAAAGAAATTTTATGAGTGAAATCTTGATAATTCCAATATTTTATGTGAGATGATTGTATTATGGTACATAGACATATGATGTGTTGTTAGGTGATAACCTAATGGTGGTTGGTTACATGATAAACCAAATACGGGTGGTTTGATGATAAACCAAGGATGATTGTTCACATTATAACATATAATTCATTCGGTTTGGATGTCAGTCGTATGACTATTCAATTTGTAAGAGTTCCATAAAGGGAAGTAAACTACATGATTATTCCATTTAATTATGATTATGTACCAAGTTACCTTTATATGTTATATTTGCATTATATGGGGTTTATGGTAATCTATTCATTACGAAAAGGGAAAGCAATTAGCTTATATTCAGTGAAGATTATCTACTACTTCTTTAAGGTGAAAATTATTAAATTAATCCAAAAGTATTTTTGATTTACATGTTTTCACAAGGATAATAGTTGTATTTAGTTATGTCCCTTAATAATATTTTTGTGCTCATCCAATGTTTTAGAACATTTTTCACAGGATTTAAGAGAGAATTAAGACATGTATGGGATCAAGGGAAACATATTTATGATTAAACATGAAATGAAACCATGTTTGTTTTTAAATAGTTTCGATTTTGTGAAAAATGGGTATTGAGTAGAAGTTTATAAATTATAATATATTAGTTATTATGTGTGAGAACTGACTTAATTATCTAAATCTGTAATCTTTAAAATATCTTCAATGTGAACAAGATTAAATACTTGACTTAACTCATGAGTATGTATCTTTTAAAGAAGGATCCTTATATAGGGTTAGTGTTTTCATAGAAATACATACCTGTATGGATTATATAATTTGATGTGTCTTGTGAAAGGATTTACATAAGGGTGAAAACCTCAAAAACACCATATTTATATGGACTCGATTAGGAACTGGTGGATGAAAACAGGTCTTGTTGCAGCCCAGATTTGACACTATCAGGCGATATGTTTGGGGAACTCAAAAACTCTATATGAACCATTATGATGTATTTAAATATAAAATGTATATTAATTACCTAATATAAACATAATGTGTTGTGGGTTATGAAATTGCGTCTTTATTTAGACATCCAATCAGTCAATTTTCATGAATATGTGGTTTTCTACTATGATTAGTGTTTCTCACATTATGATTTTTGTTTTAGTAGATGGATTGAATTAGAAGGAACTATGTTAATATTTAATGTCCTGAAAAAATTAGGGACCATGAGCAACCAAAGTGGATGATTACTTGAGATAATGATATTGATATTATGCATAATCCCTTATCACATTATATGATTAACAATTAGTTCTTTGGTGAGATTCCAAACGCATAAAATTATAGTATTATTGGATATTATAAAAGGATGTATTGGAACTACCATCAAGAAATAAGTATTATTCCTCTAACATGTCTAGATGAAGGGAAGAAGAACCTAGACGAACACCTCAAATGGAGGGAAATACGATATCAGGGTAGAAAAAAGGATCATATGGTGAAAAATTATATTAAATTTATTGTTTTATTTATAGAGAACAAGGGAATTACCCAAATAAATTACCTAACCAATGAATTTTTTTCTAAACCAAAAAAGTAACTATTAGATACAAATAATTGAAGTGAAATTGTTAAAGTATTAATATATTTGGATTCAGTTTTTATGAAATATTTATGGATTGTTTAGTATATGTTTTTCGTTAAGTATTTGAATGAATATGTTTAATTGTATCGATGACCCAGAAAAGTGTTTTTAATGGATGTGCTATATTTTTTAAAATTTATTTATGAGATGGTACCCATTATTATTTCATGAATGCTATGAAATTTATATTTAGTATGAATAAAGATATGATTGATATGAATATCGTATATAGGATAATATTGAAGGCCTAAGAACTAATAACTTATTTTTTTATAAATTTGATTTTGATATCAAAGATAGAGATTAATGCAATTTTGTATTTATGTTATATAACCAATGATCATTAGAATAGAAAATAATACATGTTTTCAATAACGATTTATGATAATTCAGGTTATTACTCTGTATCAAGAGAATAAAATATGATGTTAATAACATGATTGGAATTTGAAAACCAAAATATACATTATGATATATGGGGGGTCAATGTTAAACCAATTTTTGTAAATTTAGTGAACATCATTCTAATGTATTGGATTTTCATTATTCGGAAGGGTTACAATGTTAGCCGTTTATAGAATGATATAAGTAAAAATTAAGACGAGGTTTTAGAGATTAATGTATTATCTATCCATTTGATGATTTATGAATATTGAATAACCTATGATAAATATTTTTTAGTGATGATAACAAAATGTAGATGAAATGATTTATCATTATTCTTATTGATAATATGATCTGTTAATGCTTCGGGCATAAAAAATTCGCTTCCATTTTTGGTGTATGTATATAATATCCCGAATGTCCCCAGTCAATTAAATTATAAAAATAAATTGTTTTGGGTGTTATGGGAGGAAACATTATCTCATTTCAATATTTCTCTAACATTCCAATTTTTCCATCATTACGACATGGTGGTGAATCACCCACTGGTGATCCATTTCCATCTTTTTTCAGTCTTTCTAGTTTCACCACTCATACATTTTATTTGATGTGAACAGAGTTTAAAACATTTTTAGAGTGTTTCTAAATGAATTTAAATGGATATTAATTATATCTTTAATTTCTAACACTCCCAAGAGTTTAAAATAATCAAAACACATAATCTTGATTGTGATTCGACATTAAGGGACCTTGACATTGTTTCCTTTTGTTGATATAGTATCTGGATCTTCTATACCGAGATCTACTCTTCCTAGTATGTTTTTTCCTCTTGGTGTACCTAAAATATTTTCCCCCTGAGGAGTTGCATCTATGTTGTAGATTTAATTCTAGTTTTCCTTTGGAGTCTCCTACTTCTTACGCGACCCCCTATTGTTGCAAAAAGGGGAGTTTTTGATCATCTATTTTTTGAGGTAGGAATTCCTGTATTCATTTTTTAATTATTTATAATGTGTGGTGGGTAAAATAATGACTCTATGAGAATATAGTGGATTCTAAATCTAAATTCATAGTATTGTGAAGCTGAATGGACATGTTATAATAACGAGTTTGGATTCATTAGTAATAAATGAAAGGAAGAGAATATGATGGTGATTCTTATGTTGATTTATCTGTTATATTTGATCAATGTTGTGGATTGCGTTGGTTGTGATACTTTTGAAAATAATGGTCATTGGTGGTCTCAGTATTCACACTCGACGCGTGAATACTAGTGTTAACCTTTGGTTGAATGGTTGTGAACAAGAAAAAATGATTAATCACATATATCAGGTTAATTAAATGGATTCTAAAGGATAAAAAATGTTCTATCATAACCCATGATTATCATAGTGTTATTAAAGGACAATGTGTTATGTCTAAATACTCTCTTCATTTTTTGGTGTGGCTGTGTTCTGTGTGTGGATCCTTTCTGTCTTGTGTTTCGAATGGATTGTGTGGTGCTTTGGTTGGAAGCATGATTGTTGATGTAGGGGTGGACAAAGGGGTTGGTTTTGTGGGTGTGGTGTGTCATGTTTATGAATCATGGATGTAGTTTTGGTGGACTGGGAGTACAGTTGTGTGTATGGGGAGGTGGAGGTGGAGTAATGGAATTTGAGGTTATAGAGTTTGATAGATTGTGGAATTGATGAACTTGTCGAATAGTGGTTGTGAATCTATGTTGTGTTATGGTTGTTGGGAATGGTCTATTGTGACAGTGGGACTGCAACCTGGTTTATTTCTACTAAATATGGCGTTTTCATGTAGTGAGGGTGCTGAAGATGTTTTGGGAGGGAAATTTTTGAATAAGGATGGTGTTACATTCCTTGGGCCTTTCACCTAGAGTTTCTAGAGACTTATCTGATGTGTGTATGGGTTATGATGTTTCTTGTGGTGTGCTTTGTTAGGTAGTTTCCTGGGTAGGGATGGAATAAATAATTAAATAAATTTTTATTGCAAAATGATAATTGGTTTGATGAATTGGATGGGGTTATGAATTAAGTTTGTGGCTGGCTGTGTGGTTACCCAATATAGGTGGCATCAAAGGATGTTTTGTGTGGGATATTTGTTAATTTGAAAATCCATAGGTTTGGCTGAGTGTTTGGTACTTATATATACATGTATTTCTTTGTGATTTCGATATGCACCCCACCAGTGTTGAGATCTACATGCCAAACACCACTATT
The DNA here is from genome assembly GCA_963277665.1 of Viscum album. Taxonomy (NCBI): domain Eukaryota; kingdom Viridiplantae; phylum Streptophyta; class Magnoliopsida; order Santalales; family Viscaceae; genus Viscum; species Viscum album. The sequence continues at coordinate 1,399,396,105 of OY728148.1, read as the reverse complement.
AATAAGGGGGAGAGTGTCCTTTCCTAACATCCTGGTGGGAGGATGGATGGCCTGTTATTGGATCTTCTATTCTCCATCTTCTTGAAATTTGAATCCCAAGAATCAATGGGTAGGTTTTGGTGATGTTTTAGGGCCCATGTTTCTGCAGGTGAGGTTTAATTCCAAGATATCTTTAGAATGAGATGTGTTCTGCATTCCAAAGTGTCTTTTAGATGTGGTAGAGGTTTTGTGGCACAGGTGTCTGCATGCATGATTTTGTGGTGTTTTTTCCCATGTATTTATAGGTAGGATGTGGTATGTGGCCCTGGTTTGTGTAAGAAGGTTATGGCAGTGGGTCTTGTGGAAGATCATGGAAGCATCAGAATGTTCACCATTAGGGATGAGTGGTTAACTAGTGGGATGTGGTGTAGGGCATGTTGTTTATCAATGTTCATTATAATTTACATTACTGGAAATTCTATATTTAGTGAGCATTCCTTGGTCATTTTGAGATGGATAATATACCTTGTTAGGTTATTATGGGATTATTGTTTTGTTATGAGAGAATTATAATGATTCTCTAGTTCTACATGAGATGCATTGTATTTTCTGAATGAGTATACTGCTATTCTCACCCCATAAATAAAAAACTGTTTTCAGGTTTCCAAGGAGATTACCTGGAATAATCTAGACCTTACTTGTTTGGACATTGGGGACAATTGTTGTGTCACTCCTTAGTTTTATTTTCGTATTTACTTTATAGATTTTCATTGAATTTTATATATGATTTTCTTTAAACATTCATGTGGGTTGTATTTTAGATTCTTCTATATTTATTTTCTTGTATTTTATTTGTGGATGATATATCTCATCTCCGGATCTTGGTTACTATAAAAATTGTAATTCCTCCCATTTTGAGATATTTGAATACCATTGGTGTGGGTCTCCTCCCTGGGGTCTATTGGAGGTGGGACTCAGGGGGGGGGGGGGGGGGTATTATCTCTTTTTCATATTGAAGAGGGAATGTCATGACACCACACCATCCATTCCCTCAACTTGAAGAAGGAGGGTTGTGACAGAATGGTATCATAGGTTGATGGTTGGGATATATAATGGAGTTTGGAGTTATACAAGATGAGGATTTCATGGTATTGTAGGGAAGAATTGTTAGGAAATATTCGTGTGTGACATAAGAAATAGAATACTGGCAAGGAAACCAAATTTTTGGGCCCCCAAGATATGATGTAAGGAATGTAAGATTATAGAACGAACAAATGATTTTACACCGTTTGTGGGGTAAAAAAAATAGAGAAGATAAATGCATTAGGTTGACTTGTGTTCTTGTTGGTTTAGGGTGTTTTCAGAAATTTAAAATAAAAATTGAGTTAAAATAAATCCTAAATGAATTCTATATTACTCAGTCATAGGAGTTTGTTGTTTACAATTTCAGTTATGGAACACGATCATCATCTTCATGTGGTATGAGTAGTGGGTGCTCATCCAGCATACCCGGTCCACTAAAGGTGGTTTATCCAAGTGGGGGAGGATGATCAGTGGTAGAAGAAGCGTCGGGATTTCCTGTGGTAGACTCGGGGGAATTATAGAGGCAGTGTTTTAGATATAGAGTTGGAGAGTTGTCTTGGGGGGCTGGTGATCACATTTAGCTTGATATAGGCTCCACCGGAGTACTGGGTTCCTTTTTTGGTGAACCAGATGTGGGGTGATTCATGTCAGTGGTGAATTCTCTACATGTGGAAGATGAAGGAGACTGATGTTCTATGGGTTTATTTTGAGAAGGAGTTCCAGATAGAATTAATTTCATTGTACATGAAGGATAAGAATGGATTAGAGATACTCTCCATCCTTTATATGAGTATTTCAGTATGGGAACTTGGGATTACGTTCAAGGATCTCTTTATCTTTACTCTAGATCTCGTTCAAGATGATAATTATTGGGCAAGGCAATTAGAGGAGGCACTTTGTCCTTCCATCCAATAGGGAGTTACTCCCTTCACCTTTCCGACATACCTAGAGGTCCATAAGAAGGCTTAATTGGGTGGGAGGATGTAATCATTAGGAGTTATACCATTATAGAGGATATAACAAAGTTATATAAAGTTTAAGGCTTCTAACATTAGGTTTTAGGCCCATGGGCCTTTGAGGATTCACCTAATGGGGAGTTGACCTTAGTAGTTTCAGTTTTGACATTCTAGTCCTCGTGATTTTTTCATAGGCTTGGACTGAGGTGTTTTTCTTGTGGAGGCTATATGAACGGTTAGAGTCTGTTAACAATTTGGACTTAGTATGGTGGAGCTGTTCAGGTTTAGTTCCCACCCCAGCTGTAGTTTTTGGCCATGCTCTTTTAGAAATAGGGATAACAGGCTCCTACTACCTTGAGGGGAGATAGAGTAGGTGGAGGACAACCTTAGGGTGTTCCCTAGGGACCTCTACCCAGACATGGTCGAGGGGGAGGTCGATAGAGGAGGGGAAGAGGGGTTGGTAGTGGTTAGTTGGATGCCCTAGAGGCATCAGTTATTGCATGGCTCTATATCATTTGAGGCATGGTCGATACTCTATCTTGTGCTTTGATTGATTATAGAGCTTCACACACCTTTGTTTCACCTGGTCTAGCCCATGATAGGGGACTATACATTGAGAGACTTTTCATTTCCCTGGTGATGAGTACACTATTAAGAGGTCATTCATGGTTGTTATATGTCTGTTGGGGTTGTATACTGATGTTGGGGCTGCATCAATCTAGTGGGGATATCTTCTTACAACAGATGAATCCAAACAGTGTCATCCCTGGAATTGACTAGTTGTTTTCTGTGTATGATTTCATCAGAAACTTTTGGAGGAGAGTCATGTTTTTTACATGGATGTCCAACCTAAGGATTTCATTGGTGAGTAGAGTTATCTAATGGGCATTCAGCGTCTAGAGACTCTTCTTTAATTGTTGTAAAATTTGTAAGTTGAATTGGTGGATACCGAGATAGTGGGGATCCTAGAGTTTTTGGAGAGTTTTGGATTTTTTCCCTAAGGAGGTTGTTACTGTACCCCCTCGATGTGACATTGAGTTCAGGATAGACATTCCTCCAGGTACTTCTCCCACTTAGATAGATACTTATCAGATGACACCTTCTAAGCTGCAGGAGTTAAGGATTTAGATTGAAGGTCTAATAAAAAAGACTTTATCCAGCCTAGTGTGTCACCATGAGCAACACCAGTCATGTTCGTGAAGAAAGAAAATGGTGGTCTAAGACTATGTATTGACAAATAAAGTTTTAATCCAGTAATGGTAAATAATTTTTAATCTCTACTAAGGATAAATGATATTTTCTTCCAGATGAGGGGAGCAAGTGGGTTCTCTAAGAACGATTTGTGGTCTGGATATCCCCAGTTCGGGGTGAAGGAGGATGATATCCTATATACTACATTAAGGTGAATATATGAGAAATTTTTGTTTTTGGTTATTCCATTCAATGTTAAAAAATTATTAGCCATGTTCATGGTAATTATCAACTCTGAATTCTTTGAGTTCATAGACTGTTTCATCATCATGTTCATCAATGATATGATGAACTACTTTAAGTCAAAGAAGGAGCATACCGAGCATCATAGAACTCTATTTCAGTTTATTTGATGCCACAAAGTCTATGGGAGGTTTTACAGGTGTATGTTTTCTATAGGGGAGGACCACTTCCTTAAACATGTGGGGACTTAGTAGGGTGTAGCATTGGAACCATAGAAGGTTGAGGTAGTTGATTCTTGGGTAGCACATAATAATTTGGTAGAGATTCCCTATTTTATTTGTTTGTATGGATTTTACTGGAGACTTGTTCTTGATTAATTTTCATGTTGAACATTTGTTGACGGCTCTTCCTAGAACATGACAAAATTTTTTGTGGAGTGAGAAGTGCCAGAGAGTGTTCAGCTGTCTAAAGTGGAAGTAGGTTAGTGCTTTAGTGCTCCGGTTTTGAGGGGAGGGTGTGATGATTGAGGTGTTTTGTGATGATTTCCAACTGGGATTGGGATTTGTTCTAATTTAGAAATTAGTATTGGTCTCTAAAGGTCCTAGGAAGGTATTTCTCCATGAATTTTACTAGGCCATCCATTATCTGGATCTAGCAGTGCTTGTGTTAACACTGAATATGTGGTGGCACTACCTCATTGGAAAACGCTTTGCAGCCTTCACAGATCATAAGATCTTGAGGTACACCTTATCCAAGAGAGATATAAACTTGAAAAAATGGAGGTGGATCAAGTTTCCCTAGGATTATGACTTTGAGATATCCTACGCATTAGGAAAGGGGAAATTTTGGGAGATGCTTTGAGAAGGAAGTTGCACTGGGAGGTTGTTTAGGAATCTGTGGATGCTTTTAGGGTGATGGATCAGTTGGATACCATGAGATTAGATGAAAAAATAGATGGAAGAATAGGTTGTGTGATTTAGATGATAGTGAAGTCATCTATGAGGCAACAGGTGGAGGAGTCTCAGTGGGGAGACTTGGAGGTGGAGGTGATGTGTGAACACATTGACTAGGGAGATTCTTCGGAGGGATGGTTGGAGTATTGTCAGAATCAAATATTGTTCTGTGAGAAACTATTTTTCCTAGTTAAGATTCATGTGATAATTATCCATGACTTTAGTAGCTCACCCTTAGTGACACACCCAAGAGTTTCCAAGATGTACCATAACTTGAGATAGTATTTTGGATGGCCTAGGATGATGTAATTTGTGGGGGAGTTTTTGGAAAAGTGTATTGTGTTCTAGTAGGTGAAGGCTGAGTACGATGTTCTCGGTGGTTTTTTACAGCACATAGATGTCCTTTATTGAGAGTTCAATGACATGTCAATGGATTTGATCACATGATTATCAAGGGTTCTGGGAGGATGCAATGTAATATAGATATTAGTGGATCTGCTAAAGAAATTGGATCGCTTATTAGTAATTAAAGAGTTATTGTAGTGGATTCCTTAGCACAGAGGTATGTAGATGAGTTGATGAGGATGCATGGGGTACCATGATCAATCATCATAGATTAGGATACATGTTTTACGTGAAGATTCTAGAGGGGATTGTAGAATGTTTTTGGAACTCAGTTGGAGAGGCAATTGTTCTTGTACCGGACATGGTGTAGGGTACAACCTAAAAGGTGAAGCTTTTTCATGAAAGGATGAAGGTATCACAAGACGAGAAGAATTAGTATAACAATTAATGAAGAAGTACCTTGGATTTTGATGTTTGGGACCACATGTTCTTGAAGGATTCCCCTCGATATGGGCAGTGGTGGTCTGGGCAAGGGAAAAATCTTTACCTTAGGTTCATCAGACCCTTCGAGGTGTTGGGGTGAGTTGGAGAGGTGGAATACCAATTATAATTTCCACAATAGTTGAAGAGGATCCGTGATGTTTTTCATGTCTCCCATTTTTGTGGGGATCTTCATGATTACTCCCATGTCGTTGAATGAGAAAATTTGAATGTCAAGGATGCCACAACATTCATGGAGTCTCTAGTGGAGGTATTGGATCGTCATGATAGGGTATTGTGTGGACCGACCATTCTTTTGGTTTGTGTTTCATGGAAGAATTGTGGCCTAGAGGAGAGTACTTGGGAATATGGGTAGTAGATGTGTTCACAGTACATAGAGTTTTTTTGTGTGTTTTTATTCTGTGTATTTCTTTGTGATGTAGTTATTGATCCTTGTTTTTTGAAAGATGGGTTGCTTCATTGTTATGTGATTTTTGATGACATCCTAACATGTGAAAAGGGGGAGACCAGATTCATAATTATGACGCATTAATTGAGATATAAGTTAACTAGTGTGGGAGATCCAGTGTCGCACAGAGAAAATAATATCCTGATATAGATGAAGGAATTCATTAATTCATGTGCCATGATAATTTTCTCTTTTGTTGAGTATCATTTGAATGTTTCGGTCAACAGATGTGGGAGGAGGTATTCTTGAATGTTGAGGTTTCAGTCCAACTATCGATCAACGCATGGTTGTTATTCTGACCACTATTTCTTTTAGGATTGGTTTTGAATTCTCGAGGGAAATATTATTTTGATAGGTATCTTATGTAATGGTCCAGACCTCCCCGATCCTTTACTTTTTCAAAATATAGTATTTGGGGTGTTTTGGTAGGCATTGGTATCTCATTTAAGAGTTATAAAAATTACAGTTTTTTTATTGTTAGGATATGTTGATGAATTACATCAGTGTCTCAATAATCAGTGAGTCATTTCTAGTATTTTCTAGTGTTTATAGTTTCACCCTATTATGTTTTATTTGATTTAAAACAAGTTTAAAACCTTGTTTGATAATGTTTAATGGAATTTCAATGAATATTAATAATATATTTATTATCCTAACACACATGAGACATTGAAATAGTCAAACCATGTAATCCTTATCATGATAATACTTCAATGGACCTTGAAACTATTTACATTCATTGATATAGGATATAGATCTTCTAAGCCAAGATCATCTCTTCACAGTGTGTTTCGATTTCATCTTGGGGTTCCTAAAACCTTTTTTCCCTAATGAGTTGCATCTGTTTTGTAGATCTCAATTGAATTTTCCCTTGGAGTCTCCTACTACTTGCACGAATGCTTATTTTTTGTTCAAGGAGGAGTTGCTGACAATCTATTTTTTGATTTAGTAATTACATAATCCCTCTTTTAATTGTGTGTCATGCTGGGTGGGTAAACTCTTTCCACATCGAGAATACAGTGAAAACAAAATCTAAATTAAGGGTACTATGACAATAATTGGAGTTCTTAAAATAACAGTTTTTTCAACAATAGTAATAAATTTATTGCGGGGAATATGATGTTGATGCTTGTGTTGTTTTATCTGTTATCATTGATCCACGTTATGAACTGTGTTGGTTGTGTGCCTTAAAAAAATCATGGTCATTGGTGGTCTCTATTTGTGCACATGAATCATGAAAAATTATTTTTAACCATAGATAGAAAGGATGTGAACATGAAGACATTATTAAAAATGTATATCCAGTTAATTAAACAGATCCCCCTAGAGCAAACTAGTTCTGTGACAACCCCTGATTATCAAAGTGAAATAAAAGAACAATGTGATTAATTTGGATTCCCTTTTCCTTGTTTGAGGTATTTTTTTGTTGTGTGTGTATCCTTTATATATTTTTATTTTTACAGGTTGTGTGGTTTTACGGTTGGAATCACATTTGTGGGTGCATGGGAAGAAAAGGTGGTTGGTTATGTGGGTGTGGTGTGGCATGTTTATGTAGTAGTGTTGTAGTTTTGGTATATTGGGAGTGTGGTATTGTGCATGGGGAGGTGAATGTGGTGTAATGGAATCTTAGGTTGGAGAGTCTTATTGATTGTGGAATAGATTAACTTGTTGAACAATGGGTTTTAATCTGGGTAGTGTTATGGTTGTTGGGTATGGTCCGTTCGTGCAGTGGGACTGCAACCTGGTTTTGTTTTTTTCTTCTAGATGTGGTTTTTATGTGTGAAGTGGGGCTGACGAGGATGGTCTGGGAGGAATAATTTTTAATAAGGATTGTTCTACCTTACATGGTCCCTTTTCTCAGTGTTTTTAGATACTTTTGTTAAGTGTTTATTATTTATGATGATACTTGTGGTGTTCTATATTTGAAAGTTTCCTGGGTAGGTATGGAATAAATAAATAAATAAATTGTTATTATAGAATGATAATTGGTATGATGAATTGGGTTGGGTTATAAATTAAGTATGTGTCTAGCTGTGTGGTTATACATTAGAGGTGGTAGAAATGGTAGTTTTGTGTGGGATGGTTGTTTTTTTGAAACCCCATAGGTTGGTCCAAGTGCTTCATACATTAAAATATATATGTAGTTCCTTTTGATTTCTATATACACCCCACCAGTGTGGAGAACAACATGCTGAACAACCCCATTGTTTGGGGGAGGGTTTTATTTCCCAAAATATCAGTGGGAGGATTGATGGATGGTAATTAGATATTCTCTCCTCCCTATTATAGGAATTGGTAGCCCAATACTCTTTGGGCAGGTTATGGTGTGGTTTTGGGGACCTGGTCTTTGTGGGAGAGGTGTGTTTCCTAGTTGTGTTCGTGATGAGATGTGTTGTGCTTTCCCAGCTATCTTCGAGACAAGGTTGAGGTTTTTTGGCCTAGGTGTCTGTGGGAAGGATGGGGTGTGGTTAAGGACCAGGTTTTTGCGTGTGGGATGTTGTTTGTTGACCAAGTGTATAAAGGAAGGCTATGGGAGTGGGTCTTGTGGGAGATCATGGTAGCGTCAAGACATTCGCCTTTAGTTATGAGAACATAACTAGTGGGATGTGGTGTAGGATACCCTGTTATCAATGTGTTTACTACTTTACATTACAGAACATTAATTATTTGGAGAGTGTTCCTTGGTCAGGTTTTGGAGGATAGTATAACGTGTTGGGTGCTTATGGGTTTCCTATTTTCTCATGGGGGTGTTGATATTATTCTCCACTTGTGTACAAGAGAGTTTGGAATTTCTTACTCAGTATAATTATCTTCCCAACCAACACACAAAAAACTATTTCCTAGTTTCCTAAGAGATTACATGGACCGTGCTAAACCATACTAGACTAGACATTAGGGACAGTTTTTGTTTCGCTACTTAGTTTTATTTTGGTATCTACTTTCAATATTTTCATTGTATTTTCAAGCATTTTAACCTTAAACATTCACGTGGGAAGGAATTTGGGTATATATATGTATTTCTTTGAGTTATTTTGAATATGATACATCTTATCTCCCAATATTTGTTTCTATAACATTGGTAATGCATCACATTTTGTGAGATTTGAAAACCTTTTTTCCAGTCGCCACCCTAGGGAATATTGGAGGGAGGAATTAATTATAACAATCTCTTTCTCATCTTGAAGAATAATGGTCATGACACATTTCCATCTCATCCATCATCTTGAAGAAGGAGGGCCAGGACAAGGTGATGAAGTGAGAATTATTCAAGACATAACCAAAGGGTTAGATTTTGCATATGAAATAGAAAGAAATAATGTAAGTATATATCTCTGTGAAAACTCTTCAAATTAGGGAAAATATAATTGAAATAAAACCATGTCATGTTATCTTCATTTTTTATGATATAAATGACCTTTTCTAGCCTCTTGGGTTTATGTATTAATGATTCTTAGCTTTATCCTAACCATGTTCTCTATCACCATCCAACTGAACAAGAAAGTTTTATTTCTTTTCAAACCCCATGTTTTCATTTTATAGCTATGTTATCCAATGTGGAAACCTAATTATGGGTTACTTTGGGTAACCATTATGTTAGGGAATTTCTTTTATAAAGGTATTTTTAGTATTCATTTTTTAATTTGGGTTTCTACAAAGGGAACATTCATGTGTTAAAACTTTTATATCTCAAATGAATTTTGAGAGAGATATTCATTTTAAGGTGGGTATAATGTGACACCCTAAGTTGGTATCAATTATTATTTTCTAAATAAATTAAAATTCATTGATGGATTTCATTTCATGATACACCATGATAATCATAATTTAAACAAAAAAACCATGAATTTATTTCCCTACACGAAACACTAATTTTAGGTTACAATAAATGATATACTATTTGTGTCTTATGTTATCCATAATACAATGTTCTTTTGATAGCTTATGTAACAGGAAAGACTATGTTTTGCAAAAAAAATACTATTAATAAAAAAATTAAAATACTATTATAGTTATCATATATATGTTAGAATGGAATTTATAAATATGATTAACTAAATTAAGTAAACTTGTATTACAAATGTATATAACATTTTTCATCCTAAAAGTTAATTTTACCACCTTTTAATGGAAAAGCTATTTTAAATATAACTTCTTTTCACATTTTTAAATTATATTTGATTAAATAAACAAATTGTTTTGAAATAATAACTTAAAATTATCTTAATTTTATTTTTTTTTTTCTGAAAAGTTTTATTTTTTGATGAATAACAAAAATTAAGGAATTTTAGTTAAAAACACACATTTCATCAATTTTATTTTTATAGTAAAATAATATTTTAAATTTGTTTTAAAATATAAATAGTTTTATTGTACATAAATTATTCTCATTTAGTTATTTTTATTCAATTTCCAATTGAATTTGGATAGGAAAATATTTTGATCTTTTGAACTTTTTACTTTAAAAACAAACTATTTTATCCCATATGAGGTATTAATTTTAAATAAAATTATACAAATTCTATAATTATAAATTGGAAAATTGGATTATTTACTTGGAATTAGAATAATTTATAATGTATCTTAAGTGATAATTATTTTTTTACAAAAAATATTAGTGAATGTTATTAAAATTTACTACAGAGATTTATGTAAAAATTAGTTTACATGGTAGATAACATTTAATATTAATGGGCTAAATGAAATAGACATTATTAGGTCAGATAAGGTAATGGGATATGTTCTATAGGGGTGTGAATATAACTATTTATAAAAATTAAACAAAATAATTGATTGAATAAATTTATTATCAAAGTAAATTATTAAGGATAATTAGCATCATAAAAAGTAAATAATACATGGATGTATTTATAGTACTTCAGTCCAAACTAGACCTAATATACTCTTATAACTCTATAATCACTGAGAGATATGTGTCCACTAATATTATTTTTATAATGGAATCATAACCCAATTACATAATCCTTTTCTAGTTGATGGATAACCAAGGAACTAAATTTTGTATGGGGAGTCAGAGCCCTTAAAACCTGACAATAGATAGAGGGTGTCACAACTCAAACAGTCCTAAAATTATATATAGGGAGTCACTACTCTTATATCCTGAATATAGAATCTAGGAGTCAAACCCCATGAAATATATGAATAAATAATGTTGTTGTGTATAACATAATAAACATAAAAAAATGGTACATGTGATAGATGAGAAATAGTTTTATTGACTCACAACCAGATAAACGAGAAGATAAATAATTAAACCATATGTAATATTTTTTGAGGATTAGATCATATCATCTCATCAGGGAAGTAGAGGTCTATGTAGAATAAATTTGGCTCTTAAAATATCATGAAGGTATTAAATAGAGTGTCAGAGGATGTAGAAAATGAAAACCTGGTTCAATGTTCATGACATGTTCTCTTTGAAAAACCGCATATCAAATATACTAACCCATGTGTATTCTTTTCCTACCAGATATATATATATATATAATAAATATATAGATTAAATATCACTTCACATCCTTCAGATAACGAAATCAATATCCATCATAAATATCCTGAAAAATAGCATAACAAAGTTTCACTCTTCCTATAGAAACAATATATCATAAATACATTCAAAATAATTTGAATAAGTTCTATGATAAAATCTCAAAAACAACAGCAGCATTGAATTATTTAAAACTCCCATTTAAATCCATTTATACCTCTCTATATATAGTCAAATCATATAACAATTATAGAAGGTTATCTAGTAGAAACATTTCCATTTAAAACTCGATAAACATACCATACAATAGTCCATAATACTATATTTTTATTATAAAGTTATGAAATTATTTTAAAAAAATTGATGAAATGTTACATATTTTAAAGATACACTCAATTGGATTAGATTGATTATTTTTTAAAAAATAACACAAGGTAGCAATAGGAATGTAGGGTATTATCTTCCCGAAATTTTGGGTTCAAGAAAGTAGGGTTCACTAAAAGTAGTGTTCCTCAAAAGTAGGGTTCCACAAAAGATGGGTTAATTGGAATTAGGGTTCACCAGAGTAAGGTTCAGTGAAAGAAGGATTCAAAAAAAGTAGGGTTCACCGAAAGTAGGGTTCACCAAATTTAGGTTTCACCAAAAGTTGGGTTCATTGAAAGTATGGTTCACCAAAACTAGGTTCACTGAAATGAGGGTTCACTGAATATAGGGTTCACTGAAATTAGGGTTCACCAAAACTAGTGTTCATTGAATGTAGGGTTCATCCAAAGTAGGGTTCACTATAATTAGGGTTCATGAACCTTACATTGCATTCCTAAAACATAGGGTATATGAACTATCACACCCCAACCATGGAAACCCTTTTATTTCATTTTATTCATTATCTTGGGTATTTTTTTTTGAGGTTTGGGTTAAGAATAGGTTTCAAATTTTACAAATTTTGGAGGTTGGGTGGCTTATTCTCAATGCACATACACTTTATGGTGAGTAAAAAATATATGGCTCAATGCAAGTACCCGTGTTTCCACTTTTTAAATTAGAAAAAAGTTGAATCATAGTTTGGGCATGGTTGGAAAAACCATGTGGTTTCATCATGTGGTCTCTCTCTTCTTGAACAAAAACTACCGCATAGTTGTTGTAAAGTTTGATAAACTGTGTAGCCAATCCATGCGAGCTACCCAAAATCCTTAAAATTTAAAATCTATAATATACCCTCCTTCAATTTTTACCCAAATTCGGCCACATCCCTCTAGGTAGAATTGGATGCTTGAAGGGGAACCAATACCCCTCTTCATTGGTTCCTCATCCTCCATGGATTCTTATAATTCGATTCTATGGTACCTTTTTAGTGTTTTTGTCCATTTATACTCTATTTACCCTATCCCCTCTCTATCCCTTGATTCTTCCATGGTGGGTTCCCCTTTGGCTGAACCCTAGGAGTTAGTGTTTTTTTGTAACTCAATTTTCCTTGGGTTCTCAAGTGTGTGAATGTCCTGTGGGGCTTAGATCTCCCTTCTCTGAGAGTTTTAGCTCATCCCAACACCAGAAAGGTAGGTTTATCTATGTTTTTTCATTCCTTTTTCATTACTTTGATGATTGAGAACATTAAAAAAATATATAAACATGATTCCAACCTCTATAGTTCCATTACATAGATTATTTTAGTGTTTTGACATTGGTATATTTTTTTTAAAATTTATCATCAATGCGGTTCTTCTATTATGTCTATGTCTTATGCACTTAGTGTGTTTGATAAAACGTGAATGAACTTTTAAGTATAATTACATGATTTTGGTAATGTTCTCCTAGATAAATTTTATTAAAAATATGAAATTGTGTATTGGGATTTACATGTAGACATGTGGATTTTTTTGATGTGGCTAGAAACATTTTTTGGGAATGATTTATTAATTTAAAAATGTGTTTTACTATTGGGTAATGAGGCTGAATGGATGGGTTTGATTTTAAAAGCATGTGGTAATTTTAGAAATGAAAATAACATTAGGATGTTTCCATGGATAGTTTAGGTGTTCCCTTGGATGTTGTAACATACCTATGTGCACAAAATAAGAACATGGGTGTGCGTTCAAATGATGATGGTACTCAATGAAAATTTTCCCTCAAAATCTTCTCTTCCCTCCTTTATGCCCTTATTCTTAAAATGGTTCTACGTTTTCCCAAATGAGAAAGGTTTCCCTTTTAGTGATTTGAAATTGTATCATTAAATGATTTCTTTAAATTTCTACATGTTTAGCCTTTAAACATGTATTTTTAGATATTGAAAGGAGTGATGGACCATTTGTTAATTGATATGTGTTTTGGGTGGGTGTTTGGAACATAAGTTCCCATTTGGAATTGAAAATATAAAATTGGTGTTTGATGTTGTTTTGGAAATATTTGGTATAATGTTTTTGTTAAATTCATTTTGAGATGTATGGTCAAAGGCCTATTTGTAAATTTTCATGTTTTTGAAGAAAGATTTTAATGTTGATACAAAACGGCCTGGTTGGCACCTATGATATTATGATATATATATATATATATATATATATAATGGGAACCTCTATAGTTGGGATTTCCCCTTTTGGGATATCTTATTGTGGTGTTTGTGTTAGGGGTATAAAAGTATGGTGATTGAAGTTAAGGTGAGTCACACATAAGGCGGAATCCTACTTACATTATATATATATAATTACCATGTGTTCCTAGGTGGGTTTTCAAGGATCGACTGATGTCAGCTTTCCAGCCTCGATTGGATTCTTTGGTACCCCTAGATCTATAAGTGACCATGTGTGTTGTGTCACTAGATTGGTCAGTTGATGGAATATAGTTGGTTACAGACTTTATGGCTTCAACATATGATGATAGGTTGTTCCGAATCGGGTACATCTATGGGTCACTCTAGGGATGTTTAGGATTCCTCATGGTTACTTCATATATATTCTTTTTTGGATTTTATGTACATAGATTTATATTTACACTAATAATTTATTTTTAGCATAGCCCTATAACACAAGTTTTGGAATTTGGTTTTAAAGTGGAAACTAATCATTTTAAAATTTAAATGTAGTGTGCGTTGTATTAATAAGAAATGCGGTGTTGTTTACAAAATTAGGAAAACCTCTTTTTGTAAATGTATTTCAATATAGTGTATATAGAATGTTTTCTGGAATCGAATTTCATGTATTCTGTGGTGGTTTTCTACTGAGATGTCTAGCTCACACCCATCTTTTCCCACTCAGTGTCGGTAGACCCAAGATATGTTACAATTTTTACTTGTGGTTCAAACCGTTCTAGTTCGAACTGTATCTTTGAGCATTTCAGTCTTGTGGATGATGGTGACATTGAGGTCATGGGGATATTTTGGTAGCATGGCTCTATTTTAATTTTTTTTTAAGTTTTGTTTTTAATTTCGAGTTTTTCCATTTGAAACTTGTGACTAAATCAATTTATTTATTTATTTTAGATTTAGTTGTTAGTCATTGTTGCATTGTTAGTTAATTTATTTATTTTATTAAATCATATTTAATTAGGAAGAAACCATTATATATTTTATTTCATTGATTCTCGATTCAATGTTATAGCCCGCAGGGAATGAGAATGCCCTTTGTGCCATGTCGTAGACTGGGTCAGGTGTCGGGTCAAGTGCTATCACGACATTGTTTGAGAAAAAACGGTACTATAGGTGGTTCATGTTATTTGTGGAGTCTGGTAGATGGAGATTAGGATTTTTGGGACTCAAAAGGTAGGTATGGGAATAACGTCACAAAATCTTGCTCATTCTTATCCTTTAGATACTAGGGGTAGTCCAAGATTTGATCCAGTTGTCATTTTTTTGGATTGAGGGATGATAATGGAGGCAATGCAATGTTATGTCATGATGTCACGTGGAGTAGTGACCAATGTGGATTCCGATTACATAGTTCCAGTACCTCATAATTTTTTTATGTTTTATTGGGGCATGACTTACTACCATTTCTCCTGGGCATGCCTAACTACTACTTCCTCATTCTGGTAGTTTAGTGTGAGTGGTGTTTCTTCTTTGTCTCAATTGGTGTATGCGTGTTTCTGAAAGTGAATTTTTTTTGAAATGATAATGATTTATTTTAAATGGGCTTAAACTGGTAAAATTGTCTTTAAAGGAAAATATTTTCTATTGGGAATTTGGTTGGTTTATGGGTTTTGGAAATTGAAAAGTGAAAGTATCCCTTGGTATTCCATATAAACATTTTCACATGTGAGGGTATGTATATTGAAATTGTGTTGACACATATGATTAGAAACATATGAACACATGTGTGATGGTTCATGGGATACAAGGGGTGGGTGATTGAAATTAGTGGCATTGCATAATTTTTATAAATTAATATTTGAAAGAGGAAATTGATTATGGAAAATATATTTTTTTATAATGTGAGTTTGGTTTTGTGAAAGGTGGATTTTGTGTTTTGAAATTATCTTTGAAATGAGGTGTCCTTGAAATTTAAATGAAAATTTAGGTTTTTGAAATGGATGTTTTTTTGTATTAGTATTGTTTTGGCATCTTATCCGGTTGTTTTTTCCTCAAGGTGTGTTTGATTGTGGTTTTTTTATGTTGTTTTTGGTCTATTTTTTCATGTTGATTCATATATGATGTAGAGAAAGGTCCCCAAATCATCAAATGAGTCAATCCCAATTTCAGATTCTTTTCAAGTAGTTCCTATCATTCATAGTGATCAAAGTTCATTAGAGGTAGTATAATGGCTTTAAGAAAATTGTGGGTGTCTTCAAATCATTAGGAACTGTTGATGTTTCTAGAATGTGTTGTGTTATGGGTTTGCACGAGGGTCCAGATTAGGATTCGTGTATTTTAGTTGTCCTATAATTTTTTGACTTTAGGATGAAATAATAATTTTTTAATACCACCATCTTCCAAATGTATATACCTTAGGAGATGTAGCCGAGGAAGGTTGCAGAGATTTGGGTTGTTTGGAAAGTCCATCAGACCATGAAATCTTTTGTTGATCACTTCATAAAGTTTGATTGTTTTTATTCGAAGGTGGTTATGTAGATTTTGTTAAAGGATATTATTTTCATTATTTGTATTCGATCAGATATAATGGAAAAAAGATCTCTCATCTGGTGAAATTTATTTTGGAAAGTTAGTGGATGAGGTATTCTTAGAAAAATGGGTTCTTAGAGAGAATTCTATCTCAACTGATAAACCATATCCTATTTTTGATCATCAACGTTCCACATCTAGTGAGAAGCATTATGTAGAGGAACATATTCCCAACAAGTCACTCTTGTTGGCTACATCTTCTTTTTTTTCAGAATATTGACTCGCGTACTTGTAGTACGCGTGGTATGGGCATTTTAAGATATCCTGTCACAATCAACTTAAGACATGCTATTATTGGTGTTATTAGTGTCATACCAAGAATTTTTATATGAGACATTTCCTAAAGAAGATGTTCTGATCAGAGGAAGTCATCACCTAACTATGAAGAAGGAGATCCTTTATCCATCAGGGCTCTAGCCACATACCACTTTGTTAAGCATTCGTATAGTGAGGATTTGTCGAGGGTGAATGAAACCATGGCTCGGTTTCTATCTCCCATGTAGGGATGGAGATGTTTAAAGTCTTATTGTTCTTATTTTACAATTGTTTTATGTTCATCTATTTTTGTTAAAGTTTGATGAACTTGTCCTTTTGTGATCTATTTTAATGTGTTTATCTAAATGTGGATTCTAGAATTTTTTATATTCCCTTGAGTTTGTTTGGATTAGGTTTGGGTTGGGTTTGGCATTTGTGGAGTTGTTTGAGTTTTATGGTTTCTGGTTTTTTGCATTATTTTGGTGGGGAGAACCCACCATGTCCACCCCTCATTCATGCGTTGCAGTTTCTTGTTGATTGGTCAGGTGTGACTTTGGGATTGAATAGTCAAACTGAGGTTCATGGTTTCCATTGGTTTTGATCAGTAATGAGTTTAATATTTTTTCATTACTTAGATGAATCACTTTCTGGGGGAAAACATGTTTATGGTGGGGGTAATTGTCAAACCTTGACAATATAAATACATTTATTTCCACCTTTTCTTGATCTTCAGCATTTTTGGATGAGGTTTGGGTTGAGAACCACTTGAAAATTTTCAAATTTTGGAGGTTGGGTGGATTGTTTCTAGGCCATGGCCACCACATGATTAGTTGAAACCATGGAGGCTAGCCCAATTACCCATGTATCTTCTTCTAGAATGGGATAGATTCTACCACATGGTTTGTGCATGGATTTCCATACCATGCGAGTTGCCCATAATAATTTAAATTTAAAATATCTAATCTACCCTCCAACCATTTCAACCAAAATTTGGCCCCACCCTATAGGATGGAATGGATAATTATGTTATGTAATTAATATTCTTCTATTAATATGTGATATTTATTTACGAAATATTTAGGTCACTATATATGGAATCATAAAAAGGTTTATTTGACCTTCAAAAACTAGGATGAGTCTATGTATAGGATAATAACATAACGACTTGGTAATGAAGAGAATATGTGGTTTACCAAGAAATATATTCCTATTTGTGTACTGCATGAAAACATAGAAATGAGGAAGATATAGCTAGGGGTAATAAATCCAAAACAGGCACGTCGAGCTAGTCTTGAGTGTTACCTAGTACATGAAAATGGGACTTACTCTACACCTCATTTAAAACTCTTTGGGGATATTTTTAGGTCACTAAAATTTTATTTAAAAACCATCATAAATGATATTAATAGATTATGAACCTGAATTACCTAGGTTAAAACTATGGTGTCATACTTTAAATAGAAGTTGTCATGATTTAGACAACAATTAAATTTTTCATGCCTATGTGGGTTCTCAATAGGATTATTACTTCTAAAACTATGCTTTTTTGGTTTTATTAAATGGATGGAAATCAAAGTAAACATGTGAATAATAGATGTGATGAAAATTGCAATGACCATCCTCATGAAGAACCAAATGGATATAATACTGGGATGCAATATTTTGTGACTATTCTCACTCAAATATCTCATGTTAGAGGTGGTAACATGGGTCATGTTGAACTTGTGAATTTAATAAGGATGTAGAAACATTTCATTTAATCATTTATGTGAAAACATCAACTCTCATTCTAATGGACTCCTAATACACTAGTTACTGAAAAATTGATCAATGTAATGGAAAATATACTTTCTATTGTAGTGGGATCATACCTTGAAAAGTTTGTTCTAACCATTTATTTCTTGGAAGATTAATCATATTATTGGAAAAATATTATTAAGAATATAAGGTAAGAGGATGAAGTTGAATGATCGAATGAGATGAGTTTAAGAGGATACTATTTGTTATATAATTCACTCATATTTTATGTACTAAAATGGAGAAGTAATTCATTGAGATTTTGTAGAAGGATGATGAATCCATTTGTACCAATGGGGAAAATTTAACAAGAAATTAAAGGTAATATTTTGGATTAATCATCGACCCAAAAAAAAAATTGATTGATTATTTAATGGTTTGAAACCATCTGTTCAAAAAAATTAATCCCTAAGTGAATTTGGAAGATATGAAAAAATAAATAAATGTATAATTAAAGTGTAAACAGAAATTAGAAACCATAGTTTCTTTAGAGATATGAAAAAGAATATGGGTTTTTATAGAATATTAAATGATATGTCAATGAAATGAAAGAAAAACATTCAACCTACTACATTCTAGAAATGTGGGATGGGGAACTTAGATGAATTCCTAAAATAAACTGGAAGGTGTTTTAATTAGGTGATACCTAACCATAAAATAAGTATATTGAATTTATGTGGAGAGGCCAATGAATGAAATGAATAGAGGTAAAGATCAAAAGAAATAACCACCCACACTCTAGTGTTTCAAATAAATTTATTTTGGGATTTATGAAAATCAATACAATAATCCAAGGGCTAATGTGTATGATAATACAAAATAACATTTTATGGAAAATAAAAAAGTTAACCATATGAAATCACAACTGAACTGAATCATGATAATTATGGAACTATATATTGGGTAATTTCATGCTAAGAGTATATGAAAAAGATCTATGAAAATATTATTATGAATCTTTTAGTGAAATTTCATGTGATTATATGAATTGATTACCTCTCTCTTCCTTGATTCTAGAATAAGGAAATAAGATTTGATATTCTGAATCAACATATCATCATCTATCAATGTAAGAATTAACTCAAATTTTCAATGGAAATTATTTTGTGTAGTATTAGAGGTTATTTAAGGAATAAATGGTGATTTATATTTTTCGAATCAAATATGGTTTTATTGTGAATTTTTAAGTAATTAGGGTTTTTAAATTTTGGCATAAGACATTATTATTGTTAAGTTTACCATTGAATGATATGAGATCAATTAATTCCAATCTTTGGGATTAAATTTATGGTCATATGTATTTATACGGAGCCTTAAGTTTAAATATTAATTAAGTGTATTATGTTTAAATTTTCATGTTATTAGAAAACTCCTACTGGAAATTTTGGTTTTGGTAAATATTTTGAGGTTGAAGGAATGAATGATGGATTTTATTATGATTTTAGTGATTTAGGCATGAAATATTCATCATGAATTTTCATTTCATAGATGAATGGGAAATTAATTGAGTCAAAATCAATAGTTGAATATTTTATTATGATATAAAGGAAATCTGGGCTCTGGATATTTAGTTCCCATTGAAATTATTTAGTGTATGATGACAATAGCTTATTTTTTGGTGAATCCACCAAATCTCTGTCAACTTCGAGTTATGATTAAGGTATATATCCTAAGGAAGTATATAAATGATCCTTATTATGTTCTAAAGTGATATCATGTACCGTTGGAGATTGATAATATATATGAGAAAAAACTAATAGATATTCTTTATCAAAGATAAATGTTTCTATGAAACAAGACCACTCACATTGTCAAAGATTTGTGGTGAAACCACTAGACCGAGGAAGCTAATTTAGAACATTAGGATCCAATAAGGAAATAGTACCCTTAGTTTTTTTACCAAAGTGATTGAATTTTGGGGGAGAAATTCATTTTAAGAGTGTATAAAATAACACTTTGGTACTTTATGAATTATATATTTTTTAAATAAATTTAATTTCTTTGATAGATTTCATTACGCACAACCCAATGTTTTATCGAACCATGATATAATATTAATGTTATGATCTTAAATAGACCATTATAAATAATAAATTAATATTGGTAGTATAAATATGAATAATTTTATTAAAAATAATTATATATTTTTTTAATAAATAACATATATTTATAAATAAGAACATTATTTTTAATAAAATAATTATATGCTTCCAAAATACCATTTTTTCCCCAAAATTATATTATTTAATTATTCTAAAAATTCAATTACAGTAATTTTTTACACTTTTATAAATTTTATTTCAAAATCTAAAAATCATTTTTGATATAAAAATTTCAAAAACATCCTTGATTGATTATTTTATAATTTATTGAAAACATTACTTATTTGATGAATAGTAAAAAACAGTGCTTTTTATTACATACTGCATTTTTATTTTATGCATTTAAAAGATATATATTCTTTAAATTTGTTTAAAATGTAAAATTAGTGAAATTATGTGTTTAATAATTGAATTTATGTCATTTTAATCAAATTTATATAGAATTTTGATACTAAAAATTTATATACTTTTGAAAATCTTCTCTTTGGAAATCCAATTTTTATAACCACTACATGATTAATATTACATAAAATTTTACCACTTTTATGATTTGAATTTGATAAAATTTATTTCATATTTTCAATTATCATAATTAATACTACATTATATTTTCATATTAATTTTTGGTCATAGATAATTATGATATCAACAACAATTAATTACCGTGATTATGATTAAAAAAATGTTTTGTATGTTACAAGAACTTGTTTTAAAATTAATTTTTCACATTCATCGTATTTTTATTTAATAAATTATATTTAATATTTTGAATCATTATGTTCAAATTATCTGATATATATCATTTTAATTTTATTCTTATGTAGGTAAATAGAAAGATATCAGTTACTGCAGTGAAAACCAAAATGGGATAATTAGGTAAAATTAATGTCTATGGATGAAAATGATTAAAGAATATGTTTATTTTTGTTATGGGAGTTTAGATAGACCATATAATACAAACATGTCATTATTTATCAATTTTGATGCTACATGGTGTATCACACTTGATTTCATTTAAGAAACCATTTCTTTATGCTTTTTTGTTATCTAATGGGTTTGGGTGAAATTTGGGAGGGTTTGGATGTATTTTTTAATATTAATTGGTATTTTATATTTTTTAGAATTTTGAGAACAGTTTGTGGAAGTTGTGGAACACATAAAGGAAACAATTCATAGTGAGGTAGGGTCTAATGGGATGGCACACAGTATGGAGGAAAAGTTTCCCAAATCATATAGAAACCCATGAGAAACTTTGAAAAGTGGGATAGAGGGATTTAACATGATTATTGAATGATTTATCTAACCATGCATTCCAATCGTATGAGGCGATCCTTATTATATAGGCTGCTGCAAAATTAGCACACAGTTTTCATAATAGCGTATCTAACCATACCCAATATAAAAACTAGTTCTAAAAAACTAGATCTTGGCCTATATTAGTTATAAACCCCTCATTTTACCTTCATTTCAACCCTAGCATGATATTTTTTCCTCCCAAATGATGTGTAAACTTTACTAATCGAATCGAAAGAGATACAAAGGTGTTTCTTTTTTGTTTTGAAGCCCTATCCCTATGGAAAGACTTCATTTATTATAGTTTTTCATCATTTCTCGTTGATGTACATTCTTCATTCTCTTTATTTATTATATCCAGTACACTATAAATTTATTAGAGGTGGTTTATTCAAATAATTGTTATATTTGGACTTTTTGATGCTAGGGGAAGAGTTATATGTTGGGTTTTTGGAGATTCAACTCGATTTTGTGGGCGTTATTGTGCCGATCTTCATATGAACAATAATTCTCAAGGTATGTTGATTAAGTCTTGACTCATATTATTAAAACATGGAGGCCCAGTTTTTAATTTGTTAAATTACATGAAATTTATTGTGAAATTGGTGTGAAAAGCATGGTTGAAACCATCTTTAGTTATAGATTTATTATTTTTTGGATTTGGTGAAATTGGTTCAAACAAGTGCTTTGTTTTATTGATTTTAAAATGTTGATTTTTGAAATATAGCTTCATCGGATTTATGGAAACTATTTAATTGAAATGACTTCAATAAAAGAATAGTTTTTTGATAATGGATTGAAATGGTTGATTTGAAATTGTTTTTGCAAACATGGGCTGTGAGAGATCATTATTTCAATGTGACCCTTAAAAAGGGGTGTGAAACATTGTGGAATATATGGACATGATCTTTGATAAGGGAATTGTGTCATTGGGGAACAAAGAGATTGGGAAAATTGTGAGAACTTAGTAGATGGAAATGAAACTGATCATGATTATGGAGATGTATTTAAAGAATTCATGTGTGGATGTGTGTGTGAATCATTAAATGGGTTTTCTAAAAAGGAATATAAAATGGTTTAATTTATTTTTTGGTTTATTTTCCTCAAACTATTTTGTTATGAAATTTTGTTGTCTTTGATAAGGATTGTTAAACTATTTCAAATGGTTTTTATATAAATTGTTTTATATAAATGTGGTAACTTTTTCTATCATATTTTTGTGATTAGGGAATTCATTTGGGGAAATCTACTGCGTTTTATTAATCACCCATGCATTGGATAGTTCATTCTTTTGAAGGAATAGTCTATCAGGGAATTGGAGATGTTAGTGTATCAAACTTATTTAGTGGTGCATCATGATACGTGGGACTTATTGTGGAGTTGGAGCATGGAGCATGTTTGGAACTATGGTGTTATGTCTTACGATTCCTTGGATTTTGATGGGGTTTTTCTTATGATTTGTACATTGATATTAGTTATCTACCATTATGTAACACTTTTGTAATTTGGTTTTGATATAAATTTAATGAAATTTAGTTTTTTTACATTGTTATCATGCATCATGTATTGGTTTTGGTGGTTAAATATTTGGTTGGGTTATTTACATATCAAAGGGAAAATAGCCCCTAATTGTATTGAAGCCCTTGGAATATATATCCCCCCATGGTGCATTATAGATGACTCTTATAGACAATTATCAATTCCTCCTCAACTCATGCCAATGCGAAGGGGTAGGATATTACAAATGATATCATATTTTTTTGTCCTTCTATTGAATGTAGTATTAATCTCGGTCAGAGTTTCACAAAAATTTATCTTTAATTAGTCTTGTAATTAAAATTAATTCAGATATATTATTTCTTTCAAGGTGGTAGAAAGGATTATCATTGTTAGGAATTGAAATGTAGAACATAAATGGTTTTATGTAACCTTTTTATTCTGAAAATTGTTTTACCGGGTAGTTGGGTACATATAGTTTTTGGAGATGCTTAGAGGAATTGTAATCTCTATTTTAAGGGTTTATCCAATGAGACGAGCATGACATGCATCATAGAAATGGCTACCCAGTAAGGGAACATATTTAATTTTGAGTAGCTATATATGATATGGAACAAATGTTTTGATTTTTGAAAAATTTTAAGGTTGTTTTCAAAAGTAATATTTTGAAATGGTTTGAAATTGTTATTTTGAAAATGTTATGATTTTAATGATAATGGGGAATGTTTCAAAAATGTTTTAAAGTGGAATATTGTTGTATTTTATAAATAAATGAAGTGATATTTTTGATGTGGAAGAATATGAAATTCTTAACACTTTATTTTATAGAGAGTGAGGTTTTTGGCATTTATTTTGGTAATAAAAAATGGAAATCAGTAGGAATCATAGAAACGAATTGGGGAAGGGTACTCGGAATGTGGTTGAATTTGATCCACAGGTGAACAAATATCTTGTTCAATGAATAGTTAAATATTTTTAGTCTATGGACTGATGGAACATGCATGATGAACCAACGAAAGCGGATGATTATTTCTAGTTCTAGAAGTAGAATGGACCCATATTTTAGTGTGATTTAGACCCTGAGAAGGTAGAGGTGTGATTGAATAGGATGAATCAAATCCTCAATTTACATGGAACACCAGAAAATATGATAATCAAGACAGTGAGATATATGATTGGGGATCTTTTACTCTAATGATGGGATTTAATAGTTCAAGATAAATTAGACTAAGGTCTTTCGTTGGAGGATTTTAAAGAATATTTCAATAAAAAACTCTATCCTCACACATTCATGATTTAAAAAATAATGAAATTATTTTTATTCAAAAAAGTGATCCTCACCGTGATAGAGTATTTGGATAAATTCAAGAAATTAGTCCCATTTTCATTGGAAGATGCTGCACGTGCGTCCTTGAAGGCGTGCATTTTTGAATCAGGGATGAGGCATGAGATTCACTCAAATATTGCAATGATTTTTAAAATTTATTATACCTAGATTGTTAATAGGTAGAAGGTGGAAGAAATATATTTGTAAATAGATACATTTAGAGGAATCATATTGATAGCCATGAAAAATGGTGATAAATCTAATTCTAGTAGAAAGAGGAAGATATTGATGTCTTTCAAAGGTAGTGGAATGACTCAGAACTAGAAAACTAGATCGGTAAATCATCCTCCAAGAACCAAGTTAAAATATGTTTTCTTCAAATGCGGTTTTTTTCATCCACATAATGAATGATTGTATGCAAACACATAGAGCATGAAAAAATTAAAATCTGATGGGGTATCTTTAGCCCTATTATCACAGTGCTCCATGGATGAGTGTTCAAGACACTTCTCATGTGTCATAGACATCGTATGATTTTATGGGACAAGGGTAGAAGAACATTTTTAATTAGTTGAATAGAGCAATCCATGTTAATTAAAGAATTACCATGACTCCTCAACAAGTGGAATCTCAACAGGACAATACTGAACAATGCTCAGAGAGTGTGAAATTATATAGTGATAAGAATGTTATTATGGATGATCTATCTAGAACATCATCCATGAGAGATATGATTCTTTTTAATTATATCCTTATTCAATATTTTCTTTATCTTTATGAATCCTATTTTTTATTTCTTCTCATTATATATACTTTCTATGTATAAATGTTTATATGATGCCGTCTGTATTGGAGAATCAAAATCGACTTGGTCAAAGAGAATGTTGAGCCTTTATCTGTAAATCATGTTATATAAATATTGATAGAGATGACCTGATATGGTATTTCTCTATGGTTGAGATGGATGACTATGATATAATCCTGGGTATGGATCGGTTGATAAGGTTTAAGGGTCAAATCGAGTAGTATACCTAATGAGTTAGATATACGAATGATGATGGAATCAAGCATCTCATTAAAGGATATTGTAATGTAATGGTTGGTGAAATGGGCTTGTAGTCACCATTAGTTAAAGTGATCTCATACTAGTTGGTAGCATTGAATTTGGAATCTATGGTATAGATTAGGATTAATAGTTTTCCAGTGGTTTCTGATTATTTTATTGATGCCATTCCTAGGGATTTCACAGGGTTTTCACTCACAAGATAAGTGGAGTTTATAATTGATCTCCTTCCAAGGACTGGTACAATTTCCATTCCAACTTATAAGATGAAAAAATAGAAAAAATGGAACTCAATATTCAGTTGGATGAGATATAAAGAAAATGGTTCATTTATCCTAGCACATTTCCGTTGGGAACACATGTCTTGTTTGTTTAAAAGGTGGATGATACTATTTTTGTGTGTGTGTATTATAATAATATTATCCAAGATATGATAAATTATCAGAATCCAAATTCTCATTTTGATGATTTTTTAATCATTTGAGGGGATATTAGTGGTTCTCGATGATTTAATTGTGCTTTGGATATCACCAATTACTGGTTCGGGGGGGGGGGGGGGGGGGGTGGAAATTCTGAAGAAAACTTTTAGTAGTAGATATGTCCATTAAAAATATTTGGTAATTCTTGTAGGTATAATGAATCCTATAAAAGACTTTAATGAATTAATGAATTATATATTTCTGAGGTATATATATATTTTAATGGCATTGTTTGTGGATGACATATTGTTATATTCAAGGAAATGGGCTGATCATGAGAAACACTTGGTGACAATGTAGAAAATATTAAGGGATCATTGTATGTACTCCAAACTATCAATGTGTAATTTTTGGACATAAGAGGTATGTTAGCTTGGCCATGTATTCTCTAAAAAAGTTTTTTGATCCAAAAAATAATAACTTTCTTTCTTATGGAAATCACTAAACAATGTATTTGTTATACACAATGTCTTTAGTGTAGATGGTTATTACCGATGCTTTATTTATAACTTGCCATGACCGGCCTGACCTATGATAGCATTGACTGGGATGAAATGTTCCATTCCTATTCAAGAGGCTTAATGTTTTCCTTACATTAACAACAATCATGATATTTACAGTATCAAGACAAGGGTTTATGGTTTATTGTTATGCTCCAGGATCATGGTTGGGATGTTTTCTCATGTTGGGAGATCGTGTGGCTACTTATGGGCCTTGTAACTTGTAGTTTCATGACAAGAACAAACCAACACATTATTTAGAGGAAGCTTCCATAGGCCATGCATTTACGACTTGGTGTTATTACCCCATTAGTTAAAAATTTGTTGTGTTTGTGGATTATAAGGTCTTGAAACTTATTTTCTCACAAAGGTGTTTAAATCTAATTCCAAGAAGATGGATGGAGTAACTCAAAATGTTTTACTATGACATAATGTATACTTCGAGTAAAGTAAATTCATTGGAATATGAATTAAGATGAAATTCATTTGTTGAATTAGAAAAATAGGCATCATATTAATTGCCATTGATGTCAGTGATATCAGACACACACTTGGAATGGGAAAACTTGGGTAAAGATGGGATTTTCAATATAGTCACAAAATTTCCAGATATTGTGGACATATTTAAATATGGAAAACATCTGATTTAGAATGTGATTATGTATGTTCAAAACTCCATGGTGGGGATACCATTGATGTATGGATGCTATATGGGAGTTTAGTTAGGTGGTTTCAAAATCGGTTGGTCATACTTAAGACTTTTAAAGAACAAATTCTTTATGTTTACCACCATTAGAGTTGGGCTATTCATCCTGGAATAGGAAATATGTATAAGGAATTGAACGAATAATTTTGGTGGGACGGTTTGAAAAGTAACATGTCTTTGTTTGTCTCGAGATGCTTAACCTTCCATTTTGTTAAGGTAGAGCATCACCAACTTGCAGGTATGTTGTCATATATACCTATTCCGATTTTGAAATGGGAGTATATAGCAATTTATTTTTCAAAAGTATTCTTTGAATGGTTTAGAAATATGATTCCTTTTATGTGATAGTGGATTGATTCTCAATGTTTTCCCATTTCACCCATATTTGAGAATCCCTTATGGTGGAGGATTTATCAAAAATATATATTTGAGGAGTGGTAATGAGGCATGGAATACCTATTTCTATTATTTCAGATAGATATTGGAGTTTTACATCACATTTCTATAAATCCTTATAGAAACCACTTGGGATTCAAATAATTAGAATTACGATGTATATACCTCAGATGATGTATAATCTGAACGGACAATACAAACATTGGAAGACTTAATGATGTCTTGTGTAATATATTTTTATGGCTATTAGAGGGGAATAAAAATTGGAAGAGTTCACATATAAAAATAGTTATATTGTGTTAATATATATGGATCAATTTTGAATCATTTAATGGTATTATTTATCATTCTCTACTTTATTGGGTGGAAATAGCTGACACTTCACTTGGTGGGATGAGCCTTGTCCAAGAAATAATGAAGAAGATTCAATTGATTAGAAAACATTTCAGAATGATTATAGTCATCAGAAACCATATGTGGGTAATCATCAATAACCATTATTATTTAATGAGAGTGATCATTGTGTTTTTGAGGATCCTTACAAGTCCAAGAAATTATTATTTTGGGAAGAAGATAAAGTTATCTCCTTAATACATATGACATTTTGATATATAGAAATAGGTTGGTGAAGTGGAATATTGGTTGGTTTTTCTACTAAATATTTCTTGGTTCATAATATGTTTCATGTATATTGGTTGAAATAGTTTCAACCTGATCTTAACCGTGTGATTTGATGGGATTATGTTAACCTAGATATTACTTCATCATTTTTTCAGATCCATGTAAAGATTGTGAATAGGAAATAGAAATTCTTATATTGGAAAAATAGTGGTCTGGTGTGGGTGTTGTGGGAATATTATCAAATTCATGAAGAGTATTGTGAAAGGGAGAATGGGAATGTTGAGAAATTTCCTGAAATCTATAAAGAAAATAATGATTTCCTATATTTTGGGGATGAAAGGGCCAATTTTTTTGGAGAATGTAGCACCCATGGATTCATATAAGTAACCCTTTAAATATTGTTTTTATGTATGAAAAGTTTTTGGGTGATGTCTGAGAGGGTTTGAAGGAATTTTTGAATATTTTTGGGGATTCTATAATGGTGAATGGTTTTAGAAGACAGAACTCCCTGGTGTATTTTCTACATCATCTGTAAATTCCACAATTTAATTTCCAATCATACGAAAGTGGTTCACACATTGTGGGAGGGAAATAGGGTGTCTGATTCTCTTTCCACTAAGGATGGTCATTCCAAGAGGCTCAATTTCTACACAACTTTAGGTTCGCTTCCCCTTAAAAGCATGAATTTGGTCATTTGGGATGCCCTGGACTCTACTATTTCAAACCCCCTATGACCTATCTTTATCGGTCTCATTTTCATTTTGTTTTTATATTTTTTTAGAATAAAATGAAATAATTTTGGTGGTGGTAAAGGTTTTAGAATAGTTATTGGAAATTGAGAAACTCCTAAAATAAATTGTGCATAGTGAGGTAGGGGCTATTAGGAAGTTGCACAGTTAGGAAAATGATTTGGGAAAAACATGTTGAAACATAGAAGAAACCATGAGAAGTAGGAAATATATATTTATATGGTTTAAGGATGCTTTTTCTAATTGTAAATAATTATTATACGAGGTTCTTCATGAGGTAGAGGCTAGATCATAGTTAGATCACAATTTTATAAATCATGGACGGTTTTAAAACTATATCATGAAAAAGTGGGTCTAGGTTGGGATTAGTTCTAATCCCCTAATTTTTTCATCCATTTAGGCACATAATAAATATTTATTCCTATTAAAGACTTGGGAACCCTTCCCATCAAATTAGAGGTGATCTGGAGGCATTTCATGCTACGTTGAAGCCCAATCCCCATTGGTAGCCTTTGTTTATGGAATCATTTCTTAGATTTTCATCGATATACATTCATCCCTCTCATAGTTTCTTAGATCTAGTCTCCTACACACATGCATATATATATATATATGGTTTTTTATTCAAACCGTGGTTATATTTGGCTATTTTGATGATAGGGGAATATATCTAAGGTTAGCTTTGTCAATTTAACTCGATTTTGGGGGTGTTTTCAATTCGTTCTATGTTTTTTCCATAATTACCAATGAAAGTGGCTTAATTCATAAATATGTTTCTTAAAAAATTAGAAAATTAGTGTTAATTTGGTAAAATTAATTGAAATTAGTGGTCAAATTGATGTAACGATCATGGTAGAAACCCTCTTTAGTGATGGTTTGAGTATTTTGTGGATTTTTGTATTTTAGGAAAATGGTTCTGAAAATTGATTTTTTTTATTATTTTGAAATGTTGATTTTAAAATAATGATTTGTTTGATTTATATAAATGGTTTATTTGAAGGGTTTCATGTAAATGAATTATTTTATTGGAGGGTATTAATATGGTTTATTTGAAATGGTTTTAGCATACATGGGTTTTTTTGAATTCATACTTTCATCATGGCCCTGAATAAAAGGTGTTCAATATTTTGATAAAAAGGAACATTAACATCGATAAGAAGAATGTGTCATTGGGGAATAAGTTGATTGTAAAATTATTGATGTCTTATTGTATTTAAAATAAACCACTCATGAGGATGTAGCTTTCATTAAAGCATGCATGTGTGGGTGTGTTTGTGAATCCTGGAATGGGTATGCCAAAATAGAATGTGAAATGGATTAAAGTATTGTTTGGTTTATTTTCCTTGAAAAAGATTTTATTATGAATGTTTTTGTTTTTGTTATATATTGTAATGATTTTAAATATTTTTTATATAAATTGTTCTATAAAAATGTTCCAACTTGATCTATTTGAGTGGCATGAGTTGGGAAGTTATTTGGGAAAAACCGAATGAGTTCCAAAACATTGGTGGTTTTGAAAATATTGTTTATCAGTACATAGGAAAAGGTAATGTACATATTTTATTAGTGGAGAATCGTGATACTTTATCGGTATTGTGGAGTTGGGGCCTGGATCATGTTTTGAAATGTGAATTTATGTCTTCATATTCCTTTGGTTTTGATGGTTTTGTCTTCCTATTTATACTTTAATATTATTTTTATTCCATTATGGTACTCTCTTGTAGGTTGTTCTTTATATCAATTGAATTACATTGAGTTTTTTTAAAAAAAATCATGTATCATGTAGCGGTTTTTGTTATGTCATGTTTGGTTAGGTTTTTTATTTCTCAATGAGAAAATCATCCCCCAATTATATTGAAGGCCTTTGCATTTATTTCTAGCCATTGGAACCTAGTGGAATTTTCTTTTTGAAAAGTAGAAATTTCACCTCAAAACAAGCCAATGAGGAGGGTGGGATGTTACACAAGGGGTGAGGCTGACTTCTAATTTTTCAGTAGTTTTCTGTATGTACGAAATGTCACTCCTCAATTATGAAATGGAACATTATTACTTCAATTATTCACACATACTATGCCATTTGGATCAAAAAAAAATAAAAAAATCCATACCCAACATCCTTTTCCATGTTATGGAGCATTGTTTCATCAGAAAAGACCAAACTTAGGGTCCATAATAATATATTCAAATGTTTTGTTCATACGTATGGTAATTGTATTTACTATTCTATTTATTTTTAACTTCTTCTACTACCAACTTGATTCATAATTAATAATTCCAATATTAATGTATAATCTACCATAAAATCATATCTTTTATATATTTATGGAAGAAAAAATATCTTACTACTCTTCCATCAAATGGGAAACAAAACAATTGATTGTGAGTATGATAGAAAAACACCTCGCAAACCGATGTAACTTGTTTTCCATGAGTACCTCACATGGATAGATATAATGAAATATTTTCTATTTATATAAGATATTTAAGATATTATTATACTTATATAATTATAATATTCCAAATACCTTCTTATATTTCATTCCATTGGAATATGATAATGTTTCCCACACATACAATAGACTAACACCTCATGAAGTAATGCTATTTTTTATTCAAGCACGATTTTCATGGAAGGTTGGAAGGAAAATTTTAAATAAAAATATGTGATATATATGAAATAAATATTATTATTTAAAGGTAATATATTATTTAAATTTCTTTTTTATCATCTATTAAGATAATGGAAGCTGCATTTATGCGTTTGTTTGACCTATCATCTCTATAAATGATGTAATTCATTTTCTATCTCTAAATTTTATGGATCACATTATACACATATATATAGAATATATATTATACGTATATCATGGTTAATATTCTTGATATTATGGAAACATTATTATATAATCATTAGTAAAAATACCAAATGAAAACATATTAGAAACATAAAGTAATTATTACCCAAACCAAGATTTTTAACAAGGAATTGTAAATAAATATGAAATATATGGTCCTAACTAAATCATATATGGAATGATATATATAATTATAGTTATATATATTTTTTATAATAAACCTATATTTATTATTCACGATTATTGAATATTTATAATGAATGTTGAGTCTTAAGGTAACTGAATTTCCCCTCAAATTGTCTTCTTGGTGACACTTGTTATGTTATGAACTTATATCCTTTTATGGCATGTATATACATACCCATTGAAATTTTATATAATTAATTTTGTTATTATCATGATATTTGATGATTAATTTTAAGTTCTTCTTTAATTGGGGTCATGATTGAAAAGATACCAAAGTGGTAAGAGTTTGATTTTTCTATCTCAATATATATGAGGGTTGTTTTTTATTATGCTTCCAATGATGGGATATAATGATACAAATCTCTAGAAAATCATGAATTTTATTATAATATGGTTATTCTATAGAATTCTTGTTTTCTTTCATTTCCCTATCTTAAAGAATTAATGAGAACATAATAATTATTTTAAGTAGAATCATATTTTTTCCCCTCTTGGTTGAAAACAAATTTTAATTAGTAACAATGTTTTCTAAACATGTTTCAATTTTTTGACATTTTAAAAATGATTTCTTAATGAAAATTTTACCCATGTTTTAATTTTGACAAATAATTTTAATATGAATCATAATTTCATTTTCAAAATAAGGAACATTTGAATTTTACTGAAAATGTGAATGAAATATTTGTTTTAATGTGTATAATTTTTTTTACCAACATGGACTGTTAATGTATTAAATATTAAATTATATGATTGAAATATTATTTTTAAATATAATTATTTTAAAATTTTTATTTTATCTTTTATTTTTAAATAATATATTTTCAAATATAAAAGGATATTTTCCTAAAGAAATTATTTAAATTATCTTTAAATCATCCATTATAAGTTCCAAAGGTTACATTAAAATAAATGTATTTCATTTTTTGGAAATTTAATTTTTAAAAAGTAATATTAAAGGTGGAAATGATATTTTAATCTGAAAATGTATGAAATTATATGTAAATATTTCAGGAACCAATATGGGTCACTATCTAAACTAGTGCTCAACCTGGACAATGACATGACCTAAAGAGTGATCCCGATCCCCACAGGATGGCACACGTGTCTGGGTATCAAAATAAATACATTTAGAATTAATTACATAAAACAATAATCATAAAAAAATTACTACTTTAGCAGAATGAATTTGAATTTACACAACCAGACATTCCCTGAACACATTTCAGATTTAATGGTTTACAACTTTAACCAAAAAACCAAAGGAAGAAAAAACATTGGACAAACTAAAACTCCAAATCAAACCTCAAAGAAACATGTGGTACAACATCCTAAATCCTTGTTTATCAAAACAACACAAGGAGGACACTAACAACCTAAACCAATAATGATATGCATGATTTCTCATCCTCAGATATCCATGAAATACATCTACGTACACCCAATGGTGTATTTAGGGTGTGGGATAAGAACCTAGTAGGATACCAACTGAAAAACATTCAATGATAAAACATCAAAGAGATAATTTAACATGATTACTCCAATTCATTATTTAAAGAAACTTTTAAGGAACACATTTAAAAGGTAAAATATTAAAATAAAAAGTTGAACTAAAAAAATTTCCCAAACACTAATTTAAGGAGGAAGAGAAAAATGATAAAGAACACACACACACAAGTGGTCCTCTATATGCTGAAGGAAGAAACTACATCATGACTAATATATATCTATGGGTCAATCCCCTAAGGTTCATTTAGTTCGAGTGGGACACTAGAACCTCATAACTCAATAAAAATATAATCTAGAAACCAAAATCAACAACATTTTTTATGTACAACCCACTAGGGGGAATCACATCCCAAGGCCTTATGGTATCCAATAATGATCAATATTTTTTGTTAGTGTTGTATGCATAAGTCTTTCTAACTGAATTCAGGAAAATCCACTTCTACATAACAAAAGAACTGGTTCTAGTCCACCAAACTAGATACCTAGTGTTTCCCATGTTCTAGAGTTAATTTTCACATGAACAGAGACCACATATTTCATATCAAAGACCAAAAATTTCCCATAAGAAATCATACCTTTAAAAACAACTCATTTCCATTCACACACACCATTGAAATGAAACCTTCAGTTACTTTTTTTCATTACATAAAAATAATTACAACTTTCCCATTTTAAAAGCACAAGAAAAGTACAAAATAAATATATAAAAAAGTAATGGGACGTAACCTTTATTTATCATACTGTATCATTGAATCCATTTTTAAAACAATCTTTGTATCATTGAAATATTCCACAATTTATACACAAAACACACAATAAGGAAAATGTTCCCAAATAATTCATTTTCCATTCAAAATATTTATTTAAATAAACACACACCTCAAAACCCCTTAAAGAAACACCCCACACCAACCAAAAAACCCCATAACACTTTAAAACAATGTTAAACAACACTTAAATAAACAATTTGTCAATTTATAAATCATCCCACAAGCATACCACAAGGCCTCAGATCAAAACACAAAATTTTAACATGAAACAATGATTTTTTAAAATCAATTTCACAGCCCAACCCTTCTAAATCCCCATTCTCACCCCATAATCAAACCAAATAACATATACA
The DNA here is from genome assembly GCA_963277665.1 of Viscum album. Classification (NCBI taxonomy): domain Eukaryota; kingdom Viridiplantae; phylum Streptophyta; class Magnoliopsida; order Santalales; family Viscaceae; genus Viscum; species Viscum album. The sequence goes on along the minus strand of OY728148.1, from coordinate 1,399,361,341 downwards.
TAAACTAAAAAAATATATTAAACTCATATAATTATGTTAGGGAATATAACCACCTACCTCAATGAAGAAATTTTCAGAAAAAAGAGTAAAATCCCATTTTCACAACATCCACGTCGTGAGGAAGCTTAAAACAACCCTAATCAAGAAGTCCAAACCCCAAACCCAACATTAAACACCCCAATTGGAACCCTAAAATATGGAAAAACTGAAAACCCAAAATAAAAAGGGCCAAAATCCATGTAAGGAGGATGAAGGGATCACCGGGGGAGCTACACTAGAGAAGGAGGGTCGCTGGAGGGAGAAGGCATCAGCACCTAGCGGGCTGGAATAGAGGGAACCAATGGTTGGTTGGGTTAAAAAACAGTGAGGCCTTTGGTCAAAAAGTGTGCATGAGAAGGGGGTCACTAGTAAAGGGGTACACAATAGAAGATGGGTAGTGCGGCTGGTGGTGTGCACTGGAGAAGATGTAAGGATCAGGGGAGAAGGGGCTGACCAACAGTGTGATGGGAGGAGAGAGCTAGGGCGCAACGTGAGGGGGGGGGGGGGTAGAGGGAGATGGGTTCAATGCAAGGGAGGAAAATATCCTTAATTAATGAAAAGAATAAATTTAAAAATAAAATACAGGTTAATAAATAAAAAATTATTATAGTTATAATAGTAAAAACAATGTTTTTAATAATAATAATTATTATGTGGTCACTATGATAAATACTGATATAAAAATTATTAGCTTAAATAAAAATAAAAACAATTTAATAAAATTTACATTCTCAACACTAATAATAAGAACAATAATAATATTTTCAAATAATAATAATATTTTTATCATTAAAACAACTCCTTAAATATAATTACACCACTTATTTTATTTTATTTCTAATTTTTTATTCATCATATTTTACATTATTTTCATTTCATTATCCCTTACATTTAATTTATTTTAATTGATCATCGAGAAGGCTGCACAAGGTCCTGGGTGAAGTCATGCGGCTTCTACTATGCCCTGACTGAGTGTTGGATATTTCCAAGGACAATGTATTCATTTATTAGAAAAAATATAAAAAATCAATTATGATCAGCCCACACCTTGACAAAATAATTAAATAGAAGAGAGTATAATAAAATATAATTACTTTGAAAGTCCCCGTGTGACAATTCTCACCACCATAAATATTTTTTCCCACAGAAATCCATTCCATGATTGTTTAGAGGATAGAACAGCTACACCATCTTAGCTGAAAGTGGTTTTCAAAAAATAAAAAATGAGAGAGAAGTAAGGTCAAAATAAAAAAGGATAAAGGATATACAAAATAAACATGGGAGACCTAAAATGAACTCCCTAACAAGCAATACCCACCCCAGAAATTCAAGACACATCCTGTTGATAATCAAAAGATTGTAAAACTCACTATACACCATTTCAACATCCCATGTAAAAACGCATTAAACGTTTCTAAAAAGGATCACACACATTACAAGAAACAAGTGACAAATTCAAATGTGGCTACCACATACTTTCTTCTCAATACCATTGGTCATGCTTCTACCCTAATGTTTTACTCAAGAGACAATCTTGGGGTTAGATAATTCCGAATGAGATCGACTATTGCTCTTACGAAACTCTGAATGTAACGCCCCAACCCTAGTTACCCAGAGTCCGTGCGTTATTACATAACATTGGCATGATACAAAGAATCATATCCCAAAAGACCGAACAGTTTAGTATTATTGAAAATAGGATACATACATAAGTTAAACATTACGACATGGCAAGAAATACAATAGTAAATTATTTTATTAAAAACATCCAAGCCTCCTAGATTATTCATGTAAGTCACTCATAACGAACGTCATCATATCTAGGGAAAATGTAACATAAGAAAAGGGTGAGGTAAAATGCTCGGTAAGGGTAACCAATACAGCAGAAGATAACACAAACATTAGGCATGATGAATAATTAAAAAGACATGCCTTTACAAATAATAAACTTGAACACTTTATGTCAGGAATATGAGCTAAGTAAATAATTCCACAATAAAACATAGTCATTGGTATTCTAGTAGTATAATAACCACATAAACCATCATTATTATTTTCATAATGAGGGAATTAATAATGCTAGACATTCTAAATTTTTTTTTCAAGGCCTCGGCCAAGACGTCTAAAAATGATTATGGCCTCGGCCAAAACCATATAAAATATTGCGAAAGGCCTCAGTCAATTCCACATCTAATTGTCTCATGAGACCTACCGATTCACCGAGGAGCTATAGCGGGCTCAAACCGTCACATACTAAGTCCAATACATTTCTCATATAAAAATGTTAAATAATAACATAAACATCTGTATTAAACCTAGCATACAAAATGTCAATACATTTTCCATAATCCAAGAATGGTATAAAAATAACACATCCATAGTCAAACATATCACAAAACCTTAAATCAATATGGAAGATTTTTATCATAATAAATCAACAAAAAACAAGTTAAAAATCCATAAAAGGTTGTTGACATAGATGAAGTTAAAACTATTTGAAAGAAACACCTTCTTTTTAATTTAAAAATAATTTAAGAGTCATATAATTTTAAAAGAAAAAATTTATTTTTAAATTATTCTTATAAGCTTGTAAGGTTAGATTCCATGTGGTTATAATGGATGAAAATAGCCGCACCCGCCGTATAAGTTAAAAAGAACATTCTTACCATAATTTGGTAAAAACGTTTCTAAAGTACCTGGTTTGGGAAACTACAAAAATAATCTTTTCAAAACATATATGATCAAATAAGGGTATAAATTAATTTAACCCACATTCTAGTAAATATTAAAAAAGTTTTCAAATACATTTTTAAGAAAAGAAGGATATGGATGACAAAGAGGACCCAGTAAATACTTATCTAAAAACAACCTTGAATAATAAAAAGATTATGATATTAACCCTTACCTGGTAATTTTCCTTAGTAGATGGTATGTTAACCTCCTGTAAAACTATATACATAAATATGATATCATATATGATCTTATAATATTTCTTGGTTAACAATATTTTAGTAGTATCATTATTTCAGGTGTTAACTGATTCGTTTTCTAGTATATGATTTTTTACGTAATCCATGATTGTTATGGATCGGATGTATTTGACTCAAATATAGAATGATATTTTAATAAAAATTATTTTTAACCATAATATTAAAATTATTCTTGAATGATTACGATGCAGAATTAATCTCATCACATCCGTGGAGACTGTAATCTGTACGTACGCACGAGTGACAATATCATTATATTGATGGAAAAATCATATGTAATTGGATGGTATATCAAATATTCAGAATCGTTAACATGTTATATTTATTATTTAAATCCTTTATACTCATTATTATACACACCCAAATAATTAAGTGTTCTAATAACAAACTACACCACGATGTGGAGATGGTAATCCGTACGTATGCATGTATGGTGACTATGTCATTTATAGGATGGATAGAATAATTAATATGGTTTTAAAATTTTTCTAATAACAACAAAGTATATAGAAAATATTGGATTTATTATTTTATAATGTAATCAACAAAGAAAGAGGAAGTGGAAGAAGAAAATAACTTGAAAGAGGTGATGAAATATTTACCTCTTGTTTAGGTTATTTCTTTTGATTTGATCAAAACAGATCCATAGGTTGGATTAATGACCAAATGAAGGACTCTAGAATTAAGGGAGGAATTTTGTAAGGATATTTGGTTAGGGTATGGTAGATCCAAATTGATTATGTGGTGTGAAATTAGGATGAGGGGAAGTACCTTTTTATTAGAGATGTGAGGGTCACTTCAAGAAAATATTGAAATATTATTTTATAATAAAATAATATTATGATTCTAATGGCTCTAAAATAAATTTATTAAAGGATAATGTGGGTATGGGTAGAAACCCTTTCAACCAATAGGTTTTAGATAGGTTTAGGTCAACATATTAACCTTCTCTTTTAGATTTAACTCTTAGATAAATAGTTTGACATTTACCATGTCTCTTTCTATTTTTGTATTGCATGGTTAATAAAATTACTATAACAATCCAAGAAAACCCTATGTGGTTCATTATTTAAATATATGACCTTATCTATGATTTTTTTCTTATCTTTATATTTTTAAGAATATTATATCAAATAATAATGTAATATTTTTTTAAAAAAATAAATTTTGTCAATTTTCTCAGTATTTAGTATTTTATTTGTTTGAAATATATAAAAACATTATTACATAGAATATAATTTATTTTACCAACCCTAACATGTATTATTAACCTAGAAAATTAGTTTAATTCATCAAAGGTCTTAATTTAAAATTATTTGGATATTTATAATATCACTTATTTTAAAATTTCATTAACAATGTAATTACTGCATCATCATTGTCTCATAAATAAATTATATTATATAATTTTTAAAAATTATTACCAAAATACCATTATGTAGAAATGGTTTTTAGCTTTCTGATGAATATTAATAGTTGAATTTATATTTTAGGTAACCCTATATTAAAAATGGTTTGTATATTAAACTTTGAAAATAACTCTTTTAGATTTTCTTTAAATAAAATAATAATAAATGTCCTAATCTAATCCAAGTGGACAAAAAGGATAATATTTTATTCCTAATATTGTTTTTGGTCGAATTACAGTTATTTAATAGAATTTTGACATGTGTTAGGGTAATTATGATATCATTTTTACCCATAATTACCCTATTTACTTTTAAACGTGGTAAATAAAAGTCAAATGTCACTATTCACCAGAAATTATTTTCATCATATTAAACCACATTTTACATACTAATATTAACCATGTCTCTCAGATTATTTAATTTCAACACACATAAGTCGTAAAATTATGTTTTATGGAAATTTAAAAATACTCTTAGGAGTTGGGTAAAAGATGGTAAAAAGTACAATAAGTTTTTTAAATATATAAACTTATTATAAGATGAATCAATGAATTAAATTGAACTTATATAGGTATTATGTATCTAATTTAACCTAAAATAATTTTTAATAAAATAAATAATTAGTTAAAAAAATTTAGTTTTAACAAATAAAGTAGTGTTTTCATTATTCATAAAAAATTACATGATTTTAGAAAAATACCAAAATCTCACCCTAAGGAGACTTCAATATTCAAAATTCAAAAATGAATTCCCTTTTGAAAAATAAAATTTATAAAATTTTAAAAAGTCGGTATTACTATTCATAATGGCTAGTATGATTGGTCACGGTGTGTTAAAATCTCGAAGTTGGATACAATGCAAGCTATTGCGTTATTCAAATGGAATCATACCGTAGAAGCTTGGGGTGTTACATTCTTCCATCCTTAAAAAGTATTTCCTTTAAATTTCTATAATATTACTAAATAAAAAGATTTGGGAAGTTCTTTATCATAAATTCCTCGGTTTCCCATGTTGCCTCTTCCATTTTATGGTTTCTCGATAGAACTTTTACCAGACAAGTCATCTGGTTTCTCAGCACTTGTTCTCTTGTATCAACAATCTTGATAGGCTCTTCATAATAAGAAAGATATGGGTCCAATTCAATTTCCTCATAGAAGAGTACATGTATTGGGTCAGGCATGTGTTTTCTCAATAGCGATACAAGGATCACATCGTGAACTTTGGAGAGACTTGGCGGCATTTCCTAACGGTAAGCCACATCCCCAATTCATTCTAGAATTTTGAAAGGTCTAATGTACCCAAGACATAATTTAACCTTCTTACCGAATTGTATAACTCCCTTACATAGAGATACCTTCAAGAAAACATGATCTCTTACCTAAAAATCCAAATCCTTCCTTTGGTTATCGGCATAGCTCTTCTTCCTACTTTGAGCTGCTTTGATGTGGGTTGGGATAATCTTTATTTTTTCCATTATTTCCTCAACAAGTTACTGGCCTAAGAGTTTTCTTTCACCAACATCATCCCAATAAGTTGGTGTGTTACATATCTTTTCATATAATGCTTCATATGGTGCCATATAAATACTATAATGGAAGTAATTGTTATAGCAAAATTATACCAGAGGTAAATAATGATCCCACATACATTGGAAGTTATGTGAGAAGGATCTCAACATGTCTTCTACGGTTTGAGTAGTCTGTTCTGATTGTCCATTAGTTTGAGGGTGGTAGGCATCTCTCAAATAAAGTTCAGTATCTAGGGATTTATGTATACATTTCAAGAATCTTGATGTAAAACAGGGATCATGATGAGAGACAATCGATAGGGGTACTCAATGAAGTCTTACAACTTCATTAATATTCAGTTTTGCTAAACATTCAGTGGTAAATCCTCTCTTATAAAAAGAAGATGAACTGACTTGGTATGGTGATCAATAATGACCCATATTGCATTATTCTTTCTAGGAGTATTTGGTAGCCCCATGAAAAAGTACATCGTAATATCATCCCATTTCAACTCAGGTATGGGAAGAGGATGCATGACTCTTTTAGGTTGTTTTCTTCCTGCTTTTACTTGCTGGAAAACCCTTAATCTTGACACAAAATCCGCAATCTATCTTTTCACATTGTCTCGCAAAAAGTGTTCTTTCAAATCTCTATACATCTTGGTTCTCTCAAGGTGTATAGGGAAATTAGAGCTATGAGCATCATAAAAAATTTCCCTTTATTGATTAGGTATATCGGGAACACAATGTCTCTTCCCAAATTTCAATATTCCAAATTCATATACGAAGTCACTCTACCTCCCATCATTCATAGCTTTAATCTTCTTTTGAAACTCCTCATCACTAGTCTAAGGACTCTTTATCATTTATAAAAAATATGGATTGGTATCCATTTGAAAAAGTATTGATGTTTCACCTAAAATGGTTATTCCTATATCCATCATAACTAAATCTAGGGAAATAGTATCACTTTCAACTCTCATCTTGGTCAAAACTCCATGATCCTTTCTACTCAAAGCATCTGCCACCATATTTTCCTTCCCCAGGTGGTAATGTATATTTAAATCATAATCCTTGAGTATTTTAAGCCATCTTATTTGTCTCATGTTGAGTTACTTCTGTGAAAAAATATACATCAAACTCTTGTGATTAGTATAAATCTCCCATTTTCACCATAGAGATAGTGTCTCCATATCTTCAGAGCGAAGATGAAAGCTTCTAACTCAAGATCCGGAGTGGGAATGTTTTGATCATGAATTTTTAGTTATTGTGATGCATATGCAATAAATCTATCATTCTATATAAGGAATAACCAAGACCTCTCTTTGCAGCATCACTATAAATAACGAACCCATCATTCCCCGATGGTAGAGTCATGATAGTAGAATGAACTAATATTATCTTCAATTCTTCAAAACATTCTTCAAACTCTTTTTTCCAAAAAAATTTAACCCCTTTACGAGTGATCTTGGTTAATGGGTTAGCCAATCAGGAAAAATTCTATACAAAATGCCGATAATAGGCTACTAAACTAATAAAACTATGTAACTCAGTTATACTCATTGGTGCTGGCCATTCATGGATTGCCTTGGTCAATGATGAATCAATAGAGATTCCATCTTTAAGGAAAATATGGCCAATAAAGGAAATATCTTAAATCCAGAATTCACATTTTCTAAACATCCAATATAATTAATTTCCTCTAAGAGTCTTCAGAATAATGCACAAGTGATTTTCAAGATCATCATATCTTTTGGAGTATACTAAGATATCATCAATAAATACCACTGAAAATTCATCAAGATATTCCTTGAAAACTCTATTCATTAGGTCCATGAAGACAGAGGGTTCATTAGTCAATCCAAAAAGAATTATTCTAAACATGTAATGCCCATACCTCATTCAAAATACTGTTTTTGGAATTTATTCCCACTTCACACACAACTGATGATATCCAGATCAAAGTCCAATATTTGAAAAATATTCAGATCCATGAAGTTGGTCAAATAAATCATCAATGAGAGTTACAAGATAATTGTTCTTTATTTTTATAGCATTTAATCATCCAGTAGTTAATGCCCAACCTCATAGATTACTATTTCTTCTTAACAAAAAGGATAGGGGTTCCCCATAGAGAAACACTAGGGAAAATAAATCCCTTATTACTCAATTCATCTAGTTTTTTCTTTAGTTACACTAATTCCACAGTGGCCATTCTATAAGGGGTCTTTGATATGGGCCTTAAAATAGGAATTAAATCAATGGAAAACTCAATTTCTCATTCTGGAGAATGTTCAGGTAAATCCTATGGAAACACTTCAACATATTCTTACACAATAGGCATGTCATCTATTAAAACGTTATTTTCCTCAACCATAATTATTTCATTCCCATACTCCCCAATAATTGAATTTAGTCGATCTACTGGGGGTGGATCTAGATAAGAATCAGATGGTGATGTTTATTCTCTAAAGATAAGGTACTTCTTATCATTATCGAGAATTGTAACCTCCTTCCTCTTACTATATATTTTTGCATCATGGTTTGAAATCCAATCTATAAAAAGGATTATATCAAATTGAATCATGGGTATGATTATTAGATCTTCAAATAAATATCATTTATATTCCTTAATGGGGATTGATTCACAAAACATTGTTACAATGATTCTTCCATTATGAGTTTTGACTGAAAACTCCCTTGTCAAATCAAATTTGAAATATCTAAGTTTCTTATAAAACTATGAAAATATGAAACAATTCGATGATCCATAATCAAATAAAGCATTGTCTAAACTTGAGAAAACCACTAAATTACCTACCACCATGTCATTTAGAGCTTCAACCACAGCAATAGTGATCACATAAGCGTGGCCTTGATCTCTTGGCCTTTTCTGAGTTATGTTTCTCTGACTCTTAGGAAATTCATTTTCATAATGTCCCATCTCTAAACAATTGTAGAATTGAGTATTGGTAGCTACTTTCCTCCCCTTACAATCAAAATAAAAATGACCTTTCTGTCCAAATTTGTTGCATACTCCTCTTCTTTTTAGACAGGCATTGAGGTGCTTCCTTCCCCAATTATCATAGGGTGGAAATTAAACTCTTCTATTTTTCCATGTTTATTTATTTCCTTTCCCAGAGTGTTCAACATATCTATTATTCTCATTCTTTAGTTTAAATACATATGATTTAGAGAATTCCTTTTCGGTCTTGAGAGCACATGAGAAAATATCTTCACATGATGAGAAGGATTACGAGACGAATACTCGATGGTGAAATGGTTTTAATCCATCAAATAAACAATCAATATTACTTATTGGGTTATGTATATAATATGTTGCATTCCTTCCAAACCTTGTAATGTTAGCTTCATACTTTGCGACATTTTCATCACCCTTTTGACTCGGACTAAAAAAATTTCTTTTCCATATCCATTCACTGGTCACAAGGGATGTATTTTTTTAATAAAATCACATAAACTCCCTCCATTCCATACTTGATACTTTTTTATCCTCTTTTTTGTTTTGTATTAATGAACACCATTGATCTGCATCTTTAGTGAGGCAATAAAATGCCATGGAAAACTTTTTCCCTTTCACTACTCCCCAAAGCGTGAAATATTTTATCTAAGGAACTTATCCATTTTTCAGTTACAAATGGATTGGTAGAACCATTGAATGTTGGTGGTTTTTACCACATAATGTAATCTAACATTGATCCTCTGAATTGTGGATCAGGGTGATCCATATCGGTAAGGTTATTATTCACAACGTGTGTGAGCTGTCCAAGTATGGTGATAAGCCAATCAGTACCAGTTGCATCACCAGCTCTGCTATAATTATCTTGAGTAGGAGGGAAATCATTACATTGATTATTTTAATTGATATCATTTTTATTCTTATTAATAGGGTCCACTTATAAAAAATGGCATACAATAGATTAGTTTATGAACCTTAATACATAATTCTGAACTTCTAAAACACTTAACATAAATTGAACAGTTTATAGATATAATCCATAATAATAGTAAAAATTACTTGAGGAGGTATGAACTCATAAATTCTAAATAATTTTTCGTAATGAAAATGAGAATTATATTAACCATATCCCTCGGGAGTGTCGTAACCAAGAGTGCAGCAAGGCCAGTTTTTGTGCACCAGTTCATGTTCAAGTCTACTTCAAAGTGGGTTTTTCCAGTTTTACCCCTAGCTACATCAGTGCCAGAGCCACCTCTACCTGCTCATATCCAGATAGGGATTTATTTCTTGTAATTCTCACAAAATCACTATAGTACCAAAATTCTAGGAATTTATTCTATAGTAATCCTCAAATTCTATCTTAGGGTAATTATCCCTAATTATTGTTTTTCTAAATCTTGTTTCTAATGTTTTTACTAAACATCCTATGATACCAACTGTAATCCCCCGACCACAATTACCCCAAGTCAGTGCTTTATTACAAAATATTATAATGATAAAAGGAATCGTGTCCTGAAAGATTGATCAGTTTAGTATTATTGGAAAAAAGATACATACATAAGTTCAACATTACAACTTGAAAAGAAATACAACAATAATTTATTCCATTAAAAAAACCAAACCTCATAGATTATGCATGCTATTCAGTCATAACTAACTTCTTCATATCCTGGGAAATTGAAACATAAGAAAGGGGTGAGGTCAAATGATCAGTAAGGGTAAGCAATACATCAGAAGATAACATAAAAATTAGCCATGATGGATTAATAAAAACACATGCCTTTAAAAATAATAAACATTAAAACATTATGGCAGGAATATGAGAAGAGTAAATAATTCCATAATAAAACATAGTCATGGGTATTCTAATAGTTTAATAACCACAAAAACCATTATTATTATTTTCATAATGAGAGAATGTATAATGCAGGATATTCTGAAACATTTTGTCAAGGCCTCAGGCAAGACGTCTAAAAATGATTAAGGCATCAGCCAAAACCATATATCAAAATAAGATAGGCCACAACCAAATCCACATCTAATTGTTTCATGAGACCTACTAATGCGCCAAGGAGTTATAGTGGGCTCCACCTGTCACATAATAAGTCCCATAAATTACTCATATGAAAAGGTTGAAACAAAAAATAAACATTCGTATTAAAACTAGAATATGAAATGTCAATACTTTTACCACAAACAATGAATTGTATACAAATAACACATCCCCATTCTAACATATCACAAAACCTTCAATACAATATGTAATATTTGTATCATAATAAATCAACTTCAAATTAGTTTAAAATCCATCAATGGATGTTGACTTAGATGAAATGAAAAATATTTGAATGAAATACCTCTTTCAATTATAAAACCATTTAAGAGTCACATAATTATAAAAGAAAAAATTTATTTAGGAAATAATCTTATAATATTGTAAGGGTTGCTTCTATTATGTTATAATGGAAGATAATATCTGAACCCTTCGTACATGTTAAAAAAATTATTACTTTAATTTGGTCGAAAAGGTCATAAAGTACCTTGTTTGGAAAATAACGGAAAGATTCCTTTAAAAAAAATATGAAAAAATAAGGGTATAAATTACTTTAAAACATAGTCTAGTAAATATTAAAAAAAATTTAAAATATATTTTTATGAGAGCATGGATGTGGATGATAAAGATATCACAATAGATACTTATGTAAAAACAGCCTCAGATAATAAAGAGATTATGAAATTAACCCTTACCTTGTACTGTTCATTAGTCTATGATATGTAATACTTCTTTATAATAGTTAAATTGTTTTATTAGAGTATACAAGAACTATATACATAATTATTATGTCATGTATGATCTTATAATATTGATTTTTTATAATATTTGAGTAGTATCATCATTTCGGGTGTTAAATGATTCATTTTCATTTATATTCTTAGTTACATAAGCCATGTTTGTTATGGATAGTATGTATTTTATTTATATAGAGAATTATATTATGTTCATAAACATTATTTATAATCATAAAATAAAAATTATTCTTGAATTATTGCGATGGGGAATGAATTTCATCGCGTTCGTGGAGACGGTAATCCATACGTACGAACAAGCGACAATTTAATTATATTGATGGAGAAATCATTTATAATTGGATGGTATATAATATATACACAATCATTAACATGTTAAATTTATTATTTACATCATTTATACACATTATTATACCAATCCAAATAATGAAATGTTTGAATAACAAAATATACCACGATGTGGAGATGGTAATCCGTACGCACGCATGTATGGTGACAATGTCATTTATAGGATTGGTATAATAATGAATGTGGTTGTACAATTTTTAAAATAATATCATAGTATATATAAGATACTGGTGTAATTATTTTAGAATGGAAACAACAAAGAAAGGGGAAGTGGAAGAAGAAAATAACTTGAATGAACTGATGAAATATTTGCCTTTTATTTGGGTTCTTCCTTTTAATTTGATCAAAAGGGATCCTTTGGTGGGCTTTCTGACCAAAATAAGGCCTCTAGGATGAAGGGAGGAAATTTTGGAGGATATTTAGGTAGGTTTTTTCTGATCCAAATGGCTTTGGAGGTGTGAAATTAAGAGATGGGAAAGTGCCCTTTTATAAGAGAGGCGAGGGTCACTTTAGGAAAAGCTTGAAATATTATTGTATAATAAATTCATTTTTGGTTTGTAATGGCTAAAAAATGAATTATTTAGAGGGTAAGGTGGGAAAGGGTCGTAAGAATTCCATCCAACAGGTTTTATATAGGATTAGGTCATCATATTAACCTTATAGTTTTGATTTAACTCTTAGTAAAATAGTTTGACATTTACCATGTCTCTTTGTATTTTTATATTATATGGTTAATAAACATACTATAACAAGACAGGAGAATCCCATGTGGTTCATTATTAATATATGAAACCTTATATAAGTCCTTTGGTTGATACTTATATTTTTAGGAATAATATATCAATTAATAATATAATATTTTTTTAAAAAACTCAATTATTTCAATTTTGACACTATTTAGTAATTGATTTTTTTGAAAGCCATAAAAAATTTATCAGTTCGAAAAAAATTTATTTAAAAAACTTTATCATGTCATATTAACCTATAAAATTAGTGTAATTCATCAGAAGTCTCAATTTACATTTATTTGGATATTTATAATATCAATTATTTTAATATTTCATTAATAAGGTAATTACTGCATCATCCTTGTGTCATAAATAAATTAAATTATATAATGTAAAAAAATTATAAATAAAATACAATTATTTAGGAAATATTTTTATCTTTATAATGAATATTTATAGTTTAATTTATATACTATGTAGCCCTACATTACAAACGGTTTAGTTATTAAACATTGAATTTAACTCTTTTAACTCTTCTTTAAATAAAATAATAATAAATGTCGTAATATAATCAAAGTGGACAAAAATGAAAATATTGTTTTCTAAAAGGTTGTTTTTGTTCAAATTACACATATCCAGTAGAATTATAACATGTTTTAGGGTAATTATGATATCATTTTTACCCTTAAATACCCTATTTACTTTTAACCGTGGTAAATAAAAGTCAAATGTTTCTATTCAACGAAAATTATTTTCATCTTATTAAACCAAATATTACTTAATGATATTAATAGAGTCTCCCAGATATTTGAAATTCAACTCCCAGATGTGGAAGAATTATGTTTTATGAAAATTTTCAAATTCTCCTAGGAGGCGGGTAAAAGATGGTAAAAAGTTCAATAAATTTTTAATATATCTAAACATATTATAAAATGACTCTAATTAATTACATTGAACTTATATTGGTATTATGTATCTATTTTTACCAAAAATAAATTTAAATAAACCGAATAATTATTTAAATAAAAAGTCAGTTTTAACTAATAACGTAGTGTTTTTCACTATTCATCAAAAATTGAATGTTTTCAGAACATTACAAAGAATTCACCCTAAGATAATTTTGATATAATGAATTTAAAAATGAAGTCCATATTGAAAAATAAAATTTATTAAATTTAAAAAACTGGGTATTAAAATTCATAATGGCTAGTTTGATTTGTTGTGGTGTGTTAGAATCTTGAAGTTGCGTACAATGCAAGCTATTGTATTATTCAATGTGAAACATACTGTGGAAGCTTGGGGTGTTACAACTAATATAACTTAACAATTGACACAGGGAGGCCCAAGAGAAATCCCCACCACAAGAAACAACATAATTCCCTAAAAATGAAACTAGACACCAACTGGGGAGAGCCAAAAATACTACCCAATATAAGTGATGTACGAACGTCAATTTATTCTAATTAAATCACAGAGATACCCACGATGTGTAACCCATCAATAGAGTCTATCTATATTAATTTATTGGTACAAACCAAGAATGGAACTCGGCACAGGCTAACTCGAAAACATTCCACACTGATTAGATTCCCTATCATAAGGGGATCAACGTAATATGACTCTAGGCTATATGGAAACACATAGCATGGTTATTTATTCCCAAGTGGTATTACCATCCATAGATGAGCCCCAGATAAAGTTGAGTTTAATTCAAATGGTTTTCCATACAAGGCCACCAAAAAAAGAGTCACACCAACAGAGAGACAACTACCAGAGTCCTAAAAAAATGAGATATCCACCACCTTACCCGAAAAGGGAAATTATTCCACCCATATAGATCACAACATGGGAGTGACGTCCCCATACATCTTTCCACCAAATGGTGCTTCTTGGAATAGACAAATCCACATTACATGAACTGTATTTATTTACCAAATTGAAGAAGGAGACTAGAATATGGTCCCTTACAACCCCCATAGGTGGGGGAGGGAGGTTCTTGTATAGCCTTCGGCTTCACTCCAAGACCTATGGCTAGAGCTCTGATGGTTGAAGCATATCATACCTCACAGTCAGGCTTTAGAAACCCCTGAAATGAAGCTTCTCCTTTTGGTGCCACAAACAACAAGAACACGACCTAAAAAACACCATCAGACACGACACGCTTTGACATCCATTTTTTACACACATAAGTTCACCAAAATAAGTGCATAAAATATGTTCTAGCATCACCCTTGATTACATAATATAATAAAATTAGAGATGAAGGACACACAGAAGATGCCTTCTTCTAAAACAATTAATTTTAGGATTTCTCGAAGGAAATTCACTTTTTTCAGAGTTGAAGTTCTTAGAAGGGTGTGCAACCTTCAACACTGCAG
Source organism: Viscum album (assembly GCA_963277665.1). Classification (NCBI taxonomy): domain Eukaryota; kingdom Viridiplantae; phylum Streptophyta; class Magnoliopsida; order Santalales; family Viscaceae; genus Viscum; species Viscum album. Next base: position 1,399,346,154 of record OY728148.1, on the reverse strand, counting down.
CGAAGAAAGAACACGACACAACAGAGCACCTCCAAACATGAACCTTGAAACCAATAGAGGCATTTTAAAGAGGTGGAACTTAACCTGAATCCCAAACATCATACGATTACTGCAAGGGAATATAACTACCTATTATAACTAGATTCCCAACCCGTGTTCCTTAATGTGATCTCTTTCTTAGAAGAACCCAACAAAATACCCCATGGACCTTTTTAAAATTTCATCCCGAACCAAAAAATCCAAACTACATCCACTTCTTCCCACTATAATTTCTTTCACCGCTTCGAAACAGGGCCTAATGATATAATGATGTAAAGCTCCATAGGGAAAAACCTATGAAACCCCAGAGACGAAATTTTCTTCCAACTCCTCTCACATATACTCTCCTGTGGGGAGAGGATCCACTAGACTATGAACAGAGTGGTGGAATCATATTTCTATTTTCATGAAAGATGTTGTTCTTACAAAGGTCAACTGATGGATCTATCAATGATGAATTACTCAAGGCCACACATTAGTCATGCATTGACCCTTTATGTTGGTATACAATTTCCTATGAGGAAAATTTACAATGACCCAATTAAACTTTTCCAGTGGAAAATAATACCAAAATCCAACACTGATGACTCAAAGGGAACCACCACAAAGATTCTTGATGTGCTTTTTTGAAGGATACACTAATCACACTTTTCAAACTAACTGACATGCAAGAACTCAAACTAAAACACACGCCAACTATAAATGATTCTCAGTCTCTAAACACATCATAAATATCATTACCAAAAATAAAAAAAGATACACCACACCTTTTTCTTTCAAAAACACTATCTTAAATAGAATCAGATTTGTGGGTTTCACATCTACAAATGGTATCCCCTAGAGCCTCTCGCATGCCTTTTTCTCATGCCAAATTAGGAACCCATTCACTTCCTGTGCATACCCTTTGCTAGTGATCACTTATAGAAATACCAATGGTTAAATAAAAACTATTATACTTTTCAATAGAAACATTAAACACATTTTTAAACCTTTTTAAAATCAAACCATCTAAATTTTTAAGACAATAATTCATTATTTTTCAAACTAGTGTTTTCAAAAATAATTCTCAGAAACCATGGAGGCACAAGACAATTAAAGAAGAAACTAGTGTCGATGGTTGACTAAGATATATGGTTAGTTTCCATATTCCAGTCACACCACCCTCACATGGATTACTCTGGGGTAATTTCACTAGCTTGACATGGATTACTAGATCTTGTGAGCTGACTGAGACCATTAACCCAAATCCATTTTTATTTCCCCAAGCGATGAGAAACTGCATGTGATAATAGACTCTGATGAAACACGACATCCACTGGTGACTTGAGTCCCATTACCAGGTGTGTTGGATAGTCACCCTAAGAATAATATGAATGTTATGTCTAAAAAGTCCTAGCTCGGGTCTATCCTTACTATTTCCCAAGAAACTTATCCCAGAAGAGTGAACCACCTCTGATAAAATTTTTCCATGAAACAATAATTGTCTCCATCCAACCCAGTGACCGAACCGGTCGACGGAATGGCCAGATGGCTGTTATCGATCTCTAAGAGCATAAAAAATTGTTCATGTATCAAAATAAATACTTTGGGGATGATTTATGGGAAATAATAATCATAAAAAAATTAACTACTATAATATAAACAAACTGAATTTACAAAACTAAAAAAACCTTAAAAAATTTCAGATTTAAAGTTTAATAACATGAACCAACAATCCAAAAAGAAATAACAATAATGGAAAAACTAAACCTCCAACTCAAACATCCAAGAAACATGAGGTGTAACTTCCTCAATCCACATTCATGAAACGAACACATGAAGTCCACTAACAAACTGAACAAGAAATGCTATGCAGGATCCCTCAACTTGAGATACACACGAAAGATGTTCTACATACAGAAAAAGACGCAGGGTGTGATCCTAGACCTATTCGGATTCCACACAACAAAAAATTCCATTCCACAACATCAAAGAGGTAATTTAATATGATTTCTCAAATTCATGCTTTTGAAACACTTTTAAGGAATAAATTTACAAGATCAAATTTAAAAAGGAACACTTAAAGAAAAAATATTTCACCAACCCTAATTTAAAGTAGAAGAGAAAATTCATAAGAACACACACATACTCAACTGGTCCTCCATATGCTGTCAGAAGGCACCACGCTATGAATAGTAGAGCACTATGGGGAAATCCTCTATGGTTCATCTTGCTCGAGGGGGACCCAAGAAAATCTTAACATAGTGAAAATGTGGTATAGAAACCACATTCATATGCACTCACATGCATGAGCCACTATAGGGGAATCAAATCTCAAGTCCTAATAGTCTCCAATCATGGTAAATATATTTAGTTAGTGTTGTAAGTGTGATTCATTCAAGGTAAATTCAGGAAAAACCACTTCTGCATCACTAGCGCAATAGTTCTAGCTATACCACAAAGATACCCTGGGTTCCCTTGTGACCGAGTTAAATTTAACTAGAAAAACACCTCATATTTCATATAAAAGACCTAAAATTTCAATTAAGACATCATTTATTAAAAAAAACTCATTTCCATTCACTCACACCATTGAAGAGAGACTTTTAAATACCTTTGTGATAAATTGAAAATAATTCCCATTTCCCATTTTTATAATCAAATGACATGTACCCAAAAAAAATCAGCAAAGGAAATGGGCCATGTCCTATCATAATGATACTCTAGCTTTGAAACCATTTTTAAAACTAGATTTCCATAGTTCAAATATTAAACAATTTATACACAAAAACCACAATAAGGCTAATTAGCACAAATGATTCATTTTACAATGAAAATACCCATTTAAATATACACACACCTCAAAAATTGTTAATGAAACACCCCACACCTACCAAAGAACCAAAAATACCTCCAACCATGTATTTCATTTCCAAAACCACTTAAGAAAATAATTTATCAATTTATAAAGCATCTCGCATGCATACAATAAGTCCTTACTTCAAAAGAAACAAATTTCACATGAAAAAACCCATTTTGAATTAAATTCCACATCCCAACCCTTATAAAACCCCATTCTCACCCCATAATAAAACTAAATAACATATCCAAGAACTCAAACAATCATATTCAACTCATCTAATAATGGTAGGTCATAGGATGAGGCACCTCACGTGATGAAATTTCTGAAAACATGGGCGAAGTCCCATCCACACCACACCAACACCCCAAGGTGTAATGAAACAACCCTAATAAAGAAGGGAAAACCCACAACACATTATTAACACCCCATTTGACACCCTAAAACCAGGACAAACAAAAACCACAAAATAAGAAGGGCCAAGACCTGAGCAAGGAGGAATAAGGGCTCACCGGGGCGAGATGCACCAAAGAAGGAGGGTCGCCTGAGGGAGAAGACGCTAGTGGATGGTTGGATAAATGGGAGGGATCCAGAGGATGGTTGGGTCAAGAAATAGGGATTCCACTAATTTATGGGTTCATGCAATCAGGGGGTCACCAGATAAAGAGATCACACAAGCATATGAGTCATGTGGCTGGTGGGGTGCACCGTAGAATACAGACAATGTAGGGGAGGAGGCGGTGGCTAGTAGTGCATCGAGAAGATGGAGGTGGGGTGTGATGCATGGTGGAGGGGGGGGGGGGGGGGAGGGGGAGATGGGTTCGACATAAGGGGGAAGAAACCCTAACGTAACAAAAAATATTAAGTAAAAAATAATAGATAAGTTAATAATAATGAAAATTTTGATAATTATAATAGTGAGAATGATTATTTAAATTATTATTATTATTATTATTACGAGGTCACTAAGATCAATAATAAAATCAAAATTATTAAAAATAATAATAATAAAAAATTAATAATATTCACATCCTTAACACTAATAATAATAGACGTAATATTTTCAAATAATAATATTATTATTATAACTAAAAAATTCCATCAATTTTATTACAACTATTATTTAATGTTATTTCTATTTTATTATTGATATTATATTACCTTATCATCATTTATTATTCCATTAATTTTATTTACTTTCCCTAAACAATGGCCTGGTCGCACAGTGACCCTGGTGACGCCACATAACTTCTACCATGCCTTTCCCTAGCATTAAAAGTTGTTAAGGCCAAAGTATTCATTTATCAACAAAAAACACAAAATTTTCAATCGATCTCTTCTTACACATTTAAACAAATATATTAAAAAAAGAAAAAAATAATAAAATATAATTATTTAAAAAGTTTGGGTGTGACAAAATATTTCATTATAAGTATCGAAGGATATTTTCAAATATATGGATTTGGGAAATGATTTGTGAAATTTTAGTTTTAAAAACCAAATTTCAAAGTGGAAAGGATATTTTTTCTCAAGAAATATTTTTAAGGATATTTAAATATTCCTTTATAATATTTCATGATTATTTTGAATGAAAATTATTTTGAATTTTTTTATGTTTTAAAAATGGGTTTTTTGAAGTGAAATGTTTATTTTCCTCAAGATAAAATCTAGCTGATCTTTAAAAATAATTTTCTATTTACTATGAAATTATTTGATATTAATTTTTCATTAATAGGTATATAATACAATGATACAATTCCTATTATATATTTTAATGGTTTATTTCTATGATGAAATGATGTTAATGAAACATATTTGTCTTCAACAAGTAATAACATAATGAAATGATTATGAAAACAACTTCATTTCCCATGGGGTATGGAATAATAAAATGTTTAAATGATTTTGAAATACAATTTATTTTGATGGGTTCTAAAAAGAGGATTTATTATGACCCTGTGAAATACATATGTTTGATTTTCATTATGTTATAGATGATACATATATCTTACTCCAATTAATTGGGTAAAAAAGAATAACTCATGAGTAAATATGTTTTTTATGAACATTATTACGTGTTCACAATGTTATGTATGAACCTAATTAAATGTTAAAAATGTTATGTGTAGACCTTCTTTAATGTCCATAATATTATGCAGAAGCCTTGTTTTCATTTTTATAAGACTAATTCTTGCCACAGTTACATGTCCATATATTTTTGTGGGTTCCTAATTTCAAGTCCATAACATAATGAGTGAACCTATTTCTATTTTCACATGTTTATAATGTTATATTATTATATTTTTTCAAAAAAAATAAATCTTATTCAATAGTTATCCTCTCATGTATTGTGTAATTTGATTTCTGTAGAATTTATTTAATTCGAACTATCTTGATTAATCAATTACTCAATTTTATGATATATGATAAGTAGGGTATGGCCTTAAAATGTTAATATCATCTTCTAATACCCTTATGATCATGTTATTATTATATGATCATTGATATATCGCTTGTTTACCCCTACATAACATCTCATATCACCCTTTATTATGTTTGTTCCCTAGGATATGATGAATGTTTTTATGTATGATAAGTCTAAGAAGGGTTTTAGATATAAATAATGTAATGGGAGAATATTTAGTTCATTTATGATCAAGTTTTTTATATTTCTTTATTTTCCGAAGGCACTATACTTTACAAATTATGACATGGATCATTATGTTTTTTCATAAATATATATCTATTCAGATGTGATATTTATCTCATAAAAGTTCAGGTAAATTGATAAAATAATAATATTTAATGAAGAGAGTAATTAATGAATGTAATTATTCAAAAAGGAGTAAAGGGATTATAATAACATCGTATAATATAATAAAACCAAATTTTAATATGATTGTAAAAAAATAATCATTATGAGTTAAGAAAATAAATTCACTCAATTTAAAAAACCTATAACAACTAATATGACTTTTGATCAAGAATATACTAAAATAGAAAACATGAAAGGAGTATTTAATTTCCATTAATAAATTCAAATCAAGATATAATATTTTAGAGAGGAACTAAATCCTCTATATAAACTAAAATTATTGTATAATACAAAACATGCATTAAAGAATAGAAATTTGAGATGAAAACCATATCTATTATTCCCATTCAGTTGAACACACACTAAATAATCTAATTCATTTATTTCAAAACTATATTAACATCTATTACCTTGTTTATCAAAAATTAGGATTATTTATTATACATTTAAAAGATAGTTATAATTTATGTTCACTATAATATTTTAATAATTTATTTTTTTGGATCATCATTTGTAATGTCTATGTAGATCCATATTCATTGATACCATGTTCTAATTATAGAAATATCTAGGGTAATATAATACATTTTTTATAACTATATATAAATAAATACTTTTATTCCATGAAAATTTTATTCATGATTTATGAAGATGGAATCACTGATGAGATTTTTTTGATAATTTTAATGAACAAAGGGTGATATATTAATAATAAGTAAAAAATTAAGTTACCCATTCATAAACCATAAATTAAATATTATTTTTTCTTTTATGTATAAAAATACTAATTGTAAATTTTACATAGTTTCCCATGATATAAATTTATTGCAATATTCATATTGATTTCACAAACAACAGAAACAAGTGCATTCTATAATCGATGGGTGAGTATGGTTAAAAAATTATTCCATTGAATTAATATAATTATTACAGAATTATATTTAACTTATTTATATGTTTTAAGGTGTTTAATCATATTTTAATATATTGGTATAATGAATAAATTTCTATATGTAAAATTTAATACACTGTATCATTGAGGTTGTAGTCCTCACATACACTCATGCATCATTCTCATTTTATATATAATAAAAAGAATTTAAAAATTGGTTTATATTTTTTATAATTTTAATAAATTTTAAGAAAATATTTATTCATTAATTAAACCATTCTAACCATCCTTTTAATTATATTATCAAAAATAGATCACATTCATTATGGAGTTCGTAGTCCACACGTAATATAAAATATATTTTCATTTTTCGATTTGTTGGGAGAAAGGTAAAAATGTTTATCACATTAATTTTTTTTCATACATATGATAGTGATTTAATTTCTTCAACATGGGTATATTGTAATTTAATGAGGTTGATTAATACAAAAAATAAAAATTGTAAAAAAATGTGTAATTGAGAATTTTACCTAACTCCTGAGATGATATCCTTTTTAAAATTTGATTATGTCATTGAGAGGTGGTCTTATTAGAAGTCTAAATCCTCAAGGACTGGGATAATAGTTTTTTTAATCATTTTTTATATATTTGGGTCAAATATATGTGGCTTGCAGTGTGTGGGAAAATTCGACTATTAGAGATCCTAATTCAAGAGTGGATTGTAATTTTTATCATAATATAATAGAGAAAGTCACTATTAAAAAGTCAAATAGAGCTAATAATGGACAATAATGAATGATGGAAGGGTTATAATCAATAAATCCTTGAATAAAAATATTTACACATGTTTTTAACATGGTTTAAGTATTCTAATCTTATATTTTTCATGTTTAATTTTTTTTACCATGGTAAATAATTTTTACACAAGTAATCAACTTTTAATAACTAAAAATTTAACATGACCTGTTACATAATTATGAAAAAAATTATGAAAAACAATATTCTTTTGTATATCTTATTTATTGATTTATTACATAATTATTCACATAATTAAGTCTTATAGTTTTTATAGGATATGTTTCTTTAGTAAATTAAATTCATAACAGTAAGCTTAAATAGAGATACAAAGACAATATTTAAAATTACATAACAATTACATAAAATCTATTGATCATATAATATTTTTCAGGTAATCATGGGGATAAAAATAATAACTGGGTGAGTTATAATTCCTATAAAGGGAATAAATATATAATAAAATGATAAAAAAATACATGTGATCCAAGAGGCTTATCTAGGTGACCTAAAATTGTTAAAATAGTAAACAAGAACATTGAAGTCTAATATAAGATGGTAATATCAAGAAAACATAAGATTTTTTTAGAAATATAAAACATTCCATAATAATAAAGAGTCAAGGATAACCCCATGACATCATAATTTAGTGTGTTTATGATTAACATCTTACATTATCACACACAGATTTTCAATTTCCATCCTTTTGTTTCAAAACCACTTTTGGTTCTCGGTTTTCTCTTGGTCACCAGGTGTTCCAAGTTTGATTTTTTGGAATCTATTATGTTCTTTTGATCTATTTCCTTTATCTTGGGGGTATTGTATAGTACTTGGCCTCATCTTTTTTCAAAGGGGGGTGTGGGGTTTTGGTGTATTGGAAATGGATTAATGACACTGACAGTGGCACCCCTTCTTGGGTAAGTTGTTGGGGTGGGTTACACCCTTGAGTGGGAGGATTCATGGGGTGTAAATGTGGTTTTATTTTGTGTATTATTTTCCCATATCATTGTCCCATATTTCCACCAAATATTCCCCCTTTGATACCCTTGTAATTTAAGGAAGAACCACATTTTTGAGAAGACAGAAGGGGGCACATGGTTTGGGCGCATAATTTGCTAAAAAGTACAGGAAAACCGTGTGGCCTTGTCCAAGTCATTAATTTTTTTTTAAAATTCCATGTTTTCCCTCCCTATATTTACCCAAACTATTCCCTTTCTTCCCCCATTCAACCATTTCAACCATGGATTCCTCCCAAGCTCCCCAAGCCTCCCTTGGATCTCATTTTTTGATGGGATTTTGAAGGGGAAACTTTAAGTTTCCTTCATGTAAGTTCTATACCTTTGATTTCTCTACATTACTTAGGGTTTATTCCCCTATCCTTGAGATTTATATTTTCTATAAAGTAGGGATTCGTACCTAGGGGTGGTCATTAAGTTTTATGGTCTAATCAGGGGTGTTTAGGATATTTTTCACCTCATTGTGTTGTGTTGGTGGTGTGGTTGGATTTTCACACAAAGTTTCAAGGGTTTTATCAATTAAGGTATGGTATTACAATATGTATTCAATATATGTGAGTTATATTTCTATGTTTAGGATATTATCATGCCTATTTTATTTTATTATTGATTTGAAAATTGTTTTTGGAGGTGTTTGTAAAGTAAATTAATTTTTAGTTCCATTTTTATGTGAAATTGGGGGGTTTTCAATGAAATATTATATTGATTAATTTGGAGATATTGTATAAATTTTTTTTTGATTTTATTTAAGTGTAATATGGATGAAAATATAGTTTTGAATGTTTATTATCTTTGGTTTTTCATGTGAAAGTAATTTTTATTAGTGTCTCTGAAGAATAGGGACTTAAAGTGCCATGTTTGTGTGAAAACAGGGATTTTAAAAAGGTTATAACATTTTCAATCATATGGGGATTAACATAACTGATTTTTATGTTAATTGTGGGTTATTGAACCGCTATTTCTATTTTTATGACTTAAAATTGTGCACATAGTGTGAAAAGTGGATATTTCAAATAGTTTTGGTGGAAAAACAATATGAGATTTTGAGAAGTTCTTTTTATTGAAATTCAAAATGTTTTTTGTGTGTGTTTTAAGTGGGATAAAGTGTGTCTAGATACTATATTGTCTTTTTTTTGTGACCATTAGTGGTTTTTTCTTATGAATAGAGATGTATTTAGTATTCAAAAATTGTTTGAGCCCAAAGGGGGAAACCCGGGTACCTAGGAGGGTGAATATGTTCTAGAACATCTAGTGAACTCGATGGGTATTGCCCTTATTTCACTAAGAAAATGGATAAAAACAACTCTAAATAAACTATAATTATGATAATTGGGGACCAAAAGGTTATGGGTATGTTCCCTACTAGTGTCTTGTGCAAGAAAATGGATATTACTATTGTTACTTTACCTAGAGGTATGAGGTGCATAAGGTCCAAGAATATATAGTTCCTTGGGGTGTTCCTAGTTTTTTGATCATTGGATTTGTGTTATTTACCCTTGAATTAGGGTATCTAGGGATATAAATTATAGTATCTAGATTTTTTTATTAAAATGTGATAAGATTCTTAATGTTTTATTATGAAATTTTTTTACATTTGAATGTTTCATTTTGTGGAAATTATCACCGCTTTTCCTTACATATTAAAAATACTTGCTTTTTCACCTTGTATTGCATACTCATTGGAATCATTGGGTGGTATCGTATTGGGATTTCTATTACACCCTAATTTTTTCCATTGATTATAAGTAAACATGATCATGTTTGTCACAGGTAAAGGACATGCTTTGGGTGATGGAAGTTCAGGGTGTTAGTTCCCTTCCTTGGTGTGATGTTGTGGAGACAACTCGTGGGTGATGACCCCTTGTCATGTGGAGTACCAAGTGATGTTTTGATTGAATTTATTTGTTTCTTTGGACCTCTTGTAGTTTTTTAGGACTTATTTATTTCGTTATGGATTTTGTAAAACCCTTTTTGGTATATTTCTTTCAAATTTAATTTATCGATTTGTTTTGATGTTTTATGTATCCATATTTGGGGAAATCATTCCCAAAAAATATAAATGATACCTGAGAACTTTTTTGTAGTCGGTGTGGATAGGGAACACCATTTTATACTTTTCATGGGCTGGGTTTGGTGCCAATTTTAATCGCATCCAGATTTGGTTCGTAAGGAAATGGTATTTGAGGAGGTTCCCTCTTTGGGTCTTGTTATTCAGGGAAGAGTCAGGATAGTCTAGAGATAAGATTATTAGGAATTGGAATTCTGATCTAGGGTAGTGAGACTAATGAACACACCTCGTGAATTGATTGATGTCCTTTTTGGATATCTAGTTTTATCAAAGTTCATTATTTATCATGGTTTATTGATGATTTGGGGAAATGAAAAGAGAGTTGGTCTGATGGCCCTAGTGAACTCACAGGGTGTAGAAAGTCATGTGGAGCTGGGGATATTTCCCTATAGCACACTCTGTGATGGTGAAGTGATTGTAGTATGACCTCCAATCATATATCCAAGTCACCCATCGACACTAGTTTCCTCTCACATTTTATTGTGTCTCTTTTTTTTTGTAATCTTGGAAACATGTTTTTTAATGAAAAAATAACATTATTTTAAGGAGCATGAAATTTTTCTGAGTTTATTTTACTATTAATGTGAGAATGTTTTCATTTTTTAATGTATAGAAATGAAATTTTATAATTATTCCAAATGGGTAAATTATGATTTTACACCTCTTTTAAATGTATGAATTATGTTAAAGGGTGTTTCGAAAATGTGTTTCCCGTAGAATGTTCTAAACCATGGAAAAGTGTTTGAATATAATTAAGTGTTCTAGAATTTATGTTTGGTTGTTGAAGATGGATTTTTATTTTGTAACTACTAAGCGTTCAATAGGTTTTATGAATTTTGGAACATTGTTTTGAAATGAGAATAATTGAGTTCTTATTTAAATGTCAATTTATGAAATGTTGTTTTCATTAAATTAGAAGTGATTGAAATGTTTTTAATGTGTTGTGCAAGGAATGAAAGTGATTTTTAATTGAATTAATGATGGTTTTATGAATTGGTTTGTGAGATTAAAATTTTTATTTTATTTTACATTTTGTGGATTTGAGAAAGGGAAAGTGTGGTAAAAATGATTTTATTTTGAAAAGAGGAATGGTTTGGTTTTGGTATTCGGTGTTCTCAAGGGTGACCACATGCATGGGTTTTTATAAGGAATATGAATTGATATGAGGTGGGTTCCATGTGTGGCATGTAAACATTCATGTGTTAGGCTCATGAGACACCATTAGTAAATGCACAACCCACTATATTTTTAAAACAAAATAATGATTTTGAAGGAAAGTGTTCTGTTTTGATAATTTGTGGTTGGGAAGTGTGGATTATATGTTATTTGGATTTTTATTGTGGGATGTTTTTAGTTCAAGAACCCCTATTGTTTGAATGATGTTTTTGGTAGGGTTTTCATCTATAGGTTTAAAAGAAGCATTGATTAGTGTCCTCTTTTGAGAAAATTTTGGGAGGCCAATGTGGTTGCTCCCCTCATGTGTTCGGTTTAGGTTTGTGGTATGTTTTCACCTAATGACATGATTGGTTGGGTCCTTGGGTTATATTTTTGGATAGGGTTCACCCCCAGAACGAGTTAATGCATGATTCATGTGTGGCCCATAGTGATTCATCATTGGATGATCCTCCAGTTGATCAACATAAGTACTTTCTTATTGAGATTTGGAGATGGATTTTACCCCACTTCTTTTCTGGTTATGTGGATACCCTTGTAGAGGTAGAGTGGTTCTCAGAGGTTGAAATAGACCTCAATTTCTAATGTTGCATGAGTTGTCGAAGGTTACTGCAGTTCAGGGTTGTTAGTGTGGAATGATGTCTCAAAGGGCATTTGGGTCTTTTGTCAATAAAATCAAAACATGGGTTAATGTTAAGAAACCAGTGTAGATTGTCTGGCAATGGGTGGCTATTATGGCTTCTTGCTAGTATCGTGTGATAATTGGGACTCGACATAAGTTCCCCTCCTTGTGTTTTTATTAGCAGCAATGGTCATGTTCTATGATACCTTGCAATGTCATGTGTTTGTTTTAATGTAAGGGTGAGGTTTGTAAAATCTTATGAGAGTATTTATTTTGTCATATGCGTGTCCCCTTTAGGGAATTATGAGATCCTATGTTCTATAAAAATGTGTCTCTATGTTTCCTTTCATTCTATTATTTCCCACCCGAAGAAACAAGGGGTGATGTGTGTGTATCCTCAATGCCCTTATGTTGGTAAAATGATGGGTAGGGGTAATGTGGGTTTGAAGTGTGTCAAGTCTCATTGAGACCATATGACATCATGTTGTAGATGTTTGTGATATTGGAAGAAGGAGATATATTTAGGGGTTTCCAAATACTAATGGTGAGGTTGAAGATGCTTCATTAATTTGAGCTCTATATTTATATCCCAGAGAGAAGCTGGCCCGTAGTGAGGGGAAATCTCAGAGTCATTCAAACAGTTGGTCAAAGTCTCATCCTCAGTATGAAAGATGTGAATAGTTGAAACCTATGGCATCATTGTCTTTTTCATGTTTTTCACATTCGATAGAAAGAGGCGATAGTACCTTGTTCCTATGTTATATCCCGAGTTAATACTTTTCCCCTTTGGGTTCCCTTTGGGGGTTTTTAGGAAAGTTGAAAATTTGGGCTAGGTAGATCGAAGAACATGGTTTGTGTGCGGTTAGCTATAACCGTGTGCCAACCCAGGGGACCATGTTGTAAGAGATAGTAGCTACCACATGGTCTTTGCACGACCATGCACCTTGGCCTAAGAAACTATGTGAAGTTTCTTCTTTGGATAGAATGGTCTGCATTGTTAGCTCATGGTTTCCAAAACTGTGTGAACCAACCATGTGGACACTCTATCTCTTTAAAAATTTTGTTTTATATTTCATTTTATCCCACACAAGTTAGTTATGACTTTTAGTTTTTGTGCTGGGGAGGCCCAATATGGGTCTTATGTAAGTTTCATTGAAATTAAAATTCTGATGTTTGTCTACCCCCTATGCTGGGGAGTCCATTATGGCATCCCCCTGTTTGTGTCTCGATTCTGTCTTGGGGAAACATAGTTTGTTCTTATGGTGTGGAGACCCATCATGGGTCTCACATAAGTTCTAGTGGGAAGATTATAATGTAAGATTACCAATTATGCTGGGGAGACCGTTCGGGCCTCCACCATTTTCTGTGTGGTTCTTTCTGAGAAGTTAAGTTGTCCTAGGTGGTATGAAGTCCATTTCGGAAACCACATATTAGTGACTCAGTTTTCTACATGGTATTTCATTTGTAATAGGTAGTCTCATTTAATGATATCTATCCACTAATTTCTTATTTTTTTAAATGTGTGATTAGTTCATGCTCAATGGTTTTGTTTAAGAATGGTTTATATAGTATTATATAGTTTTGTTGTTTTTTCAGGTGGATTGATTATGAATCATCAAGTAGTGTTTGATGTGTCTGTTTTGGGATTATGTTTGAATGTGATTGATCATTTCATGTATGCGGGGTATGTTTTGGTTAGTGAGAGTGTTCTATACTTTTGTTTGATCAACTGGAGGTGTTTGGAATTTTTGAGGCCGGTGAAAAATGTGGTAAGTTAGTCTATCTGGGTCTATCGTTTGGGCTTTTTTTACATCTGTTGTTGTTGGGGATTTCCTGGGGAGGAAATCATTATTGTGGGGAGAATTGTCACACCTGTATTTTCAATTTCAATCCTTTGTTTCAAAACTACTTTTACTTCGTGGTTTTCTCTTGGACTCCAGGTGTTCCAGGTTAGAATATTTGGTGTCTCCTATTGTATTTATCTTTGACCTTAGTCTTGGGGGTATTTTATCCTTTTTCAGAGGGGTGGTGTGAGGTTTTTGTATTTTGGAATTGGATTAATGACAAAACTAGTGGCACCCCTTGTGGTTTATGTTGTTGTGCTGGTTTATACCCTTGAGTTAGAGGAGTCTTGATTGGAAATGTGGTTTTCTCTTGTGTATTATTTCCCATATCCTTGGCTTGTACTTTTCCATAGGTTTCCCCCTTGTAGCACCTTGTAAATGAATGAATAAAAACAATTTCTGAGGGAATAAAGTGGGGAACATGGTTTGGGTGCACAATTTTCCAAACTGTGCTAGAAAACCGTGTGTCCTTGTCCAGGCCATTAAAAACATTTTGAAATTACAATTTTTTCCTCCATGGATTTAGCCGAACTCAGCCCTTTCTACCCCCATTTGACCATTTATGCCATGGAAGCCTCCCTAGATCCCCAAAAATTTCTTGGATCTCATTTTTGGATGTGATTTTGATGGAGTAACTTCAAGTCATTTCCATGTAAGTTCTTTTAGCTTTGATTTCTCTCCATTATTTAGGGTTTCTTCCCTAATCCTTGAGGTATTTCTTTTCCAGCAACTAGGGATTCATATCAAGTGTTTTTTTTCTTCGTCTAATATTGGGGTTTTAGGTTGCTTTTTACCACCTTGTGGTGTAATTGTGGTACGGATGGATTTTCGCACAAATTTTCTAGGGTTTTATCAATTAAGGTAGATGATTCCAATATGTATCTAATCCTTGTGAATTATCTTTCTATGTTTATGGTATTTTCATGTCTATTTCATTTTATTATTGGTGGGAAATTGGTTTTAGATGTGTTTGTAAAGAAAATAAATTTTTAGTTCCATTTTAATGTGAAATTGGGGTGTTTTCGAAGAAATCATTCATTAATTCATTTGGGGATACTGTAACACCCGAGACTTTTATGTTATATAAATCATCAAAGGAATCTTTTTCTACACAACACTTTCTTGGCTTGCTTTACACGAAATCGTGACCTTCCTCGATATCTTGCGTCGTACGCAATACCGAGTTTCACTAAACAACGATATGCTATTAAAATAAAACTAGCCATTATGAATAGTAAAAACCACTTTTTAAAATTTTAGAAATTTTATTTTTCAAAATGGACTTCATTTTTGGATTCGGAATACCGAAATTAGCCTAGGGTGAAATTTTGGTATTTTTCTGAAAACTTTCAATTTTTGATGAATAGTGAAACCACTAAGTGGTAGGTTAAAAACTGAATTTTGCATAAAACTTAATTTTACCGCTTCTGTGAATTGAATTTCGAAAATCCGACAGACACGGTTAATATCAAGGACTAAAATGTGGTTCAATGAGATGAAAATAATTTTTGGTGAATAGTAACTTTTTACTTTTTTTTACCACGGTTAATAGTAAATAGGGTAACTAAGGGTAAATATGATATTACTATTACCCTAACACATGTCCTAATTCTATTGGATAAGTGTAATTCGACCAAAAACAACCTTATGAATATAATATGACCATTTAGGTCCACTTGGATTAGATTATGACATTTAATATTATTTTATTTAATGAATAGTTAAAATAGTTAAAATCAAAGTTTAATAACTAAAACATTTTTAATATGGGGTTATACATAAGATAAATTCGACTATAAATATTAATTAGAAATATAAAGAGATTTCCTACATAATGGTATTTTATTTGTAATTTTTAGACATTAAATAATTTAATTTATTTATGACACAATGATGATGCAGTAATTATCTTATTAATGAAATATTGACATAATTGATGTTATAAACACCAAAATAAATGTAATTTGAGACTTTTTATGAATTCCACTAATTTTCTAGGTTACTATGGTATATTAGTGTTGATTTAATCAACTTGGTTCGAACATATAATTCTTCTATGACTTTCACAAAAATCATATATCAAATAGTGTCAAAATTGACACAAAATAGTTTTTAAAACAAATATTATATTACTAATTGTTATTTTATTCTTAAAAATCTAAGGTTCGGCCAAATGACATAGATAAGGATATATATATTAATAATAAACAATTTGGGGTTCGTTTGGCATGTTATAGTAAGTGTATTAACCATATAGTGAAAGAAAACAAAAAGACACGGTAAAAGTTAAATTATTTAACTTAGAGTTAAATCTAATTGATAAGGTTAAAATAATACCCTAAACTTGTCTAAATCTTATTGGTTGATAGGCTTTCGACCCATCCCCACTTTACCTTCGAAATAAGACCCTTTGGAACCATTATATACCGATTTTGACTTTAATATAAAATAATATTTTGAGGTATTCCTAAGGTGCCCCTCTCCTCCCTTATTGAAGGGCACCTCCTCCCCCTCCTCCTTACACCAATTTGAGCACTCAAGCTCGGCCAACCCCTGACATTTTCTCCTCTAAACTTCCCTAGAATAATCCTAGAGGTCCTGGTCTTCTTCAAAGACCAATCTTAGTTCCCTAAGTGGAGGATTCAAAGAGGTGTTCCAAAGAAGAGGTAATATCCGTTACCGATCTTTTCAATTTCTTTCTTCTTCAACGTCTTCTTCTTTAGTTGTTTCAGGATAAAGTAATAACATCAGTATTACATAAATACTGATATGTTATTATAAATATGAAACAACCCTAATTCACCTTCTATCCATCCTACGGAAAAATGAAATCACCGCGCGTGCGTACGTACGGAATATCGTCTCCATGCCGTGGTGTAATCTATTTTCCACCATCACCTTACAAGGATGGGTGTAATGGTGTAATGAGTAACTATTTATGATTATTATAAAGTAATATTGATGCTGAAATAATATACATATACTCCAATACAATTCCATGATCATAGGAATGATATCATCACTCGTGCGTACATACGGAATACCGTCTCCACGATGTGATGCAACTCGTTCTACATGATCATCATTACATAGTAATTATATAAATGAATTGAATGAATAAATATGATATATGTTACACTAATACCATTCTGTATATAAGGTATCTATAACCTTAAAAGAAGAATAAGAATTTATTCAGCAAAACACGCATAAGAACAAAAGTTAATAAAGACCCGAGTAACAAGTAACAATGAAATATTACTAACAAAAAGCTAAGAATATGACCATATATGATATCATATCAATATGTATGATTCTGGAATAATTCAATAACATTATTTAAACCATTATACAGGAGCTTCGGACACGTAAAAGCAAATCGGACCTAAGGTAAGGGAAATATCACAACCTCATTTTTATCCGAGATTGTTTATTTGTAAGTATTTACTGGGGTATATTTTATCATCCACATCCATGTTTCATCAATATGTAATATTATTTCCATCCACCTACAATTGTTTAAATCCATTTTTACCCTTCGGTGAGTTTTTAGTAATATGTATGAAAAGAATCTTTTGTCGTTTTCTCGTACGAGGTACTTTTTGACTTTTCCGACAAAAGTACGAAGAATGTTTTTTTTAACTTATACGGCATGAATGGATTTCTAAAACATTATTTCCAAGAGGCTTCCTTTACAAGTATTCAAGTTTATTTTTAACCAACTTCTTTTAGTTTAAAATTGTATGACATGTTAAGAAAGGAAAAGTGTTTTTGAAGTAGAAAGGATATTTTCCTCAAGAATGAAGTTCAAGTATTTTATCAAAATTATTTTCCATCTATGATAATAAAAGGGTTCTGTTTTTATCCCTATTATTACATTGGTTTGATTATGTTGTGATGGAAATATTTTTATGAATTCCTTTATCTTATATGAATTGTTTTATGTTGTCATTATGTTTAAGAATCCCATTTTTATTACATGGGTTACACTATGATGTATGGTTTATGATTATGTGGCACACATAAGAAAGGATTCATTATAAGATGGGTGGGACCTATATCTCCCTCCAATGCATTGGGTAAAGATTTTATATCTCATGAGATAGACATGGATGGAACGGAAGGTTATTTCGGTTCAGTGATTCAGGACTGAAACGAGGAGTGAACTCGGTTCAGAAATGGACTTCGTCCGCTAAGATAGTCTTGGCAATGAGTCATGACTAACAAGAAATGATTTTCCATGATTATGTGTGCATGCCACAAAGTTTCATGTTTTATGTTATGATTATTGGGATCTCATTTTCACTTCTATGATTTATTCCATGTTAAGATATTATGATCTCTTTTGCAGGATATGATTTTCAAAAAGATATGATATGATTTTTATTTCCATTATTTGCCCTTGCTGAGCATTTGAGCTCACCCTTTTTGTATGTTTTCTTTTCCCCAGGTCAGGAAGATGGATATTAAGTAGAATATGCTAAAAGGGACCGTATATATGATGAAATAAATGGGAGACACTGTAGAAGATTTATGAACCAGTTGTTTATGTTTCCCAGTTTCTAAAGACACTATACCTATACGGTCCTTTGTGGTTTTGTCATATGTTGTAATAAGTGTACTTCAATTTTGAAGTATTAACAATGTATGTAAAGTATGGGTCGTTATAGATACCATATATTTTCTTAGATTATTTTATTGAACTATATTAGGGATGAAAATATTATTTTTAATGTTTTCCTCATTGTTTTTTACTGTGATTTTTTGGTTGTAATGGTGTTTGTGAAGCATTGGGACATAAAGTTCCATGTTTGTGTGAAAACAAGGATTTAAAAAAGGATATAAGTTATTGGATAATATGGCACTATACCATAACTAATTTTCTTGTTTCATTGAGGGTTATTGAACTGCCATTTTTTATGACTTACAAGTGTTCACATAGTGGGCAAAGAGTTTTGGTGTAAAACAATTTGGGATTTTGGGAAGTTGTTTATTTGAAAATCAAAATTTTTTGTTGTGTGTTTTAAGTGGGATAAAGTTTGTTTAGATACGGTATTATTTTTTTTGTCTGGTAGTTGCTTTTTTTTGTATTCAAAGAGATATATTTTGTATGTGGATATTTTTTGAGCACAAAGGGGGAAGCTCGTGTACCTAGGTGGGCAGATGTGTACTAGTACGACTAGTGAACCAGATGGGTTTTCCCCTATTTCACTTAGAAAATGTATAAATAATTCTAACTAAACTATACTGATGATGATGGGGGCCACTTGGTATGGGTATGTTTTAAACTAGTGGCTCGTGAATAAGAATAAATTTTACTATGGTTACATTACACTTAGTTATGAGGTGCATAGGACCCGTGACTATCTAGTTCCTAGGGGTGATCCCGGTTTAGGTGATCATTGGATTTGTGGTATTTACCCTTGTCTTAGGGTGTGTTTGGATATAAATTATAGTAGATATCATTTTTATTCCAAGGTGATAACATTCTAAATGTTTTATTTTGAATTCTATTTACATTTGAATGTTTCATTTCTTGGAAATTGTCACCAGTTTTCCTTACATATTAAAACTAATTACTTTTTACACTTGTTTTTAATACTATTTGGAATGATTGGGTGGTGTACAATTGGGTTTCGGGTAACACCCTACCTAAACCCCTTGGGTTTAGGTATACTTGGCCATGATTGACATAGGTAAAATAAATGCTTCGGGTGATGGTAGTTCTGGGTGTCAGTTCCCTTCATTAGTGCGACGTTGTGAAGATGACTATTGGGTGATGACCCCCTGTCATGTGGAGTCATTGGGGATGTTTTTATACTATTTATTGGTGTATTTTTACAACATTTAGTATATTCGAACTTATGTATTCTATTTTAGTTTTTTTTAAATCTTGTTTGGTATGAATTTTTCAAATTCAATTTATCGAATGGTTTTGATGTTTTATGTATCCATATTTGGGTAAATCATTCCCAAACAATAATAAATGATACCCAGGAACATTTTCCAACATGTGGGTATAGGGAATACCCTTTGGGATTTTCACAGGTAGGTGTTGGCGCTAGTTGTGATGGCATAAAAAATTGGTTCGTGACATTCTCCATATTTGGTGTCTCATTTGGTAAAAACCATACCCAATTCATTGAATGATAATATAATTCTTTTCCCACCCATTAAATTCAAATCATCTACATTAATTTTTGAATTATATATATTATACAACATAGGAATTTAATTTGTTTATTTCAATCCCATGATTATGGTTTATTGGTTACATATATGGGATTCTCCAATCCCGGAAGGATAGATACATCTAGGTGAATACCCTTGACTGATAATAGTTTTGGGAAGTCCCAACCTAAATTTTTTTCTTTGAAAAAATCATGATAATTTTGGAATAATATTAGGGGTACATAATGTTTCGTGGAAGGGTTTGATGAGAGGGAAATGAAGCGACCTAAACATTTCATACATGGATTTTAAATATTTATAGAATAACATTATTTATAGAACAAAATGATCTATTCAAGAATCATATTGGTCTTGTAACATTGGTAGCAAGGAATTATAAAGAATTAGTTCGTATTATTTCCACATTAACTCCCACTTAGAAATTTATAACTACCACCAATCTCAGACATATTATACATAAAAAAATTCTTTATAACATTGAAAATGAATTATAAGAATGACTGATATATGATTATCAATAAGTGTAATTAAGGGTTATATCAATAATCATATATTCATAACTTGATAAAAAGGGGATGAGATCATGATCCTAACATTTTAAATCCCTACCATTACAATTGTTGATCATAATCTTGTGCCATGGAATACATATTGGTATTTTATAATACATAAATCATAATTTATTCAATGAATATATTCCATGAGATCATAATATTGGAATAACACATGGAGTTTTAGAATATACAAAATCATATAAAATAAATTCCTTAGTAGTCAAGGATTATTCTAGAGACTCTCAAAATGGATTTGGTTCATCACTAATCCATAATAGTAGTAAATTTTCTATCCAAATACTACCATAGTGGAATAATTCCATTACTAAACTAGGATCACTTCCCATTACTGCCCTATTTATTTCATGGGATACCAATATTTACCCAATTCATTGATGTGATATATAGGTCCCACAAATTACATATTGATAATAATATCTATTTGTGCCAAAAGATAACAAGTAATTCATAATATCATAACCCAAAAAATGGTTCTCCTAAACATGTCATTTTAACCCATGGAAAACAAAAGGGCTTCATAAATATTTCATCATTTCATCATAACATAACCCAAAAAAAAGGAATTGGTTTCATATAAATCATGTTAACAAAACTCATCTCTAATAAGAATAAGATTTTTATCCATGTATCATATTCCCATTAAAGAATAAAAATCATAGAAGGTTATTATCATTGATAAATCAAAATATCATTTATACATTATTGATAAAAACAACCTTTCCATTTTGAAATTACTTTTTTAATTTCTAAAAAATCCAAAAATTTTATAGAAAATAGTATATTTGAAAATATACATAGTAAATTGTAATGGAATCCATAAAACATTTAACACTCGTGAATTTATAATGATATATTATAGTTGTAGATGTTAAAAAAATTTCCTCCCTTACTTTTTCTAGAAAATCCATAAAGTAACACATTTGGAAAATGAAAATAATATTTCATTAAATTTTTTATTAAAAGTAAAACATGGGAAAAATGTCATTAAAAATCATAGGATAATCATTAATTTTTTAAAATAATTTGTTTAATTTTTTTGGGAATTAAAATGTTTTTCTACCAAAGAGATATATGAGGTGAATTTTCCTTAGAAACATATTTTAAATCTATTGGGTAATTTTGGTGAAAAAATTAAAGGAAAAATTTAATTTTCCATAAATAAAAAATAAGTAGAAAAGTTATTAGTTCCATAAGAGTCATACCACACTTTTCTTGTGATTATAAACTCAATCATAAACAATCACTCTAAAAAGGATGTTAGAACATTAAACCTCTTACCTTAGGTATGACATGCTTTATACATTTTGAAATGTCTTCTTATTCCAAAAGACTCATTTAGATCTAATATAAAGGGCTCTAGATTTGGAATTTTGGGAAGAAAATAATCTCTATAATTTTTCTAGATAAGGGATGAAGAAAAAGTGATAGAGTTTGTTCAATCTAGAAGGCTCAATGTGGTGAAAATTAATGAAAAGATGGGTTCTATTTTATAGACAGTGACATTTGGTATTTTTTTTGACATTTTGTTTTTTTAGTTAAATATTATATATTTAATTATCATAGAAAAGTGTCCATAAACAAATATGATTTTATCCTAATGTGATAGGAGTCAAAGATACATCATAACATAATAATTATGATGAACAATTATGTCCTTAACACTAATTTTTAACCAACATTTACCTTATTAACACTTTAGTAAGTGATTAAATTTACCCCATTTAATATTTATATTGACTTAAAATAAAAGGGATCAATTTTCCAAATTTTAACCTCCAAATTATATATATGAAATTAAATTTATCTAACTAAAAACATATAAATGGAGGAAATTATGTTATTTAAGCTGTACAAAATATGATGAGAATCGTTGTTCATAAATATACATTTTTAAAAATAAAACAAGATTTATTATTATTCTATCCATAAATAATTTTAGAAGAATCATAAAATATATGATTGAATATATAATATATAAATTTCATGAAAATTATTCTCCATTATTTAAAAAATTAATTAATTTTTATAGAAAAAATATTTTCACATAAAAACATTTTTTTAAAAAGGCATGTCCTTTAATTTTAAAATGATTTTTTATTTAAATTTCTAGTTAATTGTTAACTAATGAGATCATATTATACATTTATGAACCCTAGATTTTTATAATTTAGTTAGTCCTATTCGTACCCTTAAATCCAATCACTAAGAGATAATAATATTATAATCGAATATCAAGGTTTTTGTAAACTTGTTTTTTGTATGTAATGAAAGCTATAAAATAAATAAAATTTATTTTAAAAAATATTTTTTTAAAAATATCACAGTGTTACATTTTTTCCACATTAAAATAATTTCATCCTAATAATTCAATTACTCTGATATAAAGAACAAAGTATTTTTTCCCTCATATCCTCAGGTTCCCACATAGCTTCCTTGAATTGGTGCTTTTACCACACAAAAAATACCATGTGACTTGTGCATCCTCATAGAAATTTATTTATACAATCTAGAATATCCCTTGTTTATTCTTTAAAAGAATAATAAAAATCATGTGGTACCAAAAATGAGTTCCGTAAATGTGAAAGAATAGGTATATACTTCTTCATGGGAGATAAATGGAACACATCATAATATTGAAAAATATTTGGTGGGAGTGGCAATCAATAAACTACCATTATGATATGATGATAAATTTTAATAGAAAAAATATAACTAGGTATTAACATTCCATTCATTATAAATCTAATCACCCACTTCTATATATATATATATATATATATGATTTCCATTTAACCAACTTCAAACTATTGACTATTACAATGATTGTAATTATATATTTTTTATCGATTATGGGATTATCTTAGGTGCGATTGAATGCATCTAACATTCTCCTCCATTTAAATAGCTATATTAATTCCCAATATATTTATTTATCCAACATCATTTTTGTACATTGGAGTTTAACACTTCCTACCATATAGGGCTTCATAAGGATTCATCTGAAATTGGGAGTGAAATATATTTTTTAGGAAAATTTCACAAAAAGATGGTGTTAACCCACCACCTTTCAGATACACATAGATGTCTCTTGATGTAATTTACAGAGTTTGAATGGTCCTCCAAGATTTACCATCTATCAGAGGATGATATGTAGTGATGAAATATAACAATGTATCTTGTTCTTGCATAAGATATCTCTAAATCATCAAGGTAAACCTTGGATCCTGATCAGATACAATTCACAGTGGTATAGTGTGAAATCATACATCTTCGTTAATGTGTATTTGAGAAATATACTATATTTGAAATTATTTGTGCTAACTTTTTAATGTATTCAACTAAAAACTATATAGTATTATTACATTTAGTTTTTTGGGAGTCTGATTAAAAAATCCATGGTGATTCTTCCCATATCCATTCTAGAATGTGTAATGGTTGTTACATCCCTTTAAAAAAACATCTCTTAGACTTAACTTTCAGTCATACCTAGCACTGTGAAACATGCTATTTAATATATCTCTTCATGAAATCCCACCAGAAATAATTATTCAAATCTCAATACATATTCTTAAATCTATGATGAATAGAGGATGAATAACATTGATCGTCATCCAATGGCTTAGTCATTAAATTTGGTACTGTAGGGACACAAACATGGTTCTTGAACATTATTATTGTATCATTTTCATAATTAAACACAATAACATTTCTCACCATCATTTTTATATAAATATCCTTTCCGTGATCCTCTTTAAATTTCAAAA
This sequence comes from Viscum album, assembly GCA_963277665.1. Classification (NCBI taxonomy): domain Eukaryota; kingdom Viridiplantae; phylum Streptophyta; class Magnoliopsida; order Santalales; family Viscaceae; genus Viscum; species Viscum album. Next base: position 1,399,321,520 of record OY728148.1, on the reverse strand, counting down.
GGATATATATTTGTGTAATCATTTGGAAAATTAGGATTTTCCCTTAATTCAATATTTCAAGATACATCCTTTTCATGTATGGATATATCAGATCTTTTTTATCCTCATCATAGATAATATATCACGAACCTTTTAACTCAGAGAATCTTCCACCATGTTCTCTTTCCCAAGGTGGAAATGTATTGAGTAGACATAATATTTAATCAAATACAACCATCTTATTTGGTGAATTTCCCACTCTATTTGGGTGAAAATATACTTAAAACATTTTTTATTAGTATATATTTTATTAAATTATCCATAGAGACAATTCCTCTGGATATTTAATGAAATAATTACTATAGAAAACTCCAAATCATGAATTGTGTAATTTTACTAATGTAAGTTCAATTTTCATGAGGATTAAGTTATAACCTAATCATTATATATGAGGAATCATAATAGTTATTTATTTGATTCACTATGAGAGATTACAAAACCTTTTCTACATTTGTGTAGTGGAAGAACAGGTATGCTGACTAAACTTATATTTATTTCTTTAAAATATTCCACACATATATCCATCCACCAAAACTTGTATCCATTATGAGTTAACTAGGTGAGTGCATTCAATGTATGTGAAATATTCTCCATTATTCCCTAGTAATATCTCTCTAGACTAAAAATAATAATTATCTCATTCACAGTGGTCGATATGGGACAATTTTTAATAACATTTAGAACTGATTTATCTACTTATATAAGTACACTGGAGATTATATTACCTAATAATGATACTTTAGGAAACAATTATTCACTCTTTGTAAATTTTAAAAAATATTTTCCTTTCATATGGTCTTCAGTGAGATACTAATGTGATCTTCAAGATCATCATTTCTCATTGAATATTTAATAATATAATCTATAAAGACTACCAAAAAATTGATCATGAAATTATATAAAGATATTATTCATTAAATCCATGAAAATAGAAGGGTAATTAGTATTACCAAATGACAAAACTATAAATTAATAGTGTCCATACTTTTTAAAAAATGTTATCTTCAGTATATCCACCTTCTTTACCCTCAATTTTCGATATCTAAAACAAATATAAATCATTGAAAAATATTGTCCTATGACTAGCTAAGAAAAAATCATCAATATAGATAAGATGATACATTTTACTGATATTGATCTTGTTATGATTTCAAAAATAAATATAGTTACACATTGATTTATATTTCTTATAAAAAAATATTGGTGATCCCAAAGGTGACACACATGTCTAAATGAATCCCTTTTCAAGATTATTCAATATTTTCTTACTCAATTCATGATAAATAATCAGGTCCATTCTATATAGATTCTTTGAAATAGGAATAACACTAGGTATGAGTTATTTTCAATTCATCTTCAAGATTCTATGGTATGCTATGAAATTATTCAATAAATATATCAATAAAATCCTATTCAATAACCATCTATTTTATGTTGAGTTTCTCCCCATCCATTTGAAATAAATGCTCCTTTTGAATATGACTCATTTCCCATATGATGGATGTAATTTTCATTGGAAGTTCATTTATTAATTATCCTAATAGAAGATCATAGGATGATTCAAAATATCAAACATAACTTCCCTTAGTATGATATTGATTTGGAATTTATGTATAAAAATATAATCAATACCAAAAATAACATCATATTTAACCCAAAGGATGAATAATAATATTTGTGGAAAATACATTCTCAAAAACATCAACTAAAGAGGAATCGTAGAAATGGGATACGGTAATCATAAAATTAGAAGTTTCACTACATTAACAGTTGTAAATTATATGGTATGTGTACCTTTCACCATATCATTATCGTAATAGAAATTAGAAATAGTTATCAAAATATATTTTCCATTGTATTTAGGATTATTTGGTTTTTGATGTTGATTATGATCATTAACGTTTATAATTAGGCATTGGTTAGAACAGTTCCCATACCTAATGCATTTAAAACATTACAATGTGGATGGTGCATTTGTGTGGGAATTTTCTCTATTCACATCATTAACTAACTTCTTCATAGAACATTCAAATTTTATTTCCTAAGAAAATTCCTTTTTTATAATTGATACATTTTATGGTTCCCTTACGAAAATTTCCCCAATTTTTCTTTCCACATTTTTAGCATAGTGGAAATCTCATTTTCTTCCCCCTGTGGTTTTTTTCAAAACCATGAGAATAATGGGTAACTCCAATCTGTATATCCACCTTGATATCAAATTGGAAAATTACTCAATAACTACTAATGCCTCTTATGTAAAACTCTCTTCAATGACTTGGTTTTTAGGCACTAAATAATCGATCATCTTTAAATTCCTATTTGATGACAATATCTGAATTGTGCATCACAATCCATATAATATTATCCTCATGGGTACCAAAAAAATCATCAACCTTCTTCTTCAAATTTTGTTATTCCTTCCCTATTTTCATATGAATAATTTGAGGAAAATACTTATTGAGAAATAATATCTTATACTCACCACACTATATAGATTAAATTTCTTTATATTGCTTTGTGTTGTTGATAAGTGTCCACCATTGAGATGATTCCCCTTAAAATCGATAAATATCAAGAACAACATTATCATGTTTTGGATACTAGGTAGTAGAAAATATATTTTTGGTGTTACCAATCCATCAATCAGCAACTATTTTAATAGCATACCCACTAAAAGGAGTCGGTAATTTCCTTATGAAGGAATCAAGAGAACATTTTTCTCTCCTTAGATCATTTAGAAGCTCAATGTGATTCTTAACATGAGAATGTTATGTGACTATAAAAATGAAATTTTTTACCCCATCTCCCATAACATGTGGATTCTAAGGAGGTAAATCATTTCATTTTCTTTAATATTCATCATTATTATGATTCATTCTGGTTTCAACAGGTAACTGAACCCAAATTCATAGTGTGAGAAACAATATTCAACGTGGGAAACCACATAATCCATACAAATAATTTCTATGATGTCTAAATTGTAACACCTACTTCTATGAAACCATATCATTAACACAGTAAATTCATGATCATTATCAAAACATTAGGATTTTTTCCTATACATATAATTATACCTAAGGTTATCACTAAAGTTGTATCATCTTAGTTTAAAAGTACTAATAGAACCTTTCTATGATACTAACTATAACTACCTATGAATATCATTCAATGATGTTACAACTAAATAGATTGGAATTAACTACAAAAAATAATAGTACATGCCAAAATTATTTCGGTTGTGTATATTTGGAAAACTGGAAACATAAAAAACTAGTTAATAATACATCTATATTCTCTCGCACTAAGATATTTATAAATATACCACCTCTTAACATATCATACATAAATACTTACTTCATAACATTAGAATGGAATCATAAGAATGGGTTATCCATAATTTATGGTAATGTAATCAAGGGTAATATCAATGATTATATAAGTTTAACATGAAATAGTGTATTAGAACAATAGATTAAAATTTGAAGACCATACCTTGTATATCATAGATCATAATATTTATTCATGGAATATAGCTTGAAAATTTATAAGATATGAATCATAAATGAATAAAATAACATGAGCCATGAATATAGATATACTAAATGGAATTGTAGAATATAAATAAGCATTGAAAATCATTTCCATAGTAGTCCATGTTCATTTCTATGACTATCGAATTGGATTGGGTTCACTCCCCAAAAAATCGTAGTAGTAAAGTTTCACTCCCAAGACTATCAAATTGGACAAAGTCCCTTACTAAACTGCGTTCAATCTCCATTCCAAACTTTTTTATCACAGGAAATATTAATCATTATCTAATTCATTGGAAGAATATATTGGTCTCACCCATCACATAATTAATATGGTAAATAATTTTTTCACATGATCATAATGAAGTAAGAATATCGAAACCCATATAAATAAATGGGTTTCATAATCATTTCAACATAACCCATGTAAAACAAATTGGTTTCATATACATTTCATCATAAAATAACTAAGGAGAGGGTGTGGGTTTTATAAACACCATGACATAAAAGACAATTCATAGTAAGATTAACTATGGTCTCCTTGGATCACATTCCTAGGATATCATAACAACATAAATGTATTTTATTTTTAATGAATCAAAATATCATTAAAAAATAATGAGAAAAATAAAAATTCCATTTTTAATATTCTTATTTAAATTATAAAATTTTGAAAAATATTTTGTGAATTTTTTTTGAAAATAATCTTGTAAAATTTTCTAGGAAGCTTTAATACACTTAGTTTCCAAGATGATGAGATATTCTTTTTATTAGGTGTAAGTCAAATAAAAATCAATCCATCTAATTTTTTTTAAAAGGTCACAAATTAACTCATCTTGAAAATGTAAATGAGATGCCATTAAAATATTTTTTTTAATAAGTGAAATAAGGGTAAAAATAACTTTAAACTATCATAAGAGAATAGTTAACAAACAATATTTAAATTTTTTTTTTAGAAAACATGGATACTGAAGAAAAACGTTTTTTGATCGAAGAGAGAACTGAATTCAATTTTTCATAGAAATTTTTTTTCTATCACTTCTGTTCATAAAGTGAAGAAATTATAAGAAAATATTAATTTTTTGATGAATACACTTGAGGATAAGAAATTTCATGAGTTTTTTAGAGGAATATCATAATTTTTCTTCACTATAAACTTATTAATAAAAAATCCTATTAAAAAATGTTATTGTAATAAAAAATCCTAGGCCACAATTCCATTTTCCTTGACATGTTTTCAAACCTCCTCTTAATTGAAATGTGTCCTTTAGATATCCTATATATGGATTTGAGGTTTGTATTTTGGGAATAAAAAACAACTAAAATTTTGATAGATTAGTAGATAAGTTTATTTTGGATGGATGATCTATAAGGCTCAAAGTGGGGTGATGAATAGAAAGGATGGTTTCCCTATAATAATTGTGGGGAGGGGAAAAATTGGAATTTATTATCATATTAAATTAACATAAATAAATTTTCTTTTATAAATGGATTGAAATTGATAATATTCTATCATAATATGTTTATAAGGCAAAATAATCTCATCTAATAAAATATTTACATGTTTTTATCACATTATTACTCTAATAATTTCAAGTTACAATATCCAATATTTAATAGGAATGTGTTTAAACTCGAGCACTGAGTGTAACTATAAAAATATATCATTGTAGGTTTTATTATGAGCATTGATGATATTTTTTCAGTTAATATCTTGGTTGAAATTCCTGAAATTTTCTTCCATTCAAATTTCCCTAATAAGTTATTAGTTTAATATCTTATTATTTTTATTCATTTCTTCTGCATCTTAGATAGATAACCCCAATGTTTGGATTCACTGAATTTTATATCATATGAGTTAGATACTACATGAATTCATTTTCGGGAATAAGAATGTGCTGTGGTTGGGGAATAATATGAAGGGATTTAATAGGATGAAGGGGAAGTTTTTGTATCTTGAGTTCTTTTTTTCTTAGTGGACATATTTTTGGTTTGGATAACCTGGTAGGCTGGAGGATTTTTGGTTTGATTCATGGGCAAGGATTTCATAAGAGAATACATTAGAGAGGGAATGAAAGGAATAAAGGTAGGGTAAGGGGTGTTTTAATTTATTTACAGGGGATTTAATGGGGGGTTTCACTTTAAGATTAATTAAAATGAAGGGAGTGAAGAAATAGATGAAAAAAAGACCTCGATTGGGAGGAAAGGATGAAGATATGTATGGGAATGATATGAATATAACTCTCCCTACCCTTCATAGAAAAATTTTCCAGAATTTGATGGCCTTAGGGCCATATGGATATTTGAATAATATGGATCACATTATCTCAAGAGAAGGGAATGATAAAAAAGGAATATTGCATTTTCTGGTTTCACCATCTTATTTAAAATCTATAAAAATTTTCCTCACATTAACTCCCATATTCCTTCCACAAAATATATTTTAAGTGTTTCCACAACTGATTGTGATATATCATCTCACACCATAGTCCATGAAATTCATAACATAAAATAGATAATCAATTATTAATAACATGTAATAAAATGTCATAGTAAGTGTTATAGTTTAATTCACTTTGTATACAATATGAAATTAATTCTTTAAATCCATTTAAATTATAGGTCATCTTATAGATAAGCCTCACCATGTCTGAATCTCTTTTATCATAAATGGTCTGATTAATTATTTATTTTTTTAACATTTTACAGGAATTTTCTAGTGTGGTAAACTTTATACAGGCACCAAAATATTGAAATATCCTAATATAATGAACAAAATGACCCAGAATTAGGTAATATACTTTCATGATGACCTTGATGCTACTACATATATCATTTATATAGAATTTTATTTACATAATAACTTTATATAGAGTTTAAACTTTTTTGACAAGGATTGATATCATGCCATGGTTATTGAATTCGTAGTAAGAACAATTGTTTTATATTGGGGAGATAATGGGTGATTTTTAGCCAATAGATATTAGAGCATGAATATGATCTTCTATACTATAACGTATACTCATATATGAAATTTTCCTAAAAAATCATAGTTTTTTATTCAAAGGAAGCACTAACATATCCGATAATAGTTTCCCCATATTCTATACTCTATAAAATACCAATTAATCCTAATATATTTCATAAAAATAAATTGAAAACATAAAAGGGTTTACTCATATTCAGTGATTATTTTTAAGTCGAGAGTTAGATATACCTTCCTAGACAATAATTAAACATCAAATAGCAGAAAATAATTTCCTATAAAGGTTTTTTTAAAAGTTTAGTCATTGTTTTTTTTAAACCATGAATGGAGACTTTTTCCCTTACTAGATTTCAAAAACCATATATGGAATGACGTTAATAATTAGGAATGGTTGTGAACTCTATTAATTTAACATACCTACGAACAATTTCAATGGTAAATAAAAAATGGAACCTTATCATATTGTTAAAATTTCCATTGGGAAATACATCACTCATTCAATTTTTTAATATTTTCCTATTAAATATTACTCTACTAAAAATAATCCCACATTAGATCCTATATATATTTATGTTGCAACAATATCATCTCTCGTATACTTATTGGATCGGTGATTGTTTTCCTAAAAGGAAAAAACTACTAGTCTCCCAGACCTATAAGTATGTGAATTATATTTATTTAGAAAATTATAATAGGGTTCACAATAATGGGTGTTTCAAATGATGTCTTGTATCCTCAAAGTTCATTATTAGGTTTCTTATAATAATATTTCTATCTTGTACTAATATTCTTTTCCTAAATATTATATATCTCCACTTTCTCTCTAATTTAAAAGTGATAAAGGGCGATAGTTTTGAATCTAAATTTATATTTCTTCAGTAACCCCCTCTAGTAGATGTTAAAAAAGTGTGTGCGATGTTCAATTATGAATAATCTAGGGATTCCAAACTAATGAAAAAAATTCTTCATCAAAGATTGAATCAAAAACTTTTCTAATTTTTTACTCTAACATAATATTACATCCATATTTATGTGTAATATACACACACTATGATGTATGTGTTCATGTAGGATCTTTGGAAGGGGCCTTTAAAAAAAATTCCCTAAATATCAAACACGATAACCTAAGGAATTGGGGTCTACATCATATCATTCCTATATTACCAATTATTTGACCCGAATAAAATCTTTTGACAAGCTTAATTGAATATCAATAGAGTGTATGTCTATATAATCCACAAAGATGTATATTGTACATGGTATGATAAGATCCCTGGTGGCCCCCAGTGGGTGATGAAGAACAAAATTCCTGGACACCCGACACTTCCTCCTATGGTATACTTGTTAGATCAGTCCATCCAATATTGTTTGTACAAAAGTGTCTCATCCTATAATATTTATTCTATATTTGGTTAGAACCATTTCCATTATTGTTAGGAAAAATGAGGTTATAATGTTATCGTATCGAAACAATTTACTATACCTATGAACCATGGACTGGCCTGCACATCTTCCTAGAATAACGCCACATCTAGGAACTCATCAAGAACACCAATAAAATAATATTCCTCCACATATGTAATCAACATATATGATAAATAGTTTTCAGAAATATTCTTGGACCCCTTCTTATCCATGATAAAAATGTTTAACTCTTGCAATAATAGGACACATCAGATCGACCATCATTTGAAATCCTTTTTCATTAAGTAGTATCTTAATGATTCATGGTCTGTATATAAATAAGATATATTCCCTAAATTCTATATGTATATATATTATGACTTGCAGTAAAATTGTAATTTAGTCAACTAATTTGTTATGTTATTTTCTATTTAATAAATTGTAACCTTCAAGAGGGTAACCAATAAAGTCACCACATAAGATATTATTAATGGTATTTTATAAGAGTTGTAAAATAATGGGTATTTTATGAATTTAGGCATATTTTTCACGAATTTTCAACACATTAAATCATGTGTGATATACACATGAGCTAAATCATAAACATTCAAGGAAAACCCTGAAGGGATTTATAAATTTTTTTACCATGTGATGGAAGTGTGTGTGTAATTCTTGATTATCAATTGCACCTCCCAAAAAATTAGGAACCTCTCTCTCTCTTCTTCTTCCTAAAATCTATGAGATGTTACAAAACCATCATAGAGGAGTATACATCTCATATGATGATAGATCGGTGCAATGCATGGATACCTATGGTTATGGGAATATATTGTTTTCCACAAAATTATTTTTACCAAACCTACCATACAATGATTTACATATTACAATAGCTACATTAGTGAACAGTCTAGGGTTTTAAAGATTTTTTTATATCTTTTTAATATAATGTTATCATATATCATGTATGGATATACAAAAATATATGATTTAATTAAATTATGAATGATATAATAAATTTTATAATAATTTTATAGATGCTACAATGGATATCAAAGGGACATGTGATTTTATATTTATGAAATCATTCATGGAAATTGTAACACCTGAGATTTTGTGAGAAATATTTTGTTTTTACGTATAAATTTATATAAAGGAATATTTCACTACACACAACACTTTTTTGGCTTGCGTTACATCCAAGAGTAACCTTCCTCGATAGCTTGTGTTGTACGCAATACCGAGTTTCACTAAACAATGATATGTTATTAAAATATTATATAAACTAGCCGTTATGAATAGTAATACCCAATTTTTGAAATTTTACAAATTTTATCTTTCAAAATGGACTTCATTTTTGGATTCAGAATATCTCAATTATCCTAGGGTGAATTTTTGGTATTTTTCTGAAAACATTCAATTTTCGATGAATAGTGAAAGCACTGGGTTACTATTTAAAAAACGAATTTTATTTAAATAATGATTTATTTTATTTAAATTTATTTAATGTCAAAAATTTTACATAATACCTATATAATTAAAATGTAATTTATTGGACTAATTTTATAAGAAATTTAGATATATAAAAATTTTATTGAATTTTTCACCATCTTTTACCCACCTCCTAGGAGAATTTGAAAATTTACATAAAACATAATTTTACCACTTCTGGGAGTGGAATTTCCAAAATCTGAGAGACATGGTTAATATGAAGGAGTAAAATTTTGTTCAATAAGATAATATGAATTTTTGGTTAATAGTAACTTTTTACTTTTATTTACCACGATTAAATGTAAATATGGCAATTAAGGGTAAAATGATATTATTATTACCCTAACACATGTCCCAATTCTATTGGGTAAGTTTAATTAGACCAAAAAAACCTTAGGAATAAAATATGACCATTTAGGTCCACTTGGATTAGATTAGGACACTTATTATTATTTTATTTAAAGAAGAGTTAAAAGAGTTAAAAACAATGTTTAATAACTAAAACATTTTTAATATAGGGTTATACAGAAGATAAATTAGACTATAAATATTAATTATAAATATAAAAATATTTCCTACATTATGGTATTTTAATTATAATTTTTAGACATTAAATAATTTAATTAATTGATGACACAATGATGATGCAGTAATTAACTTATTAATGAAATATTGAAATAATTGATATTATAAATACACAAATAAATGTAATTTGAGACTTTTAATAAATTGAAATAATTTTATAGCCTAATATGACATGTTATTATTGTTTTAATTAACTTTTTTAGAACTAATAATGCTGTTATGATTTTCACAAAAAGAAATTACCAAACAGTGTCAAAATTGACCTAAAATAGTTTTTAAACCAAATATTATATTATTAATTTTTATTTTATTCCTAAAAATCTATTTTTCAGCCAAATGACTTATATAAGGTTATATATATAAATAATGAACCACTTGGGGTTCTTTTTCATTGTCATAGTAAATTTATTAACCATATAGTGTAAGAAAACAAGAAGACATGGTAAAAGATAAATTATTTAACATAGAGTTAAATCTAAATGAGAAGGTTAAAATAGTAACCTAAAATTTTATAAAATATATTGTTTGAGAGTATTTCTACCCATAACCACCTTATATTCTAAATAAAAAAAATTTATCTTTTAAAAACCGAATATGACTTTATAATAAAATAATATTTTATGTTTTTCGTAAGGTGCCCCTCTCCTACCTTATAAAAGGGAACCTCCTCTATATCCTCCTCACACCGTGTTGAGCCTTCAAGGTCATCCAACCCCTGACAACTTCTCTTCTACACTTCCCTAGAAACATCCTAGAGGTTCTGGTCTTCTTCAAAGACCATCTTTAGTTCCCTAAGAGGAGGTTAACAAGAGGCGCTTCAAAGAAGAGGTGATGTGTGTTAGTGATTCTTTCAAAATTATTTCATCTTCTACATAATCTTATTTAGTTGTTTCATTATGAAGTAATAACATAATTATAACTAATAAAATCATATTTTATTATATATATAAAACAACCCTATTTCAACTTCTATCCATCCTACAGAAAATGAAATCACCGCGCGTGCGTACGTACGAAATACCGTCTCCACGCAATGGTGTAATCTGTTTTTCACCACCACCTTTATTGGATTGTTATAATGGTGTAAGGAATAACTATATATGATTATTTTAAAATTATATTGATTCTGAAATATTATACATACACTTCAATACAATTCCACGATCATGGGAACGATATCATTGCTCGTGCATACGTACGGCCTACCGTCTCCACGATGTGATGCCACTCATTATACATGATCTTCATTAAATAATGATTATATAAATAAATTTAATGAATACATATGATATATGTAACAATAATACCATTCTGGAAATGTGGTATCTATAACCTAAAAAATAGAATTATAATTTATTCGACAAAACATGCATAAGAATATAAAGCATTAAACACATGAATAACAAGTAACAATGAAATATTACTAATAAGAAACTAATAATATAACAATATGTGCTATCAAAACAATTATTATGATTCCATAATAAGTCAATGGCATTATTTAAATCATTATATAGGAGGTTCAGACACGTACAAAGCATATCAGACCTACGTTAAGAGAAAATCTTGCAATCTCATTTTTATCTAAGATTGTTTATACTTCAGAATTTACTGCGGAATAATATCATCCACATCCATGTTTCATCAATATGTAATAATATTTCTATCCTCCTACAATTTTTTAAATCCAATTTTACCCATTGGTGAGTTTTTTAGTATAAGATATGAAAGGAATCTTTTATCGTTTTCAGTAAAATATACTTTTTGAATTTTTCGGCCAATGTACAATAAGATTGGTTTTTTAACATATGAGGCATGAATGGATTTTTAGAACATTAATTACATGAAGATTCCATTAAAATTTTTCAAGTTTATTTTTAATCAACTTCTTTTAGTTTAAAATTGTATGACATGTTATGAAAGGTAAAATGTTTTTGAAGTAGAAAGGATATTTTCCACAAGAATGAAGTTCAAGTGTTTTATCAAAATTATTTTCCATCTAAGATAATATTGGGTTCTGTTTCTACCCCTATTTTTACATTGATTTGATTATGTTATAATGGAATTATTTTTATGAAGTCATTTTATCTTATATAGATTATGTTATGATGGAATGATGTTTAAGAATCCCATTTTTGTTACATGGGTTATGCTATGATATATGATTTATGATTTTGAGGAAAACATAATAATGGTATCATAATGAGATGGGTGGGACCTATATCTCCCTCCAATGCATTTTGTAAATATTTATATCTCATGAGATAGAAATGGATGGAATGGGAGGTTAATCCAGTTTAGTGAAACAGGACTGAAACGAGGAGTGAAATCGGTTCAGAAATGGACTTTGTCTACTAAGATAGTCTTGGAAATGAGTCTTGCCTTCTAATAAATGATTCTATATGATTATGTATGTATTCCAAAAAGTTTCATGTTATTATTATTGGGATTACATTTCACTACCATGATTTATCCCACGTTATGATATTATGATCACTTTTTCACGTTATGATTTTCAAAATGTTATGTTCTTATGAATATGATATGATTAATATTTCTTTTGTTTACACTTAATGAGCATTTGAGCTCACCCTATTTAATGTTTTCTTTTCCTCAGGCCAGGAAGAATGGTATTAAGTAATATATGCTAAAAGGTACTCTAAATATGATGAAATAAATGGGAGACAATGTATCTACTTTATGAACTAGTTGTTTATGTTTCCCTGTTTCTAAATACACTATACCTATACGGTCCTTTCATGGTTTTGTTATACGTTGTAATAAGTGTGATTCAATTTTGATGTAATAACAATATATGTAAAGTATGGGTCATTATTTTTGGTATCAGAGGAAGGGTATAGTAAACCTTTATAAACTAGGATGTGAAATCCTTAGTAAGAACCCTAAGGATAAGTCAAAGCATAAGACAAAATCTTAGTGTTTTAGAAATGGCCATGAATAACCTATGATAAGACCCAAATCCTGAAATTTTATACTTGATTATGTCGTTTTCCTATTATGATTACTGTTTCTCATACTAATCTTATTGGTTTTAGTCAATGGTTGCAACCCGAAGGAACCGTGTTATTGCTGAATGCGATGGGAAATGCAATGATTGTCCCACTGAGCAACCAAACATTATGGGAGATGGAATGAAAAACCTTGTAGCCATTCTCACACAACATTCTCAAGCTATGAATCATGTAGGACTTCCAAACGAGCAAAAGAAGGAGAAAAATTCTATTGAATCCTTCATGAGGCAGCATCCACCCTCATTTAGCGGGTCTACTGATCCATTAGTGGTTGAACAATGGATTAGTACCACTAAAAAGATATTTTCAGTTCATCAATGTTCTGAACAAGATAACGTTATCTTAGCAGTATATCATTTGAAAGGTGAAGCTGATCTATGGTGGAATATTATTAAGAATACGAGGCAAAGGGATGAAATTGAGTCCATGGAATGGGACGTGTTCAAGAACTAATTTTTCAATAATTACTTACATCGTAATCATCGAAAAAAGATGGAGAAGGAGTTTCTTGAACTAAAGAAAAAGGATGATGAATCTATTGGTACATACGAAGCAAATTTTACAAGACATGCATGGTACACTTTTGGGATTATTATCCAACATTAGAGTAAGATCGATCAATTCTTTAGTGTCTTAAAGCCAAGTATTTGAAGGGCGTTAGCCATAAGGGACTTCAATAGCTACGAGGAAATTGTTCGATGTGATCTCAAGGTTGAGATGGAGATTGGAGTAACCCATCAGTCATCTGCGTTTGATAAGAGGGGGAAAATGGAATTCAAAGGAAAATCTAAAGATCACACTGAAATTAAGATGAGTTTTCCCTTATGCTCAAAGTGTGGAAAGAAACATGGATGGAGTTGTCTTAAAGGGACATGTAAATGTTTCAAATGTGGAAAAGAAGGTCATCGAGCAGTTGAATGACGTAATGATGGGAAGAAGATGTCTAGTGATGCGAAAAATGAAAAGGTTACAAAGAGTGAACCTCCTACACTTCAATGTTACAAGTGCAAGGAAATGGGTCATTATTCTAATCAATGCCCTAATCCAAGGGTTGTTGATGATGATCGAATTCAATAAGCTCTTATGGATAAAGAAAAAGGAATGTCACATGCAATTTCTATCAGTGATGTGGAGTACGATAACAAAGTGGGGAAAGGTACACTTACCATACACTCTAAAGAAGAAAATGTTTTTTTGATTCTGGATCCACCAAATCTTTTATTTATGAATAATTTTCTAAGGGTATCGTCGTATTACCTCAACAATTAGATGTTCAGTTAGCGGTGACAACTCTTAATGGCACAACGGTTGCATCAAAAGTTTACAATTCTTCTCCGATTGATGTTTGTGGGAAATTGCTTCCTGCAAATATTGTAATCCTTACTATAGTGGAATTTGATGTGATTCTTGGCATGTATCAGATTTCTTTATATGGAGCTCATTTCAATTGTCAAAGAAGGGAAGTCACATTTCATATTCTAGATGAATCTATGATCTTCTATCGATGCAAGGATGAACAAAACCATCCAGTTGAAATTTCTTCCATCTTATGGGTCTCGATTTCACTAAATGAATGTTATTTATTTCAAATGGTTTGAGAGGAACTCATGATTAAGAATATTCCCATTGTAAGGGAGTTTGATGATGTCTTTCCGGTGGAATTGTCAGGTCTTCTAGCAAATCATGAAGTTGCGTTTTCAATTGAACTCGTACCTGGTGCTTTACCTATTTCAATGAAACCTTATAGAATGACTCCAATTGAGTTGTAGGAATTGAAGAAGCAACAGAAATAGAATCTTGATAAAGGATTCATACGCCCCAGTGCATCACCTTGGGGAGCACCTATTCAGTTTGTTATGAAGAATTATGGATCAATGAGACTATGCATTGGTTATCAAGAACGTAACAAGATCACTATCAAGTACAAATATCCTCTCCCACACATTGATGACTTATTTGACCAACTACGCGGAGCTCAATACTTTTCCAAGATTGATCTTCATTCAGGGTATCATCAATTAAAGGTCAAAAGGGAGGATATACCAAGGACGACATTCCGTACATGTAATGGACACTATGAATTTATAGTGATTCAATTTGGTCTTACTAATGCCCTTTCTATATTCATGGATGTAATGAATAGAGTCTTTAGAGACTATCTTGATCAATTTATGGTAGTCTTTATAGAAGATATTCTTGTCTATTCAAAGAGAAAGGAAGAACGTGAAGATCACTTGAGAATTTTATTGAAGACCCTGAGAAAGGAGAAGCATTATGCCAAATTTACCAAGTGTGAATTTTTGCTTCAAAAAGGTGCATTTTTGGGTCACATAATCTCAAAAGAGGGGATATATGTGGATCCAGCAAATAAAGAGGTTATTGAAAGATGGTCGAGACCAACAACAGTAAATGGGATCCGATTTTTTCTTGGTTTGGATGGATATTATCGACGTTTTATGAAAGATTTCTCACGATTATCTAATCCACTCACCAGGTTGACATGAAAAAGAGTTAAGTTTGTTTGGACAGAAGAGTGTGAAGAAAATTTCAAGTAGTTAAAAAGAAGGTTATCTAGTGCACATGTGATCACACTACCTTGTAGTGGAGAAAGGTTTTTGATCTATAGTGATGAATCCAAGAAGGGATTGGGGTGCGTTCTCATGAAAAACGATATGGTGATAGCTTATGCCTCACAATTGTTGAAAATCCATGAGGAAAATTACCAAACTCATGATTTGGATTTAGCTGCGGTAATATTTTCAATAAAGCTTTGGAGGCATTATCTTTATGGTGAAAGGTGTGATTTTTATACTGATCATAAAAGTTTAAAGTATATTTTCACATAAAAGGAGCTGAATATGCGCCAAAGAAGATGGTTGGAGCTGATTAAGGATTATGACTGCTCAATTCATTACCACTCGGGGAAAGCAATCAAGGTGGCAGATGCATTAATTCAACAAGACCATGCTAACTTATCCATGATGAGGATCACAAAAGATCCAATATTTATGGATTTACAAAGGATGGATCTTGGGATTATAATGGAAGGGGATAAAAATATTATCTTTGTCAAATGAATATTCAACCATCTATATATGTGATGATTAAAGAGGCACATAAATAAGATGTAGAGTTACAATAGAAGATGAGAAATGTTCCTAAATTCAACCTTGATTATGATGGGATAATAAGGTTTAGGAATCGGGTTTGTGTTCCTCCCATACAAGAATTAAAGAATGAGCTACTATATGAGGCTAATAGTTCTTCATTCTCTATTCATCCTGGATGCACGAAGATGTATAGAGACTTGAAAGACAACTTCCGGTGGGATGGCATGAAAAGAGATGTTGATGAATATGTCTCTCGATGCTTGGCTTTTCAGAAAGTTAAAGCTAAGAGACAGAAGTCTAAAGGGATGTTACAACCATTACCCATACTAGAATGGAAATGGGAAAACATCACTATGTACTTTTTCACTAGACTTCCTAAAACATCCAAATGCAATAATTCTATCTGGGTTATAGTTGATCGTCTTACAAATTTGGCACACTTCATTGCTATTAGAGAATATTTCTCTCTTGATCGCTTGCCCGGATATATGTGAAGGAAGTGGTAAGATTTCATGGAGTACCAATTTCCATTATATCTGATCGGGATCCGAGTGTTACCTATACGTTTTGGTGAAGTCTTCAGCATACTTTAGATATAGAGTTGAGTTTCATCACTGCTTATCATCCTCAGACCGACAGTCAGTCTGAGAGAACAATTGAAACTCTAGAAGATATGTTAAGAGCTTGCTCTATGGATTTAAAAGGTGGTTGGGATCAACACCTACATATGGTGGAATTTTCATATAATAGTAGCTTTCACTCCAGTATTCAGATTGCACCTTATGAAGCACTCTATGGAAAGAAGTTCAGGACTCCAACTTGCTGGGATGAAGTTGGGGAATGAAATCAATTAAGACCTGATCTTGTTGATGAGATAGAAGAAAAGGTCAGATCTATTCAACAACACATAAGAGCGGCTCAGAGTCGACAAAATAGTTATTCGATAACTGAAGAAAAGACCCAGAGTTTGAAGTGTGTGATAAAGTGTTCTTACGAATATCTCCTTGGAAGAGAGTAATGAGATTTGGAAATAAGGGAAAGGTAAGCCCTAGGTATATTGGTCCTTTTGAAATACTGGATCATGTTGGGAAGGTAGCTTACTGATTTGCGCTTCCACCAAATCTCTCTCACACTCATGATGTGTTCCATGTATCTCTTCTGATAATGTAAATACCCAATCCTTCACATGTACTCAGCTCAGAAGTTATACCGATGGAGCAAGATCTTTCTTATGAAGAACAACCGATAGAGATTTTAGATCATAGAGAAATAATCCTACGGAAAAAGACCACTCGCTTGGTTAAAGTTTTATGGAGGAACCACCAATTAGGAGAAGCTACATGGGAACTTGAGGATATGATGAGGGATAGGTATCCTCATCTGTTTGTTACAAAGTGACGAATTTCGAGGGCGAAATTCATTTTAATGGTGGTAGAATGTAACACCAACGATTTTATGAGGAATAATTTGTTTTTATGTATAATGTCATATAAAGGAATATGTTACTACACACAACACTATCTTGGCTTGCGTTACATGAAAGAGCAACCTTCCTCGATAGCTTGTGTTGTACGCAATACCGAGTTTCACTAAACAACGATCTGTTATTAAAATATTATATAAACTAGCCGTTATGAATAGTAATACCCAATTTTTGAAATTTTATAAATTTTATCTTTCAAAATGGACATCATTTTTGGATTTAGATTATTGAAAATAGTTGAGGGTGAATTTTTGGTATTTTTATGAAAACATTCAATTTTTGATGAATAGTGAAAACACTGGGTTACTATTTAAAAACCGACATTTATTTAAATAATTAGTTATTTTATTTAAATAAATGTGAGGTCAACTTTGGTACATAATCCCTATATAATTTCAATGTAATTCATTGGAGTCATTTGATAATAATTTTAGATATATAAAAATTTTATTAAACTTTTCACCGTATTTTACCCACCTCCTAGGAGAATTTGAAAATTTACATAAAACATAATTTTACCACTTCTATGAGTGGAATTTCAAAAATCAGAGAGAAAAAATTCATATCAAGGAGTAAAATTTTGTTCAATAAGATAAAAATAATTTTTGGTGAATAGTAACCTTTTACTTTTATTTTACCACGGTTAAAAGTAAATAAGATAATTAAGGGTAAAAATGATATTATTATTACTCTAACACATGTCCTAATTCAATTGGATAAGTTTAATTTGACCAAAAACAACCTTAGGAATAAAATATGACTATTTGGGTCAACTTGGATTCGATTAGGACAGTTTTTTTTTTTTTTTTAAGAAGAGTTAAAAGAGTTAAAAACAATGTTTAATAACTAAAACATTTTTAATATAGGGTAATATATATGATAAATTCAAATATAAATATTAATTAGAAAGATAAAAATATTTCCTACATAATGGTATTTTATTTATAATTTTTAGACATTAAATAATTTAATTTATTTATGACACAATGATGATGCAGTAATTTTTTTATTAATGAAATATTTACATAATTGATATTATAAATACCCAAATAAAAGTAATTTGAGACTTTTTATGAATTAAACTATTTATAAATGATAATATGACATGTTAGTATTTATTTAATTAACTTTTACTGAACTAATCATGCTGTTATGATTTTCAAAAAAATCAATTAGCAAATAGTGTCAAAATTGACATAAAATAGTTTTTAAAACAAATATTATATTATTAATTGTTATTTTATTCCTAAAAATATAATTCTAGGTAAACTGACTTATATAAGGTTATATATATTAATAATGTACCACTTTGGGTTCGTTTTTATGGTTATAGTAAATTTATTAACCATATATTGTAAGAAAACAAGAAGACACGACAAAAGTTAAATTATTTAACTTAGAGTTAAATCTAAAAGATAAGGTAAAAATAGTAACCTAAAATTGTCTAAAATCTATTGGTTGAGATTATTACGAACCATAACCATCTTATCTTCTAAATAAATCAATTTGGAGCTATTAAAAACCGAATATGACTTTATAATAAAATTATATTTTATGTTTTTTCTAAGGTGCCCCTCTCCTCCCTTATAATAGGGCACCTCCTCCCTCTCCTCCTCACACCACATTGAGCCTTCAATATTGGAAAAACCCTTCAAAGTTATCTTCTCCACTTCCCTAGAAACATTTTAGAGGTCCTGGTCTTCTTCAAATACCATCTTTAGTGCCCTAAGAGGAGGTTAAGAAGAGGCGCTTCAAAGAAGAGACAATGTTCGTTACCGATTCTTTGAAATTTTTTTCTTCTTCTACTTCCTCTTATTTAGTTTTTTCATTATTAAGTAATAACATCAGTATCACTCATATACTGATATGTCATTGTAAATATTAAACAACCCTATTTCACCTTCTATCCATCCTATGGAATACGAAATCACCGTGCATGAGTACATACGGAATACCATCTCCATGCCATGGTGTAATCTGTTTTCCACCACCACCTTACTTGGATGGTTATAATGGTGTAAAGAATAACTATATATGATTATTTTAAAGTTATATTGATTCTAAAATGGTATACATACACTTCAATACAATTCCACGATCATGGGAATGATATCATCGCTCCTGCGTACGTACGGCCTACCGTCTCCACGATGTGATGCGGCTCGTTCTACATGATCTTTATTGAATAATGAATATATAAATAAATTGAATGAATAAATATGATATATGTTACACTAATACCATTCTGGAAATGAGGTATCTATAACCTAAAAATAATAATAAGAATTTATTCGACAATACATGCATAAGAACATAAAGCAATAAACACCTGAATAACCAGTGGCAATGAAAAATTACTAATAAGAAGCTAACAATATAACCATATATGTTATTATAACAATTATTATGAATCTAGAATAAGTCAATGACATTATTTAAATCATTATATAGGAGGTTCAGACATGTATAAATCATATAAGACCTAAGTTAAAGGAAAAATCTCGCTATCTCATTTTTATCTGAGATTGTTTATACTTCAGAATTTACTGGGGAATATTTTTCATCCACATCCATGTTTCCTAAATATATAATATTATTTCTATCCTCCTAAAATTTATTAAATCTAGTTTTACCCATTGGTGAGTTTTTTAGTAAAAGATATGAAAGGAATCTTTTTTCATTTTTAGTAAAAGAAACTTTTTTGACTTTTTTGGCCAAAGTACGAGAAGAATGTTTTTTTAACTTATACGACATGAATTGATTTTTAGAAAATTATTTCCATGAAGCTTCCTTGACATGTTTTCAAGTTTATTTTTAATAAAATTCTTTTATTTTTAAATTTTATGACAAGTTATGAAAGGAAAAATGTTTTTGAAGTACAAAGGATATTTTCCTCAAAAATAAAGTTCAACTGTTTTATCAAAATTATTTTCCATATAAGATAATATAGGGTTCTATTTATACCCCAATTTTTACATTTATTTGATTATGTTATGATGGATTTTTTTTATTAAGTCCTTTTATCTTATATAGATTATGTTATGATGGCATGATGTTTAGGAATCCCATTTTTATTACATGGGTTATGCTATGATATATGATTTATGAATTTGTGGCACACATAAGATTGGTATAATTATGAGATGGGTGGGATATATATCCCCCTCCAATTCATTGGGTAAAGATTTATATCTAATGATATAGACATGGATTGAACGACAGATTAATCTGGTTCAGTGAAATAGGACTGAAACGAGGAGTGAACTTGGTTCAGAAATGGACTTTTTCTGCTAAGATAATCTTGGAAATGTGTCTTGACTACTAAGAAATTATTCTCTATGATTATGTGCGTATGAAAAAATGTTTCATGTTATTATTATTGGGATTAAATTTCACTACCATGATTTATCCCATGATATGATATTATGATCTCTTTTGAAGGTTATGATTTTAAAAAATGTTATGTTCTTATGAATATGATATGATTAATATTTCTTTTGTTTACCCTACTTGAATGGCCCGAAGGCCTTTATTTTTATTGATTTTTTATGACCCCCCTTTCAAGGGATGAGGGGGAACCCTTACAAGGCTTGTAGGCTCATAGATTACATGGCCCGTAGGCTTAGGATATTACATGACCTGAAGGTCATAGGGAATTCAACCAGACTATCTACAAGGAACTACCCCTCCCTAGTATCTGAATCTTGATAGTAGCTCTACACCTTTGCATGAACATCTGGCTAGGATTCCCATGAAAGCATAGGTTGG
Source organism: Viscum album (assembly GCA_963277665.1). Classification (NCBI taxonomy): domain Eukaryota; kingdom Viridiplantae; phylum Streptophyta; class Magnoliopsida; order Santalales; family Viscaceae; genus Viscum; species Viscum album. The sequence goes on along the minus strand of OY728148.1, from coordinate 1,399,300,095 downwards.
TACCGAATGCATATCCATACCATCTCATTCTGACAATCCATTTGGATCTGCTCTGGTGAGTGCACCTGCTCTGAATCCTCTTCTAAGGCTTCTCCTTTGTTATAGTGTGTCTGGGGCCTACATTCATGTTTCCTGAAGGCCTTGGGGTGGACCTAAGGCCTTAATTGGCCAGAAGGCCTTGAGAATAAACTAGCCTGAAGGCCTTGGGTGGCCCGAATGCCTTGCAGGACTTGAGGACCAAACCGGTGGGCCAATGTCCTAGAAGGATGAATAGTTCCGGCTGCTAGAGTACCAAACATTACCTGCTACAATTCCTGCAATAGTTCCTTCTATAGTACTACTACATTGTCTGCGACAGTACTACTACATTACTTCTATAGTAACCCTTAAATATGCCTCCACCTATATGTGATCTCGTGTCGCTTGGATGCACCTAGAGAGTCCCCACCAACTGGGCTGAGGCTCTTGTGCTTTCTTTTGTTTACCCTTACTGAGCATTTGAGCTCACCCTGTTGTATGTTTTCTTTTCCTGAGGTCAGGTAGAGGGGTATTGAGTAATATATGCACAAGGGGACTCTAAATATGATAAAATAAATGGGAGACAATGTAGCTGCTTTATGAACTAGTTGTTTATGTTTCCCAGATTCTAAAGACACTATACCAATATGGTCCTTTAATGATTTTGTTATATGTTATAATAAGTGTGCTTCAATTTTTAATTAATAATAATATATGTAAATTATGGGTTGTTATAGAAATAGTGAAGAAAACAACAAAATATATCAATAGTTTTATTTTCTGGAAAATTAATATAGAAATATTTTACCTTTATATTTCTATTATATGTAAGTATAATTAGTTAATTACCTATATATATAAGTGTTGCAGAAAATAAATCAATGTATTACCTTATGGAGCTAGGTTTCAAGGTAAGAATAGTGTTTACCTTTAAGCTAACATGATGTATAAATGTAATCATTATTTTACCATGATGTATGTGAGCTGCAAAAAGCTAACTGACACATTACCTTGATAAATATCACATGAATAATGGTAAATTTTTTGTTCCCATTTTTAGTAGGCCCCTATAAATGAAAATAATTATACCTATATTCAGGACACACCAATTATGAGAGGGAAAGAGTAAAAATAAATAATTATTTAAAAAATATATTTGGTTTTAATGGTTTCTAAAATGTTTATTAATCATTTTTGAATTTACTTTATGTTAGTTTTATTTATTTATTTATTATAAATAAATTATATATTAATAAATATAATAAATTAATTAAATGTATGTTCATAAAAAATCTATATTTCCAAATAGTAAATATTATTACATAAAACACATTATAACAATTTTTTGGAATGTTTTTATGGATTATAATAAAAGGGTTTATTTTATAAACAAAAGGTTAATTTTTAATATTTTTGTAAATTATATAAATTAGGCTATAATTTAATAATATTTATATTTTAAATTATGATTTTTTTAATAATAAATTATTTTAAATTGTTTGATGTTTATTATTATTGATTTAAAATGATATCTTTATTCTATTTAGATTATTTAATATGCTTAAATAGTAGTAATTTTATTATAAAATAGAATATAAGTCTTGATAATACTATATATTTAATGTTAAATTAGTTTTAATGATGAAGATTAATTGTTCACATAAAACTGAACATATAAAGTTACATTCAAAATTATGGAAAGTCCATTACAGTAAACCAAAATTGTCATAAATAGATTTTACATCCAAATAGAAGAATATTCATTATATTTTACAAATACATGCCTAAAGACCATAATGTTTATGTGAATTTTTAGACTAGGTACACAATTATATTATTTAGCGAAATATCTTCGACATATACCTTAAAGATATTACCCTTTTTATTGTTAAAATAAAAAAATAACCAACATCATTATTCATATCCTAAGAAAGGTAACATAAGAAAATGTGATATAAACTACCGAATAGGGGTAGAAATAGAAAATATATAAGCATAACATGAGAAAAAGGGTATGCGAACACGATCATAACATATGAAAACATACCGTGAATATAAAGATCAAAAAATTAAGAAATGGTATAAACATTTGTATTAGTAAAGAATTAATCATAATGAAATAAATAAACATGATCAATAAGAATATAACATTATCATAAGATATATATTTTTGGTATACACACAAGCCTTTAACATTGTGAACATGCATAAAAAAAAGGTTCACTCATTTTGTTTAGGACATGAAATTAGGTCATCAGATAAACTTATGGACATGGAACCGAGTCCATGTAAAACAATATATACATGAAATCTAGGTCAATGCATAACACTGGGAACATGAAATTAATTTCACACATAACATTCTGAACATGTCATAAGGTTCATTGATAATATTCTGAAAATGTAATATGGTTCAGGCATAACATATATTATCAAGAGTTTCCCAGATATACTCATCAAATTGCATGGATATATAGATCCCATTTATCACATAATCTATACATATATATGCCCCAATATCAGAAAATATTCATCATATAATAACCCATTAAAAGGGGTATGGTTCCATAAACATTTCATTATAGTAAAATCCTTGGAAATAAATGGGTTTCAAAAACATGTTTTCATTATAATAAGAAACCATTGAATGAAAGAATAAATATTGGATCATCAGGACGCATCTATAATAAATCCAAAGTAATATCAAAGGATTTAATATTAGATGAAAAATGGTAATGAATAATAATTTATAACATTTCTTGATGAAAATATCTTTTCCAATTTCGAAAATAAGTTTTTATTAAAATGTAGTAATTTTTAAAATAAATTTCAATGATTATAACATTATAAAATTATAAAAGTATATTTAAAAAAAATATTTGTTCCTTATAGGGGAAAATAATGTTAATTCTATAAGGGTTAAATGAAATATTACATTCGCATTTCTAGTAAAATACAACGTGTCCTTGTTTTATAATATATCATGTAGATTCATTTTTAAAAACATTTAAACAGACCAACATGGGTAAAAATTAATTTAAGAAACTATTTTAAAATGATAAAACATTTTTATACATTTTTGAAAAACCTGGAGATGGACGAAAAATGGATTTTGATTGAAGGGACAAATAAAGTCTATATTTAAGAAAATCATTATTTTGAAATCTAAAATACCTAAATAAAGGAAAATTAATGGAAAATATTTATTCACATGATATAAAAATAGGATAATGGAAGTAATTATTTAATTGAGGTATTGATCTTAATATTTCATCATCAGAATCATCAATGTAAAATATCGTGAAGAAAAATGTTATTGTAACATCAAACCGTTATTGGTTTGGTATCTTTTGATTCATAGGCCATATTAAAGAATAAAAAAATAAATAAAATTTTTATATCATGAAAATATCTATATCCATGATATAATATTATAAAGGTTCATTATATGTACCTCATATAATATGATAGGTGTGTGATATAACTTATGTCCCAAAAAATGAAAATTGAGACAAAAATACCTTACCGCTTTAGTATATTTTGAACCATAAACCCCATGGACGAAGTATACACAAATGGATATTTGAATACAAATTATTTTTAAGATAATTATATTAAATTACATTCATGGGTAGTATATACACAATATAAAATAAATAGGTGGTGAATATTCCATGTGTTTTATAGAAGTAAAAAAGTTAGCTAGAAATCCTTTACTTAAGTCTCGACATCCATTGTACACATTATAACATAATATTTAACGATGTTAATTTAATAATAAATCCATTATTTATTTCTAATTATATATATAATATAATATATGATATAATTATTCCCTTTTATTACATATTTATTAACAATTCCATGTTTAAATCACGTTATGGGTAATAACTACATTGTTTTCATATAAATTTAAATTTTTTATTTTCAGCCCTATTAATTAAATTATGGTTAAATAATTTAAATATTTATATTAATTATATAAATATAAAATATATTCATTATATATTTATTTATATTAATACATAAATTTAAGAGAAAGAAAATAAGATACACCATTCATGAAGACGACATGTCGTACGTACACAAGAACATTTTTATCATATTCTCAATAGATTGAAATAAATAATTGTAAATAATGAATTAATATTTGAAAATAATATTTATATAAAAAATATCACATATTTGTATTTAAATATTTTTTTATTTACTTCCATGTAAATCATACGTGAAGAAGGAATCACATCGCTTGGGTAGTCTGTAGCAGGCCATATGCACAAGCGACGTTATCTTATCCCCCGTAGAATGGAATGTAAGTAGGTATGTGTAATATAGTAATTAAAAAAATTATAATTCTATTATAATTATCATATATATATATATATATATTATTCATCATCATATCTAACCAAGTGTTTTTTTGTTGGGAAATAAGTCACAACTGTTTGTGAGAGAGTAGTTCTTCGTACACATGAGAAACATTATCGTTTTCCATTTTAGAGAAGGGGAGAATTTATTAGGTAATTTATATAAATTAATAATATATAAGTATATTTAAGATACTAAGGTTATTATATTATCATCGTTCAGTAATATTTTAAGGAGGAGGAGGAAGAAAAAATATAAAAACGGTCATTGAAGAACATTAACTCTTATTTGGGTAACCGCCTTTGGTTCTCACTAAAAGCCTTCAGAGGATGGATATTTTTTAAAACTGTGGATTATATGATGAAATTATGTATCTAAATAATACATTTCGGTAGTTCTTTTATGAATAAATATGTTTTGTAAGTGTAAAGAGGTGATTACATGGGGTGGCCTTTTATAAGTGGGTGAACAACACACTTTCAATTTTTGAGAAGAAAAAGGTATAACAATATTTTTTTCCTTATTAAAGGATCCAAAATGGTATATTATAGAATATTATAGATGAAAAGTTCAATATATTTTCACTTAATGGGGTTTTTATATGTTTATAGGCTAATTACCATTATATTTTTACTTTAACGCCTTGTAAATCCATTTCCACCTTAACAGTTATAATTACTATTTATGGGTTTTACGACTCATAGTGGTAAAAATTTGTGTTGATCATATTATATAATATAAATTATTATAATTTAAAATAATTATAACATTATTTCATATTCCATTAACATAATTTTATTTTGTTTTTAAATTTAATCTCATAGATGAGACGAAAAAGTTGTTCCCCAAAGAGAAAAGTTTCAAAATCAAAAAATGATTTTACATAAAAATTAAATATGATATTTATAAAAATTAAGTAAATTTCGTTAATAGTTTTGTAATTTAAATATTTTTATTTTAAATAAATATTTAAATAATTAATATTTTCTTAAATTATTTTAAAGGAAGAAAAATTAAAAATAAAAACTAATATTTTTCATTATTAATAAAAAAGTTTATCTTTTTAGAAAATTACTAATAATTCAATCCAAAATAATTTTTACATAATTAGTTATGAAGATAATATATTTTATTAATGAATTTTCATAAAGTGGAAAAATTTATTTTAAAATAAGGGCACCAAAGGTGAGAAAAATAATTTGGAGAAAAATAAAATTTAAGAGTACAATTGGATTTATTCTTACCTCTTATCAGTTGAACATATATCGTTTAGGTTACAAATTTTATTGAAAATATAAAATATCAATTTTATTTAAAAATTTCACCAAAACTAATTTTTTCAATTTATTTGTATGAAACACATCTGTGTGCATAAAATAATTTTTCAGAAATTTTTTCCTTTATTTATAAATAGTTTTAATTTTTTTAATTTATTAATCACCAAGTAATTAATTCTATATTCATTATTAAACCATATATTTTTATAATTTAGTTAATATTATTTATACCCATAATTGGAATAGTTAGGTGATAAATATCATGTTAAATAATATTATATTAACAATATATTATGGTTCTATAAAACTAAGATTTTCATGTAACATAAGATAAAAGAAATGTTCTATATAATGAAATTTAAACACGATGATCCATGTAATGTAAAGTATATAAAATATTGAATTAATTTGACAAAAGTTTTAAAAAAATTATATTTTTTCAATCTACCCCACATAAAAATGAAATTTTCCCATTAAATTTGTCACTTTGGTAAAAAACAGAGGATACATACACCTCATTCAATCCTCAAGTTTCAAAGAAATATTCTCATTATGGTGGTTTAAAAAAAATTACCACATGAGTATCATATTTTGTATGAATTTCTATAGTCCAGGATCTCCATTGGTATAAATCACAAAAATTATCATGGTTCATCAATATGACCTGTTAATTCAATAAATGTAATGGGTTAGTTATACAATTATTCAGGAGAGAAACATGGAACACACATTTAACCTAAGAGAGTTTTGTTGTATGTTCCATGTGATAATATACGATCTGAATATGATCAATAATTTCAGAGGGACCAATATTCCTATGGATTAGTTTCCCCTTCTTTCTTAAATGGAGAAATTTATAGATTCAACTTCCCACCAAATTCAAATTCTGGGTTTCACATATTCTAACTAGAAATGATTGATGTACCTGAAAATTACATTTCATTTTCATAATAATTAATATATTAAAAAAAATATATACACATAACGACCGTATTATTTTACTGTCTTTGGAAATGTGGAACATAATCTTCCAAAACAGTGAAAGATATTCAACATCTCTCATAATTATATTCCATATTTTTTTCCTACCTAAAACCATTATCTATATCCTGGGGAAAAAACATAAAAAAGGGTGATCTTAAATGCTCAGTAATGGTAATCCTGGAGAACATAAAAAAAACCCATAAATATAAGAATGTAAAAATATGAACATAATGCTTCAATATCAAAATCATGAGTTTGAAATAAATCTTGGAAGTAAGTAAGGCATGGAACAGAAAGGAACATTAACCATTATAAAATATAATTAGAATAAAACATGAAATTTAAGAAAACAAATAATCACAAAATACAATTTCTATAGTTTCCAAGGCATTACTACCAAGACCATTATAGTGGACAAATGCCATTATAGAATCAGGTTTAATTATCGTACCAAACATGTATTTTTGAACCAAATTTAATTTTTATTATATTCATTTCTATATCCCGAGATATAAACCATTACCCAATTAAATGGAGGGAGATATAGGTGCCACACATCTCATAATGTAATCATTTTTACATGTGCCGAAAAAACATAAAGCATTCAACATATCATAACCCAAAAAATAAAATGGGCTTATTAAACATCATCCTATAATAACAGAATGCATATCAAATATCATTCCATCATTAAAAATGTCAAATCATACAAATAATAGGGATAGAAACATAACCCTATTTAATGATAATCATCTTAGATGGAATAAAATTTTTATACAACACGTGAACTTAATCCTTAGGTAAAATATATTTTCTTCTTTAAAAACCTTTTTTTATAAAAATGACACAAAATTTTAAAATAAAATAATTTATTTGAAAATAAATTTGAAACCTTATATAGGAATATTCAATAAAATAAGTCATTATGAATATGTAAAAATTCTCTCATCCCGTATAGATTAAAAAATCCATTCTTTCTGTACTCTTGCCAGAAAAGTCAAAAAGTACCTCATCTGGAAAACGATTGAAATATTCATTCCATACCTTTTAACAAAAATTTACCAATGGGTAAAATTAACTTTAAAAAATATTATAATAATATAAATAAAATTATATATTAACAAAACATGGGCATGGATGATAAATATATCAGAGTAAATACTTACATATACACAATATCAGGAAACAATGAGAATGAGAAATTATCCTTTACTGTGGGTCAGATAGGATATGTTGGTATCAGAAACTCATGTACAGTGGGTTTAAAAATATTATTAACTTTTAAAAATACCATGATTACATTTATGTTATCATATATAATTCACATATGAATTTATAGTATGTGTTCAATTATTATTTCGTGTTAAAGCAATGTTATAGGTAATAATCATTTTAGTAATCATAAGTGTTTGGACTTTTAATTCTTGAAATTATTACATATATCATTATTTACTTACTTATATAATCTAAAATTTTATTTATATATCATAAATGTTCAGAATAGAAATATATATATATATATAATAGAAAGATGGAATACATCATTCATTGAGACGGTAAGTTGTACGTAATTATTAATGTCATTTCCATTTCCTTTTTTAATTGAAATGAAAAAAAAGAAAATGACATATATATATAATCATAAATTCAGTAACATTATTATTTCATATATATCATGCTTATTTATTATATATTCTTTATAATCATTCCTCAATGGTTAACGTTGAAAATGAATCTCATTGCGTGGTGGAGATGGTAGACCACACGTACGCATAAGCAACGATATCATTCACAAAATGGTTAAATAGTATTGAATTGGATTTTATATTAAATATAAATAATAATTTAAATGATATATTCATTATTTAAATCCATTATACTCATAATTATATCCTTCTAATTTAAGTATTGATGAAAACCAAATTACCCCACAGCGTGGAGACGATAAGTCGTATATACACATATATAATGATATTGTTATTCATAATATGGATAAATGGAGGTATATGGTTGGTAAATAATTATAATAGCATCTAAAAATGTATAATATACTGTATATATTTCTTTATTATGTGAACAACAGAAGAATAAGAAGTAGAATAATATTTTTTTTAAATAGTTAAAAAAATTACTTCTTTTTCGAGTATCTCTTTTTGATTAGCACAAAAAGTCTACCTAGGATGGATTTAGGCCCCATGTGTGGCCTCTAAGAGTAAGTTAGTGTTGTTGGGAACGTATTTTATTAGAGTTTGGATGAGGAAAAATGGGTATAAAGTAGTTAGTATGTGGGTATAGGTGGTGGTTTTTATAAGAGGGATGATGGGAACTTTAGGAATATCTTGAAATATTTCTTTATTATTACCTTATATTCGGTTTATAATGGTCCCAAACTCATTTATTTATAAGTTAAGATGATTATGGATCGAAATATTTTCAACCTATAAAATTTAGACATGTTTTGATGGTATTGTAAACCCTATAATTTTGATATATCCTTATTTATTCTTTTTAATTTTATGTATCGTAATATTATTCTAAATATTAAATTGTTAGAAATATTTACTTTTGTGTTGTAAATTTTTCATAATTATATAATTTATGACATTTATGGTAATTTAATTTTCTATTTTTAAATCTTAAATAGTTTGGTGATTTTTATATAATTTAATAATATGGTTTTTTATAAAATAACAATAGTGTCTATTTTTATACTAGTAATTTATTTGACTTTAAATAAAATCCAAACATAAGATAAATTTAAAATAAAATATTTTATAAACTCTTAACAAGTCATAAACACATTTAAAATTTGTGGATAACATTAATTGATTCATATTATATTTATTTTAATATTTTTAAAACCATTTATTTTTTATTTATAACAATAAAATAATTTCTACATCACTATTGAGTCATCAATATTGGTAATTATTTAATCTGTAAACAATATAAATAAATTCACAGAATGTTGATAATTTCATTATATTTCTGTAGACTATTTATGTTTAATTTCTAAAAATGTTTAACACTATATTAAAATTGTTATACTTATAAGAGATAAAATAGGGACATGTTGACACTTTATTTTGTTTTAATTATAATTATGTCACTTTCACCTAACAATGTCCACTAAATGAATCAATACTGACCATTGGATGATATTGTTCGACTTTAATTAATCAAATAGGATTTTGGCAGGTGTTATGGTAATTTTATTATCTTTCTCATAATGTGTGTTACCCTATTTTACCAAATTTACCTTTAACTGTGGTAAATAAAAAATACCATAGTTACTATTCATGATATCCAAAAAATAAATGTGACATATTTACTTAATTTGGATTCAATTATTTGGAATATGGAATCCATTTTAAAAAAATAAAAACATATAAGTTTCTTTAATTATATTAAAATTAATTTCCACTGTCAAAACCAAAAAACGAGTAATTAAGAATTAAAAACTATTAAAAGACTAACATGTGTTTATGTCAAATTTAAATGTGAAATTACATCCAATGAACCAAATTGGATTAAATTATAAAAACATAATACATTTATACTTTAAAACCAATTAAAGATATAAACTAACTATATATAATAGATTAGATGAAAATAATGTTTTGAATTAAATTATTGTATTTTTTAATATTCATTAAAAGATGAAATATATCATAAAAATACAAAAAAATCCACCAAAGTAATATTATATGTCCCTCTACCAAAAAAACATATATTTTTTCAAATAGAAAATATAATTGTTTTAAAAACAAGATTTAATATTGGTGTGCCTATCAAAAGGCGACAAAACTGCATTTTTGGAAAAATACTTCTTTTTCTGAAAAATTAAATTTTTTCATATATAATGTTTTAAAAAATATATAAGATGAATTTTAATGTTATATAAAATTCAAAATGTGGTTAATATGATTCATAACAACTAGTTTAAATCCCATTAAATAATAATATTTTAATAATATACTAATGATTTTTAAAACTCGGTATTGCGTACAACGCAAGCTATCGGGGAAGGTCCCTCTTTCATGTAATGCAAGCCAAGTTAGGTTTTCATTTAGTGAAATATTCATTTGGTGTTCCCTATAAAATATTACAAACATATTTCTGTTATTCATTTAAAAAAACTATGCTCTGTGTTGTGTGGAATTAATTATATCAAGATAACTTGAAATTGTGCATAACACAAGCCAAGTATAGTGTTGTTTATACTGAAAGAAAATATGGTATTGCATATTGTGAAAGATAATATTGATGTATAATAAATGAAATTAAATTAAATAAATTAAAAATAATATATCTCATAAAATATCAGGGTGTTGCATTATTCCACACTTAAAATTAAATTCTCCCCCGAAATTCGTCAGGGGGTTATAAGAGGTTTACTACTTGAATTATTTTTCATAGAAATTGACATCATAAAATGGAATACTAAAACATTATTTTAAAAATTAATTTCATAAACATAATGGTTTTCCAATGTTACTCATCACTGGGTTCCGACATTGGTGAACATAGATGGGAAGTGAAATCATGGATATGGGAGAGAAATATCACTGTCATGTTTGGATTAATAGTGATATGGAATGTTTTTTTGGAGATATGTAACAACTATAAATCCATAAATCTATAATTATTTATTTTACCATCTTATTCATCAGATAAAAAGGTACTAAGATAATATTTTTGGGTTTCAAGATCCATTATCTAATGTTGAATAATTTATCATGAGAATAAATACTTATTTGATTTTGGTACAATCTCACCGTGGGTCATGCCTTGAATAATTTCACTTTCATATCTTATTTATTGAAACGAAGATGAATTTTTCATTCTTGAAGTGTTATACAATCATCTGATAGATTGATAGGTCATTATATCTATCTCAATAGAAAGGTTAGCATGGGTAATCAAGTATGCATAAGTCCACCTATAGTGTGATAATATATTAATATAAAAAACATCAACTAGAATATAACTTATACTATCCAAAAATGAAAAACATTAAAATACTTCAAAAAAATGAATATTTAAAACATTATAAAAAGGTGAACTAAATCAACTTAACATTTATCTCTCATATCTCATACGGTAGTTGATGGTTGTCACATTCCAAACATCTGAATACCTTAGTCATTTATTCTCTTGAAATATAATATCCTGAATTACCATATATCCATAGTGAAAACATGCATTCTATAAAAATTAACTCTTTACAGACACCAAAAATAACAAACATTCTATATTCTCACACAATGGAATCTTTTTGTCCTTGCATCAGTCATGAGGTCATTAATACTATCAGACATCTCATTATTTTCTTATCTCTTAATTATGCTCATATCATGTGGTTTCAAAATATATTTCAGTCACTTATCAGGGTTACTGGTACCATAAACTTATGAAAACCCACAATGGACCAATACATAGATATTACAGTATTCCATAATATTATAAAAGATATTATATAACCCTATTTTGGAATCCCATTACATAAAAACATAGTCATTCCACCACTTTTTTGTCATACACAAAATCACCAATACTGATCACATGTGATATGTCTTTGTCTTTGGACATAAAAGGTTGTTAGCATCAATAATCATCCATAACCCTTGGACTAGGGAACTAGTTACCAAATTGCCTCATTTCATTTCATTTATAGCATTGAAGTGTGGATGGTGCATTATCTGCAGTCTTTTCCATATTCACATCATTGGAAACTTTTTTCCCATTACTTTGACACTCAACTACTCAATGAACATCATTTCCACATAGAAAACAATTTCTAGTTCCTTTAAGGCAATCTCCACCATGCTTCTTCCCAAACATTGAGAAAAAATAATCATTCATCTTTTTTCACCATTGTTTTGAAATTTTACCTTGATCTTCATCTTTCATTACTTATCAAAACTATGAGATAGATATGTAACACCAACTTCCATTTCTACCTTGATAGCAGAATGAAAAATCACATCAATGCTACTAAATTATCTTATAACTAATGTCCATCGAAGAATTTGGTTTAATCCACTGAATAGTCGATCAACATTACATTCAGGTTGGATGCTAAAACTAGAATCATACCATCAAAGACTTGTGAAATTTTCATCGTAGGTACCAATAAATTCATCATCCATTTTCTTAAGCTTAAGAAACTATTTTTCAATATTTTTTGAAGAATATGATGATCTTATTTATTGAAAAAGAACCTCTTGAACTCATCCCATTCCATTGATTCAATTTCATATTGTTGTATTTTATTCTTGATTAGAGTCCACCACTGGTCTGCTTCACCTCTGAAATGATAAACATATAAATTGGAATTTTCATGTCCTAAACATCAATGGATGGAAAATATCTTCTCAATGGTAATGATACATTGACCAGGAATAAGTGGATCAGAAGACCCCATTAAAGAAGGTTTCCATTACCTCATGAGGGACTAAAGATAATGTTGTTCCCTTCTCTACCCATTTGGATGTCTAGAATGATTTATATCTAGTGTAAGTATGACAGTATGATTTTTCATTCCATCTCACATAACATTTGGTTTTTTATGAGGAAAATTATTTCATTTCCCAGTGCATTGATCATTAACACAGTTCCTTCAAGTTCAAACCATTATCATAAACACAAAAACAATAGTGTGAGAGGAAAAATCATACTATAAAAAACCTAAATAAAGATAGAGTCCTTTCAATATGTAACATCATAGGTTTAATCCTTGGTTATTCAAGATCATTAATATAATTCAAGAATTATAACCTATAGTTAGACATACTATTAGGGAAATTATTATACATAACTTAGAAATATCTCTAGTGATCTCACTAATGTTTTCAAATACTAGTTTCCAAATGTTAACTAAACCTTTACTCTGATACAATCTCAAACAACCAATGAAATATAATTAGTTTCTTAAACATCATTCTATTATGACATAATCCATATAAAATATCATTCCATCATTAAAAAAAATAAAATCATAGAAATAATAGTGATAAAAAATTACACTATTTAAAGAGCATCATCTTAGAATGAAAATTAATTTTAAAAAACATTTGAACTTAATTCTTGAGAAAAAAATCCTTTCTTCTTCAAAAACTTTCTCTTTTCTCAAAATATCACAAAATATTAAAATGAAATAATTTATTTGAAGATACAATTGATGCTATGTAGAGGAAGTTTTAGGGAAATAAGGTGTTATGATGATTTTAACATCTCTTCAGGTCGTATAAGTTATAAAAAGACATTCTTGCCATACTCTAGCCGGAAAAGTCAAAAAGTACCTTAAATAGAAAAAAAAAAGAATGATTCCTTCCATACCATTTAATAAAAATTCATAAATGGATAAAATTAACTGTAAAAATAGTATAAGAATATAAATAATATAATATATTAATGAAACATGGGCGTGGATGATAAATATACCACAGTAAATTTTTATGTATAAATAATCTCTGAAAACAATGAGATTGTGAAATTATTCCTTACCTTAGATCTGATATGCTTCATAAGTATCCAAAACTCCAGTATAGTGTGATTAAACATATGTTTAACTTGTAACAGAACCATAATAGTATTTATGATATCTTATATTATTCATATAGGACTTCATATTACCTGTTTATTTATCCATTCCATGTTAAATCCATGTTTTGGGTAATAATCGTTTGATTTGTTGTAAGTGTTTTGAATTTTTATTCTTTGTATTATTACATAGATAATGAGTTAAAATATTTTAATAATTTGAAAATTATTTATATATCATAAATATTCAGTATAAAAATATATATTATAGATAGATGGAATACATCATTCATGGGGATGATATGTCATACGTATGCATGAACACGGTTTTCGTTTCTTTATTGAATTGAATAGATGCAAGTAAATGACACATATATATACATAAATCCTGTCAAATTATTATTTCATATATTTCATGCTTATTTATTATATATAATTTATAGTAATTATTGAATGGTTAACATGGAGAATGAATCTCATCTTGTCATGGAGGCGATTGATCGTACGTACAAACAAATGACGATTTCATTCACTAAATGGTTAAATGGTATGGAATTGGATGATATATTAATTATACAGAAGAATTGTATTGTCCCGGATCCGAGTGCCACTCAACGGGTTCCCCGAACATGGTTTGTCACATGACCTTAAGTGCATTTCCCCAAAACGCCAGAGGCTGCCGACTAGTAGCGAGGGTCCAGGTCTGATAGTGGGGAAACTATGCCATCAATTGTAAATGTGTAGCACATCGAAAAGGATAAATAACATACAATAGCGGAAGCAATAAACAATACGAACAAAAAATGGAAAACTGTAGTAAAAGATAACCAACAATTATATATATAATGATGCAGCATATCATTATTTCTATGAAATTATCCAAAACAAGTTAAACTGCAATAGAATACAACTCAAAATACAAGGTACAACCAGACAAAACAAGAAGAGTAATGAAAACGCACCACCATCGTAAGCCAATGATCGGTCCCATGCTCTCATACTCCATTGCTACAATCATGTACCTGTATAGGGACCATTTCCCCTGTCAACACATGCAGCAATATAGTCTGTTTGGGCCGAAGACCTGACCCAAATAGTGTGTGAGTATGAAATCCTAGTAGGCACCCACCAAAGGCCCGTGCCCAACTGTCAGCGAAAAGTATGCAACAACAGTGTGTAGAAGGAAATACAGTAACCAAGTAATAACTCAAAAGTAACTATCACTACAAGTTTCATTGCCATTTTGATATCCATTTTAACCATTGAATTTAATAACATTTTGTGATCATCCGAACCAATCCCATAGGGAAATCAGAACCTTTCACTCAGGCTATTATAATAAAACCACGACCTCAGGCTTATATAATCAAACCACTCCCTTAGGCGTTCCCTCATGAAATCGAATATTGACCTCAGGCGTACGAGATGTTTCCCTCAGGCACAAAAGTCACTTCCCTCAGACATACGAAGAGTTTCTCTCAGGAGAAATAAAAAACTTCCCTTAGGCTAAGTAATACCTTTCCCTCAGGATAAAAAACCAAATCCCTCTGGCTAAAAAGAACTCTGCCCTCAGGCGCAGGTAACCGGGCCGAGCCCAAAGCATAAACAAGAAATTTATATATAATTCCTCTCAATGCAATTCAATTCACATCATAATCATGGAATACCCTCAGGTATCCTAACCAAATGTATAAATAGAGGAACGCACCACGGGGTGGTCCTGGATCCAAGCAGTGATCCCAAAAAACAGTTTATGATTACATTCAATTACATATACAATTCTAGGTATTTAAATCAGCCAAGGCCTCATCCACAAGACACACCAAAGGTGGGATCGTAGCACAATGGTACATAATTTCAACACCATAGTTGGATATAAGAATCATACCACCTACCTCGATCTCCCTTGATCAGTATATGTGAACAACACCTCTGGAATCGTTGAAGAACGACGTATATCTGGGATAAAAGAATTCCCGTTCAAATGTAAATAACTTCGCTTAGAAGAAGAATTGGTATGAACATCGCCTGGAGAAGGGAGGGATTACCTGTATGGTTTCAATGTGATCGACAGAAGTGGAAACGGATTCCCGGTGTATGGTTGGGAGATCTCCGAGGCTCCTGATGTCCTCCTGAGCTCCTCTGACATTATAAGTTTATTATATGAATAGAGGAGGCCACTTCCCATTTAAAGTGGAAAAAACAAACTGCACAGCGTGTACTCTCTAGTACAAGGGGTGTACTTTTCATTTATTAAAGTGTTCCTTTGGTGGCTACTTTCCACTGTGGCATTGTTCATTCGTCGACATGAGTACACAATGAGTATTCCGGATTACACGGCGTGTACTGTCGCTCCACTAGTGGCTGCCTCCACTGCATTAATGTTCTCCTTCCGACTGATTATAAGTCATGTATTTGGTTTTTACACCCTTCATCATCGACAGGGCTACAAGCCCTGTGTACTAATCCCACATAGCCAAAGTACATGGTGTGTGGAAAAGTACATGACGTGTACCCATAAAATTAGGGATTTTTCCCAATTTTCCTTGTTTTCTCCAAAACACTTACGGAAAAAAGAAAATAAGAAACCCATACCTCAATAATTAGAACCGGGTTCTTACAAACATCCCCCTTTATAGGAATTCGTCCCCAAATTTCCATTCCAAGGGTGGGAAAGACAAAGCTCAGAAAAACTCTGGCCAATGAGCACATATGTCAGCCTCTCACTCCCAGGTTTCTTCCTGCACCCGGCCATGCTGCCATAGCACCCGTATAATAGGAACTGACCAGCCTCGGAGAACCGTCATTCTCCTATAAATAATACAAATCAGATTCTCCTCAAAGGATTTATCGACCTATAGTTCAACCTCCTCGGGCTGAAGGACGTGAGATGGGTCTAAGTGATAACGGAGCAACTGAGATACATGGATGACGTTGTGCATGGCCCGGTACCTCTGTGGTAACTCCAACCGATAGGAAACTGACCTGACTCTCTCCAGAATCTCAAATGGCCCCATATACCTTGGTGAAAGTTTTCCCTATCTCCTTATTCGTCTGTGTCCCATCCTTGGTGAAACATGCAAAAACACCTTATCCCCGACCACAAAATCCAAGGTTTTTCTACAGTGATCAGCATAAGATTTCTGGCGAGAAAGTGCAACAGCCATCCACTTATGTATCAACTAGACCTGCTCAGAAGTCTCCTGCACAAGACATGGTCCTAGTAAAGCTGCATCACCTACCTCCATCTAGCACAATGGTGATCGTCATGGCCTACCATATAAAGCCTCGTATGGTGCCATCTCAATAGTTTCTTGAAAACTATTATTATTGGAAAAATTGACCAGGTTTATGTGCTTCTCCCGAGAGCCCCCAATGTCTAGGATGCATGTACGCCGCATGTCCTCAATCACCTATATCGTACGCTCTGACTGGCCATTGGTCTGAGGGTGGTAAGATGTGCTCAGAAGCACATGTGTACCCAGTGCCCTCTGAAAACTCTTCCAGAAACGAGACATAAAACATGATTCCCTATCTGAAATGATAGAATGAAGGACCCCATGAAGACTTACAACCTCTCAGATATATAGATTCTCAATCTCGTCAACACTGAAGGTCTCCTTGATCTGAAAAAAGTGATCTACCTTTGTAAGTCTGTCCACAACGACCCACACGGCATCATTGCCTCGAGGTGACCTCGACAACCCAGTCATGAAATACATCATGACCTTATCCCATTTACATTCTGGAATGGGTAAATACTATAATAGTCCAGCTGGCCTTTGATGCTCTGCCTTCACTTACTGACAGGTGGAACATCTTGTAACAAAACTAGCTACTTCTTTCTTCATACCTGGACACCAGTACTAATGCCTCAAGTCACGGTACATGTTAGTAACTCCTGGATGCACTGTCGACGCTGAAACATGAAACTCCCATATCATCTCCCCGTGTAAATCCCCTAGAACCCACACTCGTCCATGGAAACACAATACCTCATCATCGCCTATCTCCCAACCAGGAGGAGGGTCCTCTCTTGCCACCGACTCCCGTAGAACTAGGTCTTCAGAATCCGATAGCTGTCTCATCCTCACTCTATCCAAGAGGGTAGAAGTCACAATTAAGGAAGAACGATAGGTTTTCCCCTAACTATCATGCACCTCCAAATGCATCTTAGAGAACAAATCCATAAGCTACTACTCACCACTGGCCTCATGAGCTGCCTGTGTCTGAGTCTTCTTGCTCAGTGCATCAGTAACTACATTACCCTTACTATGTGTATAGGCAAGCTCAATGTTGAAGGACTGAAGGTATTCAACCCACATTCGCTGTCTCAATTTCAAGTCATGATGGGTAAAGATATATTTAATACTTTTCTGGTCGGTGAAAACCACAATATGCTCCCCCAAGAGATAATGTCTCCAACAACATAATGCATGAACAACCAAATCCAGCTTCAGGTCATACGTCGGGTAATTTCTCTAATGGGGCCTCAACTTCCGAGACCCATACGCAATTACTCGACCGCCCTACATCAACAATTCTCCCAGCCCAATACCTAATGCATCATAGTCGATTGTATAACTCTTCCCTTGATCTGGAAGTATCATGATTGGTGCTAATGTCAACCTTCCATTCAGCTCCTGAAAGGCTATCTCGCAAGCTTCTGATCAAACAAACATTACACCCTTCTTAGTCAAACCTATCAACAGTGCTGCTAAGTAAGAGAAGTCCTAAATAAAACTACTGTAGTTACCAGCCAGCGCCAAGAAACCCCGTATATCAAACACGTTCTTAGGAAGCTTCAATGAAACTATTGGTCTCACTTTATATGGGTCTACTACAACTCCTTCCACTAAGATAATATGACCCAGGAAGTGTATCTGGTCTATCAAAAAGTGTCACTTTGAGAGCTTATCATATAACCTATACTCTCTCGGTGTACTCAATACGATCTCAATATGGGTATCATGGTCGTGTCAAGGTTGAGAGTGCACTAAGATTTCATTCATGAAACCTACCACAAAAGAGTCCAGATAAGGGTGGAACACATGATTCATCAGAGCCATGAAAACTAGTGGCACGTTTGTGAGTCCGAACGGCATAACCAAGTACTCGTATAGACCATATCTACTTCAAAAAGCTGTAAATAGTATGTCCGATGGTTTAACACGTAACTGATGATATCTGGATCTCAAGTCAATCTTCGAGAACGATCATGCTCCTAGAAGTTAATAAAAAAGACCATTAATCCTTGGTAAGGGATATCAGTTCATAACCATTATCTGGTTCAGCTTCTGATAATCCAAAAAAGGTATGAGGGTATCATCCTTTTTTTAGAAAATAGGACAGGAGGACCCCAAGGAGAAGTTCTGGGTCAAATGAAACCCATTGACTACAACTCCTCTAACTATTTCTTGAGCTCATGAAACTCAAGTGCAGCCGTCCTATAAGGAGGAATGGACACTGGTGCTACTCCTGGAACAAGATCAATAGATAAATCCACCTCTCGCTTCGAAGGTAAACCTAAAAAGTCATCCGAGAAGACATCGCTTAAATGATCAACAACTGGGCGGAAATCCTTCTTAAAAGACCCCTAGTTATCGATATATAAACTTAAAGTCTGGGCCGTCACTCCACCTCACCCACGATTCTCAGGTCACACTTGGCCCCCCTGGACATCCCATTAATCCTTTTATAGAAACTCTCCGCCCTCTAGTGACGTAAAAATCACTCTAAGGTGAAAGAAATCCACAAAGTCTTGGATGGGTACCGACCATTCCATCCTAATAATGACATCATAACTTGTAATTTCCAAGACATAGAGGTCCCATAGAAAGTGACACCTACCAACCTCTAGGGGGCACTATCTGCACTGATGAAAACCATCCGTTCTAGTTCCCAATGGAGTGTCTAGCGTCATGATGTCGGAAAATTAAGAAACACAGATTCCAAGGCTCTCCAAAATGGTTACAGATATGAATATATGTATAGAACCCATAAAGAAAACTACTAAAGATAAAATAGAATCTACTAAAATAGTACCTTTGATAGTAGAAGGTCTGGGATCCTGCTGTTGTTGGGTTCATTACACTGCATATTCATGTCCAGTGCCATGACCCTACGACACAGCCTGGATACCCTGAGCTATCCCTCCCTACTGCCTCTGAGATCCTGGTGTCTGGCTAGCACGACCACGACCACCATCTCTACCTGCACGCCCTGACGTATTCCAGTATCCCTATTGGTAAGAAGCCTCCAGCCCCTCTCCCGCATGCGGAGTCTCCACAGAACCCCTCTCACTAGACACTAATAGAAACGCCCTGCAAAAGCACTATAGATGACCCATCTTGCTGCAAGATCATCACTCCACTGGGTCTTGGGGGAACTAAGGTCACTTGTGCCCCTCCATACCGAACTAGTAGAAAATAACCGGGCCACTTGAAGTATTATTTTGGCTAGTACTGCTACCATGAGGGAAGTCCATTTGTCTCTTCCTCTTTCTAGTATATATAGTACCAGAAACTAGTTCTGAACCACCCTGGCCCACACCACTAGCTTCCTGCAGGTTTTGCTCAGTAATCAGTGCCTGGTTCACAATAGCATGGACTATAGGAAACCTGAAAACATCCATCAGTGCTTAGATGTCATATCGAAGGCCATCCTCAAAGTTTCTGGACCTCAACGTCTCATCACCACCCAGAATGGTTGCAAAACGCTGAAGCTTGGTGAAGCGAGCAGAAAAATCCAACACTGACCTTGCGCCCTGGTGTAGGTTCATAAAATCTTGAGCTCGATCTTCCATCTACGTCTCTGTTAGAAAGAATTCATAGATAGGAGCCTGAAAATCTTCCCACTCCATGTCGTGGGGATTCTCGGACTGGGTGGTAACATCCCACCACCACTTGGTGGAATCATGTAGCATATAAGTCGTGAGCTTGACCCTCTACCCTTGAGGCGTCTCAAGATGCTTGAAAATCATCTGCATTGAATCTAACCATGACTCCGTAGCTTATGGTCCTCCATCCCATGAAAACGTTGGTGGATGCGGCTGATAGAAGATACGTTTCATCTCTGTCATAGATGCGGCGGCCTACGGTGCTCCCTGGAAGGCCTGCACAAACCGCATGAAGCCTTCACGGAACTGCGCCTCCACGCCTACGTCCGGTATAACAGCTTGCGCTGTATCTGGCACTGCTGCGGGATCAACTGGTAGCCCATGACCTACAATCTCAGCAGTATAATTGTCGCTGATCTCTTGGTGAACAACCAGTGGTTGTCTCGGTGGTATGACTCTACAAGGTCAAACTCTCACCTTATTTCAAGATTAAAAAAGATAGAAAACAAGAAGACCAAGAATGGTAATGGAGAAAGATAACATTCAAGATTTACAAAACATGACTACATGACATGTATAAAAAATACACGGCTTGTTCTCTCGATCCATTCACATGGGTGTGTGCTCCACCTAAAAATGGTTGTGTAACACCCCAAACACAAGACGTGTCCTTAGACTACACGACATGTACTTGGATCCTTTTTCCCTTTCTAGGTCCTTCAAAATGGAATAAGCCACACAGATCTCCAAAAAAAAAACCTACATGGTGTGTCCCACAGGTACACGGTGTGTAATCTACATGTTTTCACTGGCCCGTGATGTTCGTGACACGAACTGTATACCTAGGTCACACAACATGACATGTTCAATAAGACAAGGTGTGTTCAAAGAAGCAGAAGACTGACCCTTTTTTTTGCTACACGGCCGGCTACATGACTAAAGCTACATGGCATGTTCAATGTAGACCCAATGTGCATGTCTTAGGGTTTCCTCCATCTGTGTTGTTAGTTACACGGGCGGACTCCGGGTCAACACTACACAAAATGTACAACCGGTACACGACGTGTTCCCCCCAACCATTATCTACCCCTTGTCCCTGCCCACATAGTCTATGACACTGGAAAATTCTATATGGAATTTACTAAGGGTACAAGGCATGTACTTAAAAAGTTTTCATTTCTTCCCAAATAGAAGGACACACAATGTGTGTCCATAGAAATACACGACGTGTCTACTAGGTTTTCCGGAGAGTATGCCATAGAAGCTACTCTGGAGCCCATAAAAACACTAAAACAAACACCTAAGTGAAAACTTCCAATCCGTGAGGGCCCATACTCCCCGCAAATCAAATCATTGCATCTTATACATGTTATAACAAGGAAAACACGTTAATGATCCACCAAATTCCGGTTATTCAGGGCCCATACTCCCAAAAAACCAATTTTTGGCATTCCTTCTATCAGCAAAATTACACAACAATAACCTATTAAATAGAATGTATTATTTAAATAGCTATCACAACATCGTGCTTTTCTAGCACAACAACTATCAAAACAATATTCAATTTCTAATGCACCTCCATTGCATGGAAGAATGCATGAAGTGTGATTTCTAGCATGTGCCTAAATGATGCTTGAGAGGGCATAACCTCATCTCATCGGGATACAACTAAATAGGACCCATGTAAAACATATAAACAACACAATCACAAGTGTGTCACCCAATGGTGAAAATCAAATCAACTGTAAAAGTGAAAAATCCGAAAAATTGAAATAATCGAGGTAGACTAGATTTTCCCAGTTAATGGGTTAGCTACTACTGGGAACAACTTATTACAAACTACCATGTCTATCATATCCCTGACTAAGGCTCCAAAAATTATTTCATAGAAAAGAACCTCCTCTCATACCACTTTGTAAGGTCCCAGATTTGAGTGCCACTCAACAGGTGCCCCGAACCCGGTTCGTCACATGACCTCAAGCACATTTCCCCAAATTCCAGAGGCTTCTGACTAGAAACAATGGCCCAGGTCTGATAGTGGGTAAACTATTCCCTCAATTTTAAATGTGTAGCACAGTGTAAAGGATAAATAACTTACAACCGTGGAGGCGTTAAATAATATGAACTATAAATGAACAACTGTAGTAAAAGATAACCAATAGTTATGTATATAATGATGCAACTTGTCTCTATATCTATGAAATCATCCAAAACAAGTTACACTTCAATAAAATATAACTCAAAATACACGGTATAGCCAGATAAAACAAGCAGAGTAAACAAAACGCACCAGCATCGCAAGCCAAAGCTCGGTCCCATGCTCTCCTAGTCCCCTGCTATAATTAGGTGCCTGTATAGGGACCCTTTCCCCTGTCGACACCTACAACAATATAGTTTTTCTGGGCTGAAGACATGACCCAAATAGGGTGTGAGAAATAAATCCCAATAGGCACACACTAAAGGCTCGTTCCCAACTGTCAGTGAAAAGTATGCAACATCAGTGTGCAGAAGTAAATGTAGTAAACAAGTAAGTACTCAAAAAAGTAACTATAACTACCAGTTTCATTGCAATTTTGTTATCCATTTTAATAATTCAAGTTAATAGCATTCTGTGTGCATCAAAACCAAGCCCTCAGGCCAATCATAACCTTGCCCTTAGGCTAATATAATAAAACCACACCCTTAGGCTTATATAATAAAACCACACCCTCAGGGTTGCCCTCAGGCTGTCAAATATTGTCCTCAGGAGTACGAGATTTTTTCCTCAGGCACAAAAGTCAATTCCCTTAGTTATAAGAAGAGTTTCCCTCAGGAAAAATAGAACAGTGCCCTCAGGCTATGCAATACCTTGCCCTCAGGATAAATAACCAATGCCCTGAGGCTAAAAAGATCACTTCCCTCAGGTGTAAGTAACCGGGATGATCCCAAAGCATAAACAAGTAATTTATATATAATTCCTCTCAAGGAAATCCAATTAACATAATAATCATGGAATACCATTGGGTATCCTGGCCAAACGGCTAAATAGTGGAACGCACCCATAGGGTGGTCCTGGATACAAGCAGTGATCCCAAACAGCAATTTATGATTACATTCAATTACCTATACAATTATATGTATTTAATGATGCTAAGGCCTTAGCCACACAACACCCCAAATGTGGGTTCATAGAACAACGATACACAATTTCAACACAATAGTTGGATATAAACATCAGACCACCTACCACGATTTCCCTTGATTGGTATACGTGAATGATGCCTCTCGAATCGCCCAAGAACTGTAACACCTGAGACTTTTATGTGAAATATTTTGTTTTTATGTTATATAAATCATCAAAGGAATATTTTACTACACAAAACACTATCCTGGCTATCTTTACACGCAATCGCGACCTTCCTCGATAGCTTTCGTCGTATGCAATACCGAGTTTCACTAAACAACGATATACTATAAAAATATTATTAAAACTAGCCGTTATGAATAGTAATAACCAATTTTTGAAATTTTATAATTTTTATTTTTAAAAATGGACTTCATTTTTGGATTCGGAATGTTGAAATTATCCTAGGGTGAAATTTTGGTATTTTTCTGAAAACTTTCAATTTTTGATGAATAGTGAAACCACTAAGTGGTAGTTAAAAAAACTGAATTTTTCATGAAACATAATTTTACCGCTTCTGTGAGTGGAATTTTGAAAATCAGAAAGACACGGTTAATATCAAGGACTAAAATGTGGTTCAATGAGATGAAAATAATTTTTGGTGAATAGTAACTTTTTAATTTTATTTACCATGGTTAAAAGTAAATAGGGTAATTAAGGATAACAATGATATTATTATTACCCTAACACATGTCCTAATTCTATTGGACAAGTATAATTTGACCAAAAACAACCTTAGGAATAAAATATGACTATTTAGGCCCACTTTGATTAGATTAGGACATTTATTATTAATTTATTTAAAGAAGGGTTAAATAGTTAAACATCAAAGTTTAATAAGTAAATAATTTTTAATATGGGGTTATACAAAGATAAATTCGAAAATAAATATTCATTAGAAAGATAAAAATATTTCCTACATAATGGTATTTTATTTGTAATTTTTAGACATTAAATAATTTAATTTATTTATGACACAACGATGATGCAGTAATTATCATATTAATGAAATATTGACATAATTGATGTTATAAATACCCAAATAAATGTAATTTTAGAATTTTTATGAATTACACTAATTTTATAGGTTAATATGACATGTTATTATTGATTTAATTAACTTGTTTCGAACTAATAATTCTGTTATGATTTTCACAAAAATCAATCACTAAATAGTGTCAAAGTGGACATAAAATAGTTTTTAAAACAAATATTATATTATTGTTATTTTATTCCTAAAAATATAAGGTTTGGCCAAATGACTTAGATAAGGTTATATATATTAATAATAAACAACTTGGGGTTATTTTGGCTTGATATAGTATGTTTGTTAACCTTATAGTATAAGAAAACAAGAAGACACGGTAAACGTTAAATTATCTAACTTAAAGTAAATCTAAATGATAAGGTTAAAATTGATACCTAAACATGTCTAAATTCTATTGGATGAGAGGATTTCGACCCATCCCCACCTTAGCCTCTAAATAAATCAATTTGGAGCTATTCAAAACCGAACTTGACTTTATAATAAAATAATATTTTTTGTTATTCCAAAGGTGCCCCTCTCCTCCCTTATAAAAGGGCACCTCCTCCCTCTCTTCCTCACACCACATTGAGCCTTCAAGCTCGGCCAACCCCTGCCACTTTCTTCTCTCCACTTCCCTAGAGACATCCTAGATGTCATGGTCTTCTTCAAAGACCAATGTTAGTGCCCTAAAAGAAGGTCTCAAAGAAGTACTTCAAAGAAGAGGTAATGTCCGTTACCGATTCTTTCATCTTTATTTCTTCTTCCATTTCTTCTTCATTAGTTGTTTCATTATGAATGAATAGAATAATTATCACTCATATACAGATATGTTATTATAAGTATGAAAAAACCCTATTTCACCATCTATCCATCCTACGGAAAAAGAAATCACTGCGCGTGCGTACGTACGGAATACCGTCTCCACGTCGTGGTGTAATCTATTTTCCACCACCACCTTACTTGGATGGGTAAAATGGTGTCAATAATGACTATATATGACTATTATAAAGTGATACTGATTCTGAAATAGTATACATAAACTCCAATACAATTCCACTATCATAGGAACGATATCATCACTCGTGCGTACGTACGGAATACCGTCTCCACGATGTGATGCGACTCGTTCTACATGATCTTCATTTAATAATGATTATATAAATGAATTTAATGAATGAATATGATATATATTACAGTAATACCATTCTGGAAATTTGGTATCTATAACCTAAAGAGAAGAATATGAATTTATTCGACAAAACACGTATAAGAACAAAAAGTTATAAACACCCGAATAACAAGTAGCAATGAAATATTACTTCTAAGAAGCCAAGAATATGACCATATATGATATCATAAAAATATTTATGATTATGGAATAAGTCAATAAAATTATTTAAATCATTATACAGGAGGTTCGGACACTTACGAAGCAAAACGGACCTACGGTAAGGGAAATATCACAATCTCATTTTTATCGTAGATTGTTTATACTTTGGTATTTACTGGGGTGTATTTTATCATCCACATCCATGTTTCCTCAATATGTAATATTATTTACATCCACGTACAATTGTTTAAATCCAATTTTACCCCTCGCTAAGTTTTTAGTAAAAGATATGAATGGAATCTTTTGTCGTTTTTCATACGAGGTACTCTTTGACTTTTCCGAAAAAAGTACGAAAAGAATGTTTTTTTTAACTTATACGGCATGAATGGTTTTTTAAAACATTATTTCCAAGAATCTTCCCTTACAAGTTTTCAATTTTATTTTTAATCAACTTGTTTTAGTTTAAAATTGTTTGACATGTTAAGAAAGGAAAAGTTTTTTTGAAGTAGAAAGGATATTTTCTTCAAGAATGGAGTTCAAGTGTTTTATCAAAATTATTTTCCATCTAAGATAATAAAGGGTTCAGTTTCTATCCCTATTATTACATTGATTTGATTATGTTGTGATGGAATTATTTTTATGAATTCCTTTATCTTATGTGAGTTGTTTTATGATGTCACGATGTTTAAGATTCCCATTTTTATTACATGGGTTATGCTATGATGTATGGTTTATGATTTTGTGGCACACATAAAAATTGTATCATTATGAGATGGGTGGGACCTATATCTCCCTCCAATGCATTGGGTAAAGATTTTATATCTCATGAGATAGACATGGCTATAACGGTAGGTTATACCGGTTTAGTGAAACAGGACTAAAACGGGGAGTGAACTCGGTTCAAAAAGGGACTTTGTCCACTAAGATAGTCTTGGAAATGAGTCTTGACTAATAAGAAATTATTCTCTATGATTATGTGTGAATGCCACAAAGTTTCATGTTATAAGTTATGATTATTGGAATTACATTTCACTACTATGATTTATCCCATGTTATGAAATTATGATCTCTTTTGCAGGTTAAGATTTCCAAAAGATATGTTCTTATGAATATGACGTGATTGATATTTCTTTAATTTACCCTTACTGAGAATTTGAGCTCACCCTTTTGTATGTTTTATTTCCCCAGGACAGGAAGAAGGTTATTAAGTAGAATATGCCAAAAAGGGACTCTAGATATGATGAAATAAATGGGAGGCAAAGTAGATGCTTTATGAACCAGTTCTTTATGTTTCCCAGTTTCTAAAGACACTATACCTATATGGTCCTTTCAGGGTTTTGTTATATGTTGTAATAAGTATGATTCAATTTTGAAGTATTAAAAATATATGTAAAGTATGGGTCGTTATAGTTGGTATCAGAGGAATGGAATAGTCACCCTTTGGAAACTAGGATGCGAAAGCCTTAGTAAGAACCCTAAGGATAAGTCTAAGAATAGAACACAATCTTAGTGTTTTAGAAATGGCTATGAATAACCTAGGATAAGACCTTAAGTGTGAAATTTTATTCTTGAGTATGTGGTTTTTCTATTATAATTAGTGTTGCTCACACTATTCTTCTTGGTTTTAGTCAACGGCTGGAACCCGAAGGAACCGTGTTAATACGGAATGCGACGGGCAATGCAATGATTGTCCCCCTGAGCAACCAAACATTATGGGAGCTGGAATGAAAAATCTTGTAGCCATGCTCACACAACATTCTCAAGCTATGAATCATGCATGACTTCCAAACGAGCAAAGGATGGTGCAACATTCTATTGAATCCTTCATGAGACTGCGTCTACCTTCATTCAGCGGGTCTACTGATCCATTAGTTGCTGAACAATGGATTAGTACTACTGAAAAGATATTTTCAGTTCTTCAATGTTCTGAGCATAATAAAATCATCTTAGTAGTGTATCTTTTGGAAGGTGATGTGGATCAATGGTGGAATCTTATTAAGAATACGAGGCAATGGGATGAAATTGAGTCCATGGAATGGGACGAGTTTAAGAACATATTTTTCAATAAGTACTTCCCTCATATTCTCCGAACAAAGATGGAGAAAGAGTTTCTTGAACTGAAGCAAAAGGTTGATGAATCAGTTGGTACTTATGAATCAAATTTTACAAGACTTGCAAGGTACGACTCTGGTATTACTATCCAACATGAGATTAAGATCGATCGATTCTTTAGTGGCTTAAAACCAAGTCTTCGAAGGGCCTTATCCATAAGGGACTTCAATAGCTACGAGGAAATCGTTCGATGTGCTCTCAAAGTTGAGATGGAGATTGGATTAACCCATCAGTCATATGGGTTTGATAAGAAGAGGAAAATGGAATTCAAAGGAAAATATAAAGAGCACATTGAAAAGAAGATGAGCTTTCCCTTATCCTCAAAGTGTGGAAAGAAACATGGAGGGAGTTGTCTTAAAGGGACAATTAAATGTTTCAAATGTGGAAAAGAAGGTCATCGGGAATTTGAATGCCGCGATGATGGGGAGAAGATGTCTAATGATGCAAACAATGGAAGGGATACACATAATGAACCTACTACACTTCAATGTTTCAAGTGCAAGGAGATAGTACATTATGCCAATAAATGCCCTAATCCAAGGGTTGATGATGATGGTCGACGTAAACAAACTCTTAAGGCTAAAGACAAAGGAAAGTCACATGCAATTTCTATCAGCAATGTGGAGTACGATAACGATGTGGTGAAAGGTACACTTACCATCCACTCTAAAGTAGAATTTTTTTTATTTGATTCTGGATCCACCCACTCTTTTATTTCTGAAGAATTTTCTAAGGGTATCACCGTATTACCTCAACAATTAGATGTTGAGTCAGATTTGACAACACCTAATGGAACAACAGTCGCATCAAAAGTTTATAATTCTTCTCCGATTGAAGTTTGTGGGAAAGTGCTTCCTCAAAATCTTGTGATCCTTCCTATAGTGGAATTTGATGTGATTCTTGGCATGGATTGGCTTTCTCTACATGGAGCTCATATCAATTTCCAAAGAAGGGAAGTCACATTTCATATTCCAGATCAATCTATGATAGTCTATCGATGCAAGGATGAACATAACCTTCCAGTGGAAATTTCTTCCATTTTATGGGTATTGATTCCACTAAATGAAGGTTATTTATCTCAAATGGTTGGTGAGAAACACATGATTAAGAATATTCCCATTGTACGGGAGTTTGATGATGTCTTTCCGGAGGAATTACCGGGTCTTCCACCAAATCGTGAAGTTGATTTCTCAATAGAACTCATACCGGGTGCTTTTCCTATTTCCAAGACACCTTATATAATGGCCCCAATTGAGTTGCAGGAATTGAAGAAGCAACTCCAACAGAATCTTGATGAGGGATTCATACACCCTAGTGCGTCACCTTTGGGAGCACCTGTTCTATTTGTTAAGAAGAAAGATGGATCAATGAGACTCTGCATTGATTTTAGAGAACCTAACAAGATCACTATCAAGAACAAATATCCTCTCCCATGCATTGATGACTTATTTGACCAACTACGTGGAGATCAATACTTTTCCAAGATTGATCTTTATTCAGGGTATCATCAATTAAGGGTCAAAAGGGAGGATATACCAAAGACGACTTTCCGTACAAGGTATGGACACTATGAATTTATAGTGATGCCATTTGGTCTTACTAATTCCCCTGCTATCTTCATGGATCTGATGAATAGAGTCTTTAGAGACTATCTTGATCAGTTCGTGGTAGTATTTATAGATGATATTCTTGTATATTCAAAGATCAAGGAAAAAAATGAAGATCACTTGAGAATTATATTGAAGACCCTGAGAAAGGAGAAGCTTTATGCCAAATTTATAAAGTGTGAATTTTGGCTTCAAAAAGTTGCATGTTTGGGTCACATAATCTCAAAAGAGGGGATATCTGTGGATCCAGCAAAACAGAGGTTATCGGAAGATGGTCGAGACCAACAACAGTAACTGAGATCCGAAGTTTTCTTGGTTTGGATGAATATTATCGATGTTTTGTGAATGATTGTTCACGATTATCTAATCCACTCACCAAGTTGACTCGGAAAGGAGTTAAGTTTGTTTGGACGGAAGAATGTGAAGAGAATTTCAAGGAGTTGAAAAGAAGGTTATCAAGTGCACCTGTGCTCACACTGCCTTGTAGTGGAGAAAGGTTTGTGATCTACAGTGATGCATCCAAGAAGGGATTGGGGTGTGTTCTTATGAAAAATGATATGGTGATAGATTATGCCTCACGACAGTTGAAAATCCCTGAACAAAATTACCCAACACATGATTTGGAGTTAGCTGTGGTAATCTTTGCATTAATGATTTAAAGGCATTATCTTTATGGAGAAAGGTGTGACATTTATACTGATCATAAAAGTTTAAAGTATATTTTCACACAAAAGGAGCAGAATATGCGTAAAATACGATGGTTGGAGCTGATTAAGGATTATGACTGCTCAATCCCTTACCATCCTGGGAAAGAAAACAAGGTGGCAGATGCATTATGTTGACAAGACCATGCCAGTTTATCCATGATGAGGATCACAAAAGATCCAATATTTATGGATTTACAAAGGATGGATCTTGGAATTATAATGGAAGGGGAAAAATCTTATCTTTCTCAAATGAATGTTCAACCATATATACATGTGAAGATTAAAGAGGCACATAAAGAAGATGTCGAGTTACAAAAGAAGATGAGAAATATTCCTGAATTCAACCTTGATTGTGATGGGATAATAAAGTTCAGGAATCGGTTTTGTGTTCCTCCCATCCCGGAATTAAAGAAGGAGATGCTGGATGAGGCTCATAGTTTTTCATTCTCTATTCATCCTGGAAGCACAAAGATGTATAGGGACCTGAAAGAGTACTTCTTGTGGGATGGCATGAAAAGAGATGTTGCTGAATATGTCTCTCGATGCTTGGTTTGTCAGCAAGTTAAATCTGAGAGACAGAAGTCTAAGGGGATGTTACAACCATTACCCATACCCGAATGGAAATGGGAAAACATCACTATGGACTTTTTCACAGGACTTCCTAAAACATCCAAAGCCAATAATTCTATCTGGGTCATAGTTGATCGTCTTACAAAGTCTGCACACTTCGTTTCTATTAGAGAGGATTTTCTCTGGATCAGCCTGCTAGGATATATGTAAAGGAAGTGGTAAGATTGCATGGAGTACCACTTTCTATTATATCTGATCGGGATCCAATATTTACCTCGAAGTTCTGGCGAAGTCTTCAGCATACTCTGGATACAGAGTTGAGTTTCAGCACTGCTTATCATCCTCAGACAGACGGTCAGTCTGAGAGAACAATTCAAACTCTAGAATATATGTTGAGAGCTTGCTCTATGGATTTCAAAGGTGGTTGGGATCAACACCTACCTTTGGTGGAATTTTCTTATAATAATAGCTTTCACTCCAGTATTCAGATGGATCCTTATGAAGCTCTCTATGGAAAGAAATGCAGGACTCCAACTTGCTGGGATGAAGTTGGGGAAAGAAAGCTATTAGGACCTGATCTCGTTGATGAAATGGCAGAAAAGGTCAGATCTATTCAACAACACATAAGAGCAGCTCAGAGTCGACAGAAAAGTTATGCTGACAACCGAAGAAAAGACCTAGAGTTTGAAGTGGGTGATAAAGTGTTCTTACAAATATCTCCCTAGAAGAGGGTCATGAGATTTGGAAAGAAGGGGAAGTTGAGCCCTAGATATATCGGTCCTTTCAAAATACTGGATCGTGTTGGGAAGGTAGCTTACCGATTGGCGCTTCCACCGAATCTCTCTCAAGTTCACGATGTGTTCCATGTATCTCTCCTGAGAAAGTACATACCTGATCCTTCACATGTACTTAGCTCAGAAGTTGTACCGCTGGAGCAAGATTTTTCTTATGAAGAAAAACTGATAGAGATTCTGGATCGTAGCGAAAAAGTCCTACGAAATAAGACCACTCGATTGGTGAATGTTTTATGGAGGAACCACCAATTAGAAGAAGCTACATGGGAGCTTGAGTATATGATTAGGGAGAGGTATCCTCATCTGTTTGTCACAAAGTGACGAATTTCGAGGATGAAATTCATTTTAAGGGGGGTAGAATGTAACACCCGAGACTTTTATGTGAAATATTTTGTTTTTATTTTATATAAATCATCAAAGGAATCTTTTACTACACACAACACTAGCTTGGCTTTCATTACATGCAATCACGACCTTCCTCGATAGCTTGCGTCGTACGCAATATCGAGTTTCACTAAACAATGATATACTATTAAAATATTATTAAAACTAGCCGTTATGAATAGTAATGACCACTTTTTGAAATTTTATAATTTTTATTTTTCAAAATGGACTTCATTTTTGGATTTGGAATGTCGAAATTAGCCTAGGGTGAAGTTTTGGTATTTTTCTAAAAACTTTCAATTTTTGATGAATAGTGAAACCACTAAGTGGTAGTTAAAAAAACTGAATTTTTCATAAAACATAATTTTACCGCTTCTGTGAGTGGAAATTCGAAAATCTGAGAGACACGGTTAATATCACGTACTAAAATGTTGTTCAATGAGATGAAAATAATTTTTGGTGAATAGTAACTTTTTACTTTTATGTACCACGGTTAAAAGTAAACAGGGTAATTAAGGGTAACAATGATATTATTATTATCTTAACACATGTCCTAATTCTATTGGACAAGTTTAATTCGACCAAAAACAACCTTAGAAATAAAATATGACCATTTAGTCCCACTTGGATAAGATTAGGACATTTATTATTAATTTATTTAAAGAAGTGTTAAATAGTTAAAAATCAAAGTTTAATAAGTAAATCATTTTTAATATGGGGTTATACAGAAGATAAATTCGACTATAAATATTCATTAGAAAGCTAAAAATATTTCCTACATAATGGTATTTTATTTTTAATTTTTAGACATTAAATAATTTAATTTATTTATAACCCAACGATGATGCAGTAATTATCTTATTAATGAAATATTGACATAATTGGTGTTATAAATACCCAAATAAATGTAATTTGAGACTTTTTATGAATTACACTAATTTTCTAGGTTAATATGACATGTTAGTATTGATTTAATTAACTTGGTTCAAACTAATAATTCTATTATGATTTTCACAATAATAAATTACTAAATAGTGTCAAAATTGACATAAAATAGTTTTTAAAACAAATATTATATTATTGTTATTTTATTCCTAAAAATCTAAGGTTCGGCCAAATGACTTAGATAAGGTTATATATATTAATAATAAACAACTTGAGGTTCTTTTGGCTTGATATAGTATGTTTGTTAACCTTATAGTATAAGAAAACAAGAAGACACGGTAAAATTTAAATTATCTAACATAAAGTAAATCTAAATGATAAGGTTAAAATTTATACCTAAACTTGTCTAAAATCTATTGGATGAGAGGATTTCGACCCATCCCCACCTTAGCCTCGAAATATATCAATTTGGAGCTATTTAAAACCGAACGTGACTTTATAACAAAATAATATTTTTAGTTATTCTAAAGGTGCCCCTCTCCTCCCTTATAAAAGGGAACCTCCTCCCTCTCTTCCTCACACCACTTTGAGCCTTAAATCTCGTCCAACCCCTGCCACTTTCTTGTCTCCACTTTCCTAGAGACATCCTAGAGGTCCTGGTCTTCTTCAAAGACCAATTTTAGTGCCCTAAAAAAAGGTCTCAAAGAAGCACTTCAAAGAAGAGGTAATGTCCGTTACCGATTCTTTCATCTTTATTTCTTCTTCCACTTCTTCTTCATTAGTTGTTTCATTATGAAGTAATAACATCAGTATCAATAATATACTTATATGTTATTATAAGTATGAAACAACCCTATTTCACCATATATCCATCCTACGGAAAAAGAAATCACCGCGCGTGCGTACATACGGAATACCATCTCCACGCCGTGGTGTAATCTATTTTCCACCACCACCTTACTTGGATGGGTATAATGGTGTAAATAATGAATATATATGACTATTATAAAGTGATACTAATTCTGAAATAGTATACATACACTCCAATACAATTCCACAATCATAGGAATGATATCATCACTCGTGCGTACGTTCGGAATACCGTCTCCACGATGTGATGCGACTCGTTCTACATGATCTTTATTTCATAATGATTATATAAATGAATTGAATGAATGAATATGATATATATTACACTAATACCATTCTGGAAATGAGGTATCTATAACCTAAAGAGAATAATAAGAATTTATTCGACAAAACACGCATAAGAACAAAAAGTTATAAACACCAGAATAACAAGTAGCAATAAAATATTCACTAGTGCAGAAAACATTTTTTACGTCGGTTATTTTTTATTTTTTACGTCGGTTTTTAGGCGACGTTAATACGGACGACGTTATAAAAAACGTTTTTTACGTTGGTTATTTAAAACCCGACGTAATATCCCTAACATTACGGTGGTTATCACGTCGTTTCATATAATAACCAACGTGATAAATATGCGCGGGGGGCTTTATCACGTCGGTTATTCCCTAAACCGACGTGATAAAACGCCTGGGATATCGTTTATCACGTCGGTTATGTCATAACCGACGTGATAAACTCTTCCCCTGGCCTATTATCACGTCGGTTATTTAAGAAACCGACGTGATAAAAAGGCCTGGGAAACATTTTAGCACGTCGGTTATCCAATAACCGACGTGGTAAATCGATTCCCAGGCCTTTTAGCACGTCAGTTATATTAAGAACCGACGTGATAAAAGCCCCGGGAACGGTTTATCACGTCGGTTCTAGAAAAACCCGACGTGATAAACCCCTACCGATTATTTACCACGTCGGTTATAAAATAACCGACGTGAAAGATTTTTTTTTAAATAACTGCACTGCTCTCACCAAAACGCAACCAGAAACCAAACAAAAATAACCATGCCAGCCCTCCCCCAAGCCCCAACTGAACCCCACCCTCATCTATACCCACCTAACAACCTGGCCAGCCCTCCCCCACCACATTGGAGCCCCACCACAACCCTTGGACACCCCCACCCCTTGGACAGCCCCCCACCCTCATTTACACCCCCACGACCCCTAGTACAGCCTCAAACAGCCATTGGAAACCCCTCCCATATCCCTTGGACACCCTCCACCCCTTGGACACCCCCCACCACTTGGACAGCCCCCCCACCCTCATTTACACCCCCAAGACCCCTAGTACAGCCTCAAACACCGATTGGACACCCCCCACCCTCATTTACACCCCCAAGACCCCTAGTACAGCCTCAAACACCGATTGGACACCCCCCACACCATGACAGCCCTCCCAGACCCCTTGGACACCCCCCCGACCCCTGGACACCCCCCCGAGCCCTTGGACAGCCCCAAACACCCCTTGGACACCCCTCCCATATCCCTTGGACACCCCCACCCCTTGGACACCCCCCACCCCTTGGACAGCCCCCCCCCCACCCTCATTTACACCCAACCGGCCCCTTGGACAGAACTCCCAGACACCTTGGACACCACTCCCATATCCCTTGGACACCCCCCACCCCTTGGACACCCCCCCACCCCTTGGATATCCCCCCACCCTCATTTACACCCAACCGGCCCCTTGGACAGAACTCCCAGACACCTTGGACACCACTCCCATATCCCTTGGACACCCCCACCCCTTGGACACCCCCAACCCTTCGACAGCCCCCCCACCCTCATTTACACCCCCCGAACCCCTTGGAAACCCCCCATCCCCTTGGACAGCCCCAAACACACCTTGGCCACCCCTCCTATATCCCTTGGACACCCCCCACCACTTGGACACCCCCCACCCCTTGGACAGCCCCCCCCCACCCTCATTTACACCCAACCGACTCCTTGGACAGCCCCAAACACACCTTGGACACCCCTCCCATATCCCTTGGACACCCCCCACCCCTTGGACACCCCCCACCCTCATTTACACCCCCCCGACCCCTAGGACAGCCCCAAACACACCTTGGACACCCCTCCCATATCCCTTGGACACCCCCCAAACACCCACCCACCCCCTTGGAACCTCTCCCCCCATACCAAAATCCAGGCCAGAAAAACCATCAACAGTAGACCAAAACAAGAAGTAGAGAAAAATTAAACATTAACTTATATAACATTCAAAACTTACACTGTCAACTTCAAAAAAAACTAAATCCAACCTAAACGACTACGAAATACACAATTACATTGACAATATTCAAAATTACATTTTACATTACAAACAACTAAAAGTCAATCAAACCTGTAAAATAATTTGACCACTCCACTTGTAAGTGTTTGATATCTTCAGCAGTAAAGGGTTGAGGGTCATCAAAAAGCTACAAAGGAAAAGGATAGTAGTCAACGTGTATAATGAATAAATCAAATTGAAATATTATGAGAAAGAGGAAATCTTACCAGGTCAAAACTCAGAACTGTCCCAGTTGTTATTATTTCATACATAAATCTTAACATGTAATATCCGCATTCGATGATGCCTTGTTGCTCATGAAATTTCTGTTTGAATGAGTGTAAATTCAATATATTATTTTTATGTAATAAATCAAAATGTACAAATTATAAATGGATATTTACCTTCGCATGTACATATTTGATCTTGAAATTCCTTTTCTTTGCGCTTTTTCGAAAGTGGACCCATGCCCTGTTAGAAAATAATACGAATGGGGTAAATTTAAAATTCATTATAATATATAAAACTATTGTGAAATTGAAACTTACGTTTCCAATATTTTCTTAAAACTTTCTCGCACATCATCATGGAGAGAGCATATCCAATAAAGTGTTTTCTCCCTAGGGCAAAAAACCCCTAACATCCAATGATCCCTGATAAAAGGAAATTTAACGTTAGTGGTTTTTTATGTTAAAAGATAATTAACTCTTTGAGAGGGATGTGTTTCATACCTCTCACAAAAAGGCATCATCCAACACTGTGTGATTACATTCTTTTCAAATCTATCAGCAATATAAAGCATTCTTTGTTCCTCATCCAATGCACATGCTTCAGGGGAAATCAATTGTGGGTCCACGAATCCATATACATCTGTCAGCTCATTCCTCTCACAAATTTTATACAGATACCTAATACAAAGCAGACATAAGTATACATTTTTAATAAATATAACGCAAGGAAAATGTGTTAAGACTTACATGATAAAAATTTGCACCACGTTGATGCCCAACTTACCTCCAGTGACAAACTCCATGATATCAGTTTTCATAATCCCCACACATAGTTCACGTCCACAGACATGAGCTTCCATTGTAAAGTCATAATGATCCGCCAACAAATTGGAATATCTTGACAATTTGTCAAGACTGCTTGTATCTGCATCGGATGTCATAGCTATCTGTCTTTGTTGTTGTCTATACAGTATTTATTTACCTTCGAAGTATTCCTGTAAAAATAAATTGAAAAATATATTAGTTTTCAAATGATAAAACATTAATAAAAATATAAAATAAAAGATATAACATCCATACCTCTATGGTAATGAGTCGAAGAAGTCTGGATGGCCAAAGTAAAAAATGGCCGATACTATGTCCAACTGTCGTCACCTCATCTGTAGGTAATGGTATCCGAGCTGATCTATCTATAATATCATGTACAGTGACCCTCTGATTCTCTACCTCTAACTGTTGATGATGAACTGTATCTCCTATACAATATACCATCCCATATGAAACTATATGATGTTGAGGATCATCAACATACAACTCACAATAAGTAGGTAGCTGCGGCGGAGGAGGAGGATCAAAAATGGGGTCCGCATGCTGAGGTGGGGGAGTGGGAGCTACTGGGAGAGGTGGAGTGGGAGCTGCACCCTGAAATTGTCTTTGCAAGTCTGCAAACATTAACTGTACTGATGCTCTAATCTTGTCCTCCATTGTCGCATTAATATTATGGAATTCAGCCTCCAAGGATTCTATTTTTTTATAAACTTCCTCAACGTTAGAAGTTGAGGAACGTGGCAACACTTTTCTTACCGATACACCTGCCGGATATCCTCTTACACGGCCAGGATGTTCGGGCTTTCCCAATGCCACAGATAAAATATCTTCCCTCCCAGATGGTGTAAATGTCCCCTGTGAACTCTGCTCCTCAAGAGAGTCCTGTAATAATTAATTGAACATTTCTATAATGATTGGAAATATATGACGAAAATAGTAAACTTAAATAAATAAAATAGATATCTTACAATCCTCTCAACTACGAGTCTCGATTTTTCCAAAAGATATTGTCCTTTTTTTCCTTCCGAGCTCTTTTCCATTTCTCATGTCTAGATGGAGGGGATGGAGGGGCCACCTCTCCAGAGCTTGAAGACTCAGCTCTTAGTTGTTGAAATTTTTCCGCCATTATTTGTTCTTCCAATAATGCATACCCTCTCCGAGATAAACTATGTGGGTATACATTTTTAGATTGGATCTCTTGATGAGCTTTCCTTGTTTGCTGTAAATTAAGAATAAGTAATCATTAACAAAACAATAATAAGATCATTTATATAAGAAAGCTTATAAAAGTTTACATTGCCCTTACCAAAAATGATTCTTTTCTTCTACTTTCAAAAAATTGTCTCAATGTGTCTTCATCTATAAAAGGATATATACGACATGGATTCTCACGACTCCTATGAAAATAAATGAAATCAGATGAGAGGGTTGATTTGAAATCCCTCCATCTCCTAGCAGCCAACGATAAGCATTTCTTCCTGAATCCTCCAGTGTCAGGAATATCAAATGTCATCTGATAAAAAAGAGGTTAAAAATATTATATATACTAGAAACATTTAAAGAACAGTCAAACAATAGCAAAAGATCTTACCAAAATGGTCTCCCACAGCTGAGAAATTATCGCCTTATCCACACTTCTCCAATCATCATAGAGAATGCTTACTTTTCTCTTAGCCTGAGTTGCTACAAAACCCTTAAAATCTTTAGCATTTGGACCTCAAAGAAGATCATCATCATCAAACTCCACGACTATCCTCTCCTCCTTCGTACGGGCAAGTGATAATTTTGGTAAACGTGTGCACCCACGCTTACCAACCTTTGAACTCTTTTTCGTAATAGGAGCATGTGAATGTTCCTCCCCAGATGTATGACCAATATGCTCATCTCCAGAATCATGTGGCTAATCAACTGATTGATCTTTCATTTTCCTTCAAATCAAAAAAACAAACATTAGTTCACAAATAGAAAAGTGTACTAAATTACATAATAGTAAACATTGGTAATATGGTAAGCATGTTAAACAATGATAAACATGGTAAACACAGGCAAACGGTTGCCAAGGAGTTGGCCCAAGAAAGATGAAAAGTGGACTCACTGAGTCCACCGGTCAGCCGGTGTGAGCACACCGGCCAGCCGGAGGACCCAGGCAGTAGACTTGCCCACTGCCTGGTGCCACCGGCCGGCCGGTGGTCCAGACAGAGAGGAAGGCTCTCTGTCTGGACCACCGGCCTGCCGCTGGATCAGCACCGGCCGGCCGGTGGACCAGACAGAGCTTTGTTCTGGACCACCGGCCAACCGGTGATCCACCACCGGCCAGCCGGTGCGCCCAGGACTTCTCCTCTTTACGGTTTTTATTGTTTTATCGTTTTGGTTTGATACATGTTTTAATAAGTAAAAAATTTACAGTATCTAACATTATATGAAAAAACTAAATGTAAATAAGAAATAAACTTGTGTTACCTGTAATTTTAGGAATGTACAGTTGGATTGTTTTCCCAAATTCCTTCGTCGTGATCGTTCCTTATGGCACAAACCATGTCTTCAACATACTCATCATTATGTTCTGTTAATCTTTCCATGGAAGTAGGGATCTCACATAAATCAGCATCTTCATCAAATTCATCCTCACCAACATATTGGTTTTTCCCTTGTAAAACAACAGCCCACTACATATCTGATTGATCTACTACATAGAAAATTTATTTGGCATGTGTTGCCATTATAAAATAATCAGCTGTGTCTTCCAATCTATTCAGATTAACAAGTGTCATTCCAAATTCATCATGTCTGACACTGTTGTTACCGATAAACCATTTACAGTTAAAAACGGGAACTTTAATTTTAAAGTAATCAGCCTCCCATATGTCTTCAATCACTCCATAATATGCACTTGATGCCGAAATTGGGTTTCTGTCCTGAGCACTCGAAAAATGCATTGCTTCTGCAAACACCAATACACCACTATTCTGAACTGCACTTCTGATGTCCTGAGCTTTCGTATGAAATGTATAGCCATTAATGTCATAAGCGGACCATGTTATCACATTTAAAGATGGACCACCCACTATCCATTTTAATGTCTCTGATACATCTGATCTACCAAGCAAGGTCTTTTTAAACCATGGCAAAAAAGTTTTGTTGTGCTCATTCAAAATCCACATTTCTTTCTTCTTTGGATGACATTGTTTCAACTCATTAATATGCAATGTGATATACGGTTGAACATCAGCTATGTTATTCAAGATGTATGATTCTAACTTCTTCATATGTTCAGCTGACAGTGATTTGACTTTCAAGCCACGAATCCCCATTCCCTCATTATTAACCCGTTCATGGCGAGATGGAGGCAAACCTATGTGTTGCGCCGTAGCCAAGTAGCTCGTACAAAACTCTGCTACCTCCTCAGAAATATACTTTTCAATAATGGAGGCTTCAGGTCGATATGGATTTTTAACATATCCCTTTAATATTTTCATATACCTTTCAAAAGGATACATCCAACGAAGATATACAGGTCCACAAAGCCTTATTTCTCGAACCAGATGAATCATTAAATGCACCATCATATCAAAAAAAGTTGGAGGAAAATACATTTCCAAATGACAATGTATAAAAATTGCATCCTTTTCCAAAATGTTCAAAGCATTCACATCAATCGCCTTGTTGCAAATTGAATTGAAAAAATAACACAACCTCATTATAGCCTTTCTGACACGGATGGGCAATATTCCACGCAGTGCAACTGGTAGAATTTGTTGCATCATGACATGACAATCATGTGATTTCATACCTATCAACTTCAAGTCTTTCAATGAGACAAAATTTTTTACATTTGAAGAATAACCTTGAGGCACTTTGATATCATGAAGACACTGACAGAAGCTACTTTTCTCCCTCTTCGATAATGTATGACAAGCCGGGGGAAGAAATGTTCGTCTTCCTTTAGGAGTGGGAGCTAACTCCAAATGTATTTCCATTGACAGTAGGTCTAACCTTGCATTCAACCCATCTTTTGTCTTTCCTTTAATATCTAGAAATGTTCCGATCAAAGAATCACATATATTCTTCTCCACGTGCATGACATCAATATTATGTTTGACTTCATGATACCACCAATATGGTAGCTCAAAAAATATTGACCTTTTCTTCCAAATATATCTATCATTACCAGATTTCTGTGTCTTTCCCAATGTCACATCAAGGTTTTTCACCCTCTCAAAATACAATTCTGGGGATAAAGGTTGAGGAGCAGTATCAAATTCTTGTGAGCCATTGAATGCCTTTTTTAGTCTTCTATAAGGGTGATCCATAGGCAAAAACGTTCGATGACCCATGTACACTGTTTTCCTCCCATGATGCAATTGACAATATGACGTCTGTTGTTCGCAAATTGGACATGCTTTATGCCCTTTAACACTGTATCCAGACAAATTTCCATATGCTGGGAAGTCATTTATAGTGAATAGAAGCATTGCATGCAGTTGAAAATATTCCATTTTATAAGAATCATACACCCTAATACCATCAGCCCATAACAGTTTCAAATCATCAATCAGCGGTGACAAGTATACATCAATATCATTGCCGGGTTGCTTTGGACCAGAGATCATGATACTCAACATGACATATTTGCGCTTCATACAA
Organism: Viscum album; assembly: GCA_963277665.1. Taxonomy (NCBI): domain Eukaryota; kingdom Viridiplantae; phylum Streptophyta; class Magnoliopsida; order Santalales; family Viscaceae; genus Viscum; species Viscum album. The sequence continues at coordinate 1,399,257,585 of OY728148.1, read as the reverse complement.
ACTTCAGGAGAGAGGTTGTAAATTACCAATAAAACAGGCCATGAACTATGTGTGCTACTGAGGGTTCGGTATGAATTCATTCCATCTGTGCACAAGCCTAGTCTCAGATTTCTAATTTCATTTCCAAATGTAGGGTACTGGGCATCAATTTTCTTCCATTGTGGACAATCAGCTGGATGACGTATTTTTCCATCACATACCCGCTCATCAGCATGCCATCTTAACCTTTTTGCATCATGTGAATTAGCAAATAAACGTTTGAAACAAGGAATTATAGAAAGACACCAAAATACCTTTGAAGGGAGCTTTGTAATCTCTACATCAGCTTGTGATTTTTCTTTCACCTTATACCGTGATGTCCCACATTTAGGACACTCTTTCAGAAATTCATATTCCTTCTTATATATAATGCAGTCATTCGGACATGCATGTATTTTCCTGTATCCCAATCCCATCGGGCATAATATTTTTTTGGCCTTATAATGTGAATCTGGAAGATCGTTATCTTTTGGAAGAATGTCTTTCATCAATTGTAGCAGCTCTGTAAAACTTCTGTCACTCCATCCATGTTTCGCCTTCAGGTTAATTAATCTTAACACCGCCGACAAAACCGTAAAATCTGTACAACCAGGATATAATGGTTTTTAGGCATCACCATATAGACGTGCAACTGTCGGTTCTATCTCAATTTGTTCTGCTACAATATCGCGAATCATTTCTTCAATTCCATCGGAGTTACCATCTTGCGATTCATTATCATCAGTGACATTCTGTCCAGTTTCACCATGCCAAATCCAAGGGTTGTAACTCGGATTGAAACCATGACAAATCAGATGATCTTTTATCTCTCTACTTTTCAACTTCTTCATATTCAGACATTTCAGGCATGGACAGAAAAAAATGTCACTACTTGGAACATTTCGTTTAGCAAATTCCAAAAAGGCATCAACACCTTCCTCATATTCATTGCTCATTCGATGTGCCGTAATCCAACTTCGACTCATTATTACCTATAACAAATAGCAAAAATATATATATTTTTTAGATAATACAAATATATGTTTATATGAAAAAAATCATAATTTGAATGTAAACAATTTTGAAATATAAAACAAATCGATGTGTAAACCCCCCTGGACACCCGCCGACCCCTCTGGACAGCCCCTCACCCCTCCTGGACACAACCCCCCACCCCCGAACTGCTTGGACACCCCCCTGGACACCCCCCAACCCTCTGGACATCCCCCCCCACCCCTCCTAAACACCACCCCCACTCCCTACCCCCTTGGACACCCCCTGGACACCCCCAACGCCCACCCACACCCTTGGACAACCCCCCACACCTACCCACCCCCTTGTAAACCCCCCCTGGACACCCTTCGACCCCTCTGGACAGCCCCCCACCCCTCCTGGACACCACCCCCACCCCCTACCCCCTTGGACACCCCCCTGGACATCCCCCAACCCTCTGGGCAGCCCCCCACCCACCCGGACAACCCCAAATACCCTCTGGAGAGGCCGCCACCCACTTGGACAGCCCCCCACACCCATCCACCCCCTTGGACAGCCCCCCACACCTATCCACCCCCTTGGACACCCCCTGGACACCCCACCGACCCCTCTGGACAGGCCGCCACCCCCTTGGACAGCCCCCCACACCCACCCATCCCCTTGGACACCACCCTGGACACCGCCCGACCCCTCTGGACAGCCCCCGACCCCTCTAGAAAGCACCCCCACCCCTCCTGGACACAACCCCCACCCCCGACCTGCTTGGACACCCCCCTGGACACCCCCCAACCCTCTGGACAGCCCCCTACCCCTCTGGACAGCCCCCACCCCTCCTGGACACCACCCCCCACCCCCTACCCCCTTGGACACCCCCCTGGACATCCCCCAACCCTCTGGGCAGCCCCCCCACCCACCCGAACAACCCCAAATACCCTCTGGAGAGGCCGCCACCCACTTGGACAGCCCCCCACACCCATCCACCCCCTTGGATAGCCCCCCACACCCATCCACCCCCTTGGACAGCCCCCCACACCCATCCACCCCCTTGGACACCCCCCTGGACACCCCACCGACCCCTATGGACAGGCCGCCACCCCCTTGGACAACCCCCACACCCACCCATCCCCTTGGACACCACCCTGGACACCCCCCGACCCCTCTGGACAGCCCCCGACCCCTCTAGAAAGCACCCCCACCCCTCCTGGACACAACCCCCACCCCCAACCTGCTTGGACACCCCCCTGGACACCCCCAACCCTCTGGACAGCCCCCACCCCTCCTAAACACCACCACCCACCCCCTACCCCCTTGGACACCCCCCTGGACACCCCCCAACACCCACCCACACCCTTGGACAGCCCCCCACACCCACCCACCCCCTTGTAAACCCCCCTGGACACCCCCCGACCCCAAATCCATGCACCTATGCCATGGTTGTGTGTGAATAAAGTAGTAACAACTGTAAAAGGGTAACCCATCCAAATGGACACGCCCCAACCCTCTCGGGGATTTATAGAAAACGATGAAAAATTAGTGAAATCATAAAATTACTCAATATTTCAAGTCGAACAAATAGATCTAGGGATGATAAATAAGATTATGGTGCCAAAACGAGTTAAAAGGGTTCGCAATCGAAGAATCTTAGCTAGTTTCAACAAAAAAATCACAACACATATATATATACTATCCGCAAAAAAAAACGAACAAGTGGGAGGATTACCTGAGTGCTGTGAGTTTAGATGATTGATCCGAGGAGATTAAATATGAGAAACGATGATCGCAAAACGAATCTAAACCAACGAAATGGACGAGCCGAATCGGGTTTATGCGCGAGAGAGACGAGTCGCGACTGTCGAAGGTAAACTCGCGAATGACAATTCACGGGTCTGGGTAAATTTTTAAATGAGTTATTACGTCGGTTATTCAATAACCGACGTGATAATTGTTTTAAAAACATTTATAACGTCCGTTATTTCAATAACCGACGTAAAAACCTTCCTCCGATTCATTTTTTACGTCAGTAATTTTATAACCGACGTTATAAAGGGCTCAAAATCCGCGTTTTTTTACGTCGGTTATTTTATAACCGACGTAAAAAAGCCTTCAAAAACCGCATTTGTTACGTCGGTTATTCAATAACCGACGTAAAAAGGCCTTCGAAAATCGGGTTTTTTACGTCGGTTATTTTTATAACCGACGTAAAAAACGAAGCCGCGCGATTAATAACGTCGGTTATAAAAATAACCGACGTTAAAGGTGTACCGAATACAGGTTTTTACGTCGGTTAAGAAATAACCGACGTAAAAAACCTCGTTTTACATATTATGACGTCGGTTTTATATAACCGACGTAAAAAATGGTGACGTAAAAAACGTTTTCTGCACTAGTGATTACTACTAAGAAGCCAAGAATATGACCATATATGATATCATAAAAATAAGTATGATTCTGGAATATGTAAATAACATTATTTAAATCATTATACAGGAGTTTCAGACACTTACGAAGTAAAATGGACCTAAGGTAAGGGAAATATCACAATCTCATTTTTATCAGAGATTGTTTATACTTTGGTATTTACTGGGGTGTATTTTATCATCCACATCCATGTTTCCTCAATATGTAATATTATTTCCATCCACCTACAATTGTTTAAATCCAATTTTACCCTTCGGTAAGTTTTTAGTAAAAGATATGAAAGGAATCTTTTGTCATTTTTCATACGAGGTACTTTTTGACTTTTCTGACAAAAGTACGAAAAGAATGTTTTTTTTAACTTATACGGCATGAATGGATTTTTAAAACATTATTTCCAAGAAGATTGCCTTACAAGTTTTCAAGTTTATTTTTAATCAAATTATTTTAGTTTATAATTGTGTGACATGTTAAGAAAGGAAAAGTGTTTTTGCAGTAGAAATGATATTTTCCCCAAGAATTGAGTTCAAGTGTTTTATCAAAATTATTTTCCATATAAGATAATAAAGGGTTATGTTTCTATCCCTATTATTACATTTATTTGATTATGTTGTGATGGAATTATTTTTATGAATTACTTTATCTTATATGAGTTGTTTTATGATGTCACGATATTTAAGATTCCAATTTTGATTACATGGGTTATGCTATGATGTATGGTTTATGATTTTGTGGCACACATAAGAATGGTATCATTATGAGATGGGTGGGACCTATATCTCCCTCCAATGCATTGGGTAAAGATTTTATATCTCATGAGATAGACATGGATGGAAGGGTAGGTTATACCGGTTCAGTGAAACAGGACTGAAACGGGGAGTGAACTCGGTTCAGAAAGGGACTTTATCCACTAAGATAGTCTTGGAAATGAGTCTTGACTAATAAGAAATGATTCTCTATGATTATGTGTACATGCCATAAAGTTTCATGTTTTAAGTTATGATTATTGGGATTACATTTCACTACTATGATTTATCCCATGTTATGAAATTATGATCTCTTTTGCAGGTTAAGATTTCAAAAGATATGTTCTTATGAATATGGCGTGATTGATATTTATTATATTTACCCTTACTGAGCATTTGAGCTCACCCTTTTGTATGTTTTATTTCCCCAGGTCAGGAAGAAGGTTATTAAGTAGAATATGCCAAAAAGGGACTCTAGATATGATGAAATAAATGAGAGGCAAAGTATATGCTTTATGAACTAGTTGTTTATGTTTACCAGTTTCTAAAGACACTATACCTATATGGTGCTTTCGTGGTTTTGTTATATGTTGTAACAAGTATGCTTCAATTTTGAAGTATTAACAATGTATGTAAATTATGGGTCGTTATAAGAACGACATAGATCTGTGATAAAAGAATTACCTTTCAAACGTAAATAACTTCCCTTAGAGTAAGAATGTGTATGAACAACGCAAGGAGAAGAGAGAATACTCGTACGGTCCCAACGTGATCGGCGGAAGTGGAAATGGATTTCCGGTGCATGGTCGAGAGATCTCCGAAGCTCCGACCATCCTCCTAAGCTCCTATGGTGTTCTAAGCTTCCTCTGTGAATAGAGGAGTCTATTGCCTGTTTTAAGTGACAAAACAAACTACATGGTGTGTACTCTCAAGTACACAATGCATAATTTTTATTTTTTAAACTTTTCCTCTAGAGGCTACTTTGTACTACGATACTGTTCATCAGTCGACAATAGTACACACTGTGTATTCCTAATTACATGGTGTGTACTATCGCTCTGCTGGTGGCTGCCTCCACCGCCTTATTATTCACCTTCCGATTGATTACATGGTGTGTAAATACAATTTACATAGCATGTAGTTGGTTTTTACACCATTCTTCACTGACAGGGCTACACGCACTGTTTACTCATCCCACACGGCCAAAGTACACAGTGTGTGGAAAAGTAAACAACATATACCCATAAAATTTGTGATTTTCCCCATTTTCCTTATTTTCTCAAAAACACTTAAAGAAAGAAGAAAAGAAGAAACTCATACCTGAAGAATAAGAACCAGGTTCTTACAAGAATTATCATGTTATATTCATTATTTAAATACGTTATACTCATCTTTATACCCATACAATGTATGTATTATTGAATAACAATTTACCCCACTATGTGGAGATGGTAAGTCGTACGTACACACGCATGGTTATATTGGTTATCGTATGATGTATAAAAGGAAGAATAAGGTTATACCCTAATTATAAAAACATCTCAGAATGTATAATATACTGGATTTGATACCTTAGTATGAGAACAACAAAAGAAGAGGAGGAAGAAGTAGAAATTAATTTTTAATGATGTGATAAAATAATTAAATCTTTTTCAATATATATGCTTTCGATTTGCATAAAAGGTCTCCATAGGATGGCCTTCTTCCCAACGTGTGGCCTCTAAGAGGAAGGGAGAAATGTTGAGAGATTATTTTATCATAGTTTGCTTGTCCCAAAGTGCTTTAAAGGTATGAGTATGTGGGTAGAAGTGGTTGCCTTTTATAAGAGGGAGGAGGGACACTTTAAGAATTTCACGAAATATTAATTTATTGTAAATTTATTTTATTTTTATAAATTTCAAAAACACATTTATTTCTAGGTTAAAATGATTAAGGGTTTAAAACCTCTCTGAAAATAAAATTTAGACATGTTTTTATTTTATTATAAACCTTATAATTTTGATTTATCCTTATTTAATGTATATAAATTTATTTGTTATAATAATATTCTAAATATAAAATTGTTATAAATATTTACTTATGTGTTGTAAATTTTCCATAATTAGATACTTTATGAAATTTTAGATCATTTTAATTTCACTTTGTAATTTTTAAAATTATCTGTGATTTTTATATAATAATTAAATATTATGTTATTTTTATAAAATATCAATATTTTCAATTTTTACATTATTCATTCATATGAATTTAAATAAAATTCAAGTTAAATATAAACTCAAACCAATATATTTAATACACCCCAAAAATGTCATATTCACCTATCAAATTCTTTATGATCAATAATTTGTTAATATGATATTTGTTGTAATATTGTTAAAACCATTTATTTGATATTTTTATCAATAACATAATTTCTAAATAACTATTGTGTAATCCTTAATGTTAATTATTTAATAAATAATAATTTTATATAAATTTACATGATATATATAATTTCATTATCTTTTTGGAGAATATTTATTTTCGATGTTTAATAAATTTTGTCACTATATTAAAATTATTATACTTATAAGTGATAAGAGAGTGGCATGTTGTCAATTTATTTTGTTTTAATTAATATTACATCACCTTCATGGGAAAAATTTCATTAAATGAATCAATTAAGACCATAAGGTGATATTGGTCGACTTTAATACATAAAATAGGATTTTTTCCGGAGATAGGGTAATTTTATTATCTCTATAATATTTATTGTTACCCTAATTTACCTGATTTACTTTTAGGTGTGGTAAATAAAAATTACCATAGTTACAATTAATAATAAAATTAAAATAAAAGTAACCTATTAGAATAATTTGAACCCACCGATTTCAAATACAGAATCAATTTTTCAAAATTCAAAACACAGAAGTTTAATTAATTAATTTAAAAGTAATTCCTATTATCAAAACTAGCAAGCCAGTTTTTAAAAAGTAAAAACTATCAAAATATTGACACATGTTTAAATCCACTTTAAATATGAAATTACTTCCAATGACTAAAATTGGATTAAATTATAAAAACCTTATCCAAATAAATTTTAAAACCAGTTATAAAGATAATATAACTATATGAATAATTTAGATTAAAATAATGTTTTGAAATAAAATGCAGTTTTTTAACTATTCCTTATATATGAATTGTATCAGAAAAATACCAAAATTTAAATCTGAGTAAATTTTGATGTCCTGATTCTAAATAAGTCGTTTATTTTCTAAAATATAATATATTAATGTGTTAAAAACTAGTTCTAATATTGTTGCACCATCAAAAGGTGACAAAAATTCATATTTTTAAAATACTTCTGTTATCAGAAAAAATGAATTAATTCTTATATAATGTTCTATAAAATATATAATATGAATGATAATGTTATATAAAATTCAAAATGTTAAATAAGGTCATGTTTATATCTGATTAAATAATAATATTTTAATAACATATCAATATTTATTAAAACTCAGAATTGCGTACAACGTAAGCTATAGAGGACGACCACTCTTGGGTGTAATGAAAGCCAAGTCAATGTTTTGTTTTGTGAAAGCTTATATCTGTGTTTCATATAACACAATCCAAAAATAGTTCTTTTACTCATTGAATAAAATCAATACTCAGTGTTGCATGAAATGAATCTTATCAAAATAACGTGAAATTGTGTGTGACAGAAGCCATGTATAGTGTTGTGTATACTGCAAGCTAATACATTGTTGGGTATAGTGAAAGATAATCATAGTGCAGTGTAAACCACAATACATCAAATAAATTAAAAATAATCGTTCTCAACTAATAATGAGGTGTTATATATATATAATAACCCATAATTTTCATACATGGATATTAAATATTTTTAGATGAAATATCTACACATTAAATAAAAACACATTAGAGAACCGTGATATTTTAGTTGAGTTGGGGATAAGGTACAAAATATTCTTATTTCCAAAATATCCTTAACATCTCATATAATAATTTTACCCTTTATCAATCATCAAAAAAATACCCTACTTAAAACCTTTCTTCATTACCTTGGGAAAGGAAACATAATAAAGGGTGAGCTAAAATCCTCAATAACTGTAAAAAAGGGACATATGTAAGAATAACATGAATAGAAGTGTATGAGAAGATGAGAATAACATATATAAACCATACCCTAGAAATCCCAGATCTGAATCTTATGTCATAGAATAAATATTGTAAGTTTATTAGACATGAATCATAATTAAATCAAAGAACATGATCCATGGGAGTATAACATTGGAATAAAAAAAGCAATTGTGGAATGAAAATAATCATTGAAAATAATTTACATATTATTCAAGGATTACTAAATAGGTGATAATAGTAGAATGGGTTTCTCCCCAAACCATCAGAGAAGTCAAGGTTCTTTCCCAAGACCATCAAAGAAGAAAAATTACCATACTGAATCAGGTTCACTCCCCATTCTAGTACTATGTATCTTTTGAGATATAAATCTTTACCCAATGCGTTGGAGAGAGATATACATCCCAACCATATTTGGGGATTACATAACAACCATATTTGGTTATAAAATAACCACAGTCACTTAATGAATATCATATATATTTTTCCCACAAGATCAAAAAACATTCATCTTATAATGAAAAATTAAATAAAATCATTCTCATAAACATTTAACCATATCAGGACATGTGGAAATGAGGCTTATTTCATTATATTTTAATAATTTCATCATATCATAAACCATGGAAATCGAAGTTTCTTCCATAATGATTATATCATGGTATATCTCATGGAAGAGTAACATATTTCATAAATATCTTACCATCGTAAACCATTCATATAAATAATAATAATGGTGTCCTTGGATCATATTTATTGAAAATCATAAGTTACATAAAATTATATCATATTAGATGGAGAATGATTTAAAGAGATAAATCCCTTGGATTTTTTCTTGTGAAACATAAATTTTAATTGAAAATAATTTTTTATAAGTAAAAATTACAAAATATTTTGTAAATACTTTTCTTTGAAAATAAACTTTTAATGTTATAAATAATGATTTTAAAATCATTTAAAACATTTCGTTAGAAAAATTTCCTTCAAAATTGTTAAATTAATTTTTAATACCTACATAAATTTAAAAATAAATTTATTATAAAATAATGTTGAAAATATTTAGAGGAAGACTTAATGAAAATAATTCTCATGATGGTAGAAAGTCAGTTCTTGTTGATCATGATAAAACAAATATACAATAAACATTTTCCATAAAATAAAAACAAGAACTCTTTGGAAGAATATATGAGGACTCCTTTAAATATTTTTGATAAAAATTAAAAAATGGTTATAAATTTATTTTCTAATTTTTTTTAATAATTAAAAATTTGAAAACATTTTTATAAATCGTGTTTTTTTGTAAAAAAATGGTCTTTTCGACCGAAACGAGATATAAAAACGATTTTAATTAAAAAAATATATTGAAATGTTAAATATATAAAGAAATAAAAAATAAATTACACCATATATTCTTCAATGTTGAGAAAATTAAATATGTTTTGGGAGAGCTAAATCATAATTTTTTATCATTAGAAGCGTAATCCTGTGAAATCTTGATAAATGATGAGATTGTAACCTGAAAACCTTACACACATTTGTTTAACTGAATAATAGAACCCATGAAATAATATAATTAAATGAAGGATAGATTATCAAGAGAATAAATAACTTCATGATATTACATTCCAAATGTGTTTTATATACACCACACAATCAAGGATATGTGTATAACATAACCTATATCTCAAAGAAGGAAAATTGTGAAAAATATATCTTACCGCTAGGGTAACTTTTGAACCATAATCATGTGAAAGATAGGTAATGAAATATATAATAAAATACCCCTAATTTTACTGATAATTAATATAAAATACATTCTATGAAATTACATACACAAAACATCAGAAATAAGTTGTGAATATGACATGTGTATCCCAGAAGTAAAAAGTTAGATGAGAATCCCATACCACATTAGTAATATTATGAATTATAAGGCACATTAAATTATTCCATAGAATTAAACATAAAATATTCTGAAATTGAGTGTATTCGTGATATAATAGGTAAATGGGAAGTATATACACCTCATAAGTTAAATGAATGGTGAATTTTATATGTCTCAAAGAAATAAAATAGAGAATAGAAATGCCTTACTATAAGAATCAAATTATTTGTCCTCATTTAATGCTTATATATAATAAATATAAATTTATTATAAATATATTATTGAACCATATTTATATATATAATATCCTATATTATTTACTTTTGTCCATTTATAACCGCTTTATTAAAACGTCATTACTAAAATCATGGTTTAGGTAATAAACACTTTGTTTTCCATATAATTTTAGATTTGTAATTTTTGATCATGATACTATGATCATGGTCCCATAATCACCAGAATAATTATAATGACCTAATTATCGTATTTATTCATAAAGTATACATTTTACACTACTCCTAAAATAATTTTTTGAAAAATGATGTTTGTTATGATCTTGGAGACGATAAGCCAAACAAACACATGAGTAACATTTCCATTTTCAACGCTCATTATAGAAAAGTGGTAAGTAATATTTTCTCATTATATAATGATCATATTATCATAAATACTATGTTAATACATCTAATATTCTTAGACATTTCATACATGTGGTGTGGTGAGGAATAGAGAGAGTCACATCACTTTTTGAAGGTGGTAGTCCACACATACATGAACTATGTTATCATCATGAACTAAGTGAAAAGGTAAGAAATGAAATGATATTTTATCTTTTCATAATTATAAAAATTTAGTTAAAATAATAATTATTTCATTTAAAATACATATATTCATTAATTTATTCTTTATTATTTTCCATTTAACGTGTTCATGAAAAAAGAAATCACATTGGTTCGTGAGGCGGTAGTATGCCAAACACACAAGCGATGATATCATATCCCTTAGGGAATTGAAAGTAAAAACCGGATTATATTATATAATCTCTCTTGTGGTATAATCATGTGGAAAATATTATATATATACATTATGTATATCATCATTTCCAACTGTGAGAATGTGCAATGGAATAGCATATGATATCGGTTAATGAGCCTATAGTCTCACTTACACACAATTGATGATTTCATAATGTAGTTGATGGAAGTGGTGATGGTTGTAGGTAATGAGATTTGAATTAAAAAAAATTATCAATATTTAATATAATTATATTATGATATCATCATGGTTTAGTATGAATAAAAACAGGTGGAGTAATAACAATAAAAAACTATCATTAATGAATGTTAGCTATTATTTTGATAACCTCTTTATGGTTTTACCAAAAGACTTCATAGGTTGTATTTACACCCTAAATAAAACATATAGTATGGTAGGTGTTAATTTTCTATATAATTTGGGTATTTTTGGACAATCCAAAACAGTTTGATGATGTAAATAGGTTAGGAGAGGGGGTTATATTTTATTAGTGACATGAGTTGGAACACTTACAGTTTTTTAAAAATAAAATGGTGTACTTATGTTTTATCATGATAAAAGGCACAAAAATTAAGTATCATATAGGATTATTACTGGTAGGGTATAAAAACAAAAAAAAAATTGACTTTATAAAAACTTCTAGTTCATTTTAGCCATTATATTTTTTGTCTAACCCCCTGAAAACCCTTTTTTACTTTTACCATGGAAATTTATTTTTAATGTGTAAAGAATTCATTTAAGTCAGAAATTATGTTGAAAATTTTAGATAATATAAATAATTATTATTCAAAATATTAAATACATTTTTTTAAATTCCATTCAAATAATTTGAAAAATATAATTTAAAATTAGTACAACATACGGGATGATAAAACAAGTATTTTAATGATAAATTGTTCAAAATTTTACAAATTCTAAAATAAAAATTTAATAGTAAAATGATTAAAATGAATTAAATTGGACTAATATAAAATTATTTGAACTAATTTTAATTCAAAACCAATTTAAAATGTAATTTATCTTTATAAATAATTTATACGAAAGTGCAGTTTTAATTGATATTCTCTATTTTACACTATTCATCAAAAAATTAAATATTTAGTAATATTATTAGTATTTTCCCTTATGATAATTTATAATTTATGATTCATAAAATTAAATTCATTTTTTCATGAATATTTTATAAATTTATTGACAATTAGACTATAAAAACGTGAAAAAATTACATTCTAGATAAAATAGTTTTTAATTGTAAAATATGATTTCTTGTTATCCCTAGGCTAAAAAGACTAAGATGAATGTTAAAGGGTTGATTGAATATGTAATATATAAATTTTATTAAAAATAATTTACCGAAAGTTGTTTTTTAATTTATTTAGGTAAAATGTGTTTGTTTTTATAAAAATAGTTTTCTAGAGAATGATTACCTTTTTTTAAAATATATTTTTTATTTTATTTTTAATTAAATAGTAACTAAATATATCACTTTACATACAAGAGGAAACCTTATATTTTCATATTTTAGTCAATCGGATTAATACACTCCCTTCCATTGGCTATGTGATAATTATCATATAAAAATATTTTAATAATATGAAATATTTTGTTTATAAATAATGTTGCAAGTAATGAAGCCTGAACTCAATGATATATATAAAAAAAATATAAAAAAAATCAAAATAATTTGTAATCAATATTTCAAAAATTCATAGGTTGTCACATTCTACACTCGCCAATATTTATTTCACCATCAAAATTCATCTATGTCGTCAAAGGTTTAACATTTGAAAATTCTTTTATAGAAATCCTCATCTTAAAAAGGGTTAATAAATCAACATATTGAAAAATACAATGGGATGTGAAACATTCATTAGGAACAACAATTATGTAGTTTCAAAATAGAAGAAGATAGGTGGGAAGTTAAGATATGGAAATGGAGGAAAAGTGAATATATAAATATATAATGACTGACAAAGATCATTTATATTAAAATAATGGGCACTCTAGGGAAGGTTAGTGAATAAAACCACTATCCAAAGAAGCTTAGAAAAGGTCATTGATATCATAAAAATAATGATACATGGAAAACATTTTATTTGAAGATAATTTTACTAATGATGGAGAATTATATTTCCAACCAGTCTAAGAAAATATTAAAATGAACATACTTGATATTTTATTTCATTGGAATAATTTAATCCTTTGGTTGCGGCTTGATCAATTTCAATATCAAATATTACTTTAAAAGTTGATTTTTTTCATTTCTATAGGACTAATTGAAACCCCTAATATAATGTTATGTTATTAATTCTATCTCTAGTTAAAAAAGATAAACAATAGTAAAACAATATGGATAAATATTTATATAGTAATGATATACAATAATCTCTAAAGCCTCATTCGATGTTCAAATTAAACCATTCTATAAATGGATAATCTTATAACTATTCTAAAATTCATAATTTATAATGATTGTAAGTAAAATTTTCAAACACAATATTAATCCTCCAAATATTATTAATTATTTCTTAATTATCACATGAAAAATATGTGAATACCTTGCTGATATATTCTCCTAAAGCTTCGTAAGAACATTAATTAGTATAAACCCTTAATTAAAATATCTGTGCTTCCTCATTCCAAGAATAAAACCATATATTATTGAACATATTCTATTATTCCAAAAATATTGTAAACTCTATCAATAATATTGTAAAAATCCTTGAAATAAATCCTTTATTAGTTCAGTGTTTGTCAATACTTTGCAATTTGGTAGATCAACTTAAAATATCCATTTATCCAAACAAAGAAAAATTTTATTAACCTTCGGAACATATCAACAGTTATATCCTCTTAATAATTTTGTTTCTATAATATATTACCTTTCCATAAAATCATCTTTCTAGGTAATTATTAGTATTCATCATATTATTGTATATAAATAATGAAACACTTATACTAAAAAATCCATATCTATATTTCATGACTCATATAAGAAAATTATTTAATTATAATAAAAAATCAATTAAATAATCCCACATATTTATCAATCCATTAACTAGGATTCATCATCTTATTACATAAAAATTATTTTAATTTATATTTATTTTTTTGTCTCTTTCTCATCTCCAATATAACCATTACTTATAAAACCTTTCAAATTACCTTCATGAGATTTCCCCTTAGGAAATTGATTTTAATAATCCCCAAACATTCCATATTTGAAACATTTAATAGTCAATGATACCTTAGAGAGAAGATTATTCTCATCCATTGAGTTAATGGAACATTTCAATTTTTTATTTCAATTAATTACTTTGTGTCCTGGTTTCCACACGAAGAGCATTTTGTTGTCCCTCTAAGACATTTAATTGTGTTCTCCTTTATAGATACTCAGGTTTTTCCTTATAATACATTGAAATTTTATTACAAATAATATTGGGGCAAGGCACTGAGACGATGCATGATTCAAAGTCCTGGTGTGCCATGAATTAATTTTAAAAAAATAAGACATATATTTTTATTATATGTTCATGATTTTTCAAAAATAATGGAATTTCTCTCAAATGATTTATCGGATTGGAAATAAAAGACCATGGTTCAGTCTGGAAGATGGCATTTACCCCAGGCATGACAAAAATGGATCAGTGTAGGATTTTCAGACCCCATGCTCATTGGCGGTGTGTTTAACTAAATTGGTAAATTATTTTTTTACTTAATTAAATTATTTTAGGGTAATCAAAAGTGGTTAGAAATATATTTCTAAAGGATTTATTCTTAGGTTGGAACTCAATTCTGGCAGTCTCTGGTGATCACTCTCATCTTATTCCCATTGGTGAATGATGTCATATGACAACGAAGCCTTGGAATTTTGTGGATCAAAGCGTGATGAATGCAATAACTTATTTCAATCACTATGATAGTGTGATATTCTTAAACATTGAAAGATAAAATATAGGTATAGCTCATTCTTGGTGTTTTATTCCCTATATTAATCAGTGAGTTGATTGATAATTGTCTCATAAATCTACACCCTCCTGAATTATTATATGCATTGAAATACACTTAATTTATCCGAAATTTTCTATCCCAGATGAAAATTCTCGATTGGTTGAACATGAATTCATGGAAAATGATCCAAAAATTTATCTTATGTGTATTTCTTCCCACATTATTTGAGTTCTTTCTGTTGAAACCCTACAGTTCCTGGCTCGATAATTGTCGGGTGACCCGATCTCGATTTGGTGCCCGGATTCGAGGCAGGTCAATGAAACAACGATGAAATCAAGAACAAAGATTAAATCTATGTAGATCTGGACCCCAGGATAGGAGGTCTAGGATATATTCTATTTTTGGGTTGTAATAGTTGTTTGGTGCCTCACCGATGGTTTGAAGCTGTTGGATGTGGCTGAAGATGCTGATTTAGGAAGCACCCATGGTTTGGTCCAGGTAGTCCAGTGACGAGAAGTGAAGAGCCATGTCGGCCTTAGTGGTCCTACATGAGGATGGTGGAAGAAAAGTATGATGTTGTAGGAATGATGGCAGTGTGTAGGTTAGGGTGGAAAAATATAGTGGAATGGTAGAAGGTAGATGGGGTGAATCCCATGCACCGTGATGACGATAGATGGCCGAGATTAAAATTAGCACAGTTCCAACGAGGTGAGCAGGTGGCTCTAGGTAGCGGCCAATGATGAGCGCGAGTAGAACATGGGTATAGGATGTGGGTACCGGAAACCCTTGAGTCAAGGTTTTAATAGGTAAAAAAGGAAATAAAATTAAAACTAAAATGAAAATGAAAATTATAATAATACAATTATTATTATTCATCCTAAAACGACAATAAGTACCAAATGGGGAGTTTGATTCACGCACTGTTAGTGGAAACGTGAACCTATTTCTCTTATGTTCATTTTTAGCTCCATTTAAGATAATTTTGGACATACTTTGACTTGGGCCCATGAAACTCTTTCGAAGTAACATATTTAATGATATTATTAAATCTCTGACCCGTCATAACACCAGCATACGATATTGAATTGATGCACCCTCAACAATGACATGATCCTGTCTTTAATATGGTCTAATAAGAAACAATGTTGTATTGAAAATTATGCTTCATGGATTGGGTCCATGAAAAGCCAAATAATAATAATAATAATAATATTTCATTATATTTCATCTATTTTAACTCTTCTATACGACATCAATTGGCAGGATTCCAGTAGTGTTGTGATCCTGACATTGAGGTATATTTTTTGAGACCAATCATGCGATTTTAATTCTGGATCAAGGCCTCGGCCCTATCATACACCACTCAAGAGTAATGTGGTGAAATATAACCTTTTCACTGGTTTTTTAAATTCGGGTGAATGAATAATCGGTCCACTATAATTTTCCTAAAAGATCACAATGACGTGATCCTCCTGGTTATCTGTGGCCTCCCAATTTTATCTGCTCAATGTGAAGTGAGGATCCTTATTTTTGACCACTTTAAATGTGAAAAAATGAATGGAATATCGGTGGAAGATAATTTTGATTTGTTTGAAGATAATTCATGGCTTAGGTCAGCACCAGCTCAAATGAGAGTGGAGAAGTAGTATAAAGTGATGCTGTCAAAGCTTCCCCGACTGTTTGTAGAGGCATGTTAGTGCAATTATGTTTTGTTACCTCAGACCAATGATGGGAATCGTGTTCTCATCAGTCTCCTGAATACATATTCCATGTACTATGGGAGTACACTAGCAATCCAAGGGATACATGTATATAGTATAGTACCTGAGGATTTCTAGGTACATGTCTTGGTGACGAGGTGGGTTCACATGTCATGTGGTCCCCATATGCGTTGTTTACCTCAATATGAATCTTATACATGTTATATCCACTTCATATGGACTCAGATTTTGGACCCCTAGAAGAATATCTTGTGTTTTTACATGTAAAACAAAATGGTCCCCTTGAGAGTGTATTTTGATATACGACGTTATTGTTCTGGGGTTGTAATGAAAAGAGGAAGCACTAGATGAAGACAACAATAATATAGGATTACTGGAGAAGTAAAGATATTACCCTTCAGCTTATATGGGTAGTGGAATTCCTCAATGAATATTCTAGGCTTACCCACTAGCTAGGCTAGGGAGTTGCATTCCCGCATGGAAGTTCTAGGCTTACCCTCAAGCTGGGAAGGGATGTGATGTTCTCCTATGGATGTTCTACATTAACTCTTTAGTTGGAATAGGTAGTAGAATTCCTCGATGATCTTTCAGAGTTACTCTCCAGTAGAACATGGATAGTGGAGTTCCTTGACAGATTGGCCATACCCTATATCTGGGTTCAGTAATGGAATTCTCCAATGACCTTCCAGGAATGAACCTCTAGCTAGGCTAGTTGGCGATGCTCCCTTGATGACTCATCGGGATTACCCTCGTGTATTGTCTAGGTAGTGGTGTTCCCCGGTGACTTAGCCGAGTGGTACCCTCCATCACGGCTGGGCAGTGGCATTCCTCAGTAGCTACCAGAGAATACCCCTGACTATGTGGCATATTGATGAGACATGGTTGGAATTACCTTCAGATTCACCAAAAATAGTGGAAATTTTTACATCAATACATGTTCTTGTGACGTGACATTAAAACCATGCAGGTTAGTCAGTGTCCCCCTACACGGATAATGTCACGATGTAGTGCTTCAATTCCCATTGAATTGTGTCTCTTGGGAAGACATATGAGTTTTTGGGAATCACAGATGATTTTCCCTTAGAACTATTGGCTAGAAAATTTCTTGTACTGAGCTGTGATATGAAGATCCCCTTACTATCTCATTGAGGTTTCTTTGACTAAGAATATATATCAATCCTATTGTAGGACCAACTCCTTGGGTCTTGGTTTCTCTCCTTCCAAGATACATGAAGAAATGTAGTGCATTATTTGTACTTTCCATATACAGATTCTCTTGGTATGATGAGTTTGCTCTCTGGAAATAGGTAGCAAAGACTTGATGATGAGTTCATCTCCACACAATTTTGATCCCCTTTTATTTGATGAGTCTACATTCACTCTATTGTTGGGTTTAACATTATTCTTTCCATTCAATTTTACCTTAACTTGTTCTATCTATTTCTTCCCCCTTCAGTGCATCTCTGAATTCTCCTCTATCACCTTTTTATGGTGTTTTAATAGGTATGTATATACTAAACCCTACATCCACTTTTCAAAACACATGATGTGTATTTTGAAGATGATAGACAGATCAATCATGATCTCTTAATAGCTTAGGGATAAAGGCTATGTGGACCATGTATGATGGTCAGAGTCTGGATACAGGAGTAAGGATATCTTATTTATTACTATTTTTATGTGTCCTTTAGGTAAATATTGGTTTCTTGTTTGGGTGTATGTTTTCTTCCTTTACTTTTCAGTTTCGACCACCATACTCCTGTACCATCTAAAGGCCCATGCATTTTCATTTTACTTTATAGTAGTTTTCACATTTTCTATATTTACTCTTAACATTTTCATCGAGTTGGATGCATGTGTGTGTGTATAGTTTCATTAGAAAAACCCTCCCTGAGATTTTGTGACTTCATCACTAGTCTCCAACCTCGGGCCTATAGAGGTAGGATTGGGGTAGTTGTGGCTCAAGCCCTATCTTGGTTTTGGTCATGATAGAGTGGTATTATATGTGGTTAGACCCTTGGGACATTCTTTGTATGGTTTTATAAAAATGTCTTGGATAACCTTTGGGAAAACAGTGATGAAGTGTCTCCAAAGGGGCACTCAAGCATGGAAGTCTAGTGACGATTTCTATGACGGAAATATTCATTCACCTAGACCATGTTTACCTTCTTGTTGACCTAGTACCCTAAACCATTTGTTATAGGAAAAAATGTCACATGCATCATGTAATATTGATTCTTTAACATTCTTTCTTAGGTCATCTCTCCATTGTGAACATTAATATATATATATATATATATATATATATATATATTCTCATCTGACAACAATACTCATTGATAACTTATAGGATGCCTCTGTGATGATATCCAGACATGATACCATATATAGTTTGTGACGACAATCCTATGAGGGACAATGCCTATATTCAGGGTCCATCCTCAAATCCCCTACCTTCAGGTGGATAGGTAGCAACACCTCTGCACATTGATAAGCATATAGTCCCCCTAGAATATGCAGACCACATGGGCAGGCTGAGCGCACTCCACATGTTCTAGTATCACAGACCACCAAGGTATCACTATGAGCCAGATCACCAAGCATTAGAGGATTAGAATGAGTCATTTGTCGTCATCTTCAGGCTTTTTCGAATGATGGATCAGAATGTGGATTTGGATTACAAGCATTTCCATGGAGCAGATGGGCATCTGTGGAGATTTTTTACTTATATTCATGATGATATGACACTCTCATGGGACAAATCCCAACATTTTTTTCACGAGGAGTGCAAACCCTCTATCTTACTCTTCATTCAGATTCAAGAGATTCTGGAGCATCAACTGAGAGGGATGATAGTGGATGTGTATGTAGTGAGGCTCACAGACCATATGTTCCACTCACTTGACATGATCATAGATGGATTCTTCTGAGAATGGAAGTTTGAGTAGATACTCTTTAGAGACATATGAGCTAGTGTAGTACCCCTATGGATCCAAACCTAAGCCGGAGAGCTCGAGAAGGAACTTGTAAGAAATATATTTCCATTCGAGGGACACTAGACTACGGAATATGGAAATGGTCACAAAAAAGATAATATTTGTATAGAAACTAATAGAAATCAGTCAAAAGGATCTCAACGTAGGGGGTATCCCCAAGATCAGACATTGGAACAAAGTGAGGGACAACCCAGATAACTATGGAAAACGAAGGAGGGTAGACTATATACTTGTGATTCGTGGGGTCACATTACATGGGACTATCTGAATAAGCATAATGAACATCATAGGAAGGCCACACATGGACCGCCATGATAGTGACAACACTTTGAACATAGATATCCTAGGAGGGGACTGGGCTATCTCTTGGGAGGCGGAGCTTGAAGAGGAGCATGGGGAGCTACAGGTGGGGGACAATGATTTGAGGTTCTTCCACCAAAACTACCACATGGCCCACATCAGGCTTAGGGAAATGGTGTTTGGTGCCAAGAACAACAACATTCTCTGTATGTATATGATCCCACAGTGAACATGATTATAAAAGTTACACTCTATTTCCATTCTACCTTCTACAACTATAAATTTGTAGACACTATTGTGAGGTACTCTTTTATTTTTGATTATTTCTTGAGGTTCAATCGGTGTTATGCTGGTTGTCGGCGTAAACCTATGTTGATGTTATGCAATGGAGTTTTGGAACATGTAATGACATTATGAGTGGAGTTTTTCATATTGAACCTTTTTCTTTGGTATTACACTAGTAAGTGTTTTCAATTATATGATTTGTGGGTTAATCTCTTTCTATGAAATTAAAATAAACCTTGGGTATGCCACATGATTTCCTTTTCTAGCTTCTCATGGTTAGATGATTATATTCACCTTCCTTATTCATTGGTACCCTTGTGTGCTCGGAATCAACCTTGAAGTAGTGGTAGAGTACAATGGTGCATTTTTTCATCAGTCGATGGTGTAGAATCATTCGCTTCTTGAGCATGCGAGGGAGTCTCAGTTAGAACACATCAACAATGAGGTATTTCCTGATGGGATATCAGTAAGAGTTCCACCTGATAGATTTTTATAAAGATTAGAATCACATCATTTAGGGATGAATGGGGATTCTGGTCACGTTGTGAGGAGTAGAGATGAGGGATTTTCACACTTCTCCTTTGGCTATAACCCGGTGTAGGGAAGAGTGTGGTCCAGACTCAATGTCAGCACTTATTTTACGAGTCTGTGATTTTTTGGGTTGAAAATCATTGAAGAAGAATATAATTTAATGACATTGGTGTTTCCATGTATTACATGGGAATATTCCTAGGAGTAATTTCAATGCCATGTTCAGAGACGGTGCATGATTTCATGACCTGGTGTGTCTAGAATTAATTTTATAAAAATATAAAATATATTTTTATTATACCCACGATGTTTTTCATAAATAATGGTGTAACGCCCTGACCCCAGCTACCCAGAGCCGGTGCATTACTTCGTAACATTGGCATGATCACAAAAGATCAAGTCTCGAAAGACCGATTAGTTTAGTATCCTTGGAAACACAAGATACATTCATAAACGTTACATTACATCATAAAGTGAAAAACTACAATAACATAGTCTCTATTGTCCACACTTCTATCCTCTTCGGACAATCCCTGCAGGTCATTCATAAAATACTTCTTCACATCCTGGAAAATATTAAAACATTGAAAGGGGTGAGCTCAGATGCTCAGTAAGGATAACAATATTGCGGAAGCTTTCATAATAAACATTAACATTTAAGGCAATGTATAACTAAAACAAAAGCCTTTTAAACATGAACTTCAACATAATATGGAAAAAGTAAAATGAGATAATGCCATTTACTTATTCACATGGATATTCTACTGGTCGAATAATCACATGCAATATCACTAACCACTTTCATAATGATGGAATGCATAATTCCAGACTATCATAACCACATATCCAAGGCCTCGTGCCAAGACCACAAACAAGATTTTGTCAAGGCCTCGTGCCAAGACACTAGTTTGTCTCATGAGACCTTCCGATGCATCGAAGAGCTATAGCGGGCTCCACCCGTCACTTATTAAGTCCAATGCATTCCTCATATGAATAGGTTTAAACATATCATAAACCATAACATAATCATATCACATAAAACATTCATAAAGGAAACATAACATTTCGACATTTCAATCACAAGATATAAATACAACACATTGATATAATAAAAATGCGTTCAAAACCATTTTCAATATCAAAATAAAAGAAAGTTAAAACTTTGTATTTATTTTTCATTAAAAAATGTGATGGCTTGTAGAGGAAGCCGAATCTCAAATAATGGCCACAGCGGCGGAGAAGTCGTTGTCGCCGCATAAGTACGGAAATAAAAACATTCCCTTTTGTCGTTTAGTAAAACGCTTCATATAAAAAAGATTCCTTTCGAATAAACGTAAAATTCAAAGGGGTTTATAGACCGTGTAAAAGAAAGTTGTGTATAAAACCAAATATGCCTCAATGAAAGGAGATTGAGACGAAGTCCCTTAAAAAGATCATTTTTTTTAAATAAAGTACATCTATAATGTGTATTCACTATAAGTACACATAAATAATGTACAAATACAATATAGGACATAATAATATCATGACATAATTTGAAAGTAGGAGATTAACCCAAAGAATGGAAGTTGGGTTAAGAAATTCCCTTACCTCGTGTCTGACTTGACTCAACCATTATTTAACCTCCTGAATAATAAACTAGAGTTAATATATACCTTATTAAGAACCATTTTCAATTTCATTATCCTTATTATATCACTTATTATAATGATATGAACATTATGTAATTATTTAAGTTAATAACAGTCGTTTTGTCGATCTTTGGTACTTGAGTCAACAATAAACTTCTTATAATTACAAGTTGTTTATGTGGTAGAATATCCATTATCTCCAGAATTATATTCATGATTTAGATGTCATATATATCTTATATATCCAGTATATACATTCATTTATAATATTACGTAACATTTAGAGGTAAGAAATGAAATGCACCGTTCATGGAGACGGTAAGCCGTACGTACGCATGAACGCTACTTTAATTTCTATTTTGTATTTAATGGAATGAAATCATAATGATATAAATTTATTACAGTATAATATAGTTTATAATACCATTTACTCCATCCTTTATACATCCCACATATGGCATTAACGATTCAAATCACTTTGAGAAGGCGGTAGTCCGCACTTCCTAAAATGAAATTATCGCGTTTTACCCATAATGGAAATCAAAAAGTATTACATAAATGAGAAATACAGAAGCATAAGTAAAACATAAACATATTATATATCATATATAAAAATATTGACATCTTAATGGCCACCTTTGAAGGTGTTATATGAGTGTTGAACAATCATCGTTTCGTGAGGCAGAAATTCGCCATCCACAGAAACCGTATGTTCTTTAACCATTAGATGTATGTGTGTGTAAGTGTAGCTCGAATACTTCATATAACAACATCCTAGTATATTGAGGATACTGGTGTTGTTACAAAAGAAATGAATAAAAAGATTTTAGGGGGTTTGAGAAGAAAAATAAAACAAAACAACATTAGAGAAGACATTACCTCAAAATCGGGTAACTCTTTTTGATTTGAGCCAAAGGCTTCCTTGAGAAGAGTTCTGCACAAAGTGAGGCTTCTATGAGTAAGAGGGGGAAGTTGGGAGAGTATTTGGGCAGAGGTTGGCCGAGCCAAATGGCTTGAAGGTGTGAATAAGGTGGGAGAGGTGGGGGCCTTTTATAAGTGGAGAGGAGGGGCTCTTTTCGAAAGATTGAAATGTTACATTATTACACAATTCATTTCGGATTATAAAGGTCCCACACTTATATAATTCGTGGATAAGGTGATAAGGGTTCGAAATATACCCATCCAATAGTCTTTGAACAAGTGTAAGCCTTGGATTTTACATTATCTTTTCATTTTATTAAAATCGTTAAATAATGAGGTTATCGCTGCATCATAATGATGTCATACATAATTTAATTTATTTAATGTCTAAAAATTATAAAAAAAATACTATGATTTAGGAAATCGTTTTATCTTTATAATGAATATTTATAGTCAAAATTTGGACTTGTGTAACCCCACTTAAAAACTGTTTTAGTAAAATAACTCATGTTTGTGTCAATTTAATTTTAACATTAAATAAATATATATTAATGTCATTTTCCAACTAAAGTGGCTCCATGGGGTCCCCAAGTTGACCCATGGGTTTTCTTGGTCGGCCATGACTCATCCAATAGGATTAGGACAAGTGTCAAGCTCATCTCATATTAATAAAACATTATTTTTACCTTAAACGACACTAATTACCTCTAATCGTGATTAAGAACTTAAAAGTTACTATTCACCAAAAAATTATTTTAATCTCATTGAACCACATTTTACTTCTTAATGACAACCATGTATGTAGGATTTTTGAAAATAAATTCACAGAAGTGGTAATATTTAATTTTAAGCGAAAAATTAGTTATTAACTACCACTTAGTGGTTTCACTATTCATCAAAAATTGATGTTTTTCAGAACAATGCCAAAATTTCACCCTAAGCTATAATTGATATTCCGAATTCAAAAATGATGTCTATTTTACAAAATTCCAAACATATATGTTGAATTAATTAATTTTATAAATAATTCCCACTGTCACAACAAATAGCATGTTTTTAAGAAACAATTTATATCAAAAGATTGGCAATTGTTTATGTCCAATATCAATGTTAAATTAATTCTAATGACCACCATTGGATAAAATGGTAAAAATATATTCTAATTATACTTTAAAACCAATAAATAGTGTAATTTATCACAATAAATTCTTTTGACTAAAAAAGTTGTATTAAGTATTTTTCACTATTAATAAAAAAATTGGATGTTCACAGAAAGTTACAAAAAATTCAACATAGGATAATTTCGATATTACGAATTCAAAAATGAAGTCCATTTTGAAATTTAAAATTTCTATAATTTTAAAAAGTGGTTATTAATATTCATAACGACTACTTTGATTAGTCGCGGTGTTTTAGAACTCAAAGTTTCATACAATGCAAGCTATTGCATTATTGAATGAGAAGCATATCGTGGAAGCTCGGGGTGTTACATTCTCCCCTCCTTCAATAAATTGCGTCCTCGCAATTTGAAATTTTTCTTTGAAAATAAAAGGTTGAAAAGAGAAAATACCTTTGTGGAAAACCCACATCGGAAATAAGGTTAATAAATATATAACATTAAAAGAAAGCAAGATAAGTACAAAGGTCACCCGATATAGCCCATTCTAGGATTCTATGAAAATATGGATATGGAGGAGAAACAAACCATCAAGGTCTGATGGAGAGTTATAGAAAACAGGATTAGGAAAAAGTTTAACTACAAGAAAATCACAAACTTGTGACTGGTTAAACGGTGATTGAATCCCCAGTTGGAAAAGTTAACCGACAACATTTTTGTTTTAAGTTACCTTTTATAATGTTGAGGAATTTATTTAGGAGATTTACTAAGAACGTAGAGGAATATACATACTTGTTATGTATACTTTCATTCGTTAATAATTTTTTACCAAAAACCCATCTTTCACTCTAAAAGGTAATAGAACTCAAAAATATTCTATTTATCCTAATTGTATAAGGTTCCAAATATTAACACATACCATTAGATTAGAAAAACTATTTTGTAATAACCAGGGACTTCGCGTAGTCCAGTGGTAGGCGATTAATCCCAATCGCACTATGGTTGAGGGTTCGATTCCCACAGCTTTGTCCGACATGATGGGTTGTCACTCGGTCTGCGTGTTGTCTTTTTTATAAATATCCAAAAATAACCTTAACAGTAGTATCCAATATAAAATATAATCCATTCCAACATTTATAGTTATCCAAAATACTTCTGTCCAACTCATAGTCCAGATTTTATGAGGAAGGTAAACATAATGAAGCTCTTTTTTTTCTGCGTAACAACATGTGAACACCTTCATCATGTATTCTTTTAAAACACTACAACATACTGAATTACCATAAATACTTATTTATTACATTCATGATCCCTTATTCCTTATAGAAAACTAGATATACTCCTTCTATCCAAAAATGTATACAAATCATTAATCAGTTTCAAGGATGTTAAGAATATCCAACATAATTTATCCGAATCAATCATGTCTTATTTCAAAATCACTATCTCGGTATCAGAACCATATTATGGTTTATATTTCTCTCAACCATATATTTTCCAAAAATTTAACCTACTGTGGAGTCACTTTTCTTGGTTCCACACAATCTCAAGTCCTAGATGAAATAGTACTGCAGTACAATCCTTATATACTCCATAATTATTATAACCAGTACATCATTGATCCAACACTCAAATTACAAAATTCTTTAATAAAAACATAAGAACACTAATCATTACTCCTCATCTGTGGTAGTATCATAACTTGATTATTATCCAATAACATCATTTGGGGCATACTCTGATGATTTGATCATTGGTTTGCGTAGTGTCCCCACTCCTTTCAGATGAAGCATTGTACATTTGAAACCTTTTTCTTACCCTTGCAGTCACGCACTTGGTGTCCTTTTTCTCCACACTTATAACAAACCCCCATTCCCTTCAGGCAAATTCCAAGGTGTTTCTTCCCACAGTTATCACATATTGGAAAATTCTTCATTCCACTCATTCCTTTATCCATCATTCTCTCTTCCATCCCTTTCATCTCTTGTTTCGCTTCAAAGCCATAGGACTCAGAGAATTCTTTACTTATCTTATTAACACATGATACTATTTCTTCAAATGTTGATAACACATGGGAGACTATTTCCCTTCGAAATGTTGGCTTAATACCATGAAAGATACGATACTTCTTACTCTTTGGATCATACGTATTGCTGGAGTTCACATTCCTTCTACTGGGCGCCATTTCTATACAATGGCATAAACTATATTAGTTTATGAATCAAAATACATAATTCCATACTTATAAAATAATTAACATAAATTGAACTATTTATCGATATAATCCATAATCATAAAAAGGTTTTCTTTGAGGAAGTATATACTCATAACCCCTCACAGTGTTTTATAAAGAAAATGAGAATTATCCAAAGCATATCCCCCATGAGTGTCGTAACCAAGAGTGAAGCAAGGACCGTTGTCGTGCACCAGTTCCCGTTCGAGTCTAGCTCAAAGTGGTGTTTTCGGGTTTTACCCCTAGGTACATCTGTGCCAGAGCCGCCTCTACTTGCTCGTATCCAGACAGGGACATATTACTCGGAAAACTCACAAAATCTCTATAATACCAAAATTATAGGAATTTCTTCTATACTAATCCTTAATGTCTATCTTTGGGCTATGTGCTCTAATTAGAGTTTATCTAAATCTAGCTTCCAAGGTTAGTACTAAACTGCCTCTGATACCAACTGTAACGCCCCGACCCCAGCTACCCAGAGCCGGTGCTTTACTTCGTAACATTGGAATGATCACAAAAGATCAAGTCTCGAAAGACCGATTAGTTTAGTAGACTTGGAATCACTAGATACATTCATAAACGTTACATTACATCATAAAGTGAAAAACTACAATAACATAGTCTCCATAGTCCACACTTCTATCCTCTTCGGACAATCCCTACAGGTCATTCATAAAATACTTCTACACATCCTGGAAAATATTAAAACATTGAAAGGGGTGAGCTCAGATTCTCAGTAAGGATAACAATATTGCGGAAGCTTTCATAATAAACATTAACATTTAAGGCAATGTATAACTAAAAGAAAAGCCTTTTAAACATGAAATTCAACATAATATGGCAAAAGTAAAATGAGATAATGCCATTTACTTATTCACATGGATATTCTACTGGTCGAATAATCACATGCAATATCACAAACCACTTTCATAATGATGGAATGCATAATGCCAGACTATCATAACCACGTAGCCAAGGCCTCGTGCCAAGACCAAAAACAAGATTTTGTCAAGGCCTCATGCCAAGACACTAGTTTGTCTCATGAGACCTGCCGATTCATCAAGGAGCTATAGCGGGCTCCACCCGTCACTTATTAAGTCCAATGCATTCTTCATATGAATAGGTTTAAACATATCATAAATCATAACATAATCGTATCACATAAAACATGCATAAAGGAAACATATCATTTCCACATTTCAATCACAAGATATAAATACAAAACATTGATATAATAAAAATGCTTTCAAAACCATTTTCAATACCAAAATAAAAGAAAGTTAAAACATTGTATTTATTTTTCATTAAAAAAAATGATGGCTTGTAGAGGAAGCCGAATCTCAAATAATGGTCACGGCGGCGGAGAAGTCGTTGTCACCGCATAAGTACGGAAAGAAAAACATTCCCTTTTGTCGTTTAGTAAAACGCTTCGTATAAAAAAGATTCCTTTCGAATAAACGTAAAAGTCAAAGGGGTTTATACACCGTATAAAAGAAAGTTGTGTATAAAACCAAATATGCCTCAATGAAAGGAGATTGAGATGAAGTCCCTTAAAAAGATCATTTTTTTTTAAATAAAGTACATCTATAATGTGTATTCACTATAATTACACATAAATAATGTACAAATACAATATAGGACAAAATAATATCATGACATAATTGGAAAGTAGGAGATTAACCCAAAGAATGGAAGTTGGGTTAAGAAATTCCCTTACCTCGTGTCTGACTTGACTCAACCATTCTTTAACCTCCTGAATAATAAACTAGAGTTAATATATACCTTATTAAGAACCATTTTCAATTTCATTATCCTTATTATATCACTTATTATATTGATATGAACATTATGTAATTATTTAAGTTAATAACGGTCGTTTTGTCGATCTTTGGTACTTGAGTCAACAATAAACGTCTTATAATTACAAGTTGTTCATGTGGTAGAATATCCATTATCTCCAGAATTATATTCATGATTTAGATGTCATATATATCTTATATATCCAGTATATACATTCATTTTTAATATTACGTAACATTTAGACGTAAGAAATGAAATGCACCGTTCATGGAGACGGTAAGCCGTACGTACGCATGAACGCTACTTTCATTTCTATTTCGTATTTAATGGAATGAAATCATAATGATATAAATTTATTAAAGTATAATATAGTGTATAATACCATTTAATCCATCCTTTATACATCCCACATATGGCATTAGCGATTCAAATCACTTTGAGGGGGCGGTAGTCCGCACTTCATAAAATGCAATTATCGCGTTTTACCCATAATGGAAATCATAAAGTATGCCATAAATGCAAAATACAGAAGCATAAGTAAAACATAAACATATTATATATCATATATAAAAATAGTGTCATCTTAATGGCCACCTTTGAAGGTGTTATATGAGTGTTGAACAATCATCGTTTCGTGAGGCAGAAATTCGCCATCCACAGAAACCGTATGTTCTTTAACCATTAGATGTATGTGTGTGTAAGTGTAGCTCTAATACTTCTTATAAAAACATCCTAGTATATTGAGGATACTGGTTTTGTTACAAAAGAAATGAATAAAAAGAGTTATGGGGTTTAAGAATAAAAATAAAACAAAACAACATTAGAGAAGACATTACCTCAAAATCGGGTAACTCTTTTTGATTTGAGCCAAAGGCTTCCTTGAAGAGAGTTCTGCCCAAAGTGAGGCTTCTAGGAGTAATAGGGAGAAGTTGGGAGAGTATTTGGGCAGATGTTGGCCGATCCAAATGGATTGAAGGTGTGAATAAGGTGGGAGAGGTGGGGGCCTTTTATAAGTGGAGAGGAGGGGCTCTTTTGGAAAGATTGAAATGTTACATTATTACACAATGCTTTTCGGATTTTAAAGGTCCCACACTTATATAATTCGTGGATAGGGTGATAAGGGTTCTAAATCTACCCATCCAATAGTCTTTGGACAAGTTTAAGCCTTGGAGTTTACATTATCTTTTCATTTTATTAAAATCGTTAAATAATGAGGTCATCGCTGCATCATAATGATGTCATAAATAATTTAATTTATTTAATGTCTAAAAATTATTAAAAAATACTATGATGTAGGAAATCGTTTTAGCTTTCTAATTAATATTTATAGTCAAAATTTGGACTTGTGTAACCCCACTTAAAAACTGTTTTAGTAAAATAACTCATGTTTGTGTCAATTTAATTTTAACATTAAATAAATATATATTAATGTCATTTTCCAACTAAAGTGGCTCCATGGGGTCCCCAAGTTGACCCATGGGTTTTGTTGGTCGTCCATGACTCATCCAATAGGAGTAGGACAAGTGTCAATCTCATCTCATATTATTAAAACATTATTTTTACCTTAAACTACACTAATTACCTCTAATCGTGATTAAGAACTTAAAAGTTACTATTCACCAAAAAATTATTTTAATCTCATTGAACCACATTTTACTTCTTAATGACAACCATGTATGTCGGATTTTTGAAAATCAATTCACAGAAGTGGTAATATTTCATTTTAAGCGAAAAATCAGTTATTTAACTACCACTTAGTGGTTTCACTATTCATCAAAAATTGAAGTTTTTCAGAACAATGCCAAAATTTCACCCTAAGCTATAATTGATATTCCGAATTCAAAAATGATGTCTATTTTAAAAAATTACAAACATATATGTTGCATTACTTAATTTTATAATTAATTCCCACTGTCACAACAAATAGCGTGTTTTTAAGAAACAATTTATATCAAATGATTGGCAATTATTTATGTCCAATTTCAATGTTAAATTAATTCTAATGACCACCATTGGATAAAATGGTAAAAATATATTCTAATTATACTTTAAAACCACTAAATAGTATAATTTATCACAATAAATTATTTTGATTACAAAATTTGTTTTAAGTATTTTTCACTATTCATAAAAAAATTGGAAGTTCTCAGAAAGTTACAAAAAATTCAACTTAGGATAATTTCGATATTACGAATTCAAAAATGAAGTCCATTTTGAAATTTCAAATTTCTATAATATTAAAAAGTGGTTATTACTATTCATAACAGCTACTTTGATTAGTCACGGTGTTTTAGAACTCAAAGTTGTGTACAATGCAAGCTATTGCATTATTGAATGAGAAGCGTATCGTGGAAGCTCGGGGTGTTACAAATGGAATTTACCTCAAATAGTTGATCAGATCAGAAATCTGAGGCCACATTTGGGTCCAGAACATGATGTTTACCCTAGGCGTGAAATAAAATGAGTCTTCACGGGATGTTCAAACCCCTCACACATTGGTTGTGTGTTAAAATTAATTAATTAATCATATAGTTTATTAAGTAAATTGATTTAACATAATACAATGTGATAATTAATATATTGATATAGGATTTATTCATGGCTTGGAACACAATTCTTACAATCACCGGTTATCCCTCTCTTCTCCTTCTAGTTTTTGAATGATGACAATCGACGACAAAGCCTTCAATCCAGGCGGATCAAAGAGCGAAGAAAGTAATAGATTATTCTGATCATTGCACAAGTGAGATCTTCATCAACAACGATCGATCCAATACATTTACGTCTCATAAATGGTTTTTATGACCTATATTAAAATTTTAGTAGTTTGATAATTCTCTCATCTATCTTCACCCTCTTTCATGATTCTAAGCATTGAAATAAACTGCTTTTATATGTTCTTTTATAACTAGGATGCATGTTATTCATTAATGGCCAAGAATGCTCAGACAATAATCAAAACCCTTTTAGTATGTGTTTTTTATCCCTCTTTCTATGTGTTCTTCACCATTGGAACCCTGTGGTTCTTAGATTGTCAATTGTCGTGCATTCCGAGTTTGATCAGGTGCCTGAATTCAAGGTGGAATGATGAAACATTGATGAAATCATGATTAGAGAAAAGATCTATGTTGATAGGTAAATTAGGATCACATTTCTATGATATTTTCCTTGTTTCAAGTATGAATGGTGGTGTAGTGGCTGGCTAATGGTCTGACGGTGTGTGAGGTGGCCAAATCGGATGAACCGAGCGGCTACTGTAGTTGGATACATGTGGTGTGGTGATGACCATTGTAGAGTGGTGATGACGAAGGATGTCGGGAGTTATTTAGGAAACTGGAGAGTCAGAGGTAGTAGGCGATGGAGGTGGTTTTTAGATTAGGGTGGAGTAGGCTGGCGGCATGATAGAAGGAGATGGTAGAGACTCTCGAGCATGGCGGTGATGGCAGACAGTCGGGATGGTGACTCGCGTAGCTTCGACGAGGTGAGTAGGAAGCTCTAGGAAACAGTTGTTGATAAGGTATAGAGGACCATCTGTGGAAAAGTCTTGTAAAGGGAACCACAAAATCTAGGGTTTTTAAGGGGAAAATGGAAATAAAATGAAAAAAATAAAAATGGAAATAAAAATAAAAATTATTATATTATTAAACTTAATACCCCCTTAATAACCACTTGGGGAGATCGAATCACGCACTATAAAAAAATCCTGAACCCATTTAAGATAAATATATTTTGAGAAATGTTTTTAAAATTTTCTCAAACCCTCAACTTGGTCCCCGTAAGAACCAGTAAATTAATAGATTTTATGATATTATTAAATCTTTAATCTCCCAAATCTCATTCATTCAACGTCCAATTGTTGCGATGTCAGCGGAGAATGACCTTTTATTCAAGATGATTAATTGATGACCAATGTTTAATATTAAATTCATATTTCTGGATAAATTTCATGAAAATAATAAAAATAATAATACTAATCTCTCAGAATCATATATCTACTATAACTCTTCAAAACGACAATGAATTGGAGAGACATAAACAGTGTTGTGATCCTGACATTAAGGAATAATTTTTTATACCAATCTCAATATTTTAATTCAATATAAATCTATCATCCCCACGACACCTCATTTGAGAGTAATGCATAGAAATACTAAATTTTCACTGTGTGTCTGATTCGGGTAGATTAATAAGTGATCTGATTCACTTTTACACAAGGGTCAAAATAGTCTGATCTGGTTGGTTATCCGGGGCATCCCATTATTTTATGCTCATTATGGTGTGAAGAGATTTATTCATGACCACATTAAGGTGAAAACATGAAAGGAATATTTGTGGATATCCTTTTTATATGTTGGAAGGGAATCCATGTCTTAGGTAAGTACCAACTCTTGTTAAAGTGTAGAAGATGAATGAATTTATGCATTCAACACTTTTAGGGACGTTCCAGTAGGCATGTCAATGAAATTACATATTGACCCTTTAGACAAATGCTGAGCATCCTGGGTTTATTATCCTTTTTACTAGATCTTCCATGTACTATGGGTGTACACTATCATGCTGAGGGGTACATGTAAATAGCTTGGTACCCAAGGATGTCTAGCTACATGTCTAGGAGACGAGGACGGGTCACACATTGTGTGGGTCCCATACAACTTTGTAACTCATTATGAATCTATTACTTCTCTTATCCCTTACTTTTTGGATCATATTTTGGCCCATGAGATTCCAATACTGATTTTTTTTCATGTATAATGTGAGAGTGCCCTTAGAAGTGACTCATGAGATACAACATGCATGTTATGTGTTTCGACCAAATAGATGCAACACTCGATGATGGAAGTTATCATACAGGATTACTAGATCAGTTTCTGGATTACCCTCCAGCTGGGCTGGGTAGTGGAATTCGATGATGGATTTTTTGGGCTCACCCACCAACTAGGCAGGGTAGTGGAAATCCATGATGCCAGTTCCGGGCATACCCTCTAGGTGGGCTAGGTAGTGGAGTTCCTCGATGGTTGTTCAAAGCTTTCCCTCCAGTATGATTGGGAAGTGGTGTTACCAGATGATCATTCCAAGTTACCCCCTTATAGGATCTGGTATGTTGAGTTCCTTGATATTCTAGGATTACCCTCTAACTGGATGTACAATGGAATTCCCTAATTCCCTTGTAGGTGTGGCCCTCCCGCCGGGCTAGGTAGTGGTTTTTCTTTAACGACTCATTGGGATTACCCATTAGTAGTTTCTGGGCACTGGATTTCCTTAGGTCTTCCCAAAGTGCTACCCTCCATCTAAGTTGGGTAGTGTAATTTCTCTAAGGCTACCAAATAATACCCTCAAATATGTGTCATAGTGAAGAGTCTTGGTTAGACACACCTTCATACTCATGAAAAATAGTGTATCGTTCTCTATTGAGACACATTCTTCTCACGTGGATTAAAAATAGTATAGGTGAGTTTGTTTTTCCCAAAGTGTATTGTATTGAGGTTTGGTGATTTGAGATCCTTTGACTTATGTCTCATGGGGAGATGCATAAGGTGATGTTAATGGGTGATGATTTTACCTTAGAACTATTTGATACTCACTTTGTT
The DNA here is from genome assembly GCA_963277665.1 of Viscum album. Lineage (NCBI taxonomy): Eukaryota > Viridiplantae > Streptophyta > Magnoliopsida > Santalales > Viscaceae > Viscum > Viscum album. The sequence goes on along the minus strand of OY728148.1, from coordinate 1,399,223,279 downwards.
GGGATGAGATGTAAGATGGAGGTCCCCTTACTATCTAGTTTGAGATTCCTAGACATAGCATATATATCTATCCTATTACAATACCCAATCATTGGGTCTTGTTAATATCCATCCAGGACAAGCGAAGATGCACGGGGTATGCCACATGCTTTCTACGTCTAGATTCTCATGGTTGGAAGGGTATACTATCCAGATATTGGTTGCAATGACTCGACGATGAGTTCATCTCCTCACGATTTTGAGCCGCCTGTGTTGGGATGAGTATTCATTCACTCTCTTGTTCGGTTGGGCTATAATATTTTTGTTAATTTTTATCGTACGTTGTTCTCTCTACTACTTTCTCCTTCAGTGTATCTCTTACTGCTCCCCCTTTACCTTTTCGGGGTGTTATAGTGGGTATCTATATACTCACCCTTCTAGGGGATTTTTCCAACACATGTTGTGTCTTTTAAAGATGATAGATATGTCGATCATGATATTATATGAGCTTAGGGATACAAGCTGTGGGGACTGTGTATGGTAGTCTGAGTTAGATAAAGGAGTGGTGATCTCTCAGTTATTACACTTTTTCTGTTTCTTTCAGGCTGGGACAAGTTTTTAATTTGGGTTTTTATTGATACCCTTTACTTTTTACTTGAAACTAATTTACTCTTGTAACATATAGAGGTTCATGCATCTTCAATATACTTTAAAGATATTTTCTCTTATTCTACATTTCCTCTACATTTTTTTATTGAGTTAGTTTCCCGCATGTATATAGGTTCTTTGGAAAATGCCTCCTTGAGATTGGTGCGACTTAATTGCTTATCTCCAACCCCTTTGCAAATGGTGGAGGGCTTGTGGTAGTTGGAGCTCAAGCCCCAACTTGGGTCAGGTCGTGAAATGTTTTCCACGTTCATGGAATAAAGAAAACAAAATCTTTATTACACCATGTTCTTCACTACTGGAAGACTATGGAAACTTTTTGATTCTCTTCTTTGGTGAGTTTGATATTTGGTTATGTTGTGCATTTCTAATCATGTATCATGATAGATGATTAGTTATATTCATGTAATCCTTTACTTTATTCATCATCCCATATGTATTTTCATCAAGAATGTATCCATCACATTCAATGTTAACCCTATTACTTATGATTTCCATTATTGAGTAAAACCAAAAATCATAGTGTGAAAAACACAAATTATTATGGAAAACCACCTAATCATGAAAAAAATAACATATAGGATGTATAAAAAAAGATTTTTTTTAATATTTAATACCGTATGTTTATCCTTATTCATTATTAATTATCATCTATTTAAATCATTCATGATGTTTTCTAAAGAGTTTGTGAATTTCAAAATCACATTCCTTAGGAGTGTCAATCCAGGTGTCTAGAAAGGCTCATTATATTAACTGGGTTATGATATAGTCCTACTCATTGTTCCATTTTCAGAGATATATACCATGGGTACCTCTTTATGAGATCCAAAACCACTTGTAGTACCTAGAAAGAAATATATTTTCTTATAATCCAAATTATCAATCCTTTTCCTAAATTGAAAGACATTTTTCTATACATTGCATCATCCTTATACCTATCATTTGATACATACCATAAAATATGATTAAAAATATCACTAGGTATCTCACTAAAATTTTCTTATACAAATTTTCAAAGTCTACTGAAAACATTCCACAGAGACCTACTATAGTCTTTGGAGATTTTAATACATGAATATTACATATTTTTTTGAGTATTCAATATATTACAAAAAAAATTTGAGGCCCATAATAGTTTATTTTATTTTATAACTAGGTACAAAATATTCTAATTTAGTGAAATATGTTCATCATATATCATAATGATCACCTCCTTCTGTACTGTTAAAAAAAACATAATTTATTCATAAGATATGGAAAGGTAACATAAAAATGAGTGAAATCAGATTATTAGTAAGGGTAAACAAGGGAGATATGTACGAATAAAAGTATCATAAGAGAATCATAACATGAGTATCGAAAAAGAAATTAATACACTACAAATAAAAGATGAAAAATATTGAGTCATTGCATAAATATTGGAACTAAAAAAGACATGAATCATAATGAAATCAAAGAAAAAGAGACATGAGAGCATAACATTAGAACAAGACATTGAATTTTGGAATGCACAAAATAATACAAATAACATTTCCATTTAGTCAGGGATCGCTACTAAGGCTATCATTATGGAATGGGTTCACTCACCAAACCAACATAGTAGTCATGGTTGACTCCCAACAACATCATAATAGAAAAATTCTCTTATTGAACCTAATTAAATTCATATTCTAGTCCAATATATGTCATGGGATATACATCTTTACCCAATACATTGGATCGAGATGTAGGTCCCACCAATATTTTGTTATAATGTATCCACCATCCTTGGTTATGACATATACACCATCACATAATGAAAATCATACATATGAGTCACACAAAATCATAAAATAGTCATTTTATCTTAACCAATGAAAATAATTGGGTTTCCTAAACATTTTGTTAGATCACAACCTATTGTAAATAAGGAGGTTCTATAATCATTTCGTCATTTCACCATAATATATCTTTTGGAAAAAGAAGTTGGTTTCTTTAAAATTTTATAATGGTATAACCCATGAAATAGAAATGGTTTACATAAAATTCTTATTATCATAAACCATTTATTGAATGAATAAGTACTATATCCCTGGTTTATATCCTCATAAAATCATATGATACATTAATGGATGTAATCATAAATAGTATAAATTTTGAAATATAAATAATTTCAAATATTTCTGGAGGAAAACAATTTTTATATTATAATAAATTTTTAAAACTACACTATATAAAATATTATGGAAATAATTTTCTTTGAGTATAAACTTGAAAAATTATAAATAAATATTCATAAATCATTTATAACCTTTCTTAAAGAAAATATACTTTCCTATTTGAAAAATTATTTATAAAACATAATCAATATTTTAAAAACATGTCTGTGATAATTAACCTAAAAAATAAAATAAAATATTCAATTAAAACATGGGTCAGGAGGTAATAAATACTATTCCTTCCTAACACCTTAAAAATTTTTCCATTAGCATTATCATTAGAATCCATGTTGACATTGTTTAGAAAATTCAATGAATGATCAATAAAAATATTTTTATAAATATAAAAAAGGTAAAAATTCATTGAGAAATTTTTTTCAATAATGAGAATTTTTTTGAAAACATTTCCAAAAATTATGGTTTTGGATGAAAAAGTGGTTTTTGATCTAATAGGGAAAAACATGATTTTCATTAAAAAAGTATTGTGAAATCATAAGTAAATAAAGTAATGTAAATAATGGTAAAAAATGTTTTCAATAATTTATAAGACAATACATGATTTGTTTTGTGATTTAGAGCACAATATTTCATCATTGGAAGTATAATCAAGAGTAATTTAAATAATCAATGAGATTGTAAAAATACAAACCTTACCACTTTAGTTACATTTAATCTTAATCCCCATGAAATAACATAATTAACTGACTCTTAGAGTACTATGATAATAAATAAATTTGTGATATTACATGTTAAATTTTATTTATATACACCTCATAAAAGCTTATATGTGCATAACATAACATATGTCAAAAAGATGGAAAATCACGACAATGATATGTTACACATTGTTTATCCTTTGATACATTACCCTGTGAAAGATAGATCTTAAAATGTATATGTAAATCATTTTAATTTTTATGAAAATAAATATAAAATAAATTAATGGATATTATATAATGAAAATACATGAAGAAAATGATGAATATGACATGTCTCACATCGAAATAAAAAGTTAGTTGGAAATATTTTACCAATTTAGTAATATTTTGAAACCTAAGACCCATTTTGGAATAACATCAAATGAAACATTAAATATAATTAAAATGATTATATTAGTTATATAACTTTTCATGTTGATGTATATACACCTCGTAATAGGAATGAGTGGTAAATTTCCATATGTATTACGAAAAATAATAAGGGAATAGAAATCCAATACCATTAGTGTTGACTTCCTTCATAAACATTAAAACCAACTGTACAATAATTATATTTTTATTATAGATAAATTATAAAACAATATTTATATATATCATATCATATATGATTTAATTATGAACAATTATTACCCTTTTAATAGAAATTCATTATTAGAATTTGGTTTTGGTTAATAACTTCCAGGTATTTTGTATATATTTCGTTTTTTTATTTTCGATTCTCTTACATTGATCATGGTTCCATAATTTATAGAAAAAAATAATAAAATAATTGTAATATTTGTAAATAAAATATAATTTTGAGAGAAATCATGAATTATGTTTTTGAGAAATGAAGAATGTTATAATCACGGAGAAGATAAGTCATGCGTATGCTTGTGTAACATTTCAATTTTCAATGATAATTATGATAAAGTTGTAAGTTATATTTTATCCTTAAAAATATAATAATATAATAAGTACCATATTATTTCTTTAAATTTACTTATATATATCATCTATTTTGTGTGGTGATGAAAATAAGGAGTCACATTGCTTCATGAAAGTTGTAGCCAACACATACATGAATGACATCATTATCTTTCGTAGATAGAAAAATTATTAAAAAAAATGATATATTATATTTTCATAATGATTAATATTTCATTAATACCATAATAATTTTATCTATATACCATCTATTTAATAAATTTATCTTTATAATCTTCCATGTAATGCGTTAATAAAAAACAAATCACATTACTTTGTGAGGTGGTAGTCCTCTATACACAAGTGCGACATCATCGTATCTCCTTCAGAATAGAAATTAACAATTTATATATTATATAATGAAAAATTGGTATAAAGATGTTATAAATTAAATATAAAATTTATATATATCGTTATAACCAATTTTGTGAGTTGGTAATAGAAAAATTAATGAAATTAGTTTTTGAGGCAGAAGTCTTCCACATACACTGATGATGTTTTCCAAAAACATTTGATGGAATTGGGGATGGTTATAGGTAATTAATTTAACATAGAAATATATTATAATATGGTAAACACTTCTGTTATTATTTCATTTTGGTTTAATAATAATATAAGTAGGTGGATGAATGAATAAAATAAAAACGGTCGTTAAAGAATGTTATATCTTTGTCAGGTAACATCCTTAGGTTTGCAACAAAATCCATCCTTGGTTTTTTTTATGAAAACTTATTATAGCATTGTATGACTGAGGTTTTGAATTTATTTTTATGGGATTCTATGAACCAAAAGAGTTTTAATGTGTTAAGAAGAGATAATAGTGGGAGGGCATTTATAAGTGAGGTGAATGGTACACTTGTAATTTTTTAAAAAGAAAAATGTGTACCCACATATTTTTCAATTCACAAGGATAAACAATAGAGTCTTATATATTAATTGACCTTAAATGGTAAAAATATGTTAATTAATGATATTTTATTCAAGTTTTTAGGTCATTTTAACCATTATTGTTTTAGTTTAACCCCTAGTAAACCCATTTTTACCTTAGCTATGATAATCCTTTTTTCGTATTTTCACTATTAATTTCAATCAAAAATTATTTTTTAGTTATTATGTAATATAAATAATTATATTTAAAATTATTAAATCCTTTTCTCCAATTTCCTTTCTCAAAATTTTGGATAATTAATTTAAAATTAATTACACAGATGCAACACGAACACATTTTTTTCGAAGTGAAAATGTACAAAAATTTAGAATGTTTTTATATAAAGTCCCAATATAAAAATGATTCCAATGAACTAAGTTGAATTAAGAAATATATAATTGAAAAAATTTTAATTTATAACCAATTTAAATTTAAATTTATCGTAAAAAATAATTTCAACAATAATTCTTTTTTAATTAAAATTCTGTATTCCTCAGTATTCCTCAATAAAAATATTTTCATAAAATTTTACAAAAAACCTAGGATAATTTTGATGTAATGATTAAAAAAATTTACTTTCTTTTTTCAGAAAAAAATACTATATGTTTCTAAAATTATTTTTAAGTTAGCCCTCAAAACGATATTTTATTATAATAATATTTTAATGTGAAAAATTATACACAGTCTTTGTTATTACTTGTAAAACACATAAGAAGATTTTTAGATAGTTTATTGATTGTATAATATATAAATTTCATTAAAAATAATTCCTAAAAGTGTTTTGATAAATTGAATTAGGTAAAATATGTATGTTTTCACAAAATTATTTTTTCATAGAAAGATTTACTTTATATTCATATTGTTTTATTATTTTAGTTTTTAATTAGATGGATACAAAAGAATTAATTTTATATAAAATTATAAGACATAGTTTTTTATAACTTAGTTAATCCTATTCATACCCACCATTACAATGAATAAGTGGTCAGAATTGCATAATAACATCTTAATAACATGACATGTTTTATTTAATGTCATGGTTCAATGTAATATAAGGTAAACTCAGTGTTGCATTTGAAAAAAAATATAAAAAGGTTAAAATTAAATTTAAAAAATATTTCAAAAAACATTGGGGTGGTAGAACATCAATGATTATGAGAATAAAATTTCATTCATATTTGTGAAACCCCTAAAATTTTCTGAATAGATATATGGTTATCTACCATTTTATTATCTATCTCAAGTCCTAATATATTTATTTATACAACATTATTACAGTATGATTGAGGTCTAAATTTATTTTCATTAAGGGGTGTAGAAGGATCCACCAAAATAGTCAATTGAAATCTGTCCTCTGGGGTTTAAACATAACATATCATGATACATAGTGCATGAACATAGAATATCGTCAAGGGTATGAATGGTTCTATTAGACTAACCATCTATCTTAGTATGATACATAGGGTTGAAAAAAACTCCATATCAATATATTATTGAATAATTTTCCAAAATATCAAGATATACTCCATATCCTGATCATATAAAGATAAATGTGGTAATCTATGAAACCCTCCCAAATCCTTAATGTATATTCAAGAAAGTACATCCAGAGAGAAATATTCCCTGATAATAGGGAAGTGAGCTGATTTATAAAGGTGATCGACTACAACCCATAATAACCTCAAAAAATGACAAGATAAAACCTAAAGGTTTTCGGCATCATTAATCACATTTTCAAAAGGCTAAAGGAATTCATCATAAAAAACCATTCACTAAAACATATAAAATACCAAAGGGTTTCATTTCCATAATTGTTACTTAATGTATCCATAATCTTGATAAACCTCCATCATATAAAACCTTAAATGAGATGTCACAAAATTTGAAATGATGATTATCCTTACCCACAAAAACCCATTTTAGTATCTATAACTATTAAGATAATATTGCATGGAGACATATACAATTTCAAAAGTTAATTCTCAATTTATTCCTTATACAAAAACTATATTATAAAACATATTTCATTAGAATCTCATACTCCCCGTTATACAGAAGGAATATAAAATTTGACTTCATTATTCCAAAATCCATGTTGAGTGTCATAATCACATTGTATTTCACTAATGTATGAACAATAATATTTTCATAGGGCCCATTCATACAAAATATGACATGAAATTAACAAATATGTGTGGGAGTATATTTATATTGTAATTATCGTGATTTACGTCATACAATGTAAATGTATAATATTTCATTTTATCCATTGTATTCAAATGTTATTCTGGAATATCATGCACATTATCCCTTATATTAGATAATCGATTCAAATAATTCTGAAACTCTTTACATTTGACATACTAGAGTATGGGTAGGGATTTATAATGAGATATATCCCCATTCTTTTAATTGAATAGCCTCTTTAGGTCACCAGTACATTTTTTTTTGATTTATTGGATTAACACACTTTTATGTCACACTTTTTTACTTTTATGAATTCACTTGAGTACTTCATTGCGCATATCTGGAATGTTAATGGTAATTATTTCTTTCTATAATATTATTTTTTTGGAGTTCTCAAGAGACATAATCATTCGGTTCATATCAAAACCATAGTAATGGTCATAATTTTCATTTTCCATTTCAAAATGTGTTCACATTGAATGACTTATTCATAGTTATTTATTTATCTTATCCCCAATTAATTTTGATGATATTTTATTAAGACACCAAAATATCAAATAATATTTCATTCTAGACTAATGATTAAACTTTAAGCGTATAGTGCATGTCTTTTAAAATTATCTTTGTAGGTATAGATAGATTCATTATCCCTCTATTTCATCTCAATAAATTACTTCTTCATCATTGGTCATAAAATAAGAGGTAAGTACTCACTGAAAAATATCATATTAAACTCATCCCACTCCATGGAGTCATTTACCTACTCTTAAATCATATTGTTAATAATGTTAAACCATTTATCTGCTTCACCTACCAAATGATAGAAATATAGAATGAAATTTTTTTATTTATTTGAACACTGGAGAATAGGAAATATTTTTTCAGTGGTATTGATTCATTTCTCAATGACTAGTGGATCAGTGGACCCTCTAAAAGAGGATGGAAGATTCCTTATAAATGAATCATGAAATTTTTTTCCCACAATTTCTCATTTGGATGTTCAGAATGAATCATAAATTGAGAATAATGTGAAAGCATAAAAGAACGATTTTTAATTATGAAACCAAAAACATTTAGTTTCCCAATAGGAAAATCAATTTATTTTATATTTCATTCATCATTAACATGGTTCATTCGGGTACTAAATATTGACTAAAACAAAAAATAATAGTTTGAGAAACAGTAATCATAGTAGAAAACCACATAATACTGAAAAATCATGTATGGGATGTCTAAACCATAAAACCTTCTTTTGAATATATGAAACATTAAGCTTATCCTTGTCCATTAAAGCTCATTATTCTAACACTTCAATATGGTTTATAAATAGTATTTGAATTTTCCAAAAATAACATCTGAGAGTGTCAAACCATGTGTGAAACATATCACATTTTAATTCACTGGGTGATGATCGAGTCCAGATCAATTCACCAATTTCATTGGTATTACAAATAAATACCTATATACTAGATCCACTTCGACTTATTGTATCCCTACAAGGATGTAATTTCAGGGAAAAACATTCCCTATCATTTAGTAAAATTATAAGAATGTTTCCACTAAATTGACTCATCTGTATAAATATCCTTAGGGATGTTAATAATGTTTTTTCAACATAGTTTCCAAATGTTAAAAAACATTTCCTCTAATAGAAAATATGGAGACCCAAAATTTTACTACATAGATATCACAACTTAATGGATAAATATTCATTACTATTCTCATATACTGACCCAAAGACCATAATGGTTTATTCCCATTGGATACTAGGTACACAATATTCATATTTGGTGAAATATTGTTAATATATCCAATAATGATCTTCCCCATTTTTACTAATAAAAAACCTACCCAACCTAGATATTTTCTTCACAACCTGGGAACAGAGTCCAAATAAAGGGTTAGATGAGATGCTCATTATGGGTAAAAATGGTAAATACGTAAGCATAATGTGGGTTTAAGGGTTTCAGAACATTAAAATAACATATAAAGACCATAACCTGCATATCAAAGATCGAAATCTAATGTCATCCAATAATATTCATAAATTTATAATAAAGAAATCATAATAAAATAAATGAACGTGATCAATGAGAACATAAAACTGGGATAAGACATATATTTGTGGAATAAACATATGACCAAAACATTGTGAACATGTATAAAAGGAAACAAGTTCACTAATTAAGTTAAATACATGAAATTAGGCCCTCAAATAATTTTATGTGCATAGAACCAGGACCCCACAAAACATTATGGTCATGGAATCTTAGTCCAGACATACCACTATGAAAATTTCATAAAATTCATGCTTAACATTTTTAAAATCTTCACCGGGTTTGTGCATAAATTTATGATAATGTAACTAGATTCCTGCACATCATATTAATTATGTGTAACCCATATTTATGAAATTAATTAAAGATAGATATTGGTCCCACCCATTACATAATCAATACATATATGTTCCACAAGATCATAAGACATTTATCATATCATAATCCTTGAAGTGGGATCTAGATTCAAAAACATATCATTATAGTATAACCTATGGAAAGAATAAAATTTGATAAAATTATTATTATTATAAGAATTAATGATTAAAATAATGAATTATTATGGTATCAATGGACCATATCCCTAGTAAAGAATATTTAACATTAAAGGATGTCATATTATATAGAAACTTATTTTGAAAAACTATATAGAAATTTTCTTGATGAAAATAAACATTCCACTTTTCAAAATATATCTTTACAAATTTTGTTTTTTTAAATAATTTTTTTATGCAGGAAAAATTAGGAATGAATCTTTATAAAAATATTCTATTCATGAAAATATAAATTATCATTCATGTTGTATGGGTAAAAATAATGATTACTTACACATTTCCATTAAATTGAAATGAGATATTTTTGAAAATCTATCAAGATACTTATAAAAACCATTAGAGCCAACGAGTCTTTACCAAAGTGGTATAGGCTCCTGTTTCGCATCCAAAAGACCCAAGATCAAATCTGAGCAGGGAAGAATTTCTGGGTACTGTAGTAGTACTATAGCAGTGAAGGCACTGTAGATGGAACTGTAGTAGTGGAGGGACTATAGCAGTGTGGGTACTATAGTAGTACTATTCATCGAGGGGTCCTTTGGGACAAAAAATGGGCTTTAAAGCCTTGTATTCAGGCTACTTAGCCTTTGGTCATCGGGCAATGTAATGGGTCTCCCTCTACCCAGTCCTAAAGAGTCCATTTCTTTAAATAATAAATTGAGGCTTCTTCCCAAACCATTAAAAGAACATATAAATAATTTAAAAAAGAAAAAAATGGGTAATTTTTTTATTAATTAATATTTTTAATAATGATAATTTTTTTTAAAAAAGTGGATATGAAAGAAAAAATGTTTTTGACCAAAGATAGAAATAAAGTAAATGATTCTTCATTTTTTGGAACATTGAACACATGAAGTGATGAAAATTATAAGAAAACAAATATTCTCAGGAAATAACTATAAGATAATAAAATAAATTTGTTTCTTGAGATATGTATCATATTAACTCATCACCATAATCATAAATATAAACAATCCTGATAAATAATGAGATTATATCATAAAACCATTTCCACATTGGTTTCTTTTGATTATTCACCCAACTAAAGTATAAAACCAAATTAAAATTGTAATATCATTTAAATAATTATATTAAATATATAACTTATCAAAGGGGAAGTATATAAACCTCAAATAAGAATATTGGTACAAAAAATGACTTATGTTCCAAAGAAGGAAAATTGAGACAAAATCCCATACTACTTTGGTAACTTTTAAACCATAAACCCAATAAAAGAGAGATACTAAAATGAACATGTAAATCCACAAAATTTTCATTATAATTTTAATAAAATATATTAATATGTATTATATTCACCACATAAAATAAATAATTTGTGAATATGGTATGTCTCTCATATAAATAAAAAAATTAAATAGTGGTTGATTACTATAAGTATAATCATCATTAGTACACATTTGAACTTCTTTTATAATAAATAAAATTTTATTTACATTTATTTTATATCCATTATTATTTATATCTTACCATATATAATTTACATATGACCATTTATTATCCATTTATTAATAATTCTTTTTTTAAATCACATTATGGGTAACAACGGCTTTGTTTTTCATGTAACTGTTGATTTTTTATCTTTGGTGTAGTTAATTTGATTATGGTTCCATAATCTCCCAAATTATACTCATGACTTAAATATAATATATATTCAATATATAATCATTTATAGTAATCCTTAAAAGTTATATTTTGAACATTAGGTACACCATTCATGGAAAAGGATGACCGTACCTATGAATAAATGGCGTTTCCATATTATTTAAATATTAAAAGAAATAAAGGTAAATAATATATTACCAATTAAGATAAATTTTTATTTAATATTTATCATTTATATTTATTTATTATTCTAATAATTACCTTCCATGTAAAGGGTACATGATAAATGAATCCCATATCGTCTTGAGGTGGTAGTCCTCCGTTTACATGGACGACATTATCATATCCCCTACAGAATGGAATGTAAGAGTGTATATGTGATATAATAATTCCAGAAATATATTTCTGTTAAAAATATATCTTATATAACTGATATCCATCATCAAACCCAATTATGAGTAGTGTTCATGGAAAATGTGTCACATCAGTTCGTGAGATGGTAGTCCATCGTACATATGAGTTCCATTATTATTTCCCATTTCAGAGATGTGGAGATGGATTTAGTTAATTAAAATAAAACAATAACCACTAATTATATGTAATATAAATATTTTATTATATTATAATGTCTAAAAAATATTTTAAGGTGGCGAAGGAAGTAAAAAATGAAAAGACTCGTAGAAGAAATGTACCTATTATTCAGGTAACCACCATTGGATTACACCAAAAGAATTCATAGGATGGATTTATGATAAAAATTAGGATTATAGTATGATATGAATCAATTGTGGAAGAAATTTGAGAATTTATTTTATAAACCAAATGGGGTTTTAGGTGTTAATATGACGGGAGAGGGTGTTTCCTTTTATCAGTGAGGTGAGTGGCATAATTTTAATTTTTGAAAATAAATATATGTACCGACATTTTTAAAATTCCAAGAGGATAAAAAATGCACCATTATCAAACCTTATAGGTGATATGTTTCGAATATATCCAAAATTTTGGCATTTAACATTTTTGTAGGTCATTTTAACCCTTTTCTTTTTAGATTAACCCCCAATAAACCCAATTTCACCTTAATCACAATATAGAATTTTGAATGATTTTTCTATTTATAATTGTAAAAAATTATTATGAAATTATATGATAATATAAATTATTATTATTATTTTGAATATTCATTCCATTTTTAATAGAACATTGATTGATGCATCTATATTTATTTTAAATCAAATCTTGTCGGCCCGAGGAATAAATGGTTTTCCAAATAGAAAAGATTAAAAATCATAAAACATTTATACATAAAAATTAAAAATTAAATTAATTTAAGTTACCGAATATGGATTAATATATATATATATATATATATAATTTATTATTGTTAATTTTAAAACCTTCTTAGAATAATTTGGATGTTTTTAATTCTTTAAAATCAATGATAATTCTTATTAAAAAATTATAGTTTTCATTATTCATTAAAAAATTCAACTTTTCAAAAATTTAAAATCAAGTCACTCCCTGATAATTTTGAAATTATTACTTCAAAATTTATTTATATTTTGTAAAATTATTTTTTTAATTTGGGGGGAATTAACATTAAAATAAGTTCACAAAAGGAGATTTTTTTTTTTCAGAAAAATAAATTTTGAAGTGTAAAATTTGTTATATGCGTTTCTAATAGATAAGAAACACATAAGATGAATATTAAATATTTTATTAAATATTTAATATATAAATTTAATTAAAATAAATCACGAAATGTTATTTCTTTAATTTTTTGTGATAAAACACATTTTTATGCATAAATATATTTTTTCAAAAAAAAGGATTCCATTATTTTAAAATAATTTTTTAAATTCATTTCTAAATAATTGGACACCAAATAAATTATTTAATATTGTTGGGTATTAAATATATATTCATAATATAGTTAATCTGATTCATAATGTCCAATGTAATGGCTACGTTGTGACTATCATATTAAATAACAATTTTTTAATTGTATGTCACACTTTGTTAAAACCTGGGGTTGCCTGTAATACTAGCGAAACTCGGTGTTGAGTGTAATGAAAGATAAATAAAGTTTTGTGCGATAAATAAAATATCAAAAATATTAAATTTATTTGATGTTTTCAAATAAAATCATAGGGTGTTATATTCATAACGAATAAAGATGAAATTATAAAATTATTTATATTTAGATTTTATTCATAATAAATTCACAAATGATTATCTATTATTTCAATTTTGAATATTTCATTTTTTAAAAGGATATTATATATTTTTTCCATAGTAATAAATTATTTATATTATTAATATATTTATGAAAAAAATTATTTGAAAAATTCCTTCAAGGATGAATTAAATTCATTTTCTTGCAAAGGAACGACTCCATAATATTTAGTTATTTTTAATTTTCTTAGAGTGTGGATTATAATAAGATTTATGGGAAAATTTATACTTATTGAAAAAAGTTTCTTAATATTATGTTTTTTTACAATGAGTTGGATTTTATATTAAATAAATTCCCCTTACGGAGAGGGACTTGGGGATAGACCACCCACCAACCTAGTGGCATATGCATTCTCTATAATAGAAAATGTGGTTTGATATCTGTTACTCTAGGCTTACTCATGTGAGGATTTTCAATCTCATATAACACTATACCTTTGTATGAAGTGTTCATTTTCCATATAGATATGATAAATTTTGATATATTTAATTATGTTTTGATTCTACATTTTATGTGATATATTAATCTATGTCATGTTAAAACAATTACACTGATAGAAAAATATGTTCTTATTGAAAAGTAGTAGGCCATACAAAAGCGTCAAACATAGTGAGAAAATAGAAATTCATGGTTTCAGGAAATGATGATGTCCTAGGGAATATCCTTGGATATTGTGTTTTAATTCCCCATGCAATGAATGCAAAATTTTTTAGATAATGTGATTCTCATATGCCATTCCTCCACAAGCTAAACCATCAACCACAAAGTTTTGTTATCTCTATACATTCCCTACAAAAAGGATATAAAATGATATAACATGATGATATTAAATTCTATTCAAATACTAAGTGTTATATTCGTTCTAAATAATAAAATTTCTACTCTTCAATCATCCAACTAGGTACTTTTTTCCATATCCATCATCACCTAGATTATCCTATGTAAGGAATGAATATATGGGTAAAACTGAATTATCTTTGAGTAGTATCCTAAAATTTTCAGGTGTTCATATATTGTACATTTTTATCATTTTCATAGTGTTAACTTTGGAATACAGTTACTGGAGAACCCTGATGGTAAATATACAACATAAATAGAGCATGGTTTTTCTATATGACATATAAGATAAATAGTTTTCTAATCAACTATCTATGAATGATATGGGATATGGTTGGGATGATTCCCTTCATAAATAACTATACTGTGAGTGAAACACTATATAGAACTAATTTCTTAGTAAGATATAGTTATTTTAAAACTAAATTATATGAAGAATTTTAAAAAGAAATCATCATTTTAATGGGAGACATTTAATAGAGGTATTTATTAATTTTCAATAAAAAATGATACTCATCTAATAAAATAATATTCTGTATGAAAACAACATTATAATAAAATTAGACTTTGAGATCAATCTTGAAAAAGTAAAATATAAATGGTTGGTACTTTCTTATTTGATACATGAATTTTATAATAATTCCTAATCAAGAAGGGATATTTTAATTGTTTAAACTATCTTTTCTTAAGAAACCCACTATTGAATCTATACATTAATGTATATAGATTACGATGATGAACATATGAAAAATGTATTGAAAGTACCCAAATGATTTTTTATTATAGATTCAGTGTTTAATAAAAACATGAGATCTTAATTTCATTGAAAATAATAGACAAACATAAAAGTCTATATCGGGAGATTGGGAGGCATGAAGTGTTTGAATTATGTAAAGGTATTTTATGGTGTACAAAGATAGATATAAATTCAGTATCCACCATTTTACTCAATATTATTATGTTCATTAATGAGTTTTAAGGGAAATTTATAATCCTTATGGCAGAATTTAATACATATGTAATTCTAAAATCATTACTGGAAATGACAAGGTTTAATGTTGTGAACAATAATTTCATTGAAGTTTGTAAACATTTAACGTAGCTCCTAAATTTGTTGAGGATTTTTGAGTAGGACATGGGTGGTATAGGATAATGAAACATTTTGATGGTGCAAAAGGATAGAGGAATGGGTTTTATCCAAAAGTGTCATAAAAGTGGCCATGAAGTGTAGACATCACCCACTAAGCCAAGAAATATTAATAAAGGGAAATGTTTTTATTAGGGAATATCTTTCCATTAATTATTTAATTTTCCAAATTACCAAATATGTTAAAATAAAACTACTGGAAAGTCTAAACCAAGTTTAAATGTTGTCTAATACATTTAATTTATTTATATGGTATGTGGTAGTATCTATATATTTAAATATTGTTTTTAATGTAAAAAATAAAAAAAAAGAAAAGCCAAGAAATGAATGATTAAGTTTGAAATCTGTTTCTATGTAAATGAAAAAACTGTCTCTACCACAAAAATTGGATAAATTATGATTAGTTGAATATGTCATAATATATGTATTTATCACATTCTTCAGTCAAGTAGAGAACATAAAAAAATAGTTGTTTAAATTAAATGATATGGGTTTTTTATACACTGTTTTAAGATTTTTTTAATTATATGAAATGATTTAATGAGGGACTGAAATGAAGTTTTGTTGTTAAGAAATTTATAACACCCTGATATTATAAAATATTATCATTTTATTGGATTTCATATGTGAAATTAAACACCAATATTATTCAACACACAAATTATAATTATTAAAATTCAACATTTCCGATAGTATGGAAAACATGTAAACTAGCTCGGAAATGAAATATAATATCTGAAACTGTTATAAAATAGAAAATAAATATTTATATATTATGAGTAATTAATAAATTATTGAAATTATGTATATCAACTGGTTATAAAAAATAATAATGAATTAAATGAAATAAATTTGATTTATGAAAGAAGTTTTTTCATTCTAAAAGTCTATTTAGTCATGCTATGTGTACAAAATTTAAAATTTATTTTTAACAATTTTAAATCATAATTTGATAAAAATAAATTATATTTTTAAATAATAATATAAAATTTATCTTATATTGATGTTTTTTGATTTTTTAAAAAATTTTCATTTTTCTTGAAAAGTAAAAAATATAGAATTTTAATTAAAAAATACCATTTTGATTAATTTATTTAAAAAGATAAACTATATTTTGAATTGGTTTTAGAGGAATATTTTTCCTCAAATATATCTAAGAATTAAATTGATGTCATTTTAATCATTTTATGTTGAATTTTGATACAACAACTTTTTAAATATTTTTACATTTTTTCTTTGAAAAGCCACGTTTTGGTCGCATATGCAAGATTAATTTAAATTAAAAATTTCATCATCCATAAAAGGAATTTTGAAAAAAGGACTGAATAATAGTAATTATAATAATTTATATTATTTAATAATGTCCATTTGTTTTTTTTGAAAAATTAATTGTGAAAACATAAAAAAATTATTTTCCATAGTTAAGGGGAAAATGAGATTTCTCTGGGGTTAGTCTAAGAAGAGAAAGGTTAGAATTACCTTAAATCATGTAAAATTATAATATTTTTCCATAATTACACATTACAAGTCCCAATTTATAATATGGGTTCATTTTTAAAAAATTTTCATATGAATTTCTTAATCATTTTTAAATCTTTTAGTAAATTTCCTTTTAATTTCTATAGTGGTTCCCTTTCCCAAATTATAAAAGGGAAAACTCTCAAAACACTTATGAAAAAAATACCTTTTACATAAAAAAACTAACAAATCATCTCCCAAAAATACTTATTTATATTCTAGTTCTACAAGTCCCAACTAAAGTCCACCTTGAAGGTCATTGAGAGGAGATGCAAGAGTGGTGTCTCTAAGAAAAGGTAATTATATTTACAATGGTCTTTCATTATCTTTCTTATTTTCCCCATTAAATTATGTATTAAAAATAACAATTTAATAAAACAATTATCTACCATATAGTTATATTTTATTATTTTAATGGAATAATAATTATTTATCTCTACTTACATCAAATGGGAAACAAAATACTTGATCATGTGTATGGAAGAATACCATGTCGCAAAATGATGTAATTCATTTTCCAGAACATCCTTTCAAGGCATGAAATAATTATTCATTCAAAACATGTATATTATATTTATTATATTATTATACTTATTTAATTTATATATCACATATATATTTTTTTAAATTTCATTCTGCTTGGAATATGTTAACGTTGCTCGTGTGTATAAAGGATTACTGCCTCAGCAAGAGGAATGCTTATTTTTTCACATATGATTTACATAGAATATAATAAGGGAAAAATTAATGAATATATGTGATATATATGAGTTTATATTTATTTTTAAAAATTTATATATCACACACATTCTTACCCTTTAACATGTTAAGGGAATGATATCATCGCTCATGCGTACGTATGACCTACCCTTTCCATGAACTGATGCGACTAATTTTACATTACAAACATTGAAGAGTGGTTAAATAATATATATAATAATTAAATATTATATTTATACCTTTATCATAATTTTAATATAATATAATTTTACCTTATGTAAAAAAACCAGAACATTCATTACAAAACACACATAATAAAATAATGTAATTAATAGCCAAAACAATGAAAGTAATTGAATATTATTAACAAATGGGTGATAATATGTTATAAAAGAATCATATTTGATATTATAATTATTAATTGGGTTCTTTTATATGTTAATAATATATTTAAATCACTTTAAATGAGTTTAATTTATTATTTACATAAAGGAAGCGCGAGGTAAGGGATTCTATCTTGGTTTCCCTTAATTAAAGAACATCTGTATGTTATTCACCAATTTAATTTACATGTCATATACACTTCCAATTTCATATTTAATATCATGAATAATTAATAATTAATGGTATTTTTTGTTTCCATTTTAATTATTTCATCTATGGAAGTTTTACATAAAAACTTATTTAGTGGTAAAGAATTTCACAAGTCATTTTTTTTCATTGGGATATATTACGTTTTCAAATTACATTAAATTCTATGATTATCTATGCAATTAATTTTTATTATATTAATTTTTATTTAAAATTGTTTTATGTGGATTTAAATTTTACAGAATTAATCTATTCATTTATTAATTTTCACATCAACATTATTCACATTGTAATGTTTTATTTCATAATATCATTTTAATCAATATTTTTTATACATAAATTTCAATTCATTGAGATTATATGATCTTTAATTAATAAACCCTTTAATTTTATTATACATTATTTATTAATGAAAATTTCCATTTAAAAGTACCATATTTTCTACACTTTGGTACTTAAAATGGTTGATTAAATGTCTTTAAGAAAACATGACATCATTTATCTCTTCATTCAAAAATATTTGTTTTCCTAAAAAATGTTTTCTAAATAATTTTTTCATATTTATTTTAAAATTTTAAAAATATTTATTAATTATATTTTAACCCCTTTAAATTTTAATTTTTTTGAAAAGAATCATGGTGTTTGTTCCTGAATAATTCATGTTTTGATGTTTTTGAAAAAGTTAAAGGAATTTTGTCTATTGGGTATGATAGAAAAGAACATTTCCAGCCATATTGAGTACAAAAATGATTCTGAAACATTATTTATATTTTTCAAAAATAATTTTCAAAGTAACTTAATTCCACTTATTTTACTGAAATTTTATTTTTACAAATAATTGTCAAAATGAAAAATATATTTTCTTGAATAATGTTTTTAAAAATATTTTATGGTATTTTTATTCATCAATATTAAAAAAACTATAATTTTTAATTCAAATAGTATATGTTGTATTAATACCATATTTATTTTTTTATGCATGGATTATGATCATTATGAATAAGGAATGTTTTGAAATTCAGTTCCTTGATTCTTTTTTTTAGCAATTAAATTTCTCTTAAATTATTAACTTTTTTGTGGATATTAAATTTCTACAAAATAACCAAATTATTTTTCATAAATATGATTATTTATTAAATAAATTATGATTTTACATAGGGTGTTCAAAATTGAATGTTTTCTATTTATAATGGAAAATATTGTTAAATATTAATTTATTAATAAATATGGATATTTGATGATATATAATATTTTTCATGAAATAAATTGAGTTTTCAATATATGAAGAATGATTTGGACAAGCAGAAATGGATAGCGAATGAATAAATATATCCCCTAGATGAATCAGTATTATCATAATGAGATTCTATAAGCTAGAATAAAATTAGTGGTCCAGACCAAATGAGTTAGTGCTGAGTAGTTTTTAAATTGTCTTATGAAGGACTTGATGGAAGTGGTATTGTGTGACTTAGACATGATGTGAAAAAATTTAGAATTTAATTCAATTATAAATCAATTTTTATTATCCATTATAAGTTTGAAATGATATTATATATGGATTTATTTCTTTCTCAAATAGTTATTAAATGAAAATTTATAGTTAATTACTTTTATATATTGATTATGACTTATCCATTAATTATTTTCATGTTATCTATTATATATACTATAGGACGTGCTAACATGGACATGAGTCTATTACGTATTAGTAACCCCATTTGTTTCTATCTATCCATAAATATCTTCTCCCCTAATAACTATTTTGAAGCACATGATCTTACCCCAAACATGAACAGATCTCATTCTATCCCTCTCTCCCACCACTATTACCTTTCTCACTGAAAAACTATTCATCAAATAATTTTTTACACAAAACCCCCCGACTAATTTATCATTTTCCTTCACCTCTAGATATACCTTTGAATTCACCCCCTTCTCTACCCCGACCTCTAACTTCCCCTCTACCTCCACCTCCAACTTTACCTTCATAAAATATTCCACCATCTCCTCCACATCTATATCCTCCTCCACAACTTCCTTATTCTCTCCATGTGACTTCACCTCCACATATGATTGTTCCTCCATATCCATTTCCTTTATCTCCTCCTCCCTCGTCTCCTCATATTCCTTAGTATCAACCTCTACCTCATCCTCTACCTCAGTCTCCAAATAAGTTTCCCCCATGACCCCCAGCTATGCCAAAATATCAGATTTCATCTACACCCATGAATCTATTTATCCTATAATATATTCCTGAATCCAAGATCTCCAGTCCTCCCAACCCTGACATCCCCCTCCTTTTATGGAACCTCTTCAAAATATATAGAATCCATGTCCCTCAATTTTAATTATTTTTTGGAGTTATTTTATTTTTCGGTCTTAGAACTATTTTTAATCTAGTATTTTAGATCTTGGTTAGTTCTTGATCCATTAAACCTTTATATTTAGTTTTTTCATTTGGAAAATTTGAATGATTCAAGGTCTTTGATTACACAACCAGAATTGATGGGGTGGATATAAAAGATTAATTCTCATTTGTTATAATTTTGGATCTCTCTTTTCACATTGCGGAATAATATTTTTAGTTCACTTCCCATCTACACTGATCTAGTTTTAGGTACAAGCCAAATATTGGGGATATCATGGTAGAGGTTGTTATCGTGGTAAATAGGCATGGATAAATTAACCAAATATATAATTTATTAGATGTTTTCATCAATCTATATTTATTCTTGAATTTTAAATCATGAACAATTGAACGTTATGGATTATAATATTATTTAAATAACATTATTGTTTTTATTTATAATGTTAATATGTTTATTGGATTTAATTAATAGTTTTCATGTGCATGTTTTTCCAATCCAATGAAGTACGAAGTACATTTATAGCCAATATATAGTTTTTTCTCTCTAGAATAGATATTATTGATGTTATTAAATTAAAAATATACCGATATACTTTTAGTGTGATTATAATTATAAATTTCTGTTGGTTGGATGATTTACACATACCTATTACTTTTTTAAATGATTATGTTTTAAAAAAAATGATTTCTAAAAATCATTTTTAGCCAATATAATTTTTATTACTCTCTTATATTAAAATGTATGATGAAATTAATGTAAAAATATATCTATATAATTTTAGTTTGATTATAATTAAAATTTTCAATATATTTGATGATTAAAAAAGAACTATTACTTTTATCCGTAGTGGTGTTTATATTTTTTTTCATGTGTTGTATGAATTATTTTTTAAGACCTCTTTTACTAAATACTACAATATAACTCATATCCTATATTCTTTCTTCATCCTTCAATTGTAAATTTTCTAAAAAAAATTATATTTTATTTGACATTAATTTAAATTAAATTCAAATAAAATGTCTTTGATATGCCATTAATTCTTATAGTCGATATCACAGAAGTGTAAAATTTTTCTTTTAGATGTATTCATGGATATGTTTATATATGAAGAATTGGAGGTCTACAAAATCAATGGATTAAATTTATTTTTTTAGTGATTAAAAATTTATTTAATGTGTGTTATTGATAATTCATCTCTTCTATAAATTGTTTTTCTTTTTCAAATATTTTCATAATTATTTTCTTCACTGTTGTCATTTTTCAATCAATTTCATGAATGATAGATGTTCCAATAGGGTTCATTCATGTTATGGTATGATATGATCATGAAAATAACTAGTGTTTGATGGATAAATTTGAGTAGTAATTGTACAATTTTTTTGTTATATTCGATATACTGCATAAAAATTAATATTCAATTTTTATCCCCCTTTTGATTTTGGATTTGACATATTCTATACTATTCATTGAGTTATTTATTTTTAAACAAACCTATTTAACATACTAGATAGATGAAATATATTCTAAAAATGAAATATTACAGATTATTTTTGTGATTACTTATCATTTTAAATGTTTTTTACCAATGGCGATCATGTAATTAAGCTAGTGTAATGTTTTAAAGACTAGTTAAAATAAATAAGTATTCCATATATTACAAAAAACATTCTCCTTGATTTTCTATTTTTATTTTGAACTATTTTTAAATTTTTATTTTTAGCCACAAATATTTTTCATTTAGTTTAGTCATTTAATAGTTTCAATTAGTAATTCAAATAAATTGGTATTTTTCAATCATGTACAAAAGTTTAATTTTAGATGCTATGTTGGATATGTTTATATATGAATAATTGTTGATATACGAAATTAATGATGTGAATTTTATAGTTTTTAATAAATCTAAAATTCCAAGAGGTTTTGTTATTTTTAATGAATTTCATATGTAAATATTTTTCAATTTTCACAGAAATTTTAATTTTTGTGACTGTTGTCATTTGGTCTAGTAATTTGATGACTGATATATCTTCCATGGGGTTACATTCAGGCCATGGTGTGATATAATTATTCACTTTTAGTAGTGTTTTATGAATAAATTTCAGTAGTAATGAAACAAATGCTGATGTTATATCATTTTTAATTTTCCTTGAAGTCATTTTAGGAATCTATGTGTTGTAGTTAGTGGAAAAAAACACATCAAACAATAAAAATTATATATAAAAATTTATTTTTTAAATTTTTACTCTTATTATTTTGTATTTAATGTTTAAATATTATTCATTTAGTTGCCTATTTTAAATTAATCTGTTTAACAAATTGTACAAATTTATTATATCACTTAAAATAAACTATGACTGATTTTAATTTTGATTCTCCAAATATTATTATATTTTGAATTTTTATCCCACAATACTTCTATATAGTTTAAATGATGTATAGTTTTAAAGATTAATCATTCAAAAAATCATCATGATTTAATTTTATTTTGTAATATTAATCTTTCAACATTGATTTACTAAATTATAATCCAATTTAACGAAATTTTACTCCCTTATAATTTTTTTTATTTATATGAGTTTTTAAAAAGGCCAGTTTGAAATGAAATTTACTAAATTATTTAAATATTTTTATTATATTATCTCAAATATTTGATTTTCTTTATGTTTGAAAATGTTATTTTCAATGTACCCCAGTTTCAGTTTAGCTATAATTCAATTACTTTAATCAGGTTCACTGAATTAATGAATAATCATGAAGGGATGTAAAAGTTGTTTTAGGCCCTTATTTATTATTTACATTTATTAATTTACCCATATGCGTTTCAATATCTTAAATCAATGAAGTTGGAGATCATTTATTGTCTTATATATTTTACTCTCCTCAGTGATATTTTTATTCTCTGGGAATTAGTTATCCCCTATATTTCCATTACTAATTTCAACTTCTACATTTTAAAAGTCTATTTTTCAATTGAAGGTTATTTACTGGAACTTAATTAAAGCATAATCAATGTTGTAATTCAAATTTTTATGAGGGAGGTCCCTCAAGAAAACATATATGGGTATTTTCAAACACCATGTAAATATTATTTTTATATTGAGATACTTTACATAATATATTCATATGTGTTTCAAAAGCCACAATATGGGTATGGAGATTATTTGGATTTTTTTGGAGCTCATTTCAACTCTTATATTATAAAATCTAGTTGAAGTAAATAATATTTTTGCCTTTTAGGATTTCTTTTGCATTGGTGTTAATTAATATTTATATATTATTACAATATTCTCTTAATGGGTTGATCCTAGAAATTAAATCCCATAAACATAAAAGAGTTCTTAGATTCACCATTGATTCCATCGGAGTGACAGTGGTTTAAATCTCAATCAAGACACCAATATGGTTGTTTTTACCACCCATAATACCCCCTCATCACTTAAAAATTCACCATTATAGAGATGAATACATCAATAATATAAAAGATCTACCACTTTCTCTCTCCCATAATCGACTACCATCTCTATTATGATACCCTATCCATAAATCATCTATCATTTTGATTATCTCCATCTTCACTCTGCAATCAACAAAAATTCATTTAAGGTGTTTCTATCAATAATAATTTGTTGATCCGACACATATATGAATACATTTTATTATCGAAAAAATTTTGATCTCCAAATTAAACTATATAAACTGTATGATCTCCAATTTCAACAGTCTTCATATATAAATATAGTTTAATATTTCATAAAAGTCACAAATTACATATAAACTTATGAATACAATTTAAAAATATATGAGTATATTTTATTATCATCAACTGTATCCACACCAACATCAACTATAGACCTAAATTTTATTAAATGAAAATATGACAGCAGTTCAATATTTTAAAATAGGTGATGTTAGTCATATGAATAATAAGTAATAGATGATTCATAGTATTTATAGTGTTTCTATTCATAACAGGAATTTCTATCCATAATATGGTGTGTCCCATAATTTATCATGAATTACATATTTCAACATTATATTTATGCATATCATTTTTTCATTCAGTTAATTCATATTATTTAAATATATTTTACATATATAACCATCTTGCATATATCCAACATTCAATAGAATAAATAGAGGGGATATTTTGTTGAGGTCCTCAAAATATTTATAGTAATTTAGACAAATATGGAAATGTTACCAAATATAGATGATTTTAATTAACAAGGAAAAAAATCTATTGTTTCCCATACATTACATGTATAGTTGTTTCTAGACAAACATGCTTCATAAATTTAAAATTTATGTTAAAATTTCTATTTTACCAAATTATTCCACAATAATAACTAATTATATTACACATTTAAGTATTTTTACTACATCATCAACATAACATTCTCAAATGTGCACTAAATTTATTGATCCATAGTTTATAATCAGTGGTTCTGTTCTAATTATCTCAATCCTCAAATATTTAGTAATTTTTAATTATAAAAAGTTAGAATCTAAAATTTTATATATAATAGGCTATTGTATATTTTTTATTTATCAAATGTTATAATTTTCCTTTGCATCAATTTAAAATATGCTATAAACACAGCTATGTTTCAAATTTCAACTCTTGTTTGGGCATTCTATCACCTCTTATTTTCTCTGAAATTTTATCAAGAATAACTCCTCTACGTGACTTTAGATATTATTCAATGAATCATCTATTTTTCTATTTATGTTTTCATTTAGATTCATCCAAGGGTATCTTCCAATGTTTTATCAAATTTTCTTTGAGTGCCTCTTCACCGTTTTTACATTATCTCAAAAGTTTATTCAAGAAAATTTTTGAGTAGTTTTTTTATCCTTTACTTGGGACTCATTGGAGGAATCATGATTTCTCTGTTTTAAAATTCAAACATTTTATAACCAAATATATTTTGTATAAATCTAAATAATATTAATTAAAATATATATTTTGTTTTCATTCAATGATTTAATTATTCTCAAAACATGTTTTGACGAATCATGAAAGAATATGTTTTCAATTATTTATTACATATTATTCTCTCTTTTTTTATTTTTATTGATATAGTTTTAAAGTTATAAATATATCTTTTCTAAAAAATAGTTTTCCTCAACTTTTAGGGACTTAATTTATAATGAATGTTTTCAGTTATAGTAATTTAATCATGAAAAAGTGAACCCATATTTTGAATAATGTGATTCAAATTTGTTAAATATGTACCTTTTATTCTGAACCATTATAAATAGTAACTATGTAAAATATTCATTACCTCAATGAGGGTAAAACAAATTAAATAAAGTTAAAACATTGGGATAAGTTATTAAAAATTCACTAACCCTTTTCCTTATCCTATTGGGGGGTGAATTTCCTCAATTTCCATCCAAAACTCTATTATATGGAAACTTGGGGCCTTTTTTCTTTGATTATGACCAACATATGAATTTTTTTTAAAAATAAATACAAAATGTCACTTCCTACACATTAATAACTATACAATTTTTATTATAAGAAATAAATATGACAAGTTTGGTTTTCAAATTATTTTTTGAATATAAAATAATTATTTTTTCAATATTCTATTATTTATATATTTTAATTATTAAATAATTATCTTAACGTATTATGCAATACCAATAGGTTATTCATATAATTAATAGAAAAATAAAATAACCTTTTCAAAAAAACATAAATGTAATGAAATTTGGGTAAAATTTTGTGTTTTATGAATTTTATTGAAAAATATAACATTTTTATAAATTTTAAAAGTCATAGATTCTAACTACAGTATTTTAATGTTTTATTTTGATTTAAATTTAATTATTTGTGTAAAAAAGACATTATGAAATTTTATGTTAAAAAATATATTATTAAAATATTAAAAAATAAAAAAAAGTGTAAGATAAAAATTTGTATGAAAACTATTCGAAAAAATATTAATGGTTCATTTATGAGCTTATTGGAACCTTATAACTATAATTATAACCCTTTTTTATTAAATTTTATAGCCAAGGTTAAGATTAAAATTGTTTGACTTAGGTGTTAGAATAAATTATAAAGATGAAAATTACACCAAAACATATAAAAAATAATTTATAAAGATATGTCCATATTATAAACTTTTAATTTATTAGTTATCTATTTGGAATCACTTTTCTTTATAATGACTTAATTATATTATAATGTTATTAATAATTCCATGTGTGTCAATTCCCTCCCTTATAAAGGGACACCCCTTCTTATTTTTCATTACACCACAGTGAGCCATCTAGATCAACCAAAAGTATAAATACTATCTTCTAAAAACATCTAATGATAAATAACATATACTACTATTCTTAAATGACAATTCTAGGTGACCTTGATAAATGATATAAAGGAGGTCTCCCAAAGAAGAGGTAAACATCTTACTAGACCTCTTTAAATTTCATTCTTCTTCTATATCCAATAAGTCCTTAGTATCCATAATAAAGTAATAACTTCAGTAAGTTAAATATACCTAAATGTTATTATTATAATTTAACCACTAAAATACACCCTCCATCCAATCAAATTTTAAGTGAAAGTATCGTTGATGCAAACCTGTGGACTACCTTCTCCATATAATGATACATGTCATTTTACATCACATTCATTAAAGGACGGTTATTATCTTGTGTTTAATGTTTTTATATGACATTTATTATTACATTATATTTCTATAATTATAATACAATATATACCTTCTTACAATCCTATCAGTTTCAAAATGATAATGTCACTCGTGCGTACGTGTGGACTACCACTTTCACGAAGTGATGCAATAATTTTTTCAATTAAAATTAACATATATTTTAATAAGGATAGATTAAATTAATATATATGATATATTTTAAATTATAATGATTCTTTAAATTTTGATTAAAATATACCCTGATATCTTTTCATCTATTGAAAATTTAAAACATCATTCACGTGTAGAAATGGTTTAATGTCTCCATCAATGGTGTAATTCATTTTTACATGTATATAATTTAAAAAATAATATAAATATATAAAAAGTGAATATATGTGATATTTATATCATTACTAACATTATGTAGATTACGGAACTATTATTAGTATATAAGGACCAAAATTATCGAATCAAAATTCATAGGGGAAAAATAGTTAGATCTATAAAATGAAAATTTTAATCAGTAATTAATAATAAATGGTTGTTGAAATGTTGTAAGAGTATGATATATTAAATTATATAAATTTAAATGACTCTATTAAAGATTTATAATAAATTTAAAAATATTATATATGAGGTTTGAGAACTTTACATGGCAGTTGAACTTTATGAAATGTTTTTAGTTAATAAACACTTTGTTTATCAGAATTATTTTTAATAAAGTTTATAATTCTGAAATTTCATGATCTACCACTCAATAATCTCATGATTGTTTTTCTAATTTGTTTACTTATTGTGGATGAATGGTTACCTTTCATTTTCCACTATTAAATTAGTAAAGTTATTTAATAAATTGTTTAAGGGAAAATAATAATTATTATTCTTTGTAGGGGAAATAAATTTTCTTCCATGCCCATGTATACTTAAAAATCATTCAAGATATTTTTATTTCTCCAATGATTTTTATGTAATTATTTCCAATTATTAATTTTTTACTAAATTCTTTAGAAGAAATATTATTTATTTTTCTGAATGAGGATTTTTGTAGTTCTTACTAAAATAGTGAAAAAACTATGTTTTATTGTAAATGACAATAACATAATTTATATACGTTATAAACACAATGATTTTAATATTTATTTAAGTGTTACAAAGGTTATTTTAAAATGAATTTTTTCCTTAATATTTTGGAAATATTTTAATTTTAAAGACATCATTTCAAAAGGAAATGAATATTTTACTCGTTGAAAACACTACGCATTTTTATACCATCTAGTTCTCTCTTTTATGATATTAGATCAATTTTATCATTAAAAAGTATCTTCCATTAACATAAATATGGATTTACCTTCTGTTTCTACCTCTTCCATTTCAAAATCTGGCATTTCTCATGTTGATTGTTAATATGGATGGTTTCTTACTTTATGCTGACAATCTTACTCGAGCATACATTGATCCCATTTCTCTTCATATATTCATTGAAGTAGATCTCTCTAAGGAACCTATGGAATTTATATGCATTGATATGTTTGGGTAGATAAACTTTAATTGTTACTGTTTCATTGAATAATGGGTTTAATTCTATTCTTAATGTTTCCACATGGGTTAGGACTCATTCACTAGCAGACATCGGGCATTGTCAAGACCCCCTCCCACCAAAGATGCCCCTCCTGAGCTGGAAATAGTGAAAGGGAGATAATGACCCCCGAGTCCCGCCTACATTAGGACCCAGGGTGGCGACTAGAACCAAGGGTATGAGTTTTCACAAATATGGGAGGCATTACCCTTTTTATTATTTAAGATAGGGGAAATAGGACAAGTCAACCACCAAAAATAAAAAGAACAAGTGTATAGAAATAAACCCAAACCAATCCCACATGCATGTTTAAATAGTTCTGAAACAATGTACAGGTACAAAGAAGATCAAAAAGTACAATACAAAAAGAAACAAGTACAGAAAACTGCAGCAACTCTAACTATCCCGACTAGTAGGGTCTCGCACGGCCCTGGTAGTCCTCTTGGAAACCTGAAAGTAAACGTTGGGTGAGCATACAAGTATACATAGTAGGGAAACCTAAATCTCTCGTGCACAAGTGGGGAGACATCCTAATGTCCCGTGAGAACAACAGAAGAATCCTAGTAAGGAATTCTATCCACCCAACCTCATTAGCCACACTCACCAAAACACAATCACAACAGGTAGTAGTATATAAGAACAAGATTATTGGGTACCCCACACCATTTCCACCAACTAGCTAGCTGCTCTTCTTAACGGAAAACGTCCTGACGCTACCACACGCTTCCCGCCTGCACACACCTGGGCCTCACAACCACGTATCCCGCCCGCACACACTTGGGCCTCACAACCACTTATCCCGCCCGCACATACCTGTGCCTCAAAACCACGTATCCCGCCCACACACACATAGGCCTCAAAACCACGTATCCCACCTTTACACACCTGGGACTCAAAACTACGTATCCCACCTGCACACACCTAGGACTCATAACTACGCATCCCACCCGCACTCACCTGGTCCTCATCCCGAAGGTTCTTGGGAAAAAATAAAACCTGCACGAAGAGTATTGGGCTAAATCACCCCAATCGAAACCTACCCGAAGAGTCGTGGGTGTAAGGTCGCCTCATGCCATCACAGCCTAGGGAAGAAGGAGCTGGATTGAGCTAGTAACTAAGGGGAAAACACCCTCTCTCATGGAATGGGAGTGTTCGACACTAAGTGCTCAACATGGGTGGGGTGCGATAAAACACAAATATACAGATATGTATATATATATGAAACATTGAGCCCAACCTATGTCTTCTAACTGAAAATGTAGCATGTGCCCCGACACTACTACTACAATGCATGCATACAACAAACAAACCCCAACCCCAATTAGGTTTTCTTGTTTCAACAGAATCGGTTTATTAGTTCCTCAACTACTGGGAAACTATCCACAACCAACCACATCGATCATTCGTTAAAACATATCCCTACCATCCACAGATCAAGTTAGGAAAACACAAGCAACACAAACAAGTCCCTTCTTATTAACCAACCAACCACATGCCCCACTATTCATTAACTCTTCCACTTTTATTTATTAAACACAACCCATAGTTCGATCACATTCAAACCCATCCCGGCAGCCCCGCTGCCAACCACCATAACCATAACCACACTGTACATCAACATCCCTTGATACCGTTCATCACAGCCCTGCTGCCCATCACTAACATAGCATTCACACAAACCCACAAACAAGCCGACCACAACCCCGCTCCTCACCCAGTCCATGAAAACCCATAGAACACTCCCTTTGCATAAACAAACTCCAACAACACCCACATGGTTATTATTCCAATTTAGTTCAACCGGCGTGATCACACAAGGGTTTCAGATTTTCATTTAATCCGCCAAATTTACATGATTAACCAATTCCCACATTCCATGAAGTATCCATCCAAAACAGTCTACATAGATAGGGTGTCATTTAATTGCGCAAGAAAAGTCCCCCAATGACCATGATTTTCAGTAGTCATAAGCCCACTCAATTCACAACATAAAATCACAGGATATAAGATAATGTAACTTCATTCACAAACTTCCCATATTTGTTATATAAGCCAGTTATTATCTTTATTAAAAAGGTTAAAAAGTGTTTCACATAAACAAGAGGACACCCACCCCGCAACATGCACAAATTTAGGGAGACGAAGGTAAGATCCCCACCTCAATAGGTTCTGATAACAACGGTCCCCCGTATCAACTTTATGAAATGTCCGTCGGCGTCCGTTGCTTCTGGAAAAACCCGGAAAAACCTCCTCGGGTAGAGGCTGGGTATTAAAGGACAACAGATATAAGCTCAGAAGTTCTGGCTCGTCGTTAAGATCCCATGGCCACTGACAGATCATAAATCGGAGCTCGGACGAAGAAGTTAGGGAAAAAAATGTGGCTTTGAGTCTCTTGGGAGAGCTCTGCTCAGAGGAAAGAGCAGGAGAGGGGGGTGTTGAAAAGGAGGAGGGGACCCCTCCTTTTATAGGTGTGAAAAAAAAGTACACGGCGTGTACTTTATGGTACACGACGTGTACTTGGCCATTTCACACGGCCACCACGCGACTTCCAACACGACCTTCAACGAATCACGCGACTGTTGACTGGTCAACACATTGTTTGAAGGTAATGCATACGTAGGGAGACACTACACGACATGTAGTATTGGGTACACGGTGTGTACCCATTTATTTTACATGGTAAGGACATGGATCCAACATGGCACATGACCGTTGACTGGTCAACACACGGTCTGAGGGTAACGTGTACGCGGGGAGACTCTACACGGTGTGTAGTATTTGGTACATGGCGTGTACCCATTTATTTCACACGACAAGAACACTACCTTCAACATGGGGTATACCCAGTGAGGGGGTACATGGCGTGTACTCACACTACACAGCATGTACTTAAAAAATTCTAAAAAGTGTGGGAAAAGTCCATTTTACCCTCCAGAACACTTGGTGGCCCACTTTTTGACAAAGGAATGGGCTAGAGAGGTCCGAGCCATTACATCATATACCTCTTAAAACATTCTCGTCCCCACGAATTCAAAATCCAACCCAGAGGAACCCAAAAAGATGCCTCTTAGGGCCCTCATTATAACAAGAACCCAACCAGCACCCCTAATTATAGGTGTTATGAATTCATTCTCATATGTCGAGATATTATCCTCTTTAGGCGGCACTGACTCGCCTGCATGGGTTCAATCACATCCTCATTAATGCGTCTTGATTATGAATCGGGTCTTCCCACATCCATACATTAAGATTTTTCCAACTTGCACTACCCCCAACACCACACAACTAACGCACTGCCAGAACATTTGGGTTGGGAAAATTCCTTATCATATGTCGAGATATTATCTGCTTTAGGTAGCACTGACTCGCCATCAAGGGTTTAATTGCATCTGTATTAATGTGTCTCGATTAAGGATAAGGTTTTTTTCCCTTTTTTCTTACACATCCGGACATGCTACACACTTCCGTAGAATGAGAAAACAAAAAAAGGGCCTCATAAACAGCAAGCCAAGAATTCCATATATCAAAGGTATAATGTACAAAAACAAAGCTCAGAAGAACAAGGAAAAAAACACAAGTCAAAACAACTCCATGTACTGAGTGTGCAACTCGGTCTCCCGTTTCCATATTCTCTCCTCGAGGCCGCCATGACTCCACAACACACGATCCAAGGCGATGGTTCATCCACATAGCACCTTCTCTTTACGATCTTCGATTCTGACGGGTCGTTCCTCAATGGTTGAGTCGTCTCCCATATCTAACTCTCCTGAGAAGATAACGTGAGATTTTTCATGTAAGTACCGACGAAGCTGGGAGACGTGGAAGACGTCATAAACTTTCTCAAACTGAGGGGGTAGGGCCAGCTGATATGCCACCTCACTAACTTTCCTCAGCACCTCGAAAGGTCCGATGAACCTAGGGAAGAGCTTAATCCCCTTCCCAAACCTCCTTTTCCGTCGTCAATGGGAAACCTTCAAGAACACGTGATCTCCCACCTCGAACTCCAAGGGACTCCTTCAACGATCAACATAAGACTACTGTCAGTCCTGAGCCTCCTTCATCCTCTCACACTCAAGAAGGACTTTCTTTGTGGTGATCTGCACTACCTCTAGCCCAAGAGCACGTGTCTCGCCATCCTCTTCATAGAAAATGGGTGAACAACATGGTCTTCTATACAAAGCCTCAAACGGTGCCATGCCAATATTAGAGTGGAAGCTGTTGTTGTAGGAAAACTATACTAAAGGAAAGTGTCATACCCATGATCCTCTGAAATCTAGAACGGATGCTCCCAGCATGTCCTCCAACATTTGGATAGTCATCTCTATCTGCCCATCGGTCCGGGGGTGGAATGTAGTGCTAAGGCGTAGCTAGGTTCCAAAAGCATGATGTAACCCCCTCCAGACTCGTGAGGTAAACCGATTATCCTGGTCCGAGATGATAGTTTTCGGAACTCCATTCAAACGCACCACCTCGTCTACGTACCACTGTCCTAAGGTACTCATCGGGCCCGACTCCTTAATTTCCAAGAAGTGAGATGATTTCATCAGACGATCCACCACTACCCAGATAGCATTATAACCTCCCGGAGCTCTAGGTAGTCCTGTGATGAAGACCATTAGGATGTCATCCCACTTCCACTCAGGGACATCTAAAGGATGCAACAAAACACTGGGAACATGGTGTTCAGCCTTCACTTGCTGACACACTAAGAATTTTACCACAAACTCCGCCACTTCCCATTTCACCTCGGGCCACCAAAACTATTCCCTTAGGCCTCGGTAAATTTTTGAAACTCCCAGATTTACTTCCAAGGCTGAGATATGGAACTCATAGAGAACTTCCTCACGCATCGCCTTCGGAACAAACAACCTTCCATGGAAAAGCATCTGATGTCAGCTGTCCTCTGACCATCCTTCTGGAGCATTTCCCTGATCGACACGATCCCGCATTACTTCTACCTCGGAGTCCCCCCACTGAGACTCTTCCACCTGTTGCGATAAGGAGGAATGCACCGTCATCTGAAACAGACAACCTCTAACACCCTCTACCCTTGCATCCAAGTGCAAGGTATCCAACTCCCCCGTAACTTTCCAAGGATCAGTGGATTCTCGAACCACTTCCTTATGTGACTTCCTGCTCAGGGCATTAGCCACAACGTTTCCCTTACCTTCAGTGTAAGAGATTTCGAAGTCATAGTCTTGGAGAAACCCAACCCATCTTCACTACCCCAATTTCTAGTCATGCTAGGAGAAGATATAACGTAAGCTCTTGTGATCTAAGAAGACCAAAAATCACTCCCCAAAGAGGTAATGTCTCCACAACTTCACTACGAACACTACTGCTGCAAGCTCCAGGTCATTGGTAGCATAGTTACACTCGTGAGGGCGTAACTTCCTAGTCCCATAACAGATCACACCCTTATTCTGCATCAGTACGCACCCCAAACCAAGGCCTGAAGCATCACAAAACACCTCATACAATAACTATTCCTCTGGAAACTGGAGTATGGGATCACTGACCAGCTTCTCCTTCAGGTAGTCAAAAGCTTCCTGGCACTGCTCGCTCCATAGGAAGACCTGGTTCTTCCTATTCAAAGCTGTCAATGGAGTAGTAACTCGAGAGAAGTCCAAAATGAACCTCCGATAGTAACCTTGTAACCTCAAGTAACTACGAACTTCTGCCACGCTCGTGGGTTCTGCCCATGAAACAACTACCTCCACCTTCGACGGGTCCACTAACACTCCATGCTAAGACACCACGTGCCCAAGGAAGTGTACTTCTTGTGTCAAGAACTTACACTTCGACAATTTACCATAAAGCTGGTGGTGTCAAAGGACTTCCAAGACTGCCCTAAGATGTTGAACGTGCTCCTCCTCTGTTCTTGAGTAGTTCAAGATGTCATCGATAAGCACAACGACGAACCTATCCAGAAACTCTCGGAAGACAAAGTTCATAAGTCCCATGAACATAGCAGGTGCAATCGTAACTACAAACGGCATCACTACAAACTTGAAGTGCCCATACCTACACCTGAAATCCGTCTTCGAGATGTCACTGTCCTTCACCCTCAGCTGATGATATCCTGATCGTAGTTCAATCTTATAAAACCAACCTTCTCCCCTCAGTTGGTCGAAGAGATCATATATCCTTGGGAGGGGGTAAAGGTTCATGACCGTTACCTGGTTCAACCTTCGGTAGTCTATGCATAGCCTGAGACCACCATCTTCCTTTTTCACAAACAAAACTGGAGCACACCATGGCAACACGCTGGGTCAAACAAAAACATTCTACATCAAATCTTCAATCTGAATCCGTAACTCCCACAACTCCGAAGGTTCCATCCATTAAGGGGACATCGAAATCGGATGGGCACCAGGCTGTACGTCTATACCGAACTCAAAATCACGTTGGGCGGGGGGGGGGGGGGGGGGGGGGGGGGTAGAGCCACAACCTCCTCGGGAAAAACATCGAGGAACTCCCCAACAACCTATGGGACATCCATCATCTCTTCTTCAGCTAGAACCACTGATAACCCGCCTAATAAAGAAAGGAGAGGCTCCACACACCAGCTTCCCACCGGATAGCTCCTCTCACCAACAAAAGCTACACGATTCCTGTCCACGTCAGAGAACACGACTCTTCTTAAAAAACAGTTGATAACGAAACTAACAAAAAAACCAGTCGATGCCTAGAATGACATCATACGGGTGCATCTATAATAGAAGCGGGTCCCCACTAGATCGATGTGGTCCCAACGTCAGCCCACATCCCCAGCAAACACAAGATATGTTGGTCTAGCCCCTAACTACTGTACTCAGCACCAGTGGTACGGAATGTCTCTCTATGACTAGTCCCAAAGCACGGGCTAGACCAGGTGCAACAAAGGAGTGTGAAGCTCCCGAATTTAAACAAAACATAAAAGAGAGAATTTATGTAAAACCAAAAACATCTCTCTTGATATCTGTCCTTGCTAGGGTTTCTGCTTCTGTTGTGTGAAACCGTCCGAATCCCACTCCTCTTCCATTTTGTTGACGTCTAGGTGCCATAGCCGTACGGAAAACAAGGATCACCTAAGCCCAAGTAGTAAGGAAATTATCAAGGTTTTATTTTATCACATTATTTCAATTTCATTCCCAGAATGCCCAAATCATGTAAAACACAACCATGATGATGCATGTACCTTCCCTAGGGTCTCTACCCTGCAATCAATATGGTCTCACTTGGTCATTCATTAGGCTCAGAGTCCTTGCATCGGATCATGGGGGGACCTAAAATCCCATGCCCTAGTCGGTATTCCCTGGCCTATGTCACGCACCAAGTTTATCCAACACTGTTGGCCTACCATCCCATGCAATCCTCACAATGCCTAACTCCAGACTCCATCCTATCTCTCAACCATCACCTCTGATACCCTTCGTTCACGACCCACTCCCACCAATGATTCCCCTCCTGAGCTGGCAATGGTGAAAGGGAGATAATGACCCCTGAGTCCTACCTCCAGTAGGCCACGGGGTGGTGACTAGCACCAAGGGTATGAGTTTTCAAAAATATGGGAGGCATTACCCTTTTTATTATTTAAGATCAGGGAAATAGGAAAAGTAAACCACCAAAAATAAAAAGAAAAGGTGTATAGAAATAAACCCAAACCAATCCCACATGCATTTTTAAATAGTTCTGAAACAATGTACAGGTACAAAGAAGCTCAAAAAGTACAATACCAAAAGAAACAAGTACAACAAATTGTAGCAACTCCAACTGTCCCGACTAGTAGGGTCATGCACGGCCCTGGTAGTCCTCATGGAAACCTAAAAGTAAACATAGGGTGAGCATACAAGTATACTCAGTAGGGAATCCTAACGCTCTCATGCACAAGTGGGGAGACATCCTAATGTCCCGTGAGAACAACAGAGGAAACCTAGCAAGGAATTATATCCACCCAACCTCACCAGCCACACTCACCAAAACACAATCACAATAGGTTCTAGTATATAAGAAAAAGAGTATTGGGTACCCTGCACCATTTCCCCGCACTAGCTAGCTGCTCTTCCTAACGGAGTACATCCTGACACTACTACACTCTTCCCACCCGCACACAACTGGGCCTCACAACCACGTATCCCGCCCGCACACACCTAGGCCACACAACCATGTATCCCGCCCGCACAAACCTGGGCCTCAGATCCACGTATCCCACCCACACACACCTGGGCCTCACAACCACATATCTTTCCCACACACACCTGGGCCTCATCACGAAGGTTCTTAGGAAAAAGTAAAACACACCCAAAGAGTCTTGGTCTAAACCACCCCAATCAAAACCTATCCAAATTGTCTTGGTTTTAAGGTTATCTCAAGCCATCACAGCCTAGGGAAGAAGGCGAAAGAAGGAGCTAGTAACTAAAGGTAAAACACCCTCTCCCATGAATTGAGAGTGTTCAGTACTAAGTACTAAACAGGGGTATGGTGCGATAAAACACAAAGATACAGATATGTATATATATACCAAAAACTCAGCCCAACCTATGGCTTCTAACAGAAAACTGAGCAAGTGCCTCAGCACTGCTACTACGAAGCATGCATACAATAAACAAACCCCAACCCCATTTAGGTTTTCATGTTTCAATAGAATCCATTTATTATTTCCTCAACTACTGGACAACTATCCACAACTAACCACATTGATAATTTATTAAAACATATCCCTTCCATCCACAGATTAAGTTAGGAAATCACAAGCAACGCAAACAAGTCCCTTCTTATTGACCGACCAACCCCATGCCCCACTATTCATTAACTCATCCAGTTTTATTTATTAAACACAACCCATAGTTCGTTCACATTCAAACCCATCCTGGGAGCCCCGCTGCAACCAACATAACCACAACTACACTGTACATCATCATCCCTTGATACTTTTCATCACAGCCCCACTGCCCATCACTAACATAGCATTCACACAAACCCACAAACAATCCAACCGCAGCCCACTGCTCACCCAGTCCACGACAACCCACAGAAAACTCCCTTTACATAAACATACCCCAACAACACCCACATGTTTATTATTCCAATTTAGTTCAACCGGGGTGATCACACAAGGGTTCTAGATTTTCATTTAATCAGCCAACTTTATGTGATTAACTAATTTCCACATTCCATGAAGTTTCCATCCATAAACGGTCTAGAAATATAGGGAATAATTTAATTGCACATGCAAAGGCCCCCAACGACTGTGATTTTCAGTAGGCATAAGCCTATTCAATTCACAACATAAAATCACAGGATATAAAATAATGTAACTGCATTCACAAACTTCACATCCCTATTATATAATCCAATTATTATCTTTATTAAAACGGTTTAAAAGTGTTTCACGTAAACAAGAGGACACCCACCCTGCAAGATGCACAAATTTAGAGAGATGAAGATAAGATCCCTACCTCAACAGGTTCTAATCACAACACTACCCCGTATCAACTTTAGGAAACATCCGTCGTCGTCCGTCGCTTCTGGAAAAACCTGGAAAAACCTTATTAGGTGGAAGCTGGGTAGGAAAGGACAACAGATTCAAGCTCAGAAGTTCTTCCTCGTCGTTACTATCCTGTGGCCGCTGATGGATCGTAAATCGGAGCTCGGTTGAAGAAGTTATGGAAGAAAAAGGAGACTTCGAGTCTCTTGTGAGAGCTTTGCTTATAGGAAAGGGGAGGAGACGGGTGTGTTTAAAAGGAGGAGGGGACCCCTACTTTTATGGGAATGAAAAAAAGTACACGGTATGTACTTTATGGTACACTACGTGTACTTGGCCATTTCACATGGCCACCACGCAGCTTCCAACACGACCTTCAATGTGGCACACAACCGTTGTATGGTCAACACACGGTTTTAAGGTAACATATACGCGGGGAGAAACCACAAAATGTGTAGTATTGGGTACATTGTGTGTACCCATTTATTTCACATGGCAAGGACATGACTCCAACACGGCACACAGCTGTTGACTGGTCTACACATTGTCTGAGGGTAACACGTACACGGGGAGACACTACATGGTGTCTAGTATTTGGTACATGGTGTATACCCATTTATTTCACATGGAAATGACACGGCCTTCAACACGGGGTATACCCAGCGAGGGGGTACACGACGTGTACTCACACTACACGGCGTTTACTTGCAAAATTCTGAAAAGTGAGGGAAAATTCCAATTTACCCTCCAGAACAGTTCGTGACCCTATTTTTGAAAATGGAATGGGCCAGAAAGGACTGGGCCATTACAGGCATCCATTGATTTTTTATACCTCTTAGATAATAATTTATAATAGGAGGTAACCACTAATGCTGATGATAATTATATGTGTTTGAGGACTCTTATTTTAGAACAATGTGTTGTGGTTGTATTTGATAGTTTGAAGCATGACT
Organism: Viscum album; assembly: GCA_963277665.1. Lineage (NCBI taxonomy): Eukaryota > Viridiplantae > Streptophyta > Magnoliopsida > Santalales > Viscaceae > Viscum > Viscum album. The sequence continues at coordinate 1,399,183,330 of OY728148.1, read as the reverse complement.
TGGGTGGAGCCAAGTTAGGAATATAATCCATGGTTGATGTTGGACTATGTTCTTATGATACAATTACCGCCAATTCACATTCAATGTATTATGATAATATTAAGGATATAGGTGTGGGAAATGTGAGTTGGTTCTTGTAGGAACTGGTTGATGTGATTCCTTTGAAACTGGGAATGATTCAAAAATTATATTATAGATATTTATAATCTTGATTGAAATTGATTCTTTAGTGAAGGAGTCTTCTAGCCTAAGAGTTACTTCATTCTTGACTAGGCTACATAACAATTTCAATATATTGAATAGACATGAATAGGAGGATGTAGACATATAAATTTGGTGGCCCTATATTGAAAAATAGAAATGAAATAAGTATGGGTCGTGGACATAGGATAATTATAAGCTTAGTGAGATAGATTCTAACTACCATCTACATTCATAATATAAATAGGAACAATATTTCTTATTGAAATTCGATCCTGTTTTGAGGAACTTATTGAAAGGAAATTATAATTATATAAATTTTCTATTCAATAACTATAAAAATAATTAAAACTCAAGGATAAATCAAGTTTACTAAAACCCTTGGTCACATGATTATGAGAGAAACCTATCAAAACTGAGGAAGTGGTAAGGAAAATTTAATTAAAACCATAAAAGGGTGTTACATAGGATCTTGTTATTAGGTAGAGTGCATTCTAAATCATTAGGATAGACCCCAAGATGCTCAAGGGAGTAGGATGGAGAACCCAGTATAGTTTCCTATGAAGGAGTTAAATAATGGTGGGTGATTTGATGATGGAAGGGAAATAGTTGAGAATGAAAAGGAATTAGATCTTTTCTAGCACTCAAATATGCGACGTAAGAGGATTCCTTCTATAACATCGAAAGAATTTTTTCTTTTAATAAATGATTTTTAATTAAAAATATTGTATTTTCAAAAGAAAATAATGTATAAATTAATATAAACATATTTTTAAGTATTTTGTATATAAATTAAGATAAAATTTTAAATTTATTATATTATGTAATATATTTCTATATTTATCATCTAAATAAATGTATTTTTCATAAAACAAGTCTTAAATATATGATTTCATACAAAAATGTACTTTTTATAAACCTCATGTTTTAATGTTCTATGTTTGAAAAAAATTATTAATTATTAACATAATTTACTTATAATATATATAGTATTTCTCTTATAAACATGAAATATAATTAATATAATTTATAATATAATGTGTATTATTTTACAGATTCATTGATATGTAATAATTTTGTTTATTAATTTCTTTATGTTATGATATTTTCAATTTAAAATAGTTATTGTATTTGATTTAGTTGTGATATTATTATTCAATTAATAAATTATATATATTTTTTTTATTAAACACTTATTGTAAAATATTATGTTTCTTTAGTACTCTTATTTAAAAAGTAATAAATTTAAAATTGTAAATATCAAAAATAAATAATAAAGATAATAGAAAGAGATTAATTATATGAAATCAATTATTTTATATGTTAGAGATAAAGATATTTGATGATAAACATTTATCATCTTAATATGTTTTAGTATCACTTACTTTATACAAAAATTTAAACTAACCCATCTAGGACAACTAGTGCACTATTCATGACATTTTGTACAACGAACCGCCTTCACCATAATGAGGAAAGGGAAAAAAAACTGCCAGACCCTTCCTTCCTCATGTTGAAGTAGATATAATGACCCCCTAAGTCCCACCTTCAATAGGCTCTAGAGTGGCGACTCTCCCCAAGGGTATAGAATCACATGTAATATGGAAGGAATTACCCATTTTATTTAGTAGGATCATGAGATACAATAGTAAAAACCCAAAAATCACCAATAGTGAAGGTAAAAGTTAATCCAAATCCCATTACCATATGCATGTTCAAAGTTAAACCCATACAAAGTACAAGAAAACTCTAAAGGGAATGTGCCAAAATAAAAAAATATACAACAATAGAAAATGTCCCAAAGTAGAAGCTAGTATGGGCCCGCTTGGTCCCCAAAATCCTCCTCGACACTAGAAAGCAGTTTTATACATATAGGTTAAGTATACAGGTATACTCAGTAGGGAAAAATTAAAAGCTCTTGTGCATAAGTGGGGAGGCATTATATTTCCCAATGAGAATGTAGAGGTAACCCAAACACCTTGAAAGGAAACTATCCACCCAACCTCCTTAAGTCACGCTCACCAAATAATAAAATTGAGGTAAGTTAAATGTTATAACACATTGATATGTGGGTACATCACACTACTTTGCCAATGGTTATTGAAGACCTCTTACATGTCAGACCTACCCAACCATTTATCACTACAACCCCACGGTCGCCCCAACAACAACTTCATGGGACACCTCAACAACGTATGCCACCCACAGATACCTGGGCCACCACAACCACACATCCTTCCCGCAGACACCTGGGCCACCATAACTATACATAACCATGCCTGCAGACACCTTGTCCAAAACAACTACCTCCATAGCCGAAGAAACCTGGGTCTCATCCCGAAGACACATGGGATACAAAATGTGTGCACACACCTAAGAAAACCACCACAACATTCCCTGGCTAAGGATACATGGGATAAAATGGACCTCAGTCCATCAAAACATTCCCAAAGAGTCTTGGGCTACTATAGAGAGAGAGAATAATGGAGCTAATAAATTGCCACCCAATAGAATGTTTTAAAAAACACTACCCCATGAAATGGGGGTGTTCTACATGAAGTTCTAAACCCGGGAGGGGTGAGAATAAGAAACAAAAGAACTAAATTTATTCATATAGGTAAAAAGGAACTCATCCCAGCGTAAGGGTCCCAAAACTATCCCTTACACAAACACCCTCATTACTATTCATTCATACAAAAAATCATAATAGCCACAACTGGAGCACCACTCATTCTTATTATCATGTTCACGTGATTACATTAAAGGATTAATTCACTTACGATCAACTAAACAGAATTTCCACAAGACAAAAAAACAACTGTTTGTAGAAGATAATAGACAAACAACAGTTTAAGCATTCACAGCTGGTTCTGTCATAAAATCACAGAAAAAGGGATCTGTGAGATCCCTCAAAGTACTAGAATGAAACGAAGCCCCAACATACGTCCCCACATGACCTTAGATCCACAAACAAACAACTGAACAATAGGGGATCCAATCCCCACATGAATTAATCAAAACATCTGTGGGTATTAACATAACAAAACTTGAGAGTTTTCATATTTTACTACACCATTTATCATGTTACTTCCCTTTGTTTCATTAAATGTGGTGATCACAAAAGGATTTTTATTCATTAATAATCCATTTAATCAATTAATTTTATGTGATTAATTAGTTTCCATGTTATGTCCATTAGATCACATGTTTATACAGAGAAAGAATGGTTCATTAGTGCGACAAAAAGGAACGCTATCGTCCATGATTTTTAGTGGGAATACACCCATATAATTTAGAATATATGTATGAATATGAAATATTGAAACAAAATCATCATCAAACACACCCCTTCATTCTTTAAAAATCATTTATTATCTTTTTCAATGTTCGGTTTCATCCACACCTAGAGGAAACATTGTCATACCCACCCCACATGATACACAGTAATGAGAGACTATGGAAGACCCTACCTGGATGATCAACGATCAATGTTTTCTATAATCAGGCTAAGAACTAGAGTTGTGAGACTTGTGGAAGAATATCTACAAGGAATCTAAGGGTGAGAACGAAAGGCTCCATAAATGGAACACGATTATTCTCCAGAAGAATGACTCCAAATGCACCAAGAGAGAGATAATGGTAGAGAAGAGATAATATCAGGTTAAGATAAAGGCTAGATCCGAAAAGCTAGGAGATGAATTCAAAGTAATTAAAAGTTTGATAATTTCTTGACCACATAGTTGGGATATTTTACACATTGGTCTTAATTTTTATTTAATAATTTTTTTGAAGAGGTGGAGATAATGACTGTGAGTAAATAGATATATTTTAAACTGAGAAAAATGCGTATTGGGACAAAATTGTAAAACACCACAAGGTGTGACACCGTGAAAAAATACCACATGTTTTGATAGATGAAGGGTCGCCCAATTAATGGGGGTTTAAAACATATTTTAATTCCCTTAAATGATCTTGGAAGGGGTATTAAATGGTTTTACATCAAATTTTACCTTTCTAGGGAGAAACTAGAAGGTCTTGGAAAAACATGGAAGGACTCACTGTTAGGTGAGTCACCGTCGCTCAAGCAAAGTCACCCTTGCACATTCACCATGGCACTGTCACCCGAAAACCATCACCCTGGCATCACCGTCTTGGAGACAATATCGATTGGTGCTATATTCAACCCCTCGGTGCCACTGAACCTCATAGGTGCCACTAATGCAGATCAGTTCCACTGAGGGCCATTAGTGCCATCAAATCCCATAAATGCCACTGACGCCTATGGTGCCACCATCACTCGTTAGTGACCCAGATACTAATCGGTACCACCAATCCTTATGGGTTCCACTAATTCCCATCAGTGCCATGGAACCCCATTAGTACTACCGACGCCCATCGGTGGCACCGACGCCCATCTGTGCCATCATCGCTCAGACATGAAATTTGGAAAACTCCTTAATGAGTCACCAATGGTCCCCAGGATACACCAAACACTAGAATTTGGAAGAGAAGAGAAACTTATGGTTTTGGACCATTACATCAAATACCCCTCAAAATATTCTCATCCTTGAGAATCCATGAGTAAAGCTGAAGTAAAAAGAGGGTCCCGAACAACCACCTCTTCAGATACCTCCTAGGAGAAAACCCCATTGACATATAGGAACACATATCCCTCATCTATATCTTGAAAAACTAAAGTTACACTACCACTCATCTCCCCCAATAGACCAAAAAACATAAAATGGAATCACTATCCAGAAATATGGATTAGTGAGTCCCTTCACCCCATGTACAAATACAATCCAATTTGGGTGGAACTGGCTCGCCCTGTATGGGTTTAATCACATCCACATTAATGCTTCTTGAGTAGGGATCAAATACTCCCATACCAGTAGCCCGGACTCCCTTCACACACATCCATAGAACTAGGGAAACCAAACATCCCATAGTTAACAATGTCATGAATTACATCATAATCAACTACACAACAACACAAATCAAAACTCAAAACAGATCTAGGTACTAGGCATTCATCTCTGCCTACCATTCCTAGGTACTCTTATCAATGCCACCATGCCTCCATAACACATAAACCAAGGGATTGGTTTTTCCATGAAGAACCTTCTCCCCATGATCCTTGATCCTCACCAGTTGCTCCAAGAATGGAGAATCATCCTCAATATCCCGCTCTCCCTAGTTGAGGACATGAAAATAATCATGTAGATACTGATGGAGTTGAGACACATGGAAGATGTTGTGCACCCTAAGTAGCGGCGGTGGTAGCGCCAGCTGATAAACAACAATGTTGACCCACCGCAACACCTCTATGGGTCTGAAGAACCTGGGAGAATGCTTACTACCCCTAACAATCCTCCATTGCCCACACCAAGGGGATACCATTTAGAAAACATGGTCCCAAACATAGATCCCGACGGGTCTCCTCCTATGGTCAGAAAATGAATTTTGCCAGTCCTTAGCCGCCTTCATCCTCTCACACACATGCTGAACCATCTCCTCCATTCCTTGTACCTCATCTGGACCAAGAACCATTACTTCCCATCCTCGTTCCATCACATAGGTGAACAACATGGTCTTAAATACATGACTTCAAACTAAGCAATTCTAGTGGTAGAGTGATTGATGTTGTTGTAGGAAAACTCCATCAGTAGAAACTGTCACACCCATGATCCTCTAAATTATTGAACACATGCCTGCAACATGTCCACTAAAGTATGGTTGTTCCTCTCTACCATACCATCCATTTGATGGTGGAAAGAAGTGTTGAGGCGTAGTTTTGTGTGAAAACCATGTTGCAATACTTTCTAGAGTCATGAGGTAAACCGGGTATCTCGATCCAATACTATGGGCCTTGAAACTCCATGAAACTAAACCACATTGTCGATGTACCTCAATGCTAATTCATCCCCTGCACTCAAATCCTATATTGTCATGAAGTGATATGATTTAATCAGCCAAACTACCACCACCTAGATAGAATCACAACCTCCTTAAACCCAAGGTGGTCCCATGACAAAATCCATTGAGATGTCATCCAACATCCACTTCAGGACGTCTAAAGGCTACACCAGACCGCCTAGAACACGGGACTCATCATTAACCTAATGAAACATGAGGCACTTTTACACAAATCCCACCATTTCCCATTTCACCCCAAGCCACCAAAAATAACTCCTCAAGCATCAGTACATCTTGGAAACTCTTGATTGTACCTCTAGGGGTGAGGTATTGAACCCAACGAGAGCATTCTCATGCATTATCCCTAGAGTAAAAAAATTCTTATAAAAAATCATCCAATTTTGACCATCTAGCGACCATCCATTCAAATAATTTCCTTGTCCACCATGATCGTGCATCATGTTAACCTCTATGTTCCCCCACTGAGACTCCTTCCACCTGCTGGACCAAGGAAGACTACACCATCATCTAGAACATGTAACCCCTTTCATCCTCCACCGTTGAATCTAGGTGCAAGGAATATAAATCCCCCATCACCTTCCAAGAATCTGCTGATTCTCAGACCACATACTTCTTTAATATCCTTCTTCTGAAATCAACTACCATGTTCCCCTACCATAATGTGTAAGAAATCTTGAAGACATTGTCCTAAAAAAACTCCATCCACCACCACTGTTGAATGTTCAATTCATGCTGGGATAAGATATACCTCAACGTCTTCTGATTTGTAAAGACCAAAAAGATCTTCCTAATGAGGTAATGCTGCCAAAATTTCAGATCAAACACTACCACTACATGATTTAGGTCATGGGTGGTGTAGTCACGTTTGTGAGGACGTAACTTCCGAAACCCTTAAGATATCATTCCCCACTGCTGCATTAGTAGAAACCCCAAGCCTAGGCCTAAAGCATCACAGAAAAGTTCAAACACTACCCATTCTTCTGTAAACCTCAGCACTAGTGCACTAACCAACTACCCATTCAGTTACCTGAAGGCTTCCAGGAACTGCTCACTCCATAAAAATGCCAAGTCTTTTTTGGTCAAGGTATTCAATGGTTCTACAACTTGAGAGATGTTTTAAATGATCCTCATGTTATATCCTGCTAAACCTAGGAATCCTCAAACCTTTTCTACATTCATGGTATCTACCCATGAAACAAATGCCTTAACATTCGACTGGTCTACTAATATTCGCTGATGGGACACCTCATGTCCAAGTAAGTGCACCTCTCATGTCCATAACATTCACTTTGACAACTTCATATAGAGAAGTTATTTTCGGAGGACCTCTAAAACCTTCCTCATATGCTTGTGTGATCCTCCTCGGATCTTGGGTAGATAAGGATGTCATCGATAAACATAACTACAAACTAGTCTGGACAGTCACAGAAAACTGAGTTCATGAGCCCATGAACACTACTGGTGCGTTTGTAACACCTAACAGCATGAACACGAACTGAAAGTGCCCATATCTACACCTGAATGAAATATTTGAGATTTCACCCTCCTTCAGCCTATACTGGTGATATATTGATTGCAAGTCAATCATATAGATCCAACATGCTCTCTTTAAATGGTAAAAAAAATTCGATCCTCGGGAGGGGTTACACTACTTGACCCTCACCTGATTCCACATTCAGTAGTCTATACACAACCTAAGACCACTATCTATATTCTTGGAAAAAAAGATTACAACACCCCATGTTGACACGCTCTGTTGGATAAAACCCTTCTTCATTAGAGTAGTAATCTAAATATGTAACTCCACCAACTCAAAAGTTGCCATCCATAGGGAGCCATCAAAATTTGATGGGCACTAGTTTTTAAGTATATCCCGAACTCAACATCACATTGAGAGGGTAAAGTCACCACCTCTCCACGGAAGATGTCTAGGAACTCACGGACAACCCCTGATATTTCCACCATCTGTGCATTTTCTGACTCCACTAATAAATTAGCTAATATGGAAAGAAGGACCTCCACTTAATGGATTCCCTCCTAGAAACCTCTTACACTGACGAAAGTCACACGTTGGCAAATCATATATGAAAAATGACCCTTCTATAGAAGCAGTTGATAATGGTACATAGAGAGAACAACCATTCGATTACTAATATGACATCATATGGCTACAAATATTTAAAAAGAAGCTCCCCAGTGGACTAATTTAGCCCTAACATTAGTCTACATCCCTGAAAAGATTTAGATGAGGTGGTATGACCTCTAACTGGAGTACTTAATACTAGGGGAACGAGATGTCTATCTGTGTCTAGAACCCGAGCATGGGATAGATTTGGTGTAACAAATGAGTGTGATGCTCCTGAATCAAAAAATGCACATGAAAGAGTAAAAAAAAGATAATCATAAATTGAACGACCATTTTCCCAGTTGGAAGTTCTACCTCTACTGCGAGAAACTGCCCACACCCATATCCTCTTCCCCTCAGCTGTTGGCCACCACCCCCACCACACCCTGGTTGAGGTCCCTAAGGAGCTCCCTGAAGTTGGCCTCCTCCTTCAACCTCTACTATCTGAGGATTAGGAGCTCACTTTACCTACATAAGCTGCTGAAAAGGCATCGATGGAAACTACTGGTGATGAGGGGGGACTTGTACCATCCCACGTCCACTATACTGCAGCAGTCCGGACACTAATTCTGAAGGTGACCATGACTTCCACAGATGAGGTTCCTTTTTCCTAGGCTCGTAGAGAACGAGTGAGGACTGGGAGATCGAAACTAGAACTGCTGGAGCCTTCACCCCATCAGCCATATCATTGAAGGCCCCAATGATGGAGGCCTACTGCTGACGGCCTTCCACTTTGACTAGTTCAACTAGCTCCTCTCTCATAGAACACCACCATATGTGTGTATCCTTTCCACCACTTTATCATTCTTCTGAACCTCGAGGTACATCGGTAGAGTGAAGGGAGTAACAAAATACTGAAGATAAGGTTGGAGTGCCTTCTCTAAATGTCTCACTCAAGACTCCTCATCCTGAAATAGGTCCAGATCAAAGAGAAGGAGATCCTTGATCTTGACCCCAAACTCGCTCACTGATAAAAACTCCTTCTAGAGGGAGAGTAACTCCTACCTCTTCTCAACATTCATTATAGAAGAACGGAATTCCCCCCAGAACTCCTTCCAAAAGTCTACCCAAAAAATCTCACTCTCCAGAATCCCTCAGTGGTAGAGCTTCCCCCACTAACATGCTGCTCCCCTCATCAGACTGACTACAACAGAACCCAGTACTCAGCTGATGCTCAGATCAAGCTAAATAATATCACTGACTCCTCAAGATAGCTTTCGGTCTCCATGTCTGATATGTTTCACTCATACTTCTAGAGGGTCTTCCACTGAAATTCAAAAAGTTTTTTCATCCCCTGGTCATCCTCCCCCTCTCGATCAGTCATCCTTTGATCATCTAGATCATCCTCCTGTGCGTCGATCGCCACACTACTTGTGGTCATCGTCTGAGTTCCATAGCTGCATGGTAATGAAAGAATGACTAAGCCCAAGTAGTTATATAATTTATTTTAATTTTTTCTTCAACTTTTTATTTATTTAAATTCCTAGAACATCCATAAAATAGTAGAAAAAAAGTCATTACAATGCATGTACCTTTTCTAGGGTCTCTACCATGAAATAAGTGTAGCCTTAATTGGTCTTTTGGTAGGTCCATAGTTATTGCATCAGATCATAGGGTTCCCTAAAATCTTGTGTACTAGCTGGTCAACCCTGGCCTATTTTATGCACCAAGATTTCTTTACATTGTTTCCCTACCATCCCATGCAATTATTACTATTCCTAACCCTGAGATCCATCCTATCTCTCAATAATCACCTCTAATACCATTTTTTCAAGACCCGTCATCCCCATGATAAGGGAATGGACAACAAACATCTAGACCCTTCCTTCCTCACATTGAAGGAGAGATAATGACCTATAATCTCGCCATCAATAGGCCCCGAAGTGGTGACTAGCACCAAGGGTATATAATAACATGTAATATTGAAGGCCTTACCATTTTCATTTACAAGGATCGGAAGATAAAATTTGAAATACCCAAAAATCTCTAAAAATGAAGGTAAAAGTAAATCTAAAACCCATTCCCATATAGATATTCCAAGGTAATCCCATAAAATGTATAAGAAAAATACAAAGGAAATGTACCAAAAAAAGAAAGCTGAAACAAAAATTGTCCCAACGTCTGAGCTAGTAGGGTCCCACACGGTCCTCAAAGTCATCCTGGAAACCCGAATGATGTTTTATTAATGCCAGGTAAGTATACATGTATACTCAGTAGGGAAAAACCAAAATATCTCAGGAAAAATTGGGGAAGCATTCTAATTCCCCATGAGAAAGTAGATGTTACCAAAAAAACATATAAATGATCTATCCACCCAGCATCACCATGGCACACTCCCCAAATAATGCAAGTCTCATAAGGTAATGGTAATAGCACATCAATATTTAAGTACCCCGATCAGCTTTCCCACTAGTTATTAAAGACATACTACGTGTCAGACCACCCCTACTATTTCTCACCGCAGTCCCACTACCGCCCCCAACAACAACCTTTTGGACCACCTCGACCACATATCCCCCCGAAGACACTTGTTCCACCACAACCATACATCCCACCCACATACACTCGGTCCACCACAACCATGTGTAACCACACCTACAGACACCTGTGCAAGAACAACTACTACCACACCCAAATACACCAAGGCCTCATCCCGAAGAATCTTGGAATACAACAAGCCCACACACACTTGGGCCAAACATCACAACATAACCTACCCAAATATTCTTGGGACAAAATATACCTTAGGCCTTGACATCATTCCCAAGGAGTCTTTAGCTACTCTAATAATGGAGAAGAAATGATCTAATAACCATCCACCCAATTGGATGTTGGGAAAACAACCTCCCCCATGAAATGGGGGTGTTCATCATGTAGTGGTCAACATGAGTGGGGTGAAAATCGTGAAAATAAGAACTAAATTTATACATATAGGTAAACAAGAACTCATACCAGCCTAAGGGTCCCGAAACCATCCCATTCACAAACACCCTTGTTACCATTCATTCACAAAAAAAATCATAATATCCAAAACATGTGAACCGCCCATTATTGTTATCGTAATCAATTGATTCCATTCAATAATTCCTTCACTACCTGGAAGCTAATAGGTTTATCCACAATCCAAAACAACAACTAGAATGGAGAAGAAAACATCCAAATAGAAATTTAAGAATTCACACCTTGATCTCATATAAGGTCACAACAACAAAAGGTATCTATGAGATACCTTGAAGTACTGGAACCAAAATAATCCCAAACATATATCCCCACAGGGCCTCAGATACACAAATGAACAACTAGACAATAGGGGATCCCATACCCATTCACATCACCCCACAAACATCAAGAAGTCCATATGTGTTTATTAGAAGAACAGAACAAGGGAGTTTTCATATTTATCCACACTATTTATCAAGTTTCTTCCATTCATTTGGTTAATTGGGGTAATCACACAAGGATTCATTTCTTTGGGCATCCATTTAATCAACATATTTTATGTTATTAATTTTTATCCATGTTACGTCCATTCAATCACAACTATATACAGTGAATCAGAGGTTCATTAGTGGGAATAAAAGGACCACCAATGACAATGATTTTCATTGGGCATAGGAAAATACAATTCCCAACATAAAAAAATAGTACAATAGCATCATAATCAAACACACCCCTTCATTCTTCAGAAACCATTTATTATATTCAATAAGGGTTGGTTTCATCCATGCCATGAGGAAAAAATATCATATCCACCGCGCATGATAGAATGTAAAGGGAGAATGAGGAATAATCTACCTAGATGATCAATGATTGATATTTTTTCCTCTGGGGACATGAATAGCAGTTTCACGACTTGTAAAAGAATATCTCTATGTACTATTGGGGTGAACAAGAAAAGATCCAGCACTAGTGCATAGTTTTTCTTTGGATGAAGGACTCCAAACACACAAAGGGAGAGGAAAGGAAAAGAATAGATGATCTCATCTTATGAAAAAAGGCATATCCTAAAAATAGGGAGTAAATTTCTATATACATAAAAGTGGGATTGTGGCTCAAACACACGATTGGGCGGTTTCAGATGTTGGGAATAAATGATATTTAGTAATTTTTCATGAAGAGGTTGCGATAATGGTTATGAGTTAACAGATATATTTTATATTGAGAAAAACGTGTAATGGGGAGAATCTATAAAACACCACATGGTGTGATAGTAAGGAAAATGGCCACATGATTTGAGAGTTGATGGGTCTCCCAACTAATGGGGGTTTCAAACATCTTTTAATGCCAAAAAATGGACATAGATGGTGTATTAAAATAGTTTTACGTAAAAAGATATGTTTCTTGGGAGAAAATAGATGGTCTTGGAAAAATAGGGAAGGAACCTCCCTTAGGAGAGTCACAGTTTCCATGGAACCATCATCCTGGCACTGTCACCCTAGAATTGATGTCGATTGGTGCTATGGATAACTTATTGGTGCCACTGATACCCATTGGTTCCACCGACGCCCGTCATTGCCACCTACTTCCATTGGTTCCACCGGCGCTAATTGGTGCCACTGATGCTGATCAGTGACATCGATGCCCGCTGATGCCACAAACGCCCTTTGGTGCCACCAATGCCTATTGGTTCCACCGACGCCCATCGGTGCATCGGATGCCAATCGGTGCAACCAATTACCATCGGTGCCACCGACGACCAACCTTGGAATTTGGATGAAATCTTAATGAGTCAACGATGGACCCACAGACACTCAAAACAACATAATTTTGATATAAAAATGAACAAAAGGGTCTGATACATATAATTTTGGGACCCATGTGGGTCCACCATGTTGAGAGGACAACCCATGGCTAGCCTTGAGTAGTGGCAAAGGGAATCAGGTCACCATGGATGAGGAAAATAATTGGCTTCAACTATCGATACCCTGTGTGGATTGGTTTCATTTGTCATGGATGGGTGTGTGTATATAGGTTAGGAATGAAGCATGTATTGCCCTATGTATAAGGCCTTCAAAGAGTGCTGCTAGTTTGATGCTTTTGCCTAGGTGATCCATATATTTTCTTATACAGAAGTCAAGGACCACCTTATGTTTTGCTGTGGGACACTATTTTACGTACATTATTCACCATGATATAAACAGATTGATATATAATGATTGTTCGATTGAATGGCCACACCCACATGATCATCTTCTAGTCATCTTCTACCACACAAACATCTTTTCCCTAGACTATTCATCAAATCCTTCATAAATTATCCACACATTTTAGTGTTTTCCCCATCATCCCACCTAGCTCACGATGTCTTCTTCTTCCCTTATGATACATGGTTATTGCAATGAAATAACTTTAATAATATTATACTACAGCTTTCATCATTTTTTCCAAAGCTAGTAATCATTTTTTCTCAAAATGATTTCTTCATAGGATTAAACCTACAATTAACATCATCCACCTGTAGAACTTCTTGCTTCCAAAATAAGCTTTGGAGATTGTATAAACTCATTTAAAGTGTTATAAAATTTGATATCAAGTTTTTTGTTTCAAAATAAAAGCAGTTCTGTTTTTATAAATCCCTCGATTGAAGGGTCTTAGGTGTAGGCCTACTTTAAAACCATTCTATGATTATCCCAACCACTCTAAGAAGGTAAATCTCAATCCCATACAAACATTTATAAAATCCAGCTATTTATTTTACAAGGATATCTACATCCAATTATTGGAAGTCCCTAGGTGAAACCCTCACCCTATAGTATCCCCCCTTTCAACTAGTTTGATCACCCACCCCAATAAGACCAATGACCACTGCCTTACATCTAATCCGAACACCCCAAATTGAAAAAAGTATTTTTCGGTTTCTTGTGAAATACTATTAGGGAATGTTTTTTTAAATTATATTTATTTTCAAAGAGCTATAAAATTATATTTTTAATTACAAAAAAATTCTTTATTTTTTAGTAGGGGTATAATATATATTGTTTTCAATTTTCATGTAATATTATTCAAACATATATGTACATATATATATATACAGATAAGTTTTGTTTTAATTTTCGAGTATAAATATTTTTACGACATATAAATTCACATTTAATATTATATAAGAGAGTTATAACAATTTCAAATATATGTTTTATTATTATAAACAAAAAAAATGATTTTGTGTTGTTATTTTATGTATAAAATATAATGTATTAATGATATTGTGTTTTATAAAAAAAGAAAGTATTATTTTCATAGTTTTATATGAATTGGAAAATTTCAATGGAAATTAATTATAAATATTTAGTATAAAATATATATCATTAAATAATTATTTTATGTAATAAATAATTGGTAAAAATAACGTTTTTCCATTTACTAGAATCATATCATCCATGTTATCATTTTATACACATGTCATTCATGATCATCATTATGGGAATATGTTGTTGAATTTTTATGACATTCCTTAACTTAAATATATTTATATTTATATTTATATTTATATATAAATATATATGAGAATGTTCATCAAATAAATATGTTTTTTTTGTTGGGACTACCTTCAAAAATAGAATTTGTGTGTTTAATATAGAAAATTTTAAATATATGAATGTTAATTAACATTCCCTGAATTTATAAAAAGTATAAATATAAATATATTTTATTTTACCAAATTTAATAAGTTATTTTCAATAAATGTTCATATATATATATATATAACTGTAAATATGTAAAAATGAAATGTTTTATTTTATAAGAAATAACTCCAGAAAATAAAATATATTGGTAAGGAAAGATCAATTTTTTTATAAAATTAGGGACATGAACTTTGTAAACATGATGGGGGATGTGGGATGTAACACCATCCCTAAGGATATGTTTAGACCCATACAACCTTCAAATGTTTCGTGTGTTCCCCTACTTTTTTTTTTCTAATTGTTGCTTAATATTTTCTAAAATACCACTGAATTATTTTATTATGAAATCCATATTTAGAGCGTATGTTTTTTCAAAGGTATTATAATGTTTTAAAGTGTATATATATTTTTTGATAGTATTATAATGTTTTCAAAAGCCTGTATTTTTTAAAACGTGTTATAATTTTTCCAAAAGTGTATGCATTTTCAGATGAAAAGGTATTTTTAATAATATTACAATGTTTTGAAATCTATATGGATATTCAATGATATATTTGAAATGTTGTAAATAAATAATGTTTTCAACTTTATATGTGTTTTAAAATAATTTTTAATTCATTTTTCAAGGATATATATTTTCAAAATTATTTTCAAATGTAATTTCAGAAGGTATTTCCAATGGATATTTTTGAAAAGGTTTTTCACTATATTTTTAAAAAACTCTCCTTACTGGGAAATTATGCTCACCCTATTTTATTATGGCACGCTTTCAGAATTTTTTATATGTTTCATGAAGATAATATTCCATATGTATCTAGAGAGATAAAAGATAAATAAATACATTTTTTATTGTTTATTTCTGCTAATTTGTAATATTGTTCCTTATCCTTGAAATCCTATATAAAAAAGATCATCCAATTTAAGTGATTTTATATTTTTTGGTACCTTTTGATAAAAAAATATAGATCATCTTTTTGAAGATCTGAAATCATGGGTCTCTCAGCCTTACAATTGGTTCTAAATAAATATTTAGATATATTTGTTTATTTAGATTGTTGGTAAGAAATATATTGAGTTTCTATGCATATTATTTTAGTAAAACCATTATTTTATAAAATTTTAATTCTGTAGAAGTCTATGAGCTATAAATTTACATTAAAAAACTTAACTAATTAAGTGACCATTAATAACCATGAATTTTTGTAACACCCCGAGCTTCCACGATATGCTTCTCATTCAATAATGCAATGGCTTGCATTGTACGCAACTTCGAGTTCTAAAGCACCGCGACTAATCAAAGTAGCCGTTATGAATAGTAATAACCACTTTTTAAAATTATAGAAATTTTATACTTCAAAATGGACTTTATTTTTGGATTCAGAATATCGAAATTAGCCTATGTTGAATTGTTGGTATTTTTCTGAGAACTTCTAATTTTTTATGAATAGTGAAAAATACTTAAAAACAACTTTTTTAATCAAGATAATTTATAGTGATAAATTATACTATTTAGTGGTTTTAAAGTATAAATAGAATATATTTTTACCATTTTATCAAATGGTGGTCATTAGAATTAATTTAACATTGAAATTGGACATAAACAATTGCCAATCTTTTGATATAAATTGTTTCTTAAAAACACGCTATTTGTTGTGACAGTGAGAATTAATTATAAAATTAATTAATGCAACTTATATGTTTGGAATTTTTTAAAATATACATCATTTTTGAATTCGGAATATCAATTATAGATTAGGGTGAAATTTTGGCATTGTTCTGAAAAGCATCAATTTTTGATGAATAGTGAAACCACTAAGTGGTAGTTAAATAACTGATTTTTCGTTTAAATGAAATATTAAAACTTCTGTGATTTGATTTTCAAAAATCCAACATAAATGTTTGTCATTATGAAGTAAAATGTGATTCAATGAGAGTAAAATAATTTATTTTGGTGAATAGTACCTTTTAAGTTCTTAATCGCGATTAGAGGTAATTAGTGTAGTTTAAGGTAAAAATAATGTTTTAATAATATGAGATGAGCTTGACACATGTCCTACCCTCATTGGATGTGACATGGCCGACGAAAAAAATCCATGGGTCAACTTGGGGACCCCATGGAGCCACTTTAGTTGTAAAATGACATAAATACCATTTATTTAATGTTAAAGTAAAAAATGACACAAACATGAAATGTTTTACTAAAAAAATTTTTACATGGGGTTATACAAGTCATATTTTTGACTATAAATAGTCATTTGAAATATAAAAAGATTTAATACATCATAGTATTTTCTTTATAATTTTTAGACATTAAATAAAATAAATTATTTATGACATCATTATGATGCAGCAATGACCTCATTATTTAACGATTTTAATAAAATGAAACGATAATGTACAATCCAAGTAATAGACTTGTCCAAAGACTATTGGATGGTTATATTACGAACCCTTATCACCTTATCCACGAATTATATAAGTTTGGGACCTTTAGAATATGAAAATCATTGTATAATAATGTAAAATTGCCTTACTTTCCAATAGTGTCCCTCCTCTCCTCTTATAAAAGGACCCCACCTCTACCACCAAATTCACACTTTCAAGACATTTGGCTCGGCCAAACTCTACCCAAATACTCTCCCAACTTCCCCCTATTACTCCTAGAAGCCTCACTTTGGGCAGAACACTTCCCAAGGGAGCCTTTGGCTCAAATCAAAAAGAGCTACCCGATTTTGAGGTAATGTCTTCTCTAATGTTGTTTTGTTTTATTTTTCTTCTCCAACCCCCTAAACTCTTTTTATTCATTTCATTTGTAACAACAATTATATCCTCAATATACTAAGATGTTTTTATAAGAAGGATTCGAGCTACAATTACACACACCTACATCTAATGGTTAAAGAACATACGGTTTCTGTGGATGGCGAATTTCTGCCTCACGAAACGATGATTGTTCAACACTCATATAACATTTTCAAAGGTGGCCATTAATATGTCACTATATTTATATAGGATATATAATATGTTTATGTTTTACTTATCCTTATGTATTTCTCATTTATTGTATACTTTATGATTTCCATTATGGGTAAACACGATAATTTCATTTTAGGAAGTGCGGACTACCGCCCCCTCAAAGTGATGTGAATTGTTAATGCCATATGTGGGATGTATAAAGGATGGAGTAAATGATATTATATATGATATTATACTGGAACTATATTATACCTTTATATAATTATGATTTCATTCCATTAAATACGAAATAGAAATGAAAGTAGCGTTCATGCGTACGTACGGCTTACCGTCTCCATGAACGGTGCATTTCATTTCTTACCTGTAAACATTATGGAATATTATAAATTCATGTATATACTGGATATATACGAGATATATGATATCTATATCATGAATATAATTCTGGATATAATGGATATATCACCACATGACCAACTTGTAATAATAAGAATGTTATTTTTGACTCAAGTACCTAAGATCGACAAAATGACCGTTATAAACTTAAATAATTACATAATGTTCATAACATGGTAATAAGGGATATAAAAGGAATAATGATCATGAAAAAGGTTCTTAAGTAAATAGTAATTAACACTAGTTTATTATTCAGGAGGTTAAAGAACGGTCGAGTCAGGACAGGACGCAAGGTAAGGGAACTTCTTAACCCAACTTCCATTCTTTGGGTTAATCTCCTACTTTCAAATTATGTCATGATATTATTATGTACTATCTTGTATTTGTAATTTCTTATGTGTACATATAGTGAATACACATAATAGATATATTTTATTTTAAAAATGATCTTTTTAAGGACTTTGTCTCAATCTCCTTTCATTGAGGCATATTTGGTTTTATACACAATTTTCTTTTATACGGTGTATAAACCCCTTTGACATTTTCGTCTATTCAAAAGGAATTTTTTTTATACGAAGTGTTTTAATAAATGACAAAAATGGAATGTTTTTCATTCTGTACATATGCGGCGACAATGACTTGTCCGCCTCCATGACCATTATTTGAGTTTCGGCTTCCTTTACAAGCCATACATTTTTAAAAAGAAAAATAAATACCATGTTTTACCTTTCTTTAATTTTGGTATTGAAAATGGTTTTGAAAGCGTTTTTGTTATATCAATGTTTTGTATTGAAATCTTGTGATTGAAATGTGGAAATTTTATGTTTCCTTTATGCATGTTTTATGTGATACGATTATGTTATGGTTTATGATATGTTTAAACCCATTCATATGAGGAATGAATTGGACTTAGTAAGTGACGGGTGGAGCCCGCTATAGCTCCTCGATGCATCGGCAGGTCTCATGAGACAAACTAGGGTCTTGGCACGAGGCCTTGACAAAATCTTATTTGTGGTCTTGGCACGATGCCTTGACTACGTGGTTATGATAGTCTGGCATTATGCATTCCATCATTATGAAAGTGGTTATTGATATTGCATGTGATTATTCGACCAGTAGAATATCCATGTGAAGAAGTAAATGGCATTATCTCATTTTACTTTTGCCATATTACGTTGATGTTCAAGTTTAAAAGGCTTTTGTTTTAGTTATACATTGCCTTAAATGTTTATGTTTATTTATGAAATCTTCCGCAATATTGTTATCCTTACTGAGCATTTGAGCTCCCCCCTTTCAATGTTTTAATATTTTCCAGGATGTGAAGAAGTATTTTATGAATGACCTGCAGGGATAGTCAGAAGAGGATATGAGTGTGGACTATGGAGACTTTGTTATTGTAGTTTTCACCTTATGTTGTAATGTAACATTTATGAATGTATCTATTGTTTCCAAGGCTACTAAACTAATCGGTCTTTCGAGGCTTGATCTTTTGTGATCATGCCAATGTTACGAAGTAATGCACCGACTCTGGGTAGCTGGGGTCGGGGCGTTACAATTATAATGATTACGGTTGTTCAAATTAAGAAAACTGAATTTTAGAATTTTCCGTAAGTAATAAAAATGATTTACGAGAGAGATATTCCATTGGAAGGCAGAATATAACATCCCAGGAATTAATGCATTTAATAAATGTATATTAAATAATTTATTATTTATAATAAAAAATAAAGTGTAAATTAAAAATATCTTTTTTAGATTTTGATTACAAATTATGTTTAAATATTACCCTTAAACTATTAATAAATATATTTATATATTTATTCTTTAAATAAATCTATTTTACCAAAACATTTTTGGAAATATAAGATCTCATATAGAAAAGTACATTTTCAAAATGTCATGTATTTATTTTATATGTTTTGTAAACATTATTAGTTTTTAATTGGAATTAGTTTTTATATATGTAGTTGTTTCACACCTAGGTAATAAAATTTACTTGTTTTTCATCTTGGGTTGGGTTTTTAGTTATTTTTTTGGTAATCGGGTGTAACGAGTTTGAATTTATTGATGTGTTTTCGTTTATTTATTCTTACCCTAGTGATTATCTTTGATTATACCCTAATATTTTCAATATAAATGAAGTATTTTGATGGAAAGACCATGGCGCATGGATGGTTCATAGTTAGAAGTAACTGTGCGCCTTCCCAAGGTAACTGTGTTGTAGCTGAAGGTTGTGGAAGAAGCTACCATATTGCAAGCGCACGAACATGCACATTGGCCTAGAAAGCCATGTGGTAGGACTAGGATGTATCCATAAGTGACCGCACATATTCTATGTGGTTATTTTGACTGTGTGTATAAATAGTGCGGTAAGTGTCCTCCTTATCAGAGGTAGTCGAACAATGGTTTCATGATTTGGTAAAATGTGAGGACTGGCCTTATAGATGCTAGTAAATTATAATTTTGGGGTTTATTTTCCTTATCCTCATGATTATAACCACCTTAGCCCCAAATTTCAAACATCCTTCAAGATTTCAGACCCTAGGTGCACCCCCCGTAATATCCTCCATTGGGAAATCAATTTTGAGCTGGGTTTGGGTGGTCCATCCTCAATTCATCAAGTGTTCACACTCTCATAACTTCTCTCTACTATAGGGTTTCTTCCTTCTTTTTTGGATGTTAAACTTATCTAGTCAATAAGGTTCAAATTTTTAGGGTTTAATCATGATTTTTTAGTTCAATGTTCATGTTTTGGGTTAGAGCTTTCCACCTAGTGGTGCGGTTGAGGTGCGATTAGAGATTCAAAACTAGTTTAATGGATTTTTACAACCGTAGTAGGTGCCTTGATTCCTTAAAATTTTTATATTCTTTTTATATGCTTTCATATATTTATATATGTAAACAATTATTTTTTTTGGTTCAAAATATATATTTTTAAATTTTTTGGCACGTATATGTGGGGAAAAATAATTTTATAATGTAAAATGGTTACATTTTTCTATTGTTTCATTGTGATGTTTCTGGAAAGGTATTTTGTGCCTTGTATGAATGATATAAAATGTGTTTCTTAGGGAACATATGGTTTGAATATATTTAAAGTGATGTTTTCAATGAAAATTGGTCTCTACAGTATTCATGGCTACATTGTAGTTCAATGTTAGTGAACTTGTTAATTATTAAAAGGTTGGGAAGCATGTTTTAAAATGGAACTTGTTTTTTTGTGGACTTAAAATGAGGCTTGGCC
Source organism: Viscum album (assembly GCA_963277665.1). Lineage (NCBI taxonomy): Eukaryota > Viridiplantae > Streptophyta > Magnoliopsida > Santalales > Viscaceae > Viscum > Viscum album. The sequence continues at coordinate 1,399,161,828 of OY728148.1, read as the reverse complement.
CCTGAAATTGGTTAGTCAATTGTATGAATTTATTTTTTTCAAAAGGGGAATTTACGAATTCTGTAAATGATGGTAAATGTATTAAAATCAATTTTTAGTGGATGTAAAATGGTAAATGGGTTGTTTTATAGAAAATTGTAATTTCCTTGAAATTCTTGGAATTCATTTTTCTAATTAGGGAGATGTGTGACATGTGAACATATAATTGAGTACACAGAAATCCCTGGTATATTGATGGGATTACTATTTCATGTATGCTAGATGATATGGAAGTGGTTTTTCCCAATTTTGTCTAGCTAGATTAAATATTAAAATTCTAACCAATTATTATTATGATAGGGGACCACTAGGCCATTGGGTCCCTCTTAGTGGCTTGTAAATGAGAATTATATTATTTGGGGTTTCTAAGACATATTTTATCAACACACGATGTTCTAGTACCCACTTGAGCTAGATTGACCATATATAATTAACAATTGTGCTATACATTATATGAAATTATTCCATCAATCGGCATACGGCGGACCTTGGAAGTTTTGGGTATTTATGAATGTTTATTTTAATAAATGTTTCATTAAGGGATGGTTCTCTTTAAATGTTTTACTTTGAAAGTGTCTTACTTAAATATGTTTTCCATGAAATGTTTCAAGGTTTTATTTTATATAAATGAGAATGTTGGACTGTATTTTAATGTTAGAGCATGGAATATTTTTATCAGGATGGAATCTTATTGGGCCTTGGCTCAAACCCTAAATACACCTATCAGTGTATGTACACCTTTTTATATTTTTTTAAGTAAAATTCAAGTTGTTTAGTGATGGAGGTTTGGGTTTCAAATGGTAATTTATTATGGACCTTGGTGGTGGTGGATTGATGATGTCACTCCTATCATTCACGAAGGATTGAGTTGGTGTTATAGTCCCCTTGGGTTGTAGTTCTTTGGGTTTTTTAATTGTAAATTTTAATATAGTAAGTATTATATCATGTTTGGTTGTTCATTTTCAGTATTAGATTATTTATCTTATTGGGATTTTTATATATGAAAATGGGTAAAATAGTTCTCAAATTTTTCCTTTGCTACCCTAACTGTAGTTTCCAACTCATAAAGAGAAGGAACTCCCTTCAGGCCATTCCATAGACCAGGTAGAGTGCCAGGTTGGATGGCGACCAAGATTGGTTCTTGAAATAATGTCATCAAATGTGGTTAAATTCATTTGGGTTATGGTATTTGGGGAAGATATTGGGTAGAACATAGCTTGTATTATATGGAATTTATTTACTAATTATGAGTAAGGTACTTTTCCTACACCCCTCGTGAAGGGTGTTTAGTTGCTAGGGGATGTCTTGTTTTATATGAGTCATTTTATCCTTGTGGTTTTTCATTTCATGGGAAATTAAAATAAAGATGGGTCCTTAGTCTCAGTGAGCTCGCAGGTCCAGGAAACACATGCGGAGTAGGGGACATGATTCTATAATACTCTCTATGAAGGTGGGGTGACGGTTGTATGGCTACCAACCATATGTCCAAGTAACCCACTATCACTAATATCCTCTTACATTGTCTTGTGTTTCTATGGATTGTAATTTTTTTTGAAAACACTTGTTTGAAAAATTGTGCGAACATTATTTTAATTTAATAATTATTCTATTTTTGAATGGTGGAAAATGGTTTCTCGTAATCATCTTAAAGTATGTCTTATGAAAATAGATTTTCATGAATCAATCATTGTGTAAAATGATTATTATTTCAATGATAATGTGTTATTTTATTCTAATCAAAACATGAGGAGTATTGAAAAACTTGTGGTTAGAAAAAATGAAATTTATCTTCAAAAGGTATTTTGAAAATTTATTCCAAATTTGAAGAGTTGGGTAGATAATAAAATTTTAATTTCCCAAGAGGAGTTTGTTGTTTAATCAAAAATGTTTTGAAATGAGATGATGTGTTTGGAATTTATGTGATTTTTTTAAAAATGTTATTTAACTAAATCGTGGGTGTTACATATTTTTTTTCCTAATATTTAAATTGGGCATCGAGTTTTGTGGATAGTGGTTTTGAGAAATTGAATGTTTGGGTTGAATGTTGTTTTGGAAAATTAAATTGTTTTGTGTCGATTATTGGTACTCTCATGAGTTATCACATGCATAGAATATATGTGGAAAGTGGGTGAGTTACTGGGGTGGCATGAATACATTCATGTGTGAGACTCCATGGTATATCATTGGTGGTTGTTAAACCCAAACATTCTATTTTATTTCCAAATGTGATTTTTTGAAAAAAATTAGATGTTTTGATAACCATTGATTTTGTGGTGTGTCTTATTTTATTCTATGAATGTTGTTTGCAAATTGTTTTGAGTTCTATAATCCTTAATGGTTGAAGGGTGCTTCCATGTTTGTGTTTGTTTCAATGAGTTGACATTGAAATAATTGTTAGTGGGGTTTTTATGAAAAATATTTTTAGAATCCATTTAAAGATGTTCCATTTTGTGAATTTGGGGTTCAGTTGTGGTATGTATCAGTCAATAGACCTGATTGACTGGTTCTTTGATTTACCCTTATTATATAGTGCACACCCCCATAAACAATTATTCTGTGTTTCAAGTGCAGCCAGAGGGGATTCACCATTGGCATAACCTCCATTTGATAAGCATTGGAACCTTATTGTTGGGTTTCAAAATTGAATACACATTTTCCTTTCTTTGTTAAGAGGATCCTCTCACCTCGGGAGAATAGATGCATGTTCTATTGAAAGGAGTTTTTTCTCACATAAGTTTCTTGAGTCATAAAATGCGATGTTTGACACCTATAAAAATGATTTCCCTCCTAGAATCGGAAAAGGGAATTATAGTGAGGAAAGTGGGAAGTTAACTGGGTTGTTGGTGAAAATCGTTTTCTTAACGGGCCTTGGAATCCTTTTTTAGTTTTTTTTCTATCCACGGTATCATGTGAGGCTATTACTGTGGCATTTCATATCACAGGATGCTATTATGAACATTTGTATAAATCATGTGTTACTCACGACTCGATTTTGAGTCATATTCACTATAAGGCCACTAAAGTTGAAATGTTCATGTTTGGTAACATTTTGCAGCGTTGTCTTCTCATTCAAATGTGAAAGGATGATGTCATGGAACCTTTCAAGAACATCTATTTAACAAAAGTGTTCTATTATTTCAGTAATTCCAAATAATATTATATATTCTAATTAAAGATGTATTAGATGAGGCATTCCTTTCATTATCTATTGTCCAAGGTGATAATATAGATGGGTTTGAACCTTTTAGGTCGACATCACCATATAGTTCCATGATGAGGAAATGTGGGTTTTTGGGTGTGTTGTGTTCTATAGGTGTAGTTTGAAGTGTAGTGTGGTTTCCTGTGGCACCAGAAGGAGAAGTTTAATTTGGGGGTTTTAAATGCCCAAAAATGTGGTAAGAGATTCTTCAAACATCTTATCTCTAGCCATATATCCTGGAGTGATGTTTTTGCATAGTTAGGAACCCATGGGGGTGTATGGAACCTTAGTGTAGTGTCTATCTAATGTGTGAGAAATAAAGATAGTTTAAGTCTCCTATGTGTTTTTTTATTCTAAATGGCCTTGTTTGGGTGAAAGGGACATGAATATCTTATTCTTTTATTGTGAACCACATTGGTGAAAGGCCTGACCAATGGTCATAAGAAAACCTGGTTATCTCATTTTCTTGAACCTTAATTCTTTTTTCCTTTGTGGGTATGTATCTATGTGTTTTTTCCATGTCTGTACAACATTTTGAGTCAAAACAAGTTTTAGTTTTGGCTAATTTGGGGATGATACATCCTCCTAGGAGTGGTGATCCATGTGAAATTTTCCTTTTGGCTATGTTTATTTTCTAACAAACCCCTTGTAGTAGGGGGTTGGTCATTGTAGTGTTTCACATGTCAGCCTATATTTTCAAGTGAAAACATTTCCTATGTGGGTGCATAATGGGGTTTTATTTTCAATTTATTCTAGGTGGTTATTCAGGTTGGTTCATATGGTGGGTAGACCCACCATGGGTCTTGTGGGATTTCCTATAGAGTAATTTAGTGTTGGCTTGTCTCTTATGGTGGGGAGACCATTTGACCACTCCCATGTTGGTAATATAGTTGAGTTTTTTTATTTATTTAGTAATTGGGGGTCTTGTTCAGAGGAATATCATTCCCAGTTCCATCAATGTGTAACTATTGGGATTAGAAGTGTCCAAACAGTTTCATAGAAATTGTGGTCATGGGATATTCATCACAACATGGTTTGATCATGTTTGCATGGTTTGGGAAAGTGGTGTGGGTTTCATTTGGTAATGTATAAGGTGTTTTGGTTTAAGTTGTTGGATAGTATGTGGTGAGAGTTTCTATTGTTAAATCGATCATCTAGAGGTTCTTAACCATCTTGGGTGAAGTTGACATATAGAGGGATGACCATTCCGGTCTAAAGCGTTCAGTTTGTACTGTTATTTTCATGCTTATAGTTTACTTTCCTTGTTCTAGTTTTTTGTTCGTTGTGAATATCCTTGAGCTGAGAAGGGGTATTGGTTCTAGTTTACGAATCAAAATTAGGATGGATTTCTTGGGGCAGAAAGTGTTATGTCGGGGGTGAATTTTTAGAAGCATGTTTTTAAATTTACCTCTATTTTTGGCTCGAGTCAGATTTTTAGTTATTTTTATCTTAGGAACTAGGTGTGATGGGTTTTAATGATTGAGGTATTTTCCTTTTATATTCTCTACCAATTTCTAACCCTTGATTATCCCCTTTAATTTTCAGGAAAATTTATGATTTGTTTAGAAATCCATGGTGCATAGTTAGTAGTAACTATGCGTCTTCACACGGTAACTTTGTGGTAGCTGTAGGTCAAGGTTGTATTTATCGTACAAACATCGCACGAACATTCACCTCGAACCAAAAACTACCTAGTAGGTTAGGGTCATGAATAGAAGTGACCACACATCTTCTGCACTATTAGTTAGATCATGGGGATAAAACATGCGGTAGGTTTCCTCTTTGTTAGGGGTCATCTCATGGTTGTCGCACGGTTTGGTGAACCATGAAAACTGACCATATGGCCTGATAGCTCATTAATATTTGAGGTTTATTTTATCTCCCCCTTATTCTAACCACCTTATCCCCATATTTCACACTTCCTTTCGGATTTCAAAGCCTATTCATGACTACCCCGAAAAAATCATCCCTAGGGGATTCAATTTTGAGACATATTTGTGTGGTTCTTCATCGATTAATAAATAATGTGTCATATCTATCATTCTTTCTCCATATTTTATAGTATCATACTTATTTTCATGGTTTTAATTTTCTCAAAAATCTAGGGATATGATTTTTAGGGTTAATTCATGAACATTCAGGTTCAATCATTATGTTTATGGTTAGATCTGGCCACCTTGTGGTGCAATTGAGGTACAATTTGATATTTTCGTAGGAGTTAAGGGATTTTCACACATGAGGTAGGTAGTTCAATTCCATAACATTTTTATGTTATTTTAATATTATTTCCAATATTTATAAATTTTATCTATGTATTTGTTTTGTGGTGTGAAAAATATTTTTGAAATGTTTTGGCACATATATGTGGTGAAAATTTATTTCATAAGGGAAAAATATTACTTTTTTTGTCTGTTTCATTGAGATATTTTTTGAAATGGGATTTTTTCACAGTATGGATGATGTGAAACATTTTTATCAAGGAAATTATGGTGATAATTTATTTAAATATTGTTTTTAAAAGTAAATGTGCCCTTATGGTATTGTTGGCTACTTTATTGTGTACTTTTAGTTCACATGTTAATTTTTTATAGGATGGGAAGCAGGATATAAATTGTAATTGGTTTATGTGTGGTCTTAATATAGGTCTTGGGACATGAAATTGGTTTCCCAAATGTATTCATTTTTTTTAAAATCTGAATTTGTGAATTATTTACGTGATGGTAAATGTATTGAAAATGGGTTTTGGTGTGAATTAAATGAAAGTGGATTTTTTATAGAAAATAATGATTTCTTAGAAATGTTTGGAATTTATTTGTTAATGTGGTGTGGCATGTGATGTGTGGACATGGTCCTAAGTACAAATAAATCCCTAGTATCTAGGTGGACTGACTATTTATAGTACTCTAGAAGATTTGGAATTTGTTCATCCCAATTTCATATAGCTAGATTGATGCTTACAACACTAACAAAACATTATGATTATATGAGACCAATAGTCCACTAGGGTGTCTCCACCTAGTGGTTCGTGCATGAGAACACTATTATTCACAGTTTACATGCCATGTATCACTGAGGTACACTATTTCAGTGTCTCACTTGAGCTAGATTAACCATAGGGATTTAACCATGGTTCTCTACCTTATATGATATGGTTATATCTGTCAACATATGGTAGGCCTTGGGCGTATTTTGATTTAAAAATTATTATTTTAATAAATTTTTTAAGGGAAGGTTCTCCATAAATTTTTTCATTGGAAAGTGGTTTTCATAAATAAATTTTTCCATGAAATGTATCAAAGTAATCTTTTATATAAATTATCATGTTGGATTATCTTTTAACATTAAAGAGTAGAATATTTTTTTCTGGGTGGTATCTTACTGGGCCATTCCCCACACTCGCTACACACTCACCTTTTGGTGTTTGTAGACCTTTTTTCTACATTTGTTCCAGGTAAAGGAAAAGTGTTTAGTAATAGTGGTTTGGGTTTCTAGTGGGATTCTTTTTTGGACCTTGGTAGCAGTGGGTTAAGGATTTGGCTCCTCTCATTCGTGATGGTTTAGGTAGGAGTTATAGTTCCCTTTTATTGTAGTCCATTGTGGGTTTGTTCAAATTGTAAATTTTAATATGTTGAGAATTATACCCAGTTTGGTTGTGCATTTTTAGTTTTGGTTTATTAGTATTATTAGTTATTTTTATATATTTAAATTTGTAAAATCAATACCTAATATTGTTGTCTACACCATGGTACAAGTTTCCATCTCATATGGATCAAGAGCGCCCTTTGAGCCATGCCATGGACTGGGTTGGGAGCCAGGTCAGATGGTGACCTGACTTGGTTCGTGACAATAATTCATGTTTTAACATCATATACAATTTATCAAATTTATAAGTCAATGGTTCTTATTTTATTTGTTTCTTTGATCTATAATTCATTTTTATAAAATAATTTTTTTTCATGATATTTACAATTTAAAGTATTTATTTCCTTTGATATAGTCATTATATTATTGTTCGAGTAATAATATCAAATTATAGTTATTTTTACTAAACCCTTATTGTAAAATATAATCTTATTTGGTAATTGTCTATAAAAAGTAATATATTTGAAATTATAAATAATTACTTAAAATTATAATGATAATACTTATTTATAAAATTTAGTAAATTAATATCTTGATAGGTAAATGAGAAAAATTCTTAATGGTAAATAGTTTTCATCATATTTTTAAAGAAACTACTACATAACAAAAAAATTAAGCCAAATATTTTAAGGAAACTAGGGGAACCAACAAAACATTGTTGAACCCAACTGGGTCGAACACCTGGGGATGTCAATTCCTACTTATCCTTGAGTATAAGCCAAGGGAATCAGGTCACCTCAAATTATGTAAATCATTGGATTCAAGTCATGGGACCATGTGTAAATCAGTTAGGTGGAATGTTACTCGTTGCATGAATTGGTTGGGTAAGAATTATGAATGTTCCTATGTATAAGGCCCACCAATAGTGCACCCTATTATATTCTTCAATATAGGTGATCTCATGGGTCAGATTATACATATGTAGAGGATTTCCTAATGTTTTGATGTGGGATGGTATTTTTCATACACTATTCAAGCATCATTAAATATAATAATATATCATGTTTGTTCAATTGAATGGCCATAGTCACCTGATAATATTTTGGTTGACTTCTACCACACTACCCTCCCTTCCCCTTACTGTTCATCAGACCCTTCTCTCATAAGCCTAAATTATTAATTTCATAGCCATTATCTCAAAATTATTGATATGTCTTCCTCTTACCTTCCTATAATACTAAATAGAAATCCAATCAACCAAAAAATTGTATGCTACAACTGTGAACTTTTTTCCACAAAGTTGGTAAACCATTTTCACAAAAAACTACCTCTGTAGGCTACAACCTAAAATGAAACTCTTCCATTCATAGAACTTCTTAATTCTCAAGGAAGGTTGGTAATAAGTATGACAAAATTTAAATGGTTATCAAATTTGACATTTGTTTTTCTATTTTGACATAGTATTCCTTTTTAAAGACACTCAATTGAGGTCTCCTCGGTGTATGCCTACTAAAAATACATTCTATGATTATCCCATCTCCTGATTTAAGTTAACTCTCAAGCCTATTCGAATCTGTATGAATATAATATTTTTTCATCACATGGTGTTCCCCATTCTCTATTAGGAATACCCAAGCCAAAAGTTTCATCCAATATTATCCCTCTTTTCACAAGTTCGATCACCCACCCTCAACATACTAAAGGCCAATACCTTCAATCTGATCAAAACACCCCTAGCATGAAGAAATATTTTTATTTTCTTTAGTTTTTTACATTTAGGGGAATCATTTATTTTTAAAATTAAATTTACTTCCAAATATTTTTAAAGTTTTATATTTAATTTCAATCCCTCGATTTTCTGTAAGGGGGTATTAAATATTATTTTCAGGTTTCAAGTAATATTATTCCAATATACCACTAAATTACATATTTTTATGACATCTAAATTCATGTTAATAGTTATATAAGGGATTTATAATATTTTTTTAATATTGTTTTACTATTATATATAAAACTATGGTTTATGGTATTATTTTATGCACAAAAACCATTTTTTATGTATTTTGAAATTTAAAAAAAAACAAGTATTATTTTCATTGTTTAATAATAAAGTAAATAGTTTTATAATAAATTAATTATTATTATTTTTATGAAAACCAATATCCTTGAGGAATTTTTTTAATTACATTATTATTGATAAAAATACAATTATTTCATTTAATGGAATCATATCATTTGTGTTATCATTTTATATGCAGGTTATTTGTGTTCATAATTATAGACATATATTATTAATTTTTAATGAAATTCCACATATATATATGTTTGTATTTATATATATATACAAGAATTATTAATGAATAAATTATTCATTTGTTTGATCTACTTTTGAAAATGGATTTTTATGTGTTTAAGAAGGAAATGTAAAATACAAGCATGTTAATTAAAATTCCATGCATTTATGAATCATCTAAATTTCATGATATTAGGTTGTAAAAAAATTACTAAGTTATTTCCTATGAATATTCATATATATATATATAAATAGAAGTATAAATATGAAATAATTCATTTCTATTTTTGAAAAGAAAAATCTCTAATTAAATATATATATATATATGGTATGTTCATTTTTTTAAATTCATCACTTGAACATTGTATACATGATGAAGAAGTGGCGAGTGAATGCATCCATAAAAAAGTGAGTAGTCCTAGACAAGCATCAAATATTTCATCTTGAAGAATGGTTTTTTTAATATTATTTAACATTTTCTGAAAAATCGCTGTATTATTTTATTAAAATAACCATGTTTAATGATTAAGTATTTTCAAAGGTATTTTAATGTTTTACTAATTTTTAATTATTTTAAAAAGTATTACTTTGTTTTCAAAAGCCTAATTATTTTTAAATTTGTTATAATGTTTCTAAATGAGTACATATTTTTATCGGAATAATAGTATTTTCAATAGTGTAAGCACTTTAAAAATGTATTATAATGTTTTCAAATGGGTAAGTATCTTCAAAGATATTTTCTAATGGTTTTTTAAAAAATAAGTTTTTTTTTAAATTATACTTATTTTAAATGTATTTATAAATATTATATTTTAATATATATATTTTTAAAATTATTTCCAAAATAATTTACAACATATATTTTTAAAATATATTTTCTAAAAGGTTTTTCACTCCCTTGAAAAACCCCCTAACTAGGTAACTATGATCACCCTATGATTTATAGAATCTCTTCAAGATTATTTATATGTTTTAATAAGATTATATTAGAAAAGAATATATAGTGATAAATATAAATAGATACATTTTTTATCCTTAATCTATGAAAACTAGAAATAGTGGTCCTTTAACTTTAATGACTAGAATAGAAAATATCATCAAATGTAAATGAATATATACTATTAAGAAACAATTGTTTTAAAAAATACATCAGTTTTTACCAGATCCAGAAGCATGGGTCTCGGGGCCTTATGCATTCCACATGATGGTTTTAGAGTAGGATGATGATAAATGTTTTGAGAGGATGCTTCATGTCAATCTAAAGTATGATAAAAAAATTTGATCAGAAAATAGGATCTATTCCAAGCTCAAAAAATTAATGTGGGAAAAATAATCCTATTTGAATATTTATATACCTGTGCTAGGATGTCTTGTCACTTTTAGTATCTCATCAAGGTTGATACAAATATGGAGATAGACTCTATTAATTATAGTTTATGTTCAATGAATGATTCATACTATTTCAAATTTACCTAGAATGGATTTTTGATTCATTATATGGTTGAATTTTTGGAAGGTTCATTTTTTCTGTTTTTTCACCCTCCCTTAAAAGTGTTTTTTGAAATATAACATTTAATTTTCAATCATTTTGATCATATGATATCATCATTTTTTTTGTTTCCTTTCCCTAGTCAATGATGAAAGGTTTATATTATGGTTTTTCAAATAGGAGTTCTAGTTATCAACAACATAGATTGAGATGAAGTACATCTCCTACAAAAAAATAGTTAATGTATACACATTTACAATGAAACTAGTCCTATAAGAATATGAAGTTGATCATAATGTTATGTAATGAGTATTAATCTAATAATTTTTTTTGATTTATGACATGCTTGGGCTGCAATTAAATCAGATTCAATAGAAACTTTGTGCTGATAAACACCGATGAGATATGGAATTCATAGTTAGATAAAAGGTATACCTATGAATTTATCTATGGAAGTAGATTATGAGATTTAAAAATAGAAAAATATTTACCCTATATATAGCATCACATTCAAGATTCTTGATAGGGCTGGGAAATTTTTTTATTCCTTTTCGATTTCACCGAACATATATCATGTTCACGATGTGTTCCATATATCTCTCTAGAGGAAGTACATATCTGATACATCACTTGTACGGAATTTAGAGGATATATCACTAGAGTCTGATCATTTATTTGAATAATAACCTATATAAATATATCATAATAGAGATAATGTACTTTGAAAAATTAATGCTCCCCTATTTAATGTTGTTTTCATTTATCTGAAACATGATAAAGTTACATGGAAAAACTAGAATGTGATAAAGTAGATATATATATTTATTTTTTATATCATTATGATATAATTCTGAAGGAAAAAATTCATTTTAATGTTTTTTTAATTTAACAAACTAATATTTTAAATCTGTTTTTATTTGAAATGATCTTGTAGTATTTGATATCTTTCTTTACACACAACATTGTGTCAAAAAGACCCATTACATTGTATAGACTTATAACCTAGCCAATAGATTATAAAGCATGAATAAAATTCGAAAAATTATGAAATATATATATATATATATAATTTTCTTTCAAAATTTAAATATATTCATTAATTATTTGGAATTTTTCACTCAATTTATATTGAATTCATTTTATGTAAAAAACACATTTTCATAAAAAATAGTTTTTAAACCAATTTTCTAAGAAAATATTATAATAAAATGATTTTTTTTGAAAATATATATTATTAAAATTATTTAATTTTTTAAATCAACAAATCATAATTATCTAAAGGTGAAATCTTTTACTATTATGAAAAGATTAATTTTCCAGTGGATAGTAAAACAGAATGATTTTATAAAAAACTCTCTCTTAAATTAATTTATTTAAAAGTTCTTATGTTTTCAAATAATTTTAAAAAATTAAAAAGATACTTTAGATTAATAATATTATAATTAATTTTATTTTAAATTTAAATATATTTAATTTTTTAATAGAAACATTTGTTTTCTAAAAAAACAATTTTCTAAGAAACAATGTTTCATCGTGTTTTAATGGTTTGTTATAAAATGAATTTCTACCATTTATTTATATTGGATTTTCTAAAATGTATTCCATTTTTATAATAAACATAATTTATATTATATAATATGGTTATATAATTTTATTTTTCAATATGAATAATAATTGAGGCAAACATTCATTACTATGATAAATGTTAAAAGGGATTAATAGGGGTTAAACTAAAGTTAAATATGTTAATATTTCCTAAAAACATGTAAAAAACTTATTATTGGAATATATTTTGATTTTATCATGTCCTATCTTCAAACTTGATCCAATTTAGAGCTATGTATCTTGACTAATAAACTATTATATTTTAATCTTTTTAAAATTCCTAATGTGTCATCCCCCCCTTATAAAAGGATAAAGCATGTCCTCTCTTACTCATAGTTTGTGGGTCTTTTAACATTTAAAATTCCTACCCTGATCCCATTTCAATACCTATCCCACAAATTCTAGAGGTCCTGGTTTGATTAAAATTTCATCCTTTGAAGGACTAATTTTTAAAACAAATGTTGTTTTTCAATGAATAGTAATTTTGAATGAATAAGAACTAGTACAAAACTAGAGGTTATGGATTTATGATTAAAAATATTTTTAATAAGGAATTATTATGATTTTAATTCCATTAAGGGAAATTATCAAATACTTATATGATAAACCCCTTTTACATATATAATCCATTGGTTATTTGTCGTATTTTTAATTTCCTAGTACTATTTTCCTATATTTTGTACTAAAAGAATTGTCCATAAATGTTTTTTAAGAAAATGAATCATTATTTCTCCTCTTTTTGTTGAGAATATTTCTCTTCTATATCCCAGTTCTTTAAGACGACTTTAAGAATATTTTTACTATTCTACAAAAATATTAAAAAATTATTTTTACCTATGATTGAATTTTAATAATTATTTTTCAAAAAGAAACTTATTTTAATTTTCTAAACTAGGTATCTTTTTTTAGAGGAATGAAAAAAATACTTTTTTTAAATGTTATGAAATTAATGGAAGTTTACAGAATAATTATAACTCAATTATTTGATGATTTCTTCAAATTTCACAATTGTTATTTTCATATATATAATTTTCCATAATATTTTTTAAATTTATATATTTTTTACAACTGATTTACACATGAAAAAGGGTATTTACCTTAAAAAAGATCATGTGACGTTTTAATGTGATTTTTCATCTATAATACCATCCTTGGACGTTAATTATGATTTATTAGGGAAATGATCCACTGATTCTATAATTATTATTTGTAAATGTTACCTATGATTATGAGGATGATATGTTTATTAAACACGTTTCTTTTCCATGGGTTATATGACGATGGAATGATGATTTTTTTATAGTCAAGTGGAATAGTTATGGTATAGTGTTATGTGTTGGGTGGTTCAATTATATAGATACAATGAATTATGTAAATATTTATTACTAATGAGATAATTATGTTATGAGTGAACCTAATTTCATGGTCACAACATTATGCATGGACCTAGTTTTAGGTATATATGTTTATGTGTGAACCAAGGTTCATGTCTACATGTTTATGCATGGGTCTGGTTTCATATCCACAAGTCTATGTGAGAACATGATTGCACATACTTAACATAATGAGTGAATATGTTTCTATTTAAACATGTTCATAGTGAAATAATGTTAAGTTTTATCAGATTAATATATTTTTGATATACTCTTATAGATTATGTTTTATTATTATTGATTTAATACTCTTATGAAAATTATTTTAATAATGAAATTAGTTTTAACCTGACTAATTATTAATGATATTTAAATGATTATATTGGAAATATATATGTTATAATTATTTTCTCATATAAATTTGATCACATAAAATCATTGTTGTTATATTCCATTCTTACCCTTACCTAGAATTTGAGAAAACCCTTTATTTTTGTCTTCCTTTAGTAGGTTTTGATGGAAGGTTCTTAGTATGATTTGTATATAAGTGTAAAATTATGATGAGAATTTTGGGTGATGTTTGGGACCCTTTGGGAAGTAATTTGTTTATGTGTCCTTTCATTAAGGAAACTAATCCCTAATGGTTTTGAGGCATGTTTAACTATGTTATGTGTTAAATATTCATCTAACATTATTTAATATATATGTATATAGTGCTTGGGTTTCCTTACAAAACCATGGAAAACGAATTGTTTTATACTTTTTAATACTATTTTGGTGTAATTTGTGATTGAATATATTTGTTTTTTAATTTATATTGCTATGACTCTAATTTCAGTATAATTTCTTAATATGATTGAAGGGAAAAGAAATTACTTCATTATCGATTGACTTGATATTTCAAGTCTTCATATATTTTTTTTATGATTAGACAACATAATATTCCTTTTTTCTCTCACACATATGTTATATTTGAGTATTATTTGGATCGTATCATTCTATATATCAATTTTATTCCATAAATAATTTTTTTGTGTCAAGGGTTGGTTATCGGTTGACCACTCTAAAGGGAATATATGACAACTAAGATCTTTATTACACCAAAATAAAGAATTTAACTTAAAGAAATATTATTTTCATAACAATGAACTTACCATTGTTTTTAGTAATCTTGTAATAATATCCTCCTTCCATTTTTTACAAAATAAAATATTTTTTAATTATTTAAATAAATAATTATGTTATTTCATTTTAAAGTGTTATTTAAAATACACAATGATTCTGGTTTTTTAATGATTTATTGTAAATAAATACTATAATCCACCAAATATATTTCTAAGGAAACCTAGGGTCTTCCCATTACTATAAAATAATATTAAAACCCCAATAGATATGATTTTTCACAAAAATATCAATAACAATTTCAATTTTCGTTCTTGGATGAAAGAGGATCATGTAAATGAATATGATAGAGGTATATCTTTAGAAAAAACTATATCTTATATCCAAATAATGGATATTAATTAAATGATTTATAATTATAGTATATTCTAGTTATTATAGAAAATGAGAGTTTTCTAGTCTTACTTATGGGGGTGAGGTTGATATATTAATTGAAAATAAATCATTATAATCTTAGATATTTTCATGAATGAATGATATTTATTGTTGAAATTATGATATTTTCTATAGGATATAAAGAAAATGTATAAAATCTACGGAATGTTCTTAAATAGTATTTATTTTAAGGTATAGATTCACTTATTCAATGATATCAATAACCAGGCAAAGTGATTTTATAACTAAGCTATATTTTTTGGGTTACTGTTGAGGAACACATTATTTAGGGATGGATAACTATTAGTTTTAATATAGGTATTATTATTAAATAATAATGGGTTGATTTATTTATAGAACTTATATTATATATTATTGGTATCCTTTGGATTGATAGTGTATTCATGATATTTTTAATATTATTATCACATTTTTTTGTTAAGAAATACATATACATATATATGTTTACTTATGTTTGATATTATTAAATAGTGGTTAATACACTATTATGTTTATATATAGAGTTAAATTTTCAATGAATATATTATTCCACTATGGTTAATTTCCTTGATATTCAATTGGTGTATAAGGTATGTGTCCCATTGAAATAAAAGTGTGATGAAAATTCATTACCATTAGTTTGAAATTCATTCATACACATTAAAAGATATTAAATAATATATTTATATTTATTATTAATACATTTAAAAACAATACTCATATATATCATACCTTATATGATTTACATATGACCTTTTAGTACCTATTTATTAATAATTGTTTTACTAAAATCACGTTTCAGGTAATAACTATTTTGTTTTTCATGCATGTTTTTAGTTTTGTATTTTCAGTCCTCTTTTTTTATCAGGGTTCTATAATCTCTATTATATTAACCATAAATTCAGAAAGATATATATTCAATACATATTTATATATTATAATTCATAATTTTAAATATCGAAGATAAATTACACAATTCGTGGACATTGTACGCTGTTTGTACGCATGAATGCTATTTCTATTTTCCCAATGGTTGGAATAAAGAAAAGATAAATAATAATAGAATTTTAAAATCATTATTTCTGAATATATATCACATTTATTCATTAAATATTTCCTTAATGACTTCTTTTTATGGTTTATGTAAAAAAACTAATCACATCGATTCTCAAGTCTGTTGTCTAATTTACACACAAGTGACATTATCATATTCCCATGTAATATAATGATATAATTTATATTTATTGTAATAATAATATTATTATATTTCATTCAATAATATCATATATATAATTTAAATACATTATTATATCATATCATGATAGTTTCTGGTTGAAAATGAATGTCATCGGTTCATGAGGTAGTAGTCCGATGTACACATGATCAATGATTTCGTTTCCCATTTTATTGATGAGAAGATAGATATAGTTTATTATATTCTTATAATAAATTATCAGTATATGAGATATAATAATTTTATTATATAATATTTTTATAATATAAATTTAGTTTTATGAAAGAAGAAATAAAATAAAAACACTTGGATAATAACAATACATCTTCTTTATAAAACCTTCGTAGTTTAGAACCAAACAGATTTATTGGTATGGATTGCTAATAAAAATAATGAATATAGTATCTGATTAGATTATAAGAGAATGTATTTGGGCATGTTTTTTGTGAAACAAAATGTTTTATGAGAGTGAAGAGGAGAGGATAGTGGTTTTTCTTTTATAAGTGGGGTAGAGGGTAGACATTGAATTTTGGAAAATAATAAAGTCTAAACATGTTCATCAAATTATATAAGGCACCCAAATAGATTATAATAGGGAATTAAATGTTATATGGTAAAAATATGTCCATGAAAGGTAATATGGAAATGTTATTGGTATATTTTAGACGTTATATTTGTAGTTTAACCCTTAGTAAACTCGTTTTAACCTTAACCACAATAATTAATTTTTACTAAATTTTTTCTTATTTTGGATGCAATATAATGCTAAAATTTTTATATAAAATTTATTCTTTGTAAAAAATGAATCAATTTTTTAAAATTAAATATATATAAGTTTTAGGATTTAATTTAAAATTTTACTCCCAGACGCGATGAAAAATCAGTTATCTGGAATAAAATTTCTCATTTGTTTTAAAAAAAAAATATCAAAATTAAACATGATATTGATTTCAATGACATAAATTTTATTTATAACAATATTACTTTACTAATTTTTCTTTTAACTATATATTATAATATTGTTGTTGTTTTTATATTCTTTAATTGAAATAGTATTTTTTTTAATAAAAAGCATTATTTAATTTATGATTCACAGAAAATTTTATCATTTTTTAAAGTTATAAAAAATAAATCTAAGATAATATTGGCAACATTATTTCAAAAGTAAAATAAAATTTTTAAAATAAAATTTTTAAAAGTATAAAACATACTTTTAAAATATGTTAAAAAATGTGACAAGACTGTTTCTAAAAAATAATGTTTTAAATCCTAAAATTGGATTTATTCTTATATCATAACGTTTAGAAAATTAGATGAATTAAAAAAATACAAGATTGATTATAATTTATATTATTAAAAAATTTATCTAAGAGTGGATTAATTTTTTTATTAATATAAAACCCATATGTTCACATAAAAATTGTATTTTTGGAAAATAATTTCTATTGTTTTCAAATGTTAATTATTTTCACTACTAAATAATTTGTAACAAAAAAATTGATTATATTAATGTTTTTAAAACATATATTTTTATATTTATATAATCTTATTAAAACATACAATTTTTATGGATAGTTGGTAGCTATTACATGGAACACATCTTGAACCTAAAATAGGTTCAATGGAATCACCAAGAGAAAATAAATCATCTCGATACAATCATGAATTTCTAAGGGGAAAATATCCATTTGGTTTAGATTAACATTATTTCCAAATCCAAATTCTTTCTTACAAGGAGAATTTTATAGAAACACTTTTTCACCATCTTCAGAAGATAATGTGGGTGATTGTAAATATAAATTTTCTTCTAAATTTTTGATGGCCTTTGTTGTTTATAAATATAAATAACCATCCCAATAATTTTTTCAGCTAGATCGGGTTTCTCTAATATCATCCTTGCATATTGGATTTATAAACATCATTTCATAGAGGGCTTTAAAATGATCCATCTGAATGCTCAAGTGAGATCTAATGTTGTAATAAATCACATTCTAAATGAATTTTTTAATCCCAATAACCATTATAATTTGTAGTTTAAGATCTCAAAATTTCATATTAGGGTTTAATATTTCTATCAAACTGAAAATATTTTTTGTGGATGATGTGTAGTGTTTTAACAAAGCTCTATATCAAGGTACTTATGAAGAATTCACCATAAGATCTTGCTAACAAATATATTTAGATCATATACCATATAATGTGATATTACATGAAACTTTACAACTTCCATAATGTATATTCTTGAAATATGATATAGAGATAAATCCTCTCTAACAATGATGATGTGTGAAGAATTTTCAAGTAATTATACTACAACCCAGACAACTTTTTTTACTTTATACCTTATAGAGAGTATAATGAAAAAAACAATGGAATTTGTTCCACATTTCCATTTTGGTATTGGTAATGGTTGTAGCTTCCCCTTAGAATTTTTTTCTCTCAACCTTTACTTACTGACATTCCAAGAACAATGATACAAAATCTTGAATATATCTCTTAACTCTATATCACCATAAATACTCTATTAAATCAATATACATCATTATACATCCATAATTAATAGATAATTAAGTACAATGAGACTATTATCATATAGAATTCTTCAGATGAAGTTAGGATAGATCAAAAACGTGGTTACTTACCTATATAATTCTATAATAGTCATGGTTGAACTCAAGAATATTTCTCACCATCTTCTATAGCTCCACATCATAATACTCTATGACATTAATCATAGAATGGATGGATGGTTGAACAATAATTTGAAAAGGATATGTTTTCTACAATTACTTCATGATTCCTAGATCCATCCGTTTTTAATCCATAAATATTAAATATCTTTATCTTGTTCATGGATAAGATCGTATTATCCTTTGAACCGAAAGAAATTTCATCCTTATTCTCATCCCAAGGGTGGTAATTTATTGAGTAGTCACAATCATTAGTCAGCTCTAACCATATTCTCTAGCACATGTTTTACTCCTTCAATGTTAATATACACTTTTATATATTACACAAGTATATATATCACACCTTTATCTGTTAAGATATTGTATCCATATCATCAATGTTAAAATTATCGCAACTAACTTAAAATAAAGGGATGGGTAATTTTTATCATAAACCATCTATTTCCAGATTAATAATCTATAACCATGTTATTATCCATGAGAATTCATCTAAAACCCTTCTTGGATTTATTATTATATTTTTCAATCCATTAAACACTATAGGGTAATGTAACCACATGTGGGATAATTAATCTTCACAAGAGTTCCTTGAAATGTCTTTCATATTGATCTATCAAGACAAACCTGGATCCCTTATGAGTTAACTCAGTGATTGGATTAGATTTTTGTGAAAAGTTATCCACAAACCCGTGATAATATACATCCATAATAAGATAAAATTGGAACTTAGTTATTGTGGTCTATATTTTCAAACATTTAATAGCCCCAGTCTTTTATGGATCCACCGATATACCATCTCTTGAGATTATGACCCAAAATCAAACCTTTTATATCCAAAACTCACACTTTTTAAACATTACTTACTAATCCTCCATCTTTAGGGTCTTTAATATAATTATCAGGTTGTTATTAGGGTCTCCCATTATCTTTGAATAGAAAAAAATATAATTTATAAATATTAATAAAAAATGATAAATGAAATCTCTAAAGTCACTATTCATTAAATCCTTGAATGTATTGATGGAATTAAAAATGAAAAATGTAATCACTATACATTTATATTGCCTATAGATTGTATAGAATGATTTAATGGGTATATCCTCATTCATGGCCCTTAATTGATGATATCTTGAATGAATTTAAATTATAGAAAATTATTAAACCCCACATAGTTGATAAAAAAATTCATCAATAAGAGGTAGAGGATACATGTTCTTGATTGTGAACATGTTCAGCTCTCAACAATCAATATAGGGTTACACTGATCCATATTTATTCTTAAAAAACTAGTGCACCCTAAGGTGGAACAATTGGATTAATTAATCCCTTTTCACAGTTCAACTTTATTTCCATCATCAATTCCTACAACTCGACGAGGTCCATTATTTAGATAGTATTGGAAATAAGAGAATAACAATTTATGAGTTCTATTGATAACACAAATTCATGATTTTTTAGAATACTTGGAAATTATTTTTGAAATGCAATAATAAAGTACCACATAATAGACATATCATCAGTATTGAGTTTATACCAACTAATCAAATATAAACATCCCTTTTTAATAGGAATTAAAACCCATTGAATGGACATGTTTTATATGAAAAGATTATATATATCATAACAATGATATAGAACCATTTGTTATTTTGGAATATATAATATGACTTCCATTCCATGACAATTGATGTGGGCCTTATATAGAGAAATAAAATCCATGACTAAAATGAAATCTTATTCAACTAGTGGGATAATAACAAAATTTTAAAGAATTATATACCCAAAATCATCAATTGGGGAAGAATCTAAGATATGAGATAAGATCATCATACCATTAGAGGTTTTCACTGATAACTCAATATCTATTCATTGAGTTCTATTTTTGATTCCAATATAAAAAAAATTGATATAAATGAGAGGGTTAATCTAGAATCAAATAAGACATTAACAGTTAGAGAGTAGATTGTAAGTGTATATTTTAACATGTCATTATCATATCCATCATCATAAATAGCGATCAAATGATATTTTCATTTCTACCTTTTGTTAAGTGGTTTATGACATTGATATTCATCATTAATACACATATTTAATAAGTGGGTATCATAATTCCCATATTCCTTTAATTTAAATCACTAGGGAATGGGTGGTGTAATAGTGTGTGACTTCCTCTCAAACATTGCATTAACCAGCCCTTTTATTTCATATATAAATTCTCATGCTTTCTAAATCACCAATACCAATGTAATAAACCCACGAAAACAATATAGGATGGTCCCTTGATTTTACATCCCATATTTCTGGCATATAAATGGATTTAATTTCATTACACAACTTATTTAATCATGTTTTCTTGAGACTGTATCTTACTTTTCCAATCAAAAAAATTAATGGGAGGAATATCCAATTTCAATTTTCTAACTTGAGTGAAAATTGAAATATTTCATCATAGATACTAATGTCTCTTATACCCAAATTCTTTCAGAGAATCATTTTTGTGACAAAAATAATCAATTAGCTATACTAATGGATTGGATGATAATAGAAAATATATACAGCAGATGCCTTGTAAACAATTTCATCATTGGTACCCAGGGATTCACCATCCTTCTATTTTAGCTTATTAAATTCATTATATATTATTATATGGAGAATACATGGAAGAAAATTATTTTATAATATGCTCTAAAACTCTTCCCACTCAATAGATAAAATTTCTTCATATTCTATCATGTTCTTTATATGATCCCACCACTGATCCATTACACCTTCCAATTGATAAAAAACCAAAAGGAAATTTTAATGATCTAAAAACTAAAGAACGGATAATAACTTTTCAAAGGTACTGATCCATTAATCAGCAACTAGTGGATCTATTGAACCACTAAAATAAGGTTTAAGTTTCCTTCTGATAGACTAAAATGAACATTATCCCCTCTACTGATCATTTGGATGTTCAACATGATTCATATATTGGGAATGTTTTGTGAGTACAACATCAATATTTTTCATTCAATATTGCATAATTTTTGGTTTCTTAGGAGGAAAATAATTTAGTTTTCCATTCTAATAAACATTAACATGATTTATTTTTGTTAAAACCATTGAAATAGAATAAGATAATTGTGTACTAAATAATAATAATAGTGTGGAACCACATAATCATGAAAAAACACTTATAATATTTCTAAATCCTGACATGTTATTTTAAATATTTGAGAACCTATGTGTATCCTATTTCATTAATTGTGATTATTAAAATCCATTATCATTTTTTATAATATGATTTCTAATTTCAAAAATATATTCATTGGGAGTGTAATATTAGGTGTGCAATGAGGCCCGTTTTCATGCAAAAAAGTGACAATTTATTTAAACTTAATGTGACATTTTCTATGTTATTACCCCTTTGAAAAACTATACCTGAGCCATATATGATTGTAGTATCTATATATGGATTTAATTTCTTAAAAACCAGAGTCCTTATTCTTCACCAATATTCCAGGAAATTTCATTATAATTTCATTTATCCAAATAAATTTCCATAGAAAAATCCATGTTAATTAGACTAATGTTTTCTCATTCTATTTTACAAATGTTAACTAAAATTTTTCTATGATACTAGATATGATGACCCAGGTTTTTCATAAATATATATTACAACATAATGTAATAATATTTAATACATTTCAAAAATAAATGCCATGAGACCCTAAAATTTTAGATTCATTAGGGAATAAATACACAATAGTCTTATTTATTGAATTATATTAAACATCTCCGACAATGTTCTTCCCATATACTACTCTTCATAGACATAAACATAAACCTTTACTGATAACCAAGGTGAATATAAATATATGAAATGGTAAAATTAGATACATAGTGAGGGTGAACATTGATGATATCAATCGACGATAATATTAAAGCATGAAATAAGAATAAGGGTATGATATTTTGAATATAACATGTAATCTTTATACCCAATGTATATAGGATATTAAACTAGATCCATGAAAAAAACTACATCATTTAAAAAGACATGAACCATAATAGTGAGAAATGATCCTAAATAAATCATTTACCATAATTCATGTCAAATACATGAGCCACCATAGTATGTATAGAAACCATTTCGTATTTCATGCATAATATCCAAGAACATAATATCACAATAGATTAGGAATAAAAAAATGATTCCCATTTCAAAATGGATCAGTCGCCATCACTTACATCCCATAGTTGATTAATAACCTTAATCTGTTTCCCAAAGATAATCAAGAACATTATCATATGTCCCACCAATAACTGTGGGGATATAAATCATTACCAAAATAATTTGAGGGAGATATAGGTCTTACCCTTCATATAATCTATACACTTGTGTTCCAAAATATTAAAAAACATTCTTCATGTCATAGGCAACAAAACAAGAAATGGGATTCATAAATATTTCATTATAACATAAACCAAGGAAAATAAATGGGTTTCATTTCATTAATTCATGATATCATAACCCATGGAAGTGGAACAAGTTTCTTAAACATATTACCAATTCATCATATCATAAACCATGGAAATAGATCGAGTTTCATAAAAATATTTTCATAATAATAATTGAAATAAAAATATACCATCTAAATATAAAAAAAGGTATGATTGGTTAATAACCCTAGTGAAATATAAGAAACACTAAAGGTTGTTGGCAATGAGTAATAGAAATTATATGAATGATCATTAAATCATTGATGAGAAAAAATACTTTTAATTTTAAATCTATTCATTAAAATATAAAAATTTACCAAATATGAAGGAAAAATTTTCATTTATAATATAATTAATATTTTTTTAAGAAATATTAAAATAATTTAGTTTTTAGGTTATAAAAAAATTCAATTCATACGATAAATTTTAAAATAAATATTTTTTTCACATTTTTTGTAAAAATTCAATACTATATCATTGGGAAAATGAAATGAATACTAAATTTAAAAAAATATTTAAAATTTAAAAAGGGGTATAAATATTTTAAAAAATAATTGTATAATGTAAATATATTATATAATATTTTTATAAAACATGTAAATTGATGAAAAAGGTGTTTCAATAGAAGAGAAAAATAAATCTGTTATATTTAGAAAAAAAAAATATTTTTGAATCATGGGTATATAAAAATAGTAAAATGAATGTAAAAAATATATTTTAATGAAATAACCTAGGGATAATAAATTTTATGTGTATATTGAGAGATATATCATAATATTTAATCTTTTTAAACATAATCGTAAATAATCATAATAAGAATTAAGATCATAAAATAAAGTCTTTTATTAATTTGGTATGTTTTGAATTCAATACCTAAGAACGAAAAAATAGATGATGATTATTTATAACCCATAATATTTTTTAATAATAATAAAATTAATTTAGGGTTATTATATCCACCGCATAAAATAATCCAGCCGTAAATATGTCTTGTGTCCCATAAAAATAAAAGTGGGATAAAAATCCCTTACTATAAGTCGCCAATTCCATCATACACATTCATTATAACAAAATAATAAATAATGGATTATTCTAAATAAAATATTTTTAAATAATAATATATATCATTTCCCTTATGATTTAATTATGATATTTTATTTTCCTTTTATTAACAGTTCCTTTTTAAAAGTAAATTTTCTGTTAGAACTCCAATGTTTTTAATGTATATTTTTTTTGGTATTTCTGTTTTACATATTCGGATCATGGTCAAATAATATAAAATTATATAAACATGATATAATATATATATATATATAAACTATATATTTATTTATTGTAATCCCTAAATGTTGTTTATAGAAAAGTATTTACAACGTTTATGGAGAAGGTAGACTATATCTACGCATAAAAGATGTCTCAATTCTACTGACTGATGGAATTAAATAAATATAAATAATTATTCACCAATAAATGATAATAATAATTTCATATATATCATATAAATTAATTAATTTTATCATTACTACCTTCTATGTGATGTTTAATTTAAAAAAATCACATCGTTTTGTGAGGCGATAATCCATCGTACACACAAGGGATATTATAATATTCCCATGAAATGAAAAGTTAAAATGGTATATATGATAATATAATTAAAATATTATTTCATTTCATCAATAAAATATAAATAATTTATATCTATAATTATATAATTTCATTATAGGAGGTGATTGAAAATTATTTACATCTATTCACAGGGTAGTAGTCTGTCATACACACGATCGTCAGATCTGTTTCTCATTTTATGGAAGAGGTAAAAAAATTGTTATTAAATTAACATAATAAAATATCATTATATGGTAGATATTTATATTATTATTTCACAATAGTTCAATTTTTTTTGAAGAAGGTGGAATACCATATAAAATAAAAACTATCTATTAAGAATGGTACATATTCTTGATATATTATGCTTAAGCCAGCACCAAAATCCTTATTTTGTGGGTTTAATAATACAATTATGGCCTATAGGATTTAATTATGGAATAAAATAAATGAATATTGTTTTTCTTGGTTTAATCTAGTGGTTTTAAATGTCTTAATATTATAGGATATGGCGTGCCCTTTTATAAGGGGGGAGAGGACAGACAAGGTATTCTTGAAATAAATAAACTAAATAGATGATTTTCACTATCCAAAAGAATAAAAAATGACTCATTATAGATCATTATATTATATATAATATATATATATATATATATGTATAAAAAATATATTTTATATAATTTTTAGTTCATTTTAGTGCTTCTCTTTTTAGTTTAGTCCCAATTAATAGCGTTTTAAAAATAACCACTCTAATGAATTTCTGTCATATTTTTTATTCATTTTGAGAAAAAATATGATTAAAGAATTATATAATATAAATTATTCAGATTTAAAATATGTAATTAATTTTCCAAATTCCATTAAAAAGATGTTGCAAAATATAATTTAAAAATAAACCCTCTCTCTTGATGAAAAAACATATTTCCCTGGAAAACATTTCCCATACATTTAATAAGTCTTTTTAAAAATAAATATAAAATTGATTATAATTAACTTATTTGGATTAATAATAATATAATTTAACTAATATTTATTTTAAGAATATTTTCATCCAATTTATAATTTTTAAAATTCTTATAAAATAATCTTAATAAAAAGAAAATTTTTAAATATTTAATGAGAATATTTTCTTTTTAGAAAGTTTTCAATAATTCACTGTGAGATAATTTTGAGAAGATTCTTTAAAAAATGATGTTAATTCATTGGAAATATTTTCTAAAATTTAAAAAATATTAATTTTAAATAAGTGCACAAAATGGGACAAAACTATTTTTTTAAAAAATAGCATCTCTAAGCATAAAATATGATTTATTCTTATCTAATACATAAAAAAAATAAAATATGAGGGTGCAAACATTTATTGAATATATAATATAAAAATTTCATTAAAATCATTCACAAAAAGTAATTTTTTTAATTTATTGAGATAAAATATGTTTCTGTCCATTCAAATATTTTTTTCAAAAAACAATTTCCTTCATTTTATAATGGTTTTTATTTTCATTTATAACAAATTGGTAACTGAAGAATTAATTTTTTATATATTTTTGAACTATATATTTTTATAATTTAGTTAATCATATTCATACCCACAATTAAAATTCCGGGGAAATTACTATCAAATTAAATAATAATATTTTCATAGTATGACACATTTTTTTAACTCAATATTTCATGTAATGTAAGCTATGGAAGAAATTAAATTTATTTGATTTTTTTTAATAAAATATCTATTTGTTTCAAGGATGTTGTGTTACTAATATCTTGGGTAATTTCTACTATAATAATCCCCAAATCATTTTCATGTAGTTGAGATCGTGTGGAATCCGCTATTTTGACCCACAAGTAACTAGTCACCAATTGTATATAAGTACCACTCCAAATAGGAAACTAAATACATCACATAAAATGGTTTTAATCCTCACCCTGATTGAGAAAGCCCAATATCATCATTTATTCAAACATATACATCAAATATTGAAAGCATATTTCTTAATCATTTGACAAGAATAACTTCACCCCCTTTCTGTCTTGTCCTGTTAATAATGACACCATGCTAGAGATGACCTATATAAATATATGGTTAAAACCATCTATAACCATTAAGGTATAGTTATAAAAAAATTCCTAGGCATATTTCAATAAATTACATCATCCTCTTTCTTAGGATCCATAGAAAATTCTGCCTTTAATATTTTATGGATCATGAAATTCACTCAATCCATCCAAAACGAAATTTGGAAAATTTAGAATCATGTTGATGAGTACAAATAATTCTTAAAACTATCCCTATATTTCAATATAAACCTCATTTAACATTGTTTAAACCATGATTTGCTTTAAAAGGATATCCAAATGGAGTCTTCTTATTGATTTATGAATATATTCACCAAATCAATAATGTCCACTAGTGAATCTGTTACCCTAAATGGTATGAAATGGTACTCATAAGGATATCACATGATAAGAAATTCATAATGATGAAGTAGAGGCAATCACATTATAACATGATGGTGACCCAAAAATAATAATTATTTAATAACACTTCCATAAAATTGAAATGGTTGAATAAATAATCAACGTGTGAGAGTGGATATCATTTCATTACCATTACATAGATTATCCATTGATAATCCAAACATCGTTTTAAGGTTCCTTCCACCATCTATATAAATAAATTAGAAAACAAAAACGGGATATGTCGGGATAGATAATTCATTTTTCTTCCAAATCCTCTATAAAGGATTTGAAATTTCATAGCTTTGTTAGATGTATTTAATAAGGGGAATCCACTTGAGTTTATTAGCTGAGAAGAGCTTTATTATAAAGTTGATTCCTCAGTTTAGTGGAAAACTATATAATTACTTAGGAAAGGATCTCTTTCATAGATCAATCATATAAGTGAAAAATTCTAATATGTTCAACCCTTATCTAGGAAATCACTATCCACCTATGTGGTGATTCTATCTACCCACTAAAGGGACGGTCAAAGATGAATTGTTCATACATCCAACTCTCCCACATACTCGAAGCATACACCATCCATAGATTCAATAAAATCCCAGCAACAATAATAGTCAATCTGATATTGAAAATCAATGATCCAGTATATTACAATAATTACATCCAAACTATCCATTTCTAGCATGAATAATCACTTAGTGGAATTGAAAGTCACAGATAACTAATGTATAAAATGGAACGCTTGTAATTCCAAAATGAATATGTTCCCAAGTGTTTGAAAAAAATTCTTGAGATGTTTCACTATCAATCCCAAGAATCCAAAAAATGATGTATATATTTAAATGATTGAGGATCATATATCAATACATGCGGAAGTAAGAGTAGAAGCAACTAATATTATACCTTGAATAGTCATTGTCTGAACATTCTTCTCAGTTTGAATAGGATCCACTATAAATAAATGATATACCACACAATCCTTTATAGTAAATTTAGAAACATGAGTCATAATCCCTTACTGAACCTTCCACACTCAATCCATTACTCCATGAAAACCACCATGGCCCGAACAATAGGCAGATGCCCAAATTCCTAACTGCTATATTGTGCTAGTTATCCAATATCATGAACCCTATTATGGTCCTGAGACTCTACGAATTCTGTTAAAAAACTCAAATATTGTGGTTTAAATTTCCAATAATTTAAAAAAAATATGGAACTCCATAGGTGGTTGGTGGATTTGGGACCATATGATCCCTACACAACAACACCGATAAGACAACACCTTGCTTATTCCATGGAAAGTAAGATAAAACTCACTGGTCTGGCCTACTGACTGCTACTGCCCTATAGTGATTCATTTTATTATTATTTCTGGCTATTTCATGATCCAAAAAACATTTTCTATGTCCTATGAAATATATTTTTAAAATATTGTGACCCACATTGGTCCTTTAGTGCATTCCCTAATAAAATCACCTAGCTCTTCTAGCCTATACATTGGATATGATAGGAGTGAAGTACTGAATATTTTCAAACTATGAAGAATAGTACATAATATCTAAATCTATCAACTCCATACTTATTAACCTACATTCCATATCTAATCACTGAGTTCCATGAAATATGTGTCTAATAAATTAGATCTAAGAATACTACCAAGTTAGAAAAATATTCCACTTTTCATGGACAAGGATGTAACACCATCGATGCACCACCCCATGCTATATGTATACTATAAAATTCTCCATATTTTCCTTTGGAGTCACTATGTTTTCATGAATGGTGGGCATTGACCCCATACATATCTCAACCACTTGGGTAATTCCCTCTCTAGTGAAAATTGTAGGGTGATGATACTGGAACATTTGGATGAGAACTGACATAGTGGGAGAGGTTTGAGATGGTCCCCTCTTAGAGGAATTTAACACTCTTAAGATACTATCCTGGAGCCAACAATTCATATCTAGTGTATAAAATGTTATAGTTTATTTTCCACACAACAAGGGACAATTATTTCTGTCTCCATTTGGGTTTGGGACCCTGAATATCCATTATAGAAAAACTATATAAGGCCCGACACAAGGTCTCATTATGATACCTGTAATATGTATTTATCAAATCCCAAAGTAAAAAAATATAGATAAAATACAAAATTCTTTACATTATTTACCCCAACATTCATGAATAAATATCTTCCAACAATTTCATGTTGTAATTATCACTTTATTTATTATAAAGGAAAATAAATTATTGGTACCTTACTAAATATTTATTTATCCAAAAACATAGTTTAAACATCAAATTATATAAAATTTTATATCAATGTATATTATATAGAATTGAATAAAAAATATGTCATTATAGCCATATATGGGTAAAAACTATATAATATTTTGTTAATATTTTAAATGGAAATCTTATCCTTTTATATCTATATGGAGATTTATATTATACGTCTGTATCAGAAAATGAAAATAAGAACACAAAACCTATAACCCAATGTTCTTAAAAAATGAATGAATTTAAACACCAAAAGTAAAAAATAATTATTTGAAAACAAAATGTAACATCCCACTATCCCTTACTACTGATTGGTGACCAAACAAGTGGAACATTTATAACCTTAGGTGAATCTCTTATATTGTCAAAGGGTGATGACTAGTGAAGAGGGTATGATTTGATACCTTTGAGAGACTACACCATCGTGGTTAGAGTGAAAAAACTCTAGAAATAAACAAACAACATAAAATAAAGAATATCTTGGGATAACATCCATGCACTTTTCTAACGGTAAACACAAAACATGTAATACTAAAAAAGTATGCTATAAAAATAGTCAAAAGATGACATGCCATTAGTTATATATAGTAGGTAAAAAACAGTAAAAAGGGTGAATAAAAACCACATGACTCAAATTTGTCTTAAGAACTTTCCATGAACCCCTCCCTATCTCTTTTGTTGAATTTAATCATTTATCTGTCATAACGTGATAATTTATTTCCCTACTTGCACCCTGGATGTCTTTTAATGTAAGAAACAACCACATCAGTAAGATGTTAGTATGAATCAGTATGCCACCTCCAATGAAATCCCTAAATAATCATTTATGAAATATTTTAGTGCATGTGATGGCTCTATGTAACAAAAATTTAGACAACTCGATGAATATATAAATAAATAATTATGCAATCTCAGGCTTCATTGTGACACCTGAGGTTAGACCCGCCTATTTCAACAACTTCCAAATATTTTTTACCATATAATAGGGACCAAACCATGAAAGTTTACTAAAATATAAGGGTCATGTAACCTTATATAGTCCAATATAACATCCAAGGTTTATATACCCATCTGTTTGGTCGTAGTGTCCCAAAAAAATCCCATGTTTAACCTATGATTTACCTTCCTCTCTACATCAACCTGAGAGCTATGTTTACCATGGGCCTAACATTAATTTATCAAATCCAAATGGGGGTAGTGTTCACCCTATATTAAATCATTAGTTTGATCATTTACATAATATAATATAACAATTAAAAATCATTTGTTGAAAAAAAATTCTATTATGATTAAATTTCTAACTAGCATTTTTCCAAATCATTCATAAATTACATTTTTTTATTTATAAAAAGAAAAAAAAAGGACACCAGCATTTCACAAGTTCATTTATAAAACTATTAATCATTTTTTAAATTGGAACTCATATAAAAAAAGTTTATAAAATTAAAAAAATATTTATTTCAAATACAATATTTAATTTTCAAAATTTAATACCAACCCCAAAACAATTACCATTTTCTAATGGAATAGTCCAAATTAATAAGACTTTCTAAATATTCCAATGTTTATAACATTTTTACTTTATTAATAGAAACATTTTATAGAGTTTTATAGAATTATATATATATATATATATATCAAAAGTCTTATATTAAAAATTATATCGATTCTTGAAAACTAGTTAATGACACATCTCAATTAATTAAATAGAAATATAGCGACATTGGGAACTAATTATAGATAATATAACATAGTCTTATGATGTTTAAAAAATCTAATACTGTCCTTTGATCCATTTTAGAATGCGATATATTAAATTATCACATGATATCCATAAAAATAAGGAAAACTACAAAAATTTACTTCAACACACTACTGTAGAAAAAGAACATGAAAAGGGATAGGAGTAGTGAGATAAATTTACCTCATTGATTTTATCACATTCAATAAAAAATTAAATACAAAAAGTATTCAAAGTGATATACCCACAAAATTGGGGGAGTAAAGGGATTGTTAAATAGAGGTGTCTCTATTCATTTTTGGACGAACATTGGGTGTGGCGGTAATAAGGAAGGAAAAAATTGCCCCATTTAAAAAAAACACACCAGAACCACTAATTTGATGGTTGGTATCATAATCTAGTCATTACGACTCATATAGCTATACCAACCTACTATATAACGATCATCTAGTTGGTTGTCATCAAATATCTTGCCAGTGGTCATGCAACCACATAGATTCCTGCCCCAACCTCCTATCATGCACCCCAAATAATCTTGATACCCTATACACCAACATAGACATGATTAAATAAATAATTTACATTTGGATCACTAAAAAATAAAATAAACACGTCAGAAAGAGAGGTATTTTACCACAATCATTATATGCACATGATAACTTCCATCATAATAGAGTGTTTATAGGAAAACTGTTCAAGATAAATACATAATATCTCATGAGACATTAAATTTACCCAATATATTGGAGGGTTATAACAAACCCAACCATTATATCATAATATGTACATGAGAATTTTTTTCATAAGAGGAAAATAATATATATATATATATATATCATAACTATAATTAAACTAGAATTATGAAGTGGGTTTCACTATCTTCTCTAAAGACATAACCAAAGTCTATATCATATTTATGCATAATAAAGTAATGATATAAATCATTTTGTTAGTTAATTTTTTATGAAACACAGGATCTAAAATGGATTTCCATTATGAGATAAATTCATAAGAAATAATGTCTGGTAAGGAAAAAGCGTACTACTTAGTTTAATCATTTTGAAATGTGAAATTGATCTTTTAGGACATGTTGATTTATTTTAAAATAAAAATTTTCATAAAAATTTTATACTTTAAAAAATAATGTAGGATTTCATAAAGGACCCAAAAAAATATAAATATTTTATGGGGATATAGTATACCTGAAATTAGTAATATGGAAATTGCTATAAGTCGGGTTCACATATAACATAAAATATTAAAGGAAAGTTAAAAATGTATTATCCTAAAATAATAATGGTTAATTAAAATTGTAATATATTTAAATATAATATATATATATAATATTAATGATATATTAGAGAATATTATAAAGAAAATGGGTGTGAAAAAATAGAATATGTAATAAAAAAGTTATAAGGGTGGTCCTGATGATCCCCTACCTCAAGTCCTGACCTATCCTTCAACTAAATTGAACATCCTTGATAATAAAATTAATATTATTAATAAAATTATTAATAAATTTTAAAACCAATATTTCTTTTATTTTCTATTTATTATGATGGTTCACAAATTTATTATGTGGAATCTGCTTTTGTTAGTTACTTAATGTTCTTCGGCAAACATCATACCAAAAATTGTGGTATGTTGTCCAAGGATTTATTTTAAATTATTTTAGTAATCTCCATAATTTTATATTTTTATGTGATTTATTATATAATATTCACATTATTTATATAGTAAAATATAATTTCTATGAATGGACGCAAATTAGAAAATGTACATCGATATGTCCTTTTTAGTGGTTAAATTTATTATAGCAGTTTATTGTTGATATTACTTAAAGAATCTCTAATATTTTCATTATATAATGGTATAATTTTATTAAATAACATTTTTATAACTTATATACACCTTTTATTACATCCATGTTCTTCCTTATGAAAATGAAAATAGAAACATCATAACATGGAGGCGGTAAACTGGACATATACACAAATGATGACATCTTTTCCAAACAATAGAAAAAATGATGGAAATAAAATAAATTATCATTTGAAAATAAATATAATGTTATAAAAATCATATTATATATGTAAATAAATTTTTTTATCTATTCATGATAGGTGGTTTGGAAAAATAGAACATGTCAATCATGGATGCAATATTCCACACATTCAAATGAAATTGTCTTCATTTATAAAATTGTTTAGAGGAAGGTCAAAAATATTTGTTCCATTAGTATAAATAAATAACATAATATTATTAAAAGCATCTTTTTTATAATATCATGTATCTATTTGGTTTGTGGTTTTTTAATTAGAAACCAATTTATAAGGTGTGGTGGAACATATTACAACTCACTTTGGATATTATCCTCTAGTCACCACCTTATCAGACCATAGCATGGTATTTTGGCAAGACAAAAGAAATTTGGATCCTGTGAGATAGTTTAAGAGATACTAGGTTAGATTTTGGAAAAATACTAAGAGGATTTGAATGTGTGGATAGATGGAGGGTTGGTGGTTGGTTTTATAATTGAGGAGAAGTGTAATGTTGTCACATATAACACTTTAGTATAATGAGAGAACATGTTTGACTTGGAATTTTAATGAAAAGTGGAAAATATTAAAATATGGGATGGGGTAAAATTTTGAGAGCCACAACCATAATTTTTATTGAATTTTTTAATCATGTATTAATGCATTTACTATAATATTTTTACTTTTACTATTTTTGGTTATTACCAAGGAAACTATTGTTTACTAAATTACAATATTTTTAATTATTAAAAATAAAATTATCATTAATAAATAATATGAACCAATTTATTCTAAAAAGTAAATAAAATTTTATTTTGTAATAAAAATTTATTTTATCATTTGCGCATATAACATAAAAACCCATTTTGTGAAAATATTTTTTAGCTTAATTTATATGTTTAGTAAAAAAAATTGATGAATTTTATGAAATTAAAATGAGTACGGTTGTTAAATGAATTTTTGTTTACATTGAAAATAATTCAAATACCTAATTCCACAATGTTAAAATTTTATTAAAATAAAACGGAAAAATATATTTTGTTAAAAAATTACCCAAATTTTCAAATATGTTAAACCTTGGAATTATATATAGTATTTTAAAATACATTATTTAACATGTATAAACTCTAATTTTTATTTAAAAATTATTTTAAATATAATTCATGAAATTATTTTAAAATAATTTCCCCAAAGTAATTATTAGTAAAAAAATAAATTCTGATATTCACCTAAAAATAAATTATTTCAGAAAAATAAGAAATATATATAAAATGGTAATTTTGAAATGGTGAATTAAAAAAGTGTTTTAATTTAAAAAATAAAAAATCTAAGGAAAATTCAAAATATAAATAAATATTTATTTTGAAAAAAATAATGTTTTTATACATTATGTGTTCTTAATATTACTAAATATTAATTTTTGATTGAAAAGATGTAAATATAATAGTTTATAAATAATAATATTTTAAAAAATTTGGATTTGGTATATTAGGATAAAAATATGTTACTTAATAAAATTATGCATTGAAAAGAAGATATATTTTTATTATTCTATATATGATATATATAATATCCTTAAATTTTAATTATTTATATTATAAATATTTATTTTAGTACTCCATTGAGAATAAAATATTAACATTCATTTTATATACATAATATCATATTTTAGTAATAATAATAATAATATATAAATAATTTTTAAATATATATATTAATAATATATTAGTATGTTATTTTTATTTCATTATTAGTTATAATATTTTAAATTTACTATTTATAAATACAGAAATTTAATATACCTATCAGACATATGACCAAAAACTATAATTTCAACAATAGTATCTATAATGAGTATATTTTTAATTTACATAATGTTTTCATATATATATATATATATATATATACTTACTAAATCATTTTTTTATTAGACACACACTTCATAAGGTAGAATTATTATTTCATATTTCATATTTTTCTTAATGACTTCTCCTCTAAGGGTGATCGTACTCATTATATGGGTTTTTGGATATTGGTGATCCATATGGTTAAATATGTTCTAGGATATTTCCTAGTCCTGATGATTTTTTTTATATCTATTTTCCCCTATTGATTTATACATATTTAAGGAATGTATTTTATCCATGGTGTGAAATACATAATTTTATGTTATTTTTTGTAACATTAATTTTATGAATGAATAACGTTTTGTTTGTCTAATTCATTCCCATATGAATTATTTTATAATAAATTTCAATTCCATAAAAAAATCGATATGAAATTCATTATAATTATAGACATATGGTTTATAAAAATAATATATTTCATATATGCCTAAGGTGTTTTAAAAAATAATTATTAAACATAAAATCCAGTACATTTTATGATAATGTAATGTTGATATTTTGTAGAGGAACAAATAACAACAACTCTATTAGGAAACTAGTTCATAACGGTCAAGATTACTCCCACATGATATTGAAAATTTATAATAACCAAATAATATTCTTGTGTAGTGAAATTATAAATTCATATTCTAAAATATTATATATTTTAATAGGGTTGAAAAATAGATGATAGATATTTATGTCCATTATACAGGATACTTGAATACATTTGATTAAATATGGAATCAGGGTAAAGGGTTCCTTTTCTCAAATTTAATTTATTAAGACATATTTCATATAATGCACCACGATTGTTTTCTATGATGTGATTAATTACTAATGAACTTATTTTACTATACTCATTTAATTCATGGGGTTTGAATATAAATATCATGTAACTTTTTTAAATTTCCTCAATTCAATATATAATAATGATGAAAGGCTATTTTGATTAAAATTTTACTCAAACCAAAATGGTTTCATTTCCAATTTTATTTTAAAAGCATGATTTTTTTTTGAAAATTAAACACTATAGGGAATTTTTATTATTTCATAATTCTCTCAATAAAAATTAGATTTTGTTGGGTGTGTATATGTCCACATAAAATTTCATTTAACTTTGATTCATATATTACACAATGTGTTTCTTATTAGTGAAACATAACCCATCTTTCTTCTCCATTGAGAACCATTGTTTTCCTTGTTTATATTGTTGGGATGATTTTGAATGTTTCTTTATATATTCATTGATAATTTTTATGATAGTTTTATACAACCTTTCCTTATTTTAAAAGTTTTAAATAAATTTTTATTATTTCTTGAATGGGTTGTTTCAATCTACATCCAAAAATAATACTTTTTCCACATACATTTGAAAATGCCTTTATGCCACCTTCAGCATTTTATATGATTATTTCGATCTAGCTCATCACTATTTATGAAATAAAATATTTTCCACCTATACTTATAAAATATATCTTTTTAAATTATTTCTATAGATGATGGTTAATTTTTTTATTTCCAATGTTTTTTTTATAAATACCATAGAAATTATTTTTAATCTAAATCATTGTCCATTTTAATTCATTTAATGTTATTTAGGGAGTTCCTCAAATGTAATCGTCCTAATTATTTCTATGAATGACTTATGTAATGTCATTATCGTTTTTAGGAATGATCCACAACTTTATTTTTCATTCCTAATCATGTATAGTGTGTTACTATTATTTTTCATTCAAGGAAATTTTTCAATAAATACCATATTTAGGATTCCATTTTTTGAGGATAATCACCAAGAATCCATACATTGATTGATTTTGGAAATTATTTACATGAAAATATACCTTTATATATATGGAATACATAATATATTATTTATTATCTTGATTGAAAGGTATCTACCAAAAATATTATTAGCTATCATTGGATACCAATTTATTTTCCTTGGGTTATCATATTGTGAATATTGATGGAATTTTGAATGAATTTACTGTAAAAATTAATTTAAAATTGATATTAATTCCATTTTCATTCCATGTATTTGTTATGACATGATGAATGAAACCAATTTTATTTATAAGGACTATTCATGATTTAAGGAATGATAACCATTTTCTTCCCCTAGGTTCTTTATGATATGTTGATATAAAAAATTTTTGTAGAACAACTCTGTATATATGAATTATTAGGTGGGTCATATATCTAACTATAATGTATTGGTTATGTATTTATATCAAATGAGAAAATTATTCTGAAATACGTTTTAATTTCTCACATACATTGTAATTGATGGTGTGGCTCTTGAATGTAATGTTTACATATTCTAATTCCTATGACATAATTGAAATGTGTAAAATTTGTGTACTTATTCTAATATGTATATTATTATTTCATGGATCATGTTTATAGAATCATTTTTCACTATATTTTGATCCATGTTTTATGTTATCCTATGATATATTGCATGCTCTAAGATCTATACAATGTTGGGTATAACATTCTTATGTATTATAATTATACACATCTTTGAATATTATAATAACTTATGATATTTTATTGTTATCAATTATATTTACCCTTACTATAAATCTGATCTAACCCCTTTTGCACGTTTCACTTTCGTAAGGATACAATGAAAAGTTATATGTAACATTTTTCTAGAATAATATCTATTTTAGGGGATTTGTGTGATTTGTTAAATACTTATAATGGATTGAGTTGGATCTTATATAGTGAGAAAATATCCATTCAATGTAAAAAAACATTGTTTATACTGGTAAAATTATTTTCATAATACTCTAAAAAATAGAACCTAAAATAAGAAATCGGAATATATATTTGATATCAAGTGTGAATGATATTTTAATTAATTATATGTTTAAAAGTAATTTTTTAAAGTAATTTTTTTAACACTAGGTGTAGGATTGTGCATTTATGGAACATCAATTATATCATATAAGAGAATAATAGGATATAACAAAATACCCAAATAACAACCAATTATAAAGTTCATATCCTTATTTTGATATTCAAAATCCATTAATGTATTCTAGAAAAAAAATAATTATTTGTTTTATATCCATGATCAAACCTGTTTGGAATGAAAATATGTTTTTACATCGATGGAATAAACATGCTAGAATATTTAAATTAGAACCAAGGGGAAAGACTCATATTCCTATTCCAACCAATATCAAGGGATCATAGAAGAATATACTGAATGACTCCAGGGACAAGCCCATATTCTTATTCCTTACATCATTAATAGATATCATCTGTATATCCCCCTAGCTACTAATGATTTTTTTCATATTCCCCCTTCCATTCCAATAGATCATTAGGGTTTTATTGAAAGAAACTAATATTAAAAGCATAGTAAAATGTTATATTCTACTAGGGTTTATAAAAGTGTTTTGGTAGTCAATTCAGAGAAGTATCATAACCCTACCACTTCTACAATAGACAATCAACATTTTAGGGTAATATATTTGTAGTAGGATCATATCCCTATTGAAACCATTGTATTTAACTGGTATATCATAAAATCCACCTTAGAGTATGCTCATATCCATATAACATCCATAGGATCTCATATGAATATTCTGAAAATTCCATCAATGCAAGATTATATACATTTTCATTATTGAAGAGTTCAATAAAATTATTTTAAGACACCATTTTACCAAGATCATACTCATTCATAGGCTTACAAGGCCCACTGATATATTCCAATTGAACTTTTTGAAGAGGAGGTTCGTATTCATGTTATAATATGGGAACCATTTTGATATATTCCAGCATTTACAAAAGATAAGTTGTGAGCTCATATCCTTGTATCTATCAATACTTTTGAGGTTAACCATGATTTTTATTTGTCAATAAATGTAATTCCACAACATATTGTGATGCTTGGAAAAGTTTCATCGTGAATTGTTCTTATTCAAGAGTGTTTTTCCCTTATTAGTAAAATCTAATTTTGATCGAGTTTCCAACCCCGATTTACTAACCATAAGGATGCATAAAGTATCATAAAGGGAATAACACAAACCAAAGGTAGGCTCATATTACAAAAAATATCAATACTGCCATTATTGTGTCCCATAAATTTATTTTTACATCATTAAAATAATCTTCCATCTCTTTTTAAATTTTACAAGGTAGCAATGGTTTTGAAGATCTTCATGCAGTAATGAAGATGGAATAATTGGATGTCCTGTTAAAAATATAAATGATTTAATTACTATATATGTTGATTTATTTGGAGGCCCTCCCCATATCATAAATATAAACATCTAATTGTCTCCTTCTTAAATGAACCTATTAATAACTTGTAACATAAGAGTCCCTCCTTGTTGAAGCTAAAACAATAATAATAGAGGCCCATATGGTTCTCATTGAAATTATCCTCCAAAATTACATATCTTCTCACCATAGAGGTCCTACCTATGTCAAAAATACTCGAATATTGACCTTTTTACAAGGGTCTCTAGAGAGTTTTAGGATGACTATATTGAGTGATTCATCTATAAAAGACAAAATACCATCTCAACCAATGGATAAATCAAGGTGAAGGTCACCATCTATACTTACCATGGATAACTCAAACCTTAATACAATTGGGAAGATCCCAAACAAGCCCACTACAGTTCATATAGTATCCACATAATTAATTTATAGTCAGATATAGTTAATTAACCCATCTCTATGAATGAGGAGAATATCATGGTTATCTGGAAAGGGATAGTTGGGGATAATATACCATTCATGTTCTGGCCCACAAAAACTATCTGGTGTAAAAATCAAGAGAAATTAAAAAAGTAAATTCAATATTTACAATTGAAACTTTGGGAACTATTTGAAATCTCAATTTGTGACATTTTTTATGATGAATATGCTAGAAACACCTAAGTGATAAGAGATAAGTTCGATGAATTTGTTTTTCCACATTCTTAGTGGATTAGAACCTTATAGTGGAATAAAATCCTGAAAACCCGCAGTATTATATCATCAATAATAATAATAAAATATAGAATATAATTTTAGATGCCTCACTTGATATTTATATCATGGGTTGGGGAGAGTATGAGGCTCTACATTTTACATTGTTCGTTTATTAACCGTGTTTGTTTGGATGTAGATCATGAAATTTTATCACCTTATTGTGGTTTATATTAAAGAGTTCCATGTATTAAGATGGGTTTTCCAAAAAAATATTATTACTACTAGGGAAACAAATATATTCAGTAAGACCAATACTTACCCCAATTATTACCTCAAGATTCTAATAATGTTAAAAAACCTATTATATAATGAAGGAATGTATGCAACAGTATACCATCCCTCGGTAGAAAGAATATATAACCCTAAAAAGCTTCTATATTAGGCTCATGTTTTGGTTTAATCCTATAAAATGTGAAAGGAAATGATAAAAAATACCCCTATATTAATACCATAGAAGCCCTATCCCATACTGATGGGGGAATTTTTACCACCACCACCACCCCTTGGGACCTCAATGACATAAACATAATAAGACACAATGTTTGAAGATCTATGTAAAACCATCCCATAGGGTTGGGGGAATTTATATAACCACCTCCTTTTACAACAAAGAATGCAGTTTTTTCTAGGATGGTGGAAGCTCTAGATTAAACGACCTCATTGTTTATATATATTTATTATCTCTCTTATTCATTAAGAGAATGATAAGAACATGATGTTATAGATTCTCCCAGGACTAATATCTAGTAAAGAGGGAAGAGGAATCCTCATAGGTAATGTAAGCTAAAATTATAATAGAAAATGCAAAATACAAAGGATGAGTATGTTTTTTACCTCGTAGAATTTTGTAATAATAAAAAATCATAGTATAACTCTAATAAAGAGAAGATCAACACTACGTGTAATGAATCAATGAATTTTATTTGAATCAAATACATAGATAACATGGAACATGATATCATCATGTCAAAATTAAATGAAAATCCTCTATTTGATATATAACCCAAACTGAATTGTTTAAAGAATGTGTGCATACGTAGCTTTATTAGAAAAATCAATATCCAAGAGTTCCCAAAGATACTCATATATTTCCTTATAACCTAACATTATATATAGATAAAAGGGAATTCGATTCTATATCTATATCCCACTGAACATCCAAATAATCTGAAATTCTCTCGATTGAAGTAAATTTATCTAAAGAAAATCTATCCCAATAGGGTGAGATGAATCAACATAGGATTAATCTATGGAAATCTCCCAACAAAATATAATTCCTAGTAAATGGATAATGTCTCCCATCTATAAAAAATTCAATTGAAAAGGAACAATAAATCATGGGTGAGAAGATTATAACCACCAAAACATGTTCAATTATTGATTCATGGTTTATTTAATCCCTGTGGTTGAATAATATATGAATTTTTCGCCACAGGGGTGAAAATCACTTCAGTTATTGATAAGTCACCACTAGATGACTCAAATTAGATATCATTAACTATAATAGGTGAGATTACTATATTAGTTTTCAATTAATAATTTAATTAGGGAATGAATCCATGAATCACAACCATCATAGCTCCCTGACTCCATTGAAACCAATTCCACTTGAATAGAGGGTATGGTGAGGTGACATGAACTAATGGAGTTATAGAAAAATCCACAGCCTTATTGGGTGGATTTTACTTCTACACCACATAATTTCATAAATTCCAAATTTACAATATTCAATTACAAGTAAAATTTAGAGAATAAATTAACAAAATTCATGCCACTATGTGGCCCCATAGAAAAAAATATATTAATAAGAAATTTTGGAACTCATATCCTTCATCAATAATCCGGAATGACCACTATTCGTCTACTATTTATATATACAAGAAGGATAAGTTTCCAACTGGGAAGACCGTCATCAGCAATTTATTTAATCGTTTATATTCAGGCTAATGATGAAAAATATATTTCCCATATCAGTCTATAATAAATTGTAGTATGAGGGGGTAAAAGTCTTCATATGTAGTTGGATGGGACTAACCGACTAAATAAACATGACATTACCTCTAGATAATTTTTTGGATATTTTTATAGAGAATATCCATGATGGGATATATATATTGATAATCCATTGAATTAATTTGGTGGATTTTAGGAGGTTATAGAGGATATATAATGAGTAGAGTATTCCATATGATGGAATAATTTAATGATTCCTCAAACATCGGTAACATAACAAAAATTTATTGTACGGTGGGGTAAACAATTGTAATACTCAATCCCGCACAAGTTCCAGGTCTAGTTATCACACATTCCCAATATGAAATAGTGATTACTACAAAAAATGGAAGTAGTAGTAAAACCAAAATAATGATTTAAGGATGAATCAATCATCCCCAAGGTTTGAGGATCTTAAGAATATAAAATATTAACTATTAAATATACATGTTCTAGGAAATTCCATATCTTCTTTTAAAATGGAATTTTTCAAACGAATAGAGGATATGAAAACCAACTAAATTTTTATAAATGGACAACATGAATACTTCCCCATCCATAATATGATGGTTCACAATATTCAATATTTATTAATCATCAAGGATATAATAAAAAATGTGA
Organism: Viscum album; assembly: GCA_963277665.1. NCBI lineage: Eukaryota > Viridiplantae > Streptophyta > Magnoliopsida > Santalales > Viscaceae > Viscum > Viscum album. The sequence continues at coordinate 1,399,118,648 of OY728148.1, read as the reverse complement.
TTGAGTTTGGGAAAATAATGTTAGTTAAAAAACATCAAATTTGACTCATATTAATATCACACAACAAGAAGAAGAAAATTGTATAAAATCTCCAGAATAAATCTATAGAGACCATATTACTCTATATCCATGATATTTAATGATCATGAGAAAACCATACTCTGGGGATAATTGAACAACCAAATTGAGACCCAAATATCCCCTGAAATTCTCGGGGAAATCCATCCATCATCTCAGCCTACAAGATCTAACATAATATAATATTTTAAATTAAGGGACACGAGGAAGAGTACATATCGATACCTATGTTGGTCCAGATCATTTGGACATCATACTTTTATCACTAGGAGGATGGTAATTATCCCTCCAAAAATCCATTAGGATCTGCACCACGAATCAAAACATTTTTCATATGAGGTTTCTCAACTCGAATCAATTAATTTAATAATCAACTGACACCTTCAATGACCGAGATGAAGGATTTCAGAAACCAAATATCCCGATACGAAATAATAATTTAGGTTATATAGTTTATGGATGTCAATGATGAGGAGGTTAAATAAACTAAGACATGTAGGAACCATTAATATGAGGGGTATATATTCTACAAACACCCAAACAAAGAACTCCACCAAGACTAATACAGACATTAATTTTATCATGAAGCATCCATCTATCACGTCGTTTCAATCATATAGGAATTATAAAATAAAAATATGTATATTCTCATTCAGCATCGGAGTGTTAGAATATGGGATCACCCCATCCCAAATATGAAAACATTTCCCCCAATTTCAGTTAGGATTTGGGGTCACTGGTAGTGTTGGTAGGGAATTTCAAACACCAGGTCCAATGATATCCACAAGATTGAAATAAAAAGACATCATCCTGAAAATAGGTCATCATGGAACCACTATCCATCAATCTGGACAAGAACCCTCTCGTGGAAACCCTTAATTTACCCCCCATAACTCAGATAGGTTTATTGTGACCATTTTAATACATCATATGTTCAAGTATAACATAAATATACCCAATGAATATTTAATAGAGACTGGTTCTTCTAAATGTTCCATATTCATTTCCCTCATTGAGAAACACCAGACAATGTCCATAATATAGAACAATAAGATCATGCATATATCTCGAAAATTGGATGACATTGATGTCTATAAACTCTAATTTATAATGGTTTTGGGATTATTATCTTACCAATCCATTCCCTCTACTGCATTACCAACAACATTGATGTCTTCACATATTCCATGATAAAAATCAAATGATATGAATAGAGTGTACATAATCGACTTTTGAGAGTAAAAATAAGAGCCCATTTAGTGATCTCATATCCAACAACAAATTTATGGTTCAGTAAAGAGAGTACATTAACAATTTTTTGGAAGGATGAGTCCCCATATGAATACATAATTATCTTTATCATATCATCAATACCTCAAATAATCATCCAATGGACAATTTGGTTACTATATTTTGATAATCCCCCATTTGAGTCATGTGACACCAAATATTTATATTAGGCTTCAATAAGGGATAAGTAAAGAAATTAGTTACATATTAGTCTGTTAAGATAATTGATATTAATGGATTATAAATGGATACCATGAATACATTGAGTGAACATAGTGAATTAATTATTTTCCCATAAAATCAAATGTGGTAAAACTCTATAATTTGGAAATAATTAGGCCATGAATAATCCATTTTATTGGTTAAAGAATATAATCACCCACATATCATATGACTTTGGAGAATATTCCGTCACCAAGTGGTAATAAAAATAGTGGAAAATAATAATTAAGTCTCCATGATGACATACTTTTCTTCTTAAAACCTAAACTTAATGGATGGTCTCATAATTATTCAATCTACACAACTATGTATATTTGGTCAAATAGACATCAACTCTTAGAGTAGGTGGTGATCATTTATATTGGGTGCATTTTTCTATTTCTTCTTGATAACGACAGCAAATAGTGAATCTAGTCACATTGACCGGATGAGGGGAGAGATCTTAATGAAGATAATAGAACCCTCGATAATATTTTCTCCAAATTATCCCCGGAATTTGAATATATTAGTGAATATAAAGACCCTAATTGTAATTATATGTATAGAGAATGTATCCAAAATTTCCCATGCATCATCTCCAGGATATGCATATACCCCATACCATTTATGAAAACCCATATGCCCTATTTACCTTAAATTTATTGCAATATTTATGCTATATATTAATGTGCTATGAAATATATTTTCAAGCCTCTTCTTTGTATGATTATATAAATCTATGTTATAAAACATTTATTCAAGTATCGAAAATTCTACGATCACCTTTTTAATATTTAATTTTTGTAACTAACAACCACAACAAATCATGATGATTAATCCCCTAAAATTCACTTTGGGGTAAAATTGGAAAATTCCATACATCCACGATACAATATAATGAAATAAATATAACCTCAAAGAGGTGAGATTACACCTTGATATGTATCCTCCTCAAATACATATTATTGTGGCGAATTACAGGGATTTTTCACATATGTTAAATGTTTCCTAGATAAGAAAATTGGTAGATGAATATACTTCACAAAACTAATAATGTTTTTGGTCACCTTATAGTGAGAAAAATATTTTCATAGAGCCTTTGATGATATCAAGTAGTACATTCTATGTCCACCAATATTTATTGTTATAATAAAAGCAAAACCTCTTATATGATATGAAGAAAAACTAAAACTATCAATGACTGTTCCCTTTATTGAGAGGTATTTTTAATACAAGGAGAAAAACCACTACTATCTGAGTAGAACCTTTCCAGATTCCAAGACTCAATACTATGATATCAAGATAAACTACATGGAACTAATCATATCATTATAGAAATTAAAAAAATTTCTATAGAATCATAAGGATCATCTCATCTATTAGGGTAGCCCCTACAAATGAAACCTTTATTGTCCATTATTCACAAGGTATCTAGCATTATGGGAAATCATTTTATAGTAGTTTTACATCTTGTTCATATATTAGAAGGTATTAAAATAGAAGGCATTAGAATATTTTCTAGTAGCACAATGTGTCCTATATAATTCGTTAAAAATTATATATCTGCCTCTAATAATAGATTATTTTCTATCAATGTCACTATCTAATAATGGGAGATGTAATTTTATTAATTTGTTAAGATCCATAGTGAAGGAAAATGGAAAACCAGAATCTTAATAGACTTATCATAGCATCTTTTCTTATTTCTAGAACAAAATAGAGAAACATTAATTTATCCTTCTATCTGAACGATAAACTAACAATGAGGAAAAATCATTATCCATCATTTCATGTTTGGATCCCGACCAAACAATAATAGTGGAATTTTTAATATCAAGGGATTATTAGAGTTAGTAATCAACTATATCAATGATGGATATTCTATTATGGAGAAAATATTAATTCTATTTATTGATTCTACATTATGGATGATGGAAAAATTACCCTTAGATCTATTACTATGTCTCATTCTACAATCATGGAATTCCTTATCTGATGTACTAGACGACGTAGCTATAACCCTAAATAATTTATAAAAACAAGAGATATAAATTTTCAACCAATATTGTGAGGTGGTTCCTCAAATTTAAGAATTTATATGGAAGAGATCAATGATGTTAATACCACCCCTAATAAAGGAAATCACATATCCTCCCCAAACTATATCGTAATAAAATGGATTCATCTTATAATAGACTAAATCCAATGTATAATTTATTAATCTAATAAATCCAAGGGGGAATAGGTTCAAATTTGTGAAGTATTATTTATCCTCTATAAAGATGAAAATTTTTAGAAACATTTCTACAAGAACGAATTTCATGGATTCATACTTAGTTTTACTCAAGGAATAAATACCCTCATCATTATATAAGTAGTATATTCTACCACCTAAAGAAGTCACCTATCAAGAATCAAGAACTTTATTAAAATGAAGAGACATGGATACTTTTTCCCGTTTCTAATTCAAGAATTCATTGAATTGATAAATAAGTGATAAGATTCTAAGATATATTCCAATTTCATCCACAAAACCCATATATATTTCATATATCTAAGTATTATTATCTATTTTTTATCTAGGGAATAAATTTTATGAGGACTGATTCCAAAGCTATGTCTTAGAAGTTCAAGTACAACCTTATATTCGTCATATTTATTTTCAATGTGGGTTGGGGCTATATTCCCAAAGTAATTATGAAACAAGGATACCACTAACTTTAGGATGATAGATATTATTACCAAATTTGGTGTCCCTTACAAAATATTTGTATAAAAGGGATCCATTTTCTAAATTTTTCAGTTTAAATTGGTATATCATAAATATAATTTCCAATCAAATCACTCCTAAAAATATCATGTATTGATGAATGGATAGATATAATCATTTAATTAGAATACTTATAATGACTATAAAATTATAGTATATATTAGAAATAAATATTTTACATGTACAGTCTTGTACGCTATATTGGATTACCATATCAAAAACTATATAGCTATATGTGTGAGCCTATATTCACTTGTGTAGAGAATAGAGGTACTCTTACCCGTTTACATTCAAAGGTATTCAAATCAAATTGTATATGAAATCTATTTCATAACGATGTAAAATATCAGATATGATTGGATGAGTTAGACTGACTCGATGTGAATATCCTTCACACAATTAACAAACTAAAGATCTATAAAAGCTAAATCTCTAGATAACTCAACAATAAGTGTAACCCCCTCCCATTATTATATTGAGAATTGATACTAGCTCTGAGAACTCCATTGATACTGAGGAAACACGTCCAAATATGGATTTGAATTTAGACTTTTGTTTCACTATAAAAAATAACAAATCTAAAAGATATTATTCAATAATACCAATACACATAGAGTATATCACAAGCACACCAAAGAATAGTTTATTATGATGTACCTTACATGAATTCATTTTGGGCTCAACAATCATTCCCACATTAGCAAGAATGCATTTTTTCTATGACTATAATATTATTGGTATAAATTCCTAGATTATTGACTTTAAAATATATAGTTTCATATCCTAAATACCTAAAATTAAACTACATGACATATATCCCATTACATATAAATTCAAACTACATGGGAAAATTCTTTCTCCCATAAACATAAACCGAATGACCTATGGGTCATACACACATGAAGTTAAAATGAATGAAATAATTTCCCACATACATGAACTTTCAAACAATTTGTGACAGTTTATTTACTAAACACATAATACAACATGAGATGTTGATATGTGTGTGAGTTCTTAGTTAATGTCGCCATCCCCAATTTATTGATCTACACTAAGATATCATTCTTTCATCAGATAATAACAATGTGTGGATTCATTTCAATAGTTTAAGGATATGTAGTGATTATAGTGATCTATATTTTGGATATAACAAAAAATAACCTCATATTTATTCATGGTTCTTAGGCATGAAATAATTCTTGTTCTGTTTATTATAATACCCTCACACCATAGTGAAACCACTAATTTTACATTCCACAAGGGTTAGATAAGTGTATATATCATATAATAACTACATGATTCATAAAAATTACTAATAAAATGAACATAGTGATGTCAAAATTACTATAACTAGTAGTGTGTTTATGCAAAACCAAATATCCCTAACTCTCCCATGATAGTTTTACCTCCTTTCATAACAGTAATACATTTTCATTTTATTTATTACCTAATAATAATTGACCCAAAACGTCCTACATAATGTTCCTCTCAGAAGACTGTAAACTACAGAACATTGAAGTCCTTATCGCATTTTCTTAAATAACATGACATATGGTCTATCCTGTAGGAAATGAAATTATTATGGTGGTCAATTCCTTATGTCAGAGATTTAATTATTTATGATGAATATCATTATAATAATCCTTATATTATAGATAAATATTCACATACATATTTTAGGAAAAAAATATCCCACATTTAGGATCTATATTTATATATTTTAGCCTTCTCATTTACATTGTACCTTAAAGTACCCCATATTTTAGATGGAATAAGATTGCATCATTATCATGTGATAATAATATTAACAACTTATTGTTCAAACTATATGACCATAAACTAATTTGGAGGGTCTATTTTATAATACCTAAATAGAAATTTCTCACCTCCTTATTGAGAGAATGATTTACATAAGTCAAACATTCACTTTCATTAGGGATTCAATGGTCCTTGATATACTAATGAAACCAAATTTCATGGTGTACCTTAAATTTGGGTTGAAATTATATTTTTACCTAAATTGTGTATGGATTAGTTCTTGCTAACTCAGGATTTATAGAGATTAATTGTTCTTGTTTTCCAATCATATCCATAATGTCAATTTACACACATTATCATACTCTGGTGATGAGGCCTTTCTTAATTTATATTGAGTTTTACCCTTATCTCCCACAAAATCATTCATCCATATTTAACTTACACTGATCTACATTAGTCATATCTATATACATAGATTTCAAATAGAAGAACTATGTGTGGGATGATTTTATTATCGTGGGATATATAGCGATTCTTGGATATACTATTATGGGAACAAATATAGATTTTAATAAAATCCCCCACTTTCCCTTTGTTTCTAAACCCATGCTCAGTCACTCAATTCCATGATAAGTTTACCCTACTTTTTTGCATTACTCTGACCTACATAAAATCCACCATATAAAAATCTATTTCATATTACCATAATTATAATAATTAGAACTTAATTATTGATTTATAGTAATAATTTTACTTTAAAAAACATTAGTTATATTTTCAGGTTTAGATATTTAATGAATAATTAAAGAACTTGTACATAACATATTTATTACTACAAAGTATAAAATTGTCGTCATTGTCCATTTTTTTCGAAAACAAAAAAAAAACGTTTAAAAACAACATTATTTTGAAGAAAGACTAATATTAAAATACATTAATCATAGAATACTATTTTTTCCAACAAATCCTAAGACCTTTCAAAAACACCAAAAATAAGTAATGGGCACAAAAATATCAGTAATTGAAAAAAATTGAAATGGTTTACATGTGATCTTGAGAAAAATAAACAAGAATATGAGGACTTTCAAAAAAGGCATGAGAATGAATAATATCATAACAATAAGAACATGAATCATGTCGTGAGAATGTGGATAAATATTTTAATTTAATCATTCATAAGCACATTAAAAAGTTTTATCCTGAAGGTTTCATAACACCAAGGTCCATCCCAAACGTGTCATAAAAATTAATTTGGTTATTCATAATAGTATCGTAAAACATGTCATATCTAGAGATTAATTTATTTACAAAATGAATTGGAGCAGTATCAGGGTGAAAAAATAATATGTATTTAGTTTCATGTTATACACGTATATCATAATCATACATTTCATAAATAACCAAACGAGTGTAAATTAAATGGTTTTCATATCAAAATCCTAATGTTTTAAAAAGTGTTTAAAAACATGATCTTTATGTCATTTATAAGCCAAGTAATGAGAATAACGGTTTTATGTCTCCCAATTATAGAATAAAATACATAATTTTTATGTATTGATGAATACCCAAGGATATGAAATAGGTCTCAGTATTCACATTAATATAATAACATAATTTCTTGAGAAAAAGAGACATATTTTGACACAAAAATTTGGCAGCATAACGTCTATGAAAGATGTATTATAAAAAACATTAAAAAAAGAGAGGATAGGGGTAACCCATAATAAAATACTAATAATATAGTAGTGGAAATAGAATATAATGAAAATAAGAACATGGTATGAAAACCAGAAATTCAGACCACATAAAAGAGAACTTGAATGGAAATAAGAGAAGTTTAAAATTCAATTACCTCATAAGAACCACATGAATACATATCATTAAGGAATTACATTATACAAAAAATTAAATATCATGATAATATAATAATAATGTTTATATTGATTCAATGTTTTTTTATATACACCCTATAAGAAAATAAAGGTTCATAACATCAAGATATGCCCCAAAGAGTGGAGATTGAGATGATGTCCCATACCTTGATTCTGACTTGTCTTCTTCGTTATTTATCTTCTAGAATAATATGTTGAAGTTTATTTATAACTTTTTGAGATAATTTTTCTATTTTTTTATATTACTTCATACCATGATATAACAATTACCATATTATTTATGTTCATATCAGACATTTTGTCAATTTTCAATACTTGAGTCAAAAATGAACTTGTTATGATTAAAAATTGATCATATCGTCATAATTACAAAATCTAAATAATGATATAATTTATTTAAATAAAATATATATCTTCTATAAATGTATTTATAATACTCTATAACATTTGGAGAAATGAAATGAAATGCACTGTTCATGGAGACAGTATGCCGTACTTATGCACGAACGCTAATTGCATTTCTTTTTCATATTAATGGAATGAAAAATAAATGACCCATAGGTATTTTATATATTTATTATGATATATATGTTATATATGTAACATAAGTTCACTAACACCATCATTTATATGTTCCGTGTATGGAATGAATGAGTCATGTCACTTTAAGGGGGCGGTAGTCCGCACTTCCTCCAGTGAAATTATCGTCTTTACACATTATGGAAAGAATATTGGTATATTGTAAATAAAAATTAAATAATCATAGATAAAATATAAATATAATATATATAATATATACATATTGTACTATCATAATGTCCACCATGAGAGGTGGTATTAGAAAATCGGACAATCATCATTTCGTGAGGCAATAGTTCGTCGTACACGTAAATAGAATTTTATATCTCTAATAGATGGAAGTGTGTTTAAGAATAGGTATAAACCTTATCAAAACAACATACTAGTATGTTTTGGGTATTTTTTTATTAAATAATGGAAAAATTATATGTTTGGTGTTGGACAAGAAAAATAATGGAAAATAGCTTGAGAGGAGACGTTATCTCTAAATTTGGTAATTGTTTTTTATTTGAGCAAAAAGGATTTCATGAATTTACTTATTAACGTGATATGGTTTATATGAGGAATTTAAGGATGATGGGATATTATTTGAGAATGTTTTTTACATTCCAAGGGGATTGAGAGGTGTGTGTAAGTGGGTAGTGGTGGCAGCCTTTTATAAGTGGGATGGGGGGAACTTTAGGAATGTCTTGAAATATTATTTTATTAAAAATTGATTTTTGAATTATAGTATTAAAAAGGTGATACTTTCTTAGGTTAAGATGACTATGGGTCTAAATCCTCTCATACAATAGGTTTTAGACAATTTTGGGTCACAATAGTAACCTTATCTTTTATCATTAACCCTTAGTTACAAACAATAACTCTTACCATGTCTTCTTGTATTTTCATAATATATTGATAATGTAGTTACTAAAAAATTATAATAAAACCAAATGTAGATAATTAATAAAATTTGATACATTATATAATTCAGTTATCTGAGTATATGGTTTTTTACGACTATTATATAATATAAAAAAAGAATTTTTTTAAAGTTATTTTTTTTCAATTTTGATATGATTTAGTAATTGATTTTTTTTAAAGTAATCAAACCTTTATTCCTTATAAAAAATAGCAAAATCATCCCTCACATGTCAATACCATCCTTAAAATTCGCAGATCACAAAAAAATGTTCAAATTGCTTTTATTTTAATATTTATAATATCATTTATTTGAATCTTTTATAAATAAGGTAATCACTACATCATCATTGTGCCATAAATAAAATTATGTATTTAATTTCTCAAAATTATATATAAAACAACATGATATAGGAAATATTTTTATCTTTATAATGATAATTTATAGGTTAAGAGATCATTTATATAAACCAAATTAAATTTTTTCTTGTTAGTTGATATATTTTTATATATATTTTCCATTTCAATAAAATAAATATTATAAATGGTCATTATCAGAGCCAAGTGGATCCATGGGGTCCTAAAATCGACCCAAGGATTTCCATGGTCGTCCATATCTCCTAAAATTGGATTCAGACATGTTTTAGGGTAGCTTTATATTATTATAATTTTATTTTGTACCCTTATTTACCAGATTAACCCTTTAACCATGATAAATAAAAATAATAATTTCTAAAGTTAATATTAATAATGTCTAAAAATAAAAGGCACATATTTAAAAAAATTTGTCCTTATGATTCCAAATGTGGAAACATTTTTTTTTCAAATTCAAAAAATCAAGAAGTTTTAGTAATTAATTTAATATTAACTCTCATTTCCAAAACTAGAAATAGATTTTTTAAGAAGTACAAACTATCAAAAGATTGACATATGTTTATGTCTAATTTAGATGTGAAATTACATCCAATTTCCACCATTGAATTTAATTATATAAACTTAATCCAATTACACTTGAATATGAGTTAAAATTAAATTCTAAATAAGTTAGATGAAAATAATTGTTTCAATGAAAATGAAGTATTTTTACTATACCTATAAAATATGGATTTTATCAGAAAAATACCACTATTTAATCCAAAGTTGATTTTGATTTCTCACTTCTAAAAAAAATATTATTTTATAAAATAAAACATATAAAAGAAACAACCTATTTTTATAAAATGTTTCTCCATCAAAAGGTAAAAAATGGCCTTTTAGAAATATTATAGTTTTGATGCTTAATATTGGATTCATTATTCTTTTAAGCCTCTAAAATTCATTGGATAAATATAAAAAAATTAAAAAATATATAAAATCATAATACTATTAATTATTTTCATTCCCTCCAATAAAAATGGTTGGCATTAACTACCATTTAAAATATAAATATTATTGTTTTAATATTTTTTTGTATAACTCGCTGTTGTTTAAAACATAATATTTTAAAGAAACCCATTATTCCATGTCTGGAACACTATCATAAATAGTGTTCCCTTTAAAGTAAATTAAATATTAAATTAAATAATATTAATAGATATGAAAATTTACTATTCTATAAATACCTAGGATGTTACATTATTACACACTTTTAGAAAGTGCATCTTCACAATTTTAACATTTTGATTAGAAACATAATTGAAAATACCACATCAGAAAAAGAGTCAATAAAAATATCACATAAAATGAAAGAAAGTGAATTTCAAAGATCACATGATATCACACATACTAGGATCTGAGATAGGAAAACATGGAATTGGAATAAAAACTAACCATCTTGATTCTGATGGATAGTGATCGAAAACATGATCAGTAGAATGTGAACAACTCGAAAACCATAAACCATTGATAGGATAAAAGGTCATTGATTTCCCATTAGGAAAATTAAACAGAAAATGATTTTCAATATCTTTTTCATAATATTGTATAATTTAATTATGATATTGACAAAAATATGAGGAAACATAATTACACCTCAAGTAGAGATTCATATTTTAACAAATATCTACCAGAAACTGATCTTTTTTCAAAATGATGTATATTAAAGATGACTTGGTCACACCCGAAGTGCTAAAATCAACTTCTAGAGAATCACATAATACATAAAATCAGAAATATATTTCCCCCCATCTTTAGACATTAACTAAAACCAAAATGGTTAGTACATGATCATATAATCCCCAAAAAGAATAATCCTTTTTAAAAATAAAAACTACTTTTAATCACCCAAAATCAAAAAAAAATATACCCTAATATCAAATAGGAGCACTCGATAAACAATTTTCCTTAATATTCTTCAAAATAATCCAAACTATGATTTAAATCCAATATTCAGAAGGATTTGATCACATAGTCTTCCAAAATAAATCTTAACCTCTTTCTCCAAATAGCATCAAATTCTCTTAAATTCTCACTCTAGAAAGTAATTAACCAAATAAAATTGTCTCTATGATAAGTTAATCATTTCCATAAATAACCAAAATCATCATATGTCGATAATAGAATCAGAGATTCATCCAAAATTAAAAAATAAACTATTATTCCTAAAATAAAATCCCGGAGTATTGTCTTATCCTTTTGCACATCGTTTTCCCAAAAGAGCGAACATTTTGAAAATAACATGATCACTTAATTACCGTATCATTTTTGTATACTAAAGATATCCATTTGATAAAGAAGAAGTCCCCAAAATCAAATTATTCTTAATCTATAAAATAATTTATCAAAACATAATAAGTCATACTAACTAGGAAATTCATGTAGGCCAGTGGTAGGTGATGTGCCCTTGTTACCCTTTATTATTGGGTTCAATTCCTGAATCATTATTGGATACAACAGGTTATCACCCATTTTATGGGTTGTCCTTTTTTATAAAACATAGAAATAACCCTAATCGTTTTAAAACCTCAATGGTTGTATTATACCTCTCATTTCCATCCCAACTCATAATGACCTCAACATCATAATTCATGAAGTCTTATAGGCATTGAAATTTATTTTATTTCACCTCCATATGATAAAATAAAACAATTCCCAATAGAAATAACATCATACCTTGATCACAGTGTCCACCTAGTTTCATCATAATCTTGTTCACATAGATATAAGGTCCATGCAGTGCAAAAATGATTTAAAGATTATTCAAAATCATATTCTTCCTTCATCTAAAAATATCTTGTACAACTTGGTTCATATGGATGTTCATTGAAAAATATTTTTGTAAAATAGTCATGGATGTCATATAATTTCAAAGTATCTGATAAAAATTTATTTTTATAAGACATTTGGAACAAGATTGTTGAAACTTTCCATCAATGGTAGTTTTAAAATACAATAAGTATGTGATAAAAGACTATATTTTGAATAAAAATATAAATAGGTTTCACAAGGGTCTCCTTCTTCCACACCTTTTAAAAATAATAATATAATTCAAAATCTTATGATAAAGTAAAATATTTTAAAATACATTAATAATATTTACCTTTCTTCATAATATGAGAATATTATGAAAATAGGATTTGATTAAATATAAACCATGATCTGCTATGGTGTAAAGGTATATTAGAGGTTTTTGATATCTAAAACAAATGATTGAAAGTGAGTTGTATGATAAAAAACATTTCAAAATCATCCAGACATGATATTTCATTATTTATTGCAAGAAAGTAATTAAGAATAGATAAGAATGTTTTTTTGATCCTCCTACTTCCATCTGTGACAAACATTCCTTGATATGAAAATGTAATAAAACAAGAATTTAAATGAATTAATAGATATAGAGACTTACCATGTGGTTATCCAAAACTCATAATCCCTAAAGTTGTCTAAAGATTTCCTTTGATACCAAATATAAAAAGATGGCCTTAATTTTTTTGTAATGTAAATAATTTTAATTTATACCACATTGAGGATATTTTAAGGTTTAGATATTTTTATAATTAGTCCATTACTTATACAACACAACTTGATTATTACAAGGTAGATAGCCCTACTCATTATCCATTTTTATCCAAAAAAACTTTTAAAAATAAAATGCTTTTGTTTCAAGAATAATCATCAAATACATTCGTCATAGAATATTATTATTACTTAAAAATATTAATACCTATAAAAAACATTGTATGAGAACAAAAATCTCAGTAAGGGAAAACAAGGTAAATAGTTTACACGTGATTTTGAGTGATATAAATAAGAACATGAGGACTGTCATAAAGGTAGGAGAAAGAGGAATATCATAATAATTAGAGCAAGGATAATATATTGAAAATTTTCCTAAAACATTTAATTTATAAATTCATAAGTATATCACCAATTTTCATCCCAAATTATTCATATCACCAAGGTCCATCCCCAATGTGTCATAAAAATTACTAAGGTTATTGACCAAGGTATCATAAAACTTGTCATCTCTAGAAATTAATTTCATTACCCAATGCATTGGAGGGATATAAAGGTGAACCCTTATTATATATTTATATTTATGTAACCAAAATATATCCTAATAAAATATTTCATAAATAACCTAAATATGAAAAAAATAAATGGATTTCATGTCAAAATCGCGACGTTTTAAAAAGTTACTAAAAACATTATCATTATATCATTTATAACCATAAGAAAGAGAATTAGGGTATTAAGTAGGTAAATTCCGGAATAAAATATATCATTTTTATTTCATAACTAATACCTCTTGAAATTAAATATGTTTGGGTAATAACATAAATAAAATAAGAGAATTTCTTGAGAAAAAGAGATAGATTTTTAGATGAAAATTCTGTAGCATGATAAGTATGATACATTGTTTCAAAAAAATATTAAAAAGAGAGGGAAAAGGGCCACCACTTAATGAAAGACTAATAATTTATTATAATAAATATAATATAATTAAAAGGAGAAAATGGAATTAAAACTAGAAAGTCAGACCACCTAAAAGAGAATATAAATGGAAAATAAGAGAAGTTGAAAATTTTCATTACCACATAAGAAAAACATGAATGCATATCATTAAGGAATTACATTATAAAAAATAATAAAAATAATGAGAATATACTAATTCAAGATATAATTAGTCAAAAAGTTGTATATACACCATATAGAAATATAATGGTGCTTAACATCAACATATGCCCTAAACAAAGGAGGTTGAGACGGAGTACCTAACCTTGAGTCTGACTTGTCTCATTCGTTCTTTATCATCATGAATAACAAACCTATGTTAATTTTTACTTTTTTTAGAACCCTTTTCTTTTTTTATTTCTTTTATATTACTTATTAGCTTTTTATGACAATTACTTAATGATTTATGATCATATCAGACGTTTAGTGGATATTCGGTACATGAGTCCAAAATGATCTTATTTTGATTACAAATTGTCCATATAGTAAAAATTAAATCATCTAAAGATTGATATTAGTGATTTAAATAAAATATATATACATTATATATTTATTTATAATAGTCCATAATATTTGGAGGTAATAAATGAAATGCACAATTCATTAAGATGGTAGGTCATACGTACACATGAATGCTACTTTCATTTCATTGTCCTATTAATGGAATAAAATATTAATGATAGATAGGTATATTATATTTAAATTATAGTATCTATGTTATGTATTTTACAATAGTTCAGTAACAATATTCTTTATAAGTTCCATGTGTGAAATTAATAAGTTATGTCACTTGGAGGGGGCGTTCTTCCACAGATCCACAAATGAAATTAGCGTATTTACACATTATAGAAAGCATAATGGTATGTTGAAAATAAAAATTACCAAACAATGGAGAAAATAAAAATATTTGATACATATTATACAAACATTTTTCCATCATAATGTCCTTCATGTGAGGTGGTAGGAGAAAATGTAACAATCATCGTTTCATGAGGCAGCAGTTTTCCATACATTGAAACATTATGTTCTATATCCATTAGACGGTGGTCTGTGTAAGTGTAGGTAGAACCCATATCATAACAAAATCCTAGAATATTGATGATTTTTTATTGTTATTGAACAATGGAATAAATATATTTTAGGTGGTTGGATATGGAATATAAAGGAAAAGATCACGAGAGGATACATTACCTATAAATTGAGCAACCCCTTTTTATTTGACCCAAAAATAGATAATAAATTCCCTTTCTTCCCAAGGAAAGTATTCTAAGAGTAATAGAGGGATGTTTTGAAATAATTTGAGAATAATTTGGATGAGCCAATGGGCTTGGGAGGTGTGATTAAGAGGGTAGAGTTAGTGTAATTTTATAAGAGTGAGGTGGTTCTATTTTAGAACGTCTTGAAAAATATTTTTATTAGAAAGTAATTTTCAAATTATAATAGATCCAATGTAATATAATTCATGGATAAGATTTTTATGGGACAAAAAAAATATAAAACAATAGATTATTGACATGTTTATGACATGAACATACCCTTAATGTTTACCTTTAAACATAAGTTAAAAACATTAACCCTTACCATGTCTGCTTGTATTTTCATAATATATGGATAATATAGTTAAAATAAAATGAAAATAGGTCCACAAGTCGATAACTAATGTAGTTTTTAACGTTATATAAACTATTTATTTGAAAATAAAATTTTTAGAACTGTTATATCATTTAACAAAATAGTATTTTTTATTAAAAATCATTTAGGTCAATTTTGATACTCTTTAGTAATTTATTTTTGATAAAGTCATAAAAACATTATTAATTCTAAAAATGGAATTAACTCATCCAGAAAATGTTAATATAATCAAAAATATTCATGTATGGAATAAATATTGTAACATCCTAGTCCTAGGAGTCGCCCATAGGTGCCCCACACCAGGTTGGACCCATGGCCTCAAATGAATTCACCCAAACGCCAAAGGCTGCTGACTAGAAGTGAGGGCCTTGGGTGTGATAGTAGGGAAACTATGCCCTCATTTGCGGAGTAACACGGTGGAAGTAAAATAGGAATCAATAGAAGATGTAGTAAAACATGAAATATGTAAACAACAGAAGTAATAAACAACTAGATCACACACACACACACAAATATATGATGCATGGTACATATGTCTAGGAAAGAATCCAAACAAGTGACAATGATGGACCACAATACTAATCCAAAGTACTAAAGAAAACAGATAAACTCCTCCACAACATCACAAGCCTCAGCTTGGTCCCATGCTCCCCAACTCAACTGCAATCATATACCGGATGTAGAAGGTAACTTTCCCTTATTTAGACCTGAAACTATATAATCTTTTTGGGCCGAAAATCATTATCCAAATTGGGTGGGAGATGAAGCGCAGTAAGAAACCACCCAACGATCTATTCCTAAAAGTTATTTAATATTTATGGTAAATAAGTACACATAGTAACAATCCTAAAAATTAAATTGCATTCATTTTCATATATCATGTAATTAACTAAACAAAAGAAGGTAACCCTTTGGGAAGTAATCACATCCTAACCCCTCTGTTTCAACAAAACAAACATAGGAAACCCTCTGGGATTTACACACAGTCTATCCCCTCTCATTCAACTTTAGTAAAGACACTCTGAGGAAGCACTCAACGTCAGTTCCCCCTGTGGGCTTGTATTGGTAACTAATAAGAACTCTAAGGAAGAACTCAACATCCAATTCTTCATGTGGCCCAAATCAAGGAAACTATAGACACTATAAGGGAGCACAATGTGCACCCCCTAAGGTCTCACAACGTTACAATATATAGACACTATAGAGAAGCCCTTAATATCCATTCTCCCTATGGTCTGCTACACCAGGTTTTCACAGTCCTATGAAATTCAGTCCTTCACAAATGATATATGACAACCAAAGTAAACCATAATTAATACATGGCTAACCAGTCTATAGCATATCACAGCTTGTTAGTTAGTAATAAATTCATCCTAACAATATTAGGCATGGAAAGCAATGCAACCTAACATGAAAGCTAGACCAAAGGGTCAAAACATGAAATCATGTGAAAACCTGCATAGCATGGAAAAGTCAACCCTATTCATAAAAAACAATTTCTATCCAAAAAAACAAGGCATAGGAGGAAAAATAAGGCTAAATAATATAAACACACCAAACCCTACTCTTGGGTATTGGGAACTTTTTCACATAAAATTCAAATTCTATCAACGAAAAGGCACAAACTACCTACCTCGACATTGTGAGATTGATATAAGTGAACTCCAAGCCATGAATCTCCCTATAATTTCTTAGTTCTACAGATATGTAAAAAAAAGTCAGCAAATAATATCTCTTGAGAGAAGAGAAATCAAAAGATGTGGCTCTAGAAGAAGGAATATCTTACTGTGGCGAATCCAACGCAATCGACGGTGGTTGAATTGGATAAAGGTGGCGAGTCAGGGGCATAGTGAAGATACACATCCGTATGGGTGCCCTCGGACAAGATGGATGAAGAAGAAGAATGTTCTTGTAAATGAGACGTGACCATGGTCCATTTAATGTAAAAAGGGAAAGTATACAGTGTGTTCATTAAAATTTCATGGTGTGCACTTTCCTTTTCCAGCCTCTGCCTTTCGTGGTCTTCAGGTCACCACACACGGCCATGTGCTCAGCCGTTACATGGCTATCACATAGTCACCATTACTAACCGGGTACATGACATGTACGTAAAAGAACACGACCTGTACTCCATAAATACCTAGAAACACCTCATTTCTCAAAAAAAATAGAAAGAAATAAATGAAAAGAAGATCTAGGTTCTTAAAAACCTCTCCCATAACTAAATTCATCCCCGAATTTCCCTAGCAAGGCAGCCTAGAAGAAGAATCCTTGAAAATCCCCATCCACTGCGATCATACATCATCTTCCCTCTACCAGGTCTTGTCCTAGACTCACTTGTTCTGCCATAGCACACGTACCAGAGGAACATAATAGACATGGGGAACCATCGAACATTGATCAACAATCTAGATTAGACACTCCTCGAATGAGTTTTACACCTCATGCTCAACCACCTCAGGTTGGAATGTACGAGACGGGTCTAAAAAGTAACGTTGATACTGAGAAACATGGAAGACTTCATGCATAGTTAGGTCCCTCGGAGGTAACTGCAACTAATAGGCAACCTGCCCGACTCTCCCCAACACCTCAAACAGCCTGACATACCTTTCCAAAATCTTACCATGTCTCTTATTCCTCTTATGTTCCAACCACGGGGTGACACGTAGAATAACTTGATCCCCAACCTCGAACTCCAGAGGTTGTCTCTGTCGATAAGCATAAGACTTATATCTTGACTAAGCAGTAGCCATCTTCTTCGAAATCAACTCTATCTACTCCATGGTATCCTGGAAAAGACGAGGTCCCAGTATAGCTGCCTCTCTTTCCTCAAGCTATCATAAAGATGATTTCCATGGCCTACCATACAAGAACTCATAAGGTTCCAACTAAATAGTTGCTCGAAAACTATTATTTTAGGAAAGCACCAAAAGAGGTATGTTCTTCTTCCAAGATACACTAAAATCAAGGATTCATTCTTGAAGCATGTCCTCAAGTACATGAATTGTATTCTCAGACTGGCCATCGGTCTGAGGATGATAAGTTGTACTCAGAAGCACCTGTGTACCCAAAACCCTCTGAAGACCCATCCAAACTTGAGAAGTAAAATGGGTGTCCCTATATAAAATAATGGATTGTGGAACCCCATGTAAATGTATAATCTCTCAGATGTACAACCTTCCTATCTCATCAACACTGCAGGTCTACATGATCAGAAAAAAGTGGGAAATGTTCTTGAGTCTATCAATGACAACGCATAATTCATCATTCCCTTGAGGTGACCTTGAAAAACCTTTCCTGAAATCCATCGCGACATCATTACATTTCAACTCAAAAATGGGTAAATGCTGCAAAATTCATGCTGGCCACTGATACTCCACCGTCACCTACTGATAGGTGGAACTCCTCATTACAAAACCAGAAATACCCCCCTTCATACTTATCCACCAATACTAACGGTCTAAATCTCGATACATATTGGTGACACCCAGATGAGATTCCCAAAATGAGGAATGAAAGCCTCGCATCAGCTCTTTGCATATTTCTACTGGCACACACACACGTGTCCAAGAAAACGTGAGATCTCATCCTCACCTACTATCCATCTAGGAATATGTTCCTCTCCTAAAACACTCTCCCATAGGACTGGGCCTTCTTCATATCATAGCTTCATCATTGGCACTAGATCAAATAGAGTAGTGGTAGAATCCATATAAGAAATAAATGTCTTCCCCTAACTATCATGCACCTCCAAATGCATTTTAGAGAACAAATCCCTAAGATTCCAGTCACTTCTTGCCTCCTGAACTACATGCACCCAAGTCCTCTTGCTCAACACATCAGCCACTACATTGCCTTTCCCAATCATGTAGGCAAGCTCAGTGTCAAAAAACAAAAGGTTCTCAAACCACCTTCGATGTCTCAAATTCAGGTCACGTTGAGTGAAGATATACTTGAGACTTTTTTGGTCAATGAAAACCAAAAAATTCTCTCGCTGAAGATAATGTCTTTAACAATGTAAAACATGAACAACTGTAGCAAGCTCGAGATCATGTGTCGGGTAATTTCTCTCATGTGGCCTCAACATCTGAGACCCATACGCAAGGACTCATTCTCCCGACATAAAAAATACTCCCTACCATATACCTAATTCATCATAGTACATAATATTTCTCTTGTCAGGATCTAGAAAAACATGTATCGCTACTGAAGTCAACCTCCCTTTCAGCTCTTGAAAGGCTAACTCACAAGAATCTGAACACAATTTCTTCTCACCCTTCTTAGTCGGGCATGTCAGTGGCACTACTAAGCATGAAAATCCTTATATAAAATTCCTGTAGTGACCACCATGCCCTAGAAAACTCCATACCTAAAAGGAATTTTTTGTCTTCTCCCAGGAAACTACTGCTCTTACTTTCACTAGATGTACTGATACTCTTGTCTCTTAGATAACATGACACAAGAAGTGAATTTGGTCCATCCAAAAGTGGATTTTTGAGAGCTTATAATATAACTGATTCTCAATCAGTGCACTAAAAAGGATCTCAACATGTGTGGCATGTTCGTGTCGGGTCTGGGAGTACAACATGATATCATCCACGAAGACTACCACGAAAGAATCCAAATATGGATGGAACACTCAGTTCATCAGCGCCATAAAAACTGAAGGCATGTTCGTGAGACCAAACGGAATAACCACATACTCATATAGGCCATAATGTCTCCAAAAGGATGTAAGAGGTATATCTAATGGTCTAACGTGCTACTGTTGGTAATTGGACCTAAATTCAATATTCAAGAACACCCGGTCTCCTTGAAGATAATCAAAGAGATCACTAATCCTCAACAAGGGATATCGATTCATGAACATCAACTGGTTCAACTACCGATAATCCATACAATGTCTAAAGGTACCATCCACCTTCTCCGCAAAAAGGACATGCAAAACCCATGGATATGTACTCGGTCAGATGATTTTTTTTCCTAAAACGCCTCCAACTACTTCTTGAATTCCTGAATCTCTTGTGAATAAATCATATATGGAGGAAAAGACATCAGTTCCATTATTAGCACATGCTCGATAGAAAATTCCACCTCTACGTCTGGAGGAAAACCCAATAATTCCCCTAGAAAAAAATCCCTGAAACCATCCACCATTGGAGGAAAGACCATCTGTGAAGTCCCCTAGACATCCACATATAGAATAGAAATATGGGGTGTAACACCTCCCGAACCATGATGCTTGGGTCCTGCTCTTTTTTCCAAGACATCCACTTCCCCCTTATGAAGAAACGATCTGCCCTTTGGTGATGTGAAACTCACTCTACGGCGATAGAAATCGACAAAAACATGAAAGGAAACTAACCAGTCCATTCCGAGAATGAGTTCATAGCCAGTCATCTCCAAGACTTAGAGGTTCCAAGTGATGTGACACCCACCAACCTCTAGTGGGAACTCCTTATACTGAGGTACACTAGACATTCTATTCCCCAACAGAGTGTCTAATGTAAATACCTGGAATTTCCATGTGAAGTTTTTTTTAAATATATTGGAATTTTATGAGTCTCCAAAAAATGACAGCGCGTGATTCTGAGGCCCAATTTTCCCAGAATGAATTTCTGAACATTTTCTCCGATACATTCAGTAAACATGCGAGCATGTTTTTCTAACTTTTGAACTGGTGCTCGGAATTGAAATTTGAGGGCATCGTTGAACTCACAACACTTGTATTTTCTTATGGAGACTTTTAACTCAACATCAGATGAACGAGGGAGAAAGTTATTTTTTGGGTTTTTCATGGAAATAATAAAATAAAATATACTTCAGTTTATTATATTTTGATATTTCATATGGATATTTCAGGTGGGGTCCACTGAAACTAAACCACCATGTGGACGTTGAAAGTGGGGACCACCAGAACTTAATCCCCCATGGGAGGTTATGTTTGTGGGGACCACCTAAACCATAACCGGCCATGAGAGGTAATGGTGGTGGGGACCACCCGGGAAGAACCCCCCTTGAAACCCCCTTTAATTGGGAGAAACCCTTAACTCCCAAAATTAATTGGAGGAGAGGAAAACCTCTCAACCCCCGTCATAAATGCGGGGGGATCCTCTTCAACACCTCCAAAAATTTAATTGTGCAAAATCCTCAACATTTATTAATTGATCCAACACATCAATTAATTATTTTTAACCCTTTTTGAATTTTATGCCAACGACTTTATAGATATTTCAATCTATTATTTCGGCAACTAATTCACTTGGGTGGAATTGGGGAGAGGAGGAACTTGAGAGAAAGCTCCCAATGAAGAATTCTCCTCTAATGAGGAACACCTTTGACTATGAAGAATGACCTCATCTTTATATTTATTTCTCATAACTTCCTCTGATGTAGGATAGGTTCATCTACAACAAATAGATGTCCGCCATCTCGTGTTAATGTCAACCAACATCGAACATGGTAGAGTTTTTAATTAAGTATGACTTTATTCTCTTTATTCATTACCTCTAAAAACAAAGAATACGGATCATCTAATTTTCAGGTTGATACCCGGATGTTTTCCTTTCAGGGTTTGGAATAGAAATTGTCGAGGTATTATGGGAATTGATGTTATAAAAAAATATTCCATTCTCGTTCTTTTTTTATGTTCTTGAAGACCGCTGGCTACCACTCTAAGCGTGGAGGGTGCAAGACAAAATATCATTTCCCAACCTCCCGTCGTTCTTCTTTGTAGTGTTCTTCAAACCCGAGGAAGGTGGAAATGGTGTCAAAGGCAACAGCTGCCCCACCTGTGGCCTCCGCGACACACGCCACCCCTATGACACTCTAGAACCCTGGCCGAACCAGCTCTGCTGCACCGGGCTGAACTGCGCCACCTACCGGCTGCGCCACCCACCGACTGCACCATCAGCAGGTCGTGCCTCCTTCGGGCTCACCTTGTAGAGACACAGATCTTAAAGTACATGGAAATTACATTTATTTTGTGGAATACTTAATACATGACAAAAACAGACGCCTAAAGACCATATTAGTTTAGTGTATTTGGAAACTCAGAACGTAATATTCTAATCATGGTGAAAGATCTTCATCATCTCCCATAAAGATCTTCCCCTTTTGGTTTTCTTACCAAAAACCATTCTTTATATCCTGGGGAAAAGAAAACATAAAAAGGGTGAGCTCAAATGCTCAGTAAGTGTAAACATAGAGAACATAAAACAATCCATAAACATTTGAATGCAAAAACGTGAACATAAAATCTAAACATCATAATCATGAGCAAAGACATAAATCTTGGAAGTACGTAAGGCCTATATCATAAAGGAACATTTATCATGATAAAATATCATGGGAATTAAACATGTAATTTTGGAACACCATTAAGAACATGATATGATTTCCATAGTAGCCAAGGCATTGCTTCCAAGACCATCTTAGCGGACAAAGTCCCTTTCTAAATCGAGTTCACTCCTCGTTCCAGTCCTGTATCACTGAACCAGATTAACTTACCATTCCATCCATGTATACTTAATGAGATTTAAATCATTACCCAATTCATTGTAGGGAGATATAGGTACCACCCATCTCATAATGAAATCATTATTACTTGTGCCACAAAATATACATAAATCATTCATCATAACCCAAAGAATAAAATGGGTTTCATAAACCGCATCTCATCATCACATGATCCATATCAAACAAATGGATATAATTTCATCATATGAAAAGTGAAACCATGTAAATTATAGATAAATTATTCTTGAAAAATACACATATTAAATAATTTCATCTTATATGAAAATTGGTTTTGATAAAACACTTGAAATGAATTCTTGAGGAAAATATACTTTCTTTTCAAAAATCATTTTCGTTTCACAAAATTATATCTAATTTTAAAATAAAAAAACTTTTGTTGAAAATAATCACGAAATATTGTAAACGAAGATTTATGAAAATTAGGCGTTATGAAACCGTAAAAATCAGTTCGAGCCGTATAAGTTAAAAAAACATTCTTCTCATACTTTTTCCAGAAAAGTCAAAAAGTACCTTGTATGGTAATCAAAAGAATGATTCCTTACATACCATGTAGTAAAAGCCCAAAATTGGTAAATAAGACATTAAAAATACATGAAACCATATTTAGAAAATAGGGAAATTGATGATAAATATAACCCCAGTAAATACTTAAGAATAAACAATCTCGGATAAAAACGAGATTGTAAAAGTTATCCCTTAACTTTGGTCTGATATGCTTCGTATGTATCCGAACCTCCTATATCATGATTTAAATAATGTCATTGACTTATTACAGAATCATATTCATTGTAATGATATCATTTATGGTTTACTTATGACTTTATATTACCTTTTCTTTTGTATATTCCATGTTAAAGTAGTGTTTTCGGTAAAATCGTTTTTTTATCGTACGTGTTTGGAATTGTTGTTCTTGATATTATTATTACTTATATCATGTTTTAATTATTTTCCTAATGTAAATCATGATTTATATATCATATATATTCAGTATATATATATATATATAATAGATAGATAAATGAAATTAAATACATCGTTCATGGAGACGGTAGGCCGTAGTACGCTTGAAAAATGTTTTCCTTTCTATATTGACTTGAATTGAAGTAAGTAGATGACATATATATATATATATGTATATAAATAAATCCAGTAGCCTTATCATGTAATATATTTCATTATTATTCATTATATATACTTTATAATCATTCTTTAATGGTTAACATTTAGGATAAATCTCATCGCGTCGTGGAGACAATAATCCGTACGTACGCACGAGCGGTGATATTGTTCCCATAATTATTGAATTGAGTTGTATTGGATGATATAATATCATAGAATCGGTATGATGTTATAATAATTATATATAGTTATTCTTTACACCATCATACCCATCCAGGTAAGGTGGTGGTGGAAAATCTGATTACCCCACGGTGTGGAGACGGTATTCCGTACGTACGCACGCGCGGTGATTTCATTTTCCGTAGGATGGATAGAAGGTGAAATATGGTTGTTTCATACTTATAATAACATATAAGTATATAATTAATTCATATTTTATTACTTTATAATGAAACAACTAAAGAAGAGGATGTAGAAGAAGACAGAAACTTGAAAGAGTCGGTAGAAGAGATTACCTCTTCCTTGACACACCTCCTTTAATCGTTTTCTTAGGTCACTAGAGTTGGTCTTTTGAGAAGACCAGAACCTATTTGAGGTTACTAGAGAGGTTGAGAAGAGTAATTGTCAGGGGTTGGCTGAGCTTCAAGGCTCAAAAGGGTGTTAAGTGAAGAGGGAAGGGGTGCCCTTTTTATAAGGGAGGAGAGGGGCACCTTTGGAAAAACATAAAATATTATTTTATAATAAAGTCATATTCGGTTAATAATAGCTCCAAATTGATTTATTTAGAAGCTAAATTGGGGATGGTTCTAAATACTCTCAACCAATAGGTTTTAAAGATGTTTAGATTACTATTTGACCCTTATCATTTAGATTTAACTCTTAGTTAAATAATTTAACTTTTATAGTGTCATCTTGTTTTCTTACACTACATGATTAATAAACTTACTATAACATGCCAAAAGAACACCAGGTGGTTCATTATTAATATATATAACATTATCTAAGCCATGTGACCTAACCTTATATTTTAGAAATAATATAACAATTAATAATATAATATTAGTTTTAAAACTATTTTATGTCAATTTTGACAATATTTGGTAATTGATTATTTTGAAAATCATACAACATTATTAGTTCGATAAAAGTTAATTAAATAAATACTAAAATGTCATATTAACCTATAAAATTAGTGTAATTCATAAAAAGTCTCACATTACATTTATTTGGGTATTTATAATATCAATTATTTTAATATTTCATTATTTAGGTAATTACTGCATCACCATTGTGTCATAAATAAATATTATTATTTAATGTGTAAATAATATAAAGAAAGTACTATTAGGTAGGAAATATTTTTATATTTCTAATTAATATTTATAGTTGAATTTATCCTGTGTATAACACTGTATTAAATATATTTTATTTATTAAACATTGATTTTATCTATTTTAACTCTTCTTGAAATAAAATAATAATAAATGTCCTAATCTAATACATAGGGACCTAAAGGGAAATATTTTATTCCTAAGGTTGTTTCTGGAAGAATTAAACTTATCCAATAGAATTAGTACATGTGTTATGGCAATAATAATATCATTTTTACCATTAATTACCCTTTTTAATTTTAACCGTGGTAAATAAAAGTAAAAAGTTACTATTCACCAAAAATTATTTAAATCTTATTGAACCATATTTTATTCCTGGATATTAACCGTGTCTCTCAGATTTTCGAAATTACACTCACAGAAGCAGTAAAATTATGATTATCTAAATTTTCATATTCTTTTAGGAGGTGGGTAAATGACAGTGAAAAGTACAATAAAATTTTCATATATCTAAAATTACAATAAAATGACTCCAATGAATTAAATTGAACATATATAGGTATTATGTATCAATTTTTACATAAAATAAATTTAAATTAAATAAATAATTGTTTAAATAAAAAGTCGGTTTTTAAATAGTAACCCAGTGTTGTCACTATTCATCAAAAATTGAATGTTTTCAGAAAAATACCAAAAAATCACCCTAGGCTAATTTTGATATTAGAAATCTAAAAATGATGTTCATTTTGAATGTTAAAATTTATAAAATTTCAAAAATTGGGTATTACTATTCATAACGGCTAGTTGATAATAATAATATTATAATATCATGTTTAGTAAAAAACACGGTATTACGTACTACACACGCTATTGAAGAATGTCTTGATTTCATGTAATGAAAGCCAAGTCATGGCTACGTGTATTGAAAGCTCTGTTTAGTGTTGTGTATAACATAATCAATTTTTTTTCATTTATACATTAAACAAAAGCAACACTTAATGTTCTGTAGAATAATATCCACAAAACAAAATTGAAATTGTGTATAACATGAGCCAAGAATAGTGTAGCGTATACTTCAAGATAATATAGTATTGCGTATAGTACAAGATAATCTTGGTGTAGTGTATAATGGAAGACATCAAAGAAATTAAAAATAATATGTCTTATAAAATATTGGGGTGTTACATTCTATCCCCCTTAAAATGAATTTCGCCCTCGAAATTTATCGGGGTTATAAATGGTTTATTACTTGAGAGTATCTTTTATATAAACCCACATCGTAAAAAGGAATACTAAAACATTCTTTTAAAAAATGAACATTAGAAACAAAATGGATAACCAAAGTAACTTTTCACTTGGGTTCCCACATAGCAGATCATAGGTGAAAATATGGATATGGAAGAGAAATCTAATCGTCAAGTTCTCATGGAGAGTGGTAGAGATCAGGGCTATGAAAAATCCAACAGTCACAAAGCCATAAAATTGTGATGATCTATGTTACCATCTGATTCATTACATATGAGAGCACTAGGACAACATTTTTTGTTTTTAAGATCATTTCCCTAAAGTTGAATAATTCTTGAATTAAAATACAATCTCAACGTATCTCGTGCCTCGAACAATTTCCACTTCATCTCTTAAAGAAATGAAGTTGAATTTGTCTTTTGTGAAATGTTAGCAGATCATGCGATAGAATGATAGGTCATTCCATCTATCTCAAACATAGGGTTAGCAGAAGTTATATACATAAGTCCATCTATGGTGAGATTAATCAGATATGGTTCCAAAATGGACTTATACTTCATCTATCAGAGCGCTTGATAAAATAAAACTAGTTTCTTCTACCCAGGGACTTCCTGTAGGCCAGTGGTATGCGATAAAGGCCTGTCGTACTTTAGTTATGGGTTTGATTCCCATAGCCTTGTCTGAAGTGATGGGTTGTCGCTCGTCCTATGGGTTTTCCTTTTTCTAAAACAATACTATTATAAAATTCTAGAAATAATATCAGAAAACAAGTTATATCTTTAAATAATATTATCTTATGTCCAACATAATCCATTCCAATCTTTAGGCTAATCCAAAATACATCTGTCCAATCTCATAGTATAAAGAAAATTATTATTAGAGAGTTTAAATACCAAGCATGTGAATATCATCATTTATCTCCCATATATCACAATATATTTCTTGTTTGTCATATTCCAAACATGTTAATACCTTAATAATGTATTCTTTTGAAACATGAATTACCATATAACCTTAGCGAAAACATGAATTATATCAAAAGTTATCTCATTCCACATTCCAAAATCCCAAAATTTCTATATATT
This sequence comes from Viscum album, assembly GCA_963277665.1. Classification (NCBI taxonomy): domain Eukaryota; kingdom Viridiplantae; phylum Streptophyta; class Magnoliopsida; order Santalales; family Viscaceae; genus Viscum; species Viscum album. The sequence continues at coordinate 1,399,090,294 of OY728148.1, read as the reverse complement.
GAAATCATGATATCACATTGTCGTTATATCAGTCATGAGCTCATGAATACTGTCAAAATTCCATTTTCTCTTTATCCCTTCATTATGTGCATATCATCTTCATTCCAAAAATATCTGAATAACCTTTCCTAGTTACCAGTACCATTCAACATATACATTCAAATACATTAGGAAAAATAATAGTGTGACAATCCTTAGATGTTTCTTTATTCCATATTACCATTAAATTACATATACAACATAACTCTTGATAAACATACAATCATTCCACTACCTTATTAAACCATTGACCAAGCATCAACACTTCATTCATCTCATATATCATTTTTAGTCACATCATCATCATCCACATAAATACTACCCATAGGACCATGCTGATTCTCTTCATGAGATTTTCCCTTAGGAAATTGGTTTTCATAATCCCAATACATTCCACATTTGATACATCTAATCATTATTGATGTTGTAGCAATACCATTATCCTTCCCCATGGTGATAACTGAACCTTCTCCTTTTTACTAACTGGATTTGTGTCCTTCTTTTCCGCACTCAAAGCATCTTCCAGTTTATTTGAAACATTCTCCTTGATTCCACTTCTCACACGATTTACATGAGAGAAATTGAACTTTATTTCCTCTATGATCACCATGAAACTCCATATTTCTCTTATTAGCTGAGTCGGGAAACATACCAAAGATGAGATAATTGATCATATTATGAGATTGATGATTAGTCATAATAATTATGTTTGGACTTCCATATCCTATTTCATTTGGTTTCTCATGAATAATATCATTCCATTGTCCATCATATCCTCCATTATCTTGAATCTTCCTATTTCCAGCCATTTTCTAAAACCCAAAAAGAATAGTGTGAGGGGAAAAAATAATGCTAGGGAAAACAACATAATTAAAGGGGAGTATCGTCAATATCTAAAATCATAGGTTAAATTCTATGATCGTTACTGTAATTCTAAGACTATAACCTATTTGTATACTTATACTTAGGGACATCCCTAGACATACCATAGAAATATCTCTAGGGATTTTACTAAAGTTTTGGAATTCTAGTTTCCAAATGTTAACTAAACCTTCACTCTGATACCAACTGTAGAGACCCAACGCTTAACGTACATGGACATTACATTACTTTTTTGGAATACTTAATACATGACAAAAAACAGACGCCCAAAGACCGTATTAGTTTAGTGTCTTTGGAAACATGGAACGTAATCTTCTAATCATGGTGAAAGATCTTCAACATATCCCATAAAGATCTTCCCCTTTTGGTTTTCTTACCTAAAACCTTTCTTTATATCCTGGGGAAAAGAAAACATCAAAAGGGTGAGCTCAAATTCACAGTAAGGGTAAACATAGACAACATAAAACAATCCATAAACATTTGAATGCAAAAACGTGAACATAAAATCTAAACATCAAAACCATAATCAAAGACATAAATCTTGGAAGTAAGTAAGGCATATATAATAAAGGAACATCAATCATGATAAAATATCAAGGGAATAAAACATGTAATTTTTTCAATCCATTATGGACATGATATGATTTTCATAGTAGACAAGGCATTGCTGCCAAGACCATCTTGGTGGACGAAGTCCCTTTCTGAATCGAGTTCACTCCTCTTTCTAGTCATGTATCAATGAACCAGATTAACTTACCGTTCCAGCCATGTCTATATCATGATATATAAATCTTTACCCTATTCATTGGAGTGAGATGTAGGTCCCACCCGTCTAATAATGAAATCAATTCTTACTTGTGCCACAAAATATACATAAATCATTCATCATAACCCAAAGAATAAAATGGGTTTCATAAAAATCATCCCATCATCACATAATCCATATAAAACAAATGGATATCATTTCATCATAAGAAAATTGAAACCATGTAAATCATAGATACATTATACTTGAAACATACACATATGAAATAATGTCTTCTTAGATGGAAATTGGTATTAATAAACACTTGAAATGAATTCTTTTGAAAAAACATATTTTCTTTCCAAAATCATTTTCTTTTCACAAAATGGCGTGTAATTTTAAAAGAAGAGGACTTTGGTTGAAAATAATCCTGAAATCTTGTAAAGGAATATTTATGAAAATTGGGTGTTATGAAACCATAAAAATCAGTTCATGTCGTATAAGTTAAAAAAACATTCTTCTCGTAATTTTGCTGGAAAAGTCAAAAAGTACCTCATATGGTAATCAAAATAAGGATTCCTTACATACCATGTAGTAAAAGTCAAATATGGGTAAAAAGTATTTAAACAGCCATGAAACCCTTTTTAGAAAATAGGGACATGGATGATAAATATAACCCCTGTAAATACTTACGAATAAACAATCTCAGATAAATATGAGATTGGAAAAGTTAACCCTTACCTTAGGTCTGATACGCTTTGTACGTATCTGAACCGTCTGTATAATGATTTAAATAATGTCATTGACTTATTAAAGAATCATATTCATTGTTATGATATCATATATGGTTCACTTTTGACTTTATATTACCCTTTCTTTCGTAAATTCCATGTTAAAGCAGCGTTTTGGGTAAAATTGTTTTTTATCATACGTGTTTGAAATTGTTGTTCTTGACATTATTATTACTTATATCATGTTTTACTTACATCCAGAATGTAAATCATGATTGATATATCATATATATTCAGTATATATATATATATATATAATAGATAGATAAATGAAATGAAATACACCGTTCATGGAGACATTAGGCCGTACGTACGCAGGAACGCTGTTTTTCTTTCCTTATTTACTTGAATTGGAGTAAGTAGATGATATATATATATATGTATATACATAAATCCAGTAGCCTCGTCATGTCATATATTTCCTTATTATTCATTATATTTACATTATAATCATTATTGAATGGTTAACATGGTGAATAAATCTCATCCCGTCGTGGAGACGGTAATCCGTACGTACGCACGAGCGACAATATCGTTCCCATAATAATTGAATTGAATTGGATTGGATGAAATAATATAATATAATCAATATTATGTTATAATAATTATATATAGTTATTCTTTACACCATTATACCCATCCAAGTAAGGTGGTGGTGGAAAAACTGATTACACCACGGTGTGGAGATGGTATTCCGTACGTACGCACGCGGGGTGATTTCATTTTCCATAGGATGGATAGATGGTGAAATAGGGTTGTTTCATATTTATAATAACATATCAGTATATAATTAAGAATTATGTTATTATTTATAATGAAAAAACTAAAGAAGAGGAAGCAGAAGAAAAAAGAAACATCAAAGAGTCGGTAGAAGAGATTACCTCTTCCTCGACGCACCTCCTTTAAAATTCTTATTAGGGCACTAGAGATGGTTTTCTGAGAAGACCAGAACCACTTTAATGTAACTATAGAGTTTTAGAAGAAACATTTTCAGGTTTTGGCCGAGCATCAAGGCTCAAAAGGGTGTGAAGAGAAGAGGGAAGGGGTGCCCTTCTTATAAGGGAGGAGACGGGCACCTTTCAAAAATGTTAAAATATTATTTTATAATAAAGTCATATTCGGTTTATAATAGCTAAAAATTGATTTATTTAGAAGATAAAGTGGGGAAGGGTCACAATACTCTCAACCAATATGTTTTAGGAAAGTTTAGGTTACTATTTAAACCTTATAATTTAGATTTAACTCTAAGTTAAATAATTTAACTTTTACCGTGTATTCTTGTTTTCTTACACTACATGGTTAATAAACATACTATAACAAGACAAAAGAACCCCAAGTGGTTCATTATTAATATATATAACCTTATATAAGTCAATTGGGCGAACCTTAGATTTTTAGGAATAAAATAACAATTAATAATATAATATTTGTTTTAAAAACTATTTTATGTCAATTTTGACACTATTTGGTAATTTATTTTTGTGAAACTCATAACAACATTATTAGTTCAAAAAACGTTAATTAAATCAATAATAACATGTCATATTAACCAATAAAATTAGTTTAATTCATATAAAGTCTAAAATTACATTTATTTGGGTATTTATAATATCAATTATTTTAATATTTCTTTATTTAGGTAATTACTGTATCACCATTGCGTCATAAATAAATTGAATTATTTAATGTCTAAAAATTATAAATAAAATACTATTAGGTATGAAATATTTTTATATTTCTAATTAATATTTATAGTCGAATTTTTCTTATGTATAACCCTATATTAAATATGTTCTATTTATTAAAAATTGCTTTTAACTATCTTAACTCTTTTTTAAATAAAATAATAATAAATGTCCTAATATAATCCAAGTGGACCTAAAGGGAAATATTTTCTTCCTAATGTTGTTTTTTGGTCGAATTACACTTATCCAGTAGAATTAGGACATGTTTTAGGGTAATAATAATATCATTTTTATCCTTAATTACCCTATTTACTTTTAACCATGGTAAATAAAAGTAAACAGTTAATATTCACCAAAAATTATTTTTATCTTATTGAACCACATTTTACAACTTGATATTAACCATGTCTCTCAAATATTCGAAATTACAGTCACAAAAGTGGTAAAATTATGTTTTATATAATTTTCAAATTCTCCTAGGAGGTGGGTAAAAGACGGTGAAATGTTCAATAAAATTTTTATATATCTAAAATTATTATAAAATGACTCCAATTAATTACATTGAACTTATATTGGTATTATGTATCAATTTTGACCTAAAATAAATTTATATAAAATAAATAATTATTTAAATAAAAAGTCGATTTTTAAATAGTAACCCAATATTTTCACTATTCATAAAAAATTGAATTTTTTCAGAAAAATATAAAACATTCAGCCTATGCTAATTTTGATACTCTGAATCTAAAAATGAAGTCCATTTTGAATGTTAAAATTTATATAATTTCAAAAACTGGGTATTACTATTCATAATAGCTAGTTCATAATAATATTATAATAATATCTCATTTAGTGAAACTCGGTGTTGCGTACTACACATGCTATCGAAGAAGGTTTGATTGCGTGCAATGAAAGCCAAGTCAGGGTTGTGTGTAGTGAAAGCACTGTTTAGTGTTGCGTATAACATAATCAAAACATTTTTCATTTATAGAATAAAAAATATATATACTTAATATTGTGTAAAATAATTTCCACAAAATGAACATGAAATTCTGTATAACACGAGCAAAGAATAGTGTTGCCTATACTACATGATAATTTGGTGTTGTGTATAGTAAAATCTAATCTTGTTGTAGTGTATAATAAATGAAATCAAAAAAATTAAAAATAATATATCTCATAAAATATCGGGATGTTACACGCGCCGCCCGCCGGCCTCCCGAGCCACCTCGACGACACCCCAAACGGGTCACCTGAGCCGACATGCCCTCGTGCCACACTCACGACCGAACCGGCCACACGGCGCCCTACCAGCTAAACCGGTTGGGTGGTACCCTCCTAGCCGAACTGGCCTTGCGGTGCCCTCCTAGCCAAATTGGCCCGACACCCTGGGCCGAGCTGCCCCCGCGGCGCCCTCCTGGTTGAACTGCCTTAACGCCAACCCACGGCCGGTCCGCGCCCTCACGGTCAGTTTGCACCTTCTCATAACTCCGCAGCCAGTTGGGCTGTGCCCAGCGTTCCATGCCGAACCCAACGGGCTGCCCCGCCCAACGGGCCGGGCCAGACCCAACGGTTCAGGCCGGGTTGACCCGAACAGGGTTGGTCTGACCTGGTTGGATCAGACCAGGGCCCACTACGACCTTTTACTTTTTTTTCCATATATTTGGCACCAGACTTCAATTTGATTAACCATCTATGGAGCTGGTAATCTTGGATCATCATGGTCCCTTTGAGTATACCCCACTGGAGTTTGGGGTATAGTTGAGATATGGTCTGGTTGGATCGTGCACGAATCCAACCGTGCCCCCAAGACTAAAAGGATAATAACTCACAGGTCGGGAATCTGATTGATGAGCCGTATATTGCGTTGAGACCCCTATGATGTGGCAGAACTTTGAGATACTTTTTCGTGGGACTTCGTGATAGTTTTAGTAACGAATAGTAGCTTGTAGAGAAGATCCTCCCAGAGACGAGCGAGCATATTGTGGAGAACTAGTAGCTGGATTGGCCCTGAAGACTAATAACTGTTTGACTCAGAGTGAGTCTACTTGCCCAGTGGGGAGTCCCTTGGTGTCGCGGAAGACCCACTATGGAAGAGAGTTCTTGGTGACGCGGCAAACCCATGATACTCATCAGGAAGAGTACCTCTACAGGCTACGAGGGGGAGCCCACTAGGTGACGCGGCAGACCCACGATGGGGAGAGCCTCTGTGTGACTCGACAGACCCACGGTACTTGACAGGAGGAGTACTTCCACAGCCCCAGGCTTGTGGGAAGTGCGCTTGGTGTCGCGTCAGGCCCACTGTACTCGATTGGAAATGAGTTCTCCCACAACTGAGGTTTCAATAATGTGAATAAAATCCTGGTTGAGCTGAGTCAGTACTTTTGTGTTTCCTTCATGATTGAGATGAATTACATAATAACATAGGTATATGTATTGGCATATACCTAAGTTTTGTTATCTATTGATTTCATACTTTTTGGTTTATCCTTATTGGATTTTGTGAGACCTTGAGGGTCGCGAGGTCCCTTATGAGTATCATTATACTCACCCCTATACGGAATATGCCCGAACGATGTTGTGTTGGATGCAGATGATGTACAAAACTGACTAAGGCTGAGAGTAATAGGACTGGACGGTACCCGGAGGTGGAAAATACAAATTGTCATTACATGGAGGAGAGAGACGGATGTGGAGTGCTGAGGAGATGATCTGTACCTACCCTTCATGTAGGAACCTCGGGGGATGATGCAGTAGCTGTATATTCTTTTTATTTAGCTGTATTGCATTTTAGGTGTACTTGTACTTTCTATTAGGGCTTGTATTCTGGCCCCTTTTCCTTTCAGCAGTCTTTTTTTATATAGTTTACTTGGTTTTTCATCCAGTTGTGTGCTTTATTATGTGTGTGTTACAGGTTATAAAGGCAATGCCTTCCTAGTTTTAGGGAATTATGCCTTTGGTGCTAGTCGCCAGCCCCTGGCCTGTGGAAGGAAGGATTGGGGTAGTCACGAACGGGCCCCGGGGGATGGGTCGTGACAAATTGTAATCAGAGGAGTTGGTTCTACCATAGAACATAGGACACTAATCTTTTCTGTGAAGAAATAGTGTTAAGTGTAGTGAGTGTAGTTTTCTGTTCAGGGAGTCCAGTGTTGGTGTGGCGGCCGACATATCCATACACCAAGACCCTGACTTCTAATTTCCAACTTAGTTCATGAAAACACTAATTGCGTGTGTGTTTTAAAATGTTTTCGTTATGTCATCCCAACTAGGTCAGCTCACCTGGTATAAATTTTAACTCTAGTGCACCTGTTTATTTTTGGACGCCTCCACGCAGACAGCCAGTTAGAGTTCTGAGAGTTGTATGCACATATATCCTAGAGAGTGACAAGGCCTTAGTGCATAGCCCATTTCCAACGGGACACCAGCTGTACCACTCTCCATTAGGCCACTGATGCCACCTGCCCTAGTAGCAGACGGTGCATGCCGCTTGAGCACGTTTCACGAGTTCTAGCGCCAGAGGCCACCCAGGTTCAGGGGAGAGATGACCCCATAAGTGGCTAGAGATTGGATGGAGGTTGCTGTATGAGTTTTCTGACTAGTAGAGATGACAATAGACCACATGGTGATTCATGCATCCATCCTTCTACAGATAGCAGCAGTCAGATGGTGGAGCTTGATGCTCTAGGTCTGCAACGAGATGACACTTCTCTTGAATAACTTTGAGAGCCTATTTCAGGAAGAGTATGTCCCAGAGACTCTCCGCGCACTATGAAAATGTGAGCTACTTCATATTCAGTACGGCATCAAGACTGTAGCTCAGTACTGAGTGATGTTCATAGACCTCTCATGCTACTCCACCGATATTGTGTGGGAACCATTCTTCAGGGCACTGACCTTTGAGCAGGGACTCAAGCGGGAGATCAGAGCCTCGGTGATCTCACTCATCTTCCCAATGGAGGAAAGGGTGTTATAGAGAGCACTCATAGTGGAGAGTTTCCTTGCTGAGGAGTCTCCATCAGTGAGATCCACCACCAGTCGACACACAGTAGAGTCTTCTGCAGCTGGTAGCAAACAGATGTCACATAGGTCCAAGAGGACCAGACCTATTGGTGGACGACTCTATGACTCAGGACCGGTTGCACGGGGAACCTGAAGTGGACACAGACATGCCATGAGCTATAAGTGTTACTCATGTGGCGGTCAGGGTCACATGGCTCGTGACTATCCAACCCGCCATACAGATTATCAGCAGACGGTAGAAGGACTGCCCAGGAAGAGACATAGATTCAATTGGGGAAGTCCGCAGGGCGTAGACGGATGTCGCAGAGGAGCTGGTTGTGCAGTTGTTATGGGAGATGTTTCGAGGTGTTACCACCACCACCAACAGGAGGACCAACCTGACTGCATGAAAGTAGATGGATAGGGGAGAGCTCAGCTCTTGACAGCTGAGGCCTATGATCACGACCCTCGAGAGATTATATGAGGTATGATCTGTGTCTACTCCACCTTAGCTGTAGTACTTATAGAAACATTTTCCAATCATTATTTTATTGCCACTTCCCCCATTCAGAGCCCGAAGATTTCGACGGAGCCTTTGGCTCGATCCTTACATCTAGAGACACCTACTAGAGTAGATTCGATGATTACAAAGTGATGTCGGTACTGTGAGATTACTCTAGGAAGCGAGATCTTTTTCTGAGATCTTCTAGTAGCAGCGTTGAGGCCCTACGATGTCATCTTGGGTATGGAATGTTTATCTATAGTCCATTATTTGATTGACTATAATGGGAAAAAAGTGTAGAGTGTTTTCACGGCTGGGACCAGGTTTAACTTCACAGGCGAGAAGGGAGACTTTGCAGCATAGGATGGACTTTCTTGGAGGAGAATGTTGGTGATCACTCATCAGTTGTCTAGCCTTACCCTTGGATTTGTGGATGTAGAAAGTTCGAGATGTCATATAGTGGTATACCATTACGCAAATGTTTTCCCTAAAGATGTCCCAGGACTACCCCCTCATAGAGAGGTAGTGTTTTATATTGAATTGTTATCCGGGACGACACTGATATCAACACTGGCATATCGGATGGCTCCCACAGATCTTCTTGAGCTGCAGGTACAGCTAAAGGACTTCCAGGGGAAGAGAGTCATTTGGCCCAATGTTTCTCCTTGGGCAACCCCGATTTTGTTCTCCAATAAGGAGGATGTGAGCTTAAGGATTTTTCTATGTATCGTCACCAGAACCAGGTGACTGTGAAGAACAAGTACCCACTCTTGAGGATTGACGACCTCATTGATCAGCTGAAGGGAGCACGATGGTTATCGAAGATAGACCTTAGATCTGGTTATCACCAGCTCAGTGTTTGAGATGAGTATGTGCAGAAGATGGCATTCAGATGTTGGTATGGCCATTATGAGTTCCTTGTTATTCCATTTCGCATAACCAACGCTCCCATAGTGTTCATGTGACTCATGAATAGGATCTTTCATACATATATTGATCGATTTGTAGTAGTCTTCATTGATGACATTCTGATCTACTCGACTACTAAAGAGGTGCATGCCTATAATTTTTAGGTAGTACATGAGACACTCAGAGAGACCTAGCTTTATTGTAAGCTCTCGATGTGCCAGTTCTGGATCCAAGAGGTTAACTTTCTAGGAAATGTAATATCAGAGGCTAGAGTGGTAGTAGATCAAGTGAAGATTGAGGTAGTTCTTTCTTGGGAGCCACCTAGGAGTGTGACAGAGGTACAATGTTTCCTAGGATTGGTTGGATACTACTGGAGGATTGTGTCAGACTTTTCTAGTGTTGAAAAACCCATATCAGCCTTGACGTGGAAGGGGAAATCCTTTGTGTGGTTGGAGATATACCAGCAGAGATTTCAAGAGTGGAGGCAGAGGCTGACTAGTTCCCCCGATCACGAGGCTTCCATAGGAAGGCGTTGGGTATATAATCTACTGTGACACATTAGGGACCAGACTAGGATTTGTCCTAATGCAAGAGCGAGCAGTGATAGTATATGTATCTTGACAGCTGAGACAACACTAGAAGAACTACGCTACCCATGACCTGGAGTTAGTAGTAGTGGTCTTCGCCTTAAATATGTGGCGACGTTATCTAATGGGCGTTGGTTTTACCTTCTAATCTAATCAAAATATTCCCAGGTATATCTTCTCCCAAAAGGACCTGAACCTGAGACAACAACGTTTTCTTGAGTTATTCTAGGACTATGACTTTAAGATATTCTATACTCCTGTAAAGGGAAAAGTTATTGCAGATGCACTCAGCAGGATATCTTGTATACAATTGCTCGGCTAGGAGACGAAGTAGATGTCCACTTTGAATATGTCCTTTGTGGATAGAGATGGAGTAGCTTTTCTTCAGTGTCTTACAGTGACTCCCCCACTTCTTCAGCGAGTCAAGGAGGCACAGCATGGAGACGCTGACTATGAGGCACGACGTGCTTAGATATCCAAAGGATAGGCACTTGATGGAGTTTCTGAGGGTGGGGAGTACATCATCCTCTTTAGAGGACATACCACGGTACAAGTGTCCCTTCAGGAAGAATAGTTGAGGGAGTTCCACACATCCCCTCTAGCAGTACAACCATGATTGTTGAAGATGTACTAGGATCTCCGATGATAGAACTGGTCGATGGGAATAAAGAAAGTAGTTTCAGAGTTTTTCTCTCGATGCCTCACTTGTTGGCTTGTGAAGGCAGAGCATCAAGTACCAGTGGGCTTGGTTCAACCTTTAGAGGTCCTATAGTGGAAGTGGGATGGTATATCCATGAACTTTGTGACGATTCGTCCATGTAGATCTAGAGGACATGACTCGATTCCTGTGAATGTCGACCAACACACCACATCGGCCCACTTCTTACCGACCAGAGAGATGGGTTCAGTAGATCACTTGGGATGCATCTATGTGTATGAGATTCGGCAGCTACATGGAGTACCTTCGATGATTATCTCCGATCGTGATTCACGATTTACTTCCCAGCTACGGAAGGGGTTGTAGGAGGCTATCGAGACGCATCTTCGTTTGAGCACCGCCTTCCATCCTTAGACGGATGGCCAGACTGAGTTGACCATTCAGAACCTCTAGGACATGCTGAGTGCTTTTTTAGTTGACTTCGGTCATAGCTGGGAGGATTACTATCCATTGGTGAATTTTTCGTAGGGATGGAACCTTTCGAGGCATTGTACGGGTGAACTTGCAGATCACCTTTGTGTTGCACTGACCCGGGGGAGTCAGCACTAGTGGGACCAGATATGGTACATACTACTATAGATAAGGTGAAGATCATCCTGGAGTGGATGAAGACTACATAGATCAAGCATAAGTCATATGCTGATAGGAGATGGAGACCTCTAGATTTTGAGTATGGGAACAATGTGTTTCTACGGGACTCACCCTGAGGAGGTCTATGGAGATTTGGCGGAGGTGGAAAGTTATCCCTGAGATTCATTGGACCCTTCCAGGTCCTCAGCAGAGTTGGCAAGGTGGCATACCACTTTTCTCTTCTATCTCAGTTGCACCAGGTGCACGAAGTCTTCCACATATCCCAGCTAAGGAGATACGTGCACGACCCTTCTCACATCATCGACCATGGCGAGCTGGACACCGAAGATGCAGTGAATTTTACAGAGGTTCCAGTAGAGATTGAGGATCGATAGTAGCGGTTCCTTCGTGGATGGTTGAAACCTCTGGTGCACGTTCGCTGGCAGCACGGGAACCTCCAGGAGAGCACATGAGAGCAGGAGGCTCAGATGTCTGCTCAGTACCCCAACTTGTTCCTTTAGTTTGAGTTGTAGCTTACGAGGATGCAAAGCCCTAAGGTGGGGAGAATGTAAATACAATGAATTTCAATGTGATTTTTCTAAATATATGGGAATTTTACAAGTCCTGAAAATTGACAGCGCGTGATTCTGAGTCCCGGAGTGGCCAGAATGAATTTCTAAACATTTTTCGGGTACGTTCAGTAATCATGAAATCTTGTTTTTCGATCTTTGGATCTGATGCTCATAATTGAATTCTGAGTGAACTTTTGAACTCGTAGCAATAGTATTTTCTAAAGTATAATATTACCGTGATGACATATGGATGAGGGCGAAATCTAGTGTTTGGGTTTTTCATAGAAATCATAAAATAAAATAAACATCAGTTTATTTTATTTTGCGCTTCCATGTGGATATTTCAGGTGGGGTTAACTGGAACTAAACATTCATGTGGAAGTTAGAAGTGGGGACCACCTGACCTAATCCTCCCAAGAGAGGTTAAGGTGGTGGGGACCACCCGAACCGTAACATCCCATGAGAGGTTATGGGGGTGGGGACCACCCAGTATTCAACCCCTTTGAAACCACCTTTAATTCCGAGAAACCATCAACTGACATAGTTAATGGGAGGAGAGGAAAACCTCTCATGTAACGCCCCGACCCCAGCTACCCAGAGTCGGTGCATTACTTCGTAACATTGGCATGATCACAAAATATCAAGTCTCGAAAGACCGATTAGTTTAGTAGCCTTGGAAACACTAGATACATTCATAAGTCTTACATTACATCATAAAGTGAAAAACTAATAACAAAGTCTTCATAGTCCACACTCATATCCTCTTCTGACTATCCCTGCAGGTCATTCATAAAATACTTCTTCACATCCTTGAAAATATTAAAACATTGAAAGGGGTGAGCTCAGATGCTCAGTAAGGATAACAATATTGCAGAAGCTTTCATAAATAAACACAAACATTTAAGGCAATGTATGACTAAAACAAAAGCCTTTTAAACTTGAACATCAACATAATATGGAAAAAGTAAAATGAGATAATGCCATTTACTTCTTCACATGGATATTCTACTAGTCGAATAATCACATGCAATATCAATAACCACTTTCATAATGATGGAATGCATAATGCCAGACTATCATAACCACGTAGTCAAGGCCTCGTGCAAAGACCACAAATAATATTTTGTCAAGGCCTCGTGCCAAGACACTAGTTTATCTCATGAGACCTACCGATGCATCGAGGAGCTATAGCGGGCTCCACCCATCACTTATTAAGTCCAATGCATTCCTCATATGAATAGGTTTAAACATATCATAAACCATAACATAATCGTATCACATAAAACATGCAGTAAGGAAACATAACATTTCCTCATTTCAATAACAAGATATCAATACAACAAATTGATATAATAAAAACTCTTTAAAAACCATTTTCAATACCAATATAAAAGAAAGTTAAAACATTGTATTTATTTTTCATTAAAAAAATGATGGCTTGTAGAGGAAGCCGAAACTCAAATAATGGTCACAGCGGTGGAGAAGTCATTGTCGCCGCATAAGTACGGAAAGGAAAACATTACCTTTTTTCCATTTAGTAAAACGCTTCGTATAAAAAGATTCCTTTTGAATAAACGTAAAAGTCAAAGGGGTTTATACACCGTATAAAAGAAAGTTGTGTATAAAACAAAATATGCCTCAATGAATGGAGATTGAGACGAAGTCCATAAAAAGATCATTTTTAAAATAAAATAGATATATTATGTGTATTCACCATAGGTACACATAAAGAAAGTAAAAATACAAAATAAGACATAATAATATCATGACATAATTTGAAAGTAGGAGATTAACCCATAGAATGGAAGTTGTTTTAAGAAGTTCCCTTACCTTGCGTCCTGTCCTGACTCGACCGTTCTTTAACCTCCTGAATAATAAACTAGAGCTAATTTCTATTTACTGAAGAACCATTTTCATGTTCATTATTCCTTTTATATCCCTTATTACCGTGTTATGAACATTATGTAATTATTTAAGTTTATAACGGTCATTTTGTCGATCTTAGGTACTTGAGTCAAAAATAAAATTCTTATAATTACAAGTTGTTCATGTGGTAATATATCCATTATATCCAGAATTATTTTCATGATTTAGATATCATATATATCATATATATCATGTATATACATGTATTTATAATATTACATAACATTTAGAGGTAAGAAATGAAATTCACCGTTCATGGTGACGGTAAGCCGTACGTACGCATGAACGCTACTTTCATTTCTATTTCATATTTAATGGAATGAAATCATAATTATATAAAGGTATAATATAGTTCCATTATAATATCATATATAATATCATTTACTCCATCCTTTATACATCCCACATATGGCATTAACGATTCACATCACTTTGATGGGGCGGTAGTCCGCACTTCCTAAAATGAAATTATCACGTTTTCCCATAATGGAAATCATAAGGTATGCCATAAATGAGAAATACAGAAGCATATGTAAAACATAAACATATTATATATCCTATATAAATATATTTACATCTTAATGGACACCATTGAAGGTGTTATATGAGTCTTGAACAATCATCGTTTCATGAGGCAGAAATTCGCCATCCACAGAAACTGTATGTTCATTAACCCTTAGATGTAGGTGTGTGTAAGTGTAGCTCGAATACTTTTTATAACAACATCCTAGTATATTGAGTATATTGGTGTTGTTACAAAATAAATGAATAAAAAGAGTTTAGGGGGTTGGATAAGAAAAATAAATCAAAACAACATTAGAGAAGACATTACCTCAAAATCGGGTAACTCTTTTTGATTTGAGCCAAAGGCTTCCATGGGAAGAGTTCTGCCCAAAGTAAGGCTTCTAGGAGTAAGGGAGGGAATTTGGGAGAGTATTTGGGCAGAGTTTGGCCGAGCCAAATGGCTTGAATGTGCGAATGAGGTGGTAGAGGTGGGGGCCTTTTATAAGAGGAGAGGAGGGGCACTCTTGGAAAGTAAGGAAATTTTATATTATTATACAATTATTTTCGGATTCTAAAAGTCCCACACTTATATAATTAGTGTCTAAGGTGATAAGGGTTCGAAATATACCCATCCAATAGTATTTGGACAAGTTTAAGCCTTGGATTGTACATTATCTTTTCATTTTTTTAAAATCGTTAAATAATGAGGTCATCGCTGCATCATAATGATGTCATAAATAATTTAATTTATTTAATGTCTAAAAATTAATAAAAAAGACTATGATGTAGGAAATATTTTTAGCTTTTCAATGACTATTTATAGTCAAAACTATGACTTGTATAACCCCATGTAAAAATTGTTTTAGTAAAACATTTCATGTTTGTGTCATTTTTTACTTTAACATTAAATAAAAGGTATTTATGTCATTTTCTAACTAAAGTGGCTCCATGGGGTCCCCAAGTTGACCCATGGATTTTCTTGGTCGTCCATTGCACATACAATTAAGGTAGGACATGTTTCAAGCTCATCTCATATTATTAAAACATTATTTTTACCTTAAACTACACTAATTATCTCTAATCGCGATTAAGAACTTAAAAGTTACTATTCACAAAAAATTATTTTAATCTCATTGAACCACATTTTACTTCTTAATGACAACCATGTATGTTGGATTTTTGAAAATCAAATCACAGAAGTGGTAATATTTCATTTAAATGAAAAATCAGTTATTTAACTACCACTTAGTGGTTTCACTATTCATCAAAAATTGAAGTTTTTCAGAACAATGCCAAAATTTCACCCTAATCTATAATTGATATTCCGAATTCAAAAATGATGTCTATTGTACAAAATTACAAACATATAAGTTGAATTAATTAATTTTATAATTAATTCCCACTGTCACAACAAATAGCGTGTTTTTAAGAAACAATTTATATCAAAAGATTGGCAATTGTTAATGTCCATTTTCAATGTTAAATTAATTCTAATGACCACCATTGGATAAAATTGTAAAAATATATTCTAATTATACATTAAAACCACTAAATAGTATAATTTATCACTATAAATTATTTTTATTAAAAAAGTTGTTTTTAAGTATTTTTCACTATTCATAAAAAATTAGAAGTTCTCAGAAAAATACCAAAAATTCAACATAGTCTAATTTCGATATTCTAAATCCAAAAATGAAGTCCATTTTGAAATATAAAATTTCTATAATTTTAAAAAGTGGTTATTACTATTCATAACAGCTACTTTGATTAGTCGCAGTGTTTTAGAACTCGAAGTTGCGTACAATGCAAGCCATTGCATTATTGAATGAGAAGCGTATCGTGGAAGCTCGGGGTGTTACATCTCAACCCCCCATCATAAATTCTGGGGGAGCCTCATCAACTCATCCACAATTTTAATAGTGCCAAATCATCCCCATTGATTAATTGAGCCAACACATCAATTAATTATTTTTAATCCATTTTGAATAATATGCCAACAACATAATATATATTTCAATCAATTATTTTGGCTACAAATTCACATGGGTGGGATTGGGGAGAGGAGGAACTTGGGACGCAGATCCCAATGATGAACACTCCACCGACGAGGAATGCCTTTGACTTTGAAGAATAACCTCGACTTCAACTTTCATTCTCAAAACTTCCTCTGATGTAGGATGTGTTCGTCTACAATGAATCGACATCCGCTATCTCGTGCTAACGTCAACAAACTTAGAACAAGGTAGGGTTTTTAATTATGTATTTTTTTATTCCCCTGATTCATTCCTTCTAATAAAAAAGAACACGGTTATACTTATTATCAAGTTGATCCGCGAATGTTTTTGTTGCGGTGTTGGGAATAGTAATTATCGAGGGATTATGGGAATTTATATTTTAAAAAAATATTCCCCGGTCATTCATTGTATATGTTCTTGATGTCCACTTGATACCACTCTAAACATGGAGGGTGCGGGTCAAACTAACATGGCCCGACCCCCCACCGTTCTTGTTTGTGGTGTTCTTCGAAATGGAGGAAGGCAAAAATGGCGTCGAAGGCGACGAAAGTAACGGCTACGCCACCTGGGGCCTTCATAACCCATGCTACCCCGCAATGCATAGGGGCCACAGATGAAATAGATCTGCCGCACAGGGCTGAACCATGTCGCCCACCAGCCGTCCCACCCGCCGACTGTGCCGTCCACCGGTCGCACCACCCACCGGCTTGCGCCGCCTGCTGGCCTCCCAAGCAGCCCCAGATGCGCCCCCCGCTGGTCTCCCATGCCTCTATGCCCTCGCAGCGCCCTCTGGGCCAAACTGGCCCCACGCCCCATGCTGATCCACCCTCGCAGCACCATCTGGGCCGAACCACCCTCATGCTAACCCACAGTCGGTCCGCACCCTCGCTGTCGTTCCACACCCTCTCCACCCCAAGTGGCCACTCCCGGCCTATTGGGTTGGGCCCAGCGGGCCGGGCCGAACCCAATGGGTAGGCCCACCCAACGGGTTGGGCTAGAACCAATGGGTCAGGCCGGTTTGACCCAATCCGAGTTGGCCCAGACAGGGTCTGGCCGGGTTGGTCTGACGGGGTCAGTCCAGACCCGGGCCCACAACAACGTTTTTCTTTCTTTTGGTCATATCATTGGCACCAGACGTCCATTTGAATAACCGTATGTGGAACTAGTAATCATGGTGCATGATTTTCCCTTTGAGTATACCCCACTGTATTTTGGGGTATAGTTGTGATATGGTCAGGTTGGATAGTTAAATAATCAAACCGGGCCCCCAGGACTAAAAGGCTAATAACTCACAAATCGGGCATCTGATTGACGCGCCGTCTGTTGGATTGAAAACCCAATGAAGTGTCGGACCTTTGAGAAACTTTTTTGTGGGACTTCATGATAGTCAGAGTATCAACCAGTATCCCATGGAGCGGATTCACCTGGAGATGAGCGAGCATAGTGCGGAGACTTAGTAGCTACCTGAGACCTAACGACTACTACCCGTTTGACGTAGAGTGAATCTACTAGCCCAGTGGGGAGCACCTTGGTGTATTGGAAGACCCACAGTGGAGGAACACTCTTGTTGATGTGGAAAACCCATGGTACTCGACAGGAGGAGTACCTCCGTAGGCAACAAGGGGGGATAGGCTTGGTGACATGGCAAACCCACGGTGGTGATCTCATCTATGTGAAATGGCAGACGCATGGTACTCGACAGGAGGAGTACCTCATCAATCCAAGGTTAGTGGGAAGAGCGCCTGGTGTCACTACATGCCCATTGTACCCGATTGAGTAAGAGTTCTCCAGTAGTCGAGGTTTTGATAATGTGAATAAAATCCTAGTTGAGCTGAGTCAAAACTTTTGTGTTTCCCTCATGATTTATATGAATTACTTAATAACATAGGTGTATGTATGGTCATATTTCTAATTAGGGTTATCTATTGATTTCAAACATTGTGGATTATCCTTATTGGATTTTGTGAGACCTTGAGGGTCTTAGGGACACTTCTGAGTATCGTTATACACACCCCTACATGGGATAAGCTCACAACTTGTTGTGTTGGATGCAGACTACGGACAACACCGACTGAGGCTGAGAGTACCAGGACTGGGTGGTACCTGGAGGAGGACTATATGGCTTGTCGTTACATGGAGGAGATAGATGGACGTGGAGTGATGAGGAGGTGATCTATACCTACCCTTCAGGTAGGAACCTCAGTGGATGATCCAGTAGCTGTCTTTTGTTTTTCTTTAGTTGTATTTCATTTTAGTTGTACTTATACATTCCAGTTGGGCTTGTATTCTGGACCTTTTTTCCTTTCAACACTCTTTTGTTATATATTTTACTTAGTGTTTCGTCTAGCTATGTGCTTTATTGTGTGTGTTTTATTGGTTATTAAGGAAATGTCTTCCCGGTTTTAAGGAATTAGGCCTTTGGTGCTAGTCACCAACCCCTGGCGTATGGAAGGTGGGATTAGGGTAGTCACGGGATGGGCCCCGTGGGATGGGTTTTGACATCTATTTTCAAGAAATTAGAAGAAGAAATGCTACAAAGACAAAGGATATCCACAACAGCAAAAGATAAAATGCTATCGGAATACCCTAAATAAAAAATAGTCAAAGTTAAAACTGAGGAAACTAGGATCCTACCTTGAACTGTAGGGGGTCTGAGATCCTTCTCTTGATGGTTTTTCCCCACTACAAATATCTGACCTTCACTACGGACATACAACCCATCCTAACCACCCTGTTGTCATTGAAAGCCTGGGGACTGGCTACCATGACCATGAACTCCACCTCAGCCTAAATGGCTGGAAGAACTCCAGTTCCCTTACTGATGAGAAGTTGGTGGTGATGCACTTGAATGAGGAGTCATATAATAACCCCTGTCACCATCTTTTGGTGAGATGAACTAACAGAAGCGCTCGAGAGGACCCATATTTCCACAAGATTGGCACTCCATTGGGTCTCTTGGGAAATGTTGCCTCATATTCCCACTTTTCCTACACTGGTAGCACACCACCGGGCTACCAGAAGATGTCTCTCACCTACAAAAATCTCCACGCATAGAATCCATGTGGTTCTTCCTATTGTTAGTATAAGGGATACCAACTCTGGACATCAAACCTCCCAAGCTCACCACTCCAGAATCCCTCATATTGCACTCCATGATTAGTTCCTAGTTGGCTATAGAAGTGATAGATTCCAGCCTTAAGAAGATCACCTCAGATCGGATGTCATGCCTGAGAACATCCTCAATCTTCCATTCCAGAAATAACTCATCACCTCATAGGATAGGAGTGATGAACTGCATCTCTATGAAGAGAGAATAATACTCCATAACAAAAATAGTACCATTCTCCAGACTCATAAACTCTTGGGCTTGATCGGCCTTCAATGATTTTGGGTAGAAGTAGTCATAAAAGTCATTCTAGAACTTCTCCCAAGCCATAACCTACTGGTGTCCCACCTATGAGTTCACATCCCACTATATCGTGACAGAATCCTAAAGCATATAACTAGTGAGCTTCACCCTTATCAATGGAGGCATCTCCAGATTCTCTAAGAAAGAAATCATGGCTTTGAACCATGAATATACAACCTGAGGTCCCCCTTCTCCTGTGAATGTGAAAGGATGTTGTTTCTGGAAAACCCTTGTCAACTCTTCCACAGAAGGGGAAGGATGCGATACTCCTCATAAGGTCTTCTTAAAACTCATAAAGCCCTACTAGGGCTGTGAATCAACACCTATGTCCAGAATGATAGTTGGTTCCAAGACTGGAAAAACTGGAGTATTTGCTGGTAGACCCTAATCATACGTATCTGGTGTCTGATCAATGACTTGTAACTGGCGGACAACCGGAGGACGTCTCAGTGACACGACTCTAAAAGGCCAGGCGCACACCTTAGATAAAGATTAAATAGGACTAAAACATAGATGTGTAAGATGGGGAAAAGAGAATGAAGGCATTCATGTTTTTCAAATCATGGATACACTGTGTGTATAATTCTTACACGATGTGTTACCGTAATACTTCACATTGGCATTTACTTCTACCAACAATGGTTGTGTACTTTCCCAAACACACGGCGTGTTGTCCTAACACACGACGTGTACTTGAATCCTCTTTCCCTTCCCGAGTTCATCTACATGGCTAGGCGACATGGTTTCCCTATAAAAAACTACATGGCGTGTTAGTTCCAGACACGACGTGTACTAGACAAACATCAACGACCTGTGTTAGTCATCACACGACCAGTTACACGGTTCACTCTACACGACATGTTCCAAATAGACACGGCATGTACGTGAAGGATTTCACCGACCCATGTTGTTCTATACACGATCAGATACGTGGGTTATACTACTGGGCATGTTCATTCTTAACACGACATGTATAACTTATGTTTTATCCATCTGTGTCATTAGTCACACAGGGGGACACATGGTCTACACCACACAGCGTGTACTTCTACTACATGGCATGTCCCACCCAGATTTACCAACCCCTATCTCTACCCACACAACCAGTGACATAGTTAGAGACTACAAAACCTGTACATGTAGTACACTGCGTGTACTTAAGAAAAACAATTCCTTCCTGAACATAAGGACACATGGCCTGTATTCATCATTACACGCCATGTATTTTGGGTTCTTATAGACAATAAAGCACAGAAATTACTCTGGAACCCAGAAAAAATTGAAACAAACATTAAGGTGACAACTTCCATTCCATGAGGTCCCATATTCCCTGTGAATCAAAGATTGGAATCTTATACATGTAATTTTCAAGTGTAACAGTGTAATGATCGACCAAATTCCAATCCTTGAGGGCCTAAAACACCTAAAGAACCAATTTTTGTAATTTATTCAAATGAATCATTAACAAATTCAATAACCTATCAAAATCAAGTATTCTACTAAGGAATATATCAAAACAGCATGCATATCTTTCACAAAAAAACTATCACAACAACATGAAATCACTAATATACCCTAAATGGCTTGGTAGGAATTCATGACATGTGATTTCTAACAAGTTCCAATACGATGTCTAAGATGGAATACCCTCATCTAATCTGGTTTTAATAGAAATAGAACCTCATTAATATAAATGATAAATGTACAATACATGTGTATCACCCAATAGTGAAATCTAATCAACTATAATATTGCAAAATCATAAAATTGGAATAAGGAGGTAGATTGGATTTTCCCAGTACACATGTAAGATACTCCCAATAAAATCTTATTACCATGTACCTATTCCTTCATATCCCTGAATATAAGCACCAAATAGTAATTCAAGAAGAAAAGAATCCCTCTGATACCACTTTGTAACATCCTAGTTATGGAAGCCGCCTAGAGGTTCCTTTTAACCAGTTGGTCACATGGTCTCAAGAACATTTTCCCCGAATGACAGAGGCTACTGACTAGAAGCGAGGGCCTTAGGTGTGATAATGGGGGAACTATTCCTTCATTGACCGAGTAACACTGCAAAAGTAAAATTGGCAGCAATAAAAGAAGCAGTAAAACATTCAATAGGTAAATAACGAAATTAATAAACAACTAGAGCACACACATATATATGATGCGTGGTACATATGTCAAGGAAAACATCCAAACAAGTCACAATTCTGGAAGACAATATTAAACCAATGTACAAAATAAAAATAGATAAATTGATCCACAACATCGCTATCCTAATCTTAGTCCTATTCTCCCCAGCTCTATAGAAATCAAGTACCTGATGTAGAAGCATGATTACCCTTATATAGACCTACAATAATATAATCTGTTTGGGAACAAAAGCCTAACCCAAACTAGGTGTGAGATGAATCCTAGTAGGAAACCACCCAAAGATCTGTGCCTAATAGTCAATGAATACTTATCACAGGCAATAAAAAATATGAAGCAGTAAACAAAGAAGTACACATAGTTACAATCGCACAAATTCAATTGCATTCATTTTCATATATCAAGTATGTAGCTAAAAAAGTATGTAACCATCTGGGATGTACTCATAGCCTAACCTCTCTAGTTCAGGCAAAAAAAAACACATGAAACCCTCTAGGAAGTACACATAGTCTAACCCCTCTAGTTCAACTTTAGAAAAGGCACTCTAAGAAAGCACTCACTGTTAATTACCCTTGTGGTCTCGTATCGATAACTAATAGGAACTCTGAGAAAGCACTCAAGGTCCTATTCCCCCTATGGCCCATATCGAGGAAACTACAGACACTTTGGGGGAGCACAAAGTCCATCCCCCCAATGGTCTCACAACACAATAGTTAATAGACACTCTAGAGATGCCCTCAACGTCAATTCTCTCTATGGTCTACTACACTAGTTTCTCAGGACCCTGTGTAAGTCAGGCGTGCAAAAATGATACATGGAAGCCAATTTAAACCTCAAGAACTACATGGATAAACAATCTACAACAAATAATAGCATATTAGATAATAATCACCTTATCCTAACAATACTATGAATATAAAGCAAAGCAGCCTAACATACAAGTTGGACCAAACGGTCAAAACAAAAAAACATGGGAAAAACCTCCAGAGAATGGAAAAATTATCCCTATTCATAAACAAACAAACTCTATCCAAACAAACAAGGAATAATAGGAAAATATGGGTAAAAACCATAAACACACAATACCCTGTTCTTGGGTATTGGGAACTTTTGCACATAAATTCAAAGACTATCTATGAAAAGGCACAGACCACATACATCAGCGTCATGAGATCGATATACATGAACCTCAGGCCTTGAATATCCCTAGAACTACATATATTTATAAAAAATTTAATAAAATTCATCAGATAATATCACACAAAAGAGGAGAAATTAAGAGATATGGCTCTAGAAGAATGAAGAGCTTACTGTGGAGATTTGAACGCAATAGACGACAATCGAATAAGAGAACGAATGGTGAGTTAGGGGCTCGATGATGATCTGTGGCTATACAAACGCTCTCGAACGAGACGGGTGAAGAAGAAGAATGTTTTATCAATTAGACATGACCTCAGTCAGTTTAATGAAAAAAGTACATGGAATGTTCTTTAAAGGTACACAACATATACTTGCCTATTCCATCCTCTACTTTAGCTACTATCTAAGTCACCACACACGGCTACATGTTTGTCTATTACACGGCCTGCACATGGTCCCTAGCGGTAACCAGGTACACGACATGTACTTAAAAGTAAACGATGTGCACTCATGAAATTTACAAAAACTCGTCTTTTCTAAAAAACAACTAGAAAAGAAAAACACACTTGAAAATAAGATCTATTTTCTTACAAAAACATTCAAATTACCTTTAATTTATTATTTATAATATCATCTATTTGTGTCATTCATTAATAATGTAATCTGTTTCGTCATTGTGTCCTAGATAAATTTATTTATTTTATACATAAAAACTATTAATAAAATATTAAGATATTGGAAAAAAATTTAGATTTATAATGAATTTTTATAGTCTATTATATCATTTATATAAACCAAATTAAAATTGTTTTAGTTAGAAGATACATGTTTTTGTTATATTTCCCTTTTCATTAAAATAAATATTATAAAAGGTCATTATCACACCTAGGTGGATCCATGGGGTCTTAAAATAGAGTCAAGGACTCCCTTTGTCAGTAATATATCATCCAGTATTATTAATACATGTTTCAGGGTAGTTTTATACAGTTATAATATTATTTTTCCACCATTATTTACCAGATTTACGTTTTAATAATGGAAAATAAAACAATAATTACTAATGTTACTATTCATAATGTCCAAAAATAAAAGGTTCTGATTTATAAAATTTTGAACATATGATTCCTAATATGGAATAAATTTTTTGAATTTTAAAAAACATAAGTTTCTGTAATTAATTAAAAATTAATTCTCATCGTCAAAACCATAAAGCGGCTTTTTAATAAATAACAAATATCAACAGATTGATGTGTGTTTATGTCCAATTTAAATGTGAAATTGTTTATAATTAATTTAATTGGATTACATTATAAAAAAGTAATCCAATTTCAATTTAAAACCAATTAAATTTAATATCTAAATAAATTAGACGAAAATACTATTTGTAATTAAAATTACAAAGTATTCACTATTCATAAAAATATGGATTCTATCCGAAAAATATGAAAAATATCAACTGAAGTATATTTGGTGTCACGCTTTTAAAAAAGAAAATTATTTTATTATAAAACGGATATAAAAGAGAAAAAACTATTTTAAAAAAAGGATTCACTATCAAAAATAAGTAAAATGACCTTTCATTAATATTAGATTATTTTTTTCTTAAAATTTGATTCACTCTAATTTTGAGACTCTAAAATTCATTGCATAAATGTAAAAAACATTTTAAAAAGTGGTAAATTCATAATATAGTTAATTATATTCATTACATCTAATACAATGACAAGCTGTTAACTATCATTTAAAATAATAATATTATTGTTTTATAATTTTTTGGCACAACTTAGTGTTGTATGCAACATAATATTCTAGAGAAATCCATTGTTGCATGTTAGGTAAGCTATTGTAAATATTTAAGCCTTTAAAATAAAATTATTAAAAAAATTAAAAAAATTCATAGATATGTAAATGTATTTTTCTATAAATAGCTGGGATGTTAGACTAATCTACCTGGAATTGAATCTGTATCACATAATTCAAAACTAGATGACATATTTACAATACAAGATAGATTTAAACTCTATAAAAGGTTCTATAAAATATGTTCTATTACATCATTATGCATATATATCCCATGTGATATACATTTAGAAAAACTCACCTTACATAATTGATTTTTTGTTGTAATGAAATGTGCATTACGAGAAAGAGCTCAGTCCGATTAAGATATCTACTTCTATGGAAAAGATAAGGCCATGGTGACATTTACTTACTTGGGTGTCTTTGTTTACATAACCATTGACTAAAATAAAGAACCCACATACACAAAAACTACACATGATTTGATTTCTATTATCACATTATATTCATTGAATATTGTATCACATATATTGGGTCAGAGAAAACTTCATGATAAAATAATCTATTTATCCTAGTGATCACACCCCTCCATTCAGGATAGATTTCAATTAATTAGTTTATCAGAGAGTTGAATTAATTTCAATTTTAGCATGATCCATATCTATTTAATATCCCATATATAAAGGTTTACATAGCATAACCAAAAACCATAAAACACTTGATTTCTTATCGTATGATGTTAAAATTAATGATTCATGTCCAATCATGTTTGCATGAAAAATTCATAGAGCATTCCATTCCATATGACTCAACATCCCTATATAAGGTTATGATCAATGTAATGGTACTAGGTATGAAAAATATATTCATAATCCCAGGAATTTATAGAATTATAGAATTAATATGAATGATTTATTGGCACATTGGCATACAATATTTATAATAGGTCTTCTACAATAACCAGTCACCTAGAAATTATGTGAATAATCCCATGTATCCTTTATGATTTGTAGCCACAATGTATTTTCAATTTCAAATCCCATACTTAGATATATAAATTACCTTAACCTTTATCAGAGCATAACCTATACAGTGGTGTGTGACATCATTCTCGATATTTTAGGATACACAATGACGTTTGAACCACATATTTTAGATATTTTCATGAATAATTTTCAATATAAATTCGGTTTTATCATGCCGAAAAATTATAATAATTCTTATTTTTAGAATGTAATTTTCCAACCAAATCTTGTATGTTCCCTTCCATAATCCATACATCATGCCCATAATGTGATTAATCATAAAAAACATTTAGGGATATTATTAACAAGAATATTCAACTATAAGGAATGCCTCTAATTATCAATGTTAGTGTCCCTATATTCAACATTACCAACATGGGGCATATTTCATATAGGGGAGATGGTCCTCTAACATCTATATGCATCCAGAAAACATTTCTTGGAACTTATCTTTTGAATGTTTTCTATTGATCATTATTAATAAAATATTTCATCTCATAATAGAGATTTAAATGGCTATATTCATGATTTACATCATTGTCATATCACACCACATACCACATGGTTTGAGAAATGTAATCATAAACCATCTGCACACCAATTTGAGGCAGTCTACATTAGATTAGGTATTTTCGTTCATAATATTTTTCTTTTCCGTTACAGCATATAATATCACACATTTTAAAATCAAAGCACCATACCCATAAAAAATGTGAATTCCTCTCTAATATGGGTGATATAGGAATTGGGATCTCATTCATGTTAGTTTTGTACATTTCCTTTTTCAATATAGGGAACCTATCTATTTGATAAATGTTTTGTCGCATCAATTTTTATCCATTATTGATCCAAGCATAATGAATTTAAACTATGTGTATCACCTATGTGTGAGGCATCTTATACCTAAAATTTTATTTTTTATATATGAAATGTCATTAAAGTTTCCTCATTACATATATTTTTTCACCATTGGGTCAATGATTCATTAAATTATATCCCATCACCATATTGGTAGATAATATATGACCATAAAAACCATACATTAGTGTTTTAAAATTTAGTACCCCTAAATGATAAATGAAATAGGCATACAAATTTATTGATTGAAAATCCATAAAAGGACTATAAAAATACAAATTATTTATTCACTATTTTATTCCCAACTTTGACATAGAAAAAAGTTTGAGTGAAAACATAACTAATGACAATATATCCCTAGGAATAGATAATATTTGACTTCTGGGAAAACTAGACTTTGTAAATTAGAAAGCGTACCCTTTTCTTATGTGGTGGTAAAAACAATAAAGTGGTTTTTCGTTATGATCATTCTCCAAAAAAATGTGTTCAATACATAGTGGTGTAACTATTAGGGAACCTTAAACCTTATTGAGTTTTCCCTTCTCCAAAATCATTCTATATTCCATAAGTTATTGAATATTTACGAACATTTCATTGGTTATTGTTAATGAGTACATATTTCTCCAATGGAAACCTCTTCTTGGTAATGTTAATTCACAAATATTATAATTTACAACAATATGTATCTTTATTTGGGGGAAAATGACCATTAATCATTGTATGAATTCATATCATTTTGATTGAATACATAATTCAAATGTGGTCAATGGTTATCCCATACATACATACTCTATAACAAAATATTTAAATTAAAATAGTTTGAGATATGATTTACACATCCCAAAATGGAGATACTAAATTTTAATTTAATACCCTCAATGAAAAAGATTCTTGCATAATACCAATTTTTAAGACATGAGTGTGATGTTATATTTAATAAATTTAATCAATCCTTACCACAAGATCCTCAACCGTATGACACACTAGTCTGGGAATCATGACCATAAATAGTGTGAATCCTCCCATGAGATGGACAAAAACAGAAATGAGATCTATATTCTCATGGTTAATTTTCATTTCCCTTGCAACTGGAAAAATCATCTCACCTTTTGGCCAATTATCTCCAACCCTGTACATCAACCACATTTGATCTTAAAACTATGTTTTTAAACTGCATTAAAATTCCCCAAGGTAGTATATGTGTGTGATAATAGTATATATATTCGTATATATGATTTTCCTCAACTAGCTTTTTATAAATATTTCCTAATAATTTAGCCAATGTCTTATAATATAAAATTCCTGCCATATGTTTCTATCTTGGATGACCATAAACTTCCCAAAAGGAGGATACATAGTATTAACATGGTGGAAAATCCAAAATTGTAATGAAGGGAAAATGTTTTTTTATCTCACTCAAAATGAACATAAAATTAAATATAATAGATTGGAATTTCAAAATAGAAAAAGGAACAAAACATGTGAGGTTCAAATTCTTTAAAGGGAGACCTATGAAAAATAGAATTATTACTCACTAAGACTACCCCATAAGAGGATTTGAAAAAAACTAGGTCCTAAAATAAGAAATAATAGAATCTTATAGAGTCCACTATATGAACTTGAAAAAATTCAATCTTTCCTCACTAAGTCCCTCAAACAAGGAAAAAGTTAAATAACTCTTTCAATCCACCAATGTATCAACTTACATTACCTATGAAAAATACATCATGGTATGGTCTTGGGGTGATTGATCCCTTTTTAACATTATAATAATCAATTCAAATCCCCATTATTTTATTTTATTTTTCCTCATTAACTCATATATTTTACCCAAATTGACTAACTATATAGTATGGTGATGGTACATATGACACTATAACCAAACATCTTATACCTATTCATGATCACATGCCTTGGATGATGACATCTAATATCTAAGTGAACTAACCATATAATTATAGTGATGATATATAATCTATGATATAAAGCATTTTTATATCTATATAATTTTAAACAAACATAGAGATACCAAATTTCATGATCCTTTATCTCAATGAATTGTCTCTATGTGTGGTGATTTTTCATATGTCACAATATCCGGCTAACCTATACTTAACTGAAGAAGCACATCTAAAATAATATTTATTTATATATATATAATTAATTAAATCAATCCTTTAGATGTGAGGTAATAATTTATCATTTCTAGTTTAATTTTAATCTTGATTATATTTTTATGATATTATTTTTTATGAGTTTCACCAATTAATGTTATTTCATTATTAGGATGCGATAAAAGATTATAAATATTTTAGAAAAGGGAATTGTTTTTCTTTATTAATGAAAAGGAGAATAAAAAAACTAGAGATTCACCTTGGTACCCAAAAAATGCAAGTGTAAGGGGAGGATGTGAATGGAGATTCATAAAAATCTATGCTCACTAAGATGAAAATTTCCAAGATATATCATTTTGGGCATATCGATGTTAAATCATTATTTTTTCATCTCATCAAACTCATTATCATTAGAAGCGTATATATTTTCCATGTTAATAGAAAATTTTACCTTAATAGTCTTAGAATAATTGATTAACCAATTGTGATTTGATATTTAGCTCCCGATTAAGGTGTTACACAAAAGTTATCTTTTTATCAGCTTGTTGCTATTTCAACAGCATGATTAGTACAGAGTGAGAGCTCTCTTGAAATGTTGTATCTTAATGATTATCTAAAAATTATTCTAATTCCACATTGTAGGGAAATAAAATGGACATATAGTATTTCCATAATTTTTAAATGTTCTCCATTGTTATTTATTATATATATATAATTAAATTCACTATATCCATGGAACATGAAAAAATAGAGAAGTTGATAAGAATTATTTCCCAGATCATTTATACAGGTCATGTTGATATGTTTACACCTGTCCTTCCACACATGTTTCCAGGTGGTTTGTTGGAATTATGAGCACTCATGGTATGGATTATAGTGTTTTCTAAATATAGAGATGAAGTTTAGGAATAGTACCTTGAAAATTAGAATTTTATTACTCTCCCCAAATTTTTTCACTAAGATAATTCATTCAATTGTGTGATTTGGAATTTTTTGTGGGGAAAAAATCTTCAAGTAATAAATATACATATTACTTAAGTGTTTTTAGGGATATAAGAGTTATATGTCAATTGATGGATATAAAAATTAACAGAATATGTTGTGGATTATAACCATCTTTTATTAAATAATTGGCTTATCAAATTAGTGTAACTTATTCTAGAGGAGTCATGGTATAGTCTCCTACTATGATGTTTTCCTCATTAGATTTGGAAGGATCTCATGTCATTGAAATTTTCATATCAATCTTGGACATTATAGAATTATAGATTCTAATTATGGAATAACTCCCTATTGTATCATAACCCATTCCACTAAGATCTCTAAATCAGTTAGGTGAATAGAGATATCAAGTTAATCATTTAGGGAAATTCTTGTGGCATAATTTAGGTTGGTAAGAGAAGTCTTCCCCTAATAGTTCATGGGCAGTTGGTTACTCTACATAATGAGAAGACAATTTTTCAATATACCATTGTATGATAAATTTTTTTTACTCAATTTATATGGAGATATATAAGCTATAATACTAGAATCAATATGATATATTAGGATAAAATTAAATAAGTGATATAGAATATTTCTTAGCAAGAATCCGGATAAAGTCATTAATATATGTTAGCAAAGAGTGGGAAACTATCTCTCATAACATGTCATATGTTATAGTTATATCTTTAGTAGGTAGTATCAACCCTATAACAAAATGTAAATTTAGCAATATAATGTAAATTTTGGCCACCATGATGAGTAATAATTTCACCTAATCCATTTACCCATATAAAACCCCATGTATTTAATATAAAAAAGTGTTTAATAGCGTATACAATATGAAATCCTGAGTTTAAGTGAAAGAAACAATATTATTATTTTTGACCATTATAACATTAGAATTTAATTAGAGTTTCTGAATAGAAGTAACCAAACTATGAAAAATATAAAATATTTATAATAAAAAAATCCATAGTTAAATTCCATGTTAATAATCAATTCTTTGTATAGCAATTTAATTGTTCAAAATTATTTTTCTATCAAAATGGGTTTTCTTATTTTTTTGTGAGAGAATATTGAGGCAAACCTATCATAGGGCATGGAAAAACAATTATTTCCTATGTTAAAATGTAGTAATGTGGTTGACCTAGGATTTCTACCGTAGAGGAGTGCACACAAAACGGGTTGTCACTTTAAAACAGGGGTAAAAATGTTGTGAAATGAAATGTGAAATTAAAATGATTGAAAACCTATGAAATTAAAAGGGTGATTAGGTCGGGGTCAGTTTCCTAATTATAATTCTATCCTTGTTCAATTTAATTCAAACCTCTTCTTCTTAGTTGATTAAAGTGAGTTTCCACAATCGTTTCCTTTCACTTCCTTGGTGAAATTATTATTGTGAGAGAAAACCTTACCAAGATCTTGGTTTTGTCAACTCTCCTTCTATGTATACAATATTTGTATTCAATATCCTTAATTGAAATGGGAAATACCCGATCGGGTTTTGTTTATCCCAATCAATCAAGAACATTCACTACACCTTTTATATGTACTGACGATCGTCGAGTAATTCACCACTAATTCCTAGTTTATTCCATTGTATATAAACCATAAATTAGTGGAGGGAGATTATGATTATTTTACCAAGGAAAAAATCAATAACTTAATTAATATTCAAGAACATTTGTAATTTATTATAAAATCCTCTATAATAAATTGAAAACAACTTTGAAAAAGAAAGAAGTTTATTCAATTGCGTCTAAGAACTCAAGAATTACAGTGTAGAAAACCAACCCTTCCCCAATCACTCCAAATGTTTACCCCACCATGGTAAGGGTAATGGAGTTTAATGGGGAAGAATAAGACATTACAAAACTATGAAAAAGAAAATAAATAAAAGAAAAATCTGAAAAGATCTCCTTCTTGGTGTCCGAGAAGGAATGGGATGGAGAATGGATGATTTGAGAGGGTGGAGCTCTCCTCCTTTTATAGCCATAATGTTTCCCCCAAATGTTGACGCCTTATAGCCCCATTAAATGAATCTTCATGCGTTGAACCCTTCTTGAATGTTGTTTATAATTTTCTTGGCCGTTTCCCCTAAACATCTCAGTGGATTTGGACATGTATTCCGAGCATTATGGTCGTTTCACTATGAGAATTTATTCTGTCTAGTCAGACTCTCTAAAACTAAATCCTCCAGATTAGGGTTATTTAATGACCCCATAAACGGCCCATTAACTCGATTATTCCTTCATAAAAGATTCTATAAAACTCCTTTCACGTTCACCCACTAAATGTCACAACATTTGGGCCCACCATGGATGAGTTATGGATCCCACACCAAAACTAGGCAGAACTGCAAACAGTTTTCTTTCTCCCATCTATGAGCTTCTTTGGAGCTTCCATATGGCCGATTCAGCTTTTATTCCAAAAATAGTAAATAAATCCCTGGATGTTTAGAATATGTAAAAGAAATAATTTTGCAATTTGGAGCAGTTTATATAATGTTATGGACAAACTACAGAAATAATTTAAAACTGTTAAAAATCCAAAATGGCCAATTTTTACTATTCAGCTCAAAATAACA
Organism: Viscum album; assembly: GCA_963277665.1. Taxonomy (NCBI): domain Eukaryota; kingdom Viridiplantae; phylum Streptophyta; class Magnoliopsida; order Santalales; family Viscaceae; genus Viscum; species Viscum album. The sequence goes on along the minus strand of OY728148.1, from coordinate 1,399,057,776 downwards.
CCATTATCATAAAAATGAAACAATTCATGTTAGGGGAACATTTTTATAGGTTTAAAACAATGATATTCAATATAAAATAATTAAAAATATTTTCTCTATCAATTCCCCCACACTTAGCACTTGGACTGGTGGACAAGTAAAAATCAAATCAAATGAAATCTAAAACACATATCAATGGGATCTTTCAAATCAATTCCAAGAAACAAAACGATATCCTGCCTCATCAAAAAAAATTATTTCAAGTTCTCCATTTAATATTTTAATATATTTCCACTTCATTTTCTTATCCCATGCACAAAAAACACTTACCTCAAATTAATTTTCTCTTATCTCACAAATATAAATGCTGAACAAGGCTTTTCTCATCCAAACTCACACAAGAGTCACCATAGGCTTGATAAATTCCTACTTCTCCACCAGATGTGAGTCAAGGACATGTGTTTCTCATGAGGACTTTTTAGGGTTGTTCTGTGGCTTCCGGTTGGTAGGATTTAGATGTTAAAAGTTCTGAGGCCGAAAAAGAATGGTTTGGCTCTTATTGAAGAAAAATTGCAAGATTCTAATTTTCACTCAAATATGGTCTCCTTCACTTCCCCTTTGTTGAAAATACGCTCCATCATCATTCAATCAGCTCAGAAGAAAAAAATTCAATCTTTTTAAATGTGATTTTTTTTAAAGATCCAGATAGCCACAACATTCTTTCTACATTGGAAGCTCTAGAAAGGCACAACTTCTCTTGTCATAAAAGCTCCAGAAAAGGCACAGCTTTCAACAGAATAATTTTTCAGCATCACACACATCTCTTCCACAATTTATTTTCCACCCAAAGTATAATCAAATAAGGTAGTACACCACATGACATCTTTCCCCACACTTAAGTTCAACTAGATCATGCAATTTCACTTCAAGAGCAGGTAGGAAAGTGAAAATAGGTTTGAAATGTGGCTAACCTAATAGGAAATTCATGGCTACTAGGGGCTACAATGAAGGATAAATGTAAATGTGGGCCATAATGAAAAGGATTATTTAGAAAAGGGGGATTCAAACCAAATAAATGCCTCAATCATTTAGAACACACGTACCCCCACCCTCAAGTTTTGAAAGGAATAAATCAAATTCTAGTTAAAGAAAGCATGGTCTGGTTCTCTCAAAAAAACCAGTTGAATGAAAATAATATGACAAAAATGGCTCAGAAGCCTCACATGAAAGTTATTTCAAATATATAGACAGTGAAATATGGCATGGGATTCAAAAATTTGTGTACTTTTCATGAAATTCCAAAAAAAATTGAACTTGAAAGAAATTCATTTCAGCATTCAATTAAGCTCAGTTTCCTAAAATAGATTGGTTAACTCTTTGACATGGGTTTAAAAAATTGTATTGATAATCATTTTAGCTCAAAAGTTTCAGAAACACACCAAAAATTGAAAAATAAACACACAAAAATTTTAAAACACACAATTTTTTTTATTTTTTTTGTTAAAACAAACATCAAATGAAATTCCTATACTACAAAGGTTCCCACCCCCACACTTAAATGATGCAGTGTCCTCAATGCATTCAAGTGGATTTAACATGTAAGCTGATTTTCAATTGAATCACAACATCAAGAAAGTGTGAAGGAGAGGTACAACCTGGCTTATTGGCAATGCAACGTTGAGTTTGGATCCTAAGTGTTTCTCTTTCAAAATCTAAAAAAAGTAAAAACATAACATCATAAATTTATTAAAATAAATAAAAATTGAATTTGAATAAGAAAATAAGGATAAATCTTGGTTTAATCCTCCAAGTGGGCCCTAGGTTTTGACTGCCTCCAGAGGGGCAGTTCTAATAAGTTATCCCCAATCTGATGGTGGGTGAGGTTTCTTGCTCATGAACCAACAAAAACATTTCTTTCTAGGACGAACTTCTTCCTTTTTCTTGAGGAATCCATCGATAAAATTCACCATGTCCACCATCTTTGTAATGATATACAACATGCATGGTGGGGTTAGGACAATGAATGAGTCCTCTTCTTTCTTGGGTTCTGCACGAACAACATCTTCATTATTCTCTAGTGGTTGCTAAAGGTATGATACATCTGGGGGAAATCAAAGGGAATGTCAGAGTTTAATTCTAATTGAAAAAAATTAAAGCATGAATAATCAATATCAAATTCTTCCCTTTTAATGTAAGTAGCTTGTGTCTCATTTTCCTCCAAAAAAAATCACTTTGATCTTCTCATGTACTCCTTCCATTAAATTTTCAACAGGTTTGGGGAGCTCCAGATGTTCCTCTTCAGATGCATATTCTCCCTCCAAGGAAATACTAGTGTTGGATGAATCTGAAAAATTAAAACAAGGGGAGGTAATAACCAATTCAGTTTCAACAAAATCAAAATATAATAAGTTTATTAAAAGATTAACTCCCTAAGGTTGTTTGGATTCAATTTCTTCTTCAAAGGTAGGTGGCTCTTGGAGTTGAATTTCTGTAGATAGAGGTAGGTAGTCATACTCCTCTATATTATCTTCAAATTCCACTGCATGGTTGGTTTCTTCCTTCAATATTACTGAATCATCTACATTAGCAGGAATAGTTGGATCAAGAAGTTCCTCACACTCATTCCAGAAGATATCCAGATCTTTTTGATCTCCAATATGCATCACAATAGTTAAATCTTCTTCATCACTCTACTCCAATATTGATTGATTTCAGCTCAATGAATCTTCTTTTAATTTCATCAAGGACTCCATGGTTTCATCAACTTGAAGGATTTGTGGGGATACTTCTTCCATCAATTTTTCTGGTTCTGGTTCTTGTTTGGGCTCCATTTGTTGATCCTGGGATTCATGTACTTGTTCTGAAATCCACTGTATTGAGGTCTCTAGGTTTTGAACTGCTTGACTAATTCTTTCAAATTGGGATTCAATATCCTTGTGAACTTCTTCTTCATGGTGTTTTAATTTGCTCATTTCTTGATAAAATTCCAGAAAATACTCTTGAACTTCAATTAATTCTCTTTCCAAACCCTCCAACACTAGGAATTCGAGGTTCCCTTTAAGGTTTTCAATGAGATCCTTGAATTCATCCTCTGTGATGATTTGGATTCAAGCTCCCCGAATTTGTCTAGCTAGGAAAGATACTTTATACTCTAAAGACCAAGGTGATTCAATAATTGGTTCTCGCACTGGTGGGTAATTGTTCCGTGAATTAAAGAAATAATCATTTGAAAACAACGTGGCAAAATATTTTTTTTATTTAATTTTTTTTAAATTCAAATAGTCAAATATTTACAATTAGTTTGTGGAACTACCTCCCCGGAAATGATGCAATGTTTGACACACACCTGTCGTAGGGCATGGAAAAACAATTATTTCCTAATTTAAAATGTTGTATTGTGGTTGACCTAGGATGTCTCCTGAAGAAGAGTTCACACAAAATGGGTTGTCACTTTAAAACGGGGGTAAAAATGTTGTTAAAGGAAATTTGAAATTAAAATGATTGAAAAACAATGAAATTAAAAGGGTGATTAGGTTGGGGTCGATTTCCAAATTATAATGCTATCCTTGTTCAATTTAATTCAAACCTCTTATTCTTAGTTTATTAATGTGAGTTTCCACAATCGTTTCCCCTCACTTCATTGGTGAAATTATTATTGTGAGAAAAACCTTACCAAGATCTTGGTTTCGTCAACTCTCCTTCCATGTGTAAAATATTTTTATTGAATATCCTTAATTGAAATGGGAAATACCCGATCAGGTTTTTTTATCCCAAACAATCAAGAACATTCACTACACCTTTTACACGTACTGACGATCATCGAGTACTTCACCACTAATTCCTGGTTTATTCTATCATATATAAACCAGAAATTAGTGGAGGGAGATTATGATTATTTTACCAAGGCAAAAATAAAGAATGGAATTAATATTCAATAACGATCTTAATTGATTATAAAATCCTCTATAAGAAATTGAAAACAGCTTTGAAGAACAATGAAATTTATTCAATTGCATCTAAGAACTCAAGCATTACAATGTAGAACACCAACCCTTCCCCAATCACTTCAAATGTTTACCCCACCATGGTAAGGGTAATCGAGTTGAATGGGGAAGAAGAAGGTATTAGAAAAATATGAAAAAGAAAATAAATAGAAGATAAAGATGAAAAGTTCTCCTTCTTGGTGTCCTAGAAGGAATGGGATGGAGAGTGGATGATTTGAGAGGGTGGAGCTCTCCTCCTTTTATTTCCAGAATGATTCCCCCAAATGGTGACGCGTTGTAGCAACATTAAATGACATATTCCCGCATTTATCCCTTCTTGAGTGTGGTTCATAATTCCCTTGGTAATGTCCCCTCAAAATCACAGTGGATTTGGACATGTATTCTGAGAGTTATGGTCGTTTTACTATGAGCATTTATTCTGTCCAGTCAGACTCTCCAAAACGAAATCTTCCGGATTAGGGTGATTTAATGACCCCATAAACGGCCAATTCACTTTGTTCATCCCTCAAAAAAGATTCTCAAAAATCTATCACATCCACCCACTGAATGTCACACCATTTGGGCCCACCGTGGATGAGTTATGGATCCTACACAAAAAACCAGGCAGAACTGCAAACAGTTTTCTTTCGCCCAGTTGTGAGGTTTTTTTGAGCTTCCATATTGCCGATTCAGCTTTTAGTCCAAAAATATTAAATGAAGCCCTGTATGTTTAGAATCTAGAAATTTTTTTTTTCAATTTGGATCAGTGTAGATAATGTAATGGCTAAAGTACAGAAATAATTTAAAACTGTTAAAAATCCAAAATGGCCAAATTTTACTATTCAACTCAAAATAACACCATTATCATAAAAATGAAACAATTCATCTTAGAGGAACACTTATGTGGGTTTAAAACAATGATATCCAATATAAATTAATTGAAAATATTTTCTCTATCAAATATTATAATCAAATTCGGAATATTATATAAATTTTATTTGATAAAAATAACATATTTTATGAAATCCTAATATAAAAATTATCATGATGCTATTATTTTATTTTTAAAAAGAAATAAATTTTTTTTCTTAATAATAAAAAAATGAAGAAATTAAGAAATACTATCTCTTTTATGAAATCAAGAAGTCATAAAAAGGATATAATTTTTTTAGAATTCTAGAGAGAAATATTTATGATAACATACTAAAAATACAATACAAAAATAATTCAGAAAATATAAATTATTATTTATTTCTAGTTATATAAATAAAAATAAATTTTTGTGCCCACACCGTTCTTTTGCATGAAAAGAAGTGTAAAATTGTGGTTCCAAAACATAATATCTGAGGAAAAATATTTTTATTGTTTTGGTTTCTAAATATGATGTATTATTTATTACATTAATGGCTAGAAATGAATTTTGGATTTATATTTAAATTTACTCATCCAAAATCTTTTGAAATGTGTTCGTAAGGCTAAAAAATTTAAAATTCCATATTAAGTTATTTTTCAAACAAAAAATGTGAGAAAACATAAATATTGAATGAATATAATTTTTAATTTTAATATTAAATAATTTATTTTTATTTTTATTTTTTGGGGATAATAAAATTACCTTTAAACTTACACAACACTAACACAGTGTTTGTGCATGCAATAGAAAAATCATGTAAATGAGTATAAAAATATAAAATTAATATTTATTGAGATAATAAATGTTTACCACACATTTTAATGATATATATAAAATTTTATATACATTTTTAATGTTTTTAATCAATAACCATTTATTTCATTTTTTTTTCAAAGTCTAATTACACAAATAGTTCTTAAAATAATGTCAATAGTATTTTATGTTAAATAATACTTTCGTAAAATATTTTTTGATTATAATAGTTATAGAAGAGTATAATTATGATTATAAGTGGTCAAATTGTTCATCCATTTCAAAATTATTATCCAATTTTAAACTTATATGTAAAATTATAACACAATAATATTGAAAAAGTCATTACCATAGTTAATATTAAAATTACATAACCAAAGGGTTTGATGAAAAGATAAGGATTAAAATGATATATTGACTTATATATTTTAGATTGGGTGATCAGATTATGACTATATCCATTATTTATTAGAATAAATTTCATTTTTGAGAAATTTAACATGAGTTAGACACGTACTATATTTTAATATTTCATGTTTTTATAAAAATGACATTATATATTTTTTATCATAAAAAATATTATATTAAATTATTTATATATCATAGAAATCCTATATTAGGAAAAAAAAATGGATATATTATAAAACTTCAACCATGGTGCATTTATGGGTCACATGTCCATTTTTAATAATAATTTTTACCATAAAAATGTAAAAATATTGATATATTAGTAGTTGTCAAAAGTCATAATAGGGGGGTTAAAACTAAGAGACAAGGGTTAGAAAATAATATAATCATTTAAAAATTCTATTTTAAGATATTATTTTCAATAATAATATTCCAATATTATAAATTTAAAAATATAGAGAAACATTAAGTTGAATTTTAATTTATATTAATTTAATTGTTTTTTATTTCCCAGAGTACCCCTCCCATCACTTAAAAATGGGATCCTCTTCTCTTACATTCCCAAAAATATTTGAGACTTGTAATTTGTAAAATAACTATTATAATAACCTTATACATTCATTCACTAAATCTATGAGAATTTATTCTTTCAAAATGAAAATTCATTCAATGACAAAGTTTCAATACAAAAATGTTTATCAATAAAGTAGTATAACTCTTAATCGATCATTTTCAAATTATTTGTTCATTTAACATTTTTAAATATTTAGTTATAATTATATCATAATAATTTCATAATAACAAATAATTTACATTTCTAATGAATATGGAACCACAATTCTAAACTCTCCACTCTATAAAATGAGTAATGAATGTATCACTCATCCGTATGTGTGGACGAAAACCTCTACATCTTGATATGATTAAGATTCCATCATAATACTTCATGGATGCTTATTCTGGTTATTATAATGTTTATATATTATATTTAATATATAGTTATTCTTTTTTAATTGCAATATCATTTCAAAATTCTTACATTCCATCCATTAGAAAATAATAACATTGAATGTGTTTACGTGTCAGCTATCCCCTCTATAGTGTAAGGAGATTCCTTTTTCAATTCATCATTACCTAGATGATAACAAGTTTATATTTTATGAATTTAAAAGATATATAATATAAAATTATTATTTTTTATAAATTAATTATTATATACATTTCATTCTTTCAATCCATCCAAAAGTGAGCATTAATGAGATTGTATGGCATACTATCACCATGAAATGTATACTACATTCTACCATATATATATTTCATGGATGAATATATATATATATATAATGAATATGTTTAATATTTATATCATTAATAACATTTTTAATATGATTAATACATGATTAATGTAAAATAGATGGTAATGTCGAACAAAAAAATGCACAAGAAATGATGATTTTATAACCTGAAACAATGATTAAAAAAAGTTATTAAATAGGTCATATGTTTTTATAAATAAATAATATATTTTATGATATATATGAGTGATTTTCTAGAATATATTTATAATAAATCTATATTTATTACGTGGATGTTTGAACGCAGACAAAGAAAGATGAGACTTGAGTTAAGGGATTTGTGTTGCAATTAAATTTTAATTAGGATTTTTAGGATTGAATTGAAATTGAAAATGTTATTTGATCCTTATAAGACAAATCAATTTCACTTAATTCTCAAATGGTTATTAATGACATTTTCAATTAATATTACCCTTTTCCTCTACTTGGTACATAAATTGATGGAGAAAATATTTTTTTAATAAAAAACGAAATTTCCTATATGGTTGGGAATATTTATCTCCCACATCCATTTTTTTATTAATATTTTTTCAATAATATAAAATTATTATAATAAAGATTTTTAATGAAATTTTTATCATTTATTTATTTTTAATTTCCATCAATGTAATCATATTTTATTTTTCTAAAGGAGGTGCTTTTGATACTTTTCCCAAAATGTAAAAGAAGGATTATTTAAATATAAATTACCTAAAAAGAAACTCCCACCATCATGACTAATAAAATATTTTATTATTAATTTACAAATTTTTTAGGTTTTTTAAAATAATATTTTACATAATATTTTTTAAAAATTTAAATTTTGGTGAAATAATATCAAAATGGAAATTGTATTTTCCTCAAGAAATATTGTACAGAACATTAAAAATAATTTTATTATTTGGTAATATAATTTGATGTTAATTGTGATATTCTTGGGATATAATCTAATGATAGTATCCATATTGTTTAATGGTTGGTTTATGATTATTATAATGATATTTTTACAAACCAATTTATATTATATGGGGAATGATTGGATTAATTAATGAAATGATTATGAAACTAGTTTAATTTTTCAGGGATATAAATTTATGATATGATGAATGTTTTATGATCATATGGAATGAAAATGTATTGTTTTTAGTATGTTATGGGTGGACCTAGAATTATATATCCCTAAAATTAATTGGTTAAAGGATTATATCTCATTTGATACTTATGGTTAACAAGTTAATGTTATCCATACACTAGGAAATAAGCAGCGATTCTTGATTGACTATAGGGAATTGTTGGTGATTCCTCCAGCAATATGAGATTACAAATATGTGATTATGCCTGATCTCTAATGATTGGATATTCTAAATAGGCATCTATGAAAAAAAAAATTCTTTCCTATGATAGTGACACACTATTATGAATTTTTTTTATTTATATTATTTTAACTCATGGTTCATGATTGATTTGTAATAATCTATCAATATTACGATTTATTATTTTAAATGATTATGATTTATGTCATGGTTCTTTATTATGATCCATGATAAATTTGGTGTGAAAATTATAACTCATTATCACAATCTATTATCCTTATATTTATATTATTCTTGCATATTATTTTTGATTTATGTCTCTTTTTTACCGTTGCTTGGAATCTGATATCATCCTTTATTATTTATACACTGTCCAGGTAATTAAGAGCGGTTTAAATAATTTCATGTTATGAATGGTAAATATTTTGATGAACATTATGTTAAATGATGAATAATATACATGAATAAGATTATAGTATATAATTTATCCAAATATATTAATACTTTATGGTTTTGGAATGTAATTTAATGTTATATATTGAATAATCATCTAAAAAGATTATATATTTATATATAAAAATATTTTTCCACTATAGTCAGCATCATAGAATGATTTAGTCAATATTTTGAGATTAAGATTATAATTTTTTTTAAACCTTATGGATAAGGATAATTATATTATAATATCATAACGTTATGGTTTGAGAAATATATTGTTATTTTCCAAGTAATGCATCTTTTTCTGATAACGATATGTGGACATGGTTTTCATAGAGATAAATATATTTTTAATATTTTCCAAAAAGATTTGGTTGAAGTATGTATTATCCATCATTTTGGTTCATATTGAGTGTAAACTTACTACATAACTCATTTAAAACTCTTATAGGGTATATTCTTGGGTTATATAAAATTTTCCATATCTACCATTTTGATGGTTTTGAATAGACTATAACCAAGGATTCCAAGGTAAATCGTAAGGTGATATTGATTTAAAAGAATGTGTTACAGTTTACAAATATTATGAATTATTTTTCATGCATAAATTATTCCTCACTATACTATTTTGTATAACACCATTTATTTGGGTTTTAGTCAATTTCTAGAACCATGTGGATTTGTTTTAACACAAAATGTGGAAAAAATAATTGATTTCCTTCCAATATTCCAAATGAAACAAGATATGGAAGGTGAAGCCTTATGATTATGACTAATCATTATTCTCATTATAAAATTAAAAATATTATCATGGGTATGTTTCTTGACACACCTAGTAAGAGAAAAAAATAATTTCGAGAAGAACCTTGGGGGGAAAAGATTTAGCTTACTACATGTCAATAATTTCCGAAGAATAACTAAGTGAAATGTCTCTTAGGAAGGAGAATATGATTTTTTGTGGAATAGATTAGAATTCAGAATATAAAATCCCTGTAAAAATGAAAATTTCTATGCAGGGAAATTAAGTTCATTTTATGGTACCATTTATAGTTTATTGTATTATTTGTGTTGAAGATGGTAAATATCCAAGATAATGCCTTAATTTGTGGCATAAATGCTACGAAAAGTAAAGAATGAATTTTTTTCCAATCATTGATGTGTTTATGTATTTTTATTCAATAATTATTTTTTATAAGAGTTATATAAATGAAATTATAGATTTATGATCCATGAAACCTTTAAGTGTTGTTCCATAATAGTTTTTATTGACGGATTTGTAAATATATGATGCATGCTATCAATAAATATGGAACGTTATTTAGTGGTAATGTGATATTTTTTAGTTGGTATAAAAATAATATTATAATTGATTAATAATATAGGATAATATTGGTGATTGTGATATTGGTTAGTAATTTGATGAAAATGTGATTTATTCCATTTTGAGGGTGTTAATTCCATTTTTGAATGTAGAGAATATATTTAACAGATAATGATTTAATTTTAGGAATAAATATTGGGTTAGTTTTTAAAAAAATATGATTTCATGTGGTTTTAATGTATGAGTTATGGATATATTCATTTGTTTATATGATTACAATTGATCATTAGGCCAAAGGCATAAATACCCCTTTTGGGGTCTTATGTAATGAGATGTTGAGGTAATTTGAAACTCATACAATGTTTAATGAAGAATACACTATTTTGGTTTAAATAAATATTTGTGTTATTCCATGATTTTATGTTATGTTAATTTTGGTATATTGGATAGTAGGACATATATAATCCTGATGATTAAAAAGTGATTCATTGAAAAATGAAACATTTTTAAAGACATTAATCTTCAAGAATTTGATAGCATTTTAGGTATGTCTATAAATTTTATTCATGATATTTTTGGGGAATTTCACTACATAATAAGATTATATTTTTATTTGTCCTGGTGATTTATAATATTTTAAGTTATTACTCATTGGGTTGAGGTATATATAAGATTTAGGTTTAACAAGTGATTTAAAATAAAATATTATTTGTTAAGAATTCAATTAAATATTTGGGGTTATAATATAAAAGGGATGATATCACCATTAGGGTTAAATATTTCATTAATGTTGAGGTTATTGAGGTTATTTAGGATGTAGGGTAATTTATGAAATGATCTAATTTGAAACATGGTTACTATTGTAGAATTTGTTTATTAAAATTTATTATTTAATCATATGAAGGTTTATAAATTTAATATAATATATTACCTTTTGGTAACCATTTAGTTTTTGATAATATTAAATGGATAGTGGAATATAAGTATAACCTTTTTTGGATTATGAATATTATTTTAGTTCTCCAGGCATGAAAAATTCCTCTTGAATACTCATTGTTTTGTGAAAAAGTTGACATTGTTGTGCGAGTTGATTAATAAATGATAATATACTTATAAATTAAGTATATATTATTATGTTATATGTCTATATCATAATGAAATCCATAAACTATAAGAAAATGGAATGAAAAATAAAAAATTTATCCTATTACATTCATTTACATTGAATCAATATCCTTTTTCACATCTCGTAGATTTAATGTTTTTTAGTCCATAACATTCCTTTGATTATTCTATTTATTGGGATAAATATTAACTATCGTTCTCCATAATTATTTTGAAATAAAAATTTCTCTTCCATTTCTATATTTTCACTTCCCACTATTGTTTTCTTATTTGGAAACCTAGTTATGTGCTATTATAGTTGACCTTCAAAATTTATTTTCATTCATTTCACAAGGATGTATTGTTAAACCTTTATACTATGTTATTTTTTTATAATATAATTTTTAAATATCAAACCTTTTTTACCAATAACATGTTAAAATTTAGAGGACATAATTTATTAAATTGGGGAGAATGTGAGATTATGTGTTTTTAAACGAACATTGTGTTTGATAGCTTATAAAACCACAGGCATAAATGAAAAAGAAAATATTAAAATTTTATAACCATTATAAGATAGATGATGTAATGGTGGTTACAAAAAAAGTTTCTAAATTATAAAATATAAATAATGGTCAAAATAAATAAAAATTTATTGATACATTTTTAGAAAAAAATTACTCATTTTTTAGTAAATTCATTTTGTTCAGGAAAATACATTTTATTCCAATATGGGTTTTATTTATCTTTTTGTGTGTAACATAATTAATTTTTGGAGAGTTAGTAAAATTTATTTAATAAAAATAATATTTTTTATAAATAATTATATAGAAATTATCAGAGGTAAATTTTTGGGGATTTTTGTGTAGATTTGTTTTTGGTAAATTGTATAAAAATAATGTTTTATGGAATATGTTATATTTAATGATAGTCGAATGAAATAAATATGATACAAAAATTTATTAATTGTATGTAAAGACTTATCTATGATAATATACTAAATTTCCTAGATAAATACTTGAAAAAATAATAATTGTAAATTATTTATTAATAAATATAAAAAAATTATAGTGTCGACAAATTGCTTGCGAAGCAGTGGAAAATTCAAATAAGGATTCATAATTAAAATATTTGTGGATGAGAATTTTTATATATTTTTTATTAAATAGGAGTTATTATTGGATATTTTTATATATAAATATGAATTTTAGAGTTATATAACACAATACTTATCAATATACATGATCAATGCTTACACAAATAAAGAAATTTCAGAATAACTTGATAATCATTTTATTAAGACAGAGATTTGATTAAATATACATATTGAATGAATTTAATTTTTTTAACATAATTAATTTTTTATTATTGATTTATTATTTTTATTGATAAAATAATTACCTTAAATTCAATTGTAACCCTGATACAGTTCTTGTGTGATTTGTGAAAAAATCTAGTTTTTTATTTTAAAAACTCCAAATTAATATTGTATGAGATATTTAAAGTGTCTCGTCCATTTTAGAGATAAATATAACATTTTAAAAACATTTTGATTGTATATAATTAGATTCTATTTCTTCCATGTTTTCTTCAAATGTCAAAATTTCTTGAATAGTTAATAAAATGAAATATCTAGTATTTAATGTTAAATACTTTTTTTAATAATTTAAAAATTATAAAAATATTTAAAGTGTAAATTTTGGATGAAAATTTGTATAAAATTTCATCCATTGTCCATTTATAATCTACTTTGCACGTTAAAATTATATTCATAACCCTTTAATATTGAAGAAGTTTTTACGATAATTAATGTTTGAAATTATTACCCAAGGGGATAAACCAATATACAATGCTTAAAATGACTTATTAACCTCAATAAATTTTATTTGATGGCATATTAGGACTATACACTATATAAATTCAAATTAATGTAATTTTGGAACCTTTTTACATTAGTTAGACACATGATATATTATAATATTTCATGTATTTCAAAAAAATCACATTAATTATTATTTATAAAAATTAATTTTTTATTAAATGATTTAAATTTCATAAAAACCTATATTCTGCTAAGTGAATGTAATATGGTTTATAATAGCTTCCATGATCCATTTTTGGGGAAATCATCCAATTATAATAACTTTCCTGGCCCATAAAGAGTAAAAACATTGATATCCCAGTAATTGTCAAAATGTATAAGAAGGGGATTTAAACTATGAGATAAAGGTTAAAAGAATACCCAAACTAGTAAAATTATTATTTTAGGTGATTATTTACACTCATAATAATCCTATAATATAAATATATCATCTTTTAGCCACATGAACAAAAAAACTAATTTATAATAATTGAAAACATTAAGTAATTCAAAGTGGGACCCTCCCCTCACATATTAAAGGGAAACCCTTATCCTATATTATAGACACATTATAATCCTTATATACTAGAGCATCACAGCTAATATGTTGTCCAAAATTAATTAACCCCATACTAGAGAATTCTTTCATTCCAAAATACCACTACTTCATGACTTTGGTGTATGATAATAGAGGTATTTCAACGAAGATGTATAACTCTTAACTGAGAATTTTTCAAACTATTTGTTGTTATAACCTATCTAAATATTAAGTATTTATCAGAAAATAATAACTTCAGTTTTCTAAATACACTAAAATGTTATAATAATTATGGAACCACAATTATTCACCCTATATTCTATCAAATTGTAAGTGAATGTATCACACAAGCGTATGTATGGTCTACCACCTCTACATAGAGATACAATTCATTGTCCATCAACATATTTCATGGATATTTATTATGATGGGTATACTTTTTATATTTTATTTTTATGATAATATTATTCTGATAATGTTATTATATCATATATTCCTTTTCTACATCCCCATCCATTTGATAGTTATAACGTCACTCATGCATACATAGGACAACCACATCCATGAAGTGATGTTATTAATTTTTCAGTTACTATTTACATGAATAATAATAATTATATATTTAATTAATATATATGACATATATGAAATATTATATAATAATTATTCAATATATTTTAATAATTATTTATCTTTCATTGATTTCTTCTGTTGAAATGTGAAGGTTCATGTGTACGTACGACCAACTGCATCCATGAACGGTGTAATTATTTTTCGTATTTATAGAATTAATGGATTGCACTAAAAAAATATATAATGATTATATATTATATTTTTTGATGCCAAAATCATAGAAAAGAAAGAAAAAAGGAAGAGCATAAGGGGATGCCTCGTGAAGACAGGTCGTGGTTCCCCATAGCCCTGTGGCCAGCACAGAGCTCTACCTTGGTGAACACGCTGTAGAGCAAAGTGGTGGGATGCTCTGTGAATTTATTTGAAATTCATGAACCCATAAAAGAAGAAGGAGGAAGAATGCTTGGGGAACCGATTTGACATTCTCAAACCCGCCATGGTGCAAGGAGGTGGGATGCTTCATGAACCCCTTTGACATTCGTGAACCCACCGCGGAGGAAGGAGGCAAGATGCTCTGCGAACCACTTTGACATTCGCGAACCCGCCGCAGAGAAAGGATGTGGGATGATTCGTGAACCCCTTTGATGTTCGCAAACCCTCCGAAGAGTAAGCTTCATCTTCTCGTCAAGCGATCTCTACTTCACAACATCTCATTCCTATAAATACCAGTCTCCCCTCGAGCCCAAAGGATAGATCCTGCGACCTTTCTCCTTCTGACCTCCCACATCGTGAAGCAATTCTTGCTCTGTGAACCATGACCAATTCAAGGAATCTTTTTATCACTATGTGTCTTCCATTTTGCATAGATTCCACCCCTATTCAAATAGGGATTCCCTTCGCGGATCCCACAGGCCTCCGTGAAGGAAAGTGATCCCTAAGGGGACTCAGGTCATCACGAAGCGTTTATGCTTCAAAAAACACTATTCATACACATGTGATCTACATGCTAATGCATGATCACTATGCTTCATGAATCATATTAAATCACAATGTTATGCTTAATAAGGAACCCTTGATTCGTGAATCTTTTCTCCATGAATTTCTTTCCACTTCATGAATCACCTTCCATATGCACCTACGCGCTATCCCTAGTCTAGGTGACTACACTTCGCAAAGAACATCCCTTCATGAAGCCTTTCCACTCCAAAGAGCACCAAAGCTTCACATGAATTCAACCTATGAGCCCTTTTCAATGAAACTCCTTTCACGTGTGGTCTTTTAGGTTTGTATGAAGCAATTTTAAGGTCCCTTGGGTGGTGCTACCCATTGTGTTTCTTAACCTAATGCCTCTTTTCATAGGCACACTAACGACTATTGTTTCTTCACATAACCATGCTAATGTGGACCCCCAATGGATCTCTCCATAACATCCCCTCAAAATGGCATTGCATATGCCTTTCTTCCCTTAAGGGTGGGAAGGTATCGGTTATGTAAGTCCTAGGGGTGCGGAGTGCACCCACCTCATCCGAGTTGCGGGATGTTAAACTGCTCAACAACATCTTCCTCTGCACATGTTGTTAAACTATGACCTCGCCTCGTGCCTCGCATGTGGGGTGTCCTATCTCAGACAATCTCTATTTCCACTGGTCTCCATAGGAGTGAGATTATAAGGCCCCAGCCTTAAACCTTACTTAATCTTGAGTTATTACAAGATTACTCATTGAGGATCTTTTCAGGTTTAGAGTTTTATAGAATTAGATCATAAAACTTGCATGACATTCCACATTTAAAC
Source organism: Viscum album (assembly GCA_963277665.1). NCBI lineage: Eukaryota > Viridiplantae > Streptophyta > Magnoliopsida > Santalales > Viscaceae > Viscum > Viscum album. The sequence continues at coordinate 1,399,041,466 of OY728148.1, read as the reverse complement.
AAAGTGGTTACATAAAGATAGTATTCATTTTTTCCCATCAACTGAAACATATTTAAAAATAATGCATGGATTCTTTCTTGAAACTTCCTTGACACTATCATCATATCATGTACCTTTCCCTTGACCTCTGAAAAAAATTTCAAAAAACATGGGATTAGCATAAAAAGCTCAGTAAGGGTTATAATAAATATGGAAAGGAAACATGAGTTCATATATACATATTACTGAAATCATACTTTACCCATAAAACATAGGCACTTTAACATACCTCATCAAATCATGAATAAATCATAGAAATCACAAGACATAAAAGGTAACATGAGGCATTCATAACATTCTTACATAGGGAGTAACCCTCTTGGTTACGTTTGGAATACCCACCATAGCATATTCCCTAAATCTCTTCGGAGAAACCTTAACGTTTCACTCCATCGCATTACCAAATGCATTGGAGAGCTATATCGGGCTCACCCGCACTTAGTTTATCACGGAACCACTCGTCTTCATAATAATGCCCAAGAACCACAACATAATCGTATCACATAAAACATGCATAAAGGAAACATAACATTTCCACCTTTCAATCACAAGATATCAATACAACACATTTATATAAAAACATTATGAAAACCATTTTCAATACCAAAATAAATGAATTGTAGAACATGGTATTTATTTTTCTTTTAAAAATAATGTATGGCTTGTAGAGGAAGCCGAAACTCAAATAATGGTCACGGTGGCGGAGAAGTAGTTCTCGCCGCATACGTATGACAAAAACATTCCCTTTTTTGTTTAGTAAACACTTCGTATAAAAAAGATTACTTCTGAATAAATGTAAAAGTAAAAGGGGTTTATACACCGTATAAAAGAAGGTTGTGTATAAAACAAAATATGCCTTAATGAAAGGATATTGAGATGAAGTCCCATACAAAGACGGTATCCTTGGATTAAGGATAAATCAATTACATAATTATGTGTGAGAAATGAATACACAAAATATAAGTGTATATTAAGTGTAAAAAAATCAGAGTTTATTCACACATATTCATAGAACGACATATTCAAGGAGTACAAGTTTATCCCAAAGAATCAAATTTGGGTTAAGAAGTTCTCTTGCAAAAATATGACAGCCTAACAGCGTCACTACAAAATTCAGAAAATTAGTTGATGAGAGATAAAAAGGGTATCTCATCACATGGACATAAAATTTAAATCAATAAGGATATAGAAGAACATATCCCAACATAATAGTATATGAATTAAAATAAATAACAAAAGAAGTCTTTTAAAAAGAGGAGGGTGAAAGGTTCCCTTACCGACATGGGTTTCTTTCAAGGCATGCACCCCATGAAAGAAGGAAAATAAAACATTGATGTAAATACTCATAAATGAACTTATGTTAAACAATGAGTAAAATAATGGACAGTACATACACCACTCAAAGGAAATTGTGTAAAATGTAGCATAAATCTCACGGGAATAAAAGTGAGATGAAAAATCCCTTACAAAAACTCGGCAGCCTAACGACGCCACTTAAAACATGCAAAAATGGATTGATGAGATCAAATAGGGTCTCTCGTCATATTACCATAATGTTTACAGAAAGAGTAATATAAAATAACATCCCCCCAACATAACAAAGATGAGCTTAAAAGAAGTGACATAAAGGAGAGTACTTAAAAAAGAAAGAGAGAGGTTAGATCTCTTACGAAAATTTGGCAGCCTAACGGTGCCACTCAAAACATTCAAAATGTATTGATGAGAGAGAATAGGGTCTCTCATCATATTAAAATAAAAATTAAAATAAGATTAATATAAAATAACAACCCAATAACAAGAAAGATGATCTTTAAAAGAAACGACATAAAAGAGTGTACTTAAAAAGAAAGAGAGGGGTATGGTCCCTTACCTCGGGTCTGAATTGACTCGATCATTCTTTAATCTCCTGAATAATAAACTTGAGTTAATTTATACTTCCTTAAGAACATTTTTCAAGTTCATTAATCCTTTTATATCACTTGTTACCATGTCATGAACACTATGTAATTCTTTTAGTTAATAACGGTCGTTTCAATGATCATTGGTACTTGAGTCAAAATATGCTCTTTATAATTACAAATTGTTCATGTATCCATTATATACAGAGTTATAATCATGATTTATATATCATATATATAATATATATCCAGTATATACATGCATTTATAATATTAAATAATCATTTAGAGGGAAGAAATGAAATGCACCGTTCATGGAGACGGTAAGTCGTACGTACGCATGAACGCTACTTTAATTTATATTGCGTATTTTATAGAATGGAATCATAATGATATAAAGGTATATTATAATTTCAGTGTAATATCATATATAATACCATTAATTACATCCTTTATACATCCCACATATGGCATTAACGAATCAAATCACTTTGAGGGGGCGGTAGTCCGCACTTCCTAAAATGAAGATATCACATTTACTCATAATGCTAACCACAAAGGATATGACATAAATGAAAAATACAGAATCTTAAGTAAAACATAAACATATTATATATAATATATAAATATAGTGACTTCTTAATGGACACCTATGAAGGTGATATATGAGTGTTGAACAATCATCGTTTCGTGAGGCAGAAATTCGCCATCCACGAAAACAGTATGTTCATTAACCATTAGATGTAGGTGTTGTATGTTTAGAACTAATCCTTCTTATAACAAAATCCTAGTATATTTATGATACTGTAGTTGTTACAAAATAAATGAATAATAAGATTTTTGTGGGTTGGAAAAGAAAAATAAAACAAAAGGACTCAAGTGAAGACATTACCTTAAAATCGGGTAACTCCCTTTGGTTTGAGCTCGAAGGCTTCCTTGGGAAGACTTCTGCCCAAATTGAGGCATCAAGGAGTTAGATAGAGATGTGTAGAGACAACATTGGCAGGTTTGGGCCGAGCCAAAGCCATTGGATGTGTGGGTAAGGAGTTAGAGGTGGGGGCCTTTTATATGAGGAGAGGATGGTCACTCTTGGAAAGTAAAGAAATGTTCCTTTATTTTAAAATGCGTTTCGGATTTTAATGGCCCCACATTGATTTTTTTCGAGTATAAGGTGATAAGGGTTCTAAATCCACCCATACAATAGGTTTTGGACATGTGTAGGGCTTATATTTTACATTATCTTCCAATTTTATTTAAATTGATAAATAATGAGGTCATCGCTGCATCATCATGATGTCATAAATAATTTAATTTATTTAATGTCTAAAAATTATCAAATAACTACTATGATGTAGGAAGGCTTTTTATCATTCCAATGACTATTTATAGTCAAAAATCTGACTTGTATAACCCCATGTAACAACTGTTTTAGTAAAACAACTCATGTTTGTGTCATTTTAATTTTAACATTAAATAAAAAGGTATTTATGTCATTTTCCAACCAAAGTGGATCCCTGGGGTCCCCAAGTTGACCCATGGATTGTATGTGTCTTCCATGACTCATCCAATTAGGATAGGACATGTGTCTAGATCATTTCATATTATTAAAACATTATTCTTACCTTAAACTACACTAATTACCTCTAATCGCGATTAAAAACTTAAAAAGTTACTATTCACAAAAAATAATTCTAATCCCATTGAACCACATTTTACTTCTTAATGACAACCATGTATGTCGGGTTTTTTAAATTCAAAACACAAATATGGAAAAATTTCATTCGAATGGAAAAATCATTTTTTATAAGTACCACTTAGTGGTTTCACTATTCATAAAAAATTGAAGTTTTTCAGAAAATTACCAAATATTCACCCTAATCTATATTTGATATTCCGAATTCAAAAATGATGTCTATTTTACAAAATTCAAAACATATAACTTTCATTAATTAATTTAATAATTAATTTCTGCTGTCAAAATAAATAGCGTGTTTTTATGAAACAAAATGTATCTAAAGATAGTCTCTGGTTTAAGTCCGATTTCAAAGTGAAATTAATTCCAACAAACACTATTGGATTAAATGGTAAAAATATATTCTAATTTCACTTTAAAACCAATTAAAAAGATAATATATTCATATAAATAAATTATATTAAAAAGTAGTTTTGAATTGAAATACAACATTTTTCACTATACATTAAAAATTGAACTTTTTCGGAAAAATACCAAAAATTTACACAAAGTAAATTTTGATTTCCCGATTCTAAAGAAGAATTTTATTTTGTCAAATATAACACATAAAATTATCAAAAATTGGATTTAAAAGAGGTTCACCATCAAAGGCGGTTAATAGACCTTTTAAAGAATATTGGAATATTTACGCTTAAAATTTGATTCATTCGCATTTTTAATCCTATAAAATTTATTGTAAAGAGTAAAATTATTTGACAAACATATATAATAATTTTGTAGTTAGTTATATTCATTCCCGCCATCACAACAGCTAGGCATTAACTACCATTTAAAATAATATTATTTTATTATTAGAGTGCAACATAAGATTCCCAAGAAACTCATTATTGCATATTGGGTACGCCATCGTGCATAGCGTCCCCTTTAAAGTAATATTAATATTTTTTTCACAAATATGGATAAATATGAAAATTTCATATTCTTTATTTACCTGGGGTGCTACATCCTTCCCCCCTTTTGGGAATTGCGTCCTCGCAATTTTTAAAATTGGGCTTGGAAACTTCATTGAAAATCCCACATCAGAACAAGAGTCAGTAAAACAATCACTTTAAAATAAAGAAAGATAAGTACAGAGGTCACCAGAGTTAACCCATACTAGGATTCCAAGTATGAAAATATGGACATGGAGGAAAAAAAGGGTCATGTTCTGATGGAGAGTGATAGTAAACATGTCTAGGAGAAAGTTAACCATAAGAAAATCACAAACTTGTGATGGGTTAAATTGTATTCGATTCCCCAGTAGGAAATGTTAACAGACAACATTTTTTTTAAGTTACTTTTCATTGATGAATTTATTTTTGAGCTTAACTAAATCATAATGAAACATACTTACTTTTCATGTAGACTTTCAACTTTTACTAGATTCTTTAATCAAACTCATATTTTCTCCAAAAGATGAGTATTTAGGAAGACTTGTTCGCATTAGGAGTACTATAATCAATTTCTAGAGAATCAACTAATCCACAAAAGAGAAATATATACTTCCCATGTCTTTAGAATCTAACCAAAACCAAAACCAAAAAGGTTAGTACAGGATCAGATAATTCATAAAGGGATAACCCTCTATAAAAAGAAAATCTATTCTTAATCTCCAAAATTTGTCCAACAAAACCCAAAGTTCAACGAGGACCATTCGGTAAAAAATTTGTACATAAAATTATTCAAAGTAAACCAAACTAATATTGAAACCCAAATATTTGAAAGATTTAGACACATAGTCTTCCAAGTTAAATCATAACATTTATCTCCAAACAACATCAGTTTCTCTTCCATTCTCATATTGAAAAGTAATTAACCTAATCACATATCCTCTATGATAGGTTAATCATTTCCATAGATAACCCGAAATAAACATACTCTTGATTCCTAAAATCATCTAACAAAAAAAATTTAGTCAAGCTAACCCGGGACTTCATGTAGTCCAGTGGTAGGTGATAAAAAGCAGTCGCACTTTGGTTGTGGGTTCGATTCCTGCATCTTTGTCCGACGCGACAGGTTGTCACACGGTCTGTGTGTTGACATTTTCCCAAAACTAAATAATTCATAAAACATTCCCCAAAACGAGATAAAATCTTCAAAAATAATCATAACATATTTTAACCTCAAGTTTATCTCATGCCTTTAATTTTCCATCATAACATATAATAACCCATAATTAGAACAAAAGTAAGGATCATATAAACCCTAATGGTTACCTTTATAATTATTACCTGAACTTCCACATTGATTGGTCATCTCGTACATGATGCATTACATAACATACCAAGGTTCAAGTGGTTGATCATGACTCCTTGAAAGTTGGTTTAGAACAACCACGAGTTTCCTCATTGAATCCCCCATTTCATCCAGTCTCTTAATCAGAGAACCACCACAGTTTCCTTCAAACCTATTGTCACTTTGTTGCCTACTAGATCCATCCATTCACTAAAAACAGAAATTTCAGTGTGAGTATATCAACAAAACCATCATGTACTAATGAAAGAAGATATACTTACTCATTCACTTTATCTAAAAACTATTACTCTTTCTGAAATCCAAACCATTATGGTAATGTCACGTATGCTTAAAGAATACTCTAACCTCTAAAGTTATCTAAACTGACCTTTGATACCAACTATAAGTCCCCAGCCTTAAACCTTACTTAATCTTGAGTTATTACAAGATTATACATCGAGGATCTTTTCAGGTTTAGAGTTTTAGAGAATTAGATCATAAAACTTGCATTACATTCCACATTTAAACAAAGTGGTCAGATAAAGATAGTATTCATTTTTTCCCATCAACGGAAACATTTTTAAAAATAAAGAATTGATTCTTTCTTGACACATCCTTGACACTATCATCATATCATGCACCTTTCCAATGACTTGTGAAAAACATTTAAAAAAACTTGGGATGAGCATAAAAAGCTCACTAAGGGTTATAAAAAATATAGAAAGGAAACATGAATTCATATATATATAAGAATGAAATCATAATTTACCCATAAAACATAGGCACATTAACATACCTCATCAAATCATGAATAAATCATAGAAATCATAAGACATAAAAGGCATCTTGAGGCATTCATAACATTCTTACGTAGGGAGTAACCCTCTTGGTTACGTTTGGAATACCAACCACAGTATATTCCATAAATCTCTTCCGAGAAACCTTAACGTTTTACTCATTCGCGTTACCCAATGCATTGGAGATCTATATCGGTCTCACCCACCCTTAGTTTATCATGGAACCACCCGTCTTCATAATAATTCCCAAGAACCAATACATAATCATATCACATAAAACATGCATAAATGAAACATAACATTTACACCTTTCAATCACAAGATATCAATACAACACATTGATATAAAAACATTATGAAAACCATTTTCAATACCAAAATAAATGAAATGTAAAACATGGTATTTATTTTTCTTTTAAAAAGATGGTATGGCTTGTAGAGGAAGCCGAAACTCAAATAATGGTCACGGCGGCGGAGAAGTCATTGTCACCGCATACGTATGACAAAAACATTCCCTTTTGTTGTTTAGTAAATTCTTCGTATAAAAAATATTCCCTTTGAATAAACATAAAAGTCAAAGGGGTTTATACACCGTATAAAAGAAGGTTATGTATAAAACAAAATATGCCTTAATGAAAGGATATTGAGATGAAGTCCCATACAAAGACGGTATCCCTGGATTAAGGGAAAATCAAATACATAATTATGTGTGACAAATGAATACACGAAATATAAGTGGATATTAAGTGTAAAACAATCAGAGGTTATTCACACATATTCAAAGAATGACATATTCAAGGAGTACAATTTTATCCCAAAGAATCAAATTTGGGTTAAGAAGTTCCCTTTCAAAAATTTGATAGCCTAACGACGTCACTACAAATTTCAGAAAATGAGTTGGTGAGAGATAAAAGGGTATCTCTTCACATGGATATAAAATTTAAATCAATAAGGATATAGAAGAACCTATCCAAACTTAATAGTATGTGAATTAAAAGACATAACAAAAGAAGTCTTTTAAAAAGAGGAGGGTGAAAGGTTCCCTTACCGACATGGGTATCTTTCAAGACATGCACCCCATGAAAGAAGGACAATAAAAAATTTATGTAAATACTCATAAATGAAATTATATTACACAATGAGTAAAATAATGGGCATTACATACAACACTCAAAGAAAATTGTGGAAAATGTAGCATAAATCTCACAGGAATAAAAGTGAGATGAAAAATCCCTTACGAAAACATGGCAGCCTAACGAAACCACTTAAAACTTACAAAAATGGATTGATGAGATCAAATAGGGTCTCTCATCATATTAACACAACGTTTAAATAAAGATTAATATAAAAGAACAACCCCCAACATAACAAATATGAGCTTAAAAGAAGTGACATAAAGGAGAGTACTTAAAAACGAAAGAGAGAGGTTAGATCTCTTACGAAAATTCGGCAGCCTAACGGTGCCACTCAAAACTTCCAAAATGGATTGATGAAAGAGAATAGGGTTTCTAATCATATGAACATAAAAATAACAGTAATATTAATATAAAAGAACATCCCAATAACACGAATGATGAGATTTAAAAGGAATGCCATAAAAGAGTGTACTTAAAAAGAAAGAGAGGGGTAGGGTCCCTTACCTCGGGTCCGACATGACTCGATCATTCTTTAATCTCCTGAATAATAAACTTGAGTTAATTTCGAATTCCTTAAGAACCTTTTTCAAGTTAATTATTCCTTTAATATTACTTATTACCATGTCATAAACACTATGTAATTATTTTAGTTAATAACGGTCGTTTAAACGATCATTGGTACTTGAGTCAAAATATGCTCTTTATAATTACAAGTTGTTCATGAATCCATTATATCCAGTGTTATAATAATTATATTATATATCATATATATAATATATATCCAGTATATACATACATTTATAATATTACATAATCATTTTGAGGTAATAAATGAAATGCACCGTTCATGGAGACGGTAAGCCGTACATACGCATGAACGCTACTTTCATTACTATTTCGTATTTTATAGAATGGAATGATAATGATATAAAGGTATATTATCATATCAGTATAATAAAATATATAATACCATTAATTACATCCTTTATACGTCCCACATATGGCATTAATGAATCAAATCACTTTGAGGGGGTGGTAGTCCGCACTTCCTAAAATGAAGATATCGTGTTTACTCATAATGGTAACCATAATGGATATGCCATAAATGAAAAATACAGAAGCTTAAGTAAAAAATAAACATATTATATATAATATATAAATATATTGACATCTTAATGGCCAACTTTGAAGGTGATATATGAGTGTTGAACAATCATCGTTTTGTGAGGCAGAAATTCGCCATTCACAGAAACAGTATGTTCTTTAACCATTAGATGTAGGTGTGTGTAAGTGTAGCTATAATCATTATTATAAAAACATCCTAGTATATTGAAGATACTTGAGTTGTTAGAAAATAAATGAATAAAAATAGTTTAGGGGGTTGGAGAAGAAAAATAAAACAAAAGGACTCAAGTGAAGTCATTACCTTAAAATCGGGTAACTCCCTTTGGTTTGAGCTCAGAGGCTTCCTTGGGAAGACTTATGCACAAAGTGAGGATTCAAGGAGTTAGATAGTGGTATGGAGAGACACAAATGGCAGAGGTTGGCCGAGAAAAAGGCTTTGGAAGTGTGGGTATGGAGGTAGAGGTGGGGGTCTTTTATAAGAGGAGAGGAGGGGCACTTTTGGAAAGTAAAGAAATGTTCCTTTATTTTAAAATGAGTTTCGGATTTTAATGGTCCCACATTGATGTGTTTCAAGTATAAGGTGATAAGGGTTCAAAATACACCCATGAAATAGGTTTTGGACATGTTTAGGTCTTAGATTTTACAATATCTTTCCATTTTATTTAAATCGTTAAATAATGAGGTCATCGTTACATCATCATGATGTGATAACTAATTTAATTTATTTAATGTATACAATTTATAAAAAAACTACTATGATTTAGTAAATCATTTTATATTTCCAATGACTATTTATAGTCAAAAATCTGAATTGTATAACCCCATGTAAATTTTTTTTAGTAAAACAACTCATGTTGGTGTCATTTTAATTTTAACATTAAATAAAAATGTATTTATGTCATTTTCCAACCAAAGTGGCTCCATGGGGTCCCCAAGTTTACCCATGGATTTTATTGGTCGGCCATTACTCATCCAATGAGGGTAGGGCATGTGTCTAGGTCATTTCAAATTATTAAAACATTATTCTTACCTTAAACTACTCTAATTACCTATAATCGCGATTAAAAACTTAATAAGTTACAATTCAACAAAAATTATTCTAATCTCATTGAACCACATTTTACTTCTTAATGACAACCATGTATGACAGATTTTTTGAAATTGAAAACACAAATATGGACAAATTTCGTTTAAACGGAAAAATCAGTTTTTATAAGTACCACTTAGTGGTTTCACTATTCATCAAAAATTGATCTTTTTCAGAAAATTACCAAAAATTCACCCTAAGATATATTTGATATTCCGAATTCAAAAATGATGTCTATTTTACAAAATTAAAAACATGTAAGTTGAATTAATTAATTTAATAATTAATTCCCGCAGTCAAAACAAATAGCGTGTTTTTATGAAACAAAATGTATCAAAAGATGGTCACTAGTTTAAGTCCGATTTCAAAGTGAAATTAATTCCAACGATCACTATTGGATTAAATGGTAAAAATATATTCTAATTTCACTTTAAAACCAATTCAAAGGATAATCTAATCATATAAATAAATTAGATTAAAAAGAGGTTTTGAATTGAAATACAACATTTTTCACTATTCATTAAAAATTGAACTTTTTCGGAAAAATACCAAAAATTTACACAATGTAAATTTTGATGTCCAAATTCTAAAGAAGAATTTTATTTTGTCAAATATAACACATAAAATTGTCAAAAAGTTGATTTAATAGAGGTTCGCCATCAAGAGACGGTTAATCGACCTTTTATTGAATATTGGAATGTTTACGCTTAAAATTGGATTCATTCGCATTTTTAATCCTATAACATTTATTGTAAAGAGTAAAAATATTTGACAAACATATATAATAATTTTGTAGTTAGTTCTATTCATTCGCACCATCACAACAGCTAGGCTTTAACTACCATTTAAAATAATATTATTTTATTATTAGAGTGCAATGTAAGATTCCCAAGAAACTCATTGTTGCCTATTGGGTATTCCATCGTGCATAGAGTCCCCTTTGAAGTAATATTAATATTTTATTCACAGATATGGATAAATATGAAAATTTCATATTATTTATTTACCTGGGGTGTTACAGAGATCATTTCTAACATGGAATGACATCATCTTTATCAGAGCAGCGTATGTCCGCGGGGAAAGGGAAACCACCCTAGCGTAAGCCCCAAACATTTCTTGAAAGATGTAGCATACCTGATCCTCCTCTCTTCCATGGTACCAAACATGTCTCCCATTAGGCTTTGTCACCACACAGTCCTCCATCTTGGAGTATTTCCCAATCGCCATCACTATCAGGCTGCTAATCACGCGTAAGCCCATGTTTCCTCATTGGGATACTAAGCACATGTAATCCCCACTCCACTTCCCATGGATGAATGTTCCACGACGTGATCGTCAGGCCTTTGATATCTCTTGTTTATCACATAGATCATGACTCACATGGGCTTAGAGTAAGCATCGATTGTGACATCCTATCTGGGTAGCATAGAGCATAATCCCTAAACACCATTTAGAACTAAATGGACTTTTATCCATGCTAAATAAAGGTTTGTATGAATCCTCCCTGAGTTTTAAGCCCAACACCCATCGATCCCGACCATCTTCAAGTTGGTTCCAACTCCTTCCGAACTACATGGACTTTGACTCTTGCTAATGAATAGTACATAGGAAGCCTCCCTGATGTTCATGCCCGACACCCATCGGTACCGGCCATCTTCATGTCAGTTCCCACTCCTTTCAAACTATGTGTACTTTGATCCTTTCCAAGACAAGGTACGTAGGAATCCTCCATGATGATCATTCCCAACAACCATTGGTCCTGGACAACATTACATCAGTTCCCACTCCTTCTGAACTAGATGGAAATTGAGCCTTACAAAGGCAAGGTTTGTAGGAAGCCTTCCTGAAGATCAATCCCAAAAACCATTGGTTCCGGCCCCCTTCACGTCATACCACCTTTGTCCCGCAAGATGTTAAACTACATGCCCCATTTTTTATACTACACGACATTAAACTGCATCCAACACCACAAAATTTTGGGATTTGATCCATGTCTCCTAGATAAGGTACGTATGAAGCCTTCCAGAGGTTCAACCCCATCTAGTGGTTAGCCGTTGTGACCATATCCAGTGGTAAGACATTGTGACCCCCTCCAGTGGTTAGCCATTGTGACCACATCCAGTGGTAAGCCATTGTGACCCCATATAGTGGCAAGACGTTGTGGCCCCATCTGGTGGTAAGTCATTGTTACCCCAATCAGTGGTAAGCTGTTGAGACCCCATCCAGTAGTATGCCATTGCCAACCCCATTCCGCGGTAAGATGTTGAAGTCCCCAATCAATGGTAAGTTGTTGTCATGTGATCTATTAGGACATTGACTCCCTATCACAGGGATAGGTAGGAGGTATTTTCGGGACTGAAGCCCAACATCACCGCTATCCTCGAGTCAACTCTATCTCTTCCTCACTACCACAAAACTGGGCAAGGCATGCGCCTGCCTTTATCAGCGCTAACGGAAAAGCGCTGATAAAGGCGTTCCACTGTATCAGCGCTAGAAAAGCGCTGATAAAGGCTGTATTTATCAGCGCTTTTCATTTTAGCGCTGATAAATACACCCTTTAGCAGCGCTTTTTACTAGCGCTGATAAAGGGTCCCGCGGATTTATTAAAAACCTGCGGGTCCTCTTCCTCCTCCCCGCACACAATCAAGCTCTCGCGGAAGCCCTTCTCTGCGCCGCTGCCGCCGCTGCCGCCGCCTCCTTCTCCTCCTCCGTGGCCGCCGAAACCCCTCCCCCTTCTCTCCTTCTCTCTCCCTGCAGCCCCCCTCCTCTGCGTAGCAGCCTAGCCGAAGCGCTCCCCCTCCGGCGCACTGCCCCTCCGGCCCCGCTCCCCCTGCGGCGCCGCTCACTCGCGCGACCTCCTCCGGACCCCGCTGCTCCCGCATCCCCTTCACCGCGCCGTCGGTCACTGCGCGGCTCCCTCGGTGATCACGGTGCCCTCTGTCGCTCCCGGCCCAGCAGACGCCTTCCCAGCTTGTTCCCTCCATCGCGCGACGCCGCCTCCGTCGCTGCCCTCCCACCAGATTCCGGCTGCCGCACCTTCACATCAGGTTATCAATATATTTTACAAGTATTTATATTAAGATCATTGTGTAATATGTTTCTAGGATGGTCATGATCTAGGTCCCAAATTCCTATTTTCCAAATGCAAAAACCCTATCACCAACATCGTGATGATGAAGATGCTATGATTAAAGTGGGAGGACATGAGGTTGAAATGTATCTCTATATATATATTTTTTTCTTTGGTTCCCTATAATAGAATTAATAAATGTCTATAGATCCTATTTCTAATTTCATATACCTATGAAATTGTTTAATTTCTATATATTCTTCTTTAGGGTGTGATAGCCATTCATTCAGAGAGGATAATTGTGTTAGGAATTGGGCATCAAGAAAATGCTTCTATATTTCTCATGCCAGTCCATGATGTTGTCATATATTCAACACATAATAGAATGATGAGTCTATAATTGGACGTCATAGAATAATTTATTCTCCTTCTTCATCTTAGGATATGAAATTTTCTTATTATAATCAAAAAAGGCATCCTCTTCTTATCACCTAACTTATATTAGGTGCCCCATATAAATCATAATATACCCATCACCTATGGAAGGATGGGTTTTGAGCCATTGGTATAGTGGGGAATCTAACTCTCATCACATATTCTATTATATTATCATCACGTAAAAGATATAAAATTTTAGGGTCTAATGAGGATACTCATTGTTTAAATTCATATGTTGAGGCCCACTGTTTAGAGTCCTGTCTGTGAACTATATGTATAAGGATTCATAGGTAGGATCCATCAGAAACGGTGTACTCCTCCTCCACCGATGCCTCCTCCTCCTCCGCCGGTGCCGCCAGTGCCTCCACGTCTCCTCCTCCTCCGCGCGATGCGGTCACGCCGCGGTCACGCTGGTGCCTCCGCGGCCGCCGCCTCCTCCTATTATACCGCGGCCGCCGCCTCCTCCTCTGCTCCTGCTCCTCCTCCTCCTCCTCCACCGACCTCATCCTCCTCCTCCTCCGCTACCTCCGCTGCCTCCGCCCTGCCTCCGCCCTGCCTCTGCGCTGCCGCCGGTGCCTCTTCGGCCTCCTCCTCCTCTGCCGATGCCTCCTCCTCCTCCACCGGTGCCGCCGGTGCCTCCGTGGCCGCCTCCTCCTCTGCGGTCACGCCGCGGTCACGTCGCGGTCACGCCGGTGCCTTCGCGGCCACCGCCTCCTCCTATTACGCCGCGGCCGTCGCCTCCTCCTCTACTCCTGCTCCTCCTCCTCCTCCTCCACCAGCCTCATCCTCCTCCTCCTCCGCTGCCTCCGGTGCCTCCGCCCTACCTCCGCCCTGCCTCTGCGCTGCCGCCGGTGCCTCCTCCTCCACCGCGGCCTCCTCCTCCTCCGCCGATGCCGTCGGTGCCTCCGCAGCCGCCTCCTCCTCTGCGGTCACACCGCGGTCACGCCGGTGCCTCTACGGCTGCCTCCTCCTCCTCTGCTCCTGCTCCTCCTCCCCTCCACCAGCCTTATCCTCCTCCTCCTCCGCCGCCTTCGCTGCCTCCGCCCTCCCTCCTCCCTACCTCCGCACTGCCGCCGGTGCCTCCGATGCTTCCTCCTCCACCGCGGCCTCCTCCTCCTCCGCCGATGCCTCCTCCTCCTCCGCCGGTGCCGCCAATGCCTCCACGTCTCCTCCTCCTCCGCGCGCTGCAGTCACGCCGCGGTCACGCCGCGGTCACGCCGCGGTCACGCCGGTGCCTCCTCCTCCACCGTGGCCTCCTCCTCCTCCACCACGTCCTTCCTCCTCCTCCTTCGCTGCCTCCGCTGCCTCCTCCTCCGCCGCGGCCGCCTCCTCCTCCTCTGCTCCTGCTCCTCCTCCCCTCCACCGGGCTCATCCTCCTCCTCCTCCGCTGCCTCCGCCTCCTCCTCCTCCTCAGCTCCTCCTCCTCCTCCTCCTCGTCCTCCACCGCAGCCTCGTCCTCCTCCTCCTCAAACGGCGCTTCCTCCTCCTCCTCCTAGTCCGCTGCCTCATCCTCCTCCTCCACTGGCGCACAGTGGTATTATATTGATGTGAGGCTTGGGGATTGTAGTGGTTCCCAATATATTTTTTATTTTGGTATTTATTTATTCCTTTATTTCCTTGAAGTATCTTGTTTTTTTATCTAAATTATACTCATATTCCTTCTCCTTTAACCTATATACTTATCCTATGGATTTTAAATAGGATGAATATAAATAAATAATGGATGAATGCCAATCGGTTGACAAAAGAGTATGAAGAAGGCGTGAAAGAATTTATCAAGTTTGCAATAGATCATGCATGTGACTCTTCTCAAATCCTTTGTCCGTGTTTACGCTGTTTTTATTCAAAACAAATTAGTCCAGATGAGTTGGAAGAACACTTGATCTGTCACAGAATAGATCAAAGTTATACATGTTGGAATAAACACGGGGAAACAACGAATGTAGGTAGTGACTGGGGTGACACTACGTTTTATGGATCATCTGATATGATTACAAACATGAACAATGAAGATGACCGTATGGAGGATGTGATTACAGATGTGAATGATGATGAAGATCGAATTGAGAAAATGACAAGGACCTTCGAAGATGAACTTCGCGATTTCCCAAAATTGTTTGAGGAGATAAAAAGTTGTGCAAAGACGCCATTGTATGCTGGTTGAACTAAATATACAGCATTGTCAGCCGTACTGAAGCTGTATAATTTGAAAGCAGATAACGGGTGGAGTGACGACCGTTTTACAAAACTACTTGCCCTCTGGAATGACATGCTCCCATAAGACAATGAGGTCCCGAGCCGAACATACGATGCCAAACGAATGCTACGCTCTATGGGTATGATCTCTGAAAGAATACACGCCTTCCCGAATGACTGTATACTGTTTCTCAAGGACCAAAAATCACTTAATGAATGCCCAAAGTGTGGTGCTTCTAGATACAAGAAAGATGAATCCAGTCCTACTAAAGTTGTATGGTACTTTCCAATCATTCCAAGGTTTAGACGCCTATATGGAAGTGAGGAGACTGAAGAACAATTAACATGGCATGCAGATACAAGAATTAAGGATGGGATACTACGTCACCCGTAAGACTCTCCTCAGTGGAAGAGAATCGATCATGAGTATCCTGAATTTGGAAACGAGTCGAGAAACATTCATCTTGCGTTATCTACAGATAGAGTGAATCCTTTTGGTTTTCAAAGCAGCAGTCACACTACATGGCCGGTTATGTTGATAAATTATAACTTACCACTGTGGTTATGTATGAAACGAAAATACATCATGTTATCTATGCTTATATCAGAACCAAAACAACCGGGTAATGATATTGATGTTTATTTAGCTCCATTGATCGAAGATTTGAAATTATTGTGGGATTCAGGTGTTACATTGTATGATGCTTACAGAAAGGAAGATTTCACTTTGAGAGTCATGTTGTATGGGACGATAAATGACTTCCCAGGATATGGAAATTTGTCAGGATATAGCATTAAAGGAACTCAAGGTTGTCCCGATTGCGAAGAAGGTACACAATCAATTAGGTTGAAACATTCATTGAAAACCGTGTTTCTAGGACATCACAGATTTCTACCGCGACGACATAAGTACCGTTCTTGGAAGACATCATTCGATGGAAGTTTAGAAGAACGTACAACACCGTCTCCACTAACAGGCGATCAATTGTTTGAGAAAGTTAAATATTTGGACACTACTTTTGGTAAACCGGCTTCGAAAAACCTTACGAAAATCGGTTGGAAAAAGAGATCAATTTTTTTTGAATTATAATACTGGAATTGTCTGTATGTAAGACATTTTATTGATGTTATGCATGTAGAAAAAAATTTATTTGACAGTGTTATCGGCACGTTGCTAAATACATCTGGCAAAACAAAAGATGGAATTAAGGCTAGGATGGACATGGTTGAGATGGGAATACGAGAAGAGTTGGCACCAGTAAAGGGTGAAAACGATCATTTCTTCCTCCTGCTGCTTACACTCTTTCCAGGCAGGAGAGATATCAGTTTTGCAACTTTTTGAATGACGTAAAAGTTCCAGAGGGGTATTCATCAAATATCAGTAACCTTGTGTCAATGAGCGACTTGAAGTTAAAAGGTCTGAAATCACATGACTGTCATGTTTTGATGCAAAATCTCATTCCAATTGCTTTACATTGCATTTTGCCCAAGAATGTCCGCCATACATTAACGAAACTGTGTTTCTTCATCAAATATATATGCAGCAAAGTTATAGACCCGGCGAAATTGCCAGCTATGGAAAAAGAAATTGCCGTCATATTATGTGAATTAGAAATGTTCTTCCCGCCTTCATTTTTTGATATGATGGTTCATTTGATGGTCCACTTGGTGAGAGAGATTCAACTATGTGGTCCTGTACATTACAGATGGATGTACCCCATTGAACGGTATATGAAGATTTTGAAAGGGTATGTCAAAAATCGAAGTCGGCCAGAGGGTTGTATTGCAGAGCGATATATTGTTGAGGAAGCCGTTGAATTCTGTACCGAATACTTGTCTGGTGTGGAGAGCATTGGCTTACCGAAATCTCATCACACTGGGCAGTTAGAGGGTGAAGGAATTTCTGGGAGAAAGGTTGTCACAATCAATATTACAGATCGGGAGCAGGCCCACCTTTATGTTTTTCATAACAGTTTAGACGTTGACCCATATGTTGAAATCCACAAAGAAATTCTTAGGAAATTGAATCCATCAAGGGCTGAAAAATGGATATCAAATACACATAATCGACAGTTTATAGGATGGTTTCGAGATCATATTTTTAAGAAGTCAGATGAAAATCCAAAGTCTATTTCGGAACGACTTCGATGGCTAGCCGGAGGACCAAGTGTGTATGCATTATCTTACAATGCTTATGTAGTTAATGGTTATACATTTTATACTAATGAACATGATGAAGACAGTACCATGCAGAATAGTGGGGTTAAAGTTGTGGCTGAAGCGATGCATGTTTCTAGTGCTAAGGACAGAAATCCAATTTATGCGAATATGTCATACCTTGGCATCATCAAACAAATATGGGAGTTGGATTATACGGAATTTCAAGTTCCGATATTTCAATGCAAGTGGGTTGATAACAGGAGTGCTGTTAAAATAGATGATTTGGGATTTGTGAAAGTTGATTTTAGAAAGGAATGGGAGAAAGACGAACCATTTATAATGGCATCACAGGCAGTGCAAGTATTTTATGTTCCCGATCCCGCAAACCGAAACTGGTCAATTGTTCTGTTATCGACCAAAACAGCTGAAGGGTCAGATGAAAATTCAACGGAAGATGATCCTTTCATTGGGAATTCGCAATCATTTCGCAGTGGTCTCAATGTAGACGATGTTTTTTATGTCAGAGGAGACCACAATGAAGGGATATGGATAGTTGATAGAGGGGTCAAATCCCTTCAGCCTTTTAAAAAAAGGGAGTTCAATAATCAGGTTATTGATTTTTATTTTATTATAGATTTTGTTACATTATGTTATTATCTGTTCGCTGCTGCTCTTATGTGATCTAACTTAAATTTTAAACCAGTTCTACAGATAATGACTTCTTCACCTGCTGATGCACCCAATCCCGAGACACAACACGTCTCTCAACCTGTTGCAGCTGGTCCCACTGCTGGGAGACAACAGGTCTCTCAACCTGTTGCAGCTGATCCCACTGCTGACGTACAACAGGTCTCTCAACCTATTGCAGCTGGTGTCAGTGCCGAAGGTAATGTTTCGGAGAAACATAATGATGATGCGGAAACTGAGGAAATGGTAGGCGATGAAACCCCAGCGACAAAAAAAAAACAGGTACGCCGTAGTTTGACAGTTTTAGCAAAAATCCTTAAGGCAAAAGCAAAAGGCATCAAATTTGAGGTGGGATGGAATAAGCTAGGCCAGCATGTAAACCCCAACAAAGCCATGTCTAGTAGCTACATTGGAATCGTCACTAGACAACGCGTGCCGATTGACGTAGAGTCATGGCACCATGTTGTCAGCGGGTTGAAAACATTAATGTGGGAAGAGATTACGGTAACATTACGATATCATCTATTTAATATAATAAAATAAAATAAAATATTGAAATATTGAATAACCCTTTATAATCTCTTGTAGAGTGCATTTATAGTAGATGTTTCGCACAAAGAATATGTTTTCAGACTGGCAGGAAGGATTCATAGAGGCTTTCACACCATTTTAACGAAAAATCATCAGAAAGATGCCGAAGGGAAAATCAAGCCGCACCCGCCTCCTCTTTATGCACACTTGATATCCCAAGGAACGTGGGATGCGTTTTTCAACCGTCGTACGGAAAAGAATTTTCAGGTACATTGTGTTTGGTTACATGTTGTGTAACGTTGCTTGTATTCATCACATTGATTGATAGGTTTTTATTTATGAAACAGCAACTGAGTGCTGGAAATAAAGAACGGGAAGCAAAACCAGCATACCCCTACTGTAAAGCAAGGTTTGGGTACGTTTCAATTGAAAAACAATTGGTATGTATTTTAAAAGTACTGTAATAATTTTATGTGACATAAAACAACACTGTAACCATGTTTCTCTGCTTATAAGCAGATTGATGATAAAAAATCTCAAGTCACTTCCATTCCACGCCATGTGCTATGGAAGGAGGCTTGTGTTAATAAAGAGGGGAAACTGATAGATGAAAACACAAAAAAGTGTGGGAAACATGTGTAAGTATGACATAATATAAACCTATTTTGCTTTAAATCACTATTACATAACGATGCTTACTTATTTTTTCATATTTTCTATTTGACATAGTCACAGGAAACATCAACACCCGCACCGGATGCAGACATACTTTCAACGGCCTTGAAACAGCCAGAACAGTATGGCCGCATCAGAGGTGTGGGTTTTGGGGTGTCACCCAAGACATATTTTAAGAAAAAAACAAGAGGATGAAGAAAATAAAGAATTGCATGTAATGAGAGATAGAGTAACTACCCTTGAAGAACTAATCCAAACTCAGGGAGAGATGCTAAAGAGTTTGATGGAGGAGAGGCGAAGAGAACAAACAACTCAAGAACAACCCCCGCGAGAAGATCCACCCCTCACCAGCTTTGAGGCGAGCCATTCACCTCAAAGACCTGACTTAACCGAGGTAATCAATGTTATAATATTCGTTTTTGTGAGATGTGAATCACATAGACACTGATACCTTTCATTTAATGATATTCTGCAGGGTGAAAATGACTGTGATATATATCTGTCAACTCCCACCCATCGCCTTGTAGCGAGGGCTACGATGTTCAATATGCAGAATGACACGCTACACTCCAGACCACTTCCAACCGGTCATTTCAAAGTGTCGATTAACGTAGCTAATGAGCCGAGCGCCGATCTACCCGTACCAAATGACGATGATGACATTCATACAGTGGAAAAAGCTATTGGAACATTCGTTGCGTGTCCGTCGAATCTTGTAAAAAAACACGTCGAGCATGAGGTATTCATTCCCAGTTCATTTTTCAAGCAGAACCTTTAACATTAAATTATAAAATGGCTGAACCGATGAATGTTATTACAGAAGGATAAAATGGAGAAGCTAAAACGAAAGAGCGGCTCCAAGATTGGATCAACCAACTGATCAAAACGATCTACTAAGAGCATGTTCACCCCGCCCGTTCTATATCCACATTTAATATCATTGCAAGCTCATGTGGATACGAAAATGAAAGATGGAAAGAATCATACAATTGATTGTGAAAAAGATATGTACGGAGTGGAAACAATGGATTTCATTAGTGCAGACGCTGTTTCTAAGATCATCACATACGACTGGCTAGGTGCCTCAGTTATAAATGTATACATGAGGTATGTTTTCATGATTTGATTTTACAGAAGCTGATATACTTTGATAATTATGGATAAATACATCTCATATTTTTCACAGGCATATATATGAAAAACAGTTGAAGGGATTTCCCCATGAATAAAAATTTGGACTCGTTAGTCCTCACACCATTTCTACACAACGAACAGAAATAGATTCTAATTTTCAGGCTGAATTGATGTCAAATCTGCTCAGAACGTTTCAAAGAAGAATTACGACTGACAGGCTCTTTTTAATACCAACGATGCAAGGGTAAAACTCTACATTTTAATCATATCAATTATATTTTCATTTCTATCAGTACTTATTTCTTTTTGTGTTTTTAGGGAACATTGGATGCTCATTGCAGTCAATTTGGATACTCCAAAGATTTATTTTCTGGATTCACTGCATGGATATCCAACTAACTGACCACACATGATGGCGATTGTCAATTTTTAATACACTAGATCCAACATTTTAGAACTAAATATCTAGTTATATAATTTATATTATCTTTTAATGAGGATTTTGTTATGATAGGGCGGTGTATGAATATCGTCTAAAGGCTGGAATGAATCCAGGGCGTAAGGACGACAATGCCCACAAGATCTACAAATGGGGAAGTATCTGGGTATATATAATTATATTTCACTATCCAAATACATATCAAAACAAATTACTTATTTTTCTCGATGTTTCTGCAGTGTCCGAAACAAACAAATAACAAGGACTGCGGTTATTATGTTTGTAAATTTATGAAAGAGATCGTATTTCATGGACAAACTCGCATCCCTAAAGAGGTATTTTTGAAAATAATTACTACTTTATTTAAAATAATTATTAATCCCTTGTGTATTAATATTTTTTCAGTACTACTATGACTGTCGCAAAAACTCCTATTCAGAAGATGATATAAATGTCTTTAGAAACGAATGGGCAGCGTACCTGATCGAAGAATGTAAACAAATAAGACAATGAAGGTGAATTCCTAATACTTATGTTATCTTTATATGGTCATTGATATCTCCCTTTACACTTATTGAGCATCTATGATCTCCCTTTATTATGTTTCATATCCTCAGATTAGTTAATTCCTACTACTTAGTTTGAAAATGAGATAAACTTTGGAAAACAACACCAATGACATACGCCAAACCGAGCAAATGCGTTCGGATTGTTTTGATACTTTAGGAAAACGATCCACGAGTCATTTGTGACACGTACGAATCGACCACACCTCAATCTGACACACGGTGTGACCGGTATGGCTAAAAGTGTCTGATATCAGTTTGAAAATGAGATGAACTTTGGAAAACAACACCAATGACATACGCCAAACCGAGCGAATGCCTTCGGATTGTTTTGATACTTTAGGAAAATGATCCACGAGTCATTTTTGACGCGTACGAATCGACCGCACCTCAATCCGACGCACGGTGTGACTGGTATGGATAAAAGTGTCTGATATCAGTTTCAAATTGAGATCAACTTTGGAAAACAACACCAATGACATAAACCAAACCAAGAAAACTCGTTCGGATTGTTTTGATACTTTAGGAAAACGATCCAAGAGTCATTTGTGACACGTACGAATCGACCGCACCTCAATCTGACGCACGGTGTGACCAGTATGGCTAAATGTGTCTGATATCAGTTTCAAATTGAGATAAACTTTGGAAAACAACACCAATGACATACGCCAAACCAAGCAAACGCATTCGGATTGTTTTGATACTTTAGAACAACGATCCACGAGTCATTTGTGACGCGTACGAATCGACCGTACCTCAATCCGACGCACGGTGAGACCGGTATGGCTAAAAGTGTCTGATATCAGTTTCAAATTGAGATAAACTTTGGAAAACAACACCAATGACATACGCCAAACCGAGAAAATGCATTCGGATTGTTTTGATACTATAGGACAACGATCCACGAGTCATTTATGACGCGTATGAATCAACCGCACCTCAATCCGACGCACGGTGTGACAGGTATGGCTAAAAGTGTCTGATATCAGTTTGAAAATGAGATGAACTTTGGAAAACAACACCAATGACATACGCCAAACCGAGCAAACGCCTTCGGATTGTTTTGATACTTTAGGACAACAATCCATGAGTCATTTTTGACGCGTATGAATCGACCGCACCTCAATCCGACCCACGGTGTGACCGGTATGACTAAAAGTGTATGATATCAGTTTAAAATTGAGATCAACTTTGGAAAACAACACCAATGACATACGCCAAACTGAGCAAACGCGTTCGGATTGTTTTGATACTTTAGGACAATGATCCACGAGTCATTTGTGACACGTACAAATCGACCGCACCTCAATCCGACGCATGGTGTGACCGGTATGGCTAAAATTGTGTGATATCTGTTTGAAAATGAGATGAACTTTGGAAAACAACAACAATGACATACGCCAAACCGAGCAAACGCCTTCGGATTGTTTTGATACATTAGGACAATGATCCACGAGTCATTTGTGACGCGTACGAATTGACCGCACCTCAATCCGACGCACGGTGTGACTGGTATGGCTAAAAGTGTCTGATATCAGTTTCAAATTGAGATAAACTTTGGAAAACAACAACAATGACAAACGCCAAACTGAGAAAATGCCTTCGGATTGTTTTGATACTTTAGGAAAACGATCCACGAGTCATTTGTGATGCGTACAAATCGATCGCACCTCAATCCGACGCACGGTGTGACCGGTATGGCTAAAATTGTCTGATATCAGTTTGAAAATGACATGAACTTTGGAAAACAACACCAATGACATACGCCAAACCGAGCAAACACGTTCAGATTGTTTTGATACTTTAGGACAACGATCCAAGAGTAATTTTTGACGCGTACGAATCGACCGCACCTCAATCCGATGCACGGTGTGACCGGTATGGCTAAAAGTGTCTGATATCAGTTTGAAAATGAGATGAACTTTGGAAAACAACACCAATGACATATTCCAAACAGAGAAAACACGTTCGGATTGTTTTGATACTTTAGGAAAACGATCCACGAGTCATTTGTGACGCGTACGAATCGACCGCACCTCAATCCGATGCACGGTGTGACCGATATGGATAAAAGTGTCTGATATCAGTTTGAAAATGAGAGGAACTTTGGAAAACAACACCAATGACATACGCCAAACTGAGCAAATGCCTTAGGATTGTTTTGATACTTTAGGACAATGATCCACGCGTCATTTTTGATGCGTACGAATCGACTGCACCTCAATCTGACGCACGGTGTGACCGGTATGGCTAAAAGTGTCTGATATCAGTTTCAAATTGAGATCTACTTTGGAAAACAACACCAATGACATACGCCAAACTGAGCAAACGCGTTCGTATTGTTTTGAAACTTTAGGACAACGATCCACGAGTCATTTGTGACATGTACGAATCGACCGCATCTCAATCCGATGCACGGTGTGACCGGTATGGCTAAAAGTGTCTGATATCAGTTTCAAATTGAGATAAACTTTGGAAAACAACACCAATGACATACGCCAAACCGAGAAAACACGTTCGGATTTTTTGATACTTTAGGACAACGATCCACGAGTCATTTGTGACGCGTACGAATTGACCGCACCTCAATCCGACGCACGGTGTGACCGGTATGGCTAAAAGTTTCTGATATCAGTTTCAAATTGAGATAAACCTTGGAAAACAACACCAATGACATACGCCAAACCGAGCAAACGCGTTCGGATTGTTTTGATACTTTAGGACAACGATCCACGAGTCAGTTGTGACGCGTACGAATCAACCACACCTCAATCCGACGCACGGTGTGACCGGTAAAGCTTTTCATTATATAAAGAATCAATATTTATTAAATTAGATAAATCAATCAAAAACATATTGATTTTACATTATTCCCTTTCATTGTTATGAAAATGAAAACTTTTGAGTTTAAAATTTAATATTTTAGTTTCACATTTCCATATTAATGTATTCTTTCATATTCTGTTTTAATTTCTTTCATTATTGCATTACTAACATAATATTTTTTTCTTATATAGGTGATTTTTTTCCTTGAGTTCGGATGCTTTGTTCGGCAACAAATACCATCGAGAGCGGATCACAGATATCAAAGGATGAAACATGAATGTTTATAACTGTTTTTGAATAATTGTAAATGTTACCATGTAAAACAATTTTTGAAATGTATATAGCAATGCGTTTTTTTGTATTCATGATGTTAAGTAAATGTATATACCGTTGTCAGTCAAAATATTGGGTGTGGGTGCTATGGTGTGCAGGTGTGCATGTGCTACTTTGTGCAGGTATTCTGGTGTGAAGGTACTGTTTTTTAGGTGCAGGTGCTGGGCCCTTTATCAGCGCTTTTTTAGCGCTGATAAAGGAAACCTTTAACAGCGCTAAAAGAGCGCTGATAAAGGAACCTGTATCAGCGCTCCGAGAAGCGCTGATATAGTTGACCTTTATCAGCGCTCCCAGAAGCGCTGATATATGGGACCTTTATCAGTGCTAATTTAGAGCTGATAAAGGTCCCCTATATCAGCGCTTCTCGGAGCGCTGATATAGGGGACCCCCCTTTATCTACGCCGGAATTAACAGCGCTTTTCTAGCGCTGTTAATTATGGTTTTTAGCGCTGATAAAGGCGCAGGTTATAGTAGTGCCTCCACCCACTTCACATAACCATTCATCAACCATTTTGGTTCATACCCAGGATTCCACATCCCGGTCGGATCATGCCACCACTTTCCCCATTCTCTTTATCAATAATCGATTAGCTAACCAGACATTAGCCCCAACATCGGTGTTCCCTCCAGGGGTTTCACTCTCTTGATATGTTGTAGTCAGTGTTTTGATCAGTCCAATCCATCTCTACTGGACATTAAACTGGAGACATACCTTGTTTCAATCATAAGAATCTATAAAAAACCTCAGATACATGCCTATGGAATATAATTCCCCGCATTCGACGTGGGATCCCTTAGCCTCCCTCACCCTCGAAAAGCCCTATAATATGGGGGAGAAACCCAGATTTTCCAATGTTCTAACATCCTCGCAAGCCTGTGATGTCCAACGTGACTACTCCCCCAACCGAAGTTTGCTGCCCTGAGTGGACCCCTTGGAATTTCCGGATAGAAGCAGTGTAATTAACTCATGTCCATGAAGATATGGAACTGGGAAGAGTTTCATGAAAACTGTCTTAAGTCTATAAGGAAGACCTGGATTAGGTGACGAGTTCCAAGGAGGAATCCACGGAAGGAATAAACCACATACCATCATGTTATTTTGATCACGGAGAATACATTCCTAAACAGGGAACGAATGTCGCCTGCCTTTGGACAGAATGAAACAGGGGTAACAAATAGTGCCGCCATCCTCTAACGGATGGACGCGCATGCCCCAACAAAAGCATCAGAAACAGAAATACTAATCCCAATGTGAAGTTATTCTACTCAATATAGATTTTAGTAGCATTTGAGAATTCAGTGAACTAGCATGGTACTGGATCCAGTTTTCCAGTGTCGGGTCTCGCCATGCAAATAGAGGGCCTGGTGTGAAACTCACCATATACTGGGGTAGTAAAAATGTTGTGCATCCCAATCTACAACGTTGTCAGAATGGATCCATCTTACCATCCATGGAAGACTTAATGGCGTTGGTGCACTGTTCATATATTCCATTCCTTTTAGCAATAATGGGTTAATCTCCCTACTTTTCAGTAACAAAGTTGCTGCCAAAATCCGATCACCACCTGCCCACTAACGTTGGGGAAGGGACAATGGAAACACAGCAGTCCCGCATGGCTCCACCACTTTGGAGACAACCACCATCCCTACAAATGTTGGGTGCCCACACCCCATCTCCCAGTAGGAACTCATTCAGCACAGGGTGATCAACAACCTCGTATATCGATATGATGAGGAGGGTGTATACCCGACCTAGGATACGACACCCCAGGATCTGGAGGCATGTGCGCCTCATCACCACCACTGCCCCAAGGGCTGTGCTGGGAGCCACTACTCCCTACTCCAACATACAATCTTTTTGGGAGCCTCTCCTCAGAATGCCTCGATGACTCTCTCCCCTATACCGAAGAGGTATGGGATGTTCGGGGCAGCCCATTCAGGATCCTGTTTCATGGTCCCCTATAGAGGGATCCCACTACGTCATGGAAGGTCCGCCATTAGGTCGCATGAGACACGGAGCAGGTAAGACATGCACTTTCAGCTTTGGCCTCAGACCGGTTGACCAGACACCAGCATCTGGCATAGGCAGAGGAGGACGCCTGCCAAGGGGCATCAACATCAGTAGTTAATATGGCATGGGCCATCTCCAATATATATCATCACCCTCGTGCCTATGCTGAGCAGTGGAACTTGTATACCCTTCCTGATCGAGGCCCCAACCACCCCATGGGAAGGATGGGTCAACTCAATAGGAATCTGGTGTAGGTTGTGTTCGTCGTCAGATTTCAGGCCCTCCGCATACCAACACCATGGAGAACATGGGTCTTCCAAAATTCCATGATCAGCATGGAATTCCACCTTGTGCTACCCTTAGTTCGAATGAGGGACCTCCCCATGATGGTGAAACTCATCACATAAGCCTCTCCCATGATCATTACATTGGGTATGGAGTCATACCTCCAACCACAAACCATCGATGTGGGGACGTTGCACATTCGGTCAATCATCAGAATGGTGGGCCTACCCATGTGCTCAAAATAGCTAGTGAAGGTCATCCTCAGCACCAAAATTGAAGGGGTGAGAGCCATATTTGTTTCACCAGCACCCATCATGGAGAACCTACCCGTGTTCGGCCCGACCAGTACAAAGTCCTTCGTCGCACTGTGGTCGCCAGGACAAACATGCATAGGGGTCCTACCTATGCTCATATATGCTCGATCAGGGGTCATACCTGCTCTATCACTTCCCATGGAGGTCCCCCCATATTCTCTTTAATATCTATCTCAGTGCTCCTCACTCCCCTTCTTACTCAAGAATAAGTCCTATACACCATAGCACCAGTACGATGGAAGGTCCTCCTCGTGTTGGAAATCATCAATCTCCTGAAACACCTTCCTGGGGAAGGAGGGTGGGTCTTCACCGCCATAAAAGAAACACTGAGAAGATTCATATTGAGATAAATCTGGTTTGCTTCTCAGATTCCGAAGCCAAATACAACACATCGATGGAACCCTCACCTAGATCCCTCGTGTCAAGGGCTGAGGCAGGAACAAGGCGCATCATCCTAGTACTCCCAGGATTCGATGTCCATTGGATTCCCACCACCATCCATAGGTATATCCATAAGGAAAAAAATTTGGAATCTCCACAGGTTATGACCATGCAATATCAACCATCATTTCAAGAAGCACTCTCTACCTCGACTAGAGATCGCAAAGATCTATTCTGGGGACCAATGGTTGATGTGTAGTAGCGTGATCCACCACCAACAACTATGGTCCCCGCACCAGAAACTGTAGTAGTCATCCCGACATACCGTGATGTCATGGCTATGTCACTTCATTCTTCAGAGGGTATCCAGTGATGTGGCGGTTTACCAGATCACTTGTCATATTCTCCACCAGCTATCATGTCATCCTACTGGTCTGATTCGGAACTGAAACCCCATCCCCAACCACCTCTGGTTGAAAAATGGGGCAATGAAGGGCCAAACACTGAATCTGATCCCAGAAGCTTTTGGGATATCCTCACGGAAGACCACTTCCATGAGATGTTTTGGCCGGTTGTAGCACCAAATTTTTGTGACCTAAATCCCTCACAAAAGAGGAAGTTGAGTGTTTCTTCTAGACACTCTAGGAGACTCATTTCTATCTTCAACATTATCATGTGATTTATCTTAAGACCCAATCACATTTTGAAGACATTGGAAAGCAATGTCGTTTGGTTTATTTGGACACAATATCTATGTCCCAGCGCACTAAGTCACCAATTTGTCATAGGGACCTCCTCTAATGGTGCATTCAGTGCTTCAAGGTAATATGAAAGATTATCAAAGTGGCGTCTCCCTTTTCAAAGATCCACAGTTAGGAGTAGTATAATACCTTCCACATCAGTCCGATCCAGAGACAACCCGATTTTTCAGGGGATATAGAGGATATGCCTCTAGGAAGAGTCGCGGTTAACATAGAGGACCTTCCAGAGGGTGAGAACGAGCTAGTGCTTCTTAGAGAGGACGTTCCCCTCGAGGGAGCATCACACATCTTGGATCTGTTAGGATGAATATCTCGTCAAAATAAAAATCTACCAGGTCATCATGTGCCTACCAAGGCAGTAGTCCTCAGCCAAAATATCTTCAAGGGAAATGAACTCCTTGGAGGTGTAAAGCCCTTCGAACCATCTAGATCAGTGCATAAGGTAGAGGGAAACCTCGAGAAAGCCGTAATGCATCAGAAACATACCGAACAGAATAATTTCCTCAACGACCTCCTTCCGGAATGCACTGCAGAGTGATGGTTGGACTACGGTGATCCAAGTCCTAGGAAGCAGGGGCAGACACAGCTTACCCTCGGCAAATTGCCTCCAGTTTACCCTGACCATCTTTCCCATGCAGATAGGGTTGAGAATGAATCTTTTGTCAAGAGGGTGTGGTATGTCTCTCCCAATCTTCCTGAATGGTGTGGCAATCCTTGGGTCCCAGCTCAAATTCCCCCAGCTGCTCTATAGGTCTTTCCACCAGCCGCTCCATGAGATGTTGGGCCACCGTAACATGTTAAAAAACCCACCAACATCTTGGTAGTTTGGGATCCCCATCAAGATAGGTACCCCCGACTAGATGATCTAATAACGACACTCATTGCCCGTCTAGAGGCATTAAAGACGTGACAGGTGGCACTCCCAGTTGATGGAAAGACTTATCTGGCGTTGGTGGATGATATGCCAGCACCCCTGAGTTTCAAGAATCCGATAATTTTCCACCTTCAACGGGACAGGGAAAACGCTAAAACACTTGGCCCAATTTACCTCAATGTGTGGCCCCATGTTGGGAACTCTAGTGTCGTGGGAGGACACCACACTCTGATGTTTTGTGCAGACATTGGATGGTTCTGTGATTGTCTGGTACAGTCAGCTCCCCATCAGATCAGTAGCCGGCTGGGGTGACCTCCGTATGTAATTCCTCTACTAGTTCTGTTCCACCACATGGAAGACGAGTATCGCTTAACACTTTAAGTGCAAGCCAAGGCCTGATGAGCATGTCACTAACTTTGTCACCGAATAGAATGGACTCACGTATTCTCTTGACATTCCACTGACTCAAGAGAAATTACTGACGATGAGCATTGGGAATTTCAAGATAGAGATGGTCCCCTCTCTGATCTCCCAGAACTATCCTGGGGATTTCGAGACTTCTCAGATAAGGCCCAGTGCCTAGATAAAGCCTTAGAGAAGGGAAAGCAGGCACATCTATTGCCTCCAGTGATTCTCACGAGAAGGGACGGGCCTAATGCAGTGTCCCAATTAGAGGAACCTAGTAGACTAGAGTTGTTTCTAGTGGTTCCGCCTCAACTGCCTCGTAGAGGCCCTCTACCTCATGCGCAACCACTGACCTAGTAACGCCCACCTCAAAATCGGCAGGTGCCTCCGCGTAATGCGCCGCCACCACCCAGGCTAGATGACCCTGCTTCTCCTCCTCAGCAAGATCCTCTAGACCCCCATCAAGGTCAAGCTCCAAGGGCCCCCTTTCTGGATAGAAGAAACTAGGACTACTCATTCAATGAGGAAGAGGTCCCCCGTTACTTCCACAGTGCATTAGATCAGAGGATTCTACATTTTCCTGGGTGTAGAAGGCTGGAAGAGGCAAACCTCACTGATCACCCTAATTACTGACCCCTACCACCAGATCCTATGGTACACTATCAAGAAGTTCTATGTGTCCATGGAATGGCTTCTAGACCATGTATATAACAACATAGTCCATTTTGGCCTAGAACTGTCACATGATGCATGCGTCTGTGGGATGCCAGACAACAACATCGATAGTGAGGGAGAGTTCCATTAGGTTTCCAGTCACTGATCTCAGAATTATGATACCTGGATGGATCAAAAAATAGTCACTCATTCCCATGTTTTCATCCACATGCTTCTGAATCGTCCAGATGCTTTAGAAGATGCTACCACCACTTCTGCATTTTCATCTCAATCGACATCTTCCCAGAAGAGAAAACACCGATGGCATAAGGGAAAACAATGTCCCCCACTGATCCATCATCATCTCGTACTCTGGGAGACTTCATGCCCTCAGAGATGAATATACATCCCAGAATCAATCCATTAGTGGATGACTCTTCAAGCGATATTCAAGGGTACTCCTTGATTAACACCGTAGAGCTGGTGAATCCGTACATGATTCCAAACGATGTGGAGCGCTTGGTGGATCCTCCCAATGTACCTAGACATCACTAGCATCGATAGATCCATGGAAATATGGGCCATCAGAGTGCCTCGGTCCGTACATCTAGCCAGGTTGTGCGTGCTACTGAAACCGGGAAACTGGCTCAGTGTAGAGTTCAGCATGGACAACATTCTCATCTCGTGGCATCAGGCCCTCCTTGACCAATGTTCATGTTACTGGATCAGGAAGATCCACCACGACCTTTCCATGACCATCCATGCACTGCTATAGGCCATTCTTAGTCATTTTTCCCTCATTTGGAAGCCACTCTTCAAGCCTCAACCAGTGGGAAATGAGATGTTCCCAATACCTGTCAGCCTTTGGTCCAATTGGTAGGGCCCACCATACCTCCTGTCATAGAGTGACCTCCGGCAAGCAGAAGCTCACGCCTGATGCGGAAGTACGATGTCCTTAAGTGTTATTCCAGTATTCCTGCAAGAATCTCCATGATTGAGGCTCTTTTCCTATCTTCAGTTATGCATGAGTCCCTCACTGAGGCTTTAAGAAGCCCCCTCCAGTTTGAGATGGAAGTAGTAGCCGCAGAAGCATTCCAGGCGGAAGTAGTCGAGAATTCTAAATTCCATGCCATTTTCTCATTCTCTAGAGAAGATGAAGGCTCTCCCATACAGTATAACATTCTCCCACTATACATCACTTACAAGTTCAATGGAGTGGACGTTCATCACTGTCTTGTTGACACGGGCTCTGGAATTAACCTAATCCCAACTTGGACACTGAAAAATATGTGATTTTATAATGATAATATGAGTCTCTCTGACCTGAGAATCATTGATTGTGAAAGGACAAAACAGAAACTGGTCAATAGGATCCTATTGAAGACCCCTTTTGTGATCTAGTTTCCAACACTGAATTTACAGTAGTCTCTTAGGACACCTCTTACAATGTGTTTATGGGAAGGCAATGGATCCACTTGCATGCTCCATTTCCCTCATCATATCACAAGTGATACAAGTACTCTCTTAATATTCGATTGGGAATGCTTCAAGGTGATGCGTCTCCCTTTTCCCCTTGTGAAGCCTGATACCTAGATGACATCTACAACAAGAGCAAGGAAAAATCGATTCAGACTTATGAGATCGAGTATGCCATGACTGCGACTGACCCATGGACAGATCTAGATGATGCCTACATCTTTCCAATACGCCGACTGGAGGCTATGACCCCATACAAGGGACAATGTTTTTGGTTCCTAGGACGAGGGTGGAACACATTCCCAGGCCTAAGAGACACCATAAGATCACCTTGTACTACTATACAAATAATGTTCAGGTGATCCCGGAGTCTCCTACCCCCATAAGGTATTGGGATGTCCACCCCATGGCAACATCAATACATTATACATTCTTGTTCCACCAGGCTGGTATTAACTAGTTCAAGATGACGCGTCACTATTCCTTCAATATCATCAAGAATGTCCCGTTGGACCAGAGGCCAAATGGGATCGGAACAACAACATTCATCACTTTGGTTGAGGCAGAACAGGAGTCCTCCAATGTAGTGACCATTGCTGCTTAGGAAGGTACCAGCCTCCCTTTGGGATCATCCATCTCAGAAGTACTTCCACCTACTTAGGATCCCTCATTTATAAGTGGAGAAGAGGATTTGGAGAATGCTCCTACCACCTTTGAGGTGGGTGTCTCTGCCATAGTTGACGAGTTGGTAGAGGTGAACCTCAGTAGAAAGGTAGAACAAAAACCCACATAGATCTGTTCCTTAATGCCCCTCGAGGATCGACAGAAGTACATAGACTTTCTAAAACTACATGGTGATGTATTCACCTAGAGTTACGACAAGATTCTAGGACTAGGTCCTTAGCTAGTCGTCCACTGCCTCGGTCTCCCAAAAAATCAGTGTGGGTTCAAGCAGCCTCCCAGAAAGATGCACCCTTCCCACAATGACATGGTAGAGGTGGAAGTTGATAAGCTCATCAGAGCCTATTTAATTATGGAGGTCCAGTGCCCCAAATGGTTGGCCAACATTATACCCGTCGGAAAGAAGAACGAACATGCCAGAATCTGTATCGACTTCCAGGATCTCAACCATCACTGTCCAAAGGATAATTTTACCCTTCCTATGACATATTTGTTTATTGATTCTATAGATGGATTACAAGACTTCTCTTTCATGGATGGGTACTCCAAGTACAACCAAATCTAAATGGCCCCTGAGGACGAGGAGTTCACAGCCTTCAGGGCACCACAAGGTTCTTTTTGTTACCAATTCATGCCATTTGGTTTAATGAATGGGGGTGCCACCAATCAGAGGTATATGCATAACATATATAATATTATCCTCATAACATTGGTGGAACTCTATGTGGATGATATGGTGGTCAAATATCTCTAGCATCAGGACCATATCAATGGCCTTGACAAAGTGTTTGGCTTCCTCCGTTCCTGTCACCAAAAGATGAACCCATTGAAGTGTGCCTTTGGTGTCACCTCTAGAATGTTTCTCTGCTTTTTTGTCAGGTACATGGGCATTGAGATCGACCCAAATAAGATCAAGGCCCTTAGCCAGATGTCTCCTCCGAGCAAAATTCAGGAGTTTCAAGGTTTCCAAGGCCACATAGCCAAAATATGCTGATTCATTGAAAATATGGCTGGCAAGTGTATTCCCTTTTCTTGGATCATGAATAATGGAACAGTCTATGAGTGGGACGAATAATGTCAGACTTATTTTAAGGTGATCAAGAAGTATCTACTCCAGCATTCCGTCTTAATGCCAACAGTGTCTAGAAAGCCATTGGGCCTTTATGTGACTCCCTAGAATGATCTCTCGGCACCCTTCCCACCCAAAATAATAATGAGTGTAGAGACCCCAATCTTGACGTACATGGACATTACATTACATTTTCGGAATACTTAATAAATAACAAAAAAAGACACACAAGGACCATAATAGTTTAGTGTCTTTGGAAACTAGGAATATAAACTTCGAATCATGTTGAAATATCTTCAACAACTCCCATAATGATCTTCCCCTTTTTGTTTCCTTACCTAAAACCTTTCATTATTTCCTAGGGAAAATAAATTATAAAAAGGGAGAGCTCAAATGCTCAGTAAGGGAAAACATAGATAACATAAAACAATCCATAAAATTTTGGAAGCAAAAACATGACCATGAAATTTAAACATCAAAATCTTGAGCAAAGATATAAATTGTGGAATTACGTAAGGCATATATCAAAATAGAACATCAACCATGATAAAATATAATGGGAATAAAACATGTAATTTTGGTAACCATTCATCACATGTTATGATTTCCATATTAACCAAGGCATTGCTTCCAAGACCATCTTAGTGGACAAAGTCCCTTTCTAAATCGAGTTCACTCCTTGTTTCATTCCTATAACACTGAACTGGATTAATTTACCATTCCAGCCATGCCTATCTCATGAGATATAAATCTTTACCCAATGAATTGGTGGGAGATATATGTCCCACCCATCTCATAATGAAATCATTCTTTCGTGTGCCACAAAATCATAAATCATACATCATAGAATAACCCATGTCATAGAATGAGATTCTTAAACATCATGCCATCATAACATAATCCATATAAAAAAATGGATATCTTTTCATCATAAGAAGAAACAAACCATGTAAATAATGGAGACATTATACTTGAAACATAAACATATTAAATAATGTTTTTTTAGATGGAAAATAGTTTTGATAAAAACAATTGAAATGAATTCTTGAAGAAAATATCCTTTCTTCTTCAAAATAATTTTCTTTTCACAAAATGTCATGAAATTTTAAAAGAAAAGGGTTTTGTTGAAAATAATTATGCAATATTGTAGAGGAATATTCGTGAAAATGAGGCGTTATGAAATCATAAAAATCCATTCATGCGGTATAAGTTAAAAATAACATTCTCCTCGTACTTTTGTCGGAAAAGTCAAAAAGTTCCTTGTACGGTAAAAAAAGAAAAATTCCTTCCATAACATGTGGTAAAAGTCATAAAAGGGTACAAAGGACTTTAAACATACATGAAAACCTTTTTATAAAACTTGGACATGGATGATAAATATAACCCCAATAAATACATAGAAATAAGCAATGTCGGATAAAAATGAGATTTGCAAAATTATCCCTTACCTTAGGTCCAATATGCTTCGTAAATTTCCAAACCTCCTATATCATGATTTAAATAATGTCACTGACTTATTACAGAATCATATTCATTGTTATGATATCATATATGGTTCATTTATGACTTTATATTACCCGTTCTTTTGTAAGTTCCATGTTAAAGCAGCGTTTTGGGTTAAATCGTTTTATTTATCGTACGTGTTTGAACTTGTTGTTATTGATATTATTACATATATCCTGATTTACATAATTCTAGAATGTAAAATATGATTTACTTATAATTTATATTTCATTATATACATATATATATATATGATATATCAATTAAATAAAATGAAATACATCGTTTATGGAGACGGTAGGCCGTACGTACGCATGAACACTGTTTTCGTTTCCTTATTGAATTGAATGAAATTAAGTAGATGACATACATATATATACACATAAATACAGTATTATTATTATTTCATATATTTCATGATTACTTATTATATATACTTTATAATCATTCCTGAATGGTTAACATGGAGGATGAATCTCATCACGTCGTGGAGACGGTGGTCCGTACGTACGCACGAGCGATGATATCAATCCCATGATAATGGAATTATATTGGAGTGTATTTATACTATTTAGGAATTAATATCACTTTAAAATAATCATATATAGTTATTATTTACACCATTATACCCATCCAAGTATGGTGGTGGTGGGAAATAGATTACACCACGACGTGGTGACGGTATTCCGTACGTACGCACACGCGGTGATTTCATTTTCCATAGGATGGATAGATGGTGAAATAGGGTTCTTTAATAATTATAATTACATATCAGTATATGAGTGATACCGATGTTATTACTTCATAATGAAACAACTAAATAAGAATAAGTGGAAGAAGAAATAATGATGAATGAATTGGTAACGGACATTAGCTCTTCTGTGAAGCGCCTCTTTGAGACCTCCTCTTAGGGCACCAAAAGTGGTCTTTGAAGAAGACCAGGACCTCTAGGATGTTTCTTGGAAAGTTTAGAAGAGAATTTTTCATGGTTTGGCCTAGATTGAAGGCTCAAAGTGGTGTGAGGAAGAGAGGGAGGAGGTGTCCTTTTATAAGGGATGAGAGGGGCACCTTTGAAAAAAATAAAAATATTATTTTATTATAAAGCCATATTCCGTTTTAAATAGCTCCAATTTGTTTAATTTCTAAGATAAGGTGGGGATGGGTCGAAATAATCTCATCCAATAGAATTTGGACAAGTTTAGTTTACTATTTTAACCTTATCATTTAGATTTAACTTTAAGTTAGATAATTTTAATTTTACCGTGTCTTTTTGTGTTCTTACACTATAAAGTTAATAAAAATACTATAACATGCCAAACGAACCCAAAGATGTTTATTATTAATATATATAACCTTATCTAAGTAATTTGGTCAAACCCTATATTTTTAAGAATAAAATAACAATTAATAATATAATATTTGTTTTAAAAACTATTTTATGTCAATTTTGACACTATTTAGTAATTGATTTTTGTGAAAATCATAACAGAATGATTAGTTCGAAAAAGTTAATTACATCAATACTAACATGTCGTAGTAACCGAGAAAATTAGTGTAATTCATAAAGAGTCTCAAATTACATTTATTTGGGTATTTATAACATCAATTATGTCAATATTTCGTTAATAAGATAATTACTGCATCATCTTTGTCTCAATAATAAATTAAATTATTTAATGTCTAAAAATCACAAATAAAATACCATTATGTGGGAAATAGTTTTCTCTTTCTAATGAATATTTATAGTCTAATTTATCTTATGTATACCACTATATTAAATATTATTTACTTATTAAACATTGATTTTAGCTATTTTAACCCTTCTCTAAATAAATTAATAATAAATGACATAATCTAATCCAAGTGGGACTAAATGGTCATATTTTATTCCTAAGGTTGTTTCTGGTCGAATTACACTTATCCAATAGAATTAGGACATGTTTTAGGGTAATAATAATATCATTTTTACCCTTAATTACCCTATTTACTTTTAACTGTGGTAAATAAAAGTAAAAAGTTACTATTCACCAAAAATTATTTTCATCTCATTGAACCACATTTTACTTACTAAAATAATCCCTGTCTCTCGGATTTTTGAAATTCCACTCACAGAAGCGGTAAAATTATGTTTTATGTAAATTTGCAAATTCTCCTAGGAGGTAGGTACAAGACGGTCAAAAGTTCAATAAATTTTTTATATATCTAAAATTATTATAAAATGAATCTAATGAATTACATTGAACATATATAGGTATTATGTGTCAATTTTTACCTAAAATAAGTTTAAATAGAATAAATAAGTATTTAAATAAAAAGTAGATTTTTAAATAGTAACCTAGTGTTTTCATTATTCATCAAAAATTGAAAGTATCCAGAAAAATACCAAAATTTTACCCTAGGATAATTTTGATATTCCGAATCCAAAAAAAGTCCATTTTGAAAAATAAAAAATAAAAATTTAAAAAAGTGGTTATTACTATTAGTAACGGCATG
The DNA here is from genome assembly GCA_963277665.1 of Viscum album. Taxonomy (NCBI): domain Eukaryota; kingdom Viridiplantae; phylum Streptophyta; class Magnoliopsida; order Santalales; family Viscaceae; genus Viscum; species Viscum album. Next base: position 1,399,003,456 of record OY728148.1, on the reverse strand, counting down.
TTTTAATAACATTTTAATAGCATATCTTTGTTTAGTGAAACTCGGTATTGCGTATGACGCAAGCTATCAAGGAAGTTCGCGATTGCGTGTAAAGCAAGCCAAGATAGTGTTGTGTGCAGTGAAAGATTCCTTTGATGATTTATATAAAACAATAACAAAATATTTCTTATAAAAGTCTCGGGTGTTACATTCTACCCCCCTTAAAATGAATTTTTCCCTCGAAATTCGTCGGGGTTATAAATGGTTTACTGCTTGAAAGTTTCTTTAATAGAAACCCACATCACAAAAAGGAATACCAAAACCAATCTTTAAAAACTAAAGTATAAAACATAATGAATACCCAAATTAACTAATCACTAGGTTTCCACATAGGAGAATATAGGTGAAAATATGTATATGGAAGAGAAAACTAACCATCATGTTCTAATGGAGAGTGGTAGAGAACATGGCTATGAAAAATCCAACAATCACAAAACCATAGATTTGTGATGATCTAATGTACTATCTGATTCTTCAGATATAAGGGAACTAGGACAACATTTTTTGTTTTCAAGATCATTTCTATAAAGTTGATGAATTAAAAGAAATAATTACATGATTTTGGTATAATTTCACTATTGTTCTTGAATTGAACAATTTCCACTTCATCCCTTAAAGAAATGAATTTGAATTTGTTATTTGTGATGTGTTAGAAGATCATGTGATAGAATGATGGGTCATTCCATCTGTTTGAAACAAAAGGTTAGAAAATGTTATAAATCCATATTATGGTTAGATTAATCATATATGGTTCTGAAAATGAACTTATACTTAATATATCATACCGATTAATAAAATAAAACTAGTTTCTACTAACCAGGGACTTCCTGTAGGCCAGTGGTAGACGATAAAGGCCAGTCACACTTCGGTTGTGGTTTCAATTCCCACAGCCTTGTCCGACGCGATGGGTTGTCACCCGTCCTGCAGGTTGTGCTTTTTTCAAAAGCTACATTACTATAACATCCCATCAATAATATCAAAAAAACTTATATCATTAAACAATACAAAATTATGTCCAATATAATCCATTCCAATCTTTAGGCTTATCCATAATACTGCAGTCCACTCTCATAATATAGTGAAAACGATTACCAGAGATTTCATATAACAAGCATGTCAATACCATCGTTGATCCCCATATATCATAACATATGTATTTTTGGTCACATTTCAAATATTTGAAGGCCCTAATCATGTATTCTCTTGAAAAATGAATACCCATTGAATCTTAGTGAAAACATGAGTGCTTTCAAAATTTAACTCTCTCCACATTCCAAGAACCCAAAATTCTATATACTCAAACCCAGATATAACTATTTCCTTATATCAGTCATGAGGTCATGAATACTGTCAAATATTTCATTTTCTCTTTCTCCCTTAATTATGTGCATATCATCTTCTTTCCAAAAATATCTCAATCACATTCCATGGTTACCGGAACCATAAAATTATTGAAAACCACAATAGGCCAATTCATAAATATTCCAATATTCCATGATATTATATACAACATTATTTTGGATTTCCATTACATACACACATAATCATTCCACCACATCATTTTCATATTCAACATCGCCAATAGTGATCACATGTGACTTACCTTTGTCCTCTTCCTTAAGTGGTTGCTCATGTCGATCATCATTAACCCTTGGATTAGGGCATCGATTAGCATAATGCCCCATTTCATTGCACTTGAAGCATTTAAGTGTTGGTGGTGCGTTATCTGCAGTCTATTCTTTATTCAAACCATTAGAAACCCTTTTTCCATTACTTCGACACTCAGCTGCATAAAGACCTTCTTTTCCACACTTAAAACATTTTCTAGTCCCTTTAAGATAATCTCAACCATGCTTCTTTCCACACTCTGATCATAAGGAAACATTCATCTTCTTTTCACCATTATTCTATGATTTCTCCTTGAACTCCATCTTTATTTTCTTTTTAAAACTCTGAGATGGATATGTAACACCAACTTCCATTTCTACCTTAATAACCCAATGCACTATCTCTTCATAGCTACTGAAGTCTCTTATAGCTAATTCCATTCGATGATTTGGTTTTAAGCCACTGAAGAATCGATCAACTTTACTTTCAGGTTGGATGATAAAGCCAGATGCATACCTTGCAAGCCTTGTAAAATTCGCTTCATGTATACCAACAGATTCATCATCCTTTTTCTTTAGTCCAAGAAACTCCTTCTCAGTCTTTGTTAGAAGAATACGAGGGAAGTAATTATTGAAAAATAAGTTCTTGAACTCGACCCATTCCATGGACTCAATTTCATCTCTTGGCTTCATATTCTTGGTAAGATTCCACCATTGATCAGCTTCACATTCCAAATGATATACTACTAAGATGACTTTATCATGGTTAGAACATTGAAGAATTGAAAATATCTTTTCTGTGGTACTGATCCATTGTTCAGCAACAAGTGGATCAGAAGACCCACTGAAAGAAGGTGGACGTTGCCTCATGAAGGACTCAATAGAATATTGTTCCCTTCTCTTCTCATTTTGAAGTCCAGAATGATTCATAACTTGTGTAAGTATAGAAATAAGATTTTTCACTCCATCTCCCATAAAATTGGTTTGTTCAGGTGGACAATCATTGCATTGTCCATTACATTGATCAACACGGTTCCTTCGGGTTCCAGCCATCATCTAAAACCAAAAAATAATAGTGTGAGAGGAAAAATAATGCTAGGGAAAACAACATAATAAAGCGAAAGTATCATCAATATCTAACATCCTAGGTTAAATTATCAGATTGTTACCGTAGTTCTAGGACTATATCCTATATGTATACTTATCCTTAGGGACATCCCTAGACATACCTTAGTAATATCTCTAGGGATCTCACTAACGTTTCCGAATCCTTGTTTCCAAAGGTTGACTAAACCTTTCCTCTAATACCAACTGTAGAGACCCAAAGCTTGACGTACATGGACATTACATTTCTTTTGTGGAATACTTATTACATAACAAAAATAAACATGCAGGGACTGTAATAGTTTAGTGTCTTTGGAAAATCAGAATATAAACTTCTAATCATGTTGAAATATCTTCAACAACTCCCATAACGATATTCCCCTTTTTGTTTCCTTGCCTAAAACCATTCTTTATTTCCTAGGGCAAATATATCATAGAAAGCGTGAGCTCAAATGCTCAGTAAGGAAAAACATAGATAACATAAAACAATCCATAAACATTTGGAAGCAAAAATGTGAACATGAAATTTAAACATCAAAATCATGAGCAAAGACATAAATCATAGAAGTACGTAAGGCATATATCATAATAGAACATCAACTGTGATAAAATATAATGGGAATAAAAAATGTAAATGTGGTAACCATTCAGCACATGATATGATTTCCATAGTATCCAAGGCATTGCTGCCAAGACCATCTTAGTGGACAAAGTTCCTTTCTGAATCGAGTTCACTCCTCGTTTGAGTCCTATAACACTGAACCTGATTAATTTACCGTTCCAGCCATGCCTATCTCATGAGATATAAATCTTTACCCAATGCATTGGAGGGAGATATAGGTCCCACACATCTCATAATGAAATCATTCTTTCGTGTGCCATAAAATCATAAATCATACATCATAGCGTAACCCATGTAATAGAATGAGATTCTTAAACATCATTCAATCATAACATAACCAATATAAAAAATGGATATATTTTCATCATAAGAAGAATCAAACCATGTAAATAAGGGAGAAATTATACTTGAAACATAATAATATTAAATAATGTCTTTTTAGATGGAAAATAGTTTTGATAAAAACACTTGAAATGAATTCTTGAGGAAAATATCCTTTCTTCTTCAAAATCATGTTCTTTTCACAAAATGTCATGCAATTTTAAAAGAAAAGGGTATTTTTAAAAATAATCATGCAATATTGTAGAGGAAGCTTCATGAAAATGAGGTGTTATGAAACTGTAAAAATCTATTCACGCCGTATAAGTTAAAAATAACATTCTCCTCATACTTTTGTCCAAACAGTAAAAAAGTAACTTGTATGGTAAACAAAAGAAAGATTCCTTCCATAACACGTGGTAAAAGTCAAAAAAGGGTAAAAAGGACTTTAGACATACATGAAAACATTTTTATAAAACTTGTACATGGATGATAAATATAACCCCAGTAAATACTTATGAATAAGCAATCTCAGATAAAAATGAGATTTGAAAAATTATCCCTTACCTTAGGTCTGATATGCTTCGTACGTTTCCGAACCTCCTGTATAATGATTTAAATAATTTCATTGACTTATTATAGAATCATATTAATTTTTATGATATCATATATGGTTCATTTATGACTTTATATTACCCGTACTTTTGTAAGTTCCATGTTAACGCAACATTTTGGGTTAAATCGTTTTATTTATCGTACGTGTTTGGACTTGTTGATCTTGATATTATTACTTATATCCTGATTTACATAATTCCATAATGTAAAAAATGATTTACATATAATATATATTTCAGTATATACATATATATATGTGATAGATCGATTAAATAAAATGAAACACACCGTTTATGGAGACGGTAGGCCGTACATACGAATGAATGCTGTTTTCGTTTCCTTATTGAATTGAATGAAATTAAGTAGATGACATACATATATATACAAAGAAATCCATTATTATTATTATGTCATATATTTCATGATTACTTATTATATATACATTATAATCATTCATGAATGGTTAACATGGAGAATGAATCTCATCGAGTCGTGGAGACGGTAGTCCGTACGTACGCACGAGCAATGATATCATTCCCATGATCATGGAATTGTATTGGAGTGTATGTATAATATTTCAGAATCAATATCAATTTACAATAATCATATATAGTTATTATTTACACCATTATACCCATCCAAGTAAGGTGGTTGTGGAAAATAGATTACACCACGGCGTGGAGACGGTATTCCGTACGTACGCACGCGCGGTGATTTCGGTTTCCGTAGGATGGATAGATGGTGAAATAGGTTTGTTTAATACATGTAAAAACATATCGGTATATGATTTATACTGATTTTGTTACTTCATAATGAAAAAACTAAAGAAGAATAAGTTAAAGAAGAAATAAAGTTGAAATAATCGGTAACAGACATTACCTCTTCTTTGAAGCGCCTCTTTGAGAACTCCTCTTAGGGCACCAAAATTGGTCTTTTAAGAAGACCACGACCTCTAGGATGTTTCTAGGAAAGTGGAGAAGATAATTTTTCAGGGGTTGGCCGAGCTTGAAGGCTCAAAGTGGTGTGAGTAAGAGAGGGAGGAGGTGCCCTTTTATAAGGGAAAATAGGGGCACCTTTGGAAAAACTAAAAATATTATTTTATAATAAAGCCGTATTCGGTTTTAAATAGATCCAAATTGAATTATTTCAAATAAAAGGTGGGTATGGGTCGCAATACTCTCATCCAATAGAATTTGGACAAGTTTAGTTTACTATTTTAACCTTATCATTTAGATTTAACTTTAGGTTAGATAATTTTTCTTTTACCGTGTCTTTTTGTGTTCTTACACTATAAGGCTAATAAAAATACTATAACAAGCCAAACTAACCCCAAGTTGTTTATTATTAATATATATAATCTTATCTAAGTCATTTGGCCAAACGATAGATTTTTAAGAATAAAATAACAATTAATAATATAATATTTTTTTAAAAAACTATTTTATGTCAATTTTGACACTATTTAGTAATTGATTTTTGTGAAAATCATAACAGAATGATTAGTTCGAAAAAAGTAAATTACATCAGTAGTAAAATGTCATATTAACCATGAAAATTTGTGGAATTCATAAAAAGTCTAAAATTACATTTATTTTGGTATTTATAACATCAATTATGTCAATATTTCGTTAATAAGATAATTACTCCACCATCTTTGTGTCATAAATAAATTAAATTATTTAATGTCTAAAAATTAAAAATAAAATACCATTATGTAGGAAATATTTTTCTCTTTTTAATTAATATTTATAGTCTAATTTATCTTATGTATAACCCTATATTAAAAATTATTTACTTATTAAACTTTGATTTTAGTTATTTTAACCCTTCTTTAAATAAGTTTATAATAAATGTACTAATCTAATCAATGTGGGCCTAAATGGTCATATTTTATTCCTAATGTTGTTTTTGGTCGAATTACACTTATCAAATAGAATTAGGACATGTGTTAGGGTAATAATAATATCATTTTCCCTTAATTACCCAATTTACTTTTAACCGTGGTAAATAAAAGTAAAAAGTTACTATTCACCAAAAATTATTTTCATCTCATTGAACCACATTTTACTTACTAACATCAACCGTGTCTCTCGGATTTTTGAAATTCCACTCACAGAAGTGGTAAAATTATGTTTTATGTAAATTTGCAAATTCTCCTAGGAGGTGGGTAAAAGACAGTCAAAAGTTCAATAAAATTTTTATATATCTAAAATTATTATAAAATGAATCTAATGAATTACATTGAACATATATAGGTATTATGTGTCAATCTTGACCGAAAATAAATTTAAATATAATAAATAATTATTTAAATAATAAGTCGATTTTTAAATAGTAACATAGTGTTTTCACTATTCATGAAAAATTGAAAGTTTCCTGAAAAATACCAAAATTTCACCCTAGGCTAATTTCAATATTCCTAATCCAAAAACGAAGTCCATTTTGAAAAATAAAATTTACCAAAATTAAAAAATTTGTAATAATTATTCATAACAGCTAGTTTTAATAACATTTTAATAGCATATCGTTGTTTAGTGAAACTCGGTATTGCATATGACGTAAGCTATCAAGGAAGGTCGTGATTGCGTGTAAAGAAAGCCAAACTAGTGTTGTGTGTAGTGAATGATTCCTTTGATGATTTATATAAAATAAAAACAAAATATTTCTCATAAAATTCTCGGGTGTTACAATGAGTGGATGAAGAATAGCCCTTACTACCTCAGTCCTTTACTTCTCGATACAGAGACCAGATAATCCCCCATAGAAAAGAGCTTCCTTGCACTGGTATTCATAGTACAGAAGTCACGACATTACTTGCAGCACCACAAGGTACAGATGGTGTCCTGATTAGACCAACTGAATTACATCCTAAACCACCCCATGTAGATAGGTCATCTACATGGTGGGCAGTGATTCTCCAGCAGTTCGATATCAGGTTTGTCCTTCAGAATGATATTAAGGTAAATCATTGGAAGACTTCCTTTCTGTAACTCCCCAACCCCAGTTACCCAGAGTCGGTGCATTATTACATAACATTGGAATGATCACAAGAAAGATCAAATCTCCAAAGACTATTTGGTTTAGTATCCTTGGAAACAATAGATATATTCATAAAGCTTTACATCATAAAAATGAAAACTACAACAATATAGTCTCCATAGACCACACTCTTATCCGCTCATACTATCCCTGCAGGTCATTCATAATTTAATTCTTCACATCCTGGGAAAAATAAAACATAGAAAAGGGGTGAGCTCAAATTCCTAGTAAGGATAACAATATAGAGGAAACTTTCAAAAACAAGCACAATCATTTAAGGCAATATATAACTAAAACAAAATCCTTTTAAACTTGAACTTCAACATATTATGGAAAAAGTAAAATGAAATGATTCCATTTACTTATTCACATGGATATTCTACTAATCGAATAATCACATGCAATATCAATAACCACTTTCATAATGATGGAATGCATAATTTCAGACTATCATAACCACATAGCCAAGGCCTTGTGCCAAGACTTCAAATAAGATTTTGCCAAGGCCTTGTACCAAGACACTAGTTGTCTCATGAGACCTACCGATGCATCGAGGAGCTATATCGGGCTCCACCCTTCACATATTATGTCCAATGCATTCCCATATGAAAAGGTTTAAACATAACATAAACATTCATATTAAAACTAGCATACGAAATGTCAATATTTTCACCATAAAACATGAATGGTATAAAAACAGAACATCCACAGTCAAACATATCACAAAACCTTCAATACAATATAGAAGTTTTGTATCATAATAAATCACCTTCAAATAAGCTTAAAATCCATCAAAGGATGTTGAAATAGATGAAATCAAAACTATTTGAGAGAAATATCTCTTTTCTTGAAATCATTGAAAAGTCACACATTTATAATGGAAGTAATTTAAAAGAGATTTTTGAATAAAAGTGTCCCATACCACTTTGAAACTTTTGAAAAGCAATATCATTTCAAAACCTTCATGTCCATATAAATAAATCCTTAAAATCATTTTGAAAACATGGACTTTAATTAAAAATATTTATAAAGATAAAACTTTAAAACATTTAAAATTATGATCTTGATAAAGAGTAACTTTAAAAAATTATTAAAATATACATTTTGAAATCATTTAAAAGTCACATAATTATAAAATAAAACATTTACTTTGAGAATATTCTTATAAGCTTTTAAGGGAGGCTTTGACGATTTTATAACGGCGGTAAATAGCCGCACCCTCCGTATAAGTTAAAAAAACATTCTTACCTTAAATTTGTCGAAAGGTAAAAAGTGCCTTGTTTGGAAAACGACGGAAATATTCCTTTAAAAACACATAAGGTTATAAATGACTTGAAACCATATTCTTTTTAAATAGTAAAAATGTTTTGAAATACATTTCTAAGAAACATGGATGTGGATGATAAAGAAATCCCCGTAGATTATTACGTATAAACAACCTCGAATAAAGAAGAGATTGTGAAATAAACCCTAACCTTGTACTTTTAATTGGTTGAGTGTAAGTTAACCTCCTGTATAATGGTGAAATAATTGTTACTGAATTATAAAATAATCATATATATTAATATGATATCATATATTATTTTTTTAACATTGCTTTGTTAATAATATCTTAGTATTATCGTCGTTTCAGGTGTTAACTTACTCATTTTCTTTTATATGTTTTGTCACTTAAGCCATGCTTTTTATGGATAGGTTGTATATTATTCATATCCAGAATGATATCAAGTCCTTAAAAATCAATTTTAAATCATAAAATGATAATTATACTTGAATGGATACGATGGAGAATGAATCGCATCGCGTTTGTGGAGACGGTAGTCCGTACGTATGCACGAGCGACAATATCATTATTTTGATATGAAAATAATATATAAATGGATGGTATATAATATATACAGAAGAATGAACATGTTATATTTATTATTTACATGTGTTACACATCATTATTATACCCATCCAAATAATAATATATTGAATAACAATTACACCACGACGTGGAGACGGTAAGCCGTACGTACGCACGTATGGTGACATGTTATTCAAAGGGTGGATAGAATACTGAATATGGTTGTACCATATTTATAATAACATCAAAGTATATATATGATACTGGAGTTATTATTTTATAATGGTAAAAACAAATGAAGGAGAAGTGGAAGAAGAACGGAACTTGGAAAAGGGTGGTGAAATCATTACCTCTTCTACAGGTTCTTCCTTTTGATTTAATCAAAAGGGCTCTATAGGTTGGCTTTCTGATCAAACTAAGGACTCTAGGTTGTATTGAGGGATGTTGGGAGAGTATTTGGGCCGAGTATGGCCGAACCAAAAGGCTTTGAAGGTGTGAAGAAATGATAAGGAGGAGTGCCCTTTTATAAGAGGGGTGAGGGGCACCTTTGGAAAAGCTAGAAATATTAATTTATAATAAATTCATATTTGGTTTCTAATGACTCCAAATTGATTATATAAATTTCACGGTGGGTATGGGTTGAAACACACTCATCCAATAGAATTTAGACAGGTTTTGGTACTTATATTAACCTTATCTTTAAGTATTAACTCTAAGTTAATTAGTTTCACTTTTACAATGTCTCTTTGTATTTTTATATTATATGGTTAATAAACATACCATATACATCCAAGAGACCCACAAGTGGTCCATAAATGATACAAATATCATGATATAAGTCTCTTGGCCGAACCTTAGATTTTTAGTAATTTAATATCAATTAATAATATAATATTTATTTTAAAAACTCTTTTATGTCTATTTTGAAACTATTCAATAGTTGATTTTTTATAAACTTATAACATAATGATTACTTAGAAAACAGTTATCTAAATCAATACTAATATGTTATATTATCCTAGAAAATTATTTTAATTCATTAAAAGTCTCAAATTATATTTATTTGGGTATTTATAATATCAATTATTTTAAATTTTCACTATTATGTTAATTACTACATCATCATTGTGTCATACATAAATTAGATTATGTAATCTCTAAAAATTATAAATAAAATATAATTATGTAGGAAATCCTTTTATCTTTCTAATGAATATTTATCGTCTAAAATCCAACATATATAACCCTATGTAACAATTGTTTTTCAAAAAGATATATGCTTGTGTCATTTTTGTATTCATTTTAACTTAATTAAAATAATGTGTCCCTATCACCTACAAGTGGCTCCATGGGGTCCCAAAATGGACCCAATGATTTATATGGTCGAAAATGTATCAACCAATAAGATTAGGACACGTTTTAGGGTAATTTAGTATTATTATAATATTATTTTTTAACCCTTATTTACCGGATTTACCCTTAACCATGGTAAATAAAATATTTACCGCAGTAATTATTTAAAATGTCTAAAAATAAAAGTTACCTATTTACACAATTTGAATATCCTGATTCCAAATATGGAATCCATTTTTCCAAATTCAAAACACAGAAGTGGCAGAAATTAATTTAAATTTAATTCCCGTTGTTAAAACAAAAAGCGTGTTTTTAAGAGATAATAACTATCAAAAGATTGACATTTGTTTATGCCTGATTTTATTCTAAAATTATGTCCAATTACCAAAATTGTATTAAATGGTAAAAATATATTCTAAATATACTTTAAAACCTCTCAAATTTATAATTTATCACTATTAGTTATTTTGATTAAAAAAATTTGTTTAATTAAAATTTAGTAATGTTCACTATTCATCAAAATATTAAAGTTATCCGAAAAGTACAAAAATTTCACATTTGGCTAAATTCGATATTCCGAATCCAAAAATGAAGTCCATTTTGAAATATAAAATATATATAATTTCAAAAAGTAGGTATTACTATTAATAACCGCTAGTTTGATCGGTTGTGGTGTGTGTTAAAACTCGAAGTTGCGTACAACACACGCTACTGTATTATTCAAAGGAAATCATACCGTGGAAGCTTGGGATGTTTCATTTTAAATTTTTAATGTCCCCATTTAGTCAAAAAGTTTAAAATATTGCATTTAAAAAGGGTTCACTATTAAAATTTGATAAATGTGCAATACTGAAAATGAATTTTTTCTTGCATTATGTCTAAGAAACTCATAATATGGATTCTAAAATTATAAGGATTATATAAAGTGTAAAATTTACTTAATACTATTCATAAACTCTTTTGAATGTCTTTTTTTGGTAAGTCATGGTGAGATTGAACTCGGTGTTGCGTGTAGTGAAAGTTATTGAATTATTTTGAAGAAATAACAAACTATGAAATCTTAGGGTGTTACATTCTCCCATCCTTCAATACATTGCGTCCTCGCAATTTGAAATTGTACTTAGAAAATAAAAGGTTGAAAATAGAAAATATATTTTTGGGAAAACCCACATCGTAAATTGGGTTACTAAAATTTAGTCTTAATATGATGAAAAGATAAATGAAAGGGTCACCACCAAATTATGATCTCTATTAGGAGAACATTTGTGGAAATTAGAGACATATAATTGGAGGAAAAACGTAAATATTTATATGTAGTGATTAAGGTCATCAATCACAAACAAGTGTAAAATTGAGGTCCTTAAATTCATCAATCTAGGATGATTTGAAATACCAACGGTTCAACAAAAGATAGGGTATTAGGATAACACATTTTTGGTTTTAGGATTCCTTAAATAAAGTATAAGAATTAATTTCTTCATAGAATAATAGAAGAAGAAAAATATATTCTTGACAAGTAGAGTTCCATCCTTTAACTAATTTCTACCACAAACTAATCTTTCACTCTAAAAGATAATAAAACGTAAAAACAATTCTATTTATCCTATTTGTATAGGGTAAAAAAACAAATTTATAATTCATCAACCAGATCTTTTAAAAAACTACTTTATTTAATCTTGGACATCACGTGGGTCAGTGGTAGGTGATACACCCTTATCGCTCTTCGGTTGTGGGTTCAAGCCTTGCGGCCTTGCCGGATGCGACGGGTTGCCCCCGACCTCCGGGTTGTCCTTTTATGGCAATCCAAAATAATACAAACTAGAACTATCCAAAATAATTTAGTCCAAAATTTATATGGAAGGTAAACACAATTAATATCCTTTTTTCCGTGTAATAACATATGAATACCTTCATCATGTATTCTTTTAAAACACTGCAACATCCTGAATTACCATAAAACCTTATTGATTACATTTATGATCCCTTATTCCTTAAAGAATAATAGATATACTCCTTCAATCCAAAAATGTTTTAAAACCCAACAATGATGGAATATAAAAATCATTAATTAGTTTCAAGGTAGTCTATAATATCCAATATAATTTACCCAAAACAACAATGTATTATTCTAAAATCACTACCTCGGTATCAAAACCATATTATGTTTTATCTTTCTCTCAACCATATATTTTCCAAAAAGGTTAACATTCTATTGAGTCACTTTTATTTGTTCCACACAATCTCAAGTCCATAATGAAATAGTACTGTAGTATAATCCTTATATACTCCATAATTATTATAACAAGTACATTGTTGATACAACACTCAAATGACATAATCAACATCAGAACTCTAATCATTCCTTTTCATCCGTGGTAGTATCATAACATGATTATTATCTAATAGAATCATTTGCGGCATAGTCTGATGTCTGGGACATAGGTTCGCATAGTGTCTAAACTCCTTGCAAATGAAGCATTGTACATTTGAAACCATTTTCTGACCCTTGCAGTCACGTACTTTGTGCCCTTTCCCTCCACACTTATAACAAACTCCCATTCCTTTTAGGCAAGTTCCAGGGTGTTTCTTTCCACAGTTATCACATATAGGAAAATTCTTCTTTTCCCTCTTCACTTTATCCATCTTTCTCTCTTCCATCCTTTTTTTCTCTTTCTTCCCTTCAAAGGCATAGGACTCAGTAAAATCTTCACTTATCTTATCAACACATGATATTATTTCTTCAAATGATGATAATACATGTGAGACTATTTCTCTTATAAATTCTAGCTTAAGACCATGAAATATATGATCCTTCTTTCTCTTTGTATCATGTGCATTGCTGGAGTTCTCATTCCTTCTACTGGGCGCCATTTCTAAACAATGGCATACACTAGATTAGTTTATGAATAACAATACCTAATCCCAAACTTTTAAATCACATAACATAAATTAAATAGTTTATGGATATAATCCATAATCAAAAAAATTTCTCTTTTGAGGAAGTATATACTCATAAACCCTTCATAATGGTTTGTAAAGAAAATGAGAATTATCCTAAGCATATACCATGGGAGTGTCGTAACCAAGAGTGCATCAAGGCCCATTGTCGTGCACCAGTTCCCGTTCGAGTCTAGCTCAAAGTGGTGTTTTCGAGTTTTACCCCTAGGTACATCTGTGCCAGAGCCGCCTCTACCTGCTCGTATCCAGACAGGGATGTATTTCTCGAAAAACTCACAAAATATCTAAAATACAAAAATTCTAGGAAGTTATTCTATACTAATCCTCAAAGCCCATCTTAGGTCTATGTTCTCTAATCAGATTTTATCTAAATATAGCTTCCAAGGATTGTATTAAACTTCCTCTGATACCAACTGTAACCCCCCCGACCCCAGTTACCCAGAGTCGATGTATTATTACATAACATTGGCATGATCACAAGAAATATCAAATCTCGAAAGACCGATTGGTTTAGTAGCCTTGGAAACAATAGGTATATTCATAAAGTTTTACATCATAAAAATGAAAACTACAACAATATAGTCTCCATAGACCACACTCTTATCCCCTCATACTATCCTTGAAGGTCATTCATAATTTACTTCCTCACATCCTGGGAAAAATAAAACATAGAAAAGGGGTGAGCTCAAATGCCCAGTAAGGATAAAAATATAGCGGAAACGTTCAAAAACAAGCATATTCATTTAAGGCAATGTATAACTAAAACAAAAGCCTTTTAAACTTGAACTTCAACATAGTATGGAAAAAGTAAAATTAAATGATGCCATTTACTTATTCACATGGATATTCTATTAATCGAATAATCACATGCAATATCAATAACCACTTTCATAATGATAGAATGCATAATTACAGACTATCATAACCACATAGCCAAGGCCTCGTGCCAAGACTACAAATAAGATTTTTCCAAGGCCTTGTGCCAGGACACTAGTTTGTCTCATGAGACCTACTGATGCATAGAGGAGCTATAGCAGGCTCCACCCATCACATATTAAGTACAATGCATTCCCATAAGAAAAGGTTTAAACATAACATAAACATTCGTATTAAAACTAGCATACGAAATGTCAATATTTTCACCATAAACCATGAATGGTATAAAAATAGCACATCCACAGTCAAACATATCACAAAACCTTCAATACAATATATAAGTTTTGTATCATAATAAATCACCTTCAAATATGCTTAAAATAGATCAAAGGATGTTGAAATAGATGAAATCAAAACTATTTGAGAGAAATATCTCTTTTCCCGAAATCATTGAAAAGTCACACATTTATAAAGGAAGTAATTTAAAAGAGATTTTTGAATCAAAGTGTCCCATACCACTTTGAAACTTTTGAAAATAAATATCATTTAAAAACCTTCATGTCCATATAAATAAATCCTTAAAATCATTTTGAAAACATGGACATTAGTTAAAAATATTTAGAATGATAAATCTTTAAAACATTTAAAATTATGATCTTGATAAAGAGTAACTTTCAAAAATTCATAAAATATTCATTTGGAATCATTTAAAAGTCACATAATTATAAAATAAAACATTTACTTTGAAAATATTCTTATAAGCTTTTAAGGGAGGCTTTGACGATTTTATAACGGTGGTAAATAGCTGCACCCTCCGTATAAGTTAAAAAATCATTCTTACCTTAAATTTGTCGAAAGGTAAAAAGTGCATTGTTTGGAAAACGACGGAAATATTCCATTAAAAACACATAAGTTTAAAAACGACTTTAACCCATATTATTTGTAAATAGTAAAAATGTTTTGAAATACATTTTGAAGAAACATGGATGTGGATGATAAAGAAATCCCAGTAGATTATTACTGATAAACAACCTCGAATAATGAAGAGATTGCAAAATAAACCCTTACCTAGTACTTTTCCTTGGTTGAGTGTAAGTTAACCTCCTGTATAATGGTGAAATAATTGTTATTAAATTATACAAGAATAATATATATTAATATGATATCATATATGATCTTTTAACATTGCTTTGTTAATAATATCTTAATACTATCGTTGTTTCGGGTGTTAAATTACTCGTTTTCTTTTATCTGTTTTGTCAGGTAAGCCATGTTTGTTATGGATAGGTTGTATATTATTCATATCCAGAAAGATATAAAGTCCTTAAACATCATTTTTAAATCATCAAATGATAATTATACTTTAATGGATACGATAGAGAATGAATCTCATCGCGTTCGTGGAGACGGTAGTCCGTACGTACGCACGAGCGACAATATCATTCTTTTGATATTAAAATAATATATAAATGGATGGTATATCATATATACAGAGTCATTAACATGATATATTTATTATTTACATGAGTTACACATCATTATTATACCCATCCAAATAATAATATATTTAATAACAATTACACCGTGACTTGGAGACGGTAAGCCGTACGTACGCACGTATGGTGACATGTTATTCAAAGGGTAGATAGAATAATGAATATGGTTGTACCATATTTATAATAACATCAAATTATATATATGATACTGGAGTTATTATTTTATAATGGTAAAAACAAATGAAGGAGAAGTGGAAGAAGAACGGAACTTGGAAAAGAATGGTGAAATCATTACCTCTTTTTCGGGTTCTTCCTTTTGATTTGATCAAAAGGGATCCATAGGTTTGCTTTCGGATCAAACTAAGGACTCTAGGTTGTATTGAGGGATTTTTGGAG
Source organism: Viscum album (assembly GCA_963277665.1). Lineage (NCBI taxonomy): Eukaryota > Viridiplantae > Streptophyta > Magnoliopsida > Santalales > Viscaceae > Viscum > Viscum album. Next base: position 1,398,987,184 of record OY728148.1, on the reverse strand, counting down.
AGTATTTGGGTAGTGTATGGCCAAACCAAAAGGATTTGAAGGTGTGAATAAATGAGAAGGAGGAGTGCCCTTTTATAAGAGGGGTGAGGGGCACCTTTGGAAAAGCTAGAAATATTAATTTATAATAAATTCATATTCGGTTTCAAATGAGTCCAAAGTTGATTATTTAAATTTTAAGGTGGTGATGGGTAGAAATAATACTCAAACAATAGAATTTAGATATGTTTGGGTACTTATATTAACTTTATCTTTAAGTATTAACTCTAAGTTAATTAGTTTCACTTTTACAATGTCTCTTTGTATTTTTATATTATATTGTTAATAAACATACCATATATGTAACACCCGAGACTTTTATGTTATATAAATCATCAAAGGAATCTTTTTCTACACAACACATTCTTGGCTTGCTTTACATGAAATCATGTCCTTCCTCGATAGCTTGCGTCGTACGCAATACCGAGTTTCACTAAACAACGATATGGTATTAAAATATTATTAAAACTAGCCATTATGAATAGTAATAACCACTTTTTGAAATTTTATAAATTTTATTTTTAAAAATGGACTTCATTTTTGGATTCAGAATATCGAAATTAGCCTAGGGTGAAATTTTGGTATTTTTCTGAAAACATTCAATTTTTGATGAATAGTGAAACCACTAAGTGGTAGTTAAAAACTGAATTTTTCATAAAACATTATTTTACAGCTTCTGTGAGTGGAATTTCAAAAATCCGAGAGAAACGGTTGTTGTCAGTAAGTATAATGTGGTTCAATGAGATGAAAATAATTTTTTGGTGAATAGAAGCTTTTTACTTTTTTTTACCACGGTTAAAAGTAAATAGGGTAATTAAGGGTAAAAATGATATTATTATTACCCTAACACATGTCCTAATTCTATTGGACAAGTGTAATTCGACCAAAAACAAACTTAGGAATAAAATATGACCATTTAGGCCCACTTGGATTATATTAGGACATTTATTATTAATTTATTTAAAGAACGGTTAAAATAGTTGAAATCAATGTTTAATAAGTAAATAATTTTTAATATGGGTTTATACATAAGATAAATTCGACTATAAATATTAATTAGAAATATAAAAATATTTCATACATAATGATATTTTATTTGTAATTTTTAGACATTAATTAATTTAATTTCTGTATGACACAATGATGATGTAGTAATTATTTTATTAATGAAATATTGACATAATTGACGTCATAAACACCAAAATAAATGTAATTTGAGACTTTTTATGAATTCCACTAATTTTATAGGTTAATATGACATGTTATTATTGATTTAATTAACTTGGTTAGAACTAATAATTCTGTTATGATTTTCACAAAAATCAATTACTAAATAGTGTCAAAATTGACATAAAATAGTTTTAAAAACAAATATTATATTAGTAATTGTTATTTTATTCCTAAAAATCTAAGGTTCAGCAAAATGACTTAGATACGGTAATATATATTAATAATAAACAACTTCGAGTTCGTTTGGATGCTTATAGTAAGTTTATTAACCTTATAGTATAAGAACACAAGAAGACCCGGTAAAAGTAAACTTATTTAACTTAATGTTAAATCTAAATGATAATGTTAAAATAGGAACCTAAACTTGTCTAAATTCTATTGGATGAGAGTATTTCGACCCATCCCCACCTTTTCCTCAAAATAAATCAATTTGGAGCTATTTAAAACCGAACTTGACTTTATAATAAAATAATATTTTTAGTTATTCCAAAGGTGCCCCTCTCCTCCCTTATAAAAGGGCACCTCCTCCCCCTCTTCCTCACACCACTTTGAGCCTTCAAGATCGGAAAACCCCTGCCAATTCCTCCTCTCCACTTCCCCAGAGACATCATAGAGGTTATGGTCTTCCTCAATGACCAATTTTAGTGCCCTAAAAGAAGGTCTCAAAGAAGCACTTCAAAGAAGAGGTAATGTACGTTACCGATTCTTTCATCTTTATTTCTTCTTCTGCTTCTTATTATTTAGTTGTTTCATTATGAAGTAATAACATCAGAATCACTCATATACTGATATGTTATTATAAGTATGAAACAACCCTATTTCACCATCTATCCATCCTACGGAAAAAGAAATCACCGCACATGTGTACGTACGGAATACCGTCTCCACGCCGTGGTGTAATCTATTTTCCACCACCACCTTACTTGGATGGGTATAATGATGTAAATAATGGCTATATATGATTATTATAAAGTAATACTGATTCTGAAATATTATACATACACTCCAATACAATTCCACGATCATAGGAACGATATCATCACTCGTGCGTACGTACGGAATACCGTCTCTACGATGTGATGCTACTCGTTCTACATGATATTCATTTTATAATGATTATATAAATGAATTGAATGAATGAATATGATATATATTACACTAATACCATTCTGGAAATGATGTATCTATAACCTAAATACAAGAATAAGAATTTATTCGACAAAACACACATAAGAACAAAAAGTTATAAACACCCGAATAACAAGTAGCAATGAAATATTACTAGTAAGAAGCTAAGAATATGACAATATATGATATCATAAAAATATTTATGATTCTGGAATAATTCAATAACATTATTTAAATCATTATACAGGAGGTTCGGACACTTACGAAGCAAAACAGACCTAAGGTAAGGGAAATATCACAATCTCATTTTTATCGAAGATTGTTTATAATTTGCCATTTACTAGGGTGTATTTTATCATCCACATCCATGTTTCCTCAATATGTAATATTATTTCCATTCACCTAGAATTTTTTAAATCCTATTTTACCCTTCGGTGAGTTTTTAGTAAATGATATGAAAGGAATCTTTTGTCGTTTTTCGTACGAGGTACTTTTTTGACTTTTCCGAAAAAAGTACGAGAAGAATGTTTTTTTAACTTATACGGCATGAATGGATTTTTAAAAAATTATTTCCAAGAAGCTTACTTTACAAGTTTTCATGTTTATTTTTAATCAACTTCTTTTAGTTTATAATTGTATGACATGTTAAGAAAGGAAAAGTATTTATGAAGTAGAAAGGATATTTTCCTCAAGAATGGAGTTCAAGTGTTTTATCAAAATTATATTCCATCTAAGATAATAAAGGGTTCTGTTTCTATCCCTATTATTACATGGATTTTATTTTGTTGTGATGGAAATATTTTTATGAATTCCATTATCCTATATGAATTGTTTTATGATGTCATGATGTTTGAGATTCCCATTTTTATTACATGGGTTATGCAATGATGTATGATTTAAGATTTTGTGGTACACATAATAATGGTATCATTATGAGATGGGTGGGACCTATATCTCCCTCCAATGCATTGGGTAAAGATTTTATATCTCATGAGATAGACATGGCTGGAATGGTAGGTTATACCGGTTCAGTGAAACAGGACTGAAACGAGGGTGACTCGGATCAGAAATGGACTTTGTCCACTAAGATAGTCTTGGAAATGAGTCTTGACTAACAAGAAATGATTCTCTATGATTATGTGTGTATGCCACAAAGTTTCATGTTTTAAGTTATGATTATTGTGATTACATTTCACTTCCATGATTTATCCCATGTTATGAAATTATGATCTCTTTTTCAGAATAAGATTTCCAAAAGTTTTGTGCTTTTGTATATGATGTGATTGATATTTCTTTTGTTTGCCCTTATTGATCATTTGAGCTCACCCTTTTGTATGTTTTCTTTCCCCAGGTCAGGATGAATGTTATTAAGTAAGATATGCCAAAAGGGACTATAGATATGATGAAATAAATGGGAGACAGTGTAGATGCTTTATGAACCAGTTGTTTATGTTCCCAGTTTCTAAAGACACTATACCTATACGGTCTTTCGTGGTTTTGTTATATGTTGTAATAAGTATGCTTCAATTTTGAAGTATTTACAATGTATGTAAAGTATGGGTCGTTATAGTTGGTATTAGAGGGAGGTTATAGTCAACCTTTGGAAACTAGGATGTGAAAGCCTTAGTAAGAACCCTAAGGATAAGTCTAACATAGAACACAGTATTAGTGTTTTAGAAATGGACATGAATAACCTAGGATAAGACCTTAAGTGTGAAATTTTATTCTTGAGTATGTGTGTTTCCTATTATAATTAGTGTTTCTCACACTATTCTTCTTGGTTTTAGTCAATGGCTAGAACCCGAAGGAATCATGTTAATGCGGAATGTGACGGGCAATGCAATGATTGTCCCCCTGAGCAACCAAACGTTATGGGAGCTAGAATGAAAAATCTTGTAGCCATGATCACACAACTTTCTCAAGCTATGAATCATGCAGGACTTCCAAATGAGAAAAGGAAGGAGCAACATTTTGTTGAATCCTTCATGAGGCAGCGTCCACCATCTTTCAGTGGGTCTACTGATCCATTAGTTGCTGAACAATGGATTAGTACTACTGAAAAGATATTTTCAGTTATTTAATGTTATGAACATGATAAAGTCATTCTAGCAGTGTATCATTTGGAAGGAGATGCTGATCAATGGTGGAATCTTATTAATAATATGAGGCAAAGGGATGAAATTGAGTGCATTTAATGGGACTAGTTCAAGAACTTATTTTTCAATAAGTACTTCCCTCGTATTCTCCGAACAAAGATGGAGAAAGAGTTTCTTGAACTGAAGCAAAAGGATGATGAATCTGTTGGTACCTATGAAGCAAATTTTACAACACTTGCAAGGTACACTTCTGGTATTATTATCCAACATGAGAGTAAGATCGCTCGATTCTTTAGTGGCTTGAAACCAATTCTTCGAAGGGAGTTATCCATAAGGGTCTTCAATAGCTACGAGGAAATCGTTCGATGTGCTCTCAATGTTGAGATGGAGATTGGAGTAACCCATCAGTCATATGGGTTTGATAAGAAGAGGAAAATGGAATTCAAAGGAAAATATAAAGAGCACACTGAAAAGAAGATGAGCTTTCCCTTATGCTCAAAGTGTGGAAATAAACATGGAGGGAGTTGTCTTAAAGGGATAAGTAAATGTTTCAAATGTGTAAAGGAAGGTCATCAGGCATTTGAATGCCGCGATGATGGGAAGAAGATGTCTAACAATGCAAACAAAGGAAGGGATACACAGAATGAACCTACTACCAAGTTAATTTTTTTTATTAAAAAGGAGAAACCATACAACAAAGAGAAACAAACAGAGCAGCCTAAGGAGGTCTAAAATGATGCAAGCCAAGGGCATCCCCTTTGATCAAGTTAACACCTTCAGGCTTCAAAGTGGAAATGTCATGCAGACAAATCGGATCAGGACCAAGGACTTCCATAGAAGCAAGATGATCTGCCACTTGGTTACCCTCACGCCAGGTTTGGCTGATTTTGGTATCATTAGAGAGAATACCTTTGCACTTTCTGATAATATAGATGATAGACCATGGAGTAGAGCATATATCCTTCAAAGCATCATGCAGAATTTTTGAATCTGTTTCAACTTCAGCTAAATCTAATCCCTTCTGGTGGCAAAGGCTGATACCTGTGAGCATGGCCTTGGCTTCAGCTTGAAGAGAGGAGCCATGTCCTAACCGGGAGGAGAAGGCTATGAGGACCGATCCCCGTGAATCCCGGACAACCCCACCCCCATGCAGAACTCCCATAGAGCATGACCCGTCAACATTGAGTTTAAAACCCCTGATAGGGGGACTCCATCTAACCCATCGACCTCTGTCAAAACCATCTCTCTGCTGGACAACATGAGGACTGGAAAACATCCAGCTGAAGGATGGAGCATCCCGCCAGTTAGAGAGAAGATGAGCCATATCAATGAAAATATTTTTCGACCTGATGATGAGAGACTTACCCGTAGACCGTAGCCCCTCATGTCTGAGCTTATTCCTGGCTTGCCATATGGACCAACACCCAGCAAGGAGAATCAAAGCGCGAGCTGTTTTTTCCGGCCCTCTGGCTCCCGACCCATGAAACCACTTGTCAAAGAACGAAAGTTCCACCAGGCTAGGATCACAAATTCTAGTAAAGTCCCCATAGAAACTCCAAACAGAATTCGCCCAATCCCCAGAGAAAAAGAGGTGCTCAGCCGTTTCCTCTTTGTAAACTGTACAGCATGCGCACCGAGAAACAAGAGGGATTCCACATTTTTTGATGTTTTCGTCTGTGGGAATGGCGCGGTTCCTGATTCTCCATAACAGGAAACCAAATTTCGAGGGAGCCACCTTGGGCCACAGAACTTCATTCCAAGTATCCTGAGCATCAGACGTTCCCCGCGTGCGACGGAAATCACGTGCAGAAAAGATCCCCGTTGTGGAAGGAGAGAACACACATCTGTTCGGATCCTGCGATAAAACAATGAGGTTGAAGAGGACCTATTGTTCCTCGTCCAACACCGCTTTAATGAAAGTCGGGTGTGCACTTGCTTCCCTAAACGTGATAGTGGGAGCTGGACATCCAGGGAAGCCAAGCACCTTCCCCGCCCAGATGTTGTGCCAGTCGGGTGTGCACTTGCTTCCCTAAAGTATCAAATGTTTTATTTGATTCTGGATCCACCCACTCTTTTATTTCTGAAGAATTTTCTAAGGGTATCACCGTATTACCTCAACAATTAGATGTTGAGTTAGTTGTGACAACACCTAATGGCACAACAGTCACATCAAAAGTTTATAATTTTTCTCCGATCGATGTTTTTGGGAAAGTACTTCCTGCAAATCTTGTGATCCTTCCTATAGTAGAATTTGATGTGATTCTTGGCATGGATTGGATTTCTCTGCATGGAGCTCATATCAATTTCCAAAGAAGGGAAGTCACATTTCATATTCCAGATCAATCTATGATCGTCTATCGATGCAAGGATGAACATAACCTTCCACTGGAAATTTCTTCCATCTTATGGGTCTTGATTCCACTAAATGAAGGTTATTTATCTCAAATGGTTAGTGAGAGACTCACGATTAAGAATATTCCCATTGTACGAGAGTTTGATGATGTCTTTCCGGAGGAATTACCAAGACTTCCACCAAATCGTGAAGTTGAGTTATCAATAGAACTCGTACCGGGTGCTTTGACTATTTCAAAGACACCTTATAGAATGGCCCCAATTGAGTTGTAGGAATTGAAGAAGCAACTGCAAGAGAATCTTGATATGAGATTCATATGCCCTAGTGCGTCCCCTTGGGGAGAACCAATTCTATTTGTTAAGAAGAAAGATGGATCAATGAGACTCTGCATTGATTATCGAGAACATAATAAGATCACTATCAAGAACAAATATCCTCTCCCGCGCATTGATGACCTATTTGACCAACTACGTGGAGCTCAATACTTTTCCAAGATTGATCTTTGTTCAGGGTATCATCAATTAAGGTTCAAAAGGGAGGATATACCAAAGTCGGCTTTCCGTACAAGGTATGGACACTATGAATTTATAGTGATGCCATTTGGTCTAACTAATTCCCCTGCTATCTTCATGGATTTGATGAATAGAGTCTTTAGAGACTATCTTGATCAATTTGTGGTTGTCCTTATAGACGATATTCTTGTCTATTAAAAGAGCAAGGAAGAACATGAAGATCACTTGAGAATTATATTGAAGACCCTGAGAAAGGAGAAGCTTTATGCCAAATTTACCAAGTGTGAATTTTGGCTTCAAAATGTTTCATTTTTGGGTCACATAATCTCAAAAGAGAGGATATATGTGGATCCAGTAAAAACAGAGGTTATCGAAAGATGGTCGAGACCAACAATAGTAACTGAGATCCGAAGTTTTCTTGGTTTGGCTGGATATTATCGACGTTTTGTGAAAGATTTTTCACGATTATCTAATCCACTCACCAAGTTGACTCTGAAAGGAGTTAAGTTTGTCTGGATGGTAGAATGTTAAGATAATTTCATGGAGTTGAAAAGAAGGTTATCCAGTGCACCTGTGCTCACACTACATTGTTGTGGAGAAAGGTTTGTGATCTACAGTGATGCATCCAAGAAGGGATTGGGGTGTGTTATTATGAAAAATGATATGGTGATAGCTTATGCCTCACGACAGTTGAAAATCCATGAGCAAAATTACCCAACACATGATTTGGAGTTAGCTGTGGTAATCTTTGAATTAAAGATTTGGAGGCGTTACCTTTATGGTGAAAGGTGTTATATTTATACTGATCATAAAAGTTTAAAGTATATTTTCACACAAAAGGAGTTGAATATGCGTCAAAGAAGATGGTTGGAGCTGATTAAGGATTATGACTGCTCTATCCATTACCACCCTGGGAAAGCAAACAAGGTGGCAGATGCATTAAGTCGACAAGACCATGCTAGTTTATCCATGATGAGGATCACAAAAGATCCAATATTTATGAATTTACAATGGATGGATCTTGGAATTATAATGGAAGGGGAAAAATCTTATCTTTCTCAAATGAATGTTCAACCATCTATACATATGAAGATTAAAGAGGCACGGAAAGAAGATGTCGAGTTACAAAAGAAGGTGAGAAATGCTCCTGAAATCAACCTTGATTGTTAAGGGATAATAAAGTTTAGGAATCGGGTTTGTGTTCCTCTCATCCCCGAATTAAAGAAGGAGCTACTGGATGAGGCTCATAGTTCATCATTCTCTATTCATCCTGGAAGCACGAAGATGTATAGGGACCTGAAAGAGTACTTCTAGTGGGATGGAATGAAAAGAGATGTTGCTGAATTTGTCTCTCGATGCTTGGTTTGTCAACAAGTTAAAGCTGAGAGACAGAAGTCTAAGGGGATGTTACAAAATTACCCATACACGAATGTAAATGGAAAAACATCACTATGGAATTTTTCACAGGACTTCCTAAAACATCCAAAGGCAATAATGCTATCTGGGTCATAGTTGATCGTCTTACTAAGTCTGCACATTTCATTGCTATTAGAGAGGATTTATCTCTGGATCAGCTTTCCAAGATATATGTAAAGGAAGTGGTAAGATTGCATGGAGTACCACTTTATATTATATCTGATCAGGATCCGAGATTTACCTCAAAGTTCTGGCGAAGTCTTCAGCATACTATGGATACAGAGTTGAGTTTCAGCACTGCTTATCATCCTCAGACAGACGGTCAGTCTGAGAGAACAATTCAAACCCTAGATGATATGTTGAGAGCTTGATCTATGGATTTCAAATGTGGTTGGGATCAACACCTACATTTGGTGGAATTTTCTTATAATAATATCTTTCAATCCAGTATTCAGATGGCTCCTTATGAAGCTCTCTATGGAAAGAAATGGAGGACTCCAACTTGCTGGGATGAAGTTGGGGAAAGAAAGCTATTAGGACCTGATCTCATTGATGAAATGGCAGAAAAGGTCAGATCTATTCAACAACACATAAGAGCAGCTCAGAGTCGACAAAAAAAGTTATGCCGACAACCGAAGAAAAGACCTAGAGTTTGAAGTGGTGATAAAGTGTTCTTACGAATATCTCCCTCGAAGAGGGTTATGAGATTTGGAAAGAAGGGGAAGTTGAGCCCTAGATATATCGGTCCTTTCGAAATACTGGATCGTGTTGGGAAGGTAGCTTACCGATTGGTGCTTCCACCGAATCTCTCTCAAGTTCACGATGTGTTCCATGTATCTCTCCTGCGAAAGTACATACCTGATCCTTCACATGTACTCAACTCAGATATTGTACCGCTGGAGCAAGATCTTTCATATGAAGAACAACCGATAGAGATTCTGGATCATAGCGAAAAATTCCTACGTAATGAGAACACTCGATTGGTGAAAGCTTTATGGAGGAACCACCAATTAGAAGAAGCAACATGGGAGCTTGAGGATATGATGAGGGAGAGGTATCCTCATCTGTTGGTTACAAAGTGACGAATTTCGAGGGTGAAATTCATTTTAAGGGGGGTAGAATGTAACACCCCAGACTTTTATGTTATATAAATCATCAAAGGAATCGTTTTTTACACAACACTTTCTTGGCTTGCTTTACATGAAATCGCATCCTTCCTCGATAGCTTGCGTCGTACGCAATACCGAGTTTCACTAAACAACGATATGCTATTAAAATTTTATTAAAACTAGCCATTATGAATAGTAATAACCACTTTTTGAAATTTTATAAATTTTATTTTTCAAAATGGACTTAATTTTTGGATTCAGAATGTCGAAATTAGCCTAGGGTGAAATTTTGGTATTTTTCTGAAAACTTTCAATTTTTGATGAATAGTGAAACCACTAAGTGGTAGTTAAAAAACTGAATTTTTCATAAAACGTAATTTTACCCCTTCTGTGAGTGGAATTTAAAAAATCCGAGTGACATGGTTAATGTCAGTAAGTAAAATGTGGTTCAATGAGATGAAAATAATTTTTTTGTGAATAGTAAATTTTTACTTTTTTTACCACGGTTAAAAGTAAATAGGGTAATTAAGGGTAATGATGATATTATTATTACCCTACCACATGTCCTAATTATATTGGACAAGTGTAATTCTACCAAAAACAATCTTAGGAATAATATATGGCCATTTAGGCCCACTTGGATTAGATTAGGACATCTATTATTAATTTATTTAATGAAGGGTTAAAAAAGTTAAAATCAAAGTTTAATAAGTAAATAATTTTTAATATGGGTTTATACATAAGATAAATTAGACTATAAATATTAATTAGAAAGATAAAACGATTTCCTACATAATTATATTTTATTTGTAATTTTTAGACAGTAATTAATTTAATTTATTTATGACACAATGATGATGCAGTAATTATCTTATTAATGAAATATTGACATAATTGATGTTATAAACACCCAAATAAATGTAATTTGAGACATTTTATGAATTCCACTAATTTTCAAGGTCAATATGACATGTTATTATTGATTTAATTAACTTGGTTCGAACTAATAATTTTGTTATGAGTTTCACAAAAATAAATTACTACATAGTGTCAAAATTGACATAAAATAGTTTTAAAAACAAATATTATATTAGTAATTGTTATTTTATTCCTAAAAATATAATGTTCTTCCAAATGACTTATATATAGTTATATATATTAATAATAAACAACTTGGGGTTCTTTTGTCTGCTTATAGTAAGTTTATTAACCTTATAGTATAAGAACACAAGAAGACACGGTAAAAGTAAACTTATTTAACTTAATGTTAAATCTAAGTGATAAGGTTACAATAGGAACCTAAACTTGTCTAAATTCTTTTGTATGAGAGTATTTCGACCCCTCCCCACCTTATCCTCGAAATAAATCAATTTGGAGCTATTTAAAACCGAACATGACTTTATAATAAAATAAAAGTTTTTGTTATTCCAAACGTGCCCCTCTCCTCCCTTATAAAAGGGCACCTCCTCCCCCTCTTCCACACACCACTTTGAGCCTTCAAGATCAGCCAACCCCTTCCAATTACTCCTCTCCACTTCCCTAGAGAACATCCTAGAGGTTCTGGTCTTCCTCAAAGACCAATTTTAGTGCCCTAAAAGAAGGTCTCAGTGAAGCACTTCATAGAAGAGTGAATGTCCGTTACCGATTCTTTCATCTTTATTTCTTATTCAACTTATTTTTCTTTAGTTGTTTCATTATGAAGTAATAACATCAGTATCACTAATATATTTCTATGTTATTATATGTATGAAACAACCCTATTTCACCATCTATCCATCCTACGGAAAAAGAAGTCACCGCGTGTGCGTACGTACGGAATACCGTCTCCACGCCGTGGTGTAATCTATTTTCCACCACCACCATACTTGGATGGGTATAATGGTGTAAATAATGACTATATATGACTATTATAAAGTAATACTGATTCTGAAATAGTATACATACACTCCAATACAATTCCACGATCATAGGAACGATATCATCACTCGTGCGTACGTACGGAATACCGTCTCCACGATGTGATGCGACTCGTTCTACATGATCTTCATTTTATAATGATTATATAAATGAATTTATTGAATGAATATGATATATATTACACTAATACCATTCTGGAAATTATGTATTTATAACCTAAATATAAGAATATGAATTTATTCGACCAAACACGCATAAGAACAAAAAGTTGTAAACACCCGAATAACAAGTAGCAATGAAATATTACTACTAAGAAGCTAAGAATATGACCATATATGATATCATAAAAATATGTATGATTCTGGAATAAGTCAATAACATTATTTAAATAATTATACAGGAGGTTCAGACACTTACAAAGAAAAATGGACCTAAGGTAAAGGAAATATCACAATCTCATTTTTATCCGAGATTGTTTATACTTTGGCATTTATTGGGGTGTATTTTATCATCCACATCCATGTTTCCTCAATATGTAATATTATTTACATTCACCTACAATTGTTTAAATCATATTTTACCCTTCGGTGATATTTTAGTAAAATATATGAAAGGAATATTTCGTCGTTTTTCATACGAGGTATTTTTTTGACTTTTCCGACAAAAGTATGAGAAGAATGTTTTTTAACTTATACGGCATGAATGGATTTTTAAAAAATTATTTCCAAGAAGCTTCCTTTACAAGTTTTCATGTTTATTTTTAATCAACTTATTTTAGTTTATAATTGTATGACATGTTAAGAAAGGAAAAGTATTTATGAAGTAGAAAGGATATTTTCCTCAAGAATGGAGTTCAAGTGTTTTATCAAAATTATTTTCCATCTAAGATAATAAAGGGTTTTGTTTCTATCCCTATTATTACATTGATTTGATTATGTTGTGATGGAAATATTTTTATGAATTCCTTTATCCTATATGAATTGTTTTATGATGTCATGATGTTTGAGATTCCCATTTTTATTACATGGGTTATCCAATGATGTATGATTTATGATTTTGTGGTACACATAATAATGGTATCATTATGAGATGGGTGGGACCTATATCTCCCTCCAATGCATTGGGTAAAGATTTTATATCTCATGAGATAGACATGGCTGGAACGGTAGGTTATACTGGTTCAATGAAACAGGACTGAAACGAGGGTGACTCGGATCAGAAAGGGACTTTTTCCACTAAGATAGTCTTGGAAATGAGTCTTGACTAACAAGAAATGATTCTCTATGATTATGTGTGTATGAAAAAAAGTTTAATGTTTATGTTATTATTATTGTGATTACATTTCACTTCCATGATTTATCCCATGTTATGATATTATGATCTCTTTTGCGGGATAATATTTCCAAAAGCTATGTGCTTTTGTATATGATTTGATTGATATTTCATTTGTTTACCCTTACTGAGCATTTGTGCTCACCCTTTTGTATGTTTTCTTTCCCCAGGTCAGGAAGAAGGATATTAAGTAAGATATTCCAAAAGGGACTATAGATATGATGAAATAAATAGGAGACAGTGTAGACGCTTTATGAACCAGTTGTTTATGTTCCCAGTTTCTAAAGACACTATACCTATACGGTCCTTTCGTGGTTTTGTTATATGTTGTAATAAGTATGCTTCAATTTTGAAGTATTAACAATGTATGTGAAGTATGGGTCGTTAAAATATACATCAAATAGACTCAAAAGTGGTCCATAAATGATACACCTATCATGATATAAGTCTCTTGGCCGAACCGTAGATTTTTAGGAATTTAATATCAATTAATAATATAATATTTATTTTAAAAACTCTTTTATGTCAATTTTGACACTATTCAATAGTTGAATTTTGTGAAACTTATAACAGAATGATTACTTAAAAAAAAGTTATTTAAATCAATACTAATATGTCATATTATCCTATAAAATTATTGTAATTCATTAAAAGTCTAAAATTATATTTATTTGGGTATTTATAATATCAATTATTTTAAATTTTCACTATTATGTTAAGTACTACATCATCATTGTGTCATAAAGAAATTAGATTATGTAATCACTAAAAATTATAAATAAATTATAATTATATAGGAAATCCTTTTAGCTTTCTAATGAATATTTATAGTCGAAAATACAACATATATAACCCTATGTAACAATTGTTTTGCTAAAAGATATATGCTTGTGTCATTTTTGTATTCATTTTAACGTAATTAAAATAAAGTGTCCCCATCACCTACAAGTGGCTCCATGGGGTCCCAAAATGGACCCAAAGATTCATATGGTCGAAACTGTATCAACCAATAAGGTTAGGACATGTTTTAGGGTAATTTAGTATTATTATAATATTATTTTTTAACCCTTATTTACAGGATTTACCCTTAACCATGGTAAATAAAATATTTACCGCAGTAATTATTTAAAATGTCTAAAAATAAAAGTTACCTATTTACACAATTTGAATATCCTGATTCCAAATATGGAATCCATTTTTCCAAATTCAAAACACAGAAGTGGCAGAAATTAATTTAAATTTAATTCCCGTTGTTAAAACAAAAAGCGTGTTTTTAAGAGATAATAACTATCAAAAGATTGACACTTGTTTATGTCCGGTTTTATTATAAAATTATGTCCAATGACCAAAATTGTATTAAATGGTAAAAATATTTTCTAAATATACTTTAAAACCTCTAAAATTTATAATTTATCACTATTAATTATTTTGATTAAAAATGTTGTTTTTAATTAAAATTTAGTAATTTTCACTATTCATCAAAATATTAAAGATATCCGAAAAGTACCAAAATTTCACCATAGGCTAAATTCGATATTCCGAATCCAAAAATGAAGTCCATTTTGAAATATAAAATATATATAATTTCAAAAAGTAGGTATTACTATTCATAACGGCTAGTTTGATCGGGTGTGGTGTGTGTTAAAACTCGAAGTTACTTACAATACACGCTACTATATTATTCAAAGGAAAGCATACCGTGGATTCTTGGGATGTTTCATTTTAAATTTTTGATCTCCCCATTTAGTCAAAAAGTGTAAAATATTGTATTTAAAAAGGGTTCACTATTAAAAGTTGATAAAAGTGCAATACTGAAAATGAATTTGTTGTTGCATTAGGTATAAGAAACTTATAATATGGATTCTAAAATTATAAGGATTATATAAAGTTTAAAATTTCGTTAATACTATTCATAACCTATTTTGAATGTCTTTTTTTGGTAAGTCATGGTGCAATTGAACTCGGTGTTGCATGTAGTGCAAGTTATTGAATTATTTTGAAGAAATAACAAACTATGAAATCTTAGGGTGTTACACTTTCTGTCCATCCGACTCCTGCTAACCAGTCCTTTGATCTCGATTTCCCTGAGGAGGTGATCCTCTTGTTAGAAAATGCCACACCGTGCATGCATATGCACTTTGATGGTGCTTCATAGAGCCCCACCAACAAAAGGCTCAATAACCCCAGGGTCAATAGAGTAGGCCTGAGTATCATCTCCATTACCTTGGTACAAGACAACCTACCATACTCATTCTTATTTCTAGAAAGAAACACCAACAATGAGGCAGAGTACTTGGCTCTCATCCCTGTCCTTGATCTGGCCCTCAGGATTGATGTGCCCCATTTGAATGTGAAAGGGGACTCTGAACTATTCATAAAATAGATCAATGGTGACTACATCATTAGAAATACATAGATCGTACCATTTTTGAAATTCACTATCCAACTAATTTCCAAATTCCCATCTCAGCTGGAAGTAACTAAAGTTCCTCGATCTCAGAATGGTCAAGCTGACAACCTAGATGGCCTGGCTGCATCCCTCGCAAAGCCCGAGCAGGATGATCTAATTACCCATGTGGCACATTAGAGAGTCATTGCTCCGGTCATCCCTGATGACGACGACAGCCTGCAGGAATGCCACATTACCGCCGAAGCCTCCACGTTAGGACCCCAGGGTCCCTTGGATGAAGTGATCGAGGTGACTCCCGACTAGAGGGCCACCTTTGTTTAGTATCTCTAGAATGGTAATCTCCCACCAGATCGGGTCGGGCGCAAGTGAATCCGACACTGCATGTTATATTTTTACCCTCTAGGATGGTCCTAGATGCGAGAAAATACTCCACAAGTGTTGGTTTGATGGGGTTATCCTTCATTGCATTAAAGGATTTGAGATTTTCCATGGCATGTAGAAGGTTCATGCTGGTTCCTGCAGAGCTCATCAGACAGATCCAAAACCATCTCACCAGATCCAGAGACCGGGGTACTTTTGGCCCTCCATGATCCCTGATTGCTTCGAGTTTTCCAAGAGATTCCATGTGTTCAAAATCCATGATTTCTTCATGCATCAGCCACTGGAGCCTCTTCACTCCACCAATTACTCTTGTCCATTTCCGGTATGGGGACTCGATGTCATGGGACCATATCTAATGGCGACAACTCGTCAGGGCGGGTTCATCCTTACCACCACATATTTCATCATCAACTGGGAAGAGGCGGTTCCACTCAAAGAGGTCAAGGTCCATTTCATCATCAACTTTGTGTTCTCCAACATCATCTACCAATTTGGAGTCCCTCATGTCATCCTCACCAATAACAGATCAAAATTACGAGCAAATCAGCTGATAAAATTGTATGCAAAGTACTACATCCATTCTAACGACACCTCTCACAATCATGCCCAAGAAAATGGATAGATCGAGGCATTCAACAAGACCCTCTATAACATTATGGAGAAAATGGTTGGTCATAAAAATAAGAGTTGTCCGAAAAAACTCTCGAATTCCCTCTGGGCATATCGGATGATGACTCGTAATTCCCCCTAGGTGACCCCATATTCCCTGGTGGTTGGAAGCAAAGCCATACTGCCCTTCGAAATTCAATTTACCTCACTGTTCACAACTATCTATGATCAACATGCGCTAGATAAATTGGATGAAATCTGTCTGGCCGAGTTGGTAGCCCATGATGAGATTAGGATTTGTGCCCTACACAATCTAGAAAGGCATCATAACAAGATATCCAGAGCTTTCAAAAATAAAGTTCTCCTCATCTCTATCTTGCAAGGAGACTTGGTACTATCCTTAAGGGCATCGATGATAACTAGAAGGAAACCACCCATGTTGAATTGTAAATGGGAAGGACCTTACATCATTCACAAGGATTAGTCCAAAGGCAGGTACTCACTATTTACTATGGATGATGAGCGTATAACTCCTCCCACCAATGCCACGTTCCTCAAGAAATAATTTTCTTGGGACATAGGGTCCCACATGACCATAAACTATATGGTATTACATGACCTTAAACTATATAGTCCCATATGACCCTAAAATGAATGAAGGTGCAGCATGACCTTAAACTGTACGGTCCTACATGACCTTAAATTTTGCATTGTCCTGCATGACTTTAAACTTCACCTTAAGAACTACATATGGCTTGATTCCCATCATCATGTGATATGTAGGAATTCTCAGACGTCACGTCTTGAGTCCAGTGCTAATTTCCTCTTTGATTATCCCCTCCTAGACCTGGCATTTTTGGGGGATCTAAAATGGTATCATGTTGTATTCTTTGGCCCCAACCATTTCAGGGTTACGATGACTACACCAGGTGCCCTCCTTCATTCTTATAATCCTTCCACGTCCTTACCGCATGATGCTAAACATCATGTCCTTTTTCAGAACAACGTGTGGCTTCAGTCACATCCTCATGGGATACATTAGACCGCCTGAACATTTCATATGTAGGCCCAGCCCTAAACTTTAGGACCGTCAATTGGGATGAAACACATGGTGTGGTGTAGGATTTATCCCTCATTCATGTCATGATCATCATAACTGTACCATGTATCCTTCTCTCTTGAAGATCACTATCTCTTCTACTATCTAACTTGATTTAAAATTTCTCGGGCACATTCATGTTCTACACAACCCATCATTTGGGTTCCCATTATCATTCAAATCTGAAGGGCCCCCTGAATAATAAGGATACTTATCCTATGTGATATACTATCATTTCTAGATAATTCTCTCAAGGGTTTTAGAAAAAAATATACGAGTCTCGTGTTGTGAATATGATTAGCAGTCGATGTTCATTTGTTGTTCTCATTTCAGATCACATGATTTAGATGTAGTGCTTTGAATCAGGTCGATAGTTATCCTTTGTTGTTGTCCCCACCACCCATTTGTCCCAAACATGGACTGTATTGGTTATTTATTCCCCACTGTCTCTCCAAATCTCGGTATGCTTCTAGTGGGAGTGTAATTCCATCTATTGGACCCTTATTGGATGGGGAAAGCCAAATCCTACTCCTTGTTTCCCACACAGAGCATTCCTCACATGGGCTTAGGAGTTATGAAGGCAATGCTCTCATGAGAGTTCATATGGCTAAATTTGGCCAGGATGCTTAGCCTCAGGTCCTTTGACCCCTTCGGGCCCCTAGCCCATGCTCTCATGTATGATTTTGTGGTATGGTATAAACTCATGTCCTCATTCACGTCTAGATATTTTGTCATGCCACACACCCCCCTTTGAGAAATCCCTATATTTATCATCTTTTCCGTGAACACTGGCTCTGCCATGCTTCCTATGTCCCCACTTTTGGGCTTCCATCACCCTCTATATCCAAAAGGCCCTCTGAATGGCATGGGTGCTTGGCCTAAGGGATCTCCCACCATTACATGAAAACATCCTCAAGGATTAAGAGCAAAACATTGATACAAGTATCATGTTGTGAATATGGTCAATGGTTTAATCACAATTGATTTCCCTAAATTATGGTCACACAAGGGTGGATACTATGTTGCAAACTTGGTCAACAGTTTTCCTCTATCATCGTTTCCTCTTTGTGGTCTTCCATAAGCACGATGATTCGCCCTCTCTGTCCAGACATATGACATTAAACTAGGCATATACGTTCCGAGTTTTAGGACCCTAAACTAATATCACCTTCTTCCTCACTGTAAAATGTTAAAATACAAGCTGGCCATGACATTTTTTCTATTGCTCAGCCTCGGACCCCTGCTCGGGCCCCTGTCCCATGTTCTCAATTAAGGTTGTACGGTGTGGTGCGGGATTATGTCCTCATTCACATCGAGTTGATCGATGTTCCTTAAACATCACCGGATGAGAATCATCACACCTACCTTCATCCTCACTACAAGATGTTAAACTGCAAGCTGGACATGACATTTTGTCCATGGTCCAGCCTCAGGCCCCTTGGCCTTTTTGGGCCCCTTTCCCAAGTTCACACTTAGGGCTATACGGTGTGGTGCATGATTTTTTCCTCATTCATGTCGAGTTACTCTCCATTACATACTCACTCCTCGTTAGGGAATCTGGACCTTGTTTGCATCATCCCTTTTCTGGCACTATGTGTGTCTTGATTCCCACCCTCATGGGATATATAGGACTCCCCGAATGTCTGGTCTTCTTGTCCAACCGCATATCTTAGAATCCCCCTATCATTTTTTCCCTTTGGGCCACGTTCATCCAGAAGTGGGGTATACTGTGTGGTATGGGCATATGTCCCCATTCATGTCTAGTTTATAACAACCACACCGCATACCTCTCTCTCACAAGCATCCTTCACTATCTTTCCCAACATTCATTTCTTTGAGTTGACAACCCTTAATTTGGGTCCCACTGCCTTCTTCAGTGATTCACCGATTGGCCCCCGAGTACTCTGGTCTAGAACCTAGAGTGTCAGATTCTACATGGACATGATTTTTCCAACTTTTCAAGCTCTGTGTTCCTCTTCATTTGTGATTTAATCATATTTCATAGCTGAAGGGACATCCAAATGGCATGGATGCTTGGCCTAAGGGATATCTTACCATTATGGACCATCATCCTTGAGTGTTTCAAACCAAAAACCGATATAACTCCCAGGTTGTGAATATGGTTAGTGGTCGATGATCATTTTTGTCCCCATTTTAGGCTAACGTGATATGGATGCTGTGTTTTGAACATGGTCAAAATTTATCCTCCATCGCCACGCCAACCCATCAAACATTGAATTTTGGTTATATGACTCACATTATTTTCCACCCCATCAGGTCCAGATGGAATTTTGAAACTCCTAGCACTATCCCTCAGTGTGCATTTTCCCATTAGGAAGAAAAAAGCTATAGTAAAGGCATCATTTGGGGCTCCGCACCGACTTTACTTCAGATTGTGTTCCATGTATTGCAAAAACCTATTCCTCCCTAGTTTCCCACACCGATATTTCCTCACGTGGGCTTAGGGATCGGGTTTAGGTACAAACTTACTTGGAAGGATTCCTCATCTCCTTGGTCTATCCTGTAAGATAATAAACATAGATCTCTTTAGGAACTATGTATGACATTATTCCCATTCTCATGGGATATGTAGGAACCCCTAGACATATCATCTTTGGAACCAAATCGAGTTCCGATAATTTATCCCTTATGTTCTTCTTTTTGGTCTTTGACTCTTCTAGGACCACATGGTGTGGTGCATGTGGGCTTATTCCCCCATTCGCTCCAGGTTCGCAATAGCCACCCCACATATAACCCATTGTTTAATTTAGCCCCATAATTCTTGTCCCGCTTAACATTAAACTATATGTTTTCCCGTACGACGTTAAAAGGAACCTTCAAGAACTATGTGTGGCTTGATTCCCAACCATGGGAAACGTTGGATGACCCATAGATCTTGTCTTCGGGTCCATCTCAATTGGGGGCTAGTCTCCCCTTCCCCATATCATCTAACCTTTTCTATCCCCCTCGGCCCAAGGTTTCCTACTCGAAATCATACACGGTATGTTGTGGATCTCGTCCTCATTCAAAACAGGTATGCTTTATCACACCGTGCACATTCCCTCTAGAAACTCATCCCTCATGTATATGTCTGATCCATATGACTTTAAACTATGATTCCAAGTCCCACATGACTTTAAAATACTACGTCTATACTGCATAAAGTTAGAATTCATGGATGGCCCCCTCACATGAACATAAATAGTGAAACTATCGTCATAGCTGCATGAAGAAAAAATGGCACTAAATTGTGATATCCTCACTCTAGGGGGCATTATGTTTGGTATCGGTGACACACCGTACCATTTTTCAACACCTACATATGGGTTGATTCTTATGGAAATTCCTGGAATTTTTATCCAAGGTACATCGCTTCACAAAAAAGCACATATTCATCCTAAAGGACAAACAAGATCTATCAAATACCGCTTCTTTTGGTGCAAGGGACAGACCCGCACAACATTATTATCTCTATCATTCGTATCCTACCATTCCTCTTTCTAAGCTGAGGATGGATTGATTCCAATTATCATCGGATATGTAGGAACGCTTGTGCACATTGGTTTGAGCCTATCCTAACTTTTTTTTTGGTCACTCGACCTAAAACCTCTCCAAGGAACACATTGTGATCTGGATTCCAAGTCCTCATTCACGTTGGGTTTTATAATTACCTCACCATGTGTCTCCCATGCCCCTACCATCTATGTTTCATGATCTAAGTCCTTAAATTAAGATCTATTCTAGAACTATGTTTGTCATGAAACCCATCCTTATAGGATACATAAGAACGCCCAGACCAAATTTCTCCAGGTCCAGCCCCAGGAATCTAAAATCATGTCCCCTTTCCTTTTTTTTTCTGCATCCTTGCTGCAAGATGTTAAATAACACATCATATTTTAGAACTAAATATGGCTTTATTTTCATCATTATGAGTTACGTAGGACAGCCCAAACACATTGTATGTGGGTCCAACCCTTTGAATCTAAAATCAAGTCATCTCTTTCGGCCCCTCATCCCACACTCAATTGAGAACATGTTGTGTAGCGAGTTCCTCATGGGTCCTCCTTCATATCGGGTTTTGAGAAAGCCCCATCCTATTCCTCCCATGACTTTTCCCAACCTGGTCTGAGTTCTATGACCCTAAAATATGATCTCCCTTTGGGAACTATGCATCACGATTGGCTACTTCTCCACCCAGCACACAGTCCATTAAATCAATATCCACTTAATGGCCCATACTACGACCATTAATTTGGGATGTGGGCAACTATTGGACCCTTGTCCTTGGAGGGGGGACTCGACCCCATATATATAATATGTATTTGTGTCATACTCAGATACATTATGGCAGCACCTGATGTGTCAAATTTTCATGGGTACATTCCCTCATTCGATGTCCAAGCTTCGTGAACTTATCATTTGGATCCTCATCCTATTCCATGTCTGAAGGGACCCCCTATACAGCCTGGTCTCATGAAACACTAGCTTACCTACCATATTGAGCAAACTTCCCTGAGGATCATATATGAAATTTGTGACAGATACCGTGTTTCGAACATGGATAGCAGTCGACCCTCATTTGTCTATCCCCATTCCAGGCTAACGTGATATGTATACTGTGTCTCGAACATGGTAAATAGTTATCCCCTATCGTCATGCCACTATCTTTGTGGTCCATATCTCAAGCATCATGTTTCACATATTTCCACTTCCTTATGTTCTAGTGGAATTCTAATATACTCATCTTTACTCATGTGGACTTAGAAGTTCGGGTAGGACATATACTGGGGCAGCCATGCCACACATATCTTTCATCATCATGAATGATGTTAAAATGCGCTCTCAAACTATGTATGGATTTATTCCCATCCTCATGGGGTATGTAGGAATTCCCGAGAACATTTCATGAGGCCCAGTATAACTTTCAATTTTGGTTCCTTGACCTAAAAGAACATTCTATAGGGATACGTGTGTGGGATTATTTCCCCAGTCACGTCAGGTTTACATCTACTGCACCATATACTACTTTCTTGGGATCTCGCCTTTCACCTTTCATCCTATCATATGACGTTAAACTACACGATCCTATATGTCCTTGATGAATGAAAATAAACTTTAATTCTACCATGAAAATGTTTAAGATGACCCATGTTAATCATGGGATGCACTAGATCCCTTACTAGAGAGGTCCTATTAAAGATTAGTTATAATCCCTGATCAGACTGATGCGTCCCCCGAATGTGTCTTCACCAAGGTTGCGTAATTTAAAGAGTGTTGGACTCCATTCGAATAACCCATCACTCCACACTCCATGCTTTTAGTTCCCCTTATATGGACCCTAGTCCTCTTTCACATCTGAATGAACCCCCTAACTATTTGGATGCTTTCCCTATGGCTCCCCTAATATCCTGGGCTAACATTCTATAAGTTTAATGGATGACATTTTGAGTCAGGCCTCGTGTTTCGATCATGGTCAATGGACAAACCT
Source organism: Viscum album (assembly GCA_963277665.1). Taxonomy (NCBI): domain Eukaryota; kingdom Viridiplantae; phylum Streptophyta; class Magnoliopsida; order Santalales; family Viscaceae; genus Viscum; species Viscum album. The sequence goes on along the minus strand of OY728148.1, from coordinate 1,398,964,068 downwards.
CATTTTGTTTTTCCCATTCCGGGATAGCACACTAAGGATTATATGTTTCAACCATGGTCAACAGTAATAATTTATTGTCATACCAGCATTATAATGTTTCGAACATTGGGTTTCGTGATTCATTCTTTCCATTTCCCTATGTTCAGATTGAGTCGGATGCCCTTCGCGTTACCCTCCTCGTACACTAGAGCACATTTGGAAGGATGTCATGTCAATTGTCCTGAGGTTCTTGTCCCCCAATCGGGCCTCTCCCAATTCATCATGGAAATCTAAATTGGTTGTTTAAACCCCATATTCCAGAAACTTGGTCAAAACCCTTATGTTCAAAACGAAATAGCAAGGCGATCATCAATTTTCCTCATGTTGGGCTTGCCCCGCGGGAGCTTGGGGATTGATCACTGTTCATTTCATGAATATAAAAGATGCGTGTAAAACCAATACAAATAATGGAACCCATGTCTGCATATGGCATAAAAATATTAAATAATGAAAGTACAGTCAAGGGTTTGTAATCTGTATAGCACCCGAGGGTTGATCCCTCTCATAGACGAATTAACCCCATAAAATGAAAGTTGTAGCTCTATGACCCTTTGGCTTGTGGCGTCCAGGATTCCCTGTAACCGGTTCAGCTCCTGCACCTCCTCGATAGAGATGGGGCATAATTAATCAGGCACAATATGGGCCAGCTCAACATCAATTTGAATTACGGTCATCTCTTCTGAGGATTTCATCATGCGTTACTCGACCTCTGCCAGCTAGGCCTCCAATATAAATATTAGCTCCGATTGCGCATCGAGGGAGTCTAAGTGCTCATCAACCCAGACCTGTAGGCTCTGAATCTCATATTCAGCCTCCTAGAGCCTCATGATGTTCAGCGCTTTCCTCCACTACCATCCAACACAGAGGACACAGTCATACTCCCAAATCTTCTCCACTATAAGATCTCAAACGAGCATGTGTAGACGCTAGGAATCCACTAACCCATCACACAGTTCACTCAACCACGAGTGAAGTCTATCCATCTCATCCAAACATCACATTTGGGGGTGTCATAAATAAATCACTTTATCGTCCTCCATGATCGGTGATGGAATATTTTTCTATCCTCTTCATTAGAGGATGTTTCATCCTAGTCGGCACGGTTGGTAGGCTCATAAGTGGGCAACTCCCTAAGGAATTCTTCAACAGGTTCCACATCTAGGGTTTGATCAGGTATGGCAGGACCTGGGCAATCTGATTGATCCTCATCAGCAGATCCCACCTCAATAATCTCGAGGTAACCCCCTCTGACAGTCCCACCAGTGATTGGTAGCACCGCAACATGGTCGTTCTGGTTATCCCCCTCCATGATCACTAGATTTTCATTGGTAAAGGTACCACCAAGAATCCTTGACTAACCTCGCCAAGGTGACCCACACCATTTGAAGAATTATTCACACACAAAAGGGGCATGGACATAACTTGACATAGTCTAAGAGTGACAATCACGAATTAGGTAGAGGATACTTGTAGAGATAAAATTCCTGGTCTCGTTTTTAGGTTGATGCCATAGGGACCCCAAGGTCTGGCCCCCTGTATATTGTAATATGGTCTGAAAGCTCTGGAGAAGGCACCTCATATGTCTTTTCCCCGACGGATGTAGTAATCAATGTAGCCGCAGGTGTAGATCCTGAAGGTCCCACATCGGCATCTGTTGATGGGCAAGAATGGGTTCTGTGTATGAGACCCTCCTATAGAGTTCAAGTATTTTTTTGGAGTCCAGATTTACCTGGAAGAAGACCCTGAGTATGGGGCTTGGGATTTTACCTCAAGGGCGTATGAAAATTATTCAAGGTCCGAGTCTTGATCACTGACTTCTCCCTCCTCTAATGGGCTCCCTCTACCAGCCTCCTCCCATGGAGGACTCATCCGATTCCTCCTACAATGGAAAACTCTCCCACAGTTCGGTAGCTGACAACCGCAGGGGGGTTGTCTGATTCAACCACACCTTCACCCAGTCTGTCATTGGATTTGGGGTGCCTCAGCAATGCACAAATTTCTCCATCTCTGTCAGATATTTCTCCGCCTCCTCCTAGGATACTACAAATCCATCCCTGCTTGGTCAAATTCTCGGCAAGGCCTTCCCAAGGCGATTCAAGTGTTCCCACATCTTGGACTAGCCGAGGAATTTCTTATTGACATCCCAGATGTCCCAGGCCTCCGGAAAGGCAACATTCTATTGCATGTCTATGTGGCGCAACCACTTCCCCGAAGTCTTGGTGGATATTCTACAGAATCCTCTTGGTGTCCTCCCCTCTAGATAACTCAGTTCTTCGAGGACCACTATGTCAGTGGCCATTGATGGATCTGCTGTCGCTGCCTCTCCCTCACCCGGTATGGGCCTCACTGTCATGGCTTCCCCGCCACCATGGGAAGTTCTTACAATCTTCCTACACCATCCTTGTGTTTGGGGAGTCACACCATCACCGACCTGAATGGTTGGATGCTTCATCTTCTCCCCCGGGTAGGCCGCCTCCCATCTTTTGGCATACTCCTTCACCAAACCAAAGTCGATCATGGGTGGAGGAAATTTTTTCATCATATTTTTATCTTCTCGTGTAAACATGAGCCACATATGCCTCATCACACATTGATGTTCTGCATAGCACACCCCTAAATAGACCTATGGGGTCAGCCACTGCATACACTGAAACTTCCTGGATAATCGATGTGGGGTGTACGACTTGGAGTGAGGCACACAGTCTACTCTTTCCACCAGAACTCCACCTCAAAAGGCCTGGAGATAGGACTAGTGATCTTCTGTTCCTGGGACATCATCCGTAAAAGAACCCATTGGAAGTGATAATAAATGAATTTTGGATTCCTCTATCTTCCAGATGTGGTTCGGTAATGCTTGCACCGATAGTTTGGCCGAAAATCTCCCCGCGGCATTCGAAATGGATGGACAGAAGATTGAACCTAGAGGGGAGATGGGGTTTAGACATTCGTAGACTCCCCTAATGTGAAAAACAATTCACTAGTACAAGAGGTGCAACAACCCACACATCCTTTGGGGCCTCTTCCCCTCACCAATAGGACATCGTATCTTGTACAACTTGGAGAGAATTGGGATTCCGAGGTTCACCCACCCTAATATCACCAACATGGATGCCATGATAAATGTGCTTTCTTGCATGCCCATGTTAGTATCCCTCACTGGTAGGATACAAACAAAGATGAGAGTAGCGATGAATGCCTCCAGCCTGACTACCAGTTGCTGCTCAGTGCTAACACTGAACCCCCATGTTTTCCATTGGTTTACTTGAAGGATCCCCCAGTACGAGTGCCCCATTCCCCTTTTATCCCTCTTCGAGAAAGTACAAGGCCTCACTAGAAACTGTATATTTTCTGGGATGTTTAGAAACTATTTGAAACACTACCTGAAGTGGATGTCTCTCACTACTTCCTTGTCCTCTCCTAGCACCAGCGTCATCACTGATATCGTCAATGGCAGAATTTTCTCTGTATCCTCTCACACACCCATAACCGAGAAGAATTAATCACACATCACCCCAAGTATTGGGACCACCAATATCTGGTGCACATCCCATAAACTAATTCCTACCTCCCCAAGGTGCAAGTTGAAGGTACTGAACCTCGATGAACACCTTCTCAAAAACTCCAACATTAGCTACTTCAGTTGGTAGATATGAAATTAGGGGGTCCAAGCCACATCATATAGGCCCACTCTCCTCATCTCAACCACAAACCCTTCACATGAGGCACTAACCTAGTAGGCCTAGGCCCAATCAGCTATCAGGTTTCTACCCTCACGCAGGTCTCACTCATCAGAACACCCCTTTTTCGGGTTATCAGTGCTGCCTTCATGATTGTATGGTGTATAGGGGAGGGGGATGTCTCCGGCTTCAATCCCTTCCTAGAAACATTGTTCAGATGATTGTACAAAAAATCAAAAATGCTGGGTGTGATGTCCTCCCAGGCATGGCCATCAGCCGCCCTGAACCACTGGTGCTGACACGGCATGCTTCCGAACTAGTAATTTGGTTGTCCCCTACTGGCTTCAGGGATAAAGACATCAACCCTCAGCCCAAATCCATACAATGGTATCCTCATGCATAGTGGGTAGTTCATTTGGCTTGCTGATAGTAGCTCCACCAACGACCCATGGTCAGAAAAGCTCTATATCAACTCTCTTATGCCCAATCTATTCGTCATATCCTCCCTTCGGGTAGCATCGGCAGGGACCCCCTAGCAGCCTCCTAGTGAGTCATTCGGTCTTGATGTTTGGGTGTTCTTTCAGTTTGGCTCACGAATCTCTTTCATGAAGAAACTTTGCAGAGATCGGTTGCAGAGGCTGTTTGTAAAGGCCTGCCCCAACCTTCAAAAGCATGTTTTTAGAGCACACAGATACGAAGTAAAAAACACATTGTGAGCCGCAATGCAGAAGGCCCGATTCACGGAGAGAAATCATAGAGTATGCGAAGAATCACAAATCGAGGGCTCTACAATACAAAAATGCTATGAAGAGAAAGGAAAAAAGAGAGGTTAGCTCCCGTATTTATAGGAGATGACCCAAGGAGCTTTGTGGCATGTCTAATCGGTAGAGAGCTTCGTGGAACACTCTACCCCACACCACTGCTCCTTTTCGCGAGTCTTATTCTCTAGGATGGTTTGTGATGGTTGAGGTATTTTGGTGATTGACTCTCAGACTTTGACCCCCATTTTCTACTCAGCTAAAAATCTAGGGGGGGCCTTTGTTGACACCAAAATCATGGAAAATCAAGAAAAAAAAGAGCATAAATGGCTGCCACGTGAAGACCAGTCGGGGAGCCCCGTAGCCCTGTGGCCGATGCAGAGATCTCTCATCGCAAATCTGTCGTGGATTAAGGAGGCGAGATACTCCATGAACTAATGTGATGTTTGCAAACCTTCCAGAGATCATGTATGCGGTATGCTCTGTGAACTGATATGATATTTGCAAACCCTCCCAGGAGAAAGGAGGCAGGATGCTCCATGAACACCTTTGACATCTATGGACCCTCCGCGGAGTAAGGAGGTGGGATTCTCTGTGAACCCCTTTGACGTCACGAACCCAATGAAGGGAAAGTAGGTGGGATGCTCCACAAACCCCTTTTGAAATTATCGAACCCAGTGCAGAGCAAGCTCTGTCTTCGCGAGGAGATAGATCTACTTCGTAGTGCCTCTTTCCTATAAATACCAAGCTCCCCTCAATCCCAAAGGATGGATCCTCTGAACATTCATACACATGTGATCCGCATGATGAGGCATGATCACTATGCTTCACGAATCACATTACCTCACTATGTTATGCTTCATAGGGCACCCTTTCTTCACGAGGCATTGCTCCGCGAATGCCTTTCCACATCGCGAAGCACCTTCTATATGCACCTATGACCTATCCCTAGGCCAGAAGACTGCACTTCCCGAAGGACATCCCTTCACGAAGCCTTTCTACTCCACAGAGCACCAGAGCTTCAAAAGGCTTCTACCAATGATCCCCTTTGATCTGCAACTCCTCTTCTCATGCACCCTTCAAGTTTTCATGAAGCAATTTCAAGGTCCCTTGGGCGGTGCTACCCATTGGGTTGCTTCGCCTCATGATTCTTTTCATAGGCATGATAATGGATATTTATTTTTCGCATAGCCACATTGATTTGGACCCCAATGCATCTCTCCATAACACCCCCTCACCACGGATTTTTTGATTCCTTCCTTCCCTCGAGGGTGGGTGAGTATCGATTATATAAGTCCTAGGGGTCCTAAATGCACTCACCTCTTCCGAGATGCATGAAGTTAAAATGCCATGAACCTTCTTCCTCAGCACATGACATTAAATTGCGACCTCACCTCGTGCCTTGCAAGTGGGGTGCCCCATCTCAGACATTCTATACACCCACTGGTCTCCACATGAGTGAGATAATTCCTCACATGGAATGTCATCCTCTGTTTTGGAGTGGCATCTGTTCGTAGAGAATGGGAAACCACCCTAGTGTAAGCCTCTAGATTTTCATGTAGGTGGAAGCATCCCTTCACCTCTTCCCATCCTAGGTCTCAAACCCCTCTCCCATAGGGCTTTGTCGACATTTGGGCCTCCATCGTGGAGTATGTCCAAATCTCCATCACCCTTGGGCTGCTAATCTTGCATAAGCCCTTGTTTTTACTATGGGATACGAACCACATGTAAGCCCCACTCCACTCCCCATAGACTCACCTTCTGCGATGTGATCTACATGCCTTTGATACCTCCTATTTTTCACACCAAGCATGACTCACGTGGGTTTAGAGTAAGCATCGACTGTGACATCCTATCTGGGAATCCTAGAATGTAAGCCCAAAACACCATTCTGAACTACGTGGACTTTGATCCATGCTAGGTCAAGGTACGTATGAAGCCTTCTTGAGGTTCAAGCCCAACACCCATCAGACCTAGCCATATTCACATCGGTTCCCACTCCTTCTGAACTATGTGGACTTCGATCCTTGCCAAGTAAAGGTACGTAGGAAGCCTTCCTAAGGTTCAAGCCCAACACCAATCAGTCACATCCATCTTTATGTAAGTTCCCACTCCATTCGAACTACATGGAATTTGATCCTTGCCAAGGAAAGGTTCATTAGAAGCCTCCCTTATAGTCAATCCAACCACCCATTGGTCCTCACCATCTTTAAGTTGGTTCCCTCTTCTTCCGAACTATGTGGACTTTTATCCTTGACAAGGCAAGGTACATAGGAAAGATCCCTCAGGTTCAATCCCAACAACAATTAGTTCCCACCCCCTTCACATCGGACCACCTTCATCCCGCATGACGTTAAATTGCATGCCCCTTTTTATCCTGCACGATGTTAAACTACATCCACCATCCCAAAATACGTGGGATTTAATCCTTGTCTCCTAAATAAGGTATGATAGAAACCACCCTAAGGATAAAACCCATCCAACAGTAAGTTGTTGTGACCTCATCTAGTGGTAAGCCGTTGTGACTCCATCCAGTAGTAAGCCTTTGTGACCACATCCAGCGGTAAGCCGTTGTGACCCCTTCCAGTGGTAAGCCGTTGTGACCCAATCCAACAGTAATCCATTCTCAACCCCATTTGGCGTTAATCTGTTGAAGTCCCCAATCGATTGTAACCCATTGTTAGGTAAACTACAAGGACGATGATTCCCTACTATAGGGATACGTAGGAGGTCTCTTCGAGACTCACGCCCAACATCATCATCGTCCTCGAGTCGACTCTATATCATCCTCCACCCACGTCACATAACCATCAATCATCCATTTTGGTTTTTACCCGGGCCTCCACATCTCGGTGGGATCATACCACCTCATTCACCATTCCCTTTAACAAAAATTGGGTATCTGACCACGTGTTAGCCCCAACATCTGTGTTCCCTCGAGGGTTTTCACTCACTTAATCCTCTCTAGTTAGTGTTCTGATCATGCTGATCTGTCTCCTCTAGAAATTAAACATGTGGCATGCCCGGTGTTAATTATAGTAGGATGAGGAAAACCTCCGATACAAGCCTATGGAATATAATTACCCGCATTCGATGTGGGATTCCTCGGGCCTTCGCGCCCTCGAGAAGCACTATAATAAGGGAAAGAAACCCAAAAACGCCAGTGTTCTAGCATCCAGACACGCCAGAGATGTCCAACATGACTGCTCCCCCAACTGAAGGTTGCTTCCCTAACTGGACCCTTGGAATGTCCCGATAGAAGCAGTTTAATTAACTGGTGTCCATAAGGATATGTCACTTGTAATAGTTTCACGAACAACGTCTTAAGTCTATAAGGGATACCCATATTTGGTGACGAGTTATGAGTAGTAATCCATGAAAGGAAGAATCGAAATCCCATCATCCCATTTCAATCAAGGAGATGTCATCCCTAAACAAGGAACAGATGCCGCCTTCCTTTGGAAAGCAGGAATGCGGGGAAACAATTAGTGCCGCCGTCCTCAAACAGAAAAATGCGCACACCCCATAAAAAGAGTCAGAAACAATACTTATATCTTGATCATATTTTTTAAAATGATGGAACCACGATCAATGAAAATTACTAACAAACCCAAATTTAATCAAGCATGAGATACAAATTATTTTTCACCTTAAGAAGTAATTTTATAACAAATTGATATTTTATGGGTGATAATATTTCATAAGAAAATAATATAAGGTTTGATTTTTCTTAATTCTGTAATAAATTTAGATAAAATATATATTTATTATATGAGGTGTTCATTCATGTACAAAGAAATACAGGACGAGAGGTAAGAGATTTATTTTTCAATCCCATTATAATAATAAATTTTTATGCTTTAATTTTCATTAAGTTAATTATATATTAAATATCTAATAAATACATTAAATTTATTTTTCCTATGGTTATTTATAAAATTTTGAAAGAATAGAACAATTTTCCTCACAATTGAACTAAAAATGATCTTGAAAATGTATTTGAGAAAAACTGACTTCATATCGTCTTTGTTTGGGAATAATTTTTTTCAATGCCAAAATTTTTATTAAAATAATTTCAATAATATTTTAATATTACCCTACGAGTGATTAATTTTTTTTAACATTTAAAAAATTAATAACAAAAATTTCAAAGGAATCTTATAATCATTTTTTGAAGGAGGGATTTTCACTTTTTATAAAAAATATGAAATGAATCATTGTTTTTATGTACATGGAATGATTGGGAAATACCACCATTAGGACCAGTAAAATATTTTTTACTTTCTTGTACAATTCTCTTTGATTTATTTAGAAAAAATGTTTTTACATAATATTTTTCAATTTTATTACCTTTTAGATAAGTGATTTAAATATGAAAATGATATTTCTCTTACAAAATATTCTTGTGATTATTAAAATAGTTTTCATCTATGATAATATATATTGACATTAATTATAAATGAATGTGGTAATGACCAAAGGAAAACATCCTCTTCCATTCCCAATATGGTTTATGATTATGTTTATTAAATGTTTCTAAAACTAATAATTTTTATGGGTTGTTATATGTTTAATTAATAACCTTTTTATGAGACACGTTTTCCTTACCTATGTTAGGAAGGATTTGTTAAGATCATGGGAAAGATATATATATTGTTTTAATTATGTGATATGTGGGGTAATAATTTTAAATTCATCCAATGTGGTGGGTTTTGTTTTTTATCTAATGTGATTATTATATTAGATGGGTTGATGTGATCAACTTAGTATGAGAAATAATAAGGGATTCATGATCTACTATGTGAAATAAGTGGTGATTCCTATTATATTATGATATGTGAAACTGGTGTTAATTCATAATCCAACATGATTTAATCTTCTCATCAGTTAAACATGAAATATGAAATGTTTTTTGTGCCTATGATGGTTACACACTTTTATGACATGATTTTATGCTTATGATTATACCTCAATCTTCATGAATGATTAATGATGGTTTATAAATCTAATTATTCATGAATTTCACATAAAAAATACTTATTTTAGGATTTATGATTATGATCCATGATAAATAAGGAATTAACATTGTATGTTATGATCACAATATAATACACTTACACTTATATTATGTTTCCTCACAATCATTTATTGATATCTTTATTGTTTAACCTTACTAAGACTTTGAGATCATTATTTCGTATGTTCTGTTTTCCTAGGATACGTATACAACATTTAACTAGGATATATCAGGAAGAAAACAAAGTGAGAAAAAATTTATGACATATTTTGTTTTATAATTTTCCTAAATAAGATTTTTTCATCTATTATCCAAATACATTAAACCATTGAATTTTTGGAATGTGTTGTAATATTATGTAATGGATAGTAATTTAAAAAGAAGTAATATTTATGACATAAATATTGGCTAATTGTAACCCATCCATAAGTATGCAATGTCAAAGTTGGTGTTATTGATGTTCACTCCTCCATAGGTGTTGCTAAATTTGTAGCTAGATGTGAGAGTTAATCTTTAGAATCCTGTACAACAACCTCTATATTTTCATCATAGAGAGACCTAATAGATATGTGATTTATAATAAAATAATTATGATACCAGTATTCATATATATAAATATATGGAGAGGTTAAATTTGAAAATTAACCTCTCTCACCATTCTGGATATTGCTATAATTGTTTTTGGTGTTTTGTCAATGCATGATATTATGCAGAGGAGTATTCAACAATTCCAATTTGGGTGAGAGTCTAATAGGATAAATAAGGGAAATTAGATTCAATCCCTCTAGTTATCATATATACATTTCCTTATACTATCTCAACTATTCCTCTAAGTTAATCAATCTCATAACACTTATTTGAATACCAACTGTAGTATATTCATAATATTTGTTGGTTATATCCTCTCTCCATGTTTTCATAAAGAATACCCATTGATATATTATTAGGATTGTTCTAGAAGATAATGAAAATATTTTTCAATTGGTGTCAATGAAATACATTTTCTCAGATGACAAGGCCTTCACAATCCCCATCTGTATATTAATTGATTTCCCCATTGATAGTTCTTGGATCCATGGTGTTCTTCACCATGTTTGTGATTGGAATGTGGTGGTCATTATAATGTTCAAACATCTCCAATGTCATGATATATATTTGTGGATTATAGTGGATTAGTTTTAATGTTAAAATCCAAGGATATAAATACATTTACATGCTACGTAAAATATACCATGAATGGATATCGTAAGCCCATGAGGTTTATGAATAAGGGATATTCCAACCAACTATTTGTGATCTTGAGGTATACGGAATCTAAGGAGTCCTCATTCAATCCTCCCCTTGATCTAATAGAAGATATTTTTTCCATTAATTTTAACTACTTCTTAGAACACATATCCTCATAAAAATATCTCCCCTTATTTAATACATGAACATATTGTAAAATCATCATTAATAATTTGCCCCTTAACACAAAGTTAGAACACAACTTGTGGTTGGGTATGATTTGACAAGTTAGGGATCCTTTTAGTTCATTTTATTATAGTTGGAATTCAGGTATCTTGCCTATTTCTTCCAAGGGAAGATTCAGTAGTTAAATTAAGAATGATTTCTAATAGTATTTCCCATGGGAATAATGATATCTAAGATTTTTAATACTATAAAATACTAATGTTTTTGTATGAATTTACATTAAAATATATTTTTTGAATATTTTGTTTCATAAAAAAAAGTAAACATGATTTTTTATTTAGATAAAACATTTAATTAAAATAAACATTAATACATTATAATAATACAATATGAAACACCTATAAGAAAATTAAAACATGATATTGTTGATGACAAGTTAAAAATACCAGAAACATAAACAATTTATCCATATGGTTTGTATAGATGATCATAAATATGGTTATTATTATTTAATGAAATGATAACTACAAATAGAATAAAATTTAGAGAATTATGTGAGTTATCTTGACCAGGAAAGTGAGGTTATATATAGAAATATAATATGTTCATTAGGATTATATTGTCATTATAAGTATATGATCATTATTTTATTACTAAAATTATGATCATATGGTTATTGATACCATTTTTAGAAATATGAATATTTAATGAGATATAATATGGGTAGGATTATATTAAAATATTATCACTGTCTCATTATTTTCAAATTGGTGGGTATAAATAAATATATTCTAATTTTGAAATGATTTTAGAAAATTAATAAAATTATTTCAGGGATTAGAATGTTTTTTTGAGGCTCATTTTTCTATTCTAGGAATTGAGGTAGCATAACTAGGGTCGTCCCTAGACCAGTCCCAATATAAACATCAACAATAATGTCTTGGTTGAAAAAAATTTAGATAAGTTAAAGATTAGGGAAATCCATTTAAGGCCCATGTTATCTAAATATCCACTCCTATCATCCACCATTTTTTATCATACCTTGAAGTATTATTCCTACATCTTAATGGATTACGTAAGTAGGTATTTCTATGATATAAATCTAAAATTATTAAGAAAAAATGTTCTTTTAAAAAATATATTTATAATTTAATAAAAAATAAATTTTCATGATAAATTTAATTAAAAGAGAAATTATTTAATACAAATTTGTTGAAAAAATTCAATTGATTGTTTAAAATTTTAAAGAGATTTGTTTCAAAGTTGTGTTTTATTGGTTTAATGTATTTCATATTAATAAATTTTCTTAGTCACTATAATAGAATTATTTTAATGACGTATACTGATAATATATAAATCAAAAATTTCTTTAATTATAATGACATTTCAATGATTAAGAATAAATTTATTTCATTTTGGAAAATATATTTTCATAATTTTTTTACCTGACATGAATTCATGAATTAAAAATAATCATTAAGACTATTATAAATTCAGTATAAAAATTGCAATCCAAATATTGATCCACAATTTAAAGATTATGTGTGAGGAGTTATACAATGTAGAAGACATTTAATTACCACAATAAATTTTTAAACATGGTCGAATGGGGTCAAAAGAAGTAAATTATAATTAATTTAATTTATTTAATTAAAATGGACAATATATATTCTAGAAGTTCATTGATAGTTATTAGAGGGAGAACTAAATGTATCAAAAATATTTCGTTACATAACTCACCTAACAACCATGTGATTCCAATTCTGTCTTTCACTAAACATAACTTTCCATGGGAATATCCCTCATTTTTACCTATAAAAGTTTATCTCTTTAATACACTATAAAAAAAATTCCTATATAAAATTCCTCTTTAATAATTTCATATTTTACCTATCCTAGAGACCTATACTGAATATTAAATAAAATGTTCTTAATAAATATTCCTAATCCCTTCATTACAAGGTAATTGATTGTGAGAAAGTGAGATTTTTCTAATGTAAGTAAAGAGTTCTCCATCATTATTTTCATTTACACACTCATCTCAAATTTTCCTAAATCGCATTCTAAACTCTAATTATATTCAATTAAAATCCTTTTTCATATAAAAAAATTAAATAATTATAATTTAACTGTACATTATCACTCACTTAATTTCTATGATATGTTATCATTTGGATAAGTTCCATGACCTACAAGAATGATATAATAATGTTTTTATAATGAATGATTTAGAAAATATAAATATTGTTCATATAGTATATTAGTTTAATATTTAATATTTTTTATGATTCTATAATATTTATTTATATAAGTATATCAATTTATAAAATTTATTCTGTTGATTGATTCAAAATTCACCACAAATGGTATTATAAATTCTCTATATAAAATTTATCCACAACATCAATAAACTAATCATTTTAGATCAGAAATATATCAAATGAAACTATGAGACCTCGGTGATCATTCTAAAGTTAATTAACACGTGACGAAGGATCAAATGCTATAAGATATATTCCCATGTAAGCATTAAAAAATGGGATAATAACATCTGAACATTAATTATGATAACAATTTATTATTAAATGGGTATTAATTAATTTAAAATGAATATCTTCATGTAAAATAAAATTAAATATGTTTTTGATATAGATGAATAATAAACCTAAATATATTATTTTAGAGGAAAGAGTTTATCCAACTAAGCTAGAGTCTAAAGAAAGGGTCCATTGTTTAAATTTACTTTCTTTAAGACATATTTAAAATTATTTACCTATTATTATATTATATAGTGTAATAACTACCCTATTTACATATTTTATTCATACACCACTTTAATTTATATGGTGATATAAAACTCTATTTTATTTTCTCCTTCTATGTTTTTCTTGCTTCATACATTATTGGAGTTGAATGGGTTTTTTCATGAATAAAAATTAATTATTGGGGTTATAATCATTATTCTTTTAATATGTTCTTGTATTTTTAGTTGATTTTTACCTATGATTTTTTTATGATTCAACCGCTATAGTTTTAGGAAATTATATATTCACTTTAAAAATATTCATATTTTATGGATTTCATTCATTAAAAATTCATTTCTATCTATTTTATAAAAATCAATAAGTATTATATTATATAGTCTCTATGTTTCTATTTATTGGTTTAAAAAAGATAATATTTTACACATATCCTTGATTTGGGGTTTTCTCTAAATGTACATAAAATCATTTAAAAGTAATTTAATTTTTTTACATCAATTTTTTATTTTCTATTCAAAATTCCCAAAATATTCTATAATTGTTTAGGGTTTTTTGGATAGAGATTATTTAAAAATAATTTTTTCAAATGTATTATTTTCACATTCTTGATAATTATTTTTTGAAATATAACATAAGATTAAATTTATACGATAATGACATTATTGTTTGTATGAATTGTTTTCTAATTTATATTTCATGTTACACTCTATATGAAAAAGATAGGTCTTTTATAGGTGCTTTTCATGATCAATATCTAAATTATCTTATCATATACTTATTTTTGGAGTTATACTTTTTTATATTAAAATATTTAATTCACGGTCTCATTTTATGCCATTCCTTTTTAAAAAATTTATAAACTGTTTTCCTTCCATGGGGTTTCAATGATAAAATGAATGGTTTATTTGAATTGCAAAAAATATGTATGGTTTATTATTAACTTATGGGTTTTTTACTTTATGTCCATCTATTAATTTGTTAATGATTTATATCTCATTATATATCTATGTACAATTATTTTTATTTCATCTTCTATAATGGGGAAGGAGTTATGATACTCTATACACTAGGATACATTATTTTTGATGATTTATACACTATGAGAAACATGTTCTGATTCACGATACACTATAATTAAAACATTGTGGTTCTTACATCACTATAGTAAAGGAGTTATGTTTACTAATCCACTATGAGAAATAGGCAGTGACACATGATCCACTATATTATGGGATAAAGGTAGTGATGATTGATCCACTATGTTATAAATATCTTAAAATCTATCCTTAGAATATTATATTTTTTCATATAATTATGTTTATGCTACACCCTTATGATATATTTATATGTTATTACTTAATTATATATTATTCCACATTTCAATGTTATTCTTCATGAATCATGACTATTTTCTATTACTCTAACACCATGGATTTATTACCATATTTTGAGGTTATATTTCCCTCTATCATGGCTCGTTAGAAAATATTATGATCCCATGTTCTTTTTAATTATATATTTCTCACAAGTTTATGTTTTATCTCATTCTTATATAAAACCCTTTTGGATTAATTGATATGTTTTTCTATTAATGGGGAATTTAGTGTACCCCTTCTTATGTTTACACTTTAAAAAGAGAATTATATAGAGGAATATGATAATGAGAAAGACTTTATAGTGAAATTATTAATAGATATTGAGATAATAATGTGTAATACAAAAATTTTGAAGTTAATCTATCATGAAAATAAAAATTAGCTTTTTTATTGTGATATTAATTTTTAGATTTAATGTTTAAAATATATAAATGACTAAAAATATACGCATGTTATGTTTGGGACATCTCAGATGGTTTTGTAGAGATTTTTAGATATTCTTTTAGGATTAGATTAAAATTTTTAAGGTAACCCCACATAAATCAACTTATGATTTAGTCAAAATTTTGATAGCATAAAGGATTACAATAATAGGATTTCATGAATTTAACATTTAGAAATTTAAATAATTTATGATATTATTAATTATTACTAATAATTTATCAATTTTGTTTTAGTAATTAATTTCAGAACAAATTCATGAAATTTAGGAGGTGATATATATGGTAATTTTTTAACAAAAAATTTTATTCTTTTTCATTTAACTAATTCCTATATTTCATAGTTAATTATACATTAGGTTAATATCCTCATATATTTTATATAAATTATCATTTAAATAAACTTGGATTGAGATAATTGAATCAAATGTATATACATATAATCCAATCAATGTTTGTAGGAAAAAAATTCCAAATGATCATGTTTTTATTCCATTTTTCAAACTCAATGTGATAAACACCATTAATTTTATCTCCCTACATATAGATGATATATACTTTTAAGAGAAGGAAATATCATTTCATATCCCAAATTAAAATTGATAAGATATTAATGAAAGGATGATTATGAACTATATTTGGTGAAACATTCCTTAATACATGTAATGATACCCAATAATTTTCAATACATGGCTCCAATAGATGGGGAAGAACTCAATATTTAATACATTACGATCGAATAAGAGTAGTTTTATGTATTTATCAATGAATTACTCGATATTACTCTATAATGTGAGGTTGAGTTTTTCAATCAAATTCATACTGGGTTATGTGCCTATATCACAAAATTCCGTTCAGAATGAACAACTTATAATTGGAATAATTTAATAATAAGGTATACTGGAATATGAGAAAGTGGTTTATACACCCAATTCCTTCACTACGTGGTGAAACTTTACTCTTTATCATGAATAAGGATGGAAGAATGAGTCTATTCATTTATTATCTTGAAATTAATAAGGTCATAAGTGAATGTTATCATTTACGATTTTTAATGATTTTTTATCAACCTAGAAGAGATGAAAACATTTATATGGTAGACATTTAATTAAAATTCCATCAATTAAGGGTAAATATGGAATATATAATAAAAAAATCTTTCAACACCACTTATAGATAGTATGAATTCATAGTGGTTAGATTCAAATATATAAATTTCAATTATATCGACACTATTTTGATTAATTGTGTCTTTAGTGATTTCGAAGTCAAATTTATTGTACTATATATTTAATATATTTTCATGTATTTTATTATAAAGGAATGAAATGGGGAGAAATTGTGAATTGGGCTAATAAATTTAGGAAATGATAAATTATATTAAAAAAATTGAACGTTTAAATTTCATATATAAAGTGTATTCTTCATTTTTCATGTTCTTTTAAGATAGGTTATATCTATGGATATATAAATGACATAGGTGATTGAAAAATTGTGTAGACCATACATTGTGAAATGGATCCATAAGACTTTGTATCAGATGGATATTGTCAAATTTTTTAGATAAATTATAGGTGACTGTAAAACTAACTATCTAGGTTAATAAGGAAGGGATAAGAATCTGTATGTTTAGAAGAATATGAAGATTAATTTTTGTATCAAAAAATGTGGCTGGCCACTAAACCTATACCAATACTACCCTATAGTGTATATGGTTCTTTTATATGCAATAACGATTCAAATAAGTGATTAGGATGATTCCTGGTTGAAAAAGAATAGGTGATAGATTATTCCACACAAAAAATAAGTATACAAAAGAAAAATAAAACAAGTCATGATCCTGAGAAATAAACAACTATTTATTTAACTAATTATTTTGTGTTAATATATCTATAGTGAAAATTGGGATATATATACCATTAAAAATACCTTAAAGCAAATATCCACACTGAAAGGGTAGAATGTGCATTAAAGAAGATATTAAGATATATGAAAGGAATATAAATAACTAATACATTAAAAACTTCATAATGAAAACACGGTTGTTGTTACTATAAGAATGAAGGATAATGCTACTTTATCCATGATTAGGATTAAAAGTGATTAATAGTAATGGATTTTCAAATGCTAGACTTGAGAATCAAAATGTAAGAAATGAAATCTAACATTTCAAAATTATTTCTAATCTATCCATATATATAAAGATCTTGTAGGCTCAAAATAATGATATGGGCATTCAAGAGAGGGAAGAAAGAATTCCCTAGATATACCTTGATATAAATGGAGTTATAAGATATTGATTAAGAATGGGATTCTCATCCATACTAAAAATAAATAAGGTATTTTTAGATGATCCACATAGATCATCCTTTCTTATTCACCCATGGAGCATAAAGATGTATTAAGAACAAAAATATAATCTCTAATAGGATAACATGAATATATAGGTTGAAAATTATATATCATTATTTTATATATTCAATATTGTTAAGGGTATGTTTGAGAATTATAGGGGGGTGATCTAACCAATACCTATTCCACTTTGGACATTTGAGAAATTAACTGTTAATTTCATCTATATAATAAGTAGGAATTTTAAAGGGAAAAATTCTATTTGGGTGTCGGTTCATAATTATATAATTTATACCCACATCAAAAATATTTGATAGGATTTATTACTCAATCAACATGACAAGTTATAGATAAAGGGAGTGATAATACTAAATAAAGTTACTCTTTTAATTGAATATTATCAAGATCTAATGATAACAAAAAATGTAATAATATTATTCAAAAATAATAATATATATATATATTAGAATTACCAAAAATTATCATCATCAAATAGATAGTCAATCTAAAAGGACCATTCAAACTTTAGAGGATTTTATGAGATCCTAATCAATATATTTTTTAAAAAATTCCAGATCAACACCCACCATTTGGTTGGGAATACATATAATAATAGTTTTCCCTATAACATAAAAATAGAACTATATGATTCTGTTTATTGTAAGTGAATTTGATCTCCATCATCCTTAGACGATGTTAGATAGAATAAGAAATAAACACATGATTTTTTAGAGAAATTACAAAATATGATCAATCCATTTAGAAACATATCAATGAATTGAAAATAAAATAAAATACCTTGGTTGATAATAATTTACGAGATAAAAAATTGATGATTATTAAAATACATTCCTTCAAAAATCTCATTGAATGATAGTTATTCAATTTGAGTAGAACATAAATATACTTTCAAGTTACAATTCTCCCTTTTATGATTTGAGGTGATATAGAGACTATAACTTATCTCTTAGAACTCATATCATACCACTCACTCATTCATTATGGTTTAAATGTATATTTTATTAGTAATTAAATACTATAATTATTCCATAAACTAAACTCCAAATTTTTCAAATTGGAACATTATATCTATTATAAGGAATAACTAATAGATGCCGTGAATCAAATAGATAATTTAAGGTGAAATAATAAAACCCACCTGGTCAATGTTATTTGGTGAAATACCATGTCATATGAATCCATGTGAGAACATGAAGATGTAATTATAAAACATAACCTCATTTTTTTATATGTTATAAATTTTCAATGGACAAATTTCTTTGAGGGGGCTGGGGGAGAATGTTTCACCCTAAGATTATAGTATGAATTTCTATTTATATACTATATGGAATATATTATTTTACATGAATATACAAACTAATATGATATTATAGGTCTTTTACAAGATAACATATTATAATACAATATTAAAATCAATAAACATAGAGAATACGAAATAACACATAATTATGAAATAAATCAGCAATAAATAAATAATTAAATAAAAATACTAGGAACATAAAACTTTAATCCTCAATGTTTTCTTAAAAGATCATTCCTCTGATTATAACTATAGAATGAATTAAAAAATTTAAAAAAAAAATTTAACACACTAAAAACTGAAGTGAGAGAATTTGATATCAGAATTTGATGAAGTATACATTGTTATATCTATGAATATAATATGGGCATTGGGTATATATGGTCATTAAGATTATTTATCAGTTTGGAATAAATGGTTATTTGTATTGTTTGACCGTTGGAATCATATGACTACTGATACCACTATTAAAAATATGAAAATTTAATGATGTGAAATATAGCCAGTATTAAATTAAAATATTCCAACAATAATATAATTCATTAATTAGAAATTAAAATTTTTTATTACAACATTATAAAATTTATGAAAATCAGTAAGAAATACAGTATAGTTATAAAATCCTTCCTTTTGAGGATTATTTATCAAAACTATTAATAGAGGAATCATTAATTCCCTAAACCAAGCCATATCGGAACATCAATATAAAAAAATTGAGTCATTTTCTGTATGAAAAATTGAATTAAATTATAATCCTTATGAGATATTGTTTAGTGGAAATACCACCCACAATTATCACAATTTTTTTTATTACCCTTATGTATTATATATAATTCTTGAGGGGGTTTCTTTGTAAATTTTTTGATGACACAATCATGGAATATTAATGCATTTCATGATCTTTTAAAAATATATATTTTCATTATTACATGTAATTTATGTACATTTAAATTTTTTATAAAAGTTAAATTTTAAGTAAAAATTTAATTAAATAAGAATTTTTTGACCAAAAAATTCACTGATAAAAGTCAATTGAGATTTATAAATTTTAACGGGATATTTTCGGGTGAATTTTTTTGGTGTAATGTATTTTTACATTAAAAAAAATTTATACATATTTAATAATATTTTGATGAATTATATTTGAATTATATAAGTAAAATATTCTTCAAACTATTATTAATTTAGAAATTGTATGAAAATTTTCACTTCATTCTAAAATATACATATTTCTTAAAATTGATTTTTCATAAGATATATGTTATTAAGTTAAAATTATTTTCACCAAATTTACAAATTGACTAATATAATATGGATTAAATATCTTAACATAACACATAAAAATTATAAAATAAGGTTCATCTTGTAATTTTATTAAAAAAATAATTTCTGTGGAAAGTATTTAAAAAAGGTAAAATGGGGGTAAAAAGTAGTAAATTATAATAGAATTACTTTTTAAAATAACATGAAAATTTTCCATTAAGAAATTAAATTTTAGGATTCCATGTAAAAATTAAATGTGTCAGCAAAAATTTCTTACCTTACTCATGAAACTATAAGGTGATTCTATCTATACCCTTTACCTAACATAGGTTTCAAACGAAAAGTCTATAATATTCACCCATAAAGGATCACTCTTTTACCCCTCTAAAACACTATTATCATTAAAATTCCACTAAATACACTATAATATTACCAATAATATATTCGCCAATCAATTTTGGAAGCCTATGGTCATAATAACTAGGCATAATCCCTTTATTCTAATAGAAGTCACTATGATAATGGGATATTTCATCTATGTATGCAATGATTTATCATTCATTATTTTAATTTAATTTTTCTAATAAACTATTATAATATTCCTCTAAAAACACTAATTATGTTTTCTTAATATCATTATTCTTTGTTAAAAAGATATTATAATAATATAACTTAACTTTCATACTTATCAACTTATTTTTACCCATTCTTTTTTGGGCTAGTTCAACAACTTGCTTGAACATCATTTTAATGTTGATATGATCAGTGATTAAGTACATATATATGTTGAAAATATATTGAAATAATTATGGATTTAGAAACATTTCATGATTATTTCATAGTAATATATATATATATGTATGTATATTCATTATTAATATCAATTCTTTTGATTAAATCAAAATTTATAAAATATATAGGATTATAACCACTCTCTATAAATTGCCACAAAAAAAATACATAAAAAATATTTTACAAAATTAATATATCAAGCACACATATTGTAACTCCATTACACATTTTGAGGTTATTAACACATCTACAAGGATTAACGATTAGATCCACCATACCAAACCTATCATAGAACAGATAAGTCTTATAATATAAGAATATTAATTTTGACAATGAATGATTAATAAATGAGTAATAAAATATCATAAATTAATTTTTTCATGCAAAAAAAAATAATTATTCCTTATATATATGTTATTAATTATATATATTTTCTAAATATGAGGATATTGTGTGTTCGAGTAATCATAAATTAAATGTAAGGGCTCATTGTCTTAATTTTCATTGCGTTAGATATATTTGAAATTGAGATCATATTATACATTTACATGGTGTACATACTGTAAAAATTAATTATTTTACTCATAGATCTTATTTATTAATTTTATTTAATTATATATTTCATGATCTCTTTCTAGCTTCTTTTAACTCTAACATTACAAAATTTGTTATGTTTTTTCTCGACACAACATCATTTCTTTGTGTCATAATATTTTCTCTTTTAAAATATTGTTAATTTTTTTATTATAATAAATTATTTTATTATAAAATAGTATATTTAATTTTTAAAAATTATATTTTCATATGAAAATATTCTTATTTGAAGAATTTATTTCTCTATAAAAATTTTGACACTGTTAATAAGAATTATAATGCTCTATATTATCACATTAATCAATTATTTTGAAATATAATTATGAATTATTTTATATAATAGTGATATTTATATTTATAAAATTTCAAAAATATGTTTTCTACATTTTCATCATTGTCGGGATTTCACCAAATCATTCAAAAAATAATTAAATGGAATTTCATTTCACATTAGTATATTGTATCTTCCACCCAAAACATCAAAATTTGGGAACTAATTTTTTTCATTGTCAAATTATTTTATAATTTTTAAAAATTAAAATTTTAAAATTCTTGAAGACATATTCTAATTTTTATTTATTCAGAAGTGAATCGTCAATTATTTTATTAATGATTATGTTAAATATTTTTATGAAAACCATTTTTCTGTTATCGTTTCCATTTTCTTCTATATTAGGGAAATAAATATTTATTATGGGTAATTTTTATTATAAATATTTAAATGATTTTTTGAAATATATATTGGAGGTTACAATTATTTATCTACCATTCTAATTTTTGATTTTATTTTATGTGATACCTTTTGACAATTTTATCCAACTCATTTTCTGTTAATGGAATAGTTAGAAGAAGGAAAATGATTTATTTCATGTGACAGGTATATGTATGGTTTATCAAAATATAATTTTTGTGGTCCTATATATCCCTCCTATTCAATTGTTGGAGTTTTATATCACATGATAACACAATAGAAAATGTGTTATGATGCTGGATCCATAATAGGAAATAAGTTGTAAAGATCCATCAGCTATGGCATATTAATTGTGATCCTAGATCAACTATAACAAATGACTATTTATTCTTGATCCACTCTAGGAAAAAATTTTGGATGCATGATCCAATTTGGGAAACAAGTTGTGATTGTCAACCTACAATTAGAAATATGTAGAGATTGTCTATCATTATTTTTATGGTATGTAGGTAGTGATTCCTGACCCAAAATATTATAATGGTCTTAGTAGTTAAAATTTAAATATGTAGTGGATTTTTATGATTAATTATTTTATATACTATTATTCCTAATCTCTATTTTATTAAAAATTTCTATTTTATCCCATATTTCTATGTTATACCACAAAACTCATATTAATTGTCACATATTCTTACTCTATGGTATATTTACCATCGTATGAGGTTATATGTCCTAATATCATAACACTTTGAAAAATATTATGATTTTATGTCATTTTAATAAGACATTCTTCCAATGTTCTTGTTTTACCTCATTGTTAGGATTTGATGTTCTTTTGGACACATTGATATGTTTTATCCTTGTTAATAATTTTACACCACTCGTTATTTTTTCCTTTCCCTTTTGGAATTAAATACAAGATTATTCATATAAGTATGTCCTCTATAGAGAATTATATGGGTGGTGTGAAGGAAATAATTTGAAATAATACATTTGTGAAAATAATCATTGATGACACTGAACCTTTAGATTATAGATTTTTATTTCTATTTTTGATATGTAATATTTATATTACATAAAGTTTGCAACATTTATTCGTCTTATGATTATGTCATCTAACATACATAGTTATTATCCCATTCATAGGACTTAGGGGAGGAATATTTATCATGACCTTGGTTGTTTTTCAGGAAATTAATACCCCAAGGTGTCACCCAAATATAGGATGTCTCTATTTCTTGATATTCATCACCATTTCCACTATCTAGTTCTAAAGCCTCTCCATTGGTGTGAAAACCACTAAGAAACGTAATCCCCAATGAATGTATTTCTGTAGTCATATACTAATATGATGAAATACCATATGACCATTATGTATGACTATTATTGGTCATCCCTTAAACTCTAATTAATGTTTTACTTAATCAGAATCCTTTCATTAGGAATGATTTTTAACTTTGAACAAACCATCCAAAAATTTTGGGACACATTATTCCTTAGTGAGAATGGATTATTTGAAATTATATCACTGATGCTGGGTTTGAATATGCGTTCTGTGATCTTGACTACCCTATAGAGAATGTATGCATTGATGTGAGCTTTTATCCACCCCTAATAATGATAGATTGACCAACAAATTAGAAACAAGACCTTACTAGCATGGAAATAAAATAAGAAGCAATAAATATTCTCCATCATAAACAATGATTGATATATATGATCCCCTTCTCTAGTATGGGATATTTGGGATGTTTTTGTAACCCCAATATTGATGTTGAACTTGCTATATCTTTATTTATTATATGCTTGATGTCTCCTATTTCATCATCTAAAGACAACACATTAGGCATTTATAGGTTGTACCATTTTGTAAAGGCACATGGTATGTCTTCATCCATGCTTCAAAAATGACATTGTTCCATGGTTATGATTCTTTAAATGTGAATTTAATGAAATCATTTATTAATATTTTGATAATGAGGGTATCTTCATCAGATCACTACACAAAGGGATTAGGTGGAGGAATTCCCTATACATAGACTAGAAAACTGGATCCCTTGAGACCCTATAGAAAAAATATAATCTAATTTATACTTCCCCTTGAATTCTATGTAATAAATATTTTTGTGTGTTCTAGAAGCTAAACTACTCCAAGATCTAGTCATAGTTTTTATTAACATGTATATATGATGTTTTTAGAGATGCATAAAGTGTTACATCCATTATCCGATCATCAAATTCAGTGTATATACAAATTACAAAGTTGTCCTAAATATTTTTAGGCTTGATTAAATCTCTAAGAAATACATAGTAACATTCATATATTCCATATAGCAGATATATGTTTTAATGAAAAAGATTTATCTGAAAGAGGGATTATAGGTTTCTATTATGTCCAAGAGGTTCTCTGGGTGGATTTATAATGATGAAGCATTCCTGATATAATGGTTCCCACTAATGGATAGACACACCAATTCAATAGATGTAGGGTTTTAAAAAATTCAAATAGTACTCAGTATTGATGGGTGGTCCATGCACTATGGATGATAAATGAGTCCATCATCCTTAACCATTAAATTGATCTATCCATTGATATCATCATCTGATATAGTCACTAAAGTTGGGGTAATCATGTTTTTTCAAATATAATCTAATGGATTATTTTAATGATAAATAAAAATAATATAAAATACTTAATATTTAATATAGGTCAGTAATTATTGGAATTTGATGAAAATTAGATTATGATTTTTTTCCAGGTGTGTTAACCTAGGTAGATTCTCCCAAGGAATCCTTAATAAGGAATATTCCCACATTTATTTACTGAACACCTTTTATTATGTTTATTATACCAAGGTGAAGTTCATATTAAATATCATGTACACCCAACACGATCACACTCATTTTATAGAGAATTAGAAATAGGACCACACAAAACTTATGATGTCTAAAGTTTTTGGGTCAATAGAGTATCCAAAACATCTGGGGATGATAAATTATGTTGTGTTCTTGAATGTGGTATGGGGTACCCATGATTTATAGGGAGATTCATGAAATTCACTCAATTGGATGTTTTTAATGTTCACCATGTTTTTATTGTGCATCTTCCATGTAACACCCTGAGATTTTATGAGATATATATATATATATATTATGTATTCTATTATATGAATCACCAAAGGAATATTTCACTACACACAACACTTTCTTGGCTTGCGTTATACACAAGAGCAACCGTCCTCGATAGCTTGTGTTGTACGCAATACCGAGTTTCACTAAATAATGATATATTATTATAATATTATGAACTAGCCATTATGAATAGTATTAACCAAATTTTGAATTTTATAACATTATAATTCATCTTACACAGTTTATAGAATGAGATATGAAAACAAAATCTATTTTTCGATAAAAGAAATATTTTTTAAAAAATGCAGTTTTACCGCCTTTTATTGGTGCACCAATTTTAAATATAATTTTTGACAATGTTATAAGTTTAATTTTAAAAAATAAACTTATTATTTTGAATCAGGATATAAAAATTTACATTGTATTATTTTTTGACACTTTTCTGATAACTTTCATATTTTGATGAACAGTAAAAATACGCTAAATATTTCTTAAAAACAACTTTTTTTAATCAAGATAATTTATATGGTTAAATGATAAAATATAATTTTTTTAAAGTATAAATAGAATATATTTTAACTATTTAATATATTGTATGTCATTACCCTTAATTTTACATTAAATTCAGAGGTAAAAACATTTCAATCATTGATAATGTTTTAACTTTTAAAAAACTTGTTTTCTTAACATCAAGATTAATTTAAAATTTATTACTACAATTTCTATTTTTTCAATTTTGAAAAATGCATTACATATTTGGATTCAGTGGGTAAAAATTATATTAATAGGTTACTTTTATTTTTTTGACATTATGAATATAACTATGGTAATTTTTATTTACTATAGTTAAAGGCAAATCAGGTAATTTAGGGTAAAAATAAGATTGAAAAATTACCCTACCACCTGCCAAAATTATATTGTATGAATAAAAGTCGACCCATAGCTTTTTTTGGGTCATAATAGATTCATTTCATGGGATTTTGGCAAAGAAAATGATAAAATTATTATTAAAACCCAAGAAAGTGACAACATGTCACTCTCTTATATATTATAAGTGTAATAAATTTAATTTAGTGATAAACCTCATAAATAATAGAATATAAATAGTATCAAGAAATATAACAAAATTATCTAAATTTTGAGAGTTTATTTTGAATTTTATGGATCAAATAATTTTCATTAATGATGACACAATAGTAATGTAGAAATTATTTTAATGATTGAAATATCAAAAAAAAGATTTCAAAAATATTAAAATAAATATTATATGAACAAATTAATGTTCTCCACAAATTTTATAGATGAATATGACATGTTAAGAATCTACTAAAAATTTATGTTTGAATATATCCTCTGTGTGGATTTTATTTAAATTCAAATAAATGAATAGTGTCAAAATTGACACTATTGTAATTTTATTATAATAACATATCATAAAACTGTTTAAAAGTTACCAAAATATTTAAAAATTATGAATTGAAATTTTTAGGGTCTACAATGTAATATAGTATCCAATTATGGACAATTAAAAACACATAAGTTATTATTTATAACCATTTTAAATTTAGAATATTATTATCACAAATAAAATTAAATAGATTAAATAAAGATAAATCATGTTGATACAGTATAAAATAAATTACCAACATGTCTAAATATTATTGTTTTATTTTATTACAACCCTATATCATATAATATTTTGATTTGAGTAATTGTTGGATGTTTATAGGTGGGGTTTGAGTTTGTTATAAATTAATATTTTAGAGGTTTCTAAAAGTGCCTCTCTCCTCTCTTAAAAAAGGCACATCCTCCCCCTTCTCCTCAAACAATTTTGAGCCTTAAATCTCCGAAAACCCCTTCCAATTTATCTCTTACACTTCCCTATAAACATACTAGAGGTTCTGGTCTTCTTCAAAGACAAACTTTAGTGCCCTAAGAGGAGGTTTAAAAGAGGCAAATCAAAGAAGAGGTAGTATTCTTTCCTGATTGTTTCAAATTTATTTCTTATTCTACATCCTATTATCTATTTGTATCATTATAAGGTAATAACATAAGTATCACTCATATAATTATATGTTATTATAAATATGAAACAATTTCACATTCAAACCATCCTATGGAAAATGAAATCACCACACGTGCGTACATACAGAATATCGTCTCCACACCGTGGTGTAATCGGTTTTCCACCACCACCATACATGGATAGGTATAATGGTGTAATGAATAACTATTTATTTTAATTATATCATTATAATAATTCTGATATATTCTATCATCCACTCCTATCCCATTCAATAATAATGGGAACGATATCGTCCGTTGTGCGTACGTATGGCTTACCGTCTCCACAGTGCGATGTGATTTTTTCTACATGATATTTATTAAACCAATATTATATAAATTAATTGAATGAATAAATCTGATATATATTATACTAATACCATTATTTAAATGATTTATCTATAACCTAAAACAAGGAATAATAATTTATTCGACAAAACAGGCATAAGAACATAATGCAACGAACACCTGAATAACAAGTAGCAATGAAATATTACTAATAAGTAGATAAGTATATGACCATATATGATATCATAACAATTTAGATGATTCTGTAATAAGTCAATGAAATTATTTAAATCATTATACAGGAGGTTCAGATACGTACATAGCATATCAGACCTAAGGTAAAGGAAAATCTCGCAATCTCATTTTTATCCAAGATTGTTTATACTTTAGATTTTACTGGGGAATATTGATCATCCACATCCATGTATCCTCAATATGTAATATTATCTCTATCCTCATAAAATTTTTTAAGTCCAATTTTAGTTATTGGTGAATTTTTAGTGAATGTTATGAAATGAATATTTTTTCATTTTCAGTACGATATATGTTTTAAATTTTTCGGCCAAAGTACCGTAAGAATGTTTTTTTAACTTATAAGGCCTGAAAGTATTTTTATGATTTCATAGAACATTATTCCAATGAATCTTTTTTTTATATTTTTTCATGTTTATTTTCAATTATATTCTTTTAGTTTAAAAATTTATGACATGTTATGAAAGCAAAAATGTTTTAAAAGTAGAAAGGATATTTTCCTCAAGAATGGAGTTCAAGTGTTTTATCAAAATTATTTTCCATATAAGATAATATAGGGTTATGTTTCTATCCCTATTATTACATTGATTTTATTATGTTATAATGGAATTATTTTTTAGATGTCCCTTTATCTTATATGTATTATGTTATGATGACATGATGATTAAGAATCCCATTTTTATTACATGGGTTATTCTATGATGTATGATTTATGATTTTATGGCACACATAAGAATGGTTTCATTATGATATGGGTGGGACCTATATCTACCTCCGATGCATTGGGTAAAGAATTATATCTCATGAGATAGACATGGCTAGAATGACAATTTAATCTGGTTCAGTGATACAGGACTGGAACAAGGAGTGAACTCGGTTCAATAATGGACTTTGTCCGCTATGATGGTCTTGGCAATGAGTCTTGAATAATATGATATTATTTTCTATGATTATGTGTTTATGACACAAATTTTCATGTCTTATGTTATGAATATTTTATTACATTTCACTACTATGATATATACCATATCATGATATTTTGAAATCTTTTGTTGGCTATGATTTTCAAAATGTTCTGTTTCTATGAATATGATATGATCAATATTTCTTATGTTTTCCCTTACTCAGTATTTGATATCACCCTTTTTATTTTTTCTTTTCCCCAGGTCAAGAAGAAGGGTACTAAGTAGGATATTCCAAAAGGGACTCTAGATATGACAAAATAAATGGGAGACAATGTAGATTATTTATGAACCAGTTGTTTATGTTTCCCAGTTTCTAAAGAAACTATACCTATACGATCCTATCATGTTTTTTTATATGTTGTAATAAGTATGATTTAATTCTGAAGTAATAAAAATGTATGTAAAGTATGAGTTGTTATAGTTGGTATCAGAGGAAAGGTATATTCAACGTTTGGAAACTAGGATGTGAAAGCCTTAATAAGAACCCTAATGATATGTCTAAGCATAGAATAAAATCTTAGTGTTTTAGAAATGACCATTATTAAAATATGATAAGACCTAAAGTGTGAAATTTTATTCCTGATTATGTGTTTTTCCGTTGTAATTAGTGTTGCTCACACTGTGCTTCTTGGTTTTAGTCAATGGCTGGAACCTGATGGAACCGTGTTAATGCTGAATGCGCCGGGCAATGAAATGATTATCCCCCTAAGCAACCAAATGATATGGGAGATGGAATGAAAAATATTTTATCCACGATAACACAACTTTCTCAATCTATGAATCTTGAAGGACATCCAAACAAGCAAAGGAGGGAGCAAGATTATGTTGAATCCTTCATGAGGTAGCGTCAACCTTCATTCGGTTGTTCTTCTGATCCATTAGTAGCTGAACAATGGATCAGTACCACTGAAAAGATACTTTCAGTCCTTCATTGTTTAGAACATTATAAAGTCATTTTAGTAGTATATCGTTTGGAAGGTGAAGCTGATCATTGGTGGAATATTGTCAAGAATACAAGAAAAAGGGATGAAATTGTGTCCATTGAATGGGATGAGTTCAAGAACATATTTTTAAATATTTAATTCCCTTATATTCATCAAACAAAGATAGGGAAGGAGTTTCTTGAACTAGAGCAAAAAATGATGAATCTATTGGTACCTACGAAGCAGATTTTACAAGGCTTCCAAGGTACGATTATGGGATAATTATCCAACCTGAGAGTTAGATCGATCTGTTATTTAGTGGCATAAAACCAAGTCTTCGAAGGGAATTACCAATAAGGGACTTAAATAGCTATGATGAAATTGTTCGATGTGCTCTCAATGTTGAGATGGAGATTAGAGTGACACATCAGTCATATGTGTTTGATAAGAAGAGGAAAATGGAATTCAGAGGAAAATATAAAGACAACACAGAAAAGAAGATGAGTTTTCCCTTATGCTCAAAGTGTGGAAAGAAACATGGAGGGAATTATCTTAATGGTATAAGTAAATGTTATAAGTGTGGAAAAGAAGGTCATCGGGAAATTGAATGCCACAGTGATAGGAAAAAGATGTCTAGTGATGCGGACAAATAAAAGGCTACGCAGAATGCACCTCCTACACTTCAATGTTACAAGTGCAAGGAAATGGGTAATTATGTCAATAAATGCCCTAATCCAAGGGTTATTGATGATGATCGACATCAAAAAAGTCTTATAGCCAAAGATAAAGGAATGTCACATGCAATTTCTATCGGCGATGTGGAGTATGATAACAAAGTGGTGAAAGGTACACTTACCATCCACTATAAAGTAGCAAATGTTTTATTTGATTATGGATCCACCCACTATTTTATTTCTGAATAATTTTCTAATGGTATCGCCGTACTACCCCAAAAATTAGCTGCTGAGTTAACTGTGACAACTCCAAATGGGACAACAGTCGCATCAAAAGTTTACAATTTTTCTCCGATTGTAGTTTGTGGGAAAGTGATTCCTACAAGTATTATGATACTTCATATTGTGTAATTTTATGTGATTATTGGCATGTATTGGCTTTCATTATATGGATCTCATATCAATTTCCAATGAAGGGAAGTCACATTTCATATTCCTGGTCAATCTATGATCATCTATTGATGCAATGATGAATATAACCTTCAAATGGAAATTTCTTCTATCTTATGGGTCTTGATTCCAATAAATAAAGGATATATATCTCAAATGGTTGGAAAGAAACTCACAATTACAAATATGACCATTGTACGATAGTTTGATGATTTCTTTATCGAGGAATTCCCAGGTCTTCCACCAAATCATGAAGTTGAGTTTTCAATATAACTCATATCAGGTGTTATGCCCATTTCAAAGACAACTTATAGAATGGCCACAATTGAGTTTCAAGAATTCAATAATGAACTCTAAGAAAATATTGATAGGGGATTCATATGCCCAAGTGCATCACCTTGGAGAGCACCTATTCTGTTTCTTAAGAAAAAAGATGGATCAGTGAGACTCTACAGTGATTATCGAGAACTTAACAAGATCACTATTAAGAACAGATATCATCTCCCACGCATTGATGACTTATTTGACCAACTACAAAGATCTCAATACTTTTCCAAGATTGATTTTCATTCAGGGTATCATCAATTAAGGCTCAAAAATTAGGATATACTAAAGACATATTTTTGTAAAAGTTATGGACACTATGAGTTTATAGTGATGCCATTTGGTCTTAATAATGCCCCTACTATCTTTATGGATCTAATGAATAGGGTCTTTAGATAATATCTTGATCAGTTTGTGGAAGTCGTTATAGAATATATTCTGTCTATTCAAAGAGAAAGGAATAACATAAATATCAGTTAAAATTAGTTTTGAAGACCCCGATAAAGGTGATGATTTATGCAAAATTTACCAACTGTGAATTTTGGTTTCGAAAAGATTCATTTTTGGTCAAATAATCTCAAGAGAGGGGATATCTGTGGATACCGAAAAAACAGAGGTTATTGAAAGATTATCAAGACCAACAATAGTAACTGAGATCCAGTGTTTTCTTGGTTTAGCTAGGTATTATCGACGTTTTGGGAAATATGTTTCAAGATTATCTGACCCACTACCCATAGTGAATCGGAAAGGAGTAACGTTTGTGTGGATGGAGGAATGTGAAGAGAATTTCAAAGAGCTAAAATGAAGGTTAGCCAGTGCACCTGTGCTCACACTACCTTGTAGTGGAGAATAGTTTGTGATCTATAGTGATGCATCCAATATGGGCTTGGGGTGTGTTTTCGTGCAAAATGATATTGTGATAGCTTATGCCTCACAACAGTTGAAAAGGCATGAGAAAAATTACCCAACTCATGATTTGGAGTTAGCTACAGTAATCATTGCATTAAATATTTAAAGGCATTATCATTATGGTGAAAGGTGTGATATTTATACTGATCATAAATGTTTAGAGTATATTTTCACACAAAAAAGAGATGAATATAAACCAAAGAAGATGGTTGGAGATGATTAAGGATTATGACTACTCCATACATTACCACCCTGGGAAGGCAAACATGGTGGCAGACACATTTAGTCGACAAGACCATGCTTGCTTATCCAAGATGAGGATCACAAAGGATGAAATATTTATGGATGTACAAAGGATGGATCTTTGGATTTTAATGAAAGGGGAGATATAATATCTTTCTGAAATGAATGTTCAACAATCTATACAAGTGAAGATTAAAGAATCGTAGAAGGAGGATATTGGGCTTCAAAAGAAGGTGTGAAATGTTCCTGAATTCAAGCTTGATTATGATGGGATAATAAGGTTCATAAACTATGTTTGTATTCCAATCATACAATAATTAAAGAAGGAGCTGCTGGATGAGTCTCATAGATCTTCATTCTCTATTCACCATGGATTTACAAATATGTACATGGACCTTAAAGAGCACTTTTGGTGGGATGGCATGAAAAGAGATATCACCAAATATTTCTCTCGATGCTTGGTTTGTCAGCGAGATAAAGCTGAGAGACAGAAGTATAAAGGGATGTTTCAACCATTACCCATACCTGAATGGAAATTGGAAAACATCACTATGGAATTTGTCATCTGACTTCCAAAACACCGAAAAGGAAATAATGCTCTATGGGTTATAGTTGATCGTCTTACGAAGTCGGCAGACTTCATTGCTATTAGATATGATTTCTCTCTTGATCAGCTTGCCAGGATACATGTTAAAGAAGAGATACGATTCCATGGAGTAACACCTTCCATTATATCTAACTGAGATCCGAGGTTTACCTTGAAATTTTGGCGAAGTGTTATGCATGCTCTAGATACAGAGTTGAGTTTCAGCACTTCCTATCATCCTCAAACAGATGGTCAGTTTGAGATGACAATTCAAACTTTGTAAGTCTTGTTGAGAGCTTGGTCTATGGATTTGAAAGGTTATTGGGATCAACACCTACCCTTGGTGGAATTTTCTTATAATAATATCTTTCACTCTAGTATTCAGATGGCTACTTATGAAGCTCTCTATGGAATGAAATATAGAACTCCAACTTGCTGGGAAGATGTTTGGGAAAGAAAGCTATTAGGAAATCATATTGTAGATGAAATGTTTGAAAAGGTCAGATCTATTCAACAACACGTTAGAGCAGCTCATGCTTGAAAAAAATGTTATACTGGCAACTAAAGAGAAGACCTAGAGTTTTAATTAGGTGATAAATTGTTCTTACTTATATCTCCATGGAAGAGAGTAATGGGATTTGGAAAGAAGGGAAAGCTATGCCCTATGTTTATCAGTTCTTTTGAAATACCGGATCGTGTTGGGAAGGTAGCTTACTGATTAGAACTTACACCAAATCATTCTCATGTTCATGATGTGTTCCATGTATCTCTACTGAGAAAGTACATACCTGATCCTTCACATGTACTAAGCTCGGAAGTTGTATAGCCGGAGCAAGATATTTCTTATGAAGAACTGCCGATAGAAATTCTAGATCATAGAGAAAAGGATCTAAGAAACTAGACCACTCAGTAGGGTAACGTTTTATGGAGGAACCACCAATTAGAAGAATCTACATGAGAACCTGAGGATATGAAAAGGGAGATGTATCCTCATCTGTTTGTTATGAAATGATGAATTTTTAGGGAGAAATTCATTTTAAGAGTGGTAGAATGTAACACCCTATGATTTTATAAGAATATATATATATATATATATATATATATATATATTTAATATCCTATGTTATATGAAACACGAAAATAATCATTCACTACACAAAACACTATCTTGTCTTGCGTTACATGCAAGAGTAACCTTCCTCGATATCTTGCGTTGTAAGCAATGTCGAGTTTCACTAAACAATGATATATTATTATAAAATTGTGAACTATATATTATGAATAGTATTAACTAAATTATGAATTTTATAACATTATAATTCATCTTAAACATTTTCTATAATGAGATATGAAAACAAAATCTAATTTCTGATAAAAGAAGTATTTTTCAAAAAATGCAGTTTTACCGCTTTTTGATGGAGTACCCATTTCAAATATACTTTTTTCACACATTCATAAGTTAAATTTTACCAAATAAACTTCTTCATTTGAATTAGGATATACAAATTTATATTGGTTAAATTTTTGATACTTTTCTGATAACTTCATATTTTGATGAATAGTAAAAATACGCTAAATTGTTCTTAAAAACAAATTTTTTCATCAATATAATTTATACGGTTAAATGATAAAATATAATGATTTTAAAGTATAAATAGAATTTATTTTTACTATTTAATATAATTTAGGTCATTACCATTAATTTTACATTGAATTCATAGGTTAAAACATTTCAATCTTTGATAATGTTTTAACATTTAAAAAACATGTTTTCTTAACAACGGGATTAATTTTAAATTAATTACAGGAACTTATACGTTTTAAATTTTGAAAAATTGATTCCATATGTGGATTCAGTGGGTCAAAATCCAATTAATAGGTTAAATTTATTTTTTTGACCTTATGAATAGTAACTACGGAAATTTTTATTAACTTTAATTAAAGGTAAATTGGGTAATTAAGGGGAAAAATAAGATTATAAAATTACCCTAATACATGAAAAAATTCAATGGGATGAATAAAAGTTATCTCATATCAAATAAGGGCCTAAATAGATTTATTTCAGGAACATTGGACCATAATAACGATATAATTAATATTAAAACCAAAGAAAGCGACAACATGTCACTCTCTTATATCTTATTGGTGTAATAATTATAATTTAGTGATGAACCTCATAAAACATAGAATAAAAATAATATACACAAATCTAATAAAATTTTCTATATCATGAGAATTTATTTAGAATTTTAGGGATTAAATAATTATCATTAATAATGACACAATAGTGATGTAGAAATTATTTTATTGATTGAAATATCAAATAAATGATTTTAAAAATATTAAAATAAATATTATATGAACTAATTAATGTTCTGAACAAATTTTATAGATGAATATGACATGTTAATAATCTATTAAATATTTTGGTTTGAATAAATCCTCTCTGTGTATTTTCATTAGATTCAAATAAATGAATAGTGTCAAAATTGACACTGTTGTTATTTTATAAAAATTACATATTATAAAACTGTTTAAAAATCAAAAAAAAAATTTAAAAATATAAATTAAAATTTATATGGTCTAAAATTTAATAAATTATTCAATTATGGGAAATTAACACCACATTAGTAATTATTTATAACAATATAAAATTTTGAATATTATTACCACAAATAAATTTAAATAGATTAAATATGGACAAATCAAGTTGATAAGGTTTAAAATAAATTACCAACATGTATAAATATTACTTGTTGATTATATTACAACCCTATATCATCTAATATTTGTATTTGAGTCATTTTTGGAGGTTTTTATGTGGGGTTTGAGTTTATTATATATTAATATTTTAGAGGATTCAAAAACTGCCCCTCTCCTCTTTTATAAAAAGGAACCTCCTCTCTATCCTCCTCACACCATTTTTACCATTTAATATACTCCAAACCCTACAAATTTCTATTATCCACTTCCATAGAATCGTATTGGAGGTACTGGTTATCTTCAATGACCAACATTAGTGCCCTGTATAGAGGTTTAGAAGAGGCGCGTCAAAAAAGAGGTAATATTTTTTACCGATTCTTTAAAATTTATTTCTTCTTCTAAATCCTATAATTTACTTTTTTCATTATAAATTAACAAAATAAAAATAACTAATATACTTATAAGTTATTATAAATATTTAACAACCCAATTTTACCCTCTATCCATCCTATGGAAAACGAAATCACCGCGCGTGCGTACGTACGGAATACCATCACCACGCCATGGTGTAATCTGTTTTCCACCACCACCATACATGGATGGGTATAGTGGTTTAAATAATAACTATATATTATTATTATAAAATGATAATAATTCTGAGATATTATATCATCCACTCCAGTACCATTCAAAAATTATGGGAACGATATCGTCACTCGTGCATACGTACAGCTTACCGTCTCCACGGTGCGATGTGATTTGGTCTACATGATCTTCATTAAACCAATACTATATAAATGAATTAAATGAATAAATATGAAATATATTATACTAATACTATTCTGTATTTGACGTAGCTATGACCTAAAAATAGGAATATGAATTTATTCGACAAAACGTGCATAAGAACATAAAGCAATGAACACACGAATAACAAGTAGTAATGAAATATTACTAACAAGGATATAATAATATGAACATATATTATATCATAACAATGTATATGATTCTGAAATAAGTCAACGAAATTATATAAATAACTATACATGAGGTTAAGATACAGACAGATCATATCAGACCTAATGTATGTGAAAATCTCGCAATCTCATTTTTATCCGAGATTATTTATACACTAGAATTTACTAGGGAATGATTATCATCCACATCAATGTTTCCTTGATATTTAATATTATTTATATCCTACTATAATTATTTAAATCAAATTTTACCTATTAGTTAATTTTTATTAAAATTTATGAATGCAATCTTTCGTCTTTTTCTATACGAGATACTTTTTGACTTTTCTAGCCAAAGTACGAGAAGAATTTTTTTTGAACTTATACGACATGAAAGGATTTTTATGATTTCATAGAACATTATTTCCCTGAATATTCCTTTACATGTTTTCAAGTATATTTCCAATTAAATTCTTTTAGTTTAAAATTTTATAACATGTTAATAATGGAAAAATGTTTTTAAAGTAGAAAAGTTATTTTCAAATGGAGTTCAAGTGTTTTATCAAAATTATTTTCCAATTAAGATAATATAGGGTTCTATTTCTATCCCTACTATTACATTTATTTGATTATGTTGTGATGGAATTATTTTTATGATTTCCTTTTATGTTATATGGATTATGTAATGATGGAATGATGTTTAAGAATCTCAATTTTATGACATGGGTTATGATATGATGTATGATTTATGATTTTGTGGCACACATAAGAATGGTTTCATTATGAGATGGGTGGTATCTATATATCCCTATAATTCATTGGGAAAAGAATTATATCTCATGAGGTACACATGAATGGAACGACCGGTTAATCTGGTTTAGTGATACAGGACTGGAACGAGGAGTGAACTCGGTTCAGTAATAGACTTTATCTGCTATGATGGTCTTGGAAATGATTATTGACTAATATGAAAAGATTTTATATGATTATGTGTTTATGCCAAATATTATCATGTCTTATGTTATGAATATTGGGTTAAATTTAAATACTATGAATTATCCCATTTCATGATTTTAGGTTCTTATTTACAAGATAAGGTTTTCAAAATGTTATGTTATTATGAGTATAATGTGATTTATATTTCATTTGTTTTCCCTTACTGTGAATTTGAGATAACCCTTTGTATGTTTTCTTTTCCCCGGATCTGGAAGAAGGGTATTAAGTAAGATATGCCAAAAGAGACTCTAGATATGAGGAAATAAACGAGAGACAATGTAGACGATTTATGAACCAGTTGTTTATGTTTCCCATATTTTAAAGACACTATACCTTTACAGTCCTATCATGGTTTTTTATATGTTGTAATAAGTATGCTTCAATTCTGACGTAATGAAAATGTACGTAATGTATGGATTGTTATGTTTCAGTATGAATCTCCCACTATGAGAGTAGGAAATAGAAAAAGGAAGATAATACATTATCTTTTCCATAATACAATATGTGTTTCAAAATTATATATTTTAAGTAACATTTGTATTAACCAAGCCATAAATATACTATAGAAGGTATCTACCATCAATTAAAATGGAATTATTATAAGGAATGAAACCTCGAATGAATAAAGAGTTAAGTAGTCTTGCAAAACCAGATACATAAGTGATTCTTGTAATACAAATGACAACACTAATTACAACATTTTTTTCTAAAAAAAATACTGAACTTCAAGGATAAATCTAATCCATCTAGTAATTCATTGAAAATATTTCATTTTAGGCTTCTTGGATTCCAGGTGAATGAAAAAATTTAATGGTGACCTCAAATTATTTTAAAGGGTAAATAATGAATAAGCAATAATGAATCAATGAGAATAAATTAACATGTAAAGGTAAATAACTGATAGTACATTCCATTTAAATAACTAGATAAGGAAATATGAATATGGAACAAAATTAATGTGTAACCCATGCCATATAAATAAAAAAAATTGAGAATCAAATTTATCCATACATTTTTCGATGAAAGGTATCATTAAAGATTAATAATTGATTCCTCAAAATGAAATGCATCCATAGATATGTCATGGAGGAAGATCATGGATGAATAATAACTGACTATAAATGAGGGAAAAATTAATTATTAGACTCCATGTTTCCTAGTTATATGGTTCTTTTTCAATCATGACCATTTACAAAATGGGTTATATGATGTAGGGTAAAAACATATAAGGTGGCTAGAAAAATGACTCACCCCATGAAACTACTGATGTATCAAGGGGTATCTATAATCAGGCCCCACATGTGTCGTAACAGTCTAAAACAATCTTCATATATTGAATATTTGATTTAACAATGTTCCTTATCAAATATATGTATAGAGTAAGAGATAAAAATTTATCAGTATTTACCCAAATAATAAAATAATTGTTATTGTATACACCATATGTAATATGTTATACATTTTAGGAAATAATAATATCCATGGTAAATTAAATGGATAATTATGGGAATCTAAATGTCCAGTGATCATAGGATTTCAATAGGAAAAAGTAATCAAGTGAATGTGAGTAATATACATGGGAAAATTAGTCATAAAACATACATAGAAAGACTTATGATGGTATTAACAAAACATACCCTACGTGGAGTAAAATAAAGGATTTTTGTCTATTATGATTAAAAATATTACAAAAAGTTCTTTTAAAATCATTCTGGAGGAATATATTCTTTTTATATTGAAAAATATTTGAAAAAACATTTCTTTGAAAAACAAGTTTTAGAAAAAAATTTCATTAAAAATAAACCGTTGAAAAATGTAAAGGAATCCTTGAAGTAAAGGGAATGCGAATATAAACACATGTCATGCTGGGTAAAAATAACATTCATTTTGATTGGTACAAATGAATGAAAAATTCAATGTTTGGAAAGTGACAAGAAGATCCCCTAGAAAACATTCATAAATGAAAAAAGGAAAAAATTTATTTACCCAATACATTTAAATTTTTATGAATGAATTTTAATAAAATATTTTTTTAATAGAAAACAGGTTCTCTGACTCAAGACATAAGTGATGTTAGGTTTTCATTAAAACATTTTAAAATCACATTGAGTACCAATGAGTTGAAAAATGGTACTAATACTTGGAAATGCTAATAAATAAGCAGCGAAGAATGATTTTTTGTTGAAAAATTGTTATATAATTTTCTTTAATGGAAATTCCCATGAGGGATCTTTAGTATTAGTCTTGAATAAAATAATATTTAAACATACTAGGGTATCACATGCCACTTTGAAAAAATTTCAATTATAATCCTTTTTAAATAATGATATTAAATAAAACATTATGATAATATGTTTATAAAAGGATTAATGATATAATATAACAAAAGGGTTAGTAGATACACCACAGAAAATATGTATATAGTCAATAAGACATTTATCTCATAGATGTAATCATTTAGATGAGAATCCATTACCATAAACTCATTTGTATTGTGTGGTATTTATCCCCCTATATAGTGCATTTAAACATTATAATAACTTTCAATAGAATAATATTAATATTTATGATATCATATATGATCCTGTTATAATAACTTATTACTCATTTGTTAATAACCATTAATTATTTAATCTTTTTGGGGTTCTAATTCCCCAGTCTCTTATGTATATTTTAACATGTTATTTAACAGTTATAAAAAAAATATAATAGTTTCATAATATATAGAATTTAAGTCGTTTTGTTAATAACATGTATATTTTGTATATATATATTAATATTAGTCTATAATATTTGGATATTATCAATGAATTGAATTGTTCATGGAGATGGTGGACCATATGTACACATGGAAACTACTTTCACATCATTATCATATTAAAATAAATAAAGATAAATGATAAATATGGTTATTATAATTATCGTAGAATATATATTATATATATATATTAAATAGTTTCATTAAAACTATCCTTCATATGTTTAATGTATGGCACGAATGAGTCATATCGCTTTGACGGGGAGGTAGTCCACACTTCCTCAATGGAAATTATGATATTTACCCATTATGGAAATCATAATGTTATGTTATATATAAAAACTAAAGAAGAATAATGAAATTAAAATAAAATATATACTACATTTAAAAAAATATTTTCTATAATAATCTATAACCATGATTTTTTTAAATGAAAACATGAACCATCATCATTTCATGAGGTTGTAGTTCATCACATACAAAAATATTATGTTAATTACCCATTATATGGAGGTGTGTGTATGTGTGGGTTGAAAACATTTCATAAAAAGATACTAGTTTATTTAGGATAACTTTTTGGTTATATAATTATGGAAAAATATATTATATGGGGTTTAGAATGGAAATGAAACTAGAGATCTTAAGATATGATGTTACATCATAATTGGGTATCTTCTTTTTGTTTAATCCAAAATATTCATTAGATTTATTTTATACAAATGGGAGGATTCTATGATGATGGGAGGGATGTTGGGATACTTCTTGGGAAGAGGTTTTATGTGCCAATGTGCCTTGAGAGGTGTGAGGAATGGGAGATGTAGTATCCTTCTATAGGTAAGGAAAATGACTCAATTGGATAATTGGAAAACAAGTTTTGTGTACATGTCTTAATTCTTAAAACAGTCACAAAAAATAACCAAAACGCAAGAATAAAAGATTAATGGCCAATTTATTAGCATCCAATGGGTCTTAGAAAAGTTTATCTGTTATTTTTTCCTTTAAATATAATGATTAGTACATTTCAATGTTTAATTACACCTTAATCAATGTAATTAATATTAATCACTTTCACTAATCACATTTTAAAAAATTAATATT
Organism: Viscum album; assembly: GCA_963277665.1. NCBI lineage: Eukaryota > Viridiplantae > Streptophyta > Magnoliopsida > Santalales > Viscaceae > Viscum > Viscum album. The sequence goes on along the minus strand of OY728148.1, from coordinate 1,398,922,252 downwards.
ATCATGCTTGAATCAAAAAGTAATCCTGATTATAATTCTGTATTTTCTTTTTCAAAATTTAAATAATATAAATTGAAAAATGAATATTAATGCTAATCATGTAGACAAATAGTTTAGCTAGTTTTGGTATATAAATATTGAAAAGAGTGATGAGTTTTATATTCAATTATAATATGGAATTGATTTTAATAAAATTAGTTGTAATAAAAGTTTTATTATTGATCAAATGTGACTTTATAACAAATTTAATATATTATTTAACTTTATTAATTATTTAAACAAATTTTTTTAACTATAATACATGGTTTTTCCCTATTCATAAAAAAATAATGTTCCTAAAAAAATACAAAGAATTCTTCCTAGGAGAATTTTGAATTTGTGAATTAAATTATTAATTTTATTATATCAAATTCATTTTATAAGAGTTTCAAAAATAAAATTTAAAATAGGTTCTCCACTAAATGGATGTAAAATTTCCTTTATAAAAATATCTGTTATTTTTGTAAAAAATAGTGTTTGTTCTTATTATATAAATATAAATCCTAATGGATACAAAATATATATTTTTAATTATATGACATATATGATTCATTAAAATAAATCACTAATTTTAATAAGTTGTTTTTACTATGGTGAAACTCCTTGGGAAGATTAAAAATAATAATATTTAATTTTATATCTAATAAGTTCTAATTTTCATTACTCATTAATTTTTAACCAATGAATTCAATTTATATTTGTGCAAACCATAACTCATATAAGTTAGTTTTTACTATTCATAACAACTAATTTACCATCTAGATTATATCATATTATATTGAATAAAAATATTTTAATAATATGATTTTATTTATTGAAACATAGTCTTGCGTGTAACACAAGATATCGAGGAAGGTATATCTTCTATGTAAAAAAGTTATAGAGGAAGGAATCACCTTCTTGTAACACAAGAAATCTTGGAATGTGTCTATTTTGTGTAACAAAATCTATTTTGGAAGGTATCCCTTGCATGTAACACCAAATATCTTGGTGTTGCATGAATTACTAGCAATATTGTGTGAAGAATTTTTTAAAATACTAAATATATTTTATAGACAAGGGATATTATATTCTCTTATGTGATTGGTGTTTCATGTCATGCACTTTTGTTAATACATATTTTTACTTAATAATTTTAATGTGTTATATTCTGCCCGCCTTAATTAAATTGTGTCCCCGTAATTTAAAATCAGTCTTGGTGATATATTGTTTGATAATTACTATGTTTAAAATACCATATCATTGAATGATTTGTAAAAAAATCCTCCAAAATATAAATAATGGTAAGTAAATGGTAAAATAGAAAACCATGTAACTATGTCTCTAAGTAGGATACCCTTAGTGAAATATAGAGATACATACTTGGAGTAAAAGAACAAATATTTATATGGAGTGAATGATGTCATCAATAACAAAATATTGCATGATCAATAGAATATTCGGGGCCAGAAATACATAGATCATAGATGATTCATAAGACCATCAATTCAACATAAAATAATTTTTAAGAGAACATTATTTTCGAAGTCATTATCCTAATTTCGGGTAATTATTATACTAATTAACAATATAATGAAATATTCTTACATGATAGGTTTTAATTTCATATAAAAAATAAGTACTTTTTATTGTACTTCGATCAACTTATAATTCATTTTTTTAATTCTAGAAAACAATTACCATTAATTATTTTTATGCCTGATTGACTAAATGAAACATTAAAAGATTCATAAGCCTTAAAAGAATAGAAAGTCTAATGGATTGTACTTAACTATCTTATAAATCCAATATAGTAAATGGATTAATCTATAATCCTCAAAATTGATACTACTGCTTCATCATTAATACTTATTCATTAATTTTGTTTACTTAAGAATATGAAAACTTAACAAAGCAATTGCGTAGGTCAGGGGTTGGTGTGAAACCCTTATCATCCTTCAATCATGGGTTGAAGAGCCACTAACATGCTGGATTTGATTGGTTGTCACCGGAAATTTTTGATTTCCTTTTCTCAAACAAAATTTACATATGTTCAAAAATAAATATAATGGAAAGTGTTTAAATTTAATCATTAAATAGACTCTTAACTAGGGTTTTCATTAAAACCTCAAACCTTAAATACTTCATCCATTTTTTTCCACATAGTTTGTTCCCTGTTCTAATGTTTATCCACAATATGATTAGTTGGATTTCAAAATCAAGAAACCTTATCTTTCATATAAAACACCTTAGGGTTGTCATAGAATATTCATCTTTACTATCTATTCAAATCATTTATAATAGTTTGTAACGAAAAGTGGATTATCATAAACATATACCTTCATAGTGTCAAACTAGGTTTGAATAAAGGCATGTTGTTGTGTACCAGGTTAAATCGAGTCAGGTTTGGAACACCTTGTAAGAGTTATTACTCCTCAATACATATGTTCCAAAACCACACCCACTTATAGTATCCATACAAGAATATATATATATATAAAATATATAATATCTATCTCAAAAAATTATAAGGTGTTCATATATACTAATATTAAAACTCTACAGTTGGGTTATGTTCTCTAACCCACTTTTCCCAAAATCATATTATCAAGTTAGTTACTCAACCTCATTTGATACAAACTCTAGCAACACAACCCCTGATACCACAAAGATGATGTCTTCATTCAATTATGTTGGCATGATTATAAGGAATCAAGCCCCAAAGGAAAAATAGTTTAGTATTCTTCAATAAACTATTTACATACATGAGTCTTGTATTAAAAATGACTGCACTGATTACAACATTTGTTTTAACCAAAACAAATAAATAAAAAACTTTGAGGATAACACTAACCTATCTAATAAATTTATTGATATCATTCATAATAATATTCTTGGATTCATGTTGAATGAAATATAATATAGGCGATATGAAATAATTATTAAGGGTAAATAAAGTTGAATCAATATTCAATCAATGAGAATAAATTTACATGGAATGTTAAATAACTGATAACATATTCTATTGAAATAACTAGATAAGAAAATGTTAATATTTTGGGGTATGAAAATTCAACTTATTATATCTAAATAAATAATCTATGAATGAAATAATTCTATAGATATATCAACAAAAAAATCTATTGTATTAATAATAACTGAGGCCAAAAAAATTATATGTATTCATAGATATGCGACGAAAAATATCATTGAATAATAATAAATAAATTTAAATTAAGGAAATTCTTAATTATAGGAGTCTATGTTTCCCATGTACAAGGTACCTTTAACCTCAAAGACTTTCTGATGATGGTTTATATCATGTAGGTCAAAAACCCATATAAGGTGGATAACTAGATGACTCACTTCATGATACAACTAATGCATCGAGGGGATATCTATAATCGTGAACCACATATATCGTACTAGTCCAAAACATTCCTCATATATAAAATAATTGATCTAACAAGGTGCCTTATGAAATATCCATATGGTGTAAGAGATATAGTTTTGTACATATTTACCCAAATAATAAAATAATTTTCCTAGTATATATCATATGTAAAATGGAACACATTTTAGGCAATTGTAATATCATTGATAAATGAAATGCATAATTAGGGTAAATTCAATGTTCAATGATCATTATAGATTGAATATTTCAAGATGAAAATTAAATCAAGGAAATCAATGTGAATACTATCATTGAACATAATATTCATAAACTTTATATAGAATTATTAATGATGATATCAATACAACATATCCCATGTGGTGTATAATAAATGGTTGTTTTTTTATTAATAAAAATATTTCCAATGGATCTTCCAAAAAATTTCTTGAGGAAAATACCCCTTTGTTTTGAATTTTTTAAAAACACTTTTCCTTGAAAATAATTTTTTAAAAAAGGATTTTCTTTACAAATTAACATTTCAATGTTTCAATGGATTCTTCAATGTAATGACTAAGGGAAAATCCATACATACCACACTATATAAAATTAACATTCCTTTTGCGTGATAAAAATGTAAGAAAAATTAATTGTTTGGAAATTGATAAGAAGATTTATTTGGAAAAAATATTAAAATGAAACAAGGGTAAAAATTTATTTCCCAAATCATTATAATATAATTCTTGAATACATTTTAATAGACTATGTTATTTATAAGAAAACAAGTTCTCCGATCAATGGGATAAATGAGGTCAGGTTTTATTTAAATCATTTTTAAAACACTTTGAGTACCAAAGAGTGAGAAAATATTAATAATACCAAAAAATGGTCATAAATAATAATATAATAATTAAATGGTTTTTTGTATAATTTTTAAATAATTTAATTTAAAGTAAATTCAATTTAATGATCATTAGTTTTAGTCTTGAGGAACATAATCTTTATACATCCTAAGGTATCCCCCAAAACCATGATAAAAATTTAAATTATAAAATGTATGAAGTATTGATATTAAATTAAAGCTTAATATTCCATGGATATTAAATTAATATTATATAATAGAACAAAATGTGAAGTAGATACACCCCAAAAAATATGTATGGGGTGAACATGACATTTATCTTCCAGATGTAAAAAGTGAGATGAAAATATCATACCATAAACTTATTTGTGTTTCTAGGTATTCATAATCCTATAATATGCAATTAATCATGTTAATAACTTATAATATAACAATATTAATATTTATGATATCATATATTATCCTCTCATAATACCGTATTACTCGTTTGTTAATAACATTTCATTATTTTAACTATTTCCAGTGTTAATTCCCTAGTTATCGAGTTGGTTTTTCCATGTTGTTTTTCATTCCTATTATATATATCATGTTGTAATAATATAAATAATTTAAACCATTATTTTAATATCATATTTATCTAGTATATTTTAATTTATATTATTATATAATATTTGTATAATAGAAGTGAATCGCACCATTCATGAAGAACGTAGGCCGCACGTAGGCATGAAAAATACTTTTATTACATTGTCCTTTTAAAATAATGAAAGATAAATGATTTATACATGTACTATAATTTCAGTATAATATTCTTGTAATATATGTTTCATAGGTTTGTTAATACCATGCTTTATAATTTCCATTTATTTCATGAACAATTCATATCACTTTGAGGGGGCGGTAGTCCACACTTCCCCACACGAAATTATCAAATTTACCACTGAAGTAAATCAGAAAGGTATGTTATAACTATAAATTAAATAATAATACTAACAATATAAATTTAATATACAATAAATATATAGACATAGTTTAAATCAAAATGTCCAACCATGAATGTTGGAAAAGGAAAAATGAACAGTCATTGTTTCTTGAGGCGGTAGTTCTCCAAACACAGAAACCATATGTTCGTTACCCATTAGATGGAGGTGTGTGTATGTGTTGGTCAAACCCTTCACATAAAAAATCCAATTATAATATGGATACTGATTTAGTTTTATGTGTATTCAAAAAATCCATTTGAGAGGGTGGAGAATGAAAATGAAACTTGAGAGCTTAAGAGAAGACACTGCCTATAAATTGGGTAACTTATTTTCGTTTGAAACAGAGGCTTCCATGGACTGATTTTAAACAATGAGTATGATTATAGGATAAGGGTAGGGATGTTTGGATACTACTTAGGAAGATTTTTTACGAACCAATGAGGCTTTATATATGTGAGGAATGGGTAGATATTGTGGACTTTCACAGGGAATGAAAAGGACTCACTTGGAATTTTTGGAATCAAGACAGGTGTACACATTTTATTACTTATAAAAGTCATACTAAACAAACAAAACTCATTAATATAGGGTTAATGGATGAATTATGGGATTAAAATAGGTCTTTTACTAGTTTATCGTTTATTTGGACCCTTAAATATATAGTTTAATCCATTTTTAATCCAAATTAAACCTTAATCATTGTAATTAATATTAATCGCTTTCAGTAATAAATTTGGTAGAAAAAAATTTGATCTTATTAGACACAAAATTTAATATTTATTACCATTTTTTATTTCTAGTTTTTTTAATTCAAATCAAAGAAACAGAATATTTAAGATTAATGGTACCCTTGTAGACAGAATATTTAACTGGATGTAATGGAAAAATGTGTAAACTATTGTTGAGTTTTTATATTCAATTTCAATTTGAAATAGATTATAATATTAAAATATGTATTATTTATATAATTTTACATTATAAAAAATTTAAATATAAGTTAATTTTAAAAATTATTTAAACAAAAAGGCAATTTGTTTCTAAAATGTAAGGTTTTCACTATTCACCAAAAAATGAAGTTTCTCAAAAAAATAAAAAAGATCACCCTATGATAACTTTGACATAATTAATTCAATAATAAAGGTTATTTTAATAAATTCAATTTATATATTTTTAATTATTATGATTTAAAATATGTTATCCATTAAAAGGTGGTAAAACTTTTTTTAAAAAATTATTTGTTTTTAGGTGTGAAATATTATTTGTTTTATATTATCTAAATAAAAAAAATGAAAAAATACAAAAAATATTTTATTGAATATATAAATTATATGTTTCATTAAAATCATTTTCTGATTAATAATAGTTCTGTTTATTAATTTTACTCTCTTTTCTAAGAATAAGAATAACAATACATCTTTTTATATCCCATTGGTTCTTATTGTCATTTCTCAGTAATTGTTAAAAAATTATTCCTTTGTATATTTATGAAATCAATTATTTTTATATGTTACTTATTAATATTTATAACCGCTGATTTAATTTCAATTTTATATCATATTATATTAAAACATAAAAATTTAATAATACAATGTTATTTAATAAAACTCGGTCTTGTGTGTAACACAAGCTATTGAGGAAGGTCGCCCATGTGTGTTACAAGATTTTTTGAGAAAGGTCTCTCTTATTTGTAAAATAGTATGTCATGTATGATCACTCTTGATTGTATGAAGATCTATTGAGGAAGGTACCCATTGAGTGGAACATAAGATATCTTGGTGTTGTATGCATTATAAACAATATCATGTGTTGGATTAATTTAAAATGCTAAATATATAGTAAAGTATTGGGATATTATATTCCCTTACACATTTTATATTTCATGTCATACATGGTATTTAATATATAGTTTTTATTTTATAATTTTGTAGAGTTGCAAGATTCATGCTAGGTTCACATTTTATTTATAATTAGATCTTATTTTCTCTAATTAGATCGAATTCTATGGGGGAAGAGGCATTTATTGGAACTATTTATTGGGAAAGGATGAACATATAAAAAATTGAAGATAATATCCCTAAGAATAGGACAATAACTTTTCCTAGGGTTCATGGAATGTTTCCAAGTAACTTTTCCAATATTAATAGGTTTGCACCTATGGTGATTCAACTAGGTCCTACTTAACAAATCAATGTGAAAACTCTAGTGGATCTTCTTCCTTTGTGTGAACTATTTTCAAGGGTACTCTCATGAAATTTTATCTCATTACATAAGGCTTTCATTAATTACCTTCTATAACCAACCATTATATTCCCTTATAAAAATATTTTCTTTTACATAGACAACTTGGGTATCCTTTTTTCACATGACAAGAAGACATTAGTACACTATGAGATGCATGAAAGTATCCACGAACACTATTTTCCATCCCCCATTCAGGAGGTTAATTAAACCTAAAACAAAAAATAATTATCCAATAATTGAGATGGATGAGTTTCCCTAATGATTAATACATCATGACCATCATGAGGGAAAAGTATTTCACTTGTTCTCTAAAACTAGGGAGAAGGACCCCTCAATAGAAGAAAAATTAGGGAAATTATCACCAAACATATACCAGGAGGCCTCCATACTATGGATAACCTTCACATGATCCAACTTGTAATGGTAAAAAAATCTCCATACACTAAATAGGGTTCCATATTTTCTATATCCTTTATAACTATGGAAATCCCTCTCCAATCACCCTATATGATAAAAAAATAATTACCCATTTCTATTACTAAAAAAATCCTATTTACTATACCCTTTGAATAGAGATAACCAAAGTCCCATCCACCTCACTAGGGTTTCCACATCACCCAAACCCATAATTGTGATAATACTTATCTCAAACTCCTACTATTTAGAACTCCTTATAAGGCCAATTATCAATGGTGAACCATCACATATACCTTTATATTAGTGAAAAATCTCAAATAAGATTCTTTAATATGGATACGACATCACAATAATAACAAAATTATGGGAAGGAGGGGTTAATAATATCTTTATTCAAGGATATTATTTTTCATGGTACTCTTATGAAATAAAATAACTGCGAAAGATTCTGTGATATCTTATTGTACCAATGACTCCTACCTGGGAACCATCCTAAAAAAGGTCACCTATCTAAGTGCCAAAATAGCGACCCTGATCAATAGCTTCCAAATATTTTTAACTATTACATGTATAAATGTTTTCATAACATCAACTATATATTTTAATGGTAAAATGAATCTGTTTATAAACAATACCTAGTCTATATGGACCTCGGGGTAGTAGAAATCACGTACTCCCTTGATAGAGAGGGTTCATTTCAAAAGGATACTACTGAGACATCCCCTGAATTGTGCTTCCCAAATTTGAAGACCCATATTCAGAATTATGTATCAAAAAGAACATTTAAGTCTCACTAGTTTCACATTAAGAGTTCAGGAGAATTAATACGAAGCCTACTAGGTCAAAGCTATATAGGATCCCAGTCACCTGAGTCTCATACATGGTCAGAAATATCAATGAATCATCCATGCATATTTATCAAAAAAATAGGATTGTTTCCCCCTACATAAGACACAAAATCATTCCCATGTGGCTTTATTCTCCATGGGTCTAATCATCAATTAATTCCCAAGCATCAATTATCTCAAAGTAGGCACAAAAATAGGAATCCGAATAGGTGAAATCGTCAATCGTTCCCTCAGTAATTAACTAGTTTCTAATATTTATTATTTTTTCCTTATATTATCTAGTATTCTAATAAAAATTTCCAAACTATACCACAATTTTACACCCTTTTCATTTAAAATTCTCATTTTGTATGATTTTAAAAAACATTTCCTGGTTGTAGCATGTGAAAGAATTTATGAAATTGAGACATTATAGAATATTAATCATTTTATTAGTTTTATATAGGATAAATACATGAGGTCCAAACCCAATATTCAAAACAATATGTACATTGGTATGTAATCCATATGAGATATATGTTTAAGAAGATAAATTCATTGTGGTAATCATCCTCATGATGCCTTAAAACACATTACACCTCCATAAAGGGACATATTCCTAGTGATTCACTACTTCCTAAATGGTCATATTACCTAAAATAAATCATTCATAAATGGTGATACACCCTATGAGATAAACCAAAATAGGATTTATATATTTAATCACCACACTAACTCTTCTTATGAAGCACTCACCTACAATTACTCATCACATGATATTAAATTTCTTTGTACAATGTAAAAAATGCACATAAACTATGAATCAGGAACTACGTGGAATTTGATTCCCATCATATAGGATATATAGGATGGTTATTTGAGATTAAACCAAACACCCCTTTTTCATGGTAGCATGACTCTAAAATTCATCAAATTAGTTATTATTACACAACCAAAAATAGTATTCAATTTCACTCTATGAGTCACCAAAATTAATTTTTCATAAATACTTTCATTTGGATATGTTGGAAGCCCCATTCACGTGCCTGATTCAAACATCATAAATCCTAACACATCCCTAGATGGTCATCAACTAAAGTGAACTATACTATGAGGATAACTATATAATAACCACGATGTAAAATGTTGATAGAGATCACATATAACAATGGACCCATCGATAGAGAAACTATGGTATATATATTTATATATACATGTGATCCTATCAATAAAAAACAACTAATATTTTTACATGATCACATCAACACAAGTTATGAGTCAACCGCTAGCAGTAATATATCTACTCTAACACTAATATTTCAGAATGATTCATGAAAATATATATTAAAATTATAAGAGAGTCACATAGTATAAAATAATTCTTCCATAATGTGTGATATGAGACTAATATACCATCTTCTCGATCAACATACGTTTTATCATTATGATGGCTTTCCCAAGTGACCGTATTCCATTGGAAAGTAGGCCTGCAACCGAAAAAATTATATAGGTCGGAAATATATCATAAACAAATCAAAAGAATTAAAATATTATAAAACCAATATTCTGACCTAGGAGAATGTATGACATGAGAGGTTGGAAACCCCCACATTTTGTAATGGGGTATTATAATCCATGGTAGTGATAAGGATAAACCAAAATCCAAATATATGTAGATCATTACTCAAGATAGATCTATCTTCTAATGAAATAGTAACACTTATATGTATAAAACACAATTAACTATTATTTTTTATTCCATAACTTCAATGAAAAATCATATCCATAGTAGAAATAAATTAAAAATTATATTAATACCCCCTAGGTAACTTCATATATGCAGGATATGACATTGATAGACATCATTTAATAAACATTAAACATAATCATATTATTATTAATGAAATAAATAATGAATTTTACCATTTTACCAGAGGTAAAACATATATTCTCAATTTATAATCAATAATGATTTATTATTAGTAATAATTACCAAATATTACTAATTTATATTGATTAATGCTAATTATTAATAATTATTCTGAATTTATTATTAATTATACCAAACTATTAATTAATTATTATTAAATAGGTTATGAAACATACATAATGAACCATGAATGATATAATAGTTAAATCTATGTCCACATGTTTTATGAAGAATGGAAATAACATCCAATATAAACCCTACAATATAACTCCCCCATTACAAACAAACTAATAACCCCACAATCAACACCCTTATCCCTTAGTTTCCTTCCTAAATGTTTTACAACTCTTACATCCACGTTTCACATTCTAGAATTCAGTCCTCCTTATATGAATATCCAATCACCGAAGTGGTTCCCCTTATAAATCTCATACATTAGAATATTATTTTCACAGTTATGATTTATGTGGATGAATGTAATTTTTTTCTTTCTAAAATAGATATGGTTTTTAGATATTATTATAATACTAATTTACAACATATATAAGACAAATTTATACATTATGGTTCTTCTATGGACATGATAGTGATTCAAACATTTTATGAATTTAATATTTTCATTTTTCAAAATAGTGGTGTTTTTATTTGTTATAGACTATAACGATTCTAAAAAAATACAAAAATATTGAGAATAAAATTGATTAAAATCCAAAAATATGATATACATGTTAAAATAAATTTTAAATAAAAATTATATAATTAATGTATAATAGTTACTTTTATGTTAATATTTATATTGGTAATTGGTTTCCAAAAATTTAAGAGATGATATGTGTTTTTTAACCTAAAAACAACAAATGATCTATATTGATTTTTTTTATTAATTATCATTATAAAATTATTTTATTCCTTTAGTAATTGATTTCTAAGATAAATTAAATGTCTTCTATTTTTAATGTAAATTTTATAAGTGATGCACATTTTTGTGTGTTAAAAAATTATTTATTTAATCTATTAATTTATTTCTATTAAAGTAACTGTATGTTAGAGCCAATATAATTTAGTTTTTAATATTTATTTAAGGGATTAATGAACTCCAGTTCAATTTTTACATTTTAAAATTGAATTAAATATAATAAAAATACCTAAAAGAAATATTCTATCAAATAAGAAGTAATTTTTATAATCTTTTTGCATGTTAGTTTTTAACTATAAAAGAAACATTTTACATTATTTTATTCCCAACATATTATAACACACTAATTTTAAGAAAAAAATATCATTTTACCCCAATATATTATTATAAAAATAAAATCAGTCTATTTAAATAATTTTTTAGATTAATTACATTAGTAAAAAAATTTCTAATAATATTTTTAAGAATATATTTGAAAATAATGTCATGAAATATTTTTCTTTACAAAAATTTAATTTTTTAAAAAGAAAATTCTTAACAATAACCATTTAGTTAATTTCATATAGTTATATTAATATATAAAATTGAATAAATTATTTATCATTATAGGTAATAGTATTCATAATTTACATTTTCATATATATTTTATAATTTCAAAACATATTTTTTATTAAAATATTTAATGGGTTAATTTTAATATTTTATTTATTTTTTAATTTATTGAAACATATTAATTGTAATAACACAATAATTTATTATATAGGGATTGATAGATATTGGATGTACAATGTTGATTAGATCTCAAATGAGTTTCAGCCTAACTAAAAATAATTCTTTTTTATTTTTATTCCAATAATAGTTGAGATAGAGGACCAAGATAATTCCTATGTTGTAAGATGAATGTTAGTCCATAAATTATAGATTTTACATTTTTAAATTTTTTTCTACACCAACTATTATTTGTAGTATAATTGTAATGAAAAATGTCATGATGAGAATGATGATGAATAATTGAAAGCATCTGTATAGATAATTTGATATATGATCATTTTTTATTTATTTATAAGGATAAAAAATCATGTATACTGGTATAATACGACAGGAATATCATTTGGAAACATATGAAAAATTTATTATAATAATAATGTTGAGTGAGTTAAAAAGTTGATGAAAAATTGAAATAACCTAATATATCTAATATTTGGATAATACTAATATTGACTTAATAAAATGAGGACTTTTCATCACCATTAATTCTGAAGTAAATATTACATGGTGATAAATGTTTTCAATAATTTAATTACATGACATAAATGTTATTTGATTAATAACATATTTTATCTACTAAAATCCATGAATTACATAAATATTACAATTCATTTTTGATGAAAAATATAGGCTTCAATGAGTGTAAACGACATGATACATCAATATAGAAATCCAATAAAGGTAAAACCTTATTATGTGTAGTAGAAAATGTTATATGAAACATTCATTGAATTTTAAAACTAATTTTGTTTAAGCTAATAATATGAATTTTTTTTGAAGGAATTTCAAGGAAATAAATAAATAAGGATAATGAATAATTAGTGAATACTATATATTTACTAGTGGAAAAAATATAATAATAAATTATTATGTTTTATTTCTTATCAAAAAATTGGAATATTAAAATTATCATGAGATATATAAAATTTATATTGAAATATGTAGAATTTACATCGTAAATACTGTAATTCCCTTAACATTTATATCAATTCTACATGGATGTGTATAAATAATTAATTTACCTCCATAATTACATATATATACCTAATGATCATAAAATTATGTTCAAATATATATATATATATATATATATATATATATATATTTCTAAAAGTGTGTAATGAGTTGCATAATGCTGGTGTGAAAAATTATGATGCATCTACAAGGGATTATGTACTTATTTTTTTGGTACTTTTATAAAAGAAAAGTGATTCCCATTATTTGTAAATATTAAAAGTTTTAGTACTAAGGGAATTTTTTATCTTATCTATATGAAACACATGACTTCTTGAATATTATAATTTCCAAAAAAATTAACCTCCAAAGGGCATTGATGGTTTTTATCAATGGATCATGCATATAAAAATATATTGATTATTTTATAAATTTTTAAAGAAATAAGTTGGGACATAAGATTTATTAGGTGATGACATTATTATAGAACATGAATGTTTAAAATTTTCAATTAGAAATAGTAAACAAAATTCTATGAATAAAATAATTATTCCTTTGATATGTAGAAATATTAGGGAGGGAAATATATATTATTTGATTAGTTAGATTGATCATTCATTTTTTCCATTATTTATACATAATGTAAATCAAAAAAATAATGCTTTCACTATTATTGTAAAAAAATTTAAATGATGGGGTAAAATAGAAAATTTATGATCAAGACATGAATTAATGGATTGGAGTTTTATGAATAGATTTCATAATAAATTAATTGGTTAAATTTTGTGAAAATTACATTGTGAATGGTTTTCTATGAAAAAATTCTTGAAAATAAAATTTCTACAAGTGATAGGCTGTACAATTGTTTTGATTATTTTGTATGTCACATATAGAATTTTTTTAATATAAAATAAGTAAAAATATATATTTAATTACACGATTATCTTTTCTTACTACATATGTTTATTATTATATGATTCCATTATCTATGGCCAAAAAATTTGAGGGTCTATATCAGTCAATTATTTCACATTTATTAAGATACATATTGAAATTTTGTGGTAGAGTGTGAATAATAAAATATAAAAATATACACCATTAATTATTTATGGCCTCAAAAAAGATTTACTCTATTTTTTCACGTTTATATTACATATGACCATGCATATTATAACTAATGATCCATTTTGTATTTTTTTTGTTGTTATAGATATATAATTTTAATGGAAATATATCTGTGGTGAAATATTATCTAAGGAATAATAATCTACTTAATTTATCAACTATGAAATGAAATTTGTAATAATAATGATTGGATTCCAATTTAAATTATTTATGTACTGTTAATACTGGATATTATTATCCAATGATAAGTAATATTGAGATATATGATACCATTGAACCTATATTTCTACTACATTCCAAAATAGGGGGAATATTTGGATTATATTAATCATTAAAATTGATATTTGTATAGTGGGATATGACTTATCACATGGTATATTTCACCTATAGTTTGGATGAAAATTATATCATGTATGTAAATTTAAGTAACAGTTCTCATTTCTTATATAATATTTCATATACCATTATATATCTTAGTACATAAAAAATAAATGGTAACACATGGAGGTTATAAAAATATGTCATCATTATTTATATATTATTAAAAGGTTGAATTTTGATAATATTGAGTTTGTTACATGGTTTATATAAAAGGTAATGTAGATGATCTTTTACATGGTTAAAATTTAACAATGAATGATGTATCTCTAGTTACTAGGATATTTTGTTTTGTTATGAATAATTTAAAATGAGGGTGTAAGTAACTGATTTTTAATGGATTTACATTTATAAAAAATGTTTCTGGAAAAATAAGAAGAAGAAAAATAAAGTGGTATAATGTTATATGAAATAGTTATTGATTATACCTATGCATTAGATATACATCCTCTGTAAGAAAATATATTTTATTATGGTGTTGCGGATAATATAATTATATTAGTTTACATTGAACATGGATGAGTGTCTACGATGAGATAAAAATGGTTTGATTTAATGTTGAAACATGACATGCATATTGATATTTTTTTATTTAATGTGATTAATATGAAGCATATAGTTTTTATTGATGATCATTAAATTTTTGTATCACAATTAAATATTTGTCAATGAAACTAACCATTATAAAACATAGTTAAGAGTTATTAAAAATTTTATTCAATTTATTTTAATGAATGAATTTCTTACAGTGATGAATTCTATAAATTCAATGATATTCCCTTGAATATTGGTTTTACTTACATAAATTAATTATTTAGTAACAAAATATTAAAACTAAAAATTATATTGGATTATTTATATCATTCATATATTAAATTTATTTAATATTTTATTAAAAAATTATATTTTTGATGTTAAATGATTTTAATTTTTTTATTTAAATAAATAAAAAATATGTGAGAAATAAAAAACAAAAATTTATGATTTGAGGTTCCATAATGTTTTTTGTGAATTTATCCTCTTTTATTTTATTGAAATTTTTAAGAATGTTTGTATCCATGTAATAATTAATTTTTATTTTAAATTTTTTAATTTTTTTTAGAAAGAGTAGATAAATATTATATTGTATAAATATCTTTTATGATAGTGAATTAATGAAAATTAATCTTACTTCACAGTATTAAGGCATCCAAATATAATAACTCCACCAATAAATATATTTTTGAATTTATATATATTAATTTTAAACATGTAAATATTTTACATGAATCATCATGATGGATGAAACATATATTCAGAGTGGACATGATTGGTAAATAAATTTATTTGAAGACTCCTTCAAGTAATACCTCTCCTTTTTAATTCCAATTTATCATAACACTTTATAATCATAGGGAAATTTTCAACCATTTGTTCCTTAAACATTTTTGTTAGGAAAAAACATATTTAGAGATGTATTATATATGTTTCAAGCTACTATATTACAAGGCAGTCTTACTCATCTAATCCCACTATCATTTTATCATTATCATATATTCTTTACATAGTGTAGATATCCTCATTTTTTTCATCGACCATATGAGTACCCAAATTATACTATATGAATAAATCATTAAAATTTCAACCATGCATCCCATTATCATTAACAATATACTATAAATGTCTGTCCACTAGTTTTTGTACATATCTATAGTGTAAATGAAAATGTGACACATCATACATCTTTAGACATATGATTCTAGTGTAACTTAAAATTTGGATTAATTTTAATTATAGTTATTATACACAGTAAGTGTTACTTTTCTGTTTAGAGGATACTTCTATAAATGATGTGAATGTTCAAAGATGCAAGAATATTGTAGTCAACAAACAAATTTTTTTTTAATATAATGATGATATCAATGAAATTGGAAAAATAATTAAATATTTTGAATTTTCATTGGAACCCTTAGTAGATATAACATTTTCCCCACATTTATGAAATCGCATATAGATATGTTTGTAAAAAAATAAAGGTAAACATTGTGGGTAAAATAGGGGTAATATAATTTTTGAAATTTATTTACAATTCCATTAAAAATTATTATCAAATTTTTATATGTACCTATAATATATCTTCATAGATAGTAAATAGGAAAATGATGTGAGGTTAATAGAATAATGATATATATGGAGGGTTATTAAGAAAAAATTTATATCATCTCAGGAAGTAGAATAAGTGATTTTGTTAACATTATAACTATCTATAATGAATCTCCAATTTCAAATTACATGGTATTGATTGGGGATTAGTGTTTCTATGATATTTATTTCTTGTAATGAATTGTACATATTAGTTATTACATTCTATTTGGAGTACATATATAATACTTTATGATTTTTAATGTTATTATTGGGTCAAATTTATCTTTTCACTTTTCCATTCATTTTGTTATGGAAATAAAAAAACTTGTCTTAAATAATTTATTACTAACTCTCTCATGAACAAATTATTTTAAGAATGATTTTATAATAAAATATTTATCTTTTAATCATACATAATTTATGTATTTTTGACATATAAAATAAATACTTTACCACTACGATATTCATAATATGTATGCATAGAATAATTATAATACTCATGGGAATTATAGTAATGAAATCTACCATGACTATAATAATGATCATGGATATGATTAATATCATAAACATCATTTGAAAATCTATTATCTATCTATATATCTATTCTTTCATACTAGAATGATTTTCTGTAATCATATTAAAAATGATATCAATATAAATCATTCTGACACTCATAATGATTATCATCAGACTCATTTCAATTTTATCGTATCTATAAAACATCATCATATTATAAAGAAAAATGATGTTATCATATTGGAATATTTTTATCTTAAAATTTTAATGGCATATTTTAAAAATGATCTCATGAATTATGTTAATATATGTGTAAATAAAAAAAATGTTGGGTAATCAGTTATTATATAAATATTATACTGACTAGTGTTTGGGACCTCCCAAACATCTCATCAAAATATGAACATTGGAGATCAAGATGAACGTTGGAGGCATGTCAATGAATTCTAGGTCAGATGATACTTTTGACATATATAAATGATGATATGTGGATACACTATGAAAAAACACTGCTAGTTATGTTGTTGTGTGCGAGAGATCTAATCTGTACAGAAGTGAACTACTTCTTCCATGTTATTGTAATATTAGTGTTAGTTTTTAATGATTTTGATTTTTGTGATTAGGATATAGGGTTTACAAAGCAAGGATGACAAAGGATACACTCACCTTCTTCATCGAGGGATTGTAAGGATGGAAAGACATAGTGAATCCAATATTTATTTTGAGGACTCCGGAGGATAGTGAGACATACCGATATCTGTATCGAGGGAGCATGGGGATAGCGTGACAAACCAATCTTCATATCAAGGTATTACCTTGGTGTGGGTAATATAGACTTTCTTGAAAGTATAAATCATGATACCATTATCTTGTGTCATTGGATACCCTTTTCTTTGGGTTAATATAATTCAATATTCATTTACTATATTTAATTAGACGTATTTCAATTCCAATTTAATTGTAACAAATAGTGAAATATTTAATAAATTCATTCTTATTTTCATTATTTTAATAATAATTACTTAGATTATGATACATTTATATTACACTCTATATATCATTTCAATGATTACGATTACAAAACTTAACATGATTATGATTCTATATTCATAAAGATATAATCATTTGTTTGGTGACCTGAAACCTAATAATAATATTTTAATCAACTGGATTATGATATATTTATTATCAGACACATGGGTTGAGTCTGATTTATGTTTACTTAAAAAATAGGTTTTTTGAATATGATCAATTTAATTTAATTAATGAAAATCTTTTAAGATTAAAAATAATTTTTTAAACATACAATTCATCCCCCTTTTCTATTTGGACACCTATATGTACATTTTGATACAATAGTTATATTCCAATTGGATAATGAAATGAAATGACTAGATTTGTGTTATTATTATATAATTATCTCTATGTGATTTTTTGGATTATTCTGCTAAAATTATATTATCCAATGTAAAAAATCAACATGATAATATTTTATACATAGAAATATCTCTTATTTTTTTATCAATATTATTGGTCATTATCTACAATTTTTTTAAATTTTAATGGAATATTAACAAGAGAGAGAGAAATGGGATAGTCTATTTTGATATTTTATCTTATCTCTATTCTATATCAAATTTTATATAAGAATATTTGATTAATACTTATATATTTTTTCAAATATAGATCATTTTTATAATAATTTTTATAAGGACCCGGTCTTAAAACATAACATAAAATTTAATTAAATGAATAATTCACATTTGGGATCTTTTCAGGTTTATAGTTTTAGAGATTTAGTCCATACCTATTACATTTCATTTAAAAAAAACATAGTAGACACTTCTACCTTGTAACACCCGAGACTTTTATGTTATATAAATCATCAAAGGAATCTTTTTCTACACAACACTAGCTTGGCTTGGTTTACACGAAATCGTGACCTTCCTCGATAGCTTGCGTAGTACGCAATACTGAGTTTCACTAAACAACGATATGCTATTAAAATATTATTAAAACTAGCCGTTATGAATAGTAATAACCACTTTTTGAAATTTTGTGACTTTTATTTTTCAAAATGGAATTCATTTTTGGATTCGGAATACCGAAATTAGCCTAGGGTGAAATTTTGGTATTTTTCTGAAAACTTTCAATTTTTGATGAATAGTGAAACCACAAAGTGGTAGGTTAAAAACTGAATTTTGCATAAAACTTAATTTTACCGCTTCTGTGAATGGAATTTCGAAAATCCGATAGACACGGTTAATATCAAGGACTAAAATGTGGTTCAATGAGATGAAAATAATTTTTGGTGAATAGTAACTTTTTACTTTTTTTACCACGGTTAAAAGTAAATAGGGTAATTAAGGGTAAAAATGATATTATTATTACCATAACACATTTCCTAATTCTATTGGACAAGTGTAATTCGACCAAAAACAACCTTATGAATATAATATGACCATTTAGGTCCACTTGGATTAGATTATGACATTTAATATTATTTTATTTAATGAATAGTTAAAATAGTTAAAATCAAAGTTTAATAACTAAAACATTTTTAATATGGGGTTATACATAAGATAAATTCGACTATAAATATTCATTAGAAATCTAAAAATATTTCATACATAATGATATTTTATTTATAATTTTTAGACATTAAATAATTTAATTTATTTATGACACAATGATGATGCAGTAATTATCTTATTAATGAAACAATGACATAATTGATGTTATAAACACAAAAAATAAATGTATTTTGAGACATTTTATGAATTCCACTAATTTTCTAGGTTACTATGATATATTATTGTTGATTAAATCAACTTGGTTAGAACATATAATTCTGTTATGACTTTCACAAAAATCATATATCAAATAGTTTCAAAATTGACACAAAATAGTTTTTAAATCAAATATTATATTATTAATTCTTATTTTATTCCTAAAAATCTAAGGTTCGGCCAAATGACTTAGATAAGGATATATATATTAATAATAAACAATTTAGGGTTCGTTTGGCATGTTATAGTAAGTGTATTAACCATATAGTGAAAGAAAACATAAAGACACGGTAAAAGTTAAATAATTTATCTTAGAGTTAAATCTAATTGATAAGGTTAAAATAATACCCTAAACTTGTCTAAATCCTATTGGTTGATAGGATTTCGACCCATCCCCACTTTAGCTTCGAAATAAGACCCTTTGGAACCATTATAAACCGATTTTGACTTTAATATAAAATAATATTTTGAGATATTCCTAAGGTGCCCCTCTCCTCCCTTATAAAAGGGCACCTCCTCCCCCTCCTCCTCACACCAATTTGAGCACTCAATCTCGGCCAACCCCTGCCATTTTCTCCTCTCCACTTCCCTAGAATAATCCTAGAGGTCCTGGTCTTCTTCAAAGACCAATCTTAGTTCCCTAAGTGGAGGATTCAAAGAAGCGTTCCAAAGAAGAGGTAATATCCATTACCGATCTTTTCAATTTCTTTCTTCTTCAACATCTTCTTCTTTAGTTGTTTGATGATAAAGTAATAACATCAGTATTACTTACATACTGATATGTTATTATAAATATGAAACAACCCTAATTCACCTTCTATCCATCCTACGGAAAAATGAAATCACCGCGCGTGCGTATGTACGGAATACCGTCTCCACGTCGTGGTGTAATCTATTTTCCACCATCACCTTACAAGGATGGGTATAATGGTGTAATGAGTAACTATTTATTATTATTATAAAGTAATATTGATACTGAAATAATATATATATACTCCAATACAATTCCACGATCATAGGAACGATATCATCACTCGTGCGTACGTACGGAATACCGTCTCCACGATGTGATGCGACTCGTTCTACATGATCATCATTACATAGTAATTATATAAATGAATTGAATGTATAAATATGATATATGTTACACTAATAAAATTCTGGATATAAGGTATCTATAACCTTAAAAGAATAATAAGAATTTATTCGGCAAAACACGCATAAGAACAAAAGGCAATAATGACCCGAGTAACAAGTAACAATGAAATATTACTAACAAGAAGCTAAGAATATGACCATATATGATATCATATCAATATGTATGATTCTGGAATAAGTCAATAACATTATTTAAACCATTATACAGGAGCTTCGGACACATACAAAGCAAATCGGACCTATGGTAAGGGAAATATCACAATCTCACTTTTATCTGAGATTGTTTTTACTTTGTATTTACTGGGGTGTATTTCATCATCCACATCCATGTTTCCTCAATATTTAATATTTATATCCTTCTAAAATAGTTTATATCCAATTTTACCCTTCGGTAAGTTTTTGTAAAAGATATGAATGGAATCTTTTGTCATTTTTCGTATGAGGTACTTTTTGACTTTTCTGACAAAAGTACGGGAAGAATGTTTTTTTTAACTTATACGACATGAATGGATTTTTAAAACATTATTTCCAAGAAGCTTCCTTTATAATTTTTCATGTTTATTTTTAATCAACTTCATTTAGTTTATAATTGTATGACATGTCAAGAAAAGAAAACTGTTTTTGAAGTAGAAAGGATATTTTCCTCAAGAATGGAGTTCAAATGTTTTATCTTAATTATTTTCCATCTAAGATAATATAGGGTTCTGTTTTTATCCCTATTATTACATTGATTTGATTATATTGTGAGGGAATTATTTTTATGAAGTCATTTACCTTATATGATTTGTTTTATGATGTCATGATGTTTCAAGAATCCCATTTTTGTTACATGTGTTATGCGATGATGTATGATTTATGAATATGTGGAAAGCATAATAAAGGATTCATTATAAGATGGGTGGGACCTATATCTCCCTCCAATGAATTGGGAAAAGATTTATATCTCATGAGATAGACATGGCTGGAACAGAAGGATATTTCGGTTCAGTGATTCAGGACTAAAACGAGGAGTGAACTCGGTTCCGAAATGGACTTTGTCCGCTAAGATAGTCTTGGCAATGAGTCATGACTAACAAGAAAAGATTTTCCATGATTATGTGTGCATGCCACAAAGTTTCATGTTTTATGTTATGATTATGGGGATCTCATTTTCACTTCTATGATTTATTCCATGTTAAGATATTATGATCTCTTTTGCAGGTTATGATTTTCAAAAAGATATGATATGATTTTTATTTCCTTTATTTTCCCTTGCTGAGCATTTGAGCTCACCCTTTTATGTTTTCTTTTCCCCAGGCCAGGAAGATGGATATTAAGTAGAATGTGCTAAAAGGGACCCCAGATATGATGAAATAAATGGGAGACACTGTAGAAGATTTATGAACCAGTTTTTTATGTTTCCTAGTTTCTAAAGACAATATACCTATACGGTCCTTTGTGGTTTTGTCATATGTTGTAATAAGTGTGCTTCAATTTTGAAGTATTAACAATTTATGTAAAGTATGGGTCGTTATAGTTGGTATCAGAGGAAAGGTATAGTCAACCTTTGGAAACTAGGATGTGAAAGCCTTAATAAGAACCCTAAGGATAAGTCTAAGCATATAACACAATCTTAGTGTTTTAGAAATGGCCATGAATAACCTAGGATAAGACCTTAAGCGTGAAAATTTGATTCTTGAATTTTGTGGATTTCCTATTATAATTAGTGTTGCTCACACTATTCTTCTTGGTTTTAGTCAATGGCTGGAACCCGAAGGAACCGTGTTAATGCGGAATGCGATGGGCAATGAAATGATTGTCCTTCTGAGCAACCAAACGATATGGGAGCTGGAATGCAAAATCTTGTAGCCATGCTCACACAACTTTCTCAAGCTATGAATCATGCAGGACTTCCAAACGAGCAAAGGAAGGAGCAACATTCTGTTGAATCCTTCATGAGACATCGTCCACCTTCTTTCAGTGGGTCTACTGATCCATTAGTTCCTGAACAATGGATTAGTACTACTGAAAAGATATTTTCAGTTCTTCAATGTTCTGATCATGATAAAGTCATCCTAGCAGTGTATCGTTTGGAAGGAGATGCTGATCAATGGTGGAATCTTATTAATAATATGAGGAAAAGGGATGAAATTGAGTCCATGGAATGGGACGAGTTCAAGAGATGGAGAAATAGTTTCTTGAACTAAAGATGGAGAAATAGTTTCTTGAACTAAAGCAAAGAGATGAGGAATCTGTTGGTACCTATGAAGCAAATTTTACAAGACTTTCAAGGTACGCTTCTGGTATTATTATCTAACCTGAGAGTAAGATCGATCAATTCTTTAGTGGCTTAAAACCAAGTCTTCGAAGGGTGTTAGCCATAAGGGACTTCAATAGCTATGAGGAAATCGTTCGATGTGCTCTCAAAGTCGAGATGGATATTGGAGTAACCCATCAGTCATATGGGTTTGATAAGAAGAGGAAAATGGAATTGAAAGGAAAATCTAAAGAGAACACTGAAAAGAAGATGAGATTTCCCTTATGCTCAAAGTGTGGAAAGAAACATGGAGGGAGTTGTCTTAAAGGGACAAGTAAATGTTTCAAATGTGGAAAGGAAGGTTATCGGGCATTTGAATTCCGCGATAATGGGAAGAAGATGTCTAATGATGCAAACAAAGGAAGGGATACACAGAATGAACCTACAACACTTCAATGTTTCAAGTGCAAGGAGATGGGGCATTATGCCAATCAATGCCCAAATCCAAGGGTTGATGATGATGGTCGACGTCAACAAACTCTTAAGGCTAAAGACAAAGGAAAGTCACATGCAATTTCTATCAGCGATGTGGAGTACGATAACGAAGTGGTGAAAGGTACACTTACTATCCACTCTAAAGTAGCAAATGTTTTATTTGATTCTGGATCCACACACTCTTTTATTTCTGAAGAATTTTCTAAGGGTATCACCGTATTACCTTAACAATTAGATGTTGAGTTAGCTGTGACAACACCTAATGGCACATCAATCGCATCAAAAGTTTATAATTCTTCTCCGATCGATGTTTGTGGGAAAGTGCTTCATGAAAATCTTGTGATCCTTCCTATAGTGGAATTTGATGTGATTCTTGGCATGGATTGGCTTTCTTTATACGGAGCTCATATCAATTGCCAAAGAAGGGAAGTCACATTTCATATTCCAGATCAATCTATGATCGTCTATCAATGCAAGGATGAACATAACCTTCCAGTGGAAATTTCTTCCATTTTATGGGTATTGATTCCACTAAATGAAGGTTATTTATCTCAAATGGTTGGTGAGAAACTCACGATTAAGAATATGCCCATCATACGGGAGTTTGATGATGTCTTTCCGGAGAAATTACCGGGTCTTCCACCAAATCGTGAAGTTGAGTTTTCAATAGAACTCGTACCGGGTGCTTTGCCTATTTCAAAGACACCTTATAGAATGGCCCCAATTGAGTTGCAGGAATTGAAGAAGCAACTCCAGGAGAATCTTGATATGGGATTCATACGCCCTAGTGCGTCACCTTGGGGAGCACCTGTTCTATTTGTTAAGAAGAAAGATGGATCAATGAGACTCTGCATTGATTATCGAGAACTTAACAAGATCACTATCAAGAACAAATATCCTCTCCCACGCATTGATGACTTATTTGACCAACTACGCGGAGCTCAATACTTTTCCAAGATTGATCTTCGTTCAGGGTATCATCAATTAAGGGTCAAAAGGGAGGTTATACCAAAGACGACTTTCCGTACAAGGTATGGACACTATGAATTTATAGTGATGCCATTTGGTCTTACTAATGCCCCTGCTATCTTCATGGATCTAATGAATAGAGTCTTTAGAGACTATCTTGATCAATTTGTGGTTGTCTTTATAGACGATATTGTTGTCTATTCAAAGAGAAAGGAAGAGCATGAAGATCACTTGAGAATTATATTGAAGACCCTGAGAAAGGAGAATCTTTATGACAAATTTACCATGTGTTAATTTTGGCTTCAAAAAGTTTCATTTTTGGGTCCCATAATCTCAAAAGAGGGGATATCTGTGGATCCAGCAAAAACAGAGGTTATCGAAAGATGGTCAAGACCAACAACAGTAACTGAGATCCGAAGTTTTCTTGGTTTGGATGGATATTATCGATGTTTTGTAAAGGATTTTTCACGATTATCTAATCCACTCACCAAGTTGACTCAGAAAGGAGTTATGTTTGTTTGGACAGAGGAATGTGAAGAGAATTTCAAGGAGTTGAAAAGAAGGTTATCCAGTGCACCTGTGCTGACACTGCCTTGTAGTGGAGAAAGGTTTGTGATCTACAGTGATGCATCCAAGAAGGGATTGGGGTGTGTTCTTATGCAAAATGATATGGTGATAGCTTATGCCTCATGACAGTTGAAAATCCATGAGAAAAATTACCCAACACATGATTTGGAGTTGGCTGCGGTAATCTTTGCATTTAATATTTGGAGGCATTACCTTTATGGTGAAAGGTGTGATATTTATACTGATCATAAAAGTTTAAAGTATATTTTCACACAAAAGGAGCTGAATATGCGTCAAAAAAGATGGTTGGAGCTGATTAAGGATTATGACTGCTTAATCCATTACCACCCTGGGAAAGAAAACAAGGTGGCAGATGCATTAAGTCGACAAGACCATGCTAGTTTATCCATGATGAGGATCACAAAAGATCCAATATTTATGGATTTACAAAGGATGGATATAGGAATTATAATGGAAGGGGAAAAATCTCATCTTTCTCAAATGAATGTTCAACTATCTATACATGTGAATATTAAAGGAGCATAGAAAGAAGATGTCGAGTTACAAAAGAAGGTGAGAAATGTTCCTGAATTCAACCTTGATTGTGATGGGATAATAAAGTTCAGGAATCGGGTTTGTGTTCCTCCCATC
Source organism: Viscum album (assembly GCA_963277665.1). NCBI lineage: Eukaryota > Viridiplantae > Streptophyta > Magnoliopsida > Santalales > Viscaceae > Viscum > Viscum album. Next base: position 1,398,895,937 of record OY728148.1, on the reverse strand, counting down.
CCCGAATTAAAGAAGGAGCTGCTGGATGAGGCTCATAGTTCTTCATTCTCTATTCATCCTGGAAGCACGAAGATGTATAGGGACCTGAAAGAGTACTTCTGGTGGGATGGCATGAAAAGAGATGTTGCTGAATATGTCTCTCGATGCTTGGTTTGTCAACAAGTTAAAGCTGAGAGACAAAAGTCTAAGGGGATGTTACAACCATTACCCATACCTGAATGGAAATGGGAAAACATCACTATGGACTTTGTCACAGGACTTCCTAAAACATCCAAAGGCAATAATGCTATTTGGGTCATAGTTGATCGTCTTACAAAGTCTGCACACTTCATTGCTATTAGAGAGGATTTCTCTCTAGATCAGCTTGCCATGATATATGTAAAGGAAGTGGTAAGATTGCATGGAGTACCACTTTCTATTATATCTGATCGGGATCCGAGATTTAACTCAAAGTTCTGGCAAAGTCTTCAGCATACTCTGGATACAGAGTTGAGTTTCAGCACTACTTATCATGCTCAGACAGACGATCAGTCTGAGAGAACAATTCAAACCCTAGAAGATATGTTGAGAGCTTGCTCCATGGATTTCAAAGGAGGTTGGGATCAAAACCTACCTTTGGTGGAATTTTCTTATAACAATAGCTTTCACTCCAGTATTCAGATGGCTCCTTATGAAGCTCTCTATGGAAAGAAATGCAGGACTCCAACTTGCTGGGATGAATTTGGGGAAAGAAAGCTATTAGGACCTGATCTCGTTGATGAAATGGCAGAAAAGGTCAGATCTATTCAACGACACATAAGAGCAGCTCAGAGTAGACAGAACAGTTATGCCGACAACTGAAGAAAAGACCTAGAGTTTGATGTGGGTGATAAAGTGTTCTTACAAATATCTCCCTGGAAGAGGGTTATGAGATTTGGAAAGAAGGGGAAGTTGAGCCCTAGATATATCGGTCCTTTCGAAATACTAGATCGTGTTGGAAAGGTAGCTTACCGATTGGCGCTTCCACCGAATCTCTCTCAAGTTCACGATGTGTTCCATGTATCTCTCCTGAGAAAGTACATACCTGATCCTTCACATGTACTCAGCTCAGAAGTTGTACCGTTGGAGCATGATCTTTCTTATGAAGAACAACTGATAGAGATTCTGGATCGTAGCGAAAAAGTCCTACGAAACAAGACCACTTGATTGGTGAAAGTTTTATGGAGGAACCACCAACTTGAAGAAGCTACATGGGAGCTTGAGGATATGATGAGGGAGAAGTATCCTCATCTGTTTGTTACAAAGTGACGAATTTCGAGGGCGAAATTCTTTTTAAGGGGGGTAGAATGTAACACCCGAGACTTTTATCTTATATAAATCATCAAAGGAATATTTTTCTACACAACACTTGCTTGGCTTGCTTTACACGAAATCGTGACCTTCCTCGATAGCTTGCGTCGTACGCAATACCGAGTTTCACTAAACAACGATATGCTATTAAAATATTATTAAAACTAGCCGTTATGAATAGTAATAACCACTTTTTGAAATTTTGTGAATTTTATTTTTCAAAATGGAATTCATTTTTGGATTCGGAATACCGAAATTAGCCTAGGGTGAAATTTTTGTATTTTTCTGAAAACTTTCAATTTTTGATCAATAGTGAAACCACTAAGTGGTAGGTTAAAAACTGAATTTTGCATAAAACTTAATTTTACCGCTTCTGTGAATGGAATTTCGAAAATCTGACAGACACGGTTAATATCAAGGACTAAAATTTGGTTCCATGAGATGAAAATAATTTTTGGTGAATTGTAACTTTTTACTTTTTTTACCACGGTTAAAAGTAAATAGGGTAATTAAGGGTAAAAATGATATTATTATTACCCTAACACATGTCCTAATTCTATTGGACAAGTGTAATTCGACCAAAAACAACCTTATGAATATAATATGACCATTTAGGTCCACTTGGATTATATTATGACATTTAATATTATTTTATTTAATGAATAGTTAAAATAGTTAAAATCAAAGTTTAATAACTAAAAAATTTTTAATATGGGGTTATACATAAGATAAATTCGACTATAAATATTAATTAGAAATCTAAAAAGATTTCCTACATAATGATATTTTATTTATAATTTTTAGAAATTAAATAATTTAATTTATTTATGACACAATGATGATGCAGTAATTATCTTATTAATGAAATATTGACATAATTGATGTTATAAACACCAAATTAAATGTAATTTGAGACTTTTTATGAATTCCACTAATTTTATAGGTTACTATGATATATTAGTGTTTATTTAATCAACTTGGTTTGAACATATAATTCTGTTACGACTTTCACAAAAATCATATATCAAATAGTGTCAAAATTGACACAAAATAGTTTTTAAATCAAATATTATATTATTAATTGTTATTTTATTCCTAAAAATCTATGGTTAGGCCAAATGACTTAGATAAGGATATATATATTAATAATAAACAATTTTGGGTTCGTTTGGAATGTTATAGTAAGTGTATTAACCATATAGTGAAAGAAAACAAAAAGACACGGTAAAAGTTAAATTATTTAACATAGAGTTAAATCTAATTGATAAGGTTAAAATAATACCCTAAACTTGTCTAAATCCTATTGGTTGATAGTATTTCGAACCATCCCCACTTTAGCTTCGAAATAAGACCCTTTGGAACCATTATAAACCGATTTTGACTTTAATATAAAATAATATTTTGAGATATTCCTAAGGTGCCCCTCTCCTCCCTTATAAAAGGGAACCTCCTCCCCCTCCTCCTCACACCAATTTGAGCACTCATGCTCGGCCAACCCCTGCCATTTTCTCCTCTCAACTTCCCTAGAATAATCCTAGAGGTCCTGGTCTTCTTCAAAGACCAATATTAGTTCCCTAAGTGGAGGATTCAAAGAAGCGTTCCAAAGAAGAGGTAATATCCATTACCGATCTTTTCAATTTCTTTCTTCTTCAACTTCTTCTTCTTTAGCTGTTTCATGATAAAGTAATAAGATAAGTATTACTTACATACTGATATGTTATTATAAATATGAAACAACCCAAATTCACCTTCTATCCATCCTACGGAAAAATGAAATCACCGCGCGTGCGTACGTACGGAATACCGTCTCCACGCCGTGGTGTAATCTATTTTCCACCATCACCTTACAAGGATGGGTATAATGGTGTAATGAGTAACTATTTATGATTATTATAAAGTAATATTTATACTGAAATAATATATATATACTACAATACAATTGCACGATCATAGGAACGATATCATCACTCGTGCGTACGTACGGAATACCGTCTCCACGATGTGATGCGACTCATTCTACATGATCATCATTACATAGTAATTATATAAATGAATTGAATGAATAAATATGATATATGTTTCACTAATACCATTCTGGATATAAGGTATATATAACCTTAAAAGAAGAATAAGAATTTATTCGTCAAAACACGCATAGGAACAAAAGGCAATAAAGACCCGAGTAACAAGTAAAAATGAAATATTACTAACAAGAAGCTAAGAATATGACCATATATGATATCATATAAATATGTATGATTCTTGAATAAGTCAATAACATTATTTAAACCATTATACAGGAGCTTCGGACACATACAAAGCAAATCGGACCTAAGGTACGGGAAATATCACAATCTCACTTTTATCCGAGATTGTTTTTACTTTGTATTTACTGGGGTGTATTTTATCATCCACATCCATGTTTCCTCAATATTTAATATTTATATCCTTCTAAAATAGTTTATATCCAATTTTACCCTTCGGTAAGTTTTTGTAAAAGATATGAATGGAATCTTTTGTCATTTTTCGTACGAGGTACTTTTTGACTTTTATGACAAAAGTACGGGAAGAATCTTATTTTTAACTTATACGGCATGAATGGATTTTTAAAACATTATTTCCAAGAAGATTACTTTATAAGTTTTCAAGTTTATTTTTAATCAACTTCGTTTAGTTTATAATTGTATGACATGTCACGAAAAGAAAAGTGTTTTTGAAGTAGAAAGGATATTTTCCTCAAGAATGGAGTTCAAATGTTTTATCAAAATTATTTTCCATCTAAGATAATATAGGGTTCTGTTTTTATCCCTATTATTACATTGATTTGATTATGTTGTGAGGGAATTATTTTTATGAAGTCATTTACCTTATATGATTTGTTTTATGATGTCATGATGTTTCAAGAATCCCATTTTTGTTACATGTGTTATGCGATGATGTATGATTTATGAATATGTGGCACACATAAGAAAGGATTCATTATAAGATGGGTGGGACCTATATCTCCCTCCAATGAATTGGGAAAAGATTTATATCTCATGAGATAGACATGGCTGGAACGGAAGGATATTTCGGTTCAGTGATTCAGGACTGAAACGAGGAGTGAACTCGGTTCAGAAATGGACTTTGTCCGCTAAGATAGTCTTGGCAATGAGTCATGACTAACAAGAAATGATTTTCCATGATTATGTGTTCATGCCACAAAGTTCCAAGTTTTATGTTATGATTATGGGGATCTCATTTTCACTTCTATGATTTATTCCATGTTAAGATATTATGATCTCTTTTGCAGGTTATGATTTTCAAAAAGATATGATATGATTTTTATTTCCTTTATTTGCCCTTGCTGAGCATTTGAGCTCACCCTTTTATGTTTTCTTTTCCCCAGGTCAGGAAGATTGATATTAAGTAGAATGTGCTAAAAGGGACCCTAGATATGATGAAATAAATGGGAGACACTATAGAAGATTTATGAACCAGTTGTTTATGTTTCCCAGTTTCTAAAGACACTATACCTATACAGTCCTTTGTGGTTTTGTCATATGTTGTAATAAGTGTGCTTCAATTTTGAAGTATTAAAAATGTATGTAAAGTATGGTTCGTTATAGTTGGTATCAGAGGAAAGGTATATTCAACCATTGGAAACTAGGATGTGAAAGCCTTAGTAAGAACCCTAAGGATAAGTCTAAGCATATAACAGAATCTTAGTGTTTTAGAAATGGCCATGAATAACCTAGGATAAGACCTTAAGTGTGAAAATTTTATTCATGAATTATGTGGATTTCCTATTATAATTAGTGTTGCTCACACTATTCTTCTTGGTTTTAGTCAATGGATGGAACCCGAAGGAACCGTGTTAATGCGGAATGCGATGGGCAATGCAATGATTGTCCTTCTGAGCAACCAAATGATATGGGAGCTGGAACGCAAAATCTTGTAGCCATGCTCACACAACTTTCTCAAGCTATGAATCATGCGGGACTTCCAAACGAGCAAAGGAAGGAGCAACATTCTGTTGAATCCTTCTTGAGGCAGCGTCCACCTTCTTTCAGTGGGTCTACTGATCCATTAGTTGCTGAGCAATGGATTAGTACTACTGAAAAGATATTTTCAGTTCTTCAATGTTCTGAAGATGATAAAGTCATCCTAGCAGTGTATCGTTTGGAAGGAGATGCTGATCAATGGTGGAATCTTATTAATAATATGAGGCAAAGGGATGAAATTGAGTCCATGGAATGGGACGAGTTCAAGAACTTATTTTTTAATAAGTACTTCCCTCGTATTCTCCGAACAAAGATGGAGAAAGAGTTTCTTGAACTGAAGCAAAGAGATGATGAATCTGTTGGTACCTATGAAGCAAATTTTACAAGACTTGCAAGGTACACTTCTGGTATTATTATCCAACCTGAGAGTAAGATCGATCGATTCTTTAGTGGCTTAAAACCAAGTCTTCGAAGGGCGTTATCCATAAGGGACTTCAATAGCTATGAGGAAATCGTTCGATGTGCTCTCAAAGTCGAGATGGAGATTGGAGTAACCCATCAGTCATATGGGTTTGATAAGAAGAGGAAAATGGAATTCAAAGGAAAATATAAAGAGCACACTGAAAAGAAGATGAGCTTTCCCTTATGCTCATAGTGTGGAATGAAACATGGAGGGAGTTGTCTTAAAGGGACAAGTAAATGTTTCAAATGTGGAAAGGAAGGTCATCGGGCATTTGAATGCCGCGATAATGGGAAGAAGATGTCTAATGATGCAAGCAAAGGAAGGGATACACAGAATGAACCTACCACACTTCAATGTTTCAAGTGCAAGGAGATGGGGCATTATGCCAATCAATGCCCAAATCCAAGGGTTGATGATGATGGTCGACGTCAACAAACTCTTAAGGCTAAAGACAAAGGAAAGTCACATGCAATTTCTATCAGCGATTTGGAGTACGATAACGAAGTGGTGAAAGGTACACTTACCATCCACTCTAAAGTAGCAAATGTTTTATTTGATTCTGGATCCACCCACTATTTTATTTCTGAAGAATTTTCTAAGGGTATCACCATATTACCTCAACAATTAGATGTTGAGTTAGCTGTGACAACACCTAATGGCACATCAATCGCATCAAAAGTTTATAATTCTTCTCCGATCGAAGTTTGTGGGAAAGTGCTTCCTGCAAATCTTGTGATCCTTCCTATAGTGGAATTTGATGTGATTATTGGCATGGATTGGCTTTCTTTATATGGAGCTCATATCAATTGCCAAATAAGGGAAGTCACATTTCATATTCCAGATCAATCTATGATCGTCTATCAATGCAAGGATTAACATAACCTTCCAGTGGAAATTTCTTCCATTTTATGGGTATTGATTCCACTAAATGAAGGTTATTTATCTCAAATGGTTGGTGAGAAACTCGCGATTAAGAATATGCCCATCATACGGGAGTTTGATGATGTCTTTCCGGAGGAATTACTGGGTCTTCCACCAAATCATGAAGTTGAGTTTTCAATAGAACTCGTACCGGGTGCTTTGCCTATTTCAAAGACACCTTATAGAATGGCCCCAATTGAGTTGCAGGAATTGAAGAAGTAACTCCAGGATAATCTTGATAAGGGATTCATACGCCCTAGTGCATCACCTTGGGGAGCACCTGTTCTATTTTTTAAGAAGAAAGATGGATCAATGAGACTCTGCATTGATTATCGAGAACTTAACAAGATCACTATAAAGAACAAATATCCTCTCCCACGCATTGATGACTTATTTGACCAACTATGCGGAGCTCAATACTTTTCCAAGATTGATCTTCGTTCAGGGTATCATCAATTAAGGGTCAAAAGGGAGGATATACCAAAGACGGCTTTCCGTACAAGGTATGGACACTATGAATTTATAGTGACGCCATTTGGTCTTACTAATGCCCCTGCTATCTTCATGGATCTAATGAATAGAGTCTTTAAAGACTATCTTGATCAATTTGTGGTAGTCTTTATAGACGATATTCTTGTCTATTCAAAGAGCAAGGAAGAGCATGAAGATCACTTGAGAATTATATTGAAGACCCTGAGAAAGAAGAATCTTTATGACAAATTTACCAAGTGTGAATTTTGGCTTCAAAAAGTTGCATTTTTGGGTCACATAATCTCAAAAGAGGGTATATCTGTGGATCCAGCAAAAACAGATGTTATCGAAAGATGGTCAAGACCAACAACAGTAACTGAGATCCGATGTTTTCTTGGTTTGGCTGGATATTACTGACGTTTTGTAAGGGATTTTTCACGATTATCTAATCCACTCACCAAGTTGACTTGGAAAGGAGTTAAATTTGTTTGGACAGAGGAATGTGAAGAGAATTTCAAGGAGTTGAAAAGAAGGTTATCCAGTGCACCTGTGCTCACACTGCCTTGTAGTGGAGAAAGGTTTGTGATCTACAGTGATGCATACAAGAAGGGATTGGGGTGTGTTCTTATACAAAATGATATGGTGATAGCTTATGCCTCACGACAGTTGAAAATCCATGAGCAAAATTACCCAACACATGATTTGGAGTTGGCTGCGGTAATCTTTGCATTAAAGATTTGGAGGCATTACCTTTATGGTGAAAGGTGTGATATTTATACTGATCATAAAAGTTGAAAGTATATTTTCACACAAAAGGAGCTGAATATGCGTCAAAGAAGATGGTTGGAGATGATTAAGGATTATGACTGCTCAATCCATTACCACCATGGGAAAGCAAACAAGGTGGCAGATGCATTAAGTCGACAAGACCATGCTAGTTTATCCATGATGAGGATCACAAAAGATCCAATATTTATGGATTTACAAAGGATGGATCTTGGAATTATAATTGAAGGGGAAAAATCTTATCTTTCTCAAATGAATGTTCAACCATCTATACATGTGAAGATTAAAGAGGCATAGAAAGAAGATGTCGAGTTACAAAAGAAGGTGAGAAATGTTCCTGAATTCAACCTTGATTGTGATGGGATAATAAAGTTCAGGAATCGGGTTTGTGTTCCTCCCATCCCTGAATTAAAGAAGGAGCTGCTGGATGAGGCTCAAAGTTCTTCATTCTCTATTCATCCTGGATGCACGAAGATGTATAGGGACCTGAAAGAGTACTTCTGGTGGGATGGCATGAAAAGAGATGTTGCTGAATATGTCTCTCGATGCTTGGTTTGTCAACAAGTTAAAGATGAGAGACAAAAGTCTAAGGGGATGTTACAACCATTACCCATACCCGAATGGAAATGGGAAAACATCACTATGGACTTTGTCACAGGACTTCCTAAAACATCCAAAGGCAATAATGCTATTTGGGTCATAGTTGATCGTCTTACAAATTCTGCACACTTCATTGCTATTAGAGAGGATTTCTCTCTAGATCAGCTTGCCAGGATATATGTAAAGGAAGTGGTAAGATTGCATGGAGTACCACTTTCTATTATATCTGATCGGGATCCGAGATTTACCTCAAAGTTCTGGCGAAGTCTTCAGCATACTCTGGATACAGAGTTGAGTTTCAGCACTGCTTATCATCCTCAGACAGACGGTCAGTCTGAGAGAACAATTCAAACCCTAGAAGATATGTTGAGAGCTTGATCCATGGATTTCAAAGGAGGTTGGGATCAACAACTACCTTTGGTGGAATTTTCTTATAATAATAGCTTTCACTCCAGTATTCAGATGGCTCCTTATGAAGCTCTCTATGGAAAGAAATACAGGACTCCAACTTGCTGGGATGAAGTTGGGGAAAGAAAGCTATTAGGACCTGATCTCGTTGATGAAATGGCAGAAAAGGTCAGATCTATTCAACAACACATAAGAGCAGCTCAGAGTCGACAGAAAAGTTATGCCGACAACCGAAGAGAAGACCGAGAGTTTGAAGTGGGTGATAAAGTGTTCTTACGAATATCTACCTGGAAGAGGGTTATGAGATTTGGAAAGAAGGGGAAGTTGAGCCCTAGATATATCGGTCCTTACGAAATACTAGATCATGTTGGAAAGGTAGCTTACCGATTGGCGCTTCCACCGAATCTCTCTCAAGTTCACTATGTGTTCCATGTATCTCTCCTGAGAAAGTACATACCCGATCCTTCACATGTACTCAGCTCAGAAGTTGTACCGCTGGAGCAAGATCTTTCTTATGAAGAACAACCGATAGAGATTCTGGATCATAGCGAAAAAGTCCTACGAAACAAGACCACTCGATTGGTGAAAGTTTTACGGAGGAACCACCAACTTGAAGAAGCTACATGGGAGCTTGAGGATATGATGAGGGAGAAGTATCCTCATCTGTTTGTTAAAAAGTGACGAATTTCGAGGGAGAAATTCTTTTTAAGGGGGGTAGAATGTAACACCCGAGACTTTTATGTTATATAAATTATCAAAGGAATGTTTTTCTACACAACACTTGCTTGGCTCGCTTTACATGAAATCGTGACCTTCCTCGATAGCTTGCGTTGTACGCAATACCGAGTTTCACTAAACAACGATATGCTATTAAAATATTATTAAAACTAGCCGTTATGAATAGTAATAACCACTTTTTGAAATTTTGTGAATTTTATTTTTCAAAATGGAATTCATTTTTGGATTCGGAATACCAAAATTAGCCTAGGGTGAAATTTTGGTATTTTTTTGAAAACTTTCAATTTTTGATGAATAGTGAAACCACTAAGTGGTAGGTTAAAAATTGAATTTTGCATAAAACATAATTTTACCGCTTCAGTGAATGGAATTTCGAAAATCCGACAGACACGGTTAATATCAAGGACTAAAATTTGGTTCAATGAGATGAAAATAATTTTTGGTGAATTGTAACTTTTTACTTTTTTTACCACGGTTAAAAGTAAATAGGGTAATTAAGGGTAAAAATGATATTATTATTACCCTAACACATGTCCTAATTCTATTGGACAAGTTTAATTCGACCAAAAACAACCTTATTAATATAATATGACCATTTAGGTCCACTTGGATTAGATTATGACATTTAATATTATTTTATTTAATGAATTGTTAAAATAGTTAAAATCAAAGTTTAATAACTAAAACATTTTTAATATGGGGTTATACATAAGATAAATTCGACTATAAGTATTCATTAGAAATATAAAAGGATTTCCTACATAATTATATTTTATTTATAATTTTTAGACATTAAATAAGTTAATTTATTTATGACACAATGATGATGCAGTCATTATCTTCTTAATGAAATATTGACATAATTGATGTTATAAACAACAAATTAAATGTAATTTGAGACTTTTTATGAATTCCACTAATTTTCTAGGTTACTATGATATAGTAGTGTTGATTTAATAAACTTGGTTCGAACATATAATTCTGTTATGACTTTCACAAAAATCATATATCAAATAGTGTCAAAATTGACACAAAATAGTTTTTAAATCAAATATTATATTATTAATTGTTATTTTATTCCTAAAAATCTAAGGTTCGGCCAAATGACTTAGATAAGGATATATATATTAATAATAAACTAATTGGGGTTCGTTTGGCATGTTATAGTAAGTGTATTAACCATATAGTGAAAGAAAACAAAAAGACACGGTAAAAGTTAAATTATTTAACTTAGAGTTAAATCTAATTGACAAGGTTAAAATATTACCCTAACCTTGTATAAATCTTACTGGTTCATAGTATTTCGACCCATACCCACTTTAGCATCTAAATAAGACCCTTTGGAACCATTATAAACCTATTTTGACTTTAATATAAAATAATATTTTGAGATATTCTTAAGGTGCCCCTCTCCTCCCTTATAAAAGGGCACCTCCTCCCCCTCCTCCTCACACCAATTTGAGCACTCAAGCTCGGACAAACCCTACCATTTTCTCCTCTCCACTTCCCTAGAATAATCCTAGAGGTCCTGGTCTTCTTAAAAGACCAATCTTAGTTCCCTAAGTGGAGGATTCAAAGAAGCGTTCCAAAGAAGAGGTAATATCCCTTACCGATCTTTTCAATTTCTTTCTTCTTCAACTTCTTCTTCTTTAGTTGTTTCATGATAAAGTAATAACATAAGTATTACTTACATACTGATATGTTATTATAAATATGAAACAACCCTAATTCACCTTCTATCCATCCTACGGAAAAATGAAATCATCGCGCGTGCGTACGTACGGAATACCGTCTCCACGCCGTGGTGTAATCTATTTTCCACCATCACCTTACAAGGATGGGTATAATGGTGTAATGAGTAACTATTTATGATTATTATAAAGTAATATTGATACTGAAATAATATATATATACTCCAATACAATTCCACGATCATAGGAACGATATCATCACTCGTGCGTACGTACGGAATACCGTCTCCACGATGTGATGCGACTCGTTCTACATGATCATCATTACATAGTAATTATATAAATGAATTGAATGAATAAATATGATATATGTTACACTAATACCATTCTGTATATAAGGTATCTATAACCTTAAAAGAAGAATAAGAATTTATTCAGCAAAACACGCATAAGAACAAAAGGCAATAAAGACCCGAGTAACAAGTAACAATGAAATATTACTAACAAGAAGCTATGAATATGACCATATATGAAATCATATCAATATTTATGATTCTGGAATAAGTCAATAAAATTATTTAAACCATTATACATGAGCTTCGGACACATACAAAGAAAATCGGACCTAAGGTAAGGGAAATATCACAATCTCACTTTTATCTGAGATTGTTTTTACTTTGTATTTACTGGGGTGTATTTTATCATCCACATCCATGTTTCCTCAATATTTAATATTTATATCCTTCTAAAATAGTTTATATCCTATTTTACCCTTCGGTAAGTTTTTGTAAAAGATATGAAAGGAATCTTTTGTCATTTTTCGTATGAGGTACTTTTTGACTTTTCTGACAAAAGTACAGGAAGAATGTTTTTTTTAACTTATACGACATGAATGGATTTTTAAAACATTATTTCCAAGAAGATTCCTTTATAAGTTTTCAAGTTTATTTTTAATCAACTTCGTTTAGTTTATAATTGTATGACATGTCAAGAAAAGAAAAGTGTTTTTGAAGCAGAAAGGATATTTTCCTCAAGAATGGAGTTCAAATGTTTTATCAAAATTATTTTCCATCTAAGATAATATAGGGTTCTGTTTTTATCCCTATTATTACATTGATTTGATTATGTTGTGAGGGAATTATTTTTATGAAGTCATTTACCTAATATGATTTGTTTTATGATGTCATGATGTTTCAAGAATCCCATTTTTGTTACATGTGTTATGCGATGATGTATGATTTATGAATATGTGGAACACATAAGAAATGATTTATTATAAGATGGGTGGGACCTATATCTACCTCCAATGCATTGGGTAAAGATTAATATCTCATGAGATAGACATGGCTGGAACAGAAGGATATTTCGGTTCCGTGATTCAGGACTGAAACGAGGAGTGAACTCGGTTCAGAAATGGACTTTGTCCGCTAAGATAGTCTTGGCAATGAGTCATGACTAACAAGAAATGATTTTCCATGATTATGTGTGCATGCCACAAAGTTTCATGTTTTATGTTATGATTATGGGGATCTCATTTTCACTTCTATGATTTATTCCATGTTAAGATATTATGATCTCTTTTGCAGGTTATGATTTTCAAAAAGATATGATATGATTTTTATTTCCTTTATTTTCCCTTGCTGAGCATTTGAGCTCACCCTTTTATGTTTTCTTTTCCCCAGGTCAGGAAGATGAATATTAAGTAGAATGTGCTAAAAGGGACCCTAGATATGATGAAATAAATGGGAGACACTATAGAAGATTTATGAACCAGTTGTTTATGTTTAGCAGTTTCTAAAGACACCATACCTATACGGTCCTTTGTGGTTTTGTCATATGTTGTAATAAGTGTGCTTCAATTTTGAAGTATTAACAATGTATGTAAAGTATGGGTCGTTATATACCTAGTTTCCATTTTTTCACAAAACAAGAACTCTGGAAAAAAAATTCAAGTCTAGTTCCATGTTTAAGACAACATGACTTTTCCTCAATCCCTTCCATGACCCTATTCCACATTATGTCTGGTGAAAAAAATTTCAAAAACATGCGATGAGAATAAAAATATCCGAAAGGGATACACAAAGAAAGAAAAATATTAGTTTTTCAAAACAATAAGTAAAACATGAATAATTTAACATAAGTAATACTTTTCACCTTTATAATGTAGTAAATACTCTTTACTGAATAAAAGATCACTACTTACCCTTTTGTAACCAAAATATTACCAAAAAACCCATATAAAGAACACATAACATATAAAGGTAACTTGGGACATAAACATACATAAATGGAATTACCATATGGTCAACTTCCACAAATATCACTAAATGGAATTTTCATATGCCCAAATTACATTCCCAATGCATTGGAGGTTATAACATAACCACCCAACCTAGTTTATCACGGCACCACCCGTCATTTGTTTTATCACGTAACCACCTGTCTAATGCCCAAGTACTATTAAAAAACCATAACACATAAAAAAATATAATGGAAAGAAAACATTTCCACATTTCAATCATAATATATAACATAAATATAATGACATATCAAATCTGTTATCAAATCCATTTTCAATACCAAAATAAATAAAAGACTATATGGTATTTATTTTCCTTCAAAAAAACAGTGCGGCTTGTTAAGGAAGCCAAAGATCAAATAGTACTCACATCGGCAGAAAGGTCATTGTCACCACTAACATTAAAAGAGTCATTCCTTTTTTTCATTTAGTAAAAAGCTTCATAGAAAATTATTCCCTTTGAAATGTCAAGTGTGTTTAAACAGTGTATAAAAGAAGGTCATGTATTAAAAAAAATATGCCTTAATGAAAGGAGATTGAGACGAAGTCCCTTACCTCGTGTCCGACTTGACTTAATCATTCTTTAATCTCTGGAATAATATACTATGGTTAATTTATAATTTCATAAGAACCCTTTTAAAGTTTATTATTCCTTTTATATCACTTGTTACCATGTTATAAATATTATGTAATCATTTAAGTTAATAATGGTCGTTTTTTCGGTATTTTGTACTTGAGTAAAAAATAAACACATTATATTTACAAGTTTTCCATGTTGTCAATAGTCGATTATATACATAATGATATTAATTATTTATATATCATATATATCATATAAATCTGGTATATATATTTTTATAATAGTACATATCATTTGAAGGTAAGAAATGAAATGCACTATTCATGGAGACGGTAAGCCGTACGTACGCATGAACGCTACTTTCATGTCTATTTCTTAATTTAATGGACTTAAAACATAATGATACATTGGTATATTATTATTACAGTATAATATCATATATAATACCCTTAAATATATCCTTTATAAATCCCACGTATGGCATGAAAAAACCATATCACTTTGAGGGGGCTGTAGTCCGCACTTCCTGAAATGAAATTGTCACATTTACCAATAACGGAACCCATAAAGGTATGATATAAAAGAAAAATACAGAAGAATAAAAAAAATAAACATATTATATATCATATATAAATATAGTGTCATATTAATGGCCACCATTATAGGTGGTAGAAGATAATTGAACAATCACCGTCTCGTGAGGCATTAGTTTTCCATCCGCAGAAACAGTATGTTCTTCATCAATTAGATGTAGGTGTGTGTATGTATAGTTTGAATCCATATCAAAACAATATCCAAGTATATTTATGATACTAGTTTTTTAAAAAAATAATGGAATAAAAAGAGTTTTTGGGGTTGGAGAAGTAAAATAAAATAAAACAATTTAAGAGAAACAGTTACCTTTAATTTGGGTAACTCCCTTTGGTTTGAACCAAAAGGACTTCTTGAAGTGCCTTCTGCCTAAGGTAAGGAATTTAGGTGGAAGAGTTGGATGTAGGTATCTTAATTGGGCAGAGGTTGGAAGATCCAAAAATCTTGAGAGGTGTGAGGAATTGGTTAGAAGTGGTATCCTTTTATAAGGGAGAAGAGGGGCTCTTTAGGAACCTATGAAAACATTATTTTATTATAAAATAATCCTCAGTTTCAGAAGGTCCCAAAATAATTAAATTAGATGATAAGATGACTCATGATATATATATAATCATCCAATAAGAATTGGAGTTGTTTTGGATATTATTTTAATATTTATAATCTTATTTATTTTAATCATTTATTAATGAGGTAAAAACTGCATCATTATTGCGTCATAAATAATATATTTTATTTTATGTCTAAAAATTATAAAAAAATACCATGATTAAGGAAATATTTTTATATTTTCAAATAATATTTATAGTAAAAAATATAACTTATATAACCCCATATAAATATTTATTTTCAAAAAGATATTAGTTTGTGTCATTTTTGCCTTTACTTTAAGTCAATTAAAATAAAGTGTCATTATCACTAACAAGTTGCTTAATGGGGTCCCAAAAATCTACTATAGGATTCCCATGGTCGAAAATGACTAAAACAATAAGGTCAGGACATGTGTTAAGGTAATTTTGTATTATTATAATAATCTTTTTACCTTGAATTACCCTATTTACCTTTAACCGCGGTAAATAAAAGTCCAAAGTTAGTATTCACAAAAATTTATTGTCATCTTATTGAAACAAATTTTACTTACTAATAACAAACATTTAATTTGGATTTTTGAAATTCAATTCACAGAAGTGGTAAATTTTCATTTAAATGAAAACTTCAGTTTTTTAACTACTACTAAGTGGTTTCACTATTCATAAAAAATTGATGTTTTTCAGAATAATAACAAAAATTCAGCCTAAGATAAGTTTGATATTTTGAATTAGAAGATAATATCTATTTTACCAAATTCTAGACATTTAAGATGAAATAATTAATTTAAAATTAGTTTATGTTGTCACAACAAATAGCGTGTTTTTAAGAATCAATAACTATCAAAAGATAGACAATTGTTTATGACCAAATTCAAAGGAAAATTAATTCCAATGACTAACATTGGATTAAATGGTAAAAATATATTCTAATTAAACTTTATACCAAATAAAAAAGATAATGTAACCATATGAATAAATTATATTAAAACGCAGTTTTGAATTAAAATACAATATTTTTCACTATTCATTAAAATTGATCTTTATCGGAAAAATTCCAAAAAAATACACAATGTAAATTTTGATGTCCCTGTTCTAAAAAAAGATTTTATTTGTCAAATTTGAATGTATTAATGTGAAAAAAACTATATTTAGTGAGGGTTCACTATTAAAAGGTGGTAACTCCACCATTTAATGTAAATTATGCTTAAAATTAGATTCATTCACATTTTAAGCCTCTAACTTTTATTGGATAAATGTAAATATATTTAAAAAACTTGTATAATAATATTGTAGTTAGTTTTGTTCTTTCCTGCCAATACAAAAACTAAATGATAACTACCATTTGAAATAATAATATTATATTATTATTTTACAATGTAAGATTCCAAAGAATCTCGTTGTTGTGTATCATGTATGCAATCAAACATAGCATCCCCTTTAAAGTAAAAATAATATTTAATTCATAAATATTAGTAAATATGAAATATGTCTTATTCTTTTTTTATCTAGGATGTTACATCCTTCCCTCCATTTGGGAATTGCTTATTAACAATTTTATTCACTTGTCAAATAAGAGGGGGTATTTATCCCTCCTAGAATTTTAAGATTCCTACATTTACTCTTCAACCATATGGTTTTTCCATAAAACCTTTACCTGGTGAATAACCTTATTCCACAACATTTTTTCTCTTCAATCAATAATCTGGACAGGCTCTTCCTCATAAGAGAGATTCTCTTCCAACTGAACTACCTATGGGTTCAAAACATGAGATGGATCTAGCATATATTTTCTCAACATCGACACATTAAAGACATTTGTACCTGGGATAAAATTAGAAGTAAATCCACTATGTACTCAATTGATCCAACTTTCTCCAGTATTTTATAAGGTACACTGAATATCAAACTCAACTTTTCCTCTATATCAAAATGCATCACACTTTTCCATGGAGAAACATTAAGAAAGACATGATCACTTACCTCAAAAGAAATATCCTTCCTCTGTTTATTCACATAAATTTTATGTCTACTCTGAGCTGTTCTCGTGTGCTTCTAAATCAACTGAACTTTCTCTACCATATCTTCTATGAATTATGTTCCCATCAGCTTCCTTTCAACTAAGTCATCCCAAAATTCTTGAGTTCGACAACCCTTTCCATATAATGCCTCAAATGGATCCGTCTGTATACTGAAATGAAAATTGTTATTATAAGAAAATTTATCCAAAGAAAGATGCTCACCCAAACATCCATGGTAATATAGTGAACAAGCATGTAGCATATTCTCCAGGGTATGAATTTATTATTCTAACTACCCATCTGATTGAGGATGAAAAGCTATAATAAAATTTAATTCAGTACCCAACGACTTCTGAAAGCCTTTCCAATAGTTAGAAGTAATCCTAGGATCACGATAAGATACAATGGAGAGGGTAACTCCATGAAACATGACTATCTCTTTAACATATAAATGAGAAATTTGATCTAGAGGCAAAGTATCTCTAACAGGAAGGAAATGAGTAGATTTAGTCAATCGATCAACTATAACCCAGATTGCATTATTACCTCACGATTTATTCGGTAATCCCACAACAATGTCCATGGATATATTTTCCTATTTTGACTATGGCATAAGTAAATACTAAAGAATCTCTTTCTGTAACTACTACTTTACTTTAACCTACTGACAAGTCAAACACTTCACAGTAAAATCAGCAATATC
Source organism: Viscum album (assembly GCA_963277665.1). Lineage (NCBI taxonomy): Eukaryota > Viridiplantae > Streptophyta > Magnoliopsida > Santalales > Viscaceae > Viscum > Viscum album. The sequence goes on along the minus strand of OY728148.1, from coordinate 1,398,877,769 downwards.
TCTTTTTATTCCATTCCACCAGTAATACTCTCAATGATCTTTGTACATATTTGTACTATCAGAATGAACTAAAAACATGGAACTATGAGTTTCACAAAACAACTCATTCTTCAACTGTGAATCACAAGGTACACATATTCTCTTCCCAAACCTCAAAAAAATCATTATCAACTTTAAAATCCGGAATCTTTTCCTTCTAAACCAACTCTAACTTTTTATAAAACACACTGTCTTTTTTCTGCACTTGCATTATTATGTCTGATAGAGATGATTTTACTGACACCTGAATCAAAAAAAATAAATTCATACACCAAAAACTTCTATGAAAATGTTCGTCAAATCAAAAACCAAAGGATCTTGTTCCAAATGTAGCATGGTTAATTGGACATTACTTTTGCAACTCAAAGCATCGACCAATTTATTTTTTTTCCTGGATTGTAATGGATCGTGCAATCTTAATCCTTGATTAATTCTAGCCATCTACTCTGTCTGGTGTTCAATTATTTCTAAGTGAATATATACATTAATCTTTTGTGGTTAGTATATATTTCACATTTATCTCCATACAAATGATGACTCTAGATTTTTAAAGAAAAAAACAACATCAGCAAATTTCAAATCATGTGTTGCATAATTTAACTAATAAGGTTTCAACTGACACAAAGCATAAGAATTTACCTGATCATTCTGTATAAGGACACATCCAAGTCCATTCAATGAAGCATCATTTTAAATAACAAACACACCATTTATAGAAGGCAGTTCCAAAACAGGAGCATTCACCAATCTTCTTTTCAATTTCTGAAAACAATCATTACATTCTTTTGAACAAATGAACATAAATCCATTTCGAGTTAACATAGTCTTTGTACTAGATAACCATGAAAAATTCTCAACAATCCTCTAGTAATAACCTTACAAACCAATAAAACTATGGATCTGGGTTGTATTTTTGGTTCTTGTCCATTCTTCAACATCTTTCATTTTTGAAAAATCAATAGTTATGCCCTTTTTTGAAACAATGTGACCAAGGAAATAAATTTTTTGTAACCAAAACTCACACTTTATGAATTTCACATAAAGATTCTTTTCATTTAAGGTTTTTAGGATGACCATTAAATAACTTTCATGAATCTCTTTAATTTCAGAATAAACAAAAATGACTTCAACGAACACAACCACAAACTTATCCATAAACTCACAGAAAATTCTATTCATAAGATCCATGAATACAAAAGGTGCAATGGTTATTCAAAATGGCATAAATAAAAATTCAAAATGGCCACATCTAGTACGATACGCGGTCTTTGGAATGTGTGCTTACTTTACATTCAACTAATGGTACCCTGATCTCATGTCAATCTTCGAGAAATATAGAGCTCCCTGGAGCTGATCAAAAAAATCAACAATATGATGCAAAGGATACTTATTCTTAATAGTGATGTTATTAAATACTCTATAATCAATGGAATGTATCATTGAACCATCTTTATTTTTAACAAAAAAGATAGGAGCACCCCATGGTTATATGCTAGGTTGAATGAAACCTTTATCTAATAACACTTGCAATTGCATCTTTATCTCTAAAAGTTCAATTTGAGCTATTCGATCAGGGGATTTTGAAATTGGATTAGCATCAGTAACTTTGTTAATAGTATATTTAACTTCCCAAATTCGTATAATACTAGGAAACTCATCATGAAAAACATCATGTTACTCATTTGACAATGCCACATCATTAATCTGAATAGATATTTTATATTCAACAATATGTGCATGTTAACATTCATTTCAATCTTTTACTAGTTTCTCATCTTCCTGATATGTTATCAAAAGTAAGGGTTCATTCTTGTACTCAAAATGTAAATATATCTGAAATGAAACCTCTTTTTCTCTACAGTCAATCTTAGCATGATAAACAGAAAGCCAATCCATTCCCAAAATAACATCAAACTCTACTAGATTCAAAACAATATGGTCTGCCAGTAGATTCTTCCCGTACACAAGGACATTAATGATCTTATGATGCCTTTTTTCTCAACATTTCCTAAAAGTGTTTTTACCATAAGTTATGTATTCATATCATGAGTTGGAATTCCCAATTTATTAGAAATCTTCTCAGAAATGAAATAGTGTGTAAACCCTGAATCAAACAACACATTGGAATAATCTAATAAATCAAACAATATACCTTATACTACTTTTTTTGATGGCCCAACATCTTCTGAAGTAGTTGCAAAAGATTTCACCACTCCTTTCTGCTTGTTGTCTCGATGCATTCCCTCAATTGAATTCTTCGATGGACACTAATTTTCATAATGACCCATTTCATTACACTTAAAACATATTGCTGATGGTTTTTCATTGCCTGCTTGATCATCTTCTTTACAGTTACGGGCAATATGAACATAATTACCACACCAAGAGAAATTTGCAGACTTTGATAAACATTCTCCATGATTCTTTTTTCCACACATCTCATAGGTTGGTTATTTAGTTTTCTTACCTCCATGCTTCTTTGATGAATTCTTTCTCGTTACCTCCCAACTAGACCTCTTATTCTGTTGCATGTCAAAGAATACATAATCATTGAAAAACTCCATTTACACCTTCTCTGCACATCGAACAAGTTTTTCATAACTTTTGACCTCAGGAGAGGCTAACGATCTTTGATATCGTGGCTTCAGTCTTAAGTAAAATTGATTTATCTTACTCTCAAGATCTTAGATGAAATTTGGAGCATACCTTTCCAGTCGAGTGAATTTTTCTTCACTAGTAGCCATTGAGTCATCCTAATTCATTAATTCTATGAATTGTTTTTCCATCCTAAGACAAACCCATTTAAGAAAATATTTCTCTAGAAACATATATTTGAATTCATCCAAATAAAGGGCATCAATCTCCTCACTATCCCTGATATTTTTCACCATCGACCACCACTGATTAGCTTCACCTTCAAAATAGTAAACAATGAGGAAAACTTTTTCTTAGTTCTGAACAACCCATGACATTGGAAATCTTTTCTAGTGCTTTAACCCACCCTTCTACCAGCAATGGGTCAGATGATCCTCTGAATGATGGGGGATGATGCATCATGAAATAATCTACTACTAGCATGTTCCTTTGTAGATGATCTGGATAATCTCATGCATGGAAACCACCACAATTTATAGCTGATGTCAATTGTGCCATCACTACAACAAACTGTTCAGTTCTGATTCTGACCATCACAGGTTGCAGATTTTAATGGTTGTCTTCCTCCTAATGTCATCCCAAAATAGTTTCCCTATTTCCTCTGAGGAAAACCATTATAAACATAGAAATATCTTAGGTGAATCAACATGGTAATCTTTAAATTCTCTATGATTTCAGTATTAACATAAATTATTTATGGAAATTAATTTAACAATACCCTAACTACTAAAGTTAGCTAATCCAACCTCTGATACCAACTATAAGGACACGACCTTAAAACATTACATAGTTTTGAATTAAATGGATAAATCACATTAACAATCTTTCTAGGTTTAGAGGTTTAGATATATTTTCCATAACTATAACATTTCAATTCAAAAACAATCAATGTAGACACTTCTACTCAGTTTCCATTTTTTTCACAAAACAAGAACACTTGAAAAAAAAGTCATGTCTTGTTCCATGTTTAAGACAGCATGACATTTCTTCGATCCCATACTTGACCATATTCTATATTATGTCCAATAAATAACATTTCAAGAACATGGTATGAGCAAAAAAAACTTAGTAAGGGATACACAAAGAATGAAAACTATTGGGTTTTCAAAACAACAAGTAAAATATGAATACGTTAACATATGTAATAATTTTCACCTTTATGAAGTACTAAATACTCTTTATAGAATAAAATATCACTACTTAACCTTTTTTAACCAAAATATAACCATAATACCCATATAAATAACACATAACATACAAAGGTAACATGGGACATAAACATACTTAAATGTAATAACCATACCATCAACTTCCACACATATCACTAAATGGAATAGCCATACGACCGAATTCCATACCCAATGCATTGGAGTTTATAATGTAACCACCCATCCGGGTTTATCATGGAACCACCTATCTTTTGGTTTATCACGTGACCACCTGTCAAATGTCCAAGTACCATTATAGAATCATAACACATAAAACAATTATAAAAGAATGAAAACATTTCAACATTTCAATCACAATATATCACTTAAACATATTGACATAAAAAACCAGTATTGAAATCATTTTAAATATGAAAATACATTAAAGAGTATATAATATTTATTTACTTTGCAGAAAAACATTACGACTTATTAAGGAATCCAAAGAACAAATAATACTCATGGTGGCAGAATGGTCATTGTCACCGATTACATTAAAATAACGATTCCTTTTTGTCATTTAATAAAATGATTTATAGAAAAATATTCCCTTTGAAAAGTCAATGGTGTTTATAAAGAATATAAAATAGGGTTTTGTATTAAAACAAAATATGACTCAATGAAAGGAGATTGAGACGAAGTCCCTTACCTCATGTCCGGTATGACTCGATTGTTCTTTAATCTCTTGAATAATAAACTAAAGTTAATTTATACTTGATTAAGAAACGTTTCATGTTTATTATGCCTTTTATATCACTTATTACCATTTTTTAAACATTATCTAATCATTTAAGTTAATAATGGACGTTTTGTCAGTATTTGGTACTTGAGTGAAAAATGAACACCTTATATTTACAGGTTGTCCTTGTTGTCAATAGTTCATTATATCTAGAATGATATTAATTATTTAGATATCATATATATTATATATATCTAGTATATATATGTATTTAGAACAGTATATATCATTTTTAGTTAAGAAATCAAATGCAACGTTCATGGAGACGGTAAGCCGTACATATGCATAAACACTATATTTGTTTATATTTCTTATTTTAATGGAATTAAAACATAATGATACATTGGTATATAATAATTACAGTATAATATCATATATAATACCATTGAATCTATCTTTTATATGTCCCACATATGGAATGAAGGAGTCATATCACTTTGAGGGGGCAGTAGTCCGCACTTCCTCAGATGAAATTATCTTGTTTACCCATAACAGACACTATAATGGTATGCTATAAAATAAAAATACAGAAGCATAGAAAACATAAACATAATATATATCATATATAAATATAGTATCGTCTTAATGTCTACCATGATAGGTGGTAGAAGATAATATAACAATCATCGTATCGTGAGGCGTTAGTTTTCCATCCACAAAAACAATATGTTCATAACCCATTAGATGGAGGTGTGTGTAAGTATAGTTAAAATACATATCATAAAAATATCATAGTATATTTTGGATACTTGTGTTGTTATAAAATAAAGGAATAAAAAAATTTATGTGGTTGGATAAGTTAAATAAAAGAAAATAATTTAATACAAATTGTTACATTTAATTTGGGTAACTCTCTTTGGTTTGAACCAAAAGGATTTCTTGAAGTGACTTCTAGCCAAGGTAAGGCAAATAGATGGATGAGAGGGATGTAAGGAGCTTAATTGGGCAAAGTTTTGGTGATCCAAAAGGCTTGATAGGTTTGAGGAATTGGATAGATGTGGTATCCTTTTATAAGGGACAGGATGGGCTCTTTAGGAAAGTGTGAAAACATTAATTTATTATAAAACTATATTCAGTTTCTAAAGGTCAAAAAATAATTAAATTATAATATAAGATGACTCCTGGTCAAAATAAAATCATTTGATAATAATTGGACATGTTTTGGATATTATTTTAATATTTATAACCTTATTTATTTAAATCATTTATTAGTGAGGTAAATAATACATCATTATTGTGTCATAAATAATTTAATTTATTTGAAATCTAAAAATTAAAAAAATACCATGACTTAGTAAATATTTATAGATTTCAAAAGAATATTTTTAGTCGAAAATATAACATATATATCCCTATGTTAAAATTGATATACTAAAAGATATTAGATTGTTTCATTTTTCCCTTTACTTTAAGTTAATTAATATAAATTGTCATTATCACTCATAAGTGGCTCCATGAAGTCCCAAAAATAGACCTAAGGATTCCCATGGTCGAAAATGACTCGACCAATAAGGTCAATACAAGTGTTAAGGTAATTTTGTATTATTATAATATTCATTTTACCATGAATTATCCTATTTACTTTTAACCATGGTAAATAAAAGTCAAAAGATACTATTCACCAACAATTATTTTCATTTTATTGAACCACATTTTACATAATTATAACAACCATGTATGTCTTATTTTTTAAATTCAATTCACATAAGTTGTAAAATTTCAATTAAATGAAAATTTCAATTTTTTAAACTACTACTAAGTGGTTTCAGTATTCTATAAAAATTGATGTTTTTCAGAAAAATACCAAAAATTCAGCCTAAGCTATATTTGATATTCCAAATTAAAAAATTATTTCAATTTTACCAAATTATAAACATTGATGTTTAAAAAATAAATTTAAAATTAATTCCTGTTGTTAAAACAAATAGCATGTTTTTAAGAAACAATATCTATCAAAAGATCGACACTTGTTTACTTCCAAATTCAATGTGAAATTAATTTTAATGCCCCACATTGGATTAAATGGTAAAAATATATTCTAATTACACATTAAACCCAATTAGAAAGATAATGTGACCTTATAAATAAATTAAATGAAAATATAGTTTTGAATTAAAATACAATATTGTTCACTATTCATTAAAAAATGAACTTTATTGAAGAAATTCAAAAAATTTACACAAAAAAAATTTTGATATCCCAATTTTAAAGAAAGATTTTATTTGGTCAATTAGAATGTATTAAAGTGAAAAAAATACTATATTTAAATTGGGATTCTCCATTAAAAGGCGGTAAATAGACCATTTCATGTAAATTATGCTTAAAATTAGATTCATTCACATTTTAAGCCTCTAACTATTATTGGATAAATGTAAATACATTTAACAAACATGTATAATTATATTGTAGTTAGTTGTGGTCATAAATGCCAATACAACGACTAGACGTTAACTACCATTTAAAATAATAATATTATATTTTTATTATGCCACATAAGATTTCAATGAAACTTGTTGTTCAATATCAGGTACACCATCAAACATTGCGTCCCCTTTTAATTAAAAATAATATTTAATTAACAAATTTTAATAAATATGAAAGACCTATTATTCTTTATTTTCCTAGGATGTTACAATTGTCTTGTAATTTTATAATATATTTTAAGAGAAATAATTTTTCCCAATTTGAAAATAAAATTTCTTGTTTTTCTCTAAATCATTATTTAAAGTTAATAATTTTGTTTGTAATTGTGTGTATTTGAAAAAAAAAATATTTTTAATAGTAATTTTATTTAGAAGAAAATTTTTACTAGTTTAAATAAAAATCTAGAAATTATTTTTAATATCTAATTTTGTTTGAATTTTGGTGATCATAATCATTTCATAATATAAAATTTGAAAGTGTGTCATTTTAAATATTAGTTTAGTGTTATTTTAGAAACCTATTTTGGTCTTTATGAGTGTGAATGGATCTAAATAAATTGGGAAGACAACTTATTTGACATGTACCTATTTTTCATTAATTTGTTATTCCAAAATGAAAATGTTTTGTTATTTTTCTGGGTAATAAAGTTGTATGATTTTCAAAACATAAAGATAGATTTGGATTTATTGTTATAAAATAAAAAATGGATTTGAGGTGTAAAAAATCATTTTCACCACGGAAACATCATTTCAGGTCTTAAATTGTGAATATATTATCCAACATAAACTATTTTTTCCTATAATCATTAATTAATGTTTATATTACTATTTATTCTTTGGATTCATCTCAAATGAAAATATAAGAGTACAATGAATTAAATTTATACTATCGGGAGCACATCCATGGTAGATCATGAAATGATATATATAATATATCAATTAACCATTTAATACATTTTTATTTATTTAAACAATTTTTTATTGAAAAAAATGTATTCAATATTTATGATCATGTTACACAAACATCTTGTTTTTTTCAAGCTGATAAAACAATGATGGATGTTTTGTGACTGGTAATAGATGAGAAATAGTTATTATAAAATATCTATTTCGTTCTATTGTTATAATATTTTATATATTTTTGAGATTTTATTTTATTTAATGCCACTATGTAGATGATATGATGATCTATGAGGTATATATAAAAATGATGAAAATAGATTAAAACATCTTCCCATCTGAATCATGTCCAAGGTGATTAAAATCATGGAATGGTTCATTTTAGATAATGATAGTTAATTATACCATTTAGGCATTGGTTTTTATAAAGTTATTTTTTCAACTTCCCTACAAGTATCGTTACACATGGACAATTCATTACCACCATCATGATTGGAATAATTTATTTTTTTGAAGAAAATTAAGAAAGTAAAATTTTGTTGAATGACTACTTCATGATATCAATATCAGTTGTGTCTTCTTCACTTATTTTACAGAGATCAATAATGGTTTATGTTTTTTTAATAATGTAATAAATTTTCAATAATGGAGATAAAAAACAAGATGATAATTCTAGTGACTATTGTGTCACTCATATTGAATTGATTAATATGGTGAGGATATTATTGATAATAATATGGATATTAGTATTGATGATGATGATATTTATGAAAATGGAACAATATCTATTGTTGATGATGTTGTTTTTTATATGGGTACATCTTAAAATTATGAATAAAAAACTAATAAATATATATATATATAAATATGGTAATTTATATTTATTTTTTAAATGATTTTTACTGGCTATGTATTCACTGTTTAGTATGCTTTCTTTATATGGATGAAAAAGTTATTATTTTTTTATGTTTAGGAACAATTTAATTTTTTTTAAAATACAATATAAAACACAAATTAGAGTAAATATTTCTTTATCTATACAGACATATAGACACACACACACACAAACACACAAAGACACACACACAGATATATATATATCCATTTATTGAACCATGACCTGAAGAATCATAGTTTCATGGTTAAGGCATTATAAATAGTGTTATATAGCCATGATCATACATTAACATAGAAAAAAATTTATTACTATAACATCCACTTTAATATTAGGGTTCATTTTTTATTTAATTTTTTCCCCAATTCTCCAATATTTTATTTCAGGAGTATAGGGAAGGTATATATTGCGGTAGTAAAACAAGGCATGCCATAAGGTGGCTAGTGACATTTGAGTATGTACCTAATTTCTATAGGGTACTTTGTGGATGTATAGTGGGAAATTAAAGTGTTTTTAATATTTAAAATTATTTAAATTAATTTTTATAATATTATTAAATGATAGATGATACACCATCCTTATTTCATCTCAGAAACATCAACACATGTTTTTCCCTTCCAATGGGTTTTTATCATGGAAGACGGAAGATGGGATTTTCAGCTTCCCAAGACTCCGACGTCGGAGATGGCGGCACCACTTCATGTAGGGTGGTGGTCAGGCCAGTAATCCCCCTACTTTTATTCGCTGCGGATCTTCAACAACCTCTCCCAATGTTTTCTCTTCTCTGGTTCTTCAATGATTCTCAATCCCCCCGATTCTGATCTCGTAGATGAATCAGTATTCTTTTTTGAGTTCCCCATAATTTTTTCTTTCTGAAAAGATGTTTGAGGATGTCATTTCCTTCCATTCCCAGATGCTTCTGGCTAGATTTGATGCAGATTTACATTCACCAAAGGTGTTTGAGGGTTTCATCAAATCGACAAGGGATCTTTATTCCCAGGTAGCGATAAGGGCTCTAGATCGAAGACACCAAGGAATTCACATATTTCTTAACGATGATATCTCTTGTGCCTCGTCATTGGAGTCACACCTATATTATAAAAGATCCTTACTTCTCTTAAATTGGATTGTTTATTTTAATTATGGTCATGATTGTAAGCATACAATGGTGCGGATTCTTCTTCCTCATCTTATAATCCCCTTTCAGAATCCAGTCATTCTCAAAGGTATATTTGAAATAATCATGTTTTATTCTTCAGATTGATGATCAGTATATTTGAATAAAAAAAGTCACCTTTTCTCATCTTCACATCAAGATATACCTATAAGAGCCCCTTCTAAAACCTCATCATCTTTAGGTGGAAAGTACGTCTTGTTTCTTATAAAACAATATTTATGAAAAAAAATATTTGGATATTGATTGCATTGATGTTAACAAGGCCACTGTACATTGTTCTACTCTTGAAGTGGGAGGATAGGTCCAACATGCTAAGTGAATCAACTTATTAACACCCTTTCTCCCATGGTCACCAAAGATACTATCGGAAGTCCTCCCATCAGCTGCTGGGATGAGTCCACATCTGGGACCTCATCACTCTCCTCTAGGAATCCATTAGGATATAGCCACATAAAGCCCTAGAAAACAATTATTTCCTACTTATGGTCATCTAGGTTCATCCTTCCATGTTCCTCTATTTTCTCTAAGTGAATCAGATTGTGTCAAAAAGTGTTAGGGAATCATGGTTTCAGGGGGTGTCAAAAATTCTTATACCAATGTTTTCTGTGGTGTGGTGACGGACCCTATTGGTATAAATTCACCAATATTATAGACTTTCCCCATGGTCGATGGTGCCAAAAAAAACTCCAATGCGGATGTTGTTTCATCTAAGGAAAATATAGAAGCTATTAAAACTTCTTGCCCAAATGCAATTGTGGTTACCCATAATCAGTTTGTAACCCTTAGGGTTACAATCATCCAAAAAGGTAGAAAAAAAGGTGGGAGCAAGTAAGAGAGTTTTCCAACCATGGTTTTTCCATGAAGGACATTGGTAGGTTAGAGGTGGTAGACAGGCTGGGTAGGAAGCACACTCACTCCATCAGCCACCAATAATTTCACATGTCTGAGGATTCAATTCACAATTCTGAGAGGGAGTAGGATTATTATGATGGTCTGTATAATGATTATTTTTTGGTGTAACATGTTGTTCACACTCAGCCAAAATGTGATTTATGGAATATTGAAAAGATTTATCATGATATCATATTTGAATTAGGTATTATGAATTGATGTATATCACCAATAGTAATTCTACCATTCCATTTTTTCCATTTTATTCCATTTAATCTATTTTTGTCTTACTATTTCATAGTCATATGAAATGTTAGAAGAGTGATCCACGTGATCATATAGAAAATTAAAATTCTAATTGATTTTTCTTAATTTAATGTAGTTAGCAGGACTGATTCATGATGTGAGTGTTCCATGAATTTTGGTGATTTGACTTTATAATTTTCAAAAACCATTTCCATCATTTAATTTACCATATAACTGCAAATTATTTCCCAAAAGGCGTGTTTTGGTTCAAATTATAGCCTTGGGATTTTCATTACATTCCATATAGTATTCCTCGGAAATGAATGAAAAGATAACATGATATTATAGGGGTTGGATTTCATAATGATGGGAAATTTAGTTGGTTCTTTTTTTTGAAATCATGATCCTTCATGTGATAAATAGTTAATGTTTTATATTATTTGGTTGTGAGTAAAAAATAATTATTTTTAGTGATTTGTTTGAGGTACATCACCATCCCTTGGTATATTGGTGATGAATCCTCCACCCCAATTTTTATTATTGGTATCAAATTGATTAGAGTGGATATTGTGATCTATTTTTCACCATGAGGTTAAAATATTGGTGGTAAATTATCCACCAAGTGATGGTTAATGGTGCTGCATCACCCTTCCCTGATATGTTGGTGTCGAATCATCCACCAAGAGAGTTATCACTAGTGTCATTTCTTATACATGATATTATGATCAATTGTGTATCATCTACATGTTTGATTTGATATTAGTTTTTATCATATACCACATGATTCCTTTTTTAAATTTTGGTTTTTACTAGTGGTAAAATTTTCACCTAAATGGTTTTTTATGTTCATTCATCATTTACATAACGATAGCTGATAAAGAAAACTCATTGACCGTGATTATGAGATGAGGGGTGATTTAGAATTATTCCTTTATGTGTAGTAAAACCATTTTTATATCACCTAATATTTTTACAATCCAATGAAAATATACTAACACATGGTTTGGAAATAAATCATAACCTGATGTAATATTTTATTTATTTTTTTCTTTATTTTCATTCCATGTCAACAAAACATTTGTATTTACAAAATTTTTTTAGGGAAAACATTTTTCACAGCCTATTGAGTTATACATAGACTCTCCATGTGAAATATGGTAACTAATAAACTCCATGGTCTGGGATATAGGTAAGGAAAAACTCCATCCATTGGATGATTGTTCTTAGTGCATGGAGAGGAGTTTAAGGATGTGTCTTTGATGTGAATTAGTACAAGTTTTGTGATTTTTTACAATTTTTTTAATTTTGGATGATATTTATATTATTTTACAATATGAGATATTTTTTTATCTGTTTAAATTTTACAACTTGTACAGTAGCTCATATTATTATAGCATAGTTTTTTTATCTAATGTTTCCAAGAATATAGTTGTGACATCTATTCATACATTGTCTCATATTTTATAGATTGATTTATGGTATTTAATTTACTATGATTTATTTTTTTGTATATCAGAGATAACACCTTATCCACAAGATATATATAGACCATTAATTATTTTCTATAGATTCAACAATATAGGGAAGCAGTCGTCAGTTTCATGGTGACCCTATTCAGTCATGGTAAAGTTGATTTAGGGTGGAAATTCAGAAAGGTGGTATCATGAATTTGTTTCCTATATTCTTGTACTATATAGGATAATTCAGATAAACTATAGAGATTAATGTGTTGGATTTTACAAAAAAATTTGGGTCAGGATTTATAAATATAATTTTTTACATTATTGATTTACAGTAATTGTTTTTACCAATAGACTAATGTCTAATGAAGAATGTGTAAATGTTTTACACATGGAATACATGTCTCACAGAAAATTAATATAATTGTGTCAATTTATTTTATTAACTTCTATTTTGGATATGATAAATGGAATCGTTTTTTAAAATGTCCAAAAATTATATAGTGTTTTCCTTAATACCTCATAGATGGAACATTAATTAATCAAAATGTTAATATATTTTTTATTTTATATGTGATGATTCACTATGTGTATATGCATGAGATTTTACCTGAACCAAAATTTCCAAGGTTTGGATAGACAATAGAGGATATGTGAGGGTGTTATATCATATGATATGGGTTTATAGTAGTGAATCATGTATATTCTTTCATACCTAAAATATTGATATTAAAAAATTGTACAGAATAATTCTACGAGTATAGTTATTTTCATTCTCGAGTCACGCCACTTCCATAACCTCTAGTTAATCACCATTAGAGAGGGTACATGCATGGACCATCAACAATGTATCTGAAGAAACCAATTTTTATTATTCATCTTAATGATCAATTTCTCTTTAAGATTATTCAATAGGTGTTACAATCTATGGTTCATGTGGTTTGGATGGTTAGTTAAACCATGTCCGACATGACCTGTGAGTTCCTTGCACAACACCCACTATTATTTCTGGGTGAGGGTGGACCATAGTCCACCGTGTTTTAGAGTGATTCCATGTTGACTATCTTCAATAATCTTGAGGAATCCTTGAAGTGGTGGTCAAATTTTCCTTCCTACATTCATTGAAGACTAGTGATGTAATTGTGAGACATTTTGGGATACATATACTAGTCTATTGTGTTTACATGGAAGGATTTTCAGATATAATTATATCTAAAATTATTCAAAAAGCTTCTATTGGATGACTTTAAAAAATATTTTATTTATCGTTTTTAGGGGGAATATCAATAATGGGTTATATTTAAAACATTACTGATCTATTATTGTTTTCACATACACTAACATGTTATGATAATATTAGGTATAATAATATCATATTTTTCCTAATGTATTCTCATTGATCAAATGTGAAATTATTTTTCACAAATATAGTCTGTAGGGTCATGAAGATATTATTTTAGAGTAGAACCAAATTAATTTTATATCGTTTATGGACAATAAATAATGATATGGGATTGGGAGTGGCTTATGTGGGTAGTAAGAAACATATGTATGATGAGTCTTACAAGGCCCGAGAGAAATGTGCTTACCTATTCAGGAGTTTGTCACATCCCCCTAGAGGGAGATCTGTAGGTGGGTGTCACCAATGTGGTTAGCCAAGCCACAATCAAGTGGATTATGATATATAAAAGAAGAATTTTGTTTCTTATTGGGATTTATGGGTAAGGTTCTAGTTATATTTTATAGTTATATGTTTCATATGTTATTCATAATCAAATCAAACTTATACTTTTAGAGTAGATCCATGATTGTGATGTCAATATTGTAGTTGGGATTCCTATAATATTTATGGTTGTGTATGGAATTATGGTACCTAGGGTTGAGGAATAGTTCCTAAAGGGTGATTCCCCTTTGAGGATTTAATAATTATAAGCATAATGATAGAATTTAAGCATGTATCATGCTATCAAGTGGACTCTTTCTACGATGATTTGGAACCATAAATAGTTTGAGGTTCAATTACATTATAATCAACCCATTCATCTACTTTATTTTATATGAGTGTGTTAAGTTAATTGATATTTAAGTAATTTGTGAGTAATTTTTGGGTTAACTATAAATTACCTATATAGGTTTTTTTCTATTTATATTCCCTTAGGTGTAGTATTATATGGTATTAAAAGATGTCAAGAATGTTTTATAGTGATTTATAGATATTGGATTATCTAGGATTTCATCATATTGGTGTTTTCTACGTTTGATGTGACCCTTAATATTTATTAGCTAGCTCATTATCAAGTTTAAACCAATTCATATTAACAGTGGAAATTATATACATCCTTATAGGGTTATCATCATAATAAAATTGGTGTGTGGGATCTACTCACGATATAACCATTATAGTTAGTGATGAATTTTTCTCGTTTTGTTGAATAGTTTTGGGATATGTAGCGATGCACTGGGGAGTCTTCCCCTATATTATATACCTATTATATTACGGGTTTCATAATCATTTTTTGGATTTCTACCAGATCAAGAGTATGATTTCATAATCGATATTATTATTGGTATATGCCCCTATCAATTATTTCATAAAGGATGGATCTTGTAAATCATAGAGTGTTGTATTCTTAACTACATGACTTATAGGTGGATTTTTTTATTCACCAGAGGACTCCCATTGGGGTTCTAGTGTGTTATTCTAAAAAAGGATTATGGATAACTACATTTTTTATATTACTAGAGACTGAAACATGTGATGGTTATGAATTTGTATCATCCTCCATTTATTGATGACGTATAAAAAAATTTAATGGTATCAAAGTTATTCTCAAAGATTAAAATTATTTAGGTTATTATATATTTCTTGTGAGACCATATAATTTTTCTCATTATAAATCAATTGAATGAAAGATAGATGTTATTACCTCCTGATATGGTTAAAATTATAACAAAATAAATTGTTTTTATAGACTATATAATTAAGGAATCATTATTTTGGATCCTTGTTGTCTATCTTAATTAATGATATTTTGGTGCAATCCCAGTAGAGTGGGGTTCTTTATCACCAATTATAGATTATTCTGGGAACACTGTAAGAGAATTATATTTTTACACACACTGAAAATGTATATTCAAAACTAGTGTGGATATATTCTTTTTTTAATGTTATATTTAAGGATGAAATATCTATCGATCAATAGAATATTGAGGTTTTTATCATGGTAAATCCAAGGAATATCTTTTAGAAATGTTGTCTCTTGGGCTTGAATGATTACTTGAAGAGGTTTATCTAAGTATTATCTCATTTGGAAGTTCCCATAGTAGCCATAACCAATAAAGGGAAGAATTTATTATGGTCATTGAATTACAAGAGATAATTTTAATACCCAAATAAGATGTTTATTTTTATACTATTATGGTCTTTAAAAGATTCCTCAGGACTACATCCACCCAAGACAAGACCTTCTATCAGAACTAAGTAATGTAAATAGATTGGGGGTAAACTATGGTTTGAAAACAATTCACAATTTATCCTCTTCAATGATCATTTCACAGTATTTAAAAATGAATTATCCACCCCATCAAACTAGTTGTAATGAGATAATTAAAACAGTAAGGGCGAAAGAAATATAATTGTTTAACCCAAACTTGGATAATACATAATGAACTGAATGTGAATGTTCCAATGTACTGAAAGAATAACTAGAGTGATTATCTTTTCAACTTAGAGTGATAACACTAACCCTCTAATTTTAAATCCTTCATAAGAATAATATATCATTACTCTAATCCTCTCATATGAAAAAAATGGTCCTCCAAGTGTAATTTTCTTTATCTCAATGATGTAATAGTGAGTTTACATAAAAAATTATGTATATATTATACAAATATTCATCAAATTTAGGAGCCCTATGATTCTTCTGTGTGATAACGTCCCTGATTTTTGTTTTTTAGCAATGTATTTGAAATTAAATGTAGTAATCCTTCAACTGATCACTCAATGTGTAAATATTATAATACATGAGAAATTTAAAATATATATCATTTTAAAACATAATGTGTTTGATATATTTCTTCATACACTACACTAAAAAATGAATCAAAGAATGATAAATATCCATTAAAATGTGTCCATATAATTGGTGGGTAAAATAGATATAATCAAATTCTTAAAAATATATATAAATAAAAATTAAGGTCGTTATAAATTCTAAAGAAATAAAAATTATATATTCGTAGGTAAATAATTAATATTAATGATATATTGTTAAAAATATATCCATTCTAAAATAAATTTTTCTTGCGTTTAGTTTTAAGAAAAATAAATATATTATGGGTAATACATATTTCTGATATTGATAATAAATTAAGAGAAATTGGATTTGTAATTATGCGATATTTCTACATAATTTTCTATTTCCATGGACATATCCATATGCATCCCAATTTGTGAAGGGATAGAGGTTGTTTTCTCTCCATTAGGTTTCATACTACTGAGAGAACGAATATCATATTCCCAGTTTTATAATTATTAATGAAACTTTAAAAAATATGAATTTGGTGTTTTATGTGTTTCTATGTTATTATTAAATATTTACATTTTAAACATTAATAAATTTAATTGTAAAAAATAAAAATAATTTTTTTATTCAACATGTGAATATTATATAAATAATATATTTTGGGGTTTTTATGAAATAGTTTTCTTTTAGGTGAATATTAAGAAGTACTATTTCTATAAATAACAAGTCTTATGACATTATCTGTATATAATTATGAATTTTAAATAAAAAAAACGCAATTTATAATTTATAATATATATTTTATAATTCACATTAATATTTTAAAACGTTTTTAAAATTTATATACCAATATTTTACATTTTAGAAAATAATTTATATTTTATAAAAAAATTAAATCATTAAAAATTAATTCTTTCAATTTTTTTACATTTCAAAAATTTATATAATAAAATGGGTAAAAAATTTGTAATCCTGAAGTTAAAATTATGAAATAATTTCAATTTTATTTTAAATACTAATGGATAAATTACATGGGTAAAAAATATTTACCTCAGTAAAAATTAGAAAGGGTAAAAATGGTTTATCTAAATTTTGAAAACAAAAAAAAGAGTCTAAAAATTGGTTTGATGTGGGTTTTGAGCCCTTGATCAACCTCATACCATATTTTATACATTATTTAGATAATTTTTATCTATTTCTAATCAAAGTGAGTACATTTTATTTAAATATTTTTTGGTACTCACAAAAAATTCCATCAGTTTTCTCTTATAAAATTTGAACTACTCTCTTCACGTATTCTCACACCATAACCCCCTTAGATTTTTCCAAAATCTACCCATCCCCATCATAAAAATCTAAGACATATTTCTTTTGTTTTAAAAGTCACAAAATAATATCCTCAAATGATTAACTATGTTTACAAAAAAGATAATCTAATATGTAATTTATAAATTTATAACAACTCTTTTCTAATTTTTGTTTCATTATATGAAATTTTAATTTCATAAATTGAATTACAAAAACATAAAATGAAAAAATAATAATTATTATCATAAATTTATGTTTTCATAATGATGTTATAAGGATTAAATGTCTTGTTAAAATGGAATTTGATGTAGAATTTTTATACTTATGAAATATTTATTTCTATTAAATGATAATCCATACCACTCATATTTCCTTTTATATGAAATGAATTTTCACAACAATGTGTTCTTACAGACTAATTCCCCCTTGGATCGATGTATTCTATTTTTCTTTACAGACACTCATGGTGAAGTCTATGAATGATTTTTGTGGATATAAATTATATTTATATTATAAATATTTATATTCTAATAAACATTGAATAAATTATTAATGATATTAATTGTTGATATTCTTTATAGTATTAACCATTTTAATAAAGTGAAGTAATAATGAAAAAGAATTTATTTATACTTTATAATTGTTTTGTATCTATCACACATTCAAATAATTATCTTTAATTATAATATAACAAACTAATTAATGATTAATCATATCATTATGCTACTACTATAATGATATTGAATCTAAACATACACATAATTATCCATTAATGATGGTATTTTCATGTTTTGGTCAGTTTGACTGCCTACATAGACAATGATATAAATTATATCAAGGGTTACTTCAAAAAATTAATTAATTGTATAAGATGATATACATTTATATAATTATTTAGTTTTTATCTAAATAATACATTAGTATTTATCTAAATAATTACTAAAACATTTTATTGGGTTAAGAAGATTGTCATATTGAGCTCATTGTTGTTTTCATCTTCAATGATAAAGAGCGAATCAACCATCAATGGAAATTGAATAATTTTAATGAATTATAAGTCACCCATTATTGAAACATTAATGATATAGGAATAATGAAATTAATTTGATGAAATAAAACTAACACCTCTCTTATAAATCTTATTCAAATTGGTAAAACAGTAAACACATGATGTGGGAAAATAGGTAAAAATAAAACTAACCATAATTCATATAGAAAATTACTATATATGAAGTGTATAAATGAACTTGTAAATGATTATGGATCTTAATAAATACTTATGATATCTATTTTAATTATTCAAATTTTTTCAATTAGAATCAATGATGTTAAGATAAGAGGTACGGATTTATTTGTATTATTTTCAAATTAAATAGTCATGTTAAATATCATGCACCAACGTTTCTTTTATGTTGTGTTGTTATCGCCTAATGAAGGAATTTATAAATATTAATGAAATTAATTGGTTTTGAAGATACAATTCATGTCATTTCGTTATATATCCTTTAAATGGAAATATTCTATTGTTATATGGGTTTATTGATATCAATTCTAATTCTTTGGGACATAATTCATTTTAGACACCATGTTTTTTATATAGTGTATATTTATTGAAAATGGCTGTGTTTTTATCATACAAATTATTCTTGGTATGTACTGAGCCAAATAATATTCCTTTATTTAAATGGAAGTTGAATTAACTTTTACCCTTTTAGTTATAATTTTTTGTATCTCAACTTTTTTTCAGGAAATTTTGAGGATTATATTGAATTAATTTCCTATATTTTAGGTATATTACAAAATTTATTATATTATGTTTTATGATATAATTTTTTCCATGTAATTATATACCAATCAGATAAATATTTATTGAATATGTACAATATTATTGATTATGTTACCCTATAAGGGATATTGATAAATCAAACATCGTTTATATGAGTTATAATTTTTTATCTTGAACGTTGTTCATACCTGTTTGGATTCATCAAAATTTATATTTTATATTATGAAATTATTTAATCCTATATAGTTAAATTTTATTTTTATAAAAATAAGGTTTCATAAATATTTTTATGATGTGGGGTTTCAACAATGATAAATTTTAGCTATAAAACAATTATATTTCATTAATAATGAATTTTGTATAATTGGAGCCACATTTACTATATAAAAACATTTCTCATTTTTAATGATCTATTGTTTGTTATTATTTTCAATGTAAATATTTTCTAAATCATTGACTTCATATTTTTAAATTTTACTCTTTAATGTGTTGTATATGATTATATTTTTCATCGATATAAAAAAGGTTTTCTAAAATAACACTTAATATTTCATATACATTTTACAATTTATATTTAAAATTGTTTTTACTCAAGAGAATTTTGATTCATGATTTACCCACTAATATATATAAATAAATATTTATATATAATATCATAGATTGAACACACTATATCAAATAATTTGATTCATTATCCATTCATATGTGATACCTCTTGAAAAATTTCCTGGAAATGATATTTTTTATCCAATTAAAAATCCTTATAAGATTACTCTTCGACACTAGGGATATGTTTTTTTCAACCATCCAAATTTACCCCTAGAAGTATTATGTAATGTTATTTTATTTCAAATATATGATCCATCACTTCCATTTTCTTAGATTACCATCCTTTTGGAATATTAAAAAAATCATCCAATTACTTTCTTTGTGAATACTATGTTTTCTATTTCAAATATTTAAGGGTGTTCAACTAGAATCCACAATTTGTATTGATTAGGGAAAGTTATTAACTAAATTTTATACCTTTATATTTTTCTTCATATAACCTATAATACATCATCTTCATTTATGTGAATTGGAATAAAATTTAATTAAACATCATTAGCTGAAAACTTATTTTCCATGGGTTTATAATTCTACTGATAGGAATTTGAATGTTTTGGGAAATATTATGAAACCCATATTCCTTCCATGAGTTATTTATGAAGTATTTAATGAAATCCATTTCCATTAAGTTGGTTCATTATTATGTGTTAAATAAAACCCATTTTAAATCAATTTTCTCATTATAATGTGCATAATGATTGATTTCAAGTTGCACACATAGGTAAGTATGATTGAAATGTAGGGTTATAAATCACCCTCTAATGATTTTTTAAGGTTTTTATCTCTCATTTTATAAGTATACTGGAGTAAAATTTAGTTTCTCACAAGTGCAGGAATTGGTGGTCTAGATCATGAATTTCATATTTCCATATACTGGTTTCATTTCATATTTTAAATATTTCATAGTTTGTGTTTATTCTGATGAATATTATACACTCCCATAGACCATAAATATTGACTTATGTTTCTACACTCTATGGATTCATGTATTATGTTACTTCGAGACATAATCTATGATTTATGATCTATTATTTTTTGTGAAACTTTCATATGTATCTATATTATAGCAATATTTTCATATTATTCTCAGTTATAATCTATTATTTTAAAAAAATTTCTTCTCCATTACTAAGAATATGAGCTCACCCATTTCACATCATTTTACTTCATCAAATTATACATATAAGAAATGAAATAAAAATATATGTGACTATGTTTTGTGTAAAATAATTTGGATATAGGAATGACTTCATATAGATTGATTTATTTCTTATATAGTGGGAAAACGTCATTTAGTTAAAAACATTAGTTTTGTTCGTTATTGTTTTCCCCTAATTTTCTAATACACAATTACAAAAAAAAAATGGATTGTAATGAAATATTATCTTTAATTACTATAATATTGAGGACCAAGTATGGGGGTATCAACAATTGGTATTACAAAAGATTTTTTATAACTTTTTAGATTTTGATGTTTTTAGTTGAGGATAATTTTGGAGTTGGAAATATCACTGTATATTAAAATATAAAATGTTAATATAGTCATTTAGGATTTGTGGGGAAGTGTTGAATATTATAGGTATTGATATAAGAAATGTTTTTTTTTGAAATGTCTAGGGGAAATATAATTTATAGTATTATGTATATGATAAAATCCATTTTTCTTATTAAAGTATATATTATGTTATTCTCTTGGAAGTTTTACCATTGTATGGATTTTAAAATTGGTTACCTGATATGGAATAGATGTACCAAGGGTTAATAACTATAAAGAGAGTGGAGTGTGTATTAATTAGATCATTAATTTTTTCAAAATAAAGATGCATAAACACACACATGGATTTACACACTAGATGGATTTACTTGTTTAATCACATTATCATGAAATGTATTTAAGAATGATTTAATCTCAAACTACATTAAGTGATTAGTATTTTATGCCATGTATTATATTTTTATTTGATCATCAATACTTGAAGTGGTGATTCTTGGAGATATTTTTAAATTCTCATGTTGGTACAACATGTTATTCTTAAAAAATTGTCCAGGTTTGAATGGTGTGTTTGATTGAACTGGTCTTCAATGTCAAATACATTAGGAAATGAATTTAAATAATTGGAAAATTATTTCATCAACATTCTATCCCTTATTTGGGATGAAAATATTGGAAGATTTTATGCAAAATTATATACATATTCTACATTATGAATTTAGAGTTATGGCTTGGCATTTTGTAATTCCATATATTATATAAACTAAATTATTTTTTTATTTTTACTCAACTAATAATAGAACTATAGGCCACATAAGGGAAATGTGAACCAATTAATAGGTCGGAAATTTTAGTGATCTTATCAAGACTACATTATGGCAGAAGAGTATAGGTTGGTGAATTGGGTGTAAAGGCCCTACTTTGAGTTTCTCTAGTGAACCATGAAATGGGGTGGCATGGCCCAATGAGATGGGAAATGAACACCAGTTCATATATCAGAAATCAATATCATATGTTCTATTATTAATAATGATGAACTCACTAGTGAAAATGATGTGGGAAGAGATTTTAGGGGTACGGTTCATCAGTATTAAATTATATGTATAGAACAGTAATAATCTATTATAGCCAATCTGTGGTGTCCAATCAAGGTTGATATCATCAACATTATCCTGCCTTATTTGAGAAATATTTATTCTGGAAATTTTGATATATATTAATCCAATTAATTCAATACAAAGCCTCATAGACATTTATGTTGGCCACATTGAACACTGTTGATAATGGTTAGTTTGAAGCATTCATTTCACACTAAATTCATCCAACTACAAACATGAACAGAATAATCCCATGCAATGATATTAGATAATAAATTTGATCTCCTAAATAATGCTACAAATTGATCAGTTCACAAGTTTATTAAATACAATTTGATATATATATATATAGTTTCACATTCATGTATATATATAGAATGAGAATAATAAAAACACTTGTGTTTGATATTCAGGCTTAGATGATATTAAATATTTATATTCATGCATAATGGGATAAATTAGTTTCTAACATGAAAAAGAATGAGGAACCCAATCCATAGAGTATTTATAGATATGATGTTTTACAAAATGAGGCACATGTGATTATGAGACCACCTGAAATAATGAGAAGCCACCAATATTCAAATTGAATATGCTACATGAGGATATAGTATTACCAAACCATAGGTTTTTTAACTCACTGTAATGATTGATGGATAATAGATAAGGCCAGATGATACCCTTTTCATTCCATAGTGGAAGAATAAAATTAAACATAAGTCAGCAATTTTAGAAATAGTTGGGTAAAACATGGAATATAATTTTCACCATAATTAAGTTGAGTATTTTAGATCAGAAAAATGAGAGGGTGACACATCATTGCATAAGCACTACAATTCAAATAATAATTTGTTTCACCATAGAAGCTACGAATAATATATTATATACATGAAAAATATAGTGATATAAGTGATGAAGAATGATACCCATAGTATTATTATAGTGACCCAGGCTTGACATTCATGAATATTATATCATGTTACTTAAATATTCACTACATTAAAAAAATACATTCTGGAGGACCATAAAAAATTAGAGTCTTTAGAAACCTCAAAACAAAATATTAAATCCCGGTGAAAGATATTCAACATCTCCCATGAGGATCTCCACAATCAGTACTTCAACCTAAATCTTTTCTTCATAACCTTGTGACATAATTCTCCTAATACTCATTCAATCCACCTGTTAATTGAGTATCCCCTTTTGGCTTGTTCCCAAAGGCTTCGTTGTATGACTTCATGACCAATGGGAGGATTCAATGAGGAAATTAGGGGTGTTTTAAAGTATATTGGGTGGATCTTGTATAATCATAAGAGTCTTTGGAGGTGTGATGTAGAGGGAGAGGTTATGGCCTTTTATAGGGAATGTATAGTGGATGTCTTGTAAATATTTTTAGTGAGAATTCAAACCAAATTTTTCAAGTTTCAAGTTGATCCGATAATGATCCAAATAAGTTCCAATTGAGTATAGGTTCAAAATATATCCATCCAATGGATTTTGGACATTTTTATAGGATGATCTTGGCTGTAAAGTTATGGTTTATCCCCATATTAAGTTTAAATTTACCTTAAAAGATGTAACTAATTTTAATTAATTTGACTAAAATTTTTGGTCAAAAACTAAGTTGAAATCATTAAAAAACATAAATTATTCTTATTCCAAATATGGAGTACATTTTTTCAAATTCCAATAACATAATTCATTGAAATTAATTTAAAATTATTCTTTCAGGACGGTCTGTAATGTATGTATTTAATATAAAAACATTCAAATGATTGATAATTTTTATATCAAATTTCATTGTGAAATTAGTTCCAAATACACGCATTATGTTAATTTATAAAAAAATTAAAATTAAAATTTTAATTCGTTTTAAATTATAATTTAACCAGATAAATAAATCTGTTGAAAAATAAGTTTTGAATAAAAATCCAGTATTTTTAACAATTCAATAAAAAATGAAACCTTATAGGAAAATGGGAAAAAAATTGTAAAAATAAATTATCAGTTTATAATAGAAATATAATATTTTTTTGACATATTAAATATATAAAATTTCCAAAAATAGGATTTAAAATCTGTTCTCCAATAAAAATCCTTAAAATTACCTTTATAAAAAACAATGGTTTTTATGGATAAATTATGATTTATTCTTATCTAATGTCAATCAAATCAATTGGACGAATAAAAAAAAATTTATTAAATATATAACATATATATTAATTTTATATCACTGACTAATTTTAATTAATTTAATTTATTATAGGAAAAAAATTTGTGACTATAATAATATCAACATTTTGCTTTATATTCAATCAGTTTTCATACTCACTTCTAATTAATTGATTACCAATGAAATAATTAAATATTTTTTTAAAAAAATATTTCCATAAATTATTTAATACTTTCCAAAATGGGTAATTTAACTTCTAGGTTATAATTATATCAATTATAATTGATAATAATAAAATGACGTTTCATCGAAACAGCAGTGTTGCCTGTAACATTTTATATGATGATGTTATGTGTAACATACACCAAATTGATGTTCTATGCAACATGCACCATGTTCCTGTTCCATGTAACATATTCCAAGTTCATTTTCCTTGTAATATATTGAATTTCTATTCTATGTGAAAGGAATGTTTGATTTAGTGCATTGTAAGACATAAATGGAAATTTAATTTATTTTAAAAACTTCCATAAAAACTCATGGTGTCAAATTATTCCCCTATAAAATTAATTTCTCTCTCAAAATTATTCTAGGATATTAATGGTATAATGTATGAATGTTTCATCCATGAAAACACACAATATAAAAATGAATACAAAAATATCCTTTATAAAGGTAATGTTGGAAACATAGTGGTTTCCCATAGTAACATATAACTAGTTTCCATATAATAAAACATAGATGGGAAGGGAAAAGTTGAACGTGGAAGAAAAATATAACTCTCATGTTCTTATCAAGTGTGATAGATGGAAAGGTTAGATGAATTTTAAGAATCAAAATTCCATAAATATGTGATGAACTAAGGGACCAACATATTCATCTAAAATATAGGTACTAGGATAATTTTTTTATTCAAGAACATTTTCCCTAAATATAATAAATTTTCTTGAAATGACATACCTTTATGATTTCAATAAAACATCACTCAATGTTGTTTCTTGATCCAATTAACCTCTTACTCCCAAAATAAAAAACAATTTTCATTTTGGAAGCACTTCTAGATCATGAGATCAATGCTATGCCATCCCATATCTCATTAGTTACCATCAAACAAATATAGATTATCCAATATAAAGAAGTCATCTTTTTGTGAGATTAATCATTAATCTAGAAAACATTATTTTACGATTAACAAAAAATTTCCTTAAATGGGTATCATTATAACCCTTTGAAAATATAAACCACCCTTAACTACTTAAGTATGCACTTATCTTAAAAAAAACAATTTTATCTAATACATGAGTTCATAAATATACCAATACAACATAAAATGTTATTTTCTTATTTTAAATTCCATGTAGAGGGGTATAATAACATGAAACATAATTACAGTGTGAACAAAAAGATTATCATAGGGATTATTCATTCAAAATAAAATATGTACTACGCCACTATTGGGGGAAAGGATAACTTTTCACCTAATTTTATTTCTTCACTTCATGCACTGTGATGGCATAAGCTTTCCCTTTTTCTTTTTTCGATAGAGGATTTTGTGTCTTATCATCCTTAATATCCCTTGAATTGGGGAATTTATCTACATAATGAAAAAACCGATGCACCTGAAACAATGATGTGTGGGTGGTTCATTAGATGGATAATTCTCTCCACTAATATATTGTTTTCCTCAGTGGATAGAATTTCAACACATGAAACACATTATTATTCCATTAAGGAACTCTCATATGTTCTCCTTCCAATATTTTTGGAAAGTAGGAGTTTTAATATTTTTCTTCTCTCCATGGTTTTTATATTCCTCATTGAACTACAATATCATCTTCTTGTTAAAACCATGAGATTGATAAGAAAACCCAACCTCTATTTCAACATTGGTTTCATAGAGTAAAATCTATTCAGAGCTACTAAATTATGTTATGATAAATTCCCATTATAAAATTGGTTTTAAGACACTTTGAAACATATCGAAATTACTTTTGGGTTGGATGGTAATACCATAAGAATACACCAAAATTCCTTTGAAATTTTCCTCGGAGGTATCGATGGATTCATCAACCATTTGTTTCAACAAAAGAAACACATTTTCCATATTTATAAGAATTACATGAAGAATTTACTTCTTAAATAATATGTTATTGAACTCATCCCAATCCATAGATTAAATATAATCTTGATTCCTTATATTCTTGTATAGAATCCACCGTTGGTCAACTTCACTTTCCAACTGATAATAATCCAGAATAAATTTCTCATTATCTTAACAATCGATAATAGGGAGTGTATTTTTAGTGTTACTGATCTTGTTTTCGACAATAAGTGAGTCATATTACCTAATGAAAAAAGATGGATGATGCATCATGACAGAATCAACAGAATATTGTTCAATCCTTTGATACATTTGAAACTCAGTATGATTTATACCTTGAGAAAGCTGTGAGAGTATAGCATTGAGGATTTTTATTCCAACACCCATAACACTCATATTTTCCAGAGGAAATTAGTGTCATTGTATATCATAGTCCCTATTAATGTGGTTTCTTCAGGTTCCGACCATTGGATAAACCGAAATTAGAATATGAAATAGTTATCATAAGGAGGATCCACATAATCATGAAAAGTCTCTTGTATGATATTAAACATATGAAAACTTCTATAATTAATGACACCATATTTAATATATGAAACCTAATTTTTATCCTTGGTTAATCATAACCAATATGATTTAAATCCATCATGATGGTTTGTGAATAGTTCGTGATTTCATAAAGATTATCCCCTAAGAGATTCAAACCGGGTGTGCAATAATGCCCATTGTTGTGTACTGGATTAACCCAATTCAGGCTTGGAACATATTGTTAATGATATTACCCCTAGGAAAATCTATGCTAGAGAAACATCCACTTATTGTATCTAGATAGGGATTCATTACTAGAAAAAAACAATAACCTTTACCAAAATTCCTGGACATTTTTATATACATTAAATCATCCCTATAATAATCCTTAGAGACATACCTCGATATATCCTTTGAAATATAACTATAGATCTCAAAAAAAATTCTTATCCTAGATTTGAAATTTTTACAAATCCATTACATTAATACACACTATATCGATTAAGGATTGACATACCTAAATATTACAACATATAGATGAATATTTAGTACATTACAAAAATACATGCATGAGGACCATAATAGATTAGTGTCATTAGAAACATGGAAAAATAATCATCTATTATGGTGTATGATCTTCAACATATCCCATTAATATCTCTACATTTATTACTTACTCCAACAACTTTTCATCATAACCTTTTGTCTAAACACTCGTCATACTTGTTCAAACAACCTCTTAATCAGGTAACTCCTTTTGGTTTGGGAGACAAAGATGCCTTTCAAGACTTTCTTCCAAAAAGGAGGATTAATGGAAGAAGGTACGGATGTTGGGAAGTGTATTGAGTAGATATTTTCTAATATTAAGTTGTTCAAATGTGTGAATAAGTGGGAGAGGTGGCGTCCTTTCATAGGGGGATGAGTGGCACCTTTGTAAATATTTGAAGAGAGAATTCCACCCACCTTTTTCATGATTCATGTTGATCCAGTAATGTGAAAAATCTGAGAAAAGGGAGTATAGGGTCAAAATATGGCAAGCTAATTGATTTTGGGAAATTGAATAGGTCATTTCAGGCCTTAATGTCGTGGTTTAGTCCCTTACTATGATTAATTTTATCTTAATCGATGTAATTAATTTTAATTACATCACCTAATATTGTTGGTCAAATCATTTGTTGAAATTATCATTCACTAAAAATTATCATGATTACAAATACCGAATCCCTTTTTCGAAATTAGAATCATGTATGTGTTATAAATTAATCTAAAATTAATCTCAAAGTTGGGTCAACAATGCGTGTTTTTAATGTAAAATCTTCCAAAAGATTGATTTTTTTTTCAATTTCAATGTGAAAATGATAGAAATTACAAACATTTTATTAATTGATAAATGTTTTATCTAATTAATATTTTAGGCCAATTTTAAATATAATTTATCCTTATAAATAAAATAGATGAAAAACAGTTTTGAATACCAATACATTATTTTTTAACTAGTTATTAAAAAATGAAACCATAGAGAAAAATACCAAATAATTATCGTAAAATAATTTTCTTCATTTTAATGATAAATGTTTTTGAAAAATTAAATATTTAAAAGTTAAAGAAATTGGATTTAAAATGGGTTCTCTATTAAATGTCATTAGAAGTAAATTTATTAATTAAATAGGTTTTATGTATAAAATTAGGATTGTTCTTATCTTATGTTTATCCAATCTATTTTTTGAATAAAATATATATTAAATTGAATATATAAAATATATATTAAATTTTTATCAGTCACTAATTTTAATTAATTCAATTTATTATGGTAAAACAACATTGTGACCAGAAAATTATTAATATTTTCTTTTATATTCAATCGGTATTCATATTCATTTCTAATTAACTGATAAGCTATTGATTCATCTTATATTAGTGTAATCTATATATTATCATAAATCAGTTAATATTGTTCTTAGTGGCTAATTTATCTTCTAGGTTATAATTTTCTCATTTGAATGGTTATAAAAATAAAATAAATTTTCATAGAAACATTGGTGTTGCGTGCAATGTAACCCAAGTCAATATTCTATGTAACGTATGCCAATTTATGTTCTGTTTAACATAAAAAAATTCATATCCCATGTAACTTATAATAATTTCACTTTTGTAACATACTCCAATTACGTGTAGTGTGAAAGAAATCATTGTCCTAGTGCATTGCAAGACATACATGAAAATTAAATTTATTTGTGAAAAGGTCCATAAAATCCTTGGGGGTAAATATTGTTGGGAATTAAATAATGGAAAAAATAATTTCCAAAATATAGTGTGTTTTCATATATAAATGAGTGATATTAAATATGTTATTCATAAAAAATTTAATTGAGGAAATAAATGATATATTATCACCTGAAATTTTTTATTTTTTATTGTAGATAAATTTTGTATGAGGGTATGTATAATTAGAGGTCATCATTTCAATATTATTTTATAAATATTATATATATTTTCAACCAAGAGAGATGGTGAGTCTCAATAGTACCGCTACTGCTGTTTTTGAGGAAGTGGATGAAAAATTCTTAACCAGAATGCTCATAAATGGAGTATTAATAGATCATCCTATAGTGGATCATAGAGAAGAATACAAATCATTTTACTGGGCAATATAATCATTTGTTGATTAGTGTTGGGAAGAGTAGAAGATGGTTGTGGTTATAATCAACTAATTCAGAAGAATTGGAGTATAGGAACATCTAACCAGAATAAACGAAATGATGAATACTAGGGTGTATAATCATTTAATTCAAAAATCACTATAATTGGTAATAATATTATTTTGGATAATTAATTTATGGGGGGAGAGGTCCTAACCATCATGGAATATAGGAGGATATTTATAATAAACCATATAAAAATACTGTGACTCCCTCTATTGTGTTAGTAAATCACATGAGGTGAGATTGTGAGATATTATTGAGTGGACCAAGAAACTAAAAATAGTTCAAGAGGAAGAAATAAAATGAAAATAATTCATAAAAATAGGGCACCACTGATTCAAACCCCTCTCAATGGAACCTAACAGGTCCTTGTATTATACATCAGGTAATGATGCACATGAGAAACTACCATTAAGAAAAGTAGATTTAATATAATGTATCAATAAATGAAATAAATGTGTTATTAGATAGGTAATATTATGATTGATATTTAATATTAATATCATCATTTACTCTAATTTCATTCATAACTATTTTTTAGTTTTGTTATTTGGATGAAACAAGATCATGGAAATGAAACAAGGAAAGAAATGTATCTAGAAACAAAAATCTATTATTAATGAAATAATGTGCATACTTAAATGGATGAGAATATTTTTTTCTATATTATAATGAAAAATATGAGTTTTATACACTTATATATGGTAGTGATAATGGTAGGAAAATAGAAAATATATCCTACCACTCTTATCTATTTTCATTCATCAGTGATATTTTTCGATTATATTCTTGTATATACTAAAATTTTTGTGGACAAGAGATATATATAATAATTTTTCATCATTATTATTTTATTAATGTTTTTAATAAATATATTAAATGGAAATAATTAACATGAAATTTGATGTTATGAAAATGTAATATTTATTAGTACAACTAATGGTGAACACATGATGGAGCTAATAATAACTGTTATATTTAATTTAAACTTTATTTTGTTTTGTAATTTATCATTGATTATTTTCTTGAAAAGTGTGTTAGATATAATTGATAGATATATAATTGATTATCTAATTAATAACAAATAAATCCTCGTTTTTTTGGTTAATTTTATCTAATTTTTGAGATTATGATATATTTTAAAATGTTTGTGAACTTATGAACTACTGAATAATACATTTAAGTGTAAAAGATAATATAATTTTATAAATTAATATATACTCTCTCAATGGTTTAATGTCTTCATTATTTGAATAGTTTTTTTAATGTTATGTTATGAAAAATATATAATTATATTATATACATATATGGGTATATGATTTTATGAATAATTAATGTTATTTTAGGAAGTCTATGTAACTTTATATTTCTTAAGAGAAGAAGGTCGATGTAAAATTACAGGTTATATTCTAAATTATATCCACGTTATGAATACCCACAACAAGAATTATTATTGAATAATAATTAAAATTGAAAGGGCATAATTTTTTAAGAGGGTAAAATTTAAAACCATGAGATTTTAAAATATATAATCATTTTGAACCTAATGTGTAAAATAACATTCTTCACATGCATCACCAAACCATAATAAACTAAAAATATATATATAATAGTTAAAATATAGCCTTATGATTTATGGGATAAAATTTATATAACTAAATTATTTAACATATATGAAAAAATAATAATTTTCATTATCCACTCTAATGCATTGATAAATTTAATTAGTGTACCAAAATAATTAATAAGTCTGATATATGTATTAAAAATGAAAATTATAATAATTTTATTATGAGGTGTTGAACATTAATATAACTAAATATATTGTGTGTAAAATATACTTTTTATATGAAAAATATGCTAACAAAAATTTCATTATAAATTTTTAGGAAAAGAATATCTGAATTGTAAATATTTATAATTTCTACATTCATATGAAATTAATTTTCATCATATTTTTATGATTTTATTTATGATATAATTTCTAAAATTTAATAATTTTATTTTGAAAAAAACTCATATTTTAGATATATCTAGAAAATATTATCATAAAATAAATTTTATGTATTTTTAGGCTATAGTAAATTTTTAAGTGCATTTTATCAAGGAATGTTTTTGCAAAAAAACATGACATTTATAAAATTATTGGTATATAATTATGATTTGGATGTTCATGAAACAATTTAAAACTATAATATATTCATTTTTAAGAGACTTTATAATTTTTGAAAAATATTTTACTTCATAATACTATATTTTATATTTTAGAACAAAAGTTATATTCTTCCAAAAATTGTTTATAATGCATTATACAATAATTATTTGAAAAACAGTTTTTAAGGCCTATCAAAATTTAATATAATAAAATTTACATAATGTTTTTAATCAATAGGTATAAATTATTTAATATGTATTCTTTTATATTCAATCAAAAAGGTAAAATTACATTGGGGAAAACGAGTTACTGTGGTAAAAATTAAAAAGGATAAAAAGCATTCAAACAAGAGTTAAATAATATTTTTTTAATATTATTGTAATGGTTGGTTGAGTATTTAATCAAAATTATTCTTTCTCCTATAAATTATTTCCTAATTTTTGTGATTTTTTCTTTAACTGTGACTTCCCACTATAATTTCATTTATGGTATTTACAAAAAAACAATCCATTTTCACTTATAAAAGGGGAACTCATATCTTCACTTTCATTCAGATGAAAACCCAATTATTTTTCCAAAAACTCTACCCAAATAAGTGTTCAACATTAATAGCCACATTATTGTGATTATAGTATTATCAATAGGTCAACCACCAAGCCATTACCCACTTTGAAAATGAGAGAATATTAGATGTGAGGTACAAATTTCTAGCATCTTCTTTCTCCTATGTATTTTCTATTATTAAATTATTCATTTTCAGATTCAGTTAAACAATTATGATCTGATAAAATCAATATTATTCATTTAATTTTATTTTATTATACTTAAGTTACAAGCATTAACCGCACATTTAATTTAGGAAAATTAAAACATAAATCATGTATGTGTGTATAGTACCACCACAGTGAATTAACATGCCCGTTTTCCTTCACCAACATACATAGATGTTAAAAAATGAGACATAATGTTTAATTTCTATATTTAATAATTTTTTGGAATTATTGAATGTTAAACCATATTACTCATTTCTATCATTTTATCAAAAAGAAAACATAATTCATGCATATGGGATGACTACCACCTGCATGGGTCGATGTATTCTGCTTCCCAATTCTAACATTAACAGATTATTATAAGATTGGATTGAAAGGATAAATATCATTTTTATGGTATGAATAAGTTTATGGTAATAAAAATGGAATAAAATATAAATTATAGGAATAATAATGAAACATTTGAATATAAATCATCTTAAAGATTAAAATAAGAATGACAATGAATTTATTAATACTATATAATAATATCATATACATCAATTATTCTCTTAATTTTCTCTAATAAATATATACCAAACTAATTAATATTAAATGATATCATGATGATGCTATTATAATTATATGGAAACTGTATCACTTCATAATCATGTATTAATCATAGTATGTTCTTTTTTGGGTCGGTTTGACCAACTACAAGAACAATGCTGTAAACATTTATCATTGATGACTATAAAAACATATTCAATGGTATAATATTATATAAATATCTAAAAAATATATGGTTTTTATATATAATATATACATAAATATTTAATCAATAATTAATAAATCACATTTCATTGGTTAAAAAAATCACTAATGTTTTATTATTATCGATTTCATCTTCATAGATAAAGAGTGAACCACTAATAAACTAAATAGAATTAATATATATAATTAATATATAGAATTAATATATATGAATCATATTACAGAAAATGTATATGTGAAAGGTTATAAATAATGTGATTAATTGGTGGGGTTTGATTCACATTTTTATTTGTAAATAAAACAAACTTTTTAATTGGGATGGTAGTTATACCTTACATTACCTAAAGGCCCAGTGGCATGATATAATATGACCTAAAAGACTATAAATTTCACAAAGAACACATGTGAGTAGTCTACATCATTAAATGGTCCTATTGTTTTCACACTTCCCCCTTCTAGTAATCATTACACTATGATCCCTATTTGAAAGTTACATAACCTCATTCCATGAAACATTGCATCATTGTAGACTAACTCATCATGGAAGGGTCTGTGGTGTGGTAGGAGGGTGGATTAAATGTTGAAGTAAAACCATCTATCTTTTGGGATTCCCACCAAGTGATTCACATGTATCCCTCACTTGAATCACCCACATGTTTCTCTATATCCTTAGATTGATAATAAGTATAGATAATCACATGGTAGTTCACCCATTTTTTCCAAAAGGGTGGTCCATGCAGAAAGAAGGTTGGATAATAATTTCCAGCATTCATATCCCTCTTATTGAGGCTTACCAACCAAAAGTGTCCTCCCACACAACCATCATAATTTTTTAGAATATTCTCTTGGTCTATATCACCCTATGTTGAACCTAATGGTTATGACCTATAATCCCCATTGAATGAGTACCATCAATTGATTGTGTTATGAATGTGTACAGGACCATAAATTTCAAGGAAAAGTTTTTCTTAAAATCTTTGGAAATTTACGAGTCCGCAGTTTATGACGGCAATTGATTCTGAGGCCCGGTGTGCCCGGAATAATTTTTTGAAGTTTTTGTTACGTAAGTTCAGTAAACGTACGTGCATGTTTTTATATCTTTTGAACTAGTGCTCAAAATTGATATATGAGGACACCGACGAACTCGCCTCACTGGTTTTTCTTAAGGGGACCTTTAATGCTTTTGTGTTTTATACTGGATGGAAGTTTTATTTTGGGGATTTTACTTAAAAGTTAAAAATTAAATAAAAATGTGTATTAACACATTTTTATTTAGTTGGTAGTTTTTAACTTCAAAGGGAGGTTGGTGGTGGGTCCCACCCCCACATAACCTCTCATGAGAGGATAATGTGTGGTGGGGCCCACACAAACACTAACCCTTTACTCTCCCTTGAACCCCCCTTAAACATTTGGACTCCATTCTTTTTAATTTTTAAACCCTCCACCTTTTGACATTAAATATCAACACCTAAGATTAATTATAATCCACACTTAATTAATATTTTTTTATTCATTTGAATTTACTTTTACAACATTAAAATAAGTGTTTGCATTCTTTTAATTTGGTTGGCATAAGCTTGATTTCGGTGGAACTTGGGATAATTAGGAGGATATCACCCTCTCCAACGAAGAACAACGAAACAATCTTCGATATTCATCCGAGCCACTAGTGGAGGAGACACCCACAAAGAACATCATCAACGACTAATAACATATCCTCCAACTTTGACGGAATGATATCCATTTTATGTGACACCATCTTCCATGATGCCCGACTTTTGCGATGCTCATCTTCCATGGCTCGTCGACGTGCAATGCCAATTTTGATGTAGGGTGTTTTGTATAATTTTTAATTGAATAAAATTATACCCTCATTCTTTGGAGAATATTTGTTGGATTACAGCTTGAGCCTCTAACGCCGAAGGAACGGGCTAACGAACAAGTCCAGAAATTCATCCAATTCGTTCTTGATGAGCAGTTTGTTGGGTGATGGGTGAAAGAAAGGTCATCTATGATTTTAGGTAGTCGCATTGAAGTGCATGACCCGAGGAGGCCGTAGGTGGAGACGAGAGAAAAAACGGACCACTGGAATGACTCTAGTGGCCCGTTGAGAAGTGTGGCGGCACGGGTCGCCGGTGTGGAGGCCGACACCAGCCGACCGCCTAGGGGCAGTGGTGACCGCGTGACACCGGTGGAAGGCCTTCACGGCACCAGACACAACGGTGGAGAGGAAGCTTCAACCACGGGTTCCAGGGTGGCCAGGTGGCGCCAGCTGTTGTCGCCGTTTTGAGACCCCCCCATGCTCCGTGTTTCCAGCACGAACGCTCTCGGCCCTCCAGGACACAGCCGACGGGCCGGGCCATGCCCTACTGGGCCAGTCCCAGATCTGGGATAGGTCGACCTAGTTTAGGCCGACCCAGGGCGGGTTGGGCTAGGTCGGACTGGACTCAAACCCCCATCTTCGGACTACTTTTGGTTTTCCACCTATAACATGAGTTGCGGACCTTTGATCAGCACTCCTTCAGTTTCGTAGGATTCCTTGGATCGAGGAGGTCATTTCGGTATATTACACTCAAGGTTTTGGCGAAGTTTAGGTACAACTGGGTTGGTTCGAACACGAAACCATCCGGGCCCTCGGAGCAAAAACTCTTATATCTTAAGGACCATACGTCCGATTGACTTGCCGTCAGCTATGTTAGATTTCACTTGATTAAATGGAACTTTTGTAATTATACACACAGGTTTTTGATGAGGTTGGAGTACATATAGGTTGGATTGTACCCAAAATCCAACCGGACCCTTGGAATGAAAATGCCAAAAACACTCAGACCGTGCTTCCGATTGACGCACCGTCTGTCGCGTTGGGTTCCTTTTGATGAGACAGAACTTTGGGATACATAAACTCATGAATTCATAATATTTGGTGTATTGACCCTTTTTCTCGAGGAGCAGACCCTCTTGAAATCGATCAATCTGTGTGCGGGAACCCTAGAGCTGACATTGACGACTTCTGTACTAGGATCCTATGTGGGTGTGACAGTGAGGAATTCTCTACTAGGATCCATCATGGGTTTGACAGAGACAACTTCTGTACTAGGATCCTACTTGGGTTCGACAGTGACAACTTCTGTACTAGGATTATATGTGGGTTGGACAATGGCGACTTCTGTACTAGGATCCTACCTGGGATCGACAGTGACGACTTCTGTACTAGGATCCAATGTGGGTCGGGTCGGACAGGACGCAAACCCCCCTCTTCGGAACACTTTTTATTTTTCACCCATAACATGATCTACGAACCTCCAATCGATGCACCATCAGTAGTGTAGGATTCCTTGGATCGAGGAGGTCATTTGAGTATATTATACTCAAGTTTTTGGAAAATTTTTCATACAGCCAGGTTGGTTCGAACTCAAAACCAATTGGGCCCTTGGAGAAGAAACACTTATAACGTAAGGACCGTACGTCTGATTGATGTGCCATCAACTATGCTGGATTTTTCATGATGAAAAGGACATTTTTGAATACTACACATAGGTTTTGGATGAGTTTGGAGAACGACATGGTTGGATTGTACCCGAAATTCAACTGGCCCCTTGGACGGAAATGCCAACAACACTCAGACCGTGCATCCGATTGTCGCAATGTATGTCACGTTGGGTTCTTTTGATGAGATGGAACATCAAGATACATCAACTCCGGACTTTGTGATAGTTGATGTATCAATCCCTTTGCTTAAGGAGCAGACCCTCTCAGAATCAAGTGTGATGTCTGCAGGAACCCAAGAGCTTACAGTGATGACTTCTGTACTAGGATCCTACGTGGGTTCGACAGTGACGACTTCTATACAAGGATCCTATGTGGGTTCCACAGTGACGACTTATCTACTAGGATCCTGCCTGGGTTCGAAGTGATGACTTTTGTACTAGGATCCTACGTGAGTTCTATAGTGACAACTTTTGTACTATGATCCTATGTGGGTTCGACAGTGACGACTTCATTACTAGGATCCTACGTGGGTTCGATAGTGATGACTTC
Source organism: Viscum album (assembly GCA_963277665.1). Classification (NCBI taxonomy): domain Eukaryota; kingdom Viridiplantae; phylum Streptophyta; class Magnoliopsida; order Santalales; family Viscaceae; genus Viscum; species Viscum album. The sequence continues at coordinate 1,398,839,596 of OY728148.1, read as the reverse complement.
TGTACTAGGATCCTATGTGGGTTCGACAGTTATGACTTCTGTACTAGGATCCTACGTGGGAGTGAAAGTGAGGACTTCTATACCCAGATCCTACATGGGTTCGACAGTGATGAATTCTATACTAGAATCCTACGTGGTTTCGACAGTGACGACTTCTGTACTAGGATCCTACGTGGGATCGAAAGTGACGACTTATGTACTAGGATCCTACATAGGTTAGACAGTGATGACTTCTGTACTAGGATCCTACTTGGTTTTGACAGTGATGAATTCTGTACTAGGATCCTATATGGGTTCGACAGCGATGACTACTATTTTTGTATCTTGTGTGGCTTTGATAGCTTTGATTAATCAGTGACTACAACTGATCATCTCTATCACTATATGAAATATGTATACCTATGTGAGCTGAGTCTTGACATTAAATCATTATCATCGATGTGATTGACTTTACTTTTTATGTTCATGGGGTTGTTCTTGGGATCGATAGTTGGGGGCGAACTTAGATTGATAACATACGTATATGTATGGGCATATACCTATGTAGGGTTGGATGATACATCGTGATTGTATCATTCTTCTGTGGTTTATCCTTTGTGGATTCTGTGAGACCTTCGGGGGTCTCGGGGTCCCTATTTATTATCATTATACTGACCCATGCATGGGCTATGCCCACACATTGTTGTGTTGGTTGTAGATGAGGGGAAACACTGATCGAGTTAGAGACTTGTAGAGCTGGACGGTAATTGAAGGTAGACCACTTGGCCACACATACACGAAGAAGACGGACGGACCAGAGGTGATGAAGAGGCCATTTGTACCCACCCTTCAGGTGGGAATCTTAGAGGACATCTCGATAGTTTTTGTTTACTTTTCTGTAGTTATACTTTACTATTGGGATTGTATTTCAGGACCCTTTCCTTTCATAAATTTCTCTTGTTTTCAATTTTAATTAGTATTTATTTATAGGTGTTGCCTCTACTAATTATTTTTAGACTGTCTGTGTGTTAGAGGATAAAAAGGCAATTCCTTCCCTATTATCGGAATTATGCCTTTTGTGCTAGTCTCCAACCCCTTGCCTATGGAATGCGGGCATGGGGTAGTCATGGCACGAGCCCTGAGGATGGGTCGTGACACAATGACATATAGTATGGAGTCCATTGATGTTTTAAAGGCCCCATGTCCCATATGAAAAACAATTTTGGCTTGAAATCCTAATTTGAGTTTATAGAATCATGGCTACACAACCACTATCATACCTTCTATACTGTATCACACACTACCTAATATAGTAGTACTACAGTAACTTCGAATTTACCCCAAAACCAATTTTGAACCTAAGAATCTTTGTTATTGGATCATAGTGTCTACAAATTAGTAATGATTATGATGTTGTAATTTTTTTATACTTTTTTGGAAGTTAAGACAAGAGTTATAAATTTATTTTAATTTTTTAAAAATTCATGATACATGTTTGTTATTGTGAAACCTAATTTCTTTTAAATAGTGTAATTATTACTTATTAAATGTATTTTTTTATCAATTATTTTCATGGGGTTAGAATATCCCTGGAATTTTTATTTCATTACATATCATTTGATTCAAAATATACCAAAAATTGTAAGGGTATTATTCATCTAAAATATTATTCATTGAGGAATAATACATTTTTTGTACTAAGTTTTCATTATGTGGTTTATTTAATAAACATTGATGTTTCTTTCCATTAATTTTTTCTTACTTTAGATATACTAAAACTCATAATATTCCCTTCTTTAAATGGGTAGTGAAGAAATTTTATCCCAAATAGTATGGATTTTTGTAACTCTATTTATGTTCAGTTAGTGATGATCATTTTTTGAACATTTTTTATATAATTTGGGTAGATTAATCCTTTGATTGTATTATATTATACTATCTCATTATTTTAATAAGAATTATATAATATCAAATAAATTATTATATAATTTTTCTTACCTTATGGTGTATATTTCCTTGTATAAGATATTGATAGCTCCAGTCTCCTTTCATCGAGTTTTAATATATTATCTTGAAATTTGTTCTTCCATTCGTGGGTTTACATCATTAATATCTTTTAAATTCCATTTTATTTTTCACTTTTTAAAAATTATTTTCTGGTATAAATCAGGGTTTTATCTAAATTTACAACATGATTTTTCAACAATGGAATTTTAAAATTATGAAAAGGTTATTTTATCACATTATGTTTTTTATCTTTGGATCCAAAATTTTCAAAAGAATTATTTATGTCATCTTCATGGAACTATTATTTGTGAATATTTTTATAATATATTTTTTCAAAATATATAAATTCATATTTCAAAAAATTAATTTCCTAATGTTATATGTATGGTTTTATTTTGATTCATTATTAAAAATGATTTTTAGAAGCTATTTTATGTTTTCACCTCATATTTCATTTTTATATTCACAATTATTTAAACTGTTGGTATTTATATCTCATGATTTATCAAATTATAACTATATTTTTTTCTTTTATATTGAACATTTTGTTTCAAATAATTCAACTATTGGTCCCTTCGTTTATGATATTGTTCGAAGAATAATTTTGAAAGGATTTTTGTTACATATGTAGATATCCATATAAGTTTGTTTTATTAAACTACATATATATTTTATTTAGAGAATATATATTATTAATATGAATGGATTATGTATTGTTTTTATCAAATATATGATGGATTAATACATGTTTCATTACTAACAATACTCTTTTTAAATAAATAAATTCTCTTCCAATTCCTAGATTCTTTAATACCCCATTTTCCATTTCAAGGGTTGATGTGTGTTCACGAATATTCAAAAATTTCAATTTATTGTATAAAATTATGAAATAAACAATATTAATTTAATATATATTGAATAAAACCGAATTACTTATTATCTTAAGTGGATTTATTTACTTTCAAGGTTATTGAATAATTTTGTATATCGATTTTTATCCCTTAGTTTATCATTTCATTGATGTGATTGTGAATTTTTTTGAAAATATTATGAAACACATTTTTCTTTCTTTCTATACTTTATGATATAATGCATACAATAATATTTCATTCCATTTTTTCTTTATTATATGATGAATAATTAATTTCTAGTGGAACATATAAGTATGGATAAATAACGGGTGGGGGAATTATGTCATCCTCAACTCCATTTGTTAATGTTTTATATCTCATGAGAGAGGTATTCAACAGTAAATTTTAGTTTATTTAAATCATGGAAAATTATATTGTGTCACATGGATTTATTTTTTCTCTATACTATTTGTTCTTCCATACTTGAAGGATTTCATAGTCTTATATTTATTATCCTGACTATACTATTCTTTCATGGATCATGATCCTTGAATCATATTTCAAAAGTAAATTAATTCATGAATTATTTAATTCAATGTATTATCCAATGATATATGATATTGTTTTGATATAATATTCTTATATATAATGATCATACCCAAATACTCATAGTATTCTCAATTATGATCAAATATTATCCAAAAATATTTTTACACTTTCTGTGAATCCAATCTCACACTTTCTTATGTTCTCATTTACCATTTTCTTAAAGAAAATATAAGTGTGAAATGTCTAAAAGAGTAGTTCATGTGAAAAATTCGAGAATATTTGTTGAATAATTTTCATAGATTATGAAATTTCTTATATAGAGTAAAAAATTTATTTGAAAAAAATACATTATTTTTTATACGAAATAATTTTTTTCTTATTATATAAAACTATATTCAAAAAAGTATTGATAATAAATTTTCATAAAATATTTGGATTTAGTCATTTACATAAATGGTCATGTCTTTTGGTCTTTAAATTTATGATCACTCATCCCATCAAAATAAGGGAAAACAATTTCTACTTTATCTCAAGAGAATCAAAATATTTCACTACTAAAAAATGTTAAATCCGCTATCATTATGTTAGGTAGATTGGTATTTTCAATTCTTTTAGAATGATCCATGATCTTCCATTTATTTCATAGATCTACCTCCAAAAAGATTTTGATGATACATGTGGAAATTTTCTAACTCCACACTATCACAATGTGAACAACACAATCCAGTAATGATCACTATATTCCATTATATACAAAAAAATGAAAAATGTATATCTCTATGATATGACGATCCAATAAATGATGTATAACCAGAAATGAATTATTTTAATGATTCACACTTAAAAAAATCCTCATTATTAAATCAGTAATTATTTATTAACTATAACACCATGGTGTCACTCTCACGAACATGATGTGGCCATATGGATTCCTAAATTACCATATCTAAAATGAAGAAACTCTCTAAAGTGGTCCTATTTAACAAAATGAACATATTAAAAAAGTTTGATCCCCTAAAACACACATATTGTTGTTCATTATATAGTCATCCCTCCCACATTGTAAATTTTTATAATTAAAATAGAAAAAGAAAATCCAATTATATACACTTATGAATTTTATTCTATAACATTATGTATACCAAGAAATCCTTTCCTTTTTAATTTCTATTAGAAACTTTATTTGTTATGAGGACAAGATAGTCCATGTGTGGATGACTTGTATACATAATCCTTTGGTGGTAATGGTTATTATAGAATTGAAGTCACTCCCATGGAGTTACTGACATTGTTATCTCCAAATAACCTAGAACTATACTCCCATGGTGTTTCAATAATGGTGTGTGTTTCTCCCTATGACAAAAAAACATCATATTGGGTCAACGTGGCCATGGAAATACATGTTGTGACAAATGATTTATTGGCTATATAATAAATAGATTTACTAAAACTAATTCAATCTAGAATATTTTAAATATAATTTAGAATTCATGACGAATTTATATGATCTATCAAAAGTCACACACAAAAAAATTTAACCAACAAAAACAAAAAAAATAAACATATTGATTTTTTAAATATATATATCTTTCCGAGATAGTGTATGCACTAAGGTAGTGGAAGGACTACAAATTGGGTTGTAGGTTGTTTTTATATCCTGCCCATATTAAAATAAATTATAAATTCTATTAGTTTGATAAGAACCATAGTCATTGGATGTGAGTTAATAATCTTATGTCATTCAATTTTGAGGTTGCATATGTGTTTTGGAAATGGTGTTCCATGGTAGATTTATTTAGGTGTAAGACCATAACACATGTGGTGAAAATGACATCTAGAAAGTTGTAAATTATGAGGCTCCTCACCTTGATTCATCATATGTTTTATAGTAATATAAAGTAAAATTGACCCTTTTATCATTATATATCACGTCTTCACTCTTTGTTATAATGAAGGAGTGGAAGAAATATAACACAAATTTTCAGGTATTCCATGTAATCATGTAGAAATATTTTATATAAGATTCAGATTCCATGACTTGATATATTCTCCGAGGAATTAAAATGGTGTATTTTGATATGTAATGGATTTATTGGTTACTCGGTATAGATAAGGAAATTGGGAGTTTTGGTTCAATATTATTAACCTATTTGAATGTAATGGTTGAGAGTCAAAAAACAAGGTAGTCTTATTTAAGTATTACAAATTGTTGAGTGGATACATGATAATGTGGTGATGGATTTCATGAAGATATTATATAGGTATTCATAAATTAATTATGTGATTTCGTTTATCATGGGAAAATTTAAAAATTATAAACATTTTCAACAAATTACTAAAAACTATTCTATCGAAGAGCATAGAAATATGTACATCTAGACAATATCCCATTGTTATGGGGTGCATAAATGAATTGATTCTAAATAAGATTTCTATTTTACATAACAATTTTTATAGGTTACATAGAGGGATGTTGATATATAGTATAAAATTCTCACCACTGACCATCCTCAGATTTTCTGCAAGCCAGAGTGGGCTATTTTATTGTGGAAGGACATGATAAAAGCATCTATAGTTGACATCAGAAGATTATAGTACATTGTTCTTTCACTAGTAGAATATTCATATAGAATTTTTATTAGGAATAAATTCGTATTAAACTTTTTAGGTCTTCTATGGATGAATGTGTTGATTTATTATATACAATAGTGTGTTAAGAGGGTCGACTATATTTAGAATGATTCCCATACAAGGGATGTTATAGACTATCAAGTTGTTTGAGATGTAGTTAATGGCCACTAAATGTTGTTATATATCTTATTTATATTAGTGATTCCATCTTATGGAAAATAATTTTGGTGATTGGGTCTTTTTTGGGTTTATCCTATCTTTAGACTCAATCATATTCAAGTGCATAAAAATATTGCATCAAGCTTCATAAGACAATTTGGGGCTATTGAGAGGATTGGTACCATGGGATTTTTTTGAAATACCTCATTTATTTAATAATATGAACAACATATACCATGTATTTCTACATTATATATAGTATCTTGACCATTATCATGTATCTATTATTAAAAAGATTAATGTGTAGTCTAATGTGTCATTTGAGGAACTAATCATTCTGATATAGAATTGAATAAATAAGACTCTACATAAGAATATATTCACACTAGTGTATGTGGTGTGGTAGAATAAGAGTTTCTAGAAGGAATGATGGGAGTAGGGGTCGGATATGGTCGATCAGTGGGATGTTTATGTTCATCTATGAGGTTTTTTGATGCTTTGTAGTGTAAATTTTTGAACAACTCCTATATGGTTGGGATTTTTTGACACACCTTATATTTCTAGGTAAATTTTGATCAAATTTTCCAAAAAAAATATTTATTAATATTGTTTTAGACTAGTGGAGGTGGGAAATATCTCCAACTATTCCATTGAGTGTCTAGTTACCTACTATATGTATCCAATGACTACTAGGTACCTAATGGATTGACAGAGTTCATTAAGTGGGTACCTAATGAATTATTAAAAAATTTAATATATTAGGTAATTTTTTTAAATTTTTAATAATTGAAAACCACCAGCTCATCCCATTCCAGTAGCATATGGGTTCCCTATTTCTATTACCTTGGCTATATACCTACCATGAACTAAATTCACATTGTATCTTAATATATTTTTGTGTCATTTTCCATAAGTGGTCACCAAAAGTAAGGCTACCTCTCCACTTTAAAATATTCTATTTTTTCATTTCATTTATTCTATCATTCATTAGTTGTGTCTAATTTTAGGGTTTTTTATGGATAACTAAATTTTTACCATTTTATATTGAATCATCTAGTAATATACAATAAGAATATCTCTCTTATGGTAAGGTAGGTGGTCAGTTGAATTATTAAGGGTTTTAAAAATAATGGTATATATATTTTGATATACATGTAGTGGCACCCATGGGGACAAAAAAATAAATTATTTTCTAAACTTATTTTCTTATTCTTAATATCAATGATATAAAAATTATGATAGTGAGTGCTCCTGGAAGTGGCTCAATTTGGTTATGTAGTCTATGGTCACCATTTTACTCAGGGAATGTGTTATATAACAATGAATTGTGACCTAAAACATGTATTTTGGTACGATTTGTGACCCGAAGAGCCTTGTACCACGTTGTAGACTTGTATTTAGTTAGGAATTGTCGGATAATTTGATAAGTTATGGAGGGTATATATTAGCTATCATAATATGATCAAAATGTTTTCTTTGATATAATTAACCATTATGTGATCAATAATAACATTTAATATTTGAATCTTGTGAGTGATAAATAATTAATTGTTATGATTTATGGTTATACATCATCTATAGAATGTATTCTGGTGGTATCTCAACAACATTTGGAGGTGGTTTGGTGGTACTAATATAAATATGTGTTTCTCCAAGGCAATGATTTTTCAGTGCTAAATACATGTTATGATAGAGGCCCCCTTTAAGAGTTCAAACAAAACCGACACAACCCATCCCTGAGGGGCCCAAGCTATGATTGCCCCAATACCACCTTCAATCGCCTATTGTCTAGTGAATATCACATAGTAGGCATATCCAAAAAATGGGAGGTGTTTTTAAAGTACCTGAACACATGCACACATCTCTATGGAAAAAATAATGAAATTTAAAAACACTATGTAAAAATTGAATGTATAAACTAAGTTGCCAACTATATAGTATGATAGTAGAAAACTAGCATGTAAACAAAGCTATAATAAATGCCCACAAAAGGGAGAGAGTCTATAATAGTGAATGAACATGTTTCTGAAACTCATCCATAGAAAATCATCCCAATAGGGAAAGGTATTGGATAACTATCTAAATTCGTAGGAGTACACATTGACTATCTCATCTCTGCAAGAACCATAGGGTCCTAGTCCACCTAGGACTCCATCAAAGCTTGATCATCTTCATAAGAACCGATATGTGATGGAAATGCCCATGAAGGGGTGAGTAAAATAATACACAGTAGGACACAATGAAACCATAAGGGAAATATACTATATATGAAATTAAAATGGAATTCCATGAAGGAATACCACTAAAGGATACCATGAAGAAACACCACTAAGGTACACTATGAAGGAAAACCTTGAACGAAATCCACTAAGGAACACTCTAATAGGACACCACTATAGAACACCATGAAGGAACACCATGAAGGAACACCACTAAGGGATGCCTTGAAATAACAAACCTAAGGAATCCCATGAAGGAACTCCACAATTGATCACCATGATGGAACACCACAATGGAACACCATAAATTAAGGGCATGACGGAACACTATGGATTATCACTTGTAATGAACCACCCAAAGGGAAACCACTATGGAACACCATGATGAATCATGAAGAAGGAACACCACTACAGAATACAATGAACAGACACCACTAATGAACCCCATGAAGGAACACCACAATGCAACTCTAGTAAGGAAAACTAGGAAGGATCACCACTAAGGAACACCGTGAAGGAACACACCAAAGTAACAACACTAAGGAACACCCTTAAGGAACACCACTAAAGAACAACACTATGGAACACCATAAAGGAATTCAACTAAGGAACCACATAAATAAATAATGTAAATATTACACAAATAAATACATGAATTATACAAAAAAGAAATTAAAAAATAATACCACAAAGAAATAAACCAAGTATACCACAATGAAATATTTAAGTCATCTCAGATAGGTATATGTAAATTGTATGCAAAATATAATTATCTAACATAATCCACAAAACACAAATTATTGATATGACACATAGTCCAAATGAGACATTCATTCCAAATAAAAAACGTAGTCATTGTGAGACATTCATTATCTATAAGACACATAGTCTCGTTATCTCACATAGTATGATAGTCACATAGCCTCAATTTCAAGTTGTCATGATCTCGTAGACAACCATAGGATTCTCCTCGTAGATCCCTTGTTTTGGGATAAGCTACTCCTAATTCCAATTGTTCATATAAAAATATCAACAAAACACCATTAGAGTATCTCTAAATTACAATCTAGTCCCAAGGGTCCCATCGCTATGAATGGATCATAAATTGGACACATGGTTTGAATGTTATGATTGTTGTAGTGAAATGATCTGACCTGGGTTCGGTCTGGGTCCAACCTGACCCGCAGGTTGAACCGACCCAAGACAATCGACCCAAACCGAACCTTTCATGCCTCATAGGTATAATCCTGCCCATTTCATCTAGTCCAGAAGACATGAGCACTGACAAGGTCATCCACCACATGTTTCCTCTATCATCTATGTTTCCCAGGCACTCACCATGTCCCGCAACCTCGCCTCCACAACCAGCTCCTAGGAAGTTCCACTTTTCGTACCCCCCTCCCCACATGGAATTCCACCATCTTTCTCTCAAGTGGTTACCTCTAGCTACTAGACGTACCCTCACACAGAACTATCGCTATGTACCCCCTCCCACACATGGCTGCTTCCGCATGCCACCACCACCACCTGTCGATGGTAGTGGTGCCTCGGTGGTCCCTTCTATGGACTACCTGGCCTTCTCTATTAGTTTAGTTTTTAAAATGATACCACTTCTGGGATCCTCAGGTAGCGATATTCACTACCTTGGGCTCCAATGCATATTTACTATACTCTAGGGGTATGATCCCTTCCAGAACCTCCCTTCAAGTTGATCCATGGCCACGAGGGTCCAACAGCGAAAACACATATAATAGGGGAAGGGAGAAAACAAATTCCTAGAGGAATGATCCTCGACCATTATTCATGTTCAAATTGATCTGTTCTCTTTAGAATGAATAATGATGATAACAAAAATCACAACGATACATATATCACAATTAATCCCCACAAAAATAATCCATCCCGTAGGATTGATCGAACCATGGATGAAACAATTTGTGTGTCGGTCCGTGTTCATCGTTTAATTCAATAACTAGGGAAATCTTGAAGAATAAAATTCCCTCAATTGTTTGGTTTAGACAATGATTTAGTATAAATCTGTGTCGGGATCGTTTGTGAGGTCATTTTATTTCGTTATGCACCGATCATCGATCCATGATCTAGTCATCATGCCTCAATAATCGATCCATGATCCGATTGTCATTTTCCAAGGGAAAATACTCCATGATCTCCCTTTAAATTCTCCTATGTTCGCATGGTTATGTAGTTTACCATGGGATTTCGTTATAAGGATATTTTTAAATGAAATTTTCAATGCGTCAACCAAATAATTTTTCCTTGAATTATTTAATGATGATTATTTCTTTTTTGGTTTCTTTAATTGATGACCCATGTTGACTAATATTAAGTCATGCCTAAGAAAAGAACAACATTAATAACTCAACTATGTTCTTAGATTTCCAATCCAAGGCTCTGTTCATGAGTTATTAGGATTTGAAAATGAAATAATTTTTATTTAGTTATTATATTATAGTTATGTCTTAAATCTGCCTTTCATAGCTGACCCATACTAGATAATTTTAGTCCTCGATTAAGGTAAATCCACTACTCTAAACAAAATTAATCCATAGTATTTCAAATCTAGGAACCTGATTAATATTTGTTCCACATTTTTTTGAAAACCACTCATGTGATTTATTAAAAATTTGTCAATTTTTTGAGAATTATTCTAGGCACATCATGCCTCAAAATTACATGTTTTCTCACTGTTGGGACTCATAATTTACCAAATAATATTTAAAAATAAAATAAAGAAATCCGGAGTTGTTACATTCTCCCTAAATTAGAGCTTAACATCTCAAAAAATGCCAAAAAAAGACTACACAAAAAGATGTGCGTACTACGCATGAATTTAAGCCTCCCCATCCCATGTTATCTCCTAGAGATTCATGTTGCACCACCAAATGTGCACTCAAGGAATCGATCAGCCACAAATAATCATCACATATTTGGATAAATGTATAATTTGAAAGCTCATACCATGACCTCTAGGAACTTAATTGTCCACTTAGTCTGCTCATCCATTTGTTGGTGAATCATTTTTCTCAAGATTAATTGAGTCCTAAATTCTTTGAGAAATCCTTTCGACAATCGGGATATAAGGAGACCATAATGGTTAGAAACTATCTTCTATGTAACTCCATGGATTCAGACTATATACTAGACGTAGTGGAATCCCAATATATCTACTGAACTCTAATCCAAAATAGCTAAGAAGTGGGACAACATGGTTATCCAGTAAACGATCACCCAGATGGATCGGGTCCCCTAGATGTAGATGATAAAACTATCATGAAGTCTATTGATATCCCATTCCACTAAAATTCGGGTAGCTCAAGGGGTTGACTCAAACTCACATGAACCTAGTGCTCAACCTTTACTTACAGACAGGTGAGGCATCGAGGAAAAAACTATACAACTCATTTCTTCATTCTTCGCCACAAGAATTGACATTAGAGGTTCTGATACTTCTAATTTACTCCTGGATGCACCACAAAATAGTACATACCTAACTCCTTCAATACCTCCTCCCATTAATCCATAGGTACTGCATTGAATCTTTTTAAAATATAGTTGCTCTCCCCACATTTCGAATATCAATGAGGGGCATGCCCTATGGGAATCTGAGAATGTATAGTCTGACAATTATTATCCTTGAGTTGTGCCTCCTTGACTCACTGTAAGAGTAGAGGATTGAAAACCATCAACTCGAGGTAAGATACTCCATACCCATACACAATGGATAACTATAATGAAGCCAACTTCTTCTACCACTTTTTCAGCAACTTCAAACTAGATCTCCTAATGAAAGAATTTCTCACCATGTTCCTATTTACAACTATTAAAAAATCTCAAAGTTATAGCCCCAGAATAACTATAGAAAATTGATTTGTATCATCATATTTTGGATCCACAACAACTCCAATACCACTGTAGGAAGATGAGTACTTTTAACACACACTGCATTGAGGTTTAGGAAATCTAATTAATGAGAAATAAAATGCACCATCCTTTGTGTGAGTCCATTATAGGATTCCTAGGTTTCCTTTTCCTCAATAAGGAAAACCATGTATCACTGCTATGGACACATCACATTGTTCACCAAAAAACATTCATTCTAAGAATTAACTATGGATAACCCGTTCATACCAAGAATGATTTTGTAAGTCCTTGACGCTACTACAAAGAGATATAAACTGAAAATCTTACCTCTAATTGTTATACTACACTGTTAGAACCAGTGTGTGAGCATTGGGTGTCCTCTAGTAGGGTCTCCAAGTGTGAGGGTCGAGTCAAAACTTCAACTAGAATATTTGAGTCTCAATCAACGGTCGTGGAAAGTGAATAATGATTATCACATGTGTCTATAACTATGATAGATATGGTATAATAGACAAACATCATACCTCAAATCATTCAGAGATCCCCTGGGTCATAATGATTGACTGTATTCAGGTGCCACCACCCCTTTCCTCTATATACCTATGTCTGGTTTGGACCACCTGAGTGGGTTTGTGGTAACGTTTCCGAATGTCTAACAACTCCAACTTCTATACCAGATCCTCTTCCACATGCACCACCCTTAGGACCCACATGCTCCTATTTACCCACTGATGACTAACACCGGATGTATCTACCATGTCAGGTATTTATCATTCGAAAAGGTTCACTATAACACCCCATCATAGGTAGGAATTCACGGTGGTATAATGTTGGCTTAAGTGTCCCTATGTACACCTCTCTTGAAGATATAAGCATGAAATAACATGTCTAGTATCACATACATAACGTACCTCAAAAGGGGGTTATACCATGATGAATTCAGAAATACTGAAATGTCATCCATCTGGAGTTGTAGAAGCTCATGAACATACATATACCTTAGCTTATAAGTTGAGAACTCCTCTCTGAAAATGTTCTCAATCTTTTCCTACAGAAAATTTGTCCCATCACATGATAAGTTATATAAACCCCACCATATCCCTTACAAACCATGTTGAAGTATCGCTATCAATACCACCATGTGATCATCCAATGTCTTTACTGGACAGAAAACACAGATCACTGCCTCAATCCAGTCCTCAACTACTTGTGTGTTTGGCTCATCTCGGAACCTGAGGTTCTCTATCAATGAAACACATGAGGCATGCTAAACATGTTCTTCTCATCCATTGGTACTAAAAATAACATGTTCTTAAATACAGGTGGTCGAATAGCTGGTGCACCACCGAGAGGTTCTATGTCTAGTAAAAATCCTTGTAACGATGTCTTGTCACCCGACAGATCTTCCTCATGATCACGCAGGGGAATCTGGGATGAATTTCTAAGTGGACGAAGATGTAAATATAAAAAGGCATACAACGGTCGATGGAGTATTCCCCAGGAGAAGACTCAATAAAGACATGATAACACACCCAAATATTATATGATTTAGGTACCATTATTTTCCATATAACAGTTTATTTTATATACTGATTCAAAAAGAAGAATTCATATTCCATGTGTATGGATACATCAGAAGCTTCTCCAACACTGAATTACCAATCATGAAAGCTGAAAATGATACATTTAACATTATTTCACCAAGTCATCCTCATAGACTCCCAGTCCTTATGTAGAACTATCCCCTCATATATCACACTTTTATAACCCATCCTAGAAGGGCAGGTGTCGTGACTACCCCTATCATTCATCTAATATTCTAGGGGCTGATGACTAGAATTGAGAAGGTCTATCTAACAAATAGGAGTCATATTCCAAAGTAAATGTACACAATTACACATAACCATGCTCAAAATGATTTAATTTAAAAACATTAAGTAAACAATGCATGCATACACAACGATACAAACCACACAGTATGACAGTAGAAAATTGGAAATTATATAGGGAAAGAATACAAGCCCACCAAAATAATGAGTTTCGAAAATTGAATGCACGTGTTCTAGAAACTCCTCTATAGAAAACCCAACTTGAAGGGAAAAGTAATGGACAACATTATGAAGTCATAGGAGAAAACCTCAACTCTATGGTTCCTCTAAAAACCACCTCATCCTTGTCCACCTATTACTATATCCATGAAACGATTGTCTTCATAAGACATGAAATGTGTCATAAAATCCTGTGTAGGGGTATGTAGAACAATACTCATTAGGAAACCTCAAAAATAGAAAGTTAATATACCACATAGGAAATTACAAAGTTATATTATGAAAGAAGACCACAAAGGAAGACCTCTAAATAAAACCTTAAAGGACAACCACAAAGTAAAACCAAAAAAATAACACCATAATGTAACCCCACGAAGGAACACAAAAAATAAATTACTAAGGAAAAAAATGATGGGAAACCCGTAAGGAACACAATGAATGAACACCACTGAGGGACACCACAATTGAACACCACTAAAAACACTATAATAGAATTCCATGAAGGAACACCATGAAGTAACACTATAAAAGAAAACCATGAAAGAACACCATAAAGGAACACCACTAAGGAACACCATGAAGGAACACCACTAAGGACCACTATGATGGAAAACCACGGAGGAACACAACTAAGGAACTCTTTAAAGGAACACCACTAAGGAACAACAGAAAGGAAAACTAGTATTGAACATCACTAAGGAACACCACAAAGATACATGACTAAGGATAACCATGAAGGAACACCACGAAGGGACATCATGGAGACAAACCACTATGAAACACCATGAAGGAACACAACTAAGGAACAACATGAATAAATTCCATGAAGTAACACTACAATGGAAACACTGAAGGATACATAAATAACGAGACAAAGAAATACAAGAAGTATACCAAAAAGAAATACAAAAAATATACAATAATTAAATAAATTATTCATAACACAATAAAATAGTACATTCCTCTCACATAATTATATGTTTATAGTACATAAAACAATATTATCTGATGTAATCCACAAAAAAAAGAGTATTCATAAGACACGTAGTCTTGATGAGACACTCAGTCCTAATAAGACATGTTGTCTAAATAAGACATGTAGTATGGGTGAGACATGTATTTTCAGTTAGACATGTATTCTCAGTATGTCATGTAGTTTTAAATTCACATAGTATCAAATTCACGTATCCTATAGGTCACAACCATCAACCAGATTCTGCTCGTAGTGCACTCATTCATGGAGATCATAATCCTCAATCCATTAGGTCATGAACACATTCTAAATAAACCCACCAAGAGTATATCAAAATAAAAATATTTTCTCAAGGGTCCCAATGCCACAAATGTCTCCTCAATCGGACAAACAATTTGAATGTTATGATCGTTTCAGTAAAATGATCCAACCCGGTTCTGGTCCTGGTGAATGGTCCCGACCCGGTCTCGCCTCCAGGGCCTAGATAGCCTGGCCCTTTGTGCATAGTCTATCCTAGACTAAAGACCCCCTGTACCGCCTATCATAGTTTGGTTCTTCCAGTTTGGCCCGCATGCATGAGAAATAGTTTTCCACCGCGCACGGTCTACCCCGACCGCCTACCTCATTCATCAATGCGGCACTATGCCTCATTCCATGTAGCTGGTCCTCTACGTCTGCATTCCCCATGGAGTCGTTGTTTCCCCCAACCTCACACCATCATAAGTCCCCACATGGAACCACTCATCTGCATCCCCCACGTGGCGCCACATGGTGTGCCACCAACCTATACTCCCACTTCTCTCATCGTGGACAACACTATCTGCAAGAAGCACCCACGTATGGCCCCACCACTATCTTCCACCCACAGCATGTGACCGATGCTACTTATTAGTGGAAGCGCACTAGTGGTTCTCTCTACAGACTACCAAGCCTTCTCTATTGGACTGATTTTTCAAACAAGGATGCTACCACAATCCTCAAGATTTGATCTTCACGACATTAAGCTCTGATCCCTATTTTCATTACTCTAGGGGTATGATCTCATTTGAAAACTCCCGGTAAGTTGAGTCCAATCCATGAGGGTCCAATAGAGAAGAACACCATGAACATGGGAAGGAATAAGCACAAAAATTTTCACTGGAATAAACCATGACCTTTGTTTGTGACGACCTTCATCTGTTCTAGTTTGAATGAAGATTGAAGAGAAGGATAATCATAATGATATATGTATCCCCTTTAAACCCTTTAACAATCATCCATCCCACAAGAATGATAAATCCATACATAATTATTTTCATGGGTTGGTCTATGTTAGTTGTTGAATTTAATAATGGGAAAAGTCTTACAGAAAGAAATGCCCTACCTCATTAGGTTAAAACTGAAATGAAGAACTATGTTTTTCCATGATCATTTGCCTTATTTTTTGACTTCTTCAGGTGTCGATCATCAATCCACAGTTCAGTCTCCATTATCCAATGGAAAAACCTCCATGATCTCCCGATAGATTATTTGATATTCCTACGGTTATATGGAAAACCTTAGGATTTAATCATAAGGATGTTTTTAAAATAAATTTTTGTTGTGGCAAAATAATAATTTATCAATAAACTTTTTAATGAAAAGTACTTCATGTTAGGGTTTTTCTATTAATAACCAGCATCAACTAAAGTTAGGGTGTGGCGAGGAAAAACCGAACATTATGAGCTCAATAGTGGTAACATATTTTCAATATGATTCTTCGTTCATGAGTTATTTGGATTTGAGAATTAAATAATTTTTATTCAATTATTTTATTTATGTTTATGTTTAAAAACAATCTTTCACAGCTGACCTGTGCTAGCCGATGTTACGCCTCGTCAAACATAAATCTAGTGCCCTGAATACAATGGATCCCATTGACTTCTAATTTGTTCACCCATTTATGAGTTATTCATCCTTTTCATTAAATCTCTCTCTTTCTTTATTAAAAACTCAAAAATATGCAACAAATTGTTTCAAGCACATCAGGCCTCAGAATCAAAAATTCATCTCAGTGAATGGTCTCCCAATTTTACAAAATTATTTCTAAAAATAAAATGTTGAATGACTAAGTTGTTACAAAAACCACAAATAAAGGGGGCCTTCATTAGTGTTTAGCATAGAAATTGGGTTATTTATCAGCCCAAAAAATGCTTATAATGGGGGAACCATTTCATTAATAGTAAATAAGCACTAATAAAAGAGGCACCATTACCAGTGCTACTACAAAATCAATGATAATGGGAACCCTCTATCAATTATAATAAAAAATCACTGATGTAGGGGGCCTTTATCAGTGATGTTTTCTCTAGTGCTGATACATGGCCCAATTTTTCAATGATATTTTCTATCATTGATAACACATATATTTCATAAAAAATATATATTTCAATAAAGATAATATATTAATATTTAAATATATTTATAGGGATATAAATAATATATATTTTTAATGATATTCTAGATAATTCTATTTATGAATTTACAAATTATTATAAAATATTTTTAGTGAAAATTTATTCTAAAATATTTGGATTTTTTTTAATTACTTATTTTCTAATTATTATCAAGTAATCATACTTTAATAACATTTGGTTGGCATAAAAATTAAATTAATTAATGAATGGTTTAAAATAAGTTGAAAATATGGCTTGACCTTTTAACGATTAATTTTTTTTTTGATCTAGATGTCCATTTAGGCTATAATATATACCAACTCAAAGCCTATGATGATATCCTTGCCTTAGTGGTTGGTGAAAATCCTAGACATGTTTTTCAAGTCAAAAAACGGCTAAATTGCCTCTAAACTTGAGTATTTGGTCGGGGTATTCCAATATTTCACATTCAATATAATTTCAACCTCATTTAAAGTTTCCTTATTATATTTTTTTGTGGAGAGATAACTTATTAAAAGGTATTACATTCTTATTGATATTATGGTTTTTAATTTTTATGATTTTTCATAATATATTTTTAGTAATAATTAAATATTTATAAATTCTCTTATATTAACTCATAATAAATCAGTTGTATTAATACATATTGACATAAAATTATATTTTTAAATATATAATCCATATCAAACGAAATATTTATTATTTATTTCTTATAAATTAAATTATTCTCCATTTAATTTACCTATATATATGCATTAATATTTATATATATAATTATAAAAGTAAATATGTTTATACATAAACGTGTGTGTTTCTATAAAAAAATGTTTATGTGTATATTCCAATATATATATATATATATATATTGTTGTGTGTAAGCGAGAAATTTGAATATATACGTGTGTATGTAAATATATGTATAAATGTGTGTGTGTCAATATTCTGTGTATACATCATATATAAATGTATTTTTATAGATGTTTATCATTATAATTTAATATATTATATAAATACTTTTGTTATAAAACTATATGAATAAATATACACCCCTATACATATAATTTATATATATACATATACATAAATTTGTGTGTGTATCGATAAAAAAATATAATTTTATTTATATTTTAATATATATAATATTATATTAATATACAATATATTGATATAAATTTATGTATATGTATATATATATATATATATATCATGAACACATCCACACTCACACAAACATTTATTTTATAAATTTGTTTTAATATATATATATATATAATAATTATATATTTGACTATTTATATTTACAAATAAAATTAGTAAAAAAATATATTAATATATGAAATTTAAAAATATAATCCTCATAGAATATTAAATAAATAAGTTTAGTGTAGTGGTAAAGATGTTATCCTAACAACAGGTCGTCCTAGGTACGAATATTTGAGATCACAGTTTTCTATGGTCTTTGTAGCTCTATGGAATTAGGGGGGGTTGAATTTGGAGGGGGTGTGGGGTGACCAATATTTATGGGAAAGGAGGTTTAGTATTGAATAAGTTGGTAGGGTTTTAAGAAGAAATAGCATGAAAAAATTTATTTTTTTCAAAAAAATTTCATTACATCAAAAATGTTTGGAAAAGGAACCCTTTATCTGCATAATGAAAAACATTGATCGATGGATCCTTTTGTAGTGATTTCAATGCAGTGGTAATTAGGGTAATGTTAAATATTTACCTTTCTAATCACTTTTTATGATAATTCATAAAGGAACCATTTATTAGTGATATAAAAGACCATTAATACAAGTCGAGTTTTATCTATCCCTAGATTATCTGTGCTCTGAAAGCACTAATAAATTTATTTTATAGGGCCTTTTAAATTTTCTATTTTTAGTACTATGGAATATTTCTCACTAATGGTAGGATTTTTGGATTCTAAACAATCCATGTATCCCCATTGATATATTATTCACCATGTATTCAATATATTTGTGGTATCGATTCAACTTAGAGCTGAGTGGTAGTGGTTCAAACCACCCTTGATATTTTGGCGGTACATCATCCAACTGTAGAGTTATGACTAGTATTGTATCATCCTAATATATATTATGATTTTTGGTATATTATCCACCTTGATTATTTCCAATGTGTAATGAATTAGGAAAATAATGATTTTTTATAGTGGAATATCATCCACCCATAAAGAATCTTATTTATTGTGAATCATCTAGTTGTAATATTTATTTGTATTGTGTTAGGTATTTAATGATTGATAGTGGTGGTATCTCATCCACCTATAACACCAACAACACATTAATGTGGATATCACTCATTCTCTATTGATATTGGATTGGATATGTATCATTCCCCATGATTTTTTGGGATGGTAAATCATTTTTCCCCTAGTTGTGTTGTATGGTTTTTTCTCATTCACCTATATTAAAATTTAAAGTGTGAATCCCTAGACCTGCAATCTCGAATCTATTGATAATATACATTTTATTTATATATCTTATTTTAAACAAACTAATGTGTCCCAAAATTAAACATCGATAATTACGTAATCTAAAATAAATATTGAGACACTTAAAAGCCAATGATCTTTTTAGTAAAGGTTTATAGATATTTTGGAAAAACTATTAAAATAAAAAAAACATAGAATTAATATTAAATGAGAATTTATTCCACAAAAACATGGATTTCTTATTATAAAATATTTATAGAACATATGCGACAAAATTTCCCACACATTAATCCCATATAGACATAGAATATTTAATACCCTTGTTTATAAAATATAGAAAAATAAAAAATAAAAAGGGTATCATCAAAAGCTCTGTAAGGGGTAGCATACAATAAAATATATCATGGAATAAAAAAGGCTTGATTAATAATATAGGAATAAATTATAATAAAATAATTCCATATAACATATGACATGACCATGTAATATATATTATCATATATTAATAATAAATATACACATGGCTAACTATTACTGATTTGATAGGAATTGAATGAATAATTATATACATCTTAACATTATGCTTGAGGCCTTATTATAATATTTGTCATAAACTGGTGTGGTTTTCAAAAATTAACAAAACTATTTTTTCTCATAATAAATAAATATTAATATATAATCTATGTAATTATAGGCCCCGAAAATCACAACTTGATTATACCACATTCATCATATGATTGAATGGATAATCATAACTAACAATTCTTAATAATCAACAATCATTTGTATTGAAATAATAACTATAGAAATTTTCAATAATTCCCCAACCAAAATATGAAATAACATCCCCTATAAATTCCACTTAATTGTAATATAATGACACTGTATAGAGTAATGGATATATATTTATGTCAAGAAGGAAAAACATATTACATACACACAATATATTAATGAATATAGACATTAATGAAAAAAATACATTCATGAGAGTGATACAATGTGATAAAAAACATTACACTTGAGAACCTAGATAGAGTATAAAATATGAATTCATAATTTAATTTATAGGGTAATAAATAAAAAATATTATAAATGAGATAGACATTTAGTGTTTTAGAGAAAAAATTGAAGTCAAAAAATAAAGTTTTATCTCATAAAACTCATATACAAGGTTGGAAAAGTAAACATCTTTGTAACATTGAGAAATCCATTTCCATTATTAAAATGGTTTATTGAGAACCAATATTTTAAAATAATTAAAAATATTTAATCCTTTAAAATAGTTTATGTAAAATTTAGGAAATATAGAGCTTAAGATAAAATATATGATCCTGAATGGAATATCGAATTTATTATATTAAAATACATTTTTTGAAATCCACACTTAAAAACAATAATGAAATAATATGTTGAAAATAGTAAATGTGAATTAAAATGATCAGATTAGATAATATTATTTTGATTTCAAAAATAAGTAAATATTACATTTGTGGAATGAAATAACATGAACATGGAAGAAAAAGTATATTATTTATGAGGGTACCAATTACACTCAACAACAACAATTTTTTATTAACAAATTCATTAAAGAATAAGACTTGATTTTTTTAAAAATATATCCTATATATAAATAGGTAATTTCATGAAAAATAATTAATTGGATGTAATATAATGTGTTGAGAAGAAATAAGTTCGATAATAAATATTATAACATAATGAAAGGGGTTGAGTTTTTGAAAATCATTGAAAAGTCATAGTCTTTAACTAAAAATACAATAGATAAAATTTCATTTCAATCCTAATAAAATAAATTAGAAATACCATTTTATATAATAATAGGACAAAATAAATAAAACAACGAAGAATGGTTTCTAAGAATAACATTATAACTTCAGGAAAGGAAATTGAGTTATGAAAACCCCTTACAAATTTAGTGATTTTTTAATCAAAACCACTCCAAAGAAAGAACATTAGATGTAATTTTAATTCATTTAAAATAAATGGCAATAATAATAAAATGATAAATCTAGGAGGTGTATATATGCCACATAATGTAAAAATGTTGGAAAATAAGGAATGTAACTTAGTGAATGAAAATTGACATTGGAGAACCCTTAAGTTTATTCCCTAAATCCAAAAAAGATATTTAACCACAAATATTAAAAAACTATATTAATTAGATATTTTAAAACATATTCAAATATATTACCTTTAATAGTCATCATTTATTACTATTTATAACTCATTCATTAGTTAGTTACTATTTAGTTTCATCATATGATGTTAGAAGTTTTTATTCATTCCTACAACTTTCAAAATGGTGATGTTGAAACTCTTTCCTAAATATTAATTTCATTATTTCACTATTATATAATTCATTAGATTAGTTTTCTTTTAATTTTATTTTTAGTCAAAATTCATTTTATGGAAGGAATGGATAATATATAAAAGAATGGAATCCATGAGGAACATTTTCGTGGTAATATACGGATGGAAACACTAAATTTTATATTGAACATTAAATTTTCTATTACCATTATTGAACTACATCCATAACATAAAATACCATTATAGGTACTAAAATATAACTTCAATTATTACTTATAATATTTTAATTCTTTTTCATGATATTTTTACTAAGGATTATTGAATATGTAATTAGTGATGAGCTTGTTTATGTATGTTTTAGGAAACAAAATGTTTTATATTAATAATAGGATAGAGATTAATTTTGGAAAAACATTATTATTTTTGAATATAAATAAAGACATTGATATCATTTTTTTTAGGGAATACGTTCATAGAACCAACCAGGTAAAGTGGGGACAAAAAATAAAATATGATGTTTATGGAGGTTGTAGTCGGCATATAACACATGCAAAATTTTCATTTATCAGTGAATGAGAGAGAAAGATATAAGGATTCTTATATAAATGTCATAATAGTTCATAATATTAATGATTTTAATTTCAATGTATTAGTTTTTTTAGAATTTTTTTGGAGGATAAAGTTATAGAAAAAAGTTATAGGGAGTAGATTATACTCACATCAAGGATTTGTTACTACCCTTAGAGGGCCTCTTGAATATTGAAGACTTTTGGCCCTTAGTTTTAACAATGATCTGAAAAAAGGGGAGATCCATCAAGAATAGATAAAATTGGTGGATTTTAAACTAAAATTTGAAAGATGTTCAAGTTTAAATGTGGATGGAAATAAGCTCATTTTATAGGTGAAAAGGCCACACATTTCATTGGAAACTAATGTTATATGTGGGGTAAAGATGCAATTACATATGGGCTAACATATTTAGAATTGAAATTTTGGTTATACATGTGGGATTGAAATAACCAAATAAAAAGGTTATTATATATGTTATATTTTTTGTAAACATTAAAGAATTCAATCCATATTGGAATGAATATTTTTACTCTTTAACCTTGTATAAATATTTACTATGGTAATTATCTTTTTTTACAAAAAATATAAGATTCCCCTCTAAAAAATTTCTATTATTTTGAATCCAAATTTTTATTCCATTTATTAAAATTCATATTATAAATAATATGACATTAATATTTTATAGATAACATAATATATAGAAGTTTTCTATTGAAAAATGTATATTGATACATTATGTGTTTTTTTCTTATCTCTCGTAATTTTCGAATTAAGTTATTATTAGTATATATTTTTATATATTTATAAATTATAATATATTAATAATTTAAAATGAATCAATTTAATTTAGTTATTGAAAAAAATTACGTAATTTTTATTAAAAACGACTTTTATAAAAATAATCTTTTTACTATTATTGTGGTAAATAACTTTAACATTTTTCAATTATATTATGCCTAAATTTAAAATTGATTTTATTGTATAATTTTAATATGATAATACAAAATATTATTACCATTTATATATTTATTTTCAATTCATGATAATATATAAATTTTATACATTCATGCATAACACATAATTATTTAAATATATAATTAAATTTTAAGCATAAGATGAATTTATTCATATATGTTTTCTAGTAATAACCATTAGATAAATGATAATTTTATTTATATATTACCGATACATAATATTTTAAATCATTCATTTTTAGTGATTAATTTTATTATCATAACAATAATCAACACATAAAACATATCATTGAAAATTATCTCTTTTAAATAATATTTACCAAATACGATTAGTTTTTTTATATCATAAAAATATTATTTTATCAATAAACTAATATTAAATGTTTGATTCATATTTTAGTAATATATTATATAATGGTTTAATAATAATTTTATTAAATGAATAAAAAATAAAAAATATTTAAATCATATTTCATGTTTTTATTTCGTGATTAATTAATTGTGAATTTTATTTTTTATTTTTTTACTAAATATATAATTCTTTATATTCTTATCAGATATATGTATATCCTACAACCATATTTATATTTACTAGATACCCCTTTATAATACGTAGATTAACCCTATTACCCTAAATATTTTTTTTATAAGTATTGAAACACACTTCTCATTCCCTTCCATTTTAGATTTTAGAACATGATTTCTCACTATTAGATATTATTGGTAGAAACATAAAATCTGGTAACCTAGAGTTGGTGTCTACTGTATTAAATTATAATAAGATAAAAATGATCAAATCTCCAAGGAATGATTAGTTTAACAGTCATGAAAAATTATATATAATATATCTCCACATTTTATATTTTTATTAAAATATAAAAAAATATTGAATGTAAATATACATTATCCCTGAACACATTCAAATATAACTTTTTAATTTCCTATAAAAAGGAAAAAAATAAGGGTTGGATGAAATATTTTATATGGGTTTCTTATAATGGAAAATATCGTGAGTAAATAAGGAAATATAAATATAGAAATATAAATAATTGAAACTATATTCTATTTAGTCAAAAAATAGTCTTGTAATGCATCCATAGATAATATAAATTTAATAATATTAGAGATAAAAATAGATAAATTCTCAATAAAGGAAATTGATAATGTTTTTATATCATTATCAAAAAGATCGTGATATCTTTACCACCATGTGCTTGAACCAAGACAATTCTAATCTATAGATAATATGTAATAGAAATCCATTTAATAAGGTTAGATAACTAGTTTGACACATGAGACCTATTGATCCATCAAGGTGATATGTAATTTAGGGCCCACCTATCACTGTATGTACTATTCCTTACTCGGATATTTAGTAATTATTTTTTTTATAAATAATACAACTTATCAATAAATATCTATATTGAGTTGAAGATATGAAATATATATATTTCACCATTAAATAAAATAACATTCAATGTGAAAGGCCATACCTAATAATGTTATATGAATTAGGTAATATGAATATACATGATAAAATGAATGTGAATATTTAAGATAAATTTAATTTCAAATGAAATATGATCATATGAAATTAGATGTTTCAAAAGAATGTTAGTAATAATAAAATTAAAAAGAGATTAAATATGACCGTAAATTCATCAGAAATATATGTTTTATAACAAATTCATGTATTCTGGAGAAATTTTAAATTGGAAGGGAATCATTAAAATATGTTTTCATTATCGAGATTTTTGGATATATTTTTTTAATACTTGTACCAGAAAAAAATATCATAAAATTGTTATAGCGGTGGGAAAGGCTGTTACCATCATATATGAAATAAAGGAAAATTATTTTCGCATTTTTATAAAGAATTTCAATGTGGACCCATTATAAAGATCTATAAATAATCCGTTATAAAATTTTTAAATGGATTGAATACACTGAAATTTCATTAATATATCATTTATGAAAAAGAAATGTTCATTTATAATATTTTATGGAATAATATAGGCATGGTAGAAATTTATACTTGAACAAAAACGCAAATAAGATCATCATTATTTTTAATTTTTTTTCTAGATTTAAGTAATAAAGAAAAGAAAAGTTGGAGTAAATCATGAAAGTTGGAGAGCCAGGGATCTAGAGAGATTCATCGCGCCTCTAGCTTCTAGTCGCGGTGTCATCGATTTTCGGTGGATTTCGGCTTCGACGAGGCTTTCCTTGCCTCCAGCTTCTACGGTCGGCGTCGATGACTCTCAGCGGTGCTACATCGTCCAGATCTGAAAATGACGGGGCTCGACATGTCCGTTTTCTATCGATATGGTGTTTATCACCTCTTCCTTGGATTATCCAGTACGTCCTAGAATCATCCGGTAGGTCCCGGTGTGGCTCGCGTCCTTTATTCAGTGCTGGGAGTGGAAAAATCTGTGTTTCAGATGCTGGATATTTCAAGCTGAGGGTGGTATCAGAGACGGTGAAGCGACCTCGATCCTTCTTCTTCGACGACCTCGTTTTTTGGTGATCACGTTTGGCTTTGGTAATTTTTATGGCATCGGTAAGATTCAACAATTGTGGGTGGTTTGATCACGGGAAATGCTGGGTGATATTGACAATTGGTTGAAGATGAATAAGGATTTGTGGTTAAGGGTGAAGGAGGAATGACTGAGTTGTATGCAGAGCAGGGTGCGACATCAGGACAGCCTGATCTTTGTTCTGGTTTCTTCAACGTCCTTTTGTGGACAGATTGTTCCTAGAGGTTTATCTCACATCGCTGGTTGGTTGGGCGAATTCTGTTTGGAGTTTGCTGATGGGAGGATTTGGGATGGTGTTGATGGTCGCACCAGTAGACGTTTGAGGAGGCTGGCTCTGAAGATTGGTCTGCTTGTCTAATGTTTGTTCCTTGGTTCAGGTTTCATGGCCTTCATTTTGTTGTCTGTAAGTGGTGAAGTGATGAAATGTTGAAGTGGTGAAGTGGTGGTCTAATGTAGTTGTGTTGCAATGAAGTCATATTTGGATTCTCACTTTTTCCTCAAAAGTGTTTGCATAATAAAAAATTTAATTTTCAGTCTGTGAAAAAATATAATCAAAACAAAATAATTGGAAATGAAAAAACACTAAAATATGTGTCTATTTCATACATAATACATTAAAATCATAGTCAATTATTTATGAGTATAATCTAATGAAATTAAATTGAATTAAGAAATCCCTTTCCTCAAACTTCCACTTTTATGATCATTTGTTGACCTTGTGTATAATGTTTTGTAATTATGGTTGTTATTTATACCATTACCATATTAATATTTTTTGTATTATATTTGCTTCACCCATATCATATTATCACCCATTATTTAAAAATAAAATATTATTATCATTTTTTAGTGTTACCATACTATTTTTCTTATATATGTTTCATTAAAGATCTTCTGGTTGATGTGCATAGGTTATAGATTCACAATATCCAACATTATATTAATATTATAAATACTATATTAATTCATTATAAATTCATGAAAATTATTCATGAATAGTGCACATATAAAATGGATTAAATCACTTCATGGAGACAGTATTCTGTTCACACACGATAGCAACATTATAATTTTTAACAATTTAATGGGAATGAAAGAATATGGAAAATTAAATTTCTAGTATAAAAAGAGTTTCATTAGTATCATATATATTAATTAGTTTCATAATTATGACAATACATGTGATCTGGAAATGGAAAACAATTTAAATCTATTCGTGAGGTGGTATTTCACCATAAACACAAGCGATTGTTTCCCATTTTATTGAGAAAGGGATATGTAAATATTATTATATGGACATAATAAAATAAAAGTACATGTCAAATACAAATTTTATTATATAGTACTTTTTATGAAATAATTTATGGTTTTAAAACAAGAAGTTAAAATTTATGTGATTTGTTAAGATAATTATCTTCACTTAGAGAAATCTCATTTGGATATCTTTTTAAGCACTATAGGGTTCGTCTTTTGGAAGTAAAAATCCTCTAGAACATTTTTAAGAATATTTAAGAGTAATATTGGTAGGATTAGGTTTAGTTAAATGGATAATATAGTGTGAATATGTGAGTGTAAGTTGATACATTTTATAATTGAGGTGAGTGGAATAGTTGTATTTTTTCAATATTTAAATTACCATTAAGTCACTTTCTGTGAAAAATGGTTCAAAAAAGACTCACATTCCAAATTAATTTAGATATGGTCGATATAATAAATATATTATTTTTAATAAATTATTTACTTAATTTTAACCCTTATTTTTTTAGATTAACCCCTCTGTTAACCATATGTATCCCTGACCATAAGGTATATTTTTTCAATATTAAAGGGTTATTATTTTAACAATCAGGTAAAATGTGTCTCCTAAATTTCCAATTGATATAATTTTAGGCATTTTATCATCCTACATGTAATATTAAATCATTTTCGTTATCTTTTTTAATAATCTAAAAAATATTATTTTTTATAAAATATTATTAATGTTATTTTTGAAACAGTTCATTTAACTCGAGTTCTATGATTTAAAAATGGCAACAGAATTAAAATAAAAAATATTAACACATGAAAAATATTTAATATTTATCTAAAAAATTGATCTACCTCATCAATTCTTCCAAATTAAAAAAAGGTTAATTATTCATAAATCATTTAACTTGTTGGTTTAATATTTTCACTATAAATACATCAACGATAGACATGAATTTAATTTTATTATATAATTACAAAATTTTTGTACTAGATGAACATAATATAAATATTTTTATTATTGTTAATATAAAATTTCATATTAATTAAATTTAATTTTTATCCCTATGGGTACATTTGAGATAAATTTTAAGAAAAGAGAGTTACATTTGGTATTATTCATTACGTGAAATAATACAAATGTTTTTATACATTGAAAATGTCCCCAAAATAGAATATATTTCTTTTTAGGATGTATATGTTGCAAATACTCTAATTTAATTTCATAAATTCAACTTTTGGACTGATTTTTAATTTCCTATAACAAATTTTCAACATTAATTATTGGATATACCATTTACCATGGAGAACAATTTCACAATGGTTACAATTCATCATGAATAAACTTAAAAGGGGCCTATTTAAAAAATTCAATATTCCTCCTTAAAAATATGAAATCCTTTTTTATTATTAAATTATCATAAATGTTATAAATTAATGTCCATATAAATGTGTAAATTATATTGAATTTTTTTTTGAAAAAGATTTTTTATACTAAAATTATACCTTATTTAAAAATATGGTAAAATGATAACCATAATGTAATTTATTAAATTAACATAAATTAATGAAATTATATTTCAACTGAGAACTGAATAAAAAAATATAATAGGGATTTTCAATTACTTTATTCCATAAATATTAGTGATAGAATTTGAGAAAATAGATTTTTTTAGTATTTGCTGAAAAATTAATCATTTTATAAAAATCTCAAAATCTCATTTTAATTTAAATTTAAAATTCTAATTTCAATAATTGTGTTCATTTAATAAAATTTTAATTCCAAATTTGTAATAAATTTATTTTAATTTTACACATCAAATGCAACAAAATTAAATTTGAGGACAATTTATTTTGATAGCACATAATCACTCCACTAAAAATTATGTATCTTTTTTTCTACGTATTCATCGATAAACTTTTATTAATAAATTCCATTATACATATCAATAAAAATTTGTTTAATAATATTATTATATTCCAATTTATTGACTATGTGATTATAGTGACATTTAAATAATAATATTTTTATAATATATCTCATTAATGATTTTTATTGTGTGTTAAGATACCTATGGGAATTTTTATTATTTTAAAGTTCATTTTCTGGATTTCTTATTCTCACCACATTAAATAAATTACAATGTTGAAATTTTATTTAGGTCATCAAAGGTTTGATATTTTAATATTCCTTTTTTGAGAAGTCACATCATATAGAGGGATAATAATACATCTTTTGAAAAGTGGAAGTGGGAAAGAAAATGTTTACCTTTAATAAAACATATTTGGGTTCCCCGATATGGAGAAAATTGGTGGGAAGTTAAAATATATAAATTGAGGTTAAATCTACCATCCAATAGCTAATATTTTGTGATAGAGAACATGTTTATTAAAATGTTAATTACCATAAAAAATTGAGCAGTGATAGGTGAGAAGGACATAAATTCAGTATAAATGAAGGTAAAATGATAATTTGTAAATTTCAATCAATTTTCCTAATTTGAGGGTATATTTTACATTCAATAATGAATATATGACAAAATGTAAATAATTGATTTATTTTCATTTCATATGTACCAGATCTTATATCTGTTTTTATGTAATAAATGTCAACATCATCTCTAATTTCATGAAATTAATATAAGAGTTAATGTTTTCATGATTGAAGAAATAATATTAAAATTTAATTTATTGTAAGATCTATAAAATAAAAAAGGGGATTACCTTATTCAAAAAATAATTGAAAAACCCAATATGGTTAGAACAATTTATCCAATATGCATAAATATAATAAAAAATTATATAAAACATTACAATAATCCCCAAAGATTAACATAAAAAATTACATAAAAAATTTACATTATGATTAATTCAAATATATGTACAAAAAAATTGTAAACCAAAAAATATGAAATATTTTATGATAAATTTATCCCAAAGAAACATAATGTAGCACAAAATGTAACATACTAAACATATGGATACCTTGATCATATTTTCTATAATAGTTAGTAGAATATTTAAAAATAATATGAATCACAATAAAAACCAATAAAAATATATAATATTCCACATGTTAACTCAATCATTATCCCTCAAGTGAAATCATATAGGAGAATATTATATTACCTTTACCTATTATAATTTCCATAAAAATAATATGAACTTATTTCAGAAAAATTTAGTCCCTTTGTCACTAAATAAATTTTCCATCCAATGCTAATTTATATTATATAATATATGTTCTCAATTTTTAACAACGCATAATTACCTCATCATTAAAGATAACAGTAAGCATTAATTATGTCAATACCTTTTAGCACATATTCTTGTAATTCACATTTTCTAATGCTTCTATACATCTTTATTAAATTAAATACTGGTATAATAGTACATGGATGTCAGAATACCATTTAATAAATACAAATATATAATATTTTACAAAACCTAATACATATGTATATAAATATTTCATCATTTTTCATACAATTATATCCATGTTTTGTTATTTTTTATAATAATTCCTTTCCAGAATTATCAATATGAATCATATCTCAATTTTTATTAGTCTCAATATAGTCATATTTTAATTTAAGTCTATGTAAAAAAATATTTCAAAAATTAATATATGGTAATTCTAAATTTTATGTGTACAACTCTATAGAATATATCATTTCTAATCCTCTATTTACACGAGCTTTTTTACCTTTATCATATTATTTATTTATCCAATCATTTAAATGATAATTTTATTTATCATTTCTCACATTCTCCATATGTAAACCATATTTCTGTTCCTTTAAGTCTAATCCCAACATGCATTTTCTAACCATTCTGACATGAATTATTGTGAATCCATTTATTCACATGTTTCATATCACCTTAAACTCTATAAAACTCCACCAATTTCTTTTTTCTATATGTTAGGAAATTCAGTTAGGTTGATATATCTAATCATGATAAGAGATAATTTTTAGGAATAATTACAATATTTTTAATTCTATCTCCCACAACAACTAGCTACTCTGGATATTGTACCTCATATTTAGTGTTAAGACAGTTCCATTAGTTCCATTCATTAACTTAAATTGAAAATAATTTTAGGAGAAATAAAAAACATAGTTGGAAATCATGTAAGCATGAAAATAAATTATAGCATGTCTAATATATAACAAATTATTCAGAATCCATGACATATTAGTTTGATCAATAGTCGTTAATAGCCATTAACTATTAAATTACTTTATAATGGTACATAATTAAAATGTGGTATAACGTTAAATTATCCCATGGGATTGTAAAAATAGTTGAACTAGAAGTGCAAAATTAGGGTGTATTATTATGGTGATGGAGATATATTCCACCAACACATTTGGGGGTTGTTACCTATAGACATATTTGTTTGAAATCCACATCCACTTGTAGTGTCAAAATTTAGATGTGTTTCTAGAAAAATCACATAATCACCACCATACCAAAATGTTGGGATGTTACCCTATAAATAGAGTTATTCTCAATTTCTTTCAAAGGCTTATAATCCTTAATATATTTATTCCTAAATTTTTTTCAATATCTATCTAGTTAACATTATCTAATACTAACTACAACAATCCAAACTATAATTACCCAGAGTTGTTTCTATATAATTAAATTTTCATAAGATATAATGTATCACATCTCAAAGGATCAATCAATTTAGTTGTCTTTAATACCAGATACAAACATGCTTCCCATTTCTAAAATGGTAATAAAATATAAAAACATAATTAAAAAATATTGTTTTATCATTTCAATCATTTAAGGTTACATTTTTATGGCATATAAAAAGTAAATTAAATAAGGGGGAGCTCTAATGATCATTAAGGTATATTTATAACTGATGCTATCAGGATTATATTAGTCATTTTCTATATGTGAAGGTAACTAACATAAAATAAATTCTATTTTCATCGTAAATTGTGCATTAAATGGATCCATTTATAATATCATTGAAATACTCTCATAGTTAATAAAACATGAATTCTAAATGATTCAAATGAATAATATTGTACATCATGATATTATAAATCATGTTATATTTACCTCAAAGTCTTTGGGATAAGATATTTTAAACTATGTCTTGGTATACTCAAAAAAACTATTTAGTATGGCTATTTAACTTGTCTGTCTCACATGTCTTTCCAATGCATCGAGGACCTATATCATTTTTTTCCCTGCCAATAAATATATTTAAATTACATTAATCATATATTTAATGATAAATTTCATTCCAAAAAATTATTCTTTAGTAATAAATATCCATATTGAGAAAAGATAATAAATAAAAAAATTCATATAAAATTAATCTACATTCATAGTAAAAAAATTTATGTATAAATTGTATAAAATATAATAAAAAATTATCCATGATACATTTACTATTAATATTTAAGATAAAACATAATTCCTGATGAAATATTATCCAAGAAAATTGGATGTTTTAAAAGAATGTTAATGACCTCAAAATTAAAAAGAGATAGAAATGGCCATATATTCCAAAAAAATATAGAATTTATAATAAATTAATTTCATTTAAGTAATAAAATAAAATAAAATAGAATTTAAAATTTAGTTTATGTTTTCCTTAAATAGGATTATTTTTAAACCATTTAGAACTTCTAGAATATTCTAAATATCATATAACGGTTATTTGGATATGAATTTCCATTATCTCTATATACGTTTAAGAGAAAAGTTTTCTCACTTTTTATTTAGAATGATGAAAAATAACATTTAAAAAACCTTAAAAATATTCATTTAAACCCATATAAATAGTCATGGATAACCTAAAATTTCTTTATTAAATTATTTTATTAAATAAATAAGCATTTTCTAAAACAACTCTGAAAAATATGGACATGTAAGAAAAATATTCCCAAACAAAGAGTGAAATATGACCATATATTCATTTAATAATTTTTCTACCCGATTCAAATGAAAAATTGAGTAAATTATGGAATAAAACATGTAATATATTTTAATATAATGTGGATAATAATTTTATGGATTTTATGGGCGATAAATTATAATATTCATTAACAAAAAATATAAACAATCCCTGAAAAATGTGTCCTTAATGTAAATTCATACCTCATTGGTATGTTTTAAATTATAACCCCATTAATGTATGAAAATTAATGGAAACATTAGTCATGGGAAAACAATTCATGTTAAATACATCAGAGGATTATTATATAAACTATATATAATTAAATTGGTGTATAATACAAAATATTTATTTTGGAGTGGACAATGAGAAGAAATGACTTCTGAATATCATATAATTTAAGTGGAAATTAATCGAAGAGTATTGAATTAATCAGTTTAGTTACTCTACATAAAAATGTATACCAATAGTAAATGTGTAAAAACAACATAATAAAATCATAGTTCATTACATAGATAACTTATAAGGACCCGATTTTAAACATTACATAATATTGAGTTTTGTTATTAATTTATATTACTTCATTTGGAGGATAATTGTGGGTTTAGAGTATAAATGAATTATGAACTACCTCATACATAACAAAACATTAAAATTTGAAGTGTACAAATCTTCATAGAATCCATTTGTCCATAATATAAAACTTTTATCAAAAGTTATATATGTTTTCATGAAACCTCTTCAAATGATTCAAATTGACATGTAACATTCAATTACCTATCCATAAAATCTTTTGAATTTTTTTTAAAATTTTGATATAAGAACATGAATCATATTATGGGATATAAAAAAATAATTAGTCCAGGGAAAAATCATAAAATCCATTAAAACCCTTTCTTAAAAACATACTATATTGTCAAAAAATGTAAATATTATTAATTTAATTGATAATTTATTTTACCTTCTAAAACAAATTATTTTATGAAATATCATTATAAGGAATATAAAATTCATCTAGGAACCTAGGGACATTATCTCATAAACACCTTATAGAACCCTTAAAATTTAGGATAAGCATATGAACAACTTCAAATATAATTTTTTAGAGAACTAAATCATTAAAACATTTATTGGAGTGCTATTTAAGTGAAACCATTATTTAATTAAAAACTAGATCACCCAGTGCTACCATTTTCCATCTATCATATATAATATCTATGAACCACAATATGAAGAAACGATTTCATCATCTAAAAAACCCGTTTAATCACATTTGAAAATTAATTTTAGATATCAGAATAAAATTTTATTTTAAATACCATATTCAAAACCAATATTCCCAAAAAGGATATAAAAAAGGGGTTTTCATTTATGAAAAATATATAAACATTCAAATTAATCTTGAAATCCAATAATATTAAGTGTGGCATGAAAATTCTTTATCCCTATTCAATTTAAAACACGTGAAAATATTACATTTTAAAACTGTTGAAATAATTTCAATGTGAAAACAGGACCTCAATAAATATATTATACCAATATTAAAATGTTTCCAAAATAAATTTAAAAACATGCATATGTATGACATAGATTGTTTGATGAAAAATATTAAAATCTGATTTTTTAGTAGAAAAGTCCCTTATAACATTGGAAATAGTTAAATCATAATCCCCATTAAATTATAACATTAAGAAAAAATTAAATACCATTATAATATATAAATTCATGACATCAAATTTCAAAGGGAGTTTATATACACTATATATAATATTATATTTCTTTTAACTTAAAAAATGCCTTTATGAAATGAAATTGAGACACAAAGTCTTATACCTTGAGTCTAATTCTCCATGTGTGACTTCATATTCATAGATAATAAATTTAAGTTATTAAATAAACTTCATGATAAATTTATTAATATTTAATATTAATTATATCCAAAATAATATGGAGTAATATCTAATTACACAATCAATTAATTTTATGTTAGAATTTTTTGTCTCTATTCAACTTATGTGTAAAAAACAACATTGGTAGGTCAACTATGGTCAATGTGGTAATTATTTAAAATTATCCCAAATATTATTAATTTAATAATTATCATATTTAGTTATAAAATGTTATTTTGAAACTAAAAATGATTTATTTTTATGAAAAATTACATTACATTGTGTTCATGGAGGTGGTAGGTTGTATATACACATGAGTAACATTTCCAATTATAAGTGATTATTATTGAATGAAGTTATGTAATATTTTACATTTAAATATTGATAATAATATCATATAATATATATTATTTTATTATATATACTTTTATATATCATTCTTGTGTTGTTGGGGTAAAAAATGATTCACATCACTAGGAGGATGTTATTGTCCACACATCAATGAACAACGTTGTCACATTTTTAGTGAGTGAAAAAATGTGAATGAAAATGTAATATTATACCAAAATAATTATACATACGTTATAAAAACATAAATTATTCATTTAAATCCCTTTTGTGCATTATATTTACCCTTATCACATTCCACTCAATAAGTTAATGAAAAACGAATCACATCACTTCACGAGGCGGTAGTCTAACATACACATGAGCAACATTATCATATCGATTACAAAAATGAATAAAAAATCCGTTATATGATATAATGACTAAATATGTATAATTATGTTATATATATGACATATAAACATTATATCCCTTATCATACCCGACCATTATAGGTGGTAATGTAAAAACATTAAATCGTTTCGTTAGGCAGTAGTCTGCATTACACTTGAATAAAAATTTTGTAACACTTTTTTTGGAAGTGTATATTTTTTGTAAGATATATATTTGTCATTAAAATAAGTAATTATATTTATTATAAATATTTTATTTTATCATGATGTTATAATAAGAATTGAATTGGGTAAATAATGAAATAAAATAAAAATGATCGTTGATGAACGTTACCTCTTCTTCGAATAACACATTTTTATATTCACCAAATAGCTTGCTTGGTATTATTTAAATGAAAATTAACGTTTATATGATTTTAGGATGTATTATTAAAAGTTATTTGGGCATGTAATGGCCCAAAAAATATTTATTTGTTTGTTTATGGGAGGAGGAAAGGTGGTTGCCATGTGAGGTGAGTGGCACACATGTAATTTTTTAAATGTGTGATTCCACCAGTATTTTTTAGGACTCTTAGACCCAAAAATGGCCCATTATCGATAATAGAATTTATAATGTTGGTATACAGACATAAACTGGGTCTTATACAAATTCAGGGACCTTACAGTATAACATTATGGACTAGGTGAACTTGTTTTTACCATATCTGTTTTAATTATTTTTAATCTTTTTCACTAATAAATTTTGTAAAAAAATAAACTCTATGACAAATATTAATAACTTAATGAAAATAAATTTATATTTTATTATATATAATCCATATATTTAATTTAATGAAATCCCTATTATTTTTATTTATATTAATTTATGAGGAGAAAACTTATGTATTTTAAACCTATTTTCAAAAAAACCCATTGTTAAAACAAAAAACAAACTCATATTAAAAAACATTATAACATTGATTATAAAGTATTTTAGTGTTTTAAATATAAATAAATTATAATTATTTTACATGAAACTATATTAAAAACATATTGGTGCTCTTAAATTATTTAATTTGTAAAATATAAATGATTATAAAAGCAGAATAATTATTTTCAAAAAACCCCAAAATTTAACCCAAGTAATTTTTTTGATATGTTTATATAAAAAAAAAATTTCTTTTAAACTAATTTAAACTCATTAATTGATTAATTATAGTTTTAAATAAAAATGTATAAGTTGAGTGTTTAATTAAAACGTTTCCGTTTTTGACTAAAAATTATTTTATATTTTTATAACTGATGTAAAAATATAATTAATTTTAATTAATACGAAAATGATTTATTCTATAATTAAATTTATGGTTAAATATATCCCCAATTTTAGATATTACATCCTCATAATTTTTTTCGTTTAATAAACAATTGAGGACATCATTCCCCCATAGAATTTTCAGACTACCAAGTTTCTTCTTCAACCACATAGATTTTCCATGAAACCTTAAATAGGTGAATGAACTAATTTTTAATAATTTTCTCTCTATGTTTAAGAAAATAAAATTTATTTTCACAATAATAAATATTATCTTCCAAATGAATGACTTCAAGGATAAAAATAAGTGATTAATCTTGAAAAATTACCTTAACATTGAAACAATAATTACATTGTGAACTTGAGATAATATCATAGGTAAGGCCACTCGATAGGACATTAATCCATATTTCTCCAGGATTTTCTATGGTCCAATTAACTATGTTCATAGAAACCCCTTTTACCAAAATGAATCAAAAGATTCCCTATAGATACTTTGATAAATACTTGATCACCTACCTTGAAATAAAGATCATTCCTCCAGTTTCTCGCATAACATTTCTGCAAGGTCTATGGTATCCAATTATGTCACTCAATAAATTTTACATTATCTACCATTTATTATACCAACTCTAGTCAGATTAATATAATGTCTCCTATATCAACCCAAAAATTTGGTTCTTAGCATATCATTCCAAATAATCCCTCAAAAGGTTCCATATTTCTATTAGAATGAATGATATTTTCATAAGATAAAACAAAAAAATAAAGATGTTTATCCCAACATCCTTGATAATCCGTTGAAAAATAGAGAAGAATATCATCCATATTATGAATTATCCACTAATTATTTCTATTAGATTATGGATAAAATATTGTACTGAAATATCCATTTTTACCCGATGTCTTATTATGTCCTTTTAAAAAATAGATGTGAATATGATATTAGAGTCTAATAAAATAGAGAGAGGAACTCTATATAACATGACTATCTGTTTTATATAAACTCTGTAATGATGATATAAATTCATTGAATCATTAATTTTATGTAAATGTGATGATTTTCTTAGTCAATCAAAAATAATACAAATCACATTATTAC
Source organism: Viscum album (assembly GCA_963277665.1). Lineage (NCBI taxonomy): Eukaryota > Viridiplantae > Streptophyta > Magnoliopsida > Santalales > Viscaceae > Viscum > Viscum album. The sequence continues at coordinate 1,398,800,827 of OY728148.1, read as the reverse complement.
TATGATATTTCATTGGGAATCCTACCAAGAAATCCGTATATATATATATTTTATTTCAACTCCAAAACTGGAAATGGTTGAAGAATACCCATTGGTAATTGTTGTTATACTTTATCCTCATGAAGAGACCAACAATTCATGGAAAATTAAACATTACACATTGTCATTCCATCCCACCAATAGTACTCTTGGAGGTCTCTTAATATCTCAATTTCACCTAGATAAATAAGAAAATAACCATGATCTCCAGTAAAATTATACTTCCTCAACTAGTAATAAAAAGGGACACATATCCTTTTTCCAAATTTTGAAACCCAATTTTCATAAATATTGTGATATAAAAACATACCCTTCATAACATATTAAACCATTTCCATCACATATTGATCCAATTTTTGAGCTTTCATAATTATTTCCAAAAGATTAAACTATAGAGAAACCTAACAAAATAGAGGATATAACTGCATCTAAAAATCTTGTGTTAAAATTTATAATTTCATTATCTAAAGGGTAACCTTTCAAATGTAACATGATTAATGTGGAAATATTTTTTGACCCAATGAATCAGATAGTTTGTTTTCTTAATCAGGCTGGTAATGATTTTTTAATAATAATCCATGATTAGTTATAACCATCTTCTATGTCTCATGATCATTTTGTTGGTGAATATATACATAAAACATTTTTTCCCGGTATATATTTAAAATTCTAACACATAAAATGACTCCTTAAATTTTCTAAATAAAAATCAATAATATATAATTCAAAATCATGCACTGGGTAATTTAACTCATGAGGTTTCAACTAACATGAAGCATAAGTAATTACATGGTCATTCTGAAATAGGACACAACCCATTCTATTCAATTAAGCATCACTATTGATTATGACTTCTCCCTTTTGGAATGGAAGCTCCAAAATGTGAGAAATTCTACAATATTATTTTATATTCTAGGAAACAATTATCACATTATTTTACAAGATGTACAGAACTCCTTATTGAGTTTACATAGTTATTAAGATAAAAGATCATGAAATGTTTTCATCAAAACATCTTTAATAACATGATAATGTACGAAATATAAGAATCAATGTGTTATTTTTGAATCATGTCTATTCTTTAACATATTTTATTTTATAATTTCCTATAGGTATGTCATATTTTTAAACTATATGAATAAGGAATAGAATTTTTTCAAACAAAATTAAAATTATCTAAATTTCCCATATAGATTATTCTGTTTTATGGGATGAAAAAGAATCCTTATGTGTATTTCATATTACTCTTGAATTTTAGAAAATATCAAAATTTCATTAATAAATGGAACCTAAAACATGTCCATGAATGCATAAAAAATCCATTCAATAGGCCCCCAAATATCTAAGGATCATTTGATAACCCTAATGGAAAAACTAGAAATTCATAGTGCCCAAATAATTTCAGAAACATAGTATTCATGATGTATTTTTCCTTCACTTTCAAATGATGGTACCCCTACATCAGGTCAAACATCCAAAAATACTTTCCCCATTATAGTTGATCAAACAAATCATTGATATGATGAAAATTATTCATTTTCTTAATAATGAAGTTATTAATTTCTATAAATTCAATAAAATTTATCTCTAAAATATATTTAATTTTAACAGATAAACCATGAAAATACCATAGTGATGTTATGATTATAATGAATCCTTTATTAAATAATTAATTCCATTTATTTTTAAATTATCACAATTCATAATGATTCATTTGATAAGGGGTTTCAGAAATAGGCTCAGCATCAGGTACAATGTCAAAAGTAACCCCAGCCTCTTGATCTAGAACAACACCAAGAAAATTATCTTTAAAATTATCCACATATTCATTTATTACTAAAAAACAATTAATTTAATCTGTTTATTTATTTTTAGAAATATGATCTCAGTAACGGTCACTAGAATATCAAATCAATTTCTCAGATTCTTGGTATGTTATCAAATAAAATTTGTTATTAAACACAACTTTATTATCTCAGTAAAGGAAATCAAGTCCATACCAGTAATAATATAAAAATATTTTTTTCTAGGTTAAAAATCGTTTGATGAATGACCATCTCATTGATAACATCAAAAATATTCTTTCAAACATTAATTTATTTAATACTTCCCCATAAATTATTACCTAAATTTTTTCTCTTACTTTATTTAGGTGATTTTTCAAATTTTCATGAAAATTTATGAGAAATAAAAGAAAGTGAAGATCTAGAGTCAAATAGGTTATTTAAATAATTCAATGACATAAGTATCATACCTTCCACCACTTTATTTGAAAGGCCAACATCAATTGTAGTAGTAGAAATTAAACTCATCTCACCTCTCTATTTCCTATCATGACTCTTTCTATCCAGTGAGTCTAACATCAGACACACATTATCATAATGACCCAAATTATCACATCAAAAACATCTTACCACTATATTGTTATTTTTTACCACCTTATTTGATTTATTAGGATTCTTTTACACACATTCATGTTCCTTGTGTAAAAACATTCGACATTAATAACACTTTACTAACATCATAAGTCATTATGTTGGCTACTTTTTATGACACTGACCATAATATGGGAAAATTATTTTTTTACCTCCAAGTTTCAATATTTTATATTTCCGAATTACCTCCCATCCTAAACACTTTTAAATGCCATCTTCATGAGGAAAATAAGAGTAAGAAAACTCTATCTCAACCATTTCACCCCAATGAATAACTTTTTCATAGAATTTAAATTCTCATATAGACAAATAACTTTATAGAAATGGTTTTAATCCCCAGTAAAACTAATTAATTTTTCTACGAGTGTCTTTAATATAATACATCACATAAAAGCCCAATATTTTGATGTTTTCTCAATAAGGAATTATGTAATCGATATCATTTTCCTCAATTAGATGAATTATATTATATTTTGAATAAAAAAACATAAGAAAATATTTATAATGAAAAAAACTATTAAATTTCCTTCCTCCATGGAATCAAGATCACCATAATATTTAGAATTATTAACCAATAACCACCATTGATCAGCTTGACATTATTAATGATAAATGGATTGAGTTAAATTTTGATATTTTGAACAATCCATGACATCAAAAATATTCTATAGAGTATTGATCCATCCCTTATCTAACATAAGATCAAATGATCCGCTTCATGATGGGGGATGTATCCTCAAGAAATTATCCACTATATGTATATTCCTTCATGGTAGACTGAGTTCACCTATAGCATATATACCACAACTATTTATATATTGTTACAACTGATCCATTTCTATAAAAAACAAATCTATTACAATTCTAACTATCTGAGGATGATGATTTGGAATGATAGATTCTTCTCAATCCCTCCCCACCAGAACATTCAAATTTAATCTATTTGAGATAATTCTTAACATACATATTTTAGATGAATCAACACAGTTATTTTCAAATTATGTGTCAATTTAACTTCTCTATATGGTAAAATTGTAACAAACCGAAATTTTATGATAAGTATTATTTTTAATTTATTTGTTGTCATGTGTTTTATGCTACAACAAGATTATCTTGTGCTATACGCAACACCGTATTCGCTTGTAGTATACGAAACACAATTCCTGGATCATGTTATACACAATTTCACGTTCATTTGATAGAAGTTATTCTACGCAACATTGAGTTTATATATATATATATATATTCAATGTATAAAGGAAATATGGTTGGATTTTTTTATACGCAATAACAATGGACTCTTTCACTACACACAACCCTGACTTGGTTTTAATTACACGGAATCGCGACCTTCCTCGATTGCATGTGTTGTACGCAATACTGGGTTTTACTAAACAATGGTATATTATTATAATATTATTATAAACTAGCTGTTATGAATAGTATTAACTAAATTTTGAATTTTTTAACATTATTATTAATCTTACACATTTTCTAGAACATGGTATAAGAACAAAATAAATGTTTCGGGTAAAATATGTATTTTTAAAAAAATGCAGTTTTACCGCCTTTTGTTGGCACACCCACTTTAAATCCAGATGTTAACATGTTTATAAGTTCAATTTGACAAAATAAAATTCTTCTTTTGAATCAGGATATAAAAATTTACATTGGATAATGTTTTGATATTTTTCTGATAACATTCATATTTTAATGAATAGTAAAAACACGCTATATTTTAATTAAAAACAACTTTTTTCATCGTAATAACTTATGTGGTTAAATTATAATATTGAATGGTTTTAAATTATAAATAGAATATATTTTTACCATTTTATATAATGTATGTCATTAGCATTGATTTGACCTTAAATTTGTAGGTTAAATCAATTCAATCTTTTATAATGTTTTAAACAAAAACCCGTTTTCATTCGACAATGAGATTAATTTTAATTTAATTTCTGAAACTTCTGTGTATTGAATTTTAAAAAATGGATTCCATATTTGTAATCAGTGGGTCCAAATTATGTTAATATGCTACTTTTTATTTTTGGAAATTATGAATAGTAACTACCGTAAATTTTATTTACCATAGTTAAAGGTAAATCAGGTAATCAAGGGTAACTATAATAATATAAAATTTCCATAACACATGAAAAAATCCTATTAGATGACTAAAAGTCGACCCATATCACCTAAGGGTCGGATTAGAATCATTTAATTGACTTTTTTCCATGAGAATAACTTAATTATTATTAAAACCAAAGAAAGTGACAACTTGTCACTCTCTTAAATCTTATAAGTATAATAATTTCAATTTAGTGATAAACATTATAAAACTTCGAACATGAATAGTCTCCAGAAATCTAATAAAATTATCTACATCATGATAATTTATTTATAATTTTTAGGGATTAAATAAATGTAATTAATTGTGATACATTAATGATACAGAAATTATTTTTAAGTGGGAAATAAGTAATATAGTTTTTATTGAATTAATAATACCTATTAAAAAGCCAAAAAACCTGACCAAAACTTATTTTTATTGTATATCTACACCTTAATAATCCAAGGACTTAATATATAACCGTTTGGAGCCTTATAAAAGTGATTATGAAACTTATATTATTTAATTTTAAATGATACCAAAGTTGTCACCTTCATAATTTAATAAATATAAAAATTTAAATATTGTGATTTTAAGATGATAAATTCCAGTACAAGTATTATAGTGAAAGGTAATAGATATATCTTCGTCATAGGATTTTATTTTAAATTTTTATGCAACAAATCAGTATATTAAATAATTATACAAAAATGTTGTAGTAATTATTTTATTAAGAGATAAACCAAATAAATGGATTTACAAATAATTAAATAAATATTATATGAACTATTTAATGTGATACACTACTTTTATAGATACATATTACCTTTTATGAATCTATTAATGCTTTTATTTCGAACATATCTTCTGTATATATTTTATTTAAATTAAAATAAATGAATAGTGTTGAAATTGACACTAGTGTTATTTTATAAAAATAACATATTATAAAATTGTTTAAAAATCACAAAAATATTTAAAAATTATAAATTTTTATTTATATGGTCTGTAATGTTATCAATTATACAATTATGGAAAATTAAAAACAAATAAGTAATTATTTGTTATAATTTAAAATTAAGAATTTAATTACCACAAATGAACTTAAATATATTAAATAAGGATAAATCAAAATGATAAGGTTTATAATAAGATAAAAACATGTCTAAATTTGATTGGTTTATGAGATTAAAACCCTATCTCATCTAATATTCTAATATGAGTCATTTTTGGAGGTTTTTATGTGGGGTTAGATTTATTATAAATTAATATTTTTAAGAATTCCAAAGGTGCCCCTCTCCTCCCTTATAAAAGGGCACCTCCTCCCTTTCTTCCACACACCACATAGAGCCTTCAAACTCGTCCAACCCCTTCCCAATTCTCTTCTACACTTCCCTAGAAACATCCTAGATGTACCGGTCTTCTTCAAATACCAATTTTGGTGCCCTAAGAGGAGGTCTCAAAGAGGCGCTTCAAAGAAGAGGTAATTTCCGTTACCGATTCTTTCACCTTTATTTCTTCTTCCACTTCTTCTCCTTAGGATGTTTCATTATGAAGTAATAACATAATTATCACTCATATACTGATATGTTGTTATAAGTATGAAACAACCCTATTTCAACATCTATCAATCATACGGAAAATGAAATCACCGCGCGTGCGTACATACGGAATACCGTCTCCACAACGCGATGAGATTCATTCTCTATGTTAAAATTTCAAGAATGATTAAAAAGTATATATAAGAAATAATAATGAAATATATGACATTATAAAGCTACTGGATTGATTTATATATATAAATGTATGTCATCTACTTAATTCCATTCAACTCAATAAGGAAACGAAAATAGCGTTCCTGCGTTTATACAGCCTACCGTCTACATGAATGGTGTATTTATTTCCATTTATCGACCTATTATATATATGTATATTATGTATATATATTATATATAAATCATTTTTTATATTCTGGAATTAATTAATCATGATCTAAGTAATCATATTAATAATTACAAGTTAAAACACGAACGACAAATGAGACGATTTTACCCAAAACACTACTTTAACATGAATTTACAAACGAACGGGTAATATAAAGTCATAAGTGAACTGTATATGATATAATAACAATGAATATGATTCTGTAATAAGTCAATGACATTATTTAAATCATTATACATGAGGTTTGGATAAGTACGAAGCATATCGGACCCAAGGTAAGGGATAATTTTTCAAATCTCATTTTTATCTGAGATTTCTTATTCGTAAGTATTTACTGGGGTTATTTATATCATCCATGTCCATGTTTTATAAAATTGTTTTCATGTATGTTTAAAGTCATTTTTACCCATTTTTGACTTTTATTACATGTTATTTAATGAATATTTCTTTTGTTTACATGACTAGGTACTTTTGGACTTTTTCAGCAAAAGTACGAAAAGAAGGTTTTTCTTTTAACTTATACGGCACGAACGGATTTTTATGGTTTTATAAAGCCTTATTTTCATGAATCTTCCTCCAAATTATTTCATGAATATTTTCAACAAAATCTATTTCTTTTAAAATTTCATGACGTTTTGTGAAAAGAAATTGATTTTGTAGAGGAAAGGATATTTTCCTCAAGAATTCAATACAAGTGTTTTAACAAAACCTTTTTCCATCTAAGATGAAATTGTTTCATATGTGTATGTTTCAAGGGTAATGTCTCTATGATTGACATGTTATCACTTTTCTTATTATGAAATGATATCCATTTCTTTTATATGGATTATGTGATGATGGGATGATGTTTATGAAACCCATTTTATTCATTGGGTTATTATGAATGATGTATGTTTATTTTGTGACACAAGTAAGAATGATTTCATCATGAGATTGGTGGGACCTATATCTCCCTCAAATGAATTGCGTAATGATTTATATCTCATGAGATAGACATGGATGGAACAGAAAGTTAAACCGGTTCAGTAATACAGGACTGGAACGAGGAGTGAACTCGATTCAGAAAGGGACTTTGTCCACTAAGATGGTCTTGGTAGCAATGCCTTGGCTACTATGGAAATCATATCATGTGCTTAATGGTTTCCAGAATTACATGTTTTATTCCTATGCTATTTTATCATTATTGATGTTACCTTATGATATATGCCTTAATTACTTCCAAGATTCATGTCTTTGCTCAAGATTTTGATGTTTAGATTTTATGTTCATGTTTTTGCATTCAAATTTTATGGATTGTTTTATGTTCTATATGATTACCCTTACTGGGCATTTGATCTCACCCATTGGATGTTTTCTTATCCCCAGGATTAAAATTAATGTAAATTTATAAAATCCAATGAAAGCTTGTTTTTTAGAAAAAATAAGTTTATAAGAAAAAATATTTACCTAATATTAAAATCATGTAAAATTATTATCATTATTTAATTAATTAAATTATTCTCATTATATTGTATCATATGTGACATTAATATAATATAAAAAAATAGAATTAGACTTTAAAATTTCATGACTATGTGACAATAAATGAGATTTTGATAATCAATATTTCAACTATTTAGGGAAATTCCGATCATTTTTTAAAAAACCCAAAATTTTAACCAATTTAAATTTTGATATTGAAATTTATAAAATTATTTTGATTTTATAAAATTTAATTTTTAAAATTTTATGAAATTAATTATCATTTCAACAAAAAAAATGCAATAAGTATTTTTATATGAAAATGATTTTTTGAATTATAAATCCACTTAATTAAAAATTGAGTGATTATTTTATAATATGAAGTCATTTTTTAATTAAAAAATTAAAAAAATCCAAATTAGGTTACCCAAATTCATACAAACCATTTCAAATATTAGGTCATTATGATCACACTTAAAATATTATTTTAATAATTTATCTCAATCTACATAAATCATGGTTTTTTTGCTGGGAAAGAAATTGATTTTATCTCAATCCAAATAGTGATTATCATTGGAGAATATGATATAGGCAATTTTCTAGTAAAAAATATATAATTTGTTTCTATGTATTACCGCTTATAATTTAACTTATCAACTAAGATATGTAATAAAATGAAATACATGGTTTCTTATAAGTATTTTACAATGTACCATTGTGAGTGAATAAAGAGTTTTCCGATTGATTCATATATGATATGACATAATTTCAAAAAATGATCAAATATTTTAATAAGATTGAAAACTAAAATTTTTGAGTGATATATATAATGTGTTTAAAAATTAAATTATATGTAAAACCTACTGTGTTACATTTTACCCATAAAATAAAGCGTGTCCTATAATTTTTTAATTATCACCCAAAAAATAAAATTGATAAAAAGGTCAATATGTTGGATATAAATTAAAATATAATTTATAATCATATATAAAGTTAACAATCTTTTTAGAAATATACTTTTCCAAAATATGATTCCTTCATAATTTCTATAGACCTAACAATCGATGATTCATTTTATCGATCATGTTTCAATAAAAAAATCAGAATGATCATGATTTTATCTAAAAATATAAAAGAAAATTATATTATGAATAAAGAAATAAATCCCAATATGTCTTCTCCAATCAAAATTCTATTTCAAGCTCCGATTCATTTAGAAAAACCATGACCTAATTGGAGTAATCTTTATCTCCTTCAGTTTAATATAGGTTTCCATGGCTTATTACATTCTTATTGAACTGGTTTTATATTAGATTACTTATTTATATATAAATTCATCAAATTGGTTCATTAAGATAATATGAATCATCCCATACATATCCCCTCAGAGTGTTAACTAGATGTGTAGTTAGACACATTTGTTGTGCACAATGTATAGATAGATTTAATAGCAAATTAATATTTGTTAGGGTTATTAATTATAGGTATATATAAGTTAGATATTTCATCCAAAAGTTTTTATCTAGATAAATATTTCATTTCAAGGAAACCAAATACAAATTATATTCAAGAAAAGGATGTTTTCCAATATTTAAATTTATTGTTATGATTTCCATTAGGGTATATTGGTCTAAGATTCAATTTAAATCGTGACCTTTCCTACTATATTATAAACCCAATATTCATGTAGAACTATGATCCTATAAAACAATTTTACCATTACCCCCAAACAATATAAAATTTATTCCAAATCATTATATAAATTAATCATATAATATCTCAAAAATTTGTTAACATTTTTTAAAAATAACATTATGTTCATTGAAATGAAATCACATAAAAACCCTTAGGGTGACCTATACCATGATCATATATAGTTACTAACATCTATAGTTATATAAACATTTCTTTCATAATAACAACGAAACCTTATAATGAAACTCTTGTGTATGGTGATAATAAACATATTAATTACACACAAACTTAGAAATAAATTGAAATGAACCTTACATTACAATATATAATTAAAATGACAACAAAAAGTATTGAGACAAATACCCACACAGGACATTATTATTTTATTATTTTAGAGATTTTAAAAAATAACTAAAAAAACCATATTTTTTATATCTAGTGTGGGTTATTCCCATTGAACTAAGGACTACAAATTTTTTAATAATCATTACACATATCCCCCAAATATCTCCAAAAATTTTACCAATATAGTCATACGATACATCATAATCTTATTCATAACATTGGGAAAAGGAACCTGTAAGAATGGTGAGATCAAACACTTAATAAAGATTAGTGTAAAATAGAAGCTATCATAGAATAAACAAGTCATATATAATATATAAGGAATAAATCATAATAAATAAATGTTAAATAAATGATATCATGATCATATAATATTTCCAGGGATAACATAACAATAGATAAATTCATGGATAATAATAACTATATTCATAGAAATGGAATACATAATACTAGACATATTACTCTAATAATTAAATCATTATGCTAAGACATTATATATATATATTTTTATGGTGTACATTAAAAAGTTAATCTTCTTTATCTTATAAGACATATTGATGCATCGTGGTGATATATTATTCTTGTTACCGCCCCTAAAAAGTGAATTATAATGAATTAATCAAATGAATAAATGGATATACGTAACCAACATTCCGTAATTATTAATAAACATATGTATCGAAATAAAATGTATATGAATTTTCAATAATTATCTACTTCCTAAATGAAATAAATTTATAATAAAACACCATTAAACTTTTAAGGTATTAACACAATACAGTGTAATATATATAAATTTATGTAAATAATATAAATGTTATATCATACTTCTATGAGATTAATGAATGTGGAATTGAATGATAAATAGATAGTCTAGAAAGGGATGAATAGTTATAGATAACATAATCCATATGAAACAGGGTGTGTGAACTATAAATTCATAAGAGTATTTAGAGTATAATACATTATTCATACTCTAATGTGATATTTATTTTATAGTTAGAGATAAAAGATATAACTAAAAATATAAAATTAATTATCATAAAGATATTGTAGTTTGTTATAAAATTAAATTTCTCTGTACCTTTAAATAATGTATTTCAAGAGTTTAACATGGAAATTAAAAATAAATACAATAAAATAATTACTAATGTAGAATCATTTAATAGTAATAATGTTTAGATTTTGAAATATGGTGTTGAATATAAAATATAATAATACTAAAGGAAAATAAATTTTATTATTTAAAAAAGAATTTATTAAAACCCACATTTTTATATATATAATTAAACTTCTTATTGAAAAGAGATAAAGATAAATAATAAATTCACATTATATTATACATATTTGGGTTTCAAAATAAGAATAGAAATAAATTTTGGAAAGCAAAGATATGGGAATGATTGTGAATGAGGTTATTGGAGAGGGTGAAATTTATTATTAAACATAATATTATTTTAAATGAATGAAAATAATTAAATAATAATTAATTTATTAAAAATAAAAATTACCTTGAAATAAAGAGGGAATTTTATAGGAAATAATGAAATTGAATAAATAAAACGGTCAAAAAAGAAATATGACCATGAATAAATATTATAAATCAAAAAAGAGGCCTATAATAATAAGTTCCTCAAAAATATAACAATGCTTTAGTAAAAATCCTTTAGAAAAGAGTACTTTGGTAAGAGTTATAAATCAAAATACTATAATGTGGAAATATTATTTTTTAAAATAATATTATAGAATAAAATAATCTTAGAAAAATGGATCTCAATATTAAATAATATAAACCAATGAATGGAATGTGAGTTATAAATAATCCTAACAACTATAGTTATTCTTGAATGAAAACTAATAGAATAATATGACCATTTAATTTTTTTATGTCATTTTAAATTGATGATATTTATTATAAAAATTAAAACCATGATAAATATATACAAAAAAATTAAAACATGTATGGAACATGGAAGGTATTCCAATGAATGAAAATTGAGATGGGAAAAGCCTTACTATTATTCCTGAAATCCCTAAAAATGCATCAAACTTTTATATAACCAACATAACCATACTAATAACTTGTTTTTGATCCTTTTTAAAGTATATTACCTTATATTATTTTCAATTAAAAAAATTATTTTATTTTATTAGTATGTTAATTTTTATTTTAATCATCTACCATTGATACATTTTATTGTTTTTTACGTGTTTCAAAATCATAATATTGATCCTCATGCCTTAGTATAGAGATCATCATTTCTAAATAATTTATGATAGGTGAATAATTATGTTTCCACATTTTATGTAGTCCTGTATTAATTTTATAGAATAAATTAGAATTTGTTATAGTAATAGAATATATTAATTGAATATTTTAAGTAATTTATTGATATAAATAATTGTAATATTTTTATCATTAATTTTTTGTAGACTCATTGAACCATATGCCTCACATAAATGTCCCTATTTTTCAATCTTAATAGGATATCAAATAAACTAAAATTAAAACACATTTATGCATTGAATTTACATCGTACCTCATCCCGTTGAAATGGTATTTGATAAATATCATTTAAAAGTTATTCATTTCAAAAAAATGTGATAGACACATGATAAAATAGAGGGAATATGTTGATTAATTCTATTATAATTTTAAATGGTATTTTTATATAAACATATGGTTTACCATCCATGTGTGATGTGTATGAATATGATAAACATAGAGTACATAAAAATGAAATATTATTTATTTTTTGTGTTTTAATCTAAGATATATTTAATTATTTGAAACTTTGAAATATAGTATAATTATGAGTCATGATGATTAATATTTTTAATATTATAAATAAAATCAAATAGATAAATTCTAAAAATAATTTAGGGTGGTAACCATTGATAAAATACATTAAACTAAGCGATTGTATGATGATTAGAAAAAATAAATGTATATTGGTTGTGTGAAATTTATAGTTTTCCATTGGTATTCAAATTTATTAATATAAATGAAAGAACTGGATTAAGAAACAATATTTCAATAAACCCACCTAAACATTAGAAGGAAATATTTTGATAATTTTATGGTCTTTAATATTAAATTTTTTATTCTTCAAAAAATCTTATATCAATTAGGATTGGTGTTTAATATGGAAAATGAATTACCCAATAATTTCGTGTACTATAGAAATAAATATAATGTTTTATCATAGTATACTAAATATAATACATCATAGTTACAACTGAAAACATATCTCATATTTATTATTATATGATTTTAGGTACTAAAACTCATATTAACTCAATAAGGTATTAAATAATTCTATTTTTCAATTATTATTTAAAAACATTTACTCTATAATTGAAATATAAAATATATATAATCTAATATGAATTCGAAATCTTTTTCATTTAGAATATTCCGCACAATGAAAGAGAATTATATAAATACTTCGTAATTATTGAAACTTGAGTTTAAATTTTTTTACATTGATTACGAATAAATGGAATAAATATGTATCAAATCATTATTTGAAAATATAATTCATGCTTATTTATTTTACTACATTAAAACAACCCACAACGTAAATTTATAAATTTAAATATATTAATTTGAGATTAAGGATTTCAAAAACAATGGAACCTAAAATGATGTCAATGGTTTTCTATCACCATTGATTTATGATATGAAATTTTTATAGTATATAGAAGTCAAGGTGTTTGATTTATATTTAAAAATAATTAAATTACACATTTGAATATTATTTCATTATAATAAATTTCACAAAATATGTATTTTTTCTACATATAATTTGAGAGGAGGTAAAACATGTCTGATTAATTAATAAGTGTTATATTACAAACATGAATAAAAAATGATAAAATAGTTTACAAGAGTTATAAAATATTTCTATATGGTGATTCCCCTAATAAATAATTATAAATGATTTTAAAAATTTAAAATGATATAATTTTGTACCGTATCCTTTATTATTCAATCAATATTTTGAGAGGGTAAAAACATTAAGGTCATATTTAGAAATACAGAAAATGTAGGTTAGAAAAAAATATAAGTAACTATAAAATTTATTTGAGGTTTTTTATTTAATATATCTTGAGGTAAAAAATATTTATTATATTAGGAATTGTATCACTCCTTAGATTCCAAGGTAGGTTAAAATCTATTTATAAGACTAGAACTGTGTATCAATATTTTTAAAATTAAAGGTGTTGTAGTTGTTTGAGAGTTCATTAGGAAGGAACTAACTTGACCTATAGCTATTTCAAATCCATTTGTAGACAATCATAGATTGAAATATTGCATGACCCTATGAATTATTGTGGTATAGTGGTTTGGGACTAAAGGACTGAACCATCCTGGAATGAATGGTTGCATCCCGCTGTAAATTACCTTATAGTGATTCATGTGTTTTAAAATAGAGTTATTTTATTGAAAATACTCATTTTCCATTTAATTACACTAAAAATGTTGGTTGGAAATGGGGTATTTTTAGGCATCTGAGGTCTCGCCTATCGTAATTTATTTATGGATCAATGAGTTACATGATTCTACATACTCCTTTTAGTGATTCAAAGAGTTTTCATGTCGTTGATCACTTTTTTCCTTCTATTTTTTATTTCCACTATATATTTGATGAATTTAGAAATTATTTTTAAAAAACTACGGTGTTGGGATTGAATTATGTAATGAATTTTTATGTTTTAGCTCCTTTATTTTAATGGTAGGATGACTTTACTATGTTTAAACTTTTTTTTATTAAATTTCATACCTTAATTTTCATTTATCCGCGTCTGTGTGTGTATCCCTTTTTGAACCCTTATTTAGGTATCAAAGAAAGAATGTATGATACACATCAATGCATCTGATCCCATAGAGGGGGTGTGGAACTATATGAATTGAAATTTTTGAAATATGAACTTGTGGAATATTCTTCCATATGGATTTCCACATGGGTGAATTGGCTGGGAATTGGCCATTTAGGCTAAGTTTACTTGCGTATTTCGAGGTTAAATGATGTAGGGGTTAATGTAGTGAACACCCACGGTCGTGTTTTTTAAAACCCTATAACAAGGGAATTTTACAATTGTTTATTGACATGGATGTCCTCATGGGTATTTAGGATTGAAAATTAATATTTTGTTCATAAATGTCTAGAATGATATAGTAAAATAATTTTTGGATTCAGGGGATGATATGGGATCATCACGAGTGATGTGTCTTTTAGTGGGATGATATTTGAGGATGAAGGAAGAGGGGAATGTTTGGTCTAATTATAAGGATGGAGGCCACAATGAGTAATGTTTCATGTTGGGGTGTGGTTTTGTGAGTTACCATATCTTGTTTGTGACATTTGATGCATGACTGTGATTTTGTTTCATTATTATATTTGACCTCAAAATAGCCTAAATGGATAAATCATTATATTGATTTGGACCTCCCCAGAGTGTGTGTGAGTAGTTTATTGTTATTTCTATAACCTTACTTTATTATTCAATGAAGGTTCATTCGTTTGAATGTGGCCTCCCTTTGGGGTTCAAAGATGGGTTATTTTGATTTTTATGACCACCACATAGTCAATGAGGATGAGTAATTGCGACTCAATGTAACCATCCTGATTTATAAGAGATGGTCTATGATATATGATAAGTCTATCAGATGAATGAAATGTGTGGTTCATTTTTTGTTATTGTTGTAATGAACATTACTTCTGACAATGATTTGAAGATGGTAGATCTGATGTTCATTAAATCGTAGTTAGTTAATTTTCACATGAATGGGTGTATTTTTATTTACGTAATTTTTCACCACATAAAATAGAATGTGGATGACCTAATTAGGTTAATAATATATTCATTGTGTTTTAATTGGATTATACTAACACCCATCATGGGAATATTAGTGCACATGAAGTCTCTTTTGATCAGGGATTCATATGAGGGAATGAACATTGCATATGTCAGTTGTGTTGAAGGATTGGGTTAATAGAGGCGATTTCATGAAATACCCAGTAATTATTCAATGATTTGAATCTATATTTATTTATCATTAAATATGGTATACCAATACATTGTATGTGGGGATCACTAAACAACTATGACCTGGGGTATTAGTTATTATATGACAAATATTATTTCATGTGTTGATATTAATATTTATATTCCTTCCATATGATAGTAATACCATTTACTATGACTATTTATTTCATGATTTATTACTTTTATGGTTTATGTTTCAATGAGTGTATAGTTCCCCCACATTTTTTATTTGGCCTATTTAGCTATTTAGTAGCCCCCTTTTTATGGGGAGGTATGCATGAGGATACATGGAGCCTAGACCTAGTTTGAGTAATCCAGGGCCCAGCCCCACAATGTTTTGTCAGAGTATACTTTCATTTTTCTTACTTTTTAGGGCTTAATTGCTGAGAGATAGGTTATTTTTAGTACTTGTTATTGAAATTGTTCTTGGTAGTGGTTAACTCACATATGAGGAAGGTCCATGTTTCGAATATTTGATTTATATTCTCTCTTTACATTATTGTTGTAGATCAATTTAACATTAATTTATACACAATATTTTGAAATTTATGACATATTATATATTCTCATTTCTTATTTTTAAAGCGTCTATTATTTCATACATCATAAATAGGCATGTTGGTTTTCCTATCCTGAGTAAATTTACTATGATTAATAGAGGATTAAATTAAAATAAAATTAAAAATAAATATATTCTCTTATTTACCAAATATATTTTTAATAGAATTCAATTAATTTTTCCATCACATGTAATAATTTATTATAGACATGTAACCATTAATATCACAAAGGTTATGTTGATATGGACACAATAATTGATTAGGTGGTAAGTATTAATGCTTTCCTGTTACATTTTACATGTTTTTTTATTCTCATTCATCATGATATTTCTAATAGGTATATTCACAAGGAATAAAAGGTGATAAAATAATTTTTCTGGCTATTTTTTTAAAATTGATTTATAAATTCAAATTATTTTTTAAATCAATGTAATTTATCATTTAAAATTTTAATGTAATTTTAAATTATATTTAGGATCAATTTGTCATAAACTATGTAAAGTTCTGTTGTTTATAGAACTAATTAATATGAGTGGAAAGTGTTTGGTGATCACAATTTATTCAAGATAAAGAGGTGGATTCTATTTTTTATTGATTTTGTTTTCATTCCAAAAATATTTTGGTTGAATATGTGGTTTAAAATCAGATTATAAAAGTTTTAAATGGATTAGTGTACAAAGAAGAGATTATTGTGAGTTCATTTGTAACTTTAAATTTTTTTTACCAGACCCCATTAGAAACAGTGTTTATATTGTGTTTTATGGGGATTCTGATACAAGGTGAAACATTTATGTTTGTTGTGTAGTATGGATAATTGTCACACTTTTGTGGTTTTTTCGGATATGTATTCCTAGTATAAAATGGATTTGGTTAGACATAGAAGCTCTATGGTTCTTATAATCCTTATATATTGTTCTCTTATGCATGTTTGACGCTCCTTAGAGTGAGTAAAGAGTCTTTATGGGTGGAAGGGGGTTGTGCGATCAATGAGCTAGATGTAAACCCTTTAGTAGTTGGAATAGTGAGGTGTTGTTTTCTTGAAGATACATGTGATCTAGGTGTTAATATGTGTGGTTTAACCCTAGGTTATTGAGGTGTGTTTCACGGTGTGAGTGCCATCCTAGAAGTATTTTAGGAAAATAGTTCCATTTGAGGGATATAGAATCTATACCAGCTATTAATATGGTTGGATTTAATATGAATTGGGGGTATGTTGGTAGGTCCTTATCCTTTCCATGAGTTGAAATAAAGAGACCCATTTATGGTGTTAAGTTTGTGGTATTTTGATACCATTTTTGTGGACACCATAGGTGTCAGTGTTCAATTTGTATGAGAAAGATCATCTATCATTCCCTAGTGAAGTTTCTATTTATTAAATCATGATCTTAAAGAGTTAATTGAGTGTGATGAACTTGTTATTTGGGAATGTTTTTTGTGGATTTTGATCTTGTATTTATTGGATTAGGAACCAAAAATGGTCCTTGTAGTTAGATATTTCCACCATTGTATCATGGTGCAGTATAATCCAAAAAATACATGGTGGGGTTGAATTTTATGTGTTGATTTTATTAGAGAATAATTTCAAGGTGAATTTGGGGATTTTAGTTTATAATATTTAGGAGCCATACACTTTTCTATGGGTCATTAAAAAATTTACTTTAGGTGAGTAGTTTGGAATTCTCATGCAATGCTTGTTGGCAGTTTATTCTGGAGTGTTAGGTGTAGTTAGAAGTTAATCCAAGGGGAAATACCTTGGTGAACTACCCTAGTAGTAGTCAAGTTATTAATATATGAACCTCTACATAGTGTGTTTTTTAGAGGATTGTGTGGTTGTCTAATTTATTTCCTGTAGAACTTGTTCAATGTTATTAGTGGAGTGTGATAGCTCTATTATAAACATTAAAAAATCAATGGTTGTGTGGTTTCGTTTGGTGGTTGGTAAGTTGTTATTGTGGTCACTTATAAATTGAATGTGGTAATTAAGTGTGGTAGATTATCATAATTTGAATATGGGTTAAAAATACCATCATTACCATGGTTTGATTAGACATTAATAAGGATTGTTGGTGTCTCTGAAGGTTGTGCATTCATTAACAATATAAGAATTTGGGATATGCATGCCAGTAGTTGGGGAAAATTATTACATCATAGTTTGAATCTATAGACGATGTGTGTTATTTATTAGGATTCATTTCCCAATTTCATTTATTGATGGTAACTAAGGACTGAAAAAATTACATAAGGGTTTTTCAAAAAATATCATTGAAAGACATTAGATTAGCACTTTGGGATTAGGTTTCTGGGTATGATGAGTATGGATGAAGTGGGAAAAAAATTTATTTAATTTTAAAAATGTTTTGTAGGGTTTAGTTAGAGTGGAATAATTTAAACCTATTTGGAATTTTTAAAATGAGTTTAAGGACTACATTGATGTATTTGATATCTAGGTTTGATGAAGGACCGGTTGTTGTCAGTTTTTTGGAGGATGGCATGGTTAGTAATTTTCAAACCTGATATATATCTTTTTTGTTATTTTGGTTCTGTTGGTAGATGAGATTAATGATTACAGTTTCTATCATATATATTATTGATTATAATTCATGATTAAATCGATCCTAGGTGTTTGATTGAGGGGTTTCATAGATGTGATCTGAACATTATAAAATGACCAGTATGTATGCTAAGGAATCAATGAGGTGGTAGAGAAATAACGAATGAGTCATGATCATTTATGTGTATGTTTAATAAATTATGGTTAAAAGGTGTAAGTTTTTCCAACAGTTTTGTGCAGTTTTAATGACTGTCAACGTTCAGATGACTACTTGTTAGGATCACGATCGTGGATCAGGTGCGATGGAAATTTCTGTGGTATACATATAGTTGTTTGTTTAGGAAAACATAACTAATTTGTTGTGGTAGGTTGTAGCTGTAAGTGAAAATAAGGGCATATATTCATTGATAAATTATATATACCCATGTTTTGGTATCAGTCACAGATTAATATGTATGAGATTATGACACTATTTAGTGGGCAAGGCATGCTCAATTTGGAAGGGGTTTGATTAGAAAAGGTAAGATGTTTCATGAAATGATTATTGGGGTAATACATGATTTATGACATAATATTTTGGTTAAACCAGGATTTGATACATGATTAAGGCGTTATACATACTTCATCAGGTGATTCTGAATTCAAATAATGTTATGAAACATATGGATGTTTATCATTTGGGATATAATGCATGAAAAATATAGAAATGATTGTACCATGGATCATTGGTATGAGTGGGAGTGAAATGTATGGTAGGAAAGGTTAATGTTGGGTTGAAGGAAGGTATGCATTTTGAAGAGCGTCCAATGTGTACTACAAAATGATATGAGGAAAGGGATATAAGGAATGGTATGACCTCCTAGTTGAGTGTTTCAAAATCATGGAAGTATTTGGTATATACTGTGAGAGTGGGAAATGGATTTTTGACATGGAATTGGATTTTTAAAAATAGAGGAGATGTTTTTATTTTGGGATATGACCCTATAGATACTTCATGAGGATTATAAATTTCTAGACGGGGATTTTGTAATTCCCCTAAAATTTCAAGGCATTTTAGCATTCAAAATTCAGGCTTAGACATATGTATCTATGGTATTTTTGGATTTTCAAGGTGTTGTGTTTGTTCTGGGGGAATGGTCCAGAAAACTATCTATGTAGAATATACAAGTAGATATTCATGTTATGGAATATTGTGTCACAAAAATAATTAGTGGGGCTAAGGGATTTTTGTGGTCAATGCCTAAAACATAACTATATAAAAGCGTATTTCTCATTATAAATAACAAGCAGAAATGTATTTGGGTATACTAAAATGGTAATATCTATAGGAAACACCCTGTCTATTCACTTTAACATCCTTTATTTATTTGGGTTGAAACATTGGGATTTTATCTTTTGGGACTTCCACTATTCTTATTTATTGTTGAATCAAATAATCCTTCAATCATATGGACTCCTATTATTAAAGATAATCTATGGCCTACCATTGAAAACAAATTCCATTTCATTTTCATTTTCCGCACAAAAAAACTTGATGGTGTCAATTTCAGGATTCATTTGTCTAAACTGTGGAGTCGGTATCGAAACAGGTGACGATTCATGGTTGATTGGACCCAACATTATCATTGTAGAATGTAGTTACCATGTTATGAATTTTCAATAAAACATTATGCCTTTATTACATTGTGTTACAACATATAGATCTAGGATACCTTTTATTTTTGTGTATAAGTGAGTGGGTGTGGCCTATAAAAATGTAGTTAGTATTTTTTAGGGAGATTGTGATGTGTATTCCATAAAATCAGTGGAAGAGTGTATTTTTGATGGTTGAGTATATGTATTCATTCTTAGGTTACTGTTCTTAGAATTCCTTATTTAGGGTTTTTTAATATCTTAAAAAATAGGTATTCTCTCTTTCGTGATTAATATCCATTTTATAGGGTTCAAAGGGAATGGGAAAAAGTCAGTGTTTTTATAGTATCATGGATGGGCGCTACCTATAAGACACATTCATAGAGTGAATATGATTCCAGGTGTGAATATATCAATTGAAAAATTCCATGAAATCAGTTCAAAAAGATAATATAAATTAGGATTTAAATGTGTTTCATGTCATTAATTCCCCACATAGTATTTTAACTAGTGGTGACAACATTTTCAGTGACATGTAACTCATTGTGTTCATACGTAATACATTTATAATATTATACTAGCCCAAATATGAATTCATTCATTCCAAAACAACCTCCCTCAAACACTGTGTATCCCCAAGGAATGTTTTAGTGGGTCTTTTATTTCTGGATTTCTAGGTTGGGGGCGTTGATATCTAGCATGGATGGTGGTTTCTCATTTGGTTATAATTTAATCCTATTTTATACTTCATTATTTATCTTGGTGACATAAGTGGCATCGATCTGAGATTATAGGAATAGTTTATCTTGGGATGATTCTTCTTATATCCCTTATATATACATTTTGAGTTTTTATTTTTAAGCTACAAACCTTGTGTTAGTTGTAGTGTAGTATGTTGGTTTCTCGATGAATTTGTCAATCTAACCCATTTTAAATACCTTTTGTTTATTGAATTAGATTCTAGTAGATGAGTGTCATTATGAGAGTCTATTTTCATTGTTTCTTCAGTCATTTTGGTTTTTATATTCCATCATGGTAGTGTATAGCCCATGTTCATTTTAGCTGGGATCATCTCTAGCCTATCAAATTTGAACCATAATTTCTCTTGGGTTATAAATTTTTTATAAATAAATATATTGTTTTATTGACTTATGTTTCTCAATAGGTTTTTAAAAAAATATTAGTTACCCATAGTTTTTAGAAGAGATTTTTCTTTTAAATACATTATGAAATGGTATCATGAAATTTATTTCAAATAATTATTTGATTAAAAACATTGTTTTTGGAAATTGGTTATGAAATATGATGAACCATTTGAAATGATTTTAATTTTTGATAGCATATAAGGATTAAGAAAATTATATGTGGTTTAGTAATGGGACTTGTCGTTATTTTTGTTGTGGGATTCACACATCTAGAGTTACTATACTCTTCAGGCCATGTTTCATAGGGAATTATTTTGTAAGAAACCATTACGTGGTTCAATCATAGTGTCTTCTTCTATTCCTTAGGGCATTTGTCCTAAGTATTTTTTTAGTACAGAAGTCTATTCATGATTATTGAGGAATGACTGTCCCTACAATCCCAGACCTATGACATCCTTGGGGTGATTTCCATTGTTCTCTGGTTAGTATTATTGAGTCCTTTATATAAGATGTTGTATTAAATGATTAATTTTTATAAAAAATATAATTTGAAACTATTTAACTTTCATGATTTAGATTTATTGAAAATGGGAAATATTTTAAATTCTTTTGAAATAAAAAAATTTAATTTATAATCATGAAATGTTTTTTGTAAATTGGTTATATTGTAATTACTATATATAGACATGACATATAACACTTATGTGGAATCATACTACTCCTGATTAACTCACAACTTATACATTCCATTGGGAATATGTAGATCATGTCTTGTCTTTTGATGAAGGAAAATTAAATACAACACCGTGACTAGGTATGATTTTTTAGTTAGGTATTGGTGGCTATTGGTGAGATTGTGGGGGCATTTACCATTTAACTTTTAGATTAGTTTTTTTATTTTTAGTTATCTTTGAAGGTTATTTGACATTAATGTTGGAGTTTGTTATAATTATTTTGATTAGTATTTTAATGTCTGTTTTCCACAATTTATGTTATATGTATTTCTAGTAGTATTTTTTTTATCACATTATAATATGAATATGTGAGAATTATTTTATTTCAAGTTGATAAATATGATTCACTTTAGTTTTTATTCAACGATTAAGTGTTAGTATCTAGTTCATATGGAAAGGGAACACCATTTATGAATATAAAAAATCACTTTAGGTACTACCAAAGAGTATTTTGGTTGGTTAATTTAAATTTGGTATAAGAAGGGAAATGTACTCAAGTTTCATTATCTAGGTATATTAGTTAGATAAAATAAATGTTTTTCAGAACATTAGAGGTATGTTGAGTTTTGACTCTGAATAACACTTTATATGAAGAAACTCAAATTACCCTGGGATTTTAGGATGTGTGTCTGCTGTGTTGGATTTTGACCTTAATCTCATTTTGACTTTGGGTTTTAGGTTTAATATGAAAATATACTATTATATGATCAGGTTTTTCTATTATTGGGTTATAAAATATGCCTTCTAGGCATCTTCCATAGGTTCCACATGTGTGTACAGAGAGAGATTCTCCTCAATGGAATCCACATTCATATTAGGATATTATAGTGGATATCACTTGGACAGTTCATGTGATAGACAAAAATGTATTATGAGTTCAATATTAAGCTTTTGATACTAAATTGAAATAAACATCGATCTTGAATAATATTTTCTACATGAAGAACCTCATCCATTAAGGGATTGAAAAAATCCCAAAAAAGGATGAATGGATAGATTGAATCGATCAACCCTATCAACACCTAGGGAAACCTGAGGCTATCTATGTGAGTTTCTTAACATTCACTCATAGGTGTCCCATTAAGTAGTTTTGGGATTTTATGGTATAGTAAAATCAATACATGGGATTAGAATTGAAGGGCTTTAAGACCAAACTCATTTATTAGTTTATCACAAAGTCTCGAATAATAGTAGGTTTTCTAGAGTTCATATCGTTATAATAGTGAGAAATTATGTTTCAGTGAACAATTTTTTTTTGAAGATATGGTATATTTTTCAGTAGTGTGGGCGATTAACTATTACATGAAATATTAGAAGTACATTTTGCTTTTGAGACTGATTATATGATAATATAAAGACCCTAAACAAAGTATCATAGAGCTGGTGCATAATTTTATTACATAGTCATAGACACAAGACTCGAATCTCAAAGGACAGAACTGTTTAGTATTTTTGGAATCTAGATAACATATGAAAACATAGAATTACAACATGAAAGAAAATACAATATAGAAAATCAATTTGTAACTCCCAAACACTCATATAGAAACCCTAAAAATAATTCATAATATTCATCTCCATATCGTATAGAATCATAAAACATATGAATGAGGTATGATCATATGTATAGAAATGTTGTGTAATATAGTGAAAGAAAATATAAAAATAAGGAATAAAGACTGATTCAATTAGAAAAATAATTGAACATGACATGGAAATGATAAAATAAAAATAAATAATTCCTTATAATTATTCACATGAGAAAAAAGATTAACCGTAGATATTTTACTAGTTGAATATTTACATGGATAATAAATTACTAATTTAATTATAAGGGAATGAATACGTTAGAAATATAAAGCATACCATTAAGGCCTCAGTCAATATATCATAAAATAATTAAGGGCTCAGCCAAAATGATATCTAAAAATTGTAAAAGTATCAACCAACTCCATACGTATTTTTTAATGATAATGAGATTTTTTATATCTAAATAATTTTTTAGGAAAAAGTGGGAAACAATAAATAAACTCTTACACGAAGAAATCCACATCAATACTATTAAGAAATACCCCTCCACTACAAATACATCGTTATGTGAAGCCTCCATCTCA
Organism: Viscum album; assembly: GCA_963277665.1. Lineage (NCBI taxonomy): Eukaryota > Viridiplantae > Streptophyta > Magnoliopsida > Santalales > Viscaceae > Viscum > Viscum album. The sequence continues at coordinate 1,398,776,008 of OY728148.1, read as the reverse complement.
CATAAACAAAAAACAATATTTTTCCACATAGGGTTAAATGTGACTAATACTTATAGGAAATGCATACCCTCTAATTCTTCCAAATCCTAATGGCCATGATCAGATGAATGCTTCCAACTTTGAATCCTCATATGGATATGAGCCTTGTATAATCCTTGTTGATTTCACAATGAAAAATCATAATAAAATCAAATTCCAAAAAACTACCTCATATGCCTCCCATTACATATTTCAAAAACCGAAACTGATAATTTTCCATAATAAATATTAAAAAAAGTCACCAAAATTCTTTCAAGATGAAGATCATTATAGATATCCATGAATTGGATGATCAAACTCACATCCAAAAGGATGATTAAGACCATAGTGTTACTCTGCCTCAAAATAAAAAGAGGAATCTTGAAAATAGAGCAGAGTATCAACAGAATAGAGAAAAGACAAATCACTGGAAAGACCACATATTGACACCATAGTATCTTATTCTCAATCAAAAAATCAACTTCAGAATGACCATATTTAATTATCATCATCAAAACCCTCATAGTATAAATCCATAAGAGTATCCCAAAGAATGATTCAGTAGAAATTAGAGAAACAGAAATGCACATTGTAGATTCACCTAGAGCAGTAGAAAAGTGCATCAAAGGGGTAATTGGATCAACCAGATATGTGAATCCCAGAGCCCTCTAGATCAGCATTAGAGCACATCACAAGGCCAAGAACCACTTGGGTAATAGTGAAACACTTCTAGAAACACCATCAGAAGACCAAAATTACCATCTTAAAATCTACATTACATTATAACACCATCTAAGGAATGAACCATGTTGCAACATAAAAAATAAATAAATGATTGAAAACATGAATGAGAAGTAGGCAGAGGAAAATGGTAGCAGAGAAGCCTGAATCACATCACATAGGAAACTAGAACCACCGAAAATCACATCGCATATGTGGCTAGAGAAGCTTGAAAGCGCATCACAGAGTCATCTCTAGTAACCAAAGACACACACCACATAGACATATAGAGTATCATAAGAGCACATCAGAGGGCCAAGAACCATAACCATCAAATTTATGGAACCCAATGAAGCATAGGATGCAGAAAAACCATCTACAAGAGAGGGTAAATCATAACATAGAATGTTGAAAATACAACCCCCAAAACTACACAAGCATCCAAACAATTACATACATCTTATAAGTTTCATATGGATCAACAAAAAAGATGTTTGAAAAGGCATTCAAACACACATTCCATCAAGGACCATGACCTCAATTGAATAGGAAAATGAGCTTCCAAATCCAAAAAAGGCACATCATGATGAATATCGACCTCTAATAGGTTTGGTATTAGCATTTCGAACATAGTTCATCACACCCCATCTCCATGCGAGGCCGATATCTTCCTAGATTTTTTCTTAAATGGATATTTGGGATCTAAAAAATAGGTTTTCCTAAAATCGTGTTTAGAATATTGGATGGTTCAATTCATGGGTGAAACCCAAGGATATATATTCTTCTACATCCATGTACATATTTTATCCCACCACAGACTCCTACCCACTATTTGCGCCAAGAACCCACACCACTTTATAGACCCTCAACTATTAAGAACCCATTATCCCATCGTCAGCATTGATCATGATATACCTCCTTACTGACCAAAATATTAGTTTTTAACCACTTGAACCCACCATCTATGCAGAACTCCTAATCCTAGGGCACGCCGATGAGTAGAGATCTCTCAATAGTGACCAGATCTTTATATTTGTTTTGTCTCATGAGACCTAACAGTTCATCGATGGGATATAGAAGGCCCCACCCATCACATTATATTTCCAAGTCATTCCTCTCAAGAATGGTTTTAAATATAAACAATGTATACATATGAAATGTGAATAACATTTCCCAATCTTTAATATAATCACTAACCGTTCTAAGAAACCTGGTAAATCATATCAAGATAGCACATCAACAATGAAAATGATCATAAACCATTTAATAAAATATGTTATTACATAATCCAAGGATATCAATCTAAATAAATAATAAAATTAAACAAAGGTGTTGAAATAAATGAAAATACTCTAATAAAATAGTTGAGGAATTAATGGTAGAATTACAAAATTTACTTTGTAATGAAGAGTTATTTTAGAATAATAATTTTAATTTTTCCTGATTTTCTATATAAAATCAAAGATTCAAAAATATTGTTTTCCTCGACAAAATTAGTGATATTAAAAAAATAAAGGTTTGTTAAAACATATAATGGATTTTACATGAAAATGGGTTAGAAATCTATATGTTCCCTCTAATCGGGCATGTGTATCATTAATAATTGTAAAGGGAGTCATGTAAAACATGTATTATCCAATCAAATAAATATAGAATGACATGGAAATATGTTTTTGGAAAAAATAGAAATTACATATTATAAATATATTAAAAAAATAATAATTGAATTTTTGTATAGTGGGAGAAAGAATAACCCGAATGAAAATGGAGGTTGAGGAAGAAAACCCTTACCTTATGCCTGAATGTGTTCTATACTTGACCTTAATGTATTGAATAATATAATTAAATATGTTAATTAAAAAATTCATAACGTTTTATATATATAATTAATTTTTATAATTTTATTATGTTCACTTATATCATTCTGAATAGGTTATAATATACAATTTCTCCATTCAAGAGCATTCGTTTCCATGAATTTAATGATTGGTTCACTTATTAATAATTAATGAAGTTCCTGTAAAAAGGGTATAATTTTATAAAATTGAAATTTTATGGTATTTATAATGATATTTATTTTTAAGTGGATATATATATTGGTTATATGGTATGAGGATGAATCATTATATATGATATCTAGTGATAATTATAAGGATTAATACAGCGGTTACTGATAATAACAAACTCATTTTGTTTTTTCATTTAGTATTTTGTGAATATGTAATATCCATAAAATAAAAAGGTTTATAATATAAATTTTAAAATTTATTTCATCCATAAAAATTATTTCCTAAACAAACTTGAATACAGTGAATGAAAAAGAAAACTTTTCATCCTTGAAGGGGATTAAGAAACACCTCACAAATGACATTTCCATTTTTTGAATAAAATAGAGAGAAGAGGGGGTATTATGATGTATTATTCTACTATAATAATAAAATTAGACTAAATTTATGGTACTATATTTTTCTATATATTTGGATAACATGAGATGAGCAGAGAATTACAAAAGAAAAGTAGCTGAAAAGAAATTGAAAGGATAAGGAATAATATTTTACTTCTTGAATTCTACTCCTTGAGAATGTACTTAGGGAAATCGGTTTTGTCTTATTATGAGAAAAAGAGCTCTATGATATTGGGGATGATCCTTGGAGGAGGATAGGATATAAATTTTACAATGATAAAATACTAGAATGTGTGAGGAGAAGGGGTGGTGAGGGTGGTGTTTATAGTGGAGGGGAGGGGTTATTTTTGACTCTTTTATTCATTTGACAATTATTTTGGATCCAGAATATGAATTGTTTACTTATTATAATCAAATATATCAAATTAATTATTATATTTTAGGTATTATGGTGCATATATTAGTGAAAACTCAAGGAATAATGAATTTATCTTACAATGTATTTTTACCGTAAATTGTGATATTCTACAATTCCACAAAAATTAAATTATTTTAGAAAAATCCCATGAAATCACACGAACCATTTTTCTCTGTGTACAATAGAAATATTTAATCCATTTTATGAAACTAATTTTATAAATAATAATAATTTAATTTTTAATTAAAACCATCATTTAATCGAAAAATATTGATGTAAAATTTAGAACTACTTTAATAACTCTGAGAAATTAACAATGGTCTTAAAAATTATCATTAAATCATAATAAAAATAAATATTAATATTTGAATAAATTATATGAAAATTTATTTTATTTTAAACCATTTTATTCTTTATAAAATTTTATTTAAGTATATTTGACTTATAAAAATACAAACACAAAATTATTCGATTTTAGAAATTTCATATATTTATACTATGATATATTTATATCATACATTAATTTATAAGGTGACTAAATTTGTTTATTCAAAAACTGTTGAGGATAATATTTAATCAACAGATTTACTATTTATAAGGGTAATATTACTATTTCTAATGTCAACTTAATTATTTCAACGATATAGGTAATTTAACAACAAGAAATAACTATTATTACACTATTTATTCATTTAAAATGTTTTTATTATGTTATATTAGTGATTTTATGTTATTTATTATATTTTAAATAATCATAATAAGGTAAATATCATTGATAAAATTATGGTTCATTATATTCCCCCTCCTCTAAAAATGTCATCCTCAAAATTTCATGTTTATTACCTCAAAAAATATGTCGTTATGTCTTCATATTATGTAACTTAGGATCCCACATATCATATTAAATTTTATGATTTTTAAAAATAACCTTATTATCCAAGTCATCTGATTCCCCAAATCATGTTCTTTTGTGTCCAGAATCCAAATAGTATCTTTATAGTAAGATAAACCGTGTTCAAAATCTATTCCTTCACATGTGAGTACATGCATTAGGTCTTGCATGAACATCCTTAACAAATTGATATGGAACAAAATATAATCATTGGAATATCTAGGCATCATTTGAAAATGATAATCCATAACTCCAATTATCACCATAAATTTAAATGTACCGAATTACAAGGGGCTCAGTTTCCCGTTCCTCCAAAATATTATAACACACTTCCATGGAGTTACTTTTTTGAAAACATGATCTCCTACATGGAATTTAAATTCCTACCTTCTATTATCTGCATATCCCATTTTCCTACTTTGAGCTTCTTTGATATGAATTTGAAGAGTATTTACCTATGATGTTGTTTCATCCACAAGCTCTGGGCCTACATGCATAATTTCACCAACTTCATCCCAAATAGATGGTATAAGATATCTCTTTCAATACAATGAATCATATGGTTCCATTTGAATACAATAATGGAAGATATTATTGTAGGAAATCTTTTCCAATGGTAAATACTGATCCCACAAACAATGAAAATCAAGTGAGCATGATCTCAACATGTCTTCTAATGTTTGGATCATCCATTCTGACTCCCATCAGTTTGAGGGTGATAAGCAGTAATCAAATTAATCTAAGTATACAATGAATTATAAAAGACATTTCCATAATATTAATGTAAATACCTGACCGTGATCCTAATAAATTGCAATGTGTGATCTATAAATTCTTAAAAATTCAATAATATAAAGTCTCCAAATCCCCTCTAGTAGAAAATCCTCCCACATGTTAAGGAAATGTAATATTTTGGTTTGTCGAACATCAATCTCCCATATTGCTTCTTTTTTCATGGAGTTTGTGGATGTACAATGATAAAATCCATAGTGATTTTATCCCATTTCCATGCAGGAATAGGAAGGGTTTGCATAACAACACTATGATGTTTTTTTCAGCCTTCACTTATTGATAAAAAAATCATGAGACATAATCTGCAATTTCCATCATCATGTTATCCCAAAAGAAATATTCATTAAAATTATTATACATATTAGTGATACATAGGTATATAGAAAAATTTAAACTTTGGGAATTATCCAATAAGTCCCTTTTTAGCTCAGGTATAGAGGCAACAAATAGCCTCCTCCCAAATTTCTAACTTCCATTCTCACACACGTAGTATTGAGTCCTCCCATCTTTCATAGATTTTATTTTCTTTTAATGATTATCATCCTCACACTAAAACATTTAATTCATTCTAATAAATATGTTTGGAATCCAATTAAAAGTAATTACATTTCACCTTCCTTAATAATTTCTATATCCATATTTTCTAGATCCAAGTAAACAATGTCTTGGCCAAACATTATTTTTTATAACTCTATAATATTTCCTACTCAATACATTAGATACCATATTTTCCTATCCTATAAGATAGTGTATTAAAATTCATAATTCTTATATTGATCAAGCTATATCCTTTACCTCATGTTATGTACTTTTTCTGATAAGATATATTTCATGATCTTGTGGTCTATATATATCTCACATATTTTACCATGGAGATAGGTATCATTATTTTTAGATTATGTTTAAAAGCTTATAACTCAAGATCGTGAGTGGGATATTACAATTCATGAGTTTTAACAAACTTTATGCATATGAAATAACTATATCATTCTTCATTAAGACACAACGAAATCCTTTCCTTGATGCATAACTATTAATCACAAACTCACCATTCCCCGGTGGTTGAGTCAATATCAGAGCATTCACTAATCTCCTTTTAAAATATTCAATACAATTTTCACATAAATTGGTCATACAAACTTAAAACCATTTGAGTAATATCGGTTTATAGGTTAGGTGACCAGGTGAGGTTCTAAATAAAACGTTGATAATAACCTTTTAAACCAATAAAACTATGTACCTTAGTTATGTTTTCTTAGTGCAGGTCATTATTAAACTATCATTTTCCTCATCCGATAAATTAAGGCAATATTGTTAGAGATAATATGAGATTGAAAAGAAAACAATTGATTCCAAAATTCGCACTTTCTAAACAACCCATATAATTCAATTATTCATAGATTCTTTAGAACAATCTTCATGTGGTTCTCATGGTCTTCATAGATTTTGGTGTATATGAAGATATCATTAATAAATACCATGAAAATGTTATCATGATATTACTTAAAAACAACGTTCATTAGATCCATGAAAATAGATGGTAGATTAGTCAGTACAAATTAAATTATTGCAAACTCATAATGTCCAAACCTGGTTTTAAATGTAGTCTTTGATCCTTCCTCCTATACAACTGATGATATCTAGATCGACCTTTAATCATTGAAAAGTATTAAGATCCATGAATTCGATGAAATAAATAATCAATGTGAGTAAGGTGATACTTATTCATTTTTTAAATATCATTGGTTTTCTATAATCAATGTAAAACATCATGGATCCATCTTTCTTCTTGAAAATTGAATTGGGGATCCCCATGGAGAACAATAGGTAGGATAAATCCTTTATCACTCAATTACACTTATATTTTCTTAATTTCTACTAATTACACATTTTCCATTCCATATGGAGTCTTTTATAATGGTCTTAAATCAAGAATTAAATCAATAACCAACTCGACTTCCAACCATGGAGGATTTCCAGGTAAATTGTCTAGAAATACATCAATATATTCATCAACCATATGTACATATTAAATTTTAAAATTAATATATAATTTTTTCTATTCTCCCCAATAATTTTATTAGTATATATAGTGGGGAAGGATCTAGATTAAAATCATATTGTTATGTTTATTCTCTAATGATAAGGTATTATGTTCCCTTCTCACAAATTATAATTTACTTTTTCTTGTAATAAATATTCGCATCCTATATTCAATGACAGCCCATGCCGAGGATTATGTAAAATATAACCATATGTATTATAAAAAAATCATAAGATCAATCACATTTATATTCCATTATGGGAATAACCCAACACATATTTTTTGTGAGACATACCTTAGAATTATTGAATGAAAACTCCCTTATTAAAGAGAATTGGAAATATCAAATTTTTAAACCAAACTGGGAAGATATAAAAGAATTTAATGACCATTATAAAATAAATATTTATCTAAATTTGAGGAGATAATTAATGTACATAAAACCATATAATTATGAAGTTCAGCCTTATATATTGTGATTGCATATGCTTGTCATTTCCCCTAAGGCCTTTCCCGAGGAATGTTTCTTTGACACATCAAAAAAATCATTTTCATAGTGTCCCATATCCCTAAAATTATATCATTTAATATTGTTAAGTTCGTTATTTATATTGAAATATTGTGCATTATATCCTTTCCCACCACACTTGTAGAGAAAATCTATTCCTTTTATGTAGGCATAGAGGTTTTTCCTTCCACATGCATAACACATTGTAAAATCAATATTTTTATTCTTCCCTTTATCCATTCCTTCCACCACCACCCTCTACATCTCTTGGTTTCCCTTAAATTCGTAATACATAGATAATTTTTCACTATCATCATTCCACATGAGGCTATATCTTCGTACGATGAGAAATTTTGGAGGACTAGTGCCCTTCAGAGGAATGGTTTTAGATTATCAAATAATCGATCAATCTCACTCTTTGGATTACTTCTGTAGTCTTTGGAATTCATGTCTAACCTTATAATATTTTCTTCATTCTTGGAAACATTATCATCCTTCTTTTCCCTTAGATACATGAATTTCCATTCCTTATGTGCTCGTTTATCACAAGGAAAATATTTTTCAAGGTAAATTTTTTTAAAATCCATCCATTCCATATTTTTAATTTATTCCATTATCCTTTGGGTTACGAATTAGTGAACAAAAGTGATCTACATCTCCCAATAGATGATAAAAATACCTGATAACCTTCTCCCTTTTTTTACTTCCCAATGTATGAAATATATTCTCTATGGAACTTCTCTACTGCTCAACTATAAATGGGTTTTTAGTCTATTTGAATGAAGGAGTTTGTTGTCAGATAAAGTGTTTTAACATTTCCCCTCCATGTTTTGGATCATGATGATCCATATGGGTAATGTAATTTTTCATAACATGTGTCAACTATCGCAGTATTGTTATAAGTTTCTTAATATGAGTTTTAGCTCATGTTTTGATATAATTATGTTTCATAGTAGGAAAATACCTACTTATGATAGGTACACTGATATGATTTCCACTCTTTACAATAGGTTTTATTTATAAATAATTTAATACACTAAATCAGGATATGAGTCAGAATTCCTAATATAAAACTAGCAGAAATTATCATAAATTTATGTTTTATTCATAACTATCCTCTTCATCAAAAACATTGTTTCTTTTGAGAACATAATACATTTAAATCCTTTATAATGGTTTGTAAAAAAAATGTGACTTATCATAAGCTTATACACTGGGAGTTTCAACCCTATAGTGAAGTAAGCTTGTTTGTCATGCACTCGGCTACCCAAAGGTATCCTTGAGAAACCTTTTTGGAGTTGTTACCCCAATGTACATTGGTGTAAGAACCACGTGCACTTGTAGCATCTAGACAGGGATGTATTACTAAGAATATACACATTATCTATAACTTACCAAAATTTTAGGATATTGTTCTATGATTTTACTAAATGAATACCATTATTCCAATCTCACTAATCTATTTTTTCTAAATATATTTTTCATGGTTTCTAGTAAACTTCCTTTGATAACAACTATAATTACCCTAACCACAATAGCTCAGAGTCGGTGCATTATTTTATTACATAGATATAGATATATGACTTGAATACCAAAGGACCGATCAGTTCTATAGTTATGGAATCCAAATTATATTTTTTAATATTAAATTACATCTTTAAAGGAAAAAAATTGATCAACTCATTTTGTAACACCCAATAAGTCTTTGATTAAACCCGAACAACATTCATAATATTCATCTTCAAATCTTGAGGAAAACTAAAATGTATAAAGGGAGTGAGATTAGATGATCAATAATGGTTGGTTGTAAAAAAACTATATACCAATATGGTAAAAAAGAAATTCCATTAAAACATAATCTTTAACATGATTGGATAATGATAATGATGAATAAATAATTCCATATAAGAATTCCCGTTAGGAAAAAGATTACCCCTGGATATTCGAACAGTTGAATATTCACATGGATAATCAAATAACAATATCTTTATGAGATATTTCTTATTTTAGAGATCTAAAAAATACTATAAAGGACACATCTAGGTAATTTGAAAATTATTAATTGACCAGATAAAACCATATCTAAAAATGTGAATAGCCTTAGCAAAGTCCATATATTTTTTGACACATGAGACCTACCAGTGTATTGAGGGGATATATCGAGCCCCACCCACCACTTTCTATGTTGAATTCATTCCCAATATGAATGGAGTAAAACATAAACAACATATAAATCTGAAATGTATATAAAATTACAAAGTATGTTAATATAACAAGAATAATACTGAGTGCCATGGTGAATGGAATAAAGATAGAACATTCATAGTCAATGTGGGCGTAAACCAATTAATAAAATAAGATAGATGATAATAAAAGGATATTAATCTCATTAAATCATAAAATTCAATATATGTGTTGAAATATATTTAAACACTCTAATAAAATCATCAAAAAAATTTGGGAGAAATACCCATTTTACTTCGCAAAGAATATTTTTTTTGGAAAATCCGTTGTATTTGTCTTCATTATATTTATAAAATCAGAGATCAACATATATAGTATTTCTTCAAAAAGTAGTTATTTATAAAAATTATGTTGTTTTAAAATATATTTTGTATGTCACGTGAAAATGGGTAAGAAATCAAGGTGTTCCATTTTACTGGGCATGCATATTGGGAAGAATTGAGAGATGAGTCACATAAAACATGTATTATCCCATCAATGAAATATAAATTGTTACAGATATATGTGTATGGATCATATAAATATATATAATATATAATAATTATTATTATTATTATAATAATAATAATTAATTATTTCATTCAGGTATAGAGGGAGAAAGCATGACCTGAATGAAACTGGACGTTCGGGATGAAAACCCTCACAATATGTCTGAATGTGTTTCAAACTTAACCTTAATGTATGGGATAATTAAATTAAATTAATTAATTAACTTATTTATAACCTTTTACAAATTTAATTTATTTGGTATAATTTTATTAACTTCATTTAAGGGATTTTTGATGAGTTTTAATATACATTTTTGTCATTCAAGCATTCATTTCCTTGATTATCAGGATAGGTTCACTTATTTATGATTAATGGAAATCATGTAAAAGGAGAATAATTAACTAGAATTTAAAATATATGTTATATATGAACATACATATTATAATTTTTAATATTTATATATATAATTTTTTTATATGTTATGAAGATGAGTCTTTAGATATGAAATTTCCTGATAATTATTTAGATTATTATGGCAGTTATTGATCATAAGAAACACCTTTTATTATATCATTTATATTATGTTAATATGTTACATATATGCTAAATATGGGTTATAATATAAATTTTAAAATATGTTTCATTGATTAAAATTATTTCATGATTATCCTTGAATATGGTGAAGGAAAATAAAAACTTGTCATCCTTGAAGGTGATGAAACAACACCTCATGAATGACCTTTCTAATTTTTTAGAATAAATTATAGAGGAGATGGTTTTTGGTGATTAATTATTCAATTATCATAATAAAATTTCATTAAATTTAAGGGATTTTTTTTTCATGCGATTTGTATTAGGGAAAGTGAAGATATAATAATAAAAGAAATGATCTTGAAATGAAACTAAAAGGGAAAAGAATAAGATTTTATCACTTGACTTTTCCCCTCAAGAACCTCCATAAGGAAATATTTTTTGTCCATTTAGATAAAAAGATATCCTGGAAATGGGGTAGAGGATTGAGAAGAGTATTGGGGGAAAATTACAGGCTCAAATCCTTTAAGATGTAAGAGATGGGGTGGTATGTATAGTGGAGAAGAGGGGTGATTTTTTAATATTTAATCCATTTATATATTAATTTGGACCAAGAATGTGAATATATTGATAATTATCATCAAATATATTAAAATAGTGAAGGGTTTTTTGGGATTATTGTTTTTACATCAACGACGACCCATAGAATATTGTATTTAACTTATAATATATTCATACTATAAATTACTGTAATTTACTATTCTCCAAAAATTATAGAATTTTAGAAAAATAGAAATAAAAAATTAAACCTTGTTATTTATCTAAAAGTTGAATTTCAAAATGGATTAGAATTTATTGATAATAATTTTATAAAAATGAGAAAATTAATTTTTAATTAATACCATCATTTACTCAAAAAATACAGATTTTAAATTTGTAACTACTTTTATAAAATAGTGAAAAATTAACTAAGGACTCATAAAATTGTTCTAAAATTATAAGGTAATAATATATTAATATATTAATACATTTTTTATAATATGTTTTTAAAATCATTTTATCAGTTATAAAATTGTGTGTAAATATTAATGACTTACAAACAAAGAACACTTAATAATTAATTTTAAAAATTGAAACTTACTTATACTATCATATAATTATATCATAAATTCATTTATAAAATGAGAAAATTTTATTTATACAAACATTGGAGAAATTACTATTTTTTCATCTGATTTACTATTCATAGTGGTCATATTACTATTCCTAAGGTCAAATTACTATTTTATCAGTATAGGTTCCATAAATTGTAGAAATGCCAATTATATCATTAATTATTCCATTTCATGGTTTTATTATATTATCTAAGAGGAATTATTTGATTTATATAGTTTCGAATACACATAATAAGGTAAATCTCATTAATAGAATTTTGGGTCGTTATAGAAACAAAAGTATTTATAATAAGGATTTCTATATATGATGTGATACTAGATATGATACTCATGGATAAGATTCATATTATAGGTAAGATGGTATACTAATTCCTATATCTTACACCAAGTGGAAATTTTAGTGGATTATTGGGGAAAAGAAGAAGTGGAACACTATTAGTAGGATTGGCGGGAGTGGTTCTCCATAGAAATCCTTTTCTACCCCATCTATGATAATCCAACATTTCACCCCTTATTTAATAAAATTGTGGGGAGGTATGGATCAAAAAACCAATTTTTCATGTACCTATGAGGGATAGTAATTCTTGTGACTAATATAATCATTTCCAGAGGATCTAACATGACATGTCTCTTCCCAATTATGGTTCAGGATTTCATAATCAAATGGTCACCATGTCTCAGTGATAAGTTCTAAATCCACTAAACACCATCAACATTAATCATGATTTAATCAACATCACTTATAGGATGAGTTTCTAAGAGATATTGATTTGTGTTCGTCGATAGTGAGAGGCACTATATTCATTGCATCTATTATAGAAACTTCCCTATTTGATAAGGCGAACTATAAATTTCTTATATCATACAATTTTTTTAAAATACTAAAAAACATTGAAGAGACCATGATTTTTTATGGACTTTCAGATGCATATTCGAATGTGGGAAGAGAAGGGGTGTCATTATTCATCTTGTTACCTATTAGTAGCTAACACAGAGTTATCCACATATTTCTTCCATATCGATCTATATTAGTTCGACTTTATAATCACAAGGGATTAAATAGTTTCTCACCATAATGATATTTATTGTTACCATAGACATTTCTTATTCGCTTCCATCAATGTGTGCTCTTTGAGGTTTTAAGAATAGTGGAATACGAGGTATGTTCATGCATGACCTTCCTGCCAAGATATAAATATTGTTTTTTGTAAAAACTATTGGGATTGATATTTTTTTGTGTCTGGGAAATATCCCCTTATTCATTAGTGAATTTTATAATGTCTTCCAAGAAAATTTATATGTTTTTCCCTAGAGTTGTATGTAGATTTGATGATAGTCCTGGTGCTAAGTATGTAGATGATTTATATAAACATTAATCATATGGAACCTATGGAGATCACAAATATCAATATTTAGATGTAAAATCTGATGGAGAAAGAATTTATTTTACCTCTAATATATTCATGGTTATCCCCTACAATATATCTACTAGAATTTTTATAATTTATATCTTGTTTTTTGTATTATTAAAAGTTAAACTTTTTGACTATTAATAATATGTATTCGATGTGGATGATTTGTTTAGTTAGATAATGGGGGTGAGGTGGTTCTTTAAAATGAATCATTAGTGAAGTTATTATCAGCATAAGGTTTAGGTATTTTTATAACGAACCAGCCTTAAAACATTAAAATATCTTGCAGTAAATGGATAATTCACATTGAGGATCTTTTCAAGATTAGAGTTTTATATATTAAGTCCCCAAGTATTACATTACATCTCAAAAATTACAAATTAGACACTTCTACTCAGTTACATTTTTTTCATAAAATAAAAACTCTTGAAAAAATAGATTCATGTCTAGCTCCATGTTTTAGACAACAAGACTTTTTCTTGATCCCATCCGTGACACCATTAAACTTTAAGTATTGTGAAAAACATTTCAAAACATGGGATGAGCATAAAAAGATCACTAAGGGATATAAAATAAAGAATGAAAAAAATTAGTCAATCAAAACATATTCTTTTTAACAAACCTCATGAAATCATAAGATTTATGAGTAACACATAGTAATCCCAAATCATAAAGGTAACTTGTGGTATCCAGAACATACTTGTGTTATAGCTTTTACTTATTTGTAGGGAGTCACATTTGGAATACCCATCACATTATATTCCCTAAATCTCTTAGGAGAAACATTCACGTTTACCTCCTTTATGTTACCCTATGCATTGGAGAGCTATATCGGGCTCACCTACCCTATTTTTATCCTAGAACCACCTGTATATGTAAACATTTCTGAAAAACCATAACATATTCATAACACATAAATCTAAAATAAAGTAAAGATAAAATATCCACACTTCAATTACAATATATAATTTAAATATATTGACATAACAAATCCATTATAAAAACTATTTGCAATACCAAAATACGTAAAAGAATATATGGTTTTAATTTTTCTTATTAAAACATCACAACATGTTAAGGAAGCCATAGATCAAATAATACTTTCTGAAGTGTAAAATTCATTGTCACCACTTCTGTTAAAGAGAAACATTCATTTTTTCATTTATTAAATATCCTCATATAAAAATATTCCCTTAAAATGAAATTAAATTTCAATGGTTTTTATACACTGTATAAAATAATGTCATGTATAAAAAAAATATACCTCAATGAAAGGAGATTGAGACAAAGTCCCTTACCTCGTGTATGACATGAACCATTAATCATTTATCTCTTAAATAATATACTAAAGTCAATTTATACTTTCTTAAGAACCTTTTTCATGTTTATTATTATTTTTATATCACTTATTACCATGTTATAATATTTATTTAATTATTTTTGTTAATAAAGGTCGTTTTTCGATATTTGGTACTTGATTCAAGAATGAACGTCTTATATTTACAAGTTGTCCATGTGGTCATAACATTATTATCCCCAGAATGATATTCATTATTTAGATATCATATATGTCATATATATCTAGGATATTTATGTATTTACAATAGTACATAACATTTGGAGTTAAGAAATGAAATGCTCTATTAATGGAGGCGCTAAGTCATACGTATGAATGAACTCTACATTCATTTCCATTTTGTATTTTTTATGGAATGAAAAAATAATGATAAATAGGTATAATATAATTCCAGTATAATATCATATATAATTTCAATATCCTTTACACGTTCCACGTAAGTCATGAACGAGTCCTGTCAATTTGACAGGGTGATAGTCTGCACTTCCTCGAATGAAATTATCATGTTTACAAATTATGGAAACCATAAAGGTATACAATAATGAAAAATACAGAAGCATAAAGACAATATTAATATAATAAATATCCGATATAAATATTGTTCCATCATAATGTCCACCATAAGAGGTGGTTGGATAAGTTTGAACAATTATTGTTTCGTGAGGTAGTAGTTCACCGTCCATAGAAACAATATGTCCATTACCCATTAGATGGGGGATTTTTGTATGTGTAGTTTGAATACATATCACAAAAATTTCCTATTTTATTGAGTATACATGTTTTGTTATAAACAGAAGTAATAAAAAGAGTTTAGGGGGTTGGAGAAGTAAAATAAATGAAAATTACTAAAA
Organism: Viscum album; assembly: GCA_963277665.1. NCBI lineage: Eukaryota > Viridiplantae > Streptophyta > Magnoliopsida > Santalales > Viscaceae > Viscum > Viscum album. The sequence goes on along the minus strand of OY728148.1, from coordinate 1,398,760,153 downwards.
AGAAGACATTACCTATAAATTGGGTAACTCGCTTTGGTTTGAACACAAAGTATTTATTGATGTACATTATGACTATGTTAATAATTCTAAGTGGAAGAGAGGGTTATTGAGAGCATATTTGGGTTGAGTTTGGATGATCCAAGGGGCTTGAGGGCTATGAGTAATGGGTTACAGGTGAGAGATTTTTATAAGTGGGAGGAGGGACTCTTTAGGAACGTTTGAAAATATTATTTTATTATTGAATGATATTTGGTTTATAAAGGTAAAAAACTCGTTAAATTCAAATATAAGATGACACTTATTTGAAATAAAATCACCCAATAATAATTTTATAGGTTTTGAATATTTTTTTAATTTTTATAATCTTATTTATTCAAATAATTCCATAATGAGGTTAACACTACATCATTATTTTGTCATAAATAATTTTATTTATTTGATGTCTAAAAATTATTAATATAATACCATGATTTAGGAAAACTTTTTAGATTTATAATGAATAATTATAGTCAAATATATCAATTATATAACCCCATATTAAAATTTCTTCTGCAAAACAATACATGTTTATGATTTTTTTATCTTTACGTTAAATAAAAAGTTATTAATATCATTATCCCACACAAGTGGCTTTCAAAGACCAAAAGTCTCACCCAAGGATTGTCTTAGTTGTACATTAATAATCCAATAATTCTATGTCATGTTTTAAGGAAATTTTATATTTTTATAAAAAAAAAATTTAACTTGAATTACCCTATTTACCTTTAGCCATGATAAATAAAAGTAATAAATTACTATTAAAAAAATTATTTTCATGTTATTGAACCAATTTTTTCATACTAATAACAACCAGTTATGTCAAATTTTAGAAATTAAATTTAAAAAAGTGGGAAAATTTAATTTAAATGAAAACTTTAGTTTTTTAACTACTACTGAGTGTTTTCAATAATAATCAAAAATTGAAGTTTTTTATAAAAATTACCAAAATTCAGCCTAAGCTATATTTAATATTCCAAATTATAAAATGATGTATGTTTTACCAAATTCCAAAAATATATGTTGGATTAATTAATATAAAATCAATGTCCGTTGTCAAAACAAATATTGTGTTTTTAAGAAATAATAACTATCAAAGATTGACACTTGTTTATATCCAATTTTAAAGCGAAATTAATTCTAATGAACAAAATTGGATTAAATGGTTAAAATATAATATAATTAAACCATAAAACCTATTAAATGATGATCTATCCATATAAATAAATTAAATTAAAGGGCATTTTTGAATTAAAATACAGTTTTTTCACTATTCATTAAAAATGAATTTTATCAAAAAAATACAAAAAAATTACCCAACATAAATTTTGATGTCATTAATCTAAATAAAAATTGTATTTTGTCAAATAGAACATATATAAGTGACCAAAAATATATTTAAAGTTGTTTCACCATAAATAGACTGTAAATCGGACTTTTAATGAATATTAGAGTATTTATGCTTAAAATTATATTCATTCACATTTTAAGCCTATAAAATTTATTGGATAAATTTAAATCATTTAAAAAACATGTATACTCATATTGTAGTTTGTTCTGTTCATTCCCTCTATTATAATATCTAGGTGTTAACTACCATTTAAAATACAGATATATTATAATTTTTCAGTATGACTCGGCATTGTGTGTGACATTAGACATAAAAAACCTATTGTTGGGTATCGGGTACACTAGTGAAAAAAGCTTCCCGTTTAAAGTAAAATTAATATTTAATTCACCAATATTAATAAATAATAAAATGTATTATTCTTTATTTACTTTGGATGTTACAATTTTATATTCTATGAAATGATTTAAGAATAAGTTATGACTATTAATAATATATTCCAATGCCATTTAGGTTTACTAATGCATCTATAGTTTTTGAGGTTTTGATGAATTATATAGTCAACCGGTTTATTGAAACCATTTTCATAATGTTTATAGATGAAATTCTGATTCATTAAGGATCTGAGTGTGTGCATAAGATCCAAATTTATCTGATTTTGAGAAACCTTATACATTAATACCTTTAGGGGAAGATTTCAAAGTACAATATATGTATTTAAGAACTGTAGATCATGGGATACATGATTTATGATCTTAATTTGTTATTATATCATGAGAATTTGAAGGTTGTCTTGTCATGGGAGGATTCACTGAATGTCTTTAAGATACGACGCTTCATAGGTCTAGCAATATACTATCATCTATTCATAAATGATTTATCACAACCAGAATCACCATTTACAACACATACCAAGAATAAGGAGAATGTTCATATTTGATAAAAAAATTTATAATTATTTTGTGGAGTTGAAAAAATTATAACATAATGTTTTATTATGATGTTAACTGAGCTAATTAATTTGTATGTGGTATTCTAGATGCTTTATGTCCTGGTCTAGGCTGTGTTATTATGTAATATGACCATGTAGTGGTATTTTTCAGTCATCCACTTCAAAAACATAATGAAAATTACCTCACAAATGATTTGGGGCTTGTCATAATAATTTATGCACTTAAATGTTTACATCATTAAAATATTTTATTAATGTTCACTATATTTGTTAATCAATAGTTATTAAGCTATATACTCTCTTAGAAAGGCATGAATATTAGGAAGAGATGATGGTTGGAATACCTCAATATGATCTAATTTTTTTGTCACATACATACCGATGATGGGAAATGTTTTCACAGACTCTCTATGTATTATTTTTCTACCATTGGATTTCCTTTTATTGAAATCTAAGTATAAACCTAGGAGGATTTTTTTTCCAATTACCTATAGATGTGCTGGATGATATTCAAGGCATGATTATGACTAGTTTTTAGTTATCATCATTTCTTCTTGAGATTATTCAACCAAATTACTGTTACAATGATGTGTTTATAGGAATATTGGAAACTAGTTATGGTTGGGAGTTAGTTTCTAGTTGGACTATCCCTTATGATGGTATTATCCTCTTTTGGAACTATCTTTCTATAATATTATCCATGATGGGATAAATATATCATAATTCTCATATTTATTCATGGTCCATGGACAATGGTTCTAAAAATGTATTCTGATATGAGACAACATTTTTGGTTATCATGTATGAAGAGAAAAATTGAGGATTATGTGTCTCAGTATTACACCTAATAGTATATAAAGGTAGAGTACCTGAATCATTTTGGTATACCCTCTCCACTTGGAGTGCTGGTCTGAAAATTGGATGACATTTCCATGGTTTTCAATGTTATATTTCAATAGATTCCATGGATAATGAGTACAATCTAGGTGGTGCTTCATAGTTTGATAAAATTTATTCATTTTATTTCGATTATGTACAACAACAATGTTGATGATTTGGGTGAGATGTACATATAAAATATTTTTAGTTTTTCATGGGGTTACCTATACCAATACTTAGATAGAGATCCTAGGATCAGTCCCATATTTTGGAGGTGTCTCTTGGAGGAGATGGGGACATAGGTTCTGTTGAGTAAAGCATACCATGAAAAATAAGATGGTACAATTGGACAAGATATTCAGATTCTAGAGGATATGATACATGGTTATGTTGTGGTTTTTTATGGATTCTGGGATAACAATATGGGACTTTTTAAGTGTACATATAATAATATAAACCAGTAATTTATTATAATAACACTCTTTTAGCCATTATATGGTCATATATACTGGTAAACTCTATGTTAGGAAGAGATATGAAAATAGTATCTTGTGGGATGGATTTTTTTTGGGATCAATCATCTAGGATATAGAATATAAATCGTTTTTTGATTATTTCATGGATTTGGAAAAAACATTTATACAGTTTGAAGGCATCATCCATTGAAGATTTCAGTTTGTGACATAATTTTCATTAATGTTTTCCCAGGGTTTCCTCATCATATAATATAGATTCACATGATGATTTATCTATGATATGTTGGACCATTTATGTTCAAAAAATCATGGGTATATTTCCCATTGATTTTGTATAACTAGATTAGTTCTCAGGTATGCATGATATTTTCCAAATATCACAGCTAATAAAGTACCATCCTCATCCTTACCATGTTATGTGATTTTCCTATATTGACTTGAATCAAGATGTTTCTATTTTGGTGACATTATTGGAGATCATTGATTCTTATATGAGTTTTTTCTGTCTAAATTATATTCCATTAGACAAAGTTTTATGGAATCAAGGACTATATTCTCATTATACATGGGAGCACACCTCCTTAATTATTGAGCAACGAATGAACCTATATCAAGGGAATTATTCTTCTATATGAGGTATTAAGAAATGAATGTCCTATTTTGGGGTGACTTTAAAATAATAGTTAGATATTATGCTCCATGTTAGGATTAAGCGGATATTTCATGGGTTATGGTGATGTGGGATTGAATTTCCAATTTTCTATAGAATTTGGTGTGGGAGTTTCATGAAGGATACATTCACACCATGAATAAGATTCAAGATATGAATCTGTCACTAAAAAAATCCATCATATTGTTTCAATGGGTGACAATAATTCACGATGTAAATTTTATTAATGTCATGAACTCCTCATTCATTCTTTTTAATTCAAGGAAAATGAATTGTCAACATATATGAAATATGAGGGTTTGACTCCCTGAATCTGTGATTCACAACAAGAATTATTATTGAATAGTTGGTTTTTATGTATTGAAATATTTAATCATAATTTTTATTCTTAACCTCTCTCCTCAAAACCCTATGTTTCCCTTATATAATATTGAATGATTCTATTACTTCTGAATAAATTGGGTTTAATTCCTTTATATTTGGTGTGATTGGTAGTTTATACTTTTATTTTTCTTCTTATTTGTTTCCATTTTTTGTGGTAGTGTTTTTGGGATATGTTTATGAGATATTTTGATCTTGTGATAATGATTATGATATCCCTTCTATATATGTTTTTTATTAATATTCTAGGGGGTATTATTTATATTGGTTTTTTGAGACACATGGGTTTCTTATGGTGTATTTCAGTCTAACCCCTCCATAAACTATTTTTTATTTGGAATTTGATTCTAATTAGAGAGAATCATTGTAAGGGCCTCCAATTAAATTTTTTCATTTCTTATTACATGTGGATTTCATCCTAGTGGTGTGTAGACCTTGTTTATGGTAGGTGGTTCCATATATAGCCTATGAAATTTGAACAATTATTTCACTTGTTTTATAAATGGTTTTATAATTAAATTATAAGGAATGATTTATTTTTGTTTATGAATTTTTTTCAGAAAAGATGTTTCCCACATTATATAGTAAAATTTATGGTGTTATTCCATGAATCATTATATTATAAAAAAAATTATTCCAATGAATGTTTTTATGGAATTATTTTTAGATACTAGTTAAGAAATGTGACAAGACCTTTGAAATGGTTTTAATTTCTGAGCATACAAGATCCATTGCTACATATGTAGGGTTTTAGTAATTAGACATATCCTTTTTTCCATAATGGGTTTTAATTATTAAAATTTCCTCAACTACCTAAGCCAGGTGTCCTTGGTACATGATTAGTTAACACCATATAGGGGTTCACTCATTGGGTGTTTCTAAATTTCCTAGGACTTGTTACATATCTATATTTTTACTCCACTAGAGATTTGATTATTATTATGGTATGAGTGACTTCTAAAACCTACTGTTATCATATCCTGTGTGTGATCTCCATTGGGAACTAGTTTTTACTAGTATAGATTTCATATTAAATGTCTTATCCTTTGATAAATTATTATGAAAATTATTCGTTCAATCTATTTTACATTATTACTTTATAATAGTATATAAATGGAACTATTTTACATGAATATGAGATAAAACTATTTAACTACTTATCATGATTTGTTTAAGTAATTTGGTCATATTGGAATTATTATAGACCGATCTGAAATGGAATACATAGGTTAGATCATAATAAGAATTTTTAGCTCACACCATAGAGATACCCTTAGGAATGTGTATACTTTGTATTATATTTTGATTAATGAAAATGAACTAGGACATGATATGTTGGAATTTCTTATATCAGTTGGGTATGGGTAATTGGTGATGAGATAGTGGGGTGTTTCCCACATATCAAACAAAGTTGTTTATTCTAGTGCTTGCTCTTTTATGGTTGTTATAATTGTACATTAGAGTTTTTTTGTTTCTTTTTAGTCATATCAATATCATTTTTATCCATAAATTATGATATATATCACTCTGGTTATTATTTCCACTCTATATTTATAGTATGAATATGTATCAACTATCTTTTATAAAGTTAAGATATATATTTTACCTTGGTTTCAATTCGATTCTCATGTGAAAGTAGCTGACCCATGGAGATCATGATTTTCATTTGAGTCTGTAGTGGACTAGTTCATGTATCAATTGAGGGTATTCTTGGTCAAAATGTTACATTTGTTAAATAGAGTTTTTCATGGGTAAATAATGTATTTTTTTATGTGTTTAAATCCCTTGATTTTTGTCTTTAATAATACATAATGAGATATTTGTACTAGGGTATAAGGGTAGGTATGGCCACATTGTTATTTTTTTGGAATGTGCTCTTTAGTTTTAAAAAGTGATCAAATGATATGGTATGATGATATTTGGGTTCATGAGATGATTTAGACTTATCATGAGTGATATTGTTTAGATTCACATGAGATTTAAGGATTACAATGATTGATATGGTTCAGTACCATTGTGATAATGGTGTCTATTGTGAGTGAATCATCTAGTTGGTTGTGGTTTTTTGAGTGCAAATTTCCTATATCGGTAATTTGATTCATGATGATGCTTGTGTTTTCTTAATTGTGAGTAATCTCTACATATCCTATAGGTATGGGTTTATGTATTGATTTGGCCCTCCCATGTGTTTGAATGGTTGTCTCCATGTGATTTTTTTTCACCTGTCGAGAGTCTGCGAGGATGAATATATGTGATTGAATTTGACTTCCTTAGGGTCCATTTGAATTAGCCAGTGGGATTATTGTGACCACAATGGTTCCCAAAAAGATGGGTTAGTGTGACTGGAAATTGACTTTTATGGGAGAAGGGATGAGTAAGGGTGCTTGATGAGGCCACGACCTTAGAGAAATGTGTTGGCCATGTGTTTTACATAATAATCTGTTTGGAAAGAAAATTATTTCTAGAAAATATCCAAAGAAAGTAGGATCGGGTATCAGGTAATATTGTTTTGCACAAAATTACCTAGTGGGATGTATTTTTTTATATATTGTTTTCTTTGACTGCATAAAATCTTTTTATGATTGTTGTAAATATGGTAAGGATGCTATGGTGGTGATTAAATGGGTTTTTTATCACACCCTACATGAAAATCTTAGTGTGTCTTATAATCTTTGGATAGGGATTTAGATGAGGGAATTGTCCCTACATAGGGATGTTTTGTGGGAGGAGAACGTTGGTAAAAGAAATTCCCTTATAAACATAGTGATTAATCATAGAGATTTCCCTATAATTATTTTTCCTTTTGGTAATTGTATGTATACTTGCAGTATGTAGTGATATTTATCTCTATAATTTGATTTACTAGTTATTGAACATCATTTCTTATTGAATTTTTTGACATTGATTTTGATATTGATTCTTTATTTTAGTTCATCTATTTAATTTTATTATTTCTTCTATGATTTTTTACACTAATGATTTATATGTTACATGGTGTATAGACTCCCATAGTGTTGATTATCTCCCGACTGTTAGTTATAACCCAATTGAATTTAGGGATGTGAATATGTTTTCATATGATGTCCCCTCATACATGACTAGGTGATTCTGGATGGTGCATTAGATGCTCACCGATATTTTTTCGAGTAATTTATTTTATATAAAATTAAATATTAATGATGGATTAAAACAATATTGATCATATTGTCTATCCAAATAAAAGTACATATCATATAGTATATAAAAATATGTAACATAATTTTTTATTCTTAATTCATTACCTATGAACGTAAAAAACAAATTGGTTCGTTATTAATAGGGTATAAATGAATTCTTTATGTATACATAAAGATTGAAGAAAATTATGTCATTATTATTTTATTAAGATAAAAGGTCTAAAATGTCATAATTATTTTTTTCAATGAAACAAATACTATATATTTTACTACATGTAAAAAACCATTTTGTTTGAAAATGATTATCATCAAGGTGTAATATTTTAAATTTTTTTTGTTAGAAAATTCATTGATCTATATTAATTACATACTGTTCAGAATGATGGTTTTCGTATAATATTTCAACATTCAATATCATTCCTCTTTTATTTTTTAATATCATAATATTTGTAATTTATATTTTGTGTAATAAATAAATTTACATAGATCCACATATTTAGAAAAATATTATCATACTAAATTAAATATTATGATTTTAAAAAGATAATTTATAAATAAAAATAGACCATAGGACAATAATATTGTAAATTATATATCTATAGATATTCTTTTGTTTTTTATAAACTGGATAACTAAAAGGAATCATGGAATCCTGCAAAAATCTCCCCACATTGGAGTCATTATTAGAGGATTGGGGATCCATGGATTAATAGTAAATTAAAATCTAAGATATTAATTAATTGTGGGATGATTATAAATTTGTAATTGAGCAAGTTATATTCAACCATATATTACATGACATATTAATTCAAAAAAATTACATATAAAGAATAAAAATTTAATAAAAATAAATAGAATAAAAATAAATTTGATGCTTGGGTTAATAAAAATGTTATTATTTATTTATCTTCATTATAAATGTTTTGTTGGTTTTTTGAATGACCATATTTGAATGTTTGATATAGTCGACATATGATATTAATGTATTTTAATTTTATACATAATTATTAGAAAAGAAAATTATATATCAAAATAATGGGTAATGACAACGACTAAATAAATGTATTTTTCAAGTGTAAAATATTGAAACTTGATATCCTTATAAATTTCACATTTTTTGAGTTTTTTCAGAAATATAGGACATTAATAACATGAATTTTTGAGTACATATATTCATTTACAGCTAGTTTGATGTTAAAATTGGTAATAATAACTATAAATTGAAATATTGAATAGTATATTTATAAAATTGGATATAAATTTTATAGTTTTATCATATAATCTCATGAAAAAATAAAATTTTATGGTATTAATCTAAAAATATATGTTTCATTATATTTAATGGAATATAAATAGGGATTTCTTGAGAATATTTATTTTATTATTGACTTATTTTCTATTTCTCTAACAATGGAAGGACTTTTGATGGATAATGATAATCATAACCTAGACATAGCTATTGTAATTTAAAATGACTACAATGCTGGTATATGGGAAACTAACGCCTTATCAATTTCTGAGTACATTAGGTATATTTTTATTATATTAATTTTACATATGATATTATGAATCCTTAGAAAGATAATTTTTTTACAATATATTATTTCAATTAACTATTTTTAAAAATAATAAATTTTGATATTTTAATTATTAGAATATGAATGTTTATTAATATTTTATTAAAAATTCAATTATTTATCAAATTTAATTCCACATATATATTGTATTTTAATTTTTTAATTGATTCCAGGTATTTTTTAGTTATACTAATTCAATGATTTATGGATAATAATTTTAAAACAAAATTTTTATAAAAAAAAATTTATAATTTTTTATCCAAGTTACGTAATATTACCATTGATAACTGACCCAGATACGATAACAAATCTTTACCCGACCATACCTATTATATAAATGAATGTATTCATATATTCCCCTTTGATGTCGACTCGATTGTAGTCATCAGCCAAAAACAGAGGGAATTATTTTTCACATATACAATCTGACGACATGAAATATATATATAAATACAAAGAATAAATAGTAGAATAATAAAATAAAATATACATGTCATCATGAAAGGGAATTAGGAGAAGCGATTCAACTTAATAATATTTAAAAAATATCCAAGGTACATGTCCAAAAAAAGAAAAACTAAAGTTGAAAAAAAAATAACATGTCATAGCATTGGAAAACTCCCACCATCTCACCACTAACTACTACAACACAACTGATAGAAACCCCACTTCCCTACTATAGAGCCTTGACATTATTTTCATAAAATGACATGAGATATTCTATAAACCACTAAAGGTATAATTATGGTGTGAGATAAATAGCTTTATTAGGTCCCGCTCAGGTGTTTCCATAAAATACATTAGAAAACAATCCAAACCATGCTAACCATTACAAAAAAGAATCCATGAAAATAAGATAAACATTTTTATATATAATGAATTTTCAATAAATAAGTCCCCTTTTTACACATTTACAAATAATCCAATTTAAAAACCTTCAAAAATTTCTCATAAATAGAAGAATTCAATACATTGATAACATATCATATAAAATCCAATGTAGTACAAACAAAACATATGTAAATCCAGAAAAAGGATAAATAAAGGATAGGATATAAAAAAACAAAAACAAATATATAAACAATCACACTAATCAAGTCCCTATACATATTTATCAAATTTATATTTTAGAGGAACTCTTCAGCATGTGAACATCCCAACAGGCCTGTAAAGTCCCTAGAACAATTAGTCTATTGTGTAGAGGAACACCCCATGAGTGAGCCCCCTGGCAATATCAACATATGATGCTTATTACTAAGTCTTCCTCATAAGTACCCAATTCTTCCAATGTTCTAAATTTTCTATATAATTTCATAAAAAAATTCATTTAAAAAAGATTCATAAATCCATTTGACAATTATTTAAAAATCCATTTTCCTTTTACTAAAAAAATTGAAAACCCATCATTCAAACAACCAAATCCAAATAGACACAAATAAATAAATCAATTAATCAATTTTATTTCAAAAACAATTATAATAATATAGAAATCAATGTTAATCCTATATATGAATGAGATAGAAGCAACTACCTCATACTAAGTTCACACTTACCTATAATGGGATCCACCAATAAAGATGAATGAAATTTCAAAAATAGAGGCCCCATAATTAATCCATATATCATAGAATAAATTCAAAACGAAAATAGATCAGTATGTATAATAAAACAATAATTTCCTCAGGAAACTCACACGTCACACCCCTAAAAAAAGGATAGCCTCCAAAAAAATATGTAAAAAATAAATCAAGAAGGTTTCAACAAGATTAAACACCCTAGACTAACAAATCTAAAATAGACTTCAACGACACTATGACAACCAATGACAATGAATAATCAAAATTATCACTTTCCCAATGATATGTAGTGCAACTACAGTGAAGATAAATCACACAGAGAAATTATCCTGAATGAGGGATGATGTGGCAACCATGACCCTAGTATACCTAGAGGTGGTGCCTACTATAATACATTGGCATTCGATACAATGAATTTCATCCCAAATGACCAAATAGTTTAGTATTTTTGGTAAACTAGATACATACATGATTCCCATCTTATATTTTAATACCTTAATTAAACCATAAATTTGTATATGTATCTTCTTCCATAAATCATGTCCATGAATATTTTTTATAGTTACTTTCATGAATTTAAGGTAAAGGGAAAAATAAGGGTGAACTCAAATGATTAGAAAGAGTTATAAAAAATAATTTAATAATTAATAAATGAGAATTATTAATATGTTAAGGTAAATATAAGAGAAAAAATTCCATAAAAATTAATATGCAAATGAAAATAACTGAGCACATATGAAATTTTAAAAACTAGATAAATAAAAATCAATATGGAATTTCGAATAACATAAAAGACATGCTATTTAAATATATTATAATTAAAATCATCGATAGCTAATGTCATAGAAAAGATAACATGGATACGAATGATAATGTAATTCTTGGTGAATGAAATTATTTATTTTTATACTTACTTTTTTTGAGAACATGAAGCCATTAACATCTAGAACATTCACATGACTATTTAAAAAACAAGGTAAAATCCCATTTAAAAATATAAATTTAACTATTTCATCCCATGAGACTACCTATGCATTGAAGGGATTACATTAACCAGTTACCAGCCAATGTCATATTTTTCCAAATAATTCATTATATCTCGACTAATTGATCTATTCAATAAACAATGTTCATTATCAAATTTTCATATTGAGTGACAAGTATAGATTTATCAAAATCTCCACAGATAATCTAATAATGTTAAACATGATGACTGTATATAAAACTGATATATGTTTTAAGTAATAATTATATTCATAATAAAAAATTTAGATATTTTTGTGAAATTTAATGCATAATGATCATATGATAGTTAACTTTTCATGGGTATGATATTCACTAAAAAAATTACTGATGAATGTGAATTTCAATACCTTCCTAAGTTATAAAGATCATAAAACATCCACTGTATGAATACAGATGGTATTAGTATAACATATTCCTCTTTATGTAATAATAAAATGTAGTATCTATTTAATAGAAAAATTATAAGAAGTTATTTGAAAACATTCATAACAGAAATATAAATTTTCATTTTGGAAAACATAATTAAAATTATTTTCTTTTAAAATTTCATTTTAATGAATTTTATTTATAATATCATTGAAAACATGCAATGGAATATCAAAATAAATTTGGCCATTTCAGTTGAAATTGTAGAGACCCGAATCTTGACATACATAGATATCACATTACTTTTGCGGAATACTTATTACATAAAAAAAACACACACACACAAGGACCGTAATAGTTTAGTGTCTTTGGAAACTCCGAATGTAATCTTCTAATCATGGTGAAAGGTCTTCAACATCTCCCATAAATATCTTCTTTTTTTTTCTTACGTAAAACCTTTATTTATATCCTGGGGAAAAGAAAACATTAAAGGGTGAGCTCAAATGCTCAGTAAGGGTAAACAAAAGAAATATCAATCACATCATATTCAAAAGAACATATCTTTTGGAAATATTAACCTGCAAAAGAGATCATAATTTCATAACATGGGATAAATCATAGTAGTGAAATGTAATATCAATAATCATAACTTAAAACATGAAACTTTGTGGCATACACACATAATCATAGAGAATCATTTCTTATTAGTCAAGACTCATTTCCAAAACTATCTTAGTGGACAAAGTCCATTTCTGAACCGAGTTCACTCCTCATTTCAGTCTTGTTTCACTGAACTGGTATAACCTACCGTTCCAGCCATGTCTATCTCATGAGATATAAAATCATTACCCAATGAATTGGAGGGAGATAAAGGTCCCACCCATCTCATAATGAAATTATTCTTTCTTGTGACACAAAATAAACTCAAAACATTCATCATAACCCAAATAATAAAATTTGTTTCATAAACATCATTCCATCATAACATAATCCATATAAAACAAATGGATATCAATTCATAATAAGAAAAGTGAAACCATGTAAATCATAGAGACATTATACTTGAAACATACACATATAAAATAATGTCATCTTATATGGAAAATGGTTTTGATAAAACACATGAAATGAATTCTTGAGGAAAATATCCTTTGTTCTTCAAAATCAATTTCTTTTTACAAAACGTCATGTAATTCTAAAAGAAAAGGATTTTGTTGAAAATAGTCATGAAATATTTTGGGGGAATCTTCATGAAAATAAGGCTTTATAAAACTGTAAAAATCATTTCATGCCGTATAAGTTAAAAAAACATTCTTCTCGTACATTTTTCAGAAAAGTCAAAAAGTACCTCGTACGAAAAACGACAAAATATTCCTTTCATATCTTTTACTAAAAACTCACCGAAGGGTAAAATTGGATATAAACTATTTTAGGTGGATGGAAATAATATTACATATTGAGGAAACATGGATGTGGATTATAAAATACACCCCCGTAAATACCAAAGTATAAACAATCTCGGATAAATTGAGATTGTGATATTTTCCCTTACCTTAGTTCCAATTTGCATCGTAAGTGTCCAAAACTCCTGTATAATGATTTAAATAATGTTATTTTCTTATTCCAGAATCATACTTATTTTTATGATATTATATATGGTCATATTCTAAGCTTCTTATTAGTAATATTTCATTACTACTTGTTATTCGGGTGTTTATTACTTTTTGTTCTTATACGTGTTTTGTCAAATAAATTCTTATTTTTCATTTAAGGTTATAGATACCTCATTTATATAATCATATTAGTGTAATATATATCATATTAATTCATTCTATTCATTTATATAATCATTATTCATTGAAGATCATGTAGAACGAGTCGCATCACATCGTGGAGACGGTATTCCATACGTACGCACGAGCGATGATATCGTTCCCATGATTGTGGAATTGTATTGGAGTGTATATATACTATTTCAGAATCAATATCACTTTAAAATAATCATATATATTCATTATATACACCATTATACCAATCCATGTAAGGCGGTGGTGGAAAATAGATTACACCACGGCGTGGAGACGGTATTCCGAACGTACGCACCCGCGGTGATTTCGTTTTTCGTAGGATGGATAGATTGTGAAATAGGGTTTTTTCATACATATAATAACATTTCAGTATATGAGTGATGCTGATGTTATTACTTCATAATGAAACAACTAAAGAAGAAGAAGTGGAAGAAGAAATAAAGATGAAATAATCGGTAACGGACATTACCTCTTCTTTGAAGCGCTTCTTTTAGACTTCTTTTTAGGGCACTAAAAATGGTCTTTGAAGAAGACCAGGACCTCTAGGTTGTCTCTAGGGAAGTGGAGAAGAGAAATTGGTAGGTTTTGGCCAAGCTTGAAGGCTCAAAGTGGTGCCAGGAAGAGAGGGAGGAGGTGCCCTTTTATAAGGGAGGAGAGGGGCACCTTTGGAATAACAAAAAATATTATTTTATTATAAAGTCAAATTCGGTTCTTAATAGCTCCAAATTGATATATTTAGAATCTAAGGTGGGTATGGGTCGAAATACTCTCATCCAATAGAATTTATGTAAGTTTAGGTATCAATTTTAACCTTATCATTTAGATTTAACATTACGTTCGATAATTTAACTTTTCCCGTGTCTTCTTGTTTTCGTACGCTATAAGGTAAATAAAATTACTATATCAAGCCAAACGAACCCCTAGTTGTTTATTTTTAATATATATAACATTATCTACGTCATTTTTCCGAACATTAGATTTTTAGGAATAAAATTACAATTAATAATATAATATTTGTTTTAAAAACTATTTTATGTCAATTATGACACTATTTGGTAATTGATTTTTGTAAAAATCATAACAGAATGATTAGTTAGAAAAAAGTTAATTAAATCAACACTAACCTGTCATATTAACATATAAATTTTTTTGAATTCATAAAAAGTCTCTAATTACAATTAATTGGGTATTTATAACATCAATTATGTCAATATTTCATTAATAAGATATTTACTGCAATATCATTGTGTCATAAATAAATTAAATTATTTAAAGTCTAAAAATTAAAAATAAAATTTTATTATGTAGGAATTATTTTTATCTTTCTAATTAGTATTTATAGTCTTATTTATATTATCTATAACCCTATATTAAAAATTATTTACTTAGTAAACATTGATTTTAACAACTTTAACCCTTCTTTAAATAAATTAAAAATAAATGTCCTAATCTAATCCAAGTGGGATTAAATGTTAATATTTTATTCCTATGGTTGTTTTTGGTCGAATTACAGTTATCCAATAGAATTAGGACATGTGTTAGGGTAATAATAATATCATTTTTACCCTTAATTACCCTATTTACTTTTAACCGTGGTAAAAAAAGTAAAAAGTTACTATTCATCAAAAATTATTTTCATCTCAATGAACCACATTTTAGTCCTTGATATTAACCGTGTTTCTAGGATTTTTGAAATTCTACTCACAGAAGTGGTAAAATTATGTTTTATGAAAAATTCAGCTTTTTAACTACCACTTAGTGGTTTCACTATTCATCAAAAAATGAAAGTTTCCAGAAAATTACCAAAAATTAGGCCTAAGCTATATTTGATATTATGAATTCAAAAATAATCTTTATTTTACCAAATTCAAAACATATCAGTTACATTAACTAATTTAAAAATTAATTCCCGTCGTCAAAATAAATAGCGTGTTTTTAAGAGATAATAACAATCAAAAGATTGACACTTGTTTATAACTGGTTTAAATGTGAAATTACATCCAATGACCAACATTGTATTAAATTGTAAAAATATATTCTAAATATACTTTAAAACCACTCAAATTAATAATTTATCACTATTAATTATATCGACTGAAAAAGTTTTTTTAAATTAAAATTTAGTAATTTTCACTATTCATCATAATATGAAAGTTATCCGAAAAGTTCAAAAATTTCACCTTAGGCTAAATTCGATACTCCAAATCCAAAAATGAAGTCCATTTTGAGAGATAAAATTTCTAAAATTTTAAAAGGTTGTTATTACTATTCATAACGGCTAGTTTTAATAATATTTTAATAGCATATCATTGTTTAGTGAAAACTCGGTATTGCATACTACACACGCTATCGAGGAAGGTCGCGATTGTGTGTAATGCAAGGCAAGTCAAGGATGTGTGTTGTGTACGATCCTTTTGGGGTAGTGTACAACACAAGACATTAATGAAATTAAAAAGATATTTTTCATAAAATCTCGGGGTGTTAGAGAAATTCCTTACATGTCGTAGATAATATATCTTTTTCACTATAAAAATGATGGAAAAGTTCATTGTTTAAGATGCCTTCGATTTTTATAATAATAAAATATAGGAAGAATTTTTCTTAATAAATAATTTTGAAAAGGATTAAAAAAATTTGATAACATGGCTTAGTAAGAAAATAATTTTTTTAGTAAAGATAGAAATGATGTCATATTTTATTAAAATATTTTATCAATAATTTGAAGTACCAATGTTTAAAAAAATTGAACGATAAATTGAAAAAATTCATGAATTTTCCATAGGAGAATAATATTATATATTTTATCAAAAAATTATCATATAATTTACTTTAATAAAAATTCAAGAATAAACAATCATGTTTAGGATAAGACTGTGAAATAAATCCTTAGATGATATTAATGTTTATGTGAGAATTATTCAATTAATATATTATATGTATCGATTTTAAATAAAAAAAACAAGTGGAAGTAAAAAAATAGATAGTAAAAATCCGTTATACACATAATCAATAAATATATAAAATGATAAATAAGTAAAATAATCCCATCAAATGAAATTATTTTATGAAATTTATTTACCACTTGGTAATATAATGTTCAAATCCCATTAGATTAAATAATTCCAATTTAAACTTACAATACCTTAAATAATGAATTTCTATGGATATTACATGTCAAAGGGGTTTTATATATACTATATAAAATTAATTATGTTCAAATAACAAAAATAATCCTCAATAAAATGAAATTAGAACGAAATCCCTTACAATTTTCTTAATTATGGTTTAACATGATTTAACATCCTATATAGTGGTTTCTATCATGTAAATAAATTATAATAGAACCATGTTAATATTTATAATATTGTATATTATCCTTTTGTAACATCTTATTACCCTTTTATTCGTAATTTTTTATTATTTTCATTGTATATAGTGTCCATTAACTTGTTTTATCATTTCTGTTTTGTTATGAAATATTTAAATCTTTCCCAAACTGTATAGTAATATTTTTCATAGAATAATAAAAATTAAATAATTATCATAATTTTACACCACGTACACATTGAAAATTAATCTGGAATGATGGTTATGAAAAATGAATTCCATTACAATAATGGAAATAGTAGGTCGTAGGTATGCATGGCTAACATTTGAATTTTTTCACCGATCCTAATGGAATGGGGGTAAGTAATATATTACCTTTTCAAAATTTTATCAATGTCATATTTATCATATTTTATAGTGAAATATGTCATAAATTTTATTGGGCGATGAAAATAGTTTTACATCTCTTCGAGATGGCGGTAGTCCACACAAAAAAAATGATGTTATCCTCATTACATGAGTGAAAAGGATAAAAAAGGAGATATTTTATCATTATTGAATATAAAATAATTCATGAATATTAAAATTATATCATCTAAATATCATATAATCATTAAAATTATACTTATCACATTCATTAGGAGGCGTTAGTGAAAGATGAATCATATCGATTTGTGAGGCGGTAGTCCACCATACAGACGAGTGACATTTTCATGTCTCTTATAGAAAAGAAGGAACAAATATATATGTTATATATTGAATCCATAGTTATAAATATGTCAAACATGTAAGATAAATACTTTATAATCATTATCAAGCCCAAACTTGAGATCATAAAATGAAAAAAACAATATCTCATCGCGAGGCGGTAATCCTCTCTACACACGAACGGTGAATTCATAACCCATTTAATGGAAGTAGGGACAGTTTAAGTTCATGAACATATTATAACATCATATAATTATATTTAATATACAGATTTAATATATCATAATGCTATAATAAATATTGATGGAGGTGGAGAAATAAGTAAAATAATGATGACTATTGAAGAACATTAGCACTTCTTCGAGTATCCACCATAAGATTGCAATACATACTTCTTAGGTCGAATTTATAGAAAAAATAATGATTCTATGATGATGGGAGGTAATTTTTTATTTTAATTGGGATTTAATTTAATGAAAAAACTTGTTTTCGATGTGAGGTGGAGAAGGGAGTGGGTGACCTTTTATTAGTGGGGTGATTTGCACGCTTATAATATTTTCAATGTGTGAATTCCAAAAACCATTTTCTAAATTTACCAGGGAACAATAATTTCCTATTCCCTATAATGTAAGGTATTAGGTATACATTAGACCATAAAATTAGTTTTGGACGTGATTTTTTCCTTTTTATACCTTATATTCTATGGTTTACCACTTAGTAAAATAATAATTTCTTATTCATTGTAAATATTTTTAGCTTATTTTAATAATAAGTATGGTCAAAAATAAATATGAACACACTAGAAATTTTAAATTATTCTTATTCTATATATGATGTAATTTTTTCCAAATTCAATTTTCAAATGTGGTAGAATTCAATTTATAATTAATAATGTATATGGGATGAGAATTCATGGTTTTAAAGATAAAATGATCAATTGTTTTCAATGTTTTTATATCTAAATTCCATATAAAAATTACTAAAATTTATTAAAATGGATTAATAGTTCTATAATTGATGTATTTTTTACTTTAAAAACAATTTAAAATATAACATAACATTATAAATTATTTTGATGAAAATTAATTTTTCAATTTAAATCCAGCATTTCCCAACATTCCTAAAAAACTATATTCTTATAAAAAATCCATAAAATCACCCTTATAAATTTTTTTATATATGATATAAATAATTAATTTTATTTTTTCATATAAATTTTATAATAGAGAAAAATTAATTTTAAATTATTTGTTCCAAGAAAGATTAAATATTATTCTGGAGAAAATAAAATTCAAAATAATTATTTTAATTATAATGATTCATATTTTATTTATAATAAATAAATAATCAATAAAAATCGGAAAACAATATATTTTTATAATTAATTTAATCTTATTGTTACCCTCTATACCAATTGCTAGGTGATGATTTTCATATTAAATAATAATATTAATATAATATTGCTATTCAGTAAAACTCGTTATTCCATGTAACACAAGATTTTATTGAAACTCGTTATTTCATGTATAGTAAGCTATCAATGATACTAAATTTATTTTAAATTAAATATATTTTAACGTTTATGGGTGTTATATTCTCTTAGAAGTTAGTTTTTCATTTATCATATGATATGGAATTAACTGATTTTCATCTAAAATTTCAAGGTGCAACATTTGACCAACTATTAATAAATTACATCCTTACAATTTAATTTTCTTATAGGTTGTAAAAGGTATGATATATGGTAATAAAATTGTTGAGAAATTGACATTGTTAAAATAGTAAACCAAATATCCACTTAATAATAGAGAAAAGGGAATTACATGGGTAATATGGAATAACACCGACCTAGGATTCTATTTAGGAGAACATTGCTAGAATGTTAAAATATGAACATAAATGAAATTAAGAAATATTTATAGAGTGTGATAGAGGTAATTTATCATGATAATTTAAATTATAAATAGATATTTTAGGGCCTAAAATCCATATATATAATAGATGTGAGAAAATCATTGATATCATTAGAAATTATGGTAATATAAATGAATTTTATTTGAAGATCATTTTTCTAATATGGAGGAATTATTTTATACTCCAGGTAAAAAATAAATTATAATTACTTTATACCTTTATATGTTAGATGAATATTTTAATACTTTGGTTTTCCTTTAATGAGTTTCTAATTTTTCACTTATTATAAGAAATAAATATCAAAAATGAATTTTTTATGCCAAAAGTAGTAAAAATTATTTTTAACAGATTATAAGATCCATAAAAGACTGAAAGTCATTCATTCTATATCTAATTATATTAAAAAACAAATATGGTTAATAGATTAATCACTAAACCTAAAATATAATATAACTAGTAAAATATTACAATTTATTCATTATTTTTTTAACAGAAAACAATGAAATATTTATAAAGACATTGTCTAGGAAAAAAGTAGTCGATAAACCCTTATCATGCTTTGGTAATGTGTTTATGCCACCACCACATTTTTGGATGTGATGGGTTGTCACCCTTTATGTGGTTAATCCTTTTTATAAACTATATTAACCAAGTCCCAATAAGGTTTCTAAAACCATGATAGAAATTTATGAAATTAAATAACCTTTCCACCAATTATTTCAACAATATAAATTTATTTGTCTTAAAAAATATGAATAATATTATTTTACTATTATGGTAATGTCACTAATAATCAAATAAAATCCAATGGTTATATATATATTCACTATTATACCTATATATAGGTATAATTACTTAAATATCATTTCCCAAAAAACATATTCATCCAATAAATGTCTCCTAATATATCATTATTATTTGATGTCTCCCATAACATAAAACTAAAAAATATGTTTTTATGAATTTGAACTAATGATCAAATTTAAAATCAATAGCTCATGATTATATCCATATATCCTATGTTCTGGAAGTAATATATAATTAGAACACAATCCAATGATGCTTAAATATTTTTTTTAAAAAATTCCAATGATAAAAATACCTATAATTTTTTTTTATGATTACGAATGCTTAAATAATTCTTCTTAATTTTTTACACATATGTTAATATTCTTTATATGTAATATACTAGGTCACTCATTTCCATTATCAATTCAAACCCATCATAATGATTTGAAAATAAAGTGTGAATTAAACAATGAATATCCCGCAATAGTGTCAAACTAGGTGGGGAATAAGGACCATAATTGTATACCAGGTAATGTTGAGTCAAGAGTAACACAAAGAATTTAGAGATAATATAATTAGGTATATCTATACCAAAACAACGTCCATTTTTAGTATCTATACAAGGATGTATTTATAGGAAACCCTATATATACTCTACCATACAATAAAGTTTGGTTGTTTTTCTATACCTTTCATGAAATTCAACATTATGTTTATATACCTGACTAAAATTTAACCTAAACAATGTTCCATGGGATGATTCTAAATTGTAATTTATTCTAACTATAGTGACCTTGAACATAGTATGCCCAAAGTCATTGCCTATGTTAATACATCGGTATATGATACCCGTAATTTCACTCTAAAAGACCATGTAGTTTAATAGTATTGTTAGACGAGATACATAAATGAATCCCATATCCGGTAGGCAGTGAGGTGTTTTGGGGCGAGGTTCCTAGACTCATCTCATCTCATGTCAATGAAGCACTGGAAGAGATATCAGGGGAAGAGGAGATTCACAACGCCATGATGAGGCTCAATCTAGAGAGCACTCTGGCCCTTGATAGATTCCCAGGTTCGTTTTATAGGGAATCATGGGAAGTTGTTAAATGGGATATCATCTCTGCTATCCAAGACTTCTTTCGCGACGATGGCCTACCATGGGTGGCGTGTGATACATCTCTGGTTCTTATCACAATGATAAAGGATCCATCCTCTCTCAGCCATTACAGACCAATAAGCTTATGAAATTTCCCTTACAAGATACTGGCTGGTATTCTTAATGCTAGGTTGTCTGAGCTTCTACCCCGGTGGATATACCTAGAACAACACAGCTTTGTTAGAGGCCGCACAATTTAGGGGGCTGTCGCCCTTTCGTAGGAGATGCTGAGGGATCTCAAAATCAAAACTCATCACTCGAACATAGCAATTAAACCGGACATGAATAAGGCGTATGACTGAGTGGAATGGGGCTACATCAACAGGGTACTCTCCAGCATGGGGTTCTCATCTTGGGTATTCCACCTCCTCTTCTGTTGTTATAACTTGGCATGGATGGTTGTCTCCCTCATGGGGAGAACCCACGGTTTCTTTAAGGCAGTCTGAGGCCTTCGACAAGGGGATCCTATCTCACCCAGCATTTTCATCATCGTTCAGGACCTGCTCAGCCGGATGATAAATAGAGGCATCGCCAATGGGAAAATCCGGTCCTATAGAAGGAAATTGAATCTACCAACATCTTTCCATATGATGTTTTCTGATGACACAATAATTTTATTGAATGAAGGGAAGAGGTCGGTGCAGGGTATCAACAGAATTATTGAGGATTACTGCCGCTGGAGTGGCCAAGCAATCAACAAAGACAAAATCTGCTTCTATATCTATAACAAATGTGATGAAAGGAGGTCGACACATCTGAGTAATAGTCTCGGGATGAAGCAGGGGTCTTTCTTAATGGAATACCTAGGCACACCTCTATCCCCTGGCAGGATAAGAATTCAGGATTTTGATCGGCTGGTGAGCAGGATTGCAGGTCATGTGCTCAACTAGAAAAACTATTTTCTATCCTTTGGGGGTCGGATTTCCTTGGTCAATAGTGACCTAACAGCGATTCCAATTCATGCAATGGCTTCCACTAAAGTCCTGAAGGGGGTCATTAAATATATCAACAAATTCCTATTAAGTTTTATTTTAGATGCTTAGCTGGAGGGGAGAAGACGATGGAAGCAATCTTCAGTACATGGTGTTGGACCCTATGGAAAGTAAGAAATCGGTCTAGGTTCGAGGGGCTCCCTTAATCGGGGAGGAGCATCATTGCGAGATCCCAGAACCTTCTGGCTGATTGGATGTCATGCCTCAGCAACTAGAAGGATGCCCCCTCTCTTCGAATTTTTGAAATTCCATTACCAGCAACGCTCACCTGCTCTGCGACTCAGGGGAACTGGGTACGATGGATTCCTCCATCTGATGGATTCAAGCTAAACATGGATGGGTCCTACATATCGATTGTAATCCAAGGAGGAGGACTGGTTAGGGACTACATTGCAGTTTTGTTCTGGCTTTCACGGCCCTTTATGGGAATGGAAACTCCCTCCAGCCAGAGGCGAAGGTGGTCTTGTCTGGTATCTCCCTTTTCATGCAACAGAACATCAATATTTCCTAGGTGAAAACAGACTCTAAAGTATTTCATGACTCATATAAAGGAAAAAGTCCCATTCCCTAGTCAATTACATACACTATCAAGAAGTGCCAAGCTCTCACAAGCAACAACACGAAGGTAACACACACTTGGCGGGAGGGGAACAAAGCAGCGAATCATCTTGCTTCCCAGGCAGACCAAACATTCAAAGTTACCTTTATCAATAACATCTCTTTCCTAAAAATTGTGGGGGTGAAACTGATATGAGGGGATTCCCTCAGACTACATTATTATAGGCCTCCTTAGGCCTGGGTGGTCGGCAGGTCCTGTAATCTTCAAAAGAATAATAAAAAAACGATGATGATGATAGTGAATAAATTATCACAATTAATATAGAAAGGTAAATAAGTGTGAACTGGTTCTGTTTAAATAATTAGATATTAAAAAATAGATATGGGAAGGTAAAAAGAAAAAAAAATTCGATGTAAATAATTGGATATTGAAAAATCAATATTGAATTGTAAATAACTATAATTTCATTCCATTAGAATAACAGATAATGAAATTATTCAATATATAATGGCATAGAAAAAATTACAAGGATGCAAATACTAACTCAATTCTCAATGAGTGAAATGATTAATTTTTGGATTTCATGATTCCCAGGTACATGAATCCTTTACCATGATGATATTTTACAATATGGTTAAGAAAATATTACATAAAATCCCATTTAACTAAGTACAACCAAATGATTATTCCCATAAGACTTCCATTTCATCGAAGGGATTACATTAAACTGTCATCAACATATGTGATAAAATTCCGTGGAATCAATCATAAATAAAATAATCAATTTAATTCATAAATAATTTGCCTTACTTATTTTTGATGTTGAGTGAAGATAACTGATTTATGAAATTTCAATAAAAAATATTATAATCGTAAAATAAAGAATAGTATAATTTTTTTTAAACTCTAGGAGATAAGAATATCCATGATAAAATATGTGGATATTTAGTGGAAATTTATTGTATAATTATCATTTTAAAGTAACCATCTTAGGGGAATGTTATTGACTACAAAATAAAATTATGAAAGTGAATGTAAATACTTTCCCTAGTTAGAATGGGATAATCCATCCTTGGGGTGAATAAGTATGGTATTACTATAATATATATCTCTTTATATAATAATAAAAGATTTTTTTCATTAATTAATAAAAATAACATAAAAAGTTCAGTAGAACCATTCATGAGGAAAATATATTTTTTCATTTTGAATAACAATAGTAAAAAAAATTCCTTTGAAAAAAACATTAAAATAAATTTTCATTAAAAATAACATTTTAAAAATTAAAATTAAGAATCAAATAAATTATGTTCATGTCTATATGTAAATATGTATTTTGTTAAAAAACATTCCTCTTGTACTTTAAAATTGTTAGAAAAGATCCATGTTTGGAATGCAATGAAAAGATTGTTAAGATTTGTTTTAAAAAGAAATTAGATAAAAATTTCTTTTAATAACTAATTTTTTAAAAGGTTGAATATTTTTTTAAAATTAATTAATATTAATATAGTTTTTGAAAGAGAACAGATATCCGACCGAAGAGGTTAATGAAGTCGGATTTTTTTAATATATTTTATCAATAATATTGAGTACCAAATGGTAGAAAATGGACTATAACTTGAAGAAGAATATTAATGAATAAAGGATAATAAAAATACAGTTTTTATTGAATAATAATCATATTATTTACTTTAATGGAAATCCATTAATAAATAATCTCTATTAGAATGATATTGTGACATAAAACCTTATTATTTTCATAACATTAACGTGAGAATTAATCAGTGATTTGATTATTTGTTTCAATTATATATACACATAAAAACAGGAAATACAAAAAATATATAGAAAAAATATATTAGACCTAAAATAAATGAATATCAATGAAAATTAAGAAGTAATATAACCCAGTGAAAAGAAATAGTGTTATTGAACTTATTTACCACTTAGAAAATTAAATATTAAATACCCATTCAGGAAAAAAATTAAAATTAAAATATAAAATATCATTCATAATGATGTATTAATAATATTAAATCTCAAAGGGGTATTATATAAACTACATAAAATTAATTAATTTAATATTTTTAAAGTATGCCACAATATAATGAAATTGAGGTGAAATCATTTACCATATGCTTCTTTTTTGTTCAAAGTGATTTAACCTATTGTATAGTGGTTTTAAATATTTTTATTAACATGTTATAAAACATTATTTATAATTATAATATTATATAATATCCTTTTATAATATATTTTTAACTGTTCATTAAGAATCATTATTTATTATTATTGGTTTTTTTATTAATAGCCTTTTTTCAAATGCATATTTTGTAAGATTTATTACAATATATTATTTTTATTATTTATAGATTAATAATATTGTAATACTTTTCATATTTTTAAAACATTTTTTGAATAATTATTTATTGTTTTGAAAATTGAAATACGTTACAGTCTTCAATGTGATAGGTCGTACTTTCATATGAGTAACAATTCCATTTTTCCCTGATCATTATGGAAATGAGGAATGTAATACATTAACTTTATATAATGAAAATGATATCATATATACCATATTTTATACTTATATATTTCATTATTGTAGAGTGGAAAAAATAGGGTCAATAACTTTGTGAATGTGGTAGTCCATACGTACAAGAACAATGTTGTCATCATTACTTTACTAAAAATGAAAGAAAGAAAATGATATATATTAACAATATATAATGTAAAATATGTAAATAATATTTAATAATTTTCATTTATATGAAATATAATCTTTAAAATTTTCTTTTTCTCATTTGTTTTGGAGAGTTATGGAATGAAAAATCACATCGATTCTTGATGTGGTAGTCCAGCTTACACAAGAGCGATGTTATTGTTTCTAATATGAAATAGAAGAGAAAAATATATATTTTATATAGTGGATCCATAGTTATAAATATTTTATAAATATTATATATATATATATACTTTATATTCATCACAAAGCCCTACCAATGGAAAAGGAAATGAAAAATCGACGACATCAGTTAACAAGGCGGTGGTTTGATGTACATATGAATGATTATATGATGACCTATTTAATTTAAGTGGATAAAGTAGTGGGTAATTTTAATATTATAAGAAATGACTTTGTATATAGATTACACTTAGGTAATTATATAAACATGTTATAATAAAAATTTAACGAGTTGGAGAATGAAGTAAAATGATGACCATCATTGAAGAACGTTACATCTTATTCTGGTATCCTCCTTCGGTTTCCATTAAATAAATCCCAGGGTTCCTTTATAAAAAATATAAGGATCAAATGATGGGTGTGGGGAATTTTGGAAGTTATTTCGCAAGTTCATGGACAAAAAAATTTGGTTGGAAGGTGTGATGTGGAGAGGAGAGTAGGTGGACTTTTATAAGTGGGGTGAGTGGCACTGTGATTATATTTTGAATATTTGATTTCAAACCAAATATTTTTCATGTCACTATGTAAATATAATGGAAAATCTATAAAATAGTATCCATAAATTTTAAATATTTCCATTCAATGGGTCTTTAATTATTTTTGGGTCATCTTCATATCTTATACTCTATGTTAACAATTAAGTAAACTCAATTTTTTCCGTCATTATTGTAACTAATTTAAATTCCTTTCACTTATAATGATGGTAAAATATTTAGTCGGCCTCATTTGATTTAAAAAATTACTTTGATTAAAAATATGGAATCCATTTTGATAAATTATATTCATATATGTAAAAAAATAAAATATAATATTAATCCTCGAGATGCGACTTGAAAAAAGGGTTTTATAGATTAAATGTTCCAATGTTTACACATTTTTTATATCTAAATTTAATATGAATATGACTCCAATGACCTAATTTTTATTAATAGATCTATAGTATAACTATTTTTACTATAGGACCACTATTAAATAAAATTTATCTTTATTAATTATTTATATGAAAATGTAATTCCCAATTAAAATCAAGTATTTTTCATTATTCATTAAAAATTAAAACTTCTCGGAGAAATACCAAAAATTCACCATAATATAATTTTTGGATTTTGATTTATAAATTTGTGTTTATTTTTTCATATGAAATTTATAAAAATTGTAAATAAAAATTTTAAAATATGTTAACCAGATAGGAATAAACAATATTTTTGTAAAAAAACTACTTTTTATTAAAATTTTCTTTTTAATTTAAATGAATTTTTTTCAATTATAATAAAAAAATAATGAATAAAAATGTATAAATATATATTTTTAGAAGTTATTTAATCAAATTATTATTCTTCATTCCAATTTATGGGTGATATTTTTTTAATTAAATAATAATTTTAATAATATATTGTTGTTCTGTTAAACACAATCTTTCTTGTGACACAAGAATTTAGACAAAATAATTGTTTTGTATGTCATAATATATAGAATAAATTATATTTATTCTAAAATAAATATTATTTAATGTATAGGGGTTTCATATTCTCTTAAAATAATGGGTTTTAATTTCATCTACACTATTTAATAAAATGTTATTCTTTTATAATTTTGGGGTGTTACAATCCCTCCACCTTACATAAATTGAATCCTCGCTATTTTCATAAGATATCAGAATTAAATGGTTTAATATTTTTAATTACCATTTTTGAAAAAACCAAATCATAAAATTATTTATGAAAATATCATCTTAATAAGATATAAAAATGACATAAAAGGGTCTTATGGAATAACACATAACTTGGTTTTTATATAGGATAAAATTGGTGGAAATTGAAGATATGAACATGTGGTAAATTATAAATATTTATATGAATGATTAAATTCCTTGATCAAGATAATGTTAATTATTAATGAAACATTTGGGGCCTAAAATCCATAAGTCTAATTTATATTAAAATTTCCTTGATATCATAAAAAATGATGGTAAAAATATTTAATTTTATTTTATGATCTATGTTTCAATTTAGAGAAATTATTTTACTATCAAAGTATATAATTAATTATACTTTTTCAATTTTTATATCATAAGTACAGTTTCATCCTTAGGTTTCCCTTTGACCATATTTCCAATTAATCTATTATTTCATGAAATAAATATTTAAAAATGATTTTTTAATATGAAAGCACCAATATTTTGTGATGGCATGGACTCAGGTATATCTCGGAGGTGCCCCAATCTGGGTGGGCCACATGGACAAAACCTTATCTGACCAAATAATAGAGGCTTTCGAATAATGAAAATTTGGTATGGTGTGTCATTGGTGTGGTTAGGCCCTCATTACCGGAGTGGATCACAAAATATATGTCATAATACAGTTAAATAATGTAAAAATACATAAACTAATGGACCAAAAGAAACAAACACTATAATAACAAGACCTATTACCCTCCATAGTGGATGAAAAGTTAGAAACCAAGAAATAATAACAAAGTGATAACTAGAAACAGAATCATATATAAAATGATGATAATTTATGTAATGTATCTATAATGATGGAAAATGATGATTAAAATAGTAGGAAGAAGTACAATACATGCTATAAAAAATAATCCAAAAAGGGAAAAATCTATCCAACCAACATGATACCCAACCTTGACATATTCTACCAAGATCCCATCCTCTATTATGTAAGATTTTATGAATCCATAAGTGGGATCTTCCCCTTATCTACACCTATAATAATATAGTATGTCTAGGTTCCATTGGCATCCAGATAGAGTGTGAGATAAAACTCAATAGTCCACCAGCAATGGTATTTA
Organism: Viscum album; assembly: GCA_963277665.1. Lineage (NCBI taxonomy): Eukaryota > Viridiplantae > Streptophyta > Magnoliopsida > Santalales > Viscaceae > Viscum > Viscum album. Next base: position 1,398,730,663 of record OY728148.1, on the reverse strand, counting down.
TAAATATCCAGTCTATGTGAATAATATGGAATAATACAAATATAGTAATGTGAAGAGGTAAAACTAAATATAAAAGTGTTTTCTTTGGTTCAATAATGGAACCAGACAATCACAACATTTTCCACTCATACCAGAATAACTCTGAAAAAATATCATGCGACACAATTCTAGATATCACACACACACACACACACATATATATATGGTCCTCCATGCCTAGTTTCATAATAGTATTTGGGGTGTCATTCCTAGTGTCAAAATTATAAGGGACACTATTCATGGTATCATAGTACGAGATATCATGCCCATATAGTGTCATAATAAAGGATGTGATGCCCGTATAGTATCACAAAGGGCGTCATGATCATATAGTAAAACAAGGGATGTCATGCCCATATAGTTACACAATTATGTCAGGGTTGTCATGCCCTTAATGTATCACATTTATAAAAGGGTATTGAAGATCGTATCAAAACAACATGTTCAAGGGTATTCATACCGATTTGTGTAAAGCAAGAGGGAAACCATGACCATTTATAGAAATTATTCATGAGGTTTACCATTCCCATTTACCATATTCATCTAGGGTCTTCATTCCCATTCATATTTATCAATAATATACATTTTCTTAATATTAGCCAATGGAATATTTATATCCCAAGAACATTTATTAATTAAATGGGTGTAACTATTTTCCATTTAAATAGGTGGCGTGGGTTTAACACTCACCTATCATCAATTAAATACATTATAATTGTCAAGGGCATGGCCCATGCCATTCCACAACATTTATTCTATATCAAAATGTAATCACCATTTAGAAGAACATAAAAACACACCATTATCTGTTTCGGGTCAATACGATTAGAAGTCAACTAAGAATAAGGAGTGAAAAACTACTGTGATGTATCACTATATTGATGTAGAACATGATATTATTTGGGTTATAACAAGTCATCTATGTCAAGATATATTTAATTCAATGAAAAGCATAATGAAATTAGTGTGAGGCACAACCAAACACATTATAAAACATTAATGCATGGGGGATGAATTATAGAACACCTACATCATACTCATACAATTATGTCATCTAGTATTAATCTTTAGATTTTCCCATATTGGAATAAAGATGATGATTATATGAACAACATGAAAATAGGGAATATTAGCCTACACCTCAATAAATCCATCAAGTTAAATAAAAAAATACTAATGAAAATGAGATGAATGCATTATTAGTACCTATACAATGAGATATAGAACACTTGAATCAGATTATAGATTATGATTGGGGATCAAAATATATCAAATGGAAATTTTGGGAGATAAAACATGAGGAGAAGGAGGTATCATTTCAATTGGAGGAGAAATTATTGAAGAGGTAATGTTTAACTTGATTTAATGGAATTTTGGATATTAACCCTAGAATTTTAGGGGGGAATTATTAGGACACATGGTTTTCCAAACCAAAAAACAATCATGTAACCTTCCCAATTTCAACAGGAACCTCCATTAGTTCTTTCTAACAGGTTGACTAATCATGAAAAAAAAATTTATTTACCGCTAATAAAATTTATAGTTTCTCTTGCATGGTCATGAACAACATGATGAATGGTTTCATAAACAGTTCCCCTCCTGATAGAGGTATGGACCACCACACAGGGTTATTCTAATCCATGAGGCTTTGGTGGTATTGTTTTACTATTCATGAATCCCAACTATCATTCTCTTAATGTTTGGTTCCAAGCACAGAACAAGCCTCGAACACCCCTTAAACTCCCATGAAGTCAAATGGGAATATTTATTAAGTTCAAAAACAAAGACTAAATTGAATATAAAATGTTCTTAACCAATTATAAAGACTTGGTTCTTACAATCTTCCCACAGGAGGAACATTTTTTCATGATCATGTTCCATGGGTGAAAAAACATCATCTGTGAATAATTTTGGCCACTCAACGTGTACATCGTTATTCACCCAGTTTCATCTTATACTCAGCCATGTTGACATATCACTCATACTAAAGGGAGATACTAGACTCGAAGAGAATTTTTTCTCTCATAAATGACGTGTATAGTATATTGCTCAAAATAAGAAACAACATATAGCTAAAATCTTCAGGATCTAATGTATAAGGTGTGAAAACCTGCTAGTAGTGAAGCTGTGAAATGTGGAAGACACCATTAATGAAATTATAACTATGAGGTAATAAAAACCAATCAGATATTGTCATGACTCTCTCCATAATCTTATATGTCTTGAAAAATTATTGGGACATCCACTTTTGCTTATGTTTTTTTCTATTCCCATGTTTTGGGGATACAAACAGGAAAACACAATACCCGACCTCGAACTCTCAGGGATCCATCTTAGTAGTCACATGATAATTGTTAATATAGTTAAACAGAAAAGATGGTTATTATATTCTCAAGATCTTCCAAAATCATGGATTCATGATTAGATCATGTCCTCTAACGCATGTATAGTTAGTTGCGAAAGAGAATTAGTTTGAGGGTGAATGAATATTCTTAGAAGAACCTATTTACAAATAGCCTTCTACGTCCCCTTCTAGAACATCGATGTGGATTGAAAATTCATATATGAATGATAGTTTAAGTAACCCATAAAGACCATTGATCTCACAGATGTACAATCATCCCATATATTCAATAGATAAATCATCCCTGATAAAGATGGATGTTATCTAATTTCATTAGTTAATCCATGACCACCAAAAAAATATTACTACCATTAGGGAATCATTGTATGATAACTATAAAATCCATGGAAACATCCTCCCTTTTCCATTTAGAGACAAGTAATAGTTATAGAAATAATGCTAAAATATTATTCACTATCTTTACTTGTTGACCTATGTAGAACCAATGAAAAATACAACCTATATGATGGTTCATCTATGGAAACAAATACAATCATCCCATTTAATGATACATCATTGAGATACCTGGGTAAACCCCCGCTGAGAATCATTTTTCAATTATCATTTCCTCTATCATATCTATTTTAACCTAGAAACTCTATTGTATATATATAAGATCCTTTCATCTTTGACATTCCAATCCACAGGTAAGTCCACAACAATAATAGTCTCTCAAATGACCAAGACAATAGGGTATGAAAACTAACTCAACATCACCGTATTCTAAAGTGAATTGGTCTGTAATTGTGATCCAAGTAATTTTTAACCATGACAGTCTAACACCTATATTTATATATAATAAAACAAATCCATAAGTTTCCATTGTCTATGAGCCTTGTGAACTATTTTCATCTGATTCCTCCTAATCTAATCATCTACAAAAGAATTTAACTTCCCATGTGTATAGGCTACACTAGATTTAAAGGAATATAGATATCCAAACGATATTAAATGAAAAATATTCATCTCCCACTTTGTAAAAATATACCTGATGGTATTTTTTATTGTGAAAAGAAAAAAATTATATCCCAATAGGTAATGCCTTTAATAAGGAATAGAATATACAATAGATTCTAACTCAATATTGCGCATCGAGTAATTTCTTTCATGAAGTGTCAACTATTGTAAACCATACACAATGAATCTATATTCCCTTATTAGAATTATACACATCATAATACCAAATGTGTCATAATAGACTCTATAGCTCCCCCATAGATTTGGAATAATTAGGATTGAAACTGAATTCAATCTCCCACTCATCACATTAAGGGTTTTTCCACTGCATACATACCCTAAAAACATCCAAAAATCTTATTAAATCCAATAATAATACGTGCATTAAAGCATTATAAGTCTTGCATAAAACTACTGTAGTGACTAGTTATTCCCAAGATGATTTGAGTGTCAAATACATTCATTGGATTTTACCATGTAACCACAACACTCACCTTATCTGGGGAAAATGATACTCATGAATTTGAGATAATTTGACCCCTGAAGTAAACCTTATCAATCAATAAATGACATTTAATGATCTTATCATACTAGTGTTGTTACCTGTGTGTATTCGATGTGATCTCATTAGGAGAGGCATAGTTGCTTCGATTATGAAAATAAAATAAGATATCATCTACAAAGAACATGAAATTAGAATCTATATAGGGATATAAGTCTCTATTCATTAAATAAATAAATATGGAAGGTTTTCTCGTCAGACCAAATGGCATAACAAGATAAACATATATGATATACTAAATATGACAAGGAATATATGGAATATATTAAGGTCATAATCATTCTAGATGATAGCCTGACCTCAGGTGGACCCTGAAGAATACTCTTTCCCCTTTAACATGGTGATAAATATCCAAAAGTTTAGGTAATGGATTCGAATTTCACCATAGATTAAACTTTATTTATTCGATGTAGTTCTTTAGGGTTCTATATCTCTTATTGGAAAAAAAGGACTAGTGTTCCCAAGAGTTAAGTACTAGTCCTATTAAAAAACTTTTGTTCAAAATCATCTATCTTCATCTTGAGCTCTTGTAACTTAGTTTTGTAATTATTTTAAAGAGGAAAGGGTAATGGTATATATTGGAACTATCTTTATAGTAATATCCACTTCTATCTCAAATGGTATTACTAAAAAATCAATAGGGAAAACATCTTGAATCGATCAACAATAATAGGATATTTAGAATGACGTAATTCTTGATACTTTAGGTAAAAATATAGAAATATGGGTAATAAATGAATGCAAACCATGATGAGCAAGTCCAAATCTACCGGAATAGACATCCCACTCACCTTTTCAAGGTTATGTAAAAACCTATGGTGATATAACTGACACCCTGCAATAATAATAATCCAAATAAAGAATGGCAGGGAACCAAATCACCCATATAAATAATGACCTCAGAGCCTTTCATATCAATGATTAAGGGGTTACAGAATAATCTTAACCTACCTACCTTAGGAAGAAATTAATATCACCATCATATTCTCTCGAAAGTTATACCCAAAGGCATATCTAGTTTCCTCATTCCACAAGAGTACTCAATATAAAGTCAAAGGATACCCACAACTAGAACATATAAAAATAAATGTGATTCACATGTATAAAATATTTAATAAATGATAGTAGAGGATACTATAATAGTACTTATAATAGTCTTTGGCAAAATTTCCTCCACCTCCTATAGTATAGGCTGCAATGAATCAATATGGCCTAATACACATCCATGTGATGAAACCTAACCACCATGAGTAGTTTTCCTTTACTGGAAATGTGTATCTATATACAGGATACCATGACCATTATGTCATCCACTGAATATATTCCCAGTAGTACTCTATCTTCCTTAATGGAAATTTACTACCGAGCCTACTATTGAAGGTGTTGCTGGCACATAACCTCTCCCACTTGTTACATATGTGATTGTCCAACAGAATCATTATAGACACCCCAATACACTATAGCCCCAGAACACAATGGGGTATCTAGGGAACTAGTTATTGTTATGACTAGGATTCCCACACTAGCATCATATGATGTAACATTATATTGATGTCAACACACTGATGCTTCTCAGATGAGATATCTCAAATCATTGTTTATAATTGGAAATTAGACCAATAATTTGTTTGCGCTCTGAAGCACAATGGATCACATTATCTTCTTCCACCATGATAGAATTTGTGTTATGAGCATGGTACACTGTATCATATACAGTAGTAAATAATAAAAAAATTACCTAAGAACATATTTTTTTCCTCATATCATCCTCAAAATGCCTTGTTTCCATTGGTTCATCATCAGAGTACATAGTCATGAATCACAAAAGAATTGTAAAATGATCTTAATCGTACATAAATTTCATTTAACCCTGTTGTGGGATTTAAAAAAAATCCTAGCATGATTGACCCTCATGGAATCAGGGAATAAATAATCAAGTAAACTCTACTAAATATACCACAACATAGCTTCCCTAAACTTACAAACCTGATTTATAATATTCCACAAGTTTTTTGTAGTTCCATGAAGAGTATATGTAGTGAGTTGATCAATCCTCTCAAGATGTGTCTCTAGAATCATGAATATATATATATAACTATCTCTATCCACAAATTTATAACCCAAGGACTTCCATCGATAAAAAACATGGGCAAATTCTATTGTTGTAACACCTGAGAAAAATCTTTTATAGAAATGGAAAAGCCCAGATCTTGTATGGTAGACATAAGTCATAAAAAGTCTCCTTAAAAATAGGCATCATCAACCACAAAAAGAATAATAAGGGGTAACACATGATGTAATACATGATGTATAACTAGCATCTTTGGACCAACCACCTCCAGTTCAAGGTCATCTTTTTCCTCCTAACATATATCGAAGGACGTCAACATGGAATTGTAATACAATTTTTAAAAAAACACCACTAATAAGATTCAATAACAGAATTAGCCAAAAAATAGAACTAGAATTGGTAAAAATAATTTCTATATAATATTCACACTCCTATACTAGTTAAATTACATGGGTCTATTTGATATAAACATTTATATAGAACCAAAATAATTCTACATACTTTCAACTACTAAGGCTAAGACTGGATCTAACATTTTGTTTTGTAGTTTTAAATTTCATTTTATGTAAACAATTTAATTTAAATCCTATTTAAATGGATGAAATAATGGGTTCACATATTCATAATCATAAGGTTCCATACACCTTATGATCTGATGTGAAGCATCCAGTTAACAAGTTCCATTCTATGTGAGGAATTCTTTTTGACATAACATTTCATAGTAGACTAATTAGGGTGTTTACTATAGCCTATTAAGGAACAACTTTTAGTCTATGATAGATACTATAATTATGAACTGTGTTTTCTAAATTTCATTATAGAATCATTATTTTATAAATAATTTTTTATAATTGTCAAACCTTTCATGGAAATAACATGCAATGAAAACGACATGTGGCTCTTATATGGAATACAATATGCATGACATTTGAATTTCCTAAAAGGTGCCTAATATGATGCATGAACAACTCTACCTTCCCATAAACTCATTGTTCCATGTATAAGTGATAAATTAAAATTATATAAATAGTAACATTATATTTCAAGTGTATCACTCACTGGTAGAATCATAACAACTATAATAAGAACAATATTGAAAATAAAAATTTCCATTCAAGGAAATTTATCTTTTTTCTATACATGGGTAAGCTACTGCAATTCATAACTGATTACCAAATCTCATGGTGTTCCCAATAACTTATCTATTATCTTTAAATAGTAACACATAAAAAGAAACCTCTAATACCACTTTGTAACGTCTTGATCCTGAATTCACTTACCCCAATGAGCAATATGTCCTCAAGGGTATCTCCCCAAACACTAGAGGCTTCTGAATAGATGTGAGGACCATGGGTGAGTCCATGGGAAGAATATTACCTATTTTCCATAGTACATAATAATAGATAAATCTTGGAATAGTTTTATAGAATAAGCACATAGAAATAGACATCACAACAGAAACAAAGGCTATTATGACTAGACCAGTCACCCACTATAGCAGAAGCAGGTGTAATAAAAAAATATAAATCAACTGATAACTAGAAACTGAATCTTATAAAAAATTATGATAATTTATTTCAAGTATCTACGAAGTAGTAAAACAAGGATTCAAAATACTAAAATTAGTACATACATGCTATAAAAACAATCCAAAGGGGGAAAACATATCCAAGCATCCTAAGCTCCAACCTAGTCATCTTCTACAAAGATCTCTTCCGATATAATCAAAGAATTCATGTATCCATAAGAGGATAATTCCCCTTATCTACACATGCATGCATATATTCTATTAGGGTTCCATACATGGCCCATAAATGGTTTAAGAAGAATCTAAATAGGCCACCAACAAAGGAATCTATAAATATTTAGTTTTTGTGTATAATAAGAGAGTTTTAAGTTATAGTAATGTAATGTTGTAATAATAACTGTAAAAGGGTCATCCCTAGTTCCTAATGGATGTTAGGATGCCAATAACCTCTTCCTCACATTCTTAAAATATCATTAAATAATTATAATGGGACACAATGTTTGGTATCAAATATATAAGGTAAACTATTTACATTATCATAGTATTAAAGGGGGAACCATTCCCAGTATCAAATTTTTAACGGACATGATTCCTGGTATCACAGTAAGGGATTCCATGCACGTATAGTATTACAGTAAGGGATGTCATTACCCTATAGTATCACAATTGGAAAAATTCCCATATAGTATCACAAGGTAGTCTATTCCCATAATGTATCAAAATTTATTAGGGTCCTCATGCACATTTCGTATCACACATATATAAGGTTATGAATTCTTGTATTGATAAAACATGTTCAAGTTTCTTCATTTCAATTTATTTTAAAATATAGGTATTCAATTCACATATATATAAATTATTCATAACACCCACCATGCCCATTTTCTATATTCATGAAGTTTCATCCTGACTATACATATTTAGAAATAAAATCAATTGGTTTTAATATAAACCAAGGAAATATTCATATTTCATTTACATTTATTGGTTCTAAGGGATTATTCATTCATTCATTTGAATATGTGATGTTGGATTACCACACACATCTATTCAATTCAATTCACTACATTGTTAAGGGAACTATCCAATCCATCACAGTACATTTATTGTCTATCAAAATGAAATCACAATTTATATGTAAATCCATAATCACCATTAGGTTTTTTTTCTAAAATCATGGAATCCAAGTAGGAATATCATGGGGAAACCAAAATGGACGACTCACTTTATGGTTTAGACCATGATAATATATTCTTTATAATAATTCCTCCATATCAAAGAAGAATAAATTTATGGAAATGAACTATGAAACCACTGCGTGGCACAATGACTCGTACTATAAACTATCAAAATAGAACTGTAAAATTATGGATCACCTAACTCTAGCATGTAAAATACTCCTCATCCTTTAACGACATTAAGTTCATCATGGATTTGATGAAATATAAAGAATATACAAATTCTATTAAAATGAGTCTTTGGATTCCAAACCTTGATAACTCCATTAAGGGAATGTAAATATAAAAAAATTAAAAATGAGTGAATATCTTACAAGGGTTTATCCAATGAGACTAGCGGTACTTGAATAAAACATTAGATGAAGTGTCAGGATCATAATCTATCAAAGGGGGATCTTGGGTGCTCAAATGAATGGATATAGAGGATTCATATCCATTTGAATATAAATGAGTGTAGGGGTGAGGTTTATTTAAATTTATGAGAAATTTGATCTTTTTACCCATGAATTTTGGTGTAGTAGGGTTTGGTCACATAATTGGCCAAACCATGCACTAAATAAAACAAACCATACTTTAAATACATTGTTATTACTTCATAATTCAATCATACTTATTACAACATATAACAAAACCTTGATAGGACCGTATATGTATAGTGTCTTTAGAAACTAGGAAACATAAACAACTGGTTCATAAATCATCTACGTTATCTCATGTTTATTTAATCACATCTAGTGTCCCTTTTGGAATATCCTACTTAATACCCCTCTTACTGACCTAGGGAATAGAAAACAAACAAAGGGTGAGCTCAAATTCTCAGTAAGGGAAACCAAATTAAATATCAATCATATCATATTCATAAGAACATGTCATTTTGAAAATCTTATCATGCAAAAGAGATCGTAATATCATGACATGGGATAGAAAATAGTATTGAAATTTAATCCAATATTCATAACATACGACATGAAACTTAGTTTCATACACACATAATCATATAAAATTATTTCATATTAGTTAATACTCATTTCTGAGACCATCATAGCGGACCGAGTCCATTACTGAACCGATTTCACTTCTCGTTCCAGTCCTATAACACTGAACCAGATTAACATTCCATTCCAGTGATTTCTAACTCATGAGATATAATTATTTACCCAATGCATTGGAGGGATATGTAGGTCCCACCCATCTCATAAGGAAACTGTTATTATGTGTTCCACAAAATCATAAATCATACATCATATCATAACCCATGTAATAAAAATTGGTTTCTTAAACATCATGTCATCATAACATAATCCATGTAGGATAAAAGGACATTATAAAAATAATTCCATAATAACATAATCAAATAAATGTAATAATAGGGATAGAAATAGAACCCTATATTTTCTTAGATGGAAAACAATTTTGATAAAACACCTGAACTCTATTCTTGAATAAAATATCCTTTCTACTTTAAAAACATTTTTCCTTTCTTAATATGTCATACAATTTTAAACTAAAAGAAGTTAATTGAAAATAAACCTGATTTATTTTAAATGAATCTTCATGGAAATAATGTTGTATGAAATCATAAAAATTCATTCATGCCGTATAAGTTAAAAAAACAATCTTCTCGTACTTTGTCCAGAAAAGACAAAAAGTATCTTATACTGAAAATGAAAAAATATTCCTTTCATAACTTTTACTAAAAATTAACCAATAGGTAAAATGTGACTTAAATAATTTTATGAGGATAGAAATAATATTACATATTTAGGAATCATGGAGTTGGATGATAAAAATTTCCCAGTAAATTCTGAAGTATAAACAATCTCAGATAAAAATGAGATTGCGAGAGTTTCCCTTAACATAGGTCTTATACACTCTGTACGTATCTGATCCTCCTGTATAATGATTTAAATAAGGTCATTGACATATTACAGAATCATATTCATTGTTATGATATCATATATGGTCATATTCTTATCTCTTTATTAGTAATATTTCGTTGCTACTTGTTATTCGGGTGTTCATTGCTTTAAGTTCTTATGGGTGTTTGGTCGAATAAATTATTATTCCGATTTTTAGGTTATAGATAAATATATTATAAAATTCTATTAGTATAATTTATATCTGATTTATTCATTCAATTCATATATATAATATTGTTTTAGTGATGATCATGTAGAACGAATCACATCACACCGTGGAGATGGTAAGTTGTACGTATGCACGAGCAAGGATATCATTCCCATAATTACCGAATGGTATTGTAGTGGATGATAGAATATCTCATAATTGTTATCGTGTTATAATAATCATATATTTTTTTTCTTTACACCATTATACCCATCCAAGTAAGGTGGTGGTTGAAAACAGATTACACCACTGTGTGGAGACGGTATTTCGTACGTATGCACGCACAGTGATTTTGTTTTCAGTAGGATGGACAGTAGATGAAATAGGTTTGGATCATATTTATATTAAAATATAAATATATGAGTGATAATTATGTTATTACTTTATAATGAAACAAATAAATAAGTGTAAGTAGAAGAATAAATAAATTTGAATGAATCGGTAAATAATATTACCTCTTCTTCAACGAGCCTCTTCTAAACCTCCTCTTAGGGCACTAAAGTTGGTCTTTTAAGAGGGCCAGGGCCTGTAGTATGTATCTAGGGACGTTTATAAGATAAACTGGCAGGGGTTGGCCGAGCTTGAAGGATCAAAATGGTGTGAGGAGGAGAGGGAGGAGGTTTCTTTTTATAAGAGAGGAGAGGGTCACTTTTCAAACCTCTAAAATATTAATTTATAATAAACTTAAACCCCACATAAAAACCACCAAAAATGACCAAAATACAAATATTAGATGATATAGGGTTTTAATTGCATTAAACAATAAGTTTTATACATGTTTTTAATTTATTTTAAACCATATCAACTTGATTTATCCTTATTTTTTCTATTAAATTTTATTTGTGGTAATAATATTCAAAATTTAAAATGGTTATAAATAATTACTTATGTGTTTTGAATTTTCCATAATTAGATAATTTATTACATTTTATACCATATAAATTTCAAATTATAAACATTAATGTTTTTTGTGATTTTTAAACAATTGTATAATATGTTATTTTTTTAAAATAACAATAGTTTCAATTTTGACAGTATTCATTTATTTGAATATAAATAAAATACACAGAGAGGATATATTCGAACAAAAATATTTAATAGAAGATTAACATGTCATATTAATCTAGTAAATTTGTGGAGAACATTAATTAGTGCATATAATATTTTTAAAATCATTAATTTGGTATTTTAATCAATAAAATAATTTCTACATCACAATTATGTCATCATTCATAATAATTATTTAATAATTAAAAATACTAAATAAATTCTAATGATTTAGATAATTTTATTATATTTATGGATATTATTTATATTTCATGTTTTATGAGTTTTATCAGCTATAAAAAATTATTACACTTATATGATATAAGAGAGTGACATGTTGTCACTTTCTTTGATTTTAATAATAATTATATCATTTTCATTGAAAAAAGTCCATGAAAGGAATATATTCCGATCCTTATGTGATGTGAGTCTACTTTTATTCATCAAATATAAATATTTTAGGTGTTAGGGTAATTTTATAATCTTATTTTTACCTTTAATTACCCGATTTACCTTTTACTGTAGTAAATAAAAATTATCGTAGTTGGTGTTCATAATGTCAAATAAATAAAAGTAACCAATTAACAAAATTTTTTCCCTACTGAATCCAAAATATGGAATCCATTTTTCAAAATTCAAAACACATAATTTTCAGCAATTAATTTAAAATTAATCTTATTGTTAATAAAACGGGGTTTTTTTAAAGTTAAAACATTGTCAATGATTGAAATGTTTTTACCTATGAATTCAATGTAAAACTAATAGTAATGACATAAATTATATTAAATATAAAAAATATATTATATTTATACTTTAAAAACATTAAATTTTATCATTTAACCATATAAATAATCTTGAAGAAAAAAATTGTTTTTAAGAAAAATTTAGTATATTTTTACTATTCATCAAAATATGAAAGTTATCAGAAAGGTATAAAAAATTTATCCAATATAAATTTTTATATCCTGATTCAAATGAAAAAGTTTATTTTGTAAAATTATACTTATAAACCTGTAAAAATTATATTTAAAATGTGTGTGCCATCAAAAGGCGGTAAAACTGCATTTTTTTAAAAATACTTCTTTTTTCGAAAAATTTATTTTGTTTTCATATCTCTTTCTAGAAAATGATTTAGATGAATTATAATGTTATAAAATTCAAAATTCGTTTTATACTATTCATAACGGTAGGTTCATAATATTATAATAATATATCATTGTTTCGTGAAACTCGGTATTGCGTACAACACATGCTATCGAGGAAGGTTGCTCTTGTGTATAACGCAATCCAAGAAAGTGTTGTGTGTAATGAAAGATTCCATTGGTGTTGGGTATAACATAAGAAATAATATATATATATAAATATCTCATAAATTCTCATGGTGTTACATTCTACCCCGCTTAAAATGAATTTTGCTCTCAAAATTCGTCACTTCATAACAAATAGATGAAAATACCTCTCCCTCATCATATCCTCAAGTTCCCTTGTAACTTATTCTAATTGATGGTTCCTCTATAAAACATTAACCAAGTGATTGGTCTTGTTTCGTAGAACATTTTCACTACGATCCAGAATCTCTATTGATTGTTCTTATTAAGAAAGATCTTGCTCCAGTGGTACAACTTCTGAGCTTAGTACCTGTGAAGGATCAGATATGTACTTTATTAGGAGAGATACATGGAACACATCATGAACTTGAGAGAGATTAGGTGGAAGATCCAATCGGTAAACTACCTTCTCAACACGATCTATTATTTGGAATGGACCGATATACCTCGGGCTTAGCTTTCCCTTCATTCAAAATCTCATTACTCTCTTCCAAGGATATATTCATAAGAACCCTTTATCAACCACTTTAAACTCTTGGTCTTTTATTTTGTTGTTGGTATAAATTTTTTGTTGAATCTGAGATTCTCTTATGTGTTGTTGAATAGATATGTCCAATTCTATCATCTCATCAAAAAGATCAGGTCCTAATAGCTTTCTTTCCCCGACTTCATCCCAGAAAGTTGTAGTTCTAAATTTCATTCCATATAGTGCTTCATAAGTATCCATTTGAGTACTGGACTAAAAGCTATTATTATAAAAAAATCCACCAAAGGTAGGTGGGGGTCCCAAACAGCTTAGAAATCCATAGAGAAAGCTCTCAATATGTCTTCTAAATATTGAATTATCCTCTCAGACAGACCATCTGTCTAAGGATGATATGAATTGTTGAAACTCAACTCTGTGTAAAGGGCATGCTGAAAAGTTTTCCAAAATTTCAAGGTAAAACTTGGATCTCGATCAGTTATTATGGAAAGTGGCATTCCATGCAATCTTACCACTTCTTTTACATATATCATGGCAAGTTGATCAAGAGATAAATCCTCTCTAACTGCAATGAAGTGTGTCGACTTCCTAAGATAATCAACTATAACCCATATAGCATTATTGATTTTGGATGTTTTGGGAAGTGTGATGACAAAGCCCATAGTGATGTTTTCCCACTTCCAATCTAGTATGGGTAATGGTTGTAACATCCCTTTAGACTTTTGTCTCTCATCTTTGAGATGCTGAAAACCCAAGCATCGAGAGACATATTCAGCGATATCTCTTTTCATGCCATCCCACCAAAAGTACTCATTCATGTTCCTATACATCTTTTTACATCCATTATGAATAGAGAATGAAAAAATATGAGCCTCATCCAGTATCCCCTTCTTTAATTCTTCTATGGTAGGCATACATACATGGTTCCTGAACCTTATTATCCAATAACAATCATGTTTTAATTCAGGAACATTTCTCACCTTCTTTTGATGCCCAACATCCTCCGTCTATGCCACATTAATCTTCACTTGTATAGATGGTTGAAAATTAATTTGATAAAGATAAGATATCTCCGCTTTCATTAAAATTCCAAGATCTATCCATTGTAAATCCATAAATATTGGATCCTCTGTGATCCTCATCATGGATAAACTAGCATGGTCTTGCCAACTTAATGCGTCTGCCACCTTGTTTGCTTTCCCAGGGTGGTAATAAATTGAGAATTCTTAATTCATTAATCAGCTCTAACCATATTATTTGGCGCATAATCAGATCCTTTTGTGTAAAAACATATTTTAAACTTCTATGATCTGTATAAATATCAAACCTTTCTCCATAAAGATAATGCATCCAAATCTTTAATGCAAGGATGACATCAGCTAACTCCAAATCATGAGTTGGGTAATTTTCTCATGGATTTTCAATTCTTGTGAGGCATAAGCTATCATGAAATCATTTTTCATGAGAACACACCCCATCCCCTTCTTGGATGCATCACTATAGATCACAAAACTTTCATCACTACTAGGTAGTGTGAGCACTGGTGCACTGGCTAATATTCTTTTTAGCTCTTTTATATTCTCTTCAGATTACTCTGTCCAAACAAAATTAACTCCTTTCCAAGTCAATTTGGTGAGTGGGATAGATAATCATGAAACATAATTCACAAAATGTCGATAATACCTTGCTAAACAAAGAATACTTCAGATTTCAATTACTGTTGTTGGTCTCGACAGTCATTCTATAACTTTTATTTTTGCTGGATCCATAGATATCCCCTATTTTGAGATTATGTTACCCATAATGAAACTTTTTGAAGCCAAAATTCACACTTGGTAAATTTGGAATAAATATTTTCTTTTCTCAGGGACTTCAATACAATTATTAAGTGATCTTCATGTTTTTACATACTCTTTGAATAGACAAGAATATCATCTATAAATACTACCAAAAATTGATCAAGATATTCTCTAAATAATCTATTCATTAGCCAATGAGCTTCTACCCTAGTGGTTAAGGCTCCTTCTTGGCATCCAAAAGACCCCGGATCAAATCTCGGCTGGGGAGAATTCTCGAGTACTCTAGCCGGTACTATAGCAGCACTGTAGCAGGACAGTGTAGTAGTGTTGTAGTAGTGGAAGACTGTAGTAGCAGCAGCACTGTAGTGGCAGAGGGATTGGACCAGGGCACTATAGCGGCAATGGTACTGGAGAAGATATTGTAGCTACGCGGATACTGTTGTAGTAATGTTCACCAAGGGGTCCATTGGGCCAAAAAATGGGCTTTCGTGTAGAGACCCGAAGCTTGACGTATATTGACATTACATTACATTTGCGGAATAATTAGTACATAACAAAAAACACACACACAAGGATCGTAATAGTTTAGTGTCTTTGGAAACATGGAATATAATCTTCTAATCCTGGTGAAAGATCTTCAACATCTCCCATAATGATCTTCCTTTTTTTTATACCTAAAACCTTTCTTTATATCCTGGGGAAAAGTAAACATAAAAGGGTGAGCTCAAATGCTCAGTAAGGGTAAACAAAAGAAATATCAATCACATCATATACATAAGAAGATAACTTTTGGAAATCTTAACCTGTAAAAGAGATCATAATTTCATAACCTGGGATAACTCATGGCAGTGAAATGTAATCACAATAATCATAACATAAAACATTAAACTTTGTGGCAGGCACGCATAATCATAGAGAATCATTTCTTGTTAGTCAAGACTCATTGCCAAGACTATCTTAGTGGACAAAGTCCCTTTCTGAACCGAGTCACCCTTGTTTCAGTCCTATTTTACTGAACCGGTATAACCTACCATTCCAGCCATGTCTATCTCATGAGATATAAAATCTTTACCCAATGAATTGGAGGGAGATATAGGTCCCACCAATCTCATAATGATACCATTCTTTTGTCTGCCACAAAATCATAAATCATACATCATTGCATAACCCATGTAATACAAATGGGAATCTTAAACATAATGACATCATAAAATAATTAATATAAGATAAAGGAATTCATAAAAATAATTCGATCACAACATAATCAAATCAATGTAATAATAGGGATAAAAACAGAACCCTTTATTATCTTAGATGGAAAATAATTTTGATAAAACACTTGAACTCCATTCTTGAGGAAAATATCATTTCTTCTTCAAAAACATTTTTTCCTTTCTTAATATGTCATACAACTTTAAACTAAAAGAATTTGATTAAAAATAAACTTGAAAACTTGTAAAGTATTCTTCTTGGAAATAATTTTTTAAAAATCCATTCATGTCGTATAAGTTTAAAAAAACATTCTTCTCATACTTTTGTCGGAAAAGTAAAAAAGTACATCGTAGGAAAAATGACAAAAGATTCCTTTCATATCTTTTACTAAAAACTCACCGAAGGGTAAAATTGTATTTAAAATATTGTAGGTGGATGGAAATAATGTTACATATTGAGGAAACATGGATTTGGATGATAAAATACACCCCAGTAAATTGCAATTTATAAACAATCTCGGATAAAAATGAAATTGTGATATTTCCCTTACCTTAGGTCCGATTTGCTTCGTAAGTGTCCGAAACTCCTGTATAATGATTTAAATAATGTCATTGACTTATTACAGAATCATATTAATTGTTATCATATCATATATGGTTCACTTATGACTTTATATTACCTTTTCTTTTGTAAATTCCATGTTAAAGAGCGTTTTGGGTAAAATTGTTTCATTTATCGTCCGTGTTTTGACTTGTAATTATTCATATGATTACTTAGATCATGTTTACTTAATTCCAGAATATAAAACATGATATATATATATATATTCAGAATATACATATATATAATAAATCAGTAAATGGAAGGAAATACACCGTTCATGGAGACGGTAGGCCGTATGTACGCATGAACGCTGTTTTCGTTTCCTTATTGAGTTGAACGGAATTAAGTAGATGACATACATATATAGATAAATCCAGTAGCTTTATAATGTCATATATTTCATTATTATTTATTATATATACTTATCACTCTTAATTGGTTAACATGGATAATGAATCTCATCGCGTCGTGGAGACGGTAGTCCGTACGTACGCACGAGCGATGATATCGTTTCAATAATTATTGAATTGAATTGGAGTGGATGATACAATATATCAGAATCAATATGATGTTCTAATAACTATGTATTTTTATTCTTTACACCATTATACACATCCATGTAAGGTGGTGGTCGAAAATAGATTTCACCACGACGTGGAGACGGTATTCTGTACGCACGCACGCGCGGTGATTTCGTTTTCCGTAGGATGGATAGTTGGTGAAATAGGATTGTTTCATACTTATAATAACATATCAGTATATTAGTGATACTGATGTTATTACTTCGTAATGATACAACCTAAGAAGAAGAAGTGGAAGAAGAAATAAAGGTGAAATAATCGGTAACAGAGATTACCTCTTCTTTGAAGCGCCTCTTTAAGACCTCCACTTAGGGCACTAAAATTGGTCTTTGAGGAAGACCAGAACCTCTAGGATGTTTCTAGGGAAGTGGAGAAGAGAATTTGGCAGGGGTTGTCCGAGCATGAATGCTCAAAGTTGTGTGAGGAAGAGAGGGAGGAGGTGCCCTTTTATAAGGGAGGATAGGGGCACCTTTGGAATAACTAAAACTATTATTTTATTATAAAGTCAAGTTCAGTTTTAAATAGCTCCAAATTGATTTATTTCTAGGAAAAGGTGGGGATGGGTCGAAATCCTCTCATCCAATAGAATTTAGACAAGTTTAGGTTCCTATTTTAACCTTATCATTTAGATTTAACATTAAGTTAAATAATTTTACTTTTACCGTGTCTTCTTGTGTTCTTATACTACAAGGTTAATAAACTTACTATAAAAAGCCAAAAGAACCCCAAATTGTTTATTATTAATATATATAACCTTATCTAAGTCATTTGGCCGAACCTTGGATTTTTAGGAATAAAATAACAATTAATAATATAATATTTGTTTTCAAAACTATTTTATGTCAATTTTGACACTATTTAGTAATTCATTGTTGTGAAACTCATAACAGAATGATAAGTTCGAAAAAAGTTCATTAAATCAACAATAACATGTCATATTAACCTATAAAATTAGTGTAAGTCATTAAAAGTCTCAAATTATATTTATTTGAGTATTTATAACATCAATTATGTCAATATTTTATTAATAAGATAATTACTACATCATCGTTGTGTCATAAATAAATTAAATTATATAATGTCTAAAAATTACAAATAAAATACCATTATGTAGTAAATCTTATTATATTTATAATTAATATTTACAATCTAATTTATCTTATGTATAACCCTATATTAAAAATGTTTTAGTAAATAAACTTTGATTTTAACTCTTTTAACTCTTCTATGAATTAAATAATAATAAATGTCCTAATCTAATCCAAGTGGGCCTAAATGGTCATATTTTATTCCTAAGATTGTTTTTGGTCGAATTACACTTATCGAATAGAATTTGAACATGTGTTAGGGTAATAATAATATCATTTTTACCCATAATTACCCTATTTACTTTTAACCGTGGTAAATGAAAGTAAAAAGTTACTATTCACCAAAAAAATATTTTCATCTCATTGAACCACATTTTACTTACTGACATCAACCGTGTCTCTCGGATTTTTGAAATTCCACTCACAGAAGCGGTAAAATTAAGTTTTATGAAAAATTCAGTTTTTTTAACTACCACTTAGTGGTTTCACTATTCATCAAAAATTGAATGTTTTCAGAAGAATTCCAAAAATTAGGCCTAAGATATATTTGATATTATGAACACAAAAATGATTTCAATTTTACCAAATTCAAAACATATCAGTTGCATTAATTAATTTAAAAATTAATTCCTGTCGTCAAAACAAAAGGCGTGTTTTTAAGAGATAATAACTATCAAAAGATTGACACTTGTTTATAACTGGTTTAAATGTGAAATTACATCCAATGACCAACATTGTATTGAATTCTAAAAATATATTCTAAATATACTTTAAAACCACTAAAATTAATAATTTATCACTATTAATTATTTTTATTGAAAAAGTTGTTTTTAATTAAAATTTAGTAATTTTCACTATTCATCAAAATATGAAAGTTATCCAAAAATTACCAAAATTTCACCCTAAGCTAATTTCGATATTCCGAATCCAAAAATGAAGTCCATTTTGAAAAATAAAATTTTCAAAATTTCAAAAAGTGGTTATTACTATTCATAACGGCTAGTTTTAATAATATTTTAATAGCATATCGTTGTTTAGTGAAACTCGGTATTGCGTACTACACATGCTATCAAGGAAGGTCGCGATTGCGTGTAATGAAAGGCAAGTCAAGGATATGTGTTGTGCAAGCTCCTTTTGGTGTAGCGTACAACACAAGACATTAATGAAATTAAAAAGAATATTTTTCATAAAATCTCGGGGTGTTACATTTCGAGCCCAGTATGCAGGCACTTGGCCTTGGGCCTTCAGTATATGTAATGGGTCACCCTCTACCCAGTCTAAAGAGGTCATTGCAATAATAATTAATTGAGGCTTCAGCCCCATCCTTTAAAAAAACTCTATTCATTAGATCTATGAAGCTAGAAGGGGTACTAGTAAGAAAAAATGGCATCACTATAAACTCATAGTGTCCATACCTTGTACGGAAATCCGTCTTTGGTATATCCTCCTTTTTTTCCCTTAATTTATGATACCCATAATGAATATAAATCATGGAAAAGTATTGATCTCAGTGTAGTTGGTCAAATAAGTCATCAATGCGTGGGAGAGGATATTTGTTCTTGATAGTGATCTTGTTAAGTTCTTGATAATCAATGTAGAGTCTCATTGATCCATCTTTCTTCTCAACAAACAGAATAGGTGCTCCCCATGGTGATGCACTAGGGAATATGAATCCCTTATCATGATTGTCTTGGAGTTGGTTCTTCAATTCCTGCAACTCAATTGGGGTCATTCTATAAGATGTCTTTAAAATCGCATAGCACCCAGTATGAGTTCTATTTAAAACTCAACTTCACAATTTGGTAGAAGACCACAAAATTCCTCTATAAATACTTAATCTAAATATCATACAATGGGAATATTCTTAATCGTGAGTTTCTCTCCAACCATTTGTGATAGATATCTTTCATTTATTAGAATCAATACCCATAAGATGGATGAAATTTCTACTGGAAGTTTATATTCATCCTTGCATCGATAGATGATCATAGATTGATCAGGAATATGAAATGTGACATCCCTTTTTTCAATTGATATGAGATTCATATAATGAAAGCTAGTCCATGCCAAGAATCACATAAAATTCCACTATAGAAGGTATCACAATATTTGTAGGAAGCATTTTCCCACAAACATCAATCGGAGAAGAATTGTAAACTTTTGATGTGACTGTTGTGCCATTAGGAGTTGTCCCAACTAACTCAATAACTATTTTTTGGGGTTATACGATGATACCCTTAGAAAATTATTCATAAATAAAAGAATGAGTGGATTTAGAATCAAATAAACCATTTTCAACATTAGAGTGAATGGTAAGTATACCTTTCACCACTTTTTATCATAGTCCACATCGCCGATAGAAATTGCATGTGACATTCCTTTGTCTTTGTCCTTAAGAGTTTGTTGACGTTGATCATCATCAACAACCCTTAGATTGGGGCATTGATTGGAATAATTCCCCATTTCCTTGCACTTGTATCATTGAAGTGTAGGAGGTCCATTCTGTGAAGCCTTTTTTCACATCACTTGACTCATTTCCCATCATGTTAGCATTCAATTTCCCGGTGACCATCTTTTACAGACCTATAACATTTACTTGTCACTTTAAGACAATTCCCTCCATGTTTCCTTCTACACTTTGATCATAAGGGAAAACTCATCTTTTTTTTCAGTGTGGTCTTTATATTTTCCTTTTAATTTCATTTTCTTATTCTTATCAAACCCATATGATTGTTCGGTTACTACAATCTCTATCTCAACCTTGAGAGAAAATCGAAAAATTTCCTCATATCTATTGAATTCCTTTATTTCTAATGCCCTTTGGAGACTTGGTTTTAAGCTACTAAATAATCGATCGATCTTACTATAACGTTGGATAATAATCCCAGAAGTGTACCTTGCAAGCCTTGTAAAATTTGCTTCATTGGTACCAATAGATTTATCATCCTTTAGCTTCAGTTAAATAAACTCCTTCTCCATCATGGTTCGAAGAATACGATGGATTTACTTATTGAAAAAAAATTCTTCAACTTACCCCATTCCATGGGTTCAATTTCAACATTTTGCCTTGTATTCTTGACAAGATTCCACCATTGATCAGCTTCACCTTCCAGACGATATACTGCTAAGATGAATTTATCAAGTTCAGAACATTAAAGGACAGAAAATATCTATTCGGTGGTACTGATCCATTGTCCATCCACCAATGGATCATAAGAACCACTAAATGAAGGTGGATGATGCCTCATGAAGGATTCAATAGAATATTGCTCCCTCGTTTGCTTGTTTGGAAGTCCTTAATGATTCATAACTTGAGAATGTTGTGTGAGAATGGCTACAATATTTTTTATTCCATATCCCATATCGTTTGGTTGCTTAGGGGGAAAATCATTGCCCAACCTGTCACATTCAGCATTAACACGGTTCCTTCAGGTTCCAGCCATTGACTAAAACCAAAAATCATTGTGTGACCAACACTAATTACAACAATAAAACCACATATTTAGGAATAAAATTTCACACTTTAGGTATTATCATAGGTTATTCATGGCCATTTCTAAAACACTAAGATTGTCTTCTATGCTGATACATATCCTTAGGGTTCTTACTAATGCTTTAACATCATAGTTTCCAAGGTTGACTATAGCATTCCTCTATTACCATCTACAACAACCCATAATTTTCATTCCTTTTTATTACATAAAAATTTATGCATACTTATTAGAACATATAACAAAACCATGATAGAACCGTATATGTATAGTTTCATTAGAAATTGGGAAACATTAAAAAGTGGTACATAAATAATCTACATTATCTCCCATTTATTTCATCATATATTGAGTCCATTTTGGAATATCCTACATAATACCTTTATTCCTAGCTTGGGGAAAATAAAACATACAAACGGTGAGCTCATATATTTAGTACGGTCAAACAAATAAAATGTCAATCATATCATATTCATAAGAACATAACATTTTGAAAATATTATCCTACAAAAGAGATCATGATATCATGACATGGTATAAATCATAGTAGTGAAATGTAATCAAATATTCATGACATAAGACGATGAAACTTTGTGGAATACACACATAATCATAGAAAATCATTTCATATTAGTCAAGACTCATTTCCAAGAACATCAAAGCGGAAAATGTCCATTACTGAACAGAGTTCACTCCTTGTTCCAGTCCTATATCACTGAACTGAATTAACTTGTTGTTCCAGCCATGTCTATCTCATTAGATATAATTCTTTACCCAATGAATTAGAGGGATATATATGTCCCACCCATCTCATAATGAATCCATTCTTATGTGTTCCACAAAATCAGAAATCATACATCGTAGCATAACCCAGGTAATAAAAATGGGATTCTTAAACATCATGCGATCATAACATATTCTATATATGATAAAAGGACATTTTAAAAATAATTCCATCATAACATAATCAAATCAATTTAATAATAGAGATTGAAACCGAGCCCTAAATTATCTTAGATAGAAAATAAATTTGATAAAACACTTGAACTCCATTCTTGAGGAATATATCCTTTCTACTTTGAAAACATTTTTCATTTCTTAACATTTCATAAAATTTAAAACTAAAATAAGTTAATTGAAAATAAAATTGAAAAAATGTAAAGGAAGCTTCATGGAAATAATTTTATATGAAATCATAAAAATCCTCTCATGCCGTATAAGTTAGAAAAATCAATATTCTCGTACTTTGGTCGGAAAAGTCAAAAAGTATCTCAAATTGAAAATGAGAAAATATTCCTTTCATAAATTTTACTAAAAAATCAACAGTATCTAAAATTGGGTTTGAACTATTTTTGAATGATAGAAATAATATTAAATATTTAGGAAACATGGATGTGGGTGATAAATATTCCCTAGTTAATTCTGATGTATAAACAATCTCCGATAAAAATAACATTGGATGATTTTCCCTTACCTTAGGTCTAATATGCTATGTACGTGTATGAGCCTCCTGTATAATGAATTAAATAATGTCATTTACTTATTATAGAATCATATACATTGTTATTATATCATATTTGGTCATATTCTTATCTCCTTATTAGTAATATTTCATTGCTAATTGTTATTCGGGTGTTCATTGCATTATGTTCTTATGCGTGTTGTGTCGAATAAATTATTATTCCTCATTTTAGGTTATAGCTACATCATTTACAGAATTTTATTAGTATAATATATATCATATTTATTTATTCAATTCTTTTATTTAATCTTGGTTTAATAAAGATCATGTAGAACGAATCACATCGCACCGTGGAGAAAGTAAGTCGTACATATGCACGAGCGATGATATCATTCCCATAATTATTGAATGGTATTGTAGTGGATGATAGAATATCCAAGAATTATTATCATGTTATTATAATCATATATAGTTATTCTTTTCAACATTATACCCATCCATGTATGGTGGTGGTGGATAATAGATTACACCACGACATGAATATGGTATTCTGTAAGTACGCACACACGGTGATTTCATTTTCCATAGAATGGATAGAAGGTGAAATAGGGTAGTTTCAAATTACTAATAACATATCATTATATGAGTTATACTGATGTTATTCCTTTATAATGAAACAAATAAATAAGAGGAAGTAGAATATGAAATAAATTTGAATGAACCGGTAAAGAATATTACCTCTTCTTTGACGCGCCTCTTCTAAACCTCCTCTTAGGGAACTAAAGTTGGTCTTTGAAGAATAACAGGAACTATAATATGTTTCTAGTGAATTGAAGAAGAGAAATTGGTAGGGTTTGGACGATCTTGAAGGCTCAAAATGGAGTGAGGAGGAGAGGGATGAGGAGTCTTTTTAAAAGAGAGGAGAGGGGCACTTTTGGAAACCTCTAAAATATTAATTTTTAATAAACTCAAACCCCACATAAAAACTTCCAAAAATGACACAAATTAGAATATTAGTTGATATAGAGTTGTCAGTTTATGAACCAAAAAGATTTAGACATGTTGATAATTTATTTTAAACCATATCAACTTGATTTATCCTTATTTAATCTATTTAATTTTATTTGTGGTAATAATATTCTAAATTTTAGTTTTTTATAAATAACGACTTATGTGTTGTGAATTGTACATAATTAGATACTTTATTACATTTTAGACCTTATAAATTTAAATTGTTAATTTTTATATATTTTTGGAATTTTTAAACAATTTTATAATATGTTATTTTTAAAAAATTACAATAGTGTCAATTTTGACACTATTCGTTTATTTGAATTTAAATAAAATTAACATAGATGATATATTCTAAATAGAATATTTAATAGATTATAAACATGTAATATTCATCTATTAAATTATTGGATAGCATTAATTATTTCATATAATATTTATTTTAATATTTTTAATATCATTTATTATAGATTTCAATCAATAAAATAATTTCTACATTAATATTTTGTCATCAATAACGATAATTATTTAATCCCTAAAATTCTAAATAAATTTTCAAGATCTTGATAATTTTATTATATTTTTGGATACAATTTATATTTGAAGTTTTATGAGGTTTGTCACTAAATTAAAATTGTTACACTTATAAGATATAAGAGTGTGACATTTTGTCACTTTCTTTGGTTTTAATAATAATTATATCATTTTCATTGTCGAAAGACCATGAAATGAATCTATTCCGGACCTTAAAGGATATGGGTCCACTATTATTCATCCAATAAATTTTTTTAGGTGTTAGGTTAATTTTATAATCTTATTTTTACCCATAATTACCCGATTTATCTATAACTATAGTAAATAAAAATTTCCGTAGTTACTATTCATAATGTCAAAAAAATAAAATTAACCTATTAACATAATTTTGACCCACTGAATCCAAATATGGAAACCACTTTTCAGAATTAAAAACATAGAAGTTGAATTAATTAATTTAAAATTAATCCTGTTGTTAAGAAAACATGTTTTTAAAAGTTAAAACATTGTCAAAGATTGAAATGTTTTTACCTACGAATTCAATGTAAAATTAATGGTAATGAAATAATTTATATTAAGTAGTAGATATATATTCTATTTATACTTTAAAACCATTAAATTTTATCATTTAACCATATAAATTATCTGGATGAAAAAATTGGGTTTTAAGAAAAATTTAGCGTATTTTTAATATTCATCAAAATATGAAATTTATCAGAAAAGAATAAAAACATTATCCAATATAAATTTTTTTATTTTTATTCAAAAGAAGAAGTTTATTTTGTAAAATTTAACTTATAAACTTATTAAAATTATATTTAAAATCAGTGTGGTATCCAAAGGTGGTAAAATGCTTTTTTATAAAAATACTTCTTTTATCGAAAAATTGATTTTGTTTTCATATATCATTCTAGAAAATGTGGAAGATGAATTATATGGTTATAAAATTACAAATTCGGTTAATACTATTCATAATGGCTAGTTCATAATTTATTATAATATATGATTTTTTAGTGAAACTCGGTATGGCATACAACGCAAGCTATCAAGGAAGGTTTCTCTTGCATGTAACACAAGAAAAGTAATCGTTGTGTGTAGTGAAATATTCTTTTGGTGTTGCGTATAACATAATAAATAATACATAAATATATATAATAAAATGTCAGAGTGTTACATAACTGTCCACCCTTCCCTACTTCAATGGGCACCTAGCACGGTTCATGCTCATGGATTGACTAACTATATGAAAACCATGTGACATTCTATTGCTAAAAAGTGATGGTACTACCACTTGGGTGGGTTACATTTTTAGAATTATTTCTCAATCCATGATCTTCAAGATATCAGACCATTCCACTTCACACAGATCTATAAAACAGTACATCTTGGTTCACTTGCATTCTACTAACCGTGCATCTCGGGTTCTTTTCTCAAAGGGTTTTGGGCTCCAAACAACCCCCAAATACCCCCTCCCACGCAAGTCCTAAGAAGTCATTTTGGAATCCATATTAGGTCTGAAGTAAATTATTACACCCAAAAAGAAAAGGTTTCTCAACTTTTATAATAATTGGATTCTTAAAAATTTACTTCTAATTAATCCTATGATTCATAAAAGATTGAAACTCATTCAATCTATCTTTAATTATTTTCCAAAACCCGAGTGGTTAATAAATTTATCTGTAAAACTAAATTTTAATCCTACTAGTTTATCATTAGTATTCATTATTTTAATTGTTTAACGAAAAAAATAACATATTAAACCAAACATCTTATATGCTAATCATGGGTACTAAACAGTTATAATCATTTATCCCCGGGTTCAACCCTATCCACCTTTCAAGATGTGGTGGTTTTTCACCCAACATTTAGGGTATACTTTATATACACAATATTAATATAAATCTTATATTTTAACCAAATAATTAATTAACTTACTTTGAATTAAATATCCATCATAGTATATATTTAAACCAAATTTATTTATTAATTTTTTAATAAATATAATAACATTATTTAAAAATTGTTATAATGTCTCTAATGACCATATATACCCTAAATGTTATCAGTAAATTTAAAATAATGTCTATGTAATTGCATTATTCATTAGATAACTTTTCGAAAATAAACATATTGTTTCCAAAAATGTCTCCCATGATATCCTTTATATTAGTATCTTACCATCACAAAAAATCTATAAATAGTTGTTCCGGACTTTAAACTTGTAATAAATCATGAACAATATAACCCATGACGATATCCATAACTATAATGTTAATGAATAAATATAATATTCTAACATAATCCAAATATGTTTCAAGATAGTTGTGAACAAAATAAAATTGGTAAAAATTATTCAAATATTTTATATTTTATATTTTAATTCACAAAGAATAAATACTTCCTCCATTTTATTTTGTACATAGGTCCTTCCTTAGTCAAGGGTTTATCTTATGTCATTCATTGTAATTATCTATCCAAACCCTTTATAATGGTTTGTAAAAACTATTCATTATCCTATGAATATCTCGTTAGTGTTCAAACCAGGCTCATAGTAAGGCCCATTGTCATATACCATGTAACGCTTGAGTAATTCTTAATATCCCATTTTGAGAGATGATACCCTAGATATATCTTTTGTAGAACCACTTCTATTTATAGTATTTAGACATGTATATATTTCTAGAAAAGACCACAAAATATCAACCTTACCAATCCTTTAGGATGCTCTTCTATACTTATGCACTAATTCAATATTAGTGTTATGTTCTCTAAACTATGTTATCCAAAATCTTGTTAACATTGTTTCTACTAAAATTTCTATTATAAAAACTCTTATGAACCTGACCACTATATGCCATGAGCCAATTCTTGATTAATTACATTAGAATAAGATACAATTAATTTCCACTCAATAAACTGGATAGTTTAGTATTCATGGTTAACCTAGTACATACATGATTCCCATATTTTATTTCAATAAAATAAATAATTTTTTTGGAAGAAGTAACGTTATTTTAACTTTCATATCCATGAATATCTAAAATCATAAATATTATTGAATAATGGGAAAAGTAAATTAAATAAGGGTAGCTAAAATTATCAGTATGGTTCATATACAATTAATGTAATAATGAATCAATGATCATAATAAATTTGGTAAGGTAAATAACTAAGATAACATTCAATTTAAATAAATATATAAAGGTAAATCAATATAAAAAGGAATAAAAATGATCCCACATTCAATTTAGTAAACTGTATAAGGAAATGGTATCGTAGAAATGTAAATAACTGAAAATAAATCCAATTTTAATAACTAATAATTTTATAAATCCATAGATAATTTCATTGTAAAAGTATCATGGATAATAAAAATAACTAAATTCTCAATGAATGTATTATTTAATTTTTGGTTGTCATATTTTCTTAGGAATAAGAAACCTTTACTTTAAGGATATTTCAAAATATGTTTTAAAACATACACGGTAAAAACTGTTTTAAATAGGGATATCCAACTAATTAATTCCATTAGACTACCGATGCATCAGGGGGATAAAATTAGTTATTCTTTGAACCATTTAATACTATTAAATATCATTTATTATATAATGAATAATTGATTTAATTCATAAATTACAAACCTTATCAAATTTATTTATTGAGTAAATAATATAGAATTATCAATATTTCCCAAGATAATCAATTCACTTCCAAAGTGAAAAAAATATTTAAAAATTGTATACCATTTTGGAAATAATAATATCAATGTAAAATGAGAATAGGTAGTGTAAAGTTACTATCAAATCATCAAGAAACCATCCATATAAAGTATAATGATGGAATAAATATAATATATACCTATTGAGGTTATAATAAAGTATTTTTTATTGGTGAATATAAATAATATAAACTGTTCCATAATTGCAATCTAGAGGAAGATATCCATTTTCACTTTGATTTTTTTGAGAATCAATTTATTTTAAAATAAAAATTTTAAAAATTTTATTAATAAATATCATCATAAATATGAAAAGGAATCTTCAAAGACATGACGTCCATGTCAGTGGGTAATTTAGTACATGTCATAAAGAACATTCCTTTTTCATGGTAATAAGGTCATAAAAGTCCATGGTTCTTTAATATATAACAGGATTCCTTGGATATTTTTGATGAAATAAGAAAAATAATAATATCCTTCAATAAATCAATTTTCAAATTTTATTAAATACTTTTTTAGATAACATATTTTTTTAAGAAAATTCATTTCTGACGGAAGAGAGATATGAATTCATATTTTTCTATAACATCTTATTTTTATGTTTATGTATCAATGAGTGGAAGAAATGTTACAGTAGCATGAAAATGATAATGAATAACCATAGAAGAATAACATTAAAGGGTTTATTAAACAATGATGAAATGATTTCCTTTAATGGAAATTCATGAACAAATAATATCAATTAGAATGAAATTTTCAAATAAACTCTTAACATGATCATAAGATTGATGTGAAAATTTATTAATGAATATTTTTTTATAAAATGTAGATCTATATAAATATGTGGATAAAGAAAATATATTCATAAAACAATATACACATAATCAATTAATATCAATGAATATAAAAAATGTTATATAAAAAATGAGACGAAATTGAGTTCTGTAATTTCATTACAAATTGGTAAATTTATGTATTAATCCTATTAGATGATTTATTTGAAATTGAATCCTAAAATAAAATGATTTTTTTTTCAAGATATAATATGTTAATATAGAAGTATATATATCATATGCATGTAAATTGGTGAACAACATTATAGTATCCCTGAATGAAATGAAATTTAGTCGAGATCTCTTACTTTATGCTTCATTTTGGTTGAATATTATTAAACCTACATTGTATTGATTTTAAATAATTATTAATATGTTTATGATCCATATTAATAATATAATATCATATATGGACCTTTAATAACATCATATTACCATTCATTAATAATTTTCAATTATTTTCATTTTTTTGTGTTAATTCTTTTGTTTTCTCATGCATGTTTCGTTATGAATGTTCTGATTCATTCCAATATTATATAGTTCAATTATATCCTAAATAATAAAAAAATGACATAATAACAATATTTCTTATTGTATTTTACTTTTAAACCCAATCATAAATGTTGTTAATGTAAAATAATCATGTTACCATCATGGATATGATATACCATATGTATAGATGGGCAACGTTTCCATTTTCCACTGATAATTATGGGGAAAAGGAAAGTATTATGTTAACATTAATGTTTAATGTATATATCATATATAAAAAATATTATAATTATATATGTCATACATGTTGTGTGGTGATGGAAAGAGATTCACATTTTTCGTGATGACAGAAGTCTACATATACATGAACGATGCTAACATCATTATGTGAGTGAAAAAGAAAGAAAGAAAATGATAAATATTATTTATATATATAATGATAAAAATTTAATTAATATCATAATTATTTTATTTATATCACTTATAATCATTGTCATTATCATTATCACATTCCATGTGTAGAGTTAGTGAAATTCTAATCACATCGCTTCGTGAAACGATAATATTCATTACACACGAGTGATGTTATCAGGGATAAATCATAATGGATGGTAAAAGGATATATGGTATATAGTTAATAAATATTTAATTTTTTTAAATATAATATATATATTTTAAATCCATAATCTAATCCAACATTTAAAGAGGTAAATGTAGAAAAAAATGACATTGGTTTGCAATGAGATAGTCTATCATACACAATAATAATGATTTCATAAACCATTTAATGGATGTAGAGATGGTTTCAGGTCCGGAAAATATTATAAAACAAATTAGGAAAATGATTGAGCTAATTATTTTATTACATCACATGAGATAATTCTATGGAAGAAGTGGTGAACAATTCATATATATCATAATAGTTAAATTGAGAAGAGAAAAAACAATTTTTTACATTGGAAATAATAGTTCTTTTGGAAAATCATTTTTATTTTCATGAAAAAAGATTTTTAAACGATTATATCCCAAAAAATGATAGTTATAAACATTGAAATTTTATTTTAAGCATAAATTATGTGTGACATATGTGAAATCTTGTAAAATGTGATTTTAAAGAAGCTTTAGAAGTAAAATATTTTAGTGACATTTTAGGAAAATATTAATATGAATATAAAATAGAAAGGTGTGTTTACTTTCATAAAACAAAAAATGAACATAGATTGGTTTTTCATGATAAAATAATTGAATTTTAATAAATTTCTTAAAAATGATTACATAGTGGACATGAAAATACGTAAGAGTTTGAGAAGTTCCCTTGAACTGAGGTTGTTTATCGGGAAGGGTTTTTTGAAATATCCTATTAAAAAATATAACCCCCCAAAAGTAAAGTAGAATTACAGTGGGTAAATATATATATACATTCACATATAATTAATGAGGATTAAATATGAATAAATAATAATTTAATTGAAATACTTACAGATTAAGATAACACATATGAAAATAGAGTCTCGGGTAGAAAACACATACCACTTTGTAATCAATCATATCTTATTCCCCAAAAATAATAATCCAAAAATGATACATTGAATATGATGAAAATAATGTGATTCATGATATGATATATGAATAGAAGTATACATACACCATTCATAGGGAACAGTGGAAGATAAGAAATATCTCAAAAAAATGTAAGTGAGATAAGGAAACCCATACCTTATATCTGATGGTTTTCCTCACATGATCAATATGAAATGAATAAAAAAATTTATCCACATAAATTTGAAATTAATGAACCTCCTATACCTATAATTTATTTATTATAACATCATTATGATCATTCATGGACTTTTGATGGGTTAAGAAATTTAATTTCATTGTTTGGGAGTGTTTTGTTCCTAGGTTTTCAGGATGAGTTTACTTATATTCATGTATGGATAAACATGTAGAATGAGAATTGTTGTCTATAATAAAAGTTTAATGTTATTAGTGAAAAATATATATTAAATGGTCATATAATTCATTTGGTTATTTAGAGTGATGATGAATCATTATATGAAACATTAATGACAATTGTTTGGGTTAATTGGTGGTTTTGGTTCAAAATGAACTCATATTGATTTATAAATTAGTATCATATTTAAAAAATGATTCTAGAAAATTAAATATATTGTAATAAATATATTATAGTCTGTTTCAACCATAAAAATGGTTTCATGACCATGGTAAATGTGGTAATAGAAATTGAAAACCCATCATCCTTGAATGTTATAAATGAACTCATCACGGATGGTTTCTTCATATCAAGTTTAAAAGAAGGGGAATGGAGAGATGATGATGAATTATTACTTTATAATAAAAACATTATGGTACATGTAAGTTATTGGAGTCATCACAATATTTCAATTAAAATAGGTGATAAAAGAAAAAGAAAATGAAGGAAAATTAAATAAATGAAAATAAAAGAGTAATTTACCTCTTGAAATAATCATCTTTAATAGCCTATTTAGAGGCGAGGTTTTGGTTTTTTTATGAGACCAAGGGCTTCCAGAAGCACGGGAGGAGATTTGGAGGATTTTTTTGTTGAATTTAGGAAATTCACAAGGCTTGATTAGGGTAAAGAGATGAGGGAGTGAGGGGAATTTTATAGTGGAGGAGAGGAATGGTTTCCCTTTATTTTACACTATTTTATAATTTTTCCAAAGACAACAAATAATATTTAATATTATGACCAAGAATAGTAATATGTGAATTTGATTTTGAACCATGTTTTCTTAAATCATCCATGATTCTAGGAATAGTTAATTTAACTAATAATATATATATATGGAAAATTACAGTATTTTACTATTTATAAAAATTTCGAGTGTTTCAGAAAAATCCTAAAAATTCACCATAACCATTTTTTGACTTGTAGAATTCAAAAAATGGAATCCATTTTTGAAATTTACTTTCTAAATATTATTAATTTAATTTTCAAATAAAATCTTAATTTATTCGATATATAACAATTTTAGAACTATAATTCATTGGATATCACCTTAAAAAATTAATCAGTGTCTCATTATCTTATAACCATAAGAAAATAAAATAATAATATAATTTTTTATTTATAATGCTCATATTAAAATTCATATTACTATTCATATGGGTGTGTTAGTGTTCACTGAAAATTATGTTCATCTTATTAGACACTAAATATCCTACTGAACATAGCTAAGTATGTCAATTTTTTGAAATTCATGTCACTAAGGTGATAAAATTATGTTTACTGGATTGGTTATAAAAAATTTTAGTTTTGTAAGGACTCAATGTTTAATGAATTAAAAATAAAATTTATTTGAAAAATCATGGGTTGTTATATTATCATCTATTTAAAATAATATCTTCCTCAAAATTACAAGAATGTTACCTCACCAAAATATTTGTGTAGTTATTAATCATAAGTTCCTTAGGCTCCCATGTTGCCTCTTCAATTGAATGATTTTTTCAAAGTATATTCACTAGTTGATTCATCTTATTCCATGACACATGTTGTTTATTGTCTAGAATCTTGAATGGTTCTTCATAGCATGATATGTCAGGTTCTAATTCTATACCATCAGAAGTGAGGTCATGTGCTGGGTCTCGCAAATACATTCTTATCAATGAGACATGGAACACATTGTGTACTTTTGACAATTTAGGTGGCGTTTCCAAATGATATGAAATAGATCCAATTATCTCTAGAATTTCATAATGGCCTATGTACCTAGGGATTAGTTTATCTTTTTTCCCAAATCTTATAACACCATTCAATGGAGATACTTTTAAGAATACATGATCTCCTATATCAAACTCCAAATCCTCCCAGTGATTATAAGTATATCATTTTTTTCTACTTTGAGCCACATTGATATGACCTTGAATAATTATTACCGTCAATATTGTCTCCACCACATGTTATGGGCCACGAAGATTCCATTATCTAACTTCACACTAAAATTTTTTAGTATAACATATCCTTCCGTACAATGCTACATGTACTGCCATTTGAATAATTGAATGAAAAATATTATTGTAGACAAAGTTCAAAAAAGTAAAATATTGGTCCCAAATACCTTTAAAGTCAAGATAACATGATCTTAACATGTCCTCTATGGTTTGGACTGTCCTTTTGGATTTCATATCATTTGTTTGGTGGTATGTAGTACTCCAATGAAGCCCAGTATCGAAAGTTGTAGAAGGACTTTTCAAGAATTTTGATTTAAATAGTAGATAATGATTAGACACAGTGGAGAGAGGTGCTCCAATATGTCTCACAACATTATTTATATAGATTCGTTATAGACATTCCAGTTGAGAATCATCACTTATAGCAAGTAAATGTGCACATTTCATAAGTTGATCAAGAATAACCCACATCTCATCATTTTTCCTTGCTTTTTTGGATAATCTAGTTACAAAATCCACAGTAATGTCATCACATTTCCATGTTTTAAAAGGTATAGGCTTCATGACTCATCATAGATGTTATCATTCGGCTTTCACTTGTTTACATACTAAACATCTTGATACATAATTCACAATTATCCACTTCATGTTGTCTCGCATGAAATGTTCACTCAAATCTCTAAACATTTTAGTGGTACCTGGGTGTATAGAGAAATTTGAGCTATGGGAATCATAAAATAACTCCCTTTTCAACTCGGTTATAGAAGTAACACACAACCTCTTCCCATATGTCATAATTTCATCTTCACATATGATGTCATCCAATATCCCTTCTTTCATAAAATTACATTGGTTTTGAGGTTTTTCATCATTAGGATGAGATAATTTAATCATTTATAATAATGAGGGTGAAGAAAACTAATGATAAAGTAGTGATGTTTTAATTTCTTTGATAATTACCATATTTATCTTTACTATATCCATATACATATGATCCCTATCAATCATTAATTTGTTATTAACTCTATGATTCTTCTAGATCAATGAATCAACTGCCTTTTTTTCCTTTCCCAAGTTGTAGTGTATGCATAAATCATAATCCTTGATTTGTTAAATCCATCAACATTTCCTCATGTTGAGTTCTATCTATTAGAAGATATACTTCAATCTCTCATGATCAATATATATCATACATTTTTCTCTATAGATATAATTCCTCCATATCATAAAATTAAATATTATAGATGTTAACTCAAGCTCATGAGAATGATAGTTTTGTTCATTTAGTTTTATTTTCCTCAATGAATAGGCAATAAATATATCCATCTTCATAAGAAGACAACCATGTACTTTCTTTGATGCATCACTAAAGATCAAAAATCCACCATTCCCCAATTGTAGATTCTGGATCAGACCATTCACTAATCTCTTCTTTTATTCCTCAAAACATTCCTCACATTAATTTTTCTATACAATCTTAATCCCTTTATTAGGATGTTTGGTCATTGGGTTGGATAAATGGGTGATGTTCTAAATGAAATTCAGATAATAACCTACTAAACAAATAAAACTATATACCTCAGTAATGTACATTAGAGTAGGACATTCTTTCAAAACCATAGTCACCACAGGATCAAGAGATATTCCATACTTAGAGACAATGTGGCCAACAAAGGAATCTAATTTAACCCAAAATTTATGCTTTATAAACTTCCCATATAAATCATTTTTTCTAAGTCTCTTCTAAATAGTACACAAGTGATTTTTATGATCTTCATATCTTTTGATGTATACCAACATATCAACAAAAAATTCCAACAAAATTCATCATGATATTCCTTGAAAACTATATTTGCTATATCCATGAATATAGAGGCAATTACTATAAACTCATGATGCCCATAACTGGTTCGAAATGCAGTTTTTGAATTACTTCCTTCCTCACAAGCAACTAATGATATCCAAATCAAAGCTCAATCTATGAAAAATATTGAGCTCCATGAAGTTTATCAAATAAATCATCAATTTAAGGTAGGGTATACTTGTTAATTATTATTATAGCTTTGATATCCTACTACTCAATGCACATCCTCATAGACCCATCATTCTTCTTAACGAAAAGAACATGAGTTCCCCATAGAGAAACACTAGGGTGAATAAATCCTTTATAACTCAATGAATCAATTATTTTCATTAGTTCCACTAATTCCACAGTGTCTATTCTATATGAGGTCTTTGATATAGAACTTGAATCATGAATAATGTCAATGGAAAAGTAGATTTCATGCTCTAGAGGATATCCAATTAGATCATATGGAAACACATAAACATATTCTTGCACAATAGGTACATCCTATATTTGAACATTCGTTACTTCAACCATAGATATTTTATTCCACTCATCGCCAACATTTGAATTTATTATAGATATTATGGTGGATCTATAAGATAATTAGATGGTGGTGTTTCTTTTGTAACGATAATGGATTTCACATCATCCTAAAAAATTGTAACCTCCTTCTTCTTACAATAAATTTTCGCATCATTAATCAAAATACAATCCATACCGAGGATTATATCAAATTAAATCATGGGTATGATAATAACATTAATAATAAAACCGTTTTTATATTCCATAATGGGGACTTCCTGACACAACTTCATTGTAATGATACTTCCCATATGATTTTTTACTGAAAACTACCTTATTAAATCAAATTGGAGAAATCTAATTTTCTTGGAACATTGGCAAGATATGAAGTAATTAAATGACCCAAAATCAAATAATGTATTTTATATTTTTGAGTAAACAATTATAGTACTATCCACCATGTCATTAGAATCTTCAATATCAGGATTTTTTATTGTATAAGCATATACCTACTCCCATGGCCTTTTCAAGGGCTTGTTTCCTTAATTATTTTTACAATCATTGGCATAGTGTCCCATATCCACAAAATTATTTCATTAAACATTAATATATTAATTTTCCACTTGTATTCATCAGAATTATTGACTTCATTTCCATACATGTAACAGACCCCTGTAACTTTTTATCAGGAACAAGGTTGCTTCCTTCCACAATATTCATAGAGTGGAAAGTCAACACTTCTATTTTTACCAATTTCATTCTTTCATTTACCTGAGTATTCAACAACCATATTCTTCTGTTTCTTTCCATTAATGTCATAATACCTAGAGAAATCTTTTCCATATTGATAGAAATTGAGACTATATAATCATATGATGAGAATTATTAGTAGATGAGGGCCCACTAGAGTAAATTCCATAGGATATCAATGAATCGATCAATCTTGCTACATGGAATATGTATATATTCCACAGAATTCCATTCTAACCTTGTGAAGTTATAGTTATAAATTTCACCATTATCATCTTCTTTTTTCCTCAAATTCCCACACTGCCTTTCCATATCTTCTCTTTATTGACAAGAAACATCTTTATCTAGGAAAGGTTCTTTATATTCAATACATTCTATCTTTTCTATATCTTCATCATCCTTTTTGTTTTGAATTAGTGAACACTATTTTTTATAATATCCCAACATATGATATAATACAATAAAAACCTTCTCCCTTTCATTACTTCCTAAGGTGAGAAATAATTTCTCTAAGGAACTTATCCACTTCTCTACTATGAATGGGTTTGTAGTCCCATTAAATTATTGGGGGTATTTTTACATAAAAATATTTAACACAACCCCTCCATTTTGTGGATATGGATGCTCCATATGGGTATGGCAATTTTTCATGACCTAAGTATGTTTTTTAAGTATAGTTATAAGTTGATCCTCACCAGTCGAAGATCCATATCCAATATCATTATCTTCAATAATTGGGAAATACTTACATGGGATACGAGCATTCAAGCAGTTTCCATTCCATCCAACAGGTTCCAGTCCTAAATAATGGCATACAGAAGATTATTTTGTTAATCATAATATATAATGTAAACATTGGAAAATAATTATAATAAATGTAAATCCTATTCATGGCTAATCCCATAATCAAAAACATGGTTTCTATGAGGAAATTTTTTATTTAAATCTGTGATAATGGATTGTAATGAAAATTTAAATTATCCATAGCATATCCCCCAGGAGTGTCAAACAAGGTGTGTAATAAGGCCCATTGTCATGTACTAGGATACCCCATGTTAAACAAAAACCACCATGTTGGAGTTTTCACTCCAATGAACATTTTTTTAGAACCTCTAATACATGTTTAATCCAGACAGAGATTTATTTTCTAGAAATATAAAATTAATCTTTTCCTTACCACGATTCTAGGATGGTCTTGTATGTTTATCATGGAAGACTATACTAGTGTCTCGTCCACTAATCTACATTTTTAAAATATAGTTTCCTTGTTTTGTACTAAAATTACTCTCATAAAAACTATATGGAATATGTGTTGAACAAGGAATATTTCTCTTAGAAGTTAATGTGATATGAGAAAAATACTTTTTACTTTTTAAAGAAGTGTTATTTTGGAAAATAGATAGTATTTTTCATGAAATAATATTTCTAAAAATGAACATCCTATAAAAACATATAGGAGAACATTGAAATTATATTTGAGTCAAAAATGATGTCCAACAGAAGTTAAATAATGTAAAAAGATCTTTTAATGAATCTTTAAAAGTACTCTATTTTAGTGCAGTTTTTGGAAAATATAAAAGAAATTTTAAAACAGATATCTATGTTTTCATTCATAAAAAAATAAATAATCCATGATGGGTTTTTCATGATAAAATCTGATATTCTTAAAAAAATAATGTCTTAAAATAAATTACACAGAAAACATTAAAATTGGTAGGAATTCGAGAAGTTCCCATCAAATGGGGTTGTTTATTGGGACATATTTTGGAATGATACTTTTAAAACATATAGTCCTCATTAATGAAAGAAAAATTTTAGTTGGTACAAATGTAAATACATTCACAATGTATTTATAAATATTAAATATTAATAAATAATAATTTAATTTATATACATAGAAAATATGAGTAACCCAAATGAAAAAGGAGGTTTGGGTTGAAATCCCTTACAACTTTGCAATCAATCGAATCATAAGCCCAATAATAATAATCATCAAATGATATATTTAATACCATGAAAATAAATTGATTCATGATATGATAAATCAATTGTAACTATGAATACACCATGAATAAGAAATAATGGTGGACAAGTAATATCTCACAAAAATGAATGTTAAATGAGGAAACCCATACCTAAAGTCCAAAGGTGATCCTCATGTGATATTAATTACCTGAATAATCAAATTTAGGTTCATCAATTAGTGGGCTGATAACCTCTTAAAAATTTAATTGATTTATTATAACCTTATTATGTTCATTCATCACCTTTTTATGGGTTAAGAGATTCAATTTCTTTTTTTGGGAGTGTTTTGTTAAATGGTTTTCATGATTGGTTTACTTATATTCATGTATGGATAAACATGTACAATGTGAATGGTTATCTAGAATAGATGTTTTATATTATAAATTTAAAACCCATAATATCACACTATGATAAAATTAATATGGTTTTCTTGAGTAGAGATGAATCATTATATAAAACTTTAATGACAATTTTTTTGATTAACTAGGAGTTTTTTTACAACGAACCAATTTTGATTTATAAATTTTTATCATGTGCAAAAAACGATTCCAGAAACATAAATAATTTATAATACACATATTTATTTCTAGTAAAACATAAATATGTTCTAATGACATTAATTTATGACGGTAATAAAAATTGAAAACATGCCGTCCTTGAATGTGATAAATTAGCACATCTCAGAAGGTGTTTTCATTTCAAGACTAAAATAAAGGGAATGGATATATGATGAAGAATTATTACTATATAATAAAATAATTATAGTACATTAATATTAATATATTCATCAAATTTTTTTGATGAAATGAGGTGAGGAATGAAAAATGAAATAAAGGAACATGAAATAAAATAAATGAAAAGTGGATTTTACCTCTTGAAGTATTCTCCATTGAGATCCTCTTTAAGTTATAGGTTTTGGTATTTTTGTGACACCAAGGGCTGATTAACATTAGGTTGTATATTTGAAGGATATTTTTTCATAATTTATACTAGTAAAAAATAATGAGAGTAGTGAAGAGAAGAGGGAATGAGAGGGGTTTATAGTAGATGAGAGGATGGTTTCCCATTATTTTAGTCTTTTTTACTAGTTTCCAAAAGACAAACAATAGTTTTGATTCTTGTGACCAATAATAGTAATATGTGCATATGAGTTTGAATAATGTGTGCTAAAATTACCCATTATATATTTAATAGTGAACTTTTTTGATAATGTATATATACAGTAAATTGCAGTATTTTACTAGTCATAAAAATTCAAGTTTTTTATGAAAATCCAAAAAAATCACCCTAACCATTTTTCTAACTATATATGTTAAAAATGAAATCAAATATTTTGAAATAATTTTATAAATATTATTAATTTAATTTTTAAATAAAATCTTAATTTATTCAATTAATATCAATTTTGAAACAATAATTCATTTTATTTCACCTTTAATAGTTAACCTAGATCTCATTATCTTATAAACATAAGACAATATCATAATAAAATGATTATCCATTAATAAGGGTCATATTTCCCTTTATATTTCTATTTATAAAGGTATGATAAAATTCAAAAAAAATTATATTTGTCTTATTAGATTCTAAATATCATAAAGAATGTAACCGTGAATGTGAGTTTTTTGAAATTCAAATCAAAGAGGTGGGCAAATTATGCTTACTGGATAGGTTATAAAAAATGATTTTTTATAGAGACTCATTTCTTCATTCATTAAACATTAAATTTATTTTGGGAAATAGGTGGTGTTACAATAATAAAAATTTAAGGAGATGGAGAAATATTTTTCATAAGGATGATCATTGATGAACATTGCTTCATATATATCTATCGGCCTTAGGTTTTCACAAAGTCTTTTGTTAGGATGGATCTGTGATAAAAATAATGCATCTATGATGAGGGGTGGAGAGTTTTTAATTGATTTTCTCTTTTATTTTTTGAACCAAATGTTATTAGTATGTGAAGTGGAGATAAGTCTTGGTGGCCTTTTATAAGTTGGGTTAGTGGCACTATTATAGTATTTTGATAGAGTGGATTCCACCCATTGTTTTTCAAGACACCAGACCTCAATAATGATCCATTATTGATCCTATAAATATTTTTTTTAATTAATTCCATCCAATTGGTTTTTATATTTTATGGGTCATTTTTATACTTTATAGTCTTTGTTTAACCAAAAAGTAAACTCATTTTTCCTTAATCTTTATAAAAAATGTTAACTCTTTTCAGTAATAATTGTTGTAAAAAATAAAGTTAAAATAATTATAAATTATTAATTTTTCAAATTCTAAATATTTAATCCATTTTTGAAATTAAATTCATAGATGTTTCAAAATTCAATTTAACATTAGTCATGTTTAAGGGGTGAAAAGTGAGTTTTTAATGATAAAATGTTCAAAATATTTTAATTTTTTTATCTAAGTTATGAAATAAAATGTATCCAATGAAATAAATATTATTTATATATTAATAAAAAACTATTATAACTTTAAAAAAACTTTAAAATATAATTTCAAATTTCAAATTAACTAGATGAAAAGGCAGTTTTCAATTAAATTATTTAATTTTTCACTGTTCATAAAAAATGAAACATCTTAGAAAAATGAAAAACCTTCAACTAATTTTAGTATAATTATTGAAAAAGGTTTTTTAAATTTATTTACATCAATTTTATTAAGTTGTTATAAATTATGTTCAAATTATGTGTTCTATTCATGATTAAAATGCCTCTTATAAAAATACCATTTTTAAATCATTTATTTTTCAATTAAATGATTCTCATATTATTTATAATCAATAAACATATGTAATCTATATATTTTCATAATTTGTTTAATCCTATTATTATCCTCCATTCCAACATCTAGGTGATAATTTTCTTCATAAATATAATTATTAATAATATATTTTTGTTCAATAAAAAATGGGTTTCTGTGTAACACAAGCGTTCAAGGAAACTCATTGTTTCTTATATCATAAGCTACTAAAGAAATTTAATTAAATTTATTATAAATATATTTAAATGTTCTTGGGTGTTATATTATATTCTAATATAGGCAATTCATTTCACATACACAATTGAAAAAAATGACTTTTTGGAATTTCAAGTTGTTAAAGAAAATCCCCAAATCACATAGGAGATATCCCTTGATTCGATAGAAGATTATACACATAGAATGAAAAAAATAATATGTTCTAAAAATAAGTATTTATTGGACACACACTTTATATGATTTGAATCTTGGGACCACTTTGTGAAATCCATAGAATACATATATACTGAAAAACGTCGAATCTTTGTTAAACACATAGTGATAAATCTTTTCATAGTGTGGAGCAGTTTAACAATGAGTAATATTATCTTGCTCTTAAAAAACCACAACATCAACTTGAAAGAGGATTCACATTATGTATCTAGTTCATTTCATGAAAATTACCCATATCCGTACTTTATAGAATCATTTTCAAAAATC
Source organism: Viscum album (assembly GCA_963277665.1). Lineage (NCBI taxonomy): Eukaryota > Viridiplantae > Streptophyta > Magnoliopsida > Santalales > Viscaceae > Viscum > Viscum album. The sequence continues at coordinate 1,398,687,501 of OY728148.1, read as the reverse complement.
TCCAGGGTCAAATCGAACCCAAAAGGGATTTTTTTATTCATATTTATACCCAATCTCCGTTAATTTAAACAAATATATAACCCCACACATTTGGTCATTATCCACATCAAACACAGTTTGTCCACAAGAGGCCCAAAACACACCGAAATATGAATGAAAATAAAATGAGAGATGGAAAACCCTAAAATAAGGTATTGTGATTTTACAAAAACTCCAAAATAATTCTTTCTATCCCTGACATGTCTTGTGGAAGAATAGTGTCTGGAAATGTGTGAAAATGCTACTCCCTCATCGATGACTCACACTACCAAGCCTCATGATAATATTATTTGTGTTTCCTTAACACTCTAAACAAATAAATTGACTTCACATGCAATAATTTCACCTAAGTGTCAATGATGCTGGCTGGTTTTAATAAAATAGAAACATCTTGCTACAAATTATTTTCATCCTTACTCCTAACTTGAGATAGATCAGGATTTTACTTATTAATCTATAATATATGAAAATTATAATGAATACTAATCATATTTAGGAGAAAATAAAATTGATAAGAATCATTCATAAGATACAAAGTGACCTCAAATGATCCAATTTATCTCAGACCTAAATATCAATGTTTTACAAGTAGAACATGACCTAATAAAGTAGATACACGTAAGAAAAATTGACCACTAATGGGAAAATCTATTGGATGATGCTAAAAATACAAATACTATTTCCCTATAATCTAATATATAGTCGGACACCGACATATAACTGAATCTATTATGATGTCTCTTAAATGAGACTCAGAACTATGAAGGTACAATTTCCCTCAGTTTCCTAATAATGAACCGTCATATGTATCAACTGAGATATAATACAATAGACATATGATATATGGATGTGATGGTCCTTTATGAAATTACCTCATGTCACACTCTTGGTGAGACACTCAAGAGCAGCCATTGAACACAACGAATAAGACATGCTGATGACAAAAATCATCCTTTTTATGAAAAATTATAATCCAATCCACCCCAATTATGATGTCAAGAAAATATAGATTGAGAATGAGTAAATCCCATAACAAATCTACATCATAGATCAAAATAAATAAAAAAGACAATAAAACAGTTTTCCATTTCATATTCCAAGACTTGTTCCTAACTATATAATAAAGAATATGAGTTTATTAGAATAGTAATAGTGCAAAAAATGGGTAGATATAATTGAGGGGGAGGAACCTATGTCAAATAAATAAGTCTATATTGAATATATAATAATGGTGGTACCTCTCACTGTCACTAGACCCAATTCCACTTCTATTAGAATCCCATCCACAATTGGAAGGTTATTTATTCCTAATGATCATAGTTGGATCCCTATAGAAATTATAGCATTGAAATATTCCCTAATAGGAATTGGAGATGATTATAGATGACCATAAAAAGGGATTATGATTCCCTAATAAAAACCTTGTATAATTCCATAACATCCAAAACGATTACCCATATTCAAATATGTCAAACATGAATTGCATGTGTTCTCAAACATGCCAATATGATAGAAATTTTGGTTCACTGTAATTGTTATAATAGAAGGTGAATAAGGGGAAACTACTGGGCACCACCACCACCACTCATGTGATGATTTTGACACTTTTTTTGTTCCATTAATAACACTGAATCTACATCAAAGTGGAAGATAAGGAGAAGAATGACCTACTACTCATATCATTTCCATGGCTAACAACAATTCCCTTCCTGTTAGCTCCATAGTGGTATAAAAATTCAACGTAAATTTATATGAACTGATTTATAGTCACAAACCCAGTAGTTACTTTTTAACCTTCATCGTTTCATTCCTTACGGAATGTCATAGAAAAACATAATATGTTAATTGATTGGTGTACACTGACACCAAACAAAATCCCTATTAAAAAGATATTATTTCTGAGACTTAACCATCATAAGTGAATCTTGAAAATCAACTAAAATAATTAAGTCATGATGCTCTTCAATTCCATTTTAACTTGTCTATCTTCATGTACCATGGAATCCATCCTTCTCCTTCTATTACCGTTGAGTTTGAATTCCATACAATCTACCTTCATATTAGCAAGTCTATCTAGGATGTATAATGTCTAATAAATATTTTCTATCCAATCCCCTACCTCCGAGTGATCTCTTTTACCCTTAAAGGATGGAATATTCTCTTGTAAGAACTCATATGATTGATCCCTTTCTCATCTATATCCTAACAATTACTCAAAATCTATGTTATTTTCTTATGGCACATTTTGTCCAACAATATAAATAGTATAAATAATAAACCAAAGAATATTTTTTCTACATTCTGATTAACTTTAGTAGAATTAGTTACACACTCTTGATTTACCCATAAAAGACGTCTTTGAGAAATAATGCTTCATACCAAAATAGAATAAATGATTAGATGATAGGAAAATCTTAGTTCAATATAAAAAACAAGATAAAAATGATATTAAAATTAGTAACTCGAAAAAGAGACATGTATCCAAACATCCAGGGGTAAATTGAGTCTCTTAATCAAAATATATATCTAGGAAAACCCCACAACCTACCTCTCCAGACCCAAAAATCATAACTCTAGTCATCCAATATACCAAAACTGTTTAGAACCACTTATGATACCGAATTTTTGTGAACTGATAATGATACCCCCATAAACCAGTCCCTGAACCAACCCGTTACGTACATTATGGGCATTCATGATCCTTATAGGTTGAAAACTAGAACATTGGAATGCAAATAAACAAAACAGGGAAGAATTTTCCAACTCATTGTAGAAAAAACGAAATATATAATTACATGACTGGTAGAAGAATTGGAAGAAGAAAATAAGAAGTACATGTTATGGATAAAGGAATTAAAAAAGTAGTGACAAAAATCAAATATATCTAAACAATATCCAAGGTTCTTGTGAAATAGAAAAGGAAAATAAAAATGAAATAGCTACTCGATGTGATAGTAGGAGAAAACATTCACCATCTCACCACCTACTACCCATACATAGCTGAAAAAACATTGCTAACTCATGATGGTGCCTCTCCTTTCTCATTATCGAATTACATTACAAGGTCTACAAACCATTGAGGGGTGCATAGGCTTTTGATAAATAATCTTAGTAGAATCCCATTTTTTTATTCTATAACAAGTATTTGTACATAAATCCAAAAAATTAAAAAGTTTAACCAAAACAAGGAATTAAAATCACTTAATGATTTTTTAAATCAAAAGAATAAAAATTAATAAATACTGATTTCCACCTTTCTGTATAATCAATGTAAAATAGTTTCAAATCATATCTCATACATAAAATATCTGAAAACATGTATCATATATCATATCATATCAAAAACTATAAAAACCAATGAACATGTATACAATTCCATGGATGACTATAGGGATGGCTACCTAGAACACTCATACCCAAAAATAGAATGTTTTGAACATAATATATCTAGGAATATGGATCAAATCTATAGATCACAGGAACACCACAACTAGTGAACATCCCAACAGGGCTGATGAGAACCTAAAAAATGGGTCTATAAAGTAAAGGAATACCCCATGATTAAACACCTTGACAGTATAAATACATGAGGCCTATTACTACCCCTTCCAATTAGGTAACGAAGGCTTCCCATGTCATACATTTTGTAAACCATTTCGTCAAAATAATAATTTGAAACCTATTTCATAAATAGTTTTTAAGATTATTTGAAAATTCATTTTTCATTTACCAAAATAAGAGGAAACTATTTTTTCACAAAAAATCATTTTAATAGAAAAATCAGTCAATCAGTTGTTTAATAGTATTTCTAAAAATTTTATCAAAACGAAAAAATCAATGTTATTACAACAGAGACTAGAGACATAACCGTTTACTACAAAGTAATGTCCCACACACTAGTGAAGTGATCCATCAACATGGAGGAATGAAAAGAGAACAAAAGAGGCCCTAGAATAAATCTATATATATTATAATCAATTAAAAACAGCAAATGGTTATTGAATATCATTAAACAGAATATACCACATGGAACTCTCTTGACACACCCCAAAAAACACAAAGGACATCATACATAGTAATATCACACAATGGATGTGGCAGTGATCAAGAATAATCAACACCATAAGACCAACATATCTGGAAATGGTTCTAAATGGCATGGATGTGGCCATCAAAAAAGAAGAATCAGAAAGTTAACTTACCTGAGTGGTGTTTTACAACTAAAATTAAGATAAATAACATAACATATCAATCTAGAAGGATACAAGATACCCAAAAACACATGAGAGGGACCTTAGGTTTCATGGTATGAGCCTGTAGGTCTAATGAAAAATAATTATATTGGAAATTAATTAACTCGTAAATCAAGAGTATATTACAAGACATGAATCCTAAGAAAATGATCTGAAATCAACATAAAGAATATTAATAGAAAAGTAATTTCCCATTTAAAAAAAATATTAATCGACTATTTCATAACATGAACCAGTTTCACATCTTGTAATCATTTCATGCTTATCACATATTCACAATGTGATCAAGACAATGGTTTCACGTCATGTAATCATTGTATTCTCTCCACCAGTTCCCAGTATAGTTAAATAAATAGTTTCACATCGTGTAACTATTTCATGACATGAATATTCCAATTAGGAAAATTCTGCTGAATATTTTTATTAAATTCTCCAAGTCAATATGGACTCAAAATTAAATCCTAATAATATTTTCTCACATTTATTCTAAAACATTGTTAATTCCAACAAATATACACCCTCCAAAATTAGGGGATTTTCACTATTCAATACACTATATTCTCATAAGACCCATGACATAAATATAGAAAATTAAAAATGTAATGAGAGATGAGAGATACCTCAAAGAAGGTTACATAATGTTTCAAATAAATTTTTTCTATAATATATTCAATTTGATTTCATATAAATATTACTAAACTAGTAAATTTATTAATATATTAATTCTGTATTAAATATATAATTATGTAAATGTATGATTATTAAATTGAATAATTTTCATCTAAATTGGGGAATATGATTAGGTTTATTTAAGATGGTAATACATGAGTACCTATATTTATATTTGTTTTAAAAAATATTATAAATCACATTTTGAATTTGATAATAATGGTACCCCTATTCATTTAGTTTTCCAAAATATTAAGAAAATATTTCAAACCAAAGGGATGATCTAAAATAAGAATCATAAAATTTAATTATTAGAGTATCAACCAAATTAATGAGTTTAGTTATAATAGTGTGTATTGCTAATATCTTTTATGTGTCGTTTATTATATTTTTTGAAACTTATTAACTATTATACATAACCATTATTTTATTAGTTATATTAGAAATTTTATATTCTGTACACCAATAATAGTAGATATAAGTAGTTTTATTAGGAAATAAATATATATTGATATTTTTAATATATGTTATATTTTTGATATTTTTTTGGGTGAAACAAATCTATGAAAAAACAATGAATTCATATATATATAGACATGAATGAAGATAAATTAGAATATATAGGATGATGGTTTTTGTTTATTATAATATTATTAAAGTAAAATGATGCTTTATCATATTATTTACAAAACATTAAATCAAACATGAAATAATTATTAGTTAACCAAAATTATAAAGATCCTACATGAGGATATTGGTGATGAACTTATACCATCATACCTTGTCTTGTGAAGGGTATGTGTCATTGCATGGTAATATTATTGGGGATAAATTGTAGATGTTGTAATTTTAATAAACTACATCCATTGAAGTAGTGACACCCATTCATCCTACTCACAATGAAATATGGAAAACAGGAAAAATTACAAATAATGGGGGGATACCATACCATGGAATAAGATGAATTAATAGAGATGATAATATAAAATTATTCAATTCCCTTTTAAATATATTTTTTAATTTATTTATACCAATATTATATTAAAGAATTAATTAATAGAATCCCTATGGGATAAAGATACACATTATAGATTTATAATTTACTATAGGTGGGATATCTTTATAGAATTGTTTGGAAAGGAAAAGAACCAAATTAGTGTATGTGTATATCAAAAATTTATATGTATTTGAAAGTATTTTTGGCATATAATTAGTACATTGATGGAGAATCAAAAAAAGAGAAATAAATAAGATCAAGACTCATATTTTATAGATGTTTTATTTAGTTAATGTTTAAATTAATTTTATGGCATACCTGATGATTTCTATGAAACTAGGACAGTCTCATCTTGCATATCCCTCCCACATCACATCCTACATAAAATATTATATACTTGGATTTATATGTTAAGGATATATGCTATCAAATTATATAATATAGGGAGATCTATTTCCTTATCAACATCATATATAATTAGTAGATGGTTTTAGATCAACTAACTAAAATTGTATGTGATGTTACATATATATATATATATATATCATTGACGGTAATTACATACTGTTAATTTATCAATTTTATGGTAGAATTAAAAATATTTTTTTTGTAGTTTCTAGTGAAAGACATTTGATATTTTTATGGTTTTAGTGTATATATTTATTAATAATTGTTTATAAATTAATATTAAAATTTTCTTAGATTTAATATTTTTAGGAATATCAAAAATTAAATGATTTGTGGTACATAATAGACCATGATCTAGTAGGACTTGTGGGATAACAAACATATATATTGTGCAATGAACTAGAAAAAAATGAATTAATTTTAATCTATAATTAAGTGATTGGGGAAACCCCACTAGATAGGATAATCAACCAGTAAAATTGGGGCCCAACCCTTGAACCTAAATTATATATTTTCTTAATTCAATTTTAATATTATATTTTTATGACAAACACATGTGTTTATCTAGTACATTGTGAATATATTATTGAATTAACGTACATGCGATAACTTTTTTTATTAATAATTTACTCTCCTCAATAAAAAATGTTTTTTATTAAAACAATTATTGTTATTAATATTATTTTGTTTGATCCATGGAATGTTCCATTTAATATTATGAAACCAAACTATTCTCTATCAAAACATTAAACAGTTTATGAAACAATGTATATGAATTTAAAAATATGATTACATAACACATTGGAACTTCATATTAAAATCAAAATGTATTAATCAAATATATATTGAAATTGTTTTGTTAATCTAAAATATATTATATAAATTATAATCATGTCTATGAAATAGATTTTCCATACTATATATCGTTATAGGATCATTGGGTTTCCATTGATGGATTATCATAACTTTTTCTTTTTTTCATATCACAACCAATAATTTCTACATTTCCATTGATGTCCACATGTATGTGTTTAGAATGAACTTACTATGATTTCCCCAATGGATCCATCAAATATCTATTCATGAGAAATAATAAATGAAATATTAACCAAAATTTGTAAAATTAAATGATTTACCCTGAACATTTAACTATAAAAAGAATTATAGTGTTAGGATAAAAAACATGAGACTCTAATTCAATATTACCAAGATCGAAATTATTTATATCATATAAATTTTTTAATGAATTATTTTATAAGAAATATATTATTAAAAATAATTTTTTTTAAAACGCTACATTTAAAAAAAATCCATGTTTCATTAAATCCTGTTACAAGTCTAAATTTCCTAAAAATATATTTTAATCAAAATTCAAATGAGAACATAATAAAATAAATTCATTAAATATATAGTTAGTTACCTAAACAAACAATAAAAAAATTTAATAAATAATCACCCATTAAAAACCCAAATACTTCAAATTATGAATTCAAGGAGTGGGGATTCCCTTTTCTTCCATGACAATTATAACTATTACTTATCATAATAAAAAGAATTTAGACCCAAAATTATCATCAACCAAAATTTAAATATATCAAAAAAGAGATCACTAGAATATGTATCACATAAAAAATCACCCCATTTATGAATATTAATTATCTTGTATTCAAATAATTTATGAAAACTCTATGTATTTCCTAAATATTTTCTTCGTGATAGTTTATCACAATTCAATGTTACTAAAAAAATCATGGTTACATAGAATTTGAATAATCAAATCACTCATCAAATAATAATTCAATAAATCACTAATGTATTTATAATCTCATTAAATATATCAAATAAAATAATATAGATGTTTTTTATCAGTTAAAAAATATTCACAAAAAAATGACTATTTCATGGTAAGAATCCATGTATTATTAATCAGATTTTCAATAAATATAATTTGATAAAAAATATTCCTAAAACACTAATTATATAATATATTTATAATCTATTAATATTGTAACATCTTATTCCGTAATAGAATATCCTTATTGAACTCATACGAATTAATTTCACATCCTCTCGTGAGATTCATGGACACCATTTCACTTGAAATGACCTTGTGTGACTTTATAGTTTTGAATTGTAGATGGTGGAGAGTTGAAAAGAAACAATTATATGACATGTACTGGCTATAAAGATGATATGTCCCATACCATGTGAAATTTTAAGAAACTCCTTAAAATCTGTAATTATTCAAAACATAAAAATATGGGTTTATAATACAAGAACACCGCCATATAAATTAATTACTTCAAATATAAAATATACAATAGAATATTTTAAGCCCCATAACTATTTAACTAATTTCGTAATCATTGATTACTGTCAATATATCTCACTATCCCAATTTCCACCATCACCAAAAGTGGATAAGGATGAAACAAAATTAAATTCATGTTTTAATATACCATTATATATATGGAAATATTTATATAATTTTACCATAACTTCTTTATCATTATACCAAGAAATTCAATTTGGTGGGATGTTATCTTTATTATTACATCTCAAATTTTTAATGAAATCCCCCATAACCTTCCACCATTTAAATTTTATATAATAATTATATGTTATTATCTCTCTATTATAAATTTTGAAAAAGGTATATTTTAATAATAATAAAATTCCATGATACCAAAATTATTTACCATGTTCCATTGTATAATTTCACTAAATTCTCCAACCTTAATTCAATGAAATAGTGTGATAATATTTACACATGTAGACACTACATATTATGAAAAATACAATTTCTATATGTGTTTCCTATAAATTAATTCCCTAAATATTGTTATCAATTGAAAGCCATTATTTCATTCTATATATCCATTAAAAAATTCCACATGAACTAATTTTTTGTGTCATATAATGATTTAATATTAGTAATCACATGTCCTAAATAAAAACAATCATAATTAACATAATTTAATTTAATCACATTTACATTCCAGCCACACATTGGAAATTAATCAAAAATAACATTCCACATTAACAAATAAATTAAAAATCATGAGTGTTAAATTTATCTCTGCTATTGGTTGTTTCATTCCCAAAATTTTACCCGTTCAATTTATAATTAAAAAACACTTAATAATCAGGACCCATACGAGCCATTCCCTCCTAGGTCTCCGATTGAACTAAATTTTTTTGTTCATATCCCTCCGATTGATATAGTAATATATACATTAATAATTTTTCTCTAATATAATTAATAAAAATAGGATATTTTTTAAAATAATATTTATGATCTCTCACAATGGATTATTAATTCAAAACATGATTTTCTTCCGAAAAATGTGTCACTCAATAAAAAACATCTAATAAATTATAAATTTAAATATTACACCATGGAAATTAGGACCAATAATACACCACTAAAATACACTCCATGAAGGTAAAAAGAACCCTGTATTAATTAATTAATTATATTTTTTCAAAATAATTTTTTTCCAAACATGAAGACACCTTAAAAACCTCATAACCCAACATATAACTTTGATTGGTGAAATACTATTTCAAATATAAGATAAAATCATATATTTATGATATTATTTATTGTTTTCTATCACCTATTTCATCATAAAAGGACTGAAAGTATTGTTATAATTATTAATGATCTTGTATAGTGGTGACTGAAATGGATGGTCATATAATGCTTCAATGGGTGTGATACAAATCAATACCTGAAATTTATTTATTATAAATTAAATATTATTATATTTAACGATCATATAAGGATATTATAAATGTAATCACAAATTATTCAATAATATACCCATGTATCAAAATAATAGAATCATATATATCTATATAATTAAGAATAATAATACTCACTCATCCACCACATCACCAACATGGAATTTTGGGGTCCCATTATAAATAAGAACATTAATATTAGATCCTAATTAATAATAATGGACTTTAGAACAATATTAAATCTAAAAACTATTTGAATAGAAAGGTTTAATTTGATAATATATTTAAAAAATTTAAATATGTCTAAAATTCATTGATTTTATCAGTTGATTTAGCACTACCTGGACATCATCACACTTTTTTGTTATCTAGATGAAACAAAAAATAACTACAAGAAAATATTTTCTCATATTTATGTTGGAATGAGTAATATTTTCAATAACACCAAAATTTTACAACAATTATTCATGATCAATCGACCTTCCATGTAATAGTAAAAAAAAAAAATTTCCCTTACAAAATAGTAGAATTAACCTATTATTTCATGAAATATATGTGTTAATTTTGGATGAACTGCCCATGTGATGCCCTAGAACAACATACTAGGATTTGGTTCCATAAACATAAACCTTATATACTAGATTCGATATGAAATTTAAATTCCTCGACATAAGAATCCCATTATTACATAACATAATGAAAATAATTCATTACAGAATTACTAAGATATTTGAGGTTTATAGGTTTGGATAATTAGTAAAAAATAAACTAATAAATACCTTTTATTTCTCATCTAATGTTAAAATTTACCAATACAAAAAAAATGCAATCCAAATAAATATTTAAACCTATCCCAAAAAATTCCCCCTAAATCTATCGAGATAGACATATCATCTGTAATAAATTTGTTCATAACATTTGGAAATAAAAATGTAAAAAAATAGTGATCTAAAATGATAAAGATGGGAAATTTAAATAAGGGAAATAATATAGTTAACAATGAATAAATATTATGGTTTAAATAATTATATAACATAAATTTATAATAAACTAAAACTAATAAAATTGTATTTGAATTAAAATTGATTAAAACATTTATATCAATAGTGTTTATATCATAATAATGGAATTCGTTTTGGTGGACATCAAAACCATGTTTTTAAGTTCATGATAAAGATACTTTCAATTTATATAAAGATGTAAAGACCAAAACCCAACCTATTTTTTCTCATTAGACCAATCGATCGATCATGGGGAAATATTATTTTTAGCCCCGCAAATCACCCGATTAAGTCCAATTAATTAAATATAAGATTTAATAAGTCCATTCAAACAAATCCCTAAATGATGATTTGGAATATTGAAAATAATTAAATCCTTATAATATAGAATATAGAATATCAATACATGATCAACTTATGGTAAATAAAAATAATCATAAAGAATGTGACCACATTTCCCATATTAATTAAAGGAAAAAATTGATGATAACCCTTCATAAAGAAGATAGTAGTCGGTCAAACAATACAAATTCAACTAGAAAATAATAACATGTATTGCAATAAAAATATATGGTTTTCTAATAAATTCCAAATTTAAAATATTTTTTATCATGATCATAACCCATCATGATAATGTAGGTGGTTTTTCAAACAATACATTGTCAAATTTCAAATATTTTTTTCGTATAAGTATAATAATATATAGTATTCAAATATTATTCCACATGTCAATTAATGGAATAACATGACCATAACGCAAAAAAAGGAAATAAATTAGATGATTGAAATATAATGTAACCCATATTTAAATAAGGGAACATATAAGGACATTGAAATAGAAATAAAACCATTATTTCAAAATAAATCCCAAACAATATCACCACAGAAGGGATCAAAAATTAATTTCTTTGGTACTTTGACTCCATTCAAAAAATAAAACAAATATTAATTAGAGTATAAATATTGAAAGATAAACCCTATTTGGGTAAATTATTTATAAAATTAAAAGGGAAATTATATTGAAATATTTAAATATATTTAATATATTTTTTAACATTGACATTAAAAATTATGTTTTGGGTCAAATTACAATCACTGTTTGGAAAGGTGGTGTAAGTTTTTTTTGAAAATAATTGTATTTTGAAATGAGTATTTAAAAATTGGGACTTAAAAATAAATGTTATTATCATCATGAAATGTTAAGAGTATGTGAAAACATTCTAATGTGAAAATGAAATAACTACTTCTATTACTTTCAAAACAGATTTTGCCAAACACCATATTGTAAAATGAGTAAAAAACATTAGTATTTATTAAAAATTTCCTTTCCCAAGGATTTTTATAAAATAATTTATTATAGAATATTATTGTGGTAGAACCCAAAAAATTATCATTATCAAACAATATAACTAACAAAAATTAAATTTGAGTTATTTATAGAAAACAGACACCATAAATGTCATAACATTTTATAATGGGTTTGTATAGTAAAAATGGAAACAATTATATAGTACCACATTTTAAAACCAAATGGTATAATATAACCAATTTATAATGAATCAATTTAATTTATAGATCATAACTCATTGAATGAAAAATTGAGTTATCAAAAATCATTACTGTTGGGGAAAATAATTGAATCAATATTCAGTTGAATGAGGAAAAATAATTTGGATGATAAATTCCATGAAATAAAAATACTATGATAAAATTATATCAATGGGTAATTAAAAAGCCTTATAGATGAAACATGGTGCAAAAAATACCCTATTTTTTAATGGATAATAATTGAGATAATTAAAACCCTTAAAAACATAAAACAAATTTCTAATTAAACTCTTGAGAATGTGATGTCATGTAATTTTAAATGAAATATTATAAATAGAAGATAAATCATGATATTATATACCGTATAGTTAGTATATATATCATAGTAATGAAATTGGGTACAAAATACAAAAAATGAAAGTGGGTAATTTGTGATGAAACCCCTTACCAAAGTCAAAATTCATTATACAACTAGAAAAAATATCAAGAATGGATAAATTAATTTAATTAAATACATAATAAATAATATTATATATAAATATAATTATTTATACTCCTATATTATAATCAATATATATATATATATATATTAATCGCATTTTATATATTTCCCACACTAGGGGTGTGTACTATGTGTTACATTGAACATGTTTGGTAAAAATAGTGTTGGTGTCGATTATTTTCCAAAATTCAATTATTCATAGATCTTTATGGTTTTTAAAATATTTTCTAAATAATAGTTAGAAATATCTAATTTTATTTCATTGAATTTCTTTTTAGGATTCTTGAAGATGAAATCGATTATGACCATGTTATGGTGATTCTTTTTAAATTTATGGGTTCCTCTTAATAAATGATAAAAATGATAATATAACCATAAAAAATAGAAAATTAAATATTTAAATATTTAAATAATATTATAAAAGTTACTATATTGTTAATTTAATAGGTGATATAAACTAATTTTTTTGTTTATGTAGGTTGCTAAACCGATGCATAGTGGAACAAAGCACGATTAATGGATAATACTACAATGGTTTAGTGGTAATTTCAATTTAATTACATAATTAGTTTCTTATTTATGGTTTATTATTGTTAAGATATTAAATTAGTTATAAATAAAATATAATTTATATAAAGCTATTAAATTGTTATAAGATATCATTTTGAATTTATTTTTCTCATATTTATATAAATTTGTTGCGTACAACTATAAAAGTGTCTCACAATGCAAAGTAGAAAATTCATTTAAATAGCTGGATCAGAGAATTGACCTCGGAACCATTCCACAAACACCTCCCCACCCTTACAACCCTATATGAGCATGGGGGAATATTTCTAATATTTTAACTTATTAAATTAATGATAATAATTTCTTGATCCTATCATTAGTAAGTTATCCAATATTTCAAATCATGACCTTATAGATATTATATAAATAATTTTTATCCTTTAATATTATCCTCATGACCATACATGTAGGGACATGATGAATGTAAAATCTGAAATAAATCCTTCCGTGGAGGTTATAGTCTACCTTTATTCTTTGTTGATGATTTCATTTTTATAGAACTTAAAGAAGGATTATTATGGTTTACTATATAATAATAAAGAACATGATATAAATATATTAAATATTTATTAAATTTACACATGTGTCCATCCATATATGTCGGTGAATGAGAATGAAACATGTGGCGTCATGGAGGTGGTAGTCTGCACAATACACAAATGGTGATTTCCCTATTCATAATAGAAAATTGAAAAGATAGATATTTGGAATACCATAATTATATTAACATAAATTGATATTACAGAAACTAATTTTTAATTTTTAATATTGTGAATTTTTTTTAGTAAAATGAAGTGCACATAATGAAATAGAAAATGTCAGGAGATGTTAGGTATTTATACCTTGCTTATTGGATTACTCCATTTTCAAAGAAGGTTAAACCTTTGAGAGATTGTATTTGGGGAAGAACATAACCTCATTATAGTGTTAAAGAGTATGGAGGAGAGGATTGGGAATATTATTTCATGAACTAATTTGGATATTATTTTAGGGTAAGTGAGAAGAGGAGAGCCCTTATTATAAGTTAAAAGTGATGATGTAATTGTAAATACAAAAACGTACTAAATAATGTGAAGTTAGTCTTAATTAGTGTTGATATAAAATTTATAAATAATTTATGGATGAAGTAATATGGTCAATCAATGCCTAAAAACACATTTCCATAAATTTTTATACTTTTTTGTTGTCTTTTACTCATAGATTCTTTAATTTAACAATTTTAGCTTTATCCATGGTAACTAGGCATTACCTAAGGTAAATTTGTGTTTATACCAAAATTTAATGTTCTATCTATTTGATAAAATTTTTACTCTAATTATTAATTAGAAAATCATTTCATTTTATTAAATTTATAATTTTCATATAAATTAATTATAAGATAAAATTATATAATTTATTATTATAATTTATTATAATAATTTTTTGTAAAAATATTACATATGTTCTAAAGTAAAAAATATAGGTATATACATTTTACAGAAATAAAAATTTTAAATTCCCTTAGAAAATAAAAAATTATCTTAGAAAACGTTTTCATAAATTCCAAAATCATACTTATATAACAACAATGGTGTAAAATTAAGTTATTTCAAAAAACTATATTTTCACCTAATAAAATTATATTTATAGAAATACCAGATAATGATCATAAACTTATATTATTATTCCCAATAAATAAATCTTGTTCCCTTTCTAAAATTAATTAATAAAAAATTTATAATTCAATATTTGAAAAAAATCCTAAAATATATTGGAAAACTGTTTATATTGGAAAGAAACTTTATAAAATGTTCACTATTTATTATTCTTTATTTATATCAATTACTAACGAATTTATTGTTATTATATTTTTTTTCATATTATGAATATATTTACTTATTATATAATTATAATATTATTATATTAGGTAAATAAAACACAAATTTTTAAAAATATATTCATAATAATAAAATGTTATTTCTTACTTGTTTAGGCTATACTAATTTAATTTAATTCCTATTAGAATCTATAATAATTTTTTTATTTTAATATTTCATACAATAGTTACTAA
Organism: Viscum album; assembly: GCA_963277665.1. NCBI lineage: Eukaryota > Viridiplantae > Streptophyta > Magnoliopsida > Santalales > Viscaceae > Viscum > Viscum album. Next base: position 1,398,671,717 of record OY728148.1, on the reverse strand, counting down.
TGTTTATTCCTTCTAAGTCAGTGGTTTTGTTTTAATAGTATAAACATATCATGTTTTTGATTAAGTTTATCATAGTATGTATACTGATATATTGAACATAATTATTATTTAATGGTAACCATATATTGAAAACATAGGGTATTAAATTATTCACTCTTAAATAAATTTCATCATTTAAATTGAAAGTATTACCTGTTGAATAATTAATGAGTAGTTATTCATAATATATTAATCAATCATGGTATAACCTCAAATATTACATCAACCATACTCTATTTTTCTATAATATGTAACTAATCTTTCATATAAATGTTTTATGTTCATAAAATAATTTTACAATGTATCTATAAAACCTAATCATATATTATACATAAAATACCTTTCCCTAAATATTTTCATATCATTCTAAATAAAAAATATTTAAGTTATATATTACTCTTAGAAATTAAATATATCTTTAACCCTCTAATAGTTTTAACAAGTACTTCATAAGGTCACACACTAGTAAATTTACAAAATAATCCAAAAATTTAGATAAACATTACTGATGAATTTTCATCAATCCCTTCTATATTGATAGCACCTAACATAAATTTGAAAATTAAACCATCCATTTATTATCTAGAAATTAAACATATAATAATAATAAAGTTTATCTATCCCATAAACATGTGTTCATAAATAGTTATTTCCAAAAAATATATCCCTTCCATCAAATCATTTATCATGGATATTGATTATATTTAATATATAATTTCAAAACATTAATTAAAAACTAAAAAAAATGTTCCTTTTATTTTTTACATAATCTTCATGAACACATAGAATAAACTAGATTTTCATTGATGAATTCCACCTCACTCATTAATATATCTAAGAGTATCAATAATGAGTTTCGATTATGATATCAACCTCACTACTGTAGCTAAAACTATAAAACTCACAATTTTTATCATAATATTTATATAATTAAACTATTTCCCTTTTACATATGGTCTATTATTCTCTTATTAGACAATGTGTTTTATAGATACATATCTTTTCCAATATCATCATTGTGATTATGTCAGAAACAAATATTAACACCAAAATGGTTATGAAAATAAATAAATATGTATATGAAAATATAAATCTGATTATTTATTCCCTTAAAACACCATTTATTTTAACATATGATACATTTAAATCAACCTATGAATCTACTTGTTCAATCCTTTATTATCCATGTTCATTTTATTATTTGGTTCTCTTAAATAGTTAGTTAATATCATTATTATATAATTTTTAATTGTTAATAATGATAATTTGAAAATGGAATAATATCCCCAGAGAGTTTCAAACTAGATTTGTAGTTCAGAATATTTTTCATACACTATGTGTCAATAATGTTGGCACAAAATAATCCGTTTTAGGGTTATTATCCCATGCAACATTGTTTTCTCAATACATCAACCACGTGTATTAACAAGATAGATTTTTAATTTCATGGATAACCACACTATATATACGTTAAAAAAATTCAGTATTTTATACATTACATAGAAATAATTCTTATTGTTATCCTAATGGTCTTCTTCCAATTTATATTATATAAATATAGAAATGAAATTTTCATGATTACATTAACATTAAATCATAATTTTTCCAAAAAGTTATATATACTTTTGAAATTTTTATCAGCCTTAAATTATAACCCTAAAATCATTTTATCAAAACTCTTATTCTGCAAATTTATCTACACCCAGATGTGATACCAACATTGATGCACCTGACTCACAATCTCAAATATGGTGGCATTAACACATAATTTATATACTGGCATTGATATCAAAAATAAATTAATTGATATAACTATCCCAAAATAACATTATTTATTGAAAATTTTCAATAAAATAAATTCCTTGGACCTTTTAGTGTAAGATATTTAGATAATTAAGATACAACATCAACTAATAAATCCCATGTCATTATGAATAAATGGATATTTCATCCACAATATAAGAAACTATCAAATCCATAATAATTATTCAGAATCCTAGAAAATATATCTTTAAAATATATCCAAATAACAATGGCATAAAAATAGTTTTATTCATAAACTATTTAAATTAAATTATATCGAAGGGGTGAGCTCAAATGCTCAATAATCCAAATATATAGGTATGTGATTTCTGCCTAAACACAACATGTAGATTATGATAGGAATATGTAAGAAAATTAATCCATACTAAAATGAAATTTATATTATTATATATCCCTGAAAGTGACTAAAAACATGTATATATATATATATATAACAATCGCATGCTAATGTAATTAAGAATTTTGTATATCCAAAACAAGTGAAAAGGCCTTGTGAAAATACATCATCCTATTCAGGGAAGATGTATGATCCAAAAGCCTACATTTTTTTTCTCACGAGACACATTAATTAATTTAGGGGTTATATAATTATTTTCCCCACATGTCACCTACTTTTATCTAATTAATTCACTATTAAAGTTAACAGCAACTTTAATAATATTCCAAAAGTATGATTTAGAAGAATAAAATCCTAGATATATTTATAATGAACAAAAAGGAATATCAATATATTATAAACCTATGTGATTAATCAACAACCATCAATATTGTAAATATTTTTCACTAGTTTAGTAAATGGATAATGTGATTCTTACCCATCATGCAAAAGAAGGTGGATATCCAAAAATATTGGCCCAAAGGTGAATGTGCAATATTTCCAAATGGGAGTTGAATTATACTTTTTTATTTCATATAAATTTAACGTTATATAATATTTTAATGTTTTTTAAATGTATATAAACAATAAAAAAATGAAAACAGTTATTTATATAGTGTTTCAGATCTAAATTATCCCAATCCACTATTAACCCCAGAAATGAACTGAGAGTGTTGTAACCCGATATATCAACTATAATATAACCTTACAATGAATTTTTGAATCCCATTTTCACAACCAAATTGAAAAACCTTCCCCCAGATGATTTAAACCAAAAAGAGCTTCCTTTTTCTATATATATTGCCAACTGAAGGAGTCTACCTTCTTTCAAACAGAAGGGACAACACAATGCTTCACGTTTTTTGATTCATCACCCACAATCATACCTGTTAATTGTTAGTCTCAGCCTTTAAAAATCCATTGATAAAAAAATAATAGGATGAAGTAAAATCCCAAATCCAAATTAATTCTTCACGGTCTGAGAGTCTAGGGTACAAGAACTTCATCAGTAACAAGGGGTCATAGGATTTTTGTTATATTTGGAGGAGTTTATTATTACTAAATTGTTCTATACATGTAAGATTTTATAGTATCATAAACATCATATATATTATTCACTTATTATTTAAACTATAAATATACAATCTCATTATTCCCAACTTCAATCAAATTTTAAATCTATTGAATCATTTTTTCCATATATAACTACATTAGTTTTTTTCATTCTTATTTTATAGATAACATTCAACACATAAATAAAAAGATAATAATTAATTTAATCTTATACAATATCCCATAAATACCATATAAAATAAATTGTGGAATTTATTAGAATAAATAATATAGTAGTAAATACTAAGTATTTATATCATTGGAAAATTCCCTAAAAATATGCAGTAACAACCCTTCATGTTTCATTCCAATTTGAATTTGTATATTTCAATTTCCAAAATTCAAGAGTGAAAATCAATATATGTAAATATTATGAATATTTCATTTAATACAACATCAATCAATTTATAACGTATTCTCATTTATTCTAAAAAAACAATAAGTAATTTAAAAAAAATAAAAAACTAATTTGATTCATAATGAAATTATTGAAAATTAAATACAAAATATTATAAAAAACATGTCATATTTCCATTTTTATAAAAACCAATTGAAACATTCATAGAAAAATAGTAAAATTCATTTAAATTATTCTCATAAAAACTTTTTTCTTCATGTATCTCAAAATCACCACGTAATTGAATCAAAATTTCAAAATTTTCAGAGGTAAATTTAATATAGGTGAATTAACATAGGTTAATTAACAAAAAAATCACGTATAAGAATTTACATTGCTGATTCATTTATTCGATTCTAGAAATATGTAAGCAACATGAAATATCCACCTTTAATCCTAAATAATTAATTTTAATTGATTGAAGCTTCATTAGTCAAAGTTTAATTATATTTATAAAATTTTAATATCCTAATATATAATCATGAACCACTTTAAATATAATTATATTGATCATATTACAAAAAATATATATTTGTAAAATAGTTCTAAAACACATCTGAATTTAGACCAAAAGAAGATATCTTAAAACCAAATTTTTGACAGGATATGAATAGATTGAGAATGTTATTTAATCTAATGATATTTAAATTTTTTTAATATGTATAACACAATAATAGTAACTCAATTTAAATTACATTGTCATTTTTTATGATCAAAATCTATTAGGTTACTGAATCTATATATTTATAAACATACTTAATAAATTGGAAATGTGAATTTTCATATGGCTATGTGGTATGAAATTTAGCTACCTTGAAAATGAAAATTTCGATATGGTGGACCAATAAAAAATAATGTATAAATGATAAATTTTGGTCCTAAATTACTTATTAATCCTTTAAATAATTCATGAAACCTCTAGAACTTGGTATGAATAGTCAAAAAGATGAAATCTAATGATATTTTTCTGTAAAATATAATATGGATAAACTAAAATTAAACAGTATGTAATCAATACGTAATATAAAAATATTATTTTAATGCTTAGTGAAGTTGTTAAAATTCGAATTAATAATAATATAATATTTAGTAATTGTCAAAAAATAATAAAATAAATTTTATATAAGGAGCCACATCAATATTATCAATTTTTTTTGATAATTTTACAAAAAATAATAATTCCAAAAAACACTCCTGTATTTCAAAATTTTCAACAAGTTATTTATAGTTCTATACTCTCTTTATTATATATAGTATTTCATTTTTATAAATTGATACTAAATCATTAACTAATCTTCAATGAAATTTTCCTTTTAAAACACATTTTATTTTGTAAATATTATTATAAATAGTGTATTTAATATAGTTAATGATATTTTTAAAAATTAATATTTCAAAACATATTTTATGGATCTACATTAAAACCATCCAGTAATCTATAATGATTCTAATATTAAATTTGTTTTAAAAGAATTATACTCCCATTAAAAACAATCTTTTTATAAAAGAGAAATTGTAAATAGAAAATTTTCCTCATATTCTATAAATGTGAAAAGTTAAAATCAAAATATAATAAAAAAATTGTACCAAATTTAAATTCATCAAATTGAAAAAAAATAGATTCTGTATATTTTATATAATATTGAAAATTTAAGCATATTAACGCACTAAAACTCCAGCTAAATTCAACCAGGATAAATGAAATTATAAATTATTGTAATACCAATTATGAAATTGATTTTCTCAAAAAAAGTGATAATGAGTTTCATAAGATGTATATCAATGAGTATATTTTTTTAAATGAAATTTTAGACTCATATTTCTTTTTTGAAGATGATCATAATGAATATGAAATTTAAGATCAATGTTCATAGTCTATTAGGGGTGTTTTGGATTTTGGGAAATATAAATATAAGAATTAGAAACATAGAAAATTTGAAAATTATCTGAATTAAAAGAAAAACAAAAATATTTTTTCATAAAAAATAATGATTAAGTACAATAGGATAAAATTATAATATATTCAAATTTATTAGTTGAAAGAGATAATAAATTTGGTTTCTTTAAATCCCAAGAAAATAATTGTTTTTCATATAAATAAATCATACCTTAAGTGCTTTTTCTATGGATATTTCATTATTGATAATATGTATCAGAAACACATATCAAATAATTATTAGTTAATATATGAAAAATAAACAATTATTGAATGATTATTTAATATATATAAAAATAATTTTTACCATTTTAATGTTAATTTCCATAAGATCAATTTTAAAGCTATAAATCATGAAATTTGGTGACATTAAATCAATACTAAAAGATTTTAAGTGTAATAAAATTCTAATAAATCCTCTATAATTCCTAAAATTTGGATATTTTATATATTTATGTAAATAAATTTCAACATTATACACAAGGGAGTATTTTCTCTATTAGAAGACTTTAAACCTAATATATTAAATAAATATTTAGATTCCATATATTTATTTTAAAAAATACCATAATTTCATTTAAATATTTTAAAACCATGATATAATTTCAATATTTCCCTAAAACCCTTCAAATATTCATAATTAATCAATTAAGAAAATTCACAATATATATTTTTACATTAATGTCCGAAAATATTGTCAACAATATTAATTCCAATAATAAAAACATCACCGAAAAGTTAAATAAAAAATCAGGATCAACCATTCCATAATTATTTTTTAAATAAAACTAGTTAAACATTCATACCAAGAATAGAAATCTTATTTCAAACCATATAAATCCTTAATTTTTTAGAAACATATTAGGATGAATTTAACGATCAAAACAAGGGGAAATATATCTTATAATTCTTCAAATATACAACAATTTAGAAATGTGTGTCTAATACCTATTTGAATTAATTTGGATCCCTGGAATGTAGAATAATATTCTAATACCCTAATTAATTTTATTTGAAAAACAATTTAAATATATTCTTTAATAACAATACAATATTCTTGTGAATTGAATTGATGAAATAATCTGGACTTTCTATTTAATATATTTCATCATTCATCATGTTTGTTTCTAATGAAATTGTTTTCCAAAAAATGAGAATAATTTAGCATAAAAATTTATTAATGGTAAACTAATTTAACACATCTATATATCCAACATCAAAATATTTTAATTTAAAGACTAATTAATTATTTTAGGTAAATAATCTGAAATTAATTCATTATAAACAGAAATATTCATAACATAATTTATAGTCTGAACATTTTATTCAACATTACCAATCACATTATCATTAGGATGATCTATATTAAAATTATATGATTTTTTAAGGATATGGTATAGATTGAGAATAAATTTTATTCCCCTTAATATTTGAATTTTTATATTCTTGGTCTCCCTCTTGGAAATCAAAATATTGAAAATCATCATCAAAGTTTTCAATATCATCAAACCTCTTGTTCAAATAATTTTCCAAAAACATAACAAACATAAATTCTTAAATAACTATTTATATTTTATAATATAATATATATTCCTTAATATTCTTCTCAAATCATAATAAAAAACCGTCCATTATTTTTACATCAATCTTATCTATAGAATATTTAGTGTTCAATATAAAAACATTATATAAAATGTATCTAAAATAACAAATTATATTTTTTATTCATTTCCTAATAACATAAGGTGAAATTTTTATAATTGTCTTAAAATAAGTCATTTAGTAGATAAATACTAAAAATTCAAAATAACTACCCATAAATATTTTCGTAGATTGCCTCATTTATCATGATCCAAGGCATTTCTAGAAGATTTCTATTTTTCCTTCCAACATTCCAATTTTTTTGTGTTTTATTAGATATGAAATTGAAAAAATCACCAATTTTATTAACATAATAAAAAAAGAATATTTTATTTAATTCAATTCAATGATTACTTCAATTCTATTTCATTTATTTTCCTTTCTCATTTTAAACCAATTTAATAAATAGACATAGATAAAGATTCAAATTTAACTGTTCGAAAATAAACTCATCTGTATTTTGTAAAATAGTGATTAATTATAAAAAATATATCTTTTCACAGAAAATAGTAGGTTTTATAGGAAATGAATAAATACAAACGAATAAGATCACGATTATTCCAAATTTTCAATAAATTTATTGACTTGAAACTGCTTTTATGTTTTTTACCATTCAATAATGATTCACAGTCAAATTTCCTTCCAACAATATGTTTCTATAAAAATTAATCAATTTGGTTCTTTGACTACATTTGGATCTACCATAATTTATAATTCCATAATAACCTCTACGAAAAAATAATATAAAAGTTAATAATATTTAAATTTTTTACTTTTAATCACAAAATTTAGTCAATTTAATTATAACTTTTTTGTGATTTCTATTTCCATAAAACAAAATTGATTTAACCATAAATACAATACATTTAGTATTTTTAAATTTTACAAAAATTCCCATCATAACATTTTTTTAAAATTCATACTAAATAATATATGAAATATTCATCATATAAATATTTAAAAATAATATTTGTATTATAATTCCAAACATCATCAAACCATTTACCATTCCTTTTGAATTAACACCAAAAGTAAAATTACCTCCATTACAGTTATTAAATGATATAAATATTTATATATTATGATGCATTTGTCTTAAGAAAACAATATCCATGTAAGACTTACTTTTTTATCTACCTATGACATAATTCCTAAAAAAATATATTTAAGAGTGTTTTTGTAACCAAGAAAATTTTGGTGTAATTATATTTGGATAATAATTTATGGGAATACTATCTAGTATCAAATTCTTGTTTACAAGTAATCTAGATGATAGAAATTTAAAAATTAAATCCTTAGTATGTCCAAGATATTTTTGAAATATTAAGGAACCCACATTTGAATAATGAACATTTATTTGATATAAAAATCATGTAACAAAATTATTTCAACCATTATAGATTTTTATAAATAGAGTTATATAGATATTGGGTAAACTATTTTCATAACTTAGGGAAAATATTTTTTTTTAATTATATTGAAATGATTAATTTTATCAAAATATTCATTTCCAAGAAAAATTTGTATAATTTCAATTTAATCTTTTAGTTAATTTTTTAGATATTGATTGTATGTAGGTGCACTATCAAAATTAAGTATGTCTTCTTCATAACACATTGATAGAAAAGAAACCCTCTTTAATTTTTCATTTTCATCATGTTTGTAATTTTTTCTTGAATAATTTCAAGATCTATATAAGCATAATTTACTGGTTACTAGATAGATTATTAATATTTTAATTTTTCTTTAATAACTCATTTATATTTATTGATATGCTTCAATTTTAAACAAGTGACCTTTTAAATTTTTTGATCATGTAATTTAACCTTATAGAAAAATTCCTCTCCAATTTCATTATGAAAATTAGATTCATAAGATAAATAATAAGTATAATTCCTTACTTGATTTGGTTAATCCATTTATGAAAAAAAATCCAAATCCTTATTAGAAATAAATTATTTATGATAATATTAATACTTAGTGAAATTATAACTATTTTTAAATACCTTATTTTGTTTCTTATATTTATTCCTCTTATTTTCTTCCTTATTTAATCATTGGATTACATTCTTGATGTGCCCATTTTTTCTACTATCATAAGATATTTAATATTAAAAATCATTATAATTAAAATTACCTTTATTATTCTCCTTGTGATCAAATATTGGATAGCCTTCTTCATATTTCAGATATACATGAGTATAATTTCATTATTTTTTTCAATCACTAGTTTAAAAAAGTATTTCTTACGTCGGTGATTTTTAATTTTTTAGGTTTGTATTTTGGCCGATGATATTATAGGGGATGTAATAAATATGATATTTTATATCCGTTATTTTAATACCAACGTAAAAACCAGAAATCTGAAGCCATGTTCACACCAGTTCCTCAAAAACTAACATGAAAAATGGAACAGAGTCATTACTTATTATGCCAGTTTTTAAAAACCGATGTAATATGTTCATTATTTCGTCAGTTATTAAATAACAGATGTACTAAATAACCCCTCCAAAGAATTTCTCTCATCATTTATTTTCATAATCGGTGTCATAAAACAGTCTGAGAAGTGGGTTTTCACATCAGATATTTTTTTAACAGACATGGAAACATATATACTACATCAGTTATTTAATAACCAACATTAAGAAACCATTCCCATTAATTTATTAAGTCAGTTATAAAATAACCGATGAAAATCTAATTTTTTTAATAATGTAGTTCAACCATTACAATGTGCAGTCAAAGAAGACCTGAAACAAGTATAAAATAGACCCAAACCATACCAAAACAACTGAATAACCCCTCCCCACCCCCAACCCCAAACACCACCTACCCCCTTGTAAAACCCCCTAGACACCCTTCCTCGCCAGGGAACCCCCCACCCCCTTGGAGAGCCCCCACACCCATAGACACCACACCCCCTAGACACCCTGCAACCCCCTGGACCCCCTATCACCCCTTGGACACCCCCCCCCCCATGGACACCCGCACCCCCTGGACAACCCCTCATACCCCTGGACATGCCCACCCCAAGAAAACCACCCCCACTGAACACCATTTTACCCACTAGATAACCCCTAGGATAGCCCCTCCCCCAACCACCTAGACACCCTCCCACCCACAGGACACCGCCCCACACCACTAGACATCCCCCACCCACATTAGACACCCCCTACAACCTGGACACCCTCCCACCCCTGGATAGACCCCACCCACAAGTAATACCCCCCCCCCCCCGAACACCCTCATACCCCGTGTACACCCTCCGACACCCAGGATAGCCCCCTCCCCCTAGAAACTCTCATCCCACTGGACACCACCCCACACAACTGGAAACCAAACCCCCCAACCCCCTAGACACCCGCCCACCCCCACCCCCGAGACACCCCCACCCCCGAGACAATCAAACATCCCCCTGGACACCCTCCCACCCCTCTGGACAGCCCCCACTCCCCTAGACACCCTCCCCCACCCCTCAGACACCCTCCCACGTACAGGACAACCCCCTAGACACCCCGACCCCTTGGACAGCCCCCACCCCCTGGACACCCCAACCCCACTAGGAAGCCAGTCCCAACCCCTAGACAACCCCACTCCTTGAAACCCCCTCCCCTGACATCCACCCACCCACTTAACAGCCCCCCCTGGACACCCCTACCCTCGTTGAAATCCCCCATGGACACCCCCACCCCTAGATAACCCCTACCCCATGGACCCTCCCACACAGCTACCAGACACCACCCCACCCCATTGGACAACCCCCAACCCCTAGACACCACCCCACCCCCATGGAACCGCACCCCCTGGACACCCTCTCACCCATTATACTACCCCCACCCCCTTGTACACCGCTACCCCCATTGATAACCCCCTGGACACCCCCACCCCCTGGACAGCCCCCCACCCCTTCCCCCATAGGACACCCTCCCACCCCCTAGCCACCACCCCACCCCCTGGACACCCCTATCCCTTGGATACCTCCCTCCCACCCCCATGAAACCATTAATATGCTCTGCCAAAGTATTAAACAAGTAGAAACCAGACCAAAAGAAGATCAAAACCATACCGGAATCCATAACTTAAAAACATCAGACCTAGAACAAAATAAGAAGAACCAAAGAAAAATTAAAGATTGAAATATATAACATTCAAAACATACAATTTCAACTAAAAACTTAAATCCAACCAATACAACTTCCATATACACAATTATAATTACAATATTCAAAATTACATTTTACAGTACAAACAAACTAAAATCCAATCAAACCTGTAAAATAATTTGACCATTCCACTAGTAAGTGTCTGACTTCTTAATCACTATAGGGTTTAGAGACATCAAATAAATAAAATTATAAGGACATTAGTTAACATGTATAATTAATAAATCAAATTAAATATTATGGAAATGTTAATAATGAAACCATACTATGTCAAACTTCACAAGTGTTATAGTTGTAATTATTTACTACATACATCTTAACATATAATATCCACATTTGACGACACCTTGTTTTTCATCAAAATTATGTTTAGATGAGTGTTAATTCAAAATATCATTTTTCTGTAATACATCGAAAAGTTCAAATTATAAATGTATATTTACCTTTAATTTTACATATTTGATCTTGGAAATCTTTTTACTTGTGTTTTTTCAAAAGTAGACCCATCCGCTGTTAGAAAATAATATGAATGGGATAAATTTAAAATTCATTATAATATATAAACTATTACAAAATTGAAACTTACTATTCCATTATATTTTTAAAACATCCCCGCATATCTCAATGGACAACGAATATCCCTTAAATTGTTTTAACCATTGGAAAAAAACACCTAACATCCAATTATTACTGATATAAAAGAAAATTAAACATTAGTTGTTTTTTATGTTAAAAGATAATGAACACTTTTCAAGATATATGTTTCATACCTATCACAAAAAGGCATCATCTCACATTTCATGATTATATTCTATTCATATCATTCATCAGTATAATGTGTTCATTGTTCGTCATCTAATGCATATGCTTTAGGGGAAATCAAATGTGGGTCCATGAATCAATATACATCTATCTGCTCATTCTTCTCACACATGTTATAAATATACCTAATAAAATTCATACATATGTATACATTTTTAATAAATATATCATATGGAATGGTGTTTAGACTTACATGGAAAAAATATCCACCACGTTGATGCACAACTTATCTCTACTAATAAGATCCATGATCTCGTTTTTCACAATACCCACATTTACTGCATGTCCACAAACATGAGATTCCATTGGAAACTCACAGTGATCCAACGTAAAATCTGAATATCATTACAATCTATAAAGACTACTAGAATCTATATACGATGTCATAGCCATTTATCTTTATTGTAGTCTATATAGTATTTATTTACCTTTGAATTATTCCTGTAAAAATAAATAGAAAAATATATTAGTTTTGAAATGATAAAATCACTTTAATCAATAATAAAATAAAATATATAACATACATTCCACTATGGTAATGATTCGAAGATGTCTGGATGAGAAAAAAAGTGGATGATACTATGTTCAACTATTATCACCTCATATGAAGGTAATTGTAGCCATGCAAATCTATCTATAATATCCTATACAGTGACCCTATAATTTTCTACCTCTAACTGTTGATGATGAGTTGTATCTCCTATAAAATATAGGAGCCTATATGAAACTATATGATGTTGAGGATCATCGACATATAAATCACAATATGTAGAAAGTTGTGCAGGAGGAGTACGATAAAAAATGGGGTCTGCAGGATGAGGTGGGGGAGTGGGAGAAACTGGAGGAGGTGGATGATAAATAATGGGGTATGTAGGTAGAGGTGGTGTAGTGGGAGCTGCAGTCTGAAATTGTCTTCGCATGTCTGCAAAAAAAGAATGTACCGACACTCTAATATTTTCCTCCATTATTGCATTAATATTATGAACATCAGCCTCCAAGGATTCTATTATTATTATTTTTGATAAACACCATCAATGGAAGTAGTTGAAGAACGTGGAAAAACTTTTCTTTCTGATACACTTGTTAGATAACATCACACACGACTAGGGTCTTCAGAGCATAAAGGCTCAACTGCCAGTTTTTGAAAATTCTCTATCATCATTTATTTTTCCAATAATGTATAAGCTCTATGAGATAAACTATGTGGTTATAAATTTTTAGATTAGATATTCTGAAAATATGTCATTGTTTTATATCAATTACAAATAATAAATCATTAACAAAACATTAATCATAACATTTATATAAAAAAGGTTATAAAATTTTACATTTCCTTTACAAAAAATGAATCCTTTATTATACAGTCAACAAAATTTTTCTCTATGTATTCAACTATGAAAGAGTATATATGGCATGGAATGTCATAATTCTTATGATAAAAAATGAAATTAGATGTAAGGGTTGATTTGAAATCCCGCCATCGCTTGGAAGCCATCGATAAAAAATTATTCCTGACTCCTCCAGTTTCAAGAATATAAAATGTCATCTGATAAAGAAGAGGAAAAAATATTATACTAGAAACATTAAATGATTATACAACAATATAAAAAGATCTTACCAAAATTTTCACCCATAACTGTGATATTATATCTTTGTTTGCATTTCTCTAATCATCATACCAAATTCTTACTTTTCTTTTACTTTGAGCTGGTATCAAACTCATAAAATCTTTTTCATTTGGACCTATAGGAATTATCATTCTCATCAAACTCAAATTGTATCATATGGTCCTGTCTATGGGAAAGTGATAATTTTGATAAACTTTTGTTGCCATGTTTACTAACTCTTGAATTCTACTTTGGTGTTATGGGATCACATGAAAAATATTTGGGAACATCAGGAAGAGCATGTCTGTGTTCCTCCCCAGAGGTATGGTAATAATGCTCATATCAAAATCATATGGTTGATCAACTGATTGATCTATCATTATACATCAAATAAAAAAAGAAAAAATTAGTTCACAAATATACAAATTCAAATATCACAACACTAATGTAAAAAAAAGTGGAAAACTGAACTATGTTACGTAATATTAAACATAGTAAATTTGGTAAGCGTGTTAAACAATTATAAGGATGGTAAACATTTTAGTGTAATTTTCATTCAACAAAATCAATAAATATATAAGTTACATAAAGTTAAACTATGGTAAACTATGGTAAACATGGTAAACATGGTAATCAATGTAAATTAATTTTCATTCAACAAAATCAATAGATATATAAGTTACATAATGGTAAACATGATAAACTAAACTAAACAAAATTAAAATAAACAAGACATTCTACTTATTTTTCTTAATATGCATTTTAATACAGAAAAAAAAATTATAATATATGTCATTTTATGAAAATAATAAATATAAACAATAAATAAACATATGTTACCTATAATATAAGGAATGTACAAAAGGATTGTCTTCCCAAATTCCTTTATCACAATTGTTCCTTATGGAACAAACCATGTCATCAATATGCTAATCATTAATTTCTGTTAAACTTTCCATGGAAGTTGGGATCTTTAATAAATACTAATCTTCATCCAATCGATCGAAACCAACATATTTTTTTCCCTCGTAAACTAATATACCACTGCATATCTGATGGATCAACAACATAGAATATCTTTTTTTTCATTTGCTACTATTATAAAATAATCTGATGTGTCTTCTAATTTATATAGACTAACAAATTCCATTACAAACTCATCGTGTCTGACACTATTGTTAATGATAAACCATTTGATGTTAAATGATTGCACTTAATTTTACAGTAATCAACCTCCCATATTTCATCAATGATTCCACAATATGCAGTTGATGTAGAAACTGGGGTTTTTTCTTTAGAACTATTAATGCATTGCTTCTGCAAACACCAATACACCACTATTTTGATCTGCACATCTCTTTTCCTGAGCTTCCATATGAAATGTATAGCCAGTAATGTTATACAAGGACCATGTTATCCCATTTAAACTTGGACCACACACTAACAATCTTAATATCTCTGATACATCTGATCTACTGATCAAGGACATTTTAAACCATGGAAATAATGTTTTGTTTTTCAAATTCAATGTCCACATTTCTTTTTTATTTGGATGAATTTGTTTCAACTCATTAATATGCAATGTGATATATAGTTGAGCATCAGATGTGTTATTAAAGATGTATAATTATACCTTCTTCATATGTTCAGGTGATAATGATTTGAATTTTAAGCAACAAATCCACTTTCTCTCATTATTAAATATTTCATGGAGAGATGGAGGAAATCTTAAGTGCTCATCCGCAACCAAGTATCTCATACAAAACAATGCAACCTCCTCAGAAATATACATTACAATAATAGAGGCTTTAGGTCGATATGGATTTTTGAAATACCCCTTCAATATTTTCATATACCTTTCAATAGGATACATCCAAGGATGATATGCTGGTCCATAAAGATTTATTTCTCGAACCAGATGATACATTAAATGCACCATTATATTAAAAAAATATGTAGTAAAATACTTTTCCAATTGACCCAGTATATAAATTTCATCCATTTCCAAAAAAAATTAAAGCATTCACATCAATAACCTTTTTACAAATAGAATTGAAAAAATAACACAACTTTATTATAGTATTTCTAACATGGATGGAAAATATTTCGCACAATAAAAATTGTAGAAATAGTTTCATCATGAAGTGACAATCATGATATTTCATAACTATCAACATCAAATACTTCAAAGAGAGAAAATATTTGACTTTTTAATAATAAACATCAGGTATGTTGATATCATGAAGACACAGAAAAAATCAAATTTTCTCTCTCTTGGATATTATATGACAAGCCAGGGGAAGAAATGTTAGTCTTCCATTTGGAGTTGGAGATAACTCCAATGTATTCCCATTGATATTAAGTTTAATCTTTCATTAAACAATCTTTATTTTTTACTTTAATATATAACAATGTTCCAATCAATCTATCGTAGATATTCCTCTCCACAAGAATGAAATCAATATTATGTTTCACTTTAGAATATCTTTAATATGGTAGCTCAAAAAATATTGACCCCTTCTTCCAAATATGTATATAATTACTTGATTTACATGTTATTCCCAATGAAACATCATGGTTTTTCACCATCTCAAAATTCAAATTAGGGGATAATGGTTTTAGAGAAATATTAAATTCTTGTGAGACATTGAATTCATTTTTTAGCCTTCTATTAGAGTGATCCATAGGGAAAACTTTTAATTACCCATGAATACTATTTCCTCCAATGATGCAGTTGACAATATGAAGTCTATTGTTTAAAAATTAGACTTTCTTTATGGTCCTTAACATTGTATCTAGACCAATTTACAAATATTGGGAATTCATTTATAGATAACATAAGCACTACATGCAGTTGAAAATATTCAATTTTATAATAATCATAAACCCCAATTCCATCCTCCCATAAAAGATTCAAATAATCAATCAATGGTGAAAATAAAACATAAAAATCATTTCTAGGTTGCTTCGAACCAGTTATCATTATACTCAACATGACAAATTTTCACTTCATTCCAACATTAGGAGAGAGGTTATGAATAACCTATGAAACAATCCATGAACTACGTGTGCTACTAAGGGTTCTGTATAGATTCATTCCATCGATGCACAACCAATGTCAAAGATTTCAAAATTCATTTCCAAATGTTGGATATTACTCATCAATTTTCATTCTTTTTGGAAAATTAGTCGGTTGACATATTTTTCCATCAAATATCTTCTCATCATCATGCAGTTCTAGAAATCCTAGTTATACCTTTACATCTATACCAATTAATTGAAAAAGATGTTTATATAGGTACCCTTTCACAACAGTTTATCCAAACCTTTGGGAAATGACAACTTTGACAACACTTTTCTCAATTTTTTGGAAAAACCATTGGAAATGTGTATGGATTTCCCAACGGTTTTGCAAAACTGTTGGGAAAATCCCCCTTTGAGACCACTTTTCCCAATGGATTGGCCAAACCATTGGGAAAGGATATGGCTTTCCCAATGGTTTTTTCAAACCATTGGGAGAAAGCCAACTTTGATACTACATTTTCTAAAGGATTGGAAAAAACATTGGGAATGTCATACCCTTTCCCAATTGGTTTGTCAAACCTTTGAGAAAATCCTATATTAAGACCAACTTTCCTAACAGGTTTTCCAAACCATTGGGAAAATCCCACAACGACACCAATTTTTCCAATGATTTTGAAAAACTATTGGTAATGGGTATTGCATTCCCAAGTATTTACCAATCTATTGGGAAAATCCCATTTTGATTCCACGTTTCCCAATAGTTTTTAAAACCGTTGAAATATGTAACCTTATTTTATATGAATTATATTATTGAATATTGTCTTATAAATCAATATATAAATTATATATATATATATCCAAATATGTTCACAAAGGTAATTTTAGTGTCGAGGTAAATTCAATGATATATAACCCATAGGTAGTTGGTTCAAACCTCCATTATAACATTTTTTCAATTTACATATACCAATGGTTTCGGAACCATTAGGTGATTTTTTTGGGAAGAGAACTATCCCAACGGTTTGGGGAAAATTATTGGGAAAGACATATCCAATCAGTTTTAAAACTGTTGGTATCAACCTATACAAATGTTTTTCAAAATATTGGGATAGGTCTTTCACCATTGTTTTTCACAAACCATTGGAATAGGTCTGTCCCTACACCAAATCACCCAATGGTTGCACAAACCGTTGGTATATGATATCCGAATGGTTTGGGGACCTTTAACAACTATCCCAAACCATTTTTATAGGTAAATTTTCTATTAGGGATGCCATATTAACCTTTTTTCATCATGTGAATTACCAAATAAATGTTTCAAACAATGAATTATAGGAATATACCAAATTATATTGTGAGGAATCTATGTAATCTCTACATCAGCCTGTGATTTTTCATTAAAATTATACCATGATGTCCCAAATTTAGGACACTCTAACAAAAATTCATATTCCTTCCTATATATCATAAAGTCATTCATACAAGCATGTATTTTCTTGTATCTCAATTAAATTAGGCATAATATTTTTTTGGCCATATAATGTCAATATGGAAGATCGTTGTTATTTGGAAGAATTTATTTCCACAATAGAAGAATCTATGTAATACTTATGTCACTTCTTCCATGTTTTTCCTTTAGGTTAATAAATCATAACACCACTTACAAAACTATAAAATATATACAACTAGGATACTACGGTTTTCCAGCATCACCACATAGATGGGAAATTGTCGGTTCTATCATAATTTTTTCTATTGAAATATCATGTATCATTTAATCAATTCCATATGATTTACCATCTTGAAAATCAACATCATCAGTAGATTTTACATTCTATCTATTTTCAACATGCTAAATCAAAGTCCTATAATTCAGATTAAAACCATGAAAAAATAGTTGATCTTTTATGTCTCTCCTTTTCAACTTCATCATATTCAAACATTTCAGGCATGGACATAAAAACATGCCACTTCTTAGAACATTTCAATTATAAAATTACAAAAAGGCATCAAAACCTTCCTTATATTCATTACTCATTCGATGTGCGGTAATCCAACATCGACTCGTTATTACCTATAGAAAATATCAAAATTATACATATTGTTAATATAAGCCAATTTTATATTTATCTAAAAAATATCATTATTTCAATGAAAAGAAAGTTTAAAATATATATAAAATCTATGATTATTTGAAAAATATAAGCATGAAAATGATTTTAAAAAGAAAATATAGTTAGATTTAAAAGTTTTAAATTAGAATTGGATATTTTCTTTTTATATATCCATAGAGTATATCCTAGTGCAACTGGATACCAAATTCACCCTTCTGTAATCAAGAAATATGAAATATAAATATTAAAATATTTATACATTCACTACTAAAAATTACACCTACCCCCACAATTTGAAACCGTTGTGATATCCCTTGAATCCATTGGAATAGAATCTCCCAACAGATTCACACACTATTGGCATGATAGTCGTTGCAATAGTCATATACCAATGGTTCTAAAGGAACTGTTGTTATAGACTAAATGGAGTTAATATATTCTAATGGTTTTAATGAAACTATTAGGATATTTATACCAAGGGGTGTCCAATGGGGCAGGGGGATGTCCAGGGGTGGTGGGGGTAGTCTAAATGGGTAGGGGATGTCCAGGGGTAGGGGTTTTCAAAGGTGTCCCAGGGGGTAGGGGTGTCCCTGGGGTGAAGGTGTTGTCCGACCCCCTACCCCATTGGAACACCCCCTCACACCCCTGGACACCCCACCCCCTCCACACCCCCTTGGACACCCCCTGGACACCACCACCCCAATGGACAACCCTCACCCTCTAAACAACCACCTCCCCCACCACTATAGACACCCCCACCCCCTAAACTCATGTACCCATTGATACAACCTACCCCCTTGGACAACCCACTCAACCCCCCAGACACCCCCACCCCCGACCCCATTGGACACCACCTGGAAACCCCCCCCCCCCACCCCCACACCCGTTGACACCATCCCCAACCCCCTTAGACACACCCTAGCCCCCTCTGGACACCCCCACCCCCTAGATAGCCCCCTCACCCCTGGAAAACACCACCCCCTTTGAATGTCCCCCACCCCATTGACACCCCCACACCCTTGCACACCCCATGGACACCACCACCCCATTGGAATGCCCCCACCCCTGGACAACCATGTACCCCTTTGGAACCTCCCCCCCCCCCCCACTCCCCCTGGACACCCCCACCCCCTACCCCATGTGGACTACCCACTTACGCCCCTAGACACCAACCCACCCCCTGGACACCCATACCCCCTTGGATACCCCATCATCCCCTAGATACCCCCTAGACACCCCTACCCCCATAGACATCCCTGCACCCCCTGGACACCACCCCAACCCCCTTGTACACCCCCTAGACACCCCCACTTCCTTGGATAGGCCCCCCACCCCCTGGACATCCACTACCCCAGGACACTCCCACCCCCTTGCACACCCCTACCCCCATGGACCCTCCAACCCCTGCAAAGCCCCCCCCCCCCCACCAGACACCCCACTGGACACCACCACCCATTTGGACTTCACCCTCACCCCATTGGACACCACACCCACCCCCCCGGACATCCCATACTCCCCTTAGAAATCCCCCTCACCCCTGGAAACCCCCACCCCCTTGGACACCTCCTAGACTCCACCACCCGCCTAGGATAGCCCCCACCCCTTGGACAGCACCCAGAAAGACACCCCCACCCCGCTAGACACCCCACCCCCTAGAAAACCCCCACCCCCTTGAACAATCCCCTCTCCCACCATAAACACCACTCCCACCCCTTGGACACCCATACCCCATTAGAAATCCCCCTCACCCCCTGGACACCACCCTATTCCCTCTTGGACACCCCTTGGACACCACCACCCCCTCGGATAGACCCACACCCTATGGACAGCCCCCACCCCTATGTACACCCCCCACCCCCCTTGTACACCCTTTCCCCCATGGAAATACCCACCCCCTGGACACCATCACCACTCCCTAGACACCCCTACACACCCCCACCCCTTTGGATACCCATGGACACCCCCACACCCTTAGACAGCCCCAATCCCATAGACCCCCCCCCCCCCACACACACCCTAGGACCCCCCCCCCCCCACACACACACATGAAACTACATGCTCACACACCGTATAGAACACACAAAAATTGTAAAATTTTATGATATCACTTTTTTTATTTTACCAGAAGAGAATTATAAATGTTATAAATGAACTCTATGACACTTACCAAGATATCATTAAAAATGACAGAAATATAACATCTAAAAACATATGTTTAGGGAATCTCAAAAAATAAAAAATGAATGTTAGTTGGGTGATGCTTACTTGAGTGTTGTCCATCGTCCTATTAGATCTGGTGATAATAAAGATGATGAATAATGTTGGAAAAACATGGTTGGAGGGAACGACTTCAACGATTCCTTTCTATGTTTTCCATGGGGGAGAGACGAGTCTCAGGTCACCTACTCGATGAAAATAGAAATACATAATACAGAGCTTGATATATCATTTAAAAGCTTCATCACATTGGTTATTTAATAACTAACTTAATGAAATAAATTTTTTATTTATAACGTCAATTATTTAATAACCGGTGTGGAAAATTATTATCACGTTGGTGATTTTATAACTGAAGTTATAAATGCCGATTTATCACATAGGTTATTTTATATCTGGAGTGATAAATTTTCGTGATTTGATTTATCAGGTTAGTTATTTTATAACCGATGTGATAATGTTCACAGATTCAATCATTCATGTTAGTTATAAAATAATCAACATGATAAACCTAATAATAGTATTTTTGGGGTTGGTAATTTTATAACCCACGTAAAAAATTGATTCTTATCGATTTATCACATTAGTTATTTTGTAATTGACCTGATAAACCGATTTTCCAGCTTTGCACATCTGTTATATAGAACTGCCGTGAAAAACCACATCATGTTAAACATTTTTTCCACTATTGTATCTTTTGAAACATAGGTTCTATAATTCCCATTAATAATCTATATCCCAGAATCACAAGATAATGTAGAAGGATTTGACATAAAATAAATTCCCTTTTTATTTGAATTATCCTCTTCTGTACTATTTTTTATTCTCAGACACATATTGTAATATTGAGCCCATAAGCTCACCATGTCTATATTACATAAAAATATTACTTTCCTATATTGAAAAGTTTTTTCATTCCACTTCTTATGATGTTATTTATGTACTCTATTAAAAAAATAGGATTTCTTGGGGTTTTCCTAAAAAAATTATACCATATATAATACCAATAAATAAACATAAAATGCAATTAATAGTTTTTAGTTATCCAATTTTTAATTATTTATATACATCTCTTAGAATTACCAATAAGGTTATATTAGGATTATAAAACTATGGATATATAACATGTTGAATTTTTGGGATTTTATTATAACATATACATGTAGATACATGACTATAAACACTTATATTTATTTAATAAAATAAAATTTTTGTCACCTAGTAAATTAAATCATGTGTTACCACATCCATTCTAACTAATGATTCAGGATCAACATTAAGAAGCTATTATTTTATTTCTCTATTTTCCAAATGATCATTTATATAGTTCTTTAATAATGATTCCATTCATTATTTCTAGTGTGCATATAATGTGCCACAAAAATGATGTGGTTTTGAGGTATTTGTTCATTCTTTTAATTTTTTCCTTCCATATTAAATAGATCTTTTACCCTTGATGTTTACGTTAGGAAATAGTTATCACAAACACACACAGAGACACACACACACATATATATATATTATACTTTGGGTCAACCAATAATACTAATTATTTTACCCAGACGGAAGAAAACATATATCCAATAGTTTAAGGAATTTTATTTTTTAATTGAATTTAAATTGAAGGTCATATTAGATTTAATATTTTGTAAATTTAGATGAAAAATAAATTAAATGGACACAATTGTTTTTATAGTGTATTTTATATAAATTAATCTAGTATAATTTTCACCCCTCTCACAAGATGCGAGTAATAGAACCAACTATATCCAAAATTATGGAATCATATAAGGATTTTTTTACAAAAAAAATTATACCATATTTACGAGTCCAATTTCCATTTCGAGGCTTAAAAAAAATAGTCCTACCATTTTCTACCTGGAGGTAAAACCATATTAGTATTTATTTTTTCCATTAATAGGAACAATACAATTCATGGATTTTGTTAGGGAGTCATAAACAACAATCAAACCTCATAATGTGCAGCATAACCCTATACAATTTTGAAAAAAAATAATTATAATAAAAATTAACATCATAGAACCAGATTATATCTTCTTAATATAAGTATCAAAGGAGAAACCATTTCTCCAAATATAATGTATTAAATGATCGTAGTTTGGATAAGAAAAATAATTGACTGTTAAAAATAGAAACACTTTTACAATCCAGGAGAATCCTAACACCTGTATCTCTTATGAAATGGATTTTTCAACTCTAAATATAGATTTTCTTTTTTAAAAGAATCATTAAAATTTAACATTATCTTAATATTTATTTCTCAAAAAAAATTACTTTAGAGTTCACAATGTTTTGTCCAAGATTAAATTCCAAACATAAATCAGAAGATAATAATCATTTGAGTCTTCCTCTATATATAATAAAACCAATAATAACTATATAGTTGATTTATTTTGCACAATTAATAAGGTATTAAAAAATAAATATTAATATCATTTGAAAACTCCTCAGTAATATTAATTTTAACCCAATATATTTCATCCGATTTGAATTTGGATATTTAAATCTATAAAAATATCAGTGTGAAAATGATCATTCATAAATCTTATGAATATAATATTTAATACAACATAAAAAAATTAAAACATGCTTTTAGTGATTCTAAATAATTTATAGGTAGTTCTAAAACAAAAAAAAATACTAATTATTTACATAATAAACTTACAATAATTGTAAATATGTAATCTTATAAAAAACCAAGAATATATATTTCTATTCGAAGAACCTATAGAAAACAATATAACCACTTATCCAAATTCACAAAGGTGATTTTAATGTAGTTATTTTCCTCGATGTAGAAAAATATAATGAAATGGGAGAACCATGTACAAGAATTCATATAGGTCAATTTCACATTGGAAAATCCACATAATAGAACTCAAATAACTAAATTCGTGTAAGGGAATTCATGTTTGTAACATCCTTCCTCACTTTAATGAGAGATTGGGGTATTATTTCTTAAAAAACAAATAAAACATGAATATAATATCCAAATAACCACTTAATGATTAATAAGAACAATTTATACAAATCCAATATATCCAAACCAACAATATATCATACCAGAGTACGATACATAAACCAAATCTAATATCAAACTATAATGTGGAAGAAATAACCATCAAAATACTAATGAATTAAAACACATAAATACATAGCTCCATACATTCTCCACAATGAAACTCAAATATTATTTCCTATTTTATCCTGATGCATCACTAAAGAAATGAGATATATATAACATTGTCTATGTCTTGAAAAAATATCTCTGATGGAGAAATGTGCCTAAGAAGGTGATGAGAAATAAAACTATATAGGTTTTACCCAAATGACTTCTATACTCACACCACTATGATCAAAATATTTAGCTGATTTATAAGAAAAAGAATTATATAAACACATTATAACATTTTAGCAGTTTATATCAAATCCAATAATAATCATAAAAAACATTATTCCATTCTAAAATAGTTTCTATGGAAAGAAACTAGAAAATTCATTATACTCATTTCTTAAATACCATTTTCACAAAACTTAATCCATTCCATACATCCACATATCCAACCATGAGTGAAACCATGGATTTACCTATACTCACAAGTAGTGAGTCATCCTTTCACAAAGTCATCTCTTGGTGAACAATTTTTATGCGGGAACATCATGCCCTTATCGATCCCATTATTTTGAGGGGGGAACTTCAGGCCCTTATCCACCCCAAAATATCATGGACACACACTAGCAATTTATTCCAAGAACTAAAACAACCAATTTTTTCAGACCATTTAATAAAAAATATCTTCTATTAAAAATAATTTCCATCCATTTTTACAGGCATCAAAATAAGCCATACCTTAAAATAATAATTTCAAATAATAAACAATGAAATTATTAAAATAACCTATTTAAAATTAATTAAAATTAGTTAAATAAATTTTAAATTAATACTTCAAGTTATAATAAGAAGTGTTGATAGTGATGCCATCTACCTCAGAAACATGGGGGAAATGAATAAAGACACTAATTTTGGTATTGGACGAGTTAAAACCCTAAATACCAGCCTTAGATATCATTCCCTATAATCAATAAAGCCACATATCAAAATGATTGGAATTAAAAAAAATATACATATCCCCCAATGTATTATATCGATGAATCAAAGAGAGTAAAAATAATAGATCTTAGGGAAATAACCATGAACTAAGGCTTACTAAGGAATCTAGCCTTCAACGTTCTAGGATTTTCCAAGGGATATATCAAAGGTCAACATGAATGGACTGGAAAGTCATTGGATGGAGAGGAATTTGAGTTTGGTTTATATTAGGGTAAAAATACCATTAATCGGATTACCATGATTGATCCTACATTTTCTTATATAAATTTTACATCTGAATAGTTTGGGAAATTGTGCACTAACCATGAACATGCCTCGACCTTATGATGCACCTCACATAGTTGGCTTTCGGTGTTAGAAAAACCGTGTGCCAAGAGTGTAGATCCCCTCTATCCAAATAATGGGGGTTATCGTGGCTAGCCAAATGGATTGGTTGAACCATGAACCTAATAATTCTTTGACCAAGATCCCACTACATTACATTTCATAGTTTGTTGTAGGGGTTACAAGGTTTCTACACACTCTACTAAAATATTTCACCTCCCAAAAATCCATAATAACAATAAAAATGTCAACCAAACCCTCTCAAACATCACCCAACCCTTTTTATAGTTACAATACTTAATGATATGGGTAATAAATTGATAATGGTGATGATAGATTCTCTCTACCATAGGTATTTAAGTCCCTGAAAAGTTAAAAACCACCCATTTCTTGAAAGATATTTGGATACTTCTCAACCATATTTTTTCATTCGTATTTTTCTTCCAAAATATAATGTTGTTTCCAAAAAAATCCACACAAGACTAAAGATTTTATTTTGAAAGTATTTCTCTATCCAATACATAATCCATACTAGCTGATGAACCAACATAGCATCTGACTCGAGGTCAATGAGATCTCATCAATTCACATAGTTAGAATCAGGTATATTATTTTTCAATTGAGATACATGAAAAACAGTATACATTGAACTAAATAGTGGTGACAACGTGAACAGACATTCTAGATCCCCAACATATTCAAGTATCTAAATTGTGCCTCTTTATTGAGAATATAACTTCTTGTGTATCCCAAAATGGCGATAGAAAATATTCATAGAGATTTTCATGAACACATGATCACTTAATATAAATGAAAAGGGTTACTGACTATGATTCACAAAATATTTATAAGGGATCTATGCTTTTTCTATCCTATTACTAATTAATTAAATAATCCTTATTGTCTCTCAAAAAAGGCTCAGCCTAACAAATTATATCTCATCTATTTCCACACAATAAAGTGGAAAACGACAAGGATTCCCAAATAAAGAATCATAATTAACCCCATGCATCGATGCTTGATAACATTATTTAAAAAAAGAACTCCACTAATGGAACATGACTCTAACTTGATCCAACCAAATCTATTCTAGAATCCTAACAAATGTCTTCCAACATTTGTATCGTCCTTTCAAATTTTACATCCATCTGAGGGTGATACATTATTCTCATGGTCAACTAAGTCACAATGAATTTCTCTATGGATTTACAGAAATGATACATAAATCTAAGATATCATACAAATACTATAGAATATGGAACACGATTTCACTTTACCACTTACAGGATATAGATTTTAGACATGTTTTCCACTCTATGGGAATCATGAAAATGGATGAAATAGTCCGAATTTTGGAGATGAATCACTATATCTCATATAGAATCTTTATTTTAATCCATACTTAGGATACATATCATAAATAAATTGATATTTTCTCCCATTTTCAAATAGTTATAGGTAAAGACTACATTATAACCACTAGCCCCTGGGGTAATGCCTTATCCTACTTACAGGTGAGGAATCTCATGATAAACTCAACCACTTTGTTTTTAAAGGATGAGTAACCAAACCATTAATTTCATTTAATCATACTCCTTCTATATTCAATGATGAACAGCCAATATCAAATGATTGTATATGTATATACGTTTTTACTAGATATTAAAAGGTATTACCATCTAACCTTGACACAAAGATTTTGAACTCTCGTCTGTCTTCCATCCCTCATTTGTCTCCCTACCATTGAGTCTTGTCCATATAGAAAAAAATAATTTATATGATTTTTAAACTTATTTAACATATTATCAATTTTTTTTAAAAATGAAACTATGATGAAATCACAAAAAAATACATTGTTATTCACATTCCAAATGCATTTCGACTATCACTGACATGAATTGGAACTGATCTGAAGACTCATTTTCCAACAGACCATATGAATTTCTGTTTAATGCATCTCCCACTAAATTTAATTTACCGAATGTATATATTAATTAAATTTTAAAAATATGGAGATAATCAATAAATATTCTCTATCTTAGATACAAATATTTTTTTGGAAATTTTCTTCAATTATTAATGATATGTAAAGACCAAGAATTTCTGACCAAATCGGCAATAATTCCATGTCATCAAATAATGCACTATATAAACTAACTAAAAATCCCATATTGGGTAATAATTATCATGAATCCAAAACTATTGTGAACCATAAATTAAGATCATGATCTCCCTCTATGAGAATAAATCCCATCCCAGATCCTAAAAAAACAAAAAAACCCACTTACCCTTTTCCTCATTTTAAAAATATCAATACCAATGTTGATGTAAGATAACCATCATGTTCTTTAATTGAATTAAAAAATTACTAATTCTATTCTAATTTAAAATTATTCCTTTTGAAATATTTCATTATTGTATATAGTAATTAAGTATAGTGAAAAAAGTCATTGTTAATAACCATCTAGACTAAGGAAACTACGTATCGCAATGAAATTCTTTTACAGTTGCTAACAGATAAAAACCTCTACATTTTTTGGATACAAAGAAACACCTATATCTAATATTACGTGGATAAGGAATTATAATTATTTTATTAAAAAATAACAATTTGATACATTTTTATATAGATGATGATCCCAACAAAATCCCAACAATGTACTTAAGGGTTTGTATTTCATAGCCCTTATCCTTGAAGACACCAAGATTTTATTAATAAAGACCCACAAAAAATAATCCATACTGAATTTAAATATTTGATTTATCAATTCCATGAAATATATTTGTTTTTTGTATTACCAAAAGGCATTTCCACATAATCATAATTGCTATATCTACTCTGGAATGTTTTTTATGGAATATCCCTCTAACATACCTGTAATTGGTCTTATCTCGATTTCATGTCAATTTTAAAGAACCACTGGAATCCTCTTAATTGATCGAACATGTCCTCAATAAATGAATGTGGATATCTATTCTTTATTGAAACTTTTTTAATATTATGTTAATATACAAAAAGATAAAGTGTTCCGTCTTGTTTTTTCACAGACATGTCATGTACTGCACATAAATACATACTAGGAAGAATGTACCCTTTGCTTTATAGATCTTCCAATAACACTTTCAATTCCTTTAATTCTATTGGTTATATTCAATAATATTGATGAGATATATAACTAGTCCCCTAAATGAAATAAATTGTATACTCCACTCCACGTACGGGTGGAAACCTTGATAATATTTAAATAAAATAGCTATAAAAAATGTAAAATCGGCGGAAAATATAATCCATCATTTCATCCAACAATTCCATGGTCAATGCATCTAAATGATATGAGATATTTCTAGTTTCGAGTACCATTAACCATGTTAAAACTTCCATTATATTCAGGTATCCTATAAAGATATTCTTAACCCCATTATTAGTTGTAAAACTAACCCTTGAGGTATAATAGTCACCATGATAATTCACAATTTTCAACAAATCCATACATGTAAGAACCTAGATCATCATTTTAGGTATGGATCTTGATTTCATATTGTTTTTAAGGAATATTGAAGAAATTTGAATTTTCGAAGAACACATTTCACACCCTTTTGTCCCGTACATCCACATACTGGTCATGTAATAGCTGAGTACAAGGTTGTGTGGTGACCTGGAAGAACGGTTAAGGCGGTGGATGGTTAAGGGAACTACACATTGAGTAACGTTAATGAACATGCCATGTAGATTTATTTTTATTTGATAAATCATTGTGTGGATGTGTCTCATCTTCATAACCAACTTATTCTTCTTGTGTTTCATATAGGAGCACGAAGGAAAGACGAACAAAGATCGAGCCATTGTTTCTCCATCGGACCTCCGATTGGGATGTTGTTGGGTTAATTGGAATCCCACCGGTGGGTTCTTAATTATTATATATCATTTATTCTAGATTCTTCTTCTCTCATGAGTTATGTATGGTGAAATGTTTTCATCCTTTTTTAGATCTATGTTGATCAATGCTGATTCAAGTGCTGACATTCAAGGATATCGATCATGTGACATCGAGGTAGGTGGTTTGTGCCTTATGTTGTTCATATTTGGTTTTTACTTGAAAAAAAATTCATATAACCACATTTAGTGTATTGAATGTTTTTGAATTTAACCTTTTTTATTACCTGATATGGTTTTATTGATTAAAAAAGGGTTGATTCTTATGCGTAAGGTTGGATACTTTGTTTATGGGACACTATGTGGGTGTTCTTTCCATTGTTGAATGTTTATGGGCATTTGTCTAGGTTTCCTATTAGGGTTTCCTTGTTTTCAATGCCTTGTTTTGTAAGGATATAGTTAATTATTGTATGAGATTCATGTGTTATACATTTTGAATGTTTGTCCTAGGGGAATTTGACAGTGAGAGATTCTATATGGAGGGTCATTTATGTATGTTTTACCTTAATGTTGACTAAGGGGTATTGACTGTGAGAGTTGTGAGGTGGTCATCGACTCAGGGGTTTAGAATATTAGTGCTTCCGATGAGGTCATCTATAAATTATTGATTCTATCAGGACCAAGGGGTATTGAACATGTGACCTACCCAAGAGGTCATTTGTAAATGATTAGAACTATGTAAGACCAAATGGATTAGACCATGAGAGCTTCACAAAGGGTCATTAGTAAATGAATTATTGTTATGTTAGTCCTATGTTATTATACTATAAGAACATAACAAAAGAGTCGTTAATGAAAAATTGAATTATTGTGATGAGTCTCCCTAGCCAAAGTACAAGCTTTGAATCAATCATACATGATTTTGTTAGATGGTATTTAGAGGAAATGGGTTATTACTTTTTTAGGGGATACAAAGGTAAGGATAAATCCCAATACTTACATGTTTAAATTTATTGAACAATAAATTAGAATGAATGTAAATGAAAAATATAGGATTGTTTACTTTTGAGTACTTTTAGTTTATTGTTTCATTTTGGAATATTTCCTTGTATATATATTCACCGACAGTTAGGCATAGATATTTTGGTTGTTTCCTACTGGGATTCATCTCATACACTTTTTGGGTCACGATTTTGGACACAAAAAGACTATCTGATTATAGGTAAAGATAAGAAAAATCACCCTTCCTCATCTTGTACTCGAATTCTATTGGAGCTTGAGTGAATGAGAACAAGATGAGGCTTGTGATGCTTTTGGATTTTATTGTTTCTATTGTACATTGGTTTTTGTATTTCATTCTAGAATTTTGACTTCTTTGTCTATTCTCATAGATACATATTACATGCATTAAATCTATATCTCATGCAGTCAAAATGAAACATTTGGATGAACTGTATTTATATCATGGGTAATTTCATATCAGATATGGGAGAATTAGTAGACCTAAATAATGTGAGATCGGTAATTTTATAGGAGTATCCAAATAAAATATTTTAGGTATGGAGTTTTCTCTAGCTGGTTGGTTACTAAAAACTCATTATATAAGACTTTTCATGCATAGAATCACTACTGAAGGGCCTTAATATGAAAGGTGGGAAGTACTTGTGGATAGATTCCTACGATTTAGGTTTTAGGAGCTAAAAGGGAGATTGACTTCAGCAACGATACTAATTTTTCTTTAACTGAGAAAGAGTTTCACAATTTACTACGATGCATTAGGTATCGTGCTGGGATCGGTGATTTTGTAGGGGGGAAAAGAGTTTTTCTGTATGGGTCTCGGTAGTTGAGGCCACATGAGAGGAGTTACCCAACACATGATCTCGAGTTGGAAACAAATGTGCCTGATTTTTTCTATATGATATATTATCCTTTGGGACATCATTTTTTGGTATACACTAACAAAAAAAGATGAAATTATTTATTTACTTATCATGATCTAAATTTGATACAAAAAAGGCGGGGTTAGTTCCTTTGGTATTTTGACTTTGATCATTCTGACATGTCGGGGAATGGAAACATAGTGGCAGATGCGTTGCGCAGGAAAACTCTAATACATGATGTTCAAAAATCCAGAAGTGACTGGTAACTTATAGATTTGTTCTCTAAGATTCATTTGAAGGTGCATGAAAGAGAGGGGAAAACATTTCTCTCTTCTATAGTTGATACCTATACTCTACTAGATCAAGTGAGAATGAGGTAGCTATCAGATTATGATGGCCTAGTCCTGAGGGAGATTGTGTTAGGTGAGAGCCCTACACTTGGATAGACCATATGTGAGGATAAAGTTTTGTGTTTTAATGGGTGCGTATGGGTGTCAGCAGACATTTGTGAGGAGTGGTTGCATGATTATCATTCCTCAGAATGGGATGTTTAACCTGGTGTCACCAAGATTAAATGAGATTTTCATCATCAGTATTGGTGGAGAAGCATGAAGAAGGATATTTCTGGTTTACTTATGAGATGTTCCACTAGTCAGTAAGTGAATGTGGAGAATTAGTGACTTCTAGGGCTTTTACAACATTTACCCTTTCCCGATTGGTATTGGAATGATGTCGCAAAAGATTTTTTTATAGGATTACCATGGTTTCCTAGAGGAAATAATATTGAATGGGTTGTTTTTGAAGACTAACGAATGTTTCACATTTCCTGTCGATCAAGGAAACATTTAGTGTTTATGAGACGGAAAATTTATATATCCCATTGATAGTACATATGCATGTGGATCAACACTCTATAGTTTCAGACTGGGATGCCCAGTTTACTTCTCATGTCTGGTAGGGACTACAGAGGGTGTTGGGTACATAGTTACTTCAGAGTACATCTTACCATCCCATGGAAGATGTCCTATCTGAATACACAATTTAGGTTTTCAAGGACATGCTTTGACCATGAATCCCAGATTTTGGGGTCTCTTGGGAATGACACATACAACTAGTGGAGTTTTTCTACAATAATAGTTTTCATGAAATGGTTCAAATGAAACCTGATATGGCTTCTTGTGATAGGCCATGCCTATCAACCCTATTTTGGATGCAGGCAGGATAGGTAGCTATGAAGGGACCTCATCTTGTCCTAGAAACCACTAAGTAGGTGGAGTTGATTTCGGAGAAGATGGATACTACACAGACTTGGTCGAAATATAATTGTAATTGATATATAGGACCTCTAGATTTCAATACCAAAGATCAGGTTTTCTAGTATCACACCGCGTCTGGGAAAAAAATTATTAAGAGGCAGGGGAAACATTCCCTGAGATACTTTGGGTCGTTTTATTTTTTGGAGAGAGTCGGACTGGTTTCCTATCAGTTTTAGATACCAAAGTTGTGTCCGTCTGTGCACAAATTCTTCCATGTTTCTCAACTATGGTGTTACTTATAAGACCCATATCATGTTTTATAACCTGAGGAGGAAGATTTGTAGGTGGATTCTTCCATCGAGGAGTGCCCTATTCAGATTGTGGATCACAACACGAAGGTCCAATGTGGCTGGAAATTTCCTCTAGTATGGGTGACATGGTAGCACAGGTGAGTACAAGATGAGACTTGGGAGAGGTAGGCCAACGTATGATCACAGTGGCATGAGTTGTTCGTAGATTCTTCTTCACCTCCCTTGGAAGGGAAATTTGAGGATGAATTTATTTAAGGAGGGAATTTTGTAAGAACTCGTATCTTCATTTTATTTATGGATCTTCATTTTGAGTTGTTTTTAGGAAAATGAAGAAATGAGAATGTAATAATTACATACCGCGTATTTATGAGAACACACTGTGTACCGGGTTTCCACATACTACCGCGTACCGGTAGTGTAAAGGCCAAGTACAATGTGGTGTGGTGACATGGAAGACCACATAACGTAGGGCCTGAATAAGGATACAACATGGTATATAACATTTATAATTATGCAATGTAGTTTTCTTTTTATTTCATAAATTCGAGTGGGGTTGTGACTCATCTTCAGAACCAACTTCTTCTTCCCATGTTTTTTGAGGAGTTCTATACAACGCTGAAAAGAGATTGAGCCACCATTTCCCTATCTGACATTTGATTGAGATGTCTTCGAGTGCATTGGAATTCCACCAGTGACTTCCCCATTCCTCTAGATGCCATCATTCTAATTCATTCTCTCTCATGAGTTATTCAATGTTGAAAATTATTCCCCTTCTGTAGATTTACACCAATATAGGCCGATTCATGGTCTGACATTCAAGGATATCGATTTTGTGACATCAAGGGTGGTGGTTTGTGCCTTTAATTAATCTTCTTTGGATTTTTTATGCTAAAAGTATCATATACCCTTGTTTGGGGTATTGAGTGTTTTTTAATTTAACACTATTTATAAACTTCTTGGGTTTAGTAGATTAATAAAGGGTTGATTCTTATGCATAAGGTTGGGCACCTTGTTTAAGGGAAACATTGTGGGTGTTTTTCCCTTGATTAAGTATTTATGGATGTTTGTTCTAGGTTTCATGTTAGGAATGCATTGGTTTCAATTACTTGTTTTTCTAGGATGGAGTTACTAGTTGTATAAGACTCATGTGGTATGCATTGTGAATACTTGACCATATAGAAATGGAAAATGAGAGCTTCTCAAGGTAGGTTCATTTATGAATGTTTTACCATTATGTTGACCAAGGGGTAATGACTATGAGAGGTTCCGGGGAGTCATCCAATAGGGGGTTAGACCACGAGAGCATCAAAGGTGGTCGTCTATAAATTAATGATTCTATATTGAAAAAGGGGGCATCTACCATGTGATCTATCCAAGTGGTCATTTGTAAATGATTAGTACAATGTTAGACCAATGCGGTTAGACCCTGAAAGCATTCCATAGGGTGATTATTAAATGAATTATTATTACATTAGACCAGGGGGATTAGATTGTTAGAATATTCCCAAAGGTTCGGTAAGGAATAAATCAATTATTGTGACAAATCATATAAGCCAAAGCCCAAGCTGGGACTTGATCTTACTTGTTTCATTTAAATGGTCTTCTAGGAGATCTAATTTTTACATTCATATGGGATAATGAGCTTAGGATAGATCCCAAGGATTAAATTTGAAAACATATTTAACAATAAATGTGAATGAATGTAATTGGAAACAGTAGTATTGTTTAGTTTTGAGTATATCCATGTATATTTCATCATTTCTTCATATTTCCTGATATAAATATTAACTGACTATTTGGTACAGATATTTTGGTTGTTGCTTATTGGGATTCATCCCACACCCTATTTAGGTCATGCTTTTGTACCCAAAAAGGCTATATGACAGTATGTAGAGATAAGGGAAAGAGACCTTCCTCATCAGGTTTTGGATTTTTGTTGGAGCTAGAGATCATGGAACCATGCTGAGGCTAATAATGTTGATAGAGTTTACTTTTTCTATAGTACTTTGGTTTTTGTATTTCATTCCTGAATTAAGAATTATTTGGTTGTTTTCTTAGATTCATATTCCATGCATCAAATCTACATATTGTGTCTCTATTGGATTTAGTTTCAGTCTTCCACTCGTTACATTGGAAGGTATTTTTGATATCATTATTTTACACTATTTTTCCTCTATGTATACTCTTCCATTGATTTCATAGTTTCCCCATTATCACACCTTGGCCCAAAATACAAGTCGGCAGCCTCTGGAAATTGGGGAAATGCGCTTGATGTTATGTGACCAGCCGGGTTCGAGGCACCATTGGGCGACACACAGAACCAGGATGTTTCAATACCATTGACTATGTGATAGAATACATTCTCAAGAAAAATGAAATCCCATATGAGCTCTGCTCCATCAATCATTATAGAACATTATATTCATATAATTTCTGGACATTCTTATTGGACAAGAGGAGATTAATGTTTCCAAATAGCAGATATTATCTCAATATGAAAATTTATATGATAAACAGTAAGGGAAATATAATCTAATGAGACACACCCATATCAATAAAATATCGAATTAGGTTGGAATTAAAAATAATAGTAACTCTCACAATTTATGGTACAAATTGATCATCAATGTTCATTTTCTAAAGACATTGTAACTGATTAGTATCTTGGAATTTTTCATTATTTCCCCTCTATGATTTCCTTTGTTGAGGAGTCTGTTATTCCATCACCACCATGGCTAGATTGGATTATACGATGTGTGGTATTATGGTTCCCTTGTTCTGTAAAAGTATAAATCATCTTCAAACCCTAAAATGTGTCCTGAATAGCTGACCATAGAGCACTATGAAAATTGAACTTATGGTTTCCCATCTGGTGGTAATTTTGGAATGCTAAAGGTGGTGTCATCCAATCTCTCTTAATAATCATTAAATAAACTCATTGGAAACATACCCTAGTATTTTGGGGACATGGTAGAATAATAATTTTTCATTTGGTTTGATTTTGATGTATTATATCTCCGTAAAAATAGGTTTCCCTCTATATCATTCTCTTAGTGTAAGAGATATCACCTGATCTCATGAAGTAAACATATGTCCCCCACCTATATTTTCTATAAGGACATATATTTTAAGGATATTATCTGGTTGTAGTCATGAAT
Organism: Viscum album; assembly: GCA_963277665.1. Taxonomy (NCBI): domain Eukaryota; kingdom Viridiplantae; phylum Streptophyta; class Magnoliopsida; order Santalales; family Viscaceae; genus Viscum; species Viscum album. Next base: position 1,398,635,509 of record OY728148.1, on the reverse strand, counting down.
AAATTGGTGAAATGCTTGTGTAATGACTTGAACCAACTATTGGTTCACCTATAGATCATGTGAAACGATATTCTTAATGTCCTCTTCTAATTTATTTCTACAAAATCTACCCGGTTCGATTTCTATAACTAAAAATTTCAAAAGTATCACTCCTTATAAAATAAAGTCTTAATAATTTCAAATTCCACCACAATAGATTTATAAGAACATTTCATTCTAAAATTCATCATTTTCCATGTTAAACCATTTTTTAAAATTCCACAATGGTTTAAAAATTAAAAATTAGAAAATTTACCACTATGATTCCATTTCAATGTCTCGCATTGGAAAACAACATCATAACATTTAAAAAATAAACTCTTTTCTACGAAACCACAAATCACTACTCATAATGAAATTCTAAGTTGTAGTTGTATTTCATTTTTTTAAAGTCATTTCATGATCATCTCATTTTCTAAACTACTGAAAAAGTGATTACAACTCCTATAAGTGTCTAAAAACACTCATGTACCCAACTCCATGATAAAACGGGATTATTTATAGAGAGGTTAGTTATGACTTTTTATTCTATATATTTTATATTCTAACTACCATTATCATTTATACCATTAAAACATAAATAATAAACCTGAATTATTTTCATAATCCAGGAGATAAAACCCAATACTAACATTCCAAAAATAAAAGATGAACCAGAAAAGAACGTTACTATTTGTAACATCCCATCCATCCTCATTGGATTTAAATGAGAATGAAATTATACATAACCTTAAGTGACATTCCCAAGACAGATAGATCAATCAATAAATTCCATGGGCTTCATCAACTATTTTAGTACTATACCCCATTTTATTCCACCAAAAAGGCCTAGAAGGCCTCTGAAAAATAGGTTTTAGTTGTAGACTCAGATTTCATAAAATTCAAATGGTTATAACATTCAATCTCAGTGTTCGTTCGGCCTATGCCACATATCATATCAAATATCATCTCATGATCGTTGATATGAGTAGTTGTAGTGCTAAAAATGGAGTCTTTGATCATATTTTATAGTCATTTTACTATTTTTAGGGGTTCCAGAGGTTTATAACATTTTTGGATTTAATCAATTAATCAATTAATTATATGTTTTTAATTAATTATTAATTATTAATTATTTATTATTTATTATTTATTAGATATTAATTATTTATTCATTTATTTGTTTATCAATTTATTTATTGATAAATATATTTATTTAATTATTTTAGTTATTATATACAGATTAATTATTAATTTATTATTAATTTATTAACTAATTATTAACTAATTATTTTTTTATTATTAATTTATTATTTACTAAATTATTTATTAATTATTAATTAATAAATGAATTATTATTTATTAGATATCAAATAATGAATATTAAATATTCAATATTCAATATTTATTAATAATTAAGAATTAGTAGTTATTATTTTTATCAAATATTAAATGTGAGTTATTATTAACTATTAATTATTAGTTATTAATTAAATAATATATATATATTTATTTATTTATATTTGTCTATTAATTTGTGTATTTATTTATATATGTATTTATTTATTTTTGTATTTTTGTATTTATTCTTTATTCTTCATTCATTATTCTTTATTCTTTATTATATATTTATTTAGTTTTAATTTAATTATTATTAATTTATTATTAATTTATTAATTTTTTATTTAGTCTTTATTTATTCAATATTCATTATGGAATAAATATATATTATTTATTTATTAAAATTATCTTAATAATTTATTAATAATTCATAAATTTTTTAATATTAAATATTTATTATGAATTATTAATTATTAATGATCACTTATTAATTATTAGTTATTACTAATTATTAATTATTAATTATTAATTATTAATTATTTTTAATTAATTATTAATTATTAATTATTAATTATTAATTATTAATTATTAATTAATATATTTAAATCTTATAAATATTAATTTATTATTAGATAATTATTCATTAATTATTATTTTTTATTAATTAATTAATTTATAATTTACTAAAAAATAATTTTTTATTAGTTTATTATTTATTTATTTATTTATTTATTATTTATTATTTATTTATTTGTGTATTATCTATTCAATATTCATTATTTATTATTTATTTCTTAAAAATTTCTTAAAAATTTCTTAATTATTTATAAAATTTTAGATAATATATATTAATTCATAATTCTTAAGGATCAATTATTAATTATTAGTTATAATTAATAATTAATAATCAATTAATATTAAATATTTAACAATTAATAGTTGTTAATTATTTACTATTAATTATTTTTGATTTATTAGTAGTTATTAAATATTAAATATTAAATATTAAATATTTATTTATGATTTATTTATGATTTATTTATTATTTAGCTATTAATTATTTATTTATTTTTTAATTATTAATTTATTATTTTTTTATTATTTTTTATCGTATATTAAATTATTTATTAATCAATTTATTATTTATATATTACTTATATATGATATGTTATATATTATTTATGATCTATTATCTATAATATTTTACATTTTATATTTTATATTTTATATTTTAAATTTTATATATTATCTATTATATATTATGTATTATCTATTGTGTATTATGTATTATGTATTATATATTATATATTATGTATCCTAACACTATGCGCCATGTATTCTCTAAGCCTATGGGCCGTGTAAGGGTTCCCCCTCATCGTTTGAATGGGGCCTTATAAAAAATCAATGAAAATGAAGGCCTATATTATGTATTATGTGATATGTATTATGTAATATTTATTATATATTAAGTATTATGTACTATGTATTATGTATTATTTTATCTATATTATATATTATATATTATATATTATGTATTAGGAATTAGGTATTAGGTATGAAATATTAGATTTTAGATTTTACATATTACATATAACATATAACATATTATATATTGTATATTGTATATTATATATTATATATTATATATTATATATTATATATTATTTATTATTTAATACTTACTATTTACTATTTATTATTTTCTAATTACTATTTTTATTTACTTTTTTTATTTACTATTTATTTCTATATTACATATTTCATTATTTATTATTCATTTTTATTCTATTTATTAATTAGAAATTTTTAATTTGTAATAATTAAATATTAATAATTATATAATAATTAATAATTACATATTATAAGTTATTGATTATAGACTAATCATTATTGATTAATAATTATTTATTAATAATTATTTATTTTGTATCTATTCGTGATGTATTATTTGTTATTCTAATAAAAACATATATATATATATATAAGTATATTAAATTTGATTTAGAGACCACATGAAGAGTCTCCTGAAGTGGTAATGTCTTTGAGGATTATGCAGCAGGTTAGGTGGTCAAATCTCACCCAACATAGAATTTCTATATATAGCATGGGCATATGGATGGACATAGTCTTGGCATGGAGATGGGAATGATGATGTTAATAATAAATATTAAATAAGAAATTAAATAATAATTAATAATTATATAAATATATAAATTATGAATATAGAAAAATTATAAAAACTTTAAATAAGGAAAATTAAAAATGATTTAGTAGAGGATTAAACTATCATGATATAGTGGACCATGTGTCTGGCCATGTGAATAATGACATAGGTGGATGGAACATATGTAGTACACATTGTGCCTAGAGTGTGCACATCATGTAGTGTTACACCAGCAGAATTGTGTAGTTCTAGCCATGTAGAAGTACATGGGAAGGTGGGAATATTCAAGTACATATCATGTCTCATGAGGAACATACTGTGGGTATGGGGTATTACACAACCTTGTCGGAAGAGGTACATTACCATGTTAATGCTCAAGGGAATACACTATATAGTGGTTATACACAACATATAACTTTCCTTTATAAAACATGAATGTTTTCCTTCTCGTGTTCTATTCTTCCACTTCTATGTTGCAGCCGTTAATAATTTTGAGCTGAGGAGTGTGCTTGACCTTGCCAAGTCATGCCACCCAGATGTCCTCCGATTGTATGCCAGGTACATGGAAATGATCTGACACCAAAAATATTAGATCAGGGACTACTAGAAGATTCTCATGTAATGAAATTTTTGGCACTAGATATTATACCAGACATTGGTGTTTATGCACAGTTCTGTGAAGGATTTATGAGCAAGATTAAGACATTTCAAGGAGCACCCCATCTTACCCAGACTATGGAAGAGCAGCTGCGGATGTTCCAATAGGAGCATCATCCAATTGTTTTAAGGGATGGAGGACCATAGACTATAAAGTCATTGTTGGAGGCCATGTTTTATATCTTTAAGCATCTAGAGATGCCTCCAGAGAGGTTGGTGAAGTTTGCGACTTAAATTCTATGTGATTCCACCAAGAGATGGGGGGTTGTTATCTCACAGGTGGGATGCGATTGTGATATGTTTTGGGAAGAGATCAAGGTGACATTCTATGATTAGATCTACCATGAGACGTCGAGGGCCAATCAATCCCAGGAGTTCCTCCATTATTAGTAAGGAGCTCTTTCAGTGATGGTTTGTTCTTCTTTCTTTGTAGAGATTTAGTTATTTTCAGATGTTTTTTGTGCTGACGAGTTATCTATGGCTCGGATATTTGAGTATGGTCTGAGGTATAACATTTGATCATAGGTGAATGTCATCCGACTGACTATGATGACAGTTAAAGTATGTTAGATCTAGATTACCGAGCACAATCTGAGGGACATAGGAGCTGTGATACATGGTGGTTCAGCATCCAAGTTTGGTACTCTGTCGACTGATAGATGGAAGCACTATAGATATATTTCACATGATTTTCTTCAGGTATCTATAATGGCTTTTTCATGTGCGTAAGGAGTGGGAACACGGGACCTCAGTTCCTGAGGGATAGATTTGAGTGCTGATCATGCCGCAAGATGAGTCATATCCAACATTTTTTTAGGATGTTCTCACCAATAGAGAGTGAGAGAGGATTTTATATAAATCCCGATACAAGAGAAGGACTAAAAGTCTCTCATCAGTCTAGAAAACTTGGTTTTTTAGACGAGGAGGTGGTTGTGGTTGTGGTAGAAAGAAAATAGAATTTCTGTGACAGTAGGGTGGACTAGCTCACGGTATCCATGTAGTGTCGTAGGGCCGTGGTACATGTCCAACACTTGTAAAGGAACAGACCCAACAATAGTAGAATATTGCACCCTCTATAGTTAGAGGTACAATTATTGTTTCCTTATTTTTATCTTATGGGCTTTTTCATACAGGTGATTCCCATACTTTTATATCTATTTTATTTGTAGAAATCATTGGGGTCTATATATTTACTTCCGATGATGTTAAAATGCTAGACACTCTGTTGGGGATTAGCGCGACTACTGTACGTCTGTGTAAGATGTTTTGTCTTAAGTTTGGTGGGTGTCATTTCTTGTGGGTATTCTATGTCTTAGAGATGAAAGACCCCTATTTCATTCTCAGAATGGACCGGTTAGTCTATTTTCAGGACTTTTTTGACTGCTATTGTTGTAGGGTGAATTTTATGTCACCTGCGGTCACATATTTTATACACAATGCTGAACGGGATGTCCAAGAGGGTAGAGATCGACCCGAGCATCACTGTATGGGTGGAATTAATGATTATATTTATAGTTTATATCTATATAACCAGTGAACATCGCATATAGACATTCTTCCATTGGTGGATCATTCCATAGCTGTATTTTCAGATGACTTTAATGGTAAACCTCCAGAGTGAGAGGTTGATTTCCCTATTGATCTTGTGCTATGAGATGCACCAGTTTCCATTCCTCATTATAGGATGGAAACATAATAGTTATAGGATCTCAAGAAGCAATTAGAGGAGTAATAGTAAAACGGATTCATCTGATGAAGTACATCTCCTTGGGGTTCGCCTGTCCATTTTTCAATGAAGGTGTATGGTACCCTCGACATTGTATTGATTATTGGATGCTAAACCAATTTATGGTTAAGAAATAATATCCTTTACTTAGGATTGATGATATCTTGGATTAGATTCGAGGAGCTCGACTGTTCTCGAAGATCTACAAGAGATCTGGTTTTCATCAGTTGCGCCTTAGACAATCAAATATACCCCTTATATTCATTCAGATCATGTATGGTCTATATGAAGATTTTTTTATGATGTTTGGTCTCATGAACACACCGATTCTTTTCATGGAACCGATGAATCGAGTTTTCGGTCCTTACATGTATTCTTTTGTTGTAGACTTCATGGATGATGTCTTGGTGTACTATCACACTCGACATAACCATGACACCCATCTTGAGATAGTATTGAGTACACAAGGAGACCATCAATTATATGCCCATATGTCAAAATGATACATTTTGATGGACTAGATTCACCTAAAGGGTCATGAAATCCCAGAGATAGGAGTATTAGTTGACCCATAGAAAGTGAGAGAAGTACTTTTATAGTAGCTGCCAAAGAACATCTTTGAGGAATGGAGTTTTTTGGAGATTTTTGGTTATTGCATATGCATTATAAAGGACCGCTCACACAAATAAGAACCTCTAACAGGCCTGGATATGAAGGGTGTGATGTACTTGTAGATAGATTCATGTGATTAAATCTATCAGGATCTAAAAGGAAGATTTAATTCCTCACCAATTTCAATTTTTCTAAAACTAATCAAGACTTTCACAATTGGATGTGATGCATCAGGTATTAGGCTTGGAGAAATACTTTTCTAGGTGAGAGGACTCATTGAATACGAGTATCATTATCTAAGGTGACATGAGGGGAATTACCCAACACACGATCTCGAGTTGGATACATTTTTTCATGGTTTAGTTGTTAGAGGCATTATCTTTTGGGAGATCATTTTGTGGTATACACTGACCACAAAAGCCTAAAGTATATCTTTAATCAGCATGATCTAAATTAGAGAAAATGAAGGTGGGTTGAGTAGCTTCATTATGTTGATTTTGAGCATGCCAACACACATGGGGAAGGAAACAAAGTGTCTAATGTTTTGATCAGAAAAAACTCAGATAAAAGACGTTCAAGAAGACAGTAGTGAGTGGACGTTTTATGATCTTTTCTCTAAGATTTATTTGGAGGTGCACAATGGATAGGGGTAGACGTTTGTCTCATTTATTGGTGTTACATATACTATACTAAAATGAGTTTTAATGAGGTAGTTATCAGATTCTGAAGGCCTAAGGTATAGTGTGTCAGGTGAGGACCATACTCCTGGATGTACCATAGGTGAGGATGAGATTTTGTGTTTTCATGGGCGTGTATGGGTGTGAGAAGAAATATGTGAGGATATTTTGAGAGATTATCATTCCTCAATATGGGAATTTCATCCTAGTGTCACCAACATGTATTGAGATTTTCATCATCAATATTGGTGGCAAGGCATGAAGAATGGTTTTTTTGGGATTGTTATGAAATTTTTCACCTGTCATCAGGTGAAGGCAGAGAGTCAGTGATCGTCATGGATTTTATAGTAGTTACATATTCTAGAGTGGAAGAGAAATGATGTCGTGATGGGTTTTGTGATGGTTTTACCAAAGTCACCTTATGGAAATGATGGTGTATGGGTTTTTATTGACAGACTCACAAAGGTTTCACATTTCCTACTGATAAAGGAATCATTCACTGTTGATGAGCTTGGAATTTTATACATCCAAGATATAGTAAATTTTCAAGGGGTTCCACACTATATAGTTTCAGACAGGGATTCCAGAATTATTTCTTGTGTCTGGAATGGATTACTAAGGGCTTTGGGTACACAGGTAATTCTGAGTACAAATTTCTATCCCTAGGAAGATGGCCAGTCCGAACACACGATTTAGGTCACGGAGGACAATCTTCGAGCATGAATCCCGGATTTCAAGGGATCTTGGGAAGACACATACCCCTAGTAGAGTTTTCCTATAATAATAGTTTTCAGGTAATGATTCAGATGGTACCTTATCAGTATTTTTATGGTAGCCCATGCTGATAACACCAATATTGGATGGAGGCTTGAAAGGTAGCTATTTTGGGACCACATCTTTTCCAGGAAACCACTGAGCAGTTGGAGTTGATTCAGAATAAGAAGGATATTGCACAGTCTTAGTAGATATATTATGTATATCGAAGGAGATCTCCTATGGATTTCTAGGATGAAGATCAGGTTTTATTGTGTGTTACACCGATGTTGGGAAACAATAGGATTTTGAGAAAGGGGGAAAATTCACGGAGATATGACTGGTCATTTGAGGTTTTGGAGAGATTTGGGCCAGTTTCCTTTTGTCTGTAGTAACATATGTGGTACCATGCTATGCATGACACATTTCATGTTTCTTAGCTATGGTGTAACCTTTCAGACCCGCCTCATGTTTTTCAACCTGAGGAGGTTGAGTTGGATGTGGATGCATCTTTCGAGGAGCACCCAAATTATATTTAGGATCATAAAATAATGTTTATACATGGTGTGTATATTCCTCTTGTATGGATGATATGAAATCATGAGAAACTATATAATGATACATAATAGAGGGAGGCCATCATACAATCCTAGTGGGTATATTTTCTGGTAGATTCTTCTTTACCACCATTGGGAGGGCCATTTTTGGATGAATTTCTTTAAGGGGGAAGTATGTAAGAAACAAAATTTTATTTTCAGCAAAGGATCTTGATTTTAGGATGTTTTTTTGGAAAAATAATGAAATGATAATTTACTAAGTACACACTCTGTACTTATGAGTACACACCGTGTACTCGATTTCTATGTACAGCCGCGTACTGGTCGTGTAACGGCTGGGACCATGGTCATGTGGTGACCTAGAAAACCACATAAAGTGGGTATCAGTTAAGGATATTACATCATGGGAACCTTTAATAAACACACCATGTAGTTTTATTTTTATTTGTTAAATGGGTGTGGGGTGACGTCTCATCTTTATAACCAACTTCTTCTTCCTCTGTTTTATACTGAAGTGATCAGGAATAACGAAAAGTGATTGATCCCTGTTTCCCTATCCGAAATCCTATGTTAGAATCCCACTGGTGATTTCTCAATTCTTCTAGATCCCTTATACCTAATTCTTCCTCTCTCATGAGTAATTAATGTTTGAACATTTTTCACCTTTTTGTAGATCTACGCTGATCAAGGCCGATTCAAGGGCCGACAATCAAGGATGTCGATTGTGTGACATCATAGTAGGTGGTATGTGCTTTTCATTGTTCATCATTGGATTGTATATGATAAAAGTGCCATATAACAATGTTAGGGGTATTGTGTATTTTGGAATTTAACCCGATTTATTAACTACTACCATTTTATTTATTAATAAATGGTTAATGCTTATGTATAATGTTGGATACATTGTTTATGGGACACCCTGTGTCTGTGTTTCCCTTGTTTAATTGTTTTTGGATGTTTGGTATAGGGTATCTATAATGGTTTATGTGTTTTCAATGACTTTTTTGTTAGGATGTAGTTACTAATTGTATAAGATTCATGTGTTATTTATTTTGAATGTTGGAACATGTTGAATTTTACGGTGAGAGCTTCCCAATGTATGGTCAATTATGTATGTTTTACCATTATATTGACTAAGAGGTATTGACTGTGAGAGCTATCAGGTGGTCATGGACCCATGGGTTTAGAATATGATAATTTCCCATGTTTTCATCTATAAATTATTGATTCTATGTTGAATAAGGTGTATTAATTGTGTGAGCTATCCAGGTGGTCTTTTGTAAACGAATAGTATTGTATCAGACCAAAGGGGTTAGAACGTGACAACTTCCCAAAGGGTTGATATTAATTGAATTGTTGTTATGTTAGACTTGGGGGATTAGACTATGAGAACTTTCCCAAAGGGTCGTTAAGGAATAATTTAATGACTGTGATGAGTCTTCGAAGCCAAAGCATAATATTAGACTCAATCATACATATTTATTTTATATGGTCTTTTGAGTTATATGGTTTTTACTTTCCCAGGGGATATTGAACATAGGCTAGATCCCAAGGTTTACATGTTTCAACAGATTGAAAAATTATTGTGAATGAATTTAATTGGAAACTACATGATTGATTACTATTGATTACATCATAGTTTACAGCTTTATTTCTACATATAGACTACTATATATATTCACTAACAGTTAGGCATAGATATTTTGGTGGTGGACTAATGGGATTCGTCTCACTCCCTATTTGGGTCATGATTTTGGACCCAAACAGACCATATGATTTCATATATAGATAAGGGAAAGCACATTAGGTACATGATTGTTGTTGGAGCTGGAGACCATATGACTATGTTGAGCCTTGGAATGTTGCTAGAGTTTACTGTTTATATTGTACATTGATTTCTATATTTCATTCCAACATTTTAACTTGTTTGCCTATTTTCCTAGATACATATTCCATTAATCATATCTATATATTGTGGTTTTGTTGGATTTACTTTCATTCTTCCAATGGATACTTTTAATGGTATTTTTGGTTTTTTATTGTTCATTATTTCTTTCTGCTTGGTATACTCTGTGAATGAGGTCATAGATTCCCCAATATCACACCTTGTCTCTTGTTGTTAGTTAACAGCCTCCAGTATTTGGGGAAATGTGCCTAATGTTATGTGACCAACTAGGATTAGGAAAAATTTGTGGTGAAATAGGCACAAGGAAGTTATAATACCATTGATTATGTGACAGACAACAATCTCAAGAACAGAGAAATCCCATAAAAACTCATCTCCAACAATCATTATGTAACATGATTTTTACATAGTGGATTGAAAATCACTTAGTAAAATCAGTGATTATTGTTTCAAAATAGCATATATCATCTTAACATAGAAATCATGAAGAAAAATAGTACGGGAAAAATAAACGAATGCGTCACAACCATAGTATTCAAATACCACATGAGATTAGAATTAAAAATAATTACACCTCTCAACATTGATGGCACAAATTGATCATCAATGATCAATTTATATACTATATTTTAGTGATTAATTTCTTCACATTTGTCTTTTTTTAAATCAATGATTTCCCTTGTTGGGAGTCATGGTATTCATAGAATTACCATGGCTAGATTAGATATTATAATGTGAGGTATTATGGTTCTCTTATTCTGTAGAAGTATATAACATCTTAAAACCGTGATATGTTTCCCAAATAGTTGATGACATATAACTATGAAAATAACACTTATGATTTCCCACCATGTTTCAATTTGGGGATGCACAAGGTGGTTTCATACAATCTTCTTGATATTCTTTGTAGAAACACATTGGTAACATTCCCTTGTACATTTGGGACTTGGTAGAATAATAATTTCTCTATTGGATTGATTCAAATGAATTCCACATCCTTGAAAATAGGTTTCCCTCTTATTATTTCTCTTAGTGTAAGAGTTATAACATAACTCATTAAGTCAACCATATGTAATCCACTAGGATTTTCAATAATGACATATATTGTAAAAATATTTGTCGTTGTAGACATGAATCAATGGTAAAAAAAGTGTGCATAATGACTTGAACCAACTATTTCTTCATATAGTGATCATGTGAAATTCCATTCTCAGTGGACTCTTCAAGTTTATTCCTACGACGTCTACCTGATTCCATTTATATAACTAAAAATTCCATAAGTCTCAGTCCCTATAAACTAAAGTCTTAAGAATTTAAAATTCACCCACAACACATATATTAGATCATTTATTTTACATTTCATTGTTTCCTAAATTATATTATTTTCTAAAATTCCATTATGGTTTTAAAAATAAAAACATTATAAATGTTCCACTACCATACCTTTTCAATGTCTCACATTTGAAAACAATTTCATAATATTTAAAAAATAAAATATTTCATATCAAACCGTAAATCACTACTCATAATGAAATTTGAAATATATGTAGGATTTCATTTCTAAAATTCATTTCATGATCATCTCATTTTATGTAAAATTGAGAATGAGATTGAAACTCCTATAGGTGTCTCAGAACACTCATGTACCCAACTCCATTGTAACTTTAGGTTAAGAATAAATAGTTAACCTGTGACTTTTTATTCACTATATTCAATATTCTGACTATCCTACTCATTTATACCATTCCAGATTAAATAATAAACAATAGTTATTATCATAATCTATGAGATAAAACACAATACTAATAGTCCCAAAATGAAAGATGAAGACGACAATAATGATAACATCTGTAACATCCCATCCCTTTTCATTAGATTGATATGTGGAAGAAATTATACTTATTCTTAGGTGATATCCCCCTGACACTAAAGGATTTCCACAAATTCCAAGGACTTAAACACTCTTTTGATTATTGTACCCTTTTTTATTCCCCCAGAAAGACCAATAAGGTCTCTAAAATATCAGTTTTAGTTTTTGACACTGATTTCTTAAAATTCCAATAGTTATAACATTAGGTCTGGGTGTCCATTCGGCATGTACCACATAACATTTCAAAGATCATTTCACGATCTTTGATTTGACTAGTCATGACACTGAAAAATGAGTCTCATATCACATTTTATGGTCATTTTAGTGTTTTTAGGGTTTTCATAGGTTCTTATTGTTTCTGGATTTAATTAATTATTTAATTAATTAATTGTTTGTTTGTTTATTATTTATTTACTTATTCATTTAATATTTTCTTATTTATTTATAAATATTTTTATATATTAAACTATTATTTATTATTTATTATTTATTATTTATTTTTTTATTTATCAATTAATTTATTTATATATTTATTTATTAATTTATTATTTAGTTATTATAAACACATTATTTATTAATTTATTAATTATCTATTAATTAATTATTAATTATTAGTTTATTATTCTTTTATTATTTACTTATTTATTTTTTCTAAATTCATTATTTATTAATTATTAATTGTTTATATAATTAGATATAATTTTTTAAATATAAATTATTGAATATTGAATATTAAATATTAAATAACTATTATTAATTACGAATTATTAATTGTTAATTATTAATTACTTATAATTTATTTACCTTTTTTTTATGTATTTATGATTTTATTCTTTAATCTTTAATCTTTAATAGTTATTATTTATTATTTATTAATTTCATTTCATTTTATTATTAGATTATTATTTATTTATTTATTTATTATTTATTCAATATTCATTATTTATTACTAATTTATTAAAAATTTCATAATAATTTATTAGGTATTTATAAATTTTAAAATATTAATTCTTAATTCTTAATTCTTAATTCTTAATTCTTAATGATAAACTATTAATTAATAGTTTTTATTTTTTAATAATTACTAATTATATATTATTTATTATTTATTTTTCATTATTTATTTTTTTCTTTATTCTTTATTCTCTATTATTTATTAGTTATTAGTTATTAATTTATTTATAATTCACTAAATATTAATTTATTATTAGTTTACTTTTCATTTATTATTTATTTATTTATTCAATATTTATTATTTATTATTTATTATTTATTTAATGAAAATTTCTAAAAATGTATTAATTATTTATAAATTTATAATTATTAATTATTAATTATTAATTTAGAAATCTTAATGATCAATTCTTAATTATTAGTTTTTTTAATTTTTAATTATTTAATATTAAGTAGTAATTATTTTCTATAAAATATTTAATAGTAATTGTTAATTGTTAATTATTTATTATTTATTATTAAATAATTAGTAATTATTTGTTAATTATTTATTATATATACGTTGTTTTTTGATTTATTATTTCTTTGTTATTTATGTATCATATATTAAAATAATTTTCCATTAATTTTTTATTTATACATTACTTATATATTAAATGTTACATATTACATATTATATATTATATATTATGTATTATATATTATATATTATATATTATATATTATTTAGTATTTTTTATTTAGTATTTTTTATTTAGTATATTTTATTTATTATTTAGTTGATCTCACGGTGATGATGGAACCCTAGAATGATTGACGATGACTTCCCCGCCCCCCTTCATGGAGGAGGGAGGGGGGAGGAGGAATTGGTCAAGCTGCCTCCGTGCTCACGAAAACCGTTTATCCCCTTATCTAACCCTAATTTTCCCTCGTATTTCTTGATGATCTCTTTAAGCCCGAAGGATCCCGATTTACCTCTTGGTGGTCTGTAGTTTCTGATTACGATGTTAGAGTTCTTGGAAGCTTCAAGTCATCTGGATCTAACGTAGGTCATGTGTTTCAATTTTCAGAGGACCTCGGTTGATGACATTGATCGATCCATCTTTAGTAAATGGGATTTGCAAGACTGTGCTATTGTTAGTCTTATAGATAGACGAAACATCATGATTCATTTGGCATCAGAACCTTATCTGATTCGGGCCAGGTTTAGTGCCCCTCGGTGATGCAACAGTTTCAAATTCTTCTTTCTTTGATGGTTGTTTGATATTTGCATGAATCGTGATCCAACCTCAAGCGCGATACAGGTAAGCCTCCATTAACTTCCTCTACCTTTTCAAATCCCATCAATTCTTCATATGATTGGAAATATGGTGGGTCGTTCTCTTTGTTCTGACATTCACGCTTCCACTGTGAGCCACCCAATCAATCCTCTCCTGTGTTGGATTGCAGTTGGTACATATTTTAGATGGAAACAAGAAGTTGTGTTTGAATCATGGGTCAACTACTATTCGAACTGCGGTCAATTGGGGAATTTGGCATCTGAGTGTCATGCTGAAGGTTTCAAGAAGAGGAACTATGTTCCATGTATGAGGCCTAGTGAAGGGCAGATGATGGTGTGTGTAACTGATCCTAGAAAGGGTTCTGGTCTGGTGAATATGGGTGCATAAGTAGTGGGAATGGCTGATGAGGTCTCCGTAAATCTGATGGTTGCTGTAGTTTTTATTCGGTTGAAGAGTGAGCTGTAGGTTGGGGATGGTGGGAAGAAGGATGATGATAATTGTATCTCTACTGCTGGAGGTGATTTGGATATTTGCAGCAGGGTCGAGGGGGTGTAACCTTTTGCAGAGGAGAATACAGGCCCTACAGTGCATGATGGTCTTGCTGTTGGGGCTTTGGAAGGATGTGCTGATGAGAGTAGTGGTTGAAATAAGGATGATGGATGGGTCCTAATTATAATTCCTAAAAGAAACTATTTTCAGGGTTTCGAACACGAGGATGCGGAGGTTACTAACCCAGTAAATAATAGTCCCAATGCGGAGAATAGACCTTAGGAGGCTGCTGCTCCAAATGAAGACATAAGGATGGTGTTGTGTGATGATCATGAAATGGTGGAACATCCACAATGCTTAGCATTAATTGATTCTAATGATTAGTTTCAGCAGAATCAGTCAGCAACATATCAAAAGGTGTTAATCCATGGAAAATGGGGATATATTTCTGAGAGTGATAAAGAAAATAATAATGGATTGGTGAGGCCCTCGTATAGCAATATTGTCCAGGGGGACGTGAAGGTGTCTGAGAACCAGGAGGTGATGATTCCCTCACCGCGAAGGCGGCTAAGAAAATATTACTCCCTTTTTCTAAAGCCGATGTCCACTATGTCATCTATAACAAAGGGAGGTAGGGCATGACTAAATAAGGGTATGAAATCTCCTAATGAATTTCTTTATTTGGAGTGGTTGAATCTTAGTAGGAAGTATGCCAAAGTACTCAAGCATTGTAAAATCTCAGAATGTGAATCAGCCACTGCAGAGGTAGCTTTTTATCATGGGTGTGGCGACGGTTATGGTTTTGATGGTTTCTAGTTGATGTTTTTGGGCTTGTGTACTTGTTTATTGAATTTTTCTTTAATTTTAATAAATGTTCAGAGGTTAGTCTCTAACTGAATTTTTGGGTATTTATTATTTAGTAGCTACTATTTAAAATTTACAATCTATTATTTACTATTTATTATTTACTATTTACTATTAACTATATTTTATTTACCATTTAACTCCATATTATATATTTATTTATTTATTATTCATTAATATTCTCTTAATCAATTAGAAATTTTTAATAATTAATTATTTAATATTAATAATTTAAAAAATTATAAATTATAAATTATTGATTATTGATTATTGATTATTGATTAATCATTATTGATGAATAATTAATAATTAATTATTGTTTAGTGTGAATCTATTTGTAAAATGTTAGTTTTTCCAATTAATATATATATATAATTATATTAAATTCAATTTATTGACCACAAGAAAATCCTGCTACAATGGTAATGTATTTGGAGAATAAACAACTTGTAACGGGTTCAAATCTCACCAAACATAGAATTTCAATTTATTTCATAGGCATGTGCATCGACCTGGACTTGTGCATGGAGATGGACATGAGCATGCTAATAATGAATATTAAATAAATAATAAATATATAAATATATAAATATATAAATTACAGAAATGAAAAAATAAAAAAATTATAAACATTAAAAAAATTAAAAACGATTTAACAATGGTTTAAACTGTCATGTTATAGCAGAACCATGTGTTTTGTTCTGTGACTAATGACACAATTGGATGTAACTTTATTAGTACATGTCGTGTCTAGAGTGTGAACGTTTTTTAGTGTTACACCAACTGAACTGTGTAGTTCGAGAAATATATGAGTACTTGGGAAGGAGGGAATATTAAAGTACATCTCATGTCACATGAGAAACACACCATGTGTATGGGGAGTCACACGACCCAGTTAGTAGGGTATATGACCATGCTAAATCATAAGGGAACACACTGTGTTGTGGTTCTATACACCGTGTGAATAACTTTTGTAAAGATTTAATGTTTTCCTATTACTATTCCATTCTTGCACTTCTATGTTGCAGTCCATGATAATCTTGAATTGAGGTGTTCCCTTGATCTTGCAATGATGGGACACCAAGACATCATTTGGTTATACACTAGGTACAGGGCAATGATCAGACACATAAAAATATAGATCAGAGACTACTATAGGATCCTCCAATCGTGGCCATTTTGGTACCAGTTGTTATTCTGAATGTAGGTGTTGATACATAGTTCTGTGATGGATTTATAAGGAAGATAAATTCTTTTCATGGTGCACCCTATCTTGGCCCAACTATGGAAAAGTTGATGTGTGTGTTCCAGGAGTAGCATCCTCCAATTTTTTTTGGGGATGGAGGACCACAGGCTGCATAGTCATGGTTAGAGGCCATGCTTTCTATCTTCGAGCATCTGAAGATGCCTACTGAGAGGAGGGTGAATCTCATGACTTACATGCTATGTTATTCCACCAAGAGATGCTGGTATGATATCTCACTAATGGGATTCCATTTTGATATGGTTTGGGAATATTACTAGAGGACCTTCTATGATTAAATCTACCCTGAGACATTGAGGTCCGATTGAGCCCATCAGCTCATGAATTTGGAGCAGGGCACTCTCTCAGGGATGGTTTTTTATTCTCTCTTCACATATCTTTAGTTCATTGAACATTTTTTGGGAGGCGATAAGTTATAATTTCCTAGGTGATTTGAGCATGGTCTCCGGTATGACATCCAATCACATGTGAATGTATTAGGGATGATAGTGATGACTACTATAGTAAATCAAGCACTGATTACCATGCACAATCTGAGAGATTTAGGAGCTACGAGCTAGGGTGGTTCAACATCCAAGGTTAGTAATCTCTAGAACGATTACAGGAAGCACCGCAAGAATCCTTTACATGATGATTCCTCAGGTTGCCAGGTGGTGAGATATATGTTGGTAAGGAGATGGAAGACAATACCTCAGAGCTAGAGGGACCGATTTGAGTGACAATATTTCAAAAAAATGGGTCATATGTAGTGTTTTTGTAGGAAGTTCTCACTTGAAGTGAGTGATATAGGATCTTCTATGACTCCATGTACATGAGAGGGACCACCAGTTTCTCATCAGTCTTGGAATTGGGGGTTTTCAGTACACTGAGGTGGTTGTGGCAGCGGTATCTAGATGAAAGGTCTGCAGAGACAACATGGTGGAAAGATCATGGTATCTAGGAAAGGTTGCATGGCCATGATACAGGTCAAAATTTTCCAATGAAATAGTCCCATTAGGAGTAGGATCCCATACCCTCTATAGATGGAGGATCGATTCTAGTTTCCTCAGTTTTAGATTCTACTTTTTTTTGATATAGGTTCTTCCAATAGTTTTTTATCTTTAGTCATTGTGGAGATCCTTGGGCTCTATAGCATTACTTCTGATGATGTTATGATGCTAGACACTCTATTTGGGATTAGGATGGCTAGTGTACATCACTGTAAGGAGTTCCCTTTTGAGGTTGGTGTGTTTAACTTCTTATGGGACCTCTATTTCCAAGAGATGACATGATTTTATGTCATTCCCAGAATGGAATAGTTAGTCTCTTTTTAGGACTTTCATGACTGCTATCACCATAGGGTGAGTATCACATCATCATAAGTCACATATTTTCTACACATGGGTTAATAGTATGTTCAGGCATGTAGATATGGACTTGAGAATCATGGATTGTGAGGAATTACAACCCAGATTTCTAGTTTATATCTAGATGACCATTGAACCTCATAGATTTACTTTCCTCTATTGGTGGATTGTTTTAGAGATGTATTGTAAGATTACTTTTCATGTTAACTTCTAAGGAACAAGGTTGATCTCTCTAGTGAGCTTGTACTAGGATTATCACCAGTGTATATACCTCCTTATAGGATGGCTACACTAATGTTACAAGAGATTATGAAGAAGTTAGATGAGTTATAATAAAAGAGTTTCATCAAACCCAGTAATTCTCCTAGGGGATCACCTATCCTTTATGTGAAGAAGTTTGACATTACCCTCAGACATTGTGTGGATTATCAGAAGTTGAACACGTTTATGGTCAATAACCTATATCCTTTTACTGAGGATTGATGATCTCGTTGATTATCATTCAGGAGCCTGAGTTTTATAGATTGTTGACTTGATATCTGTTTATCATCAGTTGCGGGTTAGACCATTAGATATAGCTCTCTAGCCTTTTAGATCAGGTATATTCTATTGAAGGGTTTAGTTATTCCATTCTATCTCACAAATGAGCCGGCAGTTTTCATGGGCCTAATGAATTTAGTGTTCCATACTTACATGGAGTATTTTGTGGTAGTATTAGTGGAAGATATCTTGGTGTACTCTCACACTCGACATGACCATGCCACCCTTCTTAAGATCATATTTAGTACACTATTAGTGCATCAATTATATGCCATGATATCAAAATGAAACTTTTTAATGGACTATATTCACTTCATGGGTCATGTCATCTCAGTGAAAGGACTATCAGTATACCAATTGAAAGTTAAAGAGGGAGTTTTTTGGGAGCCGCATAAGAACATCTTTGAGTTGTAGAATTTTCGGTGGCTATCTAGTTAATAAAGATGCATTATTCAGAACTTTTCACACATAGAAACTCCACTGATAGTCCTCACTAAGAAGGGTGTAAAGTACTTGTTGATAGATTCCTATTATTCATCCTTTTAGGATCCCAAAGGGAGATTGACATCAACACCGATACTGATTTCACCAAAACCAGGGAAGAGTAACACCGTTTTTGTGATGCATCAGGTATCAAGCTGGGAGGATTTATTTTTCATGGGGAATGAGTCATTGTGTACATGTCTTGGTAGTTTAGTGCACATGAGAAGAATTACCCGATGCACAATCTCATGTTGGGTACAGTTGTGAATGATTTTAACTATTGGAGGAAATATCTTTTGGGAGAGTATATTGCGATATATAGTGATCACAAAAGCCTCAAGTATAGTTTTACTAAGCATGATCTAAATTTGAAACAATGAATGTCAGTTGAGTACCATCAGAATTTTGACTTTGATCTTGCCTACATGTTTGGGAAAGGAACCACAGTGGTTTATGCGTTGAGTAGGAGAACTCAAATATTTGATGTCGAAGAGGCTATCCATGAGTGGATGATTTTGGATATGTTACCTATGATGTATTTGGAGGTGAAAAATAGACCTGGGAAAACATTTCTGTCTTCTATAGTTGTTACATCTACAATACTAAATCAAGTGAGAATGAGGAATCTATCAAATTATAACGGCATAGTATTAATGGAGATTTTGTCATGCAAGGACCCTACTCCCAGATGGACCATAGGTAAGGATGAGGTTTTGCGTTTTCATGGGAGATTATTGGTGTCATCAGACATATATGAAGAGATATTGCGAGATTATCATTCCTCGGTCTGGGCAGATCATCTTGGTGTCACCAAAATGTACTGAGATATCCATAATTAGTGTTAGTGGCTGGACATGTAGAAGGTTATTGCTGGTTTTTTAAGTCGATTTTCCACATATCATCAAGTGAATTTAGAGCATCATCAACAGGTAAGTATTTTATAGTAGTTACTCATTCTTGAGTGGAACTCGAATGGTTTCGTGATGGACTTTGTGACAGGTTTAAAAAGGTCTCCATGAGGAAATGATGTGGTATAGGATGTTCTTTATAGACTCATGAAGGTTTCACATATCCTACTCATTATGTAAAGTATCAATGTTGATGAGGTTGGAATGATTTACATCTAAGAGATAGTAATTTTTCATGGGTTTCTGCACTCTCTACTTATAGATAGGGATTCCCAGTTTACATCTTGTGCCTATTAGGGACTACAAAGTTATTTGGTTACCTAGGTACATCTGAGTACAACTTACCATCCCCAGGGAGATGGCCAATTTGAACACTTGATCCTGGTTGTGGAGGGAATGCTTCCAACATGCATCTGGGATTATGGGGGCTCTTGGTAAAGACATATACACCTAGTGAGGTTTTCATGTAATAATAGTTTTCAAGAAAAGATTTAGAAGGAACCTTATGAGGCTTCTTACATTAGGCCATGCCGATCATCCATATGTTGGTTGGATGTAGTAGAAGTAGATATAATGGTACCTCATCTTATGAAGCTTACCACTGAGCTGGTGGAGTTGATTTAGAAGAGGATGGCTATTGTATAGTCTCATCCAAAATATTATGTTGATAGACAAGGATGACATCTATATTTTGAGGTTGTAGATCGGGTTTTCCTATATGTCACACCAAAGTTGGGACATAGGAGGATTAGGAGACAAGGGAAACATTCCCTAAGATACGTCGAGCCATTTGAGGTTTTGGAGGGATTCAGGCTGGTTTCCTATTGGTTATAGTTACCTAAGAGGTAACAGGATATGCACTATGTCTTTCTTGTTTCACATCTATAGTGTTACATTTCTGACCAATATCATGCTTTTCAAACCAAGGAGGATAATTTGGACATGGATGCATCCTTCTCGTAGTACCCTATTCGGATTGTGGATCCAAACATGAAGGTTCTCCATAGTCGGTCTAGTCCTATAGTATGGATGATATGTTAGCATGAGAGAGTGAAGAATGATACTTGGGAGAGGGTGTCTGATGTTCGATCACAGGTGTAGGATTTGTTCATAGATTATTCTACACCACTATTGGAAGGGAAATTTTTGGACGAATTGCTTTAAGGGGGAAGTTTGTAAGAACCCAGATCCTCATTTTAGATATGGATCATGATTTTGGGTGTTTTTAGGAAAAAGGATGAAATGAAAATTTACTATGTACACACAATGTCAATACCCCTATTACTGTGGATAGTTGTGTACTAGCCTTGTAATAACCAAGTACATGGCCGTGTAACGGCCAAGTACATGGCCTTGTGGTAACCTAAAAGTCCACTTAATGTGGGGGTGGTTAAGTCTACTACATGGCATGTATCATTATTGAACACACTATTCAGTTTTCTTTTTTTTTTGATAAATCAGAGCACTGTCATGTCTCATCATCTGATCCAATTTATTCTTCCCTATTTTTTTATAGGAGTTCTATGGAACACTAAAAAATATTGAGCCCCCATTTCTCCTATGAACTCTAATTGAGACATCATCACTTGTGTTGGAATCCCGATGGTATGTTCTCAATTCAACTATATCCCTTATTCTTGACTCAAACTCTCTCATGAGTTATTCATGGTGGATCATTTTTCATGTTTTTGTAAATCTACATTAATCTAGGAAAAATCAAGGCCTAAAATCAATGATATCGATTTTTTGACATTGAGGTATGTGGTTTGTGCCTTTAATTGTTTGTCTCTAGATTGTATATGATAATAGTGGTGTATACCCATGATTGGGGTATTTTATGTTTGTGAATTTACCCCTGTTTATTACCTTCTATGGTTTGATTAATAAAGGGGTGATGCTTATGCGTAAGGTTGGATACCTTGTTTATGGGACACCCTGTGGGTGCATTTCCCTTATTTGACTATTTATGGTTGTTTGGTCTAGGTTTCATGTTATGCTTTACTTATTTTCCATAACATGATTTATATGATAGAGATACTGATTATATGAGATTCCTATGTTAAGAATTGTGAATGTTTGGCCATGTGGAATTTGACTATGATAGAATCTTGAGGTAGGGTCATTTATGTAATTTTTACAATTATGTTGACAAAGGGGTATTGACTGTTAGAGCTTCCAGGTGGTCATTGACCTGGGTTCTTAGACCATGAGAACATCATAGGTGGTCATCTATAAATTATTGATGCTATGTTGAACAAGGGGTATTGACATTGTGAGCTGTCTATGTGGTCATTTGAAAATGATTAGTTCTATGTTAGACTAAAGGAATTAGGGCGTGAGATCTCCCAAGATGTTAATTTTTAAATGAATTATTGTTAAGTTAGACCATATGGATTAGACCATGAGAACATTCCCAAATGGTCGTTAAGGGACAATTCAACGATAGTGACGAGTTTTCCAAGCCGAAGCAAAAGCTTGGACCCGATATAAATTATTTCATTTAGATGGTCTTCTATGACATCTGGTTGTTACTTTCCTAGGGCATAGAGAGCTTAGTCCAGATCCCTAGGTTTACATGTTTCAAAATATTTAACAATAAATGTGAATGTATGTAATTTGAAATTGTAGGACTGTTTACTTTTGAGTACATCCAATTTTTTTTCTTCATTTCTGCATATTGCCTGGTATATATTTTCGCTGACAGTTAGGCATAGATCTTTTGGTTGCTGCCTCTTGGGATTTATCTCACATAGGGTTTGGGACATTATTTTGGACCCAAAAATCTATATGAATGTAGGTAGAGATAAGGGAAAGCGCACTTCCTCATAAGGAACAAGATTAATATTGGAGATGGAGAGCATGGGACCAAGCTGAGGCTTGGGATGCTTTTGGAGTTTACTGTTTATATTGTACATTTGTTTATGTATTTCATTATATAATTTGGACTTGTTTGGATATTTTCTTAGATACTTATTCCATGCATCATATATATATATTGTGGATCTATTGTATTTACTTCTAATCTTCCATTGTTTACTTTTTTTGGTATTGTTTCTTCCTTTATTGTTCACTATTTTTTTCTGTTGTGTGTACTCTACCAATGAGTTCATAATTTCCCCAATATCACACCTTGGCCCTCGCTACTAGTTAGCAGCCTCCAAAATTTGGGGAAAAGATCATGATTTTATGTGACCAACTAGGTTCGGTGTACCATTGTGTGGTATCCTGAACTGGGACGTTACAATACCATTGATTATGAGATAGAAAACCATCTCATGAACAGAAAAATCCTATATCAACTCAGCTCCATCAATCATTATAGAACATTATTTTCACATAAGGGCTTGAGATTCTCTTTGGATAGGAGAATATTAATGTTTCAAAACAATAGATATCATCTCAATATGAAAACAAATAATATCAAAATTACTAGAAAAATAAAAAAATGGGAAACACCCATATCAATCAAATCTCACATTATGTTAGAATTAAAAATAATTGTACATCCAAACATTGATGATCCAAATTTATCATTAACGATCAGTTTCTAAAATCCATATTACTGATTAATCAGTTCACTTTTTTTTAGTTACCATCTATGATTTTAATAGTTGAGTAGTCATGGTATTCCAAGCATCACCATGGAAATATCAGAATATAAGTTGTGAGGTATTATGGTTATATTATTCTATAAAATTATACAACATCTTCAAACCAGGAGATGTGTCTTGAAGAGCTTACCACATAGCACTATGAAAATAGAACTTATGATTTCCATCTGGTCAAAATTGTGGGATTCCCAAGGTGGTGTTATACAATATCTCTTAATATTATTTATGGAAACTCATTGGAAACATCCCCTTGTACTTTTGGGACATGGTGGAATAATAATTGATCCCTTGGTTTGATTCAAATGTATTCCACCTCCTTGAAAATAGGTTTCCCTCAATATCTTTCTCTTATTGTAAGAGTTCTCACATGATCTTGTTAATTCCAACATATGTCCTCCATCTAGATTTTCCATAATGACATATATTGTAAAAATATTACCTAGTTATAGTCGTTGATAAATGGATTCAATAGCTTGTGTAATGACTTGAACCCACTATCGGTTCACCTATGGTTAACGTGAAATAAAATTCACAATGTACTATTCTAGATTATTCCTATGAATTCTACACAGTTCCATTTCTATAACTACAAATTCCATAATTCTCACTCCATATAAAAAATGTCATAATAATTTCCAATTCACCCACAACACATATATCAGAACATTTATTTCTAAAATTCATCATTATCCATATTTGAATTTTTTTTAATATTCCACCATGGTTTTAGAAAAAAAAATATAATGGTACCACTACCATACCATTTCAAATAATCACATTTGAAAACAATTTCATAACATATAATAAAATAAACTCTTTTCAATAAAACAGTAAATCACTACTCATATTGATATTTGAAAGAGTATTAGTATTTCATTTAAAAAATTCATGTCAGGACCACCTCATTTGCTAAATTATTGAAAATCAGATTACAACTCATAAAAGTGTCTCAAAACACACATGTAGCCAACTCCCTGGTAACTTGAAGTTAAGAGTTAATCAGTTTATTATGCCTTTTTATTATCTATATTTTATATTATGACTATCTTAGTGATTTATATCATTCCAAATTAATGAATATACCAGAATTAACAACGAATCATATAAAAATGATATCATTTGTAACATACCATCCATCTTCATTGGATTGATATGAGGAATAAATTATACAAAGCCGTTGGTGAAATCTCCATGTCACAAAAGGCTCTCAATAAATCATTAGGGATTCGATAATAGATGGGGGGTGATTTTACATTTTAAAACCAAATAAGTAATCCAAGTATATAATTACAAAAAAACCACTAAATTATTCATGATAATAATAAATACTATTAAAAAGTAGAAAACCCAATAATAGACCAAACAATTGTATGATGTTGACACGAAAACCAATATAAGAATATAAAGAAGAAGAAAAAAATCACAAAAAAACAAATACACCCATGACATAGCTCCATAGAACTAAATATGACACAAGATGTAACTCCAAAATCCATTCCCAAGGTATTATAATGCATCACTAAATAATCTATATACATTTCATTTACATAACTCTCAATAAACAACATCTACAAACACACCAATGTTCCCATATATGGGGGAGTAATGAAACTCAGTAGGTTTTCCACAAATAACATAAATAATCATTCCACTATGACATAATAAGTTAAAAAAATTATATAATATTTTTTACATAATATGATATAAAAAATTTAAATAGTTTATATCGAAGACAATAACATTCACACCAAAATAGTCTTCCATTCAAAAATTGTTTAAAAAGAAAAAAACAATAAATTTATTAAAACCACTTCTCAGATCCCATTTTGTTATAACGAATTCCATTCCACATATCCACACATCCAACCATAAACTAAATGATGGACCACTCTATAATCTTGAGTGGCGATTTATCCATTCACCATGCCATCACATGGAGAATCATTTTGATGTGGAAATTCACACCCTTATCCATCTCATTCTTTTGATGGGTTAACTTTATGCCCATATCCATCCAAATTGAACAAGAATTCACACTAAAATATTATTCTAAAAACAATGATAACCAATTGTTCCAAACCATTTCAATAAATATTATTTTATTGAAAACATTTTCCAAAGAATTTTCCTTGCATAAATACAATCCATATATTAAAATCATAAACCACACACTTTTCACAAAAACCAATTTCCAAATGAATTCATGAAATTAAATCAAATTGACATCATGTGTTCATGTTCTAAAAATGGGGAGTCAATAGTGAATCCACCTACCTAAAACACAATTCTAAAATGAATAATGACACAAATTATTCAACAAAATAAGTTAAAACTCAAAAACCCCAATAATATCTCATTCCCAATCGTAAAAAAGTCCACATATAATCATTATTGGTAATAAACATAATATATCATCCCCAAAAGATTTTATATATGAATTAAATATGGTTAATAAGTAGATATATAAGGAAAACATCTATAATAGAGACTTACTAAGGAATATGGCCTTCAGTACATGAGGATTTTCCCACAAATCACTCCTGTATTAAGAGGAATGGCCTTCACAACCTTTGGAAAAAGTGAAATTATATCTACTGTCATATTAATGGAAAAAATAAACATTAAGGGGAAAATAGATTTAGATAAATAGTTTTTGGATTTGGCATTTAGTCATGAAAAGTTACTATGAATGGCTAGGAAAACCGTATGCTAGTTTTGTACTTGGCTCTACTTTAAGAAGCACTTTGTAAGGTTGCATTTAATAGTTAGAAAAACCATGAAAAAAACAGGAAGAGTGCCTCATTACAATAAGAACATTTTCTCATGGGTGGTCACATTGTTGGAATAATCATGATCCAAACCATTCCCAAACCCAGAGTAGACCACCTCAATATGCCTGACTTTTTATAGGATTTTCAAAGTTTATACTAACCATTCTGAAACTGTGAACCTCTATTAAATCCCAAGGAATATTACAAAAGATCTCAAAAACATACCAAACAACACCCAAACGAATTAGATTATTATATTACATAAATAAATGGGTACATACTTGATACATTGGTGCGAAATTGTAACTGATTCATATTTGTGAATTCAAAGAGATGATTTTGGAAATTTGTACATAGATTGACTTATAAAATTTCAACCTAAAGGAGTAATTTTAATTTGTAGGTTAATATTTTTTTCCAACAAAAATATATTTAAAATTTTTAATTATCTTTCTAAATAATCATATATCACCGTAATAGGCTTTATATATCCATTTTTATCACCCAAAGTGAGTTACAAAACCATTCTGAAAACATCATAATTTTGATTGAAAACATGTTTTGAATTACCCTCATCCATTATGGAATGATAGATATTGATTCATAATTTTAATTATTCTAATCAAATCTATATAGTTCGTTTATATTCCAATTTCAATAACAATCAATCAATTTTCAGTTCTATATCCCATTTTCTGGTGGAAATATTGATGGTAAAGAAATATAAAAATTTGGCAATGTAGTTCATAAAATTCCAGAATGAATGCTTATTTGGTAATTTGTTAACGAATTTAGAAATGTTTAAAATTAAAATTTTCAAGCGTGGGAATAGAAAAAAACATGTATAAAAATATTCCAGGGGCCAAAAAGACTCATTTAGACTAGGAACACGTTATGAGTCCTATAGAACATGTTATGATCAATTTGGAACATAAAATCTATAGTTATTTTTAGTAATAAAAAATAATTTATAACCAGTATTTAACATGATTTAATCAATATATACTGTAAGAAGACAATTTTAATTATTAATAATGTTATGAAAATTATTATTAATCAAAATAGGATATTTTTCTAACGATCAAAATAGAAATAAATAAATGTGATCCAAGGATACACATCCACAAAAAATACCAATTCATATTTCCAATATTCATTTTTATCAAAATTAAAATATATGCTATTGTAATACACTTTCCCATGTTAATAAATTTTATAAAATGATCACAACACTACTGGAATTGTAGCATATACATACATGCCTATACCAATAGCTTGTAGAACATATCGGTATTGGGGTGAATGTTCAGATGGTTCCGAATAACCATCTGGATATGAAACTTATATTAACCATATCCCAATGATTTTTGAAAAATTTGGGATATACATATCTATGTGATTGGGTTTTTAAACCCATTGGGATATAACTCCCCCACGTACACAACCCTATGGGTGCCCATACTCCAATACATATCTCATCCACCAAACCCTAGTGGTACTATTTGGCATTCATGTTTCTTCCTTACCCATGTTGATCTCTCTTATGATCTTGGTTTAATTTCATTATTCTTTAATATATAATATATTACATATAAATCCTTCAAGTATTTTATCAATCAATACTTTTAATTTTTATTCTATTTCAAAAAGACCATGGTGTATTCTTTTTTATAAATTTTTATTTTTTAATACTAATTAATTAGTATAGATTTACGATTTAAATTATTCAATTCATGTCTACTATGGTGAGTTTAATCTAGTTTGTATTTTTTTGGTTATTTTACTTATATTTGGATTGGATCATTATCGTTTGTGTCTCTTAAATTTTGTTCTTTTTTGGTTTCATTTATTTCAGGAAAATATTTACTTGATTAAGGTGTTCTTCCATTATGATTTGCTTACTATGGTTCACTATATTAAATTATGTTTGATTTAATTATATTCATTTCAATTCTCATTGTTTTTACATGATTTATGTTGGTTTGGTTTTGATAGGATTAAGTCCCTATAGTTCTATTCATACCCAACCCAACATAAATAGAATTTTCATGAACTAATTTGATGTAAAAAACCATAATTTGGAATGAAAAGAACAAAATAATGTCACTACTATCGAATTCAAAAAAACCAAATCGACTCATAAAAACTATCCTTAAAACCATACTAAATGAAATTGGACCATATCTAATGAATAAGTACTAAAATAAACCCATACTAAACATTTCATACTATGTTAAAGCTAATAAAACCACCCTTACTTGACCCATACCAAAACAATGAACTAAAAAAACTAACCAATTGGGAACCAAACCATCTTGAATGGAAACACTTTAGAATGGAATGATCAAAAAAATCAACCGATGTGACCCAAATAAATGTAACTTGAATGGACTAAAATGTATCATAGTAAACACTCCCTAAACAAAAAAAAATTGACATTAAAATAATTTCTATATAAAATATAAGCAAAAGAAACTAAAAAATTTGATATATACTATAAATTCATAATTCAACAGTAAATATACTAAATTGAAATGAATTTATCAAAACCTATGAAAACGTAATTTTACAAAAATGACCTGACTAGGTTACGAAATTTATAAACCAATCAAATAATAACATTAAACAGTGATACATAACCAAACTAAAAAATATTATCTATATCATAACCAAAATAACATGAACAAACCATCTACATTTAGTTAAAATGAATTAATCTGACACACCAAGACAATAGTAGACATGAACTACACTAAATTTTATAATATTTATCTAAAATAAAATAAACATAATTAAATTTAAGTTAATTAAAAAAATTCAATATGAAAAGAAAAAAATTATTCTAAATTCGACAATATTAAATAAATCCCTAATTGGTATGCATCGACCTAAACCAAATAAAAAACCCAAACCCAACCAAACTAAATCCAATTGAGCCAACGAAAAAAAATAGAACAGACCAAAACTAAATGTAATCAAATTGAAAATATAAAACTAGATAGAATAAATGTACCGAATTATCATGAACAATCGAAAAAAACCAAGAAAAATCAAATTTATCTAAACCAAACCAAACAAAGAAAAATCAACATACTTGAATATAAAAAATTGAACTGAAGAAATCCATGTGATGAAAAAAAATTTAACATATATACTCCAAATAAATCGGACCAAAATGATATATTATATATAAAAAACCAAACTAGGAAAAAACAATAAATGATAATATTTAAAATAAATGACTCCAAACCGACCATACCTGAATATAACCATACTATACAAAATTGAACCAAACTATATCAAATAACAAAAAACCTGAAAATATATAATTGTCTAGAAAAATTATATGTAGATCCTGTTTGAACCAAACTAACCATCTTCTAATTCCTTAGTACTCTCATTTAAAACTCAACAACACACCTCTCAAAAATTAGATCTCTTAATCATTCCAATTTCTAAAGTGTACATAACCACCACAATAGAAATCATCCTATATCCATATCATCATCTAAAACATTCTTTATATGACATCTTTCGATTTAAAGTCATCATAATCCATCGCATTGGAAACCATGAAAGAAAAAGTCCACCGGGATAGGTGTGTAAATAATACATTCCTCAAAATTGGCATCGATACCAATTCACTTCCACTGAAGTTGAATTCCTCATAGAAATCCATGGAATAATCATTACTAAAAAAAATAGTATCATCTTACATACATTTATAACAACCCTTATCTTTATTTCACACGTAAACATAATTTATTACATAAAATCATCAATTGATACAAAATAGAATATCGAGAGGTCTAGGGACTTTGAGGCATAGGAACATTACATAACAACATAAAACATTAAAATTAAATCATTATTGAAAACATATTTTACATGACCACAAAACATTTCGTCGTACGTAGCATCGCATGGGATAACCAGAGGACATGAATAAAACAAGGGTGCGATACGAAGCCCAATAAGGGTTTAAAAAATCATAACATGAGAATATAGTGAATTTTAGGATATAGGAATATAAATAGAGCATAAGATAAACACGAACCTAAAGTCCTGATATAACTTTATTATCGTAACTTGGAAATGTGGGAACAACATTTTACATGATATTAGAATGAGTTAAGGCTCATTGCATATGGAGAATGATTGAACCATATTTTTACTTGAATGATAATGATTAAACCATCATGTAATTTAACATATCATGATACTAATCTTTACCCAATGTGTTGTAGAGCTATCAGGGTGCACCCTTCTTAATCATTTATTTCATGCATAAGTGTGTCACATTGACCATATAACAGGGATTCTATAAAAATATTCATTTATTATAAGATATTGGAATGTGAAATTAATACATCAATATCTACAATAAATAATTAAATTTTCATAATGTTGAATACCCTTGATAGAGAAATGGGCATTTTATTCACTA
This sequence comes from Viscum album, assembly GCA_963277665.1. Classification (NCBI taxonomy): domain Eukaryota; kingdom Viridiplantae; phylum Streptophyta; class Magnoliopsida; order Santalales; family Viscaceae; genus Viscum; species Viscum album. The sequence continues at coordinate 1,398,604,271 of OY728148.1, read as the reverse complement.
CACAATGACATTAGTTTGGAAAATCGGGTGCAATTTCAGCAGCATAACGACATGACATATTAAATCATAAAAATTGATTATGATAGAGAAAGTGGTATCTAATCATATTCATGTGAAATTTAAATTACGGGGTAATATATATACATGTCCAGAAATATGTAATGAAATTTAGATACATAATATAAACCAATTTCATGAATGTAAATAAGGTAAGAGAAATCCATTATGAAATTTCGATATGGTAACAGGTGTACATGGGAGGAATTAATGAGAGAAAATGGGTCTATAATCAGTAAACAATAGGTAGGAAAGTATGGGGAGGTTTTAAATCATACGCAATAAATTTTAATTTAAAATAAAATTGTAAAACAACATAAATCAACATGGATAAAATTGAGAAAAGAAGAAATCACTTACATGGATATGTGATCCCAATGGCTTGGGAGGGGATTGAGAGAGGCTTCATGGGATCTTGGGACACTTTGTTATGATTTTTGAGATAGTAGGTAAGGGTAGGGATGTTATAAAAGTGTTTTGAGTAATGATAAGTGGGAGATTAGGTGGGTTTATATAGGGAAGGAGAGGAAATTATTTATTATTTAGGTTGTGGACACTACACATTAGAATAGTCAAAACCAAAAACCATAAAATGGTTTTTTACAATGGTATTTTCCATAGTAGAGTGGAGAAAATTATTTTATAAGTAAAATGGCCAATCCTATTAAAATAATTGGCTTGCTAATGTGGAGGTGAGCACACTCTCAATGAAATCAATTTAAAATGTTAAAATATTTTATATGTAATGTAGGGTCCGCTAAGGAAACATAAAATTAATTAAGAAATTATAAAATCCAATTATTTTAAAGATAAAACATATTTTCGACGAAAATCACATTTATAGTATTTTATTACATCACTATTGGGTCATTATGATGTCATAAATATATTATATATTTAAACAGTATTAAATTATTACCCAAAAAATTTGACTTTCTTGGAAAATTACTAAAAAATCACCATTAGATAATTTTGATGTCCTGATTCCAAATATAATATTCATTTTATCTAAATAAATTTCTAAACAAGAATTTTTAATTTAAAAAAATCAACATTTATCGAAAATTCTTGGGTTTTGACAAAAACATATTTCAAACCATAATGAAAATTACAATTGTATTCAAAAAATTATATGATAATACATTTTTAATAAAAATTTATTTATTCATAATATTTTATTAAAATATTATTTAATTATTAAATAATCCAATTCTTCAAAAAATGTTTCTTAATTTAATATTAACTGAAATATTATTTTTTCATTAAAAACTATTTACAAAGTAACAATAATTAAATGAATGCATGTTATTTATCCTATACAAAAATAAAGCACCTAATCATAGTGACATGGTATTGTTATATAACCCCTTATAATACCTGTATAAGTCCTAAGGGTTAGGTGTTCAATGGTGATAGACTCTTGGGGAGGCTTAGAGAACATTTCTTGGGTGGTAATCACTATGAACATGCACTTCTCTGGAAGGTGGTTATGTTCCATCATAACATATGGAAGCTCGAATTGGGCTTGTTCAAGAGATAAGCTTAGTGACACTACCTCATTTCCGAGATCTGAAAAATGGAAATCTTATGGAGAAATTCTACTAGATTAGGCCATCACTTCCTTTATGTGAGTTAATTGGATATGTTAAAGCCCTATATTTATAATAATCATTTGGTTAATGGTCAATGGATATATAAGCAACGGTAATAATTCTTAACCATATTCTAAAATCCAAAATCATAAATCCTAATATGTTCATATGTTATATAACCATTTTACATAATAAGACATTTAATTATATCAAGATGAATTTTCTTTAATAAAAGGCTAGGTCAATATAATCTCCCCCCTTAAGAAATTTCACACAAAAAAATTTCCTTCTCCCACACTAAATCTTATTAGGGTAACTCTACTTCATCACTTCCTCTGATTCCAATTTTTATTCTTCAATCTTTTGGTTTTTCCATACCACCTTGATGAGAATCGTTATCTTATTTTGTTGAACATTATCCCAATGATCTATCATCTTCACCATCTTCTCTTCATAGGAGAGGTCATTATCCAATGGTACCTCTTCTATATCAAGTACATTCATTGGGTCAGGTATGTAATTATTCAAGAGGGATACATGGAATACATCATTTACATGATATAGTTTCGGTGGGAGTTATAGTCGATTAGCCGATACTACAATGCGATCAAGGATCTTAAAAGGGCCGATGTACCTTGGACTAAGATTTCCCTTCTTCCCAAATTTCATTACTCTCTTCCAAGGAGATATGCAGTGGAATAACATGTCTACAAAATCTAAAATAGGGTCTTGTTGATGATTATTAGCATTTATCTTTTTCTAACTCTAAGAAGCTTTAATGTGTTGATGGATGGTATTAACCTTTACCACTATTTATCTGACCATTTATGGACATAGGATTTCTCTCTCCCTAACCTCATCCCGACATATAGGTCTTATGAACCACTTACTATAAAGAGATTCATAAGGATCCATTTATATGCTTTAGAGGAAACTTTTATTATAGGATAATTCAACTAGGGTAAGATATTGTTCCCATCCTCCCTTGAAGTCAATTGAGAATGCTCCCAATAAGTCATAAATTGTTTGGATAGTCCCTCAGATTGGCCATCAGTTTGAGGATGATAAGACATATTGAAGTTCATCTTAGTACATAGGGAATGTTGAAAACTAATCCATAACATGATGGTAAATCTTGGATCTTGATCGGATAAAATACATAGTGGTAATCTATACAGCCTTACCACTTCTATGATATATATTTATATGTGCCAGTTTTTTCAATGAGAAATCCCCTCAAATTGGAAAGATGTCTTCTATCTTTTTAATACAACCCAAAACATCCCAGATATCATTGATTCAGACAGATATCTTCGGATGTGTGGGGACAAATTATATGGTTATGTTCTCCCATTTCCATTCTAGTATGGGTAATGGTTGCATCATACCCTTAGACATCTTCCTCTTAGACTTGACTTGCTGACATAACATGCTCATTGATGCGTACTTAGCGATCTCATTCTTCATGTTATCCCACTAATAATGCTCTCAGATATCTTGATACATCATTGTGTTTTCTGGGATAATGGATAAAGTTGAACTATATGCATCATCTAAATGTTCTATCTTTTACTCTAGATTTAATGGAACACATAGTCTAGACTGAAATCTCACAGTTCATTCTTCATTAACAACTAACTCTGAGTATTACCTTTTTTTGATAGTTTCCACTTTCTTCTGAATTCCCGCATCATCCTTTTGAGCATCCTTTGATATTTCTAATAGATATTTTTGAGAAATAATTGATGACGTTCCCTTATTTATCATTCCCATGTCCATCTTCAAAAAATTTAAAAAGATTGGATCCTTTTCGATTCTTATTAATGATAGAGTCGCTGGGTCCTTTCAACCTAGAGTAGCTTCCACCTTGTTCACTTTCATAGGGTGGTAATGGATTGAGTTGTCATAGTATTTGATCAGATCTAACCATCTTCATCAGTGAAAGCTCAACTCTATCTATGTGAATATATACATGAGGGTTTTGTGAACCGTATGTACTTCACACTTCTCCCCAAAGAGGTAATGCCACTAATTATACAATGTGAATTTTACTACATCGAACACCAGATAATGTTTTGGATAGTTTTTCTCATGAAATTTCAATGTCCATGAAGAATAAGAAAAGACTTTTTCATTTTTCATCAACACACAACCTTGATCCTTCTTCAAAGCATCACTGAATAATCTAAAATGTTATCCATGTGTGGGTAATGTGAGCACATGCGCAGTGATAAGCCTCTATTTCAACTCAATGATGCACTCTTCACATTTATCACTCTATGAAAACATTACTACCTTCCGAGTTAGCTTGGGATGAGGGTTGGAAAATATTGAGAAATTTCTCACAAATCGGTTATAATATCCTGCTAACCCTAGGATTCTATGGATATATGTCACCAATTTTTTCCTCAGCCATCCCTCATTTGTATCTATCTTGAATGGATCTAATGATACCCCATTCCTTGTGATGATATGACCCATGAACGAGAATTCCTTCAACATGAAATCACACTTTCTATACATTTCATAGAGATTCTCATTTCTAAAGGTCTCTAGTATAGTTCTTAGATACTCCTCATGCTCGTCCTTTGTTTTGGAGTATATTAGAATATCATCTAAAATGAATACCAAAAATTTGTTGAGGTAATATCTCAAAAACCAATTAATCAAGTCCTTGAAGATTGAAGGAGAAATAGTGTGTTTGAAAGGCATTACTATGAATTCATATTGCCTATAAATTGTATGAAAAGAAATCATGAGGATATCCTCCTTATTCACCCTTACATGGTAATATCCTGGGCACATATCCACCCTAAATAATTATTGTGATCCATCTAGCTGATCGAAAAAGTCATCAATTTAGGGCAATTGATACTTCTTTTTTATCATTTTTTTGAGATCACGACAATCAATCCAAAGGTGCATTGACCCATCCTTCTTCTTCACAAAGATGACTGGTTCACCTTATAAGGAAGCACATGGGCATATAAACCCTTTATCTAGATTCTCTTGTAATTGTTTCTTCATCTCTTCAAGAACTACAAAAACCATTCTATATGGAGTCATGGATATTGGAAACTCCCCAAGTATAAGATCAATTAATAAATCAACATCTTTCCTAGGAGGATGACAAGGAAATTCCTTGGGAAATAATTCACCAAATTCCATCACAATAGGAATGTCTTCAAGGATGGTTGATTCATTGGACTCAATCATCTGAGCCAGAGATGCATTCTCATAGATTAGAAATATTCATGCTTGAGATGATGGTTCTAAAGAAGATTCATATGCCTCCTTGCAATTTTATAAAATCTAGTATAGATTCACCATATAGAGAGTGATTTTCTCCCTCACTACAATTTATGTAGTTTCTATATAAGAAAAGCCAATCCATTCCAATAATTGCATCAAATTATACCAAAGGGACTATGAAAAGGTTTTCCCAGAAATTAAATCTACAAATTATGATAGAGGAGGAGTTATATTCATGGGATTCAATGATTTCCCATTTTACATTATCACCGATATATTTAATTCCTTAACATGAAGTGGTGTTAGGATTATTCTACTTATTTTTTTTGGATATAAAAGAATGCGTAGAACCAGAATCAAAAAGTCTATTCGATATTCTTGAACGAATAACTAGCGTACTATCACCACTTCGTTGTCTAGATTTACTTCGGCTATAGCCATGGAAAAATATCATCCATTCTCCCTTGGAGGTTATTTGTTGCATAAAAAATCCCTTGGGTTTGGGAATTGGTTTGCAAAGTGCCCTGGTTTATTGCAGTTGAATCAATGAACAACAAGTTGAGGGTTTAATGGAGTATTCCTCTCCTCGGTCACAACTGTAGGATTTTATTGCAGACAGTTAATAGCTAGGTTCTCTTCTCTCCCACACTTAAAGCATTTCCAAATCCCCTTTAGACAACTTATAGGTTGTTTCTTTCACTACCTTTGGAATGTGGGGTGCTGTATTTTCTTATCACCATTGGATTTATCCATCGTACCACCTGAATTAAAGTCCACCTTACACATCTTATCCCCATGATACCAATGAGATTCTCCAATCTCAATTTAAACTTTGAGGTCTTATCAGACAATTTCCTTAAATATACCGATTTCAGGGATCACTAGTTTTTTCTATAAGCCAGGTTTTATCCCACCAAAGATGCAGTCAACCATCCATTTGCAGTTAATGACAAATATGGAGGCATTTTATGCAATTCTTGTGGCTTTTTCCTTGTAAAATCTGAAGGATTCATCGTATTTTTTCTTGAGGGAAAGGAAGTCAGTTTCCATCTTATGTCGGAGGGTGCGAGGAAAATATTTTTTGAAAAACATTTTCTAGAGATCCTTCCATTCCATTGCAGAGATCTACTCATAAGTATACCTATTCTTCACCAATTTCCACCACTAATATGCTTCACCCTCTATATGATAAACATATAGAAGTACCTTCTCTTCTTTAGAACACTGAAGTATGGACAATATAATTTCAATGGAGTTGATCAATTGTTTGACAATTGAGGTATCAAATGATCCATTAAATGTATGAGGTCATTTTCTCATGAATCTCTCAATTGTGAATTGTTATTTCATGGGGGGAGGGGTGGGGGGTTTAATCTTCTTCTTAACCCATGTTTCTATTCATAAATTTAGTTAACTGAGAGAGTATCATGACAAAGATTGTGATTCCTAATCCCATTAGATTGGGCATCTCATTAGAACATTCGTCACATTGATCTTCGCATTAGTTGTTATCTCGAGTTCTCCAATTACTGGCCATTGGGTAGAATAAAAATCAAGTGAGGGTTAACACATGAAGGTTAATATAAAGAAAACACAAATGACTTGTAAAATACTTCTAGTTCCTTAACATATTTATTTATAGGCTTCAATATATGTTATACATGATCTACATCTGAAGAACATAAATTATTAGCAGAATTTTATTTATTTATTTATTAATAGTTCGTACTAAGATTATGAATTTACCAAATCATATCCACTAAGAGTTTCATAACTCTGAGTGAAGCATTTCCCATTTTCATGCAATAGTTCCCTCTCTAGTCTATATCAAAGTAGTGTTTTCATGTTTTATCCCAAGATATGTCTGTGACAGATCCACCTCAAACTGGTCATATCGTGACATAGATGTGTTTTCATGACAAAACACTTACTAATTAATCACCAAAAATTATGTATGGTTTTATTATACTTATTATTATCCCTAAGGATTTAACTAGGTTTTACTGATCTTAATCCCAAAAGTAAATAAACCTATCCTCTAATACCAACTATAAAAACCTTGCAATTTATTTCACACATAAAAATATTTTATTACATAAACCCGTCACCTAATACAACATATTATATATAGAGGTCTAGTTTCATTGGGGCTTAATAAAATAAAAAAAATAAAACATGGAATACTCATCATTATTGAAAACAACTTTTACCTGACCACAACATTCCTTCCTACTTAGCATTGCATGTGTTAACCTGAGGACATGCATTATAAAAGAGCGAGATATAAAGACCAGTAAGGGAGTAAACAAGGAATAACATGAATAATAGAGTAAATGTTAGGAAGTAGGCATATCAATGGATCATAAGAGAAACATGAACATAAAGGCATGATATAACATGATTATTGTAACTTAGAAATGTGGCAAAAACATTTATCATTATATTAACATGACCCACAGCTCATTGAGCATGGATCATGATTAAACCCTAATTGTACTAGAATTTTCATTAGTAAACCCTAATTTCACTTGATTTATCATGATAAAAATCTTTACCCAATGCATTGGAGTGCAATCAGGGTGCACCCTTCTTAATAATTTCAATTCATGCATATGTGTTCCACAAGGATCATATAACATGGATTAATTAAACATCATCATTTATTTTATGATAATGGAATGTATAATTCATACATGAAACTAGGAAATCAATAAGTAAATGTGCCTCAAGGTGAATACCCTTGATATAAAAATGGGATTGTTATTCACTACACAATGACTATGGGTTGGGAAATCACAGTGCAATTTTAGGAGAATAACTGTGTGACATAATAATTCTGAAAAATGGTCGATGAGATAGAAATATTTATATCATAATATATACATGAAATTTAAATTTAGGGGGTCATATAAATACATGTTCAAACATAGGTAATTTCATTTATATGAATAATATAAAATAATTTCTTTAATGTAAATGAGGGGAGAGAAATCCCTTACTGAATTTCAGCATACTAACGGGTTTACATGGGAGGAATTAGTGAGAGAGAAAAGGGTATCTCATAATTAAAAAATAAGGAGGGAATTATAGGGGTGTTTAGAAATCATACCCCAACATTTTTAATTTAAAAGAATATGCTATATGCATAAAAATAAACATGGTTAAAATTGAGAAAGGAAGAAATCCCTTACTTGGAAGTGTGGTCCCAATGGCTTGAGAGGAGCTTTAGAGAGGATTATTAGGAGCCTTGGGGCTTGGGAGAATTTTAGAGGTAGGTGGGTAGGTTAGGTACGTTATCTAAGGGTTTTGAGTGAAGATAAGTTGGAACTTTTCTAGGATTATATAGGAATGGAGAGGAAATTCATTATTATATATGTTTTGGACACTACACATTAAACTAATCAAAACTAAAAACCATCCCAAGGTTTTTGACCATGGTTTTTTTACAAAGAGGAGTTGAAATAATATTTTATAATTCAAAGGACGAACATATTAAAATATTATGCATGCTTTTGTGCAGGTGAGTCACACTTCAAATTAAATCAATTTAAAACGCTATAATATTTTCTTATTCTTGGAGGGTCCACTAAGACACCATAAAATTAATCAAACAAATCTAAAATACCAATATTTTAATGAAAAAAATATACTTACCAAAAAATAAATTTTATTATTTAATTACATCACTATTTCTGACATTGTTATGTCATAAACACATTATACATTTAAATGTTTTTAAATTTTTACACAAAAAATCCGTTGTCTTAGAAAATTATGAAAAAATAACTGTTTGATAATTTCAATATCCTGATTCAAAAAATAGTATTCAATTATATAAATTATTTTCTAAACATGTGATTTTTTCTTTTAAAATCAAAATCGACATTTATAAAAAATTCAGGGGTTTTGACAAGAACAGATTTCAAACCATCATAAAAATTACAATTCTATTGATAAAAATTATACAACCTTTTTTATTTAGAAAAATTAATTTAGTAAGAATATTTTATTAATATATTATTTAATTAAAAAATCCATTAATTCATAAAAACCAATATCTTAATTGAATATTAACTACAAAATACTATTTATAATTTAAAACTATTAACATTGTAACAATAATAAAATGAATATATATTATTTATTCTATAAAAATATAATTCACATAATCATAGTGCTAGGGTATTGTTATATAACCCTTTATAACACACTCTTAAGACCTATGGGAAAGGTGTGCAATGGTGAAAGACTCTTTGGGAGGCTTAGATAACATCGCTCGAGTGGTAATCTCTATTAACTTTAACTTCCCCCATAAGTGGTACTGTTAAAGCTTAATGTGTTGAATTTAAAATTGGGATTGGTCAAGAGTGAAGCCCAGGGACGCTACCTTCTTTCAGAGATCTGAAAAAATGGGCTTCGTGTGGAGAAATTTTTCTGGATGAGGCCATCTCTTTCTTTATCTATGTAAATTCAATTTGCTAGATCCCTATATTTATACTAATCATGTGGTCACTGTTCAATGGATATATTAGAAACAGTAACAATTCATAATGTTATTTTAAAATAAAAAATCATAAAACCAAATAAGTGAATATGTTATATAATCATTTTACATAATAATATATTTAATTAGATCAAGAGGAATTTCCATTAATAAATTTTTGGGTCGTTACACATTGATCTTAAGGTGTGTAATGATTCACTTTAACATCCTTCAATATGAGAAACCACTAATTATGGATTTATCCAACATAAATTCATAATTTATGTATTCAATAAGATATGGTTACCTATAAATATTAATATTTTATACAATAATTTATAAAATAAAAAAATTTAATTAAAAATATAGTTTAATAAGAGAAATAATAAAAACAACAATTATAAAGACAATTTTTGTAGTATTATGTATTGTTATTACATGATAATATAATATAATTAAATATCATGTCTTATATTTATTGTATATTTTTATATATTTAGATTTTTTGGTATTATATATTATAATTACTTTATTGATCTGTTTGTTTGTTATGGATTCATATTAAGTGAACAATTCTTGTGTAAGATCCAAGACATCCTTGAGGTATGAACCCATTAAAAATTTGGTTTAATCTTCTTAAATTTTGTGAAGGAGATGTTATTTTTTGTAAGAAGAGTCATGAGGTTGTCATGGGGGTTAATGAGAGAATAAATTTTGAAATTGGCCATCCAGTTCTTGTCTCATAGTTGAAGCGTGGTAATAGTTAAATGCGCACCTAAACCATTCTTGTGAGGTGGTGGGGTTCATGATTAAGTATACCGTGCAAAAGGGGAGGACAAAAAGTGTGAATGTGGATGGAGAAATTTCACACCATTGAAACATTGTTTTTAAAACCTTATAGTATCCATAGGTAACTAGGAAACATAACACCCACTTAGATAGGGTATTGCACACAGTTGGCACATGGTTTGGAAAATTATGCAGCTAAACTTAATAACCCATTGAAAAATGTATTTCAGAATTTCCCCTATGTATTTTAAGGTTTCTCAAATAATTCCTTACCTTATATATTCTCTATAAACCCTAGTGGTGAAATTTTTTTCCAATACATCCTAGGGCTTTATCTACTTTGATTATTAGCCGTTTGGAGAGATCATGGGTGCAGATAAAATATCCAGGTGAGTCTAATGCATCTCTTTTCACTCCTTTCTAAATTAGGGATTTTAGTTTTTTTATTCTTATTCAGAATCATTAAACACCAATTTTTATAGTAGAGCATGTAGGTGTTTCAATGTGTTCATTAATCTAGATCTATGACATATTTTTAAGAGAGTTTTCATCTAAATATTCACGGTAGGTGGTCTACATGTTTTTTTCCATAATATTCATGTGAATTTGTGTGTGTGCGGTTGGGTTATTGGTTACATGTTTTTTTTACATTTAATGACTATAGAGATAATTGGTTAAATGGTTAGCTGAATTATGAATTGAAAGCCTATTGATCCACATGGGATGTATTGTGGAGGATTAGACCAGTTTAGTTCCATGGATGGGGTGGACCAATATTCCCAAACATGGAAAATTGTAATGTTAATCCTAGATTATATTTGTGTTAAATTAGATAACATTGTAAATATGTTGAAATGTTAGTTAGAATGGAAGATAGGAACTAACGGTATTTGTTATGATTTTATAGTTTGACATATGGGGGTTTTAGTTTACTGTTAATGGGTTAACTGAGTTATAGATTGTGAAGAGCAATTGGATTAATTTCTAATTCATTTGAATGATAATTCAGTAAATTGAGTTATGGTTTGTCAATGAGAATGTGTAAATGATTTATGAAATTTGAATATTTTAATGTGTAATATTGGATAATTAATGTGAATTCTTGAATATGATAAATGAGTTATGGTATGAGAATGGTAATTTGGTTAAATGGTCTATGAAACATAAATGGAAAAAGTGATTATGGGTTTGATATTGATGATGATTTACCTGTCAGTTAGACAAGAAATATATCTACTGTTTAATTTCAAAAAATCAAATGAAATTGAAATTGATTATAGTGGAGTTTGATTCATAATATGGAATAAGGTAGTGTTTGACACAATATAATTGGTTTAATGAGAAATGAATTTTAAATGGTAAATATGTCATAAAGTTGTGTTTGAAACAATATAATTGGTAGTTCTGGGTATTGGACTCGAGGATCTACGCCAATGGGTTGGTTTAGACTAAGGCTCTAAACCCCACCTCAAAATTCTCGTGTTAAGGACGGGGACTGATTATTTTTACCCCTAATAGTTTCTTTTGATGAGACTTCCAATATTTAGGATGCAATGTAAGTGTGATATATTTTTTATGTAAAATTTACCCCCAGTGAGATAAGTAACTTGTCTTATTTCATTAGTAATATTAAATGACCTACATTGAAAGTGATGAATAATATGTAAATTCAAAAAACATGGAACAAGTGATGAACAAAGATTGTGTGATTAAATAAGAAAACTGAATATGGCTAACTAATGGATCCATAGTTTTCATTTTTCGGCATTTAATTTATTTAGTTCATGCATTCACTATTTGTAATACATGATATTATGTAGAAACCATTATGGGTGGAGTTATGAGGTCTATTCAAACCCTGCATGGGCCGCCACAGGGTACTTGAGTAGATTTTATGGTTGCAGGCCCTGACAAGGTAATATACACTATGCATGAGAGTTGTGTTGGGTTTTCTATGTGAATGGATGAGTATACAAAGATAGAGTTGAGAAATGTTTTTTTATTAAAATGTTTTTCTTTATTTTGGGTTTTCATTACCTTTTTCACTCTTAGCATGACATGAAAATTTAATGGGTTAGTTGTGGTTTTACCCTATTGGGAAATGGTTGGTAATACATGGTTCTAGTTTTTTTTATTATTGTTTCTTTTACTAGACATGTTGTATTTTTTAAACTACTATGGTAAATTGGGTATAGTCTCCCTATGTAAAGAAATTAGACCCTTGTATCTAGTCAGTAAAATTTGGCATACGGGGAGGTGCACATGATGTTATGTGGTGACCCAGCTCAGGGAACCAGTTTAGTGGATTATAGGATATGTGTTTTAAAAAGTGAAATTACATGAATTCTATTATCTGTCATAATTTTTGGGATAATATATTGGCGATTAAGAAGTTTCAGGACTTGGTAATGAGCTCATTTATGGGAGTGGGTATCCCATGTATGACGGAAAACACAATTACCCATGGTAGTGATTTTTGGTCTTGACATATTTTTTTAGAGTTGAATGATATTTCACCATTCAGTGATGCAATAGTTGACTGATGTGATTTTTTATGATATTTTTCATATGGCCATAATTGCATGATATTACTTATTCATGCATCATTCTAAGGACTTGGGGATATATGTCGCATGCATTAGGGTTGGCACACATAATAAGGCTATATGTGAAATGATGTATATAATTCATTTCTTATTCCTTATAAATTTAAAGAATTTAATATATAATAATGATGATGTTAATTGGTAAATGGAAATAGTGTTAAATAAAGGTTAAAGAATTATTCATAATTTAAAGGTAGTTAATTATTTAGAACGAAAATATATTTTTTATCACGTGATATGAATTGATAAATATTCCTAAGAGAGAAATATTTACATAGTGAAGGTGGGAATTGTTATAATGGGATGTATAATAAAAATGGATTGTGGTTGTGTGATTTGGATTGTCTATGTTTAACATGACCTATGGTAGGGATGGTTGAGGGTAGTGTTCTAGGTGTGACAATGTTCATTGGGATATTGTTTTCAAAATGCGTTATTTATGGATTGTTAAGATCCTTTTTTGTAAAATGTATAAGCTCAATGTTACGTGTTTTAATACTTATGTTTGGAATCATAAAAAATTTCCACATTGAATACTTGTGATGTTTCGAGACAAGTGGATATCTACAAGAATGATTCACCCCTATATGATAAAGAAAATATATTTGTAAGACCCCCAAGATTTACAAATTAATATAATATAGAAATAAATGCATGAAACACTGATTCTACGAAACAACACTATGTTATTTATAGGATATATTAATAACCTATCTGTTAAACAAAATTTATCCACTTATGTGTTTTGAATTTGTGAAAAAAATACATACATGGCTGCCATCAGTAAGATATTTATAATCTCATAGGTTCAACTTATATTTTTGTTAAAGAGTAAATTAACCATTTAGAATAGAAATATACCCTTATGAATTTTAATACCAACCTTATAAATAGAAAATCACCCAAATGAGTAGTAAACTCACTCATGAATGTATAAATAAAATTTAGGCACCTTATAAATGAATTTATGATATAATTATATCATAGGACAACTAAATAAATATTTTAGAAATTAATATTTATGTGTTTGTATTTTTGTGAGTAATAAATATTTAATAATTAATATACTAATTTATATGAAAATTAATTTTCATAAAATGTATTCATAAATAAATTTTTTATCGACCTATGATTTTAGAATTATTTAATAAGACCTTTATTAAATTTTTAGGGTGTTCTAAAATCAGTTTTATTCTTAAAAAAAATTTTTTTCTATGAAATGAATATTTTTAATAAAAATTCAAATTTCTCGTATTTAGATATTTATTTTCATAAAATGGATTTTATTTTTTTAATTATACAATTTAAAAAATGGTTAGGTTTATTTTTTTTTTGATTTTTATAAAAAACATGAATTTTGATGACTACTAAAATGAAATGATTTATGTTAGATGCTAAATTCCTAAATTATAGATTCATGGATGATGTTTGGATGATGTATGCACCATTGTGTATAACTCTTATAAAATTATTAGATTATAGTTTCATAGTAATCAAGAATATTTATTTTATTGAAAAAAATAATAAACTAAATTATACAATAACGAGAAATCACCCCTCCCCCACTAAAAAAACCAACCTCACCCCATGTTGTCCTTGCTTATCTAAGCATTGATTCTTTTCAATTTTCTACCAAATTATATTCCCTAGTCTCTCCCCATAACTAATAGCTCATGGTCTTACCAAAATACTATAACCCCATTACTTAATGAGATTCTAAAGGATGTGTATTCAAGAAGAAAACCACTAAATCTACTCCTTTTTTTCAAGTTCATTATTTTATTATATTATTCTCACCTCCTATTTCAAAATGATCCTAATTACCCCGGTATAATATATATGATTTAATGATATTATGGTAATAGATGATCCATCAGCAATATATTTACTCTATCCTTCTCTGTTTTATTTTAAAAATGAAATCATTGTCTAGGAGGTGCCGATTTAAAACCTTCGTGGACAACGAAAAATCATTATACAATTTATCCTTAAAGGATGGTCATGAAAACATAATTATTGTTGAACCTTATTATAAAAGAATTATTATATGTTATATAAGGTGGCAGAAGAATTTTATATTTTTTATTAAATTGTAGAACAAAACTATTTCATTGTGTTAAAAAAAACTGCTAAAATTAAGTGTAACGATTATCATTAATGGTTCATCCCCATATATGGAAACTAAAAAATAGATTATAATAATTAAAAATATATTTGAACATAATTTTACAATAAATTTAATTCTATAGAATTATACCCATTCCAAATGAACTTTCTTACTCATATATAAATATACTGATCGTGAAAACCAAGGAAACAAACGCTTTTGAGCAGTAAAATTTTATCTTATAACTCATCAAAAAGGTCATAAATGAAATAAATAAAATTAGATTCAATTAAATACACATATGTAAGGATATGAGTTGATAAATTAGTTGATTAAATTTTATTATACAATATTTTATAGTCATGTATAGAAAACATTCAGACATAATTTAATGGGTTTTTATCTCAAGAACCATTTTCTTCCATGTTACTATTTTTCTATCATTAATCTAATGAAACTATTCATTATTCTTATATAATACACGTAAATTACTTTTTAATTATATATATATATATATACCAATCATAATAATTCTTTATTTAATGGTTATTTACATGTTTTAAAATTATTTTTTTCAACTTCTTCAGGATAAACAAGTCTTATTCCAGGGAATATATCAAATGCTTACCCATTTTCACGTTCAATATATAATTACATTAAACAACCTTTATTTTTCTATAATCCCTTATTTTTTTATGAAATTTTTTTTTATTCACTTATGGTTTTATTTTATGACTTTTATAAAAGAACACTTCTCAGCAATGTAAAAGATTATTTCTCCAAAGTATTACTCAATGATTATATAAGAGTATTTTCATCTATTTAAACATTCTAATCGAATTATATATTTAACTAGGATAAATATTTTATGATATCATCTACCATATTTTCTTTAATGGTTTATGATTAGTTTGAGTATGGATGTGCTATCTTGATACCATTCAGCATATTACTCTGATTGGTCAGTGTTTATGTTCACTGATTAGGGAATGTTATTTTTGTTTCTTATGGAATTTTCAAAATGAATATATATGATTTTTATGTATATCCGTTTTCATATCAGGTGTGCATTGGACTTAGTATGTGATGGGTGGGGCCCACTATAGCACCTCGATGCATCAGTAGGTCTTATGAGACAAACTAGCATGGGTTTTTACCCATTATGTATAGTGTCTTAGCCGAGGTCTTGAAGATATGATTATGATTTATGGAAATATGAATTTCATCATTATGAAACTAGTAATTTATAATACAAGTGATTATTCCACTAGTATAGTATCCATGGTTATATTTTATTATGACATTATTTATCCAGATTTTATTCCGGCCAAATTATTCATATGATATTATTTTAAGGGATTTTTTTTATTTATTCATAATGACATATTGTTTATGATTATAGTGTATTAGATACTATTACATAGAATCTGAAATCCCCACATTCTTATGTTATTTTCCTAGGATGATAATAATATTATTATTAATTACATGAAATGATAATATATATGAATATGATTGTTTCCAAAAGAGTTTCTATGGTGTATTTAATTTCAAGTGGTAATGTAGAACTTCTATTTGTATATAGATTTCCAATTATAAAAATATTTCATTCCATTAGGATACTACTTACTTGTTTGTATTGTAGTGTAATTAAATAAGGCACTAGCTCTGAGAAACTAGGATCTAGGTCCTTAAGTTTGGTATCAGAGGAAGTTTAGTTGATACCTAGGAAACTAGATTTAGAAAAAATATATAATAAAATGGATCCTTAATATATACATTTAGGATTAGAATATAAGAACATCAATGTATTCTATTAAGTAAAAGGATATGTCGGTAATCCTAGAAATAAATACTTATTTGGATGTTATATGTGGACATGGTTCTAGAAAAAATATGTGTAGGAGTATCAAATCAAACAAGGTGTTCTAGGCCTAACTCAAGGTAACCTGGTACATGAAAATATGCCTTAATATGAAACTGGTTTGACTCTCCTGAGTTATATTCCAAGGATAATTCAAATTTTCTTTAAAAATAGTAATGATGGATTTAATATTAAATATTTCCAAAATGAAACCATGTTTATAAATATGAGAATAAATGTGTATATAATTTCAATTCATGTTAACTATTTTGATAGTACTGAGATGATACATTATGATTCATAACCTAATTAGGTGTATGAAATAATTTAGAAAGGGCTCCTTTTTTAGGTAATGGAAGCCGCAAGAATTCACATATCCCATGTGGGGATTTCCCTTGTCTTTAAGATAACGATATTGGTTCTAATGATATGAATAGTTATAAGAAACGTATAATTATACAGGGAAAGTTGAATTATGTTATTAAAAAAAACCATACCCATATGGAGCATCCTATTCCAAATCATTAAGGAGAATTGTTAGGCCACTTTTTGAAACAAAAATCTCCATCATTCAATAGGATGAAAAACCCTTTTTGTAGCTCAGCAGGGTATCAGATCTTTAGAGATGATGATTATTTCTTTGGGAAGAAATGAAAGGGAGAAGGTTGTCGTGGTTTTTTATCATCTATCGGGGGTTATGGATCCAAGATGTTCACTAATCCAAAACACAAAGGAGGTGGTATATATTACATGTATGGGGTAGAATAAATTTAAGCTTACTTTATTAGAAAAATATATTCCTTGTGAATTCCAAGTAGATATAAAGATGAAATTATTGAGTCTAAAGTAGAAATAGGATGATAATGGGGAAATTTAAGAAGCGTTCTTTACAATATTTTTATGGAAATTTGTAGACTACACATATAAACCATGGAGAAATCTTGATTTATTATTTTCTGGGTTAAAACCATTCCTATGAAGGGAACTATTCTCCCATGATTTCTTATCAAATGAAGATATAGACACATGTGATATAAAGATAAAAATATAATTCTATAACTGTAATTACTATAAAAGAATACTAGAGAAAAATAGGGATGTTAAACACTATGTAAAATTATATAAGTAAAAGTGTAATAAGGGAAGAATTTATTTTCTATCTTGTGATAATTGTGGGAGGAAACACTATGGTACTTCCCTGAAGGGTTTGTGTGTTTATGTCATGTGTAAAGGAAAAATACACCAAGACAATTATTTTAAGGGGAAGAAATAAGATACCAATGTTCAATTATACAATTTTAATGAGATGGGACATTATGCAAATTATTTTCCTCAACATCATAGAAACATTCCACAAAGAAGACTAAGGGAGTATGGAAATGGTTATACAATCACAATTGTTGAGGTCGAAGTTCGTAATGATGTGTTGGTGGGTACATTAACTATTTTTTCAAACTTATCCATTGATTTATTGGCTTTTGGATCATCAAATTCATTTAAATCGTACCAATTTTCCTAGAAAACTAGACATTTATCTTTTGATTTAATAAAGTTATTTTCTGTTAAAAATCCTAAGGTAAGTAAAATTGAAATAAATATGTGTCGATAGCCCCACTTTTGATACATAAATGAGATTTAAATTCTAACTATATCATCATTACCATTATTTATTTGGATAAAATTCTTGGAATGAATTTTATTTGAAAATTTTAAATGAAAATCTATTACAAGGGGAAGAAAGTAACAATTTTTTAGAACAGTGAAGAATCCTGTATCTTTAGACAAGAAACATTTATATCAAAATTTTATTTTGATGTAAAAACAATAGCTCTATTGAATAAACTTTTTCAGGAGTACTATAACACAATATTTATGGGTGATGGACCAAATATTCATATTGGGAATGTAAATATTAGGAAAGAATATATTGATGTATTTCCAGAGGATTTACCTGGAAAACCTCCAGAGTAGGAAGCTGAGTTCTTTTTTGATTTAATTACTTGGTCAAGACCTATATCAAAGAATCCATATAGAATATAAATTGTATAATTATTATAACTGAATAAACATCTTGAGAAATTGAGCGATCAGGGATTTATTCTCCCCACTATTTCTCTAGGGGAGCCCCTGTTCTCTTTTTGAATAATAATGATGGGACCATGAGGCTGTCAATTGAGAGTAGATAAATCAGTGATATTATGATAGTGAATATGTATCCAAAACCTCACATTGATGATTTATTTGATTAACTTCATCGAGATCATTAATTTTCTAATATTGAACTTAGATATGGATATCATCTGTTGGGTGTGAAAAACGAAGATATTCCAAAGAATGAATTTCAAACAACGTGTGGGAATTACAATTTAATGTAATCCATCTTGGACTAAATAATGCACCTTCATTTTCAGGGATCAAAAGTATAGAGTTTTCAAGGAATATATTGATTATTTTTGTAGTATTTATTGATTATATATTGGTATATTCAAAAATTTATGATGATCAAGGGAATAAATTGCTCTTTGTGATGAAGATTCTTAAAAGAAACGAGTTATTTGGGATGTTTAGAAAGTGTGAATTCTAGAATCAAACAATTTCTTTTATTGGCCATATTATCTCTATTGATGGAATCATTGATTATCCTATGAAGACAAAGGCAGTTAAAAAATTAGCTACATCAATGACTATAACCATGGTTTGGGGTTTTATTGGTTTAGCATATTATTGTCAATTATTTGTTCAGAATATCACATGATTAGATAACACGTTATCCAAGAATACTCATAATGGGATTATGTTTATATGAAAATAATAGTGTGAAGAATTTTTTGATGAATTTAATATGAGGTATATGAATTCTAAAATCTTAACTCTATAATAGAGAAGTGGCATATTTGTGTTATAGATTGATTCATAAAAAAGTACTTGGTTGTGTCCTTATAGATAATGATAGAGTTATTGATTATGCATCAAGGTAGTTAAAAATTCATGAGAAATACAATATAACTCATGATCTTGTTTTTGTATGGATAATCATTTCATTGATGCTGTGGAGGAATTATCTCTATCGTGAAAGATTTTAGATATACACAGATCATAATATCTTGAAATATATATTCTCAAAGTACGAATGTAACATGAGGAAAAAAATATGGCACGAACTACTCAAGGATTATGATTCTACAATACACTACCACTATGGGAAGCTGATAAGGTTATAGAGTCATCAATAAGGATAGATAATGGAGTTCTAAAAAATGAGGATTGATAAGGATCCTATATACCTAGATCTAGAGAGGATGGATATGTGAATTATCATTGAAGATAAAATATCATTACATTTTGAATTGGTTTTCAAAACAATATTATTAGAAGTTATTAAATTTCCTCATCTGGATGAAGAGAATAATAAAATTAAAATTAATATTGTTAATGATGGGAAGTTGGTAGATTTGATTTATTAAGATATAATTCCTTAATTTTTTAGGATGATACATGTTCCCTCTATACCTGAGATAAAAAGGTATTTCTGGGATGATGCCTATAGTTCTAATTTTATTGTACACCCAGGTAGCACTACAATGTATTTATATTTTAAGGAACATTTCTGGTGAGAGAATAAGAAGAATGAAAATACTGATTTTGTAATAATATGTTAAGTTTATCAATAGGGGATGTTTGAAAGACAACATCCAATAGGCATCTTGAGACATATTCCTATTCATATGTGGAAATTGGATGATATGAGTACGAATTATATAACTGTATTACCAATAATCCCTGAAAGAATAATGGAATATGGGTTATTGTAATTTTTCCTCCCAAATCTATTCATTTCCTCGCTATAAGGTAATATTTTCCAATGGAACACCTTGAACAACTCCAAATTAATGAATTTTTAAGCCTTCATGGAAAATTAAATTCTATTGCATCTAATTCTGATCCATGATTTTCATAAAAATAATGGAAAAGTAATCAGAAATCATTGGATACTAGGATTAATTAGTGTGCTGCTTCTCACCCTCAAACTGATTTATAGTCAGAAAGGACGATCCAAAAATTATAAGACACATTTAGATCAAGATAAATTAATTTTATAGGTATGTGGGATTATTATTTACCTTTGGTTTAGTTTTTATAAAACATTAGTTTCTGGTATAGAATTCACATGGAATGATATGAATCATTGAGTGGAAAGAGTTGACATACATCAACATGTTGGGTATAAGTTCATGAAAATAATATTGAAGGCCGAATGTATGTAGAGGAGACAATAACAAAGGTAAATACTATTCTAACCCATATGAAATTAGCGCATTGAGAGAAAAAGATATATACTGATAATCAAATGTCGGTTTTGGAATTTCAAGTGGGAGATCAAATTTTTAATGTACCTCCTTAGAAGGGTATTATAAGGCTTGGAAGGAAAGGGAAACTGATCCCCACATACATTGGTACTTTTAAAATTCTGGAGAGAGTTTATTTTGTTAATTTTAATTTGGAGATTCCTCCTTGTCTTTCTAAAATACACAATGTGTTCCACGTATCATTGTGATGAAAATACTTTCCACACCCCAAACTTTTCCTCACTTCTAAATGAATAGACATGGAAGTAGATTTATCTTACTATAAATTGCATAACTGAATTTTTGACTCTAATGAACAAGTGTTGAGGAATTAGATGACACGGCTGGTTGTGGAACTTCAAAATAATCCTAAAATCAAAGTGAAAAAATCAGAACCTAAAGAACATATGATGAAGAACATCCTAAATCTTTTTAAGAGGTAACACTATTGAATTTAGATGATGAAATTTTTTATGGAGGGGAGAATGTAATACCACATGGATTAAAAAATAAATTTTAATATATAATGAAAGGAGTGAAAAATTGAGTCTCAATGAAACAACACATTTTTATTTACAGAAGATAGTTATAAACTAGCCATTAAACATAATATTTTAACTTCTGTGTTTTGAATTTTGAAAAACAATAACACATGGTTGAAATCATTAATATATTTAGAGTCTTAGGTGGCCAACTTACATTTTTGGTAAATAGTAACATGACCCTTTGGAATAGTAATTTACACTTATTAATAGTAAAATGACCATTATGAATATTAAATTGGCCAAATGAATAGTAACCTCACACATGAATG
Source organism: Viscum album (assembly GCA_963277665.1). Lineage (NCBI taxonomy): Eukaryota > Viridiplantae > Streptophyta > Magnoliopsida > Santalales > Viscaceae > Viscum > Viscum album. The sequence goes on along the minus strand of OY728148.1, from coordinate 1,398,582,361 downwards.
TACAAATAAAATTTAGGAACCTTATAAATATAATAATCATATAATTATATCATAGCACATGTAAGTGAATATTTTAAAAATTAAAAATTTCTTATTTTAATTTTTGGGAGTAATATATATTTACTAATTGATATATTTATTTAAATAAAAATTAATTTTCATAAAACATATTCATAAAAAAATATATTATTTTCGTATGATTTTATGAAATTTCAATAAAAAATTTATTAAATTTTCATGCTTCTCTAAAATTATTTTTTATCTTAAAAAATGAATATTTTTATTAAATGATGTTGTTTAATTAAAAATTAAATTTCTAATATTTATAAAATTAATTTAATAAAATTTAGAACTTATTTTAATTATACATATAAGAAAATGGTTATTGTTAATATTATGGATTTTTCTAAAATATGTGAATTTATGATGAATAATAAAATGAAATAATTTACGATATGTGTTAAAAACATGAATTATAGAGTCACAAATTATGTTTGGATGATGTATGCACCATTTTTTAAAACTCACATTCACTTATGAATATTTAATTTCACATTAATAAACACTATATCTTGTCTTGGGAAAAGTAATAAAACAATGAATAAAAATGAGAAATCACCCCTCTCCTCCACTATAAAAAACACCCATCACCCACTCTTCTACTCACTCATATTACCCTTGAAGCATGTCAATGCTTTACCCAAATACTATTCCATAGTCTCTCCCCACATCTTGGAGATCTTGGTCTTACCAAAATACCAAAACTACTTTCCATTAGGAGGTTCTTAAGCGGGAGAATTATAGACGTAAATCTTCTTCTTTTTCATATTATTTTCTTTAAAAGTTCATTCTTTTATTATACTATACTCACCTCTTCTATATAAATTATGATGATAACTCTTATATCATCTATATAATTCGGTTTTACCATGTTAATGTAAGATCCCTCATTAATATACTTACTCTCTCTATCTCTCTCTCTTATTTAAAAAATGAAAGCTCCATCTGGGAGGTGCTGATTTATAACTTTTATAGACGACAAAATTTTCTTCTCTAATTTATCATACAAGTCTTGTCATGATACCATTATTAGGTTTGAACCAAATTATAAAATTTATATTATGTATTATGTATTTTTATGTAACCATTCTATATATATATATAATATTTAGTAACAGAACAAAACTATTTCATTATGTAAGAAAAATAGCTAGAATTAAGCTAATTGACTATCATTAATGATTCATCCTTGTATATGGGAAACAATAATATATAATTACAATTATGATTCTGGTTTTACATTAGTATCATATAAATTCAATTATGAAGAATTATACCCATTCCACATGAACATTCATACTCATATATATGTATACTCATCATGAAGGCCATGTAAACGAATGCTTCCGAGCACTAATATTGTATCTTATAACTCATTAAACATACCCAAATAAAAATAATAAAATTATATTAAATCACATAAATATAAATAATTATATTAAATAAATAATTACTATATTTAATTTGATTATCATGTATGTTAATTTCAACTGCAAAACACATTCAGACATAAGGTGATGGTTTTCTACCCGAACTTCTATTTTCATTCTAGTTACACATTTTCTTCTATGACTCAATGAATTTAGTGTTTATTCCAAGATAACCCTAATTAATTATATGTTAATTTTCGTTATATATATATAATAATAATAATCATTTGTTTTTTTATAGTGAGATACATGTTTAAAAATGATCTTTCTCAAACTCTTCATGATAAACAAGCCTAATTCAATGGAACTTCTCGAATTATTACCTATTTTTAAGTGAAAAATATAATATATTTAATCCACCATTATTCATCTAAAGTCAGTAATTTTAATTTTTAAGAAAATATCTTAGTTCACTTGTGGTTTTATACATCTATTTCTTCAAAATTACTCTTCTTTTCAAAGAAAAAGATTATTTCTCTCAATTATTAGTCGATGATTTTATAAGTGAATTTTCATCTATTTCAATTCCCATATTGTTTAATATGTTTAATTGGGACTAATATTTTATGATATCATTTTCAATATTTTATTTAATGGTTTATGAATTGTGTGATTGTGGATGTGCTATATTGATACCGTTCACCATATAACTCCAAATGGTTAGTGTTAATGTTCACTAATTGGGGAATATTATTTTAATTTCATATGTTAGTTTCAATAATAATTTATATGTGGATTAAGATTCTCCCCATGCATATGAGGAATTAAATATACTTAGTATGTGTTTTGTGGGGTCCTCTATAGCCACTTGATGCTTCGGTAGGTCTTTTGAGACAATCTGGCCTGCGTTTTTACCCATTATGTTCAATGTCTTGGATGAGGCCTTGATTGTATGATTATGATGTCTGAAATTATGTATTTCAACGTTATGAAACTACTAATTTTTATTCCATGTGATTATTATACCAGTAGAATATCCACTTTTATGATTTATTATGGAATTCTTTAGTCAATTTTTATTCTTTCCATATTATTCTTATGATTTTGTTTTAATGGTACATTTTCATTAGTTATTCATCATGCCTTATTATTTATTCTACCAATGTTTTACTTATCCTTACTAAGAATCTAATATCTATCCATTATTATCTTTATTTTTTTCAATATGATAAGAATATTTTTATGAATGACATTAAAATATAAATTAGAAGAATAAGAGTGTTTCTAATGGAGTTCATGTGATGTATTTTATTTCACGCCATAAGGATTTACTTATATATGTCTCTGGGTTTCTAGTGATAATAAACTATTGATTCCATTCAGATAGGAATTCCTTGTGCATATTTTTATATAATAAAACAAGGCACTAGATATAGGAAACTGGTGTCTTGGTCCCCACAATGTTGGTCCAAGAAAATAAAGTGGATAAGAATTTATGTTAGAATGTTGTTTATTTTATTCTACTGATGGATCATAGACCATGGACAGTCATGAAGAGTATGCTTGATATGGTTAGAGAGTTTTAGTTGTCACACCCCTCTACATTTTCAAGAGATGGTGGGCTCATTTTTTGAGCGTGAAGCTTGTGTGAACATGATATGACAATAGAAATGAGTATCCATGTGCTGTGAACTGACCACATGTATGGGCAGTTGAGTAGTGAGAGTGCCTTATTTTAGAGACTTTGGTGTGTTTTATGTGTTATATAGAGGGTTTATCCCTATTTTACCATTATTATGGTGGTTTTCTTTGATATTTATATGTATATTTTGAAAATGGATATGGTATCCTACATGGGTTTTGATCATACATGTTTCATTGGGTTTGGAAGTGGATATCATATTTCATGCAAACATTATTGCATGTTGTGCTATTATGGGATTGGAAGTTGGAATAAATGCTTTCTTCTATGCTTTGGATGCGGTGTTTCAGAACTAGATTCGGAGAGTCACCTGTGAGTAGTGACTTTCTATAAGTTTGATATATATGTCATAGATAGGGGGCCTAATTACTTCTTATCCACAACCCTATTTTGGAAAGTTGGTATTATTTGATACTTGGGAGTGAACGATGAGAGTGGGAATCCGTTTTGTAATTTCTCTCGGGTTTGTGATTCATATAGGGAAGTTTTGGATTTAGAATTTTGTGGGTTTGGCCTAGAGGGTTGAGTGGGAAGATCAATTGTTTTAGGAGCTGTTACTTGAGTTGTGATAATGAGTTATTAGTATTTGTAAAATCAAGGGTGATTATCAGGTAGGTTTGCCCAATGTTGTAAGTGCCTTGGAATGAAAATAACAGGTGGTTGATTTAGAGGAGGAATCAATTCCTGGTGAGTTACATCATTTTTTTATAAAATTATCTTGATTATGCCTCAGTTTCACTCATAATAAAACACTTGATAATCTGTGGTTAGATTTAATATTTTTTCAACGGGAAGATGACCATTAAGGTTCCTGAAATATCTTTTGATAACATTTTATGTGGGTAATAGGTTGAATTTGATAGATATGAAGAGGATTATTGCTGCATGTATGGAAACTTTTGATATGATAATGTCACACAAGGTGATAGGTGGTAAATAATATAAGCTTGTTATGTGAAAGGTTGGATTATTAGACTAGAATGTTGCCAATGAGTCTAGTTTTATGATGCAGATAGACATGGAAGCATGGATAGCTATGATTTATTATATTTGGGTCTGGTGATATTTGGATGATAAAGTATAGAGATGGGATTAATGTTTGGTTTTAGGCTTGTATGATACATCAAGGAATTTTAGGATTTCTAGATATGGGCACACACTTTTAATGTCCTGTGTTTTTTTAAACAGGGTTAAATTATGAATAATTTCAAATTTTTTCCATGTATCGACATGTCATCCTTTTTAACCAATCCACATAACCTTATTTTGAGTGTTGGAACACTTAATTGTGTTGTTTTCTAGACATGGGTAAATTCCTGATAATTTTCACGGGTGTCCCGATATGTCTCAAGAGCACCAGATCCAGAAAAGTCTACATTAATGGATCTACATGGGTTGTGCTGGGATGTTTTCCAACCCGTGCAACATACCTAGTTTAATATTTTATTTATTTTAATTAAATAATATTATATTGGATATATTTTTTAAATAAAATAATGTTTTAATAATAATAATGTTTTAATTATTATTATGTTTTCATAAAAAATTTGTATATTAAAATATTTTAATTGCATTATTAATTTGGTGTAACAATTATGTTAGTTTAATGAGGCTGTTGGGTATCTCAAAGAAATGCTTAATTAAATATGGAGTTTTCGATTTAATAAGAAGTGCTGTTATTAAATAGAGGGGTTGGTTTATCAAAGGCTTGAAAATTAATAATAATGAGGTTATTAGTTTTTTAGTAATATAAATTTAATAATCATTATTAATTATAGTCATTATTATTATTATATAGAATAATAATAATAGATTTGGAGGGTTATGGTTTAAAATTAATAAATGAAAGGGAATAGTAATAATGGTATACAAAATTTTATTAATGTTATAATAATAATAATCATTAATATATTTTTTTGAATTTAAGGGTTAGAGTTTCTATCACTAATATCATTTTGATGATATTTCAATAATTTTTTTTATTGGTTTTAAAGGAATAGATGAAAGTGTGTAATAATAATCATTTCATGGCTATCTATTTCCGTTATTACTATTATTATTACCATAAATTCAATTGAATAATTTAATACAAATTAATTATGGTTATTATTATCATCACAATAAGAAATAATAATAATGTGGTTTTTTAATGAAAATAAGGTGCTTCTCCTTCTATCCCCACACACAGGAGGAGACACCCTCCCCCCCCCCAAAAAAACACAGTCGGCGCACACCAGTATACCTCCTTCGTTTATCTCCTACCTCCATGGGTAGAGCATCCTCATTACGACACACCACCAGAAATTTTACCTACTCCTGGATAGACACCCAGTTGCAGCACATGATACCAGAGGGCAGAACCTGTAGCGTTCCACCCTCTCTCCCAAATTCCTCTTTGTGCGCTATGATTCCTCTTGGTCTCTTAATGAATCATGTTTTCCTCATCAAGGTGTGTCTGTCACTGTATATCTCATAATTTGGATTTTCTATTTTACAAATATCTCACCTTTTTTTCTTAGTCGAAACCCTATGATTCGGGTTTGAATATGATTTTTGTGTTCCTATATATTTACTATATTATAATTTTGAATCTGGGACCATTGGTCCAGAATTCGGCATCTACCGCTAAGGGTGAAGAAGATGGTCTCGATTCTCTCTTCCACCGATGTTTTGGGTCAGGTTTATACACCGCTATTTTGTTTCACATCATACAATCTATGATCTTTTGTCTTATACGACTCCATAGTACTTTTTTGGATGTGCATTGAGTCTTTTCATTTCATTTTTCATATTCTATGTTATGTTGCAGTCTGTTTTTGTCAATGTATAGGTCAATAAAGTGAGTATATATATAAAAAGGTGTGTATGTACGATTACAGACCAATTGCAGATTCGTTGTCACCGTATGTAAAGTCGTTAAATTTTGAATTGGTTCCACCCCAATGTAGGGTCCCTTTTCAAATCCTCAACATTAATAAATGCATTAATAAAATGTTTGCTTCAATTTTATTGGTATTTAAATTATGCAGTGATGTAATTATATTGAATTCCTTTCAAATGCGAATTTAGTACGTTTGACTGAAATCCTAAAAGTGAAATGTGATGTGTTATTGCATGGAATTCAATGTTCTGAAATGATGATGCCCATGTTTGGTAAATGAGGACATGACCATGTGTTACTTTTAAGCTTGTATTGGTGAATTGGTTAAATGGATTCGATTAAATAATTAAATAATGTTTTGTTTTGGATTAGATAAGAGAATTAATTTTGTATATTATTTATTCACTTTGAGACTTGATATAAATAATTAATCAAAGGATTAATTATAATATATTGTTTTAGTTGAATGAGATATTTTATTCTAGGATTAATTGTGATATGTTGTTTTGGCGAAATCAAGATAATAAATAATGTATTAATTAATAAATGTTAGTGACCTTAAAGGTTATTCAATTATTTAATTGAATAAAGGGCATGACTAAATTTATTAATTGATTAAATTAATTAATTGTAATGAATTAATTTAAATGATTAATTTTTAATACTCAAATTTATATACCATGATGTCGATTTAATAATTTTAATTGTGGGTTTGATTAAAAAATGTTGGAATTTGAATGAGATAATTAATTCCTGGAAATTAATTATCAGATGTGATTTGTTTTATAGATTAATGAATTGACATATTAATTAATGGTAATGTGTACTTTGTTATTTTTTTCCTTACCAATTTGAGTTGGTATTTTTTTAACTATTCATTTATATTAGTAAGGTAATAAGGATAATTGATTGGTGAATTAATTATTAGGTTTTTGTTAAAGAATTGGGATAATTAAATGTTGAATTAATTATCTAGATGACTTGCTTGTAGATAAGAATAATTAATATTTAATTAATTATTAACTATGATATGTTGAATGGTTAATTTACTATTGAGTAATATGGTAGGAGATTTATGTTGTTACTTAGTTGTTTAATTAATTAACAGATTTGATTAATTAATTTACTAGTTTATTAATGGATTCTATTAGTGTGTTAGAATTTCTGTTCTATAATAATGATAAAAATATATGCATTATTGATAAAGAGGTTTTGAGATAGATACTGATGCTCCAAATATTCACGAGGTTCTAGACATGGTGTTCAACAACAAACATACAAGGGAATATTCTTTAATGGGTCAAGGACTGATGCTCCAAATACCCATGGGTTGCGATACAAAGACTGGCACACCAAATACTCATCAGGGTGCTAGACCTGATGTTCTACACACATTAATTGACATTGTACTATGAGTCTAATTTTTCATACATGAAATGAATTAAATGGTTAATGAAAGCTATTTTCACATAATGATTTTTTAATTGAATGTGCAAAAGGGTTCAGACTTGTTAATGAGTTGCGTGAATCACTGTTTGCAAGATGGACCCAAGGATGAATAACTATTTTTAATGGATGGGCCCAGACATAGTATGTCGATGATTAAATTTAATATCTTATGACATGTTATCAATGATATATCACAAGCTTTGATTTATTCATTACATTGATTACATAGATAATCTTTAGAGACATCTGTTGTGGGTGAATTATATAGGGATGATGGGATTATGCCAGAACTCGAGAGTTATATAATTTAACAAGGTTTGAATTCATGATAAATGAATATAAATGTGAGATGAATTTTGTTTGTGCATGAAAAATGTATAATATAGGTTCAGACAGCAGATGAGGGATGAAACGGGTAGTTGGGATATAGCTACATTGTACTACATAATCAAATTATGCTTTCTTTCACACTATTTATCTTATTTATTGAATACATATATTTGGGGTAGACACCAGTGGTCCCAACCTACTGAGATTTATGTCTCACACCATACTGAGGCCTCCATTGCACTTGGTTACCCAAGTAGATTCTATTTCAATGCAAGATTGAGTTGTTTTCAAATACTTGGGAGATATGAGCAGAGACCGAGATGAAGATCAAGATTCTCAAAGAGATCTCCCTCATGGATTGAGTCATTATTTTTTTTATTTTTTCATTATTTCTATACAAAGATGTAAAACATTTTGTTTTTTATTACTTTCATATATTTATCAATAACATGTCATGCATTCATCTGTTATATGAAATATTTCGTTCATTGTTTTTTAAATTATGTGTTTCTTCTTCCTCTATTGATTGTTATTTACCCAAAAATGCCACAGTTCAACTCTGATAATAGTGTATAGTCTCTCCACTATCACCTTATAAGACCCTAGATACTAGACGACAACCTTTGGCATATGGGGTGACGCCCTTGAGGTTATGTGGTGATAGGTCTTGCCACTGATTCTCAGGTGAGCCGGATCAGGACATTACAAAGTGGTATCTAAGGGTTCTTCTCCATTGTATTACTATTTTGGGGTTGTGAGATAGGATATTTGGAATGTTCTAGAAATTGGGTTAATAGACGTTAATGGGACTGATCATGCCATGTATTGGAAATGACAATGTGACCACGGATTGGATGGCTCTTCATGTTGTTCGCTGTTATAGTAGATATGATTTCACCATGAGTGAATAGTGAATTTTACACTACTAATTGATTATAAAAATTTTGAGAAAAATTACCTTGGCATGATATGAAAAGGAAGTTTCATACATGTATCATCTTAGGCACTTAGTGATTAACAGTAGATGAATATCACAAGCCATGTAGTTGCATTAATATAATGCCTGCTACTTTGGATTGTGTGCCTTGGGTTCAATTCCATGTTTTGATCGGCTTTAGCAAGCCTCTATAGATAGAATGTTTTAGTGATACATTTAACATGATTGTATTAATATATGCCATACTACCTCAATTAGTGTCACGTTTTGTTGTTGTTCCATGCTTCTCTGTTATAGCATGATTTTGTGTTACAACTTATGATAACATGCTAGAGATGTTTTGATTTGTGAAAGGGATGTTAAAGATAGAATTTTGAATGAATGTTGATTGTGGAAAATGGGATCCAAATGATAGAAAAAAAGGCTTTATGGGTGCCTTATCGATTGGTAGATGGACATCCATGTGTTTGAACCTTATATAACCATAGTATGTTTGAAAATGGTTATAAATGTAAAACAGTGAAGTTTTGATTGACATGAACTATTGTAGGGTTGCTTTTTGAAGAAAATGGATTGAATAAATGGGACCCTTAGAGGTATCCTTTTTGATAAAAGGAAATTAGATGATAAATTTCCCAATAAAAATGATATGAAACTGAATGTTAAATGTTTCAAGAGGATGTATGTTATAGTATGACTGTTTTGTTGTAGGGTGTTGTTTCAAAAACTAAGTTACATATTATGAAAAGGTACTTGTGGGGTTTTTAAAATTCATTTAAATTTTTAAAGGTTGAAATGAATTACTTTAATAGATAAAAAGTGCCTTTTAGAATAGTGATATCTAATTTTCATGATTGAGATATAGGGTCAAAATTTTTGTTTCGTAAGGGGAAAATCAATGGTAGGTAGTAACCTTAAAATGTTTTGGGCCTTAAGTTAAGTCAGTCCCACTACTCAGGATAACTTTTTGGGACTTGAGTGTTTTGACACTCTGATAGGTTTATGTTATAGGTTTTATGATAAATTTTTGACATGGTGATCATGATTCAAGGAACATTACCCACATACATTAAAGTGTTCTGAAATTGAACACTAGTGAGAGATTGATCATTTATTTCGACTTCATGAAAAATCCTAAGGTGGGTAGTGATGGAATGATTTTAGTAAATGTGTCAGCAGGTGACACTAATCTTTTTTAACAGAGTCTTCTGGTGGTAGTTCGACTGGTCTTTTTGTGACCTTGGGTTTCTCTTAGTGTGCTTATCTGAATGATATGAGCTTGTCCCCTATCATGAACCCTTCAAATGAGACACTATGCTATAATTGGTCATACACTACTCCAAAGTTTTAAATATTTTAAGGCGTAATAAGTTGTTATTATAAGGGTTTTATGCAGGATGGATGGTTTTATTGGGCTATGCCTTCAAACATGTTGAGGAAAGTTAATTTTTTAAAATAGCCTTGCGATGGATTGACATTGGTAAAGTCACCAGATGTCAGGTAAGGACATCAGTGAACATGTATTTGTTGATGTAATAATTTTAAAAGGCAAGTCTCTAGCTTAAGGGCGAGTTTGGGTTTTGGGACTATAAAGTATTTTGAGGAAATCATGTATAAACAGTTTCTATTGGTCAGTCAAGATTCGACATTTTTCTTCAATGAGGTCCTGATAATTGCCTCATATGTATGCTCCATTCCAGTGTGATCTAGATAATTTTTTATGGAATTATGTGGTTGGACATATGTTTTGCATACTAGTGGGTTTGGTATTTGGAAATGTAAAATATTTTTGCAAACAAAAATTATTAACCTGGGTGGGTTAGAAGATGGTGTTATTCTCGATTACTTATCTGGGACGAGATTTTTTTAATGCGGGTAGATTTTAATGTCCTATGTTTTTTTAACTGGGATTAAATAATGATTCTTTTTTAATTTTATCCCTGTTTCAATGGGTTGATTTTTTTAACCAATCCCTAGAACATTATTTCGAGTGTTGGAAAACATAAAGGTGTTGTTTTTGGAATTGGGTGAATAACCAATAATTTTTATGAGGGTCCCAACAAGTATCTAGAGAAACGAATCTGGAAAACTCCACATTAATGGATTTACACGGGGTGCGCAAGGCTTCGGTCCAACCTGTGTAACACACACAGTTTAATATTTTATTTATTTTATTTAAATAAAATCAAATGGGATTTTATTGGTTTAAATAAAATAATGTCTTAATAATAAAAATTTTATTATTGTTATTATGGTTTCATAAATTATTTGGATGTTAAAATATTTTAATTGAATTATTAATTGGGTCTAATAATTATGTTCATTTAATGAGGCTATTGGGTATCTCCAAGAAATACTTAATTAAATAAGGAGTATCAGATTTAATAAAGAAGAGTTGTTATTAAATAGTTGTGTTGGGTTTATCAAAGGCATGAAAAATAATAATAATGAGGTTTTTATTAGTTTCATTAATGTAATAAGAATTAATAATTATGGTAATTATTATTATAATAAAGAATAATAATAATGGATTTGGGGGTTACGATTTAAAATTAATAAATGAAAGGTTGTAGTGATAATGGTTTGGAAGTTATTATTAATGTTATAACAATAATCCGTAATATTTGTACTGAATTTATGGGTTGGTGTATTTTCATGAATTTCATATTAATGATATTTCAATAATTTGGGAGTTTTGGTTTTAATGGAATAAAAGATAGGGTGTAATAAAAATAATTTCCTGACTGTCCATATACCTTATAACTATTATTATTTTAATAAATTCAATTGAATAAATTAATAAAAATTATTTATGGTAATTATTATTATTATATGTAATAATAATAATGGGGGTTTTATTTTTTAAAAGAAAAGAAGGGGCTTCTCCTTCCTTCCACACTCATAGGAGGTGCAAACCCCCCTGAATACCTAGTCGGCATGTACCAGTCCACCTCCTTCACATATCTCCTACCTCAATGGCCAGAGCTTCCTCCTTGAGGTGCACCACCTATAGTATGACCCACTCCCGGCTAGACCCCTACTGCTAGGCACGACACACCCAGGATGATCCTGTACTGCACCACCCTCTCTCCGAGACCCCTATTTGTGAATGATGATTCCTCTCGCTCTCTTCACAAATCCTGTCTGCCTGTTCAGGGTGAGTCTATCTGCGTATATCTTGTAATTTCTATTGGCCATTTGAATCCTTTCTCTCCTTGTTTTCTCAGTAGAAGACCTAAGGTTCAGGATTAATATGATTGTTTCATTCCTATATTTTTCGGGTATGCGAATGTTTACTTGAGGCCCATTGGTCCATAATTCGGTATTCACTGCCATGGGTTAGGCACATGGTCTCGATTCGCTCTGCCACCAATGTTTCTGTTAAGGTTTAGACACCTTTGTTTTGTTTTGATTCATCTTATTTAGGATGTTTTGGTTTATACTACCCCTTGGTATTTTAGTTGAGGTGTATTGAGTCTTATCGTTGATTTTTTGTCCTTATAAGATTTGTTTCAATGATTTTTTTATCAATGTAGAGGTATGGAATGTATATATATATATATAAAGGTGTGTGTGTGCAGTTGTAGACTAGTGGTGGATTTGTTGCCATCGTATATCACGTCATTGAATTTTTAATAGGTTCCAGCCCAAGGTATGGTTCCCTTTCAAGTCCTCACGTTTAATAAATTCTTTAATAAATGTGTTGCTTCAATTTTTTGGTAATTAAATTATGTAGTGAAGTGTTTATATTGAATTATGTTCGAGTGGGAAATTATTATGATTGATTAAATTTCTAAATGTGTTATGTGATGTGTTGATTAACATCTTTGGAAGTTATTAAATGACGATTCTCATGTAAGATAAATGAGGTCAGGACAATGTGTTTCTTTTAATAATGTATTACTGAATTGGTTAAAGTGATATGATTAGATAATTAAACGATGTTTAGTTTTTTCTAAGATAAGATAATTAATTTTGTATATTATTTATTCACTTTATGACCGAATATAAATAATTAATCAAACAATTAATTATAATATATTGTTTTATCTAAATGAGATAAATTATTTGGGGATTAATTGCGATATGTTGTTTTGGATATATCAAGATAATTAACAATGGATTAATTACTAAATGTTAATGAGTTGAATGGTTATTCAATTATTTAATTTACTAAAGGGTGTGATTAATTTAAATAATTGTTGAAATTAATTATTTATCATACATTAATTTAGTTGATGAATTGATAATGCTAAAATTTTGGTACCATGATGTTGATTTATTATTCTTAATGGTGGATTTTATTAAGATGTGTTTTAATTTGAATGAGATAATTAATTATAGAAAATTAATTATGAGATGTGATTTTTTTTCTATATTAATTAATTATTGGATAAATTAATGGTAAAGTGTACTTTGTTAATTTTTAATGTTAACTAATAGAATTGGTATTTTTTAACTATTCGATTGGATTAGTAAGGGGACAAGGATAATTTATTGGTGAATTCATTTTCATATATTTGGTTATGGACTTGAAAACATTATACATTGAATTAATTATCTAGTTGACAAGATTGTGGCTAAGAATAAATAATTCTTAATTAATTAGTATCTATGAGATGTTGAATGGTAAATTCATTTTTGAATTATTTGAAATGATATTTATGTATTTAATTAGTACATTAATTAATTAATGAATTAAATTAATTAATTTTTGATTTACTTAATGGATGTTTTTGGGGTGTTAGACATTGTGTTCTTCACCAATGACAAAAACATATGCATTATTGATAAACGGGTTGTGAGACAGGGACTGATGCTCCAAATATTCACAGGGTGCTAGAATTGGAGTTCATCACCTAGCATGTAGGTGAATATACTGTTATAGGATAGGGAATTATGCTCCAAATACCCATGAGTTGTGAGACAAGGACTGATGCTGCAAATATACAAGAGAGTGCTAGACATGATGTTCTACACCCATTAATTGACATTGGGATGTCAGTCCAATTAGTCATACATGAAATGAATTGAATGTTTAATGAAATATTTTGTGACATAATGATTTTTGAATTGAATATAAGAAAGGGTTCAGACTTGAAAATGAGTAGGGCGAATCGTTGTTTGTTGAACTTTCCTTGGAGTGAATAACTCTTTTTAGTGGATGGGCTTGAAAATAGTATATGAATGATTCAATTGAATATCTTATGCCGCATTATCCAAGCCAGAGCAGAAGCTTCGATTCACTCTTTACATTGATTACTTATATAATATTTAGATACATCTTTTGGGAGTGACCTATATAGGGATGTTAGGATTTTTCCAGAAATAAAGAATTATATAATTTAATGGAGTTTGATTAAATTATAAATGAAAATGAATGTGAGATGATTGTTGTGTATGCATGAAAATGTATAATTCATGTTAAGACCCCAGCTGAGGTCTTAAACATGTACTTGGATAAATATATACATTGTAATTATTACTTTAATTATGCTTTCTTTGAGAATGTTTACTTTATTTATTGAATTTCTAGATCTGGGGTATAACCCAGTGGTCCCGGCCTACTACGATTTATATCTCATAACCTACTCTGGCTAATATTTCACTGGTGTACTTTAGTAGATTCTCTTTGTTTGCAAGATTTTGTTGTTTTCATATACCTGGGATATAGGATTAGAGGACCGAGTAGAAGCTCGAGATGCTCAAAGAGATCTTTCTCAGGGCTTGAGTCATTATTATTTTTACTTTACTTCATAACTGAGATATAAAACATGTTGTTTTATTTACTACTTTCAATTATGTATCGGTAACATTTCATTCATTCATCTATTACATAAAATCTATCTTCCACTGCTTTGTTAATTAAATGTAACTGCTTCCACCATTTATTGTTATTTGACCTGACATATCATTGTGATACTCTGATAAGAGGGTATAGTCTCTCCACTATCACATATTAAGTCCCTCATTGCTAATTTTTAGCCTCTGGTATACAAGGAGACACACATGAGGTCATGTGGTGACCTGTACTACCACCAGTTCTAGGGTGTTCCAGTTGGGGACATTACAAAGTTGTATAAGAGGGTTCTTTTCCTTTGTCTTACTATTTTGGTGTTCGTAGATAGGAGACTAGGAATGTGTCGACGCTTGGGTTAATAGCTATTCATGGGATGGATCACCCCATGTGTGGGAAATAACCAAGTGGCTAGGTAAATATTTTTCTTCATGTTTTTCACTATTATACTTGATATGATTTCACCTTGAGTGACTAGTGTTTTTTTACTGTTAATTGATTTTGAAAATTTTGAAAAAATTTACCGTTAGCATGATATGGAATAGAATTTTCATAGATTCATCATCTTAGGATATTATAGTTTCACATGCAATTAAAATAACATTCCATGTAGTTACATTAGTATGATGCCTGCTAATTTGGATTGTGTGCCTTGGGTGTAATGCCATGTATTGATCTGCTTTATCATGCCTCTATAGTTAGCTTATTTCAGTGATATATTAAACATGCTTGAGTGATTATATTCCATACTACCTTAGTTATTATATTATTTTGATGTTGTTCCATGATTCTATGTTATATCATGTTGTTGTGTTACAACATATGATAACATGAGAGAGATGATTTTATGTGTAAAAGGGATACTAAATTTTAAATTTTTAATGAATTTTGATTGTGAATAATGGGAACAAAATGCAAGTGATAAGGTTTATTGGAGCCTTATCGATTGGTAGATGACCAAACATGTTTTTGAACCTTATATAACCATATGATGTTTGAAAATGGTTAGAAATGTAAAACATATGAGTTTTGATTAACATGAACCCTAGGGGGTTTCTTTTAAAAGAACCGAAATTGAATAAATGGGACCCTTGGAGGTCGTTTTTTTGGTAAAATGATTTTAGATGCTAAATTTCCAAATAAAAATAAAATGATATTAAATGTTAAATGATTAAAGAGGATGTTTGTTATAGATTGACCTTTTTTATCATAGGTCGTTGTTTTGAAAACCAAGTGACTTTCTATGAAATAGTACATGTGTGTTTGTTGAAATTCATTCGAATTATTAAAGGTTGAAATTAATCACATAAATGGATAAAAATGGTCTTTTGAGAAAAGTGATATATGTTTTGTGTAACATAGAGAGAGGGTTGACATGTATGTTCTGTAAGGGTCTATCATATTCTAGGTAGTACACATAGAATGTTTTGGGAGTTTAGCTAAGTTCGTCCCACTACTCAGGATCACTTTTTGGGACTCAGGTGTTTTGACATGACAATTAGTTTAAGTTGCTGCTTTTATGATTAATGTTTGACATGGTGATAATGGTTTGACTAACGTCATCCACTTTTGTTATGGTGTTCTAAAATAGCATGCTTGTGAGAGGTTGATCTTTTATTTCAACCGCATAAAAATACTATGGTGGGTAGTGTTTCATCAATTTCAGAAAATGTCTCCACATGTGACATCGAGATTTTTTAGAAGAGTCGTTCTATAGTACTTCGATTATTGTTTTCAGTGACCTTGGTTTTATCTTAGTGAACTATTCCGAATGAGATGAGCATGTCCCCTATATTGACCTCATTATAGGAGACACTAACATAGAATCAGTCTTACACCGTGATAAAATTTTAAATGTTGTTGGTCGTGATGAGTGGTTATTATATGGGTTTTATGGGGGATGCATGGTTTCTTTGAAATACAATTTTGTTCATGTTGGGGAATGTTAAATTTAATTTTAATAGCATTATGATGAATTGAATTAGGTGATGTCACCAGTGGTCGACTAAGGACTTCGGTGTATATGTAGTTGGTAATTAAATTATTTTAAAATGCACATCTTTAGTTTAAGGGTGATTGTGGGTTTTGGGACCATAATTTCATTCCAAGAAATCATGTGAAACAAGTTTCAATTGGTGGATCAAGATTCAAACATTTTATTCAATGATTTCCCTATAATTTCCTCTGATGTAATCTCTATTACAATGATATTTGGATTGTGTTTTAAAGAATTAAGTTGTTGGACTTATGTTTTGTATAGTAGTGCGTTTGGTATTTGGAATTGTATTGTGTTTGTTCATACAAAAATTATTAACCAAGGTGGGTCAGAATATTTTTTAGGTCTTGATGACTTCTCATGGGTCAGAAGATTCTAAGGTGTGTAGATTGTAATGTATATTATTATCCGGTTTAAATTATTAAGGTTTTCAAAAAAAATCCAATGGATCGATTTGTCATTTTTTTAACCAATACTCAGATCATTATTTCGAGTATCGAAAAACATAAAGTTGTTATTTTTTGACATGGGTGAGTATGAGATAATTTCCACGAGTGTCCTGATATGTTATGATATCACGAGATCCAGAAATGTTCACTTTAATGGATTTGCATGGGCTTTGCACGGTTGCTTTCCAACCTGTGCAGCTTACCAAGTTCAATATTTTATTTATTTTTATTAAATAATATTGAATGGTTTATTTTTGTTAAATAGAATAATGTGTGAACATTAATAATGTTATTAATATTATTATAGATTCATAAATTATTTTTATTTTAAAAGATTTTAATTGAATTATTAATTATGTATAATAATTATGTGAATTTAATGAGGCTATTGGGTATCTCAATGAAATGATTAATTAAATAAGGAGTTTCATATATAATGAAGAAGCATTATTATTAAATATAGGTTTTGGGTTTATCAAAGGTTTGAGAAATAATAATATCTAGGTTATTATTATTTTTAGTTTTATGAATGTAATAATTTTTATTATTGTGGTCATTATTATTATTATACAGAATAATAATAATAATTGATTTGGGGGTTATGGTTTTAAATTATTAAATGAAAGGTTGTAGTAATAATTTTATGGAAATTATTATTAATGTTATAATAATAATCATTAATATTTTTATTGATTTTATGGGTTGGATTTTTTATCATTAATATCATATTAATGATATTTCAATAATTTGGGGGTGTGGTTTTAAAGGAAATAATGAAAGGGTGTAATAATAATAATTTCATGACTAAACATATCCCTTATAAATATTATTATTATCATAATTAAAATTGAATAAATTAATAAAACTAAATTATGGTAATTATTATTATTATAAGTAATTATAATAATGAAGGTTTTATTATTTTAAAAGAAAAGAAGGCTCTTCTCATTCCTTCCCCACGCACAAAAGGAATGACTCCCCTAGAAAACATGGTCGGCGTGAACTAGTCTGTCTCTTTCATTCATATCCTACCTCCATGGCTACAGATTACTTCTTATGGTGCACCACCTACAGCATGACCTACTCCTAGCTGATCCCCTTTCTGAAATGTAATACATCCCTGGGCAGAACATGTAGCCTACCACCCCCTCTCCTGGTCCCCTATTTTTTGCGTAATGATTCCTCTATGTCTCTTCACAGATCTTGTCTATCTCATCAAGGTGAGTCTGTCTGTGCATATCTTTTAATTTCCATTATCCATTTAAAACCTCTCTCTCTCTCTTTGTTTTCTTAGAAAAAACCCTAGGGTTGGGGTTTAATATGATTGTTATGTTCCTCTGTTATTAGGGTATGTGAATGTTGACATGAGACCCATTGGTCCATAATTCAGCATCTGCAACCAAGGGTGAGGAAGATGGTCTCAATTCTATCTATTAGTGATTTTTTAGGTACGGTTTATACACCATTGTTTTGTTTCCATCATCCAATTTAGTAACATTTAGTTTATACGACACCTTAGTAATTATTTGAGGTGTGTTGAGTCTGGTCGTTGTGTTTTTGAGATTACATGTTATATTGTAGTGGGATTTTATCAATGTTGAGGGAATTCACATGTATATATTATATATATTTAGATATATACAAATACATATATAAAGGTTTGTGTGTGTGTAGGTGGAGACTAGTATCAGATGTCGTCGTATGTAAAGTCGCTTAATTTTGAATTGGTTCCACCCCAAGGTAGGGTCCCCTTTCAAGTCCTTAACTTTAATAAATGCATTAATAAAATGGATGCTTCACTTTAGTGCGTATTTAAATTATGTAGTGAATTATTTATATTTATTTCCTTTCAAATGTGAATTTAATATGTTTGATTAAATTTCTAAGTGGGATATGTGATGTTTTGATGCCCAACTTTGGATATTATTAAATGATGTTTCCCATGTGAGATAAATGAAGTCATGACTATGTGTTGGTTTTAATAATTTTTTGGTGAATTGGATAAAGTGAATAGATTAAATAATTAAATGATGTTTTATCTTGGCTAAGATATGAAAATAAATATTGTATATTAATTATTCACTTTGAGAATGGATATATATAAATAATCAAAGGATTAATTATAATATATTAGTTTAGGTGAATAAGATAATTTATATGTGGATTAATTGTGATATGTTGTTTTGGATAAATTGAGATAATTAATAATGGAATAATTACTAAATGTTAATGACATGAAGTTAATTAAATTATTTAATTGATTAAAGGGTATGATTAAATTAAATAATTTTAAAAATTAATTAATTGGCATGCATTGATTTAATTGATGAATTGTTAATCCTCGATGTTATGTACCATGATTTTGGTTTAAGATTTTTAATGGTGGGTTTTATTCAGAAATATTGTAATCTGAATGAGATAATATATTCTGAAAAATTAGTTATGGGAATGTATTGAATCGGCATGGAAAATTAATGAAGGTTGCGGGTTGTTAACTTCCTTTAGTAAATTTTTTTTAATCATACTTGATTTTAAAACAGGAATGGGTATTTTTGTTACAATCTATTTTTTATTATACAATATATGGGTAGTAGTAGTTTTTGTGTTTGGAATATTAATGTTTTTCACGAAGAATAATGATGATTTAGAAGGTAGTGTATTCCTTAATGGTAGAGTTTACAAAATTTTGATGAACTAACCAAGTAGGAATGTCGGATGATGGTGGTATCCCTTATGTGATGACGCACCATGGGATGGTGTAGAGAATAGAATGTCAAAAATGGGAAAAGGAGTGTTTTGAGACAAGATGCTAGGAATGGACTGACATGATATGTAAAGGGAATATACATGTTATGTTTTAATCGACACACAGTTTGATGTTTTAGGTAATGTGAATTTCTGGAATTAAGGAAATCCTGAGAGAGGTCATGTTTTAATTAATATGAAATGGATGGTGGATTCAGGTCCATTTTGTGATGTTTTGACAGTAATACATGATTCCAATATTGGATCGAGTTGTCTTGTATTTCTAGGTGTGATGTGTTGGGAAACACATAGAATATGATGTGATAGTTATATTGAGGTTCCGACGGACTTATTCAATAGTGGGGGTCTCAACCTGATGAAGATGATTGTAGTGAGATAATGTTCTTTGTGTAGAGAAACATTGCGGGAAAGGTTTCAGTTAATTACGTGACTGATGATTCAGGTTGGATTGAATTAGGAAAGTACCATTATAGTGTGTTGTACTTTAGAACAATGTTTAGATCAGTCCTTGATCAACTGAGTTCCCTAAGTGTTTTGGATGTTTAATTAGGTTATGGGACCATAGAGCCTCATGTTATTGATCGATATAGGTTAGTAAATGTGTTTTTCAAAACCACATGTTTCATCCGGTGTTCTTTTGTTTTCATCACCATTGGAGTTTTGAAAATAGAAATAGAATGGTGCAATGTGACTTTAGCTGATGGGGGCACTAGTGCAGAAAACGTTTTTTACGTCGGTTATTTTTAATTTTTTACATCGGTTTCTAGCAGACATTAATATGTGCGAAGTTATAAATAAGGTTTTTGACGTCGGTTATTTAAAAACCGACGTCAAAAACATAAAATCGCGATTTTTATCACGTCTGTTATTTTAGAACCGACGTGATAAAGGGCCTGAAGAATGGTTTATCACGTCGATTATCGAAGAATCGACGTGATAAACGGCCTGGACAATGGTTTATCACGTCCGTTCTTAAACAACCGACTTGATAAACAGGGGGTGAGGGGTTTTATCACGACGGTTCATATAGAACCGACGTGATAAACGGGGGTGAGGGTGGTTTATCACGTCCGTTCTATAAGAACTGACGTGATAAACCGGGCTGAGCGTGGTTTATCACGTCGATTCATATAAAACCGACGTGAAAAACCGGGGGAGGGGGGTTTATCACGTCGGTTATTGTATAACTGCCATGATAAACTGATGGGAGGGGGTTTATCACGGCGGTTATACAATAACTGACATGATAAAACATTCTCCAGGCCCTTTATAACGTCAGTTATTAAATAACCGATGTGATAAACCATTCTCCAGGCCTTTTATCACATCGGTTATTAAATAACCGACGTGATAAACCATTTTCTAGGCCTTTTATCACGGCGGTTATTATATAACCGACGTGATAAACTATTTTCCAGGCCTTTTATCACGTCGGTTATTAAATAACCGACGTGATAAACTATTTTCCAGGCATTTTATCACGTCGATTATTAAATAAACGACGTGATAAACCCAATTTTTTTAACAGAATGCAGTGATCTTCTCTCCACCAGAATCAACCAGAAAATAAATCAAGAAATCATACCACAAAAACAGAAGTACATAAAAATTAAGCATGTAAATAGATAACATATAAAACTTACCCACTAGACAGCATCCACCCTCATTTATACCCCATGGACAGCCCTCCCCCACCCCGTTGGAGCCCTCACCCTCATGTATACCCCCTGGACAGCCCTCCCCCACCCCATTGGAGCTCCCACCCTCATGTATACCCCTTGCACAACCCTCCCCCACCCCATTGGAGCCCCCACCACACTCCTGGACTGCCCCCCGACCCCTGGACACCCCCAAACACCCCTCGACAACCCCCCACCCGCCTGAACAACACCTCCTCACCCCCTCACCCCACTTGACAGCCCCCACAACACCCCTAGACAACCCCCCACCCCTGGACAACACTCCCACACCCTTGGACCGGCTTCCCACACCCATGGACATCCCTGCCACCCCCCAAGACTGTCCCCCCACCCCACCGGACAGCCCTCCCAGACCGCTGGACACCCCCAACCCCACTGAACACACCCCCACACCCTGGGAACCCCTCCACCACAGACCCAAATCCATACCAGAAGAACCATCAAAAGTAGACCAAAACAAGAAGTAGAGAAAAATTAAACATTCAATTATATAACATTCAAAACATACACTGTCAACTTCAAAAAAAAAACTAAATCAAACCTAAACAACTACCAAATAGACAATTAAAACGACAATATTCAAAATTACATTTT
This sequence comes from Viscum album, assembly GCA_963277665.1. Taxonomy (NCBI): domain Eukaryota; kingdom Viridiplantae; phylum Streptophyta; class Magnoliopsida; order Santalales; family Viscaceae; genus Viscum; species Viscum album. The sequence goes on along the minus strand of OY728148.1, from coordinate 1,398,560,330 downwards.
ACATTACAAACAACTAAAATTCAATCAAACCTGTAAAATAATTTGACCACTCCACTTGTACGTGTTTGATGTCTTCAGCAGTATAGGGTTTAGGGTCATCAAAAAGCTACAAATGAAAAATAAGATAGTTAACGTGTATAATGAATAAATAAAATTGAAATATGATGGAAAAGTTTAAGAGGAAATCGTACCAGGTCAAAATTCACAACTGTCCCAATTGTTATTATTTCATACATAAATCTTAACATATAACATCTGCATTCGATGAGGCCTTGTTGTTCATGAAAATTCTGTTTTGAATGAGTGTAAATTCAATATATTATTTTTATTTAATAAATCAAAAAGTACAAATTATAAATGGAAATTTACCTTCGCCTTTACATATTTGATCTTTGCATTTTTTTTCTTTGTGTTTTTTCGAAAGTAGACCCATGCACTGTTAGAAAATAATACGAATGGGGTAAATTTAAAATTCATTATAATATATAAAACTATTGAGAAATTGAAACTTACTTTTCAAATATATTCTTAATACTTGCCCGCACATCACCATGAACAGAGCATATCCAATAAAGAGCTTTCTCCCTTGGGCAAAAAATCCCTAACATCCAATGATTACTGATAAAAGGAAATTTAATGTTAGTGGATTTTTATGTTAAAAGATAATTAACTCTTTGAGGGAAATGTGTTTCATACCTCTCACAAAAATGCATCATCCAATATTGTTGGATTATATTCTTTTCAAATCTTTCAGCAATATAAACCATTCTTTGTTCCTCAGTCAATGCACATGCTTCAGGGGAAATCAATTGCGGGTTCATGAATCCATATACTTCTTTCAGTTCATTCCTCTCACAATTTTTATAAAGATACCTAATACAAAACATATAAAAGTATACATTTTTATTAAATATAACGCAGGGAAAAGGTGTTAAGACTTACATGGGAAAAATTTGCACCACGTTGATGCCCAACTTATCTCTAGTAACAAGCTCCATGATATGAGATTTTTTAATCCCCACACTTATTTCACATCCACAAACATGAGATTCCATTGGAAACTCATAAAAACCCAACAACAAATGTGAATATCTTGACAATCTATCAAGACCACTGGAATCTGTATCTGATGTCATAGCTTGTTGTCTTTGTTGTTGTCTATACAGCATTTCTTTACCTTTTAAGTATTCCTGTGAAAAAAAATTGAGAATTATAGTAGTTTTCAAATGATAAAACAACTTTAATAAAAAAAATAAAATAAAAGATATAACATTCATACCTCTATGGTAATGAGTCGAAGAAGTCTGGATGGCCAAACTAAAAAATGGCCGATACTCTGTCCAACTGTCGCCACCTCATCTGTAGGTATTGGTACCCTAGCTGATCTATCTATAATATCCTGTACAGTGACCCTCTGATTCTCTACCTCTAATTGTTGATGATGAACTGTATCTCCTATACAATATACCAACCCGTATGCTACTATATGATGTTGAGAATCATCAACATACAACTCGCAATATGTAGGAAGCTGTGGCGGAGGCGTAGGATAAAAAATGGGGTCCGGAGGATGAGGTGGGGCAGTGGGAGCTACTGGCGGAGGTGGAGGATAAATAATGGGGTCTGCAGGGGGAGGTGGAGGAGTGGGAGCTGCAGTCTGAAATTGTCTTTGCATTTCTGCAAACATAGACTGCACCGAATCTCTAATCTTGTCTTCCATCGTCGCATTAATATTTTGAACTTCAGCCTCCAAGGATTCTATTTTTTTTATAAACCCCCTCAATGTTAGAAGTTGAAGAATGTGGAAACACTTTTCTTACTGATACACCTGTCAGATATCCTCTTACACGACCATGATGTTCGGGCCTTCCCAATGCTGTAAATAAAAAATCTTCCCTCCCAGTAGCTGTAAATGTCCCCTCTGAACTCTGCCCCTCAAGAGAGTCCTGTATTAATTAATTGAACATTTCTGTAATGATTGAAACTTATATGAAGAAAAAAGTTAACTTAAATAAATTAAATAGATATCTTACAATCCTCTCAGCTACGATTCTTGATTCTTCCGAAAGATATTTCCCTTTTTTCCCTTCCGAGCTCTCTTCCATTTTTCATGTCTAGATGAAGGGGATGGAGGGGCCACCTCTCCAGAGCTTGAAGACTCAGCTCTTAGTTGTTGAAATTTTTCGGCTATCATTTTTTCTTCCAATAATGTATACCCTCCCCGAGATAAACTATGAGGGTATACATTTTTAGATTGGATCTCCTGATGAGATTTCCTTGTTTGCTCTAATTTAAGAATAAGAAATCATTAAAAAAACATTAATAAAATCATTTATATAAGAAAGTTTATAAATGTGTACATTGCCCTTACCAGAAAGGACTCTTTTTTTCTACTTTCAAAAAACTATCTCCATGTGTCTTCATCTATAAAAGGATATATACGAAATGGATTGTCATGACTCCTATGACCATAAATGAAATCAGATGAGAGGGTTGATTTGAAATCCCTCCATCTCCTGGCAGCCAACGATAAGCATTTCTTCCTGACTCCTCTAGTGTCAGGAATATCAAATGTCATCTGATAAAGAATATGTTAAACATATTATATATACCAGAAACATTAAAAGAATGGTCAAAAATGACAAAAGATCTTACCAAAATCGTCTCCCACAACTGAGTGATAATCGCTTTATCCACACCTCTCCAATCATCATACAGAATGCTTACTTTGGTCTTAGCTTGATTTGCAAAAAAACTCTTAAAATCTTTGGCATTCGGACCTCTAGGAATATCATCATCATCAAACTCAACTACTATCCTCTGATCCTGCGTACGGGCAAGTGATAATTTTGGTAAACGTGTGCAACCACGTTTACCAACCTTTGAACTCTTTGTCGTAATAGGATCATGTGAATGTTCATCCCCAAAGGTATGACCAGCAATTTGCTCCTCTCCAAAATCATGTGGTTGATCATCTGAATGATCTGTCATTATCCTTCAAATCAAAAAAACAAACGTCAGTTCACAAATATACAAATTCAAATATTTTAACACTACTGTAATCAGAAAATAGAAAAGTGTACTAGGTTACATAATAGTAAACATTGGTAATATGGTAAGCATGTTAAACAATGGTAAAGATGGCAAAGATGGTCAAGATTGTCAAGATGGTCAAGATGGTAAAAAATGGAAAAACTGGTAAACCTGGTAAACATTGTAAACATGGTAAAGTAATTTTCAGTGAACAAATATACAAATTAAAATATTTTAATACTACTGTAATCAGAAAATAGAAAAGTGTACTAAGATACATAATAGTAAAAATTGGTAATATGGTAAGCATGTTAAACAATGGTAAAGATGGAAAAGATGGTCAAGATGGTCAAGATGGTAAAAATGGTAAAAATGGTAAACCTGGTAAACATTGTAAACATGGTAAAGTAATTGTCAGTGAACAAAAATATGCATTTTAAAATTCATGTAATGGTTATAAACATGATAATGTAAACTAAACAAACTTAAAACAAACAAAAACATATACTAATTTTATTTTAATACATGTTTTAATAAATAAAAAACTTCAATATCTATGATTTATAGAAAAAATAAATGCAAACAACAAATAAACATATGTTACCTGTATTTTTAGGAATGTACAGATGGATTGTTTTCCCAAATTCCTTCGTCGTGATCATTCCTTATGGCACAAACTATGTCTTCAACATGATCGTCATTATGTTCTGTTAATATTTCCATTGAAGTAGGGATCTCACATAAATCAGCATATTCATCAAGTTCATCCTCACCAACATATTTTTTTTCCCTTGTAAAACAACAACCCACTTCATATCTGATTGATCTACTACATAAAAAATTTGTTTTGCATGTGTTGCCATTATAAAAGAATCAGCTGTGTCTTCCAATCTATTTAGATTAACAAGTGTCATTCCAAATTCATCGTGTCTGACACTGTTGTTACCGTTAAACCATTTATAGTTAAAAACGTGAACTTTGATTTTAAAGTAATCAACCTCCCATATGTCTTCAATCACTCCATAATATGCATTTGATGCAGAAATTGGGTTTTTTTCCTTAGCACTCGAAAAATGCATTGCTTCTGCAAACAACAATACACCACTATTCTGAACTGCACTTCTGTTGTCCTGAGCTTTTGTATGAAATGTATAACTATTAATGCCATAACCAGACCATGTTATCACATTTAAACATGGACCACCCACTATCCATTTTAATGTCTCTGATACATCTGATCTACCAAGCAAAGTATTTTTAATCCATGACAAAAAAGTTTTGTTGTGCTCATTCAAAATCCACATTTCTTTCTTCTTTGGATGACATTGTTTCAACTCATTAATATGCAATGTGATATATGGTTGAGCATCAGATATGTTATTCAAGATGTATGATTCTAACTTCTTTATCTGTTCAGCTGACAATGATTTGACGTTCAAGCCGCGAATCCCCTTTCCCTCATTATTAACTCGTTCATGGCGAGATGGAGGCAAACCTATGTGTTGCGCCGCAGCCAAGTAGCTCGTACAAAACTCTGCTAACTCCTCAGAAATATACTTTTCAATACTGGAGGCTTCAGGTCGATATAGATTTTTAACATACCCCTTTAATATTTTCATATACCTTTCAAAAGGATACATCCAACGAAGATATACAGGTCCACAAAGCTTTATTTCTCGAACCAGATGAATCATTAAATGCACCATTATATCAAAAAAAGTTGGAGGAAAATACATTTCCAATTGACAAAGTATAAAAATTGCATCCTTTTCCAAAATGTTCAAAGCATTCACATCAATCGCCTTGTTACAAATTGAATTGAAAAAATAACACAACTTCATTATAGTCTTTCTGGCAGAAATGGGAAATATTCCACGCAACGAAACTGGTAGAATTTGTTGCGTCATGACGTGACAATCATGCTATTTCATACCTATCAACTTCAAGTCCTTCAATGAGACAAAATTTTTTACATTAGAAGAATAACCTTGAGGCACATTGGTATCATGAAGACACTGACAGAAGATAATTTTCTCCCTCTTCGATAATGTATGACAAGCCGGGGGAAGAAATGTTCGTCTTCCTTTAGGAGTGGGAGCTAACTCCAAACGTATTCCCATTGATAGTAAGTCTAATCTTGCATTCAACCCATCTTTAGTCTTTCCTTTAATATCTAAAAATGTTCCAATCAAAGAATCACAGATATTCTTCTCCACGTGCATGACATCAATATTATGTTTAACTTCATGATACCTCCAATATGGTAGCTCAAAAAAATTGACCTTTTCTTCCAAATATGTCTATCATTACCAGATTTCTGTGTCTTTCCCAATGTCACGTCATGGTTTTTCACCCTCTCAAAATACAGATCAGGGGATAAAGGTTTTGGAGTAGTATCAAATTCTTGTGAGCCATTAAATGCCTTTTTTAGTCTTCAATAAGGGTGTTCCATAGGCAAAAACTTTCGATGACCCATGTACACTGTTTTCCTCCCATTATGCAATTGACAATAGGACGTCTGTTGTTCACAAATTGGACATGCTTTATGCCCTTTAACACTATATCCAGACAAATTTACATACGCTAGGAAGTCATTTATAGTAAACAGAAGCACTACATGCAGTTGAAAATATTCAATTTTATAAGAATCATACACCCTAATACCATCAGCCCATAACTGTTTCAAATCATCAATCAACGGTGACAAGTAAACATCAATATCATTACCGAGTTGCTTTGGACCAGAGATCATTGTACTCAACATGAAATATTTGTGCTTCATACAAACTTCAGGAGAGAGGTTGTAAATTACCAATAAAACAGGCCATGAACTATGTGTGCTACTGATTGTTCGGTATGGATTCATTCCATCTGTGCACAACCCTAGTCTGAGATTTCTTATTTCATTTCCAAATGTAGAATATTGCACATCAATTTTCTTCCATTGTGGAAAATCAGCTGGATGATGTATTTTTCCATCACATACCCGCTCTTCAGCATGTCATCTTAACCTTTTTGCATCATGTGAATTAGCAAATAAACGTTTGAAATGATTAATTATAGGAAGATACCAAAATAGCTTTGAAGGGAGCTTTGTAATCTCTACATCACCCTGTGATTTTTCTTTCACCTTATACCGTGATGTCCCACATTTTGGACACTCTGACAGAAATTCATATTCCTTCCTATATATAATGCCGTCATTCGGACAGGCATGTATTTTCTTGTATCCCAATCCCATCGGGCAAAATTTTTTCTTGGCTATGTAATGTGAATCTAGAAGATCATTATCTTTTGGAAGAATGTCTTTCATCAATTGTAGCAGCTCTGTAAAACTTCTGTCACTCCATCCATGATTCGCCTTCAGGTTAATCAATCTTAACACCGCCGACAGAACCGTAAAATCTGTACAACCGGGATATAATGGTTTTTCAGCATCACCATATTGACGTGCAACTGTCGGTTCTATCTCAATTTGTTCTGCTACAATATCGCGAATCATTTCTTCAATTCCATCGGAGTTACCATCTTGCGAATCATCATCATCAGTGACATTCCGTCCAGTTTCACCATGCCAAATCTAAGGGCTGTAACTCGGATTAAAACCATGACATATCAGATGATCTTTTATCTCTCTACTTTTCAACTTCTTCATATTCAAACATTTCAGGCATGGACAGAAAAAAATTTCACTACTTGGAACATTTTGTTTTTAAAATTCCAAAATGGAATCAACACCTTCATCAAATTCATTGCTCATTCGATGTGCCGTAATCCAACTTCGACTCATTATTACCTATAACAAATATCAACAAAAAATATATATTTTTAAGATAAGACAAAACATGTTTATATGAAAAAAATCATAATTTTAATGTAAAACAATTTAAAATATAAAAAAAATCTGTAGGTATTTAAAAAAATATGCTTGAATATTATTGTTAAAACAAAATATAGTTAGATGTAACAGTTTTAAATTTCATTAAATCAAAGAAAACCATGACGCCTAATGATTCTCCAAATAAAATGTACATCAATAAAACATAAACAAAATGATTTTTATCTGGAATAAGTGAATATGATCAGATGATACACATTTATAATAATCTCATGCCAATATACTAATAAACATGTTAAAATATAGGAATACCTAATGGAGCATATAACATGTGTTATTCATGCTTGTTGTTCAATCATTATGATCTAAAGTACTCAACACTTTCAAGTGACAAAATCGTGAAAGTAGTAGTTTTCATAAGTACCCAACACCAAATAGCTATACATCGTAAGTGTCATGTTAAAAATATGAATATAGACCATTTGTTTTATGTTTATTAATATTGTCATATTATCTGATCATTCTGATTATATATTAGAATTACTATATCCTTTTGATCCGATATATAATCAAAGGACATTAATATTTCTTTAGAAAAAGTAATGTTAATATCATGGTAATGTAAAAAAAAGTATATGTCGAACTATATATATGTAATACCAATAAAAAAATACATATGTGTTTGGCTGGGGTTTCACACATAAAACAACTCATCTCACAGATTAAAATTTTGAATCATCCTACATAATACTTATTTTTATAACTTAGGGAATGAAAATAATAAAAGTTTTGATTTATGATACTCATTATGGGTAAACATGATATATAAAAATATAATATATAATCTCATAAAAAGATATCCATGGGGGTATAAGAGCATACACAAAGCACATGATCAAAAAGATAAGTGAAACAGTTCTATATAATCATAGATCATAAAACCTGAGTCCAAGTATAACAATTTTAGCATAACATAAGACATGATTTATATGATAGTGGGAACATGATTTAAAAAACCTTATTCACAAGATCAGAACATTGGTATGTGGAATAACAAAAGAGTGTGGCACAAACATAATCATATAAGTCATAACATATATGAAGGGAAAACATAGTTTCATTCACCTCATATTGGGATATGTTAATCACCTTTCCTATAATTTATTATAATATTTCTTACGAGACACATCACATAACACATTGGACTTGGTATAACCATCTGTATCCCATATTGATCTATGATATATAATGCATTGTCGAATGCATTAGAAGGATATTATGGACCGAAATTTCACATAATGACTAACCATATATATGGGTGAATCGTGATCATCAAATCATTTATAACACTTTCGTAGATCAATTAACTAAGAAAAATGAAATGGGGGTCATAATTGTTTTTACAAAACATAATAATTATTAATACATAAAAATGTTTTTGGATGGTAAGATAAGATAATATACCTAATTCAATGTAATTATCATTAAATTATTTCTACCTAGATAGAAAAGACCTTTTTAAAAAGTATAATTTAACTTGGGAATGAAAAGAAAGTACCATTTACCTTTTTTATAATGAAAAATCTGAAAAGGATGATAATAATATTTTGGTATTATAATTTTTTTATGAATTATTAATAATAAAAGAAATCACCTCACTTGGTTTTGTTGAAAATCGGGCATACCATCGTATTCAAGAAATCAGATACACTTTGCATGAAAAGGTCCATCATTTTTAGGAGATGACTGAAAGAAGAAATGTATTATCAGACTCACCATGAGTCCAGAATGAAATATTTGATTGTAATAGGTATGAATTGATATTTTTATGAATGCAGATGAAAACAGATGATGATTTTCTGATCTAGGAGTTCTAAAAATCATAATTTTTTGAAAAAATATTATGATGTAAGAATGTTGAATAAATTTTTAAGGATAGGTATTACCGATTGTACCTGGTCCAATTTCATTCATGAAAATCATTTTCTGGACAATCATATTGAAAATATGATTTTAAGAAAATAAGTACTACCAATCTTCATCCAGAAAGACACATTCCAGCTAAGTAGGAAATAATAATGTTGCTGGAAGAATGGAACATTAAAGTACCACCCATTATTTTTCAGATTTTGCTGAATCTAATCCTCAATGATTTAATAACCATTTGCGAGTGGAATGTTGCGAGTTGAATGAACATAATAACCATTTGCAATAACAAAAAATTCCACGAGATTCAAAAACGAACGAAAAGCACATCAAGAATCGAAACAAAAACGAACGAAATAAATTCGTGGAAGGCTTACTTGAATGTCGCGAGTTGAGATGATAGATCCTAGAGGAGTGAAGAAGATAAAAAATGAAGCCAAAATGAGTTTAATGCAGGAAATCGACGAGCTGATTAGGGTTTACCGCGAGAGAGAGAGACGAGTCGGCGACTGTCAATCGAAAAATCGTAAATGACAGAACACGGGCTTTAATTTTTTTAAATTCTTTATAACGTCGGTTATTATATAACCGACGTTATAAACTATTTTTAAGCTTTTTTACGTCGGTTATCTTAAAACCGACGTAAAAAAACTCCCGCGCATTGGTTTTTTACGTCGGTTATTTGGAAACCGACGTAAAAATCCCCCCGGGGCTTTGGTTTTTTACGTCGGTTATAAGATAACCAATGTAAAAAACCAATGAGCGGGGGGTTTTTTACGTCGGTTTCCAAATAACCGACATAAAAAACTCGATATCTACATGTTTTTTACGTCGGCTATTTGGTAACCGACATAAAAAACCCCCCGCGCATTGGTTTTTTACGTCCGTTATAAGATAACCGACGTAAAAACCCAACAGGCGCGATTTGTAACGTCAGTTATTAAAATAACTGATGTGAAAAACTACTCTCCGCATTTTTACATCGGTTATATATAACCGACGTAAAAAATGGTGACGTAAAAAACGATTTCTGCACTAATGGGGTCCATTGAATCATTCACGACAGCATGAAACTGTGAGTGACACATCCTTGGGTTAAAATTTAAGAAGATGTTTTTGAAGAATCCATATGTAGTAGTTATGGTTAACGTTTAGTATGAGGTTGATGAATCATTTGAGGAGCATCTGATTTATATTGTGGGACATAGTGAGAAAGTATTATACAGAAAGATAATTCCATTGGTTCAATTTTTGTGGAAGCATGGTAATGTTCTGGAAGAGAAATTGGAGAGGGAGATAGATATGTGGTCCTAGTGGCCTATTCTTTCATTACATCAGTAGCTCAGTGATTCTTGGATGTGCATCTCAAGGATGATCCATTATAAGGTGGATATATTGTATGATTCAAGAATTCATAGACATATGATGCAATTTAAAATTTTTTTGAACCACTTAAATTTTTTTCATGGAATGTTTACAAAATGTATGAGAAGGCTTGAGGGTGTCCTAAGGGTTTAATACATGAATGACATTGGAATTTTTCCATCCTGTGCAAGATGAATGGTTTTCACATGGTTATAGGTTCCTTCACACACAAACAATTATACCAAGGCCATGGGGTGCATGGTAAATTAAACCATCAAAAGGGTTAGTCCGAATTATTTGAACATGGAAAAATCCATTTTACCGGATTAAAACATGGTTTGTGAAACTGTGTGGGATCCTAAGGTATCTGTGAGTCTTGTCCCCCACTTTTATATTGTATGGAACATGTTTGGCATATGCTTTTGAAATCCAATCATCCAAAACATGTTCCCCATTAAAAAGGGGATATTTTACCATTTCTACCCATCAGGATTTAATGTTTCTCACTCGATTTCTCCCCTCCTTTATACTTTATAAACCATTTTAATTAACCATTTCAATAATAAAATCACAAGGGTCATTCTCCTTTGATTATAATCTATTTTTTTCCCTTTGGGTGTTGATAAAATCTTGTAGTGTGTTTGAATATTTTCTTTTCTCTTCATTCTATAATAGAGCTTGTAGTTTTGTTATTCTTCTTCTAAATCCCTAAAACCATCTTTTCTCTAGAGGATCTTTTTAATGGGCTTATAGGGGTTCTAAAATATTGATATATGGGTAATTTTATGTTAATTATTATATATGGAATCATGTTAGGTGGTCTACATGTTATATCCCAATGTCTTGAAGTCGGTTTTTGCATGTCCAGTTGGGATATTATATCCTTCTTGTTGGGAATTTAATGTCTTTAGTGAGATTTGGTAAAATGTTTGGATAATTGATGAATTAAAAACCTCATGATCCTTGTTGTATTAATTGATTAATATTAATATGGTTTAGGGACACGCATGAGGTTGACCATTATTACCAAACAAGGAAAACAATAATGTTAAGAATATAGTTGGCTTGTGTTGAATTGGAGCACATGGTAAATATGTTGACAAATTTGTCTCAAGGACAAAGTGGCATTGATAGTACATTTTCTAGTTATTAATATAGAATAAGAGGCATTTAGTATAATGTAATGGTTTAAATGAGTTATGGATTGTGAAGGTAATTTGTTTGATTGGATAAGGAATTTGAATGATAAACATGTAAATTGGGTTAATGTATGTAAATGTGAATATGTAAATGGTTTTAGGAATTAATTTTTGAATATGTTAAATGGGTTAATGAATGAGAATTTTTGAATATGCTAAATGGGGTATGGTATGAGAATGTTAATTGTGTTAAATGGAATTTGTAATATAAATGGTAAATGTGCTAATTGGTTATAGCTTAATGATGGTTTACATTTTTAATGAATATGAAATGTGAATGGTGTTTAGTTGGTTAACATGGAATGAAAATTAAATTAAAGTTAATGGTATTCTATTGATAATAAGCTATAAGGAAACATTTTTTACAGTTCTTATTAGTTAATGAGAAATGAATTTCAAATAGAAAAATATGTCATCATGTTTTTTCAGGACATTATATGTGTTTTTAGCAATTTTTTATAGTGATTTTTTTCTGTAATTATTTAAGATGGTTTGTAAAATGGTATAAATGGGAAATAGTTTATTAATCATGTAGAAAAGGCTTAATAGTTGTGGATTTTTTGAATTGAAAATATATTCTTGTTGTTAGGTTAGACTGATGCTCTAAACCCAACCCCATAATGCATGGGTTGGGGAAGGGGCTGAGTACCTATTCCCCTAATGATTTCATTTCATGAGTTATCCTGGACTTAGGATCCATGGTATGTGATGTATTTTTTTATAAATTTTTAACCGTAGTGCAATAGGGATCACAAATTATTCCCTTATGCATAGAAATTAAATATATTAGTCTATAGTGAATATGATGTAAATTTTGAACAAGTGGACTAAGTGATGAAAATGGATTAAGTGATTAAAATGGATAAAGTGAATATAGATAACTAATGGGATCAAAAGCTGAATTTTTTTACCTCGTAATTTTTTTAGTAAATTCACAAAGTAACTATTATATTTGATATTATATATACATTTTAAAGACCTTATAATTTAAAGGAATTTTTTTTGACATTTCTTTGAAATTTTACGAGTCTGTAGCTTCTGACGACACATGATTCTGAGGCCCGGTGTGCCCGGAATCAATTTATGAATTTTAGCTCGGGTACGTTCAGTGAACGAATGAGTGGATTTTTCTACCTTTTGAACCAGTGCTCAGAATTGAAATTCGAGGGCACAGATTAACTTCCAACACCGGTAATTGCTTAAGGGTACCTATACCGTAGTTGCGTTTTCTCAGGAGGAGAAGTTAAAATTTGTGGATTAAATATGAAGTGAATAAAATTGTGAAAGAATTTCATTTTTTTATCTAAGTGCGGATATCCTACATGGGGGAGTTGGGGTGGGAGCACCTAACTACCCATGTGAGGATATTAGTGAGGTGGGTCCAACATGAGACCCAACCTTTCACATTCCCTTAACTCTCTTTTAACCCTCCTTAAACTCCCCTCTTATTTATGAGGACTCTTCCTCTTCCTCTTCCCCTCTTAAATGTTTTCCAACACAAGATAATCAATGAATTATAACTCTTCACTTAATTAAATTAAGTTTTTTGAATATTGAAATACATGTGAGAATAAAATAATAGCTAAGCTATTATTTTATTTTGGGAAATTTTTGCGTTGAGATTTTGGTGAGAGCTCTGGAGAAATAGAGAAGGGGGTTATTCTCTCAAATAAAGAACACCACCCTCTTCGACGAAGAACGCCTCCGACGAAGGCCATTCTCCCTCGATGAGGAACACTTTACGATTTGAAGAATGCATTGTTTTGAATGTTGTTTCCTCCTCGGATGCACACCAATGTCCATGGAATCATCGACCGATCTCCGCGACGCCGTTCTCCGACACCATCTACCCCGACTCCTGATGTTCCACATCAATTGATGAGGTAGGGGAATATTTTATATTTCTCAATTATGTGGTTTATACCCTCGATCTTGAGCATTTATTTGTAGGATTTATCTGTGTGGATTACATACCTCGGTTTAATTTCTCACGATGAACGCGAGTTAAATAAATTAATTCGCAGATCAATAAACAATTGATTGAATTAATTTTCTTCCCGTTTATCTTGAGATTGAAAATTTTGAAGTGTGATAAATATTTATTTTCCGATTACATGTTTTCATGATTCTCAAAGATGATGGGAAAACAAACATGGCCATCAATCCGGACATAGTCCATGACCCTTTTATATTTCATTCTTTGCACATCCCCTGTGCGTTCATTCACAAAAAATAATTAATCCCATTAAAACATCGATGTTTCATTGAGCACGACATTGGGATACGGCGATATCAATCCGAGGATCAATAATCCGAGATCTTCATAATTTATAGGGTTAGAACGAAGATGTGGTGGACCGGAGGAGTATCGGCGCTGTAGGCCAAGGGCGCATGAGGCTGCCGCGTGAAGGGCTCCCCATTTGGGTTGCGGGAGAAGAGAAGGAAACCTGAAAATCGTGGAAGAAGGTTGAGATTGGAGAGAGAAACAGATTTGGGAATTAAAATAAAAATAAACAAAAAAAAAAGAATAATAATTAAGTGTTGGTATTTGAGTTCAGTGCACAACAAGGGGAATTTGAAATGAGGACTGATTTGGAGTTAGGAATAGTAAATAAATAACTAATTTACAATAATAATAAAATATTGTTGTTATTACTTTTTATGATAAAACACATTTTTGTCTGCAACTTCCCCGTACGACCTCGGTTTTATGAACTGTATGTGGTGGTGCGACCATTATTTCGAGACATACATTTTGAGTCCAATATTGAATGTTTTGTTTTTCGGGTTTTCGGATCGGGTACCCAAACCGATCGAAAATTAATAGATTTAATTTTATTATTAAATCTTCGACCCGCCATAACTTATGCGTGCGACGTCCAATTGGCTTTCCGTAAGTGGTGATGTAATCCAGTCATTAATATGGTCAATTCATGTCTAATGTTGGATACTAAATTCTGGTTTGTTGCTCGAGGCCACGAAACACAGAATAATAATAATATTATTATTACGGGATCTTGTATCGGGCATATCTTTCTCATATGGTGTTGGAATGACAAACCATCTGCGATGTTGCGACCCTGGAATTAAGACAGATGTTTAAAGACCAATTTTGGATATTTATGTCAAGGTCATGGTGCGGGACCCATGAGGCCCGGTTCACGCGGGTTGCGGTGAAATGCATATTTTTCACCGACTATCCATTTTGGACCAATGGGTAGTCCATCTCACGTGTTTATCGGTATGGATCACAATGGAGTGACCGGTGTGGTTAACTGGTGTCATTTGAAGTACGACCGGGTTGGATCAAACATGAATCCAACCGTGCCCTCAGTAAGAAAAACGCTTATAACATAAGGACATGACATTCAGATGACGTACCGTCGACTATGTTAGATTCCATTTGATGAGAAAGATATTTTGGCACACTCCACTTGAGGTTTTGATGCAGTTGGATTATGGTCGGGTTGGTTTTAACTTAAAAAACAATCGGGCCCTGGAATGGAAAAGCCGATAACTTTCAGACCAGACGTCCATTTGGCGAACCGTCAGCAAAGTTGGTTATCTCGTTGAGAAACAGTTCCTTTGAGTATACCCCATGATAGTTCGTGGTACAGTTATGATACTGTTTGGTAGGTTCATTCATGAAACCAACCGCGCCCCCAGGACGAAAAGGCTAAAAACACATAGAGCGGGAATTCGACTGACGCGTCATCTATTATGTTGATGTTTCTATGACATTTGTAGACTTTTGGGATACTTCGTCATGGGACTTTGTGTTACATGGAGTATCAACCATTAGCTCGTGGAGTAGACCCTCCCAGAGATGAGCATATGGAGTGCAGAGACCTAGTAGCTATAGACCTAACGACTTCTTGTCCGATTCGACATAGAGTGAGTCAACTAGCCTAGTGGCGAGCACTACTGTGTTTGGGTAGCAGACCCATGGCGGGGAGCACTACTGTGTTTGGGTGGCAGACCCGCGGTACATGACAGGAGGATTACCTCTATAGGCTAGTTGGGGAACCGCTACTGTGTTTGGGCGGGCAGACCCCTGGCGAGAAGCACTACAGTGTTTGGGTAGCAGAACCGCAGAGTTGTGACAGAACTACTATACTCAACAGGTGGAGGACCTCAGCAGTCTAATGTTAGTGAGTATCACCTCATAGTTGTGACAGGACTGCTGTGCTCAACAGAGGAGGAGTTATCCAGCTTCCATGGTTTCAGCATCATGAATAAAATCCTAGTTTGAGCTGAGTCAAGGACCTTTGTGTTTTCCCTCATGATTGAGATGGGTAACTCGATAACCTACGTATATGTATGGGCATATACCTATGTAAGGTTCATGTGTTGAGATTCTTCTTTGTGATTATCCTTGTTGGATTTAGTGAGACCTTGAGGTTCTCAGGGTCCCTACTGAGTATCGTTATACTCACCCCTACAAGGGCTATGCCCCCACCTCGTTGTGTTGGATGTAGATGACAGACATCGCTGATAGAGACCAAGTGTACGAGGACTGAACGGTACCTGGAGGTGGACCTCACGACGAGTCAAAATCCAGAGGTGAACTTCACGACTAGACGGTACTCAGAGGTGGTTGATAGGAAAGAGCATTGAGGAGGCTATCTGTACCTACCCTTTAGGTAGGATCCGAGGTGAACGACCCATGAGATGCTTCTATCTTCCACCAGTTCGTCTTTTCTATTGTACTTTCGTTCAGTTGTAGCTTTAATATTTAGTAGGGTTTGTATTCTGACCCATTTTAATTTCATCACATTCTTTTGTACTTAGTGTTTTACTTCCGCTTATACTCTGGTTGTATGTGTTTATGTTTTATAGAGGAAATGTCTTCCCAGTTATTAGAATTTATGCCTTTGGTGCTAGTCACCAGCCCCTGCCCTATGGAATGCGGGCTTGGGGTAGTCACGGCATGGGCCCCAAGGATGGTTCATGAAAAATTGGTATCAAAGGAGTCGGTTCTACCGCAGAACTCAGGACTCTGATAATTCTTTTTTGTGAAGCAATAGTGTTAAGGGTTCCGAGTGTGGTCTTCAGTTTAGGGAGTCCAGTGTTAGTGCGGCAGCCGATGTATCCATACACCAGGACCCTAACTACTGATTTCCAACTCAGTGCACGAAAACACTGATTGCGTCTGTGTTTTCAATAGTTTTTCTTTAAGTCAGCTCAAACCAGGTTAACTCACAAGGTTTAAATCATTTTACCATGTCACATATGTTCAGGATGTCTCCAGGCTGACAGTCAGTTGGAGTTCCGAGAGAGTACTCGATGACGGCCCACTGAGTGATGAGACTCTGGTTTAGGGCCCTCTTTCTATGTTCTCACCTTCCAGTGGTGTACCAGCTGCACCACCACTCGTTGGGTAGTAGATGCCATCAGCTGTACTAGAGGACGGTGCACACCGACAGAGCACGTTGCACAAGTTCCAGCAGCCTAGACCTATGAGGATACGAGGCGAGACATATTCCCAGTCAGCAGAGGACTGGATGGACGCGATTTCTAGAGTTTTCCGCCTATTTGAGACACCATTAGAGTGGATGGTGGACTTAGCTACAAGTTTTTTTTCCAGTGAGTGACCATGAGGTTGGTCCATATAGTGATGACGCTTATGTACGTGGACCGATGCCTGAGTTAGTATATTCAGGTATTGTGCCAGCTATATCACTACTTGTTGGTCATAAGTTTAAACCGGAGGTACTGGTAGATGACACATGTAGGTTTAGTGCCTAACACTTGATTCATCATCAGATACCCATCAGGTTCCGTGGTGAGCTCAACTCACAGGCGGCTAAGGACAGGCATGAGGAAGTGGCTGAGAGTTTTCAAGAGCTTATATAGCTTGGGCAGGATGACATGAATGTAGCTAAGTATTCTTCTAGGTGTACCGATCATTCCTGATACTTGATGACTATGATAAGATCATCTCTTTAGAGCTCGGACCTCAGATCTAGAGAAGACCTTTGTGGTTGAATGTTCTTTGTGTGGATGGATACAATTAGAGAATGTTAGTAGTAGAAGAGCATGGAACTGGCTCTAGTCTCAGAGAATTGGGCATGTAAAATGTTTCAAGATGAGGAAGTGTTAAGGATAGATGAATCTTTAGAGAAACAAATTTGGAAGAAGATCTAAGAGTTCAACATGAGGTGGTGTTCATATCGACATGTTACAACCGCCTACCTTTGTATTCCCCGCCAAGATCAGGGAGCTAGAGGGTTGGGAAAGAAAATAGCTACATTCGGTCAAGGAGTGGGACCAAAGATCTCTAAGAATGATTTTAGGTATGGTCTGTGTCTACTATGAGCTTCCATATCAATTAGACATAGGTACCAATCATTCCTTCCTTTCACAAATCCTGTTCTAGACCTATACTTTATGGTTAAACTGTTGACTTGACCCTCACATCTGGAGATACCTTTGGGAGGAGACTCGATAATCACACATATGACGACGGTATGATCTGACCCTTGAGGTGATAGTTTTGGTTGGAACCTCTTGGTGGTAGCGTTGAGGCCTTACGACGTTAGTTTGAGTATGAACTGGGAAACCACAGTTTATACACACATTGAAAGTATTAGGAAAAAATGTTGTGGATTATCCACAATGTTGTAATTGGGTATTCCTTGGTTGTCAAAAAGGAAAACCCAGGAAACACAGAATAAATCATGCAATGAGGGTGCAGTCAATCACTCATGAGTTGGATGATCTAACGTTTGTGCCAGAATTCTCCAGAGTTGCAACACCACTTCTAGCATTTACGAAAAAGGTGAAACCCTTCGTGTGGTCAGATAAATTCAAGCAGATCTTTCAGGAGTTGAGGAAAAGGTTGAATAGTGAACCCATCTTGAGGCTACAGTGGAGAAGGTGAAGATCATCCATGAATGGGCAGTGATCGCTTATAGTTCACGATAGTTAAAACTACACTGAGTAGATAAAAGTCCTATGAATATAGGAGATAGAGACTACTGATGTTTGAGGATGGTGACCATGTATTCTTACGGGTCTAACCTAGATGAGGTCTAAGGAGATTTGGCCGAGGTGGCAAGTAATCTCCAAGGATCATCGGACCTTTCCAGGTACTCAGCTGTGTATACAAGGTGGATTACCACTTGGCCCTTCCACCGCAGTTGCACTGGGTGCACGATGTCTTCCACGTAACTTAGTTAAGGAGATACGTGCACGACCCAACACATATCATCAACCACAGGGAGCTGGACATTGATGACTGGGCGACATTCTCGGAGGTCCTAGTGGAGATCGAGGATTGAATAGAGAGGGTCCTACATGGATGGTCGATTCTTCTGTTGTGCGTTCGTTGGAAGCATGAAAACATCCAGGAGGGCAATGGGAGGGTGAGGATCAGATGCATGCTCAGTACCCCTTTAGTTTCCCTGCTGTGTGATATTGCTTTACGGGGACGTAAAGCCCTGAGGTGGAGGTAATTTAAAGACCCGGAAATTTGGAGGAATTTTTTTTTTAAATTTCATTGGAATTTTTTGAGTCTGTAGCTTCTGAGGGAACTTGATTCCAAGGCCTTATGTGCCCGGAATCAACTTCTGAAGTTTATCTCGGGTACGTTTCGTGAACGGCCGAGCGGGGTTTTCTATATTTTGAACCGGTGCCTAGAATTTAAATTCAAGGGCACCGATAAACTCACAATACCGATAATTGCTTAAGGGGACCTTTACCACAGTTTTGTTTTCTTGGGAGGAGAAGTTAAATTTTTTGGATTATATATGAAGTGAATAAAATTGTGTAGTAATTTTATTTTTGTATCCAAGTTTTTATATCCTACATGGGGGAGTTAGGGGTGGGAGAACCTAACTACCCATGTGAGGATATTAGTGAGGTGGGGCCAACATGATCCCCAACCTTTCACATTCCCTTAAATCTCTTTTAACCCTCCTTAATCTCCCCTCTTATTTTTGAGGACTCTTCCTCTTCCTCTTCCCCTCTTAAATGATTTCCATCACATGTTAATCAATGTATTCTAACTCTTATTTTAATTAAATTATGTTGTATGAATTTTGAAATAATTGTGAGAATAAAATAATAGCTTATCTATTATTTTATTTTGGGCATTTGTTGGGTTGATATTTTGGTTAGAGCTCTAGAGGAATAGAGAAGGGGGTTCTTCTCTCAAAGAAAGAACACCACCCTCTTCGATGAATAATTCCTTTGACAAAGGTCATTCTCCCTCGACGAAGAACACTTCACGATTCGAAGAACGTGTTGACTCCAACACTATTTCCTCCTCGAATACACCCCAACATCCACAAAATCGTTGAACTATATTCGCGACGCCTTTCTCCAACACCATCTACCGCAACGCCCGATGTTTGATAACAATTGTTGAGATATCAGAATATTCTATATTTCTCATTTATGTTGTTTATATCCTCGAGCATGAGTGTTTATTTGTAGGATTTTTCTGTGTGGATTCCTTAGCTCAGTTTAATTTCTCATGATGGACATGAGTTAAATAAATTAATTCGCGGATCTATAAACAATTTATTGAATTTATTTTCTTATTGTTTATCTTGAGATTGAAAATATTGAAGTGTGATAAATATTTATTTTACAATTACTTGTCTTCTTGATTCTCAAAGATGATGTCCAAACAAACATGTCCATCAATCTAGACATAGTCCATGAACCTTTTATATTTCATTCTTCGCACATTCTCTGCACGTTCGTTCGCACCAAATAATTAAGTGCATCAAAACATCGATGTTTTTTTGAGCGTGACATACAGAAGCGGAGATCTCGATCCGAGGACCAAGAACATGAGGTAGTCATAATTTTTGGGGTTAGAATGAAGATGCGGTGGACCAGAGGAGTAGAGGCGTGGTAGGCCAGAGTCAGATGAGGATGCCATGTCAAGGGCTCGCCATTTGGGTTGCGGGGGAAGAGAAGGAAGCCTGAAAATCGTGGAAGAAGGTGGAGATTTGAGAGAGAAACAGATTTGGGAAATAAAATAAAAATAACCAAAAAAAGAATAAGAATTAAGTTTTGGTATTTGAGTTCAGTGCGCAACAAGGTGCATTTGAAACGTGGATTGATTTGGAGTTAGGAATAGTAAATAAATAAGTAATTAACAATAATAATAAAATATAGTTGTTATCACTTTTGATGATAAAACACATTTTTGTCTGCAACTTCCCCGTACGACCTCAGCTTTACGATCTGTCTATGGTGGTGCGACCCTGATTTCGATACGGACATTCTGAGTCCAATATTGAATGTCTTTTTTTGGGTTTTTGGATCGGGTACCCAAAGTGCAAAAAAATAATAGATTTAATATTATTATTAAATCATCGACCCGCCATAACTCATGTGTGCAATGTGTGATTGGATTGCTGTCAGTGGCGATGTAATTCTGCCATTAATATGGTAGATTCAAGTCTAATGTTGGATACAATAATCTGGTTCATGGATCGGGGCCACGAAACACCGAATAATAATAATATTATTATTATTCCGGGATCATGTATCAGACATATCTCTCTGATACGGTGTCGTAATGAAGAACCGTCTGTGACATTGCGACCCTGGAATTAAGATGGATTTTTCAAGAAATTTTTTGGATATTTATGTCAAGGTCAAGGCACAGGCCCCATGAGGACCAGTTCACGTGTGGTGCGGTGAAATGAAACTTTTTCACCGGCTATCTGTTTTGGACCAATGGGTAGTACATCTCATGTGTTTTTTTAGTATGGATCGTAATGGTGTGACCAGTTTGGTTAACTGGTGTCATTTGAAGTACGATCGGGTTTGATCAAACATGAATCCAACCTAACCCTCAATAATAAAACACTTATAACTTAAGGACCGAACGTTCGGATGATGTGTCGTCGACTATGTTGGATTCCGTTTGATGAGATGAATCATTTGGCACACTCCACTTGAGATTTGGATGTAGTTGGAGTACGGTCGGGTTGGTTTTAGCATAAAAACCAACTGAGCCCTTAGAACGGAAAAGCTGATAACATTCATATCGGACGTCCGTTTGACGAACTGTCAGTGGAATTGGTAATCTCATTGAGAAACGGGTCCTTTGAGTATACCCCATGAGAGTTTGGGGTATAGTTATGATACGGTCGGGTTGGTTCGTACACGAAACAAACCGGGCCCCTGGGATGAAAAGGCTAATAACACACAGACCGGGCGCCCGACTGACGCACCGTTTATTGTGTTGAGATCCTATTATGTGGTATACTTTTGGGATACTTATTCATGGGAATTTGTGATACTTGGTGTATCAACCGGTAGCTCGTGGAGAGGATCCTACCGGAGACGAGCGTACTAGTGTGGAGACCTAGTAGTTGTAGAGTTGATGACTGGTTGTCCGATTCGACTTGAAGTGATTCGACTAGCCCAGTGGGGAGCACTACCGTGTTTGGGTGGAAGACCCATGGAGGGGAGCACTAATGTGTTTGGGTGGCAGACCCACGGTACTCGACCGAAGGAGTACCTCTGTAGGCTAGTAGGGGAACCGCTTCTGTGTTTGAGCGGCAGATCCCTAGCGGGGAGCACTACGGTGTTTGGGTGGCAGACCCGCGGTACTTGATAGGAGAAGTACCTCAGCAGTCTAAGGTTAGTGAGTATCACCGCGGAGTCATGACAGGACTATTGTTCTCGACAGAGGAGGAGTTCTTCAGCAGCCGTGGTTTCAACATCATGAATAAATTCCTGGTTTGAGCTGAGTCAATGACCTTTGTGTTTTCCCTCATGATTGAGATGGGTTACTCAATAATCTAGGTATATGTATGGGCATATACCTATGTAAGGGTAATATGTTGAGATTATTTTTTGTGGTTATCCTTGTTGGATTTAGTGAGACCTTGAGGGTCTCGGGGTCCCTACTGAGTATCTTTATACTCACACATGCAAGGGCTATGACCGCACCTTGTTGTGTTGGATGCAGATGACAGACAACACTGATAGAGAACGAGTGTATAAGGACTGAATGGTACCCGGAGGTGGGCCTAACGTCGAGTCAGAACCCAGAGGTGGACTGCACTACGAGATGGTACTCAGAGATCGTTGACGGGCGGGAGCGTTGAGGAGGCTATCTGTACCTACCCTTCAGGTAGGATCCTAAGTGGATGACCCATGAGCTGCTTCTATCTTCCAGCTATTTGTATTTTCTATTGTACTTTAGTTCAGTTGTAGATGTACTCTTTAGTTGGGTTTGTCTTCTGGCCCATTTTCATTTCAACACCTTCTTTTGTACTTAGTGTTTTACTTCCGCTTGTACTCTGGTTTGATTTGTTTATGTTTTATAAAGGCAATTCCTTCCCAGTTATCGGGCTTTATGCCTTTGGTTCTAATTTCCACCCCTTGGCCCATGGAAGGTGGGCTTGGCGGTAGTCACGACATGGGCCCTGAGGATGGGTCATGACAAATTGCTATCAAAGAGGTCAGTTCTACCGCAGCACTCAGGACTCTGATAATTCTTTTCTATAAATCAATAGTGTTATGGGTACCGAATGTGGTCTTCAGTTCAGGTAGTCCAGTGTTGGTGTGGCGGCCGACGTATGCATACACCAGGACCCTGATTACTGATTTCCAACTCAGTGCATGAAATCACTGACTGATTGTGTGTGTTAAATATTTTTCTTTAATTAATCTAAAACTAGGTCATCTCACTAGGTTTAAATCATTTGACCGTGTCGCATATGTTCATGATGTCTCCACACAGACAGTTAGTTGGAGTTCCGAGAGAGTACTCGATTATGGCCCACCGAGCGATGAGACTTAGTTGCAGGGCCTTCATTATATGTTTGCACCTTCTGGTGGTGTACTAGAACCACCACCACCCGTTGGGTAGGAGATGCCATCAACTGTACTAGAGGACAATTGACGCCGACAGAGCACGTTGCACGAGTTCCAACAGCAATGGCCTCTAAGGTTACGAGGTGAGACAGATTCCCAGTCCGTAGAGGACTAGATGGACATGATTTATAGAGTTTTCTGCCATCTTGAGACACCATTATAGTGGAATATGGACTTAGCTACTAGTTTTATTCAGTTAGTGACCATGAGTTTGGTCCTTATAGTAATGAGGCTTTGGTGTGTGGACTGATGCATGAGTTAGTACCTTCAGGTAGTGTGCCAGCTGTATCACTACCTGTTGGTCAGTAGTTTCAACCAGTGGTACCAGTAGATAACACATGTAGGCATAGTGCCTTACACATGTTTC
The DNA here is from genome assembly GCA_963277665.1 of Viscum album. Classification (NCBI taxonomy): domain Eukaryota; kingdom Viridiplantae; phylum Streptophyta; class Magnoliopsida; order Santalales; family Viscaceae; genus Viscum; species Viscum album. Next base: position 1,398,536,749 of record OY728148.1, on the reverse strand, counting down.
GGCATCAGATACCCCACAGGTTCCGAGGCGAACTCGACTCACAGGTGGATAAGGACTGGATTGAGGAGGTGGATGAGAGTTTTCTAGAGCTTATACAGCTTCGGCAGGACAACATGTCGGTAGATGAGTATTCATCGAGGAGTACCGATCGTTCTTGGTACTTGATAACTACAATAAGATCAGTGCTTTAGAGATCAGACCTCAGAGCTAGAGAAGACCTTTGTGGTTTAATGTTCTTTTGATGAACGGATATAGGTAGATAATGTTAACAGTGGAAGAGCGTGGAACTGGCACCGGTCTCAAAGACTTAGGTGTGTAAAATGTTTCAAGAAAAGGAAGTGTTAAGGACAGATGAATCTGTAGGGCAGCAGATGTGGAAGCAGAGCTAGGAGTGCATCATGAGGTGGTGTACATTTCGACATGTTACAAACACCCACTATTGTAGTCCCCACTAGGCTCAGGGAGCTAGAGGGAAGGGGAAGAAAACAGCTGTATGTATTCAATGAGTGTGACCTAGGGGCTCTAAGAATGATTTGAGGTACGGTCTGTGTCTAATATGAGATGCCATATCAATATGACATAATTACCAATCATTCCTTCCTTCCATGAATCTTGTTCCAGACAGAGAGTTTCTAGTTAAACCGTTGACTTGACCCCCACGTCTGGAGATACCTTTGGGAGGAGACTCAATAATCACACTTACACCAATGGTGTGATATGACCCTTGAGACGAGAGTTTTGGTTGGAACCTATTTGAGGTAGTATTGAGGCCCTACAAAGTTAGTTTGAGTATGGACTGGGCAACCACAGTTTATACATAAATTGACGGTATTAGGCAAAAAGGTTGTGGATTATCCACAATGTTGGAATAGGGTTTTCCTTGGTCAGATAGAAGGAAATCCTCGGCAGCAGAAAATGAAATAATGCTTTGAGTGTGCAGTCAATCACTCAGGAGTTGTCCGAACTTACCATTGTGCTAGAACTCTCTAGAGTTGTAGCACCACTTCTAGCATTGATGAAAAATGGGAAACCCTTCGTGTGGTTAGATAAATGCCAGCAGAACATTCAGGAGCTGAGGTAGAGGTTAACCAATGCGCCCATCTTGAGGCTACGGAGGAGAAGGTGAATATCATCCTTGAACAGGTAGTGATCAGCTATATTTCACGGCAGTTAAGGCTGCACAGAGCAGAAAGAATCCCTATACAGATAAGAGACAAATACTATTGGAGTTTGAGGATGGAAACCACATCTTCTTACGAGTCTCACCTCGAAGAGGTCTAAGGAGAATTGGCTGAGGAGGCTAGTAATCTCCGAGGTTCATCGGATCGTTCCATGTCCTCAGTGGTCTATGCAAGTTGGATTACCACCTTTCCCATCCACCTCAGTTGCACTGGGTGCATGACGTCTTCAATGTATTTTAGTTGATGAGATACGTGCACGACCCGACACATATCATCGACCACGGGGAGCTGGACATTGAAGATGGGGCAACATTCTCAGAGGTCCTGGTGGATATCGAGGATATACAAGAGTAGGTCCTATGTGGACGGTCGATTCCTCTACTGTGCGTTCGTTGGCAGCACGAAAACCTACATGAGGGCACATGGGAGAGGGAGGCTCAAATGCATGTTCAGTACCTCTTTAGTTTCCCTGGTGTGTCTTATAGCTTTACAGGGACGTAAATCCCTGAGTTAGGGGTAATGTGAAGACCCGAAAATTTCAATGGAATTTTTTTTTAAATTTCTTTGGAATTTTATGAGTCTGTATCTTCTGACGACACTTGATTCTGAGGCCCGGTGTGCCTGGAATCAATTTCTGAAGTTTAGCTTGGGTACGTTCAGTGATCGAAGAGCGGGTTTTTATATCCTTTGAACCGGTTCTTGGAATTGAAATTCAAGGGCCCCGATGAACTCGCAAAGTCAGTAATTGCTTAAGAGGACCTTTACCGCTGTTGCATTTTCTCAGGAGGAGAATTTAAAATTTTTGGATTAAATATGAAGTGAATAAAATTGTGGAGCAATTTTATTTTTGTTTCTAAGTGGTTATATCCTATATGGGGGAGTTGGGGTGGGAGCACCTAACTACCCATGTGAGGATATTAGTGAGGTGGGGCCAACACGAGCCCCAACCTTTCACATTCCCTTAACTCTCTTTTAAACCTCCTTAAACTCCCCTCTTATTTATGAGGACTCTTCCTCTTCCTCTTCCCTTCTTAAATGTTTGCCAACACAAGTTAATCAATGAATTCTAACTCTTCACTTAAATAAATTAAGTTGTTTGAATTTTTAAATACCTATGAGAATAAAATAATTGCTTAGCTATTATTTTATTTTGGGCATTTGTTGGGTTGAGATTTTGGTGAGAGCTCTAGAGGATTAGAGAAGGGGGTTCTTCTCTCAATGAAAGAACACCACCCTCTTCAACGAAGAATGCCTCCAACGAAGGACATTCAACCTCGATGAGGAACGCTTTATGATTTGAAGAACACATTGTCTCCAATGCTGTTTCCTCCTCGGACGCACCCCAACGTCCATAGAATCATCGACCGATATTCGCGACGCCGTTCTCCGACGCCGTCTACTCTGATGCCCGATGTTCGACATCTACTGTTGAGGTATGGGAATATTGTATATTTCTCATTTATGTGGTTTATACCCTCGATCTTGAGCATTTACTTATAGGATTCATATGTGTTTATTTATTACCTTGGATTAATTTCTCATGATGAACGTGAATTAAATAAATTAATTCATGGATCTATAAACAATTGATTGAATTAATTTTCTTCTTGTTTATCTTGAGATTGAAAATCTTGAAGTGTGATAAATATTTATTTTCCAATTACTTTTGTTCTTGATTATCAAAGATGATGGCCAAAAAAACATGGCCATCAATACATACATAGTCCATGACCCTTTTATATTTCATTCTTCGCACATTCTCCACACGTTCGTTCACGACATATAATTAAGCGCGTCAAAACATCGATGTTTCGTTGAGCCAACATACGGACGTGGAGATCTCGATATGAGGATCAAGAATCTGAGATCGTCATTATTTTTGGGGTTATAATGAAGATGTGGAAGACCAGAGGAGTAGTGGTGTGGTAGGCCGGAGGCGGATGATGCTGCCGCGTGAAGGGATCATCATTTGGGTTGCGGGAGAAGAGAAGGAAACGTGAAAATTGTGGAAGAAGGTGGAGATTAGAGAGAAATAGATTTGGGAAATAAAATAAAAATAAACAAACAAGACTAAGAATTTAGTGTTGGTAATTGAGTTCGGAGCGTAAAAAGGGGCATTTGAATCGTGGATTAATTTAGAGTTATGAATAGTAAATAAATAAGAAATTAAAAATAATAATAAAATATTGCTGTTATTACTTTTGGTGATAAAACACATTTTTTCTGCAACTTCCCCATAAGAACACGGTTTTACGAACTGTCTGCAGCGGTGTAACCCTGATTTCAAGACAGAAATTATGAGTCCAATATTGAATGTCTTTTTTTGGGTTTTTGGATCGGGTACCCGAAGCGCTCGAAAAATAATAAATTTAATATTATTATTAAATCTTTGACTCGCCATAACTCATGCGTGCGACGTCCGATTGGCTTTACATCTGTGGCGATGTAATCCTGTCATTAATACGTTCGATTAAAGTCTAATGTTGGATACTAAATTCTGGTTCGTGGCTCGGGGCCACGAAACACCGAATAATAATATTATTATTATTATTATGGGATCTTGTATCAGACATATCTCTCCCATATGGTGTCCAAATGACGAATCGTCGGTGATGTTTCACCCCTAGAATTAAGATGGATGTTTCAAGACCAATTTAGGATATTTAAGTCAAGGTCGAGGCACGGGCCCCACAAGGCCCGGTTCGCCCGTGTTGCGGTGAAATGCAACTTTTTCACTGGCTATCCGTTTTGGACCAATGGGTAGTCCATCTCATGTGTTTTTAAGTATGGATCGCAATGGTGTGACCAGTTTGGTTAACTGGTGTCATTTGAAGTACAACCGGGTTGGATCGAACATGAATCCAACCGGGCCCTCAGTAATAAAACGCTCATAACATAAGGATCGAACATTCAGATGACATCACGTTGACTATGATGGATTCCGTTTGATGAGACGGATATTTTCAAACACTCCACATGAGGTTTGGACGCAGTTGGAGTATGGTCGGTTTGGTTTTAGCTTAAAAACCAACCGGGGCCCTGGAACAGAAAAGCTGATAACATTCAGACCAGATGTCCATTTGATGAACTGTCAATGGCGTTGGTAATCTCGTTGAGAAAAGGTTTTATTGAGTATACCCCATGAGATTTTGTGGTACAGTTATGATACAGTTGGGATGGTTCATACACGAATGCAACCGGGCCCCCGGGACGAAAAGGCTAATAAAACACAGACCGGGCGTCCGACTAACGAGCCGTCTGTTGTGTTGAGATCCCTATGACATTTCAGACTTTTGGGATACATTTTCATGGGACTTTGTGATACTAGGAGTATTGAATAGTAGCTTGGGGAGTGGACCCTCTAGGAAACGAGCGTATAGAGTGCGGAGACCTAGTAGCTGTAGACCTAACGACTGCTTGTCTGATTTGACTTGGAGTGAGTCGACTAGCCCAGTGGGGAGCACTACTGTGTTTGGGTGGCACACCCATAGAGGGGAGCACTACTGTGTTTGGGTGGAAGACCCACTGTACTAGACAGGAGGAGTACCTCTGTAGGCTAGTAGGGGAACCACTACTGTGTTTGGGCAGCAGACCATTGGCAGGGAGCACTACTGTGTTTGGGTGGAAGACCCACGGTACACGATAGGAGGAGTACCTCAGCAGTCTATGGTTAGTGAGTATCACCTCAGAGTCATGACTGGAATTCTGTGCTCGACAGAGGAGGATTTCTCTAGCATCCATGGTTTCGACATCATGAATAAAATCCTGGTTTGGGCTGAGTCAATGACCATTGTGTTTTCCCTCATGATTGAGATGGGTTACTCGATAACCTAGGTATATGTATGGGAATATACCTAAGTAAGGGTCATATATTGAGATTCTTCATTGTGGTTATCCTTGTTGGATTTAGTAAGACCTAGAGGGTTTCAGGGTCCTTTCTGAGTGTTGTTATACTCACCCCTGCAAGGGCTATGCTTTCATCCCGTTGTGTTTGCTGCAGACGACGGACAATGCTGACAGAGACCGAGTGTACGAGGACTGAACGGTACCCGGAGGTGGACCTCATGACAATTCAGAAATCAGAGGTGGACTTAACAATGAGATGTTACTCGGAAGAGGATGATGGGCGAGAGCATTGAGGCGGCCATCTGTACCTACCCTTCAGGTAGGATCTAAGGTGGACAACCCAAGAGCTGCTTCTATCTTCCAACTGTTTGTCTTTTCTGTTGTACTTTCGATCAGTTGTAGCTGTAATATTTAGATGGATTTGTATTCTAGCACATTTTATTTTCAGCACTTTCTTTTTTTACATAGTTTTTTACTTCTTCTTGTACTCTGGTTTGAGGTGTTTATGTTTTATAAAGGCAATGCCTTCCCAGTTATCAGGATTTATGCCTTTGGGGCTAGTCGCCTACCCCTGGCCTATGAATGGCGGGCTTGGGGTAGTCACGGCATAGGCCCCGAAGACGGTTCGTGATAGAAATGAATGGTGGTGGTCTATTGAGGTTTACTCAAACCCAGATCAGACCGCCACTAGGTACCAAATAAGATTATATGGCTGCAGGCTAGGACAAGGGAAAATGGAATATGCTTGGGATTTTAGTTTGGATTGGGACAATTATATATGTGGATCTAGACATAGAGTTCATATATGTTTTTATAATTCTCATATTTTCCTTTATTTTGGGGTTTCTTATCTTTTTGAATAGTTTTCCTGACATGCCATATTTATCTTTTGGTTATGGTTCATACCATATTTGGGGAATTGTTGGTAATGCATGGTTCTTGGTTTTTTGTCATTGATTACTTAATTATACGGGTTATATGTTATGGATTACTCATATAAATTGGTTATAGTCACCTCACAACACCGATTAGGTCATCGATTCATGTATGAAACCTCTAGCATACATGGAGTCACGCTTGACGTGATGTTCCAACCCGTGTTAGGGAACCGTTTTAGTTGTTTCCAGGTCAGGGATGTTGCAACTGGTATTCTTAAATATTTTTTTCTTTTAAATTCAATCCTAATTTATTTAATTTACAACATGACATATAAATTATTTTTACTGGTTTGATAGAATTTTAATATATGAAGCTGATCGGATCACATGCAATTTTTCAAATAATTTGGGGTGATTTTTAGATTTTTAAATCAATAACTCACATAATTTTCATATAAAGTAACCATAATATATTTATATTGGAAAACCTTGGTTAATTCCAAATGAATTTATATACCTTATAACTAAATATTATTTAAAAAAAACCCTTATGTGTGGTATCACAATGTGGGGAACATCCAATCTCAAAGTATAAATGATCTGAAGGAGAAGACTGAATTGGAGAATTTATTAGATGATCTGTTTTCATTTATTCATCATCATGAGAACAAAAGGATTCCCACCAATGAAGAATTTTATATAAAAACACATGATTCATTAATGAACATTATTATTTTGACATAGTGAAGAATATGACTGTTGCTTCCCAACTCAAGTATATCGTTAATGTGTTAAAAAGAAAATGATAGAATTTTTAATCCAATTGATTCATGGGAAAACCATATATGGGATATATAATACTGAAATTGATTATATTATTACATTTTAAAAGTACATACTTCCTGATGATGCATATACTCCCTATAAACATTATATTCCATGGATGTTATTTGATGAAGCTAGATTTTCTAACAACAAAATTCATGATTTCCCGAATGATTGTATCTTATTCAAGTAGAAAAATGAAAAATGAAATGATTATATAATTAGTGGAAAGTACTAATGGATTCCAAATTCTAAGGGAACAACATCCCATGTTCAATATAATGTAATGTGACACTTTAAATTAATTTCCAAACTCAAAAATATTTTCATGTCTGATGAAATATCAACAGTAATGTAAGGATATGATATTGAGAGAAAGAAGGATAGTGATGAGTTTTTTAATCCTGTATATTAGTTCATATGGTGGTGATTTGAATCTCTATATCCTAATTTTTAAGTTATTGTGTATAATGTGATGTCAGTTCTACCATGTGATAGTTATATTCTATTTGGGAAGATTGTTACTTCTGAAAACAAATAGCTTGTTTTAATACACAATTATCACCTTCCTCATTGGATATGTGAAAAAAACCATTCACATTAACTATTATACTCATATCTAGAACTTCTGATACTTTAAATTATATATATGTATACTTGAAACCTATAATGTATTATTTTAATCATCTTCAGAATGTTGTGTGCAATCATATGATGCATGTTCGAAAGAAATATTTCAGATGCAGGTTATGAATATGCGGAAAATAAATGATTTTATTTCTTATGCAATGATTTATGGATGTATAATGAAGGAAAAACTAACATGCACTATTTTTATGAAAAATGCAAGACCCAAAAGTCAAAAATATTATCATATTATTAGTTTTATTGGATATAAATGATTTATTCCAATGGATCATCCATGTAATAAAACTTTTAGTGTATGGAAAACACCATGGAGACCAAAATATAACTTAATGTCAGTATGAAACTAATGTTCATAATGAATTATAAGATGTCATTTTTTCATTTGGTAAGTGTCATATGAAATTTAGATTTATGAATAATTTTTCCACTGGAATAAATAATAATTGGAAGAAATAAAGTATCATCTTTGAGATTCTTTATTGGTAAAATAAATTATGTCATTTATTAGATGTGATGCACATTGAAAAAAATATATTTCAAATGTAGGTTTTAATTATTCTAAAATTTAATAGAATTAAAAAATTGATTTATTATCTCTGTGAGACTTATTGTATTGGTGTATCAGACTAGAATTTCACCCTATGTGTATTAGTGAAAATAAAATGGAATGTTTAGTGTGATTCTTATGTGATGACACTAATAGGAATATATGAATATATGGAAGTAGTAGAGACTATAAATTTTCCTAAATCCTAATCATGAAATATATCAAAACAGGTCAGTAAACCAGAGTTTGAGATGAAATCATTGAAGACTGATGATTATTAAATACTTCTTCATGACTTAATTAATATAGAAATCTATCATCTCTTGTCCAATAATATAAGGGTTTTATAAAATTATTAGTTCCATTTTCATTAAGATCATTGTGCTAAGAAGCCTTCCATGATTTCATGAATAACACTTTGGTAGAGGTATCAATATTTTTTTCAGTTAAAGAAAATATTTCCACCATCCTTTATCATAATCTTGATGCATCTAACTATTCCTCTTCCTACAAAACACATTCTTAGAGGACCTTTTTCTATTTTAATATTTATCAAATTGAAAGATATATATAAAAATTGAAGTCTTACATTTGTAACATGAATCATACAAATCCTCTATCATGAATGGTAACATGACTCAAGAATGTATGGATTTATATTTAATGTACTTTTCTGAGGTGAATATGAGATATAACAAACCATTGAGAAATGAAGAATAGTAAGATAAAATCAATCCCTTTTTCTATCACAACACCAAACATGGGGAATTCCCAAATCATATACATTGACCACATTAAGCCTTGAAGTATAAAATATGGCACATCAGATACATTCAATTTACTGTGATTTGTTTGACGAATTCATCAAGAAATTAAATTGAATTTTTATATGTTATCAATTATCATCTAATTTATCATATCTATTAAACTATTTGTATTTTTATATAGGGAGAATAAACAAATGATAAATAGAAAACACAATTATATATCATTGAGTTGGTGAGAGAGCTTTCATAGAGAATAGATTTCTCTTGTGTTGAAATTCAAGGTGGATGTATTACAAAAATTAATTAATAAAATTAATTTTTGATTAACTTTAATAATAAATTATATTTTATATATTATGATTTCATGCTGAATCTATATCATAGGAAATAAGATATTTCGCTTTTGGTTATAACTTTGTGGTTTGTGAATGAAAATAAATTATGATCTTTGGGTTTACTATCAATGAATGAGGAATGAACAATATAAATATACTTGATGGTTTTTTGGTATCTTAAATAAAAAAACTATTATGTCAGTGTATCAAATAAAAGACATTGATTGGAAATTTATCTTATTATGGATTTGTGGACAAAATAATAATATTGTATTATTACCCTCTAGGTCCTGTTTCTATGATGAAATAAAAGTGGTTTGATTAAATGAATTTTCATGGAGAATTTATTGATTATTGTGAATAATAATTTGCTAACATGAATCACATTGGTGCTACTGATGATCCATATATATTGGCATAAATGAAAAAAAACATGTCATATATAAGAAAGATCATCCATGAAATGAATTTGGTATCATTATTTAGGTAATTCCATGAATTCTTTTTATGATAGTGATGCTTGAATTGAAACCATCCGTACTCCCATTATCCATGTTCAATTTATTAGTTATGATGATTCAAATAGATCAATTTCTATAGTTGATCCTCAAACTAATGTTTTGGTGGAAAATATATAGAATCATCCATATGTGTTCTTAGTTATTTTTTGGTTTAATTGTACTTTTGTTGCATTCATTTTTACTATTCCTATTGTATTATTATTGATTAAAAATATTTTATAACCTAATTGATCTTCATGCGTATTTACAATTTATATTTGTTGCAGTTTTCTTTGTGATTGATTTTAAAACATTGAATTGAGTTTCATTTGAATGTACCAAACAAATACAAATAAAACACTTTAATTGAAGTAAAAAACAAGATAAATTGAACTGAATCATATTAAGATAATTAAAATGAAAATAAAAACTAATGAAAATAATGAAATAACCAAAAAATGGGATGATGGCCTAAGAGAAATTATGTATAAAATGACATAACACAAAAAAATAGACAAATGACCTTATCAATAGACAAAAATGAATAAAATTACCAAAAAAAATTGAATTGGAGAAAATTGATAATATATGATAACTATTTCATACCCATTATAGACATATTAATTTGAATGTATTGATTTTTCTATATCAGGTATTTTATATTTTGATATTCTTCCCACTAAATATAAATTTATTTTGTTATATCAACACATATCATTTATATGGTTTTAATTTTTGTATTTCTCAATAAATTCATGTATCATATTCTTTCATGTTTGGATTACACATTAGTTATGGTTTTGTTATTAATTCCATATTTGTTTTCAAATGTTTGAAAGAAAAGACATTGAAAAGATAAGAAGAAGAATGATGTCATACAATAATTCCAAATGAGAGAAAATTATATCCCTCCAATGGTTAATGTTCTGTGTTTTTTATTTAACACACATATATATATATAACATATAATATCATGTGATTAATTTTTTTTAACCATTAAAAAGGATCCACCACCTAGGGGATAGTTATATTCATTCTATCCTTGTGGTACACATTCTTTTGTAGATGATATGAGGGGAACAAGAGATACATGCACCGGTCAGCATAACCGATCACACACTAACCCTTTCTATAACATATGATCTAGAACACCTTCTAATTTCCTATTATTTTAGTAGATCTCGATATATTTAGGAAACCTATGTTGTCACCATTTTTTAATATAATCTTATACACATATCATTCCCATATCTGATGATGTATTATACTCTCCATCCATATTATACACTTCCACATATGTTTATGAAATTTTATTGTCATTATACTTTATTCTACTTATGCTTATACATATGATCTCAATAGACATATACTAGGACACATTCTGAGACTATGGAGTAGACTTTGGGTCCAATTATTTCTATATTTTTTGAAATTCCTTCATAAAATAGGGATTGATCATCGACCACTGATCATATTTCCTCAAGTATATTTATTGAACCATTGTAAATTCTATTGAAAAAAAGTTATCTTCATTATAAGATTCATTGATACAAATTTTTTCTAAACATATGTATATTCCACAAGGAAGGTGTGGGCGTACAAGCACTAATGTGGGTATGAAATACATAAAAAGATGATGGAGTATTAAAATGATGAGAAAAAATTGATTGGATAACCATTGTGTGAATTTATGAGTTTTATGGTGTTGATTTCCAAATACACAGTCGTCATTACCATCAGGTTACTATCCGAGAGACATGTTCTAAATGAAGTTAATGATAAATCTTGGTCACATATATGGGTAAGAAAATTAATTATATTTAATTTTATATTATTTTTTATTAATATAAATTAATAATTTTGTGAGAGTTTCCTTATAATTTCCTTGATTGTGAGGATGTGAGGAAAGAACAGTTCATGGAATTAGGTGAGATGTCGAGTGAATATATGTATGATTTTTTATAATGGATTGTGTTCTAGATTTGCTATAGATTTATAGGCCACACCAATCATGAATGAGTGTCTAATATCATATTATTAGGAAATGATTTTTTATTAGATGAATCTCTAGTTCATGTTATCACTCAAATATTTGGTTTTTTAATGAAAATTACATTTATTTTCATTAATAATTCATTTTCTAATATTGCAAAAAAAATTAGGAAGAATCGGGATGACATAAAGAAGGATGCACCAAAATACCTCCACACTTTTTGGTGGAATACAATGATAGACCATGATAGAAAATAGGTACAACACCCATTTAGAAAACATATTCTAGTATAGTATTTGAAATTTTCATTAAATTCATAATACGATATGTGAAAAATAGTTAATTATTTCTCATATATAATATCTAGAGCCACTATTTAGATATTATGTTAAATTTTATTATTAGAATGATGATATAACTGACTTTTTTAAATAATTTCAAAACACATCCCTTCACTTCTCATAGTAGGCTTCATAGTCTCTATGTTCATTGAAACAAGATTTGGATGTTTTCTTTTACTAGAAATATATTTTATAAATATCACAATATTTCAAATTTTCCTAACTCTAATAGTATTTATTTATCACATTAAACATTTTATTTAAGGAAACTATTTAATAATTATGATAAAGTTTTATCCTCATTAAGTTATGTCTCATTTTATAAGGTGTTGGTTTTAAGGTAGATATTTCTAGTGACTATCTATTAATATTTAGCACCCAAATAATTAAGTTATAGATTTACTTGTTGTTTCCTCTCATATAGGTTACAACTAATATCTCATTTTACATTTCATTTATCCCATTTATAAATTTATTGAATAAGAAAGATAATTTAATTGAAATATTTTAAAAGATCACAAAAAAATAATTTTAAATTGGAATGTTATATGCATAGGTAATATTAAAAACATTGAACTAGTTCTGACTTTTTGATTACACATTCATCATTTTAGGGTAATTTTAAACTATTGAATTTCTTTATGGATAATATCACGACATTGGAAGTGAACATAATCAAACCATAATAATTTAATTCAAAATAAAACAATAAATGTATAAAATTTTAGGGAAAATAATTTTAATATACGAATAATAATTTCAGAAAATTTTATATAGAATTAAAAAAAAAAATTATTTAGAATTGGACCCCTATGTCTCCATTAACTCACTACAGCAATGTACATAGAGAGACATTTCCAAACAGGTTAAGGACACAATTTCTTACTCACATCTCTCACTCAATCGATATACCAATCATCTCAAAGCAATATTGTCTCTTCAATTTAGAAAAATTCTATTTAAAAATGATAGTCAAGATTCATGAGATTATCTTACATTAAATTGTAAAAATTCACATCTTTGAAATATATATTATATTCCTACTTTTTTAGTGTTCACATTAAATTTCATAAATTACTGAGTTTCTTTACTCTCTATTAGACTAATAAATATATTAATAATAATATAATTGAATAAATTTAATGGATATCTATCATGGGATGCACATTAAATTGTGAAATATTTTCCTATTTTGATTTATGAATCGACATGACCTGTATGTATGACTTTTGGTTTTATATGTACCTTTATCCATAAACTGAAGTAACCCTTAGGTATAAACAATCCATTCTCCATGAGATAAGAATAATCCTTTACATATTGATTTTCTACTTTTATGTCAGAGTGAGTTCTCTAGGATGACATCCTCCATTATGGTAAATGAATGACTCTTAGAAATTTCTATATCCACCGGTTTGATGTGACTAGATGATAATAGAACAAATAATATTTAATAAAACCCAAATGTATCATACCAAACCAAACCCTCTTTTACAAAAATTAAATGAATCGTGTCTAACCAAAAATAAACTAATCCGAAATAAATCTACAACAAGTGAATCAAACAAATGTAAACATTTATTAACTAAACCTGATTGAATTTTACCATCTTTTGTTACAATGAAATGTATATAATAAAATTTAAAACAAAAAAGGAACTAAGGAAAACTGAAAAAATATTGAATGACCTATCAAAAGTTAATTTAATAGAAATAAACCATGATAATCATAGTTAAAACAAATTTACCTAATTCCAACCAAACCAAAATCAATAAAACAGAATATATTAAAATATAATATAATTTAAATGTATTGATCAAATAAAATATTCCCATAAAACACAGCTAAAATTTTACCAAAAAATACATTCCATCAATAAAAAAAATTAATAAAATATAAAATATTTTCAATGTTAAACACTGAAAATAAAACAAAACTGTCATAAGTCTAATCAAGGAAAACATAACATACATGACTATACTACCCCCACAATAAACAATAATTAAATTGATATGATCTTAAAAACAACAATGAATGAAAAAACCAGTATCAATGAATCATAAGACAACCACACCCAGACAAAAATAAATTAATTTGAAAAAAAATTAGTGATACAAAAATGAAATGACTTGACTCAATTAAAACAGTAAGAACATAACTTCATGTGAATCCAACCTATAAAAAACATAATAATAATAATATGAACATGATCCCAAAAAGTGAATATAAAATTAAAAATCACACAAAAACAAATAAATTAAATTGAAATAAATCAAGTGACAAGTAACTTAACAAGATCAATAAAAAGTAACATATACCAAACTAAATCATTTTAGTGGTGAAAAAACTAGATTAAATCGAAATGAAATGTGATAAACAAATAATGGTGAATCAAAATATATAAATCTATTAAAAAATTATGAAAAAATAATTTAGATGAAAAAATATGTCAAACATAATGTAATGGTACTCTATTAATATAAATTGAATATAATGGGACCAAACTAAATTTGATTGAACCATATAAAACATAGTTGATTTAAAAATAACAACTTAACATTATTCCATGTGATACCGAATATAAATCACTAGAATCCTTAGATTCCAGTTTATGATAATATATAAAATAATTATTTAATCTCATTATCAATTCTCCTAGTTTATTATATAAAATTTATTTAGTTAACAAAATCATATCATACAAGAACAATATTATAAATCAGTATATAAAATCTCATTGCAATGTCGAGTATATCCATTTGATATTACATATGAAATTCATTTGTAATAACACATTATCAATTATGGTTTTATAAATTCAATTTCATTGTAGAGGGTAGTTATTAATATTTATGATCGTGTTCCCTTAGAAAAATTGTTTTCCTCAAGCAGAAAGAAGAAATAATGAAGTGTGGTAAATGAACTGACACAGATGAATATTTTATGTTTTACATTGTGGATTTCCAATTTAAATATCTAGTTTTATCTTGAAATTACATTTATATTTATAATTGTTTGATTTAGAGGACCCTAATTAATAGTAATCTCACAATTATAGTTCAAAAGGTAATTTACATCATGTTTTTTGAGGTGAATTGTAAGGAAGAGTACATTGTCCACTTATGAAGTGTATTTTCCGAAATATATATTCACTCAGTTCAGGTTCTAGTTGTTATAGTACTGAGTTGTAAAAATACAAATCACGTGAATCAATGGCTTAGGTCACTCTATACGAGGATATAAGATGGCCATATTGTAGAGAGAATGGAATCCAAGGGCCAATGATGAATTTAAGAAATTTATGGATGTCTTATGTTCATCACTTCTAATAGATACAAGTGTTACATGTCTTGCATATATGTTTATGATTATTATTTTATATATTTCACCATGTAGTGGTATAAGTTTTTTAAAATACCAGGTATCTCCTATTGATGGTGAGGTAAATTCTGATGATGATGTTGAGGATGTTGGCGTGGATAATTGTGAGGATGACAATGAATTTGGTTATGTGGATGATGTCGAGGTTTAAGATTAGGATGAGGATGAGGAGGAGGATAAGGATGATACTGATGATGATGAGGAAAAAATTTACCCATTACCATTTTGATTGATATTTATGATATTTTATATTTGATGATTAGTTATAAATGAATATATGTAATGTTTTGAATTTTTTATCACTGGTTGGATAAATTAATTGGATTCTAGTGTTATCATTGTTTTTATATTGGTTGGAGTTCATTTTTTGGTAATTTACCGAGGTGGGGTGCAACTTTGATTTTTGGTTGCTTATGGTGGAGGTTTGTGCATAATGTGGTTGATGTTGCATGTGGAATTTGGGTGTCTATAATAATAGTTTTAGAACCATTGTGATACATCTATACCAATGATTTTGATGGAATGATTAGTATATCTCTGTACAAACGGTTTCAAACTTTTGGTATAGAGCTATACTAGTGGATATAAAGGTTGGTATATATCAATACTAATCATTCGAAACTATGGGTATATATATATTCCAACCATTCCATTAAAATTGTGGGAATACAAAAATTATACCAGCCCTATACCAGTGGTTTATTAAAAACCATCGGTATAAGCCTATACCAACAACGTATTATCAAGGGTTTGGATAACCATGGTTATTGTCTACAACAATGGTTCTCCATTCAATACCAATAGTTTTGAACTATTTGTATAGAATGATATTTTAGCGGTGTAACCAATCCACTGAATGAAGGTGGATGGGAAAAAATACATAATAAATATACCAATAATCATATTTATTGGAATAAAAATAAAAGGTATGCCAGTAAATTTTCCCAGGTCAATACATGTTTTAAAATGATTATCATGACCCACCTTCTTCAAGATACGAGAAGGGAAAACAAAGTGGCATGATCTTCCATCTTCAAGATGAAGGAGAGATAATTACCACCGAGTCCCATGTTCTATAGTTCTTGGAGTGGCGACTAAAACAAAGGGCATAGAGTCTCACACTACATGGAAGGAATTTCCCTTTTTATTAAAAACATGATTAAGAGAAATGATGGTAAAAATCCAAAACAACATCAAACATTTAAATAAGAAAAACTAAAATCCAACCCATTTATGTTTTAAATGAAAAATATGAAAAAAGTACAACCAAAGAACCAAATAATGTACCAAAAGAACGAGACTAAGCAGTAGCACACCTACTACCCAAGCGCCCGAGCTAGTAATGTCTAGTAGGGTCCTTAAAGTCCTTTAGGAAACATGAAAATTGTTTTTCAAATCTTGGGCGAGTTTACAATAATACATAGCAGGAAATCTAAATCCACTCATGCATAGGTGGGGGGAAATACTAATGCATATTTGAGGGAATAGTAGAACATCAAAGAACCTACCTAGGAGTAAAAACTAGTCCATAATCACCAATTAACACTCTCAAAAAAACAAAATTCATGTAAATTGTAGTATAAGAACCTTGACATTTGGGTACACCACACCACATTCCCAATGGTCAGCTGCCCATTCCTAATGGCTAACATCTTGATTCTACCACTCTCTTAAAATGTTTTCCTACTTCCAAAACGTTCCCACATGCATCTGGGTCTCAAAGAACACCCAAATCCCACCCACATACTCTTGGTCCACAACCACACCACATATCCTGCTCGTAGACACCATGAGCACAACAACCACAACACTTTCCCAAAAGCACAAGGGCCTCAACTCGAAGACACCTGGGAAAAAAACCCTGCCCACAAAGTCCTAGTACTCTCACACACACTATAACCATCCTGAAGGATATGGGGATATAATAAACAACAATCCATTACATCCTTCCTAGATACTCTTGAGTGGTAAAGAACCTAGAAGAGGTTGCAAGGAATAAGGTCAGTAACCATCCATCCATCCTCCCACCAGGATTTTAGGAAAGAGACCTAGCCCCATGATATATCTGTGTTTGGAACACTATTATCATCATGGGTGGGGTGTATATTGAAAATAAAATGGATATAAAAGTTTATACATATAGCTAAAAAATCCATCCCAACCTATGGGTTTCCAAACAAGCTATTATCCCACACAAAACACATTTTCTTCTACACCTATATGCACAATCACACAAAAAACCACAACAGGAGCATAAAAAGAACCTGTTTTTTATTAAAACACTATAAATTCATTAATTAAGGGGTTCACTTAAATTTATTCTAGAACTACCTTGAGAAACTACCACAAACAACATCTGAAACCATTTTTAGAAGGCTAATGGCCACTAAACACAACCATGGAAAACATAGAAGTAGGAATGAAGGTAAGGAAAACCATTTTAACACCTATTCATAAAACAACATAGAGAAATACCAACATTCAGTCCCACTACACACCCCCTTCTTGTTAGACACTCATTAAACCATTTCAAACTATCATTATTCAAAGTTATCCTGCTCCAACATTCCCTCACAACCAAACCTGGAATCACCTATGTAAAAAAACATGACACCCAACACACCTATGAATATTAATTCACCACACTACCCCGTCCTACAACCCTTCTTTACAACCACTTCCCTGTAACAATTCCACTACAAAAAATGTTTGAAAACCACTAAAAAAATCAAATATAGTCCCACCACCTACATGTCATTAATTTCCACAGTCAATCATTTTCTTGACATGATATTTCTACTCACCTCCTGTATCACCCCATATTCAAATCCCAATGCAAAACACTTCCAAAAAGCAGCATCATTGCTCAAACATACCCTTTCTCATTCACATGACCAACCCAAAAATCCACCCCTAGTACCCACAACTATGACTCCCACAATATTATTACCCAACCCACAAGAGGCATGAACCCAGTAAAACATAGAACACATCCACACCATCAATACGAGTATATTTGGATTTAGCCATCATGGGTTCTTTAACTACACACTAAATAACAGGGTGGACCACATAATAGGTTTTTTACTAGAAAATCCATTTGTATAACCATGTATTCAATATTTTTAAAATTTCATGTTACATCTATTTATTAAAGCATCACCAAAAAAACCGAACAATACCAGTGCGCAAGAAAAGTCCACCAACATCCCTGATTTTCAGAAGCCACACAGCCAAGACAAATCACATCCTAAAAAAAGATAAAAATTATATAAAAACTAAAAAACAAAGACATCTCACTTATTCCCCATTTATTACTTCTCATTATCATTGTTAAATTTATCTTTAGCCACTCTCACAAAGATGTATCATTATACCCACCCTATATGATGCAAAATTTAAATGAGAGGTAGAAGAATCCCTTCATAAAATAATAGAAGACCAAAACTACTCCTTTCACCAAGAACAAGGGATCATGAAAGAAGTTGGAAACTCAAAAAATATGTTGGAAAGGGATTTATAAATGGTGAAAGACTCATCTAGTGAGGACGGATCTAGGCACAGAAAATGAAAAGAGATGAGAGGACCTAATCCTTTAGAAAACATCCAGATCCTATATCAATGAAAGAAAATGGTTTTAAATTCCATTATCGTGGGATAGTGTTCAATATCACACAGTTTGACTATCTCAAAGTCTCTAGAGCATTAGGATATTAATGATATAACTAATCTCCATTGAATACCATTAAAAACACATAATAAAGGCTTTAAACCCAGTTTTCAGCAAATTAAATGAACGAAGGGTTAAATTGGTAGAGTATCATGAAACCAGAAATTAGGAAAAGGGTGAGACACCATTTGGTGTGCCATTATTTCTATGTGCCATCATTATGATGAAGCTGTTTCACTGTACCAATGTTTTGGTGCCACCGTTACGGTGCCACCATTTCCATTTGCCACCATTTTGGTGTGCCATCACTTCGGCGTGCCACCATTATAGTGTTGCACCAGTCATGTGTGCCACCATCATGGTGCCATCATTTGGTGAAACCATTTAGTGAAAGAAGATTTTTTAGAAAACTCATGGAACCAATCACTATGACCACCAAGAACACCACACACAGTGGATTTTCTCAATGAAAAAGACCAAGGAAATCTAGGTCACTACATTAGATACCTCACAAAATATCTTCATCCCTGAGAATTTAAAACCAAACTCAAGAAAAAGAGGGCTCCAAAAAACCACCCAGTAAGATACCTCTTAGGAACAAACAACCCGATATTGTTCAAAAAATGTAGTGGAGAACCTAACATACAAGAAAACCTCCTTGACATTTATCTCCTAAAAATTTATAAAAACAGTAAGGCCCCACTGCTGAGACATATTGATTAAAGAACCCCTTACTTCATGTCACAATAATATCAACCATGTGCTACAATAACTCGCTTACATAGGTTTAATTTCATATGCATTATTGTTTCTTGATTAGAGATCAGGTCCTCCCCTCCCCACAGTTATGAATTTTCACACACATTTGGAGAATCTAGGAAAAACTCATCTCAGAGTAACAATTTCAGGGATTAAATTATTAGAATATATTTAAAAAAATAGAAGAGCATAACACAGACTAACTCCGAGTATTGGGCGTGAATATGTGCCTCTTTCTCATAAGTAATATCCTAAAGGAAAACATTCCTCTATAACACATGAACCAACGGAATGGGTTGTCCATGAAGAAGCATCTCCTCACGATCCTTGGTTCTTACAGGTCTCTCCATGAATGTCACATCATACTCGATATCCAACTTTCCATAGTCAATGGTGTGAGAGTCATTGTGTAGATATCGACGAAGTTGAGAAACATGGAAGACGTCGTGGATCCTTTCCAACTGTATTGGAAACATTGGCTGACATTCCACCTCTCCAACTCATCCCAACACCTCGAATTGTCTGATGAAACTCATAGAAAGATTACTACCTTTTCCAAACCTCAACTACCCACATTGAGGGGATAACTTCAAGAATAAGTGGTCCTCATCCACTAACTCCAAAGGCCCACTCCTATGATCAGCATACGACTTCTCTCAATCTTGTGTGGCCTACATCCTCTCACAGACTAGCTGCACCTTCACTGTTGTACTCTGCACCATGTCTGGACCAAGAATAGCTGCCTCCCCAACATCTATCCAGTACAATGGTGAACAACATGTCCTCCCATATAGAGAATTAAATGGATCTATACCAATGGAATAGTGGTAGATACTATGGTATGAATACTCTACCAATGGAAAATGTCACACACAAGTCCTACAAAATAAATAAACACATGCCCTCAACAAGCCCTCCAACGTCTGGATGATCCTCTCTATCTGTACATCCGTCTAAGAGTGGAAATTAATGCTGCGACATAACTGAGTGCCAGAGTAATGCTTCAAACCCCTTCAGACTCCTGACATAAAATATGTATCCTAATATGAGATAATTGATCTTAGAACACCATGCAACTACACCACCTCATCCATATACCTCTCGACCAAGGAATCAACTATGCTCGACTCCTTTATTGCTATGAAGTGAGACAATTTTGTCAACTGATCTACTACTACCCATATATCATTGGATCCTCAAAGAGTCTAGGGTAATCCTTTGATAAACTTCACAGATATGTCATATCACTTCCACTCAAGAATGTCTAAGGGTTGAAACAAACTACGAGGAACAGAGTGCTTAGCCTTTAGCTACTAAAACACTGGGCACCATGACACAAACTCCTCCATTTACCACTTCACCCTGGGCCCCCAAAAGTATTTTCTCAAGCCTCAATACATTTTAGGAACTCTTAGATGCACCAATAGGGTGAGCTATGGAACTCATGGAAAACTCCCCCACACATTACCATTGGGAAAAATAGCTTCCCATGGAACAACATCCTATTTTGACAATCCTCCGAGCATCCCTCCAGAGCATCACCTTAGACCTCTCTATAACGCATAAATTTAGTCTCTGGGTCTTCTCATTGAGACTCCTCCACCTAATTTTCCAAGGATGACTACACCGTCATCTAAAAAAAGTATCCTCTTCCTCCATCCTTTCTCTCATCCAGATGAAAAATGACCAAATCCTACATTTCCTTCCAAGAATCATTGTATTACTGAACTGCCTATTTATATGACTTCCTGATTAAGGTATCAGCCACCACATTCCTCTTTCATGAGGTGTAAGAGATCTGTAATTAATAATCATGGAGAAAAACCATCCTCCTGTATTAATGAATGTTCATGTACTACTGGGAAAAGATATAACTCAAGCTCTTTTGATTCATGAAGACCACAAAGCGCTCCCCAATGAGGTAATGATGCGAGAACTTCAGAGTGAACATGATCATTGCATGTTTGAGATAATCGTTATCACAGTTATGTTCATTTGTATGTAATTTACTAGAACCATAAGGGATCACTCCTCACTAATTCAATCACACACATCCCAATCCTAGACTAGAATAGTCATAGAACACCTCGAATGCCACCAATTCCATCGGAATCATAAGCACTAGAGCACTGACCAGATTCCCCTTTAGGTAGAAAAAAGCTTCATAACACTGCACACTTCACATGGAGACTTGGTCTTTTATTGTCAAGGCTTTCAACAGAGTCACAACTCGAGAGAAGTCATGTACAAATTTTGTTAATAGATCGCTAGACCCAAGAAGCTGTCAACCTCTGCCATGTTATTGGGTGCCTCCCAATAAAAAACCACATCGACCATCGTTAAGTCCATGTATATCTCTTATTGAGATACTACATGTCCACATAAGTGCACCTATCACATCCAGAACATGCACTTAGACAAATTCCCATAGAGATGGTAGTGTCAGATGACCTTCAAGGTTATCCTATGGTGCTCAGTGTGCTCCTCCTATGACTTTGAGTAAATCATAATATATTCAATGAACACTATGATGAACTAGTCTAGGTACATTTGGAAGATAGTTTCCAAGAGCCTTGTGAACATGAATAGTGATTTCATTACACTGAAGGTCATGACTATAAACTCGAAGATTCCATACCTTCACCTAAAAGCAGTCTTCAATATGTCACCCTCTTTCACCATAAATTGGAGATATCAGATTTCATATTGATCTTGTAGAACCAAACTAATTACCTTAATTGGTCTAAAATATTTTTTATCCTTAGAAGGGGGTAAATGTTATTGAACATTAACAGACTCAGTATTCAATGGTATATTCATAGCCCCAAGCCATAATATTCCTTCTTCACAAACATGAATAGATCCCCCAACAGTGACACACTAATCTAGATAAAATCCATTTTCCCAAAGTCGTCAAACTGAGTCCACAACTCCCATAACTCAGATGGTGACATCTGTTAGGGAGCCATCGAAATCTGATTGGAAATTAGTTGCATGTGTATTACAAACTCAACATCATTTCAATGAGGTAGAGTCACAACATATTTGAGGAAAACAACTAGGAATTCCCCAAAAACTCTTATAATGTCCACCATCTCAGCACCCATTGAACCCTCCCAAATCGTGGAAATATCAGAAAAATGTGGCTCCACACAGAGGATGCCCTCCTGAGGACTGGGCTCACACAAAAACCCACAAATTGGCCATCTATATCCCAAAACAAAACTCTCCTCTAGAAGAAATCGAAAATGGCAGGCACAGAGAACAACTGATAGATTCAAAGGATGACTTATGATGGATACATATGTAGGTGAAGAAGATCCCCACTAGACTGATGTGTCCCAAATATTAGTCTACATCCCCATTATACATCATAAAGACTGGCCCAACCACCAACATGCATTCTCAACACCAGGAGAAAAAAAGTCTCTCTACGTCTACTCCCATGTCACGGGCGATAATAAGTGAATCAAAGGAGTGTGAAGCTCTTGAATCAAACAAAGAAAACACAAGAGTACTAAATGGACTCTTCGTATCATAAAAAAACATTGGCCTAACATGAAATGCTGCCTTGGAGGCATGCAATTGCCCTCAACCAGCTCTTATACCCCTTTTATGTAGACCAACTCCCAAATCAAGACATGGTCAAGGTCCCTATAGAGAACCATGAGGTTGACATCCTCCAGGATCATTTACCCTTAGTGGATCAGAATCCCACAACCCATGCTTTTGGAATGGTCTAACTGTAAACTACTACTACAGAGGTGGGCGCTAAATATTCCTACCCAACCATACAGATCTCGAACTGATCACTGGCTAAACCGATGTCCACGGGCACCACATAAAAAAAGAACATTAATCCCTGGACATTGGGGAAAGGATCTGGACCCGGGCATTGGAACTAGAACTGATGAGTCCTACTACTGGATTCTTGAAACCTAGAAGTCCCTGTAGCAAGAGACCTGCTACAGACTGTCTTCCCCTTAAAAAACATTATTGTCACTTCTATGGTGCTACATATCCCTATAAGGGAATCCTATACACTACAACATCCTTTTTCTGAACATATATGTATGTAGGTAGGTTAATGGGAGTGATGACATACTGAAAAGATAGTCAAAGTTCCCCCTCCAAGCATCTCACACGTGACTCCTCGTCTGGAAGGAGATTTGAAGACACAAATAGAAGTTTTTCAAACATGATCCTCAGTTCAATCAATTATATACAACCCTACTGGAGGGAGAGTAGATCCTGGATCCTCTCAGACTTCATCATCTTGGAAGGAAACTCTACTGGAAACACTTTCTCAATGTCAACCCATGAGACGTAAGTCTCCCTTCTCTTCTCGAGGAAAATCATCCACCACTGGCATGCCCTTCCATGCATCTGAATCACTACTAGAGGATCCCAGTACTCCCTCAGAATATATTTCAAGGTAAAATTTATTTTCAACATGTACCTCCCAATTATTTCATAGTACATTATCTCTTCAATGAAATTCAATAACATCCGTTACACAAAACACAGAGTTCGAGCGCACCATGACTTAACAAAATAACTGTTCAAAAAGTGGTTATGAATATTATTATTTGAGTTTTGAATTTTATATACTCAACATAATTTTAGAAATCATATTATGTGTTTCTTAGATATAATATACGAACACATTCATTTTTTTAGATAAAAAATGTATTTTCCAAAAAATGCAATTTTATCACCTTTTAATAGTGAGCCTTTTTTAAAAACTATATTTTAATCTGTTATGTATTAAATTTAATTAAATTCAATTATTCTTTAGAATAGGGACATAGAAATTTTGTTTGGATAAATATTTGGTACATTTATGATAACTTTCATATTTTGATGAATAGTGAAAAATACTAAATTTTAATTGAATTTTTTTAATCGATATAATTTATTATCTTAAATTATACATTTGAGTATTTTGAAAACTTATTAGATTATATTTTTATCATTTCATATAATTTATGTTATTTTATTTAATTTAACATTAAAACTGGACAAAAACTAGTGCCACTCTTTTGATAGTAATTATTTCTTAAAAAAACTCCTTTTGTTTTGGCAATGAGAATTAATTTTAAATTAAATTCTACAACTTCTATGTTTTGAATTTGGAAAATTGGATTCCATATTTGCAATCGGGAGGTAAAAATTTTGAAAGTAGTTATCTTTTTTAGACATTATGAATATTTACATCAGTAAATATTTTATTTTCCATAGTTAACGGGTAAATCTGGTAAATAAATGTAAACCGATATTATTATAATAATATTAAAATACCCTAAAATGTTTATTATTCATATTGGTTGATAAATTTCCGACCATGTTCATCCATGAGTCTATTTTGGGACCCCATGGAGCCACTTGAGAGTGGTAATGACTCTTTATATTAATTAATTTAAAGTAAAGTAAAAAATGACATAAACATATAAATTTTAGTAAAACAATTTTTACAAGGGGTTATATAAGTTATCATTTCGACTAAAAGTATTAATTTTAAAGATAAAAAGATTTCATACATCATAGTATTTTTTATAATTTTTATAAAACAAATAAAAAATTATTTATGAT
This sequence comes from Viscum album, assembly GCA_963277665.1. Taxonomy (NCBI): domain Eukaryota; kingdom Viridiplantae; phylum Streptophyta; class Magnoliopsida; order Santalales; family Viscaceae; genus Viscum; species Viscum album. Next base: position 1,398,511,486 of record OY728148.1, on the reverse strand, counting down.
GCAATAATGTTGCAGTTTCTACATCATTAATCAATGATTTAAATAAATAAGATTATAAAAATTAAAAAAAATTCCACAACCTATCCGATTCTTGTTAGATGCATTTCTTTAGAACACTAGTAATATTATCTTCAACAATAATGAGTTTTTGTCCTTTAGAAACAAAAAAATAATTATATAATAAAAATATATTTTCACATATTCCTAAAGAGCCCCACACCCCCCTTATAATAATCGGTCACCTCTATCCCATTTCACACAACTCTGAATACCCTTGGATCATCCAAAATCGTCCCAATTAGACTCCCTATAATCCTATATTCCTCATAGACGCATTAAATTATGAATAAGGCACATCAAGGAAGCTTTATTTCAAACCAAAGTGTGTTAACCGATTTAAAGGTAGCATCCCCTCTAAAGCTCTTTTCTATTATTTTACATCTCCAATACCCTAAAATCCTTTTATTACTTTATTTTATAACAACACATTTATCTTCAACATACTAGGTTGTTTTTATGAAATTTATTGGAACTAAACTTACACACACCTCCATCTAATGGGTATAGAACACAATGTTTCTTTTGACGGTGATCTACTACCCCACGAAACGATGATTATTAAATCTTCTACTACCACCTCTTATGGTGGCCATAATGATGGAACTATAATTATATATGATTTTTATGATATTAATTATACATATATGATTCTATAATTCTCTTTTATTGCATACCATTATTCTATTCATGTTGTATATATACAATAATTTCATTTGAGGAAGCGCGGACAACTACCCATCAAAGTGATATGACTTATTCATACCATACCAGGAATGTAAAAAGGATGGTGTTAATGAACTTATCAAATGTATATAAAATATTATATTATACTGTAATAATGATATACTTATGTTTATTTTGGTTTTCTTTCCTTTTAATATAAGAAAATTAAATGGAAGTAGCGTTTGTGCGTACGTACGGATTACCGTCTCCACGAACGTGATGAGATTAATTCCCCATCATAACCATTAAAGAATAATTTTCATTTGATTATTAAAAATAATGTTTAAAAACTTAACATCATTCTGGATATGAATTAAATACAGTTTATTCATAACAAACATGGATTAGTTACAGAACATATAAATGAAAAAACGAATCAGTTAACACCCGAAATAATGATACTACTAAAATATTATTAACAAAGAAATATTAGAAGATAATATATGATATGATATTTATGTTTCTTGTTATTTTATAATATAATAACAACAATTTAACTATTATACAAGAGTTTAACATAACCTCGACCAAGTAAAAGTTCAAGGTCAGGGTTAATTTTACAATCTCTTTATTATCCGAGATTGTTTTTACGTAAGTATCTACTGAGAGTTCTGTATCACCCACGTTCATGTTTTATAAACATGTATTTCAAAACATGTTTACTATTTACAAGACTATGTTTTAAAGACATCTATACCCTTGTTTGAATTTTTATAAAATGGTTTGAAAGGAATCTTTATGTCATTTTCCAAATAAGGTACTTTATGACCTTTTTGACAAATTAATGTAAAAATTATTATTTAAATTATAATGTGGGTGATGTTATTCTCCACCATTATACAACATTTCAAAATTACCTTACAATATTACAATAATAATTTCAAAATAAATGTTTTCTTTTAAAATTACATGACTTTTAAATGATTTAAAAATTGAAATAGATATTTCTATGAAATAGTTCTAATTTAATCTATGTCAACATCCATTAATGTATATTTTACTTGTTTGAAGTTGATTTATTGTGATAAAAATCATCAATATTGTATTTAAGGTTTTTTGTGTGTTTTAATTTGGATGTTCTATTTTTATACCATTCAAAAATTATAGTTTATGTATTAACATTTTATATTCTTGTTTAAATACGAATGTTTATGTTATGTTACATCCTTTTCATTTGAGGAATGCACTGGACTTAATAAGTGACGGGTGTATCCCACTATATCTCCTCGATGCATCGGTAGGTCTCATGAGAAATACTAGTGTCTTGGAACAGGGCCATAAAAAAATTTTGTAGTCTTAGCATGAGGCCATGACTATGTGGTTATTATGTCCTCCATTATTCATTCCATTATTATGAAGTTATCTTCTGATATTACATGTGATTATTCGACTAGTAGAATATCCATGTGAATAATAAATGGAATTATTTTATTAATATTTTCCAAATTATTCTGATGTTTATGATTAAAAGCATTTTTTTGTAATTTTATACATTTCCTTAAATGATTATTCTTATTTATGAAAGTTTCCACAATATTATTTACCCTTACTGGGAATATGATCTCACCCCTTTATTATGTTATATTTTCCTAGGATTCTAAGAAGTTTATTATGCTTGATATACAAGGTTAAGCTAAAGGGAATAATGGTGTTATCAAAGGATTATTTATATTGTGTTTTATGTTTGAATGTGTAATATATCATTCAAGTATGTAATATATTTTCCCATACTGCTAAACTGATCAGTCCATTGAGACTTGATTTCATCTTATCATTCCAATGCTTTAAAATAATGCATCGGCTCTGAGATTCTGGGGTAGGGGTGTTAATGTTGGATTAAGAGGAAGTTTAGTACAAACCTTGGAAGCTAGATTTAGATAGTATTTGACTAATGAACATTACCATAAGATAGACTTTGAGGATTAGTATAGACTAACAATCAATAATTTTGGTAATGTTGAGATTTTTTAAATTTTCAAAGAAATACATCCCTATTTGGATACGAGTAGGTATAGGCAGATCAGGAACATATGTATTTAGGAGTGAAAACTCCGAAAAGGAGTTTCGGGCTTGACCCCTGGGTTTCCTGGTACACGAAAATATGAATTTCATAACTCTTGGTTATGACACTCCTGGGGGATATTCTTAGGATAATTCACATTTTCATTAAAACTCGTTATGAAGGACATATGAGTAAAAACTTCCTTAAATAATTTTTTTATGATTATTGATTCTATGAATAATATTTTCAATTTATGTTAGGTATTTTTCATGTTTGGAATTATGAATTGTGATTCATAATCTAACATAGTGTATGCCCTTATTTAGAAATACCACCCAGTAGATGTAATGAAAACTCTAGAAATATGCATGATCCACAGAGTAAGAAGGATCATATCTTTTATGTTAATAAGCCAAAATATAAAAAGGAAATAGTCGTCGACGTATTATCGTCATATAAAGAAATAGTATCATGTGTTCATAAGATATTTAAATAATTCTCCGTGACCTATGGATTTGAATGGATTCCAGAGAATAGAAGGATGGTAGAGAGAAGGATGGATATATGGAATAAGGGAAAGAAGGATTTTCCCATATGTGAAAACTATGGAAAGAATATATCCTTGGTAAATTATTGAAGGGAATGTGAGTTTTTTATAAGTGTATAGAGAAAGGAAACCATGTTCATGATTGCAATGGTAATAAAAATGTTTCAAATTTACAACACTCCATATGCAAGGATTTGGGAAACTACTCGAGTCAATGTCCCAATCATCAGAGTATCCCAAAAAATGATGTTGTTTGATAATAATCATGTTATTATATTACTATTGATAATGATTAATGACTAGTTTTCTTATATTGATATTAAATAATTATGTCATTTCAGTGTTGTATCAATGATGTACTAGTTATAATAATTATGGAGTATATAAGAATTGTACTACGGTAATATTTCATTAAGTATTTGAGGTTGTGTGGTACCAAGAAAAGTGACTCAATAAAATGTTAAACATTTTTGGAAAATAAATGGTTGAAGGAAAGATAAACTTTAATATGGTCATGATATTTTTGTTTTGATTTGGGAATAAGATATGATTGATTTGGACAAATTATTTTGGATATTATTGACTACCTTGGAACTAATTAATGGTTTTTTTATTCAATCTTTGTTGGTGATTACATTCTTTTTAGATTTAAGGATTATATCCATTATTCTATTATTTATAGAAGAAATAGGGGATTACATTCCAATTCAAATATGGTTTTCTATAAATTCATTTAATGACCAAATTTTAATAGAATACATGATGAAGGAATTCACATGTATATTATGTGACCTTCCTTAAAAATTTTGGACTGTGAGTTTGGACATAAGTATTTGGGATAAGTTTAAATGTTGGAATAGATTAAGATTGACATTCGATACTATTGTTAAGGTAAAATAATTTCTTAAGATTATATTTGGATTGTGATGAAAAGGATAACCCATAAGTTGGGCGACAACCAATCACATCCGGTAAGACCGCGAGGCTTGAACCTGCAACTGAAGGGCAACAAGGGTGCATCACCTACCACTAGCCTACATGATGTCCTGGTTTTTATATTGTAGTTTTTTTAAATGGTATGAAATAGTAATTATATATTCATTTTTTCAGAACCCTATATGATTAAGATAAATAGAATATTTTTGAGTTCTATTATCTTTTAGAGTGAAAGATGAGTTTGTGGAACTCTAATTGTCAAGTATTATTATTTTTCTTATTCTATAATGAAATTAATTCTTAAAAATTAGGGTAATGAACTTAAAAAATGTGTTATCCTAATACCTTATGTTTTGATGATCCATTTATATTTCAAATCATCATAGATTTATGGCTTTAAGGCCCTCAATATTCCATTTACTGTTCACTTATTTGCGATTGATGACCACAATAACTCCCTATAAATATTTATGTTTTCCCTCTAATTATGTGTCTCTAATTTCCACTAATATTATCTTATTATAAATCCTAATTTGGTGGTGAAATTTTCATTTCCCATTCCCTCTTTTTAAGTGTAAATTTTATTAACCCTATCCTTGATGTCGGGTTTCCACAAAGGTATTTGATATTTTCAACCTTTTATATTCGAAGAAGAATTTCAAATTGAAAGGAAAATATTTATTAAATGAGGGGGAATGTAACACCCCAGTATTTCATAGTACTTTATCTATTTAAAGTAATTAAATATCTTGTGCAACACGCAACAATGAGTTCGAGTGGACAACGACTTACCAATCTAAAAGGTTAAAAAGCGTTTATGAATAGTACTATATTCATTTTGAATTTTATATACTCTATATAATTTTAACATCCATATTATGTGTTTCTTATAAATAATATAAAACCAAATTCAATTTTTTTAGATAAAGGGCAACCTGGAGGTCACGTGATAACTCGTCGCGTCGGATAAGGCCACGAGATTTGGACCTGCAACCGAAAGGTGACAATGGTACATCACCTACCACTAGAATACTTGATGTCCCCATTTCTATAATGTATTTTTTAAAATAGTCTATCGAATGAATTATAAATTAATTATTTTTGGAACCATATATGATTAGGAGAAATTGAATATTTTTTTAATTCTATTATTTTTTGGAGTGAAAGATGAGTATGTGGTAGGAATTTGTATAAGGATGAAACTCTACTTATCAAGTATATATTTTCCTCTTATTATATGAATAAATTAATTATTAAGCCTTAGGTAATGGATATTAAAATCCTTAATGTGTTAACCTAATACCTTATATTTTGTTGAACCGATGATATTTTAAATCAAAATAGATTAACGTATTTGAGGCGTTTAATTTTACACTTGTTTTTGATTGATGAACTGAGTCACTAACTATAAATATTTATGCTTTCCTCCAGTTATGTGTCTCTCATTTCCCCTAATTTTCTCCTAATCGAGATCTACATTTGGTGGTTACTTTTTTATTTCTCTTTCATTCTTATTAAGAATAAAATTCAATAACCCAATTTCTGATGTGGGTTTTCTAGAACGGTATTTTTCTATTTTATACCTTTTTATTTTCAAAAAAAATTCAAATTGAGAGGAAAATATTTATTTAAGAATGGGATAATGTAACACCCCAAGATTTCATAGTACGTTATCTCTTCAAATTTATTCAATAACTCCCACTACACATAACACTGAGTTTGAGCGCACCACGACTTAACAAACTAGCCATTATAAAACCAATTATGACTATTATTAACTGAATATTGAATTTCATATACTACATATAATTTTAGAATCCATATAATGAGTTCTATAGACATAATATAAGAACAAATTTATTTTATTCAGATAAAAGAAGTGTTTAATGAAAAAATGTAATTTTACCGCCATTTAATGGAGAAATTTTTTTAAAATCAATATTTGAAACATTAATATATTCAATTTAATTAAGTTAAATAATTATTTAGAATTGGGAATTAAAAATTTAGTTTGGATAAATTTCAGGTTCTTTTCGGATAACATTCTTATTTTGCTGAATAGTGAAATACACTACAATTTAATTGAAAACAAATTTTTTTTATTGAAATTATTTATACCATTAAAATATATATTTTAGTGGGTTTAAAGTTGTATTAGGTTATATTTTTATCATTTAATATAATTTATGTCATTGGATGTAATTTCACATTTAAACTGGACATAAAAAAGTGTCAATCTTTTGATCGTTATTATTTCTTAAAAACACACTTATTGTTTTGACAATGGGGATTAATTTTTAATTCATTTCTACAACATCTGTGTCTTGAATTTTTCAAAACTGATTCCATAATTTGAATATGTTGACCAATATTTTGTAAATTGGTATGTTTTATTTTTGAACATTATGAAAATTTATTTCAGTAAATATTTTATTTTCCATGGTTAAAGGGTAAATCTGCTAAATAAGGGTGAACAAATATTATTATAAAAATATTAAATTATCAAAACATGTGTCCTATTGCTATTTCTTGAAACATTTCCAACCATGGTAATCCTTGGGTCTATTTTAGGACCACATGGAGCCACATGAGAGTGATAATGACACTTTATATAAATTTATTTAATGTAAAGACAAAAATTACAAAAACATATAACTTTTAGTAAAAAAACATTACAAGGGGCTATATAAGTTGTATTTTACATTATAAGTATTCATTTTAAGGATAAATATATTTCCTACATCATGGTATTTTTTTATAATTTTTAGACATCAAATAAATAAAATTATTTATAACACAATAATGATGCAGTGTTTTCCTCACTAATGAATGATTTAAATAAATAAGATTATAAAATTGAAAACAGTGTCCAATCCCTGTCCAATTATTATTGGATGATATGATTTAGAACATTAGTCATCATATATTGGACTTTGGTGAGTTTTTTAACTTTAGAAACCAAAAATCATTATATTATAAAATAATATTTTCAAACATTCATAAAATGACCCTCATCCCCCTTATAAAAATCCATCACCTCTAACTCATTTACACTCCTCTAAAACCCCTTTTCTCATCAAAATTCATCCCAATTAAGCTTCCTACATCCATATCTTTTCGTCCAAGAATCCTTAACATAGGAAAAAAACACTTAAAAAATTAAATTAGATTCAAACCAAAGGGAGTTACCTGATGTAAAGGTAACATCTCCTCTTATGTTTTTTCCTTTTATTATACATCTCCAAGCCCCTAAACATACGTTATTCTATTCTTTTATAACAAAACCAATGTACTAAATATAATATGTTTTTTTTTGAAAAACATTTTAACTATATTTACACACCTCCATCTAATGTTTATAGAACATAATGTTTCTGTGGAGGGAGAACTACTACTTCACGAAATGATGATTGTTTAATCCTATAATACCGCCTTGTATAGGGGGCATTATGATTTCACTATAATTATATATGATATATATGATATTTTTTATCAATAAGATTCATTATTTCCTATTTATATCATACTTCTAATCTTTTCTTGTGGTATATATATGATAATTTCATTTGAGGAAGTGCAATATACCTCCCCCTCGAAGTGATATGACTCATTCATACCATATATGGAATGTATAAAAGATTATGTTAATGAAATTATGTAACATATATAAAATATTATAATATATTATAATAATAATATACCTATGTATCATTTGGTTTTCCTTCCTTTTGAAATAAAAAAATGAAATGCTAGTAGTATTCATGCGAACGTATGGATTACCGTCTCCACGAACGTGATGACATTCATTCCCAATAATAACCATTCAAAAATAATTTTCATTTGATTATTAAAAATAATTTTTAATAACTTAAAATCATTCTGTATATGAATCAAATACATAATATCCATAACAAATATGGCTTATGTAACAAAACATATACACAAAAAATGAATGAATTATTAGCCAAAACAATGATACTGCTAAAATATTATTAACAAGAAAATATTAAAAGATCATATATGATATATATTTATGTATGTGGTCTGTATATAATTTAATAAAAATTATTTAACTATTATACAAGAGGTTAACGTACAATCAACTGACAAAATGTACATGGTAAGGGTTAATTTCACAATATCTTTATTATCTGAGGTTTTATTTACAAAAGTGTATACTTGGAACTATTTTTCATCAACATATTTGGTTCTTAAAAATATATTTCAGAACATTTATACTTTTTACTAGACTTGGGTTAATGTCATTTATACCCTTGTTTGACTTTTTATAAAATGGGTTGAATGGAATCTTTACATTGTTATCCAAACAAGGTACCTCATGTCCTTTTAATAAAATTAAGGTAAGTATGTTTTTTAACATACACGAAGAATGAAGTTGTTCTCCACCATTATAACACATTTTAAGATTCCCTTACAAGCTTATAAGAAAATATTTTTTAAAAAACAATTCTTTTATAATTACAAGACTTTTAAATGATTTCCAAATAGAAGGAGATATTTCCCTCAAATAATTTTGATTCCATCTATGTCATCATCCTTTAATAGACTTTATACTTGATTGATTTTTATTTATTATTATACAAATCATCCATATTTTATTGAAGGTTTATTGATATGTTTTATTGTGGATGTGTCAATTTTATACCATTCATGATTTATGGTTAATTTATTAACATTTCTCATGATAGTTCTAATACGAATGTTTATGTTATGTTTCAATGTTTTCATATGAAGAATGAATTGGACATAGAAAGTGATGGGTAGAGCCTATTATATCTCCTCGATGCATCAGTAGGTATCATGAGACTAACTAGTTTCTTGGCACAAGTCCCGGAAAAAATTTTATTTGTAGTCAAAGAACGATGTCTTCACTCTGTGTTTATGATGTCCGGCTTTATGCACTCTATCATTATGAAAAAATCTATTGATATTACATGTGATTATTTGACTACTATAAAATCCATGTTAATAAGTAAATGAAATTATTTTATTTATCTTTTCCATATTATTTTGATTTTTATGTTTAAAATGATTTTGTTTAATTTTCTACATTACCCAAAAATTTTAGGTTTATTTATGAAGGTTTCGGCTAAATTATTTACCCTTACTGAGCATCTGAGCTCACCCCTTTCTTATGTTTTATTTTCCTATGGTTACAAGAAGTTTTTTATGTTTGATATGCATGGTTAATATAAATGGAATATTGGAATTATCAAAGGATTAATTATATTGTGTTTTATGTTGGAATGTGTAATTTAATATTCATTTTTGTAATCTATTTTCTAATACTGTTAATCTGATCTGTCATATGAGACTTGATTCCTTTTATTCTGTCTATGTATTAAAATAATGCACCGTCTCTAGGATTCTGGATTCGGGGTGTTACACAAGTCTTCAAGCATTCCATCCATCTCTATGTATGAAATGATGTGTTCGTACATCCCCAGGGTCTCCTGATGGAATGTATGAATGTAATTTCTCCACAAGTCACCTTCCTTCTCTTGATTGGACCTCCACTAATAAACCATGTTATACTTATTGGCCTCAAATACTGGTACCACATGTAGGAGACATCTTGGTTCCATATGTGAAAATATAAACAAGGATCTCCTATGCCCGGGTAGTATAAAATTACCTTTTAATATATATTTTAACACTTTATTTCAGTTAAATTACCCAAAAACCCCATAAACACAAGAACACAAGTCATTATGATGACTGTACATTTCCAAGGGTCTCTATCCTACAATCAGTGTTGCCTCACATAGTCATTCAGTAGGTACAGAGTATGTGCATTGAATCATGAGGGTGGTGTGGGGGGGGGGGGGGCTAAAATACCATGTCTTAGCTGGTCTTCCCTATCTTATTTCACACAAAAAGATTCCATAACATTATTTCCCTATAATCCCATGAAATCCTCAATATCCTTATCTCCAAACTCTGTCATTGTAACGACCCAGAGTTTTTCATTTGAAATTATCTTCTTATAATCATGTCAAAAATCACATGAAAACACAACATAATGAACTACTAAGTGCTAAGTGACCTCTAAACATAAGTATGTCACTTATATGTCTTGAATTTCGAAAATATGACATATATGGTTGTGTTCAAGATGAGTTTTGAAGTCTAATAAAACAAAAAAAATTGGTGAATAGTAGCATACCCTTATGAATAGTAACATACCCTTATGAATAGTAGTATGACACTTATGAATAGTAATTAATCCAGCATAAGAGTAACCTCACCCATGAATAATTAAATAAAATTTAGACATCATAGAAAGTGACCATTTGACCATAGTAAACATTTTGGTATTTTGTACGTCATAAATAACAAATTATAATTAATTATTTAATTTAAAATAAAAAGGACTTGCTTAAAATGTGTTTATTAATTATCAAATAAATGTCTTATAATTTTTAGATAATTCTATAAGACCCTACGTAATTTTTTAATGCACTATAAATCAGTATTAATTTTAAAAACCGTTTTTAAGTAAATTATGATTTTAATTAAATATTAAATTAATGATGTTTAGAAAAATATTTTCGAAAAATGGACTTCATGTTTGGATTCTACACATCAAAAATTAGTAGGGGTAAATTTTTGGGATTTTTTTGAAATACATGAATTTTTTATGAATAGTGAAATACCGTAATTAACAAAAATAAGCTAAATAAGCTAATTATATTGTCATGTGTGATGTTCTGCTGATGTAAGCCCACTTGGTTCAGGATCACAATATAATATTACTATTATTGGTCATTCAAGACTCACAATTCCTTGTCTTAGGGGAATCTATTAACTAATGAATTTTATATTAATGAAACCCCTCTCTCTTCCAATAAAAATACCACCTTTCACGCCCTCATTTCCTCTCACCTCTCAAGCACCAAGACTTCTCTATAATATGTCCAAAACTCTTCTCTAGCCCCTCTACCACGTTCAATAGCTTTTGGTATCATCAAAAGACCAATCCTAGCTTCCTTAAGGAGGATCTGAATAGGAAGATTTAAGAGGTAATTTCTCTCCCTCTTTTCTTTAATTTCCTTTCAAGTTCAAGTTCATTTCTTGATCTCTCCCCACCTATCTCCATCTAAATGGTATTGTAACTCAAGTATTATACATCTAATGGAATTTTATGATGCTAATAGGGTATTATATCATCCAACCCCTTTCCCTCTTTCTTTTATTTTATTAATGAGAATGTTGCTCGTGTGGTGTTAATTTATCACCTTCAAGAACGACATGCTTTCTTCTTCCATTTCTACCTACAGATCAGTTCATGAAACCATTTGAATGGTTGAAAAAGAACATGTTGTATGTAATATCTCCTATTTAAATATCTGGAACAAACTTATAATCATATTTCTAGGTGATAAAATAAAACAAGTTCATTATGATAGAAAAATCGCTCTAATTAACCCAAACAATCATCATTTAATTCTTATATAATGATTCATCCACATGGTTCTAATGTAATTCATTAAAATATAATAAAAACCCTTTTCATATCACTAATAACATGTAATATCAGTTTTGGCTGTGTACCCATGTTCTACCCAAACTTCAATTTAAGAATACAAGTGAACCACTCAACAAGACCATAAAAACAAACATTACCGAATAATGTCTTTTAAACTCTATAACTCATCCAAAGGCACATAAAATCACTAAATGAAACCATAATGAACCATTTTAATGTATAAAAGGGTCTTTATTCCTAATTAATGAATATAATTTCATTATATAGGACATTATTGTGAAGGGAGCATTCAAGTACAAGGTAAGGGGAAATTCTCAAACCCAACATTCATCCTTCGGGTTCTCTCACTTTCACTCCTTTTTGATATGGTTAATCATTAAAAATACTTTTTCATAATTTTCATTAAATTTTTGGGATATACGTGATTTTTACTGGTATTTATGAAAATCGAAATGTTTTCCAAAAGAAATCTTCTTTCAAGAACACACCTTTTACCTCTCATTCAAGATTGACAGTTCTTGTAACATGTATTTTATTCCCCCAATATTTTGAGAACCCAATGTTTATGAATGTGTTCTTATGATATGAAACACATCCCTTCTAATGGGTTCATTATGGTAATTTATGTTATATTTTCATTGTGTCATGCATGATAAATGAAAATGTTAGGATGTGATGGGTGCGCCCGGAATTATATAGCGCAATATGAATGTTATGATGTGATAGGTGCACCCGGAATTATACAGCGCTCCAATGCATTGGGTAAAGTGATGAATCTCATGAGTAAATGTGAAATGATATGTGAACAATATGCTATCTTGGTTCAAAAATATGTGTGACTATTAACCACTAAGACATGATGTTTCATTTTTATGCATTGCCACATTTCAAGTCTTATATTTATGATTCCTCTCATGTTCATGATCTTTTCCCCATGTTATGATTATGCTCACCCCATTCTATATTGGTTTTATCTATCCTCTTACCAGGCTTCTATATCACCCTTTTATATGTTTATCCTCATGTGCCTACATGTATTAAGTAGAGGACAAGTGCCTATAAGAAGACAGAGAAGAAGAAACTAAATAAATGTTTATGCTTGATGCTGTATTTGTTATGTATGGTCCTAGTTTTCCCAAGACACTAAACCTTTGGATCCTCTATGTGTAATACTATTATGTTTTTTATCATTAAAATGATGTAATAGTAATGTTGCAAAAGGCTGGGTCACTATAGTTGGTATCAAAGGAATGTTTTAGTTAATTTTGGATTTAGAATTAGTGAACCATAGAGGAAACCTAAAACATGAGACTAAGTACAAATATGCACACAAGAATATTTACATAGGAATACCATATGTTATGATTTTAGTATGAATTGTTCAAATGAATAATTTTTTTATTCATGGCTCGTTTACTTATGTTTTGTTCCAACCTTTTCTATTTTAGAAAATGGTGGGAACCATGAGGAATCAGGCCAATAACTCTTGCAGGGCCATTGCAACGATTGCCCGAATGACATCCCCCATGATTTGGGAGGTGGAGTTAAATACTTCATGGAGATTATTAACTAATTATCTTAGGTTATGAACAATAACCATAATAATGGGGAACATCCTCCTTCACAAAAGAGAGAATAACTTGCTATCGAATGTTTTATGCAGAAATGACCACCGATGTTTAGTGGATCTTCCAATCAACTAGCTGCTGAACAGTGTGTCAACTCCATGGAGAATATCTTTTCTGTTCTTCACTGTTTTGAGATGGAGAAGGTGACTTTATCGGTTTATCCTCTAGATGGAGAATCCGGTCAATGGTGAGCTTTTATTAAGAACACCAATTCAAAGAAGGAAATTGAAGATATAGAATGGAAAGACTCTAAGATAATGATTCTTAATAATTACATCCCATGAACTCTTCATACGAAGATAGAGAGATAATTTATAGAGCTCAAGAAAAAAGAAGGAGAATCTGTCACAACCTATGAAGCAAATTTCACAAGGCTTGGAAGGTACTCTTCGGGTTTTGTTATCAATAATGATATCCAAATTGATGGATTCTTTAGTGGATTAAAACCACACCTTCAAAAGGCTCTTGGAATTAGAGACTTTGGGAGTTATGAAGATGTTTTTCGGTGTGCTCTAAAAGTGGATATGGATTTTGAAGAATGGTACCATAGATATGGTGATAAGAAACTAAATATGGAGTTTCATGCTTGAGGATTTAATAAAAAAAGTGGGAACAAAACTCAATGACCCACAATCCAATAATATGGGAAGATAAACCATGGGAACTGCCTAAAAAGGGATAGAGAAGTGCTTCAAGTGTGGGAAAGAAGAACACCATGCTCAAGAGTGTCGAAAAGACACAAAAAGGAAGGAGAATGTAGCTGATGAAAGGAGAGAAACACTCATGGTTCAATGCTACAATTGTAGGGATCTAGGTTACTATGAAAACTAGTGCACTAAACCTCGAGCTCTCGAGGGTAATCTGCATCAGCAGTCACCAAAGCCAAATGAAAAATGGAAGGATTATGCCATCATTTCTGCGGAGGTGGAGCATGATAATGATGTCATACAAAGTACACTTCCTATTCACTCAAGAATGGAAAAAGTATTATTTGATTCTGGTTCTACGCATTCATTTATATCTTTCATGTTTCCTAGAACTATAGAATCAAAGCCCCGAAACCATGAAGTAGAGATATCTGTAAAAGCACCAACCGGTGTAATCATTGCAACCCAAGTGTTTGACACTTCCCATGTTGGCGTATGTGGGATGATTATTCTGGAAAATCTTGCAATACTTCCCTTGGTGGAATTAAACTCTATAATGGGAATGGATTGGCTCCTGTTATATAGATCACATATCAATTTTTAGGAAAAGTAAATATCTTTTCATATATCAAACCATCCCATGCTTCTCTACAAATTCAAGGAAGATCATGAATCTCCTTTGAAAAATCCTTCAATGGTGTGGGTGCTAATTCCCTATGAAGAAGCATACCTCACCAAAATGGTTGAGTAGAAGGAAAGTGACAACCTTGAGGAAATTCCCATCTTGAGGGAATATGGTGATGTATTTCCTAAAGGGTAACCTGGAATTCCCTTGGATAATGAGTTAGAGTTCTCAATTGAACTCATACCTGGGGATACTCTTATCTCGAAGTGTCCCTATTGGATGGCTCCTATCGAACGTGTGGAGTTAAATAAGCAGTTGTAAGAGCATCTGGACAAAGGGTTCATTCACCATAGTGCATCAACTTTGGGTGAACCAGTTCTCTTTGTGAAGAAGAAGGATGGAATAATGCGGGTGTGTATCTATTATCGGGAACTCAACAAGATCACCATAAAGAACAAGTATCCTCTCCCAAGGATTGATGAATTTTTAGACCAGTTAAGAGGAGATCAATACTTCTCAAAGGTGGATCTTTGTTCTGGATATCATCAGGTAAAGGTGAAGAAGGAAGATATTCAGAAGACTGCCTTTTGAACAATTTATGGGCACTATGAGTTTTTTGTGATTCCCTTCGGACTTACTATTTCTCCTAAAATATTCAAGTATTTGATGAATAGTTTATTTAGACATTACCTCGACAAATTTGTGGTAGTGTTTATCGATGATATTATCATCTACTCTAAGAGAAAGGAGGAACATGATGAGAATATAAGACTTGTGTTGGCGACATTGAGAAAGGAGAAGTCGTACGTCAAGATAAGCAAGTGTGGCTTTTGGATGAAGCAAGTCACATTTCTGGGACATGTGATCACAAGTGAGGGAATTTATGTGGATCCTTCAAAGACAAAGGTGATTGAGGAATGGCCCATGCCCTCTAGTGTCACAGAAATCCACAGTTTTCATGGATTAACTGGGTACCATCAACGTTTTGTTAGAAACATATCACAATTGTAAAGACCACTAACTAAGTTAACAAGGAAAGTGGTAAAGTATGTGTTGAAGGAAGAATGTGATGGAAGCTTCAAGGAGCTAATTAGTAGGTAGATCACTCCACCTGTACTCACACTACTGAAAAGTGGATAACGTATTGTGATATACAGTGATGCTTCAAGGAAAGGCTTGGGTTGTGTACTAATGAAAAATGATAATGTGATAGCCTACACCTCACGACAGTTAAAGATCCATGAGCATAACTACCCAATGCATGATCTAGAGCTGGAAACCGTGATTTTTTCCTTGAATATCTGGTGCCACAACCTTTATGGTGAGAAGTGTGACATATACAATGACCAAAAGAGCCTAAAGTATATATTCACACAAAAGGAGCTCAACATGCGTCAAAAGAGATGGTTAGAGCTAATCAAGGATTACGATTTCGCTATTCAATGTCATCTGGGAAAGGAGAATAAGGCAGCTGATGCTTTAAGCAGAAAAGAACATGCTACTATATCCATGTTGCGGATTGAGAAAGACCCTATCTTCTAGGATATGAAGAGAATGGATTTGGAAATCATAAGTGCAGGGGATACATCCTACCTTTCCCAAATGATTGCTCAACCATCCATCTAGGAGAAAATTAAAGAAGCACAAAGGGATGGTGTGGAGATACAAAAGAGGGTGATATAGTAAAGGAAGGGAAACTGCCAGAGTTCCATATCGACGATGATGGTGTGATTTGGTTTGGAACATGGCATTGTGTGCCTTCATCACCCAGGATAAAGAAGGATATATTGGGCAATGCACATAGCTCAACATTCTCTATACATCTTGGGATTACCAAGATATATCATGATATCAGAGAACACTTCTGGTGGGATAAAATGAAGAAGGAGATTGCGGAATATATATCACGGTGCTTGGAATGTCAATATGTTAAATCCGAGCAACAAAATTCCAAAGGTATGATGCATCCATTGCCTATACCCATGTGGAAATGGGAAAATGTAACTATGGACTTTGTCACGGGTCTCCCAAAGTTGTTGAAGGGAAATAATCCGATATGGGTTGTGGTTGACTGACTCACCATGACTTCCCATTTTATCACTATTCAGGAAAATCTCTCACTTGAACATCTTGTAAAGATATATGTTAAGGAAGTTGTGAGACTGCACGGTGTTCCACTCTTGATTGTCTCAAACCGTGACCCATGGTTCACATCTAAATTATGGAGGATACTTCAACATTCTTTGAGTACTGAATTAAATTTTAGCCTGACCTATCACCGCCAAACTGATGGCCAGTCTGAAAGAACTGTTCAGATGCTTGAAGATATGATAAAAGCCTGATCTCTTGAATTCAAAGGTGGTTGGGATCAGCATCTCCCATTGGTTGAGTTCTCATACAAAAAATAGATTCCACTTGAGTATCCAGACGGCTCCATATGAAGCTCTATATGGAAAGCGATGTAGAACTCCAACCTGTTGGGATGAAGTTAGAGAAATAACGATACGTAGACCTGATCTTGTTCAAGAGATGCCAGAGAAGGTTCAAGTCATCCGAAAACACTTCAAAGCTGCTCAAAGTCGGATAAAGAGCTATGCTGACAACCATTAAAGGGACATGGAGTTCGACGTTGGAGATAAAGTCTTCCTTCAAATATTTCCATGGAGTAGAGTCATGCAATTCGAGAAGAAAGGGAAGCTAAGCCCAAGGTATATTGGCCCCTTTGAGATCATTGACTGTATATGAGTCATGGTCTGTCATCTTGAACTTCTTCCTAATAGGGCTCAAGTTTATGATGTGTATCATTATCACTGCTGAGGAAGTACATACAAGACCCCTCACATGTACTAAACTTAGAGGTGGTGCGGCTGGAAGATGATCTCTCCTATGAGGAGCATCCAGTAATGATTATGGATCAGAAAGATAAGGTTATACACAACAATACAACCCATCTTGTTAAAGTATTGTGGAGGAACCATAAATTTGGGGAAGCAACTTGGTAACCAGACGAGGCAGTGAAGGAGAAGTGCCCTTGCCTGTTTGTGTAAAGAGAAATTTCGGGGGCGAAATTTCTTAAGGGGGGAAGAATGTAACGACCCAATGTTTTTCAATGAAAATTTGCTTCATATAATCATGTCATAAAATCAATTAAAAACAAAACATAATTAACTACTGATTTCTAAGTGACCTCTAAACATATGTTTGTCACTTATATGTTTTGAATTTAAAAAATTACACATACATGGTTGTGTTCAAGATGATTTTTGGAGTCTAATAAAACAATAATAATTTTTTGTGAATTGTAACCAACCCTTATGAATAGTAACCTACCCTTATCAATAGTAATATGACCCTTATGAATATTAAATCATCTAACATAAGAGTAACCTTACCCATGAATAATTAAATAAAATTTAGACATTTTAGAAAGTGACAATTTGACCTTAGTAAACATTTAGGTATTTTGTAAGTCATAAATAACTAATTATAATTAATTAATTAATTTAAAAGAAAAATTATACTTGCTTAATATTTTTTCATTAATTATCAAATCAATGTTATATAGTTTTTAGAAAATTCTATAAGACCCTACATAATTTTTAAAAGCACTAAAAATCAGTTTTAATTCTAAAAATTGTTTTTAAGTAAATTATGATTTTAATTCAATATTATATTAATAGTATTTATATTTTTTTTTGAAAAATGGGCTTCATTTTTGGATTCTACACATAGAAAAATTCTAGGGGTGAGTTTTTGGGATTTTTCTGAAATACTTAAATTTTTGATGAATAGTGAAATACCGTAATTAATAAAAATAAGCTAAATAAGGTAATTATAGAGTCATGTGTGATGTTATGCTGATATAAGCCCACTTTGTTTGGGATCACATGATAAAATTACTATTCTTGGTCATTCATGACTCACTATTCATTGTCTTAGGGGAAATTAATAAACTAATTAATTTTATAATAAGGAAACCCCTCTCCCCACAACAGTAAATAACACCCTTCACACCCTCATTTCCTCACACCTCTCAAGCTCCAAACCTTCTATAAACTCTTACCAAACCTCTTCTCTATACCCTATCCCACATTCAAGAGCTTCTGGTCTAATCCAAAGACCAAGCCTATCTTCCTTATGGAGGATCTCAAGAGGAAGATTTAAGAGGTAATTTCTCTCCCTCTTCTTCTTTAATTTCCATTCAAGTTCATGTTCTTTTCTTGATCTCTCCCCAACTATCTTCATCTAATTTGTAACACCCAATATTTCATAGTGTTTTGTTTCTTCAAAATAATTCAATAAATTTCACTAAACGCAAAACCGAGTTCAAGCGCACCATGACTTTCCAAACAAGCCTTTCAAAAGAGGTTATGAATAGTATTAAATAAATTTTAACCTTTATATAATCCTTATATTTTTAGAATACATATTATGAGTTTCTTAGACATAATGTAAGAACAAATTCATTTTCAGTATTTCACTTTTACCAACATTTAATAGTGAACCCTTTTTAAATCCAATATTTTAAACTTTTATATATTCAATTTGACTAAATAAATTTACTTTTTATAATGGGGAAATCATAAAATTTACAATGAAACATCCCAAGATTCCACGGTATGCTTTCCTTTGAATAATAGAGTTGCGTGTGTTGTACGCAATTTCGAGTTCTAACACACACCACAACCAATCAAACTAGCCGTTATGAATAGTAATACCTATATTTTGATATTTTATAAATTTTATCTCGCAAAATGGAGTTCATTTTTTTATTCGGAGTATCAAATTTAGCCTAAGGTGAAATTTTGGAACTTTTCGGATAACATTTATATTTTGATGAATAGTGAAAATTACTAAATTTTAATTAAAACAACATTTTTAATCGAAATAATTTATATTGATAAATTATGAATTTGAGTGGTATTAAAGTATATTTAGAATATATTTTTACCATTTAATACAATTTTGGTCATTGTACATAATTTCACAATTAAACCGGACATAAACAAGTGTCAATCTTTTGATATTTATTATCTCTTAAAAACACCCTATTTGTTTTGACGACGGGAATTAATTTTTCAGTTAATTAATGCATCTGATATGTTTTGAATTTGGTAAAATAAACATATTTTTTGAATTCATCATATCAAATATATCTTAGGCCTAATTTTTGGTATTTTTCTGGAAACTTTAATTTTTTGATGAATAGTGAAACCACTAGGTGGTAGTTAAAAAACTGAATTTTTCATAAAACTTAATTTTACAGCTTTTGTGAGTGGAGTTTCGAAAATCCGAGAGACACAGTTAATATCAAGGAGTAAAATTTGGTTCAATGAGATGAAAATAATTTTTGGTGAATAATAACTTTTTACTTTTATTTACCACTGTTAAAAGTAAATAGGGTAATTAAGGGTAAAAATGATATTTATATTACCCTAAAAAATGTCCTAATTCTATTGGAAAAGTTTATCTCAACCAAAAAAAACCTTAGGAGTAAAATATTATCAATTAGGTCCACTTATTATAGATTAGGACATTTATTATTATTTAATTCAAAGAAGAGTTAAAAGAGTTAAAATCAATGTTTATTTTCTAAAACATTTTTAATATAGGGTTATTAATAAGATAAATTTGATTGTAAATATTAAATAGAAAGATAAATCGATTTCCTAACTAATTGTATTTTATTTATTATTTTTTACATTAAATAATTTAATTTATTTATGACACAATGGTGATGCAGTAATTATCAAATTAATGAAAAATTAGAATAATTGATATTATAAATACCCAAATAAATGTAATTTGAGACTTTTAAGAAATACCAATTATTTTCAAGTTTAATATGAAATATTTTTATTGATTTAATTATCTTTTTTAGATGTAATCATTCTGTTATGATTTTTATAAAAATCAATTTTTGAATAGTGTCAAAATTGACATAAAAGCATTTTTAAAACAAATTATATATTATTAATTGATATTAAATTCATAAAAATCTAAGGCTCTACCAATAGACTTATATCATGATATTTTTATCATTAATGGACCACTTGGGGGGTCTCTCGGATGTGTATAGTATGTTTATTAACCATATAATATGAAAATACAAAGAGACATTGTAAAAGTGATACTAATTAACTAAGAGTTAATACTTAATGATAAGGTTAATTTAATAACCCGAACCTGTATAAAGTCTATTGGTTGAGTGGTTTTCTACCCATCCCCACCTTAAAGATTAAATAATCCACTTTTGATCCATTAGAAACAGAATATGAATTTATTATAAAATAATATTTCTAGCTTTTCCAAAGGTGCCCCTCACCCCTCTTATAAAAGGGCACTCCCCCTTCCCATTAATTCACACCTTCAAAGCCTTTTGGTTTGGCCAAACCCTACCCAAATACTCTCTAACATTTCCTCAATACAACCTAGTGGCCTTATTTTTATCATAAATCCAAACTAAGGAGCCCTTTTGATCAAATCAAAAGGAAGAACCCAAATAAGAGATAATGTTTTCACCAGCCTTTTTCAAATTGATTTCTTCTTCAAGTTATTCTTTCTTTCTTATTCCCATGCTTAAATAATGAATCCAGTATCTCAAAAATACTGTAATATTATTATAAAAATGTTACAACCATATTCAGTATTCTATCCATCCATTGAATAACATGTCACCATACGTGCGTACGTACGGCTTACCGTCTCCACGTCATGGTGTAATTGTTATTAAATAAATTATTGTTTGGAAGGGTATAATAAGGATGTGTAATTCATTTAAATAATAAATATAACATCATAATGATCCTTTATATAAGATATACCATCCAATTATATGTTATTTGAATATAAAAAGAATGATATTGTCGCTCGTGCGTACGTACGGACTACCATCTCCACGAACTCGATGAGATTCATTCTCCATTGTATCCATTCAAGTCTAATTCTCATTTGATGATTAATAATAGTATCTAAGTACTTGATTTGAATATGGATATGATTAAGGTAAAACCTATCCGTGAAAAACACGTCTTATGTAACAAAACATATAAAATAAAATTAGTAAGTCAACACCCAAAACGATGATAATTATAAGATATTATTGACAAAGCAATGTTAAAAGATCATATATGATATCATATTAATGTATATTATTCTTGTATAATTTAATAACAATTATTTCACCATTATAAAGGAGGTTAACCTACCCTCAACCAAGTAAAAGTACAAGGTAAGGGTTTATTTTACAATCTCTTCATTATTCGAGGTTGTTTATACATGATTATCTACTAGGACCTCTTTATCATCCACATCCATGTTTCTTAAAAATGTATTTAAAATAATTCTTACTATTTTAAAGACTATATGATAAAGTCATTTATACCCTTTTCGACTTTTTATATGAAGTTTATAATGGAACCTTTCCTTCGTTTTCCAAACAAGGACCTTTTTATCCTTTTCGATAGAATTAAGGTAAAAATGTCTTTTTTAACTTATATGGAGGGTGCGGCTATTTTCCGCCATTAAAAAATCTTAGAAGCTTCCCTTAAAAGCTTATAAGGATATTTTCAAAGTAAATGTTTTGCTTTATAATTATGTGACTTTTAAATTATTTCAAGAAGACATATTTCTCTCAAATAGTTTTGATTTCATCTATGTCAACATACTTTGATGGATTTTAAGCTTATTTGAAGTTGATTTATTATGATACAAAACTTCCATATTGTATTGAAGTTTTTGTGATATGTTTTACTATGTATGTAATATATTTATAACATTCATGGTTTATGGAGAAAGTATTGACATTTGATATGCTAGTTTTAATACAAATGTGTATGTTATGTTTAAACCTGTTCATATGAGGAATGCATTGGACTTAATAAGTGACGTG
Organism: Viscum album; assembly: GCA_963277665.1. Lineage (NCBI taxonomy): Eukaryota > Viridiplantae > Streptophyta > Magnoliopsida > Santalales > Viscaceae > Viscum > Viscum album. The sequence continues at coordinate 1,398,488,917 of OY728148.1, read as the reverse complement.
TGGAGCCCGCTATGGATCCTCGATGCATCGGTAGGTCTCATGAGACAAACTAGTGTCTTGGAACAAGGCCTTGGCAAAATCTTATCTGTAGTCTTGGCACGAGGCCTTGGCTATGTGGTTATGATAGTCTAGCATTATGTATTCCATCATTATGAAAGTGGTTATTGATATTGCATTTGATTATTTGATTAGTAGAATATCTATGTGAATAAGTAAATGGAATTATTTCATTTTATTTTTTTCCATACTATGTTGAAGTTAAAGTTTAAAAGCCTTTTGTTTTAGTTATACACTACCTTAAATGTTTATTATTATTTAATAAAGTTTTTGTTATATTTTTATCCTTACTGGGAATTTGAGCTCACCCCTTTTCTATGTTTTATTTTTCCCAGGATGTGAAGAAGTAATTTATGAATGACCTGCAGTGATAGTTTTAGGGGATAAGAGTGTGTACTATGGAGACTATATTGTTGTAGTTTACATTTTATGATGTAACGTAAACTTTATTAATGTATCTAGTTATTCCAAGGCTACTAAACCAATCAGTCTTTCGATATTTGATCTTTCTTGTGATCATGCCAATGTTTTGTAATAATGCACCAACTCTGGGTAACTGGGGTCGGGGTGTTACAGTTGGTATCAGAGGAACTTTAGTAAAAACCGTTGAAACTAGACTTAGATAAACTCTGATTAGAGCACATAGACCTAAGATGGACTTTGAGGATTAGTTTATAAGAACTTCCTAGAATTTTGGTATTGTAGATATTTTGTGAGTTTTCCGAGAAATACATCCCTGTGTAGATACAAGCAGGTAGAGGTGGCTCTGGCACAGATGTACCTAGGGTTAAACCCGAAAACACCTCTTTGAGCTGGACTCAAACGGGAACTGGTGTATAACAATGGTCCTCGCTGCACTCTTGGTTACAACACCTCCAGTGGATATGCTTAGGATAATTCTCATATTCATTAAAAACCATGATGAAGGGTTTATAAGTCTATACTTCTTCAAAGGAGACATTTTTATGATTATGGATTATATCCATAAACTATTTTATTTATGTTATGTGTTTTAAAAGTTTGGGATTAGGTATTGTTATTCATAAACTAATCTAGTGTATACCATTGTTTAGAAATGGGGCCCAGTAGAAGGAATGAGAACTCCAGCAATGCACATGATCCAAAGAGAAAGAAGGATCATATCTTTCATGGTCGTAAGCCGGATTTTTAAGAGAAATAGTCTCCCATGTATTATCATCATATGAAGAGATAATATCATGTGTTTATAAGATAAGTAAAGAGTTTACTGAGTCATATGGCTTCAAAGGGAATCAAGAGAAGAAAATAATGGAAGAAAGAAAGATGGATAAAGGGAAGAGGGAAAAGAATAATTTTCCCATATATGATAACTATGGGAAGAATCAGCCTAGAAATTTCCTGAATGAAAAGGGAGATTGTTATAAGTGTGGAGGAAAAGGGCACAAAGTACGTGACTGCAAGGGTAAGAAAATGGTTTCAAATGTACAATGCTTCATTTGAAAAGAGTTTGATAAATACATGAACCTATGTCCCAGTCATCAGACTATGCCGCAAATGATGTTATTGGATAATAATCAAGATATGATACTACCACAGATGAAGAGGAATGATTAGAGTTCTTATGTTTAATATGTCATTTCAGTGTTGTATCAACAAGGTACTTGTTATAATAATTACGGAGTATATAAGGATTGTACTGCAGTACTATTTCATTAAGGACATGAGATTGTGTGGAACAAAGAGAAGTGATTCAATAGCAGGTTAAATTTTTGGAAAATATATGGTTGAGAGAAAGATAAACCATAATATGGTTCTGATACCGAGGTAGTGATTTTAAAATAATACATGATGGATTTGGATAAATTATATTGGATATTCTTGACTACCTTGAAACTGATTAATGATTTTTATATTCCATTATTGTTGGGGTTTACAACATTTTTGGATTGAATGAGTTTATATATTATTCTTTAAGGAATAAGGGATCATGAATGTAATCAATAAGGTTTTATGGTAATTCAGGATGTCGCGGTGTTTTAAAAGAATACATGATGAAGGTGTTCACATGTTATTACACTAAAAAAAGGATCTTCATTGTGTTTACCTTCCTTATAAATTTTGGACTGAAGTATTATGGATAGTTCTAGTTTGGATTATTTTGGATTTCCATAAAAGGACAACCCGGAGGTCTGGTGGCAACCCGTCGTGTCCGGCAAGGCCGCGAGACATGAACCCACAACCGAAGGGCGACAAGGGTGTATCACCTACCACTTACCCACGTGATGTCTGGGATTGAATAATGCCATTTTTGAATGGTTCTTCTAGATGAATTATAAATTAATTTTTTTAACCCTACACGAATATGATATATAGAATATTATTTTTATGTTCTATTATATTTTAGAGTGAAAGATGAGTTTGTGGTAGAACTTAGTTAAAGGATGAGACTCTACTTTTCAAGTATATATTTTTCTTCTTCTCTTATTCAATGAAGAAATTAATTCTTATACTTTAGTGAAGGGATCTTAAAACAAAAAAATGTGTTTTCCTAATACCATATGTTTTACTAAACCGATGGTATTTTAAATCATTAAAGATTGATGCATTTAAGGCGCTCAATTTTACCCTTATTTGTGAATGATGACCTCAATCACTACCTATAAATATTTACGTTTTTCCTCCAATTATATGTCTCTAATTTCCACTAATGTTCTCCAAATAGAGATCATAATTTACTGGTGACCCTTTCATTTCACTTTTCCTCTTATTAAGACTAAATTTTATTAACCCAATTTCTGATGTGGGTTTTCCCACAATGATATTTTCTATATTCAACCTTTTATTTTCGAAAAACAATTTCAAATTGTGAGGATGAAATTTATTGAAGGAGGGGAGAATGTAACACCCCAATATTTCATAGTGTGTTATTTCTTCAAAATAATTCAATAACTTGCACTACATGCAACACCGAGTTCAAGCGCACCATGACATACCAAACAAGCCATTAAAAAATGTTGAGAATAGTATTAACTAAATTTTAAACTTTATACAATCCTTATAATTTTAGAATCCAAATTATGAGTTTCTTAGAAATAATTTATTAACAAATTCATTTTTAGTATTACACTTTTACCAACTTTTAATAGTGAACCCTTTTTAAATCCAATATTTTAAACTTTTATCTATTCAATTTGAATAAATATATTTACTTTTTAGAATGGGGACATCAAAAAATTTACAGTGAAACATCCCAAGATTCCACAATATTCTTTCCTTTGAATAATACAGCAGCGTGTGTTGTACGCAACTTCGAGTTCTAACACACACCATAACCAATCAAACTAGCCGTTATGAATAGTAATACATACTTTTTGAAATTTTATAAATTTTATCTATCAAAATAGACTTAATTTTTCTATTTGGAGTATAGAATTTAGCCTAAGGTAAAATTTTTCAACTTTTCAGATAACATTTATATTTTGATGAATAGTGAAAATTACCAAATTTTATTTAAAAACAACTTTTTTAATAAAAATAATTTATATTGATAAATTATGAATTTGAGTGGTTTTAAAGTATACTTAGAATATATTTTTACAATTTAATACAATTTTTATCATTGTACATAATTTCACAATTAAATCGGACATAAACAAGTGTCAATCTTTTGATAGTTATTATCTCTTAAAAACACGCTATTTGTTTTGAAGACAAGAATTAGTTTTTAAATTAATTAATGCAACTAGTATGTTTTGAATTTTAAAAAATAGACATCATTTTTGAATTCATAATATCAAATATATCTTAGGATTAATTTTTGGTATTTTTCTGGAAACATTCATTTTTGATGAATAGTGAAACCACTATGTGGCAGTTAAAAAACTGAATATTTCATAAAACATAATTTTACCGCTTTTGTGAGTGGAATTTCGAAAATCCGAGAGACATGGTTAATATCAAGGAGTAAAATGTGGTTCAATGAGATGAAAATAATTTTTGGTGAATAGTAACTTTTTACTTTTATTTACCACGGTTAAAAGTAAATAGGGTAATTAAGGGTAAGAATGAAATTTATATTACACTAACACATGTCCAAATTCTATTGGACAAGTGTATCTAAAAAAAACAGCCTTAGGAGTAAAATATTATCATTAAGGTCCACTTTTATTAGATTAGGACATTTATTATTATTTAATTCAAAGAAGAGTTGAAAGTGTTAAAATCAACGTTTATTTACTAAAACATTATTAATATATGGTTATACATAAGATAAATTCGATTGTAAATATTAATTATAGAGAGAATAATATTTCCAACATAGTGGTAGTTTATTTATAATTTTTAGACATTAAATAATTTAATTTATTTATGACACAATGGTGATGAAGTAATTACCTAATTAATGAAAAATTAGAATAATTGATATTACAAATACCCAAATAAATGTAATATGATACTTTTTATAAATAAAAATAATTTTATAGGTTAATATGACATGTTAGGATTGAGTTAATTAATGTTTTTCGAAGTATTCATTCTGTTATGATTTTTAAAAAAATCCATTATTGAATAGTGTCAAAATTGACCTAAAAGAGTTTTTAAAACAAATATTATATTATTAATTGATATTAAATTCATAAAAATATAAGGTTCTACGAAGATACTTATATCATAATATGTGTATCATTAATGGACCACTTGGGGGGTCTCTTGGATGTATATTGTATGTTTATTAACCATATAATATAAAAATATAAAGAGGCATTTTAAAAATGAAACTAATTAACAAAGAGTTAATACTTAAAGATAATGTTAATATAATAACCCAAACCTGTCTAAATTCTGTTGGTTGATTGGTTTTAGACCCATCCCCACCATAAACATTAAATAATAAACTTTTGAGCCATTAGAAACCGAATATCAATTTATTATAAAATAATATTTCTATCTTTTCCAAAGGTGCCCCTCACCCCTCTTATAAAAGGGAACTCCACCTTCTCATTAATTCACACCATCAAAGCCTTTTGGTTCGGAGAACCCCTACAAAAATACTCTCTAAATTTATATCACTACAACTTACAGGCCTTAGTTTGATCAGAAAACCATCTTAAAAAGCCCTTTTGATCAAATCAAAATGGAGAACCCGAAGAAGAGGTAATGTTTTCACCACCCTTTTTCAAATTCATTTCTTCTTCAACTTCTTATTTATTTGTTATTCCCATTATAAAATAATGAATCCAGTATATCCTATATACTGTAATATTATTATAAATATTTTACAACCATATTCAGTATTCTATCCATCCTTTGAATAACATGTCACCATACGTGCGTACGTACAGCTTATCGTCTACACGTTGTGGTGTAATTGTTATTCAATAAATTTTTATTTGGATGGGTATAATAATGATGTGTAATTCATGTAAATAATAAATATAACATGATAATTATTCTTTATATATGATATACCATCCAATTATATATTATTTTAATATCAAAATAATGAGATTGTCGCTCGTGTGTACGTACGGACTACCGTATCCACGAACGCGATGAGATTCATTCTCCATCGTATCCATTCAAGTCTAATTCTCATTTGATGATTAATAATAGTATCTATGGACTTGATATCATTCTGGATATGATTATGATACAATCTATCCATTAAAAACACAACTTACGTAACAAAACATATAAAAGAGAACGAGTAAGTTAACACCCGAAACGATGATAATTCTAAGATATTATTAACAAATCAATGTTAAAAGATCATATATGATATAATATTAATGTATATGACTCTTGTATAAAATAATAAAAATTATTTAACCATTATACAGCAGGTTAACCTACCCTCAACCAAGGAAATGTACATGGTGTGGGTTTATTTCAAAATCTCTTCATTATCCAAGGTTGTTTATACGTGATTATCTACTGGGACCTCTTTATCATCCGCATCTATGTTTCATAAAAATGTATTCCAAATCATTCTTACTATTTTAAAGACTATGGGATAAAGTCATTTTTACCCTAGTTGACTTTTTATAAGAATTTTATAAAGGAATCTTTTCGTCATTTTCCAAACAAGGTCCTTTTTAACCTTTTCGACAGAAATAAGGTAAGAATGTCTTTTTTTTTAACTTATGTGGTACGTGCGGCTATTTTCTACTGTTAAAAAATCATAAAAGTTTCCTTTAAAAGATTATAATAATATTTTCAAAGTAAATGTTTTATTTTATAATCATGTGACTTTTAAATGATTTCAAAAAGAGATATTTCTCTCAAATAGTTTTTATTTCATCTATGTCAACATCCTTTGATGGATTTTAAGCTTATTTGAAGATGATTTATTATGATACAAAACTTCTATATTGTATTGATGTTTTTGGGATATGTTTGACTATGTATATATTATATTTATAACATTAATGGCTTATGGAGAAAGTATTGACATTTTGTTTGCTAGATTTAATACGAATTTGTATGTTATGTTTAAACGTGTTCATATGAGGAATGCATTGCACTTAATAAGTGACGGGTAGAGCCCGCTATAGCTCCTTGATGCATCGGTAGGTCTCATGAGACATACTAGTGTCTTTGAACAAGGCCTTGGAAAAATCTTATTTGTAGTCTTGGCACGAGGCTTTGGCTATGTGGTTATGATAGTCTGGCATTATGTATTCCATCAATATGAAAGTGGTTATTGATATTGCATGTGATTATTCGATTAGTAGAATATCCATGTGAATAAGTAAATGGCATTATTTAATTTTATTCTTGCCTTACTATGTTGAAGTTCAAGTTTAAAAGGCTTTTGATTCAGTTATACACTGCCTTAAATGTTTGTTCTTATTTATGAAAGTTTCCACTATATTGTTATCCTTACCTGGCATTTGATCTCACCCCTTTTCTATGTTTTATTTTTTCCAGGATGTGAAAAAGTAATTTATGAATGACCTGCAGAGATATATTGAGGGGATAAGAGTTTGGACTATGGAGACTATATTGTTTTAGTTTTCATTTTATGATGTAATATAAACTTTATTAATGTATCTAGTTATTCCAAGGCTACTAAACTAATCGGTCTTGCAAGATTTGATCTTTCTTGTGATCATGCCAATGTTACGTAATAATGCACCGACTCTGGGTAACTGGGGTCGGGGAGTTACATAAATGGTATTGTAACTCCAGTATTATATATCTACAATAATTTTATGATGATAATGGGATTTTATATCATCCAACCCCTTTCCCTCTTCCTGTTATTTTATTAAACAGAACGTTGTTCGTGAGGTGTTAATTTAACACCTTCAAGAATGACTTGCTTTCTTCTTCCACTTCTACCTTCATATCTGGGCATGAAACCATTTTAATGGTTGAACCAGAACATGTTGTATGTATTATCTCCTATTTAAAGAACATGAACTAACTTATGATCATATTTCTAAGTGATAAAATAAAACAAGTTCATTTTGATCGAAAAATCGCTCTTATTAACACAAACAATCATCATTTAATTATTTTATAACGATTCATCCACATGGATCTAATATAATTCATTACAAGATAATAGAAAATAATTTAATATCATTAATAACATGTAATATCAGTTCTGGATGTTTACCCATGTTCTACCGAAACATCAATTTAAGAATACAAGTGAACCACTCAATAAAACAATAAAAACTAACATTCCCGAATATTGTTTTTTAAACTCTATAACTCTTCCAAAGGCGCATAAAATCACTTAATGAAACCATAATGAACCATTTAAATGTAAAAAATGTTCTATATTTCTAATTAATGAATATAATGTAATTATACAGGACATTAATGAGAAGGAAGCATTCGGGTATAAGGTGAGGGGAAATTCTCGAACCCAACTTTCATCCTTCGGGTTCTCCCTCTTTCACTCCTTTTTGATATGGTTACTCCTTAAAAATATTTTTTTATCATTGTATTTAAATTTCAAGGATATAAATATTTTTCACTGGTATTTAAGAAAAACAAAATGTTTTCCAAAAAACTCTTCTTTCAAGAACACACCTTTTACCTCTCATTCAGGATTGACGGTTCTTATAACATGTATGTTATTCCCTCATTATTTTGGGAACCCAATTTTTATGAATGTGTTCTTACGAGATGAAACCCATCCCTTTTAATGGATTCATTATGTTCATCTATGTTATATGTTCATTGTGGCATTCATGATAAATGATAATGTTATGATGTGATGGGTGCGTCCAGAATTATATAGCACAATATGAATGTTATGATGTGATGGGTGCGCCCAGAATTATACAGCACTCCAATGCCTTGGGTAAAGTGATGAATCTCAATAGTAAATGTGAAATGATGTGTGATCAAGATTCTAGATGAGTTCACAAGTATGTGTGGAAGTTAACCACTAATACATGATGTTTCATTTTTATGCATTTCTATATTTCATGTCTTATATTTATGATTCCTCTCATGTTCATGATCTTCTTCCCATGTTATGATTATGCTCACCCCATGCTATATTGTTATTATCTATCCTTTTACTGAGATTCTTCCTCACCCATTTATATGTATATCCTAAGGTGGATACATGTATTAAGGAGAGTACATGTGCCAATAAGAAGCTAGAGAAGAAGAAATTAAATTAATGTTAATGCTTGATGTTGTAATTCTTATGTATGATCAAAAAATTTTCAAGAAACTATACCTTTGGATCCTATATGTGTAATACTATTATGTTTTTTATCCTTAAAATGATGTAAGAGTAATGTAAGAAAAGGGTGGGTCTCTATATTCATATCCATCAACCATTAGCCTTGGCAACCATAGTGTCATGACCAACCTTCTCAAAGCTGAGGGAATGGAGAATAATATGACACGCACTTTCGTCTTCATAATTAATGCAAGATAATGACCCATGGGTATCACCTTCAATAGGACTCAAAGTTCCAACAAGAACCAAGATTATATAATCTCACACAATATGGTTTGAAATTCAATTTTTTAATGAAAACATCATTGAGGGATAAGATGGTAAAAATCCCAAACAATACATAACATTTATATAAAGAAAACCAAAATCTAACCCATCCAAGATTTAAACATAAAATGTAACAAAAGTAAAAAATGAAACCAAATATTGTTGAAAATGATAGAGACTACACAGCATAACAAAAAATATCATAATTCTTGACCTAGTAATATCCCGCACGGTCCTTAATGTCCTCCAAGAAAACTATAAGTAGTTTTATGAATGTAGGGTGAGTATAAAAGCATACATCATAGGAAAAATAAAGCCACCATGAACATGGGGGGACATACTAATGTCCTTTTGAGAGAAAAAATGAACCTAACAGGACCATACAAGGAGTAATAACTAGCCCAACCTCACTAAGGAAAACTCGCAAAATAACCCATGTCATGTAAAGTAGTAGTATTAGAATATCAGCATTTAGGTACCCCGCACCAATTTCCTAGTGGATAGTAGCTCATTCCTAAAGTATTTATTCTTGACACCATCACTACTCCAAAATACAGTCCCATTGCCACAACCTGCACACACACATGGGCTACAAAAAACACAAAAACTCACCCATAGCCACATTGTCCACAATCACACCACGCATCCCGCCCACAGACACCTAGGACACAACAACCACACCTCTCTCCTAAAAACACATGAGCCTCATCCCAAAGACCCATGGAAAGCAAATATGTACTGCAAAAACCCCTAGGCCTCAATCCCACACCACAAGCTACAAGAAATATCTTAGGCTGTAGTAAACCTTAATCCCTTACATCCTACCTAGATACACCCGAGTGGTATGAACTCTGAAGATGGTTCAAGGTAGAATGTCAGTAACCAGCAATGCATAACCCCACTCAGATGTTTGAAAAGACACCCCCCATAATATTGGAGGGTTCATTACATGGATCTCTATATGGGTGGGGTGGATATTGAAAATCACAAGGAACTACATGATTTTACATATTGGTAAACAAACACTCAGCCCAAGTTATGGGTTTCAAAACAAGAAACCAACCCACACAATACAACATTACTACTACCAATATATGGACAACCACACAAACATCCACAACCTATGCATAAACCCAATCCCTTTTTCATTTTACCATTTTCCATTCATTAATTAAGGGATTAACATTAATTTATTCCAGCTCTACTCGAGGAAATTACCAAAAAAACATCTTCAACAGTTTTCATAATGATAAAGGCCACTAAACACTACCAAGGTAAACAAGGATGTAGGGACCAAGGTAAGATAATCCATTTTAACAATCATTCTTAAAAACGACATAGAGAACAACAAAATTTTATTCCCACTACACACTCCCTTATTCTTAAACACCCATACAACCACTACCAACAGTCTTTCGTTAATGATATCCTACATAATAATTCCCTTGAAAAAAGAAACTAGCTGCCCCACTACACAACACCACACGCAGTACAGCTATAAACATGAATTTACAACACAACCCAAGCATGTAGCCCCTCTACCCAACCACCTCATAGAAGATGTGGAACTATACAATACTTTCATTTACCACAACATAAAACAATGTTAATACCACTTCCAAAAAGTTTATCTACCACAATATCAATTAATCACTCAACCTAAGATTCCATCACACCTCAAGTACCACCCCATACACGTAGACCACAACAAAACACCACCAAAAAGTATCCCTACTGCACAAACATATCCTTTCACATTCACAAGACCAACCCGTCTTTCCACCCTAGGACCCATAACTATGTCTCCCACAATAGCACCACAAAACTCACATAAGGCCCAAACACAATGAAACACATCACATAGAAAAACCATTTAGCCGAGCATATCTATACTTATCCAACACGTGTTCTTTAATTTCACTTTAAATAAAATGGATGATCATATAATATGTTTGATCTTGGGGCCTCCATTAGTTTAACCATGTATATTTGATTAATAAAATTTCATGTTACATCCATTTATCAAAGAGTCGCCGAAAAATAGAACACCACAATTGTGAAAGAAAATAAGACCAACAACCATGATTTTTAGAGGCCACACGGCCACAACAGATCAAATCCTCGGTAAAGATAATAATTAAAACAAACAACAACACATTAATATCTCCCTCGTCCTCCAATTTATTACCTCACATTATCATTTTTAAAATTGTATTTAGATGTTCTCACAAAGGGGAGTGATTATGCCCCCATGCATAATGATCAATTTAAATGATAGGAAAAATAATCATTACATGAAACAACAGGTGACCAAAACTCCTCCTTGTGACAAGAAGAGGGGACTCTGCGAGCAGCATGAAACACCATGAAAACATTGTATTAAAGTGCTCCAGTACAAGATCATGACTCGTCTATAGAGGAAGGATATATGCCCACCATGAAAAAAGAGAAGAGTGGACATCATTATTTAAAAAAGGCAGATCTTATATCAACACCAGGAAATAGTTCCAGAGGCCGTTAATGAGGGATCATGATCATGATCATGAGGTTTGAAAATCTCAAATTTCATGGAGCATTATGAATGTAACGATATACATAATATCCTTTGAAACACACTTAAAATTCCCAACCAAGTCATTAATCCCGATTTACGTCAAATAAAACGTTTGAAGGGTGAAAATAGAAATAATGAAGGAAACTAAAAATTTGGAAAAGGTTGAGACACCGTTTGGTGTGACACCATTTTAGTGTGCCAACGATTTAGTTCCACCATTTCGGTGCCACCTTTTCTGTGTTCCACTATTTCAGTGTGTCACCATTTCGGTGTTCCACCCTATCAGCATGCCACTGATTCGGTGAGCCACTATTATGGTGAAAACTACTCAGTGTGCCACCATTATGGTGAAACCACATAGGGAAAATATATTTTTTCCCAAACTCCAAAAACCAACCACTGAAACCCCAAAGACCACCACAAGCTCACGATTTTCATAATGTAATGCCTGAGGGACATCTGGGTTATTACAATGATCATAAAATATCACAAGAAATATAGAAGATGGTTTTAATAAAATTTATCCCAGGTAAATTAATTAAATCATATAATTTCCTTGATATATATGAAAACAAACTATTTAAAAGAACACATGAATGATACCAACAAACATGGGGAAATTAATTTGATTGTTTTTTTTGAGTTAATTAACAAAAATCATAATATGTAACATAGACAAAATAGTGATACAAAAATTCTATTTGGTTAAATCCAATTTAAAATAAAAAGGGACATGAAATGATTTCATAAAAGAGATTTTATAAATTAATTTTTAACATTGACATAATGTAAAATGTTATGGACACATCCAAAAGTTTTTCAAAAAAATCTATGAGAAAAATAATCAAAAATAATTAACTTTTGAATGAAATGTTAAATAATATTTCACTGAAAATAAATAAGTATTATATTGTATAAATTAGTAGAGGAAGATAAATAATATAAATGTGAAAAGGAAAATCTTCTTTTATTATTTTCAAAATCATTTTTTTCGAAACAAATATTGAAAGAAGACGGAAAAATTCATCTTTATTAACATATAATTTAAAAAAATTGGAATATAAAATACATTTTGATAAAATAATAAGGTGGTAGAACACTTTATTTAAAAGTAAACAGTCACTATAAAACATTATAATTCAAATAATTGATATTTGAGTTTTTAATGGGTATAATACTCTATGATGAATGAAATAGTTGAAGATGCATTTATATGGTTAAAATAAAGAAAATAGATAATAAAATATATTTAAATATAATCATGTAATGTACAAAACTAATATGAATGAATTTAAATATAGCTATCATTACTAAATGAGAAAAATGAGTCACCATAAATCCATACTACTGGGTACAACCTTTGAATCAATAGAAACATGAATGAGGGAACATGATTTTGATAATATATTCCGTCGAAATAAAATTTGTATTATAATATATATCCATGTGTAGTGATTACACCTCACAAAGAAATCATGGTTTTCTAAAATTAATATATCTCAACGAATAAGAATTGTGACCATGAATTTCATTATGACTATAGAAAAATTCCAATCAAAAATGTTGAAGAGTTGTCCTATAATTGAAATTAAAATACCATTTTTATAATAAAATATGTGTTATGATATCTAAAATTGGTAGTATATACACAAAATAAATTAAATTCAGATTAAAATGCTAAACATCTCTCAAAGAGATGAATTTGAGATAAAAACAATTACATTATCCCAGATTTGTTATGACCTTTAAAAAAATGTCATGAATAATTCAATTAATCTCCTTGAATAAATCCTAAAAAATAATTACTTTTTTTACATTTTCATACCCCATTTATAATCATTATATATATTTATATATAAATATTAGTTACTTTTTACAATCATTCTACATCGTGTGTTAGTAAAAAATTTCGATTTGTACAAGTTTCATAAAAATGATTTTGGTATAAATTAATTTTAAAAATTCCAGAATTTTTATATCATATAAGGTATTATAATATATGTTTTATGATATTTATAATGTTATAATTTCATTTCATTGAGGTTCTTATTAGGATCCATGAATATTAAATCCTTAACGATCATGTTTTGGTGATTCTTAATAGACGATGTGTGTTTTCTTAATAAATTAGTTAAATTTTGATATAACCTTACTCGAAATAAGAAAAATGTATCTATATATTTATAATATACTATAATTTTAATAATATTCTCATTTTCATTCAGGACATAAATTCATAGTATATTTTAGTTAGGTTGTTATAACGACAAAAAATATAAACCGATCATGATTAATGTATGATTATGAGAGGGTTTTGTTTTAATATCATTATAAAAAAGAATAATGGAATTATTTATTATTTATTAATGTGATATATTATAATTTAAAATAATTATAAATATTATATAACATATATAAAGTTATCACTTAGAAATAATAGATTATGTCAGGTAGTTCAACGGTTTTAAATGATTGAATTAATAATAATTGTTTTTTGATCATATCATTAATAAGTTCTCCATTTTTTCACAATAAAATCAATATTATATTATATAATTCATATTTATCCCTTAATCCTAATATAAAAACAATAAATTTAGGGATGTGATGAAAATATTAATAGAAATTAATCATTCCATAAAGGTGGTAGTTCACATGTACGCATGGATGCTGATATTATTTTCTTAGAACACGAGGAAAGATTAATATAGTTTATTTTTTTAGAATAATAATAATGATATATATATATATAACAATTTTTCAAAATTTCTCTTTTAGAATATACATTTTTTTTTGTTTATGGAAAACAATCCACATTGTTTCATGCAGGTGGTAGTCTGCACAACACACGAATTGAAATTTTGATTTTCATAATAGAAAACGGGAATGGGTGGTTAATTATTGTACCATAAACATAATAACATAATATTATAATAATGATACATGTTATATAGTTATAATATTATGATATTATTTTTTTGGACGATTATGTTCATATAATGAAACAGAAAATTGAAGGATAGGTTTAGAAATTTAAATCTTGTGTCTTGGATTAACTTCTATGAAAAGGGGATGAAGACTATAAGGGGTGATCTTTGAGAAGACCAGAACCACAATTAGTCTCACAAGAGTGTTCAGGATAGTATTGTATCCATTTTATGTGTCAAAAATTGTGTTTTGGTGTGAGGGGAAGTTATGATAGGATAACTCATTTCATATATGAAAATAGATTGGAGTTTTTAAAAAATATTCAATAGAGTTCAATAATTGAAATAAAAATCAAGAAAATTGGATCCAATATTTATCAATAATTTTGTTTTTAAGTGTTATGTTCCATATGGGCCTAATGAAAAATTCACACACATGTTTTAAATTTTAGTTCTTTTACTCAAAAAAATCGTCAATTTTAACATTTTTCCTTTTACCATGGAACTGGATTTTACATCAAGTAAAATAATCATTATGCACACAAATAAAAAGGTATTTATTAGATAATTTGGACCCAATTAGTTTAAATTATATGTTTATTAAATTTTATTTAATTTATTAGACTAATAATATGAATTTTTTTATAAAAAATTATAATATATTTAAATTATTTTTTATAGAATATTACCTATGTTATAAACAATAAAATATGAATTTTGAAATTAAAACAATTTTTTTAAATAACATATTCAATTTTAAATTATTAATTTGGTGTTATGAAATTGTTTCATGAATATTCAATTCATACCAATATAATAACAATTCCTTAAAAATCATGTTATTTGTAAAAATACTTTTTTCAGCTAAAATTAATTTTATTTGAAAAGTAAAAAATCATCTTAAAATTATAATATTAATAGTATTAAAAAAATTTAATTTAATTTTTTAAAATCTAATTTATAAAATATGATACGTAAATATTTAATTAAATTCATAAAATATTGGGTAAAACAACTCATATTAGAGAATAACTTTTTAAAATTCATACTAATCATTATTCTTATTTCATATCAATTGGAAATAAATTTATTGGTAATATATAATTCATATTATAAATATATTTTATTATTATATAATAATAATATTCTATGATTCTTGAAATATTGACCTAATTTAAAAAAATATATTTATTAACATAAATGAATTTTTATAAATTAATTAGCTATACAAATTGAATTTAATTAATTTTAAAAGGAGGAATTTAATTATTTTTATAAATATGTTATGAAACTAACACTCCCTTAATCTTATCAAATTTAATGATTGTGTTTTAATTTTCAAAACATAAAGAAGATATTATTTCATTTGGTTTTTCATTTAGAAAAATATTGCCAACATTATGACTTATTTTAATGTGTTGTGGCCCAATATTAACTATGATATGATTTGAAAACATCAGTATTTAATTTTATAAGAACATTCATTCATCCATAGAAATAAATCACTGAATGTAATGAAACAATGCAATCAAGATGGGTTCCCCACCATATATAGCATTTATCCCCCTCTTATAATATTCATATTGTAAAATCTCTACCATAAATTATTTAATAAAAATTGAATTCACAAAAATTGATGAGAGAGCCAAATAATTTACCATTTCCTCTATCCATATATAAAAATATTATAAAAAAAATTCAATAACCACTACTTTATAGCTTCCCTTAAGACATGGCTATGGTATTCCCACTCAATTTCTAATGACATAGAATTTTCATACATGTATATTACCACTTTTTGATGAATATTATTAATATTATACAAACACACTCATGGGGACCATAATAATTTAGTTACATTGGACACACGGTACACAATATTCATAAATGATGAATGATATTCAATGTCCCTTTTAATGATATTCCCCTTTATTAGTACTACATAAAACCATTCATTATAACCTATGTAATGAAAACATATGAAAAGGTGAGATCACATTCTTAGTATGGTCAAATTGAGAAGACTTGTAAGAATAATGAGAAACAATGTGTATGAGAATAATGTAACATCCTAGACACGAATTCTGAAGAAATGTGACATGATCCCACTTCACCACATTGCCTCAAACCAATATATCAAAATTCTAGAGTCTTCCGACTACCAGTGAGGCCCTAGGAGTGGTAGTGGGAAGACTATTCGACCAGTAATAGATTGTAGTAAAGTGAAATTACAATATTATATAAATAGAGGATGTAATAAATCAGTCAAAAAGATGATAAATAAACAAGACATGAATATTTAAATCATATTAGATGGAATATCAATCTAATATGATTATGAAATAAATAATGTGTCTAATAAAGAGAATCTAAAACTGTTATATAGGGAAGGTGAACAATACATGTAACAAATGTAAAAAAAAGACCAATAGGTATCTGGCTTGCATCACAAGCTCATCTTGGTCATACGATACCAACACCTAAGTAGTAACCAAGAACCTAGAGTACGGAACATTCCTTTATCCATACATGCAATCATACAGTCTTTTTAAGTACCATTTGGACCTAGACATGGTGTGATATACCATCCTAGTATAAAATCGCCCAATGGTCTAATTCCATCTAGTATATGAATAAATTACAATTAAAATTTTCTCGAATTAAAAGAATATGTAAAGGAAGTATTAAATGTAAACAACCTATAAAGGTTTGGGTTACCATGGACACCCACTATCTTCTACTTGATTGAATCATAGTTAGTAAGTCTTTAAATTAAAATACATTCATGTCTCATTTTATAATCCAAATCATTTCATTATACAATGTCATTTAATTACCATGTCTATGAACCTAGCCCATAGTCCAACATCCCCCATAAGAATATATAGTCAATGATGCATATCCATTCCATCTCAAAGGTATATGTCACTGAACAAATCCACGATTGTGCTTTACCTTTTTAGACACATCATATAGATCATTTCATTCCATAATTACTTATTTAACTCATCCTATCCACATAATTCTTAATTTGGAATATAGGTTTCACTCTTAAAGTAACATTATCCAAGCACTCAACAAGCCCATCCTAGGAATTCCTCGTTGGAATCTTGGTATCTCTCTAGGTGTGTTCTGAAAACACTACTACCCGATTCATTCCCTAGAGATTTACTAAGGGAGCCCATGTAACACCCATGACATATATGATCTTCTACCCCTTGAATATTTTCGTGGAAATCTGTATATGGAGTCTGATATTCAGTGATGAATAAAATATTAATCCCTTATGAGTTCTTCCTTGGATATCTGTATAAGGATTCTATGTGTGACATGAGCATAAGTAAGGTATAATCCAAAGGATTTAGTAAGCGGAATGTGTATATATTCACTTCTTTCACCCATGGAATATAATTAATCAATCAATATCATTTAATAAAAATCAGTTAATCATGTTAAGGTCATTATCAAGGAAATTTCTTTTAAAATATCACCATTTAAGGTAGCTCAAGGCATTTCCAAGTATTGAAGGCATGCCTTTAAATTACACACATGGTTATTTCATAATATAAATGTAACTCAGCTTAAACAAGCACATACATGGACTATCTAAATGATATGATCATTCCATTCCCTTTTATTAATCCATTAAATTTAAAATTCTGATTTCCAATAAATAATGATTTAAACTCAATATGTATAATCCCTTTAAAGGTTGTAGTGGAAAACCATAGACATAACTCATGTTCAAGACACACATGGTGGTCCAATTAATTAGAAACAAACCCAAGGGGTGGTTCCACTTCTAGGTTTATTATTATTATCAATTAGAAATGGTCTCATTAATTAATTAAGTCTCACATATTTATTTAATGAAATGATTCAAATATATTTCAGGGGATTCTCCGATGATTATTGGGAATGCGGAACAATAATATACATATATATATAACAAAGAAATTAATGGAAAAAATGATACAACCTACAATAGGTTCATAGTGGATTGATCATCTAGTATCAACTAATGATTTGACTTAGGTCGGGATAAAATTGAGGAATGGATGAAGAACCTATTAATAGTGAATACTAGGTTGCACATAAATAGAAAAGTTGATGCCAAACCAAACAAGAAATTAAACAAAAGGAACTGAGAACTCATCGATGATAATACAATGAAATTAAAATCTTCTGATTCCAAGTCTAGATGTAGATTCTCTATCAATTCCTAAAATAGTCATCTTTGGCGGAGCAATAAAGCCATGGATGTGCAATGTGACGAGAAGTGATGAAAATAAGGTATAAGTATAATTAATTAAGTATAGATTTAAAATTTTACCCAATTTAATTGGTCGCATGGTTTGGCTACATGGTTTTCCAAATTGTGAACCCATCGTGAAACATTTGTTATGGGTAGATTGAAGTTCACATGGTATCCTCACAAAATTCGACTAAACATGTGCAGATTTTTTCTCGAACAGATTTCTAAAATTGTATACATGTCTACATGATCGTGATACTGTAATAACACCGTATAATAAAAATTGTTTCCAATATCATCCCACTTAATAGACTCAAATTGTTATATGTAACTATGTGGCCAAACATAGAGAATTTATACTAACCATGATCTGTGATTTTTTCATCCCATTCGATGGGTTCCAGGAACCAAACAAGCCCTGAACACCCCTTTTACCATGATAACCTCATATAAAAATCTTATTTTTCTATATTTTGATATTTAAACTGAAAATTAATAAAAATTAAATTAAACATACTAGAATATAGAATTGGGTTCTTAAACATTTTCCACCTTAATGAAATTTGTCACTGAATTTCCCATACAATGGAGGTGAAGCATAAACTGTGAACAACTCATGCCACTATGCATGTTCATAGATATCCTACTAAGAGGTATCATCCTATAATTGGCAATGTTTCCATAGAACCTGTACTAATGTAATTTATTAGCCACATATATCCTTCATGATACGATTCACAATATGTATAGGTTTCTCCTCAAAGGATGAATCTACAAATAACTCAACCTCATTGGGTTTCAAAACATGGGATTGGTATGGATGTTAATTTCCTAACTAAGATAAATGGAATCTGTCATTGAAGTTTCAATACCTCTGAGGTTATTGTAACCGATGGTCTATCGACCTGAATCCCTCCAAAATATAAAAGGTCCTGATATATCATGGGAAGAAATACCATGTATTTTGATCCTCATGTGTTGTAGCCTCTATAAGACATGTAAAAAGACTGGAACCATGAACTCAATCTATATAGGTCATATTCGGTGATCAGTTTATTGTTTTTATTCAGAGTACATAGTAGATACCCACTCTCAAATCAACTAATCCTAATCTACGGTATCCTGAACATAATGAATTACAATAATAACGTACTCTCTTTTCTGTAACCAACTCTAGGGGATAAAAATGAACAACAATAGAAATCGTCATAAAGTACAATCTGAATACCATCTTGAAATCTTGTTTTATGATAATTTAGCCAGGGGTATGTTCTTCTACCAAGATCTCCCAAAATCCAAGACACATTCGCACAACATGTAATCAAGTACATGTATGGTGCCCTCTGGCAGGACATCAGTCTAAGGTTGGTATGTTTTTCCTGGAACCACCTATATACCCAGTGCCCTATTCAAACCATTCTATATCCATGATGTTAACCAATAATTACTATCTATAATGATATAATGAAAGCCCAATGAAGTCATATTGTCACATGGATATACAACCTCCCAAGATAATTAACTAAAAATGTCTCCTTGATCCATAGGAAATGAGTAGAATTTATAATCATGTCAATAACAAAAAAATGGAGTTATTACCTCAATGAAACCTCAATAAACTTTTAACAAAGACCATTATGTCACCACTCAGTAGCCTACTGATAGATGGAATATCTCAGGAGAAAACAACCTACACATATTTTCATACTCACCCACCGATAGTGGAGAGGTAAATCCTGATACATCTTAGTGATGTCGTGGTTTACCACCCAAGATGAAGCATGAAAGTAGTTCACCATCTCTAGACACATGTTTGATAAAAACCATACCTAACCATGTAAACACCGAATTTGAACTTCACCTATGATCTATCCTAGAGGAAATCCTCACATAAAACAATCTCTCTTAGGATTAGGCCCTTAGAATATGATAAATGACTCATCCTTACTCTCTCTATAAGAGTATAGGTAAAATATAATGATGATAGAAAAGATTATCCATGACTTTACTTCACCCCCCAGTGCATCTCCAAAAATGAATCCATAATGTTCCATTCAATATTGACCTACTGAAAAACCTATATCTGAGTCCTCTTAATCAGTGATTCATCTCCTAAATTGACATTACTAGGTGTATAAGCAATATCAATATAAAAATAATATAGGTACTAAACCCCATTTCACTACCTGATATTCATATCCTGCTCTATAAATATGTACTTGAGGCTTCTGTGGTTCATTTACACTAAAAATCACACTCAAAGTAATTAATATCTCCAACAACACCAAACATGAACAACTAAAGCTAACATGAGATTGTGCCTCATGTAATTTCTCTCATGCGGCATGAACTATAAAAACCCATATTCCGTGACACATTTTCTCTATATAAAGACCGCACCTTCCTGATACCCGATGCATCATAATAAACAGAGTAACTCTTGTATGGTTATGAAAAATTCAGTATTGTTACAAAATTCAATCTCCGTTTTAGTTCCTGATAGTCTGAATCACTATCACATGTCCATAAAATCCTCAAACCCAACTTATTCAAGAATTTATGTTACATTTATAAGCATGGTAATTCTTCTATGATATACCTGTAATATCCTTCTATCCAAAATTATCATCATACCACAATAGTGTTCTTGGGTTTCTCCCACGAAACATAACTAGTATCATACTCTTGGTAAACTAATATAGATGTCTCTGAGATTATTTGATCTAGGATTTGAATATGATCCATAAAAAATTTTCACTTTATTAGATTATTTGAAAACATATGCTCTCTTAATATGCCCAATATGATCTCAAGATATTTGGCATGATCATGTATTGTGTGAGAACACACCAAGATATCAACCCTGAATATCATGAAAAACGACTCAACATAATTATGGAAGAAACTATTCATTAGTGAAAATAATACTACTAGTGCATTTATGAGACCAGACGACATTAAAAAATATTTATATAGAAAATGCCTTCTAAAAAGGGCATGCATGGAGTTTCTGAAATTCAAACATGAACCTAAAAGTAACCCAATCCCAAATCAATTTTTGGAAAACCCTATGCTCATAATGTATAGAAAATAGATAATCTATCCAGTTATTAACCATCAAATTCTTCAATTTATAGTATTCCCCAAATATCTTAAGTGTTTCGTCTTCCTTTTTTGGAAATTAGGTTGTTAAACCCCATAGAAAATTACTAGGTCGTATAAAACCCTTCCTCTTTAAATCCTCTAGTTTCCTCTTGATATAATAAATTTTAGTTTTAGACATCCTCTAAGGAATAATGGAGACTAGTGCAGCTCCAGAAACAATATTAATAGTGAAATATACCCTACCACTGATGGTAATCCTAAAATGCCATGCCAGAATACATCCCTGAAATAATCAACCATCTTATAGAAATATTTTTTATGTGTTCCCTGATCATCTATATATTGAATATCAATCCTGACTATCATCCCACACAAACTACGATTATCTCGGTCTTTCTCATCTCACATAGACATCCCATTCAGCCTAATAAATAAACTCACGACCCTATGGTGATGTGAAAGACACACTTCAATTATAGAAATCAATGAAATCATGAAAGGTAACCAATAGGCCCAAACAAAGAATTACATTATAAACATTCATCTTGATGAAAAAGTAGCCCCACAAGAAGTGACACCTTTTAATATCAAAGGGAACGTCCTACATAGATTTAAATCCTCTATAAAAATTCAAAATGGAGTATCAAGAATCATAGTGCCATCAAAATATTGAACACTGATCCTAAGTAATTTCACAATTGGTTTAGATATAAACCTATGGGAAGGGACTATATTTAAAAGATTAGATACTAAATTTGAGGATAATAGAATAATACCTATCATTGATGGAGGTACAAGATCCATCTCCATAGGGCTTGGATTCACTACATATATTTTTCTTCCTCTGTAGCCTTGAGATACTACATGGATTCCCTGAGTATATATGCTTCACTGACGCTGCAAAACTGAGGTCTAACTACCATGCCAATGAACATCTCCTCTTCCAAATTGGATGTCTATAATCCATCACCCTACACAATGAGAAGTTTTTAACCCTTCTCTTGTACGTGGAGTCAGTGAAGACCCATCCTCAATAGTTATCAGAAGAAATGTTTTGAAATTTTTTTATAGAAGACCCAATTGTCCATATGATTGGAACTCAACTGGATTTCTCATATAGCTAGGACTCATATGTCCTAGTCCCCTATATTGGTGGGGCCTCACCTGGAAAACATGAGCATGTTTTCCGGATACAAATATCATGGTGTGGAATCTCCAGAGACTGCTTCCTACTTTTGTTTGATACAATAATAGATCTAGTTGTCTAACTACCCTAGATCGCACCCCTAGCCTCTCTAAAGTTATTCTCTACAATAAGATACCAATTCTCTATTCCATAAATACTAGTAAGCTAAAACGTATTGACCTGTGATAGGATTTCATACCTAATACCATCCTTGAATAAATATTCCTTAGACAGCTCATTATGCATCTAAATTGGTTTGAATCACTAGAGATTAGTAAAAAGGGATGAATAATCATTAAATGTTTACATTACCATTTCCATGTGCATGAACTATCTAGATCCATTATCCATCAAATATCAGAATTTATGTACTCAAAAATTCTATATTAAAATCCCCACAATCCATCTTCGGATGATGATACAACAGATTAATAATATCCCACCATCTATTGGAGGAATCATACAACAGATACACGGACGGAATTACACTCCTATTTAGAGGGAACTTTGGATGATTTAAGATAGGTATCATGTCTTGTAGCCTAGAATCCATATATTATGGTCCCCCATCCCCTGAAAACATGGGTGGTTTCTACTGATGGAACTCAAAAGTCAACTCTTCAATAGTCAGTTCAGGTTGTGGTCCTCCATGAATGGTCTGTTTGAATCAAATAAATCATTCATGGATTTGGGCCACAACACCAGTTTCTAATCTTCTAATCTTATTGAAATATCTTCAACATCTCCCATAATGATCCTCCCCTTTTTGTTTCCTTACATAAAACCTTTATTTTAATCCTGGGGGAAAAGAAACATAAAAATGGTGAGCTCAAATACTCAGTAAGGGTAATCATGGAGAAAATAAAACAAACCATATACATTTGAACTTAAAAACATGAACATAATATTTAAACATCAAAATCTTGAGCAATGAAATAAAACATGGCAGTACATAAGGCATAGATCATAATGGATCATCAATCATGATAAAATAGCATAGGAATAAATCATGTAATTGTGGAATCCATTAAGCATATGTAATGATTCCCATAGTACCCAAGGCAGTAATGCCATGACCATCTTAGTGGACAAAGTCCCTTTCTGAATCGAGTTCACTCCTCGTTTCAGTCCTGTAACACTGAACCAGATTAACTGACCATTCCAGTCATGTATATCTCATGAGATATAATTATTTACCCAATGAATTGGATGGAGATATAGGTCACACCCATCTCATAATGAAATCATTCTTACTTGTTCCACAAAATAAACTTAAAACATTCATCACAACCCAAAGAATAAAATGGGTTTCATAAACATCATCACATCATCACATAATCCACATAAATGGATAATTCATCATAAGAAATGTGAAACAATGTAAATCATAGAGACAATATACATGAAACATACATATGAAATAATGTCATCTTATATGGAAAATGGTTTTGATAAAACACTTGAAATGAATTCTTGAGGAAAATATCATTTCTTCTTCAAAATCAATTTCTTTTCACAAAATTCCATGAAATTTGAAAAGTAAAGGATTTTGTTGAAAATAGTCATCAAATATTTGGGAGTAACCTTCATGAAAATATGGCTTTATAAAATCGTAAAAGTCCATTCATGCCGTATAAGTAAAAAAATAACATTGTTCTCGTACTTTTGTCGGAAAAGTCAAAAAATACCTTGTATGGTAAAGAAAAGAAAGATTCCTTCCATACAATGTGGTAAAAGTATAAAATTGTCAAAATGACTTTAAACATACCTGGAAGAAAAGTAAAAATTTTATGAAAACATTTTTAGAACATATGAACATGGATAATAATCATAACCCTAGTAAATACTTACAAATAAACAATCTTCGATAAGAATGAGATTGGAATAATTATCCCTTACCTTAGGTCCGATATGCTTCGTATGGATCCGAACCTCTTGTATAATGATTTAAATAATGACATTGACATATTACATAATCATATTCATTGTTATGATATCATATATGGTTCACTTATGACTTTATATTACCCATTCCTTTGTAAATTAATGTTAAAGTAGCCTTTTGGGTAAAATCATTTCATTTGTCGTTCATGTTTTAACTTGTAATTATTCATATGATTACATAGATCATGGTTACTTACATCCTGAATGTAAAACATTATTTATATATAATATATATTCAGAATATACATATATATTATAGATCGATAAATGGAAAGAAATACACCGTTCATGGAGATGGTAGGCCGTACGTATGCATGAACGTTGTTTTTGTTTCCTTATTGAATTGAATGGAATTAAGTAGATGAAATACATATATATATATACATAAATCCATTATCATTATTATTTCATGTATTTCATGATTACTTATTATATATAATTTATTATCATTCATGAATGGTTAATCATTGAGAATGAATCTCATCGCATCGTGGAGACGGTAGTCCGTACGTACGCACAAGTGATGATATCATTCCCATGATCATGGAATTGTATTGAAGTGTATGTATAATATTTAAGAATAAATATAAATTTACAATAATCATATATATTCATTATTTACACCATTATACCCGTCCAAGTAAGGTGGTGGTGGAAAATAGATTACACCACGGCGTGGAGACAGTATTCCGTACGTACGCACG
The DNA here is from genome assembly GCA_963277665.1 of Viscum album. NCBI lineage: Eukaryota > Viridiplantae > Streptophyta > Magnoliopsida > Santalales > Viscaceae > Viscum > Viscum album. Next base: position 1,398,463,226 of record OY728148.1, on the reverse strand, counting down.
CACGATGATTTCGTTTTCCGTAGGATGGATAAATTGTGAAATAGGGTTGTTTCATACTTATAATAAAATATCAGTATATTAGTGATACTGCTGTTATTACTTCATAATGAAACAACTAAATAAGAAGAAGTGGAAGAAGAAATAAAGTTGAATGAATCGGTAACGAACATTACCTCTTCTTTGAAGCTTCTCTTTGAGACCTCCTATTAGGGCACTAAAATTGGTCTTTGTGGAAGACCAGGACAACTAGGATGTTTATATGGAAGTGGAGAAGATAATTTTTCAGGGGTTGGCCAAGCATTAAGGATCAAATTGGTGTGAGGAAGAGAGGGTGGAGGTGCCCTTTTTTAAGGGAGGGGAGGGGCACCTTTGGAAATCAAAAAAATATTAATTTGTAATAAATCTATCCCCACATAAAAACTTCCACAAATGACTCATATTAGAATATTAGATGGATAGGGTTGTAATATCATCAAAAAATACAATTTAGACATGTTAGGAAATTATTTTAGACATTATCAACATGATTTATCCTTACATAATCAATTTAATTTTATTTGTGGTAATAATATTCTAAATATTTAATTATAACAAATAATTACTAATTTTTTGTGAATTGTCCATAATTGGATACTTTATAACATTTTAGACCATATAAATATAAATTTATAATTGTTATATTCTTTTGTGATTTTTAAACAATTTTATAATATGTTATTTTTATAAAATAACAGTAGTGTCAATTTTGAAAGTATTCATTTATTTTTTTTAAATAAAATATATACAGAATATATGTTCGAAATAAAAGCTTTAATAGATTTATAAAAGGTCATATGTATCTTTAAAATTAGTGTAGAACATTAAATAGTTCATATAATATTTATTTTAATATTTTTAAAACCATTTATTTGGTTTATCTCTTAATAAAATAATTACTACAACATTGTGTATAATTATGTTATATATTTATTTGTTTCATAAAAATAAAAAATGAAATCCTATGATGAATATAATTCTATTAAATTTCACAATAATACTTTTACTCGAATTTATCATCTTAAAATCACAATATTTAAATTGTTATATTTATTAAATTATGAAGGTGACAACTTTGGCATCATTTAAAATAAAATAATATAAGTGTCATAATCACTTTTATAAGTCTATATATGGTTATTTATTTGGTCATTGGATGATTAAGGTGTATATATACACTACCAATAATATTTGGTCAGGTTTTTGGACCTTTTAATGGGTATTATTATTTCAATAAAAACTATATTACTGAATTTTCACTTAATAAATAATTTCTGCATCATTAATTTATCACCATTAATGACAGCTATTGAATCCCTAAAAATTCTAAATAAATTCTCATGATGTATATAATGTTATTATCTTTCTGGAGACTATTCATGTTCGATGTATTATGATATTTATCACTAAATTAAAATTATTATACTTATAATATTTAACAGAGTGACATATAGTCACTTTCATTGGTTTTAATAATAATTAAATTCTTTTCATGGTCAAAAGTCCATAAAATGAATCTAATCCTACCCTTAGGTGATATGGGTATACTTTTAGCCATCCAATATAATTTTTTCATGTGTTAGGGTAATTTTATAATATTATATTTACCCTTAATTTCCGGATTTACCTTTAACTATGGTAAATAAAATTTACCGTAGTTACTATTCATAATTCCCAAAAATAAAAAAGTAGCCTATTAACATAATTTGGACCCAATGATTCCAAATATGGAATCAATTTTTTCAAATTCAATACACAGAAGTTGTAGAAATTTAATTAATAGTAATCCAGTTGTCGAATGAAAACGGGTTTTTGATGAAAACATTGCAAAAGATTGAATTGATTTAACCTACGAATTCAATGTAAAATCAATTATAATGACATACATTATATTAAATGGAAAAAATATATTCAATTTATACTTCAAAACCAATCAATATTATTATTTAACCACATAAGTTATTACGATGAAAAAAGTTGTTTTTAATTAAAATATTTCGTGTTTTTACTATTCATTAAAATATCAAAGTTATCAGAAAAATATCAAAACTTTATCCAATGTAAATTTTTATATCCTGATTCAAAAAAAGAATTTTATTTTTTCAAATTGAACTTATAAACATGTCAACAACTAGATTTAATGTGGGTGCGCCATCAAAAGGCGGCAAAACGACATTTTTTTTAAAAATACTTATTTTACCTGAAAAATTAATTTTTTTCGTATACCATCTTCTAGAAAATTTGTATGATGAATAATAATGTTATAAAATTCAAAATTCATTTAATACTATTAATAAAAACTAGTTCATAATAACATTATAATAATATACCGTTTTTTAGTAAAACCTGGTATTGCGTACAACACACGCTATCGAGGAAGGTCGCGATTGTGTGTAATGAAAGCCAAGTTATGGTTGCGTGTTGTGAAAGACTCTTTTGTTGTTTCATATAACAGAATCCAACCATATTTCATTTATACATTGAATATATATATATATATATATATATATATATATAGACTCAATGTTGCGTAGAATGACTATTATCTAACGAATGTGAAATTCTGTGTAACACAATCTAAGAATAGTGTTGCATGTACTACAATCTAATACGGTGTTGAATATATCACAAGATAATCTTGTTGTAGCATAAAACACATGACATGAAATAAATTAAAAAAAATACATATCATAAAATATCGTGTTGTTACATTCTACCCCCCTTAAAATGAATTTCGCCCCTGAAATTCGTCGGGGTTATGCACGGTTTTCTACGTGAAAGTTTCTTTAATTGAAAACCACATCATAAAATAAAATACCAAAACATAACATTCAAAACTAAAGTATGAAACTTAACGTTTACCCAAATTAACTAATCACTGGGTTTCCACGTAGGAGAATATAGGTGAAAATATGGATATGGAAGAGAAATCTATCCATCATGTTCTGATGGAGAGTGGTAGAGAACATGACTATGAAAAAGCCAACAATCACAAAGCCATATATTTATGACGATCTAAGGTACCATATGATTCATCGGATATAAGAGCACTAGGACAACATTTTTGGTTTTCAAGATCATTTCCCAAAAGTTGAAGAATTTGAATTAGAATAAATTCTTGATTGATTTTCGTACAATCTCACTGTTGTTCGTTCTATGAACAATTTCCACTTCATCTCTTAATGAAATGAAGTGGAATTTGTTATCCGTGAAGTGTTAGTAGATCATGTGATAGAATGATGGGTCATTCCATCTGTTTCAAACAAAATGTTAACAAAAGTTATAAGTCCATCTTATGGTTAGATTTATCGTATATGGATCCAAAAATGAACTTATACTTCATATATCATACCGCTTAATAAAATAAAACTAGTTTCTACTAACCAGGGACTTCATGTAGGCCAGTGGTAGGCGATAAAGGCCAGTTGCACTTCGGTTGTGGGTTTTATTTCCACAGCCTTGTCTGACGCGATGGGTTGTCGCCCTTCCTGCAGGTTGTCCTTTTTCTAAAACTACATTACTATAACATCCCATTAATAATATTGAAAAAATTTTCTATTCTTAAACAATACTAACTTATGTCCAACATAATCCATTACAATCATTAGGCTTATCTAAAATACTTTGGTCCAAGCTCATAGTATAAAGAAAACAATTACTAGAAAGGTTATCTACCATGAATGTGAATACAAGAATTTATCCAACATATATCATAAGATATATCTCATTGGTTGCATTCCAAACACATGAATACCTTAGTCATGTATTCTCTTGAAACATAAATTACTATTGAACCTTAGTGAAAACATGAATACTGTCAAAAGGTAATTCTTTCCACATACCAAAATCCCAAAAAATATATATAATCAATCAATAATATCACTTATCCCTTATATCATTCGTGATCTCATTAATACAATCAAACATCTCATTATCTTCTTATCCCTTCATTATGCATATATCATCTGCTTTTCAAAAATATCTGAATAACCTTACATGGTTACCAGTACTATTCAACGTATACTTTCATATACTTTAGAAAAAACAATAGTGTAACAATCCTTAGATGATTCTTTATTCCATAGTAACATAAATTATTCTTTATAAACATACAATCATTCCACTAACTTCTTAAACCAGTAGCTGAGCTTCATCATTTGTTTCATCTCATATTTCATTTGTAGTCTCTTCATTATCATCCACATAAATACTACCTGTATGACCATGCTGATTCTCTTCATGAGATTTTCCCTTAGGGCATTAGTTTTTTTAATTCCCATACATTCCAAATTTAAAACATCTAATCATTGTTTATGTCGTAGCAATACCATTATCCTTGTCCATGGTGTTAACTGAACCTTTTCCTTTGCACTTACTAGATTTTTTCCCTCTTTTCCACACCCAAATCATCTTTCAGTTCCTTTGAAAAAATCTCCCTAATTCCTCTTCCCACATGATATACATGAGGGAAATTGAACTTTCTTTCTTCTATGATCATCATGAAACTCCATCTTTCTCTTATTATCTGAGTCGGGAAACTTAGAAAAGTTGAGATTATTGATCATATTATGAGATTTCTGATTAGGAATAATAATGATGTTTGGACTTCCAAATCTCATTTCATTTGGTTTCTCATGAAGAATATCATTCAATTGTTCATCATATCCTCCATTATCGTGAATCTTCATGTTTCCAACCATTTTCTAAAACCCAAAAAGAATAGTCTGAGAGGTAAAAATCATGCTAGAGAAAACAACATAGTAAAGGGGGAGTACCCTCAATATCTAACATCTTAGGATAAATTCTATGATCGGTACAATAGTTCTAGGACTATATCCAATATGTATACTTATCCTTAGGGATATCCCTAGACATACCTTAGAAATATCTCTAGGGATCTCACTAACGTTTTCACATCCTAGTTTCCAAAGGCTGACTAAACCTTTCCTATGATACCAACTATAGAGACCCGAAGTTTGACGTTCATGGAAATTACTATACTTTTGTGGAATATCTAATACGTAACAAAAACAGACACGCAAGTACCATAATAGTTTAGTGTCTTTGGAAACATATAATATAAACTTCTAATCATGTTGAAAGATCTTCAACATCTCCCATAACGATCCTTCCCTTTTTGTTTCCTTGCCTAAAACATTTTTTTTAATCCTGGGGGAAAAGAAACATAAAAAGGGTGAGCTAAAATGCTCAGTAAGGGTAAGAATGGAGAAAATAAAACAAACCCTATACATTTTAACTTGAAAACATGAACATAATATTTAAACATCAAAATCATGAGAAATGACATAAAACATGGTAGTACGTAAGGAATAGATCATAATAGATCATAAATCAGGATAATATAGCATAGTAATAAAGCATGTAATTGTGGAATCAATTAAGCACATGTAATGATTCCCATAGTATCCAAGCCATTACTTCCATGACCATCTTAGTGGACAAAGTCCCTTTCTGAATCGAGTTCACTCCTCGTTTCAGTCCTGTAACACTGAACCAGATTAACTAAAAATTCCATCCATGTCTATCTCATGAGATATAAATCTTTACCCAATGCATTGGAGGGAGATATAGGTCCCACCCATCTCATAATGAAATCATTCTTACTTGTTCCATAAAATAAACCTAAAACATTCATCACAACCCAAAGAGTAAAAAGGGTTTCATAAACATCATCCCATCATCACGTAATCCACATAAATGGATAATTCATCATAGGAAAGGTGAAACAATGTTAATAATAAGGACAATATACTTCAAACATACATATGAAATAATGTCAACTTAGATGGAAATTGTTTTTGATAAAACACTTGAAATGAATTCTTGAGGAAAATATCCATTCTTCTTCAAAATCATTTTCTTTTCACAAAATGCCATGAAATTTTAAAAGAAAATGATTTTTTAGAAAATAGTCATCAAATATTTTGGAGGAAGCTTCATGAAAATAAGGCTTTATAAAACCATAAAAATCCATTCATGCCGTATAAGTTAAAAAAGTAACATTCTTCTCGTACTTTTGTTGGAAAAGTCAAAAAGTACCTCGTATGGTAAACAAAAGAAATATTCCTTCCATACGATGTGGTAAAAGTAGAAATTGGTAAAAATGAATTTAAACATACATAGAATAAAAGTAAACATTTTATGAAAACATTTTGAGAACATATGGACATGGATAATAATCATAACCCCAGTAAATACATACAAATAAACAATCTCGGATAAGAATGAGATTAGAATAATTATCCCTTACCTAAGGTCCGATATGCTTCGTATGGATCCGAACCACCTGTATAATGATTTAGAAAATGTCATTGACTTATTACATAATCATATTCATTGTTATGATATCATATATGGTTCACTTATGACTTTATATTACCCACTCTTTTGTAAATTAATGTTAATGTAGCGTTTTGGGTAAAATCGTTTCATTTGTCGTTCGTGTTTTAACTTGTAATTATTCATATAATTACTTAGATAATGGTTACTTACATCCAGAATGTAAAACATGATTTAATTATAATATATATTCTGAATTTACATATATATAATAGATCTATAAATTGAAAGAAATACACCGTTCATGGAGACGGTAGGCCGTAAGTACGCATGAACGCTGTTTTCGTTTCCTTATTGAATTGAATGGAACTAAGTAGATGACATACATATATATATACATAAATCCAGTATCATTATTATGTCATATATTTAATGATTACTTATTATATATACTTTATAATCATTCCTGAATGGTTAATCATTGAGAATGAATCTCATCGCGTCGTGGAGACGGTAGTCCGTACGTACGCACGAGTGATGATATCATTCCCATGATCGTGGAATTGTATTGAAGTGTATGTATAATATTTAAGAATCACTATCAAATTACAATAATCATATATAGTCATTATTTACACCATTATACCCATCCAAGTAAGGTGGTGGTGCAAAATAGATTACACCACAGCCTGGAGACGGTATTTCGTACGTACGCACACGCGGTGAATTCTTTTTCCGTAGGATGTATAAATGGTGAAATAGAGTTTTTTCATACATATAATAACATATCAGTATATTATTGATACTTATTTTTTTACTTCATAATGAAAAAACTAAATAATAATAAGTGGAAGAAGAAATATAGTTGAAATAATCGGTAACGAACATTACCACTTCTTTGAAGCGCCTCTTTGAGACCTCCTCTTAGGGCACTACAATTGGTCTTTGAAGAAGAATAAGACCTCTATGATGTTTCTAGGGAAGTGGATAAGATAAATTTTCAGGGGTTTTCTGAGCATTAAGACTCAAATTGGTGTGAGGAAGAGAGGGAGGAGGTGCCCTCTAATAAGGGAGGGGACGGGCTCCTTTGGAAATCTTAAAAATATTAATTTATAATAAATCTATACCCACTTAAAAACCTCCAAAAATGACTCATATTCAAATATTATAGGATATAGGGTTGTAATATCCTCAACCAATAAAATTTAGTCATGTTAGGAAATTATTTTAAACATTATGAACTTGATTTATCCTTAATCAATTTAATTTTATTTGCGGTAATAACATTCTAAATTTTAAATTATAACAAATAATTACTTATTTGTTGTGAATTGTCCATAAATGGATAATTTATAACATTTTAGACCATATAAATTTAAATTTATAATTTTTATATATTTTTGTTATTTTTAAACAATTTTATAATATTTTATTTTTTTAAAATAACAATTGTGTAAATTTTGACACTATTTATTTATTTGAATTTAAATAAAATATATACAGAATATATGTTCTAACTAAAAGACTTAATAGATTCATAAAAGGTAAAATGTATATAGAAAATTAGTGGAGAACAGTAAATAGTTCATATAATATTTATTTAATTATTTTTAATTCCATTTATTTGGTTTATCTCTTCATAAAATAATTACTACAACATTTTTGTATAATTATTTAATATACTTATTTGTTGCATAAAAATTAAAAATAAAATCATATGATGAATATAAATCTATTCCTTTTCACAATAATACTTTTACTCGAATTTATCATCTTAAAATCACAATATTTAAATTGTTATATTTATTAAATTATGAAGGTGACAACTTTGGCATCATTTAAAATAAAATAATATAAGTGTCATAATCACTTTTATAAGACTCCCAACAGTTATATATTAGGTCATTGGATGATTAAGGTGTAGATATACACTAGAAATAAGTTTTTTTCAGGTTTGTGGGCCTCTTAATGGGTATTAGTATTTCAATAAAAACTATATTACTGAATTATCACTTAATAAATAATTTATACATCATTAATGTATCACCATTAATGACAATTATATAAATCCTAAAAATTCCAAATAAATTATCCTGATGTAGATAATGTTATTATATTTCTGGATACTATTCATGTTCGAAGTTTTATGATGTTTATCACTAAATTAAAATTATTATACCTATTTGATTTAAGAGAGTGACATGTTGTAACTTTCTTTGGTTTTAATAATAATTAAATTATTTTCATGGTCAAAAGTCCATAAAATGAATCTAATATGACCCTTAGGTGATATGGGTATACTTTTAGCCATCCAATAGAATTTTTTCATATGTTAGGGTAATTTTATAATATTATATTTTCCCTTAATTACCCGATTTACCTTTAACTATGGTAATTAATATTTACCGTGGTTATTATTCATAATTCCCAAAAATAAAAAGTAGCCTATTAACATAATTTGGACACACTGATTCAAAATATGGAATCCATTTTTTCAAATTCAATACATAGAAGTTTCATAAATTAAATTAAAATTAATCCCGTTGTTGAATGAAAACCGGTTTTTGATTAAAACATTGCAAAAGGTTGAATTGATTTGACCTACGAATTCAATGTAAAATCAACGCTAATGACATACATTATATTAAATGGTAAAAATATATTCTATTCATTCATTAAAACCATTAAATATTATAATTTAAACCCATAAGTTATTATAATGAAAAAAGTTGTTTTTAATTAAAATATAGCATGTTTTTACTATTCATTAAAATATGAAAGTTATCAGAAAAATATCAAAACATTATCCAATGTAAATTTTTATATCCTGATTCAAAAGAAGAATTTTATTTTTTCAAATTGAAATTATAAAAATGTCAACAACTTGATTTAATGTAGGTGCGCATTCAAAAGGCTGCAAAACTGCATTTTTTTGAAAAATACTTATTTTACCCGAAAAATTTATTTTGTTCATATACCATGTTCTAGAAAATGTGTAAGATGAATAATAATGTTATAAAATTCAAAATTTAGTTAATACTATTCATAACGGCTAGTTCATAATAATATTATAATAATATATAGTTGTTTAGTAAAACCCGGTATTGCGTACAACACATGCTATCGAGGAAGGTCGTGATTGCGTGTAATGAAAGCCAAGTTAGGGTTGCCTGTTGTGCAAGACTCCTTTGTTGTTTCATATAACAGAATCCAACCATATATCATTTATACAATGAATATATATATATATATACACTCTCAATTTTGCGTAGAATGACTATTATCAAACGAACATGAAATTGTGTGTAACACAATCTAAGAATATTGTTGCATATACTACAAGCTAATATGATGTCGCGTATAGCACAAGATAACCTTGTTGTAGCATAAAACACATGACATCAAATAAATTAAAAAGAATACTTATCATAAAATATCGGGTTGCTACACTCTCCCTACAATCCCAAACACAAGAATCAGATACAGACATTATCAAAATTACATCTAAATGTGTGTAACATCCTCAAACCGGAAGCCACTAAACTGGTGCTCCGAGCCAGGTTGCTACATGACCTTAAGCGCTCCTCCCAGTATTCCAATGGTTTTCGACTATTAGCGGGGGTCCAAAATGCCAATTAGAGAGACTATACCCCCTTTCTAACAGATTAAGTCACAACAAAATATAAACAAAATAGAGGAATAGTAATAATTAATACAAAATCATGCATATAGAACTATCCCAAAAAACGGGTAAAAATAATGTCTAATAGTGAATATGCCATGTAGTGCAAAAAGTGAAAAAGTGAACAAAACCCAAAATGAAGAAAATTTTCAAAATAACCAAAATGACCCCAATTCCATGTCCATGTCTTCATCCACGAACACCCATGCCAACCAAAATCGCTAGGAAGATCCTTTTCCCTTACCCTACACAACAAACATGACCTCTACTCAGGTACCCAATGGCAGCCCAGTCCGGGTGTGATAACATCTTAGTAGGCCACCACCAACGATGTCTACAAAATATTGGGTATAAGCAACTGTGCATACAAGAGGGAAAGGACTAATAAATGAAAAGAAATGATTTTGTGCCCTTAACAATTTTATGTCGATTAACTACAATTATTACAATTTATTATCTTACCATTTCATCCAATTTTCCATTACGTACCATTTCCAACACATTTATTAAGGATTCATCAAACACAACAAGTTACATAGGATTAGAGTAAAAATCACAAGCATTAGAAAAAACACATAGTTATCATATCTCTCAAGGAATGTCTTCCTCATGTCAACCATGTCCTCACATCGAAGCCTTAGTCTTCGTGGATGCAACTATTTGGGGAATAGATCTTCAGTCCTCTTTGCTAACCTGTGTATAATGGGTGAAGTTTAGATCATCAATCCAACTCTACCTGTGGGCGTAGATCCTCAAGTCAATAACCCTACTCTACCAATCCATATGCTCATTCTATATATATATATATATATATATATATATATATCCATAAACCATTCACAAAACATCACAACCATTTCCCATGGAAAACCTAAATCATAACAATAACATTATAGTTAAAAAATTCCTTAACCCATTAACACAATTACCCCATTTCACATCATTTAGAAATTTAGCCCAATTCCCTTTTATTACCCCCTATCTCACTAAGTATTCATTCATTGTGCCAATTTCATTGGGCTTCATTCATTATGACTAACTCACTAGGAATTATTACCATGTTCATAATACATTCCATTCTGGACATTAATCATTTCCACATATTAACTCATTTAGGCATTCATCATTCTCACGTGTCAACCCATTTACACATTCCAACACTATTCACAATTTATCTAGAACAAAATTTTCAGCCCCAATAAACCACATCCATAATAACCCAATATCCCTTAGGTTATTATTAATTAAGAGTTCATTACCCAGATTTTACTCAACATAATAAATCACATAAACATGTTTAATGAGGGATCTACATAAATACACAATAATCTCACTTGTTCTTCACAAATCACTAGGTCATAGGATGTTGCAACACCGCATGGGTGGCCCTACATTAGATTCATCCCCCTTGACACATCCCATGGGGATAATGAGGGTTTCCATTTTCTTTCTTAATAACCATTCAACCTATACATTCCAGGGGTGACCAAAACATACCAAGAGACACCCTAGAACAAAACTACACATCCAAAAATCCAAAAATAAACCATTGGATATATTAAATGTAGTCCACCTACTATGATTCCGCGGATGAGCGAACTCTTAATAGAGACCTTAGATTCCCTCCCAAAGAACCCTTGAACCTTAATTCAAGATATCACCCAAATAATAGAGTTTTTGATCATTGGAAGGAGAGGATAAGAAGATACAAAACCTAAACTCAAAAGATAAGCAAGGATGAGATTAACCATACCCAGAGCTTCAAACTACAACCAAAAACAACAAAAATGTGTCATAAATGGGGGAGATTGATCTCATGGAGCTCTAGGGATATTTTTTTTGATCATAGGTTGAAGAGGGGTGAATGGTAAGGAAATCCTTAGTTGAGTATTAAAATCCCAATGTCGAAAATTGTAATTTTTTAAATGTTTAAGGGTGACACGTTTTACCCACACAGTTAGACAAATGGTGTGCAAGCTATGCGTATTCCAGTGTCCACAATCCCACCTCCAGCACAGTTTCCCTGGGTTGTCCACACAGTTATCTCTAATAATGCACATAACATGCAGCCTACCCAAAACCCCCCTTCTGTTTTTTCGTGTCTCGAAACCTCATAACACCCCCAATACTTCACAAGGACTTGGGTAAGAACTTAATTAACCAAAATAAATGAAATAAAATAAAACATATGTAGAACATAACTTACAGAGAAACCCTAGATCATACAAACTCTCCACATTATTACAGATCATCCTCAAGTTGAGCTCCCAATATTTATTACGCTTTCAATGAAAAGAGAACTGGCCACTGAGCCCGCATATCTGATTCCCTCTACCATGATTCTTCCTAAACATTCGCATGCTTCCATTGTACTCACACTAATGTCGCAACCATTCCCCACAAGACTTTCCTTCTGAGATCCACCACACAAACCAGATTCTCCTTAAAGGACGCATCAACCTCATGCTCAACATCCTCAACATCCACCATATGAGTTGGGTCAGGGTGATACCGCTGATGCTGCTACATATAAAAACATATGCATCCCGCTATACCAGTGTGGAAGAGCCCATTGGTACTCCACTATCCTGATTCACTCCAAAAATTCAAACAGACCCCCATAATTGGGTTCCATCTATCCCTTCATTTGAATCCGTTGGTGACCCATCCATGGTGACACCCGAAGGAACACACTATCACCAAAATAAAAACCTAGAGGTAATCACCTCCTATTAGAATATTAATTCTTCATACGATGAGCTGATTCCATCCATTTCTGAATCAAATAATATTTCACTAAAGTCTATTTCACGATACTCGGTCCAAACATGTCATATTCACCAATCTCCAACCTATACAGAAGAGATCTACAAGGCCTACCATAGAGAACCTAAAATGGTGCCATCTGAACTATAGCTTGAAAACTATTATTTTTTGAAAAATCAACAAGCGACTGGTGACTCTCCCAGGACCCACAAAATTCCAAGACACTACCCCTCAACATGTCTTCCAACACTTGGATGGTACGCATCGACTTCCCATCTGTTGAGCAATGTATTGTTTTCAAACAATTCAAAATAATGTTTTTTAAAGGGGGAGATTATTTTAAATAATACTCTGTCTCTTTATGATGATTTTGATGCTCACAAATACCCTTAATTATTTACTAATTATTTCATTGAGTATTTTGCAGGAATTTATTTTATTTATTTATTTCATATAACGAGATTTCATACTTCATTTATTCCGAGATCAATTTTAGGGCGTTCTGGAATCACTGTAGCGCGAGATCAATTTTAGCGCGTTCTGGAATCACAGTAGCGCGAGATCAATTTTAGCGCGTACTGGAATCACTATTCATACCCTACGTTGATGAACGTAACGTATGGATGAAAATTTTACTTTTTATGTTAAAAGAAACGTATGGTTAAGGAACCTTACGTTATTTTGAAACGTATGGTTAATGAACCTTACGTTGTTGAAAAGTATGGAAGAAGAACATTACGTTTGGAAGGAACCTTACGTTTTTGTTGTTGGACAAGTATGGAAGAGAAACCGTATGTTAGTTTTCAGTGTTGAGTTTGTTTCTCAACAGTATGGATCATCAACCTTACTTTTATAATCAACCGTACGTTCTTTGGAGAGTTGAAGCATGACAAAGTATGGATGATCAACCCTACGTTTGAATGCTGAAGAGAAAGTATGTATGTTCAACCTTACGTTCTGAACCTTACGTTCTGAACCTTACGTTTGTGAACCTTACGTTTGTGAACCCTACGTTTGGAGCCACGTCATCAACACTACGTTTGGCGTCGGGATATTTTTGACAGACGATATTTCCTTTTGCATTGGTCAAACAGGCGGATTATTAAGCGGATTTCGAGCCGATTCATAAGTACGACTTTGACTGAATTAAAGACGATTTTCAACGGATTAATGATTGATTTAAACAGAGATTTTTATGCCGATTCTTCAGGGGAGTTACAACGGCTCTGTTATTTCATTTTTTTTAATATCGCGAATCTAAAGGAGATTTTCATGGATCTATTTATGCGAAAGATTTTCTCAGATTTGGATATATATGTTCTATCTTGGAAACTTCGGATATATATATACACAAGAAAGTGTATGAAATATATAGATTGATCTTTTAACGAGCAAGAAACAGAGACTGTGTGAAGGTGTTCTTTTCTGGTGATCGAGAAGAAGTGTAAAACCTTTATTACCGAAGGAAGATCTTGATAGCAGATTCACGTGTTCTACGTCGACTATCTGTTGTGAATCTACTGCTGCTGAAGTTGTGAAGTTTCTTGTACTATCTATTGCAACTGGATCGACTCATAACTGTTTTGATTACAGATCTTTATTTTCTGAAGACGACGATCTATCTACTGTCAGTTGCATTCTGTTGCAATTGTGAAGAACAACTGGAGAAGTGTTTTCTTTATCGAAACCCTTTTTATTTTTGAGTGATCAGCTTCTCGTTCTAAGCTGTGTAGGTTCGTGTTTGAACCAGGAAGGCTGTGTTTGCCTGAAACTTGTAAAGGTGTCAACTGCCTGTACTCAGTTGTGAACAGGTCTGTGGAAACGAAGACCAGATAGTGAAAATCGCCAAGCTCGTGGATTTGAGCGTTGGTGGAGTGGACTAGGGGCCTTCTGTTCCCCGAACCACTATACATCCGTGTGTTTATGCTTTTACTTTTTCCGCTACATATTTAATCGTGCTAAAGCATAGTGGACAGAATTTGTCTAAATTGAAGAGATTGTAATAATTTTGAAAAGACACAATTCACCCCCCCTCTTGTGTGTAATCCGTAGATTCAGATCCAACAATTGGTATCAGAGGAGGAGCTTCTTATTTTTAAAGTCTTATCAAGCTAGAAGTATTTAAAGATTATACATAGTGTATCATGGCTGATACGAGAGAGGGAATGTCAATGGTCAGAGCACCTTACTTTAATGGAGATAATTATGGCTGCTGGAAATCACGTATGATTATTTATCTGAAAAATCTTGGTTACAAAGTCTATTCAAAGATTCTGACTCCCTATGAAATTCCTGAAAATCCCGATACATGGAGTGCTGCTACAGAGGCTGAGTATGACATGAATTCAAAAGATATGAATGAAATCATCTGTGGTCTAGGACCGGATGAATTTAACAGAGTATCTCAATGCCCGACTGCATATGAAATGTGGCAAACAATAGCTGTTGCTTATGATGGAACAGATAATGTAAGACAGATGAGATATGCAACAGCTAAATTAAAATTCGATACTTTCAGAATGATTGAAGGAGAGAGCATCACTCAGATGAATGGAAGATTGACAGAAATTGTCAATAATATAACAGCTCTAGGAGAACCAATCAAGCAGGCTGATCAAGCGTTAAAGGTACTGAGAGTACTTCATACTCGATGGAATGGAATCTCTGCAGCAATCAGACAATCAACTTCTGTTAAAGATCTAACTATGAGAGAGCTGATTGGTACATTGATGATGTACGAGGCTGAAATGCAAGATGAGGTAAATGAGCATAAAGTCTACATAAAAAGGGAAAATACTGCTTTGAAAGTGACTTCTCAACAAAATGATAGAAAGATGAAGAACAGAGAATTAAGTGCTAAATCAGAAAGCTCTGATTCTTCAAATTCGGATGAATAACTGGCTCAGCTGGCCAGAAAATTCAGAAAGTTCTACAGTAAGAAGAAAGACTTCAAGAAATCCTTCAAGAAGGATAGCAAGGAAGTGAGATGTTATGAATGCAAAAATATGGGACATATCAGACCGGATTGCCCAAAATTGAAAGATGCAAAGAAGAAGAAATTCTTCAAAACAGATGATTATGAGCAGAAAGACAAGAAAGCTATGAAAGCTACTTGGAGTGTTTCTAAAGACTCAAGTAATTCTTCTGAATCAATCTCAGAGAAGGAGGAAGCCAATTTAAAATCAAATATGTGTTTCATGGCTGAAACTGATGAGGTACACTCATACTACTCCTCTGACTCAAATAATGAATCAAACTCTGAAACAAGCTTCTCAAATAAAAAACTTGCAGCTTACTGCAATATGCTTGAAGAAAGGTATGACTCATTATTTAAAAAATATAAATCTATAAAGAACTTGCATAAAGCTATTTCAGATGAGAGAAATACTTTGCTAAAACAACATAAGGAATTAATTGACAAATACAACTCTACTGACTCAAATAAAATTAATTTTGAATCAAAAATAAAAACTCTACAGGATGAAGTAGAATCTTATAAAAACGCTGCATTAGTTTTTACAAAAGGAGAAAACGCCTTAAATGAGATACTTGGAAAAACTGTAATTAAAAAGGAAAGGTTTGAAATTGGAAGTAAAGGAGAAAAACCTAAGTTATACAAAAATTATTTTGTTCCTAGCACTAAACAGGTTATTTGTAACTTCTGTGGAACAAAAGGTCATATAGCTAAAAACTGTTTTCTAAGACAACCTCAAATATGTGGAATTGAGAAAGCTTATATTTCCAATGATCTATATGATTCAATCAATTTTAAGAAAACAAAGCAAATCTGGATACCCAGATCACTGCTTGCTAACACTCCTAGACCCAACAAAATATGTGTACCAAAGCAATTTGTTTGAATGTCTTTGCAGGTAGCAGGTCACCAAAGAAAGAAAGAAATATGGTATATGGATAGTGCCTGCTCAAGACACATGAGTGGAACTTCAGCTAATTTCTCTTCTCTTACTCGAAAGGAAGGAGGACTTGTCACATATGGTGACAATGCCAAAGGAAAGATTATTGGTATTGGAACAGTTGGAGATCCAAAGACAGTCTCAATCAACAAAGTACTTTATGTACAAGGGTTAAAACACAATCTGATAAGTATCTCTCAACTCTGTGATGATGGATACACTGTTGATTTTACTAACAATAGTTGTACTATTTCTAAAGATAAACTGTTTAAGTTTAGAGCACCCAGAACTGATAATGTTTATACTTTGGATTTGTATTCCTTGTGTAAACAACAAGTAAACTGCTTAACTGCTAATATAAGTGAATCCTGGATCTGGCATAGAAGACTTGGTCATTGCAATATATATTCTTTACATAAATTATCTAAGAAACATCTAGTTTCTGATTTTCCTAGTCTCAAATTTGAAAATGACAGATTCTGTGATGCCTGTCAGCTTGGCAAGCAACACAAATCATCATTCAAATCTGTTAATAATGTTGCTACAACTAAACCTCTAGAACTTATCCATATGGATTTGTTTGGACCTTCAAGAGTAGCAAGTTTATCTGGTAAATTATATGTTTATGTATTAGTTGATGATTATTCTAGATTTACTTGGATTTTCTTTTTGAAATTTAAAAGTGAAGCTTTTAGTTTATTTGAAGGTTTTTGTAAATCTATTCAAAATGAAAAAGGTTTTAATATAATCTCATTGAGAAGTGATCATGGTGGAGAATTTGAGAACCAAGAATTTAATTCCTTTTTCTCAAACATGGGTATTAAACACACCTTCTCTGCTCCAAGAACACCTCAACAGAATGGGATTGTAGAAAAAAGAAATAGAACTATTCAAGAAATGGATAGAACTATGTTAAATGAATATAGCCTACCTATATATTTCTGGGCAGAAGCTGTTAATACAGCTTGTTATATAATGAATAGAATTTTAATAAGACCTATTTTGAAAAAGACACCCTATGAACTATGGAATAACAGAAAACCTAAAGTAAATTACTTTAAAGTTTTTAGATGCAAGGTTTACATCTTGAATACCAAAGATAATCTTGGTAAATTTGATCCAAAATCTGATAAAGGTATTTTCTTAGGATATTCTGCAACCTCCAAAGCTTATAGAGTCTATAATAAAAAGTCAAGGATTGTTGAAGAATCAGTTCATGTGAAATTTGATGAATCTGATCCTTTTGAGAAAAGGATAGAACAAATAGATGAACCTGATTCTAATGAAAACATGAGACTTGAGAATTTAAAGAATGATTTTGAAAATGATATAAAAGAAATTCAGTCCAGTTCAGAATAACATGACACTGAAGAACCTTTGAATGTAATGCATAGACAGTCTAGAACCTTAAAGAATCACCTTTTAGAATCTGTGATAGGTGACTTAGAGACTGGTATTCAAACTAGAAGAAACCGTGGAAACATAGTTGAATTCTCTGCTTTCCTATCCCAACAAGAACCTAAGACCATAGAAGAAGCCTTAGATGATGAGAGCTGGGTAATAGCAATGCAGGATGAATTGAACCAGTTCAAGAGAAATAAGGTTTGGGAATTAGTTGAAAGACCACATGATTATCCAGTAATAGGAACTAAATGGGTCTTTAGGAAGAAACAGGATGATCAAGGGATAATAACTAGAAATAAAGCAAGATTAGTAGCTAAAGGATATAATCAAGAAGAAGGAATAGATTATGATGAGACCTTTGCACCTGTAGCCAGGTTAGAATCCATTAGAATCCTTTTAGCCTATGCAGCTTATATGAATTTTAAATTATTTCAGATGGATGTTAAATCTTCCTTTTTAAATGGTTATTTAATGGAGGAAGTTTATGTTGAGCAACCTCCTGGTTTTGAAAATTCTCAAAAACCAGATTCTGTTTTCAAACTTACTATAGCTCTTTATGGCCTTAAACAAGCATCTAGAGCTTGGTATGAAAGACTAAGTTCTTTTCTTTTGAAAAATGATTTTACTGTTGGACTGGAAGATCCAACACTCTTTAAGAAAACTGTGAAAAATAATGTTTTGTTGGTTCAAATTTATGTTGATGATGTAATTTTTGGATCAACCAATAAAATTCTTTGTCATGAATTTTCATAATTAATGCAAAAAGAATTTGAAATGAGTATGATGGGAGAATTAAATTTCTTTTTGGGTCTTCAAATATTTCAAAAAGATTTTGGAAATGTTTTAAATCAATGCAAATACATTACTGATTTACCTAAGAAATTTGGACATGAAAACAGCAAGCCATTTACAACTCCTATGTGTACTAATATAAAACTTGATTTGGATGAAACTGGAAAATCAGTGGACAACAAGTTATATAGAGGTATGATTGGTAGTTTGTTATATCTTACTGCTAGTAGACCAGATATAATGTATTTAGTATGTCTTTGTGCTCGATTTCAATCAAATCCCAAAGAATCCCATTTAACTGCTGTTAAAAGAATTTTTAGATATTTAAAAGGTACTATTTATCAATCTCTCCTTTATCCAAAAACCTCTGATTTTAATTTAATTTCATATTCAGATGCTGACTTTGGAAGCTTTAGATTAGATAGGAAGAGTACTTCAGGAACATGTCACTTTTTAAGGAAGTCTTTAGTATCATGGTCTAGTAAGAAACTACACTCAGTTGCCCTGTCAACAGCCGAGGCAGAATATGTGTCTGCAGGTAGTTGCTGTGCACAGGTGTTGTGGATGAAAAACACTCTTATGGACTTTGGATTAAATTTCAATAATACACCTATTTTATGTGATAATACTTGTGCAATTAATATTTCAAAAAATCCTATTAGTCATTCTAGAACTAAGCACATTGATATAAGACATCACTTTTTAAGAGATCATGTGTTTAAAAAGGATATATTTTTAGAATTTGTAAATACAGAAAATCAATTAGCAGATATTTTTACTAAACCACTTCCCACGGTAAGGTTTGAATTTATTAAGGGGGAGTTAGGTTTATTTAATTTTAAATAGTTTTTTTTAAATCTTATTCTGTTTTCGAATTCTGCTTAATTTTTGTTTCCCGTTATAAGTAATTTTATTTTGTTTTAAATAAAAGTAATGATTAGTGATTACACGGGAATCAAGGCTGTCAGAACCGTTTCACCTTCTAAACTGCTTCACCTTTTTCGGAAACCCTTTCGAAAACCTAAAACCGCACATCTGCTCCAAAACCCTTTTCTGAATCTTCAAACCCTAAACTTACGAACCTTCAGAAATCGTTGTTGGAATGGCAAAGACTAAGCGTCCAGATGAAGCTGAGAGCAGTGCTGCAAAGAAACCTAAGGTAGTTAGTCAGAAAATACTGCAAGGTAAAGTCATAGATTTAGAGTGGCTGTTTGAAACTAATTTACTGTTGAAGCAAGCGTTGTCGTTTCAAAGCCTTGAGCAAGCTTTTAATAGTGAAAATTCTGAGTTTCTATATGAGGCAGAAATGAGACATTTCTTTAGAACTGTTCAGTTTAGCCTTGGAGATACAGAGGATAGTTTATTGGCTCAAATAGAGGATAAGGACTTTTCAATATCTTCTGTAGAGATAAGTCAAATTCTTAACTGCACTCATGAAGGAGTTTTTCATTTCAATTTACGGAATATTGGAGATTCTGTACATAAGTTTGAAGACATTATGTCTTTTCTGTTTGGAACCAGAGTGATAAAGATGATGTTTATTAAGGATTTGGAGCCCGATCAGAAAATTTTGTAAAAATTTGTTCAGACTGGTTTAGCACAAAGAATGGCTGAGATGGAGAAAATACTATACCCTGACATGTACATAATGTATCTTCTGATGTGTGATATTAAGTATAATTTTCCTCGGTTTATGATAAGATATCTGAGTTACTGCTGTCAGAGTGAAGAAAGAATGACCTTTTTCCCTTATGGAAGGTTCATTTCTTTGTTCTTGTTTACAAGAGGAATGATCAGATTGGTAGATGCTGGGGTGAAATGTCACCACAGTAATGTTTTTAATGCTGGAACTTTGAGGAAAGTATGATACTTCTGGAGCACAATTAAAGGAAAACTCTTACCTGTTGGAGCTGAGGAAAACTCAGAGAGTGCACAGGCTCAACCGGGTAAGTCCAAGGAGGGACAAGCAGAATCAAGAGTTAGTACAGTGGAAAGGAAAATTCGTTTTGAGATGGAGGAAGTTGAGGAAGAGAGAAGTCAAGAAGGACTTCAATCTAGAAGGAAGAGGTCAATTGATGAAGAAATTATCTCTCCTGCCTTGAAATCCTCTGAACCGTTATTTTCTTATTCATTTGTGAGAGAAGCTGTTGTGGAGCAGACTGCACCGATAGAGGAACCAGCAGCTCAAACAGAAACTCAAAAAGAACCTCAATCTGCTGCTGTGGCTGTTGAAAAAGTAATTCAACAAGAACAACTTATGGAGACAGTGCCTGGTGAAGAAGTGGCCCAACCTCAAGATTTACATGAAAATATTGTTCTTGACCAATCAGTAGAAGTCAGAGAGACTCCTGTTCGTGATGAACATACTTCTGAAGCTAATACAGAGGTAATTCAGGAAGATTTTTCAGTGGAAGAGTTTCAGGCTTCAAAAGATAGTTCAGTGGATCATCCTTGTCAGGACAAGGACAAAGAACAGTCAGATGCAGATTCCTTACCACTTGCCCTGCTTCATCAACCTAATTCTGGACATGAGAATCGAGCACAGGGTGCCCCTGATTCGAGAAAAGAAGGAGTTGTTGAGTTGTACAAGCGTATCTCTCAGTTAGAATCTGAGAATGTTAGTCTCAGAAATTCTCTGAACTTAGAGCAGTTTAAGTTTCAGAAGCTGAAAGAATGTACTGTTTCAAGACAGGAAGTAGATTTGTTTAAGACTGATATGCTACATGCTGTTGATCAGTTAAAATCAGAGATGGTAAAGAAAGATGATTTGTCTGAGTTGAAGATTTACATGGAGAATAAATTTGAGTCTGTTGCAAACAGTGCTGTGAGTGGATCAGGCTCTTCACCTGATTTGATTCGGAAATTTCAAGCAATTACTGCAGCAATGAGCAATATGAGTGACAGATTACACGATCTTCAGTGTAATAGTGCCCCTTTGTCAGTTTTCCTAGATAATCAGAGATTTTTAGTGGATCAGTTGACATCTGGAGAGCAACCGATTAGGATTCTTTTGAATCAGTTATCAGAAAAACTGGCTCTTTTTGTTGAAAAAGAAGAAAGAATGCATGAGTTTTTCAGAGTTAATTTGATTGAAGATATTCATATGACTCAAGAGAACATATATCTTATCATCAAGTTAAGAGATGGGATGATGAAGAGGCTCAGAGAACAGTTTACAGAGATAAAGACCGCGATTCAAAGGAGATAGACACCTTTTTCCCTGTCTTATCTATGAACCTTGATTCCTCTGTATATCACAATCGTTTATATATAACAGCTTGTGAATGAAAATTCTTTTTTTTTGTTTTGTTGTTTATTGATTTATGATTGAGTTAGCCAGTATAACAAATTCACTTATTCATACACAGTTAATTATAGCATTTACTTATAGTTCAGTGCAATATTGAATGTGTTCAAATCCGTAATTTTTCATTCTTTTTGATATCAAAAAAAGGGGGAGAATTTGGATAAACACAACATTTAAATTCATTTGTTTCCTATGAAGAAATTAGGATATATGGGAGAATTTGGATATATACGACATTTATCTTTTATCTATTTTAAGCGGAAAATTTATTTTTATGGGGGAGAAATTTTATTATAGTTAAATATTGTTTTAATCCTTTCAAAATTCTAAAATTTTATAAAACTTTTTTTTTCAATAATGATTTCAATTAAATTAGTTCTATTATTTTATGGGTTTTGTGATCATCAAAAAGGGGGAGATTGTTGAGCAATGTTTTGTTTTCAAACAATTCAAAATAATGTTTTTTAAAGGGGGAGATTATTTTAAATAATACTCTATCTCTTTATGATGATTTTGATGCTCACAAATACCCTTAATTATTTACTAATTATTTCGTTGTGTATTTTGCAGGAATTTATTTTATTTATTTATTTCATATAACGAGATTTCATACTTCATTTATTTCGAGATCAATTTTAGCGCGTTCTGGAATCACTGTAGCGCGAGATCAATTTTAGCGCGTTCTGGAATCACTGTAGCGCGAGATCAGTTTTAGCGCGTACTGGAATCACTGTTCATACCCTACGTTGATGAACGTAACGTATGGATGAAAAGTTAACTTTTTATGTTAAAAGAAACGTATGGTTAAGGAACCTTACGTTATTTTGAAACGTATGGTTAATGAACCTTACGTTGTTGAAAAGTATGGAAGAAGAACATTACGTTTGGAAGGAACCTTGCGTTTTTGTTGTTGGACAAGTATGGAAGAGAAACCGTACCTTAGTTTTCAGTGTTGAGTTTGTTTCTCAACAGTATGGATCATCAACCTTACTTTTATAATCAATCGTACGTTCTTTGGAGAGTTGAAGCAAGACAAAGTATGGATGATCAACCCTACGTTTGAATGCTGAAGAGAAAGTATGTATGTTCAACCTTACGTTCTGAACCTTACGTTCTGAACCTTACGTTTGTGAACCTTACGTTTGTGAACCCTACGTTTGGAGCCACATCATCAACCCTACGTTTGGCGTCGGGATATTTTTGACAGACGATATTTCCTTTTGCATTGGTCAAACAGGCGGATTATTAAGAGGATTTCGAGCCGATTCTTAAGTACGACTTTGACTGAATTAAAGACGATTTTCAACGGATTAATGATTGATTTAAACGGAGCTTTTTATGCCGATTCTTCAGGGGAGTTACAACGGCTCTGTTATTTCATTTTTTTTAATATCGCGAATCTAAAGGAGATTTTCAGGGATCTATTAATGCGGAAGATTTTCTCAGATTCGGATATATATGTTCTATCTTGGAAACTTCGGATATATATATACACAGGAAAGTGTATGAAATATATAGATTGATCTTTTAACGAGCAAGAAACAGAGACTGTGTGAAGGCGTTCTTTTCTGGTGATCGAGAAGAAGTGTAAAACCTTTATTACCGAATGAAGATCTTGATAGCAGATTCACGTGTTCTACATCGACTATCTGTTGTGAATCTACTGCTGCAGAAGTTGTGAAGTTTCTTGTAATATCTATTGCAACTGGATCGACTCAGAACTGTTTTGATTACAGATCTTTATTTTCTGAAGACGACGATCTATCTACTGTCAGTTGCATTCTGTTGCAATTGTGAAGAACAACTGGAGAAGTGTTTTCTTTATCGAAACCCTATTTATTTTTGAGTGATCAGCTTCTCGTTCTAAGTTGTGTGGGTTCGTGTTTGAACCAGGAAGGCTGTGTTTGCCTGAAACTTTTAAAGGTGTCAACTGCCTGTACTCAGTTGTGAACAGGTCTGTGGAAACGAGGACCAGATAGTGAAAATCGCCAAGCTCGTGGATTTGAGCGTTGGTGGAGTGGACTAGGGGCCTTCTGTTCCCCGAACCACTATACATCCGTGTGTTCATGCTTTTACTTTTTCCGCTGCATATTTAATCGTACTAAAGCATAGTGGACAGAATTTGTCTAAATTGAAGAGATTTTAATAATTTTGAAAAGACACAATTCACCCCCCTCTTGTGTGTAATCCGTAGATTCAGATCCAACACCATCTGTCTGTAGGTGGAACGATTTACTCAAAAGAACTTATGTACAATGTGTCTTCTGCCACCCTTACTAGAATAGTGATGTGAAATGAGGACCAAGATATGAAAATATAGTCCATGGTACACCATAAAACCGTACAATTTCCTGAATATACAACTCACCCAACCGGTAAAATGTGTAATTCTCTTGAATCCGTAATAAATGAGCCACTTTCATTAGCCGATCCACAAATACCTTGATTGAATCATTTTTACAAGGTGTGATCTGATGTCCCACAACAAAATAAATCATCACATCATCCCAATTCCATTCTGGAATGTTAAATGGATGTAAAAACCACCTAGGTGATGATGCTCGACCTACACCTAATGACAGGAAGGGCACAATGCCACAAAGCCCACAATGTCCTTTTTCATTCCTGGACACCAAAACTGTATATAGAGATCATGATATATCATGGTCAAACAATGGTTCACTACCCATTTTAGTTCATGAAACTCTCACATCAGCTCTCCCACATGCATACCGGCATGACCACATGACCATGAACACCAACAACCACATCCATACAGATGGCCCAACCAGAAGGTGGATCCCACATGTAATTCTATCCTTCATGTCCAAACATTCATGATCATCAAGCTGACATTCCATAACTCAACTAAAATCATCGACTCAACCATGATAGATGTAATATTCACCTTAGAATTTTAATCCCACACCTCCAGGTGCATCACCATGAACAATGACATCACCTTCCAATCGGTCATGGATTCCTGAACCACCTCATTCTGAGCCATCCTTCTCAAAGAATCAGCAATACAGTTCCCTTTCCTCAGTGTATATACCATCTCCACATCAAAATACTTGATTTACTCGACCCATATTTACTTCAGAAGATTCAAATCCCATTGAAAAATGATAAACTTTACACTCTTACGATCAGTATACACTTTTAACTGTTCCACCAAAAAGTAGTGCCTCCAGCACAATATGTCATACAGTACTACAACCAAATCAAGATCATTAGTGGTAAAATTCCACTCATGGGGTCTCAATTGCCTCTACCCATAAGCTATAACCTGCTTATCTCGCATCAAAACAGCCCCAAGCCCAATACCAAATGAATCAAAAAATAAAAAATTATTCCTACCCAGCTCAGGTAAGATGCAGATTGGTGCGGTCATCAATCATTTTTTCAAATCATGAAATTCATTCTCACAAACCCTAAAACTACTCAAACCGGATTCCCTTCTTGGTCTAGCCGGATAGTGGTTCTCCCAATAGAGAGAAATCCAATATGAACTCCTGGAAATACTTAGCCAAACCCAGAAAAATCCAACCATCTGAAACACTATTGGGTTACTACCAAGACAAAACAACCTTCACTTTCTCAGGATTTACTAACACACCTTCCTCATAGATATTGTGGCCCAAAAAATTATCTTCTACAATCTAGAAAAGAAACATTGATAAGTTGGAATATATTTTATTCTTTATTAGAGTACTCAGAACGATTTCAAGATGATGGGCATGATCATCATGAGTTTTGAGTACACCATGATGTTGTCAACAAAGACAACAACAAACTGATCTAGAAAAGGATGGAAGATTCCTTTCATCAAATTCATGAACCCTGCTAAATGCATTGGTCAATTTGAAAGGCAAAACCACAAACTCAAATAACCCATACCATCACTGGAAAGCTGTTAGAAATACGTTTTATGGTCTCTCCATGAACTAGTGATAACTCGATCTCAGATCAATCATAGAAAACATCAATTCACCCCTTATCTGGTCAAAAGTGTCATTAATTCTTGGATGAGTTTATCAATTTTTCACCATCAATCGATTTAACATCTGATAATCAAGACACACCCTTTACAACCCGTCATCCTTCATTGGAAAAATCAGAGGAAATCCCCAAGGAAACGTGATAGGAAGTATGAACCCCTTACACTCCAACTCTTCAAGATAAACATTTATCTCCTAGAGTTCTGATGGTTCTATTCGGTATGGAGGAATATAAACTGGTTCTGATCCGGACTGCAACACAATCAGGAACAAAACATCCCTATCATGTGGAAACCTAGATAAATCCATAGGAAACACATCCTAAAACTGATTCACTACTTAAGGGAAGACATATTATTCCCCTCTTTAATCATCAAGCACCAGACAAGCTACATGAGCCATGAGCCTACCCAACTACTGTCAAAATGGCCCTGCATGACCTGCCTAGACATCACACTCTTCACAATGGACATAAGCATCACCCTCAAGTGGCATGAATGATACCCTATGACAGTAACAGTCTATGTGAACTTGATAAAACACCAACCAGTCCATACCAATGTTTAGGTAAAATCCCAACATCTTGAGAATGAACAAGTCCCACTAGAAACGATACCCACCGAATTCTAGACCACATCCCTTAAAGTGCCTAATATATTCATTTTGAACTGACAACAGAGTGTCAATTGACACAACCCCACACGTACTCCCCACATGAAATCATAACACCTCCACAAGCTAAGCATGAATAAATGAGTGTGTATAATTTGTTTCAAAAACACACTAGAAACTGTAAAAGTTACACGGATCATAACATGAACAGTCAATGGCCCTGTGTCACCATCACTGGGTGTTGAATGAATGGCATGAAGCTAACCTACCCCTATACCATAGGCTCCATCCTATGTTCCCTTCACTGCACTTCCCTACTTACATGGGCGATACTACCCCGGAGTTTCAGACCCCTTACCCCTTCCAGTTTGGCCCATGGAGATCCAACTGCCTACCTAATATAGTGAAACTAATCCATTGCCTCCTCTTGGCATCTGCATGTCACCATCATTCATGCTCACATGATGAGGTTTCCTTTAGAACCTATGGACATGGACCAATCTTCTGCACAACTAGCACAGAACTGGAGGTCGAGGACATTGTCCATAAATGTTCCCCGACCTACCATATTGGTAGCAGAACATCTGATCACCACTATAGGAGGCTGACCATATCTACTGACCACCTTGACTAATTTCACCCTACTAGAGACTTCCAAAATGATTCTTACAACCCTCGAAGGTTGTACCACTTGTCCGACCAGATGGCACAACAATACCACCACCTGAAGATACCCTCTAGTTCCCTTATAAAATCCATGCTTGATCCACAACCTCTATAAACATCTTAAAGCGATATATATTCACATGAGACATGATATTTTGTCTCAACTCATCCTAGAAATACCTTCTAACTACTGCCTCATCCATCAACAATTCTAGAACAAAGCATCATAGGTCATTGAAGCAGTCAGCATACTCCATCACTGAAAGTGATCACAGAGTCATGCTCATGAACTATACAACCCACTCTTTCCTCAATTTTTCTAGGTAAAAATTATTCAGAATGTTTTCCAAGAAAACATGCCACAAAATACCCCCAACCTACTTAGTCTCAGATAGGATCTCCCTCCAAAAATTTTATTGGAATTGTTACATATATGCTTCCAACATCACTTGATTCCCAACAGGAGTCTCAAAATGATCAAGTATCATATAGACAGACTCTATCAAGAAATATACTGCCTTTGGCCCACCCTCTGTAGTAATGGTTAGAGGGTGCTATAGCTGAAACTCTCAGGTCAACTCAAACATACTTGGTGCTACCCGCCCCGCATCGTGATCCATCATCTTTTTAAAATGGGCCATGTTCCCTCAGAGCTTTTCTCATCCACTTTCCTTCATCACCACATTCTCTTTCTTCTCTACTGGAGGAATGTTATTAGCAACATTATCTTTTTTTCCAACTGGAAGTCAATATCATAGTATAATTTCTATACATTTCTAAACATGATGTTTAGAACACGTACCATAAAACATCCACAAAATCATAACAAGAAGGCTCTTCACCAGCCACAATAACCCGCCATACATCCACCATCCCAAAATACCTTAACATTTCAATAACATCACCCCAAACATCCCAATTGTGGGCTATTGTCAAAAAAGGGTAAACAGCCATAAAAAACCACAAGGATCAAACAAAATTTTACAAATAAAACATATCCAATTCATTACATAAAATTAATTAAATATATTTAATTAATAATAACTTATCATTATTATATTTTTACCCCTTTTCTTAGTTTAATTTACATCTTTTTTCATTTTTAAGTATCAAGATGCAAGGTGCATTCTATGTTTCATTACTCACACACCCAACCCGTGTGTGCCTACCATGATGCATGCCGCTTATCTCACTAGGTGCCTATAATGATGAAAGAATACACTACCTCATTCCATTGAGACCACGAGCCAAATATCATTAAACTATCACATCACACAACATGTGCATCAACAAATGGTGAAATATCATCAACTATAACATTGCACAATCAGG
Source organism: Viscum album (assembly GCA_963277665.1). Taxonomy (NCBI): domain Eukaryota; kingdom Viridiplantae; phylum Streptophyta; class Magnoliopsida; order Santalales; family Viscaceae; genus Viscum; species Viscum album. The sequence continues at coordinate 1,398,434,414 of OY728148.1, read as the reverse complement.
AACAACAATTCCCACCATTGGTGTCTTGGGGTTTCCCTCATACATGGTTTAGATAATCCCAAGCACGATATCATTACATTGTACCGACACATCATAACTCCCATATACACATCCTAAATAAAAATATTCTAGAGAAGGTGAAGAAATATCTCTTCTAACACAAATTTGTAACATCCCTCGCCTGGAGGCCACTATAAAAGTTCTCTGAACTGGGTGGTTATATGACCTTAAGCGCACCTCCCCTATGACAAAGGTTACTGACTAGAAGATGGGGTCTAAAAGTTCAATCAAGGAGTCTATACCCCCTTTTTTCTATATTAAGAGACAATAGAAGATAATCCAAATAGAAGGGTAAGAACCAGTAATATAAAAGCACAAATAAACAACCATTCCCCAAAACACGGTACAACCATGTCTAATAGTGAATATGAATTATTCATGTAACAAGTACAAAAGTGAAAAAAGAAAAAATGATGACATACTGAAAAATCCCCAAAATGGTCGTGACACCAATTCTGGGACCACCTCCACGTACACCCATACCAAACCTACGCCTTAGAGAGAGAATTTTTCCTTACCTTGACCTGTAAACATGAAGTCTCCTTTGGTACCCAACAATGGCTTGATTTGGGTGTGAGTACAACTCAGTAGGATACAACCAACAATGTTTATAAAATATTCGGTATAAAAAATTATGCATGCAAGAGGTAAATGAATAATAAATGTAATGAAAATATTGAGTTCCATTAACCATTTGAGGTCCATTACCAACATTTATTATGATTCCCTATTTTACCATTTCATCCATTGACCATTACAATCAATTTTCTTTAATTTATAATTGGTTGATCAATCACAACAAGTTACATGGTATTAATGTACACATTCACTTTCATGAGGAAAAACACATTGGTATCCTATCTCAATAGCACTAACTTCTTCATGTATACAATATCCTCAACTTGTAGCCTTAGTCCAGGTTTATGAAACTATTAGGGTGACATAGCCTCAGTCCTCTTCCTTAACCCGGGCATTAGGGGTGGTGTTTAGATCCTTAGTCCAACTCACCCCGTGGGCATAGAACCTCAAGTCAATACCCCACTCTACCAAGCCATGTGCACATGATATATATATATATATATATAAATTTATGTATGTATGTATGTATGTATTTATACCATCAAGAATTCACACAACATCAAAACCATTTCCCATGTCAAATATAAATCATAACAATAATAGGAGAGTTAAAACCATTCCATAACCAATTAACACAATTACCACATTTCACATCATTTATTAAATTAGCAAAATTTTCTTTTTTTACACCTATATCACTAATCATTCATTCATTGTTCTTATCTAACTATGATTTTTTCATAATTCCTAACTCACTTGGATTCATGACTAGGATCGTAATTTATTCCATTGTGTTCTCCAATCATTTCCACATATTTACCCATTTTTCCATTCATCATTCTCACGTGTCAACCCATTTACACATTTCAACACTATTCAAAATTCATCTTGCAAAACCATTTTGAACCCCTATAAACCACTTCCATGCTAACCAAATATTCCATAGTTTAGTATTAAGCCTAGGTGTGTCACCTAAAATCTACCCTACAGAATCAATCACATAAACATGTTTACCAGGGGCTCCAAAAAAACACCCAACAATCTCAATTGTTCTTCACAAATCCCTAGGTTCGGGGAAGTCGAAAGACCCCATGGATGGCCTAATATTAGTCTCATCTCTCACAACTCATCCTATGGAGATCTTGAGGGTTTCCATTTCCCTTATAAAAAACCATTTTACCTAAACATTCTTGGGGTGACCAGAACATACCCAGAGACACCCAAGAACATAATTGCACATCCACTAATCCAAAAATAAACCATAGGATATAACTTGTAGACCACCTACATCAATTCCATCGGTTAACTAACAATTAATCTACCCATTAGATTCTGCTTCAACCAACCCTTGAATCATAAACCTAAATATCACTCAAAGAGTAGTGTTTTAGAGCTTCAGAAAAAGTTTTGAAGAAGATATAAACCCTAAACTCAAAAGAGAGGCAATGATGTGATTAGAAATACCCAAAGCTTTGATACACAACCAACGACACAAAAAATGCCATAGAAAATGAGGATATTGTTCTCATGTAGCTCTTATAATATTTGGTTCATTCATATAGTGAATTGGGTGAATAGGGCAGAAATCATAAGTTTGATATTAAAATCCTAGAGTGAAAAAATTGTAATTATTTTTAAAAGCTTCTGGGCTGCACGGCCTACCCACGTGGGTTGAAAACCTATGAATAAACCATTCAAACACCACATTCCAAAACTCCACCTCCTGCATTATTTCTCTTGGTTGTCTTCATGTTTAGCACTAATCATGAACAGACTTTGCGACTTACCCAGAAACCCCCCTCTTTCTCCTGTTTTGTGTCTTGAACCCTCGAAACACCCCTAGCCTCCCCAAGGACATGGGTAAGAATTTATTTAACAAAAATAATGGGCTCAAACTGAAATTTAATTTTTACATACCTTATGAAAGAATACAAAATCTTAAAAAGTGAGTATACTAGAATGTGATATATATATATATATATAATACATCCTATTTATAGATCACACCCCTCTTCCTTCTTCATTATTCAAGTCTTGGATTTTTACATATCATTTATAAGCAATGATACTACTTACTACCCACTAATGTGGTTGATTTTGAGTCATGTTTTCAACTATTAGTAATTCAGTTTAGGTTACCTTTTTCAATCCATTCTCTATTTCATTTAATTCACATTTATACAAAATTTCATTAAAAAATAAGGTTTAATGAAATGGATTGCCAAATTTCCATCCATAAGGGCACATACTCCTCATGAAACGAAATATGGATTATACCTAATACACACCACAAATTGTTCCAAAATTTTAATCTGAATATCTAATATAACAATCACAAAACCTATCACAATAGAATACAACATGTAATTCATCCTAAAGGGAATTTCATAATGCATGACATTTGATTCCTATAATGTTCCTAAAATTCTGAATGATATGTAATAACCTCATATCATCGAGTTGAAATAAGAATAAAAAACACAATCATATCAATAATAACATCATAATCAAAATGAATCACCCTACAGTGGAATCAAATCAACTATAACAGTCAAAATCCAAAAAATGGGAATTTTAATTTAGGAAATTTGGATTTTTCTTATACATGGGTTAGCCACACCTAGGAACATCAAAATACAACATCCCAATTACTTCATATCTCTATCTATTATTGTTAAATAATATATAAAACCATAAAATCATCCTTTAGCACCTATATTTAATGTCATTAAAATAGATTCACTAAATGGTTCCCTATGCATAATTTTCCCAAAGGTCTTAATGCGACTTACCAAATTCCAGAGGCTTCTAACTAGCATTGAGTGCTTAGGTGTGCGAGTGGGAGGACTATGTGCCCATTTTTAGAGTGTTTCAAAATTGAATTATAGTATCATATTAATAACAAAATCAGTAAGTCAATCAGACATATGAAAAATGAAATAAGAATATATAAATAATACGATATGGAGTTCCATATATAGATGATGATGATGAATGTCATTTGTCTAATAAAACTACTAAAATTTGTATACATGGAATATGGAAAATAAATTTAGAAAATGTAAAAAAATCCAAAAAGCTTCATGCTAGCATCATGAGCTCATCTATATCATGTTCTCTCCTCCATCTAAGAAGCATCATGAACCTATAGTAAGGAACTTTCCATTTTCCATACCTATAATAACAAAGCCTTTTTGGGTTCTATTAGCCCCCCAAATATGGTGTGGGATATAATACCAATACGAAACCTCAAAATGTTCTACATCCATTTATTCAGTAAATACATAATAATAACATTATGTAGGCATTGATGTGATATTTTAAGTAAGTGATGAATGCAAACATCTTATAAAGGTATGAGTGTTCATCGATACCCATCATCTACCACCTTCTTTGACCATATATAATAAATCTATAAATACAATTTATTAACTATCTCATTTTATAATCATATAATTATATTTTTCCCATATCATTTTATTAGTAAGTCTCTAAAACATTCATGTACCCCAACATCGCGTGTCAAAATATGCAGTCATGGATGCCTAACCGAGCCATTTCTAAGGTATAGGTAACAAAAAGAATCCAAGATTATTCATTGGAATAGAATTATTTTATATAAATAATTATAATAATTGATTAATTAAGAATATAATATAATCCATGGAATTCCTAATTTAGAATCATTGTATCACTCATGGTGTAACATGAACAAAGCACACTACAACCCGTTCCCAGACATTACTCATTAGAATCCTCGTATCGCTCTCGGTGTGGTGTAACAACACTTCCACTATTTTATACCCTTTTATTTCTACTAATAGAGCCCATGTATCACCTACATTGTATACAATCAAATACCCCTCGATTCAATCCTTGGAAATCGGTATATAGAGTACAAGTGTCACTTGAGAATAATACAGTTTTCCCCTATGAGAAGGTCATTGGATATCCATATAATGAGTGTATGTTTTACTCACACATAATCATGGTAGAATAAAAATGAGTCCATATATTCGGTTTTTATTTGAACACATGTGTTACCCAAGACATATAAGTATTCAATAAATATCATGTAATTAATATCAATTAATTATGTCAAGGTCATTACCAATGTAAGAACCTGGTTCTTATTTGAGTTACAAATCTTGTGTTTTCTATATATTCTCTGTTAAATGGCTTATATATGGCCTTTTTTTAATTACTATTAAGGTCATGGAGTTCTATGGGGGTGTACAAGTTTATCTAGAGCTTGGAACCTGTGTTTTGGGAGAAAAGTTGAGGCCTCATTGTTAGTGAAAGTATTGCGGTTTGGCTTGCACAGCCGTGCAACAACTCAAATTTTTTAACATAAATTGATAGTGGATTGAGCATGGTTACCACAAGATTATTAAAAACCATGCAGGGGTAACAATTTAATATTCCCAGACATACAAGATATTGTGTCTGATTTTAGCACATGTTGACAAATAGTGCGTGTAAACTGCACAACCCAGTTTTTTTTGGTAAAATGAAGAATCTGCCCCCAAAATGTTTATGACATAGAAATACTATTTCATTATCTACAAGAATTATATGGGAACCATGGTAGAGCTCCCTATTGATCCTATTCTCCCATTTAATATCCCTTCTTAATCCGTTCGTTGATTCGAACATGGTTTGTCTCCTTGGATTTGCAATGGTAATGCCTCAATTTGTTAATATCGTTTATTGATTCCAATGGATATTTATTATGCTATTTGAATTTAATTTCATATGATATTAGATCCCAATATTTATCTTTTCATATTATTTCTCACAAACTAGGGTTAATTAGAGCTTGATACTGGATGAGCTATCAAGAAAGAGCCTAAGGTAGGTGGTCTCGTGCCTTTCATTAATTTTCGAGTTGTTTAAATAAGATGGAGTGCCATGCATGCATTTTAGGGCCTCACTTTGAATTTTAATTGATCATAATTGTTTCCTATTATTGTTTAGGTAATTTAATATGTTTTTGGACACATTTATTAGGGTGTATACATTGATTAAGGGCCACCCCATGGGTTAGTTCCCTAGGATGACTTTTATGGACGTTTGGCCTCAGATCCCTATAAGGCATGACTTTGATACCCTATCAAGTGTTGTTAATTTTTTTAAGGTAATAGAAATACCATGTTATATGGAATTTTATTTGGTTTATGGTATGGTAAGGTTGAATTTCTCGGCGACATCAATTGGATTTTTCTTGTTTATTCGTGTTTGGATTCATTTTCATAATATATTAACCTTCCCATGTGAGTTTCATAGTGTTAAATCCATATATTTTTTTAATTTTCATGAGATTAGTTTTATGAGAAATTTTCCCATGTGATTAAATGGAAGGCATATCCTTATGAGGTTGGTCCTTCCGTGAGACTCCCCTTGGTGGTGAGTTATATTAGATGCTTTGGGGTTTTGACCTTATCATGCCAAATGAAATGATTAAATGAATTGAATGAGGAATTGGTAAATATATTTTAGTGAATCATGGATATAGTTTCAAATTCCATTGATGGGATCATGTGACTGTTGTACTTGTTCCTTGATTGACCCATGGATTCTGTTTATAATTCCATCGATTGGATCAAAGGCTTAATTGTTATTATGCTGTGATTGAACCATAGACTCCTTGGATGAGATCATGTAGGATGTACTTAAATATTTGGTGAATCATTTATCCATATAGGATTTACATGGAATGGATCAAGGGGAATTGACCATATTCAATGAGTGATATTGGGAAATCTGAATAGTTCAACAAAGGATTGTCTTAGTTGACATCGACATACATCACACCAAGAGTTATACAATGTTCCAAAGAAGTTTTCTAGGACTGGCTTGTATAGTGTTGGAGGAAATTGGACCTAGAGTGATACTTTAATTACAACATAGGAATGGTATGTATGGGATTAGGTTATAATTGAATATTTAAATGAAATTATTTATGATGTTTTTTTCAAAAAAAGAAGAATCGTGGATTTGTCCTTCACTTTTTTTTGATTAGATGGCATTTTGAGGCATATGTTATTCTTACTATTATATTAGGGATGTCAGGTTTAGGCTAGATATCGAGACTTATGAATTAAACATAAATGATTTATCAAAGGGATAAGGAGATGAAATTTATATAGATATCTATGCTTGTAGGTTTTTTACATTTGGGTACTTCCAAGCTTACTTCTTTCATTATGACACACTACCTATTATATATATTCACTGATAGACTGGAATAGAACATTGGAGGATTCTTGGTGAGATTTTTTCACACACCATTTCTGGGTCATGTTTTGTGCCAAAACAGATTATACGATTGCAGGTATCGATAATGAAAAGTGCACTCCTATATGTACTTGATATGCTGCTTAGAATTATGAGAGCACGAGAACAAGTGGAGGCATGTGATGCTTCATTGATTCTTTTTAGTCATTTGTAATTTTGGTACTTGAATGGTATATGGTTGAAGTCTAACCAATTTTTTCTATTTTCTAGAACATGTAACATGTAGCATCATATTTTTGATGATATGAAACCTCAGTTATTTATACTATCTATATTCTTATGTTTACATATATTGAATGATATTATAGCTCTTGATATTAAATTGTTATTGTATTACTCAATGTTACACTCTACTAATGTGGGGAGAGTCTCCCTACTATCACATGTAGGCCCTCACTAATAGTTGGGAACCTATGGTGTTTGGGGAGATGTTCTTGAGGCCATATGGATGAACGGGCATGGAGCACAATTGGATGGAATCTTTGTTCGGGGGGTTACAAAGTGGTATAAAATAACTTTTGTGGTTTTCTTTAATATTTGGAGACAATAGATAAGGATTTTATTGAAATGAAATTTATTATTAAGTTGTTCATAAGAGTATCTACCGTATAGGGAAAAATCAAAATTGCCTCGAATGGAATTGATTTTTTTTGTAATTTGATCTATTATAGTTGATTCAATTTCAATGTTTGGTGACGCAGTTGTATTAAACTATTAATTTATAATATTTTTGTCGGTTATATTATGTTGCAACCCAATGATATGGGTGTATTCCATATCATTCATCACAAAGAAACTTTTTATAAACCACTTTCCATAAATTATTTCCATTCCATTGAAGAGAATTAATAATTACATGTTGTTGTGATAAATTGCATGATAGATATTCCTATTGTTGTCAAATGAATAATGGTAAAAATTATAATACAAATTAGATGGGCTCCAAGAATTCATCCCTGATGTGTATGGTCCCTCTTTGATCGGAAATTGGTGTATAATGTTGCAGCATTAAATTGAAAGGGGTTATGATGTGCTATACATGGAATCTATGCTTTAATTCACGGTGAGTATGGGTGTCCATAGATCAGAATTTTACATACCATGGGGTAAAACCTTCTAGAAGGTTATTTGATAAAAATCATGTGAATATGTAATAGTGTAAACCTGAAATGTCATTTGATAAATACCTAGAATAACCAGACCATAATAGAAATCTTTTGGTAGTATCAATTTATTTTGACACCTATACCTCACCCACGGGGTAAGAAGAGGTGTGAGTTCTTAGATGATGTTTCTGACCTATCCATTTTTGTATCTGTTCTTTTGAGATACGAATATTGATGATGATCTTGAACTGAGGTGAGTGTTTGGCATTATAGATTCATTCCACCACAACAAACTCAATATATATGTTGCGAGGGTGACAATGATGATACCTCAGAGGTGGTAGGGCATGGGTTACCTATTGTTCTTTTAGTCATTCCAATTGCTTTAACAACAATTATACCAAGTGGAGGTGCTAACTAAGAGTCTCGTTAACAAAATAGAATTTCATGAAAACCTTTTATGGAGATCCATTTCTATCCTCAATCATTGAAGATCTGACAAGATTGTTCCATTATTAGCCTCAACAAACATTTTCAAGGGATGTAAGAGCACATGTTGTGGAGTCAAGGCTAGAGTCCATGTTTTTTTATCATAGATCATATAGATATACCTCTTAATAAGATCATAAATCCCTCTACATATATGTTATGTGATTCCTCTAGGTAGTGGTGTTATTTTGTCACTAGGAGGTGTGGCATCGGGATATGGCATGCATATATTTTCAAATAGTTTACTATGATTAAAACAATACCGAGATGTTGAGGGCCAATAGTGACCAAGAGATAATGCATATTGTGAAGGGTTCTTCATCATATATGGACTATTCATCCTATTTTACTGAGATCCAATGATTCAAACCTATTTTGATAGTTTATGGTGTATCAAGAGGTAGGTGATTTGAGGATGGTCTTAGGTATGACATTTGACCGATGGTAAATATCTATAGATTGAATATTGTATATGATATAGTGAATTTTGCATTCATCACTAAGTGTAACCTGAGAGAATTTGGAGGTGTGAGTAAGGGAATTTAGGCCCCCCAATTTGATACTGTAATGATCGATAGTAAGAAGAGTCATCTGGAGATTCTTCATGATGCTGTAAGTAGTCAATATGAATCGTTAGGTAGCAATGTGAGGTTCTACCAGTGTAGTAGTATAGGGAAAATGAGGAAACAGGTTCTGCTGGGCCTAGTGGATTGTCGATCTTGTGGATGAATATCCTTTTATAATGTTTTCGTGGGACATTTCAATCAATAACTAGTGGGAGAGGGTTATCATTGACTCCATGTTACGGAGGGGGTCTGTAGCTTCTCAACAGATAGTGAGCTGGGGTGCATCAGGCAGTTCAAGATGTGGTGGTGGACATGGTTGTTGTAGCTAGAACCCAGGTTCATAATGACAATAGGGGGGATCTGTTTTGGTCATCCAAGTTGTTTCACAGATCCATGGTACATTCCATAATTAACAAGTGTATAGACCCAACACTAGTAGGATCCCAGAACTTCTACTGACATATGTACTGTTCGAGTAGCCTCTTTTTTAGTTCTTTCACTATTTGATATAGGGGCTTCACATAGTTTCTTGAATTTTCTATATATGGAGAGCCTTGGGATTCATTTTTTTTACTTCTGATAGTGTTATAAAGATAGAAACTCCATTAGGTATGAGAAGGAAATTTGTGTGTCTGTAAAGTGGGTTCCCCCCGGATATTAGTGAGTGTCACTTCATATGGAATATCTATGTTCTTGAGATGATGGGATTTCATGTCATTGTTGGGATGGAATGATTGATTACCTTTAATTAAATTGTTTATTTCTATGATACATGGTTTTTTTTCAATTCACTACAGGGTGGTGATTTTATTCACAATGGTGAATGGGATTTTTAAGAGAGCTGATCTGGACCTGAGCATCATGGGTTGGGTGGGATGAGAACACTGATTATCAGGTTATTTCTGGTTGACTAGGAAATATATCATATTTATTTCTGAATAGTAGTTGATCATTTTAGGGATGTTATCATGTATTATCTTTCAGGTTTAAATCTTTCTATAAATGTATATTTCTCTATCGAGCTAGTGTCTTGAGCTACACCATTATCCATTATTTTTTACATGATGGATACGATGGATTTGGAAGAGATCTAGAGGCATCTAGATGCTTTAGAGGCAACGGTTTTAATCTGACCTAGTACTCCTCAATGTGGTTCATCAGTCCCTTTTGAAAAAAAGGAAGATGGTGCCATAATGTTATGCAGGGATTACCTGAAATTGAACTAGTTTATGGTTCTGAACCAATATCTTATTCCACGATTTGATTATCTCTTCGATCATATCCAAGGAGATCGAGTTTTCTCAATGTTTGAATTGAGATCCAGTTATCATCAGGTGTGTGTTAGATCATTATAAATACCTCACATAACCATTTGGAGTAGCTATGGTTGGAATGAATGTTTGGTTATGTCGTTTGGTCCCATGAACATGCCAGTAATATTCATGGAACTGATTCATCATGTGTTCCATCCTTATCATGACTCATTTTTTGTGGTTATTAAGGATGATATCATGGTGTATTCAATAAATCGGCAGGAACATGACAAACACCTTGAGACAGTTTTGAGTACACTGAGATATCATCAGTTATATGCCAAGCTCCCACTGTGATACTTTTTGGTTGATCAGATTCACTTCTAGGATCACATCATCTCCGAGAAAGGATTTTTAATTTTCATAAAGAAGGTGAATGTAGTGGTTTCTTGAGATCATCCCATGAAATTATATGAGGTGTAGAGTTTGATTAGAAGGAATGGTTACTAATGGTGTTTAATACATGAATTATCATGCCTAGTGGCACTATTTGTAGGATTCAATAAAAAGGGTGAAATGTATATACGGAAAGATTTCTATGACATGAATTTTCAAGAGAGGAATGGGTGATTGATTTAATCGCCGATACTGATTTATATTGATCCTATAAGAAGTTACATATTGTACTACAACACATTAAGTATATGTCTTAAAGTAGTTCTTATACAGTGGGGTGGGTTGTTGCATGGTGGTCTCAGAAATTGATTCCATAAGAAGGAAATTAACTCATGCATGATCTCGAGTTGGTTATGGTTTTTCATGCATTATGTTGTTGGAGACATTTCTTATTGGGAGATCATTTTATGGTTTTCATGGACCACAAAATCCTCATGTACATATTTATAGAGCTTGATATGAATTTGAGACCATGAAGATCGGTGAAATTCCATAATCCCATTAATTTTGATATTTCCTAGATTCCTGGTAATGGAAATGCAGCAGCTGACCCAATATGAAGGAGGACTTAGATATAGTCAGTGCAGTAGGACATTAGCAAATGGAATATTATGGAATTTTTCAATAAGATGCACTTGGAGATGATAAATAGTCAGGTAAATACCTTTATATCATCCTTTGCAGTTACCTCTACCCTACTATATAGAGTTAGGATGAGGAAGCTATCAGATTATGAAATCCTAGATCTATATGAGAGTGTGTTATCTGAGGACCATCACCCTAGATGGATCGATGGTGAAGATGATATTATGTGATAACATGGTCATGTATTATTTCATTATACATGCGAGATGATTTGATGCCAGACATTCATGCAACTGTATGTGAAGTGCATCTTGGTTTCACCAAGATGTTTCACTATTTACATCATCAGTATTGGTGGTTGGGTATGAAAATATATGTTACTATTTTTGGTCATGATATTTTCCACCTATCAGTAGGTGAAAGAAGAATATGATTGAAGATATAGACTTTTACAGCAATTACTCTTTGTTGAATGGAAATAAAATGATGTTGTGATGGATTTTGTTATATGTTTTATGAGGTTTCATTGAGGTAATGATGTTATTTTAGTTTTTCTGAATAAGCTAAAAAATGTATCACATTTCATTCTGATCACGTAAGTGTTCAGTGTTGATGATCATAGGAGGTTGTACATCCATGATAATGTAAAATTGTATGGTGTCCCTCATTTTGTTATCTATGATAGGGACACCCAGTTCACTTATTGTTTCTAGAATGGGTCTACATTGATGATGGGTACAAAGGTGATTCTGATAACATCATACCGTCACTAGTTAGATGTCCAATTAGAGTGCATGACTTATGTTCTGGGGAAATTCTATGGGAATGCATCCTAGATTTTTTGGGTTCATGCGTGAGAAATTTACCAATGGTTGAGTTCTCCTATAATAATAGCTTGAATTATACTATTTAGATGGATCCTTATGATGAATTATATGGAAGTACATGCTGATCAGCCATATGATGGCTATACATAGAAGAGACAACTATGATTGGACCTCGTCTTGTCCAGGAGACCACAAAACATGTTCAATAGATTCAGAAGTTGATGACTACAACACAGCCTCATCAAAAATTCATATGAAAATCACCATATATGACCTATGAAGTTAAAGGATAGGGATCAGGTATTCCTATGTGTTTAATTATGTTTGGGACATGAGAGAATCACACGACAGGGTTAGATTTCATTAAGGAATGTTGGGCCGTTCGGGATTCTGAAGAGGGTTGTGCCGATAGTATATTGGTTTTGGTTACCTCATTGGTATCGTACTATGAATGAAGTATTCTAATTTCTCATATGTGATGTTACTATTTAGTCTCATCTCATTATTTTCATCCTGATAACGTTGAGTTATATGTATATTCATCATTTTAGGATCATCCTATATGAATTTCGGATTATAGAATAAAGGTTCTCTATAGCCAATCTATTCCTTTATTGCTAGTGTTATGGCAACATGGTTGAGTATAGGATGAGACGTGGGATATGAATTATGATGTATGATTTTAGTGGCCATATAATTTCTCATATATTTCGTCATTATACTTCGAAGGTAAATTCGTGGATGAATTCATTTAAGGGGGGATGTTTGTAATAACTTGCTTCCTATTTGAGGTATAGAACTTGCGATTTACATTATTTTGTAATTAAATTGATTTTATATGGCATTTTTATAAGGTTTTTAAGTTTATGGAGGTTTATGGGGTGTTTGTGGCTGGTCTAAAGCATGGAACCAGTGTTTTTGGTGAAAAGAGGAGTCCACACTATAAGTGGAAACTGTGTAGGTTGGGTAACATGGTAGTGTGGAAGGAATGCAATTTTACCAGGCCTGGCAGTTTCTTGATCATGGTTACCACATGTATAGTGAAAACCTTATGGGGAAACCATTATATATTATAGGACTTATATGAAGTCTTGCACAATTTCTTCATGGTATGACAAACAGTACGAGTAAACCGTGGGGCCATGTTTTTATGGAAAATGACCATTTTCCCCCAAAAATGTTAGCTATATAAAAATATTATTTCCATCTATTGTTCAATAGTAGGTGGACTATGGAAGATCTCCCTCTTGAGAAAATTTTCCCTTTTTAGATCCCTTCTTATTTGGATCTATGATTCGAATGTGGTTCATCTCCTTAGATCTCCAGCGGTAATGCCTCGATTCCTTTTTAGCATTTCGCGATTCTTCTGGATATCGATTGTGCTATTTGGATTTAAGATCATAAGACCTAATATATATTTATTTTTCAATTATTTATATTTATCCCAAAAAATGTAGAATCCAAGGTTGATACTGGATGAGCTATCTAGCATGATCCAAAGGTTGGTGGTCTCAAGCCTTTAATAAATTTTCGAGCTGCTTATATATGTCGAAGTGTCACACACCCATTTTTAGGGTGTATTCATGAATTATAATTGAACCCTATTGTCTTATATTGTTTTTATGTAATGGAATAGTTGTTTGAAGAATTTATTTTATTTTATAGTTAGAATAAGGGCCACCCCATGGGGGAGTTCCCTTGTATGACATTTTCTGGTCATTTGGCCTAGGATGCCTATGCGGAAGGACTTTGATACATTTTTGAATATTATAAAAAATGATTATATTTATTAATGTAATTTCCATGTTTTAAAATTGAAATTTATTTGGTTTAGGGTATGTAATAGAGAATTACACTATTACCCGAGTAGGTAATTACATTTGTAAGCATGTTTGGATTGATTTTATTAATCTATTTACTTGAACATGTGAGTTTAACAATGTGAAATCCATCTAATCATTTAATATTCAGGTTATTATTGTTTTTAAAAATGTACCCATATGAGTAAATTGAAGACCAAGCCTCATGAGGTTGGCCCAGCATGAGACACCCCTTGTTAGTGAGTTTTATTAGATTCTTTGGGGTTTCAACTTACGATGCATAATGAAATGTTTAAATGAATTAAATGATGAATTGGTAAATATACATGTCAGAATCATGGATTAAATTTGAAATTATATAGATAGGCCCATATAAAAATTATACCATGTTCTATGAGTGAACCGTGGATTCAAGATAGAATTATATTAACTAGATCAAAGGGATAGTTATCAGTTTGCTGTGAGTGAACCATGGATACCATAGATGGGATCATGGACATTATACATAAATGATGGGTGGATCATAGATTCTTATATTATACATATGTATGGGATCAAGGGTCATTGACCATATTTCATGAGTAATACACGAGGCTTCTATAAAGTACTTCAAGGACAAGCTTAATTGACATGAAAATATACAACACTTAGAGTGATTATAGTTAATTGAGTGGTTATATAGGATGTTATTGTATAATTTTGGTGTAAATTGAACCAGGATTTATACTTAAATTCCATATCATGAATGTCAAGGATTGGCTAAGGTTATAAATAAATATTGAAATGCAATGAATTATTAGTTTTCTTCCAAGCCAAAGCACAAGCTAGGATTTATCCTTCACATGTTTTTGATTAGATGACCTTATAATGAATCTATTGTGCTTATAGTTAGATGGGGAATGTTGGAATTATGATGGATCTCATGACTTTTGAATAAAATATTATAGACTTTCTAAATGGATAATGAGGTTCAATATAAATGTAAATTAGTTCTTGTAGGTTGTTTACTTTTGAGTACTACATAACATACTAATTTCATTATTTCACAAATCTTGTTATATAGATTCACTAATAGATTGGCACAAACCACGGGTTGATGTCTATTTGGATTTAGTCTCACACCCTATTTTGGTCATGTTTTGGGCCCAAACTAATTGTATGATTAAAGGTGTTTATAAGGTAAGGATACCTCCTATAGGTACTTCATATTCTGCTTAAGAGAAAGAGAGCATGGGACCAAGCTGAGGCTTGAGATGATTCTGAGATTGTTTTTTCTCTTTTTTACTATGGGTACTTATATTTTATAAGACTGCAATATATCCAAATTTGGATGTTTTCTAGAACATGTAACATTTAGAATCATATTTTGTATGGTATTTCACCTTGGTTATTTATATTATCGTTATTACACTATTTACTTCAATTGTATGGTATTACTGCATCCACTATTGATTGGTTATTGAATTTGGTTGTTTTACACCCTGCTAATGAGGTAATAGTATACCAACTTTTCTTTTATTAAAATCTTAAACATGATTTATTACATAAACTCTTCACATTTTTAAACATGGTAGATTGAGAGGTCTAGTGTATTTGGGGATTAGGATCATTAAATAATGACATAAAACATGAAATACAACATCTTTATTGAAAACTTCTTTTACATGACCACTACATTCCGTCGTACTTAGCACTAATTGGGATAAACTGAGGACATGCAGAAGAAAACGGTGAGCTATAAATCCCACTAATGGAATAAAAATGGAATAAAATAATGAATACAATTCATGTTAGGCAATAGGAAAAATAATGCATCACAATAGAAACATGAACATAATGGCTTGCTAAAGCAAGATAATCATAACATGGAAATGTGGCAACAAAACATAACCCAGAATTACCATGATCCAAGTATCATTGCACATAGAGAATGAGTAAACCCTCATTGCACATGAAGAACGAGTAAAACATCATTGCACATGAATTAGAATTAGTCAAAACCCATTTCACTTGATGTATCATGATACTATACATTACCCAATGTGTTGGAGTGCTATTAGGGTACACCCTACTTAAACATTTCATTTCACGCATAAGTGTGCCACAAGATCATAGAACATGAATTCATAAGACAACATAATTTATTTCACCATTAAGGAATGTGGAATCCATACATGAAACTATTATATCAATATGTAAATATTCATAAATTTGAATACCCTAGATAGAGAAATGGACATGGTATTCACTACACAATGACTTTGGCATGGAAAAAATGTGGTGTAATTTCTTCAGCATAACGACATGACATAAAAATTCATAAAAAATGGTTGATGAGAGTGAAATGGGTGTAACATCATATTTACATGCATTGGACAGTAAGGGGTTCCTATAGATACATTTCCTACCAATTGTAATGGAATTTAGATTCCTGATACAAACGAATTGCATGAATGTAAATGATGAGACTGATGTTCGTTTTGGAATTTTGGCATAGTAACAGGTGTACATGGGAAGAATTTAATGTGAGAGAAAGGGGTATCTCATCATTAAAACATAAATAGGGAAGTATGGGTGACATAAGAAATCATACCCCATCATTTATAATTGTAAATAAAAGGTCATTAAAATATTAAGAAACACGAATATAAAGAGAAAGGTTTGAATCCCCGACTTGGAAGTGTGATCAGAAAGGATTTGGAGAGGCTTAAGAGAGGCTTCATGGTAGATTGGGGTGACTTGGGAGGATTCTATAGAGAGGAGGGCAGGGGTTGGTCAAACTCCAAAGGCATTGAGTGAATAGTAAGAGGGAGCTTGGGTGGATTTATAAAGGAATAGAGAGAGAATTGTTAATTATTTATGTTTGGGACACCTCACATTAAACTAATCAAAACCACAAACCTGACCCCGGTTTTTTTCCCATGGATTATTTCCCAAGGGTAGTCGAAAAAATTATTTTATGAGTCCAATGGCAGAAATTCTTAAAATAATAGGGTTTATTATGGGGAGGTGAGTCACACTCTCAAGGAAAAAATTTAAAAAGACAAAATGTTTTATAATTCTTAAAGGGTCCACTAACGATTTGTAAAATAAGTGAAACAAACCCAGAATCACATTATATTAATTTTAAAACATATATTGGCTGAAAATAATGTTTATAGTATTTTATTAAATCACTATCGGGTCATTATGATGTCATAAAACACAATATTTATTTAAACGATATTTAATTTTTAACCAAAAAATTGACTGACTCATAAAATTATAAAAAATTCACCATTGGATAATTTTGACATCATGATTCAAAAAATAATATTCATTGTATCTAAATAATTTTATAAATATGTGAATTATAACTTTTAAAATAAAAAATGACATTTATAAAAAATTCACGATTTTTGACTAAAACTACTTTCAAACCTTAATAAAATTTACTATTGCATTAATAAATTTATATAATAATTTATATTTAATTAAATTTAATTTAATAATATTAATAATATTTTGTTAAATTATTATTTAATTCAAAAATCCATTAATTCTTCAAAATATATTTCTTAGATGAATATTATCCAAAAATACAATTTTTTCTTTAAATACTATTTACAATGTCATAATAACAAAATTAATGCACATTATTTAGATAAAAATAATAAAAATAGTCATAGTTCTAGGTTATTGTTACATAACCCACTATAACACCCACATAAGACTGAAGGGTAAGGTGTGCGATAGTGACAAACTCTTGGGGTGGCTCGCATAACATTGCTCGGGTGGTAATCTCTATTAACTTCCACTTCTCCCGTAGTCGATTACACTCAAGCCTAATGTGTTCAAGCTCAGCTTGGGTTCAGTCAAGAGTGGAGCCCCATGATTCCACCTCCTTTCTGAGCTCTGAAAAATGGTCTTCGAATGGGGCAAGTCTACTGGATGAAGCCATCCCTTCTTTTTTCTGAGTAAATTGGATTTGTTAAAGCCCTATATTTAATCTAATCATATGATCACTACTCAATGACTATATTACAAACGGCCAAAATTCATAGTGGTATTCTAAAATTAAAAAACACAAAACAAATGATTTTCACATTTTATATAACCAAAGTTAGAAATTTTACTAGATCATGTGGTATTTCCATTAATGAATGTTTGGGTCATTACAATATTCCCTCTATAAAAAATATCACCCTCAAAATTTTCTATTCCAACACAAAGAAAGATGAAGCTATCTTTGACTCATCACCTCCTATGATTCCCACGTCTCTTCTTTAAAATTGTGGTTTTCCAACCACACCATGATGAGGGGAATTTTCTTATTTCATAGACCTTTTTATCTACAATCTTATATCTTAACTGGTTTCTCCTCATAAAAAAGATCATCCTCTTACAGCAGTACCTATAAATAGAGTACATGTGAATAGTCTATTATATACTTCCTCAAGAGGGATACATGAAAGATATAATATCCAGTGTCCAAGGTAGTTGGAATTGCTAGTCTATAGGCCACAACCCCAACACGATCAAGAATGATGAAGGGGCCGATGTACCTTGGACTTAAGTTCCCATTATTTTTAAACCTAATGAAATTATTCCATGTAGATATATTCAGAAATACCATGTATCCAACATTAAATTCAAGGTCTTGTCGATGGCTATCTGATGTATATCCTTGCTAGTTGATCCAATGAAGAATCCTCCCGAATTGTAATGAAGTGTGCTGACTTTGAATGATGATCCACAACAACCCAGATTACATTACTGCCTTTGGATGTGTTCGAAAGTCCAGTGACAAAGTCCATGGCGATGTTCTCCCATTTCCATGATTCTATGGGCAGTGGTTGCATCAACCCCTTAGTCTTCTTCCTCTCTGCCTTCACTTGCTGACACACCTGGAACATTGATGTTTACTCAGTGATCTCCTTCTTCATATTATCCAACCAATAATGCTCTTGGAGATCTCAATACATCTTTGTGTTTCTTGGGTGAATAGAGAAATATGAACTATGTGCATTGTCCAAAAGTTCCTTCATAAACTCTGGACATGATGGAACACATATTCATTTCCAAAATCTCATAATTTATTATTCATCATCATTTAACTCCAAGGATTTCCCTTTTATGATATCATCCACTTTTTTCTGAATTCCCACATCATCCTTTTGAGCATCCTTTAAACTATATAAAAGAGATGGTTGGAAAATATTTTGTGAAAGGATTGATGATGTTACCTTGTTTATGATTCCCATGTCCATATTTTTTCAAAACTATGAATATTGGATCCTTCTATATTTTCATCAATGATAGAATCACTAGTTATTTTATACATAGAGAATATGCAACCTTGTTCTCTTTCCCTAGGTGGTAATGTATTGAGAAGGCATAGTCTTTGATTAGCTCTAATCATCATCATTGGTGCATGTTCAACTCTTTCTGTGTGAATATATACTTGAGGATTTTGTGGTCCGTATATACTTCACGCTTCTCCCCAAAGAGATAATGCAGCCAAATTTTTTAAGTGAAGATCAAATCAGCCAACTCTAGATCATGTGTTGGATAATTCTACTCATGAAAATTTAATTTCCTTGATGCATAGGCAATGACTTTGTCATTTTTCATTAACACATAGCCCATGCCCGTTTTTTGAAGCATCACTGAATAACACAAAAATTTATCCACTTTTGGGTAAAGTGATCACAAGCGTAGGGATAAGCCTTATTTTAAACTTCTTGAAGATTTATTCACATTCATAACTCAATGAAAATATTACTTCTTTTCGAGTTATCTTGGTAAGAGGGATGGAAAATCATGATAAATTTCTCACAAATCGTCGATAATATCGAGCTGACCCCAAGAAGCTATGAATACCTGTCACCAATGTTGGCCTCGACCATCCCTCAGTTGCATCTTTTTTGGAGGGATCCATGGATATATCATTGATTGTGATAATATCTCCCAAGAATGAGACCTCCTTCAACCAGAACTCATACTTTCTTTACATTTAATAGAGCTTCTCATTCCACAAGGTCTCTAGTACAGTTCTTAGATGCTCTTCAAGATCCTCCTTGGTTTTTGAGTATATCAGAATATCATCTATAAATACAACAAAAGTTTTTTGGAGTTTTCCCACAAGACTCTATTCATCATGACTGTGAGGATTTATATAGAATTAGTGTTTCCGAAATTAATTACTATGAATACACAGTGTTCGTATCATGTACGAAAATCAGTCTTGGTAATATCTTCCTTCTTAACCCTTACTTGATAATATCCTGACTGCAAATCCACCATGGAGAAGTATTGTGCTCCACACAGTTGATTGAACAAGTCATTAATTCTTGGGAGAGGATACTTGTTCTTCATTGTGATTTTGTTAAGCTCACAATAATTGACACATAGGTGCATTGACCCATCCTTCTTCTTGACAAAGAGGATTGGTGCACCCCATGGTGTGGCACTTGGGCATATAAACCCTTTATCTAGATTCTGTAATAATTGTTTCTTCATCTCCTCAAGCTCAACAAAAACTATTCTATATAGAGTCTTTGATATTAGAAACTCCCCAGGTATATGGTCAATTTATAATTAAACATCTCTTATAGGAGGAAGACCATGCAATTCCTCGAGAAACACTTCAGCGAATTCCCTCACAACAGGCATGTATTCAAGGATGGTTTCTTCCCTGGACACAATCATCTATGCCAGATATGCGGGCTCATAGGGTAGTAATATCCATGCTTAAGATGATGAAGATAAAGAAGATACATATTCAACATTTCACTTCTATAAAATCGGGGGTCAATTCTCCACATGGAGAGTGATTTCCCACCCATGGTAATTTATATTGGCTATATATATGGAAATACATTCTATTCCAAGAATTGCATAAAATTTCACTAGAGGGAATGTGATGAGGTTTTCTGGGATATTTCGTCGACCAATTATAAGAGGGGAGTAATTATATTCATGGGATGAAATGATTGAACCATTTTCCATACTCACAAACATCTTTACTTCCACGATTTTTGGTGGTGTTGGGATTGTTCTACTAACCTTTTTGGATATAATAGAATGCGTAAAACCTAAATCTAAAAGTATGTTCTATATTCTTGAATAGATAACTAGCTTACATTTTTCCACTTCATTGGTCGGGTTCACTTCGGTAGTAGTGATGGAAAAATCACTCCATTTCTTTCTCAGAGGTTTTTGGGTGCCTCCAAAAACCCCTGTCTTAGGGAATTGATTTACAGGATGCTCTGGTTCTTTGTAGTTATAGAAATGAATAATTCATTGAGATTTGAATGGAGCGGTCCTATCTTATTTTTCAGCTATGGGTTTCTCTTATCGGTAGTTAATAGCTAGGTGTCCTTCTCTTCCACGCCTAAATCATTTCCTCGTCCCTTTCAAGAAATTTCTAAGGTGCTTCATTCTGTACATTTTCCAAGTGGGGTGCTGGATCTTCTTAGCACTGTTGGATTTATCCCTCGGACCAACAACATTGAATCCCACCTTATGCTTCTTATAAACATTATACCCCTAATATTCTCTGATCTCTATTTCGTTTTTAAGGGCACATCAAACAATTTCCTCATAGCGGTCGAAGTCACGTATTTCCAGCTCTTTCTATAGGCTAGGTTTCATCCCCCCAAATAAGTGGTCAATCATGAATTTGGGGGTAACGACAAAGCCGAAGGCATATCATGCAATCCTTGTGATGTTTTCCTCGTACGATATGACATATTTTTTAATCTTTTTACTTGAGGTCAAGGAAGTTATATTCCATCATAAGTACGAGGGTGCCTGGAAAATATTTATCAGAAAACATCTTATGGAAATCCTTCCAATCCAATTACTCAATCTCCTCCTTGGGCTTCATATTTTTAATAAATGTCAACCATTGATCAGCTTCACCTTCAATACAATAAGAAGAAAAATGAAACTTATCTTGTTCGACACATTGATGGATAGAAAATATCTTTTCAATGGTGTCGATCCATTGTTTGAAAATTGAGGGATCAGATGATCCAATAAAAGTAGGAGCCCTTTGTCTTATGAAGCTCTCGATAGCAACATGTTCTTTCTTTGGTGGGGGGGGGGGGTTGAACATTATTCTTTAAACATGTTTGTATTCAATTCTTGAGTTAATTGAGAGAGTATTATGACAAATTTGGTGATTCATGCTCCCATCGGATTGGGCATTTCATTAGAACAATCATCACATTGGTCTTTACATCGGTTCCTAGCCCGAATCCTCCTATTACCACCCATTGGCTGGAATAAAAGAAATGTTTGGGGTAACACATAAAGGGTAATTCAAGGACAAAACAGATGACATATAAATATCATTTATTTCCTTAACTAATGAATCTATATGTTTCAATCTATTTTATCCATGATCTTTTTTCTAACATAAATTCTTAGGGGATTGTTTTTACTCCGTTAATAATGGTTCATACAGAGCTTGTAAATTTACCAATGCATATCCCCCGCGAGTTTCGTAACCAAGAGTACAGCAAGGCCCATTGTGGTGCACCAGTTCCTATTCATGTCTAGCTCAAAGCGATGTTTTTGGGTTTTACCCCTAGGATAAATTTGTTCCATAGCCACCTCTACCTGCTCGCATCCAGATAGGGATGTATTTTCTTGATAAACCACATACTCAATACTCACCAATACTTATGGATGTTCTTATTATACTAATTCTTGTCTTAATGTCTTCACTAGGGTTTTCAAATCCTAATCCCAAAAACAACTGAACCTATCCTTTCATACCAACTCTAACAACCCTTCTTTTATTTCAAACATAAACATGATTTATTTCATAAACTCTTCACTTGAGACAACATGGAATATCAAGAGGTCTAGTGTATTTGGGGCATATGATCATTATATAACAACTTAAAACATGAAATACAACATATTTATTGAAAACTTCCTTTACATGACCACTATTTTCCCGCGTACATAGCATTTCATTGGATAACCTGAGGACATGCAAAAGAAAAGGTTAAGCTATAAATCCTAGTAAGGTAATAAACATGGAATGACAAGAGTAATACAATTCATGTTAGACAATCGGTATATCAATGGAGAACAAGAGAAAAACGAACATAAAGGCATGATAAAGAATGATAATAATAACATTTAAATGTGTCAATAACACTTAATATGGAATTATCATGAGCCGATGATAATTGAACATAAAGCATGAGTAAACCCTCATTTCACATGAATCATGAGTAAAAACTAATTAAAAATTAAATAGAATGCGTCAACACCCATCTCACAGGATGTATCATGATCCTATACTTTACCCAATGCATTGAAGTGCTATTTGGGTGCACCCTTTGTAAACATTTCATTTCATGCATAAGTGTGCCACAAAATCAGACAACATGAATTCAAAAAACAATATAATTTATTCCACGAGTAAGTAATGTTGAATTCACAAATGAATCTATTATATCAATATGTAAATTTGAATTAAATTGAATACCCTTTATAGAGAAATGGGCATGGTATTCACTACACAATGACTTTGGCTTGAAAAAAACGTGGTGCAATTTCGGCAGCATAACGACATGACATAAAAATTCATAAATAAATTGTTGATGAGAGGGAAAGGGGTGTATAATCATATGTACATAAAATTTATAGTAAGGGGGTCATATATATACATGTCTAAACAATTGTAAAGGAATTTAGATTCATGATACATAAGAATTTCTTGAATGTAAATGAAGAGGGAGAAATTCGTTTCGGAATTTCGACATAATAACATATTTTAATGGGAGGCATTTAATGAGAGAGAAAGGGGTCTCTCATCATTGAAACATTAAGATGGAAGTATGAGTGATGTGATAAATCATATCCCAACATTTATAAATTAAAATAAAAGGGAATAACAGTATTAAGAAACTTGAATAAAAAGAAAAAGTTATAAATCACATACATGGAAGTGTGATCCCAAAGGCTTGGGAGAGGATTCAGAGAGGCTTATTGGGAGCTTGGGGAACCTTGTTAGGATTATACAGAAAGGAGGGTAGGGGTTAGTTGAACTCCAAAATCTTTCAGTGAATAGGAAGTGGGAGCTTGGGTGGGTTTATATTGGAAAGGAGAGAGAATTATTAATTATTTTTGTTTGAGACACCTCACCTTAAACTAATCAAAAACAAAAAACAACCCATGGTTTACGACCATTGTTTTTTTCTAACAAAGAGTGGAAAACAGTATTTTAGATGGAAAATGGATGAACTTCGTAAAATAATTGCTTTGGTTATGTGCACGTGAGTCACACACTTAGTGAAAAAAATTTAAAAATACAAAATATTTTATAAGACTTAATGGGTCCACTAATGGTTTGTAAAATAAATCAAACTATCCCAAAAGAACATTATTTTAATGGTAACACATATATTGGCTGAAAATAATATTTATATTATTTTTTTATATCACTATTGGGTCATTATGATTTCATAAAACAAATTATATATTTAATAAAAAGTATTTTAATAATAATAATATTGTACTAAAATATTATTTAATTTTAAAATCCAATAATTCATCAAAATAGATTTCTTAGTTGAATATTAACTAAAAATACTATTTATGCTTTAAAACCTATTTACCATGTAACAATAATAAAATGAATGCATATTATTTTTAAAATAATAATGTACATAGTCATAGTGCTAGGGTCTTGTTACATAACCCCTTTTAACACCCACATAATATTGAATGGTAAGGTGTGCGATGGTGAAAGACTCTTGGGGTGGCCCAAATAACATCGCTCGGGTATTAATATCTATTAACTTCCACTTCTCCCATAGTCGGTTTCACTCAAGCTTAACATATTCAAGCTCATCTTGGGCTTGGTACAGAGTGAATTAAAATGACGCCACCTCCATTTCGAACTCGAAAAAATGGTCTTTGTTTGGGGAAAGACTACTGGATGAGGCCATCGCTTCCTTTTTTGGAGTAAATAGGATTTTTAAAGCCCTATATTTATAATAATCATGTGATAACTCTTCAACATCTATATTAGTATCAATCACAATTCATAATGGTATTTTAAAATCCAGAAACATAAAACCAATGAAGTTCGCATTTTATATAACCATAATAAGACATTTAATTTGATTAAGAGGAATTTCGATTAATGAATGATTGGGTCATTACAAATAGTCTCCCCACTATCACACCTTGTCCATCACTACTAGTCAGCAACCTCTGGTGTTTGGGGAGACGCTCTTGAGGCCATGTGGCCAACCAAGCACAGAGCGCTATCGGGTGTAATCCAGTTTCATGACCTTTAAACCATGAACATTTCTATTAAAATATCACTTTATAAGGTTGTTGAAGGAATGGACAAACATTTAAGGATTTACATTAAAATACCCACATGGTCATTTCTTAATATAAGAGAAACTAAATATAAATCATGAAATTATTGGTAATGTGTCTATGACATGGTCATGCAATTCCCATCCTTTAATCATTTCAATTTAAAAATCATAATAAAATTAATTTATGATTTCAATTAAACAATTAACATTCCTAGGAAAGGGATAATAGAACACCTCAAAGGTAATTCAAGTTCAATTCACCCGTGGTTTCCCTATTAAATATAAACCCACCAAATGGGTAGTTCTAGGTAAAAGGTAATGGACTTTAAAAAAAATTCATTGGTCTTATTAAATACATAGGACTCTGTTATTAATTTAATTAATGGATTGAAATATATTCCAAGAGAGTTTCCTCAATAATTTGGAGTGAAAAACAATGAAATATCTATCTAAACTCTTTGATATTGTTGTATGAAAATGAGACCACCTATTTTAGGTTCGTAGTGGAATACCCATCCAGTATCAGCTTTTGATTTCACTCAGATTGGGGAAAATAAAAGAACGGAAAAAGAAACTATTAAATGGACATATTATGTTTCCAATAAGTAGTTTATCTAATACACAACCAAATTATTAATGGAAAAAAATAATTTATAACATGTCCATGATGATTCAATGAGACTACTATCTCATGATTCAATGAAAATAAAAAGAAGATCTATCAATTCCAAATATAGTCATCAAATGAAGTTATCTTATTCCATAGATGTCAAACAAGAGAATAAGTGAGGATGATTAGGTAAGATATATAATTCATAGGGATATTTTCATAAATTTACCAAATTAACCTAGTCACACATTATGGTTGTACAGTTGGCCAAACCATGCACCAACTGTGCGACTATTATTATAGGAAGGGGAACTTCACGTGATTTCCTCTCATAGTCTAACTAACCATGATAAAACCCTATCTTAGACACTATTAAAAAACCAAAGACATGTATGTATGACCATGTGCCTCATATTTCATACTTTAACAAATGATACAGCCTATACTTTCCCACTTTATAGCCTTGCATGGTTAAAAGTCTCAATATAGACTTCCCCAAATGGTTTCTACTAACTGTGTGATAAATAGTTTTCAACCCAAAAGATGTGTTCGGTACTCTAAACCATATCCATACACCCCACTACCTAGATAAATGAATTTTTAATTCTCATTAATCAATATTTAGATATTTAAAATTAATAATGGAAGAAATTAAATTCTCCATAGAAAATGAGAGAACTAGGTTAATATAAACATGAGAATAACATTTGAAATCCATACCCAATATATAAAAGATCAAAATTGTGAGTCATAGAATAAATATTGGTAGTTCATTGGACTTGAATCATAAGATAATAAACTATCATGATCCATGATAGAATAACATCGACATAAGATATAATATTGTGACATCCAAATATATATAGAAAATCATTTCCTTAGTACTCAAGGATCAATTCCAAAATATACAAAGGACTCTATGGGTGGATACACCTCTAGAGAGAGACACACAACCAACCCCAGTGGAATAAATATCATAATAGTGTAATGGTTTCACTCCCCTAAACAGTATTTTATTCAAGTTTCAGTCCTAATTCTATGATTGTAGACAAGGACTCTTACTGAAATGAGTTCATTCCCAATTCTATTTATATATGTCTCATGAGTTAGAAATACTTACCCAATGAATTATAGGGAGATATATGTCCCAACTATATTTGGATATAACTTAACCAACATATTTGTTTTATAAAATATCCAATTTACCATAATGAAAATTATATGTATTTGCAGCAGAAGATCTTAAAACCTTCATCGTATCATAATCAATAAATTAAAAGGGTTTTATAAACATTTCATCGTATCATAGACTATAAAATATTGGTAGGTTTCATAAGCATCTAAAAATTTCATCATAGAAAGACATATGAATAATGTGGTATTCATATTTATTCTATATGTTATAGCTTTCAGTTGAGAAATTAGTTTCATAAATGTATTTACAATATAAACATAAACCATTAACATATAGAATAAAAATGGTATATTTGGTACATAACCCTAGAAAATCATAAATTATATCAAAGGATGTCATCCTTGGTGGAGATGGATTTTAAAATTGAAAAAGAAATATTTCTTAATGGAAATAACTATTATTTTAAAATCAATTTTTAATATAGAAAATATTTTTTCAATCCTTTTTTTACAATAAATTTGAAATCATTTAAATGAAGGTTTAAAGAAATCATATTTGTGGAAAAGATCTTTTCCTCTTTGAATGAAATATTAATGACTAATACTTTTAAAAAAATCACTTTGAAAATAAACTTCGTAAACTATGAAGAAATATTCAAATAAATGATTGGTTATGATGATGGAAATTTTTGATCATGTCGTTCATGTTAAATGGAGAATTCTATTACCATTTTCAATAAAATCCAAATGGGAATTTTTTGATAAATGAGATGAATTTTCCTTATAAAAATCAATAAAAATTAAAAGATGCATAAAATTGTAACTTAAAATAAGATTATAATAACATCTATTTTCTGAAAACATTTTAGAAAACATGGTTTTTGAAAAAAATATTTTTTTGACCTAAGAGAGAAATCAAGTCAGTGTTTTTTAAAACCTATTATCAATTAT
Source organism: Viscum album (assembly GCA_963277665.1). Lineage (NCBI taxonomy): Eukaryota > Viridiplantae > Streptophyta > Magnoliopsida > Santalales > Viscaceae > Viscum > Viscum album. The sequence goes on along the minus strand of OY728148.1, from coordinate 1,398,406,342 downwards.
TTTTAGAACCAAATAGTTAAAAAATTTCATATTACTTGAAAATTTCATGAATAACATTAAGAGAATAAAATTTATGAGTTTCTTGAGAGATATATCATAATATTTCATTATATAAATCATAATTACAAACAATCCAGATAAACAATGAGATTCTAACATAAAATCAATACCATTTTAGAACCATTGTATCATTAGAGCCCTAAAGGAGATACATAAAATGAAAATTAAAACACCATGAGGATAAATAAATTCATGATAATACATGTCAATTTAGCTCTATATAAAATTCATGAATTAATATATGGGCATATCATAACATACTTCTCAATACAGGGAAAACGAAAAAACATCCCTTGTGGATTTGGTATTTTTTGAAATGTAAATCCAATAAATGGGTGATAATATAATGGATATTTAAATACAAAGGATTATAAATATAATAATGATAATATACATTCTGTGTTAGAATATACACCACATAAATGAAACAAGTGTTGAATGTGGTTTTTCTCTCCTAGAAAATAAAATTGACACAGATATACCTTACTATAAGCCTTAATTTATATCATACATGATGAAAACTATTATATAATAAATAAATTATAATTATAAATATAATAAATAAAAAACAGTAAAATATATCATAAAATATATAATTTTTGGATATTATATTAGCAATTGATTAACAATTCCATGTTAAAGTTATGTTTCATGTAATAACTAGGTTGTTTTTATACATGTTTTATATTGTGATATTTTTAATCCTCTTTATTTTATCATGTTAATAAATATCAAAAAATTTTACCATGATATAAATATCATATATATTAATTTTATATGTATTTAGTGTATTCAATAATATTTAGAGATTGAGAATTAAATACACTGATCCAAGAGACGGTATAGTGGGCATATTCATAAAAATTGTATCTATTTATTTATCATATTGACTGATTGAGAAATAATTGATATATATTATCATTCTAGATTATTTTTATTTCATATATATAATATTTTTTTCTCAAAACCTTCTTTAATATATTCCATGTATGGCGTGAATGAATCGCATCGCTTCGTGAGGTGATAGTCTGTCATACACATCATAGACCTTACCGTATTACTAAAAAATAAATTGTATGATGTTTTGTATAACACAATAATTCATGAATCATTATAGAATTATAGATATCATATATAAAAATAAATTAATCACTATGACTAGAATTAGGTTGTGGTAATGTTAAAACGAATGGCATCTATTCATGAGGTGACAATCAACCGTACACAAAGAATGATTATTTATTAACCCATTAGATAGAATTAGAGATGTTTTTAGGTCATGAAAATATAAAAAAACATATAAATATATTCAATAGACTTAGGTTATCCTATCATCTTGGAATAATAATTATTTAATCAGGTGGGGGATGAAATAAAATAAAAACAGTCGTTGATGAATGCTACATCTTCTTCAGATATTGTCCGTAGTTTGGTTCCAAAAGACATCATTTGTTGGTTTTATGTTAAAAATAATGACAATAGGATAAGACGAGGGAATTTGGGAAATTATTGGATTTCTTATTGATTGATCCAAAAGGTTTTCATATGTTTATAGGAGAGTAGAGGGGTTGATTTTTATATGTTGGGGACACAACACAATTGTTTTTTTTGAAATAATTGAGTGCTCCAACATTTTAAATATTTCATGAGGGATAAGGATGGTCCATTATAAAACCTTATAATAATTATGGTAAATATATTTCGTTAAAATAGTTTTTATAAAAATATATATCTAATATTTACCATTATATATTTAGTAATACCCACAGTAATCACATTATTAAAATTACCTTGGTAATTATTTAATAATACATCCACTATTTATATTTTTCAACAATTGATTTGAACATATTAGATAATATAAATTATTTTTATTCTAAATATTGAGTCAAATTTACAAAATTAAAAATAGATAATTGGAATATTTTAATTTAAAAATAATCTCATAGACGTGATGAGAAAGCTAGGTTTTATAGTGAAAATGTTCAAATGTTTACATAGTTTTTATATGTCAGTTAAATATAAAATTGATTAAAATGAACTAAATTTAATTAATGGATTTATTATTGAAATAATTTTACTTTAAAAAAATTTAAAATATAATTTATAATTAAAAATTATTTAAATGTAATGTAATTTTTAAATAAAATATAGTGTGTTTTACTATTCATCAAAAATGGAACTTTTCAAAAACCAAAAAAAAAAAATATGAAAATTTTGATTTGAGGATTTAAAAAATTAATTATTTTTATTCAATTAAAATTTATAAAATCGGTGAAAATTAATTTTAAAATAACTACATCTAAAAAGGAAAAATGGTTTTTAAAAAAATACAGTTTTAAGCATAAAATTTGATTTATTCTTATCTATATACTTGAAAAAACATATGATGAATATAAAAAATATAATTTAACATATAATATATAAATATAATTTAAATAATTAACAATGTGATTTTTTATTTAAACCACATTTATGTGGATAAAAATGGGTTTTTTAGAAAAGGATTTCTTTTATATTCCAAAGGATTAAATTTTCATTTCAAAGTAATTATATTCAAAATAATTAATTGTAAATACATGTTAAAATCACATATTTTCATAATTTAGTAATTAATACTCATACTCTCAATTTCAATAGATTCGTGTTAACTATAATATAATAATATTCTAATAGTATTTCTCTTTGCATTTAAACTCATTATTGATTGTATTTAATGCATAAATAAATATTATGTATAACATAACACAAACATAGTGTTTCATGTAATTCAATATAAACCACAATTTACTTGTAAAAAAAATCCCTAAAAAAGGTTTCATGTAAATAAAAATTAATAAAATTTAAATTTTATTTTAAAACAAATAATTTCACCCAATATTGTTGTGTTACATTTACCCCCCAAATGAATTTATTCATCCAAAATTATTCTCATTCATCAAAGTATTGACATTTGAAAACTCTTTCATAGAATCCCACATTGTAAAAATTAATGATAAATGTCCCCTTAAAAAGAGAAATTTTGAAACAAAATGGTAACATAATGTAACCCATAACTATGTTTCTATATAACAGATATTAGGTGGGATGTGAATATTTTTCCATGGATGAAAAGCATATATAATTATAGAGAGTGATAACGATCAATGATACTAACAAATTGGGTGATCTAGAAAAGGATTGTGATGATAAGACCATAAAATAATGAGGCATAAAAAATGTAATTGATATCATCATGAATGTTTATAAATGGACATAATTTTATTTCATGATAATTTTCTTAGTTATAAAAACATTCCTTAGAAGATACACTTACTTTATTTAATTAAATCTCATAAGCACAATATCTCTATTTCTTTTTTCCTTGATAAATTTCCACGACATCTCATTCAACGATAAAGGTAAATTGTTTATACCTGAGCACTATGTGATCAAAATATTTATATATATAATGATAAGTAATTACATCTATATATAATTATCATCACAAAAAAAATATTTGAAAAGGTTATCCAAAATGAATAAATATTCATATTATGGAATAATACATTAATTTCTTAAAACTACTTTAATGTTCAATGTAAAAAATTTCAATAATGGTTAACAATATGACCCTTACAAATAATTAAAACTAAATATTTAGAATTAAGGTCACTAAATTATCAAAATTAACTCCAAATTAATCCCCTAATAGAAATAAATAGTTATTAATTTTCACATAAAAAGATGTGAATACATTAAAAATGTATTCACATTAAATATGAATAACCATAGAACCATAATGATAACATGAATGATTTCTCATTACTTGAGTGAAAGCACAACTTAATGTATATATTCAACAGATCAGATAATATTTAAAATTCCATCAATGATAACACAAACCATTTTTTCAACAAATCCTTTATGTGTTCTGATGTCATCATTACATTCTGATTTACGATATCTATATCAATCATTTCTTTATCCAAAAACACCATTTTCTCATCATCGTGAATATATTAATGGTTACATTCCCATAATAAAAGTGACTTCTTTCCATTGAATAACTATTCCATTCCATCAATTTCATTCAACAGATTATTTCAAATATATGAAAATAGTATACTAAAAATACTTATATATTTCATGATTCATTGAACATTATATTTGAAATCCAATACATCAATACTTATGTCACCCATTATAATTATCGGACCATTAAATATAATTAATCATATCATTACATAGTAAATATTTCCATTCATATGTAATTATTAATCACATATTCATCAAAAATAAAACCATTACTCATACAACATTGATGATTTTCTTCATGATTTTTCCACACAAGACATAAATTTTCATAATGCCCATACCTTCCACATTTTGATAATTCAATAGTTAATGATATCATAAAGAGACTTTTATTCTCATCCATTGGGTTAATTAAAATTTTCTTTTACAAATTATAGTTACATTCCTTGTGTGCTTCACTTCTACATTAGAATAATCATCCTGTTCCTCAATACATATTCTTTGGTGTTGCATCCATCATTCTCAATAGATAGAAAAATGAATCATTTCTCAAGAATTTACAAAGATAAATATTTATTTAAAATCGATTCAATGTGAATTTAGTTTTACCATATTATGAATAATCCAATTAGGTTAATTATAATTAATTTTATGTTTAATTTTTACAAAAAATATTTATATATATAAAAATAATTTCACTGAGAAACTATATTCATTGCATTTTTTATTTTTTAATTTAATTATTTTTTGAAACATATGAAAATTTTATATTGTAAAATTGATTCCATATTTTTAATAATGAGGTCCATATTTAGTAAAACATTCCCTTTTATGATTCATCATTAAAATTAGTGATCATATTACATTTTTCAACACAATGATAACGAAAACATGGGTTAGAATTTTATAAAACTAATGTGAAAATGCTTCAAATTCATTCCAAAACATTCCTTTATATCATTATTTGTTTCTATTTATTCCATAATAATTAAAAACTAAAACATATGACCTTTGTTTTAAATTTAATATTTATTGGTATCTCTATAATATTTAAGTTAAAGATAACATAAAAACTATCACATTAATTATTTTAATGTCTATAATGATTTTTATAGGATAAAAAATATCATGTTATTTTTTTAATTTTAATAATTTATATTTTTTTATCAGGTAAATTTATTTTTAATATTTAATGTTGAATATTTATATTCTAAATACGTATGAAATTATGACACAACTCTTATAATATAATTAACAAAATCAAGTAAATGATATTGAATTATCCAAATGTAATGTTGTTTAGATAATTAATGTTTACCAAAAAAATTATTATAATTTCAAAATATTATATATTTTTAATGGTTTGAATCTTATTTAAATTATTTTAAAGTTGTTTTCAATGACAAATTATCTAAATAGTTTTTAAAATTACATTAACACTATTTTATAAAAATAAAAAGATGATCAATTTTTTTTATGAAGAGATGTAGGGTGAGAGAAGATCTAAAACTTCATCGGTTGAACATTTATGAGCAAATTTAAAATTTATATGTTAAATTATAACCCTTAATTATTAAAAAATTCATTATCATGATTCTAGATAAAACATTTTAACCAAAGAGTTAAAACACAATAAAGTCTCCCATATGATATATAAAATTTTATAAATTAATTGGTCAATTAAATGGTGATAATATTTTACTTATATTAAAATTAATATCATTTTGGGATCATTTTACATGAGTACAACACATATTATATTATATTATATATATTCCAAAATGGAATTAATTATCTATTATAATAAATAATATTATATTGAATGATTTTAAATTCCAAATAATCATAAATTTAGTAAAGGGAATGTAATGATTTTAAAATAATCAAACTATGTCCATTTATGGTTCACTTTCCATTTTATAGTAACTTTATAGACCTTTAAACATTAAATAACATTGAAATTATGATAATTGACATAAGGATTTATGAGTAATTAAAAGTAATAGATAAAGATTAAAACATAAAAAAACCTATTATAAATTTATTTTATGGGATATTTTAGATTACTTTTTCTCTTATAATATTATTAAAAAGGATTTAGTTAACTTTTCATTGAAATGTAATTTATATTAGTTTAATATTTTATGCAATTCCATGAGTACCCATCTCTTCACATATAAAAGGGGAAATGATCAACATAATTATTCAATAATTTTTATTCCTATAGATTTTAAAAGAATATTTCTAATATCATACTAGATTATGAGATAAATCTAATAGCTTTTATGATTTTGTAATACAGTTCATTCAAGCATTAAACATTCATCCAAAAGTGGGTTCTCAAAGAAGAGTTATAAATCGTAACCAATACATTTCAATTTTAATTTATTATTATAACATCTAAAAATACATGGTACAGTTATAAAATAATTATTTCATTGTATTTAAAATATTAAATTGTTATTATTATGGTGAAATAACTTTTCTCCACCTTTTTATGCTATAAAATGTTAAAATATCAGTTTTTTATACTTATGGCATACAGTCTCCATGAAGATATGTAATTCATTTTCATCACCAATTTACATGGATTTATATAATGTTGGGTTTAGTGTTTAAATGTGATATATATGATATAATTATTCTTTTTATGATTATAATATCATATCTACTATCTTACATTCTCACCCATTGGAAAATGAAAACATGACTCATGTGTATGTGTAGACTACCACCTCCATAGGGTGATACTATTGGTTATTAATTTTCTTACAAGGATTTTGATAAGGTTATATTTAAGAAAATTATATTTTATATATTAATTATTCTATAATGGTGAATTTTTATTTTATTTTCTTTCATTCCATCTATCAAAATGAGAAAACATCTTTAATAAGTATGTTCGACGTATCATCTCTACAAATGTTTTAATTCAATTTTTCCTACATCTTTTATATATGAATATAAATATTGAATATATATTATATTTATTTTATGATTAAAAATCCGTATATGAGCCTACCATGATCATAGTTCAAGTATTTGGACCATCGAATCAAAACATAGATTATAAATGAAGTAGTTATCCCCCGGAATAATTATTTTTAAAACAAACTATTAATAAATAGGAAATAAGAAGTTATTGATAAATAAAATATCATATTATATATATATTAATATGATTATGGTTCAATAATAAATAAATAATAAATTAGTATTTACTATACAATTCCTTCAAATTTGTAAGGAGAAATACATGACATGAGGAAAGGGATTTATGCTTCTTTCCTATTCTAATCAGGACTCTCTATACTAGAATTTTTATCAAGGAAATTATAAATTTCTTATCGAATAAATCCAATATCATTTAAATTTTGTGGTTATTAATTTAACATTTTATTAATAGTGAAACAATGCTCTCTTTTTAACAAAAAATTATCTAGAATATGTTTTTGATAAAAAAATACATTATTTCCACATTAGTCATGATTTTTTTATGATTACCATGTTTTATGTAAAAAATTTTCAAGAATTATTTTCTATTATCCTATGACATTTAAGAGTTATTTTTACACATATTTTATATTTTTAAAAAATATCCTTCTAATTAATATCCATTTAAAATTTTAAAAAAGTATATATTGACTTTTTTACAAAATATGTGAAAGGAATAAATTTTTCAATATATACGCAATGAATATAATTTTCCACCAACATTTATATTCGATGATTTGTTAATTAAATTTAAATTTTCCATTTTTGTTTTCAATGAATATTATTTCAATATTTTTTTCTAAAATATATTGATTTTAAAGAGGTGGTTTTAAAAGGAAAAGGTTATTTCCATATTGAAATGTTTCAAGTGATCTTTTAATGGAATATTTGACTAAAATAAAATCATTTGATGTTTCATATGATTCACTAGGGATATGATTCTACAATAACATGTTTATTACTTCCCCTTATGGTTTATAATTACTATGATGAGATGTTTATAAGACTGTTATTATTTTCCATGTATTAATTTATGATGAGATATGAAATATTTTCTAGATCTTATGGTGCACAAGGGAATGGATTATGATTATCTAATAGGTAGGTAATTAACAACCCTACAATGAATTATGTAATTATGGATAAATCACGAGATTTAAATGATTTCGGGGAACCATATTTCATGTTCACAATTTTACACATATACATTGTATTAATGATTATAACATAATATGTATATCATGTTTTTATTTCCTTAATTATTATGAATTTACCTAGTTTTCATGTCCATAATATTTAATTTTGACATATTTTCATGTATATATTCTTATTTCACTAGTGTAATATTAGGCTATAACAATAGACCTAAAAAATTATTTCTAAAAAATTGGAGTATGTCTGTCTAAACCGGTGGTTTGTAATGGCCATTGGTATATGGTAATTTTTTAAAGGCCAAACCAAATGTTTTTGAAAACCATTGGTATATCCCATGAATATACTAATGTTTATACATAATGGTGGGTATTGGGTGCATAGTTTAATGGTATACAATTTTTTTTAATATTTAATTTTATAGTTTCTATTAAAATTTGTTTTCAAAATCTATTAGCATAGAGTTCCCAAAAATTCCACCATGGGGAGAACCACCACATATTCAAAATTGATCCGCATTGTTTCCTAAATATAGTTCCATATTATTTTCAAAGAATGTACATCTATATTTCTGAGGAGTAGTAATGAATCATCGGTTTATATATTCATTTGTTTGTTCTTTAACATCGAAACTATTAGTTCCAAATGGGTCATACCTTCTTCCAAAAATCACTTCCCATTTTTATATACATATTAAAAACGTACTTTCAATATTAAGTTTCCATCACCATATATAGAAATATATCATCCCATAATGTTTTTATTCGATTCTTATAGAATAATAAATTGATAAGTTGCAAATAATTCATCTCTTTTATTATGTTTCATTATATTTTGATTTCTAGTTATGAGATAATATCAAATATTTTTTTTATATTCTAGATTCATAGAATGAAGGTTAGTTTCAATAAAATTACTATTGAATTTCATAATAAATCTAATTGTGTATGATGTATTTTTTAAAATTTTGTGACTCTATACATCTATATAAATCTAATATGAACCTATTATTATATATATATATATATTAGGTATCTCTATAATTATCTATTTCAGTACTTTGTTTGTCTTTTTGAAATATTATTGATTTGTAAAATCAATATTTCCATTATTTTATTTTAAAAATTGAATCTATTCATTTTATGTATCAATAAATACCATACCCCCAACACTATATCATATATTTTAAATAACAAGTATTTTTTTCCTTATAAAAAAATTATTTGATTAGATCAGCTATAAAATATTAAAAAAAACATAACACGCTATAAATCACAAGCAATTATGATAATTTTTATTTATATTTTTCTAATTCTCTTAAATATGATTTCATCATCACTTTTCATCATGTATTTGACCTGAAATGTATAAATGGTTCACTTATGAAAGCCTCCCATGATTCCTTATTGGATTGTTACATAGAATCACTATTACTATATTAAAAAATATATTGTATGATATGTAAAAAAATTTCAAAAAAAATATCAAAATCATATTATGTAATAATTTATATACGTATCAAGAAATATACTTTCTTCAGATAAGGTTCAGTTATCATATGATAAAAATTTTAACCAGAAAACAAATTTCAACTCACCCAGTTCAAATTCATCCACCTTAGAAATGTATTATTAATTTTAATCATGATGTTATATCTTTATTCAATTGACTATAATTTTTTCTCATACACATATAATTCAAAATTTTATAGTTCTTCCCACACATTTCACCACACTATCATTTAATTTATTTTATCCAATATTTTATACTATTTATCAATTTTATCACCTCTATATCACCTTTACTCATAATCACAAAAACATAAGAAATGAATCGAATAATGAAAAAAATTAAATTATAAACACAATGTTGTGTAGTATTATTTCTAATTATTAATCATTGATATATTAGAATATAATATTGTGATTTAGTATTTATAGTATTTTGTAATATATTTTGTATTTTATTTTCATTTATATTTTGATTATCATATAGTCTAGTGTGCGAGTTATAGTTTAATATAAATTAAATAATATATATTTCATTAAATATATTTTTTATTTAACTTCAATTTTTTTCATTTTTTTATGAAATGAAATAACACTTTTTTTCCAAAATGGAATGATGTTGGTTGGATGAATGTAATCGTATCTCATGTAATTTTCAAAAAAAATTGAGGAGATTTTAATTTTTTTCATTTAACAAAACTTGTGATAGAGGATATATACAATGATCATGTTATAATTATGTAGGATGACCTTGGTTAAGTCAATATGATTTTATATACCATATAATGTTTAAAAAAAACTAATATGAATGGTATCACATTGGCGGGAAAATTAAATCTCAAAATATTCATGATCCAAATGGGAGGACTATATTTTAAAATTAATTTAATGATGGATTTTTATTAATTTATTTTAATTATAAAATTGAATTCCAAACCAATAAGACATATATATGAGAACACCAAATGTACGTAATAAAAATAATGATGTGGAAAATGTGTGGAAATTGAATGATGCTTCCATGAATCTTGAATATTGAAAATCTATGAAAATAAAGAATCTTTAATTTTTATTACTAAAATTTCATTGGAAAACCATGTATGGGTATTATAAAACATATATTGATTATATTCATACTTATATGAAGGAAATAACTCTATATGATATAGATATTACCTCAAACCATTATTTGGAATGGATGTTAGTCGACAAATGTGGATTTTATATAAACATAATTCTTGCATTCCAAAAAAGATTGTATCTTATACTAGAGGAAACTGATGAATGAAATGATTGAATAAAATGTGGCACATACAAATAGAGTCCATGTGATAAGATAACTCCAGACCATGTTCCAAAGAATGTAATGTTGTAATCTTAATTAATTCATATAGTATAGAATATTTTCATGTATGTTGAATTGTTAATAAATATGTGATCGCATGATACCAAGAGAATGAAGGATAATTATGAGTTCATTCATCCTAAGGATGTATTTCCATGGTGTCTATTTTATTCTTAATATCCTTGTTTTCCACTGACATTCATAATGTGAGTTTGGGTCTATTATTTAGGGGTTTTAATCCATTTGGAAAGATTCTTACTTCGCACAAAAGATCGACAGTTTTCATTCAAAATTATAACCTTATTCTATTAATGTGTTTGAGAAAAAAAATACAATCAAGAGTATACACATATCTAGAACTTATGTTCATTGAAATGATATATATGTATATAAGAAACCATCAATGAAAGTGTAAAAACATCTTTATAATGGGGGTGTTCTCACAAACAATGCATTTTTGAAATAAGTATTTCAAACCTGTGCAACACTAATATGGATGAGAAATTATTTACTTGAATATGAAATGATGAATATATAGAGCACGATAGGAAAACTATCACATACTATTTTTTTGAATAATATGCGATACAACATACTTAAATAACACCATAGTTTTAGTTTTATGGGACATCGATGATTATTTGAAATTGATCATCTATATTGGAATAATCATAGAAGGTTTTCCAAAACTATAGGGGAAGAATATCCTCATTATTTATATTAAACTAATGTGATTAATGAATTTCAAGATATTAGTGTTCCATTCCGAAATGACAATATTAAATATAGAATGAGGGAAAATTTTCTACTAAAACTGATCATAGATGGTTGAATAAAAGTATCTTCTTTGAGTTCATGATTTTCAACCTATTTTTTACGTTATTATAATGAATTTATTCATAATTAAAAAATATTTGATTAATATTTATTTCAATTTTTCTTAATTTCAATTGAAACACAAAATATGATTTTTGATCTCTTTATGTCATTGGGGAATGAGGTATATGACCCAAATTTCATCTTGTGTGTAACTGTGATTATAAAAATCATTTTCTATGAGCCTTATATGTTTTGAAACCTGAAGAATCATCTAATTTTCTGATGTATGAGATAATATTAATGTTGAAAAAATGGAAATTTAAGAAACTTATAAAAATATGTCAATATAAGATATTTGAATTTGAAATCATTGAAGACACATGATTATAACATCCGTTTATCTTATTTTATTCTATGGTCAATCTTTCATCTACTATCCAATAATATAAAGATGAAAACTATCCAGTTGTGCCGTTTTTACAGAGATCGTAGTGCTGAGATGTTTTCAATGTATTTTTTTGTAAAATATGACGGAAGAGAAACCATTAATTGTCTACGTGGGACAGAAAATATTACCCCCATCATTATCCACATGCATGTTGCATCTAACCATCCATCATCAAATAGAAATATTTCATAAAGGAACTATTTATTTTCATTAGATGTATCCAACTAAAATAAATATGCACCCATTGATGTCTAAGGTTTAGAATAGTAATCATCTTAATGGTTTTATCGTGAAATATTACATGGCTCAAGAATGTATTGATTTTTGGTAAATGTATTTGTTTGTTGTGTCTACGAGATGGAATATAAGAATGGGAAATTAATAAATTTAGTATGATAAAATTCATCCAATTTTTCCATCACTCCCCTAAATATAGGGAATCTCTGTGTCGTATAAATTTACCACATTAATTCTGCATAACCCAATATTGTTTAATTGTGATCTGTTCAACGAAAACATGAAGTCTATCTATTGTACATGTATATGTTATTTTATATCATGTAATTGTTCACATAATTTAAACTATTTCTATTTTTTCAGCTATGATATAAAACAAATGGAAAATAGAAATCATAATTTATTATATTTGAGAAGGAGATAGATAATTCCTAGAAATCAGTTTTCTGCTTGGTTGAAATTTAATTTCGATGTATTACTATAATAAATTAATATAATTAATATTTATTGAATTTTAATATTAATTTATAATTCATGTATTAAGTATTCCCATAGACATTGACACAAAGGAAATAAGATCATTCTATTTTATTATCATTTATGTTATTTATGAATTAAAATAAATCATGATCATTGGGTAAAAATTTATAAACACTAAATCAGTAATGAAAAATATAACACACCATGATGGTGTTATTGTAATTTCTATAATAGACTATAATTATTTTTCATCATATATTAGACCTCAATTTGAAAATATATATAATTATGGAGTCATTAAGAAAATACTAATATTTTGTTATTAATCTTAAATTCGAGTCACTATGATGAACTAAATGTGGTTTGATTCAATGTTAATGAATGACACGGATATTTATTTTTATGGATTTGGTGTTATTATCATGAATCAAACTCTAGATACTGATGGTCTATATATATTGGGATCAATGTATATACAATTATCTTATGTGAGATATCTTTTATAACCCGAATTTGGTTTCATTATTGAAGTACTAACAATAATGGGAACACTTTTCAAGGAATTGGAGTAAGATAGTGAAATAAATATTCTATTTACTTTTTCAGTTTGTCAAAACCAAAGGATCATGTATAATAAATATTAAAAAGTAATTTGGATCAGAAATTACATGATATAATGCTTATGGAATATCCTTAAGTGTTTTGTTCAACAATAAAAATTTCATACCATTCCTTCTGAATCAATTATGACAGAACTCTATATAAATAAAAAATATATATGATTTATTTTTAAGAAATGGGTATATAGTATTATTACGTCAGAATTAAATAATTTATATTTATATCTACTCAATTTAAATATATTTTGGATTCAAAATTGATTAATATTTTTAATATATAAATATTATATTTAATATTATATTTTTTAAAAATATTGAATATATTTTTTAATTATTAAATAGAATTGGAATTTTTGGTTTTAATGTTTATATCAGGATGGAAACCTTATAAGAATTATCAAATAATATTGTAATTCAACCATTGATTTCTTTTTCACTCACTTCCATTCCCTTTTTAAATTCATCATTTTAAGTAGTTAATATGTTTTTTTGCAACATTGGAAAATAATAAACCAAACATATTATACCAGTTCTAACCTTACAAAAACTTATTTAACCTAACCTAACTTGATTGTATGTGATATAACCCAAATAAACCAAACTAGATTATAAAAAAACCTAAACTGAACCAGGTGAAACTACCATGAAAAATAAAAACATAACCCTAACCAACACAAGATAATAAAAAAACCAATACTAAGGGAACAAAATAGTAGAAATAATACCTAAAAAAACTAAGAATACCTAACCAAAACACACCCAAATCCACCTTATAGAATATTAGTAGCCTTAAAAATGACTTTACTCAATCTAACCATCGTTGAACTAAAATAGAAAAAAAATCGAACATGTTTTATCATAAACTAAGCTATATTTAACCACAAATCATTGAATGAAACCGATCATTGATAAAAAACAATCCAAAAAATAAAACATAACTAAACTAAACAGAAACAATTTAACATTAATTATACTAAATCTATCTAAATTGACCTGTATCAAATTAATGTTACTTAATATAAAATAAATGATCCAATGTTATAATAAACATTTTCAAATCTAAAAAGCCAATATAAAATTTAATTACTGTTAACTAAACATTCTATAATATATTGAAATATAAATTGAAACTCAAATGAATAGAAATAAAAGTACCATTGTCAACCCAAAATAAAATTATTCAATAATCATATAAGTGAAATTTTCATTAAAAATATAAAAACATGATCATAATTTATTTAAAATATATATTAAAATAATCCAACAAACTATAATCAGAAAATATAATATAATAATTAGAAAAGGATACAACCTCATCACATTATTAGAAAATTATAGGTTAATTGAATCTATCATAGAGATAGAACATATGTTACTAGAAGAATAAAAATTTGGTTTGAAATCATGGATAATTCAATAATTTAATGTAACGAGAGAAAGAGAAAGTGTGTGAGACTCAATGTTTATAAACAATAATCACAAAAATAAAAATAATGAGTTTATTTAGAAATTCAATGATAAAAAGTACAAATGTAAACAAGTTGTTCATCCCAAACAAGAAATCACATCCTGTAAAATGCTTTTTACATGTCATCATGATGCATGATAATATAATGAAATCATTATATATCATTAACTTTCAATAACCATGCAAAAAAACTACTGAAACAAAAAATAATAATGCATTAATTTTATTTAGTGTTATTAATTCGACATTTGAAACCATTATCCCCATTAAACACTATACTATCAATTTACTCTCAATCACATTATATAACTATTAAATACCATATATTCAAATTTTCACAGCACAAATTCAATAAAATAAAACAAAATAAAACATTTCATCCCACTTATGGTATTTATTAAATAATACAAGTAATTTTCTTCAAAGAAATATTTAATTCCCTAAAATATTTTATGCTAAACATAATAGAATTTCATATATGTTCTAAATATTAATCAATAAAAAACGATGATAGAAAATACCTATTGTAATTACTACCTAATTTTATATGAATCAATCAAAAGATAACTAAAATCAATTAACGGATTAAGCACAACACATAACAGTAGTGAATTATAAGATCTACGAAGTTTAGATTTACTTACCCAATGATATGTTTCCATTCATCAAATGAATTAGAAGCCTAATCCCCACAATAATTACCCAATATCAATAATTGACTTAAACATAAATAAAAAACAAGAATTAAAACATTAAATATACTAAACCTCTTTTTATTTTTCCAAATCCATAATGAAAAAACTACAGACACCATTTTTATATATCAAAAATACTCTTAAACATCCTAGAACATAAAATTTGAATTTTACATACTCTCATTCTATCTAAACAATACCATTCTTTAACTATGTAAATAATATATCAAATTTATTCATGTATCTTTGATAGAAAAAAAAATATTTATTATACACTTTAATCAATTTACATCAATGGAAAATTTACATTTTTTCCCAATTATAACAACTTGCAAATTACTATATAGAAACATAGAAAAAACTAAATAGGAACACATTTATCATACATTAAACTTTTCAATTTAACATATTATACACGTATTTAATCATGTTTTTTTTTCAACCAATACCTTACATTTCAAATATTATATAATTACATTTCCCATGTATTCATGAAAATAATATATAGAAACCAGAATCATTAAATTACACATTAATTTAATTCATCAAATATGTATTTAATCGTATTAAAAATATTCCATATTTATTATTTATAATTTATTTTGATAACCAACACATATGATAATAATAAAATATAATCAATCCGTATAGAAAATTACATTTTGTGATCGAGTTTTTGATTTTATTTTAGTTATAATGATCATTAATAATAACATTTTTTACATTTTTTATATATTCAATGTCATGATAGCGGGAGGTTTTTAGTATTTAATGAAGTGTGCATTGATAAATTTTTTCTTCTCGACCAGAATGAATAATGATGGAATCGCTATAAAAAATCAAACATATTAAAATATTCTTTGTTTTTCATTGTTGATTTAAATCATCAATATCTAATTTTTAACTAATTAGTCTATTTTTTTCTCACAGTTTGATTTGTAAGTCCTTGATGAATAGGAAGCTGAAATCTTTGGTTCAAATAATCATTTATATTAGGTTATTAGAGACGAGAACCACAGATGATTATGTTATCAACCAGGGAAGACTATTGTCCTAACTAAATATTGGTCAACATTAGGTTCCAGTTTTGGTAGAATGGATTTTGTAATATATATAATTAATGAGAAGAAAACGCTACGTATGAGGTATATTTGGCTGAAAATTTGTCATAAAGATGTGTGAATTCAATCAAAGGTCAATTTTATAATTTTTTAAATTTATGGTAATTTTACCTCCAGCACTTCCAACTGATAAATATGTAGTTTGAGATGTGTCCCTATAGACGTCGAATAAGTGATATAGTTCCTCGGGAGGTTGTCCTAGTATTCTTCAGTATGATGATATAGCTGGTGATTGAGACAGTTAGGATGACAACAAGGATGATAGAGAGGATGATGGAGTGGATGACAATAAGGATGATAATGATGATAGTAATGGTGTTTGAGATGAGGGAGAGATTGATCCATTACATTTTGATAAAAAAATTATGTTATTTTATTTTTGATGATTACTTTTGAATGAATATATGTAATTTTTTAATGTCTTTTATCACATATTTAATGATTTAATTATTTTATTCTGTTGTTGTTGTTTTTAGGCAGGTTAAAGATGTTTGGTTCATCTTATTTTTAGGAAATTGACCATAGGGGTGTTGTTATTATTTCTGTTGGCAATCTAGGCATGGTGGGGGTGCATCATTGTGTGGTTTTATGGGAGATCAATACCAACTATTTAATTTTTTTGGAATATATATATAAAAAATGATTCAAACTATTGAGGTACATATATACCAAAGGTGTTATTGGAACCATTACTAACCTAGAATTCCATTAGACGCGTGCCAATAGATAACTTAATACCATTGGTATAGGCCTATAGAAGTAACTAGTTATCCAACTGTTTGGAGAACCATATGTATAGCCTATATCAATTGTTCTTCATCTGATGCCAATAATTTTTATCCACTGGTATATCCAATGATTCAATTAGTGTGTGGGGGACTAATTTCCTATTCTTAACCAATTGGGTGAGACTATTCCTTTTTTAAAATGTTAAAAATATTATAATCATATGGGTTTTCGCATTATAATGTCTATTTTATGACCCAATTGACCATGACAAATTATTAATGATTCCACATTCTTATAAAATTTTTCTTTTATTGCTATTTTTACCCCATGACTCATGCATGCAGTCTATAACAGATTTGGTAGGAACATTGTAATCTATGATCACTACCTCATACACATATTATTATCTTATGATATTTTATGATTAATTCTTAACATCTTACTTATTTACCCTCAAAAATAATTTTAGCTCACCCATTTTTTTTCATTTCCCCAGGATATGTAAAAGGTTTTATATGGGATATGTAAAGAAGGGTACAAAGTGAGGGAAAAAATTTGAGGGATGATGAAAAATTACCCTAAATAACATTCTTATGTATATTGTATATGTAGACACTAATCCTTCATATTTATATAATGGATCACAATGTTATGTCTTAAACAACATTTTAAAAAATGAAATATTTATTTACAATTTTTGTTGGTTCCCCTTAGTTTTTGTTGAAGTTCAATTTGAATGAATTTTATTTATTGTCAGTAATATTGTCTAACACGGTTGTAAGAAAATATCAATATGTGTTAAGAGAAGTGGTTAAAATTGTTGTATTATTACGTGAATATACTCAAAATAAAAATGATGATTGATGTTCTATTCTTAATTACAAAGACACATGTAAATAAGGACACATTATGCACATCATTTAGAAGTTGTGGTATAAATATTTAGCTAAAACAATTTTGGTAATTTCATGATGATGATTTAGTGTCTTGGTGGTGATTATTACTGATTTTAAATAATCATTTTCTCTATATCTAGTTTATTTAGATTTATATTAAAGAATTTCCAACCCCCCAAGCCAACAAAATGTGTATCAGAACCATTACGTATTCGGTTATTCAACCCATAGCCTTACATCATTGTGACAATGGGTGTGAGTATGAAACCAAAAAAAGAAAATGGATGCACAATGGTTCTAACATGAGGGGTGGAAGAGTGCTGGATATTCATTCATCAATCTGTCACAGATAATGAAAGGACAAGACACCATAATATAAATGATTCTTAAAAAGTATGTGATTTTATTAGTAGGTGATACACATACCAAGATATTTTTGATTTCGGATATTTTATATGATATCACAATCCATCTATCCAAAAATGTTATGGATAGAACATTAGTTAAACAATTGGATTTATCTATGCTGGCTGATCACTCTAGTTAGTTGACATATACCTTGGGATAATCCTAGATTCATCTGTATGATAGAAACTCATGCCACTTTATCAAAATTATTCATCTATGAATGTGAGTATTACTAGATAGTTATAGATATTTAGATATTATCCAATCAACATGGAACTTCATTTCTTTATTAAAAATATTCAAAAACCAATTAGATATAGTACTAAAAAATATATTTTTGCAATTTATTTGGTTTATGATGTTATTAACAATGATTTGGAGAATATTTTAAGAATTATGGTGGTTGATTTATGTTATTTATAATTCTTATAAATATAATGACATTATAGTATTGTGTTTTTGACTTAAATGTATATTTTAGAGAGGTTTTTTAGAGGGAAAAAACAAAAAATATACCAAAAGATCTTTGTATTTATGATATGATTCCATTTAATTATGTGGTGTGTTAGCCTTCATGATCACTTGACGATATATGGAATTCGTGAGCCAATGATTTAGTAAAATGATCCCATTGTACTAAGTGAAACATATTTATGTTCTCAGTGCTTTTATGTTGTGTGATTTTCTTGAAGGTAAGAAATATATTACCAGAATTCATAATGAAGTACCATATGAGATTTAAAGAAGGATTTAGTTACATTCATGTGATTCTATTTCTATTTTTGTTTGATTAAAATTATTTATATACTTGAGTTTTATAATGGATGACACAATGAAGGTTTTGAGAGGTGAGTTTTCCAAAGATGAACTAAGAAAAACCAATGATATCCTTTACATTATGATAGTAAATTGAATTAAAAACGTATTAACACTATGTGTGATGGGGAAGGAGTGATTTATGTACACGAATATATGAAATATATTTGCATGAGAATATATATATATATATAATATGAATAATATGGTCTTGCATGATGGTTGGATAAATGCACACGTATTATAAATTACAGGTATAGTGTACAATTGTTATGTGAGTAAACTATAATGTATTACATAAGGAAGTCATATATTATTTAACATTATACTAATATTACATATGACAATATAATTTTGAGTGAACTATCAATGAGTTTCGAATTTTAAAAACAGAAGGAAGAACAACCTGATTAGTGCTCTAATCAGGTACTTGATTATAATATTTGATCAAATAATGATTGAAAAATACCAATATAAATGAATTGGTACATCAGTTGTAATTTATCACATGTGATATGGATATATAATAGAGGAGGAATATAAACAAGGGTTGTCTATAGAGAATCAAGACATATGAAGAAGAAGGTTGTAGTTGGGTGGGTGGACGGGTCTAACCCATTGGTTGAAGATAAAAATTGGGGGTCCAACCAATCACTGGTGTAGAAGGTAATATCATGGGATCTAACTAATTTATGGTGTTTTATAGGTGTTGGGTGGTATAAAAATATTTTAATTTGGTTCCTTACTTTTGACTATTTTGATCACCTATATTATAGACGAGATTATCTATTGGGGGGGTGACTAACACAAAAATGAGTTTGTATTTTTACAAAAACCTTATAAATCCATTTTTTTATTTCAATATTATGATTTCTTATAGGGCCAGGGTGAGAATTAAATATAATGTATCAAGACAATAACCAATCATTGAGGTTGAACCAAAAGATGCTGAATTGGTAAAAATTATGTACCACTAATTCATCTATATGCCCCTCTCAGTGGTACCTGCCCATTACTAGGGTCATTCAATTGGTATTAGAGGAAGGTCCACTATGAACACACAAAAATGTAATAAGAAATAGAGGATTTGAATTTAGTTAACTACCATGTAAATCCATGTTTTTATTGAATGAACTTAAAGAACTATAGGAATGTGATGATTCTTTACATTGTTTCTCATGGCATGGATATAATATATGTAGCAACATTGGGTTTCCCACCTATCGTAACAAACATCCATGAACACCATATCAAACTTGTACCCGACTTAATAATCCACAGACATGAATCGAGTTCCTTATGCCCAGAGGCTAGCGACTAACACCCAATAATCAAACATCAAACATAAAGATAGATTTTTCCAACCTAAAGAGAAGAAAATTAATATATATATATATATATAATAGATATAACATGAAATATAAATATATTCCATAACTACAAACAAATAAAAGAAACCAATGAAATTCATGGGTAAAAATAATCTCAAAAGTACATTTCCAACGATTAATGAGTACAAAAATAGGAAAACCCACTAATACATTTGATTTTTGTGGTAAACACCCACCATCTCACCAATACCAACCCATCAGAACTAAAAAAACCATACTTCCACAATAATGTGCCTTTCCATTCCAAACATTGAAATACATAACAATTTATGTGCACTTCTTAATAGGTATGAAGGATGAAATCTTACAGTATGAGTAGGGCCTCACTCAGGTGTTCCATATCATGATTATTAACAATAATCCATGAATTATAAAAAATATGTAAAACAATTCCTGATACTAATTTAATATTTTTCGTATATTGAACGTATGACAAAAAAAAGTTTAATTTCATATTTTTCAGAATTTAAAAATATAGAAAGAAAATTAGTTTCAAATCACTTCATATGAAAATATATTTGAAGATATATGATGTTAAGAAAACCTATATCACATATCATATTAAAATCCATAGAATTATAAAAAACAGTAGTTACTAAAAGTTACCCAAATTGGCCAAGAAGAATAGGAGACATCATTCAAATGATCACACTGGGTCAGGATAACTATGAAACTGTTACCTAACAATGAAAATCATGTAATTATTAAGTCAATATACATATTCTGTGATTCATGAATGTAGAGTAACACACTATAAAGTTAACCACAACATGTCTAACACATCCCAAGATAAGTAGGATATGTCACTAGAGATAAGCCCCAAGAGAAAATACCATGATATTAAATGAGGCCTAAAAATATATCATCCACATGTATACCTTTGTCTTCTCATGTTCTATATATTCTAATCTAATTAGTCGATCGATTTCAGAATTTATTTATTTGAAAAACATTTCACAGACCATTTTAGAGTGCATAGAAAAACATTTTCCTTTTACAAAAACTTGGGGAAACCATATTTTATAAAAAACAATTTACACACAAACGAATTTTAATAAATAAATTCATTACATTTTATTATATAAAATAATTAATCAAAAATAAGTGAAATTTAGTTAACCAATAAGGTCTATAGATAGAACCACCTACCATAATATATGGAGATTGACATACCTATTAAGGACCCACCAACAAGAGTAAAAAATGAAAATAGGGTCCCTAGAACCAATCTAAACATCTTTACATTTATAAAATTTATCAAAAGGGTTCTAATAAGAGATGAAAAAGAACATACCTCCTCAAATCACACCTAAAGCACCCTAAACAACGAAGGAAACATCCCCAAAATCTAGATCACAACACATATCTTGAAGAAAAAAAGGATAAATATCAACATGGGAAAATGAATCTGATAACCCAACACAACAGTACACCCTAAATTAAACAAATTAAGATGAAGAAACGATCATAGAGAGATAGAGAGATGAAAACCCACCAATAAAGTGATAAACCACTGAATAAATATATCCAGATTGAATGGAACCTCTAAAAATAACAGTAAAATCCTTCTTGGTAGAGATCCAAAGTAGCATCGGATGAATGAAATAAAAATACAAATTCAACGCCCAAGAACTCATCAGCGCGACAATTACATGATGTGAAGTCCCTTTAAAAGTCATATTAACCTTAAGACATAGATACGTTGAAACACCCATTTCCATTTTAATAAAAAACAAGTTTTATTGGTCCATAATGTGTAATTTGTACATGGTTTTTACTCACACATTCTATGCATCAGGATCATGGTATCTTCCCAGAA
This sequence comes from Viscum album, assembly GCA_963277665.1. Lineage (NCBI taxonomy): Eukaryota > Viridiplantae > Streptophyta > Magnoliopsida > Santalales > Viscaceae > Viscum > Viscum album. The sequence goes on along the minus strand of OY728148.1, from coordinate 1,398,383,319 downwards.
TAACCTACGCATTGTGTAATCCCTTTACATGGTGTGTATTTCACCTTTATACTATGAAGACTATAGATTCCTAAATGAAAACCCACAACTAACTCATTAATTCTCCAAATTTGAGGAGAATCCCAGAATTCCACTACACATTTATACCTAGATTCAATTAATTCAAACAAACATCCATCTACAAAAATTAATTCATTATGCTCAAAACAAATTATAAATACATCCAAGAGTGTAATGAAGAGCCTATGTTTGTAGGAAAACAACTAAAATAGAAGGGATTTACTTAAAATAGAAAAACATGATGTTGCCAACTCTACAAAATAAATTTTTTATACATAGGATGTCATGCGGAAGAATGTAATCTTGTAAAGAGGTGAGCCCATGACTCCATCATTAGAGATTCATGATCCCAACTCTCTGTAGAATCTGGTCGACGTCTCCATAACAAATTGACCATCAGAATCAACATCCCAAAAAATACGTTCATTTGTGAGTCAATGATCTCAACTAGCTTCTCAACAAGGGAGTCAAATATTTCTAACATTATCTCCTCCTTACATAGACTGTGAGAGGTATCAAGATGATATTTCTTAGGATGTTATATGTGGAAAACATCCTGAATTAATATCAAATGAACTAGAAATTCAAATCCATAGGTGACTTGAACAAGACACTTAGTGACCTCAAATGGACCCACATATCATAGAGCCAAATCTCTCTATTTTCCAAGATGAAGGTGACCCAATAGAAGAAAAACAATTCAAGAAAACTTGGTCACCTATATAAAAATACAAAGTTTGATGTTGTTGACCTACATATTATTTAACCGAACTATATGTTGTTACTAGATGTTGACATATATCCCAAACCCTTGCAGCCGACTCCTAAATGGAACATTCTACCACCAATGAAGATTCACCGACATCATCCCAACAAGAGGTGATATATATGGGTGTCCATAAAATTCCTCAAATAGATCCATTCTTATGACCTACTTATAAATGTAATTATAGGAAAACATGAACAATCTTAGATTACAGTTCCAAGATCTACCAAAATTTAGGACACATACACTTAGGGACGTCAAATGAACCTACATATCATGAGGTCAAAGATAAAGAGAGTCGTAAGCTACAAAACAATCTTGTTTTATGAGCACACACAAAAATCACCTGAAGAATAAAAAAACACATATCCATTAATTGTATTTGTTATGATCAATACAATAGCGGATTTGATAATTTTTTCAGCTCATTGAGATAATACTGAAATGTTTTTTCACATGGAATTGTAACCCTTTCCCAGTAAGAGTTGAAAAAGGAAACACCTACATCGATAAATCATTTCCGAACCTTCATTACTATATAATAAGGCATAAAAGCTCAAAATTTCAATTCCATTTCTTTTTTATTCTTATAAAAATATTACCATTACATTATCTATGTCAACTGATAATCCATGATCAGAAATCATGACTCTTATGAATTTATCTTCTTTAATCCAGAAGTCATATTTCAAAATATTTCCATTTAAATGGTGACTGCATTGGATTTATAAAACCCAAAATATATTTTTATCATTCTCAAACTATAATCTTAAATAATAAAAAATATCATCAAGGAACAATACCAAAAAAAATTGAGACACTTTTGTAATATCTTATTCATCACATCGATAAAATATTTAGGAGAATTAGTTTGGATTAAGGGAGTTACAAGATATTCATAATTTCTATACCTTCTCCTAAAATAATTATTTTGTATATCACACTCTCGAACATCTCGATGATGACTACCTGACCAAAGTTCAATCATCAAAGTCCTCTTTCGTATATTTAACTGATTAATAAATCATTCACACAAGGAAAATGATAGATGTTCTTAACTTTTAATGGTTTAACTTCTTATAATTTATTTATAATCAGAGTAAACCATCTACCTTCTTGGAAAAGTGAACTAGGGTTTATAATGGAGAAAAAATGGTGAAAACCCATTCTCTGCTATTTCATCCAATAGAATCTTGAGCACTTTCAACTTTATTGGTGTCAGATGATATGAAGGTATTGATATCAATTTTGTACCTAGGAACATGTTAGTTCTAAAATCTCCCTACCTATCATAATGAATCCCAGAAAATCATGTTGGAAGATATAAGGAAAAACATGAATAATGGAGGGAAGATCAACAATCAGAGAAACATCATTGGAGTCAACTTCAATAGTACATAACAAACTTGTAAGATCTGGGTGGGAATGAACAACATGTAATTTCCTCATTTACCACACTCATTGCAACAACCATGATAACCCATAATATGAAATAAATGAGAAACCCCATAGAAAACAATCAGCCTTCACATGGTGATAATCAAGACAATCCTTCCCGATAATGATGTTGAAAAAATCTCAATCAAAAACAAGAAAATTCTAAACTATCTCAGTATTATCTATCGATAACCTACAAGAAGGAAATCAAAACAACTATTACTTCCTCTACCCAAGGTGTGTTTCCTACTCCATAAAAAATAGATGAGTTAAGTTGGATGGCTAAGAATACCAAAAAATTGACCTGAAATAAATGATTGTTATGCACCAATATCATATTAAGGAATTACTAATGATGATGATGTAACGATGATACATAACACTATTTTTGGACTCGATTATAGCTCAACTAAAAGTACATATAGTATATAAAGGGGGTTCAATCATGATAACTATATACTGATCCTTATAGTCTTTGAAGTATCATTCTACGCCATAGTGTCCTTTGCAGATGACAATCCCTGACCATATATCAAAATAGAAATAGCCTTAAAATATTTTGTATATGACCATAACATCCACAAGGGTTACAATCCCTTTTAGGTTAAGGGTAAAAAAAACTTTTTGTTTAACCTTTCCAAATTTATAGAAATTTAGAGGCACACCACAAGCTCCAACATGACATGCTGAAGATTCCATGATACATGAACGACCAATAATACTCTTGTGATAATCCTACAACATTCATTTTTTCCATTTTGTGCTACTGAATCATCAAATAGGTTCTTAAAAAAGGGGATGACAATCTAATTACATTCCATTTTAATTTCTTCCAGAATTTCCAAATCCACATTCTAGTAATTTTTTAAATGATTCTGCATAAATACAAAGGATCTAATATTTGGTTGAAAAACCTATATGTACTTTTTTGCTTTCTCTTGGTCATTATTTACAACCAATGGAAAAAAACGAACAAGCTCAACAAAGTGATTAGTATACACTGACACTGAATAAAATCTCTTATGAAAAAGAGAGAAAATCCATAGGTTTGTCTATAATTAATGACATAAAAAAAACATCTAGAAGAATAGAGACATAAAACCCTTCCGTATAAGACCGTGTGTCTATCAACATGTTTTATGGAATCCCACCAACATTTTCTAGGACCAACATGTTAGAAAACTATACAATTCACATAGATATTCTCATGTGTTTCCAAAATTTCAATGATCTAATCAATCATTAAATTCTAGTCCTCTACCTCTTGAGTTTCGTTCATACATTTAAAGGGTAGTTTTTTCTCCTGAAACAACTCTTGTGATCAATATTTGTCCCCTAGAACACATGGCAGAACCTCAATAACTGTATTATAAGAATATGGCACATTCCAATCAACTAAAATAACTAATTACGCTAATACCTTTGATAAATGAATATACATTAGAGTATACCATTAAGGAGCATCTATATCACCCTCTTGAGGAACTTCAAAAAAATACTTGTCAAATGTATACTAATGCACACCAAAATAGGATAAACAATAATAAAATAAAATATCTTACTTCCAACTAGAAAAACCATAATAAAAAAATTTATATTGATACAATGAAGAAAAAATAGGATTCACACGTCCAAAAATCGTATGGTATCTTAAGTCATATCAATGAAGGAGTTGGCAAGGAACATCTTACAATTTACCTATCATGTTCCAAAAATCCTATATACGGTATATTAATCATCAAAAAATAATGAAAACCATTAAAAATGATAGATCTAATACAATTTTGTAATGAACATCCCAGAATACTGTCTAAAACTAGTACCCATATCGATATGACACATACTTCAAAGGTGTTCATGATCACCATAGGTGGGTGACAAGGACCCAAGCATAAAACAAAAAAAAAGGAACCCATTTAGACAACATAATTTATGGAAAAGAGTCATATATATAATAGATAGAAAAAACAGATGATAAATATATTCATAACTAAATCCCAATAGTAGAAAGAAAAAAAATTATGTGTAAAACATATTTTCCAAGAACAATTCCAACCATAAAGTATTACTAAAATAGGAAAATCAACTACTCTATGTGATAGTGTAAGATGAATCCCACCATCTCATAACCTGAAACTCATAACAACGAATAGAAAACCTTTCCACCTCATAGTGGTACAATGAATTTTCTAACATCAGAAGGCATAATATGGTCTATGTGTCACCAAATTGGCCTTCAGGGTGTACTGAAATATGATTTTTTGGGTCCCACCCATGTGTTTCATATAAAAATTAATTCTAATATTTAATGAAAAAACATGAATACAATTTACCATTTTTCAAAATATCAAATGAATGAGAAAAAGATTTTAATTTCCAATTTCGCACATTCCAAAATAAATCTGGTAAAGTATATTCAATGAATATCACAGACAAATATCATAGCAGATATATCATGTCAAAAAATCATTCATCACATATCATATTAAAATCCATGATAGTACAAAAAAATGGTAAAAAATAAAAGTAGAATAAATCAACCAAGAAGCACATGTAAAATCATGCCAATGATCACACTTATTAAGGATTGATAGGACACTCATAGATAACATATAAAATCATGTATGCATTAAGAAACTAGACTAATGTTAAAAGTATATTGGGAAGAGGAACATCCATGAATGTGAACACCCAATACTTATGAGGAGTCCCATGAACAATAGGGATTCAAAGAATAGATAATCCCCATGATCAAATCCACTAACTATATATAGAAAATTATTACAATAACTCCCCCTATGTACTTATGGATTCCCATGTTCTCGATTTTCCAAACCAATTCACTATCCCATTGAATCATTTCATGAATTTAAAACCATTTCACATTGATATTAAAAACGTTTTCAATTTATAATAACTACGGGAATCCCACAATTTATAAAAACCCATTTAGAAACATAATTCCAATCCAAAAATGTTCATTGGGTTTTAATGCCTCATTAGATTGAATGTCAATGACTTCTTTACACAATTTTCATTGATGTGACTCATTTTTATAGGGAATCCAATCCGGTTGCTGATGCTTTATCAAAGAAGGCTATTGAGGAGTCAAGCTCGGAATGGTCTTTTGTGGCTCAAGATTATTGTGTGCATTTTGGTGAGGCTGATGCATGTGGCAAGTTGTTTTCTTATATTTGTAAATCTCACTTTTGATTATTTGTCTTTGTACATTATTTTTTAATAAAATTTTGTAGGGGTGGATCGTTTATTCACTCTTTTGCCTTTTGATTATTTCGTCAAAAAAATAAATTTATCATAAGAAAGGTCAGTGGGTAGAGGAGGAACCACATACTTCGCAACATGGTATTGCACATTCCCAAAAATAATCCACTAACAAGAGGAACAAAAAAATGAAAAACAAGACCATTTAATGAATATAAAAACATATAATTAATCCAATTTATAAGAAAGGTATTTGGAGAAGAGGAAATAACTCATTACTCAATGATTCATAACTTCCCCGATACAACTAACAAGTGAATGGGCCCTTAGAACAAGACCAAACTAAAAATATAGAAGAAAACAATAAGAAATATCACCACAGTTCAACATATTTGATGATTCAACATAGCAACACCCCCATGATCAATTAAATGTAAAATTTTAATGTCTCTCTCATCAACATCAATAGTAATAAATTAACAAATGAATCAATCCATATCAAATGGAGACTACAAAAAATAGTTGAGAATTATTCTAGGTTGAGAGCCAAAGGGTAAGTGGTGGAACAAAATAAATCTTAGCTAATGAAATTCTATAAATGTTCTATCCATGAAATTTACACTGCATGTAATCCCTTTACACACCATATAATCCCTACGACTCAGATATTCCCCAAAACCCATCTCAATTTAATAAAAACTGATATGTTATTTTTACATGGTTTTTAATCTATACACAGAATATACACACAACACACTTTGTATTGGGTTCACAGTATCATCCCTACAGATCATACACATTTTTACTCACATTATACATCATTTATTTCTCTAGAATTATATAAAAACCATATATTCATTCATGCAAACCCAAAAACAACTGGTCATTTTTTAAAATCAAGAAGAATCTCTCAGATCAATTATGCATTTCTATTTGGATTCCATTAACTAAAAAAACATTCTTCTCATATAGATAACTTTTTTTCCTAAACAAATTTTATCTATCCTAGGGAGTCCTAAGACTCACACAATTAAGTAGGAAACCATGAAAAGATTATGGAATTACCAAAAAGTTGGTAATGGCATGTTACACATATGGATGAGGATGTTTTTATAAATCAAGGTTACATTGGAAATCCAAATGTTGATTTAAAAGATCAGAAATAATTCTTCACGGCCTTATGAGAAATGGTATATAGTAAAGTGATGTGTATCTAAACTACAAATGGTTTCTGTAATAAACAAAAAATCATCTATAAAATAATTATTATATTAAATTATTCGATGTTGAAGATCTATATAATACATTATAAACATATCAAAATTTCTTATGATGAAGTTACTGATTTCTACAATATAATAGGCAAGGAGATTGTTAGAAATATCAGAGTTTTTGGTGTGAAATTGGATGATTATAATATTTTGTAGAAGCTAATTTGAAATTTCCCAAATATACCTTTCTCAAAATTTTTATAAATGGATTTATGAGTATATATATTATTTAATGAACTTCATATTAATACCATGGCATATTAAATAACAAATGTACCAATAATCCTAATGAATTAAAGAGTAGATATGGAATTTTAATCCTTAAATAAAGGAAAAACTAGTCTTAATGAATAATCAATATAAATTTATTCCTAGAATGATAAAGCATAAGGTTGAATTAATCATATGATGGACTTATTTAGAATAATGTTTAAAAGGTTAATATGGATTGGAAATTAGAAAAACTGAAAATAAGTGCTAGATTTTCCACAATGTGAGTCCATTTTTAGGTATTATTTAAAATAATAAATCCAATAATAGATACTCAGATAAAGATGATAAGTTGTCTTGAAAAAATAATATAAAAAAAGAATATGTATAATTCAAAGAATAGAAATATGATGATTAGTTAAATGGGTGGTTTTTTATCATCTTGTAGTGATATGGAAGATGGGGTAAGTTCTATGAATTATACTTTTTTTAGTAAACACATAGAGATATAGAGTCCTTTTTAATGGCGATGATAGTGATGAGATATGTGAATTATACACGATGGTAAAAAAATCAAGCTATTATTGTGGACTTTATAAAACTCAATAAGGAAAAGAAAAAGGTGAAGTAATATTTTGAAAATATCTTCTTTGAGAATAAATAATTTATTGAGAAATGGGAGATTCATATTAATAAAATAAAATAAAATAATATGATGATAGTTGGTATATAAAGAAGCATGAAAACTATTGGAATGAAAGACCATAGAAATGAATAATCAACACTAATTCATGATGTATATAAAAATAAAATTTAAATTAGCCTGATTTGAAATGTTAGTAAATGATCATGAATAACCACATCTAAAGAAAGAGGATGAATAATCTGAGAAACAATCTATGTCCCTCATAACTAAATGTTATTTTAAGAGTATTAAATATTTCTTCACCAAAGATGATGTAATTAAGGGTGAATCATCTAAGGCTACTAAGAAGAATGGTCCATAGAGAAATATTGATCATATAAAATTTAATCAACATGTACACATTTTATTTTTAATAGTTCAAGTTTGAAACACAAGACTCTGTCCAACATGAAGAAAATAAAAAATTATAAAATATATTCCTCACAGAGGTGTGGACTAATTCCACTGGAAGGTTTTATACTATATAAGTACACCCATAATAATTGAAAATGAAACAACTAAATTCGTTATAAAATACTATTTTTAGTCTGGAAGATCATGGATTAGAGCCTACTACTAGTGTGGTAGAGTGTTTGGACTCAAATCATATACATACTAGTATAATATTTTTTTAGGAGAAAAGAGGCATGAATCTTGGGGGGAAATAGAAAATAGTTGAGATCAGATTATTATGAAGATATTTCAGGAAGAAGACAACATATAAACTATAAATAAAAAATTATGAAAGCATGAATTATGTTTGTGAAATTTTTGGTCAGTATGGTCATGAAGTTGAAAAATGTAGAGTTATTTTACTAAGATATATTTATCACAGTGTAAATGATATAAAATATAGAAAAGTTTACAATGCACCAATCACTAATGTATTTTGTTATAAGATCAACCAAATAGATATGGTCAAAATGTTCTTCCATAAAAAAGGAAATAGCATGGTGACATTTGAATAATTTATGATTGATGTGGATTCATTTATAAATGATGACATAAATATTATGAAGTGTGAAATGTGTGAACAAATTGGGAATGGAATGAAACATTTATAGATAATCTAAAAATCTATTTGGATAAAGGTTAAACCTTCAGAATCTATGCACAAAAAGAAGAAAGAAAAGTCATGGTTGATAGAAAACTCTCATCATGAGTGATATTTTTTATACACAAATCATTCCATAGTTATTCCCTTATATATATATATTATTTTGTCGTAATATATTAGTAATTGATGGAGACGGATAAAAATCTGGAGGGGATGTATAGTCGATTTGATGTTGTTCAATTATAAATGTTTTATTAAAATGATGATCGCTATCAAATTCATAATCTGGAAATTTATTTAAAACAAATTATAAATATAAATATTATATTCATCTAAAAAAATTACATATATTTTAATGAAAATAAATTGTTTTTATTTGTAAATGGAGATGTTGGCATGAAATATAATGAAAATCATAAGTAGAAATACTTTGGGGTGTATTTGATGGAATGAGTTTGAGAATGCTTTCATGTAAGTCCTAACATAAGTGGTAATTACCTTTATAGCATATTTTATTTCTCATGGACATTGATTTTTCTAAAAAAAATTATTTTCCAATATAAATTAGTTAAAATGTATAACATAAAGGTTGTGGGGTTTTTAACCCATAGGTACTAGCTAGGAAATTATGTAACCTAGTGACAATAACCTGGTAAATGGATTCAAGACATCAATCTAATGGGTTTGGTTAATTTAGGGATACATATTTTTAGTTTAACATTTTATAATGATAGTGAATGTGGCTAATTTCAGCGATTAAGAAAATGGTATTCATAGATCCATCTTGGAAAATTCATATGGATTAGGATGTGAAGAAGTGAGAATGTATCCAATTTGTTTTGATCAAACCAATTTGATTAACCCAAGATGGAAATCCTACTTTGGCCTTGAGGTGGTAAACAACCTTGGAGAAAAGTCTTGGAATCATAATAATAATGTTTAATTGGATAATAGTCCTAGTATGCTAACCATTAAATCACTGAGGGTCATTTTAATAAAATTCTCTGGATCAGGGTTGTGTTACATGAATTTATTAAAAAATATTCTCAACCTAATTAATATTAACATGGTTACACATGTTTTTATATAAATATTTATTAAATTGAAAAAAAACCATATACTCAACCCCTATACCAAGATAATTAGGTTTTCATGATAATAATGATATTAGATATAATATAAATTGAAAATGAGTTTAACATAATTATTAAAAAATTCATTCTTGAGAAATTGATAATTAAGTGAACATAAAATCCTGAAAATACATATATAAATAAAATGAAAAATTAAATGAAACACATTAATTAGGGTAAAAAATATGAAAATGGAAATGAATGAACTTCGTTAATAAATGAGAAATCCACAATACTTAGAACAATGTATAGAATCAAAGGAATATGAAATTCAGAAATGAAATAAACCATCCTCAAAAGTGCGTAGAAGAAAGAAGAGCATAGAATAAATAATGATTGGCCATATTTTTTCTACCTATTGGAACTGAAATTTACATACCGATGAGAATCACAACATATCACGGATTATCATTCAGAATTCTATTAAATAATTTCCCCTTTGGGACAATTATTATTTTGTAATAAAAATTATATTGTATACTCAGATACAAAAAAATATCTGAAAATTCTTGTATCTTCATTGATTTCATATATTTAATCTTGGATAAGTTCTTTATTTTAAATCATTCTCATCATGTAAGTCATACACATCATGTATTGAAATGTATTTTGAATTATTTATGTCTTGTATTGGTTAAATGGGATGTCCATGGGCTTTTAGGGGTCCTTTTCCTAAGGAATTCATGTTTTGAACTTGTTTCACAATGTGTAATGTCTGAATTTTTGGAATTTACCATTTCTCATGTTTTGATAATTGAGTTCCTATTTCCTAAAAAATCTAAAAAAACATGTGCATTATCAAATAGGTTATTTATATAACTTAATTAATTGTATGCTATATATATAGCCTATGGTATTACCCCATTCTTTGAAAAATTTATTTCCCTCAAGAAATATTCATCTCGATAAGGATTTCATAGGAATAAATTTTCAAATATTAAACTTGTGTTGCAACCAAGAAAATAAAACTAAGTTTCATAGGACAAATAACATCTTTTGTAATCAACAATTCCATGAAAATAATTTATTCCTCATGGTTTACTTTTTATAAATATCCTTTGTTCCTATAATTATAATTTCTATACTATTCCATAGAAGTTATAACCATATTTTAATTTATGTCTCCATAAATTTTCACTCACCACTCATGATAAAAGGACACTAAATTTATGATTATACCATGAATACATATTCCATACCTTTGGCATTCATTGGTTATGGAATCTCCACTATATAATAATAAATACAAAATCAATCATAAGGGATTGAACAATATGGTTCAAATAACTCTATTGCTAGGGGTCAGTGAGTGGATAATAAAAATAAATCTCAAAAAGGAGGGTAAACTCTGAGGAATAATATGTGGTCATAATGATTATTATAATGACAAAATATCTTATATAATGTGGAATTCCCACACATTCAAAATCTCAGGGAATATCCATTGATATCTAATAAATGTGAAATTAAATTATCATTTTTATTATTTTTATATTTTTTTAAAAATCATGCCTAGGAAAAATTTCTTATCCATAACCTACACAAATATTATGCATCATAATACTAATTTTCTTTGAAATAGTGATTTTGACTTTCCAAATACACTGCCTGATTAAAAATCATTTTTAATTGGATAATCTTGATTGGAATATTAGAATACTTGTGGACGACTTCACATGTATAATGTGAAAAGGTCACTATACATCCCATTAGTAGATAAAATCACTCAACCATCATTAATGAACGAATATCCCATACTTATTTTACTAAAACCCATGAAATTATATAAACCATATAGTAAGATGGTATAAAATGGGAAATAACATAACTCAATCCTATCATGGTAATTCACGGGTTTTATGGGCTTTAGGATGATAAATGTACATGGGGATTTCAAGAATGATAGATAAAAAATATTCCCTCAATCATATTAGAAATTTATTAATTTAATAACTGACATGAAAACATTCCATTGTAATTTATTATATGATTACATTCACCATGTATATCTTAATAATTATTCTTAAAAAATTAAATAATAAGGTTTCTCTAGAATCCCTTTGGAATGGGAATACAACACTAGCATCATCACTCATGGTATTAGATCTTTTAATATGTTTATTAACGAAATTGATAGAAATTTGAAGTATAGTATCATTAATAAAATAATCTATACTATAATGATTATAAGGAATAATAAAAATGGATTTTAACATTTCCATTCAAACACTTCCATTTATATAAATGTGTTAATTAAGATCCCATGTTGAAGAAATATTTCAATGAAAAATGTCTCTTCGAACAACAAAAATAAGAAATAATCCACATCTAAACATAATAAATCTCATGAATTTCACCCCCATCCATAATATGAAGAAAAAAAATTAATTATTATGTAATGTGATGTGGGGGAGAAAGAAATAATGGCATAGTAAGAATGTATATGGTAATTATGAATCTAAGGTAGGGAATCTAATGCTCCATATAATGAAAGATATTTCATGGAGGAAAGTTCTAGGTATAAAATGATCAATTGCATTTCTGTAAAAATAAAAATAAAGAAATATTATTACATGATATTTTCTATCAGAACACATTATAAGATGAAACTCAATGTAGTAAGTTAGTTGGTGAAAAATGTAGTTAGAAATAAATTTAAATACATATCATTTTTAGGGGAGTCTAATATGAGGAAGCGATAAAGGTTATACAAAAAATAAATTACAAGAAATAATAAATCATAATGACACAATGAAAACAAAAATATGGGTTTCTTCCCATAATGTTTAAACAAGACATCATTGGCCAGGAAGAAGGAAAAATATCAATAAGAGGGGTTAATCAACCTAGTTTTCCTCTTCCTCTTACAAGAATATGTATCTATATCCATGAGTTCATAGGGGAACATGGTGGGTTTTACCACTACTGTAAAGGTTAGACTAAATACCTCATGTGGTAGGTGTAGAATATGTACATGCAATGGAAGGAACTCTAATATAGTATATAGATAATGATATTTTAGTAATCCCTATATTTCAATTAATCGAAGAAATACCTCATGTGGGAGGAAACATTGTAGACTAATGGACTCATTGACAACCATGGATGATGCAGTATATCAAAAAATATCATAATGAATGAAGATGATTGATTGAGAATGTATATGATATACAGTACTAGTAAGATCCCATCCATTTGAGATCATATATTAAAAAACTATGAATATTAAATAATGTGAATACAAAAAATTCCCAAAAAATATAATATGGGGGATGGGTGCATGGAAAGAATATTAACCAGCCTATATATTCTCACCGTAAGAGGTATCAGATGTCCCATCTTAAATAGTGCATTCTTGGATCAATACCAACATTTCAATATAATATATAGAGATATAGGTAGTTGGATCAACTAACATATAAGGTATCGTGGTGATAAAATATTTATTGGTTTTCATTGGCATAGGGAAGTGATAATCAACACTAAGGCTGGTTTTCTGGAAGCTGCATCAATAAAAGAAAACTCATATGAAGATGGTAAGGTACGGACCATGCGTAGCTGACATGGATTCATAAAAAATCTTGTTGGGAGGAAATGCATGTAAGCTCTGAAGGATGGTTGAAATGTTTTGATGATGGAGAAGGAATGGTAACAGCTAGGTCTGTTCCAGAAGGAGGTGGTTGGGTAGATTGTGTGGATGGAGGTTGGGGTAGTTGTGGTAAACTATGATGGTTTTCAATATATTATTATATAATGAACAGAAATTTATCTCTAGTATTATAGAATATATTTGAAAATAGAATATATGTATCACTTAAATTGTAGGCTAGGTGAATAATGGGAAGGGGTGGTGCAGTGGTGGGTGCTGAAGTGGTGGAGGAAGTAGGGGCTAGGTTTGTAGGTACATGTGCCTCTTTTGAGGGAGGAGGTGGGGCTGATGTATGATGAGTAGTTGAATCATTAGTGTCCTCCACCTACACAATGGACTATGTTTAAGGACTATATATTATTTGTAATCACCATATTTTACAATAATATCATATCACTAGACTCTATATTCCTTAGAGATGTCACAGGAGGTGTGTTATCAATCAATCAGATATGATTTGCACCATGAGTGATGATAATTCCCCTATCAAGTTATAAAATTCCCTACAAGACTAGGCCTCATAATATAGTATGAATTAGTGACCAATTCTAATGTAAGGTATTCACATGGAAGTGGCTAGTATTATAACCTCTATCTAGATGATGCACTTGGGAGCGTCTCCTGGGAAATCCATGATGGGGCATAGACCGACGTATGATCTATAAATAAAAAACATGAATCTATGATATTTACATCACATGTGGATCATAAATGTTCTCTGGTTAATGGGATATCAATTCCAAAATACATTCCATGTCTTTATTTCTTCGGTTTAGCTATAAGTATGGAAATACTAGAGAAGAATAAATTATTAACAAATCTATGTCATGTCTAACCTCAAAAACACCCAACATGATCTTCGATGAAAGACTTCCCAGTATGAATGTAACACACATGAAGGCCAACAAAATAGTGTCTATAAACTCATTGAAGTTCTCTCATTATGTCTCTTTACATTCTTCAGAAATTTGGGATAGGAGCATGTTGCCAATGAGGACTAGGACATCATCATGCATGATTACTATATGACGAAAGGACATGCCTAGATTATTGTTTTTCCTCATGGTCTTATCTGGAAGATATCCCACTTGAACCTAGTAATCATTTTTATAGATGTTTAGGTATGGATATATGTCAAGGCTTGGGGAAGTGCACTTTTAAAGGATTAAAGTGGACTTAATATTGTCAGAGATAGTGGGAGTGGAAAATATTGATAGAGATTATAATGGGGAAAGATCTATTGGTTGTGGAGGAGGATCTAATTCCTGTCATTTGTGAAGAAGAGGGCCTTCACACTGAGATTCACATTTTGAGGGTGATACACTAATGATATTTTTTCATTCCATGAATTAATTGTGAATGATAAGTCATTTATTGAATGGGAATGGGTTGGGGATCGACTAGTTTGAGAAATATAAGAGTTGATGGGAGTAGGAAAATCAGGTGATTTCTTGGGTGAGGTCGGGTGGCCAATTGGCATAGGTAAGTTGATCACATGAGGATAGGGTATCAGCTCATGATTACTAAACTTAGAGCTCCTGAAGAATTGCTGATGTTTCCATGTTGAGTATGTCTTTCATGATGTCTAAAACAATGAAATTTAACTTATATGACCCTGAAATTTTCACCTTGTGTAATCTTTACAGGACATGAATTATTATATTTTTGAATCATTTATCCAAGTACCTCTAACTTTTTTATTCCATTACTGATCAATTATTATCATTAGAGAATATATTTTATCCATTTTAAATATACATGATTTCCTCACATTTAGATCTTTATTTTACATTGAGATCTAGACAAAGACATTGAATCAAATGAATTTGCATGAATGAACAAACCCCTTTTGAAATGGTACATCATGAATTTTTAGTCAATGACCAATAACCTTATAGGGTGGTCTTTCACATATTTGGTTTCCAGTCATCCAATAAGGTGAAACATAAAAAAATACTATAGGACTCGAAAAGAATGATTTTTTTCTTCAATAGAATAAAATATGATGATAATTAGACATTTGAACCCTAAACAATGGAATGAAAACCTATTGTGAAATGCATTGGCCCTTTCATATCATCTATTATTATTTAAAAATTTCAGATTTTTTCTAATATTATATAATAATTCCTTCCTTATCAACCATTTATTAATAATTTCAAAATGAATTTTAGCTTCAACGTATATAGATTTTGATTTACAAATAAGAGAGATTCTCTTATTCCATTATTAAGTGATAGGGCATCTGATAAACAAGGTAAGATGGAGAAGTCATGTGGGTGTTTTATGTGTTGTATGATATGCCAAAAGTGAATCATCCAATTTGAGACACCAATCACTGCAAACTATACTCACTGTATATTCTGGAATATTTATAATATCTAGATGGGCAATTATATTTCCTCACTAGTATACAGGTAGTAAGGGGTTACATTTTTTAAATAATTCTATATATATCAAGTAGGCCCCTAATGAAAATATTTTTAATTTGAATTCTTCAATCACTAATGAGTAACTGTGGAAATAAAAAATGGGGAACAAATTTCCCCTATAAAATTCAAGACCATTGTGGGTGTTTAATGGGATGTGGCATCATATTCAACCGAAATCCAAACATACTCCATAGTGACCTAGATGTAATACATTCTCTATGAATTTGGAAATATTACCATGAAATCAATTCCCCTTACAGAAAAGATTTTGAGTTCAAGGATAGGATTCAAGGGAATTTTGTTTCTTTTTCCCAATGGATTATGTCTAGTGTCATCGATCATTGATCTGTACAATGTTCCTCACATCATGATGGTGTGTAGGCTAGAATGGTCCATGATATATGATCTTAGCCATGGTTTTTTCTGACCCATGATGTCATATAGATAGCGAGACATGACACATTTAACACATTAATTGAATTCCATCCCTATGGATGAAAAGTCATATCAATAAATTAGATAAGGTCTTAAATATAAAATTGCATCCCAGTAATTGTGTTAGGAATCAACCAAGAAAATATTCTTATATTTGACAGGAAAAGTGTACATATAGAAATCCTGAAACAAGACAGTTCAAATTATTAGAAATTATAGTTTGTGATTTCTTATTTTTATTGAAAACTTCTTCACTATAAAATCATCCTCAATACTTGTATATTCATCATCCAAAATACTAGGCAATGGATTTCTAGATATGTTATCAACACTGAACTATTAAACCCCTTCTGTTTCTTTTATAACATTGTATAGTTCTTGTTATGATAGGATCCACTGTATTAGGCGTGATTTGAAATCCTTTTTTCTAAAAAGGTATTTCAATTATACGTGATCTGTATGCACCACCACATAATAAAGCACTATGAATGAGTAAAACTTATCAAAAGTAAAGACCAATCCTAGTATTTCCATTTCTATGGTAATATAATTAACACAAACTTAATTTAGGATATGGATAGAATAATAGATGTGACCTAACCTATTTCTAACCAATTTTCCTAAAAGTGAATCCATCAATAAATCACTTGCATCACACATCTGTTTAATGTAATTTTCTTAATCCAGTGAATGTATGAAATAGGGGGATACCGACTATTACATGGAGTCTTGAATTCCTTATAACACTCTTCAATGAAATATAATTGGGTGTCCATAGAAAATAAGTTTGTTGGTGATAGGGGTATTCTTAAAAAATCAGAGAATATGTGAATATAAAATCATATAGGGCCCAAAACCATCCTTATACCATACACTATAATGGGTTCAAGCTAATCTTCAGTCACCTTGATGTTTACAGGATCTAAATCAATTCCTTCATTTAATATATTATGTCTTAGTAATATTCCTCCCAATAAGATAAAATTACATTCATTCTAGTTTTAAATTATGAAATTATCATCACATCGCAGTATAAATAAATCATAATTTTATTCTAAGACCCTTTAAGACCATCAATATATGGAGAATCAATCCTTGAGATTAAAAAAATCATATTCCATATAATGGAAAATGTGTTTCATATAGCTTGGAAATGCCACTAGTTTATATAAAATTCCAACTAAATTTATTTCGTAGGAGATGGTTATGAAATGACGTGTGAATTTTGTTTTTGAAAAATCGGATGAATCAACATCACTTTGTTTATATTTTATATATTCATTTAAAATAATATATAATTCATGTCTAGCTAGTCACTAGATCATTTTATCCATTAATGGTAGTGGAAAATGGCCTTTTTTGTCACTATGTAGAGATTTATATTATAATAGATACTATCCATCTAGTAATTGTTTGAGTTAAGAATAAATAATATTCATTATTTTAAAAAAAATCATGACACATTTATTTAGGATGTCATTAAGTAGACTCACCCACTCGTTTTCAAAGATATAAACCACTATAAAAAAATTATTAGGTTTCATAAGTTACTACTTGAATAATTATATTTTCATTGGAGTGATTTCAAAATGGGGTTTATGTTTTGGCCTAACATCGTCCTCTCCCAAAATTCATTGTGTAAAAATAATGGGGAATATCCAAAAGATATTTACTACAGCCCTATAAAATGACTGTTTATTAATTTTTAGGACATCAATTAATTATTCCCAACGAACATTATTAAACTATTAATTTACAATAACATGTAGTGTAACTATAATTTCGATGAATGAGTAATAATTTTTTTGGAAGGAACCTCAATTATAACATTTGTAGTATGATTACTAGGGGTATGAATGGTAGAATGGTTTCCATTTCTAAAGGATCACTTCAATTCATATCCCTAAAATCACTTCACTGGTCTTCATTAGGAGATAGGGTCTCTCTATCACCATTAATGGTAATATAATTATTTTCCTCATCAGTCAGAAAGATGGATTAACAATCAATTGAATCACAACCTCATTAGTAGGCTTTCAATAATATGAATACTAATTTTTAATTACTAACAATAAAAATAATCCTTCCTTTGACCACAAAAATTAATTCATCTATATTTTTGAAAAATAGTCTCCCTAGAATGATAGGAATATCACCATCTTCCTCTATATTTAAAATATTGAAAATAGAAATAATAATTAATTTATATACCTTGAGTAAAATGTACTCGAGAAGTCTTTCATGGTATATGTATGATTAGTCATCTTGGTGAAGTACAATCCTTATTATTTTCAAATATGTTATCATTAAATTTCAAAAGACACTTATTAGAGTGATATTAATACTTTAACTATGGACACAGAAGGATTTTATGAATTCTGAGTTTTCGATTGTGCAGGTAATTGAGAATCATCCAAGGTATCTAGTATTTCTTAGGTGCATCTACTGATTGATTTCAAAGTATTCATCATTCAATGATATCACTCATATTTCAAGCAAATTTATTTTAATAGAGAGAAACTACATTAAAATATTATCATAATTTAGAATCAAACAATTTCCTCTATAAAGGTTATATTGATGTGTAACTGCTTAAATATCACTAAAAATATTTTTTATATACGCTCTATCATTCCTAGTCCTATTCTCTCTAGAAATGGATGAGGGGGTTTTTATTGTGTAGGATCCACAAAAATATATCCAATTTTAGGCTACTCATGTATATGGTATTTTTATAGTTGGTCCTAATTGTAGATTTTATTGTTGACCAAGATTGTGTGTGGTATCATCATTATTTTTATAAAGAATTGTGTAATGTATTTCATTTTAATATAGATTTGTTTCCTCTCTTATGAATGGTTACTGAAAAATCATATCTTCCCCACTCATATGGAAAATATAGATAGCCTTATATCTTGTATTTGTCTTTTAATCCATGAAATTTATTGGATAATTGTTATGATAGAGCCTAAGAGACTTTTTCAAATTGGTACTGATGAATTTTGAAGGTTTCCCTCAGATTCTATATAGTAGTTTTTTGGGTATTGATCATCTGAGTCAACTTATGAAAAATAAGGTGTGAAAGTTCTTATGATATTATTTTTGAGGTGGGTATTGTTGTGGATAGTTTTTGTAGAGAATTATGAAACTTGTGTTAGGGTGGAAACATTGAGAATCTATTGGGTAATATTTTTTCAGGAAATAGTTTTTAGGATTAGGAGATGGATTCTATCACGGGTATCATGGTGGTCAAAAACATTTTAGTGGTTGTTGACCATTCCTCAATTGATAGTAACTTTGAATTGGTTCTTGTAGCTATTATTCCTATCTATGATGATAAAAAATAATTTTGTCTTTTTTTGAGTTACTGAAATTGTTAGTTATATGAATTATATTGTATATAATCTAAATAATGTTTTTTTTGGATCCACCACTCTTGATCTATATTCCTGGTATTGGTGCAGGCCTCCCCACATTTCAAAGTGCAATATTTTCATAATAGTGGAAAGAGGTAGTAGTAGTGGAGGAGGACTATGTATTTTTTCAAGCTTCTATGTAAGGGTTATAGTATGGGTTTCAAGTTGGGTATTTATCTTCCAAATATTGAATTCATTATCTATGGTTCCACGGTCTCTCCAAAACATACTTAAAATTGGGATAATTTCAACTAAAAGTGGTTTTTGGAATTCTGGAGTTTTTAACATGAGTTTCCCATTAGAGGAAACATCCATTGTAATATGTGTAACTGGCTGGAATTATTTTTATAATGTTTGAATTATATTCCTTGAATCATATATATTATGTGGTAATTTTTAGGCTAGCACTTCTACGTGATCTAAAGCATCAAAACTAATTATCCATCTTCCTAGTAAATGTTTTAGATCACATTTTTTATTATCCTTGTTTTTATTGGTGGGTAATATTTATCAAAAATATTTTTGGATATATTTTCCCAATGTTTATTGAGACGAAGATTATATATTTTCATCTAATACATGAATATTGTTGAACATAGGGAAATGGAAATGAATGAGTATGATAGTATTAGATGTTACACATTCCCTTCATAAGGTGTCAAAAAATTATTGGAAACATTAAATATGATCATATTGATCTTCGATCATTTGTACACATAAATTTACCTAATTATGGATCATGTGAATGTGTCCAAGTATAATTTTAACATTAAATTACTCAATAGCAGGACAAAATATTTTTAGGCTATTACCACTAATATAGGTTAATCAGTATTCCATGATGATACACTTCTATAGCAATGGTCACATTACATACTTCTCAAGTGGAAAATATTGATCATTTAGAGGGTTAGGTGGATTATGGTTGTAATGCTCATCAAAGATGGATAGTAGATGTATAGAGAGGTCTATTATAATCGTAGAGTAAATATTAAGTAATTCTTGAGCATCAAGGTTCCTAGAACGACCAATAGACCCTGGGATATTTACTAGATGAATGAAAATGATGTTGGTGCTATTGAATGTTTGAAATTAAAAAAAAGTATATAGAGAAAAGAATGTGTGAGGTAATACTAATCATGAATTGAAGGTCACTATGTGTAAGAAATAAATATTCCATCAAAAGGGTGTCAAATTGACTATCCACCTCAACATCATTGATTCTACAGGGTAATTTAATAGATTAGAAATTTTAATTTTCCTAAATTACACTCTCTATGAAGGTGTATCATAGTGTTACAGTTGGGTAAAACACATTGGGACTGACTAGAAAATTTAATAACATTATGATTAAAACATGTTATATGGAATCCTCTTGGTACTGTAATGGGTTTGGTTTTCATAGTCTTACACATTTTTTTTACTTCAGGAAAAAGAGGTAGATCATGGTAAATTTTAGTGATTAGGAAATAGGTATTCATAGATATTAATTTTTATAGTCATATGGATGAGGAAGTGATGTAGTTTATATATCACCGATTGTTATTTGTCAAAACAATTGGATATACCAAAGTTGGTTACAAATATTTGGTCAATATATAGTAAAAATTCTTGGTGAAAAAGTCTTGTAATTGAAGAAAAAATGTGTCATAGGATATTGGTCTTATCTTAATAAACTCCAACTAATATAGTGTACTTCTATTGAAATTATTCTGATTAGGATTGTTCAGAAAAATTAATTTGAATAATTATCATCCTAATTATTATCCACATGGTTACCCATGTTTGGATTTAGTGTTTCATTATGTTTAAAATAACCACTACTTTCGACCATAAACCTGGGTTGATTAGTGATGCATGATAAAAATGATAATTGATGAAAAAGAATACTAGACACAAAACATTACTAATAATTAAAAAATTCATAATAGAGAAATAAATGACTAAATAAATTTAAAACAAATAAAACACATATATTAACAAATGAACAACAATGGAAACACAACAATTAGGGTTGAAATATCTAATTGGAATTGTATATAATTCAAAAAAAAATTAGAAATCCAAAATCCATGTAGCGATGTGCAACAACAAAGGAATAAAAACAATTAAAATGAATCAAAGTAATGTCCTCCTGGAATGTGAGGAGAAGAGGGAAGAGCTTAAAAGAAATAATTAGTGGCCCCTTTTATTTTTCATCACGAACTGAATACTTATTTTTCCATAAGACTGATTATTTGTAAAGATTCAACAGCATGAAATAACATTAATGATTTATAATTCATGATCTTCATTATGTGTACTATAATTCACACTATCTACAAAGATCTATAAAACTTCTCATAAATCAGGTGTCTCCGTGGATTTCATGACTTGAAACTTTAATGGGTAAAAAATTTAGAGTCATTCACATCAGTAATTAAAATGGGTTTTTATTATTCTTGGATTATACAAAATTCCTGGCCTATAATTTATTTTTATGGTTCTTATTGTAGATGAATTCAGGTCATGAACGTTTTTCATGATGTATAGTGTTTGAATTTTTAAAATTTACAACATATACACTTTTGAGAGTTGAGAAACCATTTTCTCCAAAAAAACCAACAAAAAATCAATGATTAATAATATAAATAATGAATTTAACCTAAATAAATATATCCAACACATATATATAAATTTATATTATGGGGGATTCATATATCTCGTTCCCCTTTCCAATTCACCACATTACCTCATGTGCGCCTCCCCATAGGCCTTAGGATTTTGAATAGTAGCATGGAACTATAGTGGTGTGATGGGAGACTACACACATTATTCAAAGTGATACAATAGAGGAAAATAATAACAAACAAATATAAAATAACATAAACGAAAATAAGAAAAACATACAACAATTTCCAACAATAACCCATGTAAAACATGATAACATAATTTAATGAAAACTCTACTTGTCAGAATGTCATACGAATAAAAAATAAATTTCCAATACTGTAAAAAGAGTGGAAAAACTATCATGATTCCTAAAATGATCTTGACATCCAGGGATCCAACCCATCTTACTTGGGATAAACCAACCACTATGTCCTGATCCTAATAGTATACCTAAAAATGAGTGGCTTCTACTTGGGTACCAAAGAGTCATGGAGAGCTGATTAATGATTTAGTAAAACTCATTAGGCCATCACCAGTGGTGAATAAATAATGTACTATTATAATAATAAAATTTCATGAAGGAGTATATTAATCAAAAAACAATTAGTAGATAAGATTGGATTCATTGTAAAAAAATATTTAAATTAACCATGATTCTTCTATGTTTTTCGTGATTCCCAAACACATCAAAACTAGCACATCCTATACCTATTTTTCGAACAATGTATCATAGAGATAAAATGTTATTAATGAGGATAAATAGTTCTTATATCCAATTATTATAAATAAATAAATTTACCAATATCCCAACCAGTTATTTTATGGTTCAATGTTTGGAAAACATGTAGCATAAGTCTATGTTTATAACCAAGATTTGAAACAATATGTCCGACATTACCAATCCATTTTGTCAGAATCCATCTCCATCATCTTGAAAATAAATATGAAAATCCATGTCCATACCCATGAATTCATAAGAATTATGTATTTCCTCTGAGATCAATAGTGCATCAAGATTCTTGGACCCTCAGCTTGACCCATCTAAATCCAGGGAGTTGAGCATCTATCCATCATCACAAAAAAAATATTTGTGGTTCATCAAGAATCCGCCATAAACCTATCCCATGTATGAGGTAATTACATATCCAACATCAATAAAAATTACACTATCCTCTAATTATCTCTTAATGATACCATTATTTACCTAGATCCCAAAGGACCTTTTGAACTAGACACATCACAATAATTCCCAAAAACATTATCAAAATTCAATAATCAAGATACTTCAGCCATCATTAAAATAAAAAACTTATTTATATATTTATCAAAACCATTTGACACTAAAACAATCCACCTTTATTCATTTCATAAAACCCCACTTAAATTTTATTGAGAGGCTTTACAAAAAAACACTCTCTTACATAAAAAACTTAAACATTTTCCATTAACAAGGGTATTTCACTTTAAACATCAAATCAAGTCCAATGGTCATCCATTACATTCAAATATTTTATAATATTCCACCTTGGAATTACTACAAGGGGTTAATGACAGTCATATTTTAAATCATTATTTGATATAAAATAATATCCCCATTGGAAAATCAATTTTAGGTAGAAACAACATTTTAAAAATTTATCCACTTTTAAAATATTTTTCACCCTTCATTGAAAACCATAACATGATAAAAATTTAATGCACATAACATAATCAATTTTACAAGCCTCCTAAAAATTATAAAAATATGGAATATAAAACATTCCAAGCTTCCCATTATAAATTAGCACCTACCAAATATAATTTAAACACATTTACTTTCATAAATTCTCTATCTCATCATTAGAAAAATCATTACATCATTTTCAATGTATTTTCATACCCCATGGAAAGAATTAAATACAATATCAAATCCTCAATGGAACCAGCTATGTCCATGAAGGTTATCAGAACATAGATTCTTTCCAAATTTAATTTCATTTAACACAACACAGTAGAATACTGGCACAAATATGTTTATATATGACCATCATGACTATGGGGTAAATCATATAAACATTCTACCACAAGCTCATAGAGATCCACTCAACCAAAAATATCCCTTGATTTAAACTAAAATTCACTCAAACGCCATGGTGTAGAATAACCTAGAAATAGATTTAATAATATTTCGAAAATGGGGAATCCACAAAAGGATTATTACAAAATAGGAAAGTAAAAGGAGTTATAGACTTACTATATGCTTTAATTTAAACTAAATAACCTTCCAAATTCCTATGAATCGATGGATAAAAGTATATGGAAGGGGGAGGAATCCCCTGGTTCATAACAAATTATACTAGGGTTTGATGGGGAAGAAATTCATGGAATAAATCTTAAATACTAAGTGTGTAAAATGGAAATTTTACCAATCATAGTGAGGAGCTTGGTTTGGACACATGAATTAAAAAACCATGCCCCAATAATGTGGTTCTCTCTATCCCAGAGGAAATAAAGTAGATTTGTTTTGAGGAAGAAACCACACGGTTTGAAAAACTATGTAGTTTTTTTCATCTCACCTCTTTCCCTATGGGATACCACACGATCCATAGGAGAAAAATGAATGGTTTTGGAAACATATGTGGAATACATGCACCCACCTCAATCCATGGGAAAACTAGGTCATGGTTTCTTATCGGCACCAACATATTTTAGTCAAACCATGCTGAAAGTGTTACCGTACTATGAATTCCACATTTCCCCATTTTCAATGACTTGAACCCCAAATACACCATTAATAGTTTTCTAAATATCAATATACATTCCAATAATAATCATCCTAGGTGTTTCACAATAATTTTAATTGAAAAATGACCTTGCTAAACACAAGGACCCTACATCCTCCCTTCCTTATAATAGCTCATCCTCGAGTTGCACTTCCAATCCTTACTAAACCCCCAAGGAGATGTTATTGGTTTGTTGGGCCTTCATATCTACACCCTCTCTCGAGTTTTCCTTCCAAAAATGGCCATGCCCCCACAACACTTGGATCAAAGACATGGTCATACCCAATAAACCTTTTAACTATGATTGGAATTGAAATTCAGGTTCTCCTAAAAGGATGCATAAACCTCATTCTCATCAATAAGAATGTCAACCCCACCAACCATGTCAAGAATACCCAGAAATTCCACTGAAACTAGGGAACAATAATACATAAAAAATAACTACTCCATTAGGAATCGTCCAATAGGAAAACCAGCTTCCAATTTTCATCCCCAAACTCAAATATCCCATCATAGATACTGGGAACCAGCCCTATTTATTATCCCACTAAACCTACTTTTATTTACTATGCCTTAGACTAAATATCCAATATCATTTTTAATTTCAAACATCAGTGTTACCGTGAATTTTTATACCACATCCCATTACCCATATCAATCCACAACTCGAGTCCCAATGGCCTTATCATATATTTGAACATATAAAACCCAACCAAAGTAAAACCCTCATCTCAATCAGTTAACCTTTAAAAACTAAGTTAAATTCAAATGTTAAAACAAAAACAAAAATATGGAGTGTAACTATTCCAGACCATTCTAAATCACAAGTCACCTCATCATCTTACCACTCACCTTCTATAGTGCTCCCCAGCATATGATTTAGCTCACAACCACTATCATCTAGTGGTTGGAAACTCCTCCATTTTAATGGACCACTAGAACCTATTATTCAACATTCACAATGTACGTAATGCATTTAACCACTCACCAACCTAAAGACCCAGGAGAACATCAACCAATATTACCATCCATCCTTACCTCCCAAAAAACCTTGAATAGACATACATTATCCATTCATACATGATATGAGGAAAACATGGATATTTTTGAATGAGAAATTCAATTCATGCATTCAATATGGAATTTAAGAACATCAACTATATGTGGAATTTTACTCACTTAATCTATTTAGTTTACCCATATGGGTTGAGCGATCCCCACCCAACTCATTCAAAAAATTCCCAACTACCAAAGTTTTCACATCTCTATATTACTTATCCAGTATAAATTAATGCTTAAATACATTCCTTGATCATACAAGAATTACTATTAAAGTCGATACCTGACTCTCACTATGATTCCAAAACCAAACAAGTGTATCAAATAAACTATTTTGATTCCTTATTCCGAATGTAAGCATCTCTAACAATGGAAAATCATGTTACTAATAGAACCACCTCTATTTCAAAGTCAAATCCTCACTCAATCCACAACAATATTCGATTACCAATATTAATCACCACATAACTCAAGATCAAACCTCAATGGTTCCCCTATGACACCCTAGTGCCACACTGACCAATCATAGTGAAATCTACACATAGAAAATCCTACAAGAATAAGGGCCATTCCCCCTGTAATAACATATCAATACCAAATTTATAAGTGTGGTTCTCGAAAGATTCATCATGATGTCCAATACACCATGTCCAAAATTTGTATATAGATTTATCATCTATCATCACATTGAATATTTCAGAAAACTATGTTCAGGCTCCGAAATGATTCTTCCCTTCAAATCAAACTTAAATACATCAACAAGGATTCAATTTCTTCTCTTAGAATGAAACAAATGGGTGGCCATTATATTTCACTAAACGTTATGCAACCTACATTGGGTTGATTACACAACTGTATCATCCACTTGGTAATCACATTCCATTGAACCCACAACACTAGGATAACTTCCCTTGAGTTCACCCACAATTTCTTAAAACATATGTTCCCACTTATCCTACTCGGATAATCACGCATGATGCACCGCACATTGTGTGCCACTAGTAAATAACCACAACATCCAGCTACAAATTACACACCCAAAGGAACTAGGAACTTGGAAGACCCCACTCACGAGCCACCACTGATGATAAAATGACACCAACTCCTTAAACTAGAGTGAGACACATCATAAGATACTGGATCTCCCTTTATGTCATACAGATATTACATCAAACAAATAGACGATCATTGGACAAACCCCTACCTATTTTATTAAACAGACTTTTTTTTAACACAACAAGAGACCATTTACTAACGGTCCAACATCCATAACTATAATATAGAAATTAATAAAACCTTAAATAAAGGAAATAATTTTAGGTTCCCACATCCAACCCACATGATTAGAATCCAATATGTTTACAACATCCATGTTAATTGAAAACATCTCAATACCTTATGATCACAGACATACCAAGGGTAAAATAAGAATATACCCCAAAACATCACACTTAAACACATTAAGGCCTCATATCATTTGACCATGGGTCACAAAACTAGTGCACTCTCAAGTCCAAACAAACCATATAGTTGTCCAGAAAAAATGTGCCAAGAATACTCATTTCTAATATCTCAAGGTTTCATTATTTCCCATTCTATTTGTTTTTAAAAAATCCATTATAATAAAAATGGATTTACACATTAAAAAACATTTTAATTAACATATATTTAAAAATTATTATCTTTATAAAATTTCACTATTCATAAAATTTGTTTAAATATACTATCATTCACAAGTCAATCACAAGAAACATACAGGTGTCCAATAAATACTAGGTACCTAACATGATACATGAACACACAAACATTATCTTTTAAATATTATAAAAGAGATAAAACCTCATAAATCACTAAAATCACATGTTCACCACAGAAGGATGAAATATCAATCAATAATAAAATAAAAAAAATAAAAAAAAGATTCTCACCACTAGAGATATGGGATTTACACCCAGATGTGGGGCTGTAAGCACGAAAAAATGATCTTATTACCAAGCACCAATTTGATTCTTGTCTCCAATATACCATTACCGAAAAAGTAAAAAAAAATTAATTCCACATAGTATCATCCCATCATGGAGCCACTAATATGGTTCCCTGGTCTGGTTCCCTAAATTAATTTATACATGACTCCTGATAATTTAGTGGTTGACAACTAGTAACATGGCTCTATGAATGATTTATGGGGAGATTTTGATAACTTATTAATGTGACAGAAAAAAATTGATTCATGAAATCATGTCCAAATCCATCAAACAATCTTCAGACGAAGAATGTCATCTGAGGCATATATCATAGAGGTAACATGTCAGAAATGAGATGCTTCAGGCTAACAATCTATCTAGGATTTAGAACATCATCTCCAACCATCCCAACCATTTTTTTATATGGTTCATAAGATGGAATACAAGGAGAATAACTCCACATATCTAATTAGTATTTGAAACACCATGTCTAACAATCAAAAACATTGATGTGGAACTCCAAGTACATCATAGAAAAAAAATCATATGGAAGACCATGTCTATAAGTTATTCCATGAAAATAAAAAACAATAACAATTAATTTGATAGCCTACATGACATGCATCACCAAGCGCGTAAGGTAATATAATAACCCAATAAACTTCTATATATTTAATGTTTTAAATAAATTAAATACCTGATATATCATGTAATGAATGAGAAACTATGTTATATTACATTTTACATAGGGTAGATGTTCTAAGATAGCTTGTGTTACACACAAGATTGACCATCCTGGATATCTTGTGTTACATAAAACACTGAGTTTCACTAAAATATTGTATTATTAAAATATTCTTATATAATATAATTTTTTATAAACTAGATATTAAATTTGAACATATGAATAGTAATAAGTTTCTTATGAAACTTATGTTCTATTAAAATATATAATGAATTAATTGGTTACAAATTAAATATAACTGAATATAAAAAGCAATTGACTGTTATAGGAATATTTTTATAGAAAACAATTTTTATGCTAAAAAAGATGATTTAAGTTAATAGAATAAATTAATTATAATTAGTCAGTGTTATTAATGTAATATATATTATATATTAATCCAATATTTTTTAAATTAATCTATTAGATTTTATACACAAAAGATATGAAAAATATATATTTTACAAATAAAAACATATATTTTTATAAAGGATATTTTTCACCATTAAATGGAGAAACCACTCTAAATATTACTATTGAAAAATTTATTTATTTAATATGTCTAAAAAACATCATATTTAAAATAGAATCATAAAAATAATATTAGGGTGAATTTTTGATATTTTTATGAAATATTTCATTTTTTAATGAATTGTTAAAAACACTAAATTTAAGTTTAAAACAGATTTTCCATCAAATTTATATAAAAGGTTAATTTTTATTTTTAATTGGTTTAAAGAATAAATAGATAATATAGTAATAAATTAATTAAATTTATTTAATTGGACTCAATTTCAGTTTGTAATTGATTATAAAAACATAGAATTCTTTTAGACATTTTTACATTAAAAACATGCATTTTCCTCTCTCCTACTAGATCTAATTTAATCAAATTTATGAAACTTATTTGATTTTATTTTTATATAATGGATTCCATATTATTAATCATAAAAAAGATCATATATATAATAATGAAATATTTTTATTTGACCAAATATATTAGGGAAAGTGATTAAAATTATATCAAATTATTAAGGCAAAACTAATCTTAATAAAGGACAAAACCATTAACATATGAGCCAAATTGAACTAGCCACTTTTCCAAAAAAATATGGAATTCCATAATTTCTACATTAACCTTACATTCATGATTTTGTTTCTATTTTTCTATGAATTTTGTTGTGTATGGACATGTTTACATATAACTTGTTTCCAAACATTCCAAGTGATTCATTTTCCATTCATATAAAAGGCCACAATATCTCCTCATTCCTCACACAACTCAAAAAAATTTGGTTCAAAAAATATCATCCAAAATATATTCACAAAATAACTCCCATCTGCATTGAGGCCTTCCTTTTGTGAGATATCATTCTAAGGAATTTTTATGGTACAAACCAAAAATTGTTTCACGATTATGTGGTAACAACTTTTATCATTATTTTTAATTTTATTTCAATTCCAAAACACCACATATCAATTATTATATTATTGTAAAAAAATAGTATACTCAATATAATTGGATATTTTTTGGAAGTGGGTTTTCCATAACTTATAGACACCTCCATCAAATTGGAATGAAACAAACAGTATTTCTTTATGGTGAACTATTACCTCACAAAATGATGATTGTTCATTTTTTCTCTTACCACATCTCATGGTGGAAATTATGATGTACAATAGTTTTATATATGATATAAATAATATTTATTATAAATTCATAATTATTTAATCCTTTTATAATACATAAATTTAATATATTCCATTTTTTGTTAATACTATAAAATCGTTTGAGGAAGTGTGGAATATTACCCCGTCAAAGCGATGCGAGTTATTCACCGAATACATAGAATGTATAACTTACAGTTTAATTTAAAAGTATATGACATGAATAACCTATATATGATTTTAATTACATAATTATATATATATATATTCAATTATTATTCTATCACACACTTAAAAATTAATAATGTTATTCGTGGACATGTGGACTACGAATTCCTCAACACGATGTGATTCCTTCTTCATCCAAAACAATATATATAAAAGTATAAATTATTAACTAATATTTTATTTATGATATAATCTTCTTTCTGGAAAGATATTTTGTTATTTACCTTTTTTCCAAAACCAATATTGAAAAATGAGAACGTTACTCAAGTGTGCGTACGACCTACTGTCTTTATGATTATAATATTAATGCATTTTTCGTAACAATATTTAAGGATTAATTTGAAATTTATAATTAATGTATAAATATGATAATTATTTCATTATTATAATTCATAAAATTTTATGTAATGAACCCTTAATCTATAGATGACCCAACAAAGTCATTTATGACAAATAAACTAAATTTGGTCAATATACCTAATGTAAACATAATTGGTAAAGTAGTTGAGTACAATATAGTTATAAGTGCAATAAAATAATTTAAAAACACGAAAAAATTGTTATTAATAATGTATAAAATTAAACAAAAGTTTATCATACAAGAAGTTCAAGGAATTTCACCAGAAAGGAAATGCAAGCTAAGGGATCTTCATCTCAATTTATATCCTATTGAGACTTAATTGTTGTTATGGACAAGGGTTTTTTTATATGGTGTATATACATATTTTTAATTTTAATATCATTAATTCCACTATTCTCAAGATATTATATGTTTTTTAATATTATAATTTCATGAGGATTATGATTTAGAATGTTTCAAATTGTTATATAACACTTTTGAATGTATAATAATTATTTTCCTCATTAAGAACTTTAACAATCATTCAATTTTATTTACATTCAATGAAACTATATGAGAATTGTTCCATAAATCCTTTAATTAAATCTCTTATTGATATTATTTAGCATTGTCATGTTTTAGTACAATTGATTCACTCTTTGGTTCTGAAAGTATAATATAAAATGTTTCCCAGAAAACCTTTCTTTTATTCTCTATTTACTTGGAGAACCAATTTTCTTCTAAAAACAATTTTTATTTAAATGTTCCCACATAATGTTTATAAAATTATTTGTTAATGTTAAATTAACCCTTTTTTTCTTTTACCAATGATTTCAAATGAATTTTATTTTCACTTTCTTAGTAGGTAATTTTTATAACCATTTAACATTCAAAAGTAATGTTCTTTTTACCTAAAACGACTTGTCCAAATTTACTACCATCAATTATTTGAATCTTCATTTTCATGTTTTAAAGTTAATTTTTTTAATGAATTTATTTTCCAATTTTATTTATCAAAGAAAATTATTTTCAAAAGTATTTTAATAATAGAAAAACATTTTACATAAGAATGATTTCTAAAAGATCATTTTATAGTATTCTTATTCATTAATGATGGAAAAAAACTTATTTGGACTCCACATGGGATATTTTTTATTGATACCATCCTATTTCTTCCTCTGGATGGTTTTGGATTTATTTGGACAAGGATAGTATTCAAATTCACCTCCATGATTCATTTCCTAATTTCCTTACAATATTTAATCTCCTATGACCACTGAAAATTGAATTTACCATAAAACATCCATTTAATTTATCATGGACATTAATATTTCATATACTATATACCTCATTAAATACAGAATATAATTTTTAGGAGTTAAATATTAGGAGAAATACTGTTAAATCTATATTCTTTTTTCAATATAGATATTTGGAAAACATATTATTTATTAATTAAATCGGTTACTCAATATGAAAAATAATTTGGATATGAAAGTACAGGTGGATCTCATAAACTATATAACTCCTCAATGCATTGTTAGGTTATCATGTGACAAATAAGTTACACAAAATAATCCAGTTTCTATCTAAAGTTTTAAAGAGGTTGAATATCGGATCTTTATAGAGTGTGTCTTCATATTCATAAGACATAACATCTAATAATTAAGAATTTCCATCATTTTGATTCATTATTATTCATCCATGTGATTTTCTGTTGACATATAGATCGATACATTTATTTTTTAGTTCTATAGATGGAATGTGTTTCACTTTATACAATTCTATATTTATATTTTATCTAGTTATTTGAATGGCATGTGTTCCAAGTTATTACTTTTCCATATTTTTTAAACACTTCCTTCTCAGTTTTTTGATTACATGGTATGTGTGTTTGGTTATATAACATTTCATAATTATTACTCAAATTTATTATTATTTTTTATTTTGTTATATTTTTCCACTACTTTGAATTTGAGATCACCAATATAATGTTTTTTTCCAATGAATCGAAGAAGCATACTATGACAGATATGCAAGGATTTAGTAGATGTATTAGAGTTATCCTAAATGTTATTTTTTCAGATAGAATAAAAAATTTATGTTGTAATTACTGTATTAATATGTAACACAATATATATTTCTGTATCTTGTTTACCTAGACTACTAAATCCTTCAGTTCTTTAGGATTTAATTCGTTATAATAATTATAATTAAATTGATACCATGCACCGACTTTGGCCTATCTATGGTCAGTTTGCTACAGTTGGTTATAGAAAATGTTTAGTATAAACCTTTGGAACTAAATTTAGGAAAACATAGGTTAAGGAACATAAAATTAAGGTAGAATTTGTTTATAAGTATAGAATAACACCATATAATTTTGGTAATGCATAGATTATGTTGTTCTTCCTAGAAATACATCCATTTCCATATACTACAAGTTTATGTTGCTCTAGTACATATGTACCTAGGAGTAACAACTCCGACTAGGAGTTCAGGGCTTGACTATTGAAAACTTGGTACAACAAAACGGGCCTTACTGTGCACCTTGTTTGATACTCATGGGTTATAATCTTAGGATAATCCACATTTTCTTTCCAAACCATTATAAAGATTACGATTGGATAATGAGAATGAATGGACAAGGTTAAACCAAATGTGTTTTAGATTGAAGATATTGCGTAATTATTTATTAATATTAGAGATCACATTATGAGTAAACCCTATAATAATAAAGGATATATGTGAGAATAAATGGATGAAGTGTTAATGTATATAGATAGTATTGAAAAAAATAGTTAAAAGGATATTTAGTGATTAAACATATTTCATGGATTTCCATAATGTTTATCATGTAAATTATATTAATTAGGTTTTATAAAAGCACACATGGTAAGTTAGGTGACATCCATTAAAATCCAACAAGGATATGGGTCTTAAACACAAGACTGAATGACGGTAAGGGTTTCAATACAACCACTAACCTATACAATTTCTTAATAAAGTATTCATTGTTATTAGTTATACATTTTGATGAATAAATGCTAATAATTAACTAGTAGTGTATATTTTTAGGATTAAAGGTTAATATTTTAACCATATTTTTTTTGGAAGATATATAAAGAAAATAGTAAGACCTATCAGTCTTTTTATGGGCCTTATGGTCATTAAATGTATATTTTAGTGCTTTATGCATAAAAAATATTAATTTGTAATTAATTTTTTTTGGTAAATTAACGATTTAGAATTTGATCAAAGAACAACCAAAAGTTAAGATATTCATATGAAACTAAATCCTATAACATAATAAATTTTCCTTATTTTCTTAATTAGTGAAATAATTACACAACATTATGAAAATGACATAGAAAAAAATATTATTATAATACCATAATTAATGTTGATCCGATAGACTTCTAAATCATTATAGATATAAGGCATTGAGGCCCTCAACTTTATTTTTATCATTCACTTGTTCTTGATTGATGACCTCAATCACTCCCTATAAATTTTTAAACATTTACACAAAGTATGCATTTTTACTTTCCAATAATGCTGTCTTTCAATGAGACAAATTATCATGGTATCCCATGTGACGTTTTTACTCTCCATTCTCTCTTTTATAGAAGATTACTTGTGAACCCTTATCATGATATGGTTTTTCAAATATAGTAAGTGTCATGAAATCTATAAACCTAATCACGTTTTAATTGTGGAGAAATAATATAAATAAGGTGGGGAGAATGTGTATCCCCAAGAATCAAATGTAAAAAACCCGTTTATTAGATAACATGCATTACATGCATCACCAAGCACATAAAAGAATATAATATCACGAGACTCTACTATATATATTGTATTTTAAAAAAATTCAATACATGATATGGATTATAAATAATTCATCACTGAGTTGTATTATGTTTCACGCCGGAGTGACCTTCCCCAATATCAAATGTTTCACACAAGAGTGACCTTCCTTGATTGCTTGAGTTATATGAAAGACCAAATTTCACAAAATAATAATGCGTTGTTAAAATATTATTATTTAATATAACATGATACAAACTAGTCATTAAATTTGTAATAATGAATAATAGTAAATAAATTATGAAAATTATGATTTATTAAAATAGATATTAATATAATTGGTTAAAAAATAATTATAAATGAAAATAATAAACAATAGAATATAAAGTGCATATTTTTATAGAAATCATTTTTTATACTCAAATAATTATTTTACGCTAATATATTAAATTAATTTCAATTAGAGAATGATATTAATGAAGTATATATATATATATATTATAAATTCAACAAAATATTGTTTATATAATTCATTATTTTTGACATGTGTAAGTTAGGAACAAACTCTATTTTTCACATAAAACCATATTTTTTATAAAACAAAGTTTATTGCCTTTTAATGGAGAATGCATTTTAAATATGAATTTTGACACATTTAGTTATATAATATGTTAAATTAAACTTCATATATAAATTACTTCCATTAATATTAGTTTAGGGTTAATTTTTTATCTTTTTCTAAAATATTTTTTTTATTGAATATTTAAAAATACAGAATTTGATATCACAACAATTTTTTCATCTAATTTAAATAAAATGATAATTTATATTTTTAATTATATTAAAAATAAAATAAAATATTATTTTTTTCTATTAATTCCATTTTTGACATTGAAATCAATGTCACTATGAAATTGGTTATAAATATAAAAAAAATTAGATTTGTTTTCATTAAAAACCTGCATTATTATACCACCCGTGGGATTAAATTTAAATAAATTTATACCACCTTTATTATTTGAATTTCTAAAAATAAATTCCATATTTGTAATAATAATAATTTCTAATTTATAATAAGGCCAAATTTATTTTCTACAAAAAGTCTAGTCAAAGTGAATAAAATTAATTACAATTATTAAGGAAAAACCAAGCTTACTAAAAGACTAAACCTTTAACTTCGGGTCCAAATTCCCTATAATGTTATAAAAAATCTATTTTATTTACATAAATTTGGAATTAACCTTCCATTTTTTTTGGTTAATTATTTATGACTTTTTTTAAGGGATGAAATTTTTACACTTAACTTTTTTCAAAAACTACCAAGTGAGTCCTTTTCATTCACTATAGAAGTACACTACCCTACCCATTCCACACACCACTCACACCAAATAGGATTTTCCCTGATCTACCCAAAAAGAGTACTTAAATTCCTCCTCTCAAACATTAATTTTACCTTTTGGAATAATTCATTACAAGATTCCTTTTGGTACAAACCAAAAAATGATACCCGATTAAGTTGTAATGTCTTCTCTCAGGATTTTTACTTATATTTTCTTTATAAAAACTAGAAAATATTTTTATTCAACTTTTTTATAAAAACTCAATTATAATCTATTTTAAATAATGTTTTTATAAAAATTGTTTCACCTAAACCAATACACACCTCAATATAACGGGCAATGAACATACTGTTTCATTATATAGAAAAATACTGCCTCCCAAAATGATGATTTGTTAATTTTTCTTTTACTAACTATCATGGTGCCTGTTATGATGGAAACACTATTTATATGTGATATTTATGATATTTATTCTTACATTATACTTTTATAATCCTTTTATAATACATAACATTAATATTTTCCTTTTTTGTTAATATGATAACATCGTTTGGGGATGTGTGTACTACCACCCCCTCAAAGAGATTTGATTCATTCACATGATAAATAGAACATATAAAGTATGGTTTCAGATAAAAATATGTGACATAAGAAAAAGTATTTGATAATAATGAAATAAATTCCTTCATATATATATATATATCATTTTCATTATTACCCTTCAACACACTGAAAAAGTGAAAATATTATTCATGGACGTGTGGACTACAACCTCCTCGATGTGATGTGAATAATTTTTCATAACAAGATTTATATATATAAGTATATATGATTAGATAATATTTTAATTATGATATAATGACTGTTATACAAATATATGGTGTTGCGTACCTTCTTTACATAACGATCATTGAAAAATGAGAACGTAACTCATGTGTGCGTACAAACTACCATCTCCATGATCTTAACGTTGATTTGTTTATTACTACAATATTTAATGATTGATTTTAAATGTATAATAAATTAATAAATATGATATTTATTTCATTATAATTACTATGTAAATGTTATGTAATGAACCCATTTACCATAGTCAACCAATGAATGTCATTTTTGACACATAATCTGAATTTGGTCAAAACAGCCAACGTAAACATGATTGTTTATGTTGTTTTATATATTATAGTAAAAAATTTAAATAAAATGAATAATAAAAAAGGAAAATGTTATGATGAATGTCAAAATTAATGTATGTTTATCATACATGATGTAAAAGGAAGTTCACCAGAAAGGATATATATGGTAAGGGATTTTTGTCTCAGTTTACATTCCATCGAGACTTAATTGTTGTTATGAAACTAATTTATTTTATATGGTTCATATAATTCTTCTTATATTTTATATCATGAATACCTTTATTATCATTATATTATAAGTTTTTTAATAATATTCCTTAATGAGACTTATGATTTAATATGTTTCAAAGTGGAATGGGACACTTTGGAATGTTTGAAGATTAATTTCCTTATTAATAACATTAGTGACCATTTTATGGAATTTAAATTAGAGTAAAATATATAACCATTGTTCAATAAAACCTTTCATTTTACCAAATCATTTTAGTCATGACTTTTTTCAT
Organism: Viscum album; assembly: GCA_963277665.1. NCBI lineage: Eukaryota > Viridiplantae > Streptophyta > Magnoliopsida > Santalales > Viscaceae > Viscum > Viscum album. The sequence continues at coordinate 1,398,345,360 of OY728148.1, read as the reverse complement.
GTATCAATATCATTTTCCACAAATTGGTACATAAATGATTCTTATAATTTTTTTAAAAAAATACTTTAGTTATCTCTTTAGTAAGAGAATATATTTTCCTCTAAAAATGCATGTCCAATTAAAATGTTTTCTAAAAAAATGTTCTTAATATTATTTGGTAATGATATATTTATCTTTTTTTATCTTTTCCAAAGTTTTAACGAGAATCTTTTTTTTCTATTTCTCAAAAAATCATTTTTCTAACATTTTTTCATAATAAATGAATGTTATTTTTTCCCCAAACGTGTTGTATGGATTTACCACCATCATTTATTTTATTATTACATTTCATATGATAAGGGTAAAATTTTAACGGAAATATGTTCAAATGGATTTTTAATTTAAAAGGCTTTCTGAAAGGTTTTTGATAATGAAGGATATTTTCATCAAGTTTTTTAAAAGATCTCTTTATAGTATTTTTCTTAATCCTTGAAAAAAACCCATGTTTTTACCCAAATTTTTATATATTGTATTAATACTATATTATTTATTCCACTGGATGTATTTTGATTTATTTGGCCGAGGATAGATTTCATATTCACTTATTTGATTCATTGTTTAGTCTCCTTTAAATATTAAATATCCTATGATCATTGAACATTTAATTTACCCCAAAATATCAATTATATTTATCATGGATATAAATAATTTTTAAACTATATAACTCTTTTCATATGATGTATAATTTGACTATATTTTTCTATTTGGGGAAATATTGATAAATCAATATTTTTATTCAATATCAATATTTGGAAAGTCATATTGTTTTTTTAATTAATTCGACTATGTGATTTGAAGAATTATTTAGACATTAAATGGTGGGTGGATCCTAGAAATTATATAGAACCTTGATTTATCGATATGTTCTCATGAGAAAAATAATATGGGATCATTAAATGGGTTTCTATCCATAGTTATAAATTTTCAGGATAATGGTTATTGATAGCATAGTTCCCCAGGTTCTTAAGAAATGACATCCAATAATTAATCATTACCCTCATTTTAATTAATTAATATTCATCCATGAGATTTATTTTCAACATATGTATGTAAACATATCATTTTCACATATTTATAAGTCATGTGTTTTAGATTCTTACCTTGACATATTTATTTTTCCATATCTAGTTATTTTAATGGAATGTGCATAAATTTATTACCTTTCTATAATTTTTATTCACTTATTTATCGATTTTTTGATTGAATGGTTTGTGTGTTCAGTTATTTACCATGCCATAAATTTTACTCTCATTGAATAAATATTTATTCCGATATATTTTATCCTTTCTGATCATTTATGCTCAACCTTATTTTTTTCCTTTCATAGGAATCCAAGAAGTGTACTATGAATTATATGTTCTGATATACTAGATGTATCAGTGTTAACCTAAAAGTTATTTATTTATAATGAAGAAGAAAAATTATGTTGTAATTAGTCTATTAATTTATAAGACAGTACTCATTTATGAATATGGTTTACCAAGACTGTTGAACTCTTCAGTCATTTGGGATTTGATTCCTCATAATCATGCCAATGTAATTGATTCCAGACACTATATCCAGGATATCTGGTGTTAGGTCGGTACACCATAACTTTGGAGTCTGGAGGATCATGCATGTACTTAAAAAATAATAGTGCAGTGGGGTTCTTAGAACACCAGTCTCCCCTTCCTAAATTGAGGGAGTGGAGCATTAGTCCAACAACCCAGAATCATATAAAGGTGAGTGGTTCCTTGAACTTCAATATTGAATGTGTACCATGGAAGAGTAACGTCATGAACAACATCATAAAAAATTAAATTATCAATAATTAATCTCATTTTTAGACCATTTATCAAAATACAATAACCTTATCCATTCATGATTTAACAATATCCAAACAGTCATTTAAAATCAACTACATCTCTAAAAGTCCCATCCAATTTTTCATTATTCAAAATAAAACCATTTCATTAATAATTAATATAAATGAAATAATAAATGTTTTTCGCATAAATAATATTCATTCATTAATTTCATAAATCCCCTCTTAAATCATTTGAGGGACTTAACAAAACCACTCACATAATTAAATCATTTCAAATATACCTTCACATAATGGTATTTCTCCTTAGACATAGAAACAATTCCATTTCAATCCATTGCTTTTATTTTATTTAAAATAATATTCTATTTCTTTATAGCAAGTGGTAAATGAAACACATAGTTCAAATCATAATTCGAAATCTCATAATAGACCCATTTAAAAATTATTTTGAGTTCGAAACCTCAATTTATTGTCCTACCCAATTTAAAAAAAATCAATTTATTTAAAAAAATTACCAAATAAATGACCAAAGAACCACATATAAGCTATTTCAAAATCCTCCTATGATTCTCAAAACTCTTGAATAATGGAAATGTTTTTCATCCCATTGATATAGACGATTTTAAAAATATAATTTCAACCAGTATACTTTTATAATTTCTATATTCATCATTAACTAACTCATTTTCCTCATTTTAATGGGATTTCAATAGCACATGGGTTTCCATGAATCTTGCCTCAAATAATTAATGAGCTGAATGGGGTCTGTTAAGGGTCATCCAACTCCACATCATTCCCAATTTACTAACATTATTCACATCAAGTTAAAAAATTGGCACAAATCTATGCATATATAAACATAAATACTAAAAGAAAATACTTATATACCTCATATCTCTTGATCATATACAACTAATCATCTAAATATGGACCTTGATTCTAAATAAAACATCATAAAAGGCCATCATGATAAACACCCCAGAAAAGCATTTATAAGACTCAGAAAAATAGGAACAACTACAAAACGAATCTTCTAAATGAGAATGGTAAATAAACTTGTAGACATAATGAATACTTGTATTCTAATTAATATATAAATAGAACACCTAATAAACAATGCATGAATTTCCATGGGGAGTGAGGAAGGCACCATTTCAAACCATAAGATGCTATGGGTTGAATGTGTAATACATTTTAGTAGAGAATCCTTAAATAATAATAGAGTGAAATATGGGTTTTAAAAATTTTAATGGTTCCCTTGTTTTTATGCATAGTTTTTCAAATTGTGCTCCATCCACGAGATTCTCTACATCCAAGATGAAACTATGTTTATCGGTTTTTGATATCCACCCACACAATTTGAAAAACCATGTGGTGTGCATTCTGTCACGACCCGTCCTCGGGGCCGGTGTCGTGACTACCCCAAGCCCGCCTTCCATAGACCAGGGGCTGGAGACTAGCACCAAGGCGTAAATCCCGGTAAAAAGGGAAGGCATTGCCTTTGTAAAGTAAACAAGAACCACAGAATAAGCAAGCGGAACAAGTAAACACTAAGAAAAATCTGGTACAATATTAAGTGCGGAAAAGTAAAGGGGGCCGGAAATACAAGCCCAACTTTAAAGTACAACTGAAAGCGGAAAAATAGCAACTGAAAAGTAAATCCGCAATATCGAGCCGTCCACTGGATGTCCCACCTGATGGGTGGGTACAGATAGCCTCCAATGCTCCTCGGGTCCAGCCGACCGCTCTGAGTACATCCCACCCAGTAGTCCACCTCCTAGTACCGTCCTGCTCCGCAAGCCTCCACCACGATCAGTGTTGTCCATCGTCTGCAACCAACACAACGTAGTGCGGGCATAGCCCGTGTAGGGGTGAGTATAAGCTACTCAGTAGGGAACCCGAGACCCCTGAAGGTCTCCCGGAATCCACAAAGGATAAACCACAAAGGAAAGATACAATCACGAAGTAACATCCAACACGGCTTAGGTATATGCCCATACATATACCTAAGTAATCAATTATCACTCGGCTCCAACATCCGAACTCAAGTACAACCCAGTCCACACAGGAAAGAAAAATGTAAATCCACACAGGATAGCACAACACAATCCACAAAGGAAAGCAAAACGTAAATCCACACAGGATAGCACCACACAATCCACAAAGGGAAGCAAAACAGGGTTTAATCTCACACAGGTATACTTCTTCAAATGATGATAGAGATGATCACTGATCCATCTAAGTTTTCGGACCCACAAAGGATCGATAGGTACTAACCCCCTCAATGACCCACAAAGAATCTGACCCACAAAGGATCGATAGGTAACTAACCCCCGCAATGACCCACAGAGGATCGGGCCCTCACAGGACCTGTAGGCGCTGGCCCACAAAGGACCACTGAGCATTGACCACATAGTATCGGACCCACACAGGATCGGTTGCACTGACCCACAAAAGATCGCTGAGTGCTATAGTCGTCGTCGTCAAATCCACTGAGGATCTCTGCACAGTCGTCATCGTCACAGTAGCAGTCACAGCCAGCTCTAGGGTTCCCGCACACAGCAAGCTCGTTCGGGAGGGTCCGCTCCATGAGCCGAGAGGCAGTTACATCAACTAAAACATAGTCCAGAGTTGATGTATCCAAAAGTTCCATATCGTCAACATGAACTCAACATCACAGACGGCGCGTCAATCGGACGCCCGGTCTGAGAGTTATTGGCTTTTTCGTCCCAGGGTCCCGGTTGTTTTTTAAGGAAAAAACAACCCGACCATACTCCACCTACATCCAAACCTCAGGCGGAGTAAACCAAAAGATCCGTCTCACTTAGAGGAATTCAACAAAGTCAACAACACGCCAATCGGATGTTCGAAGCTCAAGATATGAGTGTTTCTGCTCCGAGGGCCCAGTTGGTTTCGTGTACGAACCATCCCGGCTGAACTCAAAGTATTCCAAAACCATGAGTGTGATATATCGAAACGACCGTCTCGACCCAATGATCACATTATCGCTGACGGCGAGTCGTTCGGATTCCCTTATCTCATGTTATGAGGAAATGACCGAAAAGGTCCGGAAACGGGGGGTTTGGGCCCGGACCGACCCGGCCCAACCCCCTATGGGTCGGCCTGAACCGGGTCAACCCGACTCGGCTAGGGAGGCCCGGCCCGGCCTGGGCGCGACCCGGCCGGTCAGGCCGGCCCGGCTCGCTTGGCCAAGATGCCGAACGGAGGAAGCCGCGGGGCGCTGCCCCCGCGGGATGAAGTGTTGTGGCCCGCGTGGGCAGCGCTGGGTCAGCGGACGCGGCTTTGCCACGTCCCGGGTGTCGCCGGATCTAGGCGGTCACGCGTCTGGCTTTCCGGCGCCGCTGCGCCGGCGACCCGCGCCACCGGTGGATCCCGCAGGCCTCCAGAGCTGCTCCGGTGGTCGGATTCCACTTCCGCCTATGCGGTAGCTCCTCCTGGGTCCCGTTCTTCACTGCGGAATCAACAAATCATCTCTGCGGCCTACTTTGTCATCATCTTCTGTTCTGCACATCAACGAAGAACTACGGAGGGTTGTCGGGCCATGTTTGTTTGGCCCGCACCCTCCGCGTTAGGTGATAACGATCGGGAAAGAATAATCAACACATGAAAAACATAACAAGATACAATTTTAATAAATTAAAATTTCACTTGATCTCGGGCTCTTTGTTTTAGAAGGAAAAAACTACGAGAATAAAATATTATATTCAAATAAAATCCCTACATCGCCATAGTCATCGAGCGCGAGTTCTTCGAGGAATTGACAGTCGCGAAAGGTGGTGATCGTCGCGTCGCTGAAATGCATCGCGTCGTCGCAGAAGGGCGTCGCGTGGACGATCTCCGAGGGGTAAAGAAAACACCCGGATTTAATTTACTCGAATTAAATCCTTGTCAAGTATAAAAACCACAAAGGATATTTAAAATATTTTAAATCTCCTACCTCAAATAGATGTTTCAAAATTTGTCGCGGAAGAAGGGACGTCGCAGAAGAACGTCGCAGGAGGAGAATCATTGGTGTCACGGAACACGGCGTCGCGTCGTCGATCTCCGTGGGTTCGGCGTTCTTCGTCGCCTTTCGTCGAAGGCCAACATTCTTCGCGTTCTTCGCATTCTTCGCGAAGGAGGTTGAAAGACTTAAGGTTCTATCAAATCCTCTCAACGAACAACACAGAAGAAGAAGAGTGTTGGTATTTTTTTATTAACATGCCAACAAACAAAAAAAGATAAGTTAAGTAACGACCCATTAATTCATAGAATTAATTCAACGAATAAAACCGCCTAATTAAAGGGAGCGTTTAATAGACAAAAAAACACCCCAGTTTACGTTCAGTTAATCGGGGTTTTCGCGGGTGCATTACATAGCAGAAAAGAAACGGTGGGGCTCATGCGGGCCCCACCTCACAAATATCTTACCAAGAGGGTAGGATATTTTTGGGTTCCACCCTATCTGCTTCAACTTAACTTAAGTAGCTTTAAGTGGATTTTAAGTGGCTTTAAGTGAAATAAAAATAAAGTTGTCATACCACTTTATTTTATTTCTTAACTTAAGCCCAAAAATTTAAAACCACACCCAGGCAGACGCAACTCCGGAAGAGGCGTTTCTAAGAAAAAACTGGCACTGCAATTCCATTTGTGCCTGCAGAATTCGATTCCGAGCACCGGTTCAAAAGTTAGAAAAACCCGCTCGTTCGTTCACTGAATGTACCCGAGCCAATCTTCGAAAAATGATTCCGGGCACACCGGGCCTCAGAATCAGGTGCTGTCAGAAACTGCATTTTGTAAAATTCCAAAGAAAATTAAAAAAAAATTCCTTGAAATTTACGGGTCTTTACATCACTCCCACCTCAGGGATTTACGTCCCCATAATGATACATCATAAGATAGGGAAACAAATGTGGGTACTGAGCACGCATCTGAGCCTCCCGCTCCCAAGTGCTCTCCTGGTGATTCCCGTGCTGCCATCTGATGTGCACTAGAGGAATCGACCATCCCCATAGGACCCGCTCTTGTCAATCCTCGATCTCCACCGGGACCTCCGCAAAAGTCTCCCCATTATCCACGGCTAGCTCCCCATGGTCAATGATGTGCGTCAGGTCATGCACGTATCTCCTCAGCTGAGACACGTGGAAGACGTTGTGCATCCAGTGCAACTGAGGTGGTAGAGCCAGGCGATAATACAGCTCGCCAATCCTGCTGAGGACATGGAATGGTCCGATGAAGCGTGGAGAAAACTTGTCGCCTCGTCCAAATCTCTGTAATCCACGTCGAGGTGAGACATGCAAGAAGACATGGTCGCCATCCGCGAACTCTGGTGGGCTACACCTCCTGTCAGTGTAAGCCTTCTGCCAGCTCTGAGCTGTTCTCATCCGCTCCTGGATGACCTGGACATTCTCTGTCATGGCCCGAACCATCTCTGGTCCCACAAGTGCTGACTCCCCAGGGTCTGTCCAGCACAAAGGAGATCTGCAAGTTCTACCGTACAATGCCCTATATGGTGCCATCTCGATGCTGGAGTGGTAGCTGTTGTTGTACGAAAACTCCATCAAGGGTAGGTGGTCCTCCCAGCAGCGACCAAAGTCGAGGACACATGCGCAGAGCATGTCCTCGAGAGTCTGAATGGTCCTCTCTGTCTGACCATCCGTCTGAGGGTGAAAGGCGGTGCATAGACGTAGCTGCGTCCGGAATGCCTCCTACAACCCCGTCCAAAGCCGTGAAGTAAAGCGAGCATCTCGATCGGAGACGATAGATGATGGCACACCGTGAAGCCGTACAATCTCCATAATGTAGAGATGCCCCAAGCTCTGCACTGAGCCCTGCTCTCTGATGGGTAAGAAGTGAGCCGACTTGGTGAGTCGGTCGACAATCACCCAAATGGAGTCGTGACCTCTAGAAATGCGTGGATGTCCAGTCACAAAGTCCATAGATATCCCTTCCCACTTCCACTCCGGGACCTCTAGGGGCTGTACGAAGCCTGCTAGTACCTGATGCTCTGCCTTCACCTGCTGGCAGGTGAGGCATCGTGAAACGAACTCTGCCACAGCCTTCCTCATGCCCGGCAACCAGTGCTGTCGTCTGAGATCCTGGTACATCTTCGCTACCCTAGGATGTACCGCCAACGGAGAAGTGTGAAACTCTATCAGCACTTCCTCCTGTAAAGAAACTGGTACCAAGGTACGTCCTCTAAAAAGGATTCCGTTCTTTACTCCAAATGAGAATCCGTCAGGTGCCTGTCCTGATGATATCTGTGCATGCCGAATCTCACAGTTAGCATCCCCACGCTGTGCCTCTCGGACCCACTGCAGTAATGGAGGAGTGACTATGAGATATTGATGGAAGGCTGCTCCATCTCTATCCACGAAGGATATCTACAAAGCGGCTATCTACACTTTCACCTCCTCAAGTAGCTGAATGCCCGTCCTCTTGCTGAGAGCATCGGCTACCACGTTCCCCTTCCCAGGAGTATAAACTATCTCAAAGTCAAAGTCCTGGAGGAACTCAAGCCATCTCCACTGTCTCAGGTTCATGTCGTTCTGAGAGAAGATGTACCTGAGACTCTGATGGTCAGAAAAGACTGTAAAGCGCTCGCCCATCAGATAGTGTCGCCATGTCTTCAGAGAAAAGACCACTGCTGCTAACTCCAGGTCATGGGTAGCGTAGTTCTGCTCATGCGGCCTCAACTGATGCGATCCATAGGCGATCACTGCCGGCTCCTGCATTAGGACACACCCGAGTCCGGTCCCTGATGCATCGCAGTAGACTACGTACCCTATTCCCTCCTCAGGAAACCTCAAGAAAGGTTCGCTGGTCAATCTCTATCTCAGATTTTGGAAGCTCTGCTGACATCTGTCTGACCACACAAAGGGTTTCCCCATCTTTGTCAAAGCTGAGAGTGGTGCCGCAACTATGGAGAAGTCTGGCACGAATCTCTGGTAGTATCCAGCTAGTCCCATGAAACTCCGCACCTCCGTCACTCTCCTGGGTGTCTCCCAAGATAGCACTGCCTCGATCTTCACAGGATCCACTACAGATCCCGCCTCGGAGACAACGTGCCCCATAAAGTGGACCTCACGTATCCAGAACTGACACTTCGAGAGATTTCCATAAAGATGGTGCTCTCAGAGTGTGTCTAGTACAACCCGCAAGTGGTAGGTGTGCTCCTCCTCAGTCATCGAGTATATCAAAATGTTGTCGATAAAGACCATGAAAAATCAATCAAGGTATGGCTGAAAGATCCTATTCATGAAGCTCATGAACACTGTTGGACCATTGGTTATGCCATATGGAATAACCAAGAACTCATAGTGGCCATACCGACATCTGAAGGCCGTCTTCTGCACGTCCTCGTCTCGACCTCTAAGCTAATGATAGCCCGACCTGAGGTCTATCTTCAAGAACCACCGTGCTCACGTGTGCTTATCAAAGAGGTCATCAATCCTCGGTAGCGGATACTTGTTCCTCACCGTCACCTGGTTCAGGCGATGATAGTCGACACACAGTCGCAAGCTCCCATCCGCCTTCTTGGCGAACAATATCGGGGAAGCCCAGGGTAAAACACTGGGTCAGATGAATCCCTTGCCCTGCAAGTCCTCCAAATATACTCGTAGCTCTCGAAGCTCAGCGAGGGCCATCTGATACACTGGAGTCAATATCGGGGCTGTCCCGGGGTACATGTCAATATAAAAGTCTACCTCTCTGCGAGGAGGTACCCCTGGAACGTCATCGGGAAAGATGTCAGCGTACTGATCCACCACTACAGGAAAACTAGGACTCCACACGTCAACTGGTCCTAGGATGATGCTAGCCAACTGATGATTTATGGGCTGTCCTCTCCTCTATGGAAGTCCATCCTATGCTGTGAAGGCTCCCTTCTCGATGGTGAAGGTGAACCTGCTCCCGTTGGTGTGTACACATCACACCTTGCGCCTAATACAGTCAATATGTGCATGGACTGTAGATAACCAATCCATTCCCAAGATGACATCGTAAGGCCTCGACGCTGCTACAAGAAGATCCCAGCCGAAGCTCTCACCTCCTAGAGTAAGCTCACACTGCCGACACCAGTGCGTAATCATCGAGTCTGCTCCCGTAGGAGTCTCTAGCCGTATGGATCGAGCCAATGGCTCTGTCGGAATCTCCGAGCTCCGAACAAGGGCAGTGGCTATGAAAGAGTGACTCACTCCTAGGTCTATAAGTACTGCAACAAGGGTGGAACAGACACATATCGTACCTCGAGTCATCTAGGGCGCGCCATGGTCGTAGGCCTCCGCTGCCTGGAGATATGCCTGTCTCTGCCCGCCAGCTCCCTGTGGTCGGGGTGGACCTCCTGGTGGTGGTGGTGGTAGAGCCTCAAAGCGTCGCCCACCACCTGCTGATCGGCCAGCTCCTCTGCCTCATCCACCTCCTCCATGCGGACCGCCTCGGTCGACCCTATGCCTCTTCCAGGGAGGCCCCTCAACCGTCTGCTGCTCCTCGGAACGGTGGGTCAGGTAGTCATGAGCAATGTGACTCTGCCTGCCGCGTGTGTATCACTGCCTACATCTCAAAAGACTGGATCCACGCTGTGTGCCCCGCACTGCTGAGCCAGTGTCCTGAGGTCGTCTGCGTGAGGGTCTGGTCTGCCTGGACCCCTAAGTATTCCGTCGACTGCCTGCTGTGGAAGACTCTGCTATGTGCCGCCCTACGGTAGGTCTCGCCGCTGGAGAAGTCTCAGCAAGAAAGCTCTCGATCAAAATGGCTCGCTCCAGTACTCCTACCTGAGTCGGAATGCAGAGGAAGATCAGCAATGCCCTGATCTCGTGTCTCAAACCCTGCTCAAAGGTCCGAGCCCAGAAAAATGGGTCATGTACCATGTCGGTCGAGTTGCGTGAGAGACCGGTAAATCTCGCTGAGTACTGGGCGACCGTCAAGCTGCCCTGCCGCAGCTGAAGAAGCTCCTGGATGCGCACCGCATAGAGGGTGGTCGGGACGAACTCTGAGTGGAAGAGGCCCTCAAAGTCTGTCCATAGGAGTGATGCCTCATCAAGCACCTGGAGCATCATGCTGACCATCGGCCCGCTGCTGCGTGGAGTAGGCTCACTGCGATGATCACCATGATGTCTGCTGGTGTCCTCACTAACCGGAAAACTCTCACCACTGCCTCCAGCCAGTCCTCGGCTGCCTGGGGGTCCATCTCCCCGTGGAACCTTGGCGGTCACTGGCACTAGAACTCATGCAGTGCACTGAGGCGACGTGAATCGTCAGCAGCTGGTGCTGGAATCATTGGTGGCTCGGCAGGTAGAGGTACCGCTGGTGCCTCTGTTGTCAAAGGGCCCTATACCGAGGCCTCGTCGCTCGGCGGGCTGTCGTCACGTAAAACTCTTGGAACCCTAGCTGGCTGTCATCATGGGGCCATCCTGAAAATAAATAGGTGCACCACAATCAGAATAGTATACCTAGTGAGCTGATACATGTAATGACAAAGAAAACTTGAAACACTCACGCAATCAATGTTTTCGTGCATTAAGTCAGAAATCAGAAGTCAGGGTCCTGGTGTACAGATTCGTCGGCTGTCACACCGACACTGGACTCCCTGGACTGATAACCACACCAAATAAGCTAGACATTATTACTTCACATAGAAGAAAGATCAGAGTCTGTGGTAGAACTGAACTCCTATGATACCAATTTATCACGACCCGTCCTCGGGGCCCGTGTCGTGACTACCCCAAGCCCGCCTTCCATATGCCAGGGGCTGGCGACTAGTACCAAGGCGTAAATTACAGTAAAAAGGGAAGGCAATTCCTTTGTAAAGTAAACAAGCACCACAGAGTAAGCAAACGAAAAAAGTAAACACTATGTAAAAGCTGATACAACAGTAAGTGCGAAAAAGTAAAGGGGGACCGGAAATACCAGCCCAACTGTAAATTACAACTGAAAGGGGAAAAACACCAACTGAAAAGTAAAGCCGCAACGTCGAGCCGTCCACTGGAAGTCCCACCTAAAGGGTGGGTACAAATAGCCTCCACTACTCCTCGGGTCCAGCCAACCGCTCCGAGTACGTCCCACCCAGTGGTCCACCTCCAGGTACCGTCCTGCTCCGCAAGCCTCCACCATGACCAGCGTTGTCCGTCATCTGCATCCAACACAACGTAGTGTGGGCATAGCCCATACAGGGGTGAGTATAAGCTAATCAGTAGGGACCCCGAGACCCCCAAAGGTCTCCCAAAATCCAGAAAGGATAAACCACAAAGAAAAATACAATCACGAAGTAACATCTAACACAACATAGGTATATGCCCATACATATACCTAAGTCATCAATTCTCACTCGGATCCAACATCCGAACTCAAGCACAACCCAGTCCACACAGGAAAACAAAACGTAATTCCACAAAGGATAGCACAACACAATCCACAAAGGAAAGAAAAAAGTAAATCCACACAGGATAGCACAACACAATCTACAAAGGGAAGCAAAACAGGGTTTCAACTCACACAGGTATACTTCTTCGAATGATGATAGATATGATCACTGATCCATCTAAGTCATCAAGCCCACAATGGATCGATAGGTACTAACCCCCACAATGACCCACAATGGATCTGACCCACAAAGGATCGATAGGTAACAAACCACCACAAAGACCCACACAGGATCGGGTCCACACAGGACCTGTAGGTGCTGGCCCACACAGGACCGCTGAGCGCTGACCCACACAGGATCGGACCCACACAGGATCAGTAGCACTGACCCACAATGGATCGCGGAGTGCTGTAATCATCGCCGTTGAATCCACTGAGGATCTCTACACAGTCGCCATCGTCACAGTAGCAGTCGAAGCTAGCTCTAGGGTTCCCGCACACAGCAAGCTTGTTCGGGAGGGTCCGCTCCACGAGCCGAGAGGCTGATACATCAACTGACACATAGTCCAGAGTTTATGTATCCAAAAGTTCCATATCATCAACATGAACTCAACGTCACAGATGGCGCGTCAATCGGATGCCCGGTCTGAGAGTTATTGGCCTTTTCGTCCTAGGGGCCCTGTTGGTTTTTAAGGAAAAACCAACCCGACCTTACACCACCTGCATCCAAACCTTGGGCGGAGTAATCCAAAAGAACCTTCTCACATAGAGGAATTCAACAAAGTCAACAGAACGTCCATCGGATGTCCGAAGCTCAAGATATGTGTGTTTTCGCTCCGAGGGCCCAGTTGGTTTTGTGTACGTACAAGCCCGTCTGAACTCAAAGTAATCCGAAACCTTGAGTTTGATATACCAAAAATACCATCTCGATCCAAGGATCGCATCTCCGCTAACGGCATGTTGTTCGGAGGCCCATAGCTCAAGTAATGAGAAAAGGACCGAAAAGGACTGGAAAGGGGGGTCTCGGCCCGGACCGACCCGGCCCGACCCCCCTGGGTCGGCCCGAACCGGGTCGAACCGACTCGGCCAGGGCAGCCTGGCCCGGCCTGGGCGCGACTCGCCCGGTCGGGTCTGCCCGGCCCGGCTCGGCCGAGCGGCCGAACGGAGGAAGACGCGGGGCGTTTCCCCCACAGGATGAAGTTCTGCGGCTCACGTGGGCCCTACTGGGTCAACAGACGTGGCTTTGCCGCGTCCAGTGTGTCGCCGGACCCGCTCGGTCGCGGGTCTGGCTAGCCGCCACTGGCGCGGCTTCAGCCGCGGTGGCTCCATCCGGCGGCGCGCCGGGGCGCCGCTGCCTCTGGCCACCGGAGCTGCTCTGGTGGTCCGATTCCACTTCCGTATGTACCGTAGCTCCTCCCGGGTCTCGTTCTTCACTGCGGAATAAACAAATCGTCTATGCGGCCTGTTTTGTCATCGTCCCCCTTTCCGCACATCAACGAAGAACTGCAGAGGGTTGTCGGGCCGTGTTTGTTTGGCCCGCTCCCACCGCGTTAGGTGATAACGATCGGGAAATAATAATCAACACATGAAAAACATAACAAGATACAATTTTAATAAATTAAAATTGCACTTGATCCCGGGCTATTTGTTTTAGAAGGAAACAATATGGGAATAAAATATTATATTCAAACAAAATCCCTACCTCGCCGTAGTCGTCGAGCGCGCGTTCTTCGCGGAATTGACCGTCACGGTAGGAGGTGATCGTCGCGTCGCGGAAGGGCGTCGCGTCATCATGGAAGGTCATCGCGTCGACGATCTCCAAGGGGTAATGAAAACACATGGATTTAATTTACATGAATTAAATCCATGTCAAGTATAAAAACCACAAAGGAAATTTAAAAGATTTTAAATCTCCAACATCAAACAGATGTTCGAAGATTTGTCGCGGAAGAAGGGACGTCGCAGAAGAAAGTCGCAGGAGGAGAATCGTTGGCGTCGCGGAACACGGCGTCCCGTCGTTAATCTCCGAGGGTTCAACGTTCTTCGGAGGCATTCGTCGAAGGCCGGCGTTCTTCGCGTTCTTCGCGTTCTTCGCATTCTTCGCGTTCTTCGCGTTCTTCGCGTTCTTCGCGTTATTCGCGAAAGAGGTTGAAGGACTTAAGGTTCTGTCAAATCCTCTCAACGAACAACACACAAGAAGAAGAGTGTTGGTCTTATTTTATTAACATACCAACAAACGAAAAAAGATATGTTATGTAACGACCCATTAATTCGTAGAATTAATTCAACGAAAAAAACCTCCCAATTAAAAGGAGCGTTTAATAGATTAAGAAACGCCCCAGTTGACTCTCAATTAATAGGGGTTATCACGGGTGTGTTACTTGGTGGAAAAGAAATGGTGGGGCTCGTGTGGGCCCCACCTCACAAATATCCTACCAAGAGGGTAGGATATTTTTGGGTTCCACCCTATCCACTTCAACTCAGCTTAAGCAGCTTTAAGTGGCTTTTAAGTGGCTTTAAGTGAAATAAAAATAAAGTTGTCGCACCACTTTATTTTATTTCTTAACTTAATCCCACAAATTAAAAACCACACCCAAGAAAACACAACTCCGAAAGAGGTGTTTCTAAGCAAAAACTGGCACTGTGATTCCATCGGTGCCCTCAGAATTCGATTCCGAGCAACAGTTCAAAAGTTAGAAAAACCCGCTCGTTCGTTCACTGAACGTACCCGAGCCAAACTTCGGAAAATGATTCCGGGCACACCGGGCCTCGGAATCAGGTGCCGTTAGAAACTGAATTCTTGTAAAACTCCAAAAAAAAATTTTAAAAAAAATTTCCTTGAAATTTAAAGGTCTTTACACATTCACTCAACTCTATTTAAGGAGTCTATTATCTTCTATTTTCTAGAGTCATGAACAAGGTTTGAAAAATGTTTTATAATATGTGTCCACCACTATATCAAAATGGATATTAGTCCTAATTGTTTTCCCAATCCACATTGTCGATTAAGGGGAATTGTGTAGAAATCATACCCCCATTCAAAAACACCATTTTACCCTTTCCTCGAGTTCTGAACTCATAAGACAACCAAAGGACCTAACATACTCTTAGGGAAAATTCAATTAACCCTCATCAAATGGGGTTCCAAAAAATAATAATTAAAAATTAACCACATAAAATTAAAATAATTTATATATCATATGAAAATATATGAGTTTCCCTGATACTGAATTGGTATCACACATTTTTTCTATACTGGGTTATCCCATGTAGAGTTATAGTTTATTAACAAAAATATAATTTCTTTTTTGGGTGAGGCATCATTTTTTGTGATGAAACAACAATGGAGGAGAATATGGTTTCGTTGATAATATGAAATTAAATTATTTATTAATTTCCAATAAGCGGGTTAAAGAAATGTGGATATATTGATACACGATTTTTTAGAAAAATACTAAATTAGATATTAAAGTTCCATTTGAGTGAATTGTATTTGTTGTCAGAAACATTTTCTATCCTGGTTATGAAGATATTATAATATTTATGAGTTATTTTATTATGTTTGGAAGATTTTTATTTGGAAATACTCATTATATATATTAGAGTTGATGTTTTTTTCTTAATAACAAATGTTTTCCTTAATATTAAAATAGTGTATACAACATTTTGAAGAATAATTTTGATGGTTTCAATGAAAACCACTAATAATTAGATGAAGATGTTTATGTGACATGTGGGGATTATTATGGCATAGAATTAATCATTTTTCCTAACTATAATTTTTTTCCTTTATATTAAATAATTTTATACCAAAAAATCCAGCCAAAGTTGGAACATTGAAATTGAAAAGGTGGGTAGTCAACCACTATCCATCTTTCATGGTGATAGAAGGATTCAATACAATATTAATTGATGTGCATGGGATATTTGGGTTGTCTAGTGTGGGTAGGTATAGTGGTGGTGTTTCCAACAAGGATCTATGCAAGAATATGTTAGGAGCATCCTATATAGTTGAAAAACATCTCAAGAGAAATAATTATACTTATTTAGTGTTACATAGATTAAATGATATTTGATGTTGGATAAGGAATAATGTATCACTTTTTTACCCTAAAAATTTTGAGATAGAACATCAACTGCCTGGTAGAACTTAGCATCACTATTTAATATTTACATCATGTTGTCTTCTACCTCAATCTCATATGATAATATTCTATTCAATGAAACATCCATTCACATCAATTTAATTATCCATCCAATAATTTGAGTAGAATTTTATTGGTTTAGATATTTTAATATCATGTAATCAACATGAATCATGATTTCAGTGTTTAAATGATGTTAAAACTAAAGAGATTCTATATGAATAAAATATGAGTTCGCATTGATGGAATTTTCCAAAGTCATGAAGATTTATTTGAGGTATTTTGTTCAAGATGTCATGATGGATTTTAGTCAATGTGTTTTTTTATAAATTCCCAGAACTACCCATTTGTTTTGTAGAGTTGAAATACATGTATGAGATATATTTTTGAGAAAGGCAGAGTTAAATATATACCATAAAGAATTTTTTATTCATCAAAAGGTTCCATGTAACCATGTTGTGAATTAAACATCACAAAATCATAAATAATGATGGATTCTGTGAGCTAGTATTTGAGTAAAATTCTCTAATTGTTCTACGTTATTAAACATTGAGTTTCAAGTGATTATATGATTCGTGAAATTCTTGAGGATGTTTGATCTAATACTAGATACAGTAAATAAAATTATAAGGAATATTTAATCACTGGGATACCTTCATATGTTGTTATTCATACTTGTGTTTGAGTGAAACAGTATACAAACTTGATTTTTAAGGAAGGAATGAAATAGTGAAGGATTTGAACAGTGAGTCAAAAAAATATTAAGTAAGGAGCACTTCGGATATCTATTGCACTTTTATAATATATTGTATCAAAAAGGAAATGTTCGTATGTGTTATTGGGAATAATTTGGTGAGTTAAATGAATATATTTAATATAAAATATATAAACAAAACAATATATTTATGAATATTGTGCCCCTAAATAATTGTTGGATAAATTCACATGCAATATAAGTTGCAATTATTGTGTGCATTTTGTTTAGTGACTGATATGACAAGTATTTTAGAAAGAGATCATATCGAATTAAATTAAGCACTCAGACTATTTTGTATCATTTTAATAACAATGAATAGTTAGTAAGTCTAAGAATTCAACATCCAAAAGAAGAACAATTGAAGTCTTGTTTCACATAATTATTTAATGTGATCATAAATTGATTGAGAAAGATGAGTATTTGTGAAAAGCTATATGAATTATATGTGAGAATATGTGATCTGGAATGCATGTATAGGAGGATAATTGAAAAATATTTGTCTTCTGGATTGATCCATCGAATTCATAATTGTTTAGATGGGTTGTCTAACTTGTTGTTAGAATATTGTGATGGGGGTATAACAAATCACTAGAGTAGAATGTATAGTTATGGGAGTTTAAATATCTTTTGAATGATTATTGGAACTTACAGGTATAACTATATTGTAATTGGGGTGTCTAACTAGTTACAATAGAAATCACAATCTGTTATAGTGGAGAAGCCATGTTAGGGGGTCAAACTAACATGGTAAGGAGTAGGTAATTATACCGAACATTGTAAATCCATTTTTCCATTAATTCATCAATATTTATTTCTTGCATGGAGATGATAGGGATTTAATATTAGTGATCAATAATTTAATTAGTCATAGAGGTTGAATAAAAAGTGAATAAAATTTTAAAAATAATATACCACTCATTCATCCCCCTTAGTGGTATGTTACCAGTCCATGGGTACATCATGTATAGAGTAGGGATTATTCAGTCATTCCAGGCTAGAATTATATAAATTTTTTGAAATTAGTTGGTATAAGAATAGGCATAGTATTTTTTTTGAAAATATAGATATTATGTTTGTAGGTTGGATTATATCACTGTCTCGAAACTATATGTGGACATGTTTTTAAGAATGAATCAATATGGGGTATTAATCCATAAAATATTTGGATGAATTATATCTCAATAATCACTCCTGTTAATTATTATAATTTCCATACTTGGAACATGTTAGGATTGTGTCGAGGAATATTTTTTGGCTCACATCGAATATTCTAAAAAACATTATTAACAATTTGAATAGATGATAACTAAGAATGGAAAATGATAAATATAAGGCTACACAGAGTTAAAATAATATTTCATGACTTAGAAAAATCCATGAATGGTTTTTCATTATTATATAAAATATTATTATGCATATTTTTACTCTCAATATGATTTTCTATTTTAGTCAATGGATGGAACCTGATTGAATCTTTTGAAACAAAGGAGATGTACAAAAAATGTACCATTTTTATAAGAAACCAAATCGATTAAGATTTGGGATAAAATATTTTTTTTACTACTCCCACTCTAATATTTGATGATCTAAGTGGAAAAGAAGATAATTTATAACATCAAAATTCACTAATGAGTTTGAAACATTCCACTGAATATTTTATGAGAAAAAATACACCAAACATATATGCATTTTCAAATAAACTAGTATTTATGAAATAGATCAATGTGATGGAAGTGTTATTTTCTATTCCTAAATGAATATACCATGAGAATATTGTCTTAGAATTTTATTTCGTAGAAGGTAATTCTCATCATTGGTGGAATCTCATAATGAATATTAGGCAAGAAGTAAAAATAAAATCCATGTAATTGGAGGAGTTTAAGGTATCATTAACCAAAAAGAAATTTCATGAACCATTGGAACTAAAATTTATATGGAAATTGTAGAGTTGAAACAAAATGTTTAAAAAACCTTAAGTACCTACGGAACACACATAAAAAGACATAAGAACTATGCTTATGGTTTTACCATGAAACTATAAAAAAATATTGATGAACTATTTATTGTTTTGAAAGGAATCCATTAAAAGGAATTATCCATAATACAGATTCAAAGCATTGAAAATATTAGTTTATGTTCACTCAATGTCAAAATGGAAGAAAGAAAAACTAATGGTTTTGGTCTTCGAAAAGGAATACAGAGTTTAATGAAGTATCTAGTGGCATGTAACTGGGTTAAAAGAAAAGGTTTCAACCTAATACTTGTTAAAAACTTGTGAATGATACGTCATATGAATTACTAAATGGAGCTAGAATATTTTCACGTGTTCAATGCCTTACCATCAATAAAAGTAATTTCGATGTGACTTCATGAGACAAATAAATTAAATGGATGGAGGGAGATCTCAAAATAAAATACCACTAACTCATAATTTCTATACATGAAATGAGTCTGAATATTATACATATCAAATCTCTAATCTAATGTCTAATGAGTAAAATAATCCCTAAATACCACTGATATTTTAGGGAAAATGGGAAAAATTAAAATTAGAATAGGGGAATTAAAACATGATTATTACAGAATACATATACTACACTCTAGAGTTGGGAATTCCATATTTAAGTATGTCTTTATGAACCCAAATAAAATAATATTATTTACCCTATAGTGAAATTTTATGGTATTATGATCATTGAATAGAAATATCTAGAATATTTTATATTAATTTACAAAATAAGAAAATAACATTTGATATTCCAAATCATGCTATGACTGTTTATCAGTGAATGATGAACCAAAACATCCAATGGAAAATTTTTGGGATAAGGTACTATCCTATTTAATTATTTGGATAAATTTATTATTTATTTTGAATTTATTTTTGGGTAACTATTATTATATTTTATAGAATATACGATCAAGGTATATACATATTTTATCAGACATAATAACTAATTAAAATTATTTAAATATTTCTATTTGGACGATCATGGAAGGATAAGAGATCAAATAATTCTAAAATTTTTCATTCATTCTTGTTCAGAAATATTTTGCAGGTTCTTTAATGGTTAACTATTTATGGAATGTGCTAGTTACAACATTGGGTGATATTATTAGGGTTATATAAATTATTTTCTATTATTTATATAATTGGAAAATATAAACTAAGGATATGGGTTTTGGTATATATTTAGAGGCCAATGGTATGACTTATGCATTGTATGATACATTAATTGTTATTTTTAGTTCATCAGATATGGAATATTCATCTTGAATATTTATTTCTTAAAGTTAGTGACAGTATATAAATTGGATTGATCGAAGAACAACCAAATGATGGAATAATAATTATTGAATAGAAAAGAATAATGAAATAATATGTTTTCATGTAGATAATCAAGAAATAAAAATATTCCCTCCACTATAAGAAAAATATCATGAAATAAAAATTTTATCTTATTATAATAATTTTTAATGAATAAATGGACTTTTAAAAAACTCATTGAAATATGTTTGTGTTTACAATAAATTAATCATGATAAATAAATTTGTTTTGAAAAATTTTCTATATCATTTTACTTCAATTTTTTTATAAATTTATGTTTCCTCTAATCCCATATATTCATTTAACACTAACGTTCCACAATTTAAAAATTTAGTAATTAGTTATTCTTCATAGCCATTTTATTTCAATTTCAATCTATTCAAGATGTATATTTGTTAACTAAATTTTACTAAATTTTTTGAATAATGTAATTTTTAAAATATAAAAACATTCATTACTAATATTAAGTTAAAATTGTGTGGATATAATTTATCAAAGGGTTGGGGGATATTGTAACAACATAAGATTTTAAGAGAAAATCATTTTAATAGAGTATAAAACATGAAACTCAGAGAAAAACTAACAACATCAAATTATTTTGATGATTAACAACTTTCAATTGAGTTTTATGGTATGAATAGTAGTAACATAGTTATTAAATTTATAAAATGTTCATAATAAATAAAAATAAATTGATAAATTCTTAGGAAATAATAACTTAATTTCAAAATAATGATTTATCTCTTTTTTATTAGTCAAAAAAAATTTTATATTTCTGGACCATTGAATATTTCATTAGATATAAATAATATAAATTTTTAAATCATAATATCATTATTAACTTATTGTAATTTTTTCGAATAGTTTTTAAAATATTGACTTTCCAGGGAATGTTATAAAATACTTTTTTTTTCAGAAATGTACTTTTCTTACAATAATGTAAAAATATAAATATTGTTATAATATGATATAAAAGTGGAATTATTTTTCATATTTTTTTAATTTTCAAATTAATTTATTGAGGAAAACTTTTATTAATGTGTTTTCTATAAACACATTTTTATAAATAAAAATAATATTTCAGTAGTTCTGTTTTTTTATTGTATCTTGCATATTTATAATAAATTTATGTTTCTCCTTATAGAAATTGAAACATAATAAAATTATTGAACATTTTAAATCATGTGTTCTAAATTTTAAAAAAGATCTATACAATTATTTTCATTATGAATAGTAACCCTAATTCTTTTTATTATGGTAATGGTAAAATGGGTTAATTAGTGTTATAAGTAAAATAATAGGGATTAACATTCATTGAAACATGTTACAATATTTCAAAGGTTGATTTTATATCATCTATAATTATCCAAAAATTTAAAATAATAACTTTTTATCGAAATTTGTCTTTTATATTGATGATTATAATATTTAATTAAAATGTAAAGTAATAAATTCTATATTATGAATTTAATAATCTATAATATTTTCTGACATCGTAAAAAAATGTTTAGTTATAATTTTTTTTAAATATAAATGAATTTTTTTATCATCATAATTCAAATTAAATTTTTAGTTATGAAATAATTACTTTAAATATTTATGAAACACAATCCTAGATATGTTTTAAGAAATAAAGAAATAGGATAAATGATATTAAAAACATTAAAAATAATATTGTTTGGGAGTGATTAATTTTTCCTAAAAGTGTTAAGATAAATATATTATATTATATATTTTAATGGTATATATTTAAATTCCATTATTTTTATGTTGTTATTAAAAAATTATGTGAATAGTTCTTAAAATTATAGTAGCATAATTTTATGTTAAATATTTATTAATAAATTATTTAAAAATCAATGATCTCTAGACATAAGACAAATGTGGTATGAAATAGTATAATATTTCCTCACTTATCTATTTATGATATTATTATATCCTTATAAATAAAATTGGGATCCTTTAATGTTGAAAAATTCATTACCATGGTTATGGTAGAAATTGGTTAATTGAGTTGTTAATCCTAATTATAATATTAAAAAAGAGATCAAATATTCAAAAAACTTTATTAGATGATAATATTAGAATCTTGTATTCTATATTTTATAACTAATATCATTTTATATCCATTTTTAGAGTTTCAAACATATTATATTATAACATTTCATGTATTTCAAAAAATATTATTAATGATATTTTACTATAAGTATTATTTTATTAAATGCTATTATGAAGCATATAAAGACTAGACTCATCCATGTAAATGTGATCTGGTTAATAATATTACCATGGGTGATTAATGGATCACATTCTCATTTATTTCTACTTTCTATACCACTAAAGAGTAAAATTAATTGATATCCAAAAAAAATTCAAAAGGATAAATAAGATGTTAAAACTAAGAGATGAAGGTTGAATCATAACCAAAACATAATAAAATATCATTAAAATTGAGATTTTATCCTAATACTCATATTATATTATAATTATATGAATTTGGATTTATTTTTAAATGAAAATGATTATATATTAATTTAATATGTTATGTAGTTCCAATGATTCCCATCCGTTCACATACAGGAGGGAATATCATAATCATTATTTTCACCAATTTTTATGAATTCTATCCCAGGAAATGGAGAACCCTATAAAATTCTATAACCCTCAATCACCTCATTCCGCTTATATTATTTCTAAAAGTACATTATTTCAAGGCCCAATTTTAAAGACAAAAATGGTTTCACTAAAACATGGTATAACTCATAACAAAATGTTTTAAATTATTATTATTACATATAACTACAGAAAATATATCTTATCAATCATAAAATATTTAATTCATTATATGACATATAATTTTTTTTAACTATGATGTAACATCCTGAATCAAAAATCTTTCCATTTTACAGAAAGTGAAATCAATATTGTGTGTTTGTATTGTTTATAATCTACAACATTTTTTTTAATCACCAATTTTGAGAGAAAGTAATAATCATGTTTTTAGTGTCTATATTGGAATTCATGATATAATTATGCTTCTATTATTATAATAGCATATGTATGATATTACCGTCCCATCTATTGTAAATTTATTACATTTCTTCTGAATATGTGTGGACTACCACCTCCACGAAGTGTTGAGAATAATTTTTCATTATTTTTTACATGAATTTTATACAGATAAATTTAGTGAATATATAAGATATATATGTTATAATAATTATTTTATAAAGGGTATTTATTATTTACCTTTCTTTTCTTTCATACATCAAAATTTGAAAAAATATTTCATGGGTGTGTATGACCTACCATATCCATGAATAGTGAAATTAATTTTATTATCTGTTTCTTCTATGGATGACTATAAATAGTGAATATATATAATATTTATTTAAAAATTAATATTTTGGATATGATGGAACCATGATCATAGTACATCTACTGGGACATTTCAACTGAAACATTGATTATAATTGATGGAGTTGTCACCTGGAATAATAATTTTAATATGAAATTATTAATTAACGGAAATTAAGTTTTATTTGTATATTATATATGTAATTATATATATATATATATTAATTACTATTATATTATTCATGTATAATGAATAAATATTTATTATGTAGAAGATTCAAATGTGTACCAAGAAAGACAACACATGAGGTGCCTAATTTAGGTTTTAAACGCACATTAATTAGGATTTTCTATGGATGAATTTTAATAAAAAAATTATAAGATACTTAATAAATAAATATCTTTTCATTTTATTATTCGTCCGTTCTTTTATTTTAATATTTTCATTTTACTCTCTTCAATAATTCAAATGTCTAGGAAGATGTTTTTTTTGTATAAGAAACATTATTTCTTTTATGGTCAGGAATATTTTTCATCCTTGTCCATGTTTCTATTAAAATGTTTCCATTAATTTTTTACAATTATCAAATTAATTTATGATCTAATTTTACATGCATTTTTGAAATTTTATATTATATTTCCATTGAATCATCCTGTAAATTTTCAAATCAGGTAATTTTGATTTTTTAATGAAAAATTTAAAGGAATATTTATTTCCCCATATATAACATGATTTGAATTTTATACCATCTTGACTAGTCAATGATTTGATGAATAATTTTAATATTTTTTGGAATATTTAAAATAATATTGGATTCATTAATATATATAAAATATTGGGATTTTAAATATGTCATTTCCGAAACAAAAGGGTATTTTTAAAAAAAATTCATGTTATCAGATAATAGAAGTTTAATTTGTGATAAAATTATTTTATGTTACATATATTTCACTCAGGATGTGGTTCTATGATACCAACCATACACTATCCCAATATGGTCTATTTTTATGATGATGAGTTGTTTAGGAAACCGATTTTCTTACACGGGTCTTGTCATAATGAAATCTTAAGTGATTTCATGATATTGTGTTTTACTTTTGAATATATTTCATTATGTGATTGGTTTCTCCATTATAAGACTCCAATTTAATGTGTTATAGTGAATAAATGAAGAAATAAATATTTTATTTATCACCCTGATTTCACATTCAAAAATTTATACATGTACTTTATTTTTATTTCCATAAGATTATTCAACGAACTACATTCTATATCCATGAAATTTTCATGGGACTAGTTTTTATGTCCATAAGATTATGTGTGGACCTGTTTTTAAGTTTTTATGTTTTTGTGTGGGCCCAATTTCAAATCAATGATATTATGAGTTAACTTGTTTCTATCTATACTAGATGAAAATATTATAAATTGTTTTTCACATTCCGACCTCTATGTTATCATATTATAGCACCTGGCATATTATTGATGATTCTATAGTCATTTGAATATTTTAATTTATTATGATATGGTTTTATCCCATGGCCAATGTTTATGACATATGAGATATTTCAGATGAAATTTATAATTTATGATCAAGATTAAATATCATTATTATTTTATTAAGCTAATGTACGATCACAGATTGATATAAAACTTGTTTAAACTTAGAAACATATTACATAACTGATTTTTATGTTTTTATTCCCCTAGTTATGAATAACCTTATTAATTAATGTATTTCATGAATGGTATGGATATAGAATCACCTTATGAGAAATGATCATGAATTTTTATAAATAAGGTTTTTCTGTATCTCATCTCCCATGAAAATAAATAATTTTGGTTCTCAAATAGATGATATTTTTAGTTACTGAATATTGATCTACATGTATTTAATATTTACATAAAAAATCCTTGGGTTGACTTAGTCACAAAAAACTATTTATTAAATTCCAAATTAATTATAATTAAAGGTGCACTATTAAAGAGTTAGTTATGTTTATTTGTGTCTATATTTCAGGTTATAACAATCGTATTACAAATTCCTACCATAATTGCCTATAATCAATATATAAACCATGCTATGGTACAGTTTTTTTACTTCCTAACTCAAGGACCAGAATACTAGGAAAATATTAAATTGTCACATGGCCTCAAATAGAAACACTTCATCTCTATAGGATAGAAAGTAGTGCAGAGAATTGTATTAAACTAACATGGGATGATCTTTAATAAAAACATTAAAAAAATTACCAAACAACATGTGTAATGTAAACATATTTTTTAAAAAACCATTGAAATTATATGTTTAGATAAAATGAGATCACAGAAAACAATAGATAATTTATAATAACATAATATAAAAAAAATTAAACAAATTTCCTCATTATGAAACCATAAAATCCTTCAACTATGGCTCCTTAGTGGATATTTTAATCTCTATTAACACTGTATGATACCTTTACTTTACTTATAAAATGACCTCTAATGTAAAAATTCCTACCAAAATGTAAATTTATAGAGTAAGTATGTACCAAATTTTAATTCCATAATGGATCCACTAAATATCATTTTGTAGGAATGAAAAAAAAACATTGAGGAATTAAATATTGAAAAATCAATACCATTTACCCAAGACATTAATTTACCATAATCTTTTAAAACCTAAGATATCAATTTGTTAAAAACCACCATTTTATTTTGAAATACCAAAATATTTAAAAATTTAACACAATGGTTTTTTAACAATGATTTCACAAACAAAAACCATTCTTTGATATAAATTATACATCTTCCCTAACATTCAATTGAAACTGTTAATTTTTTAAAAGCCACTGAAAAATCCACTTTTCATAACAGATGAACTTGTTTTACCGAATAATATTACATAATAAAATAAAGTCTACCAATAGTCTAGTAGGGATATTCCCCATGTGTAAACCATTTCATAAAAATTTTATATATCAAAAACCTAGAATAACCACTTTATCCAGACAATAATAGAGGTTTCTCATTCAATAAATTATAATTGTAATCACCACACTGTGTAAGGCATGTTCTCTAAGTATCTAATTTAATGTGGATAGATTTCATAGGTTTTAAAAGAATATTTTGTTTATATTATTTTAATACATATATTCGAAGCATGGAAGAATATTTTATAAAAATTATTACATGTAATTAAAGAATCCTACTACTTCTATAGATAATTATGTTTACTCCAAAATATATATAATCAAAAAAATTTATCATACAATTAATTTAAAAATAATTAATTGAAAACAAAACTCATAAATAATATATGTGAAACCTAACAATTATGAGCTCGCCCATTATATTTATAAAATTTTAATTTTATCCTTATTTCATGGTAAACAATATAGTTCAGTCATAAAAATTTTATATATATATTTTTTAATAAATAAATAGTTATACTAATATTTCAATCATTGTTTTATATGATCCATGGATATTTTTAATGGCTCATTTAATTTAAATGTGAAATTGAGAAACTCTATGTTTTTATTTTCTTGACCACTATTGAGTTTTATAAACCTTCTTCCACCTAGAATGACTCTATAAAACACATTGTTCAATACTTTTTTGAATGAGTAGAGTTAGTGATAAAATGTTTTAAGAAGCTTAATTCCCTCAATACTGATTGGTAATGACCCATTACAAAATTTATTATAACATCATTTATTTATTTATTCAATACAACAATAATAATAATGGTTTTATGGAATCATGAAACCTCTAAATTAAATTAAACAGTAAAAATAAAAAATATATAATAGCATAAATTACATATGTTAATTTATTTATTGACTCCCCTACCTTTTTCACCATATATATATATAGCCACTTGAATTTACATTGTCATCATTAGAGGAAAGAGATAAATCTTAAAGAGAGGATAATTCTAATAAATCCTTCATTATATTGATAGATATATAGAGTTTCTTCAAAATTACACCAAAATCCAGTAAGAAAATTTTATTAATTGAGTTAATATCTCTCACATTAAATATATAAATTTTTATTCCAAATAACATGTAAATTACCTATATTAATTATATTTTTCTTCTCCCTCCTTAATAACTCATGAAAAAACTCGTTTTCTACCATAGTGAAATAATATGGAACATAAATTATTTAACCTGGTAAATTCATCAAAAATATATTATTTCTATAAATTAAATTTTACTAATTATAATAAATACTTACCTGTTATTTATCTGTAGAATCTCTATAAACTATATAAATGTCGATTTTGGAAAATAATTCCATATAAATAACTCTACGAATTTCAAATTTAAAACCAAATGCTTATTATAAACACTAATTCAACCAAATTGTTTTCCATTAAATAATTTTTTAAAAAATATAATCATCTAACTCTAATAACCTGATATCATCAAGAAAAACATTATAAATAAATGATAACGATACAATAAAATTTACAAGCCAAAAACATGTAATTATATAACCTAATACATAAATAACGTCATTAAATGAACTAAAACTCATTTTTGTAACATTAATGCATTTTTATATATTCATATATTTCTCATGGCCCTTTATAGTATTTATTTTTTGTGATGAAGGTGTTTGGTATTTATTTTGGTTTCATTTGAAGTAGATAAATGGATTTGGGTGGAATGTTTTATGTAGTTTCAATTAACACTCCATTATGGATGACACAGAATCATTATTCAATTTCCTATTGGATCTAGAGAAGTAGGTCATTTAATTATATGTGTGTATCATTGTACTATATTGGTTTGTAACACCCAGATATTATATGTAATATATATATATATATATTATGTCTTATGTTATATGAAATATTAGAGGAATCTTTCACTATACACAACACAGTCTTGGCTTGCGTTACACACAAGAGCAACCTTCCTCGATAGTTTGCGTGGTACGAAATACCGAGTTTCACTAAACAATGATATATTATTATAATATTATTAACTAGACGTTATAAATATTATTAACTGAATTTTTAATTTTATTACATTATAATCCATCTTAAAAATTTTCTTGAATGACATATGAAAACAAAATCGGTTTTTTGATAAAAAACAATTTTTTAAAAAATGCAGTTTTACTGCCTTTTGATTGAGCACCCATTTTAAATATAATTTTTTACAAGTTTAGAAGTTCAATTTTACAAAATAATCTTTTCTTTTGAATAAATATATAAAAATTTACTTTGGATAAATTTTTGATACTTTTCTAACAACATTCATATTTTGATGAATAATAATAATACACTAAATATTTCATAAAAAAAACTTTTTTAATCAATATAATTTATATGGTTAAATGATAAAATTTATGGTTTAAAATTATAAATAGAATATATTTTAACTATTTAATATAATTTATTTTTTTACTATTAATTATACATTGAATTCATAGGTAAAAACATTTCAATCTTTGACAATGTTTTAACTTTTAAAAAACTCGTTTTCTTAAAAACAGGATAAATTTTAAATTAAATACTGCAACTTATATGTTTTGAATTTAGAAAAATTGATTCGATATTTGGATTCAGTTGGTAAAAAATATTTTAATAGGTTACTTTTATTTTTTTGCAATTATGAATAGTAATATGGTAATTTTTATTTACTACAGTTAAAGGTAAATCGAGTTATTAAGGGTAAAAATAAGATTATAAAATTACCCTAACACCTACCAAAATTCTATTGGATGAATAAAAGTATACCCATATCACATAAGGGTGAAAATAGATTCATTTATTGTACTTTTGACCATGAAAATGATATAATTATTATTAAAACCCAAAAAAGGGACAACATGTCTCTCTCTTATATCTTTTAAGTGTAATAAGTTTAATTTCATGATAAACCTCATAAAACATAGAATATAAATAATTTCCGGAAATATAATAAATTTATCTACATCATGATAATTTATTTATAATTTTTAGGGATTAAATAATTATCATTAATGACAACACAATAGTGATGTAGAAATTATTTTATTGATTGAAATATAAAATAAATGATGTTAATAATATTAAACTAAAAATTATATCAACTAATTAATGTAATTCACAAATTTTTCTATATGAATATGAAATGTTAAGAATCTATTAAATATTTTGGATCGAATATATCCTCTTGGAGGATTTTATTTAAATTCAAATAAATGAATAGTGTCAAAATTGACACTATTGTTATTTTATAAAAATAACATATTATAAAATTGTTTAAAAATTCCAAAAATATTTATAAATTATAAATTGAAATTTATATGGTCTAAAATTAAATAACGTATCCAATTATGGACAATTCCACAATATAAGTAATTATTTATGACAATTTAAAATTTAGATTATTATTACCACAAATAAAATTAAATAAATTAAATAAGGATAAATCAAGTTGATAGGTTTCAAAATAAATTAACTAAATTTCTAAATCTTATTGGTTGATGGTATTACAAACTTATATCATCCAATATGTGTATTTGAGCCATTTTTTAGGTTGTTAATTTTTTTTTGAGTTTATTATAAATTAATATTTTAGATGATTCCAAAAGTGCTCCTATCCTCTCTTAAAAAAAAAACCTCATCCATCTCCTCCTCACTCTATTTTGAGTCTTCAACCTTGAAAACCCCTACCAATATATATTCTATTCTTATCTATAAACATACCAGATGTCCTAGTCTTCTTCAAATACCATCTTTAGTTCCCTAAGAAGAGGTTTAGAAGAGGCGTGATGAAGAAAAGGTAATATTATATACCAATTCATTCAAATTTATTTCTTCTTCTACTTCCTATTATTTATTAGTGTCATTATAAATTAATAACAACAATATCAATCATACACTGATATTTTATTATAAATATGAAACAATCCTATTTCACCTTCTATCCATCCTATGGAAAACGAAATCACCACGTGTGTGTACATATGTAATACCATCTCCATGCCGTGGTGTAATGTGTTTTCCACCACCACCATACTTGGTTGGATATAATGGTATGAAGAATAACTATATATTATTATTATAACATGATAACAATTCTGAGATATTCTATCATCCACTCCAATACCATTAAATAATTATGGGAATGATATCATCGCTCGTGTGTACGTATGGCTTACCGTCTCCACGGTGCGATGTGATTCTCCATACATGATCTTCATTAAACAAACATTATATAAAATAATAGAATGAATAAATCTGATATATATTATAATAATACCATTATGTAAATGATGTAGCTATAACCTAAAAAGAGGAATAAGAATTTATTCAACAAAACATGTATAAGAACATAAAGCCATGAACACCCGAATAACCTGTAGGAATGAAATATTACTAATAAGGAGATAAGAATATGACCATATATGATATCATAAAAATGTATATGATTATCGAATACGTTAATGAAATTATTTAAATATTTATACCATAGGAACAAATACGTACAGAGCATATCAGTCCTAAGGGAAGGGAAAATCTCATAATCTCATTTTTATCTGAGATTGTTTATACTTCAGAATTTACTATGAAATATTTATCATCTACATCCATGTTTCCCCAATATTTAATATTATTTCTATCCGCCTACAATTATTTGAATCCAATTTTTCTTATTGGTGAATGTTTAGTAAAAGTTTTGAAATGAATATTTTGTCAGTTTCAGTACGAGATACTTTTTAACTTTTCCGGCCAAAGTATAAGAAGAATGTTTTTTTAACTTATACGGAATTAAAAGATTTTTATGATTTAACATAGCATTATTTACATGAATCTTAATTTAAAAATTTTCAAGTTTATTATCAAATAAATTCGTTTAGTTTAAAATTTAATGACATATTAAGAAAGGAAACATGTTTTTAATATAGAAAGGATATTTTCCTCAAGGATTGAGTTCAAGTGTTTTATCAAAATTATTTTTCATCAAAGATAATATTGGTTTATGTTTATGTACCTATTAATACATTAATTTGATTATGTGATGATGGAATTATTTTAATGATTTGGTTTTATCTTATTTGGATTATGTTATGAACGAATGATGTTTAAGAATCCCATTTTTATTGCATAGGTTATGCTATGATGTATGATTTATGATTTTATGGCACACATAAGAATGGTTTAATTATGAGATCGGTGGGACCTATATCTCCCTCTAATGCATTGGGTAAAGAATTATATCTCATGAGATAGAAATGGCTGGAACGACATGTTAATCTAGTTCAGTGATATAAGACTGGAACTGGGAGTGAACTTGGTTCAGTAATGGACTTTTTCTTCTATGATGGTATTGGTAATGAGTCTTTACTAAGATGAAATGATTTTCTATTATTATGTGTGTATGACACAATGTTTCAATTATTATGTTATGAATATTTGGTTACATTTCACTTTTATGATTTATCCAATGTCATGATATTATGATCTCTTTTGTAGGTTAATATTTTCAAAATTTTATGTTCTTATGAATATGATATGATTGATATTTACTTTTTTTGCACTTGAAGAGCATTTGAGCTCACCCTTTGTATGTTTTCTTTTCCCCGGGTTAGGAAGAAGGGTATTAAGTAGGATATTCCAAAAGGGACTCTAGATGTGATGAAATATACGAGAGACAATATAGATTATTTATGAACCAATTATTTATGTTTCCTTGTTTCTAAAGACACTATACCTATATGGTCCTATCATGGTTTTGTTATATGCTGTAATAAGTATGCTTCAATTGTGATGTAATAACAATTTTTATAATGTATCGGTTGTTACAGTTGGTATCAGAGGGAGGTTATAAAAAACAATTGGAAACTAGGATGTGAAAGCCTTAGTAAGAACCCTAAGGATATGTCTAAGCATAGAAGACAATCTTATTGTTTTAGAAATGTCCATGAATAACCTATGATAACACCTAAAGTATGAAATTTTATTCCTGATTATGTGGTTTTCCAATTGTTATTAGTGTTTCTCACACTTTTCTTCTTGTTTTTAGTCAATGATAGGAACAAGAAGGAACCGTGTTAATGCTAAATACGACGGGCAATGCAATGATTATTCCCCTGAGCAACCAAACAATATGGGAGCGGGAATTCAAAATCTTGTTTCCATGCCCACACAACATTCTCAAGCAATGAATCATGTAGGGAATCCAAACGAGAAAAAGAGGGAGCAACATTCTGTTGAATACTCCAGGAGGTAGCGTCTACCTTAATTCAGCGGTTCTTCTGATCTATTAGTGGTTGAACAATAGATCAGTACCACTAAAAAGATATTTTCAATCCTTCAATGTTCTAAACATGATAAAGTCATCTTAGCATTATAACGTTTGGAAGGTGAAGTTGATCAATGGTGGAATCATTTCAAGAATACAAGGAAAAGGGATGAAATTGAGTTGACGAAATGGGATGAGTTCAAGAACATATTTTTCAACAAGTTCATCCCCCGTATTCTTCGAACAAAGATGGAGAAGGATTATCTTGAACAGATTCAAAAGGATGATGAGTCTATTTGTACCTATGAAGCTAATTTTACAAGGCTTTCAATGTACACTTCTAGGATTATTATCCAACCTAATAGTAAGATCGATCGATTCTTCAGTGGCATAAAACGAAGTCTCGTAAGGGAATTGGAAATAAGGGACTTCAATATCTACGAGTAAATTGTTTGATGTGCTCTCAATGTTGAGATTGTGATTTGAGTAACCCGTCAGTAATACGGGTTTGATAAGGAAAGGAAAATGGAATTCAAAGGAAAATCTAAAGACCACACTGAAAAGAGGATGATTTTAACCTTATGCTCAAAGTGTGGAAGGAAACATGGATGAAATGGTCTTAAATGGAAAATTAAATCTTATAAGATTGGAAAATAAGGTCATCAGGAAGTTGAATGCTGCGGTGATGGGAAAAAGATGTCTAGTGATGAGAACAAAGAAAAAAATAAAAAAATGAACCTCTTATATGTCAATGTTACAAGTGCAAGGAAATTGGGAATTATTCCAATCAATTCCCTAATCCAAGAGTTGTTGATGATGATCAATTCCAACAAACTCTTAAGGCCAAATACAAAGGACAAGGAAATTCAATTTCTATCGGCGATATGGAGTACGATAACGAAGTGGTGAAAGGTACACTTAACAACCACTCTAAAGTAGAAAATGGTTTATTTTATTTTAGATCGACCAACTCCTTTATTTCTGAATATTTTTATAATGGTATTGTCATACTACCCCAACAATTTTCTATTGAGATAGCTGTGACAACATTTAATGGCACAATAGTCGCATCAAAAGTTTACAATACTTTTTCGATTGAAGTTTGTGGGAAAGTGCTTCTTGAAAATATTGTGATACGTCCTATAGTGGAATTTGATGTGATTCTTGGAATGGATTGGATTTATTAATATAAAGTTCATATCAATTGCCAAAGAAGGGAAGTCACATTTTATATTCCTGATCGATATATGATCATTTATCGATGCAAGGATGAATGCGACATTCCAGTGGAAATTTCATCCATATAATGGGTCTTTATTCCAATAAATGAAGGATATCTATATCAAATGGTTGGATAGAAACTCACGATTATGAATATACCCTTTGAAAATTACTTTGATGATGTCTTTCTAGAGGAATTTCTAGGTCTTCCACCAAATTGTGATTTTTAGTTTTCAATAGAACTCATACTAGGTGTTATTCCCATTTCAAAGACACCTTATAGAATGGCCTCAATTGAGTTGTAGGAATTGAATATGAATCTCCAAGAGAATCTTTATAAGGTATTAATATGACCTAGTGCATAATCATGGGTAGCACCTATTCTCTTTGTTAAGATGAATGATGGATCAATGATACTCTGCATTCATTATCATGAACATAACAATATCACTATCAAGAAAAAATATTGTCTCCCACACATTGATGACTTATTTGACCAACAACGCGGATCTCAATACTTTTCCATGATTTTTCATTGTTCAGGGTATCATCAATTAAGGTTCAAAAAGTAGGATATACCAAATACGGCTTCCCATACAAGGTGTGGACAGTATGAGTTTATAGGGATGCCATTGGGTCTTACTAATTCACCTGCAATCTTCATAGATCTAATGAATAGAGTCTTTAGAGACTATCTTGATCAGTTTTTGGTAGTATTTATAGATGATATTCTTGTCTATTGAAAGAGAATGAAAGGAATATTTAGATCACTTAAGAATCATTTTGAAGCCCCCGAGGAAGGAGAAGCATTATGAAAAATTTACCAAGTGTAAATTTTGGATTCAAAAAGATTCATTTTTGGGTCACATAATCTCAAAAGTGGGGATATATGTGGATCCAGCAAAAGCGGATGTTATTTAAGGATGGTCGAGACCAACAACTGTAACTAAAATCCGAAGTTTTCTTGGTTTAGCTAGGTATTATTGATGTTTTGTGAACGATTTTTCAAGATTATCTAACCCACTCACCAAATTTACTCGGAAAGGAGATAAGTTTTATTGGACGGTGGAATGTGAGGAGAATTTCAAAGATCTAAAAAGAAGGTTAGCCAATGCACCTGTTCTCACACTACCTTGAATTGGAGAAAGGTTTGTGATCTATAGTGATGAATTCATGAAGGGATTGGGGTGTGTTCCCATGAAAAATAATATGGAGATAGCTTATGCCACTATACAGTTGAAAATCCCTGAGTGAAATTACACAACTCATGATTTGGAGTTAGTTGCAGTAATCTTGGCATTAAAGATTTGGAGGCATTATCTTTATGGTAAAAGGTGTTATATTTATAATGATC
This sequence comes from Viscum album, assembly GCA_963277665.1. Lineage (NCBI taxonomy): Eukaryota > Viridiplantae > Streptophyta > Magnoliopsida > Santalales > Viscaceae > Viscum > Viscum album. The sequence goes on along the minus strand of OY728148.1, from coordinate 1,398,309,762 downwards.
GTAAAAGATTAAATTATATTTTCACACAAAAGGAGATGAATATATTCCATAGAAGATGGTTGGAGCTGATTAAGGATTACGACTGCTAAATTCCTTACCACCATGGGAATGAAAAAAAGGTGGAAGATGCATTAAGTCCATAAGAACATGATATTTTATCCATGATGATGATCAAAAAGGATCTAATATTTATGGATTAAAAAAGGATGGATCTTGGACTTTTAATGAAAGGGGATATATCTTATCTTTCTCGAATTAATGTTCAACCATTTATACAAGTGAATATTAAAGAGGCACAGAAAGAGGATGCTGGGCTTCAAAAGAAGGTGAGAAATGTTCCTGAAATCAAATTTGATTGTGATGGGATAAAAAGGTTTAGGAACAGTCTCTTTATTACTACCATACAAGAATTAAAGAAGGAGCTTCTAGATGAGGCTCATAGTTATTCATTCTCTATTAATCGTATAAGTACAAAGATGTATAAGGACCTGAAAGATTACATTCAGTGGGATGGATGAAAAGAGATATTGCCGAATATGTCTCTCGATGTTTGGTTTGTCAGCAAGATAAAGCTGAGAGATAGAAGTATAAAGGGATGTTAAAACCATTACCCATACCAGAATAGAAATGGGAAAACATCACTATAGACTTTGTTATCAGACTTCCCAAAACATCCAAAAGAAACAATGCTATCTGGGTTATAGATGACCGTCTTACGAAGTTGGCACACATCATTGCTGTTAGAGAGGATTTCTCTCTTGATAATATGTCCAGTATATATGTAAAAGAAGTGGTAAGATTACATGGAGTACCACATTCCATTATATCTAATTGAGATCTGAGGTTTACCTTAGAATTTTGGCAAAGTCTTCAGTATGCCCTAGATACAGAGTTTCTTTTCAGCACTGCATATCATCCTCAGGCAGATTATCAGTATGAGGGGACAATTCAAACTTTGGACAACATATTGAGAGATTTATATATGGATTTCGAAGGTGTTTGGGATCAACACCTACCTTTGGTGGAATTTTTTTATAATAATAGCATTCACTCTAGTATTCAGATGGCTTTTTATGAATCTCTCTATGGAAAGAAATGAAGAACTCCAACTTGCTAAGACGAAGTTGGTTGTAGAAAGATATTAGGACCTGATCTTGTTGATGAGATGGAAGAAAATCTCAGATCTATTCAAAAACACATAATAGAAACTCAGATTCGACAAAAAATTTAAGTCAACAACCAAAGATAAGACATAGAGTTTTAAGTGGGTGATAACGTGTTCTTACAGATATATCTTTGGAAGATAGTAATGAGATTTGGAATGAAGAGAAAGCTTAGCCCTAGGTATATCATTTCTTTCGAAATACTGGATTGTGGTGGGAAGGTAGCTTACCGATTGGCGCATCCACCAAATCTCCCTCAGGATTATTATGTGTTCCATATATCTCTCCTGAGAACCTACATATCTAATCCATCACATGTAATAAGCTCGTATGTTGTACCGCTGGAGCAAGATCTTTCTTATGAAGATACGCCGATAGAGATTCTGGATCATAACAAAAAAATTCTACAAAATAAGACCACTGACATGGTTAATGTTTTATGGAGCAACCACGAATTATATGAAGGTACATTGGAACTCTAGGATAAGATGAGGGAGAGGTATCCTCATCTGTATGTTATGAAGTGATGAATTTTGTGGGTGAAATTCATTTTAAGTGGTGTAGAATATAACAGCCTGAGTTTTTATAAGAGATATATATGAATATATATATATATATATTATGTCTTATGTTATACATCACACCAAAGTAATCATTCACTACCCAAAACATTGTCTTGGTTTGCGTTACACGGAAGAGAAACCTTCTTCGATAGCTTGCGTTGTACGCAATACCGAGTTTCACTAAACAATGATATATTACTATAATATTATGAACTAGCCGTTATGAATAGTATTAACTGAATTTTTAATTTTATAATATTATAATTCATCTTACACATTTTCTAGAATGGGATATGGAAAAAATCAATTTTTCGATAAAAGAAGTATTTTTCAATAAATGCAGTTTTACCGCCTTTTGATGGAACACCCATTTTAAATCTAATTTTTTTGACATGTTTATAAGTTCAATTTTAAAAAATAAACTTCTTCTTTTGAATCAGGATATAAATATTAAATAGGATAAATTTTTGATACTTTTCAGATAACTTTCATATTTTGATGAATTAGAAAAATATGCTAAAGTTTTCTTAAATACAAATTTTGTCATCAAAATAATTTATATGGTTAAATGGTAAAATTTAATAGTTTTGAAGTATAAATAGAATATATTTTTAATATTTAATAAAATTTATGTCATTACCATTAATTTTACATTGTATTCAAAGGTAAAAACATTTCAATCTTTGACAGTGTTTCAACTTTTAAAAAACTCATTTTCATAATAAAAAGATTAATTTTAAATTAATTACTGCCACTTCTATGTTTTGAATTTTTAAAAATTGATTCCATATTTGGATTCAGTGGGTCAATATTATGTTAATAGGTTACATTTATTTTTTTGACATTATGAATAGTAACTAAGGTAATTTATATTTACTATAATTAAAGGTAAATCTGGTAATTAAGGGTAAAACTAAGATTATAAAATTACCCTAACACCCGAAAAAATTCTATTAGATGAATAGAAGTAGACCCATATAACATAAGGGTCGGAATATATTCATTTCATATACTTTTTACCATGAAAATTATATAATTATTATTAAAACCAAAGATACTGCCAACATGTCACTCTCTTATATCTTATAAGTGTAATAATTTTAATTTAGTTCTAATACTCATAAGAATTCGAATATAAATAGTCTCCAGATATATAATAAAAGTATCTAAATTAGGAGAATTTATTTAGTATTTTTTGGGATTAAAAAATTATCATTAATGATGTCACAATAGTGATGTAAAAATAATTTTATTGATTGAAATATCAAATAAATGATATAAAAAATATGAAAATAAATATTATATGAACTAATTAATGTTCCTAACAAATTTTCCTAAGGAAAATGACATGTTGATAATCAATTGAATATTTTGGTTAGAATATATCCTCTGTGTGTATTTTATTTAAATTCAAATGAATCAACAGTTTCAAAATTTACACTACTGATATTTTATAAAAATAACATATTATAAAATTGATTAAAAATCACATAAATATTTAACAATTATAAATTGAAATTTATATGGTCTAAAATGTAATAAATAATAAAATTATTTACAATTAACAATCCATTACTAATTATTGATAATAATTTAAAATTTAGAATATTATTTCCACAAATAAAATTAAATATATTAGATAAGGATAAATCAAGTTGATAAGGTTTAAAATAAATCACCAACATGTATAAATCTTATTGGATGATGATATTAAAAACCTATGTCATCTAGTATTCGTATTCGAGTCATTTCTGGAGGTTTTTAGTGGGGTTTTATTCTATTATAAATTAATATATTAGAGGATTCCAAAAGTGCCCCTCTCCTCTCTTATAAAAAGGCACCTCTTCCCTCTCTTCCTCACACCATTTTGAGCCTTCAAGCTTGGCCCACACCTGCTAATTTCTCTTATCCACTTCCTTATAAACATAATAGTGGTATTTTTCTTCAAAAAAGACCAACCTTAGTGCCTTACGAGGATTTTTAGAAGAGGCGCGTCAAAAAAGAGTTAATATTATTTGCTGATTTTTTTAAATTTATTTCTTCTTATAATTCCTCTAAATTTTTTTGTTTAATTATAAAGTAATAATATCAGAAATACTCATATAATTATATGTTATTATAAATATTAAATAACCTTATTTCACCTTTTATCCATCCTACAAAAAATGAAATCACCGAAGTTGCGTACGTACGGAATACCGTTTCCACACCGTGGTGTAATATGTTCTCCAGCACCACCTTAGTTGGATGAGTATAATTGTGTAAAAAATAACTATATATGATTATTATAGCATGATAATAATTCTGAGATATTCTATTATCCACACCAATACCATTCAATAATTATGTTAACGATATCGTCGCTCATGCGTACGTATAGCTTACCATCTCCACGGTGTGATGTGATTCGTTCTACATGATCTTCATTAAACTAAGATTATATAAAATAATTGAATTAATAAATCTGATATATATCACACAAATACCATTCTATAAATGATGTAGTTATATCCTAAAAAGAGGAATAATAATTTATTCGATAAAACACGCATAATAAGATAAAGCAATGAACACCCGAATAACAAGTATCAATGAAATATTACTAAATAAATAGATAATTATATGATCATATATGATATCATAAAAATTTATAAGATTGTGGAATATTTCAATGAAATTATTTAAATCATTATACAAGAGGATCAGATATGTACAGAGCATATCAGACCTAAGGTATGAGAAAATATCGCAATCTCATTTTTATCCGAGATTGTTTATACTTCAGAATTTACTTGGGGATATTCATCATATGTGTCCATGTTTCCTCAATATGTAATATTATTTCTATCCTCCTACATTTTTTAAATAAAATTTTACCTATTGGTGAATTTTTAGTAAAAGTTATGAACGGAATCTTTTTTAATTTGCAGTACGAGATACTTTTTGACTATTCCGGCCAAAGTACGAGAAGAATGTTGTTTAACTTATACAGCATGAAATGGTTTTTATGATTTCATAAAATATTATTTCCATGAAGATTCTATTACAAGTTTTCAAGTTTATTTTAAATCAACTTATATTCATCTAAAATTTTATGACATCTTATGAAAGAAAAAATGTTTTTAAAGTAGAAAAGATATTTTCCTCAAGAATGGAGTTCAAGTGTTTTATCAAAATTATTTCCCTTATAAGATAATATATGGTTCTGTTTATATACCTATTATTACATTGATTTGAATATTATATTATGGAATTATTTTTATGATGTCCATATATCTTATATGGATTATGTTATGATGACATGATGGTTAAGAATCCCATTTTTTTTACATGGGTTATGCTATGATGTAGGATTAATGATTTTGTGGCACACATAAGAATGGTTACTTTATGAGATGGGTGGGAACTATATTTCCATCCAATGCATTTGGTAGAGAATTATATCTCATGAGATTGACATGGCTGGAATGAAAAGTTAATCTAGTTCAGTGATACAGGACAAGAACGAGGAGTGAACTCGGTTCAGTAGTGGACTTTTTCCGCTATGACGGTCTTGGAAATGAGTTGTGACTCATATGACATTATTTTCTAGGATTATGTGTGTATGAAATAATGTCTCATTTATTTTTTTATGAATATTCGATTAAATTTCACTGCTATTATTTATCACATGTCATGATATTATGATCTCTTTTGTAGGATAAGATTTTCAAAATATTTTGTTCTTATGAATATCATATGATTTGTATTTCCGTTGTTGGCCCTTACTAAGAATTTGATATCATCCGTTTTATGTTTTCTTTTCCCCAGGCCAGGAAGAAGGGTGTTAAATAGGATATTCCAAAAGTTACTTTAGATTTGATGAAATAAATAGGAGACAATGTAGATTATTTACAAACCAGTTTTTATGTTCCCTAGAATCTAAAGACTCTATACCTATATTGTCGTATCATGGTTTTGTTATATGTTTTAATAATTATTCTCCAATTCTAATGTAATAACAATGTATTTAAAGTATGGGTTGTTACAGTTGGTATTAGAGGGAGGTTAAAATCAATCATTGGAAACTAGGATGTGAAATCCTTAGTAAGAACGCTAAGGATATGTCTAAGAATAAAAGAAAATATTATTGTTTTAGAAATGTCCATGAATAACATATGATAAGATCTAAAGTGTGAAATTTTATTCCTGATTATGTGGTTTTCCTATTATAATTAGTGTATCTCACACTATTTCTCTTGGTTTTAGTCAATGGATTGTAACTGAAGGAACCGTGTTAATGATGAATACGACAGGAAATGCAATGATTGTACCCCTGAGCAACCAAATGATATGGGATCTAGAATGAAAAATCTTGTTTCCATGATCAAAAAACATTCTCAAGCTACGAACCATGCATGAATTCCAAAAGGGAAATGGATGGAGCAATATCTTATTGAATCCTCCATAAGGCTGCGTACACGTTCATTTTGCGGTTCTTCTGATGCATTAGTGGCTGAACAATGGATCTATACCACTGGAATGATATTTTTAGACCTTCAATGTTCTGAACATGATAAATTCATCTTATTAGTATGTTGTTTGGAAGGTGAATCTGATCAATGGTGGAATCTTGTCAAGAATACAAGGAAAATGGAAGAAATTGAATCCACAGAATGGGACGAGCTCAAGAACTTATTTTTCAATAAGTACATCCCTTGTATTATATACACAAATATGGAGAAGGATTTTCTTGAATAGAAGAAAAATGATGATGAATCTGTTGGTACCTATGAAGCAAATTTTACATGGCATGCAAGGTAAGATTTTGGTATTATTATCCAACCTGAGAGTAAGATCGATCGATTCTTTAGTGGCATAACAACAAGTCTTTGAAGGGCATTAGCCGTAAGAGACATCAATAGCTATGAGGAAATTTTTCTATGTACTGTCAAGGTCAAGATGGATATTGGAGTAACCCATCATTCATATGGGTTTGATAAGATGAGGAAGATTGAATTAAAAGGAAAATATAAAGACCACACTGAAAAGAAGATGAGTTTGTCCTTATGCTCAAAGTGTGGAAAGAAACATGGAGTGAATTGTCTTAAAGGGACAATTAAATGTTATATGTGTGGAAAAGAAGTTCATCGGTCAATTGAATGCCGCAGTTATGGGAAAAATATATCTGGTGAAGCGAACAAAGAAAAGGAAATAAATAATGCACCTCCTACACTTCAATGTTACAAGTGCATGGAAATGGGTCATTATGCCAATAAATGCCCTAATCCAACGGTTTTTTATGATGATCGATGTCAAAAAACTCGTAAGTACAACGGAAATGGAATCTCACATGCAATTTCTATCGGAAATGTGGAGTACAATAATGAAGTGGTGAACAGTACAATTACCATCGACTATAATGTAGAAAATGTTTTATTTCATTCTGGATCCACCCACTCTTAGGAACACCTTATCCGAAGGTGCGTTTTCTCGGGTGGTGATGTTAAAAAAAGTGAGGAATAAAAATATAATTGTTTTATTTTTATTTCATTGCTAAGCAGTTTAAGTGAAATTAAGTTGGGTCACAACTTAATTTCTCTCTACATTGTGGTTAACATCCATGTGAGGGAGTTGGGGTGGGGCCCACACTATCCCCCACATTTCAATTCTCTAACTCTCATTAATCACTCTATCACTTTTAATTTGTGTATCACACCCGCACCTCCCACGTTTTAATGTCAAGTCAACTCAAGCAGTTTTTCTTCCACATTAAATACATTCCAATAAAACGCCTAATTAATTGGATAACACGCGTTAATTAATTTAATGAATTCATTTTTAATTTCAAATTAATAATGGCTTTTGTGTGAGTAAATTAAATAAGACAATGTCTTTTTTATTCAGGTGATTCGTTGTGTGGAGGGGAGAATCCTCGAATATTTTCTTCTTCTTTCTTGAAGAATGTGAAGAACACCGAAGCTTCAACGAAGAATGTCCTCTCATCTCTGCATCTTCTTCCCGTGTCAAGGGAAGCAAGATGCCGCATCCTTCATCAGGTGAACATCGACGACATACAGATCCCCTTTCCGCGATGCTATCATACGCGATGACGTTTCTCCGCGATGATCCTCGTTCGACGTCTTCTTCCAGGTATGGGGTTTTCATATAAAGTATATGTGAATTATCCCCTCGTGCATGCATAATTTTATTTCAGGGTGTTTGAATAATTTACCTTGAATAAAATATACCATCATCTAATGCATTTCTTTTAAATATTGCGTTGGAAAAAACACTTAACACAGAGGGTGCGGGCCGAACAAACATGACCCGAAAACCCTCCGAATTTGTTTATTGGTGTGCGGATCGACGGGCGACGACGAAGTGAGCCGCAAAGGCATTTGGAACCCTTCATAGTAATTTACAAGTCCGAGGAGAGCCGCAGGCATAGAATTCGGGCAAAACGGACCATCAGAGCATGTCCGGTGGTCCGTGGAAGGTGCCGCTGGTGCGCCGCGCAGGCACGGCGGTGCGGGCGGCCGAAGGCGGGGGCCGGCACCGGCCGACCGCCAGGTGGGGGAGGCTCCCTGTCACGCCGCCGGAAGGATCCGCGGCGGCTGAAGCCATGACGGCAGTGGGAATACATGATCCCGAGGCCGTGGGGGATCCAGGGAAGACGCGACGACCAGCGTCGCGTCTGCTGGCAAAGGGGGGAGGCCCGCATCCTCCCCCCCCCCAGCTCAGCTCGCTGGCCGAGCCAACGCACCCCCCCGGCTGGGCCAGGGCGGTTCACGCGGACAGGGCCGCACCGGGCCGGGTCAGACCCAGACCCGGGCGGGTCGACCCGGTTTGGGCCGACCCAGGGGGGGTTGGGTCGGGCCGGGCAGGGCCTAAACCCCCTATTTCGGACTGTTTTCAGTCATTTACCCATATCATGGGATTCAGACCTCCGATCGACACACCTTCAGTTGCTGTGAGATCCTTGGATTGTTGCACCCGTTTCGGTATATTACACTCAAGGTTTCGGAGAACCGTGGGTACGGCTGGGTTGGTTCGAACATGAAACCAACTGGGCCCTCAGAGCGGAAACACATATAACTTTATCTCTGGACATCTGGTTGATGTGCCTTCAACATTGTTGGATTCCTCTTCATGAGATGGACATTTTGGATTACTCCACTCTAGGTTTGGACGCATTTGGAGTGCCTTCGGGTTGGTTTTGACTTAAAAACCAACCGGGCCCCTGGAACGAAAAAGCCAATAACTCTCAGACCGAGCGTCCGATTGACGCGCCGTCTGTCACGTTGAGTTCCTATCGTCGAGACGGAACATTGGGATACATCATCTCCGGAATGCATGTCAGTTGATGTATCGACCCCCTTGGATCATGGAGCAGACACTCCCATAATCGAGCATGCTGTGTTTGAGAACCCTAAAGCTGGCTGCGACTGCGACGATGATGACGACTGCACTAAAATTCTCTGTGGGTTCAGAAGCGACGATGACTGCACTGAAATCCTCCGTGGGTTCGGTAGCGATGATGACCGTACTAAAATCCTCCATGGGTTCGACTGCGATGACTACTGTTCTTGTATCCTACGTGGGTCCGGCAGTATTTCTATTCTTGTATCCTACGTGGGTCCGGCAGTGTTTGACTCTGTACTTGTATTCTACGTTGGTCCGGCAGAGTAGCTGGTCTTTTATCCTATGTGGGTCCGACAGCTTAGCTGGTTTAGTATCCTACGTGGGTCCCATAGTAGATGAATCAGTGGCTACATATGATCATCTCTACCACCTTACGAAGAAGTATACATGTGTGAGCTGAGTCTTGACTATTCAATAAATATCCTCGATATGATTGACTTGCATTCCTATGTGTATTGGGTTGTGTTATCCTGCGTGGGTTGGTTGTTCTATCCTGTGTGTACTAGATCGAACATGGGCTTAGATGTTGGAGCCGAACTGGAATTGGTGACTTAGGTATATGTATGGGCATATACCTAAGTACTGTTGGTTGTTACATCGTGATTGTTTCTTTCTTTGGTGGATTATACTTTGTAGATTCTGGGAGGCCTTCGGGGTCTCGTGGTACCTACTGAGTAGCGTATACTCACCCCTGCACGAGCTATGCTCACACTACGTTGTGTTGGATGCAGACGACGGACAACGCTGATCATGATTGAGGCTTGTGTAGCAATACTGTGTCTGGAGGTGGACCACTTAGCAGGACGTACTTGGAGTGGACGACTGGAGACGAGGAGCAGAGGAGACGAACTGTACCCACCCTTCAGGTGGTATTTTCTAGAAGACGGCTTGGAATTTCTGCTTACTTTTCTACTATTGTACTCTCTTTCAGTTGTACTTTACTTTCCGTTGTAGTGCAATTTTTAGTTTGGGTTTGTATTCTGGCCCACTTACTTTTCCGCACTTACTTTTGTACCCAGTTTTTCTTAGTGTTTAATTATACTGGCTTACCCTATGGTCTTAGTATACTTTTTAAAGGCAATACCTTCCCCTTTTATCGGGATTTAAGCCTTTGGTGCTAGTCGCCATCCCCTGGCCTATGGGAGGCGGGCTTGGGGTAGTCACAGCACGGGTCCCGAGGATGGGTCGTGACAAATTGGAATCAGAGGAGTTTGGTTCTACCACAGAACTCAGGACTCTGATCTTTCTTCTATGTGAAGAAATAGTGTTACGAGTATTGATTGTGGTTATTAGTCTAGAGAGTCCAGTGTTGGTGTGGCGGTCGACGTATCCGTACACCAGGACCCTGACTTTTGATTTCCGACTCAATGTAGGAAAAAATTGATTGCATGTGTGTTTCAAATGTATTCTTTGTGATTACATTGTGTCAGCTCACCAGGTATACTGTTTTGACCACGGCGCACCTATTTCTTTTCGGGATGGCCCCACCATAGCAGCCCGATATGGTTCATAGATTTGTGCGAGATGACAACCCACCGAGCGACGAGGCCTCGGTGTAGGGCCCTTTTTCCGCAGAGGCCTCGGCCGTACCTCTACCTGCAGAGCCACCGATGCCACCAGCCCCAGCCGCTGAGGGTGAACGTTGCCTTAGTGAACTACATGTGTTTCAGCATCAGAGACCACCCACGTTTCATGGGGAGACAGGCCCTTAGGCAGCTGAGGATTGGATGGAGGCTGTAGTTCAAGTTTTCAGGTTAGTGGGGACACCATCTGACCTCATAGTGATCCTTACAGCGAGCCTCCATTACGCAGAAGCAGCCGATGGTGGACCTTGATTCTCTAGGTGCACGACGATGCATCTTTCCTCTAGACAGACTTTGAGAGCCTCTTCCGCTCAGAGTTCGTCCCAGCCACCCTCCGTGCGGTGTGCATCCAGAAGCTTCTACAGCTGCGGGAGGGCATCATGATGGTCACCCAGTACTCGGCGAGATTTTTCGATCTCTCGTGCTATTCGACGGACATGGTATAGGACACATTATTCTAGGACCGGACCTTTGAGCAGGGACAAAGGCACGAGATCAGGGCATTGATGATCTCCCTCAGCATTCCGACACAGGTAGGAGTACTGGAGTGAGCCCTTATCATAGAGAGAGTTCTTGCTGAGCCTACACCAGCAGTGAGACCTACGGCAGGGTGACACGTAGCAGAGTCGTCTTCAGCTGGTAGTTGACGGACATCACAGGGGTCCAGGCGGACTAGACCATCAGGCAGACGACCTCAAGACACTGGCTCAGAGGTGCGGGGCACCCGGCGTAGAGCCAACCTTTAGAGGAGCAGACATTGCTACACATGCGGTGGGTAGGGCCACATGGCGCGTGACTTCCCGACCCGCCGTGCAAAGGAGGAGCAGATGATTGAGGGGCCACCAAGGCAGAGGCAGAGGGTTGACCGTGGCGGTCCGCAGGGAGCAGGCATACGACGCAGAGAAGCTGGCCGGGCAATAGGTGGTGGGCGAAGCTTTGAGGCTTTACCCCCACCACCACTAGGAGGCCCACCCCGTCTACAGGGAGCTGGCGGACAGAGACATGCTATGCTTTAGGCAGCGGAAGCCTACGACCACGGCACACCATAGTTGATTCGAGGTACTATCTATTTCTACTCCATCCTTGCTGCAGTTCTTATAAACACAGGATTGAGTCATTATTTTATTGACGCTAACCTTGTTCGGAGCTCTGAGATTCCGACGGAGCCGTTGGCTCGATCCTTATAGCTAGAGACTCCTACAGGAGTAGACTCGACGATTACGCACTGGTGCCGGCAGTGTGAGATTACTCTAAGATGGGAGAGCTTTGTCTAGGATCTTGTTGTAGCGGCGTCGAGGCCTTACGATGTCATCTTGGGAATGGATTGGTTATCTACAGTCAATGCTCAGATTGACTGTATTAGTCGCAAGGTGCGGTGTGTTCGCACAGATGGGAGAAGGTTCACCTTCACGGGTGAGAAGGGAGCTTTTGCAGTGCAGGATGGACTCTCACAGAAGAGAGGGCAACCAATCACTCATCAGTTGGATAGCCTTATCCGAGGAGCAGTGGATATGCAGTGTCTGAGTTTTCCTACAGGGGTGGATCAGTATGCAGATGTTTTTCCTAACGATGTTCCTGGACTACCTCCTCGCAGAGAGGTAGACTTTTAAATCGACATGTACCCCGGGACATCCCCGATATCCACTCCAGCATATTGGATGTCTCCCTCTGAGCTTTTAGAGCTACGGGTACAACTGGAGGACTTGAAGGAAAAGGGATTCATCCAACCCAGTGTTTCACCCTGGGCTTCCCTGATTTTGTTCACCAAGAAGGCGGACGGGAGCTTGCGACTGTGTGTCAACTATCGTCACCTGAACTAGGTGACCGTGAGGAACAAGTATCTGCTACTAAGGATTAACGTCCTCTTCGTTCATCTCAAGGGATCATGGTGGTTCTCGAAGATAGACCTCAGGTCAGGCTATCATCGGCTCAGTGTTCAGGACGAGGACATGCAGAAGACGACCTTCAAATGTCGGTATGGCCACTATGAGTTCTTGGTTATGCCTTTCGGCATAACCATGGCTCTAGAAGTTTTCATGAGTATCATGAACATCATCTTTCTGCCATACCTCGACCGATTTGTCATGGTCTTCATCGACGACATATTGATATACTTGACCACTGAGGAGGAGCATGCCTACAACTTACAGGTTGTACTGGACACACTCCGAGAGCAACAGATTTATGGTAAGCTCTCGAAGTGTCAGTTCTGGTTGCATGAGGTCCACTTCTTGGGACACGTCATCTCTGAGGCGGGAGTTGCGGTGGACCCTGCGAAGACTGAGGCAGTGCTAGCTTTGGAGCCACCCAGGAGTGTGACAGAGGTGCAGAGTTTCTTGGGGCTAGCTGGATACTACCGGAGATTCGTTCCAGACTTCTCCAGAGTTGCGGCACTGCTCTCAGCTTTGATGAAGAAGGGGAAACCCTTCGTGTGGTCAGACAGATATCAGTAGAGCTTCCCGGAGCTGAGATAGAGGTTGACAAGTACACATATCTTGAGGCTACCAAAGGAGGGATTAGTGTACGTAGTCTACTGCGATGCATCAGGGACCAGACTTGTATGTGTCCTAATTCAGGAGAAGGCGGTGATCTCCTATGGATCACGCCATTTGAGGCAGCATGTGCATATCTATGCTACGCATGACTTGGAGTTAGTAGCAGTGGTCTTCACTCTGAAGGTGTGGTGACACTATCTGATGGGAGAGCACTTTACATTCTACTCTGACCACCAGAGTCTCAGGTACATCTTATCGCGGAAGGACCTAGACCTGAGACAGCGACGATGGCTCAAGTTCCTTGAGGACTATGAATTTGAGAAAGTCTATACTCCTGTATAGGGGAATGTCGTAGCTGATGCTCTCAGCAGGAGGACGGGAATTCAGCTACTTGGGTAGGCGACAGAGCAGCTAGCCGCTTTGCAGATATCTTTCATGGATAGAGATAGAGCAACCTTTCTGCAATCACTCATAGTCACCCCTCCACTATTGTAGCGGGTCAGAGAGGCACAGTGTGGGGATGCTGACTATGAGACACGACGTGCACAGATTTCCATGGGAAAGGCACCTAATGGGTTTTGTATGGGCGGAGAGCACGTCGTCCTTTTCCGAGGATTTACCATGGTACCAGCTGCTTTACAGGAGGAGGTTTTGAGTGAGTTCCACACTTCCCCTTTAGCGGTACATCCAGGAGTGGTGAAGATGTACCGGGATCTCAGACGACAGCACTGGTGGTAGGGTATGAAGAAGGATGTGGCAGAGTTTGTTTCTCGATGCCTCACCTGCCAACAGGTGAAGGCGGAGCACCATGTACCAGCAGGCTTGGTACAACCCTTGGAGATCCCTAAGTGGAAGTGGGATGGGATATCAATGGATTTAGTGGTTGGACTACCACATACTTCTAGATGTCACGACTCCATTTGGATGATTATCGATCAACACACCAAGTCGGCCCACTTCTTACCCATCAGAGAGCAGGGCTCAGTGGAGAACATGGGATGCCTTTATGTTTAGAAGATCATGCGGCTTCATGGTGTTCTATCATCTATCATCTCCAATAGATATGCCCGCATTACTTCCCATATTTGGAAGGGGTTGGAGGAGGCATTCGGGACGCAGCTACGTCTGAGCACCGCCTTTCACCATCAGACGGATGTTCAGACGGAGAGGACCATTCAGACTCTTGATGACATGCTCCGTGCATGTGTCCTCGACTTTGGTCGAAGCTGGGAGGACCACCTACCCTTGATGGAGTGTTCATACAATAACAAATACCACTCCACCATCAGGATGGCACCATATGAGGCGTTGTACGACCGACCATGCAGATCACCTCTGTGCTGGACAGACCATGGGGAGTCAGCACTTATGGGACCAGAGATGGTCCAAGCCATGAAAGGGAAGGTTTAGGTCACCCAGGAGTGGATTAGGACAGCTCAGAGCCGACAAAAGTCATATGATGATAGGAGGCAGAGACCACTAGAGTTCGAGGATGGTGACCACGTCTTTTTGTGAGTCTCACCTCGATGTGGATTACAGAGATTTGGATGGGGCGGCAAGTTATCTCTGCGCTTTATCGGACCATTCCAGGTTCTCAGTAGGATAGGCGAGGTGGCTTATCACCTAGCTCTACCACCTTAGTTGCATCGGGTGTACGGCGTCTTCCACGTATCTCATCTGAGGAGATACGTGCACGACCTGACGCATATCATCGACCATGGGGAGCTGGACCTTGATGATGGGGTGACTTTTGCGGAGGTCCCAGTGGTGATAGAGGATTGACATGAGCGTGTCCTACATGGGCGGTCGATTCCTCTAGTGCACATTAGGTGGCATCATGGGAACCTCCAGGAGAGCACTTGGGAGCGGGAGGCTCAGATGCGTGCTCAGTACCCTCATTTGTTCTCCTAGATTGTGAGGTATCTTTAAGGGGACATAAAGCCCTGAGGTGGGAGTAATGTAAAGACCCATAAATTACAAAGGAAATTTTTTCTTAATTTTCTTTGTGATTTTACGAGTATGCAGTACCTGACAGGACCTGATTCCGAGGCCCGGTGTGCCCGGAATCAATTTCTGAAGATTAGCTCGGGTACGTTTAGTGAACGAACGAGCGGGTTTTCTTAACTTTTGAACCGGTGCTCGGAATTGAAATCTGAGGGCACCGATGAAAGCGCAATGCCGGTAATTGCTTAGGAACACCTTATCTGAAGGTGCGTTTTCTCGGTTGGTGATGTTAAAAAAAAGTGAGGAATAAAAATATAATTGTTTTATCTTTATTTCTTTGCTAAGTGGTTTAAGTGAAATTAAGTTGTGTCACAACGTAATTTCTCTCTAAAATGTGGTTAACATACATGTGAGGGAGTTGGGGTGGGGCCCACATGAGCCCCCACCTTTCAATTCTCTAACTCCCATTAATCACCATATCACATTTAATTTGTGTAACACACCCGCACCTCCCCCATTTTAATGTCAAGTCAACTCACTCAGTTTTTCTTACACATTAAATACATGCCAATAAAACGCCTAATTAATTGGATAACGTGCGTTAATTAAAATGATCAATTCATTTTGAATTTCAAATTAATGATGGCTTCTGTGTGTGTAAATTAAATAAGACAACGTCTTATTTTACTGGGGTGATTCGCTGTGTGGAGGGGAGAAACCTAGAATATTTTCTTCTTCCTTCTTGAAGAATTCGGAAAACACCAAAGCTTCAACAAAGAACGTTGTCTCATCTTTATATCTTCTTCCCGCGTCGAAGAAAGCGAGATGCCACATCCTTCATCAGGGGAACATTGATGACGTACGGAGCCTCTTTCTGCGACGCCATCTTCTGTGACGCCATTTCTCCGCGATGATCCCCGTTCGACGACTTCTTCTAGGGAGGGTGTTTTCGTATAAAGTATATGTGAATTATCCCCTCGGGCATGAATAATTTGATTTCAGGGTGTTTGAATAATTTACCTTGAATAAAATATTCCATCGTCTAATGCATGTCTTTTAAATATTGCCTTTAAAAAACACCTAAAGCGGAGGGTGCGTGCCGAACAAACACGGCCTGACAACCCTCCTCAGTTTGTTTATTGGTGTACGGATCGAAGGGCAATGAAGAAGGAGGTCGAAAAAGGAATTTTGAACCCTTCACAGTAATCTATGTATCCCAGGAGTGCCGCAGGCATAGACAGCGGGCAAAAAGGACCACCGGAGCGCGTCTGGTGGTCCACGGAAGGCACTACCGGTGGCACCGGCGGCGGGAAGACCAGATCCCACGACCGTGCGGGATGCGCGGAAGATGCGATGACCAACACCGAGTCTGCTGGAAGGGGGGGGGGGCGTCCTCCCCCCCATCTCGGCCCGCCGGCCATGCCTGCGCAGCCCCTCGGCCGGGCCAGGCCGCACCCAGTCGGGCCGGGACGGGCCGCACCGGTCCGGGTCAGACCCAGACTTGGGTCAGGTCGACCCGGTTCGGGCCAACCCAGGGGGGTTTGAGCTGGGCTGGGCCGGGCCCAGACCCCCCATTTCGGACTGTTTTTATCATTTTCCCATATCTTGGGTTTTGGACCTCCGATCAACTCACCGTCAGTTGCGTCAGGATCCTTGGATTGAGAATGTAATTTTGGTATATTACAGTCAAGGTTTCAGAGAACCATGGGTATAGAAGGGTTGTTCGAACATGAAACCAACCAGGCCCTTGGAGTAGAAATGCTTATAACATAAGTTTCGGACGTCCGATTGACGTGCCGTCGACTTTGTTGGATTTCTCTTGGTGAGATGAACCTTTTGTCTTAATCTGATCATGGTTTGGATGCAGTTGGAGTGAGGTTGCATTAGTTTTGACATAAAAACCAACCGGGCCCCTAGAACGAAAAAGCCAATAAATCTCAGACCGGGCGTCCGATTGATGTGTCGTCTGTCACGTTGAGTTCCTATCATCCTGATGAAAATTTGGGATACATCAACTCTGGACTGCGTGTTAATTGATGTATCGTCCCCTTGGCTCATGGAGCGGACCCTCCTGGAATTGAGAATTCTGTTTGATGGAACCCTAGAGCTGGCTGCGACTGCGATGACGATGACGATTGCACTGAAATCCTCCGTGGGTTCGGCAGCGACGACAACTGCACTGAAATCCTCCGTGGTATCAGCAGTGATGATGACCGTACTGAAATCCTCCGTGGTTTCGATGGTGATGTCTAATGTTCTTGTATCCTATGTGGGTCCGACAGTACTATTGTTCTTGAATCATACGTGGGTCCGGTAGTGTTTGACTCTGTACTTGTATCCTACATGGGTCCAGCAGAGTAGCTGTTCTTGTACACTATGTGGGTCCGACAGCTTAGCCGGTTTAGTATCCTACATGGGTCCCAGCTTAGATGAATCAATGGCTACATCTGATCATCCCTATCACCTTACCAAGAAGTATACCTGTGTGAGGTGAGTCTTCACTATTCAATCAATATCTTCGATATGATTGACTTTCTTCCCTATGTGGATTGGGTTGTGTAATCCTATGTGGGTTGGTTGTGCTATCTTGTGTGGACTAGATTGAACATGTTCTCGGATGTTGGAGCCAAACTGGATTTGGTGACTTATGTATATGCATGGGCATATACCTAAGTAGTTTTGGTTGTTACTTCGTGATTGTTTCTCTCCTTTGTGGATTATCCTATGTAGATTTTAGGAGACCTTTGAGGTCTCGGGGTCCCTACTGAGAAGCATATACTCACCACTGCACGGGCTATGCCTACACTATGTTGTGTTGGATGCTGACAACAGATAGCGCTGATCATGGTTGAGGCTTGTAGAGCAAGACGGTACCTAGATGTGGACCACTGAGCAGGACATACTTGGAGCAGATGGCTAGAGCCGAGTAGCAGAGGAGACGAACTGTACCCACCCTTCAGGTGGGATTTTTCAGATGATGGATTAGATGCTTACATTTCTACTGTTATACTCTATTTCAGTTGTACTTTACTTTCCTTTGTACTGCACTTTTCAGTTTGGGTTTGTATTATTGCCCACTTATTTTCCGCACTTACTTTTGTACCCAGTTTTACTTAGTGTTTACTTCTGCTGTCTTACCCTGTGCTATTAGTATACTTTATAAAGGCAATGCGTTCAATTTTTATCAGGATTGACGCCTTTGGTGCTAGTCTCCAGCCCCTGGCCTATGGGAGGCGTGCTTGTGGTAGTCATGGAACGGGTCCCGAGGACGGGTCGTGACAAGTTGAGTTAGCTGTGACAACTCTTAATGGCACAACCATCGAATCAAAAGTTTAAAATTATTCTCCGATTGAATTTTATGGGAATGTGCTTCCTACAAATCTTATGATACTTACTATAGTGGAATTTGATGTGATTCTTGGTATGTATTGGCTTTAATTATTTGGAGATCATATCAATTTCCAAAGAAGAGAAGTCACATTTCATATTCTCGATCAATATATGACCATCTATCGATTCAAGGATGAATATAACCTTCCAATGGAAATTTCAACCATATTATGGGTATTTATTCTAATAGATGAAGAATATCTATCTCAAATGGTTGTAGAGAAACTCACTATTAGGAATATTCCCATTGTATGGGAGTTTGATGATGTCTTTCCAGAAGAAATTTTCTTCTATTCCACTAAATCTTGAAGATGATTTTCTAATAGAACTCATACTGGGTTCTATGACCATTTCAAAGACACATTACAGAATGACCCCAATTGAGTTGTAGGAATTGAAGAAGAAACTCCAAGAGAATATTGATAAGGGATTCATACGCCCTAGTGCATCAAGTTGGGGAGAACTTATTCTATTAGTTATGTATAATGATTGATCAATGAGACTATACATTGATTATCGAGAACATAACAAGATCACAATCATGAAAAAATATCATCTCCCACACATTGATGACTTTTTGGACCAACTACACAGAGCTCAATACTTTTCCAAGATTGATCTTTGTTCAGGGTATCATCGATTAGGGGTAAAAAATTTAGGATATACGAAGGACGTCATTCCATATATGGTATTGAAACTATGAGTTTATAGTGATGCCATTTGGTCTTACTAATGCCCCTGCTATCTTCATGGATCTAATGAATATAGTCTTTAGAGAATATCTTGATCAGTTTGTGGTAGTCTTTATAAATGATATTATTAATTATTAAAACAGTATGGAAGAACATGAAGATCACTTAAGAATCATATTTAAGACCCTGAGAAAAGAAAATCATTCTGAAAAATTTACCAAGTGTGAATTTTGGCTTCAAAAAGTTTCATTTTTTGGTTACATAATCTCAAAAGAGGGGATATCGGTGGATCCAGCAAAAATAGAGGTTATTGAATGATGGTCGAGACCAACAACAGTAATTGTAATCTAATGTTTTCATGGTTTAGATGGGTATTATCGACGTTTTTTGAAATATTTTTCATGATTATCTTAACCACTCAAAAAAGTATCTTAGAAAGGAGTTAGGTTTGTTTGGATGGAGGAATGTGATGAGAATTTCAATGAGCTAAAAAGAAGGTTAGCCAGTGCACCTGTGTTCACAATACCTTTTAATGGATAAACGATTGTGGTCTATAGTGATGCATCCAAGAAGGGGATGGGCTGTGTTCTCATGGAAAATTATATGGTGATACCTTATACCTTACAACAGCTGAAAATCCGTGAGCAAAATTTCCCAACTCATGATTTGGGGTTAGCTTCAGTAATCTTTTCATTAAAGATTTGGAGGCATTATCTTTATGGTGAAATGTTTGATATTTAAACTGATCATAAAATCTTAAAATAAATTTTAACACAAAAGGATCTTAATATGCGCCAAAGAAGATGTTTGGATCTGATTAAGTATTTCGACTGCTCAATTCATTACCACCTAGGGAAAGAAAAGATGGTGGAAGACACGATAAGTCTACAAGACCATGCTAGATTATCCATGATGTGGAACCCAAAGGATCCAATATTTATGGATTAAAAAATGATGGATCTTGTAATTTTAATGAAAGGGGAGATATCTTATATTTCTAAAATGAATGTTCAACCATTTATACAAGTGAATATTAAAGAGGTGTGAAAGGTGGATGTTGGGCTTCAAAATAAGGTGAGAAATGTTCCAAAATTCAAACTTGATTGTGATGGGATAATTAGGTTCAAGAACTATGTCTTTATTCCTACCATAAAAGAATTAAAGAAGGAGCTTCTGGATGAGGCTCATAGTTTGTCATTATTTATTCATCCTGGAAGTACAAAGATGTACAGGGACATGAAAGAGTACTTTTGGTTGGATGGCATGAAAAGAGATATCACCGAATATGCCTCTCGATGATTGGTTTTTCAGAAAGTTAAAGCTGAGAGACAGAAGTCTGAAGGGATGTTACAACCATTAGCCATACCATAATGGATATAGGAAAAAATCACTATGGACTTTTTCATCAAACATCCCAAAAAATCAAAAAAATTTAATGCTATCTGGGTTATAGTTGATCATCTCACAATGTCGGAACACATCATTTCTATTAGAGATGATTTCTCTCTTGATCAGATTGCCATAATAAATTTAAAATATGTTATAAGATTGCATGGAGTTCCACATTCCATTATATCCGATCGAGATCCGAGGTTTACCTGGAAATTTTGGCGATGTCTTCATCATGCTCTAGATAAAGAGTTGATTTTTAACACTGCCTATCATCCTCAGACAGATAGTCAATCATAGAGGACAATTCAAACTTTTGAAACATGATGAGAGATTTCACTACAGATTTCAAATGTGGTTTGGATCAACAACTATCTTTTCTGGAATTTTCTTATAATAATAGTATTCACTCCGATATTCAGATGGCACATTATGAAGTTCTCTATAGAATGAAATTCAGAACTCCAACTTGTTGTGAAGAAGTTGGGGAAGGAAATCCATTAGGACCTAATCTTGTTGATGAGATGTGAGAAAAGGTAATATCTATTCAACAACACAAAATAGAATCTTAAAGTCGACAAAAAAGTTATACCGACAAGCGAAAAAAAGAACTAGATTTTGAAGTGGGTGATAAAGTGTTCTTACAAATATCTCATTGGAAGAGAGTAATGAGATTTGGAAAGAAGGGAAAGCTAAGCCCTAGGTATATCAGTCCATTGAAAATAATAGATTGTGTTGGGAAGGTAGCTTACCGACTAGAACATCCACCAAATCACTCTCAAGTACATGATGTGTTCCATGTATCTCTCATGAGAATGTACATACCAGATCCTTCACATGTACAAAGCTCAGAAGTTATAATGATGGAGAAAGACATTTCTTATGAAGAAACGCTGATAGAGGTTCTAGATCATAGTGAAGAAGTTCTATGAAACAATACCACTCTCTTGGTTAATGTTTTATGGAGGAACCACCAATTAGAAGAACCTACATGGGAACTTGCAGATATGATGAGGGAAATGTATCCTTATCTTTTTATTACGAAGTGACAAATTTTGAGGGCGAAATTAATTTTAAGTGGGGGTTGAATGTAACACCCTGAGATGTTATGATATATATACATATATATATATATATTATGTCTTATTTTATACACAACACCAAATAAATATTTCACTACACAAAACAATGTCTTGGCATGCGTTATTTATAAGAGCAACCTTCCTCGATAGCTTGCGTTGTACACAATACCGAGATTCACTAAACAATGATATATTATTATAATATTATGAACTATAAATTATGAATAGTATTCAATTAATTTTTAATTTTATAAAATTATAATTCATCTTACACATTTTCTAGAATGAGATATGAAATCAAAATCAATTTTTCGATAAAAGAAGTATTTTAAAAAAAATGTAGTTTTACTGACTTTTGATGGTGCACCCACATTAAATATAATTTTTGAAAAGATTATTAGTTCAATTTTACAAAATAAACTTCTTCTTTTGAATGAGGATATAAAAATTTACATTGGATAAATTTTTGATACCATTCCGATAACTTTCATATTTTGAGGAATAATAAAAATATGCTAAATTTTTCGTAAAAACAACTTTTTCCATCAAGATAATATATATGGTTAAATGATAAAATTTAAATATTTAAAAGTATAAATAGAATATATTTTTACTATTTAATATAATTTATGTCATTACCATATATTTTACATTGAATTCATAGGTAAAAACATTTCAATCTTTGACAATGTTTTAACTTTTATGAAACCCGATTTCTTAACAACGGGATTAATTTTAAATTAACTAAAGAAACATTTGTGTACTGAATTTTCGAAAATATATTGAATATTTGGATTCATTGGGTCAAATTTATTTTAATATGTTACGTTTATTTTGTTGACATTATGAATAGTAACTACAGTAATTATTATTTTCTACAGTTAAAGGTATATCGGATATTTAAGGGTAAAAATAAGATTATAAAATTATTCAAACACCTGAAAAAATTCTATTGGATGAAATAATGTCGACCCATATCACATAAGGGTCGGAACATATTCATGTTATGGTCTTCTAACCATGATAATGATATAATTATTATTAAAACCAAAGAAAATGACAACATGTCACTCTCTTATATCTTATAAGTGTAATAATATTAATTTAGTGATTAACCCCATAAAACATTGAATATAAATAGTATATAGAAATATAATACAATTATAAACATCATGAGAATTTACTTAGAATTTTTAGGTATTAAATAATTATCATCAATGATGACACAATAGTCGGGTAGAAATTATTTTGTTGATTGAGATATCAAATATATGATTTTATAAAAATTAAAATAAATATTATATGAACTAATTAATGTTCTCCACAAATTTTTCAGATGAATAAATCATGTTAATAATATATTAAATATTTTGGTTCGAATATATCCTCTGTGTGGATTTTATTTAAATTCAAATAATTGAATAGTGTCAAAATTAACACTATTGTTATTTTATAAAAATATCATATTATAAAATTGTTTAAAAATCAAAAAATATTTAAAATTTATAAATTTAAATTTATATGGTCTAAAATTTAATAACTTATCGAATTATGGAATGTTCACAAAACATAGTAATTATTTATAAAAACGTAAAATTTAGAATATTATAACCATAAATAAAATTAAATAAATTAAATAACGATAAATCAATTTGATAAGGTTTAAAATAAATTACCAACTTGTCTAAATCTTTTTGGTTGATTTTATTACGACCATATCTCATCTAATATGTATATTTGAGTCATTTTTTAGGTTTTTAATTGGTTTTTGACTTTATTATAAATTAATATTTTATATGTTTCCAAAATTGACCCTCTCCTCTATTATAAAAAGAAACATCCTCCCTCTCCTACTCACACCATTTTTAGATTTCATGCTCGTCCAAAACCTAACAATTTCTCTTCTCCACTTCCCTATAAACATACTAGAGGTCTGGGTCTACTTAAAAGGCCATATTTAGTTCCCTAAGATTAGGTTTAGAAGAGGTGCATCGATGAAGAGGTAATATTCTTTACCGATTCTTTCAAATTTATTTCTTCTTCTACTTCTTCTTATTTATTTGTTTCATTATAAATTAATAACATCAATATCAATCATATAATGATATGTTATTAAAAATATGAAAGAACCCAATTTCACCTTCTATCCATCCTACGGAAGACGAAATCACTACGCGTGCGTACGTATACAATACCATCTCCACGCCCTGGTGTAATCTGTTTTCCACCACCACCTAACGTGGATGGGAATAATTGTGTAAAGAATAACAATATATTATTATTATAACATGATAAAAATTATGAGATTTTTTCTCATCCACTCCAATACCATTCAATAATTATGGGAATGATATCGTTGCTCATGCGTACGTACGGCTTACCATCTCCACAGTGCGATGTGATTCGTTCTACATGATCTTCATTAAACAATGATTGTATAAACAAATTGAATCAATAAATATGATATATATTATATTAATATCATTATTTAAAATATGTAGCTACAACCTAAAAAGAGGAATAAGAATTTATTTGAAAAAACACGCGTAAGAACATAAAACAATGAACACCTGAATAACAAGTAGCAATAAAATATTACTAATAAATAGATAAGAATATGACCATATATGATATCATAAAAAAAGTATATGATTATGGAATAAGTCAATTCCATTATTGAAATCATTATATAAGAGGATCATATACATATAGATCATATCAGACCTATGGTAATCGAAAATCTCGCAATCTAATTTTTATCCAATATTGTTTATACATCAGAATTTACTACGGAATATTTATCATCCACATCCATGTTTCCTAAATATTTAATATTTTATTGATCCTCCTAAAAGTTTTTCAATCCATTTTTACCTATTGGTGAATTTTTATTAAAATTTATGAATGGAATCTTTTTTCGTTTTCAGTACGAGATACTTGTCGACTTTTCCAGCCTAAGTACGAGAAGAAGGTTTTTTTAACCTATATGGTATGAAAGAATTTTTATAACTTCATAGAAAATTATTTCCATGAAGCTTCCATTACATGTTATAAAGATTATTTACAATTAACTTCTTTTAGTTTAAAATTGTATGACATGTTAAGAAAAGAAAAAAAATTAATGTAGAGAGGATATTTTTTTCAAGAATGGAGTTCAATTGTTTTATCAAAATTATTTTCCATCTAAGATAATATTGGGTTTTATTTCTATACCTATTATTAAATTTATTTTATTATGTTATGATGGAATTATTTTTATGATGTCCTTTTATCTTATATGTATTATGTTATGATGACATAATGTTTAAGAATCCCATTTTTATTACATGGGTTATGCTATGATGTATGATTTATGATTTTGTGGCACTAATAAAAATGGTTTAATTATGATACTGGTGGGACCTAAATATCCCTCTAATGTGTTGGGTAAATAATTATATCTCATGAGATAGACATGGCTGGAATGGAAAGTTAATCTGGTTCAGTGATACTAGACTGGAACGAGGAGTAAACTATGTTCAGTAATGGACTTTGTCCTCTATGATTGTCTTGGCAATGAGTCTTGACTAATATAAAATTGTTTTCTATGATTATGTGTGTATGCCACAAATTTTCATTTCTTATGTTATGAATATTGGATTTTATTTCACTTCTAAGATTTTTCACATGTCATGATATTATGATCTCTTTTACAGGATAAGATTTTTAAAATGTTATGTTCTTATGAATATGATATGATTGATATTTCCTATGTTTTCCCTTACTGAGAATTTGAGCTCACCCTTTGTATGTTTTCTTTTCCCCAGGTCAGGAAGAAGTTTATTATGTATGATATTCCAAAATTGACTCTAGATATGATGAAATAATCCGAAGACAATTTAGATGATTTGTGGAATTTTTTTTATGTTTCCCAGTATCTAAAGTCAATATACCTATATAGTCATATCATGATTTTTTTATATATTGTAATAAGTATGCTTCAATTCAAAGTAATAACAATGTATGTGAGGTATATGTTGTTATATGGTTGGTGTAATATTGTGGTTTTTTAAGGGCCGATTGGGTTAGAGGGAGAAGGATATTTTTTTTATTATGATTCTGGGATGATTGAATATTATATTATGGATTTCCTAATAAGAGTATCTTTTTATATAAAATTCGAATGGTTTCGAACTCCTAACTCATAGTGATATCACACAACCATTTTTATATTCAAACTACATTTTATTGTGAGGACCATTATGGAGATCTTATTTTTAACAAAAAAATTAAAAAATATTTTATTATAATCTATAAATGTCACCAATTCTATCAACCATCTACAAACTCACGTTTCTTGATTTTTAACATATTGATGCTTAGATTCATTTAATTTGGTCTATAGCCTTTTACTTTTGAGGCAACATTCTCAGTGAATTGAGTTAGTATTAGTATACTTATTTATCATATATTTAACTTATTCTTTTAATCATTATGGTATTTATAGTTGTAAATATTATTTGACTTTTGATCGTAGTCATGATGTTTTATTGGCATCCTTTGGTTTTTTGGATATTCACATTGGTTCAGTGTTAGTTTATAATTTTTTTCTTCTTATTCCTATACTTATATCATTGATGCTCATGCTGAGGTTGGGTATTAAATCATTATAATATTTATTTATAATTAATTCATGTATTTATTAGGATTTAGTTATTTTAATATAAAAATATATTATTTTCCTAATGAAAATAATAATCATAAAACAGAAAATGAAAAAGGGAGTATTGATATTATCCATCATGCAATTCATATTAAACATTATTTTTATTATTATAATGGATATTTTTTTTGAATGAGTGGTTAGTATACTATTTTGATGTGTGTGTATGTGCTAAAACATTGTTCAAATAAATAAAACATAGAGATTATAATGGGATGTAATAGTAAGAAACTTTAATAATTAATTCATGATTCTATTTTTTTCATTTATTATTATTCTATGGATTTTTATTCTTTTCTTGTTTAGTGGAACTTATGTAGCGGTAAATTTAGTGGTATCTTCTGGTTATATTAATGTGATAGGGTAGGATATGATGATTCTGTGGAAATATTGTTATAGGATAGATAAGATGTTTTTCTAGTTTCATGGAACTATTTCCTAGAATATTGGTTGTTTCTAAAATAAATTAGAATATTCTAGGAATTCGATATTATGATGTGAATGAGGGTGATGTAATAAAAAAATTATTCAATTATAAATTTACATAATAGTAATTTTTTTGTTTTATGAACATATATTTATATGGTTTGTTAACAATGATGTGAAAGATAAAATTAATTTTGTCATTGAAAATGCAATGTGTCTTGTAATTAATAATTATGAACCTGTAATGAATTATGAAATTGGAAGTTGTGTGGTTGTATGGATTTTGTGTGGTGAGGGTTGGGATAGTAATTACTATCACTGAAGCCATATGAGGTTATGTATGATGAAGTTATGTTAAAAAGTGACTACTAATTGTAATTTTATTTAATTAGAATAAATTGATTGTGTGCAATAAAATATTCATTTTGTTTTCAACAATTTATTAGGCACCATCACATGGTTGAGGTAAGATAGAATAATCCCATATGAGGGTATTAGTTACTTATTTATCACCAATATTAATTTTTTAGAGGATAAATATTGAAAAATGCACTCTATTACCTTGAATCGCTGCCTGATATAGCACATGGTGTGATAGTCAGGGGTTTTGAAATACAATGATGTGGTAGTGATGTGATTATTA
This sequence comes from Viscum album, assembly GCA_963277665.1. Classification (NCBI taxonomy): domain Eukaryota; kingdom Viridiplantae; phylum Streptophyta; class Magnoliopsida; order Santalales; family Viscaceae; genus Viscum; species Viscum album. The sequence goes on along the minus strand of OY728148.1, from coordinate 1,398,282,286 downwards.
GGTTATAATATGGGTGTATCTGTGGGGGTGTACATGGAAGGAGGAGGGAATGAAGCTGACTTACTTCATGATTATGTATATTTACATAAGAATGTCATGGATATTTGGATATGTGGTGTGTGGGTATCGTGAAATTGATTTCATGGATATGGTTGTGATGTGTTTATGTGTTATATTATTATTTGAATTTGGATGGAATGTCAACACATGACATATGTTATTGGGGGCATGGAGGGAATCCCATTTATCTGGGTTTTCAATAATGGGTAAAATTATACCTAGACTAATTTTATTATTTCCCAAATATAATGTTTTTAGATTCTATGGGAGAACATTGGAGTGGTTGTGTGGATGATGAATAGGTATTGGGGGAGATTTAGTTTCACAGTTATTCGTTGAGAATTTAGTGTAATTAATCTACATTTTCCTAAGAGAGTCTAAGGATAATCCTAAGGAGTATACTTGTATACTCACCGCTATTGACACACTTATATATATATATATATATTCTATTTTATGGACTTCTAAGAGGGATTCTTTTATTATGTTATACCATAATTGCTCATAGAGTTCATGATTGGTGATTTATTGGCTACTAAAGGAGTTATTTAGGGTAGTTTGTTTTTACTTTATTATATAAATATATAACAATAAATGAAATATGGGTTGAATTTATTTATTTAATATATATTGATTATTTAATTTTTCATATTTTTACCAGATTTATGGGGGAATTGAATCACATATGTGTGTTTTATGAAATCAAAGTCAGCTTCCAAATAATTGTCTATTAGAGGTGATCATTGAAAGGGACAGTTATATTCGCTACCCAAATATGACAGGTTCTAAAATGGATAGGTTATGAAATATTGATATCATAACTATATGGAAAAGTTAGGTTTTAGTTCAGAGTTAGGCACTAGAGTGTAGAACATGAGTATGTTATAATAACCATATTATTAGAGATTAGTGGTTTATGTAATGAAGGTAGGGTAGATAAGAACATGTGTTTAGTGACCATTAAGATATTACATATGGAACTTAATCTTACTAAATATAATAGGTGATATTATATTTATTTTATGGTGGAGATATAGGTATGGTACATTCATCACCATTTATTATTCTAGTTCTTGAATTGAGAAAATTTTCGTGAACTAAAATAAATTTAATTAAATAGTTATAAATGATTTCCCTAAATCTAGGTTTGGGATTTATTTCTTATGTGTTTAGAGATATTTTCCATTTGCATCAGCCTTGTATTTTCCTAATTTGGGAGATGTAATAGGATGCTCTAGTCGAATAAAAGAGTGGTAGATCCTCTCCAAGATGATTCATGTAAGATGGAGATTTATGAGTTTGGGAGTTAGAGTTTTCCCAAGTATGAGGGGTTATATATAATCAAGAGACCTAGAGGTTGTCTGAAGATCCTAATATTCAATTATGTCAGATCATTGTACAGAAAAATCATTGGAATCTATTGGATATTAAGTTTGTTTTTTTATATTCACACCAGTGGTATATATTTTTTATAAGTGAGTTTATATACTTAAGGACGTCTTAAGATGATTTTTTGAAATAGGTATATTATATATACAGTTCATCAACACTAATGGAATTTTTGTGAAAATAATTACTTTTCTTAATAAATATAGCATTAGTACTTGGGATATTAGATTTAGGATTATTAATATTAATAAATATACTATGATAATCATTTATATTTTGAGGATATGGTTATCAATAGGGGATCCTGGTTTTCTTGTTAGTTGAGGATTCGACCGATATGTAGTCGACCACACATAATGGCATTCTATTTAATTTATATGTGCAGTTCTAAAACCACTTTATATTTAGTGGATTGTTTTTATTGTATGGGTTGTGGCCATTAGTAGTTACATTTTTTGAACATATCTAGGGGTCATCATGGTATATTAATCTTACATCCTATGTTGAGGTATTATTAGTTACCTCTAAGGCCATATTTTTCGTAAGTGGGCCATTAGTCATTTTGGAAGAAGAGATATTTTGGATTAGACATAAGAAAACCTTTATTTTTTCCTCTCCATAGGATCATAGGGTGGTGAAAAACCATGGATGTGGTATCCATTTAGATAATAAATGTTGAGAATCAAATGATAGTTAGTTATATTCCATTGAGTTCTGACACTAGGTGGGACATAGACAATTTTATGTCAATCAAATTTTATTGCACAAAAGATTAGTATTTTATTGGATATATGGATTTATAATAAATTATATTAATAACCTTATTCCATGATAATTAATTTATGCTATAGATCCTTAAATATCATTAAGGGGTTAATAAACTAGTTGGATTCTAGTCTAATTTTAATCAATTATATAGAGGGTGTAAACTGAAAATCGGGAAAAATAAGTTACCGGGGGATCTAATCTCATTTCATATATAACCATACAATTTTTTTCTGTTGTTTTTATTTAATTATATGTTTTATTTAATTTACTCATTCTGGTGGATAGTTGTTTTCCATGACATTAATGTCAATCGAATAATGTTTATAGGTGAGGTGGATCATTGGGTGGCTTTTAGGTGTGTTGATTGGATTTATTTTCTACTAGTGGATCTTATTTTGAGTCATATATATTATTATGAATATGTATCTTCAATAGTACTATAGGGTCTTCAAAATGTTTTTCCTAAATATGTTGTGATTCTACCCCTACAAATGATAACCTAAATTCAATAGACTTTATTTTAACACACCATGATTTAAAATTATATTTATATTTAATAAATTTGTTCTCTTTGGTAGAAAGTGTTACAAAAAACACCAAGACATTAAAATAAGAACATAATGTTTAATAGCATTTAATACATAGAACATTGAGGCTAAATCAAGAGTGAGATACTATTTAAAAATGATCATTAAAATATAGCTATTTAATTGATGGGAATGAACATGACTAGATAAATTATGAAATATATAAAGATAGTTACTAATAATTAATAATTCATGAAAATTTCCTAGTAAATATTCACTCAAAGTTTTATTAAATTCATTTAATTATTCAAAATACATATTTTTCCAATAAAATGTATTTTATATTATTGATTTAAAATCAATTTAAAAAATTTTATAAAATATAATTTATGAAATGACTATAATTTTTTATATAAGAATACTAGAATTATATTAGGATGTTTTTTATATTTATTTGGATATTTATCTTTACTAATTAATACAAAAATAATTATTTTTGGAAAACTAATATGTATTTTTATTAAAATATATAATTTTAAATACACATTAAGAATTGAATTATATTTCAATGTATCCTATGAATTATTTAATAGTATTTAAAATAATTATTTTCTTTTTAATCTGCCTTATACCCTATTTTTTATATGTTTATTTTTATTCTTAAAATCACAATTGTATGAAAATTATTTTTAGATCCATAATGTTCCATACATTAAAATAATTAAAATAATATTTAATGATCAATTATATAAGAAATGTAAAATTTTTCCCTCACCAAACCACATGTATTTTAATAGTGTTGAATGTAATAAATATATATAATTCAAATGATATGATATTAATTCCTCGAAATTAATATCTTATTAACATCATTACCCTTTGACCCAATAAAGGAAATATATCATTTCTCGTGCATACATACAACCTACCATCTCTAATATGTAATGAGAATAATTTTTATTTTCCAACATCAATGAGTGGTTTTATAAATTTATCAAAAAAGTGAATATGAATTGATAATATTAATATCATTTTGTAGATGAATGAACTATATAATATTCATAATAACTAAAGCTTCCATGAAAAAACATGCATGAGAAAAAAAGGAAACGAACGCATAAAAAATCAAGAATAAAAATAATAAATTGTTGAATAATGGGCAATTACATGTTAAAATAGGATTTTATATGAAATTAAAAACATTATTATAGTACTGGAGTAAATTAATAACCTACATAAAACAATTATACAATAGGTTAAAGTGCATTCAACCAAAAGAATGTGTGTGGTAAGGGGAATCTCATCAATTTACTTTCTTTTAGGTATATTGTAATGTTACAATATTAATTTCAGTTATATGGAATATAAAATAACATTTTTACATATAATATCATAAATCACTCTTAAGTCAAGGTATTTCTAGTTTCAATTTTAACTGTTTCATCAAATGTAATTTGAATTGAAAACATCCTAGGGGTAATGAATTTCATAACCCAAATTTATTCATTGGGTTATATTACATCATCATCATATTTGATATTAGAACAATACATGTGAAATATATTTTTATTATATTATATTTTGATTCCAATTTGTTTATTTTTATTTTCATTTTATACAAATTATAATTTCACTATTTTATCATCACATCAATGGTATGATAATAATGGTGGATTTTGTATCAACTTTTTATCAATTAGGAATATTGTAATTTCATACAACAATTTTTATATTCAGGTGTATGTACTACCCAATTGATATGTTTTTTCATGAATCTATTTATATAATTTATTTTAATTTTATAATTATTTATTTTGGGGTATAATTCAAAAATTACCAATGTGGTAAAACATTATACTTTAATCTATATTTAATATCTATTATTTTATCTTGAATTTGAGGTAATTGAAATTTTTTATTCATTGTTTAATAATCCTATTTAATTTTAAAATCCTTTAGATATTCAAAAAATTTATAATTAATAATCCCATTTTCCACTCTTTATTACATAAACTTATTGAATTTTTTTTATTCAAATCTTACTTCATTTATCTCTTTTGTAAAAAATAATGTATACCTCAAATCCTTATTATCTATAAATTTTCTCAAATTTATTTATTATGATGGATTAATGTCATTTTTATCCATAACTGGATTCTTACAAAGGATATTCAGAGGAAAAATTTTATCATTTTCTAAAAAATGTATATAAAACATTTATTAAAAAATTGTGAACGTAATATTTATATCAATGTGGTTGGAATTAATTGAACATTCATGAAATCATGACCACTAATTATTTTTGTATTCCTTTAAAATTAAAATTTTCTAAATAAAATGGATTAACTATGATTTTTGAAATTAATATTTTATAAAATTTAATTGGAATGTAAAAATAGAGTTTTCTTAAGGAATGATTTAGTGATATTTTTATGGTATTTATATTCATAAATGAAAAAAAACATAATTTTACTATACTTCAAAAGTGATATGTTATCGTTATACTATTACTATTCTTTTTTGGATAGCTTGCAATTATTTTTGCAAGGTAATGTATTGATATTCTTTTTATTGATAAATTTTTCTATTTATTAATATTCTGTTCATATATTCACATTAATACGATCACTGGACATATGTTTTCCCTAAATATAAAAAATATTTATAGAGGATAAAATAATATCGTAAACAATATATAATTTCGATATAGGGTGTTTTAGTTTGAATGTTTTATAATTAATTGGGTAAATATTGTTATTCGATAATATTTCTTCAATAATGATATTTACTGATATGAAATATTTTTCATGAATTAAACATGCCATTTGATATATGGGGAATGATTCATATATTTTATGATGGATGGGGAAAAAATTTATATAGTCCCCTGATAGATCTATAATCCCATTAGTTGAATTAGTATGATAGTATTATATGATCTTTTCAAATTGTTTTAAACAGTCTTGATTTGTGTAGATATCAAGATTTTTGAGATCATTAAATCATATTTAATAATTTACTTCAATTGGAAATTATTTATTATTATCCATGACATATTTTCATTTATATTATCCATGGATGTATTATGTTCTCATGTTATTGATTAAATGACATGGGTTTGAATATAGTTATCATTCTATATTGATTATGCATTATCTAATCATAACATCCATGTTACTAATTAAATGTAATTCATGGTCAAATTTCTCCTTGAAATTATGTTATTATATATTGAATATTATATATTTAATCTTGACCTATTCCACATTATGTAACACTTACTGATAATTTTATATCAGCCTTATTTAGATTCCTCCCCCAGCATGTGAAGAAAGAATCTTTGAATGTGATCAAAGATACAAATTTTTTTAATTTCACTATGTATTATTTCAATTTTTAAAATGTATTTTGAGATTCAAGTATGTATCTTGTTTAATAATAATACTAAATTATTTTGTCCTTTAAGATATTATTTCTTTTATCTAAAACCATCATAATATTGTAACCACAAACTAATCTCTACCAAGGTTGGTCTCTTTGAAATTCATCCTAATGTTTTTTAATTTAAATTACCTCTCAATAGATGGAACCTTCAATGTCATGGGATGTATGGATTAATATTGTTGATATTTTGATGAGGTATTTAATCAAACCTAGTATGTCACATCGGGTGGGTCTAGTGATTTACATAAATAATGTAGTTTATATTTGGAGGATGTGTATAGACTATCATCATTTGTACAAGGTAATGATGAAGAATAATTATGATCTCTTAAGAATTGGTGGTCTATTTGATCAGTATATTGAATACATATTTTTTATAAATTTTTATCTATATTATATATATCATCATATGAGAGAACATTAATAATATACATTATATACTTAATTCATGTGTTTTTATGGAATCTTCATGTAATTGGTGGTACAATTCAAAGTCACTAATTCACCAACCATGTTTATGTTCTTAATAAACTCAGTGTTCCTTAAGATCATGGTTATGTTTAGGTAGTTTAAATTAATTAAAATATCATGTTTTCGAGGAAAATGTAGGAGGATAATAAATATAAAAGTAAACCCAATATATTATATAGTGACATAATTTGTATGTAAAGATGTAAACGTAAATTATTTAGGAACATGATTTGTATTTACATGGGAATTTCATGTGTTAGTAAGGCCTATAATTGTATAATTCAAAGAATTATGCCCTTGATTATTGGTTTAATTTCTTTCTTGTGACAAATTTTTTCATATTACATGATATTTCAACCCTTCCCTAGAAAATTATGTTTGATTTATTTGAAATGTTTTCCCATGTACTAGATTTTATTATGATGACCTATGATTTTTAGGGCTGATCTGTGTCAAAAAGAATTCGAGTTTCTAAAAATGAAGTAAATTAATTTTCTTCTTCTTTATTTTATATAAATGGAAGAACAGATTTAGGTTCTCTATCACATTTCTCAACAAAAAAATTAGTTATATCCTAATATAATAGAGGTTTTTGTTCTTATATGTGTCTCATTAGTTATATAAAAAATTAAAAAACTAGGTAAACTTTTATATTAATTTGGTATAGATAGTGTCTCCTCTAAAACTATTATGAAATTAAAATATCAATTTTCTCATTTCAAATTTAAATATTCATAAGATACTTTGATATATCATCTCTCAATGATATTTAAATTTTCATCTATGGTGGCGGATGGAGATATTTCAGTATTATGACATTGAGATATCTTATACAATTAAGAAAGGCAATTTGGTAGATATTTCAATGAGAGGGATGTATTTTAGTGATTCTATTGATAACTCTTGAGATATATTATGGTGAAATTATGATCATAGATCATTTAATGTGGATATAAGAAAAAGGTTTTCGGGCATTTTATGTATTATTTGGAAGTGTAATTAAAATTTTTATATTAGGTCGAACACCCTCATTTAAGTGATCTTGTTGTAGAGGTTTAACATGATTGGGTTATATCTATAGATTCATATGAGGGGTGGCCAGATGATGATCAACATTGAGTTTTTTAGGGGTGATTATTATTCGACAGGAGATGAGTAATATGTCTGTTTATAAATTAAATAGTTCAAAAATAATTGTATATTATTGTGAGTAACAACTTTACCTTTTTGATGTATGAATTAGATATATTTCCTTTAAAAAAAGATGTATTTTTATCCTTTCAAGATATTAGTGGGGCTAACGTTTTTTCAATATCAAATTTTAACGATATGAGATTGTGATAGAGGAATTTACCATATAAAATATTCCAAAAAAATATCTAAATAGATCCCACTATTTTTTATGGGTGTGGTTTTGGATATTAAAAATTATTATATGATTACATAAAGTGGGTAAGATAACCCTTATAGTGTAACCAAATTTATTATGGGATAATAAAAGTGTTCCAGTCAGACTAGATATATTTTAATGATTTTTTATTTATTTAATTAAATAAAGGTATTAAATAAGCTATAATTTTTTAGTTTATCCATAATTTCACCCTTTTATATTGAAAACCCCTCCCTCAAATCTCATTTTCATTCACCTTCAATATGTGGTGTATTTATCTCATAAGTGATCAGATCTGCAGGTCATTTGAGAAAGGAAAGATCCCTGGTTATGTATACCCCCCATCTAGTTTTTATTCATAGGATTCCTCACTTTTTATCTATTATCTATTGTTATTAACTAATTCATATTTTTTGTCTTACATATATTTTAAATTTTATGATGACTCATTTGTGGATATTTAGTGAGTATGATCCTATTAGTCACATGTTGGAGGTTCGTAACTAATCCCTCTGGTGGTTCTACTTTCATATGAAATGTGATACAAGGGGTCACCATAAATTCTTGACTAACCTATGTTAAATTGAAATGTTTTTCTTTGAACTTGATTAAATTGGGTATGAATGTTTGGATCCATGATTGATCACATTATTCTACAACACGATGTGATAGATGCTAATGGATATAAAAAAATTTGAATGTGTTCATACATTAATGCATGAATCCCTAAATGGGTTTCATTGAGTTACATATGGTCATAATAGACCAAATTGTTTAGCAAAAGTTGTGATTTGTATGGTTTGAATTTTTTTGGTCATCTCAATGCTAGACCTATATGATGTTTTACAATTTCCATTAATATTTGAGCCATTACTATTATAATATAGTGTGAGAGTTCATTTCCCCATATTTTATGTGGAACTAGGTAAGTTATTTCTCAGTTTTGTTTGTGTATTAGGGTTCATTCTACAAGGAGTAATGATGTTGTGATTCAAACCATGTTAAATCATATCCAATAACTAAATTGAATGGATTATTTATTGAATTTATTTTTTTTAATTTTTCTTGCATATATCATATAGGAAGATATTAAAAAGTGTTATTGGTGTTCATAATTGGGACACAATCCCAAACTAAATAATATTTTATATTACAAGGGTTTTTATTCTAATTGTGATATTGTTTTTATACGAGACATTCTTTCCATGATAGTCTGATGGAATTCCCATATGTCCCTGGTAATGTATGTTATGGGAAATTATTATGTGTTATCTACTACCAACTTTAGATCTGGGATGTACTTTCCATGATGAGGCACTTCCAAAGATGTAAATGAGATAGAAATATACAAGTATTAATGGAAAGATGTGATTCCATAAATCATGAAGTGGCTTGAGACACGGAAGATATTTCCCGATTAAGATTATAATCATGGATTGGGATACTAAGATTTCCTTTGACACTATTAATGGGATATTATTACTACATTTATATGTTTTCTAGTGGACATTACCCTTGTAGTTTAATATTATAATTTAATGAATTACATATTTATGTTTATGTAACCATGGAAACATTATGATACTATTTTTGTTATGATACTACAAAACATTTCATATTAATTAGTCACTGTATATTAATGGGATGATAAGACCATTTGATACAGTTTTGTAAAATATTTCCACTTTATTATAATATGATATATTCAAAATCAACCCAACACTGACTAGAGTTAGTGTTATCATATATGGGAGGTTGTGTAGTACGCCTGGCCATGAAATAATTTATATTACTACCTTTTCATGTTTACATTATTTTACAACCATTTCAGTTTATATATTCACTTTTTATCTGATGAGGATAGAGTTTTTCAATAATGATAAAAAAATTATTAATCCTTGAGGTTCAATGACTGAACATTTTATTTGAATATAACAGAAAGAGAAGAACACTACTCTTTATATAATTATTTTCAAATGATAATTTTTTAAAATACTCATTGTGAATAAAAAACAATAATAAAATATTATGATTAAATAGATGATGTGAGATGTTCTATATATCCCAAAGAATGTTATCATTCATGTTGGTGATGGGATTTTCATGCTATATAGTTCTACAATGATCAGGCTATACGATATAAATAAATATAGAAATATAGATACTTTCAATCTAAAAGAAGATGAGTTTTATACCAATGTTAGTGGTTTATATTTTTATATAGGCATGATAAATATTTACATATAGATTATTTTATGTAGATGAAAAGGATTGTATGTACTAAGTTATTTCTCTAAGGTGGATCTAAAATATTTTTTTCCCAATGAAAATTTTATAATAAATAAAAATAATGTTCACTTATATCATATAACACGAGACAATAGTGGATGGAAAAAGGAATATTAGATCATTCAAGATCTCCCATGTATGAGAAAATTTATAAAAAAAGACTCTTCTGGGGTACCAAATATAATGGATATACTAAATATTTAAAATATACAAAATGTTAGTGTCCTCTATGATAACATAAAATATAGAGAGAGAATAAAATAAGGAATGAATTATAGATGTAGCTATGTGTGGAGAACCTAATATTCTAAAAGGAGAAGAAGATGATGAAGATGTTAGTCTGGTTATAAATTGAATAAAATCTAGGTGTTAATGAAGAAAAATAAAATGGATCCTACAAAACCATTTTTTTGTAGATGTTTTAGAAGAAGAACATTAAAAATATTAACCTAGTGTGAACTCATTTATTCTTGTTTTTTATACTCAAAGAAAATGATAATTTGATGGATTTAAAAACATCACAAGAGATTAGTTAATTGAGAATGACAAGGGAGTTTAGTTGTTTAATAGTGATCAAATTGTTCCATAATGGATAATCATATATATATATATATATATATATATATATATTTACTAAATAATTCATTGTCATTAAAAGGCTCATTTTTATATGAATGATATCATATTTGGGGATACATGAATTTTTTTCTAATGATTTGATTTAATTCAACATGATATTGATATAGAAAACATGTATCTTCAAGTTGGGAAGCTATGAAACCTATGTGATATATGGTATGAAAAGACAAAACCTAATGATGTTGGGATTATAGTTTGAAGCTGTTTTTTTAAATCCTATGAGAAGGATATAGTTTATGCATATAATGATTTTTTGAGGTGTATAAAAACATACAGTTGTAGAAATCAGTTGATTATCCTATAGAATCATTAATTGGCGAGAATAAAAAAGTCAATTAAGAAGTATGTATCTATAACTAAACCTAATAAATATTCTGTGATCTCTTTATTTTCATTTTTTTATTTCATGTGGTAATACTTCTTGGTTAAATATATAATTTATCAAAAAATGTAACCATGAATTGAGGTTCATAACCAAATGGGGGCACTGATTTAAAATAATGTCTTTAATTGGTAAAAATTAGTCAAAAAAGTTATTCATTCCCACTCAGGTGTTCCTACCAATCAAAATGGGAATTTCATAGATATTATGTTATCTAATTTTCAAATGAGTATTCATACAAAGATAATCTAACTCCTGTGGGAAATCTCATAGTTGGTTCGGCCATTTCTACCCATATATTTCTTATTTTTTCAATGGTAATTTAAAATTAGTATGAAACGTTTTCACAAATACTTGTTGGAGAACACAATGTAGGTTCCACCTATAATTAATATTTTTTCATTTTTTCATTCATAACACAAAAAAATTAAACTAAAACTAAGAATATTATAAAAGTGAAATTAAATTTAAAATAAAAGAAACACAATGAGCACATTAAATTATATGGGTGCTTGTTTATTTTGAAATATTTATAAAACAATTTAATTTTAATATATATATATATATATCATTATATACTTTTATAAAATTTAAACAACAAATAAAATAAGAATATAAAATTTATATCAATATTGACATCTTAGTAATGTAATAAATAAATAAACTATAAATATTATAAAGTAAAATACTATATTTTTAAAACTAAAAACCATTTATAACATCTATAATAAGGTATTGGGCATTCAATAATTAATTTCAAAATATTAGATATTTTAAAAAACTAAAAAAAAATTATAAGAATTGATAAATGGTAAAAACAATATGAATATATAAACAAAAACCATTAATTTCTCAAATTTTGATTTTTATCTCTAAAATAAATAAAATAAGTATTATCATGGGTGCTTTGAAACATAAATGATAAAAAACTAAAAATTATATTAAATCATAATCAAAATTGTGATCATTAACTGTCGACTCACAAATGTGTTCGGGGTTTTATCTAGTTGGGTGCACGCTGATGTTGTATCACTTATTTCATTATTAATGTGTAGTCATACATTATAAAAGTATTGAATTATAAATTTATCACTAATCTAGTGGTGAGGGAATTTAGGAGAATGTATTTTGAACATTTCCCAATATTCATGAATGTTCTCTTCTTATTATTTTCGAATACAAAAGAATTACTTTATGATGAATATAATGAGTGAGGTAAGGAAAAAATAATCAAATATTTAATTTAAGGTCATATAATTACCCAATAATGGTAGATAAATTGTATATTTTTTTCAATATTATAAATAGATGAAGGTAAATACCTGTATTTGAGAGTTTATTTAGCCATACATTGAGGTTTCATGATAAATCAAACAATGTATAATTCCTCAAGATCATTTTGTGAGGCATCACTATGAAGACCATGAAACATAATATGTAGTTGGATTAGACACGATATTGGATTTATTATTTTGTATTATTTATGGTATTTTATTAATTTTGGTATGTACTCTACATCAAGGTTTATCAATTCATTCAGGTTCAAATTATTTATAACAATTGTTCCAAAATCTCAAAATATTTTGGTATCTTGATCAACCATATTTTCGTAATGGTTTTATATGGTTTTTTCTTCTCTTTTGGATTTTAAATTTTATCTAGATGTGATTATATGAATATTATTTTAGGATATACTTTTAAAAAATCTCTCTTAAAGGGAATATTCATATACAATTATTTTTCAATAAAACCCTTTAACACCCCCTACTCACACAAACCGACCAATAATTTCTAGTGTATCCCACAACAAGAAAGTTTGATTAAGAACCCAACTTATCAAAGTCAGTTATGCAGTTTTGATGGATAAAAATTTGGCTCCACCACCCTGGTCATTGAATATTTAGGGGGCTAAATATAAAATTCATGAATTACTGATGGATGCCTACAACCATTTGAAAAGAACCTCTTGAATTTAAGTAACAAAGTGAATGAACCTAAAAAAGAGGTTACCAACCCATGGTTCCAAGTCATATAATAAAAATTATCACAATATTGAATTATAATAATTAAGAAAAATAAAATAATAATAATAAATAGAAATGAGATTTGTTAAATAAGGGGGACCATATTATGTTTTTTCTCATTTATTAATTTTAAAATTTAATATGGGGAGGGGAAAATAAAATAAATGTAAATAATAATTATAAAATATATCAACTACAAATATAAGGATATTTGATTTTAAGATAATGCAATGAAACATTTTTTGTCGTGTCCTTATGTCTAGAAATAATTACTATTGATTCTTGATTTTATATAGTAAAAAAATCCCCATGTTCATTAATCAATTAATTCAATTTATAAATAACTTAAAAAACTACACTTATAAAATAAATTTAATTGAATAAAATACAGGTTTTTATTTAAAAATGAGTAATGAGAATAATTTTTTTGAAATATAATTTTAGAGAGAAATCATGATCATCTCAGGTTAGATTCATTTTATATTTAATTAGAAAACATCTCAAAGGATGTGTGATTGGTCATTAATTTATTTATTTATATCCCCTTAAACTAGTATAATATGTTACATCCTACTAGGATGACTCCTATGATTTTATGGGAATCTGAAATTAATACACAAAAAACCATTCATAATCTTGTAGTTTGTGTCCAATTTCATAATCCAAACTCATCAATGGTACAGAGGAAAAATTCTATCAACTTTCTTGATATATAAGTATTTATATAATATTTTAGTTACTAAAATGTATAATTTTATTGGTTTTAACGTCATGATTTAATGAAAATTTATTATATTTATGGAACTGAAGAAATCAAAACCTCGAGAGAAATGTAAGTAAAGATAAAATCCACACACAATCCAATTAATTCATGGAATAATGAGGAATCATGTCCCATTGATTCATATGTCACTAGAAGGAAATATTATATGCATAGTGGGGATTTAAATTTTCTTATTAAATAAACAATGTAAGAATTTATTTTAATATACATTATTCATTAATTAATATTAAAATACATTTTTAATTCTGGTTTTTCAAAAAATAATGTTAAGAAACTTATTATAAATTTATAAAAAAAATCTATGCACAGCCTCCCCCAAAAAATCATGATAAAAAAAATAAATACCCTAATAATAATTAATTATATTCACAATATTGTTTTACACCATCAAATATTTTACTACACTTCCACTGATTAATCATCCATTGACAATCATTTTCCACTCTTGTCCCCCTTCCCCACAATCATCTATCTTATGTTTCATTCATCTATAGTTATATCATTCATATCCAATTTTAGATAAATATTATCTCATTAGTCGAAAATGTTTGTTATAGTATGATTTACAATAGGAATCAAAAGTTTATAAAAAAATATTTTTTATATTCACTATGGAATCTATTTTTTATTTTTTATTGTTCTCTAACGTAACGACCCTGGCCCTTGTATCCTAGATCTGGTGCCTTAATTTATTGCAATGATTTAAGATAAAAGGAATCATATTAAAAAGGAATTAATATTTTAATTGTCTTAGTATACTAGATACATATTTGAAATAACCATTACCTTTTAAAACATAAAATGAAAAATGAATTTTATTTAGCGTGCCATTATTCCCCCTTGGTTAATCCCTTCAAATATATCATAATATACTTATTAGAATGTTGCTGAAAATTTAAATATATTATAGGGTTGTGGTCATATTATTATTATGGGAATACATATAGAAGATTATCTCATAAACAATAATAAACAATTATGGAAGGGGACTAACTGAAACACATTCCATTTAATCAATAACCTGAACCTATTATGATAATAATTGAATATTATCAAATAATTCCATATAAACAATCACGTGAGAATGAATCTTATCCATATATATTTTACTAGTCAAATAATAACATGGAATATCAATAAATAATCTCATAATGAGGTAATTCATAATGCATGACATCATAAACATACAATTAAGGCATTGTCCATAACACCATACCTAATCGGGTAAGGCATTCGCCAAAACCCAAACTAGTTTGTCTCAAGAGATATACCAATGCATATAGGGTATATAACTGGGTCCACCCTATACTTATTATCTCAAATTCAGTTATCTTATGAATGGGATGGAACATAATAAACAAAAGCACTTTTTATTTAAATTGGCATATGAAATCTTAATACATTAACCATACACAGTGAACGATTTCCAAATAGAACATATATAGTCAATGTAAATCACAATCCATCCAATGAAATATTATCAATGATATAATATGATATCAACCACAATTAATCATAATATTTAACATAGTATGTTCACATTTATGAAAATAATCTAATAAAATCATTGAATTGTTTGGATTGGAATAGACTTTTTATTATGAAATTATTTAATTAAAAATCAATGAAAATATAAATGAAATAATTTAGGTTGTAAACAACCTATAAAAAATTCATAGGAATCTCATATTCATTAATGAATCGTGATATTTCATGAAATAACTCAAACCGTATATGTTAAAACATCATTTATTTCATATTTTGTTGAAGAGGTCATAAAGTACATCATTTGGAAAATAAAATAATATTACATTGAAAACCATTGAATTAAATTAAAAAATATACATGTAAATTACATAACAATCCTTTAATATAAATATTAATATATATATATATATAATTATATGAAATATGTTTACATGGATTGAAATATTTGATAATTGAATATAAAAACATTCAAGGTGTTTCATGCCACATTGAACTTATAAATCATAAGCCCAATGAAATAATAACATTTTGACTGACATTAAATAACATATAAATAAATAAATTAATTAAATTATATTTCATATGGACTATATATACAGGTCATAAAAGAAAGTGGGTGTATAACTTTAAAATACGCCTCAATGAAGGTATATTGAGATGATGTCTCATACCACATGCTTCCTTTAGTCAAATGTGCATTAACCTATAGTATTTATTTTTGATAGGTTATTAAATTATATAATAACCTTATTGATTTTAATTATATCATAAATTATTTCTTATACTATTTTATGATCCATTTTTTAATAACATTTCATTATTTCCATTGTTTCGGGTGTTAACAACATCAGCTTTCTATACATGATTTATCCCGAATGTCTCTGTTATGTTAAAAAGGATATAGATAAAACTTATCAATAATTATATGAATGTTATCCATATAATATTTAATCATTAAATAGATTTTATATCCATTGTGGAATGTTCTATATGGATAATGAATCACATCTTGTTGTGGAGACAGCAGCTTCTACATACGTGGGTGCGATGCTCATATTCTCTTATTGGTGAAAGGGTAGGGAATTAAATAGTATATTAATTATCCATAATCTATGTCATTTTATCATATATATAAACTTATTACATAATTATACATGTCCAAACAATTTGATGACCAAAAACATTACATAATGGCTTGGAGATGGTAATCCATGTGTAAGCATGCACAATGTTTTTTTTTCATATGATGAATAAATTTTGTGAGATGGATGTCACACAATCATAATAAAATATAGTAATATATATTTTTTATCAATTTATTAATTTAATTTTGTTGAAATACATTAAGAGTATTTATAAGAATAAATGAACTTGAATAAGTGGGTAAAATAATTACATCTTTATTAGTGGACTTTCTTCAGATAACATTATAAGGGATTCAAAGTTGGTATTTTTGGAATACCAGGACCTATAGAACCTGTAGAAGGTTTTTATTATAATATATTACTAGGATTTTGTTGATCTAAAGTTTTCATGTAGTTTGAATAATTGATAAAGGAGTTTTCCTTTTATAATTGAGGTGAGGGGAATATTTGGAAACTCTCAGAATATTAAATTAATATAAATTTATTATCAATAAAAAATTGTTCAAAATTGATTTATATATATGATTAGATGATTATGGGTATAAATCATCTCAACTAATAATTTTTGGACAAAATTTAGTTCTCATTCTCAGCATTATCTTTTTAATTTATCCCTTATGTAAACTCGTAACTCTTTCCGTAAAAACAATTTTTGTTACACTTTCATGGTTATCATAGTTTCTATAAAATAAAAAAAGGAACCCTAAATAAGTCAATGATGATATATTTATCTTTTTCACAATCAGGATTCTTAATTAAAATTTTTATGAATCTTATATCATTTAATAAAATGCTATTTATTATAAAATATCATTAGCGTAAATTTTGAATCTATTCATTATTTTACTATTAAAAAATATCATAAAAATGTGATAACTTATAAAATACACTCAATACATCCATAATTGGTATATTAAATGATTAAAATTATTTTATGTCATTAATTATGTAATATTATATTTATTTTAATATTTTTATAACATATTTTTTAAGTCCATTATTATATAATTGTTTCATCATCTTTGTGTAGGCAATTCGTTTATTAATTTATTAAATAAAAATTAATAATAAATTGTCATGATGAAGTTGAAAATTTTATATTTCAAATTACTATTTATATTCGTTGTTATATTCTGAATAACAATAGATAAAAAATGTAACATTTATTAAAAACATTAGTATGACATATTTGACATTCCTTAGAGTAAAATACTATAAATTGAATAGTGTCAGAAAAGTGGATTCAATACGCCTTAAAAGAAACCATAGAATTATTTTTTTGGTAATAACTCATAATGTAAAATTATAAAAAGTATTGCGTTAATTTTATAGTATTTTAATATTATATTTACCCTTAACAACCCAACATTCCCATAACTGTGGTAATTTTTAAAAAATATATTTTGGTTACTTCTCATATTGTCCAAATATAAAAGGGGAATATTTAATATATTCTGACCTTATGATTCCAAATATGGAATCAGTTCTCTAAAATTCAAATCATATAACTGGCTAAAATTAATTTACAATTACTCCAATTGATGGAATGAGAATACATGTTTTTTAAGAGAATATGTTGAAAAGATTGTAATTTTTTTTCAAATTCAATTTAAAATTTATTCCAATTACCTATAACTAATCAAATGATAAAAACATTGTCTAGTTTTTATTTAAAACCAATAAAAAATATATATTAGCACCATAAATTATTTATATAAAAAAGTTATATTCAATTAAAATAAAATACTTTTTTACTAATTATCAAAACATGAAATTTCAAAGAAAATAATGAAATTAAACCAATGTAAATTTGGATTCAACATAGTAAAATAATATTTTTATATTTTCATATAGAATGTATAAATTTTTCAAAAAACTTTATTTAAAGCAAATTTCCCTTCAAAAGGTAGTAAAATTTTCTTCTTATAAAAATATTTCTTT
Source organism: Viscum album (assembly GCA_963277665.1). Classification (NCBI taxonomy): domain Eukaryota; kingdom Viridiplantae; phylum Streptophyta; class Magnoliopsida; order Santalales; family Viscaceae; genus Viscum; species Viscum album. The sequence goes on along the minus strand of OY728148.1, from coordinate 1,398,263,545 downwards.
ATGCGTAAAATTTGATTTGTCCTTATATCTTTTCTAGAAAATTCATAGAATGAATGAAAATATTAAATTCAATTATATATATATATATGATTAGTTTAAATAATAAAATATGATTTTATTAATTTATTAGAATAAATCACATTTATTTATGTCTAAATAGTTTTTCAAAAAATTATTTTTATTTTAAATAGGGTTTTATAATAATTTATAATTAATTCGTCAATGATATATATATACATGTGTAATATTTATTTTTTATATTTTATAAATCCTATTATTATCCACGAACATAATTTCTAGTGTTAGAATAAAAATATTTAATAGTATATCATGGTATTTTTTAATTATGGTTTTATGTACAACATATACTATCGATGAAATTGGATATTTGTAAGAAGATAAATAATATAAAATATTGGGGTGTTACATTCACCCCTCCTTTAATAAATTATTTCCTTGTAATTTTAAAATTGAAATTCAGAAATTGAAAGTTGATACTTGAAATATATTTTATAGGAAACCCATATCTGATATAGGGTTAATATAACATCCACTTAATAAGAGGGAAATAGAAATACAAAGGTCACCACAAATTTAGGCTTTTGAATTGGAAATAATTATTGGAAATAAAAAGCATAGTCATGAAAGAGAAATAAAAAAATAACGTTTTGATAGATATTTATAAAGAAAATGTACATTAGATATTTAACCATCACAAAACTATAAATTTTATGATTGATTAAAAGACCATTTATTTCTCAGAAATAAAATTAAATAGACAAAATTTTTGTTCAAAATTTTGTTCCCTAAGGATGATGTATTCCTTTAATAATAAGTTATTCTATTGATAAGATAAAAATACATGATTACTATAAATTCTATAATTATAATATAATCCTTTGGTTATTATTTTATCAATTTACACATCATGTCGTACACTTGAATATGGATTTTAATGATTAATTATTATGCATGAGGTACATTTATTGAAAAGAAATCCACAAGTAATTCTTTCAACATCGAAATTATTAATGAATGAAAACATGTTGACGTATAGTATCCAATAAATTATACATTAATCTCGAAAATAATATCTAATGACCTACATAACTCATTAAAACCTTTAGACTCTTCCAAAAAACACATTCCCAAATTCATAGTCCAATGAGGTCCCTTAAATTTTAAAATCATTCTTAACAGTAGATTCCTCAAAACATATATTGTTTTTATTATTTTCACTAAACACATATATGAGAAGCTTGATCACATTAAAATCCTTAATTAAGACATTCATAATACGAAATCATTAAATAATAAGTATTGCAGTGAAATCCTTATATATCTCACGATTGTTATAAACAAAGCACTATTGATGAAATAATTCTTTCTTTCATAAACAAATGAACTTTAATCATTCTACATCATTAGTGAACCTACAAATGATCTTCATCATCTTATTTATTAAAATCACGTTCATTCCATTTGTGTATTAGTCCCTTCATCATTAGTATTATAACCATTACTTATAAATTATTGTTGATTCTAACCATTTACCAAATCCTAAAGAACCAAATGATAAAAACAAATCATATTGATATAGGGATGCAGAATCATTTATAGGATATCATGTTAATGACATATTTTTATCAATAAATTATTTCATAGGTTTAATCGTTGTTTCCATGGGATTACCAAATCAATAGGTTGATATCAAATACCTAGACCTAACCTCAATGTCAGTTATACGGTTAGTTTTTCTAATCAATGTTTTCTTAAATCTAGTTCTCCTGATTTCTACTAAATTTAATTTTATACCAATTTTAAAGAACAGAAGCCCAGTATCCTTGAGTTTGATCCTTACATTATTACATTTCCATAATATAGAAGGAACGAAATCTAGAAAATACATATATTTTAGTTGTTTTGGTAATGTAGATACATATTTAAAATTTACATTAAATTTAAAAACCTATAAAACATAAAAAAAATTCAGTGAGTCTTCTATTATTCTCCCATTTCGTAACCCTATATAGCAGCCATAATATTCTTCTCAGACTATTTAAGAAAACAAAATATATGAAATGGGTTAGCTCATATTCTCAGTAAGGGTATACATATAGAAGAATTATTCATAAACAAGTATATACAATTTTGTAAATATTATTAACTAAAACACATGCCATTTAATCAACAACGTGAGAATAATATGGAAGGAATAAAAGATGATAATATAATTATATTTAAATAATTAAAGGATAATTATTCATAATAATAAATATTATTCTAGTTGAATAATCACATGGAATATCAATAAGTAGTTTCACAATAAGGGAATACATAATGTGGGACATAAAAAAACCTATCATGGATTCAAAAAAGACATCATACATAATCATGTAATACATGATACAGAACCCAATATACTTTTTTAATGAGAAATAATGATTCATTGAGGGGCTATAACGGGACCTTCCCAACACTTACTACATCTAATGTATTCCTCTTATGAAAGTGGTGAAACATAATCATCACAAACATTTATGTTAAAACTAGAATATGATGTTTGAATACTTTAATGATAAACTATCGATGGTATGAAAGTATAACATCCATAGTAAAAAAGAATCATAAACCATCCAATCGAATATGGTAAATGATATCATAAGGTATCATACTCAATTAAAAAAATATTTAATAGAGGATGTTGACATATATGAAAATAATCTAATAAAATAATTGATTTTTTAATGAAATTCCCTTCTATTTTTAAATGATATATTTAAAAAGATACGAAAATATAAATAAAAACATTTTATTCGAAAAGTAGATTGTAAATATTTCTAGGTTGCTTAAAAACATTAAGGCATCATGATAGTAGAATAATATTCTCTTTCCATATAATTTAGAAAAACCTTTCCTTTGAATTTTGAAAAAAAATTAAATAATTAACTCATTAAGAGAATGAAAAAAGATTACATTTTAATGTATTTTAATGAAATTAAAAATAAGCATTAACTTTTCTTTATAATTATTTTATATACATGAAAATAAATAAGTTCAATAATAAAAAAATTATTGACATGGGGAAAATGATTTTATGACTAAATATTTAAACATCCTAGGTGTCCCATATCACATTTATCATTTAAATCATAATCCCCATGAAATAATAACATATTAATTTAAATTTAAAAAACCTGATAATAAATAAATTACTTAAACAATATTTAAATGTGTATATATAATATCAATCACCATCTCTATGAAAGGAGATTGAGATGAAATCCCTTACCATATGCTTCCTTTAGTCGAATGTACCTTAACCATATGTATAATTATTTTAAGGATGTTATTAATTTATATAAGATTATTAGGGGTATGAATCCTCCTAAGAAATAATTTTTTTTAAAAACGATGTCTCATTATTACCCTTTTCATTTTGTTTTATTGCATATTTAAACTATTTAACTCTTACCATGATAACATGTATTCTTTCACATTGAATGTTAATATATTTACTAAAAAAATAACAAAAAATAAATAAATAAATCATTGATGATTTTTGAAACGTTATCTGAATATTTAGGATGAAATTAAAATCTCGAATAATTTTATATAATTTAATAATATATTATTTATTTAAAAAAATAATTAGTTTCATTTTTTAGGCAATTCATTACTTGACTTTATACAAATATCATAAAAACATGATAACATAGAAAAATAACCTTTAACATGTCTATAATATCTATAGGTAATATATAAAATTATTGGATGATATTAATTATATAAAATTATTCTTATTTAAATAATTTTAATTATATTTATTTGATATTTTGATTAATTTATTATTTAATGCATCATCATTTTGAGATTCGGTAATTTACATAATTTATTGATAAAAAATAAAAATAAATAATCATGTTAATGATAAAAATATTTCCTTTAATGTTGTATTTATATTCAATGTTATATTTGGAATAAAAATATAAAAAAATGTTACACTTATTAGAAACACGAGTATCCTATATTTGACTATCCTTAGAATAAAACACTATAAAATGCATATAAAGTCATAAAATTGTCCTAAAGGGGACATAAAATCATCCCAAGGATGATTTTAGCCTATCAGAACTTGTTCAATGATACTATAAAATTTTGAGGATAAATTTACAATACTTATAATATTGTTTTTAACCTAAATTACATGATTTTCCTTTAATTGTTGTAATTAATAATAATATTCATGTAATTGTTCATATTGAACTAAAACATAAAGGGGCATAATTACTAAATATTGACCTTAGGATTCCAAATATGTAATCCCTTTTTCAAAATTCAAAAAATATTATTGACTAAGTCTAATTTAAGTCTAATACCATTGAAAGAATGAGAATACAACATTTTAAAGTAAAGATGTTACAATGATTGAAATGTGTTTATATACATATTTAATGTGCAATTATGTGCAATTATCTAAATTATATTAAATGATATTTTTTTTTTCAAATTATACTTTTAAACAAATAAAAAATATAACTAAATTCCAAAAATTATTTAAATGAAAAATATGTTTTTAATTAAAATGAAATGGTTTCTTAATATTCATCAAACATGAAACTTCTTTTTTAAAATAATTAAAATTAAAACAAATTAATTTTTTATATTATTATTATAAATATGATGTTTAATTTTTCAAATATAGTTTATAAAAGTTCCAAAACGAAGATTTAAAATAAACATGCCACCAAAAGGCGTTAAATCATACTTTTTATTTCAGATACGTCATTTATAGTTAAAATTTGTTTTTTCCTTATATCGTGCCAATAAATTATAAACAATGAATTTTAAAAAATATATCTAATATTATATATATATATATATATATTTTTCATTAATATAATACAGAAAAGAGATATTTTTTTATTTTTTTGTATAAAAGGCACTTATAAAAATTTCAATAGTTTCTTATAAAAACATTTCCTTTTATTTTAAAATGGGCTATACATTAATTTATATCCAATCATTCAAATAAATATATGTAAATGTGAAAAGAATATTTTCATAATTTTGTAAATTATATTTTAAACCTCCAAATTATTGACTACTGTTAGTATGATAATATTTAATAGTATATCGTGGTCTGTTTAACCTTAGTTTTGTGTGAAACATATATTCTCAAATAAATTGAATTTTTTTAAGAATATACATACCATAACATCATGGGGTTGTTTCATGAAATATTTAATTCTAAGTATTTTTCTAATTTTTCATTGAGTATTAGTTAGATTTATTATTAAAAATAATGGTTATGTGTGTTTCATTTCCATTTTATTGATTTAATTTTTCATTTCAGGTTTATGTTTTATTTATTTTAATTTAAATGTTAAATGAATTAAAATATTAACTGTTATATTTAAATTTAACTATAATTTTATTGATTATAAATGAAAATTATATTTTTCTATATGATTTTATATTTTTCTCTGTTTTGATACTTATGATGACATGGATATAAGTTGTCAGTTTATATATATTTATATATGTTAAATTTATATGTTAAGATTTCTATATGATTAAATTTTATGTGTGTGTATGTATATTTAAATCCATAAGTTTTTTATTCAGAGATATATTTTTATATACTTAAATTTTTATGTATATATGATTATAATTTAATTTTCAATATGACTATATGTTTTTATTTATCTATAATATATATATATATATTTAAAATTATAATTATACATTTTCAAATTTATACGATTATATAATTATAAGTTTGAAATTTATACTTTTTAAACATACGTTTTTATAGATTTGAAATTTATTCATTAATATGTTTTTATATATTTATTTTTAAATGTTAATTGTTTATACATATATTTTTTAATTTATTAATTTAATTTATGTGTTATTAATTTTTAATTTTTGGTTTATATGTTTATATATTTTTCATTAATGTGTATGTGTGAGTATCTGATCTTATGTTTTTATAAGTATATTTTTTTATATATAAGGTTATATATAAGTTCAAAATTTATATATTTATATATATAAAAATATATTTTTTTATAATTTAACTTTTATTAAATTTAAATTATATATTTTGGTATTTAGTGGATATAATTGAATAAATTCATGGATAAGAAGTGATAAATATTAGAAGTAAGTTATTTATTTCATAGCATTGGATAAATGAGATTTGGAAAAAGGTGAATTTTTTTCTACCCATTCAGGATGTGCTTGAATATGAGAAAATTAAGGTTTAGTGAAATAAAATTTCAACTAATTTTCATTAAATTTTGTCGTAGTTATATAAGATGGATCTATCATGAGGAAAAACAATTAATTCAATATCTAAAATTGATGAAAATATTCAATAAGAGATAAAAGATCATTTTGATAAATTAATTCGAGATGTTGGAATTAAAACTGTTGAAATTTTTCTGGTGTTGAATGTTTGTTTGGAAATGTTAAAAATCCAATATTCTATTGTTGTTATAAAATTATTGTTTTTAGATAAGTATTTATATTAGTTTTTAATATAATGAAATGGATATATAAATTAATGTTTTTGTGAATAACTTTTACTTTTAAATTAGATTCATCCATAAGGCCAAAAGCATCTGAATTCGACAACAATGCTAAAAATGATAGTTCAAATGATATATAGATATAAAAAAATAGATGAATTCCCATTATAATTGTGTGTTTTTTAGGAATGAATATGAAGGCTTATAAATGATTCTTAAATGTGGGAATCATCAAATAAAATAGAAGAGCGATCCATGTGTAATTCATTCCCAAGGATAGTCAAAAAAATACACAAGAAGGAAATATTATATCATTTAATAATCCCATGTTTGAAGTATTTATTAGAAAAATTAAATTATTTAAAGTTGTTAAGATTGATTATAGATGAGTAAATCTCTGATGGAATCATCTGTTAATAATAAAAATCATCATAATGAAAGTGATTTTACTAATATGTTTTTTATTTAAAAAATTAAGGTACAAATTATAGAATGGGATTTTTCACAAATAGAATGTACCCATATCAGAGATGTAGTAGCCAACATAGTCCATTCCCTGTTATTTTGGTTGTTTAAACCCCATAAAAATATATTTATATCAAGTAACATTATGTTATGACTATTTTTATAATTTCTAGACTAAAACAATCTAAAATAAAATTTATGTTTACTTTTTACCATTGAATAATGATTTAAATTTTTTAATGGAGACTAGAGTTAAGGAATTTGATGATACAAAATAGAGCACTTAATTTTTTATGTATAAAAATGTTTTCACTATAAATTACTTTCTTATATAATTAAACTTATCAATATACAGTGTTAAGGGAAATTAATATTAACCAATTTGTATGGAACAAACTACTTATCATCATTTAAATAATGTGGGAAATACATTGTACAAGGGTTATTGAAGTTGTTTTTGAGTGTATTTACTATATAAAATATTCAAAAATGCATTTAACAATTTATAGTAGCATGATTTTCTCTCATAAAATTTTTTAATTTAAGACTACTACAAAAAGTTGAAAACATCAATGTCCCATTTGGGAAGGTAAATAACTTTTGTTGAGAAAAATATATAGATGAAAATATCACAACATACCCACACATGGAACACCTCTCAGGCTATATGTGAAGATGAGTGTTACCTCCCAAATCCCACATCCAATTGTCTAATTGTTGGGGACTATCACCAAATTTATAATAAAGATAAATAGTTTGAATATACCTCATTATCTAGTAATATAAAATTAACCACCAGTAAAAATCTTAAAGAAGTTCAAAACCTATTCCATAATGAATTTAAATAACATAACCAAATTTAATCGCTAAAATAATATTCCAAAATTAAATTTCTAAAACAACAACTTAGATAGAAACTCAAATAATTGAATAGTTATGTCTGTAATAATCACCAACATCCATCAAGGATGGTGAAAAATAGATTTATATATATTGAGGTGAGCATATAATTATAATCAGTATGATCCTCCAAAAAACCACAAGTAAAATTATTAATAATAAAACTATTTCCCTAGAGAAATAATATTAGAATCAACATACACCAATTCTATGTAAATATTTACTCAAACTCATAATGTCACACTCCCTCAATATCGCATCTAAGTATAATAATAAATCATGTAGGTACCCTAAATCCACACACACTCCTTGTAACACCCCAATACCTTCATGAATTTATTTACTCTTTTTTCTTTTACTATTATTGTTTGGGTTTATTATAGGATTCTTGTGAATAAAGATCCTTTTATTGGGATAATGAAATAAAATTCAGAGATGTACATTTGTTTGAATTAATGGATTCATTTTATAAATGTGTAAATGGGTTTAGTGGGTGATTATTAGGTTTGGAGATCATCAATAATTGTTTTGGGGATTTTTTATAGGAAAATAGATTATGAACTACTTACTGGACATATCAACATGAATAATGGGTTACACAACATGAACTAGTTATAGGGAACATGTCATGAAAATTGTTCAGAACATAAAAATTTACATGTTGTGAAACCATTAAACATCATGAAAAGGTCTGTTGGGATTTAATTTAACTGAAGTTGATTCCTTTTTATTAGTACTTATAATTCATGTAATTCACCCTATAAAAAAGTTTCATGGAGTTAATTATTTAGGTTAAGTGGGTTTAACAATGTTTCACACGTAAGAATTTTTTTATCAAGTGTGCATACATCCATCTAGATATTCAAGGTGATTCTTGGTGGTTTTTGGTGATTCCACTCCTTATAGATCACTCCATTTATTGTTAGACTACCATGGTGGTTGCGTCGCATATCCATAGTAAGTTTTCTTCATTCTACTTCATTTCCACTATTCATGGAAATGATGTTGGATGTATTTTTGATTCAGATAGTGATCAGTTGGTGTTTTTAATCGATCTATTTTAGTTTTCATTCATTCATTGAATTTTAAATGATTGTATTAGTGTTATTAATCCCTATGGTTGAAGGGGGATATGTTTCCATCATTCATGAGGTATGTATATCTATGAATCTGTTTTTTATTCTTTAATTATTAATTGTTCTTGTAAATTCATTTGGGTTATTGAATGAAAATTAATTTTCTTATATTTGAAATTATTTTTTTGAAATTAATCCCATTTTAAAATGGAAATATAAATAAAAATGTATTTTATTTATTATTAAAGGTCTTACTAAATTATGGAATGGAGTTCAAAATGGTTTGGAAAGACAAAGCACATTGGGAACCTTGGGTGCATTGGGAAATAAACATATCACTTTACTGTATGTAAATCTGCTAAAGGTCATGTGATATTGATAGAATATGGAAAGACTATATATCGGTTGGAACCAACATATTTCTAATTTAGTATTGATTTATCTCTACTATTTTGTTTAATATTATCGAGCCTAAATGCTTTTATTTATCATTTATACCTAGTTTATCTCGTGATGGATAACTTCATGGATATATTACTATATGATTATCTTAGGGTGTATCCATAGGCAATTATGCCAATACTTACTTGATTTTTTAATATTTGAAATATTACTCAACTTGGTGAATATGGTATACATTTATAGAAAATTATGGAATCTTTACTAAAATGCTTACATTTATGAAAATTATTTATATATTACATTTTATTAAATCTATAATATGTGTTTCTGGATATTAGACCATGTATAGATTCGTTGGTGGTATCCTACTAGGATCTATAATGACACCATAATTGTGAAATTTTGTGTTTGGAGAATATTTATTCCTAAAATTGGTAAATGAAATGACATAATTTATCATGTTGGGTTCTATAGTCCTTCATCACCATTGTAGTGGGCTAGTTTGGTGGCGACAGATGGTCACAATGAGACTGGTTTACTATGGACTATTATATATTTTTAGTTTTTAATGTTTGGATTGACTTATATTTCACAAGGATATATATTATTTTATACCATGTTGTTCATTGAGTTTATTTAGTTTCATGTGAGACTTGTGGATTCATCGATACCGCACCATGTGGTTGACCATTTATCGTGGATTTTCTAGTTGAACCGGGTTAGTTTGATGAAGATTGCTAGTAGAGGGAATAACCAATATTAAGGGTTGTTAACAATACCTTTATGTGGATCAGTGTAATGATAGAAGTAATTTAGGACCATCATAATTCATGTTGTTGGTGTGGTAAATGGTCTTTCCCGGATCACTTTTGTGTTTGAATCTATGTAAAAATGGGTGGTCAAGGATTTTTAAAATTCATGAGACTTGGTGGTTGATATTTTTTTAATGAAATATATATGGGGATTACTTAAGTGGGAATGATCATTATTTTTGATAAGTATTTTTTATAATAATTTAAAATTTCTTTAAATTGACGTGGTTTCAAATATTATATTTGGACAACTAAGGTTATTCGTATTATTTTGGAATCTTCTCAGGACTAATTGGTTTTTTTCTTGTGATTATTAATTAATTAGTCCTATATGATCAATTTTCAATCTAAGTGATGAAGCAATGTCATATGTTCTATAGTCATGTCCCCCAATTGATCCTTTATTTGTAGAAGTTGTAATCTAAACTATTCTGAATCTAGTACAATTCAGTGTCAGTAACCATATAATACCAGGGGATTATGACTAATAATTATCTATGAAGCATCCACAAATCATCTATGATGACATGTGACCATAGGATCTCATGGATTTCATGAGTGTGTTGAGAGGATAATTAAATTTATAAAGACACCTAAGGACTCTAAGTTGGGGGTTTTCATATATATGATGAAGGGAATATGAATGATATTGTGTGAGTGAATTGTGTAAGCGATGCTGGATGATAATCTCACTTGGATGAAATTCATGAAAACCTTCAAACAATTTTTTTTCTTGAGACATTACTCGGGAAAATACCAATGGCTTTTTTAACATAAATTATGGATAATATACTATTATAGAGTATTCCTTAATTTTTATTTATTTAGTTCACTTAGATTTACATCTATTCACAAATGATTACCTAAAGGCTTATCGGATTGAGTTGGGGTTGAGTGATGATATTTAGTTAAAATTTAATCTAATGTTCCATTCAATATTTTTGGACGTAGTCGATAAGGCATCTATAGAATAGGACAACATAGATGGGGAAAAGGTTTGGTAAGATCTTCATTTTTTACTATCAATAACCAGGGTGTCTTTTATTTCATGTAAATGAAGGTCAGAGGTAGCTAGTTTTCCTGTTGACAAGTTTCCAGGTATTTTATGGATAGAAGAATATTCTTTTCTATCGGTGTGAGAGGCTAGGTCATACAAAACCTAATTCTATGAAGGCTCTAAAAGATTTTCAATATTGTTGAAAATATATCCATCTAACTCAATTTTTTTAATGGATTTATCATGTATGAATGTATGGATCCTATAACACTTGGATAATTTTATAAAATATTTCACTTTAAATAATTATAATCCTTCAATTTGTGGATTTCCATGCAACCACGAGTTCAAAAAATAAACCACGAGACACTATTATTATATCTTAGTAATCAATTTTTTTAAAATAAATCTAAATGGAAAATTAATGAAATAAAAATAAATCTCCATCAAAATAAAAATTTATTGCTATGTTTTTACAGAATAATAACATTATTTTTGTAAAAAACTCTTTATTCGTCAAAATTATGTTACCTCCAAAAATGAGTTTCTTTGAATTTAATTATTAATTTTTTCAAATTAAAGAAAATTTATTTTAAGAAAGGAATTTAATTTTATTTATTGAATAATATCAAAATTATGTTAAAATTATTTTTTTCTGAAATCATATTTTTCATAAATAATAGTGAAAATAAGTATTTTTCATGAAAACTATATTTTCATTTGAAATATATACTTTTTCAAATTGGGTTCTATATTAGTTTAAAAATATAATTCTTTCACTATGATTTAAAATAATTCATTTATAGATTTTACAAATTTTCTATATACAAAAGTTTTATAAAATCATTTTATGTTTTAAAAATGAAATTTTTGAAAAACATTTTTCATTGCGATATAAATATTATTTTTCAATTTAAATTATAAAAATTATATGTTATGAATTATGGAAAATAGATACCATATTTATATTTATAACACCTGAATTTAGTTAATAGGTTATGTTTAGTTTTTGGAAAAAAGGAATAGTAATGTTAGTAATAATTATTATCTTGGAAAAGTGTAATTTGGGTAATTTAGGTTAAAAAATGATAAAGATAATAAAATGACCCTAATACATGCTTAATTTGTATTAGATGAAGAAAATAGGACCCTTAATAAATAAGGATCAAAATTAAGTTGTATAATGGATTATATTCTATGAATAAAATTAATATAATATTTAATTAAAAAAAGACCCAAAATGTCGCTTTCATGGCCTAAAATATACCTTTTATATCTACATGGGGAAAAAGGTTTGTTATAGACGAATATAAATATAAATTTTAAACATAAAAAACAAATTTTCATGTAATAAATTAATATTTTACTTTTTTTCATATAGATTAGAGTATTATATTTATAATATTTCATTTAATAAGAATTTAAAGATGTCACATTCATGTTTTGAATAAAAAATAATTTTAAAATAGATGGTTACCAAAATATATATATTGGCCTATAAATTTTATTAAGAAATCATGATGAGTTATCTTCCTTATCGTATTTTTTTTATTTTTTAGTGAACAAATATGTATATTAAATCCTTACACAACGCAGATGAGGTAATTATTTTATTAATGTAATTATCTAATAAATATTACCAAAAATTTTCAAGTAAATATATTTTGAAAAAACAAAGTGATGAATGAATTTTCGAGATGAACTTGACCAGATAGAGATATAATAAAACATTTTTCTCAAAGATAAATTTTATATTGATATTTTTAAAATTCTATGTAATAAATAGTCTCAAAAATTACAATAATGATATTGTATCAAAATAATTTTTTTTTTAAATTACTTTATAATTATAAAATATATTTAAAAATAAAATATATTTATAATATGATATAAAATTTCCTAAATTGTTCATTTATGATCTAATTGAACTTAAACTAATAAAAACTACAACCATTTATTATTGAATGTTTTGTTACCTATGTTAAAATTAAAATATGTCAAATAAGGGTTAATTAAAATGATATGGTTTAAAACAATATGAAAAATGTATAAAATATATTGGATTATGAGATTAGATCCTTATATCTTATTATATTTTAATACAAGGCCTTTTAGAGGTAATTGTTTTGTGATTTAATTTCTTATAAATTAAATGATTCATAAATTCCAAAAGTTCATATCACCTCAGTTATGAAAGGGAAGATCCTCCCTCACATCTGCACAACACATTGATACTTCAATGTCGATCATACACTACCAATTTCTCTATTATAAATCCATATCCATATTCTAGATTTTCTTGTATTATCTAAATAACATCCCTAGTGTCTCTAAGAGGATATATAAAAGAAGTTCTCTAAATAAGAGGATATTCAGATAAATTTAAAGGAAATAAAACCTTATGTAATGGTTAATTTCAAAATCTCAATGTTGTTATGTATTTTTAATACATAATTATCTTCTAGGTAATATATATCTTCTAGGTTCATGATTCATAAAAATGGATTTATTTTTTTTCTTTTATTCAAAAAATAAATAAAGTTATTTGCACCAATGTATTAATTTTACATAACGGTTTGAAAAGAATGTTTTTTTCATTTTCAAAATTAAGTACTTTGTGAATTTTATGAAAACATTCAAAGAATTGTTTTTTATCCAATACAGTGTGAAACAAATTCCTCTTTCATTATGCCTTAATACCTTGATGATTCCCTTAAAATTTAACAATGTTATTTTCAAAGAATATATTTTGTTTTAAAAATGTGCAGCATTTCATGAATGAAAAAATTTTCAATTCATAGATTATATTTTCCTCAATAATTATATTTATATAATATCTAAAAGAATTCCATTTACGAAAAAAATTATGATGTTAATTATGCTTTGTTAGCATTATTTTTCAAGGATAACAACCTTTTTTATTCTATGGTTGGATTATGTTTATAATGGAATGATATTTAGGAAATGAATTTCTTTTCCATGGGTATTGTTACGATGTAATGTTATTTATGAAACCAATTTATTTTTATGGGTTCTGATATTATCAATTAATAATGTTATTATGGTACACATTTGAATTGTTTATAGTTTGTAGTAGGTGGGACCACTTTATCACTCCATTGTATTGGGTTAATATTTATATCCCAGGAGACTGAAAAAACTAGAATGAGGAGTGAACCTAGTTCAGTAATATAGGGCTAGAATGGGGAGTGAACCTAGTTCAGTGATACAATTTGTCTACTATGATGCTCTTGTAAATGATCATAGACTAAAATGGAAATGATTTTTGATGCTTATGTGTATGACACAAATCCATGTCTTATGTTATGATCTCATGGAATATGTTATCAAATTATTTAGGAACTTCTATGATTTATTTCAGGACACGATATCATGACCTTTGATAGGAATGATATAATTTTCAATATATCCTTCATGTTATTATGTCTTATGATTATGATATGAATAATATAGAACTTTTTTACCCTTATTGAGATTTTGAGATAACCATTTCTTATTTTTATTTTCTCTATTATTTGAATAAAATAATTTAGTACGATGTGTCAAAAAGGGTTTTAGTTTCGAAGGAATATTTTGAAACAATGTAGTTTTTTTTAGAATTAGTTTTTTTATAATAACAAGTTTCCAAAGAAAATAACATGATAAGATCATGGCATGGTTTTTTTATTTTTTTAAGGAATAATATTCTTTTAATATTAAATATTTATGTTTTAAAATTGTGGTACTTCATAGTTGTTATCAGATAAAAATTTAGTTATTCTTTGGAAACTAGGATGAGAAAACCATAGTAATAACCATAAGGATAATTATTTATATTCAATAAAATCCTATAGTTTTGGTTGTTATCATGAATAACCAAGGATTAAACATAAGGTTTCATAAATTAAAATTGTATAAGTAATTTCTATTAATTATTATTATTATTATTCATCACAATATAATATTTTTTTTAACTCAATGGTTGGAACCGGAAGGAATCATATTAATGGCCAATATGATGGAAAATCCAATGACTGTCCTCTTAATAAACCAATTGATATGGTATCTAGAATGGAAAAACCTTTTCCTATTGTCACACAACATTATCAACTTTAAATAATTTTTGAATTCCAAATGAGAAAATGATTTAACAATATTATTTTTATTCCCTCACGAGGTAATTTTCATCATCATTTAGTGGATCTTCTGATATACTAGTGGATAAACAATGGATTTGTGCCACTAAAAATATATTTTTTATTCCCTAATGTTTAGAACATGATAAAGTTATTTTGGAATTATATCATTTAGTAATTGAATCAAATCAATGGTTAAATATCATAAAGAAAATGAGGGGACAAAGTGAAATTGAATCTATGGAATGGGATAAGTTCATGAACTCATTTATCAATATGTAATTTCCAAAAAGTATTTGAACCTAAATAGTAAAAGATATTACTTAGTTTAATCAAAATAATGATGAATTACTTGGTATCTATTATGAAAATTATACAATAAATTCAATGTATTCTTATATAATTATCATTTATCATGAGTCTAAGGTTGATTGATTCATTAGTGGAATAAAACCAAATCTCTAAAGGGAATTATCCATAAGAGACTTATGTAGCTATGTGGAAATTGTTTTATGTACTCTCATTTTTGTGATGGATAATGGAGTTATAGATCAATCATATGGGTTCTATAATCAGTTAAAAATAGATTTTGAGGGATAAACTAAAAAATTATAATAAAAATATCTTTTATATATGATCAAATTTTGTAAAGAAACATCATGTAAATTGAATTAAGGGGACTAGTAAATATTTTATTTGTGGTAAAGAATGCAATCTTTAAATTTAATATTTATGTGTTTGGAAAATGATAAATATAGACGTGAAAAGATAGAAGGCTCTACCAAATGATCCTCTTACACCTAAATTCCAAAATTGAAAGGAACATGGGAATTATGCTAACAAATTTTCATATATGAGGTATTTTTATGATGATAAATATCTGTAACCTCTTAACTCCAAATAAAAAGGAAAATCCAATGAAATCAATATTGGAAATGTGGAGTAAAACAATGAACTTGTGAAGGGTAAACATATCATCCACCATAAAGTATCTAATGTCTTATTTGATTTTGGATCCACTAAATCCTTTATTTCTTAATAATTTTATATGGGTATCATCATATTAACCCATCAATTATATGTTGAGTTTTATATGAAACCTATTTATGGAATAATGTTTTCCTCACAAGTTTATAATTATTCTATGGTTATGGTTTATGTGAATTTGATTCGTAAAAATCAGTTGATCATTCCTTTAATTGAATTATATGCGATTATTATCATGGATTAGATTTCACTATTTTTAGCTCATACCAATTTCCAAGGAAGGGATGTCAAATGTCATATCCCGAAATAATCTATGATAATATATCTATTTAAGGATGAATATGAACTTCCCGTTGTAATTACAGTTATCTTTTCGATATTAATTAATATAAATTAAGGTAATATAGCTCACATGGTTTTTGGGAAACTCACAATAAATGATACGCCAATTATAAATGATTTTTTTATGTTTTTACAAATGAATTTCCAGGAATTCCAAAAAATGGTGAAGTTGAGTTTTTAATATAACACATACCATTTTCTATTCCTATTTCAAATAATACTTATATAATGGAGCAAATTGAATTTCTAGAATTGAAGAAGAATCTCAAATAGAATCTTGATAGTGGATTTATACTCCCTAGTTCACCCCCATGGGGTGAACATGACATGTTTTTTAGAATAAATATAGATTAATGAGACTCTATATTGGTATTTGTGAATATAAGAATATCACTATCAAAAAATATTATGATATCCCTAGTATTGATGACTTATTTGATGAAATATATTGAGATAAATACTTTCTTGAGAATGATATTAATTATGGATATCATCAATTGATTTTAAATATGGAGTATATACCCAATTAAACATTCAATATATGGTATGGAAAATATGAACATATAGTTATTCATTTTGTTCCTACTAATTCCCCCACTATCTTTATGGATTTAATGAATTCAGTCTTTAAAGACTATCTTGATTAGATTTTGTTAGTCACTATAGACAACCTACATATATATTCAAAGTGTTAGGAAGAACCTAAAGATCACTTGATGATTGTAATGAAGACTTTGAAAAAGTATAATCTTTATTAAAAAATTTCCAATGTGTTAATGCTTTCTACATAAAGATTCGTTTTTAGGTCACATTATCTCAAGATAAATGATATTTGTGGATCCAACAATGCCAAATAATATTGAAAATTGTCCTATAACTATAACCATAACTAATATCCATTGTTTTCTATGATTGGATGGATATTGTTGACATTTTGTAAAATATTCCTCATGATTGTCTAATCCACTCACCGTGTTGACTTGGAATGAAGTTAATCGAATAAAGAGGGAGGAATGTGTGGTTAATTTTATGGAGCGTAAAATATTGTTAGTCAGTCCACCTATGATCACAACATCATGTAGGTTATAAGGGTTTTTTATCTATTTGGATGCATCTAAGAATGGAATGAGATGTTTTCTCCATAAAAATGATATTTTTATATCTTATCACTCACTAAAAATTAATATCCTTGACAAAATTTAACAAAATCATTATTTTGAGTTAGCTGCTGTAATTTTTCATTAAAGATGTGAATGAATTATATTTATGGAGAAATGTGTGAAATATATATTTATAAAAAAACATTAAAATATATTTTCATTCAAAAGGATATATATATTCACCAAAATAAAAGGTTGGAGTTGACAAAAGATTATGGTTTCTCAATACATTACTACCCTGGGAAAGAAAACAAGGTGGAAGATTCATTGATTTTAAAGTACCAACATATAATATCTATGTTGAGGATCACAAAATATCCAATATTTATAGATTTAAAATTACAGATACATAAATCATAAAGTAAGCCTAGAAATATTATATTTTTTAAATTAATGTTCTACCATCTATACAACTGAGGATTATGGAGGAGAAAAAAGGATAATGTAGTGCTAAAAAATTAGGTGAGAAATGTTCCTAAGCTAAATATTGATTTTTATGGAATGATATTATTTAAGAGGGGAGTATTTTACCTTTACAAACTAGATATAAAAATGATCTATTGGATGAGTCTCATTTTTCATCAATATCTATTCCTCCAAGAAGATCTAAGATGTATAGAGGCCGGAAAGAGTATTTCTAGTGGAAGACCATGAATGAAGATATTGCCGAGTATGTTTCTTGATTCTTTGTTAGTTAGTAATATATTTTTAAGAGACATAAATATAAGGGGATGTTATAACCATTACCAATACCATAATGGAAATGGGAAGAATTCACCAAGTATTTTTTCATTGGATCTCCAAAAACATCAAAAAACCTTAATGATATACGGGTTATAGCTAATAACATTATGATGTTGGCACACATAATTAATATTAGAGAATATTAATATAATGTGAATGTTTATATAATACATTTTATGGAAGTGGTAATATTTTATAGAGTCACACTTTAAATAACATGTTATTGGGATCTGTGGTTTCCCCCAATATTCTGGATAAGTCTTAAGTAGGATTTGGAAATAGAGTTAGGTTAAATCATGTATTATTATCCTTAGAGAGATTTTTAGTCCTAGTGGAAAAATTAAAACTCTAGAATAAAAGTTGAGAGAATTTTCTATGGATTTAAAATGGGTTTGGGATAAACACCTACCTTTGGTTGAATTTTCTTACAATAATTTCTTTCACTCTATTTTTGAGATCGCTCAATATAAATCCTTCTATGGGGAAGAACCCCAACATTATGGAATGAAGTTGAGGAAATAAAGATATTGGGAAAAGATCTAATTAAGGAAATGGCATAGAAGGCTACATTTATTCAGCAATATGAAGGAGAAACTCAACGTTAACAAAAGAAGTATACTGACAATCAATAAAAAGGCCTAGAGTATGAGGTTGGTGGAAAGGTGTTTCTATTAATATTTCCCTCTGAGAGAGAGGTGAAAATGGGTGAATAATTGAAATCCAAGTCCTTGGGGTATCTGTCTTTTTAAAATTCTAGATCTTGTTTGGAAGTTAGCTTATCGATTGGATCTTCTACCAAATTCCTCTCAATTTCATAAGTTGTTTTATCTATCTCTCCTGATAAATTTAATTCCAAATTATCCAAATGTACTAAACATATTAGTCATAATTATGGAGTAATATATTTCTTATTATGAACAATTTATATAGATTCTATATTATAGATAAAATGTTCTGTGATACTAGACCACTCTCTTGGTTAATGTTTTATAGCAGAACCTCTAATTTGAGGAATATAAGTGGGAACCTAAAGACATAATGAGATATAGTTATCCTGATATATTTTTATAAAACTGATGAAATTTGAGGTTGAAATTCATTTTATGGTGGTTGAGTGTATCACTCGTATATTTTTATAAAAAATCTCTCTATAAATAATATTAATTCATCACTATCATGAATTTCAACCAATTTTGAGTTTAAAAGAACCGTGCAACACTATTCATATAAAATATCTTTTAAATTTTATGTAATAAATTTGAATCATAAATTTATTAAATATATATAATTACCTGACTCAATTTGAATGTATTGGTAAGTGCCTAAAAAATAAAAACAAAATTTTAGTAAAATCACATTATTCATGAATAGTAATTATTCATTAAAAATTAGTTCTAGTTTTATTATGAATTTGTAGATAATTAATTTGAAAAAACAAATTTAATGTTTAATTACTCAATTAAAAATTATATTTAAAAAAACTATTTTTAGGATTAGTAAAAAAATTTATTTTTATTAAAAAATGTATTTTCATTGAAAGTATTTTCCAATTAAAATTATTTCTTTGATTAGATTTAAATTTTAATTTATGAATTTTGATTAAAAGAAATCCTATTTAGTTTTTTGAGAATTATTTTTGAGATTAATTTATTATAAAAACACTTTATATTTTAAAAAATAATTTTTCTGAAAACCTATTTTTCATTGCATTATACTAGTTTTCTTTTAAATTAAATGTGGAAACATTAATGTTTTCATTTTTATTAATATGGATACAAAATTTATATTCATAATGAACAAATAAGTTCAATAGTTCCTATCATACATGGCCAATATGAATTGTAATACTGGTAAATTTTGTTACCACAGTTAAGGGTTAATTAGTCCATTTATGTAACAAAATTTAATAATGAAGACCAAGAAATGACCTTAACACATGCACAAATTTTATAGAATGAAGACAATTAGAACATTAAAACATAAGTATCTAAATTATGTTATTTAATGGAATTTTTTCATAAAAATTACTTATATAATCTTAAGATCAATAAAAGTAACAAAATGTCACTTTCTTTGTCATACAAATACCTTATGCGACCACTTGGGGAATAAGGTATGTTATGAACAAATATTAATATAAAATTTTAACATAATATTCTTATTTTCCAGATATAAATTTAATTTTTACTTTTTTTCCACTTGGATTATATTATGTTATTTACAATATTTTTTTTAATAAAAATTTAATGATGTCACATTTTTATTTTAAATATAATATAATTTTAAAATTAGGGTTACTAACAAGATATTTTTCACTATAAATTTTTTTATATAATCTAGAAGATTTATGATGATCTTGTATTTTTTTTAAAAATATTTATATTAAATTATTACAAAATGCTTATTTAGTAATTATTTTATTAATTGAAATATAAAATAAATGTTACTAGAAATTTTATAGTAAATATAATTTTAAATTACTAATGTGATAAAAACACATTCTAGATTATCATTACCTCTTAAAAGTATAAATACATACTATTTTCAATGTTAAACTATTACTTTTATATTTTGAAAATTCAATTTTATAAATAGTGTCAAAATTGAAAATAATTACATTTTATCAAAATAATAATTTTTAAAATTATTTAAAAGTAAAAAATATATTTAAAAATAAAAAAATTATAATATTGTCTAAATTTTTTTTAATTATTTATTTAAGGTCCTATTGATATCACATAAGTAAATATTACTACAATTTAGTGTTTAAAATTTTGTTACATTAATTAAAACTACAATAGGATAACTAAGGGTTAACACAAATGATAAGTTTTAAAATAAAACCCAGACATGTATAAAATATATTGGGAGTTGATATTACAACCTTATCACATATTTTATTCAAATACATTTCCTTTTGGATTTATTTTTTGTGAAAGAATTTAATATAAATTATATTTATGAAATTCCAAATATACTACCCCTCTCAATGATAAAAGGGAAATTACTCCATCACTTCTTCACATCACAATGAGCGATAAATATAGTCCATCCTATGTCAATTTATTTTCTCCACTACCCTTGACACATTATACAGGTTTTATTCCTCTAAAAAGACTGACCCTAGTGTCTCTAAGTGGATAACTAAAAGATGTTTTCCATAGAAGAGAATTTTTATTTTTTGTACAATGAAAAAAAACAAAGTAATGGTAAATTTCACATTATCATTATTATTCAGGATCGTTTATGTGTAATTATTATATAAGGAATATCTATCTTCCATTTTTATGATTCTTAAAAACATTTTCTGAAATATGTTTATTATTCTTCTAAAAAAAGTTATGTTATTTTTACCCATGTGTTAATTTAAATAATATTCTTCCATGAAATAATATTTTTTATTTTCCAAATGAGGTACTTTGTGTGTTTTACTAAAAAATTGATAATGTAATATTTTATAAAATTATATAGAATAAACATATTTATTTATTTTCATGAATCCTTATTTCCTTGATGCTTCCCTTGCATGCATAAATGTTAATTTTCAAATATAATTTTTTCTCTTAAAATAGTGTGGAATTTTAATTAAATAAATCACTTTCAATGATTTAAGATATTTTCCTTAAAAAATGATTTCAAGTGATCTCTCCAAATTATTTTATATTTATGATAATATTATTTGATATAACATATCCCTTATTGGGGGTATTTTCCAAGGACACTAAACCTATAATTTTTATGGATAGTTTATGTTTATGATGGAATGATATTTATGAAACCAATTTTTTTCTATGTTTTATGTTATGATGGATTGATATTTTCAAAACCTATTTATTTTTATGTTTTCAGATATGATGGTTAAATTATTTTCTTATACCACAAATATGTATGGTTTTTCATTATGTGATGGGTGTTAACCATATCTCCCTCTAATGCGTTGGGTAAAAATTTATATCATTTGGGATATATTTGATTGGAATGACGGGTGAATTCAGTCATGTAATATAAGTATAGAACAAGGAGTAAGCCCAATTTAATAATGTAATTTCTCCACTGCGATGGTCTTGAAAATGATACTGGACTAATATGGAATGATTTTATCTACTTATGTGCCTCCCTTAATTCCATTTCATATATTCTTCTCTCATGGAATATGTTCTTTAATTATGTGTGAACTTATTTGATTTATTCCATTTCATGTTATCATGATCTTTTGTATTTACGATACAATATTAAATTTTTCTATGTTATTATATATAATGATTATGATTTGATTTATATCTCCCTTGACTACCCTTAGAAAGAATCTGAGATCCCCATTTCTTATGTTTTTATTCTCTAGGATATAAAAAAAATCATTAAGTAAGGTGTGTCAAAAATAGTTCTTGTTATAAACGAATATGTATAATCTGATTTTTATTTTTTTATGAATAAAATTTTTATGATAAAAATTTTAAATAAAAAATAATCCAATACAATTATTTTGTGGTAATTTTGTGTTATATAATCAATATTCATATATTTTCATGTACTATTTGTGTATGAATTTTATGGGTTATTAATTATCCACTCTCAGAATGGGTTCTTAGGTTAATACTGATGCTTCCAAATATGGTGTATCTTACCCTCAATTGAAGGGGGGAATTAGTCTCACTCTAAAATATCTAGTAGGATCTGATACATGACTTCATTATGTGATGGAGTGTGGAACATAAGGATCTTATTAGGTTCAGATAAAATTAGAGGTATGATGTTTATTCCACTTCATATGGTTTTTCATTTTCATGAAGCCAATAATAATAGTTCTTTTATATCATCAAATTTATTATATATTTTTTTTACATTTAGATATTATGTCATACTTGTTGGATCTTTTGAAACCATTGGATAATATGCCTAAATATGGATTCTAATGTCCATTATTCTAGGTGATGATGTAGGCCATAATGTGGAGTGGGACTTCTTACTTCTTAATCTGGATATCATTGACCTGATTATTGGAATGTACTACTATAAACTAAACTTATACCAATGTTATCAAACTATTGGTAAAAGCTGAGAATCCATTGGGATACTCTATCCAAATGGCTCACCGAACCATTTAATTGTGAGGCCTGGGGATAGCTATATACCAACGTTTCTAACATGAACCATTGGAATAGTTTCCTAGATTTTGAAAATACAAATGTTTTAATGCAATCATTGGTAATTTTTTCCCAACGGTTAGTAACTGTTGGATTATAGGGTTTATAAAACTAGACCAAAGGTTCTTAGAATCATTGGTATAAACCTATTGCAATGGTTCAATGAACCACTTCCATAAGTCAGGCAGTATGGGGATGCACCAACTATTTAAAATCCATTGGTATACCACCAACATGAAACTTTATTACAATGGTTTTTTGAAACCGTTGGGATAAAGGTATGTTAATGGTTCTCAAACTGTTGATATACACTTCTCAATATTTACACAAATAGTTCATTAAACAGTAGGTATTTCCTCTTCTCAATAAAAAAATTGCAGCCCTCTCTTCCAGCCAGTCACTTCCAGCTAGCCAAAAACTATAAAAGCAGGGATTCAACCAACAATCAAATGCAATGTTTCGACCACCAACCTACAATCAGAAAACATAGAAACACACAGAAAACCTATAATCGCACAAAATCACACGAGTATTCAAATGAAAACTCTGTGAAAACACACAAAAAATTCACATAACTCACTACAAACACAAAAAACCACAGAATAACTGCAACAAGAAATCACTCAAAAACTGAAACCTGCAATCACACTAAAAACTCACAGAAAACGAAAAACATGCAGTCATCCTGCAGTCACACAAAAACACACTGAAAATATAGAAAACATACACCAAACCTACAATAACAGATAAAAAACTCAAACACTCACTGCTAACACACAAAAAACTCACTAAAAAGACCAAAAACACAAAAAACACAATAAAATCACCTGAAATCACATAAAAAACAAAAAAAATCACTAAAATCAAACAAAAAAACTCACTAAAATCAAAGAAATAATTTCTTAGGATGCATGGATTCAACCTTGATCCTGATGAGTGTGGAATTCATAGGATGCAGAGATTCAACATTGATCCTGATGAGTGTAGAATTAATATGATACTAGGATTCAATGTTAATTTCTATGGAATTCATTATGTAATCCCCCATGATTTGATGATGTGACTACTGATATGAGAATTCCTTAGATATCTTGGAATTTACTCTATTGACATTGAAATTGTTTTCCCTAGTATCATGGGAATTGGATGATACTAGATGATGTTTCACATCTAAGGACGTTTAGGAATTAACCATTCTCCCTGATAGTATTTGATTTCATAGGGGGAATTGGTTGTGGTCTCGCTGTAATTATATTTCATAGGACCATTCACCTAGGAAATAGTTCTTGAACTTACTACATGGATATTGGATTTCCCTAATCAAGTAGGAATTTGTTTTAAATGGTATACTTGTTGGAACAGTTTCATGACATGCTGAGAGATACATCACCCCAAGACGAGGTAGGTGTGTTCAATAACAAGTGTCTTATTAGAGCATGAGAATTAATAGTGATATATTTAATTATATTAAATATTTTATTATTTTATTTATCAATTAATATCACATGCATAGAAAAATATTTACTAGTTATGTATCAAACTATATTAGTGGTTCCCTAAAATGTTGTACTCTCACCATGCTTGAGAGGCCATGACACTTCAGTCCCTGAGAATAATTATTACTTATATATATGATCCAATTGGGTAAAGTATCATTTTTAAATAATAATTATGGAGTATGGTTTGGTTATTGAGATGGTGTGATACCCAAGGGTGTATTGGAGTCTCTTTTTCTTTTTATATTAATATTTTTATATATGGGGCCAATCTGGTGGGAGACTAGTGTGTGTTAGTTTTTATGTATTTAATTTTAATTCAGTTATTTTGTATCATTTTTCTCTAATGTGTATATCATATATGTTGACTGGTTTATTTTCATCCATTTTTTTTCACTCTGATGGGGGGTTTAATCTTCCCATGGTACGACCCTAGAACCACTTTGATAATAGATATCCTCTTGTGTATAGGAACGATTGACTAAGGTCCAGTGGTGACTACTTGATTCAAGAACCACCCAATGAATATGGACCAGGGTACTCAATATTTCAATAAAAAAATAGGCAAATAGTGTGGGGAGAGATATAAATAATGATATTAGAGGTTCCCTTTAAGGATCTCAAGGACCATTTGGACCACTTTTGGTACATGTTCAAAACCCTCAACTCCAGTGGGTTGAAATATCAAGTACTACATGCTTGGGTGAAGGTGGTGGTCATCATTAAAGAGGAGAATTATAACATTGAATTGAATATATCAGTACTAGATGTTTTATATTTGGTTGTAAAACATATGAATAATTACTTAGAAAAATTCTCTCAGCATGAATTGGAATTAGTGGCTCAACAAAATTGATTCAATGATCGGCCTGTTGAAATTGATAGGATTAAATAGGTGTTTTCCCACCTATGCTATATGTTTACTATTGAAAATAAGACAATAGGAGAAAAATATATGCTCCATGATGTGGTAGAGTAGTCCAGACAAGATGTTGCTACCATGGTAGAGGCACTATGATAGGATTCAGTGGTGGGGAATTCATCAATTGATTAATTACGCCAATCTTTGCCTTCTCTAGGAAAAAGATAGTAGATCTCACAGAGTCTTATGAGAACATTCAATAATTATTTTGTATTCATAGAAAAAAACATTTATCTAGGGAGTTATGGGAAATATTTGAAGATGTGGAGATTTCTCCCTTATTTTGAATTATCAACATAGAAAAACATTTGAATTCCATATGTATAAATAATGTATTAAGGGCCTCTATAGACCCTTTAACACAAAGATGATTATTCAGTCATAGAATTCCAAGGGATTGATTATAACTAAGGTCCAATGGAGTCATGGACTCTAAGAACAAGAAAATTAAAGGAAATAGATTAACATAGTAGACCTTTAGACATGGTGTTCACAAGTCGCCAAGGATTAGAGGAGGGTTTTTAGTGATTTTATAAAAATTTAATCACCCTATAACTAGGTCTCCAAGGGGAGAAGATATCGATTAGGATATGAGTGGTCTAACATATTTCGTATAATAGTCAGTGATTAGTGACTAGGAAGGGTCCGATGGACCCTAGAGGATTCCCATGTGGATGAGATAATTATGTAGATGGGTACGACATGGTGTGATTTTGTGACTACGAAATTCAAGAGGTGAATAATCCTCTTTGTCTAGATGGATGATGAGATGTGCATTGAGGCATGGGATAATCCTCGAGAGAGGAGTCCAGACTATGTGACAGAGAGGATAGGCTATTGTGGTGGTTTTGACATTAATGAATTGGTAGATTGGGATTCAAGGAAAGTTCCAAGAATATCATATAGTATTTGAGGTCATCAAGAGGTAATTATTTCTTTTTTGTGTCTGAGACTGATTGGAGTATCAAGGAATCCAGTGGATTCCCTGGTGTAAGATATATGAGTACCAATATGACTGACATTTAGCACTTGGATGGTGAGACAGTTTTGAGATGAGGGTGTAGGTCTTGAGTGACTAGAACCTTGTACCTGTCTTCTAAGTTAGGATGTGGACCAAATTCCCTTGTTGTTATTTAATACACATGTTGGGTGACAAATTCTAACGGGTATAGTGATATATCTTAAAGAATGATAACACCTTGAGGGATAATGTGTTGGAAGGACTTTTAATTGGTTGATAATAAAGTTATCATATTATAACATGATATATCTCAAAGGAAATATTGTATGGAACTAGATCAACATAACTATCACGGGGAGTTTTCGTAAACAACACACCTCAGTTGGAGAGATTTTATTATAAAAATATGACATTATTTATAAAATGAATCAATTAAATTAATGAATAGTTATTCAAGATATGTAATTTTATATAATTAAACATAATTATTAATGAAGTTAAATTAAATTTAATGCATTCTTGAATTAAAGAGGATAAGAGAGGGACCCTACCTCAAGGTGGAACCAAGCCATCCACTTCGGCTCTTGGAGTTTATAACTAAAAGTTTCTACACCCCCACTGGGAATATGCACCTTCACTCAAATTCAAGGAAACCTAGCCCCGATGAACACACCCACATGTCCATGAGCATGTGTATGGGGATCCTTGAACACATTCTTATATTCATATACCGTTCTCCACTAACCAGCGTAACAACTTATATATATATATATATATACATGGGCACACCGTGCCCCGTAGATGCATAATCACTACCATTGGTGACTATAAACGTAACGGGGGAATTAATATCCATATACCTACTTACCTAATATGATGCAAGATAGTCTCCCATGACATGGAGACTTGAAACCAACAACTAGGGATCAACGCACTACAAAAAATAAAATTATGAACCTAAAATAGATAAAGGATGCTACATAACTAGTGAGAAATCATACAACGACATTAAAGCCTTACCTAGATTGGAAAACGAGAACCAAATCCACCTGAACCAACATGAAACGATCCAACACCCTAATGAAATCATAATAGAGAGTCAAAAACATTGAAATCTATAAATACATTAGGTGTAAGACACGTAGTAGTCATAAAATCTTACC
This sequence comes from Viscum album, assembly GCA_963277665.1. NCBI lineage: Eukaryota > Viridiplantae > Streptophyta > Magnoliopsida > Santalales > Viscaceae > Viscum > Viscum album. Next base: position 1,398,235,302 of record OY728148.1, on the reverse strand, counting down.
ATCGATCAAAGTAAGCAGATTTAATCAATCTAAACCCCTTCTAGACCCATTGAAGAATATAACTACCATATGTTCAATGAAAGCATTAAAATACCCAAGTGGCCAATGAGATAAAGAAAATAAAATAAAAACTAAACGAAAAAACCAGTCTCATGTGACAATACATGTCACCAAACAACATATAAGATCCAAAACACTCCGTGGGTCAAATCATGTTCCTGAAAGCAAGGGGGAAACAGATCCATGTTTCAAAATTATAATATGAAATAGTAAATTCCAATTAAATAACATTTAATCTTACTATTAAGGGTATATAATCATATTTTCCTTGAGTTTTAGCATAATTTTATTTTGTTTAATACAAGTTTGTTTTGGACATTTCAATTAGATTTAGTTTGTCTTTTTTTATCTTTGAAAATTTCATTCATTTGGGTTTTATTTGATAATGATATTAATAATAATCAGCCAATACATATTAATAATTATATCCATTGGTTGCATATCTGGATTAAAAGTTACATAGATATGAATGGTATCATATAAGGAAAATCATAATAGGGGAAGGGTGTAAAGTAGTATTATTCATGAAAATCATTCCTAATATAGATTTTTCAAGGGCACATAAGTCACCAAAAGACACAAATTAAATTGGTCCAAATAAAAGGGGAAGAATAAAACTACCTCAAATGGTGGAAAATGGTTTAAGATGAACCCAGAAGATCCAGACTACTTTTCCCTTGTTAGTGAATACAAAATCATGTCTGAGGTGTACCTGAAGAACAAAGATGCACCATTGAAACAACGATCAATGTTATATATGTATAAATTATAAATGCTTATAAGAGTTATATAAAGTCATTGTGAAGATCAATGATTTTTTAGTACAACCCCCTTGATAGAAACCCACCCCCATGGACACCACCCCACCATCTGAACACCCTAACACCCCCCCTCGGACACCCCCACCCCACCCCTAGACCACCCCCCCCCCCACAAAATCCCCTGGACAACCCCCACCCCCTAGACACCACCCCACCACATAAGGACCCCCAACTCTGAACATACCCATCCTCATCGACACCCCCATCCACTTGGATAGCCCCCACAACCCCTGGAATCCCCCCAACCCCCTTGGACAGCCCCCAACCCCATAGACACCCCCACCAACCTGGCTACGCCCCAACCACCTAGACACCCCCAAACCCCTTGAACATCCCCAACCACTTGGACATCCCCCCCTCACCCCCCAAACACCAACCCACCCCCTCAAAACCCCCACAACATGGACACCCCCACCCCCATGGACATCCTCCTCACCCCCTGGATATCCCCTCCCCACCCCACTAGAATCACCCTACAACCTTAGATACCCCCAACCCTTTGTACACCCCTCATGGATGGCCCCATTACCCTGGACACCCCAACCCTGTGGCCACCCACTCAAAATGAGTCATATGTAAATGACAAGAGGGGTCTGTGATTTAATTAGTAAGAAGAGGGGGAAAAGTTTACCATGAGGTGTAAATTGCAGAAAAATGTAGAAAGACACTCCCAAGTGGTCATTGAAGAGAGATGATCATCATGGGGTTTTAGTATAGAGAATATTCTTTTATTCTGGTATGAAAGGCTACATCATAGACTATTTAAAAATTTGTGAGTGTGGGCCTTGATGGTAAAGGATGTTTTTGTTTGGGCGCACATACCATTAAAGTGGATTTCCAATAATATAAAAATGGATTGCGGGTAGACTATTTAAAAATATAAATAATGATCTACAAAGTTTATGATAGAAATTTTGAACTAAAAATTTACTCCATCCAAGAAATAGATTATAGAATCGGATTAGTAGTAACCATTTCAGAAGAAGATCCAAAAATATTTCCATGGGAAAATCAAAAGCAGTTTAATATGATTTTTGAAGGTGTAATTATGATGGTAATGGAGCTATCATATATATGAATTATATTCCTTGTAAAAAGAATCTAATTAGTTTTAGTGGAAAAGAGTCATTATTATCATGTACTAAATCAGTTGCTACAAATGGATTCACAGTTATAAAGATGGTTAAACCTGATAAGAAAATAAATTTTATCATATAGATTTATGGGTTATAAAAGGATAAACCAAACAAACAAATGATATTGAGAGTTATCTAATTTCTCACAAGAATATGCAATTTTCAGACAATAAAAAACATGTGGAAGAAGATAAAACAATGTTCCCTCAACATAAACATGCTTGGATTGTAAGAAATAATAAGGTGAAAAAAATCAAACAGTTTTGAGCTGCAAAGAAAAGCGATCTACTAAAAAAATCATCAATCAGTGTTATAACATAGAAGTTGATAACCCACCTTATTAACAAACATGTTGATATAAAACAACGCTCAAATGGAATTTTCACATAACACACACTTCACACATATATTTTTTTCAAGGAAATTAATTTTAAAAAATTAATCCTTCATATAGTGTTGTTATTCTTTTGAAAAAATCAACATGGATAAAATATGAAAATATATTATTGTTAACAACATCTATTAAAAACATTCAACACATTTATTATAATTTATTGCCATATTTATAGGAAAATTTTTATCTATATAACACTTTGTAATTTAATAATATACAGTTACCCATTCAGCTATATGTGAATACCCAAAGAAAAACACATTTATCCGCAAACCAATTTCCCATCACATGCATCATGTACTTATTAAAACAGTATGAATTAGATAACATTTTCATTTTTAAATTATAACACACCATTCACATGACAACAAAATCCATAAAGAATCAATGGTATGAATAATTCTACACATAAAATATTCATACAATTTTTATGAGCACCAAATGATTTCACATATAATATGATATTCTATATGAAAATGGAAACACATTATATTATTTTCACCTAAATCGCATAGAAATAATATTATCATGTAATCTTATATGTGAACTTTCCATGATTTATATGTAAAAACACTATAATGATATCTATTTTTATATTTTCAGAAAACCTAAATCAATCATTTATCAGAAATAAATGAAACAATATGAAATAATACAAACTGAATAAAAAAACTCAAACTAAATAATGAATCAATTAACCACAGAAGAAGAAGATTTAGGACTTACTACAAATGAGTACCTGAAACATAGAAGGGGATACTCAACCATATGGGATCCTCTACCTAGGAGGGATGCCGGACCACTAGAAGGGATACTCAACCTTCTCGACCTAGGGGGATTTGCTTCGGGTGATGGAAAGCTTGACTTAGGGGGGATTGGTGTCAGGTGAGGGAATGCTTGACCTAGGGGGAATGTGAGTCCTCAAAGGGGATTCTCAACTAGAGGAGGATGAGCAGGGTGATGCGTGAGTGACGATGATCAATTAACAGTGAGCGGCAAGCAGTGAGTGGTGAGGGGGAGTTTGAATAAGAGGAGGGGAGCGCGAGGGGGGTGAGAGCGATGGCAAGGGGTAGTTAAGATGGTAGCAGAGGAGAGGGGGATTCGGGGTGGAGAGGTGAAATTCAGGATGGAGATGTGGGGAACGACATGAGGTGATATCGGGAATGGAAGAGGGGTGAGAGGGGAGTCATTTTATGTAGGTTTATCCCAATGGTTCATAAGCAATGTTGGCTATTGTGTTAGTTTTTTCCAATGGTTCTCTAAATCCATATGTAAAACCCACTTATATTAATGTATACCAATGGTTTCACAGAACTATTGGTATTTCCTCTTTATTCCAATTTTTTTTCCAAACCATTGGGAATGAACTCTTGGTATATCTGGGATTTCCACTAGTGATGGATTGGTTATTAGAGGTAAGTTCTAAATTGTTTAATATTTCCATAAACAATAGTTTTTATCACTTTATTGAATCACTCATATTATTCATGGTGGCTGAGATTCATGGTCTTGGAGTGAAGGGCATGTTGTTCCTTAGGCAGTGGTGATCTCATGTTAGTTGTTAGTAGTTTTCATAGATGTTGTCGATCCATTTTGAGTAGGACACTTCCTATGGTTGTGTGTCTGTAAACTGAGGTCCTTCAATTGTATTTTGCATTTTAAATCCATAAATAATAGTCATTTTAACCATAAAATTCCTATTTTATTCCGTCATTTTGTATTTCCCTAGCTGTGTCAGTATAACATAGGATATAGCTTTCCAATATCATGGTATGGGTATTTTGTCATCTTAGAATGTCAACATGGTCCAAGCCTATCCTGTTTTAAAAGAGCACATACGTGAGCCTAAAACATTTTATTTATTATCATTAGTAAAATCACATGACCATAAAGATAAAAATATCATTTCCAAGATTAATTATCCCTTTGATCTTCTAAGATGGGTTCATTAGATTTAATATATTAACTATCATGTAGGATTTCACAAAAAAAATTCTGAGAAGAGGATATTCACAAGAAAACTTATAGGATCCATTATTTGAAAAATGAGTTTTTAGTTATTTTATTCAATCCAACTAATAATTCTATGGTATTTATGGTACTGATAAACTATATCCTTCATCGATTATTGTAATCGTTTTATTTTTGTAGAAGGTATTTTTGATTACTCTACGATAGAGGAGGATCACATAGACCATTTGGATATCATTCATATAAATTTTTGGGAACAACAACTGTATGTTATAATTTATGAATTTATGTATTGGATTCAAGAAATATATTTTATGGGGTTAATTATATCTAATATGGGAATCTCAGTGGATCGTGAAATGGTATATCATGTTTTGTCCTAGGAGAATCCCAAACATATGTTTTATATTTGATGATTCTTGTGGTTGGATCGTTATTAGAGGCGATATTATTCAAGGGATCTCCAAGATTTTGTCTCCAATGATATCTTTAACCCATAATTGTGTAAATTTTGAGTGGAATGAAAATTTTTAGAGATGTTTTGAGGAACTGAAGATGTGATTAACTTTAGTTACAATTTTGGTTCTTTCTAGAAAAAATTTGTGTTATGCTGTTTTCTAGGATTCTTCTAGGATGGGTTTTGTGTGTGTCATGATATATGGGGATTTGTGGAAGCATGTGGCTCTCACCTGATATGACCTCATGTGAGGAACAAACCTACCCATGATCTGGAGTATGTAGTGTTTATAAAGGCACTCAAAATTTGGTTTCACTACATATTTGAAGTGATATTTAGCATAAATTCATTCATAATATACCAAGGTATATATTCAATAATATGGATCTAAACATGTGATAGATACGTTGGGTGAAGTATCATCAAACATTTAATTTTCATGTTTCTTATAAAACTGTGAAAATTAATGTCATCATAAATGCACTCAGTAGGAAATTACCATCAAATGAATTGAATGAATAAGTGGATGAGTGGTCTTTAATGAGTTTTTATGCATTTATTATCTTGTGAATAGAATAATATAGTGGGAAGGTATGTTGGGCTTCAATGAAGGATTGTTCCTCTTTTGATAAGTGGGTTCAACTCGATCAAATATCTAAATTCATGTTCTATAGCTCCAATAAAATAATTTTTTGTGGGGAGACACATGGTGAGTTGTCTAGTTAACTCAATGGTGATTCATGTTTTAAAAAGTTGATGGGGTTTTACTTTTTTTTCTTAGGTAGGATTTGATGGATAGTTGGAATCATTATTTTTATTCCCCACACATAGGTAATACAAAGATGTATTATGATTTGAGATATACATATTGGTGGTTGCAGATGATATCGTCTATTGAGGATTTTTATTTTTGATGTCTTATATGTTAGAGAATTAATGTGAAGCACCAAAGACCTGTTGGATTACTTAATCCCTTACCCATTACAAAATACAAAAGGGATTATATTTTTATGGATAATTTCATTGGTTTAATATATAATCCCAGTGGGAAGAAAGTGAATTGATTGATTATTGATCATGTGTATGACTGAATACCATTGTGAAAACCGATGTAATTTGACATCCATAACCACATATAAAAGATGGATATAATGATGGGTTTAATGTATACATAATATATTTTATAAATTAATATACCTATGAAGATATAATACTATATTTTTTTTAAAATTTTAATTCTATTTGAATATGATAACATTGCACATGTATACAGTGGAAAACCACCTCACAAAACAATCTGAATCACATTTTAATTAATCTTTAGAAGGAAGGTAATAAAAAATAAATTTAATATTATATGAGATATATATAACATAATTATTATTTTATAAAGATATATTATAATTTACCTTTAACTTGTTTCATCCTTTGTGAAAATGATGATAATGATTATGTGCTGGTAGGGCCTATTGTCTGGATGAATGGTATAACACATTTTCTATCATTAAAATTTATGCATTACCATAAATATAAATATTATGAATACATATTATGTTAATTTTATGGTTCAATTTATTTATATTATTTTACCATGATAAAAAAATACTGAAAATATTGAACAAAAACATACATGAAAAATGAATCAATTATTACCCGAAAATTGATTTAAAAGAAACTAATAAACGGGTCACAAACTATCATAAGTAAATAATATTTGGTATTATATATGTGATTATGATTATAAATATATTTATAATAAACTTTTATTTATTATACATGAGTTTAAAATGATTATTAAGGATGTTACAATTTATGGATGACGATTTTTGTCTCAATATGTCTTTTTTGAGACACATGTTATTGAATGTACCTATTTTTATTATGAGTTATATATACATACTAATGGAAATTTTATTTTTTGAATTTATTTATAAAATTTATATATAATTATTCATTTAAATTTATTCATCAATTTTTCCGAAGAATCAAAATTTACCAAAGTGTGTAATGGATTTTTAACTCACTTTTATTTCTGTGGGACACATGCCTTTTATGACACTTGTTTTTTTTCTTGTGGTGTATATATACTAGCCATGAATTTATTTTAAAATTACTATCCTGAACATTATTGGATAAACATATCAATATTTGGTTATATATTTCAATGGGATTACAGGTTAAAAGTTACCACATAGTAAAATTTTTATCTTGCAATTCAATTGTTTATTGGGATTGGTTATCATTAATTTTACAATAGTGTAATTTTATGAGATAACTATCAATAAACTACTTTAGGTTCTTCAAATATAGGTATTTATTGAAAATAAATATTCATTTTTCATTTTCCTCTCTTTATGTACTCATTATTCTAAAATAATGTCTTTAAGGATAAACATAATTAATTTCTCTCTTTAGTGGAAATTTTTTTACACACATACCCAAGTTTTATATGAATATTTAATTTTTTTCAATTCCCTAATTATTTTCAAAATAAATTTTTACCAAAGAAATAATTTTATAAAAAAATGTTCAAAATTAATATTCTTATCATTTTCTAAAAAATATTCTTTTGACTTTCTTCCAAATATGTAATAGGAATATTTTTTAATGTGAATGGAATGAAAAAAAATTTCAACCATCATGATCTCTCAATTAATTGAATATTACTTTACAAAATTTCTATGATCATTTAAAAGAAATTTTTTTCTATAATATTTGGTAATTTATTATATTTTAAAGAATTAATTTAAAATGGGAATGATATTTTCCCCAAAAATATTTCAATTGTCTTTTTATAGAATTTCTATTCATCAAAGAAAATAACACTTGGTGTTTTTTATGTTTTACTAGGGATATAATCTTATAGAATAATCCTTAATCATTATTTGGATGTCTTATTATTAGGATTATTATGATAATATGTTTAATAAAACCATTATTTTTCCGTAGGATATAATATAATGAATTGATGAAATGTTTATGAAACTTTTTTCCTTCCCCTGGATATTCCATGAAGAAATGTGTATATCACATATTATTTCACATGGGTTATGATATGATGAATGTTTTATGATCTCATGAAACAATAATTTATTAATTATGTGATGGGTGGGAAATATATCTCCCTCCAATTAATTGGATAAATATTTATATCTTGTGAGATATTGATGGGAAACAGGATGATGTGTTTGATATGCTATAGGAAGTAGTCTGATGTGGTTTATCCTCTGTAGGGAAAAAGTAATAATTCTGGATCAATTATAAAATGTGATACATTTATACATTCATTATCCATTATGATTTTATGGTCTCTAATGTTAACCATGACATATGAAATTTTTTCTAAAATTATGACGGTGCAACACTTATATGAAATGAACTTTATGGTTATCGATTTATTTATGATCACATTTCACTATTATGGTTCATGAATTTTGAATTGATAATTTTTTATTCCATGGATCATGGTTAATATTCATGAATTATTAGGGATGATTACCTAGCTAAATCATGTAATACTACATCATAGTTGGGGGTTCAAACCCCATGGGTCATAGGTTATTTTAACATCATTGTAGTGTTAATTTAACGGGACTGTAGTGATGGTGGAACTACAGCCCCAGTGTCACTATAGAGATGGTTGGAACTGTAGAAGTAACTGTAGGAAGTATTGTAGTAGCATGGGTACTATAGAAACACTATTCACCTGAGGGATTTCAGTTTAAAAATTTGGGCAATCAAGGGCATGTAATGGAATTTCATTCCCACTAATCTTTCAGGCCATGCAATGGGCTTCATGCCTACTATTCCTATAGGGTATGTACTGAATAAATCAGGCTTGATGGGTAGATATCCCCTTGTGGTGTCTATGGACTTCCTTTCTGGCCTATTTGTTTTGTGGGTGTTTTTAAATATAATTATACTCTAAAACACCTAATTTATATCAACATTTAGGCATTCTATGATTGATTTATCATGACTGATCACTATAATTAATGAAATTTATTGTCATGAAAATCATTTTCTCTTCATTATAGTACTCATGATAAAATGATGACGTTGAGGTGGAAATAAGTATTCTCTGATATTGAAGTTCCATTTTTGAGACTAGTTATATAAATTATTGTGCATTATGAAATCCACTGGGATGGTTAACTCAAATATTAAATGATTAGAAATTTAGTTAGCAAAGAAATCTAATAATCGTCTGATGATATCATCTGAAGTCTATGATTATTCCATAGATAAATATTTGGGGACTGTGCTGCCAAAAAATATTGTTACTCTCCATCTAGTTGAATTGGATGTTATCATAGGCATGGATTGACGTTATATATATTAATCCCACATCAATTTAGAATGAATAGATTTTTCATTTGATATTTTAAACTAACCTGTGATATGATTTCAATTTGAATATAAAAATAAAATTCTAATGAATATTAGATCAATTATATGGGTTTTTATTCAATCCAAATGGGGTGTTTATCCCTGATGATCCTATAGAAACTAAATATAGATGACATTCCAATTTTGAGTGAGTTTAATGAATTCTTTTTGGAAGAATTTCCTAGTCTTCCACCAAATCATGAAGTTAAATTATCAATAGAACTCATAATTGGAACATAAAATATTTCAAAGTCTCCCTATATATTTCCCATATTATGTTGTCTGAATTGAAGAAACAACTCTAGGATTGTAACACCCCAGGTAAATAAGGAATATGAAATTTTCATATTTATCCATATTTGTGAATAAAATATTAATATGACTTTGAGGGGACGCTATGCTCGATGGCGTACCCAACACGCAACAACGAGTTTCTTGGGAATCTTACGTTGCACTCTAATAATAAAATAATATTATTTTAAATGGTAGTTAACATGTAGCCGTTGTAATGGTGGGAATGGATAGAAATAACTAAAATATGATTATATATGTTTTTAAATGTTTTTACATTTATCCAATAAAAGATAATGGCTTAAAATACGGAAACAATTCAATTTTAGGCGTATTTGCCATAGTTTTCACTAAAGGTTCACTTATCAACTTTTGATGGCGAAACGTCATTAAATATAGTTTTGATCACTCTTATACATTTATTTGGACCCAATAAAACTCTTATTAAGAATCGGGACATCAAAATTTACTTTGTGTAAATTTTTGGTATCTTTCCGATAAAGTTCATTTTTTAATGAATAGTGTAAAATGTTGTATTTTAATTCAAAAACACTTTTTAATCTAATTTATTTATATGATTATATTATATTTTTAATTGGTTTTAATGTTAAATTAGAAAATATTTTTACCATTAAATCCAATAGTGTTCGTTGGAATCAATTTCACTTGGAAATCAGACTAAAACTAGTGTCAATCTTTTGATACTTATTGTTTCATAAAACACGCTATTTGACATGACAGCGGGAATTAATTATTAAATTAATTAATGTGACTTATATTTTTTGAATTTTGTAAAATGGATTTCATTTTTGAATTCATAATATCAAATATATCTTAGGGTGAATTGTTGGGATTTTTCTGAAAAACGTCAATTTTTGATGAATAGTGAAACCACTAAGTGGTACTTATAAAAACTAATTTTCCGTTTAAATGAAATTTTTCCATCATTGTGTTTTGATTTTCAAAAATCCGACAAACATGGTTGTCATTAAGAAGTAAAATGTGGTTTAATGAGATTAAAATAATTTTTTGGTGAATAGTAACTTATTAAGTTTTTAATCGCGATTAGTGGTAATTAGTGTAGTTTAAGGTAAAAATAATGATTTAATAAAATGAGATGAGCTTGACACATGTCTTACCCTCATTGGTTGTATCAGGGCCGACCAAGACAAGCCATGGTTAAACTTGGGGACCCCATGGATCCACTTTGGTTGGGAAATGACATAAATAACATTTTATTTAATGTAAAAGTAAAATTGACACAAACATGATATGTTTTACTAAAACAATTTTTAAGTGGGGTTATTCAAGTCATATTTTTGGTTATAAATATTAATTGGAAAGATAAAAAGATTTCATACATCATAGTATTTTTTTTTATAATTTTTAGACATTAAAAAATTAAATTATTTATGACATAATAATGATGCAGCGATGACATCATTATTTGACGATTTAAATAAAATGGAAAGATAATGTAAAATTAATGAACTACACATGTCCAAAACTTATTGGATGAGTGGATTTAGAAGCCTTATCACCTTATCCACGAATTATATCAATGTGGGACCTTTTGAAACCGAAACACATTTTCAAATAAAGTAATATTTCATTACTTTCCAAAAGTGCCCCTCCTCTCCTCTTATAAAAGGCCCCCACCTCTACCTCCTTTAACACACTCCTCAAGCCTTTGGCTCGGCCAACCCCTGCCCATTTACTCTCTCCAAATCCCTCTACTCATCCTAGAGGATTTCCTTTGGGAATAATCCTTTCAAAGGAAGCCTTTAGGCTCAAATCAAAAGGAGTTACACTTTTAAAGGTAATTCATTCTCTCATGTTCATTTGTTTTATTTTGCTTCTCCAACCCCCTAAACTCTTTTTATTTACTTCTTTTGTAACAACAACAGTATATTCAATATACTAGGATGTTGTTATAGATTTATTCGAGCTACACTCTCACACAACTACATCAAATGGTTAAATAACATACGGTTTCCGTGGATGGTGAAATTCTGCCTCCCGAAACGATGATTGTTCAATACTCATTTAACACCTTCAACGGTGGCCATTATGATGTCACTATTTTTATATATGATATATAATATGTTTATGTTTTATTTATGCTTCTGTATTTTTCATTTTTGTCTTACCTGTATGGCTTACATTATGGGTATACGCGATATTTTCATTTAAGGAAGTGCGGACTACCGCCCCCTCAAAGTGATTTGATTCGTTAAATACCATATGTGGGATGTATAAAGGATGGAAATATGATATTATATATGATATTATACTGGAATTATAATATACCTTTATAATATTATTATTCCATTCTATAAAATACGAAATAGAAATGAAAGTAGCATTCATGCGTACGTACGGCTTACCGTCTCCATGAACGGTGCATTTCATTTCTTAACTCTAAATGATTATGTAATGTTATAAATGCATGCATGTACTGGATATATATGACATATATGATATCCAAATCATGAATATGATTCTGGATATAATAAACATTTGACCACACGAACAACATGTAATGGTAAGAAGTCCACATTCGACTTAAGAACCAAATATCGACAAAACAAACATTATTAACTTAAATGTTTACATAATGTTTATAACATTGAAATAATTGATCTAATATGAATAATGAACTAGAAAAAGGTTCTTAATAAAGTGGAAATTAACTCAAGTTTATTATTCAGGACGTTAAAGAACGATCGAGTCAAGTCGGACCCGAGGTAAGGGATCTTACTCCTCTCTTTCTTTTTAAGTACACTATTTTATGTCATTCCTTTTAAAGCTCATCTTTCTTGTTATTGGGATGATATTTTATATTAATCCTACTTTAATTTTTATGTTCATGTGATGAGAGGCCCTATTCTCTCTCATCAATCCATTTTGGAATTTTTGATTGGCGTCGTTAGGCTGCCAAACTTTCATAAGAGATCTAACTTCTCTCTTTATTTTTAAGTACTCTCCTTTATGTCACTTCTTTTAAGCTCCTATTTGTAATGTTGGGGGATGTTCTTTTATATTCCTCTTGCTGTACATTATATTTTAATGTGATGAGATACCCTATTTGATCTCATCAATCCATATTCGGATGTTTTATGTGGCGCCGTTAGGCTGCCGAGTTTTCGTGAGGGATTTTTCATCTCACTTTTATTCTCGTGAGATTTATGATACATTTGCCACAAATTCCATTGAGTGGTGTATGTACTGCCCATTAGTATACTCTTTGTGTAATATACTTTCGTTTATGAGTATTTACATCAATGACCTATTGTCCTTCTTTCATGGGGTGTATGTTTTGAAAGATACCCAAGTCGGTAAGGGAATCTTTCACCCTCCTCTTTTTTAAAAGACTTCTTTTGTTGGGTATTTTAATTTACATATTATTATGTTCGGATATGTTCTCATATATCCTTATTGATGTAAATTTTATGTCCAAGTGATGAGATACACTTTTTATCTCTCATCAACTCATTTTGATGTGATGTCGTTAGGCTGTCAAGGGAACTTTTTAACCCAATTTCGATTTCTTTGGGTTCAACTTGTAGTCATTGAATATGTCATCCATTGAATATGTGTGAATGACCTTTTATTGTTTTACACTTAATATATACTTATATTTGGTTTATATATATTTTTCACACATATTTTTTGAGATTTATTTGTCCTTAATTTAACGATACCTTCTTTATAAGGGATTTCATCACATTTGACATTTCGATTGAGGGTTCATTGTTGTTATGCACCAATTCACTCTTATATGGTGTATATACTGTCCTTTGGAGTATTATATCATGAATCCTTTTATTCTCATGATATTATAAAGTTATGACTAAATGTAATTCCTCAATTATTGTATTCAAGTGTCTCTAATTTTGGTAAAACACCTTTAACCAAAATATCGTTTTAAATGTTTTAATTATTTGTTCTTATTAATATCCATGTTTTAAAAATGGTTTAAAGGATTTATTTATATGGATATTAATAGTTTAAAATGTTAAAATCTTCAAGGTGGTATGGGACACTTTGATTCAAAAATCTCTTTATTAAATGTTTTAAATGGTTTTGGAAATGGTTTCTTTTTGAATGGATTCATTATTTCAATATCCTAAAATGTTATATTGTGATTGAAATGTGGAAATGTTATGTTTCCTTTATTCATGTTTATGTGATACGATTATGTTATGTTTCTTGGGCATTGTTATGAATAATGGGTGGTTCCGTGATAAACTAAGGGCGGGTGAGCCCGATATAGCTCTCCAATGCATTGGGTAACGCGAAGGAGTGAAATGTTAAGGTTTCTCCGAAGAGATTTAGGGAATATACTGTGATGGGTATTCCAAACGTAACCAAGAGGGTTACTCCCTATGTAAGAATGTTATGAATGCCTAAAGTTACCTTTATGTCTTATGTTTTCTATGATTTATTCATGATTTGATATGCCTATGTTTTATGGGTAAAGTATGATTTCATTCTTATATATATATGAACTCATGTTTCCTTTCCATATTTTTATAACCCTTACTGAGCTTTTTATTCTCATCCCAAGTTTTTGAAATGTTTTTCACAGGTCAAGGGAAAGGTACATGATGTGATGATAGTGTCAAGGACGTGTCAAGAAAGAATCCGTGTTATATTTTAAATATGTTTCCGTTGATGGGAAGAATGAATACTGTCTTTTATGTAACCACTTTGTTTAAATGTGGAATGTAATGCAAGTTTCATGATCTAATTCTCTAAAACTCTAAACCTGAAAAGATCCTCAATGTGTAATCTTGTAATAACTCAATATTAAGTAAGGTTTAAGGCTGGGGCCTTATAGTGGGTATCAAAGGCCGGTTTAGATAACTTTAGAGGTTAGGGTATTCTTTAATCATAAGTGACATTACCATAATGGTTAGGATTTCAGAAAGAGTCATATTTTTAGATAAAGTGAATGATTAAGTATATCTTAGTGTTTACCTTCCTCGTTAGAACATGATGGTTTTGTTGATATACTCACACTGACCTTTTTTGTTTTAGTACATGGCTGGATCTAGCAGGCACCAAAGTGACAATGGGTTTGAAGGAAACTGTGGTGGTTCTCTGATTCAGATACTCGATGAGATGGGGGATTCAATGAGGAATCTCATGGTTTTTCTAAACCAACTATCAAGGAGTCATGATCAACCACTTGAACCTTGGTGAGTTCTCTAATGCATCATGTACGAGATGGCCAACTCGATGTGGAAATTCAGGTAATAATTATTAAGGTAACCATTAGGGTTTATATGATCCTTACTTTTGAGGTAATTATGGGTTATTATATGATATGATGGAAAATGAGGGGCATGAGATAAAATTGAGGTTAAAATATGTTATGATTATTCTTGAAGATTTTATCTCATTTTGGGGAATGTTTTAAGAATTATATAGTTTTGGAAAAAGGACAACACGCAGACCGTGTGACATCCCGTCGCGTCGGACAAAGCTGCGGGAATCGAACCCACAACCAAAGTGCGACTGGTATTTATCGCCTACCACTGGACTACGTGAAGTCCCTGGTTAGTTTGACCGATTCTTTTTAGTTATATGATTTTATGAATTAAGAGTAAGTTGATTTTGGAGGATATGTGATTAGGATAATTACTTTTCAATGTGAGACTTTAGGAGCAACTGATGTTGTTTGGAGATAAATGTTACAATTTAAGTTGGTAGACTATGTGACTAAATCCTTCAAATATTTGGGTTTCAATCTTAGTTTGGTTTAATTTGAGGAATTTTATGGACAAATGGTCCTCGTTGAACTTTGGGTTTTGTTGGACAAATTTTGGAGATTAAGAATAGATTTTCTTTTTATAAAGGATTATCCTTTTCTGGATTATCTGATCTTGTACTAGCCTTTTTGGTTTTGGTTTTGGTTAAAGACATGGGAAGTATATAGTTCTATTTTGTGGATTAGGTGATTCTCTAGAAGTTGATTATAGTACTCTTAATGTGAAGAAGTCTTCCTAAATACTCGTCTTTTGGAGAAAATATGAGTTTGTGTAAGGAATATAATAAAAGTTGAAAGTCAATATGATAAGTGATTATGTTTCCTTATGAATAAATCCCTCAATAAAAAGTAACTTAAAACAAAAATGTTGTCTATTAACTTTTCCTACTGGGGAATCAAATACCGTTTTACCCATCACAAGTTTGTGATTTTCTCGTGGTTAACTTTCTCCTAAACATGTTTTCTATCACTCTCCATCAGAAAAAGACCCTTTGTTTTTTCCTCCATGTCCATATTTTCATACATGGAATCCTAGTATGGGTTAACTCAGGTGACCTTTGTACTTATCTTTCTTTATTTTAAAGTGATTTTTTTACCGACTCTTCTCCGATGTGGGACGTTCAAGGATGTTTCCAAGCGCAATTTTAAAATTGCGAGGACGCAATTCCCAAAAGGGGGGAAGGATGTAACACCCCAGGTAAATAAGGAATATGACATTTTCATATTTATCCATATTTTTGAATAAAATATTAATATGACTTTAAAGGGGACGCTATGCTCGATGGCGTACCCAACACGCAACAACGAGTTTCTTGGGAATCTTACGTTGCACTCTAATAATAAAATAATATTATTTTAAATGGTATTTAACATGTAGCCGTTGTAATGGAGGGAATGGATAGAAATAACTAAAATATGATTATATATGTTTTTAAATGTTTTTACATTTATCCAATAAAAGATAATGGCTTAAAATACGGAAAGAATTCAATTTTAGGCGTATATGCCCTAGTTTTCACTAAAGGTTCACTTATCACCTTTTGATGGCGAACCGTCATTAAATATAGTTTTGATCACTCTTATACATTCTTTTGGACCAAATAAAACTCTTATTAAGAATAGGGACATCAAAATTTACTTTGTGTAAATTTTTGGTATCTTTCCGATAAAATTCATTTTTTTAATGAATAGTGTAAAATGTTGTATTTTAATTCAAAACCACTTTTTAATATAATTTATTTATATGATTAGATTATATTTTGAATTGGTTATAATGTGAAATTAGAAAATATGTTTACCATTAAATCCAATAGTGTTCGTTGGAATCAATTTCACTTTGAAATTAGACTTAAACTAGTGTCAATCTTTTGATACTTATTGTTTCATAAAACATGCTATTTGACATGACAGTGGGAATTAATTATTAAATTAATTAATGTGACTTATATGTTTTGAATTTTGTAAAATGGACTTCATTTTTGAATTCAGAATATCAAATATAGCTTAGGGTGAATTTTTGGGATTTTTCTGAAAAACTTCAATTTTTGATGAATAGTGAAACCACTAAGTGGTACTTATAAAAACTGATTTTTCGTTTAAATGAAATTTTGCCATCATTGTGTTTTGATTTTCAAAAATCCGAAATACATGGTTGTCGTTACGAAGTAAAATGTGGTTCAATTAGATTAAAATAATTTTTTGGTGAATAGTAACTTATTAAGTTTTTAATCGCGATTAGTGGTAATTAGTGTAGTTTAAGGTAAAAATAATGTTTTAATAAAAAGAGATGAGCTTGACACATGTCTTACCCTCATTGGTTGTATCATGGCCGACCAAGACAAGCCATGGGTCAACTTGGGGACCCCATGGATCCACTTTGGTTGAGAAATGACATAAATAACATTTTATTTAATGTAAAAGTAAAATTGACACAATCATGATATGTTTTACTAAAACAATTTTTAAGTGGGGTTATACAAGTCATCTTTTTGGTTATAAATATTCATTGGAAAGATAAAAAGATTTCATACATCATAGTATTTGTTTTATAATTTTTAGACATTAAATAAATTAAATTATTTATGACATAATAATGATGCAGCGATGACATCATTATTTGACGATTTAAATAAAATGGAAAGATAATGTAAAATCTATGAACTAAACATGTCCAAAACTTATTGGATGAGTGTATTTCGAAGCCTTATCACCTTATCCACGAATTATATCAATGTGGGACCTTTTGAAACCGAAACACATTTTCAAATAAAGAAATATTTCTTTACTTTCCAAAAGTGCCCCTCCTCTCCTCTTATAAAAGGCCCCCACCTCTACCTCATTTAACACACTCCTCAAGCCTTTGGCTCGGCCAACCCCTGCCTATTTACTCTCTCCACATCCCTCTACTCATCCTAGAGGTTTCCCTTTGGGCATAATCTTTTCAAAGGAAGCCTTTAGGCTCAAATCAAAAGGAGTTACACTTTTAAAGGTAATTCATTCTCTCATGTTCATTTGTTTTCTTTTGCTTCTCCAACCCCCTAAACTCTTTTTATTTACTTCTTTTGTAACAAAACCAGTATCTTCAATATACTAGGATGTTGTTATAAGATTTATTCGAGCTACACTCTCACACAACTACATCAAATGGTTAAAGAACATACGGTTTCCGTGGATGGTGAAATTCTGCCTCCCGAAACGATGATTGTTCAATACTCATTTAACACCTTCAACGGTGGCCATTATGATGTCACTATTTTTATATATGATATATAATATTTTTATGTTTTATTTATGCTTCTGTATTTTTCATTTCTGTCTTACCTTTATGGCTTCCATTATGGGTATACGCGATATCTTCATTTAAGGAAGTGCGGACTACCGCCCCCTCAAAGTGATTTGATTCGTTAAATACCATATGTGGGATGTATAAATGGAGGAAATATGATATTATATATGATATTATAATGGAATTATAATATACCTTTATATCATTATTATTCCATTCTATAAAATACGAAATAGAAATGAAAGTAGCGTTCATGCGTACGTACGGCTTACCGTCTCCATGAACGGTGCATTTCATTTCTTACCTATAAATGATTATGTAATGTTATAAATGCATGCATGTACTGGATATATATGACATATATGATATACAAATCATGAATATGATTCTGGATATAATAAACATTTGACCACACGAACAACATGTAATGGTAAGAAGTCCACTTTCGACTTAAGAACCAAATATCGACAAAACAAACATTATTAACTTAAATGTTTACATAATGTTTATAACATTGAAATAAGTGATCTAATAGGAATAATGAACTAGAAAAAGGTTATTAATAAATTGTAAATTAACTCAAGTTTATTATTCAGGACGTTAAGGAATGACCGAGTCAAGTCGGACCCGAGGTAAGGGATCTTACTCCTCTCTTTCTTTTTAAGTACACTCTTTTATGTCATTCCTTTTAAATCTCATATTTCTTGTTATTGGGATGATCTTTTATATTAATCCTACAGTAATTTTTATGTTCATGTGATGAGAGAACCTATTCTCTCTAATCAATCCATTTTGGACGTTTTGATTGGCGCCGTTAGGCTGCCGAACTTTCGTAAGAGATCTAACTTCTCTCTTTCTTTTTAAGTACTCTCCTTTATGTCACTTCTTTTAAGCTCCTATTTGTAATGTTGGGGGATGTTCTTTTATATTCCTCTTGCTGTACATTATATTTTAATGTGATTAGATACCCTATTTGATCTCATCAATCAATATTCGGATGTTTTATGTGGCACCGTTAGGCTGCCGAGTTTTCGTGAGGGATTTTTCATCTCACTTTTATTCCCGTGAGATTTATGCTACATTTTCCAAAAATTCCATTGAGTGGTGTATGTAATGCACATTATTCTACTATTTGTGTAATATACTTTCGTTTATGAGTATTTACATCAATGACCTATTGTCCTTCTTTCATGGGGTGTATGTTTTGAAAGATACCCAAGTCGGTAAGGGAACCTTTCACCCTCCTCTTTTTTAAAAGACTTATTTTGTTGGGTCTTTTAATTTACATATTATTATGTTTGGATATGTTATCATATATTCTTATTGATGTAAATTTTATGTCCAAGTTATGAGATACACTTTTTATCTCTCATCAACTCATTTTGATGTGATGTCGTTAGGCTGTCAAGGGAACTTTTTAACCCAATTTCGATTTCTTTGGGTTCAACTTGTAGTCATTGAATATGTCATCCATTGAATATGTGTGAATGACCTTTTATTGTTTTACAATTAATATCCACTTATATTGGGTGTATATATATTTTTCACACATATTTTTTGAGATTTAATTGTCCTTAATTTAACGATACCTTCTTTATAAGGGATTTCATCACATTTGACATTTCTATTGAGGGTTCATTGTTGTTATGTACCAATTCACTCTTATATGCATTATATACTGTACTTTGGAGTATTATATCATGAATACTTTTATTCTCATGATATTATAAAGTTATGACTAAATGTTATTCCTCGATTATTGTATTCAAGTGTCTCTAATTTTGGTAAAACCCCTTTAACCAAAATATCGTTTTAAATGTTTTAATTATTTGTTCTTATTAATATCCATGTTTTAAAAATGGTTTAAAGGATTTATTTATATGGATATTAATGGTTTAAAATGTTAAAAGCTTTAAGGTGGTATGGGACACTTTGATTCAAAAATCTCTTTATTAAATGTTTTAAATGGTTTTGGAAATGGTTTCTTTTTGAATGGATTCATTATTTCAATATCCTAAAATGTTATATTGTGATTGAAATGTGGAAATGTTATGTTTCCTTTATTCATGTTTATGTGATACGATTATGTTATGGTTCTTGGGCATTGTTATGAAGAATGGGTGGTTCCATGATAAACTAAGGGTGGGTGAGCCCGATATAGCTCTCCAATGCATTGGGTAACGCGAAGGAGTGAAACGTTAAGGTTTCTCCGAAGAGATTTAGGGAATATACTGTGATGGGTATTCCAAACGTAACCAAGAGGGTTACTCCCTATGTAAGAATGTTATGAATGCCTCAAGTTACCTTTATGTCTTATGTTTTCTATGATATATTCATTATTTGATATGCCTATGTTTTATGGGTAAAGTATGATTTCATTCTTATGTATATATGAACTCATGTTTCCTTTCCATATTTTTATAACCATTACTGAGCTATTTATGCTCATCCCAAGTTTTTGAGATGTTTTTCACAGGTCAAGGGAAAGGTACATGATGTGATGATAGTGTCAAGGATGTGTCAAGAAAGAATCCGTGTTATATTTTAAATATGTTTCCGTTGATGGGAAGAATGAATACTGTCTTTTATGTAACCACTTTGTTTAAATGTGGAATGTAATGCAAGTTTCATGATCTAATTCTCTAAAACTCTAAACCTGAAAAGATCCTCAATGTGTAATCTTGTAATAACTCATGATTAAGTAAGGTTTAAGGCTGGGGCCTTATAAGGATAACATTAATAATGGGCTCCATTAAGCCAATTGTGTCACCATGGGGTGAAATAGTAATTTTTTTAGGAAAATGATGGATCAATTGGCTTCCAATTGATTACATGGAAAAAATAACACAATAAATAACAAGTGTAATCTAACCTATAGTGGTATCCTTTTTGATCAACTATATGGATCTTAGTACACTTACACGATTGAACTCTATTTTAGATATCATTAATTAAGGGTCAATAAAGTGGATATTTCCAAGACTGTATACCAAAAAAGGTATGGAAACTATGAATATATAGTGATGAAATTTTGTCTTTCTAATTACCATTCTATCTTCAGGAATTTGATGAATATATTCTTTGTAGATTAATGTGATCAATCTGTTATAATCATTAAAGATGGCAGTCATGTCTATTTGAATGGTAATGAAAAATAATGAGATCACATGAGAATTATTCTGACAACATTATGGAGTGATAAGTTATATGAAATATTTTTACAGATATAATTTTTCTAAAAAATGATTCTTTTATTTAAAATATAATCTCAAGAGATGGTATATTGGTGATCGAGGAAGGATGATATTTATCATTTCCCTATACTAACCATGATAACTAGGATTCAATTTTTTCTTGTTTTTTCATGAAATTATCAATGATTTGTGGATCATTTATCTTTCATATCTAATATATTGAACATGTTAAATCAGAAGGGATCTATATTACTCTCTATTGATCAATTTTTTGAAAAATAAAGGAACGAATGAAATGATTAGTCATCATAGATAGTATTACATTTACCTAAAATTGATAATAGTTTTTAGTATATAATGATGCATCCAAGTTGGGTTTTATATTCATACTCATGCATTATTATATGGTTATATCTTATGCATCACAGAAATTGAATGTTAATGAGGAAAATTACCCATTAAATTTTTTAGAGTTAGCTATTTTTATTTTTATATTGAAGATATGGAGGTAGTATCATTATATAGAAATGAGTTATATATATATATATAAAATATTAATTTATATATTCTATTAGAAAATTTAAGTATGCCCTAAATAAGATGGTTGTTAATGATAAAATATTATTACGGCTCAATACATTAACAACATGGGAAAGTGAACACGGTGGTTGATGATTTGAGTCAAAAATATAACATTATCATATCTATCATGAATATCACAAAACATATAAAGTAAATTTATTTCCAAATGGGTTGTTATGAATTCCTTATAGGATGGAATAAATATTATTTCCCCCAAATAAGTGTTCAACTGTCTATCTATGCGAGGTTATAAGAGGTTCATGTGGATGATACTGAGATATAAATGAAGGTGAGAAGTTTTCATAAGTTTATCTTTGATTATGATGGATTGATAAGAATCATGAACTGTGTATTTTTTATATCCATAGATGATTTTAAGAAAGATCTTTTTGAAGAAGAACATTGTTAGTAATTCTATGTTCAACATTAAAGAAAAATGATTAATAGATATTTGAATGTTTATTTCCAGTGAAATGGAATGGAGAGATAAATTATAGAGATTATATCTTAGTTCTTGGTATTTCAAAAAGTAAAGGTTGTGGGAAAAACATTATTAAGATATGTTACATCCTTTTTCTACATTAGAATGGAAATGAAAAATCCTCGCCATGAATGTTGTTTTTGGACTCCCGAAAATATGTTAAGGGAACAATGCTGCATGGGTTGTATATAATCACCTTATAAATTATACATGCTTTATTACTACCAGAAAATATTTACCTCTTGATTATCTTGCTAGTATATACATTATAGATGTTATAAGGCTACATGATGTACCATATTCCAATGTATCTTATTAGAATTTTATTTTCACATCGATTTTTATTGATGTCCTCAACAAGCACTGTATTCTTAGTAGATTTCCATCGCTACATATCATCCCCATAAAGATTGTTAGTCTAATAGAATATTTTAAACCTTATAGGATATGTTCAGATCTTGTTCTATAGATTTCAATTGTAGTTGGAATCAATAACATCCTCAGTTTTAGTTTTCATAGAAAAATATCGTTTACTCAAGATGTATCCTTATGAATCCCTATATGGAAAAAAGCTTATAAATCTAATGTACTGGAATGATTTTGTAGAAATAAAACTATTCATACATGAGAAAACTAAAGAAATTTTAGAGAACAATAGATCCATTTAGAAACATAGGATTTTAGACAAAAATTGGAAAAATTGATTTGGTTTGGAAATGTTTATAATTTGATCTTGGTGATAAGGTGATTCTAATAATATCTGCATAGAATAACATAATTATATTTGAGAATAAAAGAAAAATATTACCACGTTATATTGGTAATTCAAAATTCTTGATTCTATCGTGATACTAGCTTATAGAATGATGCATCTACTAGACCTCTCTCAAGAACAAGATGTGTTCTAACTATCTCTTATTAGGAAGTACATCCATGACCATCAACATATTCTAAAATCATATGAAATACTATAAGAATAAGATATTTCCTACAAAGATATACAAATTGATATTTTATATCATAGATACAATGTTCTATAAAAATACCATTCATCTGGTCAATGTTTTCTAACGCGACCACCTATTTTGAGAAGCCACATAGGAACATGAGGATGTGATGAGGCAGATTTAAGCACATTTCTTTTATATCATAATGACGAATTTTGATGGGAAAATTAATTCTCAGAGGGGTAGAATGTAATTGATTGAAATATTATGAAATATTTTTTTGAATAAATTAAAAATTTTCAATATCATGTATTACACACAAATCATAGTTAAAAAAAATCGCAATATAGAATAATATATTTATTTAGTATAGATATTTATATAATAGTTAATAAAATTTGCCTCTGAATTATAAATAAATAATTTTAAAAAATTATGTATAATGGTTTTATATAAAGGAATCATATTGATAAAAAATTAAATAATTAAACGTTAAGTGTCAATATGTTTTGAAAATACTATATTCTCAAAAAAATGTTATATTACATTTTATGATGAAATAATAAGTTTAATTTTTTCAATTTTATAAAATTTATTTTAAAAAATTAAATTCATTTTTTAAATCTATATGTCATATTTTTTTGAGTAATATATTTAAAATTATCATAAATGAATAAATTTTTATTAAACTATGAAAAATAGAGATATTTATTAAAATGAATTTTCCACTTAAGGAATATACAAATATCGATATTTTTTTAAAATGTTTTAAAATTAATTTTAGTGTAATACTATTTTTATTAATCAAATGTAGGTAATTGAAACCAAATTCTTGTTGACTTTTAATATTTATGAATTCTAAAAATATTAAATTTTCTAATTTGAATAAAACTTTTTCATATAATATTTGGTTATAATTTAAAATTTATTTTTTCCAATAATATGAATTTAATTTATAAAAACATATTCCAAATATGGTGTTATTGTAATTAATATTATATAATATGACTAATTTTATTTTGTTACAAATGAATATTATAAATGAAAAAAATTAATTAATACTATTGAGGTTAAAAAAGGTTTACCTGGTATTAAACTAAAAAAGATAAGGGTTAAAATGACATTAAACATGATCCAACTCCCATTATATGTTTATATTAAAACTTTATATCATATAAGGGTCAATAATGAGATATTTTTTAGCCTTTTATGGTTTAAAACGTGGGAAGACCTTTTTCTTAAAAAAAACCATGTCTTTCCCCTCCGCCCACAAATAAAATAGAACCCCACTCTTCTACATGTCACACTACTAAAAAATATTTTTTCTGTAGCAACCATAAAAAAGACACTATTTAATTCCCTCCTCAAATACTAGTTGCATTTTTTTAATCAGTAATATTATCAATAATGTCTTTTGGTGAAAACCTAATGAGGTAATCTGAAGAATGGGTATCGTTCTCAATTGGGAATTTAAATTTTATTTATTCTTCCACATACATAAAATAATATTCAATTATGATTATGATAAAAAATTGGTATCTAACATATAATTATATCATACTAGGTGAATTTAATACCCTATATTCACCTCATCATCCATCAATTTGGAAATTAAATTTCTGATCATGTGTATAGAGGACTACCGCCTCACAAACTAATGTAAATTGTTTTCCATCACCACTATTTGTGAATTAATGTAATTATTGATTTAAATTTTTATAAGATATTTTTTAAATTATTATAATTATTGAATTATAATACCACATAAACATCAATACTTACCATTCTATAGGGATATGATATCATAGCTCATGTGTATGATGAGCTATCACCTCGCAAAGCAATCTGATTCATTTTTCACGTGATATTTACATAAAATGTAACAATGATTTTTTTATTGAATATATGTCAAATATATATATATACATATATATATTTTATTATAATTATTATATAAATTTTAATTATTATTTACCTTTCCATTATTCAGTTCAACAAGAAAATGGAAATAGTATTCATGTGTATGTAAGGCATGCCATCTCTATGAGTGGTGTAATTAGTTTTCCACGATAGCGTGTGTTGTACGCAATACTGAGTTTCACTAAACAACGATATGTTAAAAAAATATTAGATAAACTAAACATTATGAATAGTAATACCCAATTTTTTAATTTTTTTAAATTTTATCTTTCAAAATGGACTTCATTTTTGGATTCAGAATATCAAAATTAGACTATGGTGATTTTTTGCTATTTTTATGAAAACTTTCAATTTTTGATGAATAGTGAAAACACTAGGTTACTATTTAAAACCCGACTTTTTATTTAAATAATTATTTATTTTATTTAAAAAATTTTAGGTAAAATTTTATACATAATATCTATATAAGTTCAATGTAAATCATTTGAGTAATTTTATAATAATTTTAGATATTTAAAAATTTAATTGAACTTTTCACCATCTTTTACCCACCTCCTAGGATAATTTGAAAATATACATAAAACATAATTTTACCGCTTATGTGAGTGGAATTTCAAAACCCAAGAGACATGATTAATATCAAGGAGTAAAATGTGGTTCACTAAGATAAAATAATATTTTTTGAATAGTAAGTTTTTACTTTTATTTACCACGGTTAAAAGTAAATAGGTTAATTTAGGGTAAAAATGACATTATTATTACACTAACATGTGTCCTAATTATATTGGATAAGTGTAATTCGACCAAAACAACCTTAGTAATAAAATATTACCCTTTAGGTCCACTCGTATTAGATTAGGACACTTATTATTATTTTATATAAAGAGGAGTTAAAATAGTTAAAATACATGTTTAATAACTAATACATTTTTAATATAGGGTTATACATAAGATAAATTCAAATATAAATATTCATTAGAAATTTAAATATATTTCACACCTAATTGTATTTTATTTATAATTTTTAGACAATAAATAATTTAATTTATTTTTGACACAATGGTGATGCAGTAATCTCTTAAATAATGAAATATAAAACTAATTGATATTATAAATACCCAAATATAGGTAATTTGAGACTTTTTATAAATTCCACTAATTTATTAGGTTAATATGACATGTTAGTATTGATTTAATTAACTTTTTTTGAACTAATAATTCTATTATGATTTTCACAACAATCAATTACCAAATAGTGTTAAAAGTGACATAAAATAGTTTTTAAAACAAATATTATATTATTCATTGTTATTATTTTCCTAAAAATTTAAGGTTATGCCAAATGACTTATATAAGGATATATATTTTAATAATGAACCTCTTGGGGTTATTTTGTCTTGTTATAGTATGTTTATTTGCCATATAGTTTAAGAAAACAAGAAGACACAGTAAAAGTTAAATTAATCAACTTAGAGTTAAATATAAATGATAATGTTAGAATAGAAACCTAAACTTGTCTAAAGCCTATTGGTTGATAGTATTTCGACCAATCCCCACTTTATCTTATAAATAAATAAATTTGGAGCTATTATAAATCGAATATGACTTTATAATAAATAATATTTTATGTTTTTCAATGGTGCCCCTCTCCTCCCATCTAAAAAGGGCATCCCTTCCCACTTCTCTTAATACCAATTTAAGCCTTGAGTATCTTCCAAACCATGCCCATTTTCCTTCTCATATTCCCTAGAAACATTATAGAGGTTATGGTCTCCTCAAAAGACCAAACCTAGTGCCTTAAGAGGAGGTTAAGAAGAGGCGCGTCAAAGAATAGGTAACATTATTTGCTGATTCATTCCAATTTATTTCTTCTTCTTCATATTATTATTTATTTGATTCATCATAAATTCATAACATCTATATCACTCATATACTGATATGTTATTATAAATATTAAAAAACCCAATTTCATGTTCTATCCACCCTACGGAAACAAAATCACTTCGTGTGCGTATGTATGGAATACCGTCTCTACGCAGTGGTGAAATCTGTTTTCCACCACCACCTTACTTGTATGGGTATAATGGTGTAAATAAATGACTATATATGATTATTGTAAAGCGGTATTGATTCTGAAATATTATACATAGACTTCAATAAAATTCCACTATCATGGGAATTATATCATCCCTCGTGCGTACGTACGGACTACCGTCTCCACAAACGCGATGAGATTAATTTACCATGATTAACCATTCAAGTACGATTAAGATTTATATATAATAAATAATCATGAAATATATTAAATAATAATTATAGTGGATTTATGTACATATATTTGTCAATTACATAATTCCATTTAATTCAATAAGGAGACGAAAATAGCGTTCAAGCGTACGTACGGCCTACCATCTCCATGAACAGTGTATTTCATTTCATTTATATATCTATTATATATATATATATACTGAATATATATATATATGATATATATATAATGATTAAAATTCTTGATGTAATTAAATCCAGATATAAGTAATAATAATATCAAGAACAACAAGTCCAAACATGTATGATAAATAAAAGGATTTTACCCAAAACGCTACTTTAACATGGAACTTACAAAAGAATGAGTAATATAAAGTCAAAAGTGAACCATATATGATATAATAACAATGAATATGATTCTTTAATAAGTCAATGACATTATTTAAATCAATATACATGAGGTTCAGATACGTACGAAGCATATCAGACCTAAGGTAAGGGATAACTATTTCAATCTCGTTCTTATCCGGGATTGTTATTCGTTAATATTTACTAGGGTTATTGTTATCATCCATGAACATGTTTTATAAAAATGCTTTCATGTATTTCTAAAGTCCTTTTTACTCATTTTTTAAATTTACCACATGTTATGAAAGGAATCATACTTTTTTTACCACATGAGGAACTTTTTGTCTTTTCGGACAAAAGTACGAGAAGAATGTTGTTTTTAACTTATACGGCGTGAATGGATTTTTACAGTTTCATAACACTTCATTTTCATGAATCTTACTCTACAATATTTTATGACTATTTTCATCAAAATAGTTTTCTATTAAATTTTCATGGAATTTTGTGAAGAGAAAATGATTTTAATGAAGAAAGGATATTTTCCTAAAGAATTCATTTCATGTGTTTTATCAAAATCATTTTCCATCAAAGATGAAATTATTTCATATGTGTATGTTTCAAGTATATTGTCTCTATGATTTAAATGGTTTCACTTTTCTTATGATGAAATATCCATTTGTTTTATATGGATTATGTGATGATGGGATGATGTCTATGAAACCCATTTTATTCTTTGGGTTATGATGAATGTTTTAAGTTTATTTTGTGTAACAAGTAATAATGATTTCATTATGAGATGGTTGGGACCTATATATCCCTCAAATTCATTGGTAAATGATTTATATCTCATGATATATACATGGCTGAAACGGTAAGATAGTCTAGTTCAGTGATACAGGACTGGAACGAGGAGTGAACTCGATTCAGAATGGGACTTTGTCCACTAAGATGGCCATGGAAGTAATGCCTTGGCTACTATGGAAATCATATCATGTGCATAATTTTTTTCCAAAATTAAATGTTATATTCCCATGTTATTTTATCATGATTGATGTTCCTTTTTGATCTATGCCTTACGTACTGCAAAGATTTATCTCACAACTCAATATTTTGATGATTATACATTATGTTATTGTTTTCAAGTTCAAATGTATATGGTTTGTTTTATTTGTTTTTTATGCTTACCCTTAATAAGAATTTAATCTCACCCTTTATATGTTTTTCATTCCCTAGGATATAAATAAAGGTTTTAGGTAAGAAAAAAATGGAAGATCTTTATGGGAGATGTTGATGATCTTTAACCAAGATTAGAAGATTATGTTCCAAGTTTCCAAAGACACTAAACTATTACGGTCCTGTGGTGTCTATTTTTATTATGTATTAAGTATTCTGCAAGAGTAATGTATGGTCCATGTACATCAAGCTTTGGGTATCTACAGTTGGTATAAAAGGAAATGTTTAGTTAACCATTGGAAACTAGGATGCGAAAACTTTAGTCAGATCCCTAGAGATATTTCTAAGGTATGTATATGGATGTCCCTAAGGTTAGATATAAGTATAGGTTATAGTCCTAGAATTATGGTAACAATATTAGAATTAACCCTATGATGTTATATATTGAAGGTACTCCCCATTTATTATGTAGTTTTCGCTAGCTTGATTTTTTCCTCCCACACTATTCTTTTTGGGTTTTAGATGATGGCTAGAACCCGAAGGAACCTTGTTGATAAATGTATGGAAAATGCAATGATTGTACTCGTGAACAACCAAATGTGATGGGATATGGTGTGAAATTTTTTATTGAAATACTTACACAAGGTATGAATCATTTTGGATTTCCAAATGATCATAGAAAGGAACAATATTCTATTAAGTCTTTTATGAGGCAATGTCCACCTTCTTTCAATGGGTCTTCTTATCCACTTGTTACTGAACAATGGATCAGTACCATGGAAAAGATATTTTCCATACTTCGTTGTTCAGAACATGATAATTTCATTCTAGCAATTTACTGTTTAGAGGGTGAAGCAGACCAGTGGTGGACTTAAATTAATAATACAAGGCCCCAAGATGAAATTGAATCCATGGAATGGGACAAGTTCAAGAACTTGTTTTTCAGTAAGTACTTCCCTCGTATTTTTACAAAAAATATGGAAAAGGAGTCTCTTGAGATTAAGCAGAAGGATGATGAATCTATTGGTAGATATGATGAGAAATTTACAAGGATATCAAGGTATGCATCTGGATTTATCATCCATCCTGAAAGTAAACTTGATCGATTCATCAGTGGCTTAAAACGAAGTCTTTGAAGGGAATTAGCTATAAGAGACTTCAGTAGTTATAAAGAAATTGTGTGTTGTTCTATCAAGGTATAACTGGAAGTTGGTTTAACATAACTATCTCATGGTTTTGAAAAGAAACAAAATATGGAGTTCAAGGAGAAATCTCAGAATACTGGTGAAAAGAAAAATAATGTTTCTTTATGCTCAAAAATTTGAAATAAGCATGGTGGACACTGTCTTAAAGGGACTAGAAAATGTTTTAAGTGTGGAAAGGAAGGTCATCGATCATCTGAGTGTCGAAGTAATGGAAAAAGCGTTTCTAATGATGTGAATAATGAAAATACTGTAGAGAACGCACCACTAACCCCTTAATGCTTCAAGTGAAAGGAAATGGGGAATTACGATAATCAATGCCCTAATCCAAGGGTTAATGATGATCAACGTGAGAAACCACTTAAGGAAATGGATAAAAGGAAGTCACATGAGATCACAATTTGTGATGTTGAGTATGAAAACGATGTTCTGTAATGATTATGTGTTTATGTAATGGGATTTCAAAATAGTATCATGGAATCTCATTTATGGTATCATAGAATTTTGTAATATCTATGTATTGGTTTTCAATAATTTTATGGTACCTGTAATAATGAAAAGTGATTGAAATATTTTTGGAAAGAAGTTGATATGCGCATAATGAAGCGATAAAGAGAAAATGAAATGAGCTCATGACTGATATCATGGGTTGAGTATATAGAAATGTTGGGATTTTGGTATGTGGAAAGAGTTAACTTCTGATAGCATTCATATTTTCACTAAGGGTCTATGGTAATTTATGTTTCAAGAGAATACATGATTAAGGTATTCACATGTCTGGAATGTGACCAAAAAAAGATATATCTTATGATATATGGGGGACAAATAAAGGAATTCACGTGCTTTGTAGATGAAATTTCTAGTAATCGGACAGAAGTATTTTAGATAAGCCTAAAGATTGGAATGGATTATGTTGGACATAAGTCAGTATTTTTTAAGGCTAGAACTTTTTTCGACATTATTTATGGAATGTAATAATAATGTAGTTTTAGAAAAAGGACAACCAACATGAGGGGCGACATCCTGTCGCGTCGGACAAGGCCGTGGGAATCAAACCCACAACCGAAGTGCGACATGCCTTTATCACCTACCACTAGCCTACAGGAAGTCCCTAGTTAATAGAAACTAGTTTTATAATATTAAGAAGTATGAAATATGAAGTATAAGTCAATTTTAGGAACAATATATGATTAAATTCACTATAGATAGACCTATGTATTTTTGATAACTTTTTATAACTTTTTGATTGAGATAGATGGAATGACCCATAATTCTATCACATGATCTGCTAACACTTCAAAAATGAAAAATTCAACTTAATTTATTTAAGAAATGAATTATACATTTTTAAGGCATGAAAAACAGTGAGATTGTACCAAAATAAAGTATATCTTCTAATTCAAATTCTTCAACTTTAGGGAAATGATATTGAAAACCAAAAATGTAGTCCTAGTGTCCTTATATCTAATGAATCAGATGGTGCCTTAAATAATCGAAAATTTATGGCGTTATGATTGTTGGATTTTTCATAGCCATGTTCTCTACCACTCTCCATCAGAACATGTTGGTTAGATTTTTCTTCTATATCCATATTTCCACCTATGTTCTCATATGTGGAAACCCAATGATAAGTTAATTTGGGTAATCGTTATGTTTCATACTTTAGTTTTTAAAGATAAGTTTTTGTATTCCTTTTTATGATGTGGTTTTATTTTAAAGAAACTTTCTAGTAGAAAACCATTTATAACCCTGACATATTTTGAAGGCGAAATTCATTTTAAGGGGGGTAAATTTTAACACACCGAGATTTTATGAAAAATATTATTTTTACATTCATTGATGTATTGTGTTGTATGCTACAACAAAATGATCTTTCACTACACATATCATTGATTTGGCTTGCGTTACATGCGATCACGACCTTCCACGATAGCGTGTGTTGTACACAATACCGAGTTTCACTAAAAAACGATATGTTATTAAAATATTATATAAACTAGCCATTATGCATAGTAATATCCAATTTTTGAAATTTTATAAATTTGATCTATCAAAATGGACTTGATTTTTGGATTCAGAATATAGAAATTAGCCTAGGGTGAATTTTTGGTATTTTTTTAAAAACTTTCAATTTTTGATGAATAGTGAAAACACTGGGTTACTATTTAAAAACCGAATTTTTATTTAAATAAATATTTATTTTATTTAAATTTATTATAGGTAAAAATTGATACATAATGCCTATATAAGTTCAATGTAATTCATTTGAGTCATTTTATAATAATTTTAGATATATAAAATTTTTATTGAACTTTTCACCGCCTTTTACTCACCTCCTAGGAGAATTTGAAAATTTACATAAAGCATAATTTTACCACTTCTGTGAGTGTAATTTCACAAATCCGAGACACACGGTTAATATCAAGGAGTAAAATTTGGTTCACTAAGATAAAAATAATTTTTGTGAAGAGTAACTTTTTACTTTTATTTACCACGTTTAAAAGAAAGTACGGTAATTAAGGGTTAAAATGATATTATTATTACCCTAACATGTATCCTAATTATATTTTATAAGTGTAATTCGACCAAAAACAACCTTAGAAATAAAATATTAACCTTTAGGTCCACTTGGATTAGATTAGGACACTTATAATTATTTTATATAAAGAAGAGTTAAAATAGTTAAAATCAAAATTTAATAACTAAATTTTTTTTAATATTGGTTTATACATAAGATAAATTCGACTATAAATATCCATTACAAAGATAAATATAGTTACTACCTAATGATATTTTATTTTTAATTTTTAGACGTTAAATAATTTAATTTATTTATAAAACTATGGTGACGCAGTAATTACCAAAATAATGGAATATTAAAATATTTGATATTATAAATACCAAAATAAATGTAATTTGAGACTTTTTATGAATTAAACTAATTTTCTAGGTTAATATTACATGTTAGTATTGATTTAATTGTCTTTTTAGAACATATAATTCTATTATGATTTTCACAACAATCAATTACCAAATAGGGTCAAAATTGACATAAAATAGTTTTTAAAACAAATATTATATTATTAATTGTTATTATATTTCCAAAAATCTATGGTTTGGCTTAATGTCTTAGATAAGGATATATATATTAATAATGAACCACTTGGTGTTCGTTTGGCTTGTTATAGTATGTTTATTAACCATATAGTGTAAGAAAACAAGAAGACATGGTAAACGTTAAATTATTTAACTTCGAGTTAAATCTAAATGATAAGGTTAAAATAGTAACCTAAACGTGTCTAAAACCTATTGGTTGAGAGGATTTAGACCCACCCAACTTTATCTTTTAAATATATCAATTTGGAGATATTATAAACCGAATATTACTTTATTATAAAATAATTTTTTATGTTTATCCAAAGGTGCCCCTCTCCTCCCTTATAAAAAGGGCACCCCTTCCCACTTCTCTTCACACCCATTTGAGCATTGAAGATCGGCCAACCCCTTCCCATTTCCTTTATCATCTTCCCTAGAAACATTATAGAGGTTCTGGTCTCCTCAAAAGGCCATCCTTAGTGCCTGAATAGGAGGTTTAGAAGAGGCGTGTCATAGAAGAGTTAATATCCTTTACCGATTATTTTCGATTTATTTCTTCTTGTACATATTCTTCTTTATTTTTTTCATCATAAATTAATAAAATATGTATCACTAATATAATGATATGTTATTAAAAATATGAAAGAAGCCAATTTCAACTTCTATCTATCCTACAGAATCAAAATCACCGCGAGTGCGTATGTATGGAATACCGTCTCCACGCCGTGGTGTAATCTGTTTTCCACCACCACCTTACTTGGATGGGTATAATGCTATAAATAAATAAATATATATTATTATTGTATTGTTATATTTATTTTGATATACTATACATACACTTCAATACAATTCCACGATCAAGGGAATGATATCATCGCTCGTGTGTACGTACGGACTACCGTCACCATGAACGTGATGAGATTCATTTTCCATGATTAACCATTCAAGTATGATTATAAAGTATATATAATAAATAATCATGAAATATGTTACATAATAATGATACTGGATTTATGTACATATATTTTTCATTTACTTAATTCCATTTAATTTAATAAGGAAACGAAAATAGCGTTCATGCATACGTACGGCCTACCGTCTCCATGAATGGTGTGTTTCATTTCATTTAGATATCTATTATATATATATATATACTGAATACATATATATATGATCTATAAATCATGATTTACATTCTGGAAGTAATTAAATCAAACTAAAATTAATAATAATATCATGAACAACAAGTCCAAACACGTACGATAAATAAAATGATTTTACCCAAAACACTGCTTTAACATGGAACTTACAAAAGAACGGGTAACATAAAGTCATAAGTGAACCATATATGATATCATAACAGTGAATATAATTCTATAATAAGTAAATGAAATTATTTAAATCATTATATAGGAGGTTCGGATATGTACGAATCATATCATACATAAGGTAAGGGATAACTATTCCAATCTCATTCTTATCCGAGATTGTTATTTGTAAGTATTTACTGGGGTTATTGTTATCATCAACGCCCGTGTTTTCATAAAATGTTTTCATGTATTTTTGAAATCCTTTTTACCCATTTTTGAAATTTACCACATGTTATGAAAGGAATCTTAATTTTTTTACCACACGGGGAACTTTTTGACTTTTCTGAAAAAAGTACAAGAAGAATGTTATTTTTAACTTATACGGTGTGAACATAGTTTTATGGTTTCATAATGGCTCATTTTCATGAAGCCTACTCTACAAGATTTTATGACTATTTTCAAAAAAAATGCTTTTATTTTAAAATTGCATGGATTTTTTTGAAAAGAAAATGATTTTGTAGAAGCAATGATATTTTCCTCAAGAATTCATTTCAAGTGTTTTATCAAAACCATTTTCCATCTACGATGATAATATTTCATATGTATATTCTTCAAGTATAATTTCTCTATGATTTACATGGTTTCACTTTTCTTATGATGAAATATCCATTTGTTTTATATGGATTATGTGACGATGGGATGATGTCTATGAAACCCATTTTATTATTTGGGTTATGATGAATGTTTTAAGTTTATTTTGTGGCACAAGTAAGAATGATTTCATTATGAGATGGGTGGGACCTATATCTCCCTCCAATGAATTCGGTCAAGATTTATATCTCATCCTACATATATGGACGAAATGGTATGTAAATCTGGTTCAGTGATACAGGACTAGAATGAGGAGTGGACTGGATTCAGAAAAGGACTTTGTCCACTAAGATGGTCATGTCAGTAATGCCTTGGCTACTATGGAAATCATATCATGTGCTTAATTTTTTTCCACAAATAAATGTTTTATTCCCATGTTATTTTATCATGATTGATGTTCCTTTATGATCTATTACTTACGTACTGCCAAGATTTATTTCACAACTCAAGATTTTGATGTTTAAACGTTATGTTTATGTTTTGAAGTTCAAATGTATATGGTTTGTTGTATTTTTTTTCATAAATACCCTTACTGAGAATATGAGCTCGCACATTATATGTTTTCTTTTCCCCATGATAAAAATAAATGTTTTAGGTAAGAAAAAAATGGAATATTTTTATGGGATATTTTGAAGATCTTTCCCCAAGATTATAAGATTATCTTCCAAGATTCCAAAGACACTAAACTATTGCGGTCTTTTGGTGTCTATTTTTGTTATGTATTAAGTATTACGCAAAATTAATGTAATTTCCATGTATTTCAAGATTTGGTTCTCAATAGACCAAGACCATGTCGGGTGATAAACAAACTATTTATGAGTCGGTAGAAAATATTTATCCATTTTTTACAAGTTGGAGCACCAAAAAATAATAATATTATTATTATTATTATATCGCATGGGATTTCATTAATATTTATAATTTTATTTTATGTTTTTTATGAAATCAAATTTTTTAACTGAAATACCATCTCTATAATTAGATAGATACATCTATTGTGTAATTAATTCCAACCCAATTCCACGTTTGGGAATAGATAATTTTTGTGCACAGTGAATTCTATCCTAACTCATCCTCATTCTCACCTTATAATGAGAAAACAAAGAAAGTATTTATTCAATACTAACGATTGAGTGATCTAGAACAAACAATGTAAGCCATTTTGTTTGATTTTCTAGAACCTAGATACCAAGGGTCATTACTCGAAGACCACTAAATCACATGTGGATCACTGCTAGAGTGATTCTACCCTATAATCCTCACAAGTGAAATAAATCAAATCAAGAAGGGGATTTTTAGTTGATAAACACTCTTCAATAAAGAAGGTTCCTAAGCCCAGGTACTTATTAATATTGACATTAAATAAATTGATTTTACATTTAATATGTAAGATCCTCACTCTTGTTTTCAGGAAGTGATTAGGAAAATAATTTTTAATATATCACACACTAAAAGATGCTTCTATCATTCCTGGAACCAAAAAGTGGTATCATAACATTCATGTTTCGAATTATAATTATTTATTTGATTATTGATCAATACACTATTGTGGTCAAATTTTAGGTCATGTTATTTTCATTTAATATGATTTGATTAAAAAGGTTATCAATATATTAATCATGTATGTTTAGTGTTTCATTTTATTAATGTTTATAGAACAAATTAAGAAGGATATGAGATTCTATGGAGTTGTTCCAAATAAATGGATGATAAAACTGGGATACCCAGCTTGCGGCCAAAGAATATAATATATACCCATGACCATTGCATCTTGATGTGCCAAGTATGTTGTTACCCACACTCCATTTATTTCACACCATGTGTTGACTGAGACAACCATGAACATGGAAAGAGGATAGAGTGTGTGTAATTGGAATGCACCTAAAATATAGTTGGGCCATGTTGACACACCGAAGCCCCAGGTGTGTGACTTGATATTCAGAATCTGAGGTACATGGCATTTAGATTCGTGTACATGTTGTGTAGTATTGCATTAATGGATAAAATTAAAATCCCAATAAATTTTAAATTGCATCATTAAAAAATTATTTTATTTATTAGCACACCATTGTTTGTTTGATAATTCAATAATAGTTTAAAAGAATTTTAAAATTATAAATTAATTTATTTTAATTAATAGGACATTAATAGTTCTTCCAATTATTTTCCATGAATTCCTTTTATGATCGTTAACTCTAAATAATATCGGATTATCATTAAGCTGAAAGGGTGTTAATTAATATATTTTTTAATTAATTACTATAAAATCAATTATATTAAATAATAAAATAATGAATAAAACAATGATAGTCATTTACTTTTTTTATTCGTTGTTTGAGTGACCATTCTGGAAATTTACCAAGACCTCTGTACATGTTCATATTCATCTAATGGAATTTAGTGAATGTTTTTTCAATTATTTAATGTTAAATTAAAAAATATAATGTGCATCATCCCTCCCTCCATTATTCTTTAGGACATGTGTGTCGATGTATGTTTATGTAATTCCATTTAACAATTCTTTTGGTTTACCTCACTTTTGTGTGAGTAATAAATATTTTTAACTAATAAAGAATCCCATGGCCCATTGGTTGGTTCATGAAAGAACTATAATGACTCCAACTCAGGGACACATAGTTGGATACATGAAATGTTGTAGCTTATGCCATGTCTGACATATGGTGTTATTTCCCAAGGACTAAGGATGATTTAATGTCTAGTCATTAAATCATCCATTTGATATGTTCTTGAAATGGTAATTTAATTATTATTATTTATTTATAATGAATTAAAATTATATTCATTGATTCATGACAGTGATCACATAAACTAATGAATTAAATTTTCAAAAGATATAATTTAAATAAAATTGATTATTTATAATTTTTTTGTCCTATAATAGTTCATTAATTATGTAAACATCCATTTATATATTAACTAGTCATGTAAAATGTAAAACAAGATAAAAAATTATGTATAATAAAAGAAAATCCCTCATTATAATATTAAGTCTGACTATTCCTTTCATTACCAGATTAAGAAAAAAACTCAATATAACTATGTTTTTTACCGACCCTTATTGGAACACTTACTTTTATAAGGGGAATTCTTATGAATGTATCATATTTACATAACCATTTTACATCAAGGGAAGTAGCCATTTCTATATATGGTGTAATTTTTAGTCATGTGTTTAGGAAATTAAAGTTAGGATTTTTGGATTGGGGAGTCAACTCAACAGAATAAAGAGCTTTAAGCCCACAGATGGCAAAGACATGCCTACCTAAATAATTTCAAAAAACGTTAACCAATCCTTTTTGGGGTTATGAGAATGGGAATATTGATCCTTTACACTATAATTTATAGGAAACATGAAATTTTAAGTTCAATGGTGAGGGATATTGGGAATTCATAAAATCGTGAGGGATTAAATAAAATCAATTAATTATTTCTTACAAAATTTGTATTTATGAAAAGCACTAAAATTATTATTTTTAATTATATAATAAAATTAAAAGCATACTACCCCTATGATGAATATGGGATAAAGATAATATCATTATAGTTTTTAACTTCCAATAGTGGTTTAGACTCCTTTGGGTTGTTCTATTCCATTAATTGAAATCTTACGTGTTATAACCCCTAATGCATTAATCTCCTACTCGAGAGGTGAGTGATGAAGGGTTTATTGTATATGCAAAATATATGAATGGAATGGTTGAAATTCAATGTTTGTTGATTTAATCTGTGTCTAGAAAACTCATTGGAAGAGTCCTCTCAATGTTATTCATATACAAATTCACCACAAAACTGGAGAAACTATAGGAGAGTGATGCAATAATGAGATCGGTTCCCAGTTATTCTTTTAGTTTAAAACCTATAACCTCTAATAACTTAATGTATCCAATGAGTTTTACTTCATGAGGCCCAGATGGAGAATCCTCTCAAATAATACTCCAAAATAACTCCTTGGATATCTCAAATCTTTTCCACGCACTTCATAGAAGAAGAAGATAAAAGGGAAAGAATGTGAACATGGTGTTATCAATTTCCCATTTTCCAAGAAGGGTCACAATAAGAAAAACTGCAACCAGCTAATGATGAGAGTGAAACATCATGTGTGATTTTTATCAATTGAAATCATTCTATTTCTACACAATTGGTATTAGATATATCTTATGATAATGAAAAATGTATTAAAAAAGATGAACCAAGTACATTCAGAAAAATAGACTAAGGGGAGGTAGATCTATGAGAAGCCAAGGGAACTAAATCTACTGCTTTAGATATTAGGGACAACCAACTCACACTGCCAACTAGAATGATCTAGTTTTAAATGGGTTGTTATTATGTGCCTTATATTATCAAAAAATTTCTTTTTTATCTAGAATAGATTAAGAAGGACTCATTTTAAAATTTTGAAATCAATGTTTATTCTTTTATAAAAGTACTATTATTTATAGTTGGATGATTTACATTATGGTTTTTATATGTTGAATTACATGAACCATGTAATGGATGTCAGTGACGATGTTACTTCACATCACTCATACTACACTAATCATTGGCATCATTTTCTAGGTCTTGTAAATGAAAAAAACATGAAAATATTATATTGATACATAAATTTAGATTTTTTGAACAAAAACCTCTTGGTGAATATCACACATATTTTTAAAAAAAATAAAAAAATACCCATTTAGTGGGAAAGGTGAACAGAATAAAGAGATTCTTTAATTTGTTCATACTTATGCATGTGTACCATTTCATATTGAAGTTAGGGGTGGTTACTCATACTTCAGATCTTTTAATAATTATTTCTGTAGATATGGATATATTTACTTATGGAATAATTTGGATTATTTTGATAAAATCAAGGAATATAAGAATGATGTTGAGAACCAGCTTGGTTGGAAGATTATAAGACTCTACTCAGACCAAATTGGAGAATATAACAATCAAGAATTCATTGATTACCTATGATAGTTTGGGATCATATCCCAACTCACACCTCCTTACATGCATCTACGGAATCGTGTAAGGTTAAGGAGGAACCTCAAAATGTTGGACATGGTGATATTAATGAAGAGTAGTGAATGTATTACACTATAATTTGGAATATATGAGTTACAAACCGCAACACACATACTAAAAAAATTACTAACTAAAATAAAAAATGGTATTCCTTATGAATTTTTAATTGGAA
The DNA here is from genome assembly GCA_963277665.1 of Viscum album. Taxonomy (NCBI): domain Eukaryota; kingdom Viridiplantae; phylum Streptophyta; class Magnoliopsida; order Santalales; family Viscaceae; genus Viscum; species Viscum album. Next base: position 1,398,194,844 of record OY728148.1, on the reverse strand, counting down.
GAAAAAATATGCTATCAAAATTACATCTATGAGAATGTGAAGAATTTGTTAAGGCCTCTTCAGTTAAAAAACTTCCACCAAATGACACAAAGTGTACCTTTATAGAATACCCCATGTAAACTAAGTGATATTACATATACAACCCCTCATACAATAGTATTTTAGCGGAAAGTTAGAATGATTTTTTGAGATGGGGCACATCTCAACAAGTGATAGTGGGAGCTAGATAAACTTCAATTAAGTCGAGACTGATGGAATACAATTGTGGGGGAAAGATCAAATTCTACAAAGCCCCCAGAATAATGAAACTATTCCAGAGAAACATGAATAATGTATGAATAGAAGAGATGTTAGATCACTTGAACGGTATGAGTTTCTAGTAAATGAGGATGGTGACTCATTATTATTTAACAATAATGGTCCTCTAACCTACAAGGAAGAACTTTGTGGAACAAATATTTATTAGTGGAAAGAAGACATTGATTTCAAAATGGATTCCATGTTCCAAAACCATGTCGTTATTTTGGTATATCCACTAGAGGATTTAAATATTATTGGTTGAAAATGGGTATTCAAGAATGAAATGGACATGGAAGGATCAGAAGTCATGTAATATTCCATTTTAAGTCATACAACTCTATGAAAGTTTTAATTTTCTCAAATACATTAAGATTTCGTGATATAGAAACTATTTTTATAGTTATGTTGGATACAAATTTTGAAGTTACTAAGATGTTTCTTGACAAATCCATGATATTTTTTAATCCTTTAAACATTCTGAGTAACTGGATGAACGTAACATAAGGATTAGTTGAATGTTTTAGTGAAATTGGAAGACTGATGTCACTATTGATACCAATCCATCAAACATGGTGTTCTAGTAATTCATCGAAGGTGAATCTTAATTGTTCAGGGAGTTTCAACAGAGTAAGTAAATGATTGATTTTGAGACCAATGAATGAGAATGTTTTAATTTTTGGTCCCACAATAATACTAATGACCGATCAAGTAGATGAATATCAAAAATTAAGTCAACCATTTTCATAATAAATTATTTTTTTTAATTCAATTGGTCAAGGAAATAGGGGACGGGTTTGTTTTTCAAGTGGGTATTGTGTCATCATAAAATACACAACATCAATCAAATGCAAGGAATCATAGAGTGATACATAAAATTCTTTATTACACCAATTAGTCATTTGATTCGGGAATTTATTGTACATAGGATCTTCAATTAGAGGAGTTGAATAAAACAAGAAATACATCGATGATATTTCAGATGTTTTGTGAAAGAGATGATTGCTGAAAAGTTTTAAGGAAGCGGGTTTGGAAAGCTAAATAAATTTATATAGTGTTTATGATAGAATGATTTAAATGTTTTTAAAAAAGATAATTTCGGTTGGTATGGAGCATTGGAATGAAAATTTATATGTTTGTATTAAAATTGTATAGAGAATCATAATGAGGAGTATTCGGTCTTGTGAATTGTTGTTCGGAGTGGATACTCAAGAGGGGGGGAATTGAGTTCCAATTTAAAATTTCTTTTTAAAAAATTATGGTTAAGAAAACCCGCAATTTAAGTACAACCCAGTTAATTAAGGCAGTAGAAATGTAAATGTTCAATTGATCAACAGGTTTTCCAAATGGTGATTAATCCTTTGATGAATCAGTGTAGAACACCAATTCAACTTTTGAAACAAGTTTACTGAATAAAAAAATTGCACACACTATCCAAAACTAACTATCAAAGTTTAAGAAAATATAGTTTTATGTTTTAGAAAATATAAGGAGCAGATGAAATAAAAATAGAGTATATGAGGATTTTCACAACAATGTAAAAAAGAGGTTTAGTCTCAAGCTGAGACCAAATCCGCTCCACTTGGTGATCACCTGCAACCAAGTAGTTATATTAAAACATGATACATAGCTTGTATCGGGATTTATAATAGTTTTCACAAAATATCTAGGGAACACAAGCTCTACCACTATTCATTATGGGAAAAAACAAAAAAAATAGACCACACATGGTCCCTTCCATAGTTATAAGTGGGAAATATAGATAAGGTGAATATTGATGTGGGGATATTCAATATCCTCTAGTTCAAGAACAAGAGACAATGTTTGATATAAATAGTGACACAAACTTCTCAAATATGTAAAAGAAAGAAACATGATAGAGATGTTATGATGAGAAGAATTTTAGAAGGCTCTAAGTATTTGCAGATCAGTTCTTGATTCCTTGGAATGAGAAACATTGAAGTTCAAGTCAATATATGGATATTGTTTCCAAAATAGAGTGTCACCACTCTAGGTTCAAGCTTTTAGGGTTCTGCTTTTGATGTTGATCAAGAGTTGAAGATGCACAGAAGGTAGTAATGAGTTTATCCAAGATTTTTCTTCATGAATTTTTTGGGTTTAGGATTTTAGTGCTGGATGGTTCGGCTTTTTGATCGGGTGAGTAAGCTTTATCAAACTTCTCATGCAACCCTTTCTTCGTGTTTGTCCATATGTTCATCTATTTTTGTGTCCTTACATATATTTTCTTACTTTGTGGTCTTCCCTTTTTATATTTGAGGTCTGACAATGGGAATGAGTATATCACATTCATGCTTTCTTTTACATCATATTGTCCACGTTTTGTCTCCGGAAACATTTAAAATCAGCATTAATTAATGTCAGAGAATTTATTTTATAAAAAATGACCATTGGAATAATATTGAAAAATCGAAAAATTATGGATGAATAAGCGTTGATAGACTGGTAATTGTATCCTTCATATTGGTAGGCATTAATAGTACGTGCACATCAGAAATCTTCAACTGTAACTAGTAATAGTATGCTCACACCAGTAACAATGTAACCATGATCTTGTCGTGGTAAACCTGTAACACTGACCTTTTAGCGGTGACCATATAGAGATGACGTTGTAGTAGTGACCATATAGCAGTGACCATGTAGTGGTGACCATATTTTGGTGACCGTTTAGTGGCGAACATATAGTGGTGTCCTTGTAGTGGTGACCATATAGTGGTGACCTTGTAGTGGTGACCATATAGTGTTGACCTTATAACAGTGACCATATAGCGGTGACCTTGTAACTGTAACCATGTAATGCGGAGCTTGTAACTAGAACCATGTAACGGTAATCTTGTAACAGTAACAATGTAGTAATAATATTGTAAATGTAACCATGTAATTGTAACCACTGTACATAGATGAATTCAACAATTTGAGCTTAACCAATCAAGCAGTTAGATTGAAAGTATATGAATATTACTCCATAGTAACACGAAGCGTTAATAAAACATGATTAATATAGAATGAAGACATGGCTCTCAAATAAATGAAAAATATATTTGGGATTATCAAAATATGATTTGGGATTTTTAAAAATAGGATTTCGGATTATCAAAACATGATATGGGATAATAAAAAATATGATTTTGGATTATCAAAACATGTGAGTCCAACAATGTCCCCCTTTTTGATAATCACAAATTATGGTCTTGCTAAGAGATTTGAATCAAGGTAAAACACATCTTCTAATTTCATTAAATCATAATATTTATGTTTTGAATAATTTTTCCCTTGTGAATGACTTCTCCCCTTTTTATCCCATTTAATATTTTCTCCCCCTATGTGATTAACAAAAAACATGCAGAAACAAATAGTGAAAACAGATAATCTTTATTAATAAAACAGGAGTACTGTATACAAAAATTGATACACCTATCCCTATAAACTAAAACAGCCCACACTCAATCCACATCAGATATTCCCATATGAGATTTTTCCTTGGAGGATGAGGATGCAGATGCGGAAGGTGGAGGGATAGGCCGAGGGATGGTAATTAGCAAGGTAAAAGGATCGGCAATAGAAGCATCAGTAGACCTGTAGTGAGTAGATATTTGAGGAATCGAGGGGGTGAAGCTTCTAAATTCCTGGGCAGGAGTCATCAATGGACCATCACTGGTGGAACCTAAAGCAGGTGAAGAAGCATGCATAGTTGGAGGAACAATGATTGGAGTGCATTCCACATGGAGGAAAGGAAAGAGAAGATTCCTAAATTCCATAATAATACTGCCACCTATTTCTATAGCAAAAATAAAATCATCCTTATTCTCCATGAATATTTCCAAAGAAGGGGTCAATTATATGAGTCTGATAACCGGATCCTTAAAGGGCTTAGTGGCAGGTGTGATCATTATGTTTTCCAACAGCCACTTTAAGTGCCAATCCATTTGATGTCCGATGCACACCCGTTTGTAGTAGAAATAAACTTGATCTTTGATGGCCTCTTGATCCTGAGAAGCTTCCCTTAAATAGTTTCCCACCAGATTATGAATTTCCATGGTGATGGAAATAACCTAAGAATCTGAGGAACTACCACCAGAGAACTTTTCCATATCTACATTAACAATGGTCCTGAAAGATTTGAAGTCAACTGGAGGAGAAGCTGAAGTGGAAGAAGATGTAGCTAGAGGGGACAAAGAGAAGGTCACTGTTTCCTTGAAAGATTTGTTCAAGCCACTGATCATCCTTTTGACATCGTCATCTTTCCCATTCACATGTGTTCCCAAATATTTCTGAAAATCATCAAACATTGTGACCATTTTTTGAACTACACCTTTGACATAGTAAGGTCTCTAAGCACTGGGATCCTTGAAGCCATATAAGCATCTAAATTGGAAATATAATGTTTCACTGAATCAATATAATCTTCAAACATTTTACTTGATTCTGAGACAAAATGACCCCATGAAACACAGTTGAGTGGGAGGCATGGACTATCCTTTCCACTGTATATTTCATGGTTTCCTGATTGACTGCAATTGTTCTTTCTATTTTAGTGGTGTTCTCATCAATGTGTCTCTCCAGGTCTGATATCAAAGAATAAAGGTATGCCTTTGTCACATAGTCTTGAAAGAAAGAGGGTTTTGAAGGGAAAAAGTGAGGTTTGGTACTAAGGGTCTTCTGTTAGGCATCTCATCTTCTAAGTCATCATAGTCTAGACCCAACACCATAAATCTAGGGTCCTCAGACTAGCATTCAATCTCATGAAAAACAGCAACTGAGCCTCTAACAATAGGTTCCTACCCCTCAATTTGAGCATTCTTCTGATCGGCCACATTAATTTCCTTCAGTCTTCCTTGATCAACTGCAACATCCGGAAGGTTTACTTCCACATCCTCCTCAAAATCTTCAGCCACTTCCAAAACCGGTCCAGCCTCAACTGCATCAGAATAATCTTCTTGTTCTCCATTTTCTACACTTTCTATATGTCCTATTAGAGGGATATGACATAGACATTCCTCTTTATTTTAATTAGTTGTTGTCTCAATGTTTGCATGACTTGATTCAGGGTCCTCAACCTCATCTTAGGTATCTCTAACTTCTCTTAAGTCAATTTCATCACCTTCTTCTAAAATGGTTATCTTATCATTGTCCCTTAAGATTGAATCCCTTATAGGAAATCTATTTGGTGTGCTAGTCTCACCAAATTATACAATATTCGCATGAGGATTCTAGGGAAGGATAGGTTCACTCAGGTCATCTATAAGAGAGTCCATTCTTCCTTACACGTCAGCAACTTCTTCTTCTTCATCTGAGTAGGCAGGCTCTGCTTCACCAGGCTTAAGACCAGGGTCTCTCTTAATCATAGGCCTAGTAAGATGAGTCACAGGATTCAACTCTTCATACACCTTATCCTCATCATTCACCCATCTCCTCATCCATGGATTTCAGTTAATCTTCATCAGCTTGAAAATCACTTTGGTGATGCAATTGTTATCTTGTACAACAACAATTTATTACTTATATCCAGCAACTCCTTTTACTTTAAATATAAGAGATATAAACTTGGCATGGAATAGGACATTTGGTTTAGAACTAGACTTGGTCATGTCTTCGTATTGAATAATCAATAGCCTACACAAGTTAATCTTATGTCCATGCCTTTTGAAAATACAGTATAAATATGTCATGATACATCAAAACAGTTAGGTGACCTCTCCTGGGACTTATCACATGCTGAAAAAATTTAACAATAATATTTTTCTATCCTAACATTTTAGGAGAAATCACATTCTTAAGAATTCTTATTCCCTATCAAATGAGTTAAAGCTTCTTCATAGCTAAATAACTCACTAGTGGGAGGCACCACTTTTGAGTGATATTCATGAATTCCTTCATGAGGAATCCTTATAGAATCAGCCCATTCAGTAAAGGAGAAACTTAAATTTACTCCATTTACTATTGAATTCATCCAGTGATCATTCTTAGACTATCCAGACATCAGATACTCATAGAAATCCTTCAACAATTTCATGTAATAGGGTCCATTGTTGTTTTCAAAACACTCAACCTAGCCTTGAGCTTCCAGTTCCTTAAACACTAAATATCGACTAGAAAGTAGCCATTCTGAACTAAATTCCTTCTAAAATACTATTTACCTTTTGGATAAATGTGGGTTCAGTACATTTGCTACTGTCTGTCTTCCACTACTCGAGTCAGCTCTGGGTCTCTTTGGATCAGTTGTGTCTCCTTCATCATTGACCAATGACCTACTCAATCTATCCATTAAACAATAATGGTTCGAGGATTCAGTAGAGGTTTATGTTTTGAGATTTTAGAGAAAGAGGTTCGGAAGAGGGTTTGATGTGCATCAAAATGTGGTCTGTTTTCTATTTTTATCATATATGGATTGAAATATAAAACATATAAAATAATTAAATAATTGTAGAAAAACGTTTCAAATTCCGGTTGAGAGCATACAAAATGCAAAGTCTAGGACATCGAATGTCTATTGGTAAGAGGGTATATGTAAGGTATAACGGTGAGGTCAAAACCGTGAGGGTTCAATAGCGAGGTTCTAATAGTGATATCTGACGGTAAGGTTCTAACGGTAAGGTTCTAACAGTGAGGTCCGACGGAATGGTTCTAACAGTGAGGTCTGATGGTAATGTTCTAACAGTGAGGTCTGATGGTAAGGTTCAACGGTAAAATTCAATTAGAAACAATTTATCATACCTAACTCATGTCTAATGTAATTTAACATCTCAAAATTCAAATTCTTTGTGAATATGTCAGCAAATTGGTGTTCAGTACCAATGAATTTAATAGTGATATCACCTTTGTGAAAATGATCTCTTAAGAAGTGATGTTTTACATCAATATGCTTTGTCCCATAATGAGATACTGGATTTTTAGAGATGTTAATAGCCCTTGTGTTGTCAAAGGTTATAGAGACTTATTTTAATTGATATCTATAGTATAGTAAAGTGTGTTTCATCCACAAATTTTGAGCACAAAAATTACCAGCAGCTACTTATTCAGCCTCAATAGTAGATAATGAAACAGAATTATTTTTCTTACTAAACCAAGATACTATTGACTTGCCTAAAATGTGACATGTTCTAGAGGTGTTATTTATCTCTATCTTGAAACCAGAAATGTCTTCATCAGAATGAATTATTAAATCAAATAGCTATCATCTTAGCTAAAATAGACCTAAATTTATAGTATACTTGAGATATTTAAAAATCTATTTACCAACATTTAAATGAGACTCTTTGGGATTGGAATTAAATCGATCACACATGCATACAATGGACATAATATCAGGTCTACTATCAGTAAGATAATGCAGACTACCAATCATACCTCTGTAATTGGTTTGATATACTGGTTCTCTAGTTTCATCAGCATCCAATTTGCAAGTGGTACTCATAGGTGAATAAATACCTTTACTACTATCCAAAACTAAATGTTTTAGAATATCCATAATATATTTATTTTTATTGAAAAAATACCATCATTGTTTTGAAAAATTTGATATCCTAGAAAAATCTTTAGTTCCCCCATTAAACTCATTTCAAATTCATCTTGCATCATTGTTGAAAAATCAGTACATAAAGAATGATTAGATGATCCAAATATTATACCATCCTCCTAGATGTGTACTATTAAAACGTCTTTGAATGTCAATTTAATAAAGAGAGTAGGATCTGCTACCCCTTTTGTAAAACCTTTTGAAATAAGAAAAGAACTGACTCTGTCATACCTAGCTCATAGAGATTTCTTTAGAATATATAAGGCTTTAGACAGTTTAAAAAAAGATTTGGAAAATAGGGATTTGAAAATATAGGGGTTTGTTCATAAAATACATATTCAATTATATATCCATATAGAAATGAATTTTTTACATCCATTTGATAAAGTTTGAAATTAAGATGATATGTATAAGCATGTAGTATCTTAATGGCTTCTAACATAGCTAAAGTAGAAATGGTTTCCTCATAGACTATTCCTACTTCTTGATTGTACCCTTGTGAAACTAGTATAGCCATGTTTCTAACTATATTTCCAGAGTCATCAACTTTTTTCTTAAACACCTATTTTGTGCCGATGGAAAAAGTGTTCTTAGGTCTGTATATTAATTTCCAAAACTTATTTCTCTAAAACTAATTCAATTCTTCTTTCATAGACATCACCTGAAATTCATCATTGATATTTTTAGGATCAAGTTGTGAATGAAAATCTTGATGTTCAACCTTGTTTCTCAGAGAAACTCAAGTTTGTGTTCCCTGATTTAAATCAACTACTACAAAATCTAAAGTATGATTCTTTAGATTTTGAATACCTCTTGAAAGAGTTGAACTAGAATCTCATGGTTTTCTATTAGTTCAGGCTCAATAGGTGCAGATTCTGGAAGATTACCAGAATTTGTTAATTCTATAAAAGGTTCACTATCATTATCATTAAGATCCATAATTGACGTATCTTCCTCAAGATATTCAAGAGAGGTTTTGGGTTCATGTGGACCAATCTCATTAAATTTGATATGAACTGACTATTCAACACATTTTGTTTTTATATTGAATACTATAATTTCATTACTCGATATTGAGTAACCTATAAAAATTCCTTCATCTCATTTGGAAGAAAATTTTTCAAGATTATCATTAGTATTAAGGATAAAGACATTCCAACCAAAAACTCAAAAATAATTAATCTTAGGCTTCCTATAATTCCATGATCATAATTGGTATTCTAAAGAACCGGACCATTCAAGAATCTATTGCTAATGTAACAATATGTATTAACAGCTTCCACCCAAAAGTAAATTGTCAAATCATATTCATTGAGCATTGTCCTAAAACTCTCTTGAAGAGTCCTATGTCTTCTTTCTACAACTCCATTTTATTGAGGTGTTCTAGGGTAGAGAGGTTGTGACTATTTCCATTATGTGAGAAATAATATTAAAACTCTTGATTTTCAAACACACAGACCTGATCACTTCTCAGGGTCTTGAATCTATGTCAATAAGATTTTCTATAGACTCAGAGTATTTGTTAAAATAAGAACAAGATTAATTTTTTGAGCTTGAATGTATACCCAAGTGTACCTAGAAAAATCATCTACAAGAATATAAACATAGATTTTCCCATTTAGACTTGAAACTCATGATGGGACAAACAAATCCATGTGAACCAACTCAAGCGGTTCATAATTATAAAGATCTTTCATTGGTTAGAAAGAATATTTGTGTTATTTTCCCTTTTGACAAGGATTACACACTTTGTTAAGAGCGAATTCCAATTTAGGTAAGTCTATATTTAACCTTTCTTAGTCAATTTTCTATGTGAGTGCACATTATAGTGTCCTAGTATTTTGTTCCACTACCAGGATTCCTTATGAAATGCATTTAAACAAGAATTTTTTTTCTTAACTAAAGAGTCTAAATCAACAGCATATACATTCTCATTTATAAGTGAAATAAATATTAAATCATTTTTAGAATTAAAAACAATACATGGAACATTTTCAAACTAAAAATTAAAACTATCATCACACAATAGAGAAATACTTAGCAGATTGTATTTTAACCCATCAACAAAAAGTATATTTTAAATTAATATAGTATTTGGGTTTCCAATCTGGCCTATGCCGACGATTTGCCCATTAGTATTATCACCTAATGTGACATATCCACAATCAAAATTAATAAGATTTTTGAAACATGAATATTATTCTTTAATATTTCATAAACATCCACTATCCAAGTACCATAGGTCCCTACAAAAACTCTTTAGGCAATATCCTTGCAAAATAGATTAAGTATGGGGTAACTTTGGTACGCATATTTTCTTGGGTCCAGAAAGGTTATCAAGGAGAACATTGGGAACCAAAAATTGTCTTATATATTTTTTATAATTAGAAGATATATTTTGATACATAAACACTTTTTTTGGTCTTTAGATATTTTTTTTAAATGATGATCCAAAACTTCAACTACCTGTGAACTGTCTAGATTTTGGTAAAATTTAGTTTTAATGATCCTTCTCTCTCCTGGATGATATCCTAGACCATTTGTATATTTTGGGGGAATTTTTTTTCTTAAAAACTGAGTCAAGGTATCTCTATCAGCAGTAAATTTTACAACATCTCTCTTTAATTATTCATTAGATAATTTGAGTTCATTATTTTCTTTTAATCTCTGAGCACATTTTTCTTTCTCAATATTCAGATCAAATTTATAATTTTCATTTAGAGAATGTTTTTCTTTTCAATAGTTTATATTTATCCTTGAGTTCATTGATTGTATCCCCAAGAATTACACAATATTCAAATAGTTCATCCTCAGTCATATTTTCATTATTGTTTGATTCACCATCATTCCCAGAATAATAATCATTATGTATAGGGGAATTGGGTGTTACCTCAGTTGTCTCTGTCATGATATATAGGTTTGCATGATTGTTCTATTCACTATCAGAAGCATCAAATCCATTGGATCTGTCTTTTGAAACACTCTAGGTATCTTTTATATCCTTTTTATAACCTTTACCCTTATCTTCATATTTCTTACTAAATTTCAGCTTGGGGTAGTATACCTTCACATGACCTTTTCTTTTGAACTCATAACAGATTATTTCATTAGAGTTTTCATTCCATTTATTGTATTTCTTCAATTTTAATTTTCTATCATACATTCCCCTATAGTTTTACTTCCTCAAGAATCTCTTCTTTCAGTAGAATTTTTTTGAATCTTCTAGAAAGATGAGCAATCTTCACATCACTATCTGAATTTGACTGTTCACTAGTGGATATGTTTATAGGAACAAGAACTTTTTCATTGTTTTTGATATTTGAGGTTGTAGTCTTGAATGCTAATTTTTTCTTCCTTGGTTCCCCATATACTTCTTGATTCACCTTAAGTTCTTCTTCATACATAATAAGACTTCCAATTAAATATTTCACTAGTAGCTTGCTTATGTCAAAATATTCTCAGATAGAAATAGAATTCCCTCTCCACCTGTCAGATAGGCATCAAATCACTCTCATGATTTGGTCCTTACTATCCAATGGTTTCCCAGGAAGACTCATATTATCCACTATTTTGTTGATCCTGGGATACATTTCAGGGATTAGTTCATCAGGCATCATTTTAAAATTATCATATTTAATAGTGTGTGTATTTAGTCTCATTTATTTAACATTAGTTGTTCCTTCTGGAGAAACATCGAAATTATCCCAAATTTCATATGCATTTTTACAAGAAGATATCCTATTGAATTCATCATCACCTAGAGAACAATACAAGGAATTCATAGCTTTATAGTTATTATTACCTGCAGCTTTAGTCCACTGAGACCATGTGTCCCTTGAAGTTTCACGAACTACATGTTACTCTTAAATTTTATCCCAGATTTCAGGTCCCATGCTCTGTAGATACATTTTCATTTTTAATTTACACTGAGAATAGTTATTCCCATTAATGAATGGTTTCTTGTTAGTTGCACCACCCACATCTCTATTTTATATAGTTACTTATAATTGAATGAACTGAAAATTTAGATATGACATAAATTTTAAGATCTTTAAGATACAACTAAAGTCACAGTTGAAAAGAATTATAACATATTGAAAATAAATAAATCTTTGATACAAAATATTGGTTTGAGTGGATACTCAAGAGGGGGTGAATTGAGTTCCAATTTTAAATTTCTATTAAAAATGATATGGTTAAAAAGATCCCCAACTTAAAACGGCCTAGTTAATTAAGAAAGTAGAAATGAAAATGTTCAATTGATCAACAGGTTTCTCAGAGGGTGATTAATCCACATATGAATCAGTGTAGAAACCCAATTTATCTTTTAAAAAAAGTTTACTAAATTAAAAAAATTCACACACTAACCAAAACTAACTATCAAAGTGTAATCAAGAATAGTTTTATGTTTTAGAAAATATATGAAGCGTATAAAATCAAAATAGAGTATATGTGGATTTTCAAAAAAATGTAAACAAGAGGTTCAATATCAAGTCGAGACCTAATCCTCTCCACATGATGATCACCTGTCACCATGAAAATATATTAAAACGTGATATATAGACTGTATCAGGATTTACAATTGTTTTCACAATATTTCTATGTAAGACACCCTCTACCACTATTATTCATGGGAAAAACAAAAAATACATACCACCCATAGTCACCTCAAAAGTTATATTCATGAAATACATATAAGGTGACATTTGATGTGAGGATATTAAATAACCTCCAGTTCAGACATAGGAGACAGTGTGCGATATAAATAGTGACCCAAAATTCGCAAATATGTAAAATAAAGAATCAAAATAGAGAAGTTATTATGAGAAAGAATTTAGAAGAATCTAAGTGTTTACAGATCAGCTCTTGACTCCTTGGAATGATAAACGTTAAAGTTTGCGTCAATATCTAGAAGTTGTTTCCAAAATAGTGTGTCGCAAGTCCTGGTTTTAGCTTTCAGTGTTCTACTTCTAATGTTGATCAAGAGATGATAAAGCACAAGAAGCCAGGAATGAGTTTATCCCATAATGATCTTTGTGAAGATTTTGGGTTCAGGATATTAGTGTTGGATGGTTCACCTTTTTGATCTGTCGAGAAAGGCTTATCACACTTTTAATGCAACCCTTTCATTGTGTCCGTGTATGTGTTCCACTATTTTTTGTGTCCTTCAATATATTTTATTACTTTGTGGTCTTCCGTTTTTATATTTGACGTCCGACAATTAGAATGATTAGATCACGTGCATGCTTTCTCATACCCCGTACTGTCCACTGTATTGTCTCCTGAAACGTTTACAATCAGCATTAATTAATGTCAGAGAATTTATTTTATCAAAAATGACCATTAGAAAAATACTGAGAAATTGAAAAAGTATAAAAGAATAAGTTTCAGTAGAATGGTAACGGTATTCATTAAATCGGTAGGCTTCAACCATATGTGCACATTGGAAATCTCCAACTGTAACCTTTAACAGAATGCTCACACTAGTAACAATGTGACGATGAACTTATCGTGGTAAACCATGTAATGTGGACCTTGTAGCAGTGACCATATAGTAGTGACCTTGTAGCGGTGACCATATAGAAATGACCTTATAATGGTGACCATATAACAGTGACCTTATAGTAGTGACCATATAGCGGTGACCTAGTAGCGGTGACCATATAGCGGTGACCTTGTAACAGGGACCCTATAGTGGTGACCTTGTAGCGATGACCATATAGCAGTGACCTTGAAACTATAACCACGTAATGTTAAGCTTGTAACTATAACCATGTAACGGTAAGCCTGTAACTGTAACCATGTAGTGGTAAGCTTTTAACTGTAACCATGTAACGGTAACCTTTGTACATAGATGAATTCTGCACTATAAGCATAACCAATCAAAAAGTGAGATTCAAAGTCATAAATATTGTTCTTTAGGAACATGAAAGGTTAATGAAACCTGATTAGAATTGAATGAAGACATGGCTCTCATATAAATAAAAACAAGATTTGGGATTATCAAAATATTATTTTGGATTATAATAAATTTGATTTGGGATTATCAAAACATGATTTTTTATTATAAACAATATGATTTGGGATTATCAAAACAGGTGAGTCCAACATGTTTGTTTTATCATAATGATGAATTGCATCAGAATGTGAACTTATATTGAAGTTAAGAAATCTTTAAAAAAATGATATCTAAAATAATTATATGATTAAAGAATTATCATTAATATTCTATTATATTTGTTATAATTGATATTGTAAAATGTGATTTTGATGTGGAAGTGAAAAACTAGTTTTAGAATGTTTGTTGAGTGGGAAAAGTTTTTTATATTCCAACTAAAGCCACTTTTGGATATCATATAAATATAAGAAACTAGAATGTAGTTTATGACATTAGTGCAATTCATGTGAGAAGATATATAGTTATTTGGATATTTTGGAATACATAATAAAATTCCTAAAAGGCCTTTCCTGAATAATATTTCTAAAAAAGATGAAGGAGAATGTGGTTACCAAATCGAACCTGGCCATCAGAGAAAGGTTTATGGGGAATGATTGATGTTGTTTAGAATTTTTTCTAAGGTATTATTTATTATCGACTCTCCAAACTGAGCAATTGGATATAGTAATTATACTGATCCATTTAACATAGTTTTATACGATGTCAAGAAATCTTTTTCTACTTTTCATTGTGTAAGAAAGTGAATATTTATGTTTTGAAGCTACTTAAGTGAAAGTTGATAAGGTGGCCCATTAACTTGTTTTGAACGAACTTATGAAGGTTTCATTAGATACAATACTAACTTTTTTCCAATTATTTTTTTCTAGAATAATAACATTTAATATTATATCATTCATATTCCTACCCAAGTGTAAGGGTATATACTATTTTTTCTATCCACACAAAAGGATGGGTTTCTACTGGATTGTGTGATATTGATTTGTTTCTAAACCATTATAAGTATGTAACATCTCTTTTTGAGTAGTGAAACATTAGGATATGTACATTAATAGGGATTTGTGATTGTTTTACATTCATTAAAGTTTTAAATCATTAATAATTAGTTAATGTTGTTTCAAAATAATAGAAACATAAAAAAATGGTTTCACAGATTCACCCCTCTCCCTCTTAGTGATAAATTGATACTATCTAGGATATAAAAACTCTATCAATTTTTAATTTTGATCATTTTTTTCATTAATTTAATTTATTTATAGGTTGTTTCATAATATGGTCATTTAGCCATTTATCAATTTGGAATGATCATTATCTCTTCATTTTTTCATTTTTTTCATTTCGATAGTTTTTAATTTATCTATTTAGAAGATTTTCATATTAACCACTTGTAAATTTTTTCATTTGTAAAATTATCCATTTGTCCATTTCTTCAATTTACCATTTGGAAATTTACCCATTTTTTTATTTAGTAATTTCATTATTTGTCCCATTAAACATTTGGTCCTTTTTTTATTTGGAAATTTGGTTATTCAATTATTTGGTCAAACGATAATTATTATTATTTTTTCATTAGGTTACAAATTATGTTTATAATTTTGATCATTTGGTCATTATGGTCATTTTATGGTTAGGTTGATAGATAATATTACCATTTGGCCATTTTAATATTCGATCACCTGAAAATTTTGATCATTTTTTTATTACAAAAATTTTTTTGTTAGGTTGTTTAGTGATTTGGATATTTTTTCATTCGAATAATATGCTATTTTTTATTTGGAAAATTTTCCATAGGGCCAATTAGATATTTTTCCAATTGGATATTTTACATTTGGCCAGTTGGGCAATTAGTGATTTCGATATTTGTATAGTTGGACAATTGTCCATTTGTACATTTTTGCCATTTAGTTGATTTTTCATTTATTTATTTGGCCATTTAGATATTTTTCCATTTGGTTATTCAGAGACTTGGTAATTTTGATCATTTTTTCATTTTGTTCATTTTTTAGTTTGGAAATTTTTTTATTTGGTCATTTTTCTGTTTGTTCATTTAGTAATTTGTGAAATTATCAAATTGGTGTCTTCTGAATTTCCCTATTTTTTCATTAGGAAATTTTTCCGTTCTTCCATTTTTCCATTTTTCTATTTGTCTATTTGTCCATTTAGCCATTTTGGCCATTTTTTCATTTCTCCATTTTTCCATTTAGACATTTTTTTATTCACATTGTAATTTATATTATTTTTTCATTGAGGTCATTTTTTGTATTGGTTGTTTCATTATTTGGTCGTTTTTTAGTTTTCACATTTTTCCATTTGGTGATTTAGTCACATGGGAATTTTGATCATTTGGCTATATTTTGATTTTTTGTTAAGTTTTTTTTGGTCAGTTAGTCTATTTTCCATATGAGAATTTTTTAATTTTTCATTATGAAAATTTTTCTATTTTTCCATTTGACATATATGACCATTAGGCGTATTTGATGACTTGGCCATTTTCCCTTTGTCTATTTGGCCATTTGGCCATTTATACTATTTGGACATTTAGAAATTTGGAAACCTTTTCCATTGGTCAATTTTTCTATTTTTCCATTTTTCCATTTGGTCATTTGGCCATTTGGCCATTGGTCCATTTCTCTGATTAACCAATTGGACATTTGATGATTTTACTATTAGAAAATTTATCATTTTTTCATTTGAAAATTTTATAGGAGAATATAAACCGTTATATTAAAGAGAATAATGAAATTAGAACTTAAATTTCATCATGAAAAGATGACTATGTAACAATATAAATATAGATAATATTTATATTCATATTAATGTTCTATGAACCTGTTCTACTATTGTAATTTAGTGCTTCTAAAAGTGTACAATTACGCCATTAAATCATTTTCATTTTTATTTCATCAATATTCTCACTAAAAACAATAATTAACTACAATTAATAAGTATTAAATTTTATATGAAAATCATTAAAATGTTGGGAAACATTAAACTCATCACTCTTTCCAAATGTGATGATTTCATGATATTGTGTTGTCAGATATTTGAGGATTATTAGTACACTGTCTAAATCGTAACTGACTGTACTATTCTAACCAACATGTTACTCATTCTTATGTGATGATAATAACTTGTTAATATCCATCAATTGTGTGACCATAGAAGCTTCACCATCGGGAAATTTAAACTGATGTTGAGATGAACATGTTAATTCATATAAATATAATAACAATATAGATAAAAAAATTTAAAAAATATTACCCATATCACTAACCATGATTTATCCTTTATTTCATTACTGTTATACCTCCATGAGACTGGTTTCATTAGAATGATATCGTAGTAATTTACTAAAGCTCTGATAAAAATTATACACATCGTAGAATTTTTACCTATCATATGACTGTCTTCATTGTAATCCATCATTATTTGTTTCCATAAATTCCATACATCATGCATATTGAAGCACCAACATCACCTCTAATAAAATCACCCTAAATATTATCAAAGTGAAAATATAATTATTTCACTCTACAATATGAAAAAAATTATTTGATATAATTTGACACAATTATAATATGAAAACCTGATGTTGATTAGTCATTAAGCTCTAATGGATCTTTGGGATATCCTAGATCTATAACCTATAATAGATGTTCCAATTCCAATTTATTTATCATGTCATCTTCTGACAATGGAGTAGATGATAAAGGAACAAGATCACTGTATTCTAGATGCATAGAATGAACTAGAGGTGTCATATACATGGTAGGGTAAGGATATAAAGGATATGGATAAATCATTTGATTTGGATATGGTAATTGTGGGAACATCCAGAGAGGTAGTATACACATAGCATGGGAAGAAGAGGAAACATTCAAGATTATGGAGGTATGGGTGAAAACATGCTTGGAAAATCATGTATAGGATGTAATTTTGTGGTAGATGGGGTGTCTGTTGGTGGGTCAGGGTGTGAATAGGTATGATGGGTGCCCTGTGTAGCTCTAAGAGCACCCATTCTCAGACCTACACTAGTATGCAGACAAGATGTAGAGTCTAGTATAGATGAATGGACTTATGAAAAATATGATAAATAATAATAATATGTCATTAAATTTCATGTATAAGAAATATATTGCAATTATTTTACTAAATAAATCAGTCATATGAAGAAACTTGACCTCGCGCATCCATTGATCATTATCAAATAATCACATTCTTCTAACATCCACAATATATTTTATAATATGCATAAAAATGAAATATATATTTTTTAGAAACATTTTTTTTAAAATTATGTATAAAAATTATAGGATAAAAACTCAATAAATAATTTCATTTCATGATCTATCAACTATAATTTGAAAACAAGTTTTAAAAAATATTTAAAACACAATTTAAACATGGTTTTCAAAGATGAAATTAATCTAATTAAATATAATAAAAAAAATAATACTAAAACAAAAAATATCATTAAAAACCATAAAAAATTAATTTAATTACAGTATTAACAACATGATAATCACACATCAAGTAAAACTGAATGAACTAGGTACAAATATGGTAGTTTCTTTGTATAACCCACCACTACTTCTGGTTCAACATCATTTCCAAAAATAAGACTATTTTATTCACCAAATAAAATATTTTTTTCAACACCAATGGGGGCGTCAATGGGGTCAATTTGATCTATACCATCATGAATGATATGTCTTGTGGATACTTCAGTAATGGCACTGTAATCATGTATTACATGATCTTTCACAAAAAAAACATGTTTTAAATTTTTTCCCAATTATATGGTTCATCAGTTGCTAGGAATTGAGTAATTTCAATAACTCGGAATCTATATTCAATAAAAATGTACCATGTTATATAATTGAATAAAACCATTTATATTTAGACCTAGTGGCTCAACCATTAGAGATGTAATCCAATAATAAAATTTAATCAACGTTTTTATAATAAGAACCATTTTCATATCGAGGAATACTATTAGATGCACTATAATAACAGTTCAATGTTACATTTAACATAACAGTGTCATATTGTGTTCTCATTTTCACCACTCAATCAATTGAAACAAATTTATACCAATTTATTGTTAGATATTTTCATTGAGAAATCAATGAATTGGGACCAAAATCTAACCCTCTTAATTCATTCATGATGGATTCAATAAGTAAACTCAATACCTAAAATATATATAAATATTAAAATTAAAATAATGTCTATATTTTATGTTAATTAATGTAATATTCATACATTTTAATTTCAGAAAAAAGGAAACTCTTTGCTATGAAAATAATCTCCCCTTATCAAAGGAAATGGTCGATTAAATCTAGTTGAAAATTTTTTATGTTACCAATATAAAATGATAGTAAAACATTAAGGTATATTTGAAAAGACATAGTATGAGATAAAATATAAATATTCAAATTAATTATTTGATATAGTCATCAAGAAAATTTTAGTTAATCAAAACTATACAATGTCCAATATCACTCTCTTCAAGGATTATTGTAGCCAATGTATATTACCTAGGAATTACTCCTATCTAGGGAAGAGTTGGAAAGAAGGGATCTATTTCCCCATACTTATCATGTTCAATTCTCATTTTTTGGTTAACTTTTGTTCTCAAATCAGAAAAATATATCAGAGAAACAGCCATAAATTTTTAAGACAGTTAACTTCTCACAATAGAAACTTCAGAATTGATTCTTCTTTTGGGAGTAAGATTCCATTATTAATATATTTATTTTTGTTGGATACATAAAAAAAATAAACAATTCCACCAATAAGTGTTTTAGTTGATAGATGAATAGTTATATGCAACATGAATGTGAAAAATTATAGAGAAAAGTTTTTTCCCACTAAAACAAAATTAATGGAGGCTATTTCATAATTTTATTCAAGAAACACTTGGACATACATTTTTGACAAAGGTCTCTAAAAAATATGGAACAGTCAAATCACCCTCACTATTAAAATATTCTCTAGTTAAATCTATATTTCTATAAGAATCAATTAATAATGATATATATAATAATCATCTGTTTTAGAAATTTTAGTTTCAAATTTATATTATTGAATCATTTAGATTTGTTGTTGTAAAATCCATATTGAGAAACTATTTTCCAAAATACATCCCAAAAATTTATTTTTCTCTAAATGTTTCATCACATTAGAATCACATGATACTTTCCATTTGTTTGCACTGATACACACAAGATGCAGTTATGGTTGAATACTTAAATCCAACACTTCCGAGTGAGATCAGAAGTTATATTTAGTATTCCCATTGATATTTATGATAATTAAATGAAATATACAAAATATATTTTCGTCAATGTGAATCACTTTTTAACAATTATGTGATAAATAGTTTTAGAAATATATAAATTCAAAAGAGATATATTTCATTTTTCGAATGTAAGTTACATCAGTGAAAAAAATAATTATTTCTTATATTTCATCTAACATTTCCGTAATGAAATACCGAAATCATTAAATTCATTAATCATATTAGTTCCTGGCATATATTGTGGTGGATATCCAGTGTCAAAATTATTATCAAACCTCTATTGATTTTTCCTATATTGATGATCCATTGGAAGGAATCTTTGATTCCACATGAAACAAAAACTACAGTGATATTTATGCCTTCTCAATAGTGTATTATTCATACAAATAGGACATGATATTTTTCCCTTGAATCTCCAACCAGACATAATTTCATAATCATTTAAATCATTTATACTCTATAAAAGGGAAGTAAACATCTAAAATATATTTTCTAAAGAAGCATCAAATATGTGCACACTTATATCCCAAAGGTGTTTCATCTCTATTAATAAGGTATGAATTTTGATGTATATAACATTTATAGAACTATAAGGTCTATATTCTAGTATACTCAAGAAATTAAATGGTTTTTTAAAAAATATTTAGGATGTAGAATTAAAAATTTTAATAAAAATGGATACGTGATGTGAAAATTAAGCATCTGACCAAATGGATTAAAACCATCATAAGATAAACCAAACCTAAAATTACACACCCAAACCTCAAAATCAAGATGTTTTTCCTCAAATTCCATCCAGGATAATCTATATCTATGATGAACTGACTCATTATTACCATCAATTATCTTAGCATCATTCCATCACATATTCATAGATATGTTTATTTATATGAAAATATTTTGAATCCTATGGGTCATTGGAAATTGAAACATTAATTTCAATAGAACAGAACATTATGTACCATATTTAGTTTCCTCATAATGATATGTTACAAGTTCCTTATAGACATAATTCTCTACTCTCTACTCCGAAAATAAATATCAATCTTTTGTAAAACATGAATATTATTAGTATAAAGTCTATGTTTCTTAATTAACTTTCATACCTTATAATTATTTGAGGAAATAATTAATCAGTTAGGAATAAATTATTTTAAACTGTTAATAATATAATAAAAAGTTGCATCATAAATTCCATTCATGTTTTTAAGGATATAACCAAATTAGAAATCCAACATTTCCATTTTAGTACATTCTTGGTATCAGCATGTTTTGGAATCATCTATTAATTTTTTTTCACTCTCTCTACATCATCACCTTCTATATTTTCCTCATGTTTATTGATATCATTACCTTTTTGTAGAATTATACTATTTATCTCATGATGATGCAAAAATTGAAACTGATCAAATATCAAATTCTCTATAACACTATTTTCTTTCCATTTATGAATATTATAAGATTCTCTAATCATTCTATTATGATACCAAACATAATAATTCTATTCATATCCAGATTTTGTTTTATTATAGATAACTTCATCCAAGCTTAAACATTGTCTTCCAACATAATTATAACATAGCAACAATATACAAACTCCATATAAAGAATTGTTAAATGAAAATTCCAAAAAAATACCAAAATTATTTAATAGACTCTATTGAAAACATATCAGTATGATACATTAATATTCTAAACATTCCATTAAAAGGAAAAAAGTTATGTTCTAATCAAAAATGTAATCCATAATTTCCAAATTCATTACAACCATTTTATATATAAAAGAAATAAAATCATGCCACTAACAATGAAAACATTGAATATGATAAAAACATATGTTATAGGTGATTCCTCAAAATAAAAATCCCAAAAATTAATTATACATAAAATGAGAAATAACTATTACACAATCGAATGAAATATATGTGTCTTTATAAGGCAATTGTTTTGAAAACATCCATGGTTTAACTGTCGAATTAATAAAATTAAATAAAGATGTTTTTATAATGGAAAACATTTACTATTGAAAAACAACAATGTGTCACCCAACATAAAAACCAAAAAACATTGTATAGTAAAATCTTGAAATTTATATAATAATCGATATAAATGTAAATAATCATCCAATCCTAATATTATATAAAGTATGATTTTTAAAATTAAAACATATATCCATAATTGTATAAAGGGGAGGGTATAGTAAATTTTTATGATTTATGAAATGGGAATGTGTATATGGATTTAAGTAACCTTTAAGACCATTATATTTGGGAAAGGGGAAATTTTAATGAGTACAAGCACTATTATAATAACCCATATAGAGTAAGCATATCTGAATACTAGTCCCTTATTTTAGAACCTATTCATTAATATATATGATACTATATTAGGGGGTCTATTAGAGAAATATATCCCTTTTAATAAGATTAATAATATGGAAATAAACCCAAATATACCTACTATAATGACTATAATACAAGAATGATATCCCTATTCAAAGACAAATTAAATGTATAGTGTATATGAAATTAATGAATAATAATAGGAAAAAAATTGAATATACACCATGATTAAAGTGAAATTACAAAATAGTAATGTTAATTTAAATAAGCAATAAGGATTATTATTAAAAAATCGATAATAATCATATAAATCCCAACAAGGATCATGTATTGGAATAAATTACACAATATGAAAAATAGCTGAAAAATGTGTATTTCTTATCCAAATATGTCATCTCAATTGAAAACATAATTAGGGGTAACATTTAGTCATGAAAGTATTTTATTAACGGTTATAATTACATATAAAATTCAATCATTGGGAAACTATATTTTATATGATGTTCTATTTAAAATTACGTTGTATTTATTTTGGGGAAGTTCTTTCAAGACTAAATAATTTATCGATTACTTCCCACATTATGAAACCCATTCATTAATTCTCCATTGATGAAACCTTTTTTAGTGTAAAGTTTATTTATATAGTTTCTAATTCATTTAACATATAGAAGGAATAAATGGATATCTAGTCAATTCATGATAAATATAAAAGGATGAATTCTTAATAAATAACTATGTTATACAGACCAGTTAATCAAAATATGTGAAACTAAGGATTACATGATTTATTTTTAATAAATTAAAAAAATTATTTTATGAATTGTTTTAAATTGAAATCAAGTTTCATAAAATTTATAATATCAAAAATTCATTCCATTGTAAATTATATCATTATATCATGAAATTTTCCAAAGGCATCTATAAATATTTCTTCACAATAATGTTTTTTAAATTCATAAATATTTTAAATCTAAATATTTACTTATTTTAAAGAATACTACACATTTCATTCATGTCTAATTAAAAATAATGTGTTCTAATTAACATTCAAGACAACAATTATAAATTCATATTTGAATTCTGGAAGAACCAACATTCATAGATAATGAAATATTCCAGATTTACTAATAATAGTATAACTATGTACATCATTATACAATTATTTATTTTTGGGTAAAAATAATTGAATATACAGGTTAACCAAGGTTCATGATATAAAAAATTAAACATCAATTATTAAATCACAAAAATAAGGGTATTAAAAATAAACATTAACATATTTAATTAACTTAACTACGATTCATGGAACAAAATAATTCTAAATCAATAAAATATTCCACCATGAAAATCTCAAATTTATGATAAATTCCAAAAAAATTAACTATGATAGTTTTAAAATGAAGAAATTTTAATTTGGAAACTAATTATAGGAATTTAATTAACTTTATTTTCACTCTATTATACAATAAATTTTAAAAATAGAGATTGAAGTGATGACAACATGGTCAAGTAGAATCACATTTATATATAAGAAACTGCCATAAATTTAGGAAAACTACAGTCACTAGACCATATTTCCAACTAATGAGGAAGACCAAAACCATAAACTAGATCCTAAATGTTCAATAATATGATACTAAATTCTCGTCCAAATTAAAATCATGAAACCAAAATCCTAAAAATGAAACGTCAATAGCAAAGAACCTTACTTCAAAAATTCTAAAAAAATTGTTACATAAAAATATACTTTTTAGGATTTAAAATATAGATACAAATAGAAATAATTGTAATCATAATGAAACGAGTATTTGGAACTAACTAATATAGTGTTGAATAATATCATAATCCCAAAATATCTCAATTATGTTATAATTATAATGGCGTAGAGTCACTCATCGTCTCTTGGGTGAGGAGAGCACGATTTAAGGGGGGGATAGGTATCAGGTGATTAGGGATGGGGAGAGTCTCAATAAAATATAGGGAACACATCCGATGAATTTTTTAAAAACCATTGAGATATCATATCTATACATTGGTTAAACAAAAAAATATAGGTTTTATAAAGATTCCATCTAATCTTTTCCCACAGTTTTTTGCAAATTCTGGGTATAAATAAATGGGGATAGCCCCATTTTCCAGTAGTGTCACTAATCAGTTACTGAGTTTATCTATTTTTGTTGTGTCCTACTCTTGTATATATATTCCTTTATTAGTGAAAAAATTTATAAACATAATTCCGAAAAAAAATTGGGACTACAACTAAAGAGAGAGATGGAATTATTTATTTAATTCCACTCGGGGAAAATACTAACTTCTTTTGAAGCAGTTCGAATAGCCCATGCCGAACTACCTGATCTGAGGGTTTAGTTGGCCGAACATAGGGAGATAGGATTTTTTAGACACACTATGTCCATCTAGGATGCCCTATTTTTTTAAAAAAATTGGATGGGGTCTTGAATATTTTTTCTTGATAATAATTACCAAAACCAAGAAATGATCAAGAAAAAGTACCCCTTTCCAAGTATTGAAGACCTATTTGATTAGTAGTGAACTGTTTGTCTTTATCGAAGATTTATCTCTGATCTAGCTACCACCAGTTGATGGTTCTTGAGGTGATGCTTCTATGAAGGATTTTTGATGTCACTATGGACAAAATGGATTCCTATTGATGCCTTTGGGTGTGATGGATGACATTGTTGTGTTCAATGATTTGATTAACATGATATTCTAGCTATACATTGACAAATTTTTTATAGTCTTCATTGATGACATACTCATCTAATATGTGTCATAAGAGGATCACACATAGTATTTTTGGACGGTGCAAGACATAATCTGAAAACCCTAACATTATGGCAGACTCTAAAAGATTAAAAATTAGATCCTGGATGTTTACTTTATGGGGCCTATAATTTGTCAGCAATATTTATCTGTGGAAACTTTAAATATTGATTTAATGCTTTTGTAGGATCAACCCAAGATCTTGTCAAAGGAGAAGAGTTTTTTATCTAAAATGGTTACTATAAGAGGTTTTTAGGGGACTTTTCTAGGAATGTATCCACATTGAATTTCCTAACAAGGAAGGTTATTGCTTTTAAATGAAACGAGAACTTTTAGAGTTCCTATTAGGAGTTGATGTTGAGTTTCACATGATCTTTTATTTTGAGACAATTGGTGAAGGTTTTGGAGTACCTATTGTATTACAATACCTCTATAGGAGGGCTTACCTACTTGTTAATACAATATTAGGAATTGATCACATATGGGTTGAGGCAGTTAAGAACCCACGAGAAGATATACATGACTCCTGACCTTGAGTTAGAAGTGGTAGTCTTTTCTATAGAGGTGTGGAGAAATAATCTTCTAGAAGAGCTCTCTATCATTTGTTGATACCATCAGAGTGTCGGGTATATCTTTACATAGAGTGAAATAAACCTAAGAAAGAGGAACTATTTGGTCTTCTTATAAGAAAATGACTTCGAGATATTCTATACTCATAGTAAGGGAAATTTGGAGGAATATTACCATTGCATGAAGTCTCTCTCCCACTTGGTGGGGGAGGCTTTTTAGCAGTTCTCTTCCATACTGGTGTCCCATGTAGAAGAGAGGGGAGCAGCTTATCATCAGTTAATGGTGTTGAATCCTTCAATCCTATAGCGTGTGAGGGAGACATAATACAGATAAATTAAATGCGAGGTTCTTTATGACTATATATCTTCCATGATTCACTAAATGGATACTTTGAAGGATGGGATCATATCAACATTTTCTCAGGATGAACAGTTGTTCTGGTCACAATATGAGAGGAGGTGATGAGATAATTTCACCCTTCTACATTGGATGTTAATATTATTATAGGGAATATGTAAAAAGATCTTCATCATCTGTTTTGGTTGACTAGAATGAGTAGAGTGTTTCTATGTTTGTCTCTTGGATTTTCAAATTTTAGTTAGTAAAGGATGAGAACATAGTTTTGGAAGGTTTGAAAAAACCTCGTGGGATCTATTATTGAAAATAGGATGGAATATCCTAAGATGTTATATAAATGATTTTGTGGAAAAAAATTCAATGATGCCTTCTTGTTGATAGTTGACTAACATACCATGTCGATAAACTTACTTTCCATTAGATAGATGAGTTTGGGGGAGATTATGGATCAGTTGTACATACAAGATATCATCCAACTCCATGAGGTACCCTTGATTATTGTCATTGACTAGGATTTCTCATTTATGCTCTCATTATGTAAAGGCTATCAAGTGAAATTTAAGACTAGATGAGGATGGGTATGGTGTTCCACCTTCCAAAAGATGGCCAGACCAAGCACACTATCCTTTTTTTGTACGATATGCTGAGAGATTGCATTTTGTAGATTAGATAATATTGTGAGGATAATATTACCATGATAGAAATTTATTATAATAAAATATATTACTTTACTAAAGGCATGGAATATTTTGTGGCCTTGAATGGGAGACCCTGCAGTTCAAACTTATGTTAGACCAAGATAGGGAATACATATCTTTTTGGAAAACAGATGGTGAAAGCAATGATGAATAGTGTTTAGGTGGCCTATAAGCGTATGAGGATATCCCAGTGCGAACATAAATATTATATAAGTCAATATAACTAGAAAATAGATTTCATATCGGGATACCATGTTTTCTTGGGACTCTCCCCATAATGAGGATTATGGTGGTTTTTCTGGGGAGTAATGTTTTCCCCATGGTTTTTAGGTCATTAAAAATCCCACATATGGTGGTAATGATTGGTTAACATCTATCCTTACACCCACAGTTAGAGTTAGTTAAAATATCAGCCATGTGCCATAGGAGAGAAGATACATGCATAATCTTACACACATCATTGAATGCGGTGAAATAGACATTGAGGATGGATCCACCTTCATGGAGTATATAATGAATATTAAGGATGTTGAAAAGAGAGGATATTGTGAAGAAACATTTTCTCATTGGTTCATGTGTTTTGGAAACTTAAGAGCATGATGAAGAGCCACAGGGAGTTGGATAGCAATATGATGGATCGAAATCCCCACATATTTTTTTAGCTTATTATTCTCATGGATGAAAATCGTCAAAGGATGTAACAATATAGTGGCTCTTTTTATTCCATGTAAGAATTTGAGAAATATTAAATAATATTTTTGGAGCCACAAAGTAAGATGAAATGATATTAAAAGGACCTATGATCCTAGATTTTATATTATAACTGTATAAAATATATTAATATCATTTCCACAAGGTTTCCCTAAAAATGAAATAATTTTTAAATAGAATATTTGGTCGATAATCTAAGTCTATGGTTGAGTCCAGAATGTGGGGTTTACCCAAGGAACAATGTAATGTTTGTTGGCACTAGACCTTTGATTAATGTTATCATTTTAATTGCATTTAGATGAAATAATTTATTGAAATAATTTATATTATTATTAAATTACAAGTATAACTAATATTCTATATTTGAATAGTGTTATAGAATATCACCATGGTAAGCTGTATAATACATAGAGCTATCTGAGGATGGGATTCTTCTTTCTTTAATGGTAGATAACATCATTCGATGAAGAGAGATTAGAAAGGCGTGGATTAGTACAAAAAGAATACAACATGATTCTCAAATTACTAGAAAACATGTTCTTAACAAAATATTGATCCCAAATTGAGGTAGTGATCATTAATTGTGGACATCATCCATTTGAAGAAAATATTTACTGTGGATGTTGTGTCTACTTTTGAACTGTGTTTTTTCTCCCTCCACATGATCCCATTAATTTTTTTATATCATCTATTCATGATATGTCTGGCCTCTCACCTAGGATATCATGGATTTGTGATCTTTTTCCAAGAATTCCCTGAAAATGACATTTTACAACATATATATATGAAATAAACCAACATGTTCTTTTTATTATTTTTCATGGGTATATAGGGTCTTGGTTTGACATTGTTGGGGTGGCTTCAAGAAATATTGAACCACCGAATCTATGATGGGTTGGGAGATGATTAAAATATTGATGTTTTGTTAGATGGTGAGGATAAATCTTCTGTTTTGTGTGATACCCCATGAATATGGGATTAGTAGCAGTGATGTGTGATGGGCGTCACATGGAACACACAACAGATCTTCTTGTGGTTAGTCAGTTTTCAATTTCCATCCACTAAAGGGCTAGAGTGTACCACTAAAGAAAATTACTGTTAGTTTTAGGTGTTTGTTAGAGGAGGAATAATGTGGTGAAGATAAATATGGATATATGATTGAATGTAAGTTGGTTTCTATGAAAAAACTGACTAGATGTCTTATATCCCTGTAGAACACGTGGCATGTAGCCCCCTTGGCGGTAACACTAGGGTTTCAGAAAGGATAAGGATCATGGATTATGTTGTCGAAGAACATGATATGTGACCCTACATCAGAGATGATGATCTTTCATAGTTGGAACAAAAATATATCCTTGTGTGGTCCGACATGAAATGTACTCCAGGAGTACCTGAGCATAGGCTAGTACTTGATAATGGCCATGTGCATGGCCTGGCACATAGGCATGACCCAACATACATGGGAATAGATAGGATCACATGGGAAGGACAAAAGTGAATGATACATGCCTTTATGTTCCACAAATTACATGTAATATGAAATTTCATCCATAAAATTTAAATAGGAGAAAAAAGGCCAACAATGAGGTTGGATCACATTCCATCTAGACCCCCTTACATGCTATAGATTCCCTCCATCGACTTCTTCCTGTCGTACCTTCTTCATTTGTATTCAGATTGTGGCCCCTGAGAAGCCTCTCCTGAGTATTATTCCACATATAATGTGATCGTTCTATCATTATGGAACACAATATATCATACAATTTGTTCTCTTAAAGATGATTCTTTGGAATATTCTCAATTATGGTGGTGATCAAGGAGGGTTCTTCAGTCAGATGTCGGGGTCAGTACTCCGTAGTTGCACTAGATAATCGGTTCCCCATACTATCAAAGAGATTATGGGTTATGTAAACCACTATTACACAAGGGAATGAGTTACCAATATTATATATAGAAATATGTTAGGTACTTAACTGTATAATATATTTCATGGTCTCTCTATCTACATAGTGGTACTCCCTCATCTTCACACTCTGGTGGGGTGTGGGTCCTCCACGAGGGTTCTAGATCCCTATGTTGTGGAGAATAATTAAGGTTTGTGGGCCCCTCTACTAATATTATGTTGAGGATACCCTTGTTTAATGGTTTATAATTTTATATCCCTCATGTTTATGGTGTATTTGTGAGGAGTGAGGGCCTCCACACTTTTTATTATGTGGTTGTGCATGTTTTTATTTACTATAGATGGGAATATGGCACTACAAGATTACTGATCCACATCATCTTGTCTGGGAGATAGAGATCCCCTTTACCACTTATTTGGGATTCATTATGAGCATATATATGAGTATCTTTTGGGGTTTTTTCCTTCTTTATTTAGTTTTAGTTGACATTTTTTTTCTATATATTCCTCACTTTTAATTTTTGTTGTTCCCTAATGTGTATGTATATGCTAACACATTCATGGGATTTTATTGAAAAACTCATACCTTATGAACATGAGGGATAGATTGGTGGAGATTATGGTGGATCATAGTGATGAATTGTTTGATTAACCACATAAAATGGCTGGGCATGGAGATCTAGAGTTGGGATCTCTCATCATTCTATATTTCCTATAATTGTTAAGTTGGGTTTTCAAATCTTCTTGGGAATATATTATTCCCCTTTAAAAGTTGGTTTTTTTTTCATATTTTACGCTGATTTAATCACTATATTTTTTTAAATTAATTTTCTATCTATATATTTTATAGTATTTATTTATATTCTCTTATTCTACTTCATGGATATACGTTTGGTGAGTTCATATAGGTACACTAGTATATGGCCTCCCATTATAGTATTGCATTCTCAACACTTTTTAAGATCTCATGGCTATTAAAGGAGGGCATGGAGTTGTGGTGTCATAGCCTTCTACATATCCAGTTGGCCCTAGTGGATAAGTTCATTACAAATTTTTATAAATTTTTATATAACAATTTGATTTGGGTAGATAATTTCACCAAATATTTATGTTAAATGTTTCTCTTTTAAGCTACAAAACATGATTTGACTATTTTTTCCAAGATTAATTAATTGCTGTGATGTAAAAGGAATTTTATTATAAATTTTTATCAGGATACAACACAAAAACTTGTGAAAATAATTAATATATATTAAAAAACCTTCCACTATATAGGGTAATGTTTGTATAGGTTCATTTTAAAACCTCCTTTTTAGTTACAAAATAATTTCATCATATTCCTCTATCAAATGGAAAATTAATCCTTTCTATATTAACATGGTTGGTGTATTTTGTAGCAATGATAAATTTCTTACAATTCATCTTTAATGTTTTTATAACCCATGTAAAATATGGATCTTAGTTACAAATTTCAATATAAGAAATTTTTTTATAACACCTAGATTTTTTGTATCTACAAAAATTTGCATGATTGTGATTATATAAACATTGATGGATACTTTCTATAGCTAGAGCTCATTAAAAAAAAAATCACATATTTTCTATTTTCTCAAGGTGTTTAATATAGTTTATAAAGGATCTTCATGATACTCCTTTACATTTTAATATATGAAAATATTATCGAAAATACAACCATTATATTCCCATGGTTGATTCTAAATACTCTATTCATTGGAACTACAGAGATACAATCAGAATTTTAACACAATAAACTCATAGTTCCTATAAATGTTTAAATTTGTAAGAATTTCAATATCCCCTATTTATCCAATGTTTATAGTCTCCATAATAGATGTCAATTTTTTAGAACAATTGAGCTCTAATAAGTTGATCAAAAAAGTCATAAATGTGGTTTAGATGATACTTATTTATTATCTTTATTATCGTGATCTCATTATTATCGATTCAAAAATGCATTGATCCATCCTTCTGCTTCAAAAGGGAATAGGTTCACCCCATAGTGATGTAATGGTGTGTATAAAACCATTCATAATATTATCTTGTAATTGCTGATTTAATTAATATAGTTCAATACAAGATATTCTATATGGAGTATGTGTGATAGTAAAACATCTAGGGATGATTTTGATGGATAATTAAACAACATATTATAAGGTAAGACTAGTTAATTAATTTTAAAATACATCAGAATATTCTTCTATAATAGGAATGGTTTAGATTTTTTCTTACTATACAGTCATATGAGCTAGTAACCCATTATTGTTGAGTAACAAGACCCATATTATAGATTTTAATTCTAAATAAGTTATAGGATGATCAATAAATTGATACATGATAACTAGATGATTATAGATATGAAATTTGATTTTGCATTCTAAGTAGTTTATTTATGATTTATATAAGGAATGTAATATAGTACCCCAAATTATGTCAAATTCCTGTTATAGAAGAAAGAAATGATTTTTTTGGATGTATTTACCGATAAATATATGTTGGAGAAGAGTTATAAATTTTAGTTTCATTAGTTATTCCAGTAAGTGTTTTCACATATTACTAAATATTCCCATATTTTTGTGGTGAATCCATATAATAAAAACAACTGATCATATTTGAAAGAATGTGGAAACCCCGGCACAAATAAGGAATTTTTTTT
The DNA here is from genome assembly GCA_963277665.1 of Viscum album. NCBI lineage: Eukaryota > Viridiplantae > Streptophyta > Magnoliopsida > Santalales > Viscaceae > Viscum > Viscum album. The sequence goes on along the minus strand of OY728148.1, from coordinate 1,398,162,717 downwards.
TCTGTAGTGGAGAATGATTGTGCCTTTTTCAACATTGTTATTGTGTTCCACATATACAATAGAGATTTCATATCCCCCCTATGCCCTTGGTTTAAGAAGACCTTTCTTCCCATTCTATTAATTATCTCTTAAGTTATGGAATTGATTCAAATAATGCACAAACTCTTTGAATTTCAATCCTTAAAGAGAATATTTAGAATCAATTTGGGCCATCACCTCCTTAGATTTTTAAATTCACCTATTTCATTATCACCAGTAGTAACAATTTCGGTATTTTTCATTAACAAATATGTATCAATTTCCAAAACCTCAATGAAAAATTATTGGGTTACTCCCCCCATAACATTTAAATGTAGGATGTTTTACATTCTTACCCATGTGAGGAATTTAAATAGGGATTCAATGTTTCTCCTTATTTTATTTCCTTTATAAAAAATAATATTGTCCTACATCTTCTATTTCATCCTTAGTCCCAAATTGAACAACTTCTTCATATCTTCCAAATTATATTATAGATAATATATTCTACAGACCAGGATTCAATAAATCAATGAATAAAAAACATATTTTAGAAGTAATGATATAACTTGGGAAATTCCATTGTAGTATGATGAATTTATATTTTTATAATCCAATATTGTAATATTATTTTTTTGTTTCAATTCAAGAAATTATTATTCTAACTTATCGTAAAGAGTCCACTGAAAATATTTAGTGACTTATATTCCCTTGAATTCCTCCCACAATAGTGATTCAAATTCCTAAAATTTAATTGTAATTCTAACAATATTCCACCATTGGTTAGACTCATATTCAATATAATATATATTATTAATGAAATTCTCATTATCTATGCATTAAATAAAATAAAATATCTTTTACCTCAAATTAATCCACTAATTAGTAATAGATGGGTTCGAAGGCATATTTGAGGATTATGAACGTCTATATATAAATAATTCAATAAAAATATACTCCATTATAGGTCACCTTAGGATCTAGATATTACTAGTGATATTATTCATAATATGGGAGATTTTAGTGATCATTTCCCTGAGATTTTTATCTCCTTCACCCATATAATATGGAAAATCACCACATTGTCCATTGCATCGGTCATTAGATCGAGTCCTTCTTGTTTGGGTCATAATATCGATAGAGTAATGTTCATGTTCATGATACTTAAATTATTAAATACAATGTGAAAAAAAATTATTATAGAACATATAACTCAAAAATAATGAAAATATTGTCCATTAATAACTCCTTATGTTTCAATCTAGCTTATCTATGGTTATTTCAAAAACAATTTTTTCCTGACCATGCTAGTTAACATAATAACTAAATCCTTCATTATTTTCCATAAATAGATTTTTAATTAACAAAATCATATCACCTGGGAGTTTCTATATATGTTTTTAGTTAGGAAACATTTTCATGCATCAGGTCATAGTTTAGTTAGTACCCAACACGCACTATTTAGGGTTATTACCCATAGGTATAACAATTCCAAGTCATTCATCCTTATTCCATTACTTAGATAGGGATGAATATGTTGAAAAAAAATATAATACATACATTACCAAAGTATAATGATATTATCATAGACTTATCTTTATCTATTTCACTAATTTTTTCTCATCCTAATCTCCAAAAATAATAAAATATTTCTCTCATACAATTATAGTGAATCTATCTAAACATATTTAAATAATATATATAAGACATTGTTTAATTAAGAAATCCCAAAAAATATTATCCTAACTGATGGACCTAAAATTTTAGTATATTTATGTATAGAAACATATTAAAACTTATTTAATATGATATTAACATTTCTCCATAATCTGAACCACATCAAGTAAATTCTGTGATTTATAATCATCCTAAAATCTTAGGGAAGGGAAAACATTAGAATGTGAGATATCAAAATCATGGTAAGGGATAACATATCAAATACCATAGTGGATGGATACTAAATATTTTTTAATGAATGAATAAGAAAAATTACATAATTTAAAAGAACAAAAATCAGTATGTTTCAACCGTAAATATTAAAGAAAAAAATATCATTTTAAACCAAAATCAGTTATAAACATAGTGTTTATTATCATTATAAGCATTTAAATATATCAACCTATCCACACATAATATTTCCAATATATTTACGACCATCAAGACCACACTTTGTGAAACTACTTACCCCATAGCCTGTTTACATAACATTAAAATATAAGGAGGTATAATTTCTTACCAAATTACATTGTCACAAAAATATTTCCCACCCATATCAAAATCCAACCATTTGTGTGCCACTAGAGAAAAAATTATGACATCATTAAATTAATTATATTAAAAAATGGGTTTCATGACATTATCAAATGGTATCTCATAAAAAAACCTGAAAAATTAAAAATCAATGATAAAAACCCATTACATAAAAAATTAAATACATTATGAGAGATCATATAAGGTGAATCATAAAACACATATTTATTATAGGTATTTCTTTTAGAGAGTGATAAGAAATCCGAGGTAAATATTTCTAAAATTACTATATTTAAAAACAATGTAAATTTTCAATAAACATGCGTTAAATATAATTTTTAAAATAAGTTTTATATATAATAAAACAGTCTTTTAAAACACTATTTATTGAAAATAATGAATCTTAACTGAATTAATTTTTTATATAAACACAATTTTATTAGAATATAAAATATAAGATATTGAAATGAAAATCCTTTTATATCAAGCATGTATACTCTTTTAGAACCCCCATAATTTTAAGATTTGAAATAATTAATATAAAAAATTACTTATAATTATGATTTTTGAAATAAATAGAACATAATAAATTTATTAATAATAAGGAAGTTATTTAATGGTATGTTTCAATAAACATAAGTATAACTGAATTACGTGTAATTGAGATATCAATGCCCTTATTGATTTTTTAACATTGGAATCAAAACCCCATGAGAGGTAAAACATTAAATGGAGCTTTTTATACCAAAAAAATAAAATAATTATTAAAATATATTAAATTGGTAGTTTATAACCCATTTAAAGGAAAATAATAGTTTATAACAAAAACATTTCTCAATGATACGAGTTTAAGAAGAAATCACTTACAATCAATTTAAACCAACTCAGTATTTCTATAGCATCATGTTTAATACGAATAAATATCTTAGTAACCTATTAAAAAAATCATATCCATAAATATTTATAAACATCATTTATATGGATATCATTTAGAAGTATTAGAGTTTAGTATTCACAAAAACAATATTAAACATCAAGGAATGGTTTTAGAAGAGTGAAAGCTATAAACAAGGTGTTATGAAAAGGGTTCTTGAGTGATAAATATACCATATAATTAATATGAAATAATTTTCTTATTAAAGGATTTATTCAGAACCTATGTATTTTTAATCACATGTAAAACATAGTGCCTATGATAAATTAAGTGCATGAATTTAAACTGAGGAGAGAATCAATGATATATTTCTGTGGTATAATGACATTACAAAATGGTTTTATCAAATAGATTTAACGACACATAAGGTTTTTATATCATTAATATGAAATTATTTCGATATTAATGTTTTTATTTTGGACATATGAGCATATAATCAATTTAAATTCAAAGTGTTTATAAAAAAGGATCATTTATTTAAGAAGAGGATGAGGGAATGCCTTACCTTACTATATAGCTTCATAAATCAATTTCGAACATATGATAACCTTAGGGACTACCTGTGAGGGATTTATATATAGATAGTGATGGTAAATTTTTTATCAAGGTCATTGGGTTGGATAATGAATGAGAAGATGGTTTTTAGTGAGTTCCTTTTATAAGTGAAAAAGATGGTAATTTTCATGGAATACTAGAGTAATGTTTAGGGTAAGAATGAAATCACATGTGGTGTTAGGTGGGATTTGTTATTGATGTGAATTAGGTGGAGAATAAATATTTGAAAAATGTGGTTATGAATTTAATACCTAAAAAGGATTTCTAGAAATGTGTAATTGTCCCTCTAATTATTAAAAATTCAAGACAATTTACTTACCTATTTAACCCTTATTAATCATGATTAAAAACTAAAATGGTAATTTTTTATTACTAAAAATATAATATATACCTTCATACCAAATTAAGAAAATTTTAATCCATATATTGGATCCATTTATCCAAATTCAACTTTTAAATATTATAAAATTATCTTTTAATCTAAAGAACATATTGTGTTGAAAAACTATTCTTTTAGGAAAATTTTGTTTTAATAATTAAGTGTTCTTAATATTATTAATAATTTGTTCCCAATTAAATTATTTTAATTAATTGTTATATATTTCTTAAAATCATATTCTAGTCTTAATTTATAATCGATTCATTTAATTTTATAAACAATACAATATTTAAAAAAGTATTTTTTTTTTGGAAAATAAGCATTTAACCATATTAAGTAATATTTTACATTTTAATTAAATTTTATTCATGAAAATATATTTGAAAAATTACTTAATTTTATTATTAAGATTAATTTATATTCATATCATTTTATGTAATTCAATATCTAAAATTTCTAAAATTATTTTTTATATAAACATGTATACACAATTTTACGATAAATATAAGATCTAAGAATAAAATATCATTTGTTTTTTTATAGCTTGATATAAATACATAATAATGTTTTTACTTCTCTTTAAACCATAAAAATTAATATATGAAATATATTAGAAATAATTTTATTAAGGTAAGGATATTTTTGAATGTTTTAGTTCAGTGTTGCGTACAAGACAAGAAACTAACATAGTATTTAATAAAGGAAAAGTAATAACTGAAAGCATGTATTTTCACAAAATATACATCATTACTAGAATAGAAAAGTTGCTAATTTTTTTTATTTATAATCATTTATATTTATTTAATTTCATTCTATCATATTTTTGGATTTGATCCTAAAAGTTGAAATTGATAATGTGTATCTTTGGGTAATTTTTAATGAATGGTACCAGGGTCTTAATTGAATGGATTATTATTATTTTTATGATTAAAGAAATAAATAAAAAAAATATTTAATTATTTATATCATATATTACAAAAATATATATTCCCACAATCATCCATGACAAACATTCATAGCATTATTCAAGTTGGTGGTTAAACCGACCCAAAAATATATACCATTATTAATGGGTGATATTGAAGTGGTTTAGTGGTAATATATAAATAAAAATAGAATAATTATCTTATTTAGTGTGTATTTTTGTGATATATAATAATTTTAAATAGGCTGGAAAATATTATAACCTATACAATGTTTTAAAATAAAATGAAAAAATCAGTTGTTCCTCTTAGTATGCTATATTTGGATAGTTGAAATTAAAAGTTTTTTCTATTTATCATATTGAAAATAGGTTGGTCATTTTGACATAAATAAACCAATATAATTTCATAAAAATAATAGTTATCACTTAAATACAATAATAGATCTAACCAAGATAGGCTTTATTAAAATATTAAATATGTTGTTTCATTGAGGCGATAGACCACTCATATGCATGGATAATGAGTCTTTTCATAGAGATGGAGAAATTTGGAATGTGTTTTATTATTTATGAAACTAAAACATGTTATAAATATAATAAATACATATTAAATTTCCCATTAGGACCAACCCTGTATCTTAGTGAATGGAAACGATCATGTTGTTCCGTGGAGGATATAGTATCCACGTACACATGATTGTGATCTTCGCTTTTCTTAAGTTCTACAGAATGGATAGGTAGGTTGTATAAAATATACATAAAAAATTTATGTATGTATATAATATTAATTTTATATTTTAACAATGTGAAATTAAATTTTTAATTAAACATTTTGACAAGGAAAAATATTAGAGAGTGAGAAAACATTGGATTTTGATATTTTTGAACATTATCTTCATCCAATTCATTGAAATAGATGAAATGGAGAAATATATTGTGAATATAAGGCTTAATAGAGTTAAATATTATCACTAGGGAAAAAATATAGAAATTTTTTGGAGGAAAAAAAAATTTAGAGTGTTCTTGAAGGGTATATAAGAGGCCCCTTTTGGTCAGAATTGTAGTTTTGTAATTATAATAACTTAATAAACTGAGAAAACATGTCAAACAAGTCAATTGAGTCCAAAATTGGAAAATAAAAAATTGGGGTATGAGATATGGTCAATAATATCTAAAAAAATAAGTTATAAATTGGTTTTTAACATGTTTCAATCCCTTTCCACTATTTTTATTACTTTTATAATATTAAATATTAACGTAGTAACTAGTTTTTACATATTTAATGTGTCCATAGTGATTAAAAATATTGTAGTCATATTACATAATTTATAATTTATAATTCCAAATTTTAAATCCATTTTATTATATATAGATTATAAAAGTGATAAAAATTATTTTTAAATTATATAGTGTATAAAAAACAAATATTACTTAAAAGTGACATAAATTCTAAAATATAAAATACACTTTTGTAATAAAAAATAATAATTTATAATTTATAATTTCATCTATAAATTAAAATTTTGGTTCATAATTTTTTTTCATAAATCTCTAACACATACTAATATATTAATAATGTAACATTAGTTATGGAATTTGTAAAATTGGCATCACTCACCATTCACCTTAAAATCTAGTATAATATAAAAATCCAAAATATCACACTATGATAATGTTGAAATTATAAATTTTACAATAATGTTTATTTTATCTAACAAAAATTCAAAAAATTATATATTTTACTTTATAATGAAAATATAAAATATAAGAATATATTTCTTCAATAAAAATGCAATATTTAAACATTATGGTCTCCTCACAATATTTCTTCTCATTTTCTACTTTAAATAATAGTAAAATAATAATACGTAAAAATTTTCCAATTTAATATATTAGGATACAATATTCCATAATTTATAAATTTGTTCACTAAAAATTATTTTTTATGATAAATATGCTTATAAAATGCTATTAAAATTAATTATTTATATTCTAAACATTAATTTTACTAGTCTATAGTTTTTTAAATATTTATTACAATTTTATATACCCATGAAATACTATTTTAATATTATTAGTATTATTACATGTTTGTAACACATAAATATATGTATTTATAATATTTTAATATCATATTTTTTCACTATGATTTATATTATACTAAATTTACAACAAAAATTATACAAGATTATTTATTACATATTTTTTAGAATTAATTCTAGAAATAAACATTGTTTAAATTTTTTAAAATAAATTGTTAGAGAGGACTAAGGGGCCTTCACATCATTGGAATTTTTATCTCGTGTTGAAGGTGTGGAGCCCTTAACACATTTGATGAAAAAATTTGGAAAAGTTTTTAAGTGATATAACACCATTTACCCAAATATACAAAACACCAATTAATAAATTACCTATATATTTGTTTGTATATTTAAAATAGTTGTTTTAATTTTTATTTTATCTATGTTATAAACATATAAATCCCAATAAACATGAGTAATATGTTTATTATAAATTATTATAAATTTTATTACAATTTTCAATAATAAAAATATCACTATAAATTAAATTTCTTATATTACTAATTTAATTAATATTTGTTTTAATATTATATCATTAAAATCTATATTATTAAAATAAACAAATATATTATTTATATCATTATTCATATTTATTATTTTCATTATTTTATATAATTCATAAAATGATATTAATTTATTAATAATGTAATTACTAACATTCAATTATAATAACAAAAATAATAATACTTCATAATAATGTAATTGATAAGGTAATAATTAATAAAAATTATTCCCACTAATTTTTTAAAATTGTATATTCTATGTCTTAATAAATAAAGTGTTTGGCATGTTAATTAGCTTTTGATTAAAATATTTCTAAAAATATTTTAATATTAAATTATTTTTTATTCGTTTAGAAAGTTAGTATAATTTCATATAGATTGAATTTATACTTAATAATTTATATTCATTCATAGTATCCTTTATGAAATATAATAATGTTTCATGTGGGTTAGTTGGGAAGCCTATATATTAAAATGTACAAATAATGTCTAAATTAAATTTCAAATAAATATTAAACACTAAATTTAAATTAAAAATAAACAAATCAAAACAAAATTAACTGATGTAATTTAAATGCCATAAAATATAGTTTTTTAATATTACATTTCTGTTATAATTTTCTTTTGAAAAATGTTTTATTTTCAATTATTTTTTAGTTTATTTAATGTTAAAATTAACATTTAGATTTGAGGTATAATATTTATTTATATATATTATAATTTGTTAATATTATGTTTTTTTAGAAATAGTATTTGTGACATGTATATTAGTTTTTTTACTATATTGATAAATTTTTTATTTTCAAATATTTTTTAAATGTTTAAGATATTTTTTATTCTTTAGAAAGATTTTTTATAGTTTACATTTTTTATAATTTTAAATCCGCATACTAGAAATTTAATATGTTTTCGTATGTTTAAAGTAGTCAACTTTTAATTCTTATAATGTATAACCTATGAGTGTAATATAAATGACAACTAAAACATAGTATATACATTTAAAAATAGTTTAATGTAAAAATAATTTCATTAGTATTAAAGAAAAAAAATAATATTAATGATATAAAACATTCTTATTTCAATTTTGTTAAGACAATAAAAAAATAGAAATCATGGAAGATAATCAATTTTTATGATGATGTCTCATCCCATAATCTCTTTTACAAATTAGATTCTCATATCATGATCATTGAAATCTATGTTGGGGTGGAATTTGATATTATGGGGGATCATCCTTGATGTATGAACCACAAATATTAGATTTTGTAGTTGTGAATCATTGAGTAGATGTGTCATTGAGATGTAGCAATGTTCACTTAATTTTTTCCCCAATGCATATATGGATTTAAGTTCCATCTGATGGGGGAACTATATGTCTTTTGAAAGGTTCTTCAATAAATACGGAGCCATGGGAAATGAAACCATATAAGAGATTGGGTCATTTATACCCATCAAATATGTGTGTATATTAAAAATGAAGATTTATCCCATGCTTGTTTGTAAACAACATCATATGGATGAGGCTGGAATGCTAGTGGAGTGTCCTCATCATATGGAATAGTTTAGGCCTCACATGAAGCACAATATGGACTATGTTATTTTTATCATGTATAATCAACATCAATAACTTTGGGAGGAGGCTCTTAAGTAGGACCCTCCTCTCCATGGGTAGGAATATCATCCCCATTTGTTGGACGATCAAAGATGTTATTGTGTAAAACATAAAAAATTGGAATCATCTTATGTACTATAGTATTGTACATCTATTTTATTAATACCACACCGTACACTAGATCAAATATGTGGATAATAAGTTGTAATTTATTATTTTTTAACGATATTCTAATTAAATTAAAAATTGAACAACAAACAAAAAAATGTGATGTTGTTGACATAATTGATCCTAAATCTATCAGTTGCATGGTACCAGAATAGTGTAGTCATTATTCTATATCCTAGAACATAATTAAGATATTTTTAAAGATTTAGTCATATAATATTCATTCACTCTATAAGAAATAATGCGTGTTTATCTAAGAGGTTGAGATAATCTATATGTTTTTATTCCAATCGACATCTTTCATACCTGTGCACTCCAGGGACTGAATTGTTGTAGAATTTCTATGTTGAAATGATGTAGACTAAACAAATCAAAACTGTTACCTAACTCTACTAGGTTTATGCAACTCAGTAATATTAAATTGAATGAGAGGCTCTACAATTGTAGCATCATGAAGATTATTAGTGTATTTTAAGGGAAGTTGGTCGAATGGATCCCTATATAAAAAGCCATAAAATATATAATGACATGTAAAATTTGTTAAAATAGTTTCTTAAAAATTTCTAAAAAAGAAAAAATTATGAAAATTATTATTCAAAACAATAATTTATATACTTAAATCAGTGGGCAGTAGTCTATCCAACATGGGATGACATATTCTCATGTTTTCTATTGAATTCCTAAAACATTGGTGTTCCTGAATTTTCCAAGAACATTGAATAATGAAAGTGACAAATAATAAGAAATCATGTAAAATAAACCATCTTAGCATCGGAAAAAAATAAATAAGAGTGATCCTACCAACATCCATACAGTTCATCACTGAACACATCTATAAAAACTCCAGACCGGCAGACATATATGCTTGTTTAGGGATATACTGTCATTCCCTCAACAGAATGAAAATAAAACATACACCTAGATACATGTTATATGATCTATATACAATGAATAATGCTACGTATATGTATTTTAAGTGCATATAAGCCCAACTATATCTCCCTTCTTGATCAAAGTTCTCTATTAGCCCCAAATACATAATGTGGACCACAATACTAGATTGATTACCCCGCAATGTCTCTCAAACGAGTCATAAGATATATTTTATATAAATTACGCCTGAAAATATTCTCATTATCACACACATGTAAATGTGATAACTTCATGTCAATATGGATCTTAGGTAGATAAATACTATCTATAGAAGTATCACCCCCCCCCCCCCCCGCACACACAATGTTGAGAATAAGAAATTTTTGTACAAGCTCAGGGTAGTCTCCATATATGATTCCTATAGCTAATGAACCCTAAAAAATTAATAGAGAATAAATTTCATATTCTCAATGGCGATAGTTATCACTCCATTAAGAAAGTAGAAGGTCTAAGTCTTAGTTATCCATCTCTTAATGAGGTGGGAAAAGATGTGAAGATCAGTGGATGTATAATCAGATAAAGTGATCTAATAAATTATGGAATACTATATTTATGGTTTAATGGAATTTAGATGATAAATTTTATAATAATGTTCTACACTATTCATCATAATATATTGATCCTGACAACCCAATAGCACCTCATGTGAAAGATTCCTATACCAATGAAGGAGAAAATTGGTATCCTTAATATCTATGTCTAAAATGGAAACAAATCATATCTATGTTTATAATGAAAATATAATATTATGTTTATAATAATGTTATGAATTTTTTAATACAAGATATAATAGATTTTTTAACAACCTTTCATTATTTTGTAATTGATAATGTTGTAGATACTTGTGTAATTCCAACATATATTAATATTTTTTTTGTATTTTGATGACTCAAAAATAAATGTTTATTTCATAAAAAGTTTATATTATGTGTTTTAGAATTTTATTATTAGATAATATTATGGATTATAATTTTTTTAAAAATATATTATAAATTAATTTATCTTCTGTGAGAAAAAGTAAACAAATATTTTTGGAAACTGTAATTCAGATTTCTATCAGTGGGATTTTATCTTACATGTCATTTTTATCTTATACATAAAATAATTCACTTACCAAATAGATTGTATGCATGCATTGAAATATTGAGTCTATCCAAAATGATTTTATCTTATGAAATATTAGAGTAAAAAAATTATCTTACTACATAATTAAATTTTGTTCTTATTTAGAAAAAATATCAGATGATGAAGACAAGAGTAGGAGTAAAATTCATAATGAAATTATATAATGAAATTTGCATACCAATAGCATATTCATAAATTAATTACCAAATATAGATAATATAAAATCATAGAAACATTTTTTTAAGTATGGAACGATATTATCTTTTGAAATGGACTTCTCTTATGAAAATATTCAATCCATACTATTAATAGTATGCAATGCACAGTCAAAGGTCTAAAGTGGCTTACCCTTCAAGGATCCTCTATAAATATTCTCATGAGAATATAAATATATAATGATTATCCTATAAATATAATGATATCTTATGGATTTTTTATGATAATTATATTACCATTGGTATGACCTCTCAACAATTCAAGTTTTTCATTAATGTGAATCATAAAATAATTTTTCTAAATAAGGAATGAAATGAATTGTTCATTATAAAATAATCAAAAATAAAATACTAAGAGTTTATATATTGTTGTTTTTTTCAATATTATATTATTTTATTGAATAATTTTTTGACATTATCATAGAAAATTATTATATTCCCTTGGAATATCTTTATTTTATATCAGTTTTTACTTGAGACTATATTCTTCACCAATTTTTAATGGTCTTTTATTTGTATTAATTTCTATCTACATTCATTATGTTTGTGTTTTATAAGTACATTGATAGGTAATGAAAACATATATCACATTTAAAATCTCGTAGACCTCTGTAAGAATTAAAAACTAATTTCCCTCATTAGTAATACCAGTAGAAAATGGGATGGTACACTAAAAATCACAAAACTCAGGGTGTAGAGTGATAGTGTGGTGGAAAAGGGTATAGTTCTTCCCCAACCCACTAAAATACCTCATTATTGATCTATATAATTTGTATTAATGTACACATCTTGATTATGTTATGAGAATATCAAAACCCTCATACCTAGAAGAGGGGTGGTTTTAATGTAAAGAACTATATTCACAACATCTTGTGTCTTAGTACAATCATTCTACAACAAAAAGATAACATTGATTGGACTTTTTTATTATATATATTATGTTACATAATTACATGTACAATATTCATGAACAATTTGTATGGTCATTTTTTTCATAGTCTAGAAACTCCTTATTTTATTTATAATATATCATCATTCATATGTTACAAATTAATTACATGTTTTATGAATGTAAAATGATTAAATAAAATTAAAAATGTGGAAGTGATTTTTGGATGAAATCCATATAGTCGTATTAACAATCGAATGATTATGAATCAAATGAGCTATTATTTTTTAATTAGTCTTATTCATGATTGACTTTAAACACTTATTATTATTACATATATCATAATATTTATTATATGGTTTATTTATAATCACTAAATTAGAGATCATAAATTTTAAATACTTAAGAAATATCATTATTTGTAGCAAATACATAAATATTTCTAAAAGTGAGAACTAATTCTAGTAATGTCAGGACATTTTTTACTATTATTAACATCCCTTTAATATATGATACATCTCAATGATTTCCCATTTTCTTGTGGATATTTCATCTCAATCTGAATCACGATGGACATCAGTCTCCCTCCCGATCATAGCTAGTTCAACACAGTTATGACTGTTGACTAATCTTTGGGCATTGGGAAATCAATATACTCCCCAATATCCATCCATAGTGAACTATAGTAGTTAAAAATGCTGTCAAGAAAATACATGGGATAAATATATGGTTTCTAGGAGATGTTCATAGAGTAAAATTCCTCAATAGAATGTGTTCATAGAAACTGATATTCCTGAATGTTTCCACACTGACAACACCTCACATCTATCAATACCAGTAGTACACGACTATTGATACCTATAATGAGGTTTTGAATATATGGAACTTCAAATTTATAGCGATATTTGTTGAAATATTATAATCTATTGGTGAAGTATTCTTTAATGTTCTATTTAATTTCTTACTGAAAGTATTGTTCATATTTTATCCCCTGTTGAGCCCAATCTGAAATATGTTTTCCTCTTTCTAAAAGTATATTTAAAAATGATAAAATTTCTCATGAAAAATTCATGTTAACTTGAAACCACCATTTAAGAAACTATTTATAAATTCTATTGTGTTTGTGGTCATATGTTTGAACTCCTTCTGCGCATCATATAACAATGCCAATTTCTATTATGGAATCCACTTGATGCAATCATACACTCCCTGTTTAGCCCAAAAAATTCATTCCAATATTTATTCGAACCCTTACTGGTCCATCTCATATTCTACACCAAATTGATCATATTACAATTGAAATAATATTATCATTATGTTCACTTAGTAAAAAAAGATATTGAATACTAGTAATCGTGATATCATTTTTCATAGTTTCATTTTGAAAAGTATTTTTTGGGTTTTGAAAATGTGTCTAATGAATTATTGAAGATGTTAATTAAGGTCTCTATACATAAAAAATATTTTCAATTATTCCCTAAAGATTATTATATATCAAACATACACCATGAATGCGAGTTACATGGTTCTTAATGCACACCAAAAACAGAATCGGTGATTCATAATTTTCCATCTCTACAATGGAAAGTGAAATAAGTAGATGTGGATTGTTTCCATATTAGGTAGTCATAATAATATATTCTCCCATATATTTTTATATATAAATATACCTTCAATATTTATAAAGTGTTCACATGAACAAAACATAAAAAACATGGAATGAATGACCAACACAATTGAAAAAAATTACATTATATGGATCAAGTCAATTATCTTGAACCACTTGTTCATTTGTGTAAAGGCGGTAGAAAATATGGGTTTTGATCTCAGTATTGATAAAAAGGGGGAAGCACCTGATATGAGTCATCCTAATCACCCAAAATCATAAAAATTTATTTCTATTTGGACATTCATTCCTTTCCATAAGAAATTTTGTATCCAATATTTTATGGAATCATCTTCTATACAAGGGATATAATAATGTCGTGGTAAGTATTAATTATCTCAATAATAATAGAATATTACCAATCTTTATATTGAGATATAAAATATTGTGTCTTTTTTTCTACATGAATGTGTGAGATCAATCAATCTTAGAAATTTTCCACCCTCTAAGAGTAATTTTAGGAGTATCCCTTGAGGTAAATCTATAAGAATCCACATATTTATTACACTACATGACGTATTTTTTCTAGTATGACTCCAATACAAATATATATAGTGCATATAAATATTAAATATTTTCCATAAATTTATTATTACATGTTTTTTGGAAGACATTTTTCAGCATATAATGTTTTGTCCATTTCACAAAAGTTTTCCTCTATAACTCCCTGAAACTCAGTTCTAGGTGTGATAGTGTTCAATTGAAATTCCTAAAAATATTCCACCTATTCTAATCCAAATATTATTATGGAGTGATTATTTATTATGCATCAAGGATGATTTATTCCTAAGAAATTTCAAGACATATCCTTTAGAACTTCTACAACTTCCTCATTATCATCGTTATTGTTTATCTCTATTCTATTTTTAGAAACATACACATCATAAAAATTATTTTATTGTATATATATTTTAATATTTTTGTGTTTTTCTTCTACATGATTGGTAAGAGTAACATATTCTTAACACGTACCTACTTTCATGACTCTTGTATTCATATATCTTCATATAATTTCACATTACTTCTAGATAGTTCAAACCACCGCACATAAATAAATCAATCTATGATCATAGCATTAGTCAAACAATGATATTGTTTAGACCTAGTCAAAATCATCAGTCAATAGATATGTTATAAGAAATAGAATATCCTAGAATCACAAATGTTGGTACCTAATACACTAGATCTCCAAATCATCTCTTAAATTTAACAGAATAAGAATTATTTCTTGATTTTTTATATGTGTAACACAATCAGATAACCTAACCATTGTCCTTGGTTGTGTACTATATGAATTACATTTATTTTTATGAATAATTAAAAATAAGGAGTATACATAAGAAAAAATTATTTTATACATCAATGATTCGTTCATGTCAACATTCTAATAGTGTAACTAATGTCGAGAATACGGAATAATTCGATAGTATTGACCACATAATAATTACCCTAATAAAATTTTAGAATATTTTTTTTATCATTAATGTAAAAATTGATTAATAGTATGTATTTAAATATTCAAAACGGTTTTTTTAGTATTTTTTAATGGTAATGTGATTCATCTAAATATTATCCCTTATGGGTGTCCAATAAACTGGGAAACAATGCATCTTTTTCATGAACTATGTGATTATCAAGTCAATACCAATACACCCTTTTAGGTGTTATTACCCCAATATCCATGTGCTCTAGAGACACATCCATGACTAATATTTTGGTAAATATTTCATTTCTCAGATAAAAATAGGATATTTACATGAAAAAATTGTTTTATTATATCATCAATGATGGAACTAATGTTTTAAAATCTATATTTTATTATTTTAAATTTATGCACAATGGATTATAAATATAATTTGAATCATCTAGAGCATATCCCGAGGAGTGTCAAACATGGTTTTTTAGTAAGGCTTATTTTTCATTAACAAGGTGATGGTCGATTCCTTTCCCAATTTTTACCTTTCCGGATTATTACTCTTACCTACAACTATTCTTGGTCCACATCTACTTATTGTATCTAGGTAGAAATTGCATTTATCAGATTCCACAAAATATTTTATTTATATAAATTTTATAAGGATTGCGTAGATCCTCTATAATGAATGTAATGTAATGGAGTCCAAATTTTAATATTCATAAAGCTATGAATCTTCTAAAGCATATGGAAATGACTCCGCATTCTCCAGGAAGTGCCCTCTCGGTTCTCTCGGCGACAACTAGGGTTTTCCCCTGAATCCTCTGGCAGCCGCGGTGGATCCTCCTCTTCGGGAGTCTTACTTCGGATTTTTCAGGCTCACCTCTTTCCCTTTTCTCTGTTATTCCTTTTTTCCTTTTAGGGTTGATTTTGTTGCATCTTCTTTTGTGGCATTCCGGGACCAAAGCTTCAATGTCTCTCCTCCGCTGCTCTTTTAGTCTTCCCTGTCATGCTAGACCCCATATTGGTTAAGTGCGATGGTTTGAATGGACAACTTAGGATGGTTTCTGTGGCGCGTTGGTTTGGGGATTCCGTATTTCTGGTTCGCAATTTTTTGTGTCTGTAGTGTTCTGCATTTCTACATTGGTTCTAGTTTTCTTCCTTTTTTCTCCCAATCCATGAATTTACTTCGTGATGGCGCTCTCATTCCCCTTCGTGTTGATGCCTACTTCTTTCATGGATCTTCTTGGGCTCGACGATGGTTATGATGATGAACTCCTTTGCTGCTCAACCGGCTCTGACCACATGTTCCTATGCGCCTCTCCTAGTCGGATCTGGCGCAGTGGTTACTACAAGTTTTTAGGATTTGTGGTTCAGTGTTTGAAGGGATTCAAGGTGGCCATTGCTCTAGGTGTGAGTCCTCCGATGTCAGCAGTGTTCTGTTTTAGGTTCAACTATGTTTTTGGGGAAGTTTTTGATGGTGCAAAGCATATTGATTTATAAGAGGGTATCCATGTGGAAAGATATTTTCTGGATTTGGTGGTTTTCCACTATTTCTATGGTGTTTGGTTATAGTATTTATTGGCGGTGATTTGTTTTACAGTGATCGTTTGCCTCTGGTATTCTGATGTGGTGATGATCAGTGATGACGATGACGTAATTACTAATTGGGGGTGAGGGCACCATGTTCATCGAAGATGATCAACGACGAGATGACTGATGTGTCAGCCGATGAAAGGAAACTTTTTTGTGACTTAGACTTATGCGAGCATAATCCTAATATCTTCATTTTATATTTATGGTTTTTTGAATCACATATTTTGAATTTGGCTCACCTCTTCTGTATCCCACAATTTTGAAAATCAAATAAAAATATAATTTTCAGTTAGTAAAGCAGATCTTGTGTGACTGATAATTCAGATGCACAGTTAGGCCTCATTGTCATTTAGTTAACTACCTTTGTTCCAATGTTAATCCTATATTAATCCCCAATGAATCAATATATAATCATTACTTATCCCATAATCAATCCTTAGAAATCATTAAATAATCCTTAATTATTCATTAGTTAAGTAGTAGTAATTCCAAGCATAATAATTCCATAATTAGTCATGAATTTTTATATAGTCACTCTTTAATCATTATATGACCATTCATTAATCATTTTTTAATTATTACTCATTAAATGTTGATTTTATAGTAAATTAATATTTAATTTATTGTTAAATTATAGTTAAATAATATTTAATGAATTGGTAATCATTAATTATATATTGCTTAATCATTATTCAATCATCAGTTGATAATTTTTTTTACCATTAGTTGATCCATTGTTAATTTTTAATTAATCATTACGTATTTATTAGTTAATCATTTCTTAATCCAATGTTAAGAATTATTTAATCTTATGTTACTCATTCCATAATCATTCATTAATCATTTTTTAATCACTCATTAGTCATTCATTATTAATAGTTATTATGTTTTTACTTTCTATTTAATTATTAATTAATCATCAATTAATCATGGTTTAACAGTTAACTCATCATTAGTTAATCATTAGTTAATCCAAAGTTAATAATTAATTAATCATTGATTAATAATTCTTTAATCACTCCCTAATTGTTAGTTTATATTTCATTATTCATTCATTAATGAACTATTATTTAGTAGTTATTTTATGGTTAAATAAGAGTAAATCACTATGTAATTATTGGTTATCATTGCTTAATCATTAGTTAACCATCAGTTATTAAATATTTAATCATTAATTAAATGTTCCGTAATCATTAGTTAAAGATTATTTGACCTTATGTCAATAATTCCTTCGTTAATAATTTTTTAATCACTCATTAATCATTATTTAATTAATAGTTCTTAAGTTGTTAGTTTATATAAAATTTTTAGTTAATCAATATTTTATCATAAAATAATTATAATTTAATCATTAATTACTCATTATCTAATACTGAGTTAATACTAATGTAATCATATGTTGATAATTATCTAATAACTAATTTTTTTTAACACGTAATTACTTATTTACTCGAATTATAATCATTACTTTATATTTTTTTAATCATTTGTTAATAATTTGATATTTAATAATTTTTATGCAGTTAATTTATACACAGGTAATTTTAATTTATGTTAAATTATTCGTTAATCATTAATTAAATATTGGATAAATATTATTTAATCCTTAGTTAATAATTAATAATTCAATTTTTAATCATTATTTTATCCTTAATAAATCATTTTTTAATCCCATGAAAATTATTAATTAATCATTCGACAATCATTTTTTAATAATTTGTTAATAAATTTTTAATAATTGGTTATTTAATAGTTAATTATAATTTAATTAATATTTAGTCATTATTTCACAAATATTTAATCATCATTAAATTCATATTATTTACTAATTACTACATTATCACTTATCTATTAATTAATAGTTAATTTTCAGTTCATAATGATAAATTAGTTACTTAATAATAAGTTAATAATTAAATCACTAATATTTAATTACTAATAAGTCATAATGAATATTAATAATTTTATAATATTAATTCTATTGAAAAGACTATTTGTAAATAAATTAGTAAATATTTATAATTTTATTATAATAGTTTACTCAATAATAAAAAATATTATTTAAAAATTATACCTATCGGAAAAAACTACTATGATAATAATATAATTAAAACAAACTAGAAATAAAACAACAAAACAATAAATCATTTTTAAATAAGTTAGAATAAATACCAATAAAATATTCTTTATAAATCTTGTACTCTTTAAGGTCTATTAGAAAATTCACACACAAGGATTCAATAATTGAAGAAAAAAATAAATAGTGTGGATAATATTTTGATGGAGGGAGCACAAAATTGAATGAAATCAGTGGGATTCCATTTTTAGGGATTCTGTCTAAAGGCATTACATCACATAATTCCTCTCTCTTCTTTTAAAATAAAATAATTTTCACCCGAAATGCCTTTCACCTACTGAAAGTTTTATAGAATTTCATGTATTAATACCTTTTCCACCATCATTATCTCATCATTCTAATGTAGGGGTGTTACACCCCTGAACACCTTTCAGATAAATCTAAAATTATTTAAGGTGGTCGATGCATTTTTGGTTTTATAGAGTTAAACTACCATTATTTCCAGAATTTTATTTCATAAAACTAATATAAAATTCCAAACAATACAAGACATTACTATTAATTGTATAAACAATAACCATATTATAAATTTCTATAATACAAATGTCCATATTTATATTTACTATATTTCATTCATATATATATAGACTTAAAAAATCATTCATTTATAACAATGTCATTTCACTGGGAATAGTTTCTATTTCATATTATAGATAAAACACTCTCATTTCATGGTGTTATTATACATTAATGGGTTTTTCATCTATTGATGGTCCTCATTGTTGAAAATGATCTAGAGTATTTCTAATCCATTAATATTTCATTGTTTTATATCTATTACACATATTTCTATATTTACTTTTAATTGATGAATTCATCCATAGTGATCAATAATTCTTAGTGTGAAATAATTAGTTTCATGTGATTTAGTTGTAATATTCCTCTTATGAATGAATAAAGTGTTGTTGTTTTAATTCATACCTAATATGAATTGATTCCAAATAAATTTCAAATACTAAAAAATAAAAAAATTTATTATTAAATACAAATACTTTATAAAAATAATATGCTTCGTAAAAAGTTAATGTGTCACACTCATGGATTCCTAGAGCTCTTCTATATCAATTATCACCCATAGATGTAAAGCACAAATACGTAATTTGATTTTAGATCATTATTATTTCTAAAGAATCTGGATTATAGATATCCCCACACAAGTAGTATTTATATCCTTCTATTTTTTATATCTTCCCCTTAAAATATAAATATATCATTTATATGGATTATGTGATTTTGGATAGTCTATACAACCAAGAAATGGGGAACACCTAGGTTTGTTTGTAATATTCTAAAAGAATCATTATAATTGATTAATAAATTTTATTTTTTTTCATTATATTTTTTGTTATTATTTTAGAGTGTTAAAGAATATATGGATTTAATTTATATAATTTAAGGTATGATGTTATGTGTAAATAATTTCATGTGTTTTAGATAAATAAATATTCCTAAAGAACTTGTTATTATTATTTTGGGAAATTTATATCCTTCAATTTTTTAATTAAAAATTACTTGGGTGGGTGTTTTTGTTACATGTCATTAAAATCATGTTATATGAGGTTAGTTATTGGAGAGATCTCAACTGTAGCCTTTATTATCTATTTCTGAAAGTTGATCTATAGTTATCACAAGAAGATATGAGTTAATAGAGTCATTCAAGGGTCAACACAAGGATCAAGATCATGGGGTAGTGTAATGGTAAAGCGTAACCATGTGGGGTGCTATGGTGAATGTATTTGTGAAACATCATAGGTAACATGGGATATAACTATCTAATGGTAATGAGATTTGGTTAATATACCAATTTGTTCACAAAAAACATTTTGATGTGGGAATCATTATGTGTTTTACTATTCATCATTTAAAAAAGATTCATTGTGCTTAGTGAATTGGCATCATTATCCATAACCTTCTCAATATGGATTGTTTAAATTTGATTTTGGGAACTTTTCCATTCCATGTCACTCAAAAAATGATATGAGGATATCTACTACATATGTAAGCTTGCACCATTCCACCCGGTTTTTTGTTATGATGGCGTTCATGCTTCTATGATTATTCTCATACATTTTATTATCCTACAACTACCATATCAAGTAAATTTCATGTCATGAACTCTTTTAATATCATACAGTTGAAGCAGTATGTATGTTCATGTAGGGTGAAGTAAGTTTCTATAGAGTAATTTCTTTGAATAATTTGGCTATTTGTGATCAATAAGGATTATTATTTTTAGAATCCCTAATGTATTTGGAAGATGAGTGACCTTCACTAATGGAGTATTGTGAATGTGACACTATGAATAATATTGGTGGAAATATATTTCAGTCACAATTATTAAAATCACCAAGGGGTTTTCTTTGAATATAAATATCTTAACACAAAATTTTTAAAAAATAGTGACTAGGAGAATTAAAATAAGAGAGAGATAGATACCAAGATATGTGTGAGTGTGTTGACCAATTTACCAAAGGAAGCATACTCATTATCTATATTGTTGCACATTTTTGAGAATATTCGTGTAGAGAATAATAAAGATATGTTGTTTCATGAACATGATGTTTTTATAAATTTATGATTTTTCTATGTGTACATGAAGGTAGAACTAGAAACCAGTGTTCTCTGATAATCGTGCAATTTTTTTACTTTCATGAATATGAACTATCATAATGTAGGTTTAATTATGTATGATTGGTTTGAGGATCTAGAATATAAAATGATAGGTCGATATGAATATGAATTTGTTTGAATTTGAATAGTTTCTTATGAGAACTCCATGATGTCTCTTACATTTACATAATGAAAATTCTATGATATAGAGGCATTATGAAGTATAATATAGAAGGAATTCTAGAAGAAGTATAGTGTGAAGTAAAATAAAGATCTTCCTGAGAGGTACATGAAGTGAAGAAAGTTGACATATGGTTTGTGTGAATCAGTACTATTTAGAGACACATAAATCCATAGTCTGATTCTTGAATATTAATTAATGAAAAAAAATGTATAATAATTAAAGTCAAAATGAATGGAAGATACTGAATATTCTAGATGGTGAGCAAGACTAATTGATCTTCTTTATGTGTATCTGACACCAAAATCATTGAATAATTAATCGTTTTAGTTATATTAATCCAAAAGTATAAAAAAAGGAATATATACATCAAATTTATTAGCAGTTGAATAGGTTGATATATATCTTATTTGGGATCAAAAATATTTTAATGTAAATGAGAAGTTGTTATTCTAATGGGACTCTAGAAAATTGTAGTGTGGATATATTATAATAAATATTTTTATTAATGGGTAGATATTATTCTTTATATAAACACATTTTATTATTTTCTTATTAGGGTGTCTATCCAAATATAGGAAATAGTAGGCTCTCACATTGAGGATAAACATTGAAAAAAAAATATTTCACAACCTGAATGACCCGAAGGCCATTGTTTTTATTGATTTTTGATAAACCCACTTTCGAGGGATGAGGGGAACCCTTATATGACATGTAGGCTTAGTGATTATATTTCCCATTAGATTAGAAGATATTACATAACCCGAAGGACTTAGGGAATTCAACCAGACAATAACTACAAGGAACTACCCCTCCCCAGCATCAATATCATGATGGTAGCTCTCCAATTTCACCTGGACATCTGGATAAGCTTCCCATGAAATCTCAGGATGGTCACGATGGTGTAGCCATACCCTCTCATTCTTCCAAATCCATTGGTTCTTCTCTAGTGAGTGTGAATGCTCTGAATCCTTCTATAAGGATACTTCTTTTTTGTAGAGTCTTCAGGGGAAACTACATGTGGACCGAAGGCCTTGGGGTGGCCCGAATGGCATAAAGGTGGCCCGATAGCCCTACTAACCCAAAATCTGGTATGGACAGAAGGCCTTAGGAACTCCAAGGCCAAACCGGTGGCCCAAGGTGAGTACTTACAACTTCTCTAGTATAGAATAGTATTTTCTATAGTACCTGCTACTGTACACGCATAGTGTATAGTACTGTTACAATGCCTCCTATAGTGCTGCTACCATACCTGTAAATATGTCTTTCCCTATTTTTGAACCTGGGTCTCATAGAATCTATTAAGGATACCTCACCAACTAGGATGAGGTTGAGGTGGATAATATTATTTCACTATGTTATTAATTTCATGTTACATTCAGGTTAGTATGAGTAATTATATAACATTAGATTATATACTAATAGGTCCACACAATGTTATTTCAATTAAAGTGAAATAAAAGATATATACAAATTATTCTACCCCTACAACCTTTTTAATCATGAAATATGTTTCTAGGATCAACAAATAAAATTAATCAAAACAAAGGTTCCTTGTTTTTAATACTAGAATTGTTGAGGATTGATAACCTGAATTCAGAAAATAGTAGATGTGTCATTGCGTTATGTAAGAAAAAATATCATATTTGTACAAATTAGATGTTTCAATATATTCTACCTATTGGAAAAAAATGTTATAGCAAGAGTAATATTCTATCCTATTATAAAGGATGATCCTATTTCATTTTTTGATAATATAGATATAAAAGTTGACGGAAATGATCAAAATTCCATCTTAATATCACTATCCAAAAATATATATATATAATTCATAGTCTAAAGGAGAAAGGGAATTTATCACAAATTGAAAAAAAAAACTATGAAGGAAACTTGATAGTTATGGAGTAAAAATGGAAAATTTAGATGATGAGTTATTTTCATATTAATATGGATAGTATAGAAAATATTAATTACTACATTACAAGACTTCATAAAAATATCTATGATTTTGTGAATAATTGTATGACACTACAATTTTTAAAAAGATGATGACATATTTTTAGGATATATTTGATGATAAGATATAATATATGGAACATATAGAGGATATTTCCCTATATTAATTGAATAAAACTCTTAAAACATATAAAATTAGAAAGAATCAACACATCAAAAAGAAGATCTGATATGAGATATATTCTAAGTCCATGAGAAAGAAAAAAATAATAGATGATGGTTATGCTGAATTAAGTGAATCTAATTGTGGGGATGAAAATGAATGTTGTAATAAGAAAAATTCATTTATTGGGTAGATTCAAGAAGGTAAATATTAGGGTAAAGGAAAAAATAAAATCAAAGTGATACAATTAAAATATAATTGGAAAATTTTCTATATTTCATTCAAAGAAAAAGGATATAGAATAAAAGTCACAAGGAAATACTGAGAATGAAAAAAAGGGATAAAGTATTAAAAGATTCAACCAAATCCAGTTGAATCAAGATTAATTCCCTAAGATTTAATACAAGTTGTTTGAGGATAAAATAAGAAAAATATAACTATACATCAAGTATCTAATCGGATGGTAAAAATAATTTTATGGCTCATGTGTAAATGTTTTTTGATACATCAAGCAATGAATGAGATTATAGTGAATGATAAAATCTGGAAAACATGCTCAAAAATGAATTAGAATATTTCGATAAGAAAACAAACATCTCAAGAAGGAGAAGTGTTAATTACTGAATCAAAAATAAATAATGGATGAGGTAAAGAGAGAACATATTAGTAATGTATTAGTATACATTGATGATATAACGATATATAATTTGAGAGTAGTAAACTATTATAAGATGATGAAAGATCTTAAAGAGAAACTTTATCTAATAGATGAATAATTTTCAAATAAACAACCAAAGTGTCCTAAAGATAGAATATATTTCATTAAGATATAATATTACTTAAAAATACTTTTTAGTTCAATGTTTAACTATCCCAATATATTGAAATGTAGGGATTGGAGATCCAGGTTAATTCAGCTCCTAGTAAATCTCAAATTAGACATGTTGTCTCTAATAGTATAGGTTCTAAACTATTTTTCGATGATTGTGGACAAACAAAACAAGTTTGAAAACCTCTTATAATTAAAGGTATGATATGAATACATCATTAATATCATTTACCCCTATTAAAAGACAAACACAATTTATGGTAATCGAGAAGAATAAATCATTAAAACACAACTATTATCTCTTTTGATGTTTGAATTTTTGAAGTTATTACTACTTCTGAGGAGTATATGATCACAAATACAACTCATGTTGGTTCAAAATTTCACTATCATGTAAGAGGAGTGAATTGAGGGGGATCTATTATGATAAAATGAAAACATATTTTCAATTTAAGAATGTTGTTTTCATGTATTCCTCAAATATTTCAACAAAAAAATTATTACTTTGATAAATTCTTAATAGACGTTAAAAATAGTATAGTATCCCAACATATTAATACATGGATATTAAATCTGTTTATATTAATATTCAATACACTACACAAACACATTTCTATATTCTGTAATAGTTTATTTTCTTTGGAAACTTGCAACAAAATATTTTTAATTTGGATAACGATATTCAATGTCTCTCACAAAGAACGTGGCATTTATTACTCTTCACAAAATAACACTATGTAATCTTTTCTTCCTACAATAGGGAATAAGAAAATAAGAAAGGGTCATAATAGATTCTCAGAAAGGGTTAAAAATAAAATATATAATAATTACATGAACATAAATTTATTATAGCATGAGAATAATATTTTAAAACCATACCCTCAATATAAAAGATTAATATCTTGTGTCATGGAATAAATATTGAAAGATCATAAGATATGAATCAAAAGTGAATCAATGAAAATGATCCATGACAGTATAACATTTGATTAAGAAATATTATTTTGGTATATACATAATCATAGAATATACTATACCAAGGATACCATCCATGACATTTATAACATGTTTGGTTTAGGATAACCACCTATGTACCCACTTCGAGCTTGGGATAACCAACCATGTAATATATTATTTTATTTCGAGCTAACTACACATATAACATACTATTAAATAATGGGATAACCAGTTATGTACCATCACAATGAGACTTTTTCAACCACACATATACCCTTTATGATCATGTAACATTTATCATTACTCAATGCATAGGGTGGAAATATAGGTCCCAGCTATCACATAATGAAAATTTTACAATTGTGTTACTTAATACCAAATAACATTCCTCATAACATAACCCATAAATTAAATGGGTTTTAGAAAAATTTGATCATATCAAAAACTGTAGAAATGTTCTAGGTTCTATAATGTTTTCATAATTTAATCATAGAATAACAAAAGGAGAAGGAATTGGTTTTAATAATAATTATTTCATTATATAACCCATGGAAGAGAAATGTGTTTCATATGAATATTTTCAGGGCATAACTCGTGGAAGAGAAATAGATTTCCAATAGATTATGAAATAATAAACATAAAGCATTTAGAGAAATAATAAGAATTATATCCATTCATTATATCACTATTAAGGCATGGGTAATGTTAGTGGATTTCATCTTATATGGTTGTTTTTTTAGATCATTTATGAAATTTTTTTGAATATAATTTATTTGTATTGAAAAAAAAATACAATATAAAAAATTTTAAAATAGTTTTCTTTAGAAATATCCCTAAAAAATATAAAGGATTATTTAAATAATATTATTTTCATGACAGTTGGATATTTCATTCATATCGAACAGATTAAAATAATTATTCCTTTCACATTTTAGGTAAAATATAAAAGGAAATTATTTGGAATATGACATGAATATTACAATAAAATAATTTTTTAAAAAATTAAAACATGGGTAAAAATTTATTTTATATATAATAGTGTATTATTAATACATTTTTTGGAAAACAAAATAGAAAACATTTTTTAATTAAATTGATATTCATTTGAAGAGAGTAATAAAATCATATTTTCTTGAAAAAATATTCCAAATTAGTTTATGTACCAATGTGTGATAAAATGGTACTATAACTTGATAATATCACAAATAATTATAAGATAATAAAATTAATGAGTTTATTGATATATGGATCATAATTTTTTTTCATTGTAAACATAATCCTAAAAAAGCCTGATAAACGATGAGATTGTAACATAAACTATTTAACACTTTGTTAACATTGAGACATAATAACCATTAAATAATATCATGAAATGAAACATAAAATATCATGATAATAATTATATTCATGATATTACAAGTAAAAGGGGTTTTATATATTCACTGTATAAGAAAATAGTTGTATAACATAATCATATATTTAAAATAAAGAAAACTGAGACAAGAATACCTTACTAATTTGGTAACTTTTGAACTATTAACCCCATGAATGATAGATCCTAAAATGTATATTAAAATAAAATCAAATTCATTTATAATAATAATAAAATACATTTAGTTTTAGTATATACATCACATAATTATAATTATGTTGTAATGTGAGACTTCTCTCATTAAAATTAAACTAAGATGGAAATCCCTTACCGCTTTAGTAATATTATGAATTGTAAAAACCATCATAGAATTACATAAAAAGAAAAATAAATATAACTAAAATAGGAATATTAATGATATAACATGTAAATGGGTCTGTATCAATATTATATATACAAAATTATTGGTGAATATAGAACATGTCTCTCATAAATCAAAAAGAGATTAGAAATCAATTAACTAAAGTCTCAACATCCTTTGTAAACATTCAAAACTACTTAATAATAAATATGAGTTTATTATACTTATATATAAGACCCATATATATATATCATACCGTTTATTACTTACTTATGATATTTTAGTACATTCTTTTAGTAATTACATGTTAAAGTCATGTTTCAGGCATAGTAGTTCCGAACCATGATTTAACATTGGATTTTTTTAATTTTGATGTCGGTTTCTAACTAACATCCATAAAGATGATGCAAATTAATGTTTCCAGCATTGTTATTTTAAAATCCAATTCCAAAAATGAATATCTTCTTAGTTTTCAGAGTTGGATAATAACATAAACCGACACCCAAAACGAAATAGAAAACCAATTTCTTTTTTGGTATTTTGTGTGAGTTTGTATTAAAATCGACACCAAAATTGGTTTTTTCTCACAGTTTTCACAGAAACCGATGCTAAAACCATGTTATATTTTTAATTTATTCTACTTTATTTTATAAAAAACTGATTCTCAAGGTTAAAATAAACTACAAATATTTCAATATTACATCCCCATAATAATCGTAATCCCTGTAATAGAAAAACAATATATTTTATTCAAACTACATGAGTCTTTTACTAAAAATATGAGAAATATACATATGTTTATGTATTTAATCAGCCAAAAATAATTTGTGCATTTTTATTATTGATTATAATTAATAAAATACCAAAAATTTAAAACATGATCATTTTTGGTTAATGTGGAATCATTTGATTGATATCACGACTTTCAAACTCCTATTAGAAAAAAATAGTATTTTGAACATATTTTATTAGGAACGTGTAATATTAATTAGATACATAAGAATATAAATAGCATAAATCCTAATAATACAAAACAAATGGTTCTTAAATGAAGATAAATGTTTGTTAAGTTCTTCTTTCATGTATAAATCGACATCATTGAATAAATACAAGGATATTTAATGATATAAGATTAAAAATAGAATACTATGACATAAAATATAAAATAATTAATATGAATAACCTCATCATAATCACTTGTTACCCTTTTTGTGATTATCTCATAAATAAATCGTAGAACATAATAACCACATTTAACATATACTTTTTGATGATGACACTGCATTTAATAAAAAATAACTTTCTAATAAAAAACAATATATATACATATATATATCAAAAAATAAAAATAATATCTAATATAAAATATATTTTCCTTTACTTTCATATAATTAGTTTAATTTTGATTTTATATTGATGAGTGAATTATTTAAAAAAAAATTCACGACATGAATTTTCATATATAACAACTAGTAATACATGTATAAACAATTAGAATTAATAATAATTAGAATATAAAAAACATAAAAATTTAGTTGTCTTAGAAGGTGGAAACATTTCAACAAACACTCCCTAATAAATGGAAGAACCAATATAATGTCTTTTCACTTGTCCATAATATTCCTAACATCCAATTCCCCCTAAAATACAAAAATTTCACATTCGATGACTTTATAATGAAAATTAGTTAATAAATTTTTTTATAATATTATCACTTAGGAAATGGAAAAATCCAACACCCAATATCCATCATCAGAAACCTCTCATATATATATGACACACTATTTTTTTCAACACATATTTCTCATCTGTTGAAATAAATTATAGATATTTAATATCAAAAATAGTTGTGCTATCATTTTGAACAATTATCGTTTATAGATTCCTAATTAAAAAAGTAATATAGTTATTCAATTTAAAACATATTTAATTGAAGAAAAAAATAGAAAGGTCAATTTACATAAATAAAAAAAACTACAACAAATTCACATAGAGCTCTTTAAAACCAGTTAGTTCTATGATATCTTTGTAGAATATTTGCAATGGATAGAATCTTCTACATATATCATATGAAATTTAAAATTAATTTATATTTTCTAAGGGATAATAAACCTGAGATAGTATTTCATTCCCATCCTAAATATATAATTTATCTAAAGTTGTTTGTTCCTAAACCTTTTGATTCGTTGGTTCCATTTCATTGGATTTCAGATAGACAATTTTCTATAAAATTTCAGAAAAAATTTAATTAATTTTCATGAAGATGTAATTAACATTAAAAAACACATAACTCATATGAAATATGACTAATAATGAAAGATTTAAAAAGTAAAAAAGGAATATTGTGATCCCCAACTCTCGTAATCTTTATAATATGGAATGACATTAATGTAGTGGGATCAATAATATCATGTATAGATAATCTAATCAGACCCACCTGAATATGATGGTGATGCATAACCCCCCACCCCACCCCAAATTTCATGACTCCAACTGCTACGATATGTATAGCAGGATCTGATGCATAAAACTCACAACACAAGGTTTGGTCCAAATGAGGAGGTGGAGGATCTATGTAGGCAGGCTGGGAAGGCTTGGTGGGCTAGGAAGGCTATGTGGGTTGGGAAGGCAGTGAAAAATATGACTATATCTCCATTTCATCTAACATAAAATTATTAATAGCTAATTGAATTTTATTACCCAATAAATGTATCATATGATTCTGCCGAGGTTTAAAGGATTTGATTTCTCAGACTCTTGATTGTTTTCTTTGACGACCAAACACATGTTGAATATTAACACCCTAATTATATCCTCTTATAAATCTAAGGTGTTCTAGATTTCCTAATGCAATGTCTAGGATGTACATCCTACCCTTAGGGATAAAATTTTCTCATGTTAATTGTTCGTAATGTTTATCCAGAATTAAAAATGAAAATGAAATATTACTGTTGTTAATTTATAAATTAAAAAATTAATTAAAATAAAAAATAATTATTTAAAAAAATTTCAACTACATCCTTAGATTTCTATGTATTATACATTTTATTTATCCTTATTCTTGATCTTTTCTATTTCTCATGGTGGGTGGGTGGAGATAGATGACCAAATTGGACCTCATCAGAACCACTAGTGGAGTGAGCTCTTAGTGCTTCAATCTTTTCCTCAATAATTGTTTTTCTCCAATAAATGATACCATCCACTTGATAAAGTATGAGGGTAAAAATTATAAAAATGGATGTCATGATGGGGTTCCTAGAAGCATATTATATAAAATTTAAACTAATAGGTAATTAGGTATATATATAGGAAATTTTAGAATATAATATTATATAATTATCATACCTAAAATGTTCTATCATGTGGGGTGGAAACAAATTTCTTCCATGTATAATCACCTAAAAATATATACTTGAGGAATGAGATTTAATTTTATCTCCTTCAATATACATAATTTATTTTCAACATCATTTTGAAATACCTCCATCGAACTTCTACTAATGTAATACATATTTTATGAACTTCTTTTGTTTCTTCAAAATTGAATTTCATCTGTATTTGAATAAACTAATATTTTACATTTAAAAATATATCACATTCTAAAAATGAAATAAAATAAATCAATTGAGATATTTTTACTCTACGACCACCCAAAGATGATGTATCCCCATTTTTTTGATTGAAATCTAACCATGATATAAAATGTTAATCCTATAATGGATCTACATGTTCATATAGCTCATTAATTAGGTTGAATTTGGGATAGTTGTGTTATTGTTATCATAAAAAGGAATATGTAATATCTCCTCTCCATACATAAGTGAAAGTTTTGGTAAATTTTTAATTCCATTTTTACCAGCTGAATAATTCTATTTCTGAATTCTAATTGATGAAGTCTCCCCTTCTGAAGTCCCATCAGTAATCAAAAAATATTTTTTTTATTAAAAATTTTATCTCATTAACTATGTATATTTATTGATATTTTATAATATTGGAAAACAAATACCTCAGTGTGTGTCCCTATGCTTCTACCTCTGTATCTATCATTGTAATGGGAAAATGAAATGAAATTATTGTGTACCAGAATATTATAAGACATTCAAGCGATTAGAAAATAGGAAAACATAAATATATAAGTAAAAAAAGTGAAACACACATCTATTTTGTTAAAAAAATATTTATATTATAATTATTAGATAAATGAATATGCAAAGGGAAATATTTAAAATATACATTACTTATAAAAAGATATAAGGGTTTAAAAATTTAAATATCAATGTTTGAAAAGGTGTTCTGATATGTTTATATTAAACCAAAATAAAATTATGTATTCCTGGTATATAA
The DNA here is from genome assembly GCA_963277665.1 of Viscum album. NCBI lineage: Eukaryota > Viridiplantae > Streptophyta > Magnoliopsida > Santalales > Viscaceae > Viscum > Viscum album. The sequence continues at coordinate 1,398,130,544 of OY728148.1, read as the reverse complement.
ATGATAAAATGTTTAACCATAACCATGGAATATCAAAATTCAACACAAAAAATCAAATAAATAATCAAAGATATATAATTAAATATCCAATAGTTATTAAATAATATGATTTTTAAACATGTATATTTCAAAAAATAAATATAATGTGAACAATTACATGATTAATTATAATGGTAACTTAATATTTTCCCATAACCCTTCAGCATGATCATTTTGTTGTTGTATGCACTATGCCTATGCTGTAGTAATTGTAATAAAAAAATTGGGTAATATATGAATAATACTCATATAAATCAATAACATATGAATCAACCAGATCATCCAAAGGGATTATTTTCCCTCATGAAATGATTGAATACTAGTCATTTGATGGATCGATAGCATAAAATATGTGCTTTTCATGTGTGGCCTTGATTAATGGTTCCTCATTAAAACTATATTTTTTCAAATCAATCAATTAAAACCCATATTCTTAATATTTCATAGAACTATTACTTGAAACCCAATTAAAAGTAAACATGATGACTTTAAATTTAATATAATCAATTTTCCATATGTCTTTATGAACACCAAAATATGCCATTGATGTATAAATTGTTATTTTTTTCTTTTTCACTTGAAGAATGAAGCTCTTTAGCTATGAAAATTACAACACTATTTTGAATGATACTCTTATCATCCATGTTATTTATGTAAAATGTGTACCAATTAATATTAAAACCCATCCATGTGATCACATTAAGAGATGGTCCCCCAACCAATCATTTTAATGTTTCTAATGCTGATATATCTAGGATGAATTTCTCTTTAAACCAAGAAAGAAATATATTTTTTTTCTCATTCATCATCAACTTTTCATTTACTTTTCAATATCAGGACTTTAATTCTTATATATTTTATGATATAAATGATTAAACCTCAGCTGCGTAGTTAAAAATGTGTAAATGTGCCTTCATCACATAATCATGTGGAATGATCATTACATTTACGCCTTAAATCCCTATACATTAAATTTCAAATATGATATGTTGAGATATAGGGAGGCCAATATATTCCACTTTAAACAAATAATTATTACAGAACTCAATAACCACTTCCAACACATATTTTGGAATAATAGAGGCCTCTGGTCAATAAGTATTTTTATTATTTCTTATTAAAATTTACATATATCTTTCAAAAGGATACATCCATCATAAATAGATAATCCCACATATTCCTCTCTAATGAAAAAAATGATTCACCACATGGACCATTATATCAAAATAATATATGCGATAAATACATTTGTAGTGGGCAATGAATAAGTGTTTCTACATTTTCCAACACATCTAACAAATTTGGATCAATGACTTTAAAACAAATGGATTTGAAAAATTATGTAACCTGATGATAGTATTTTTGATAGCTGTGGGAAATATACCACATAGTGTGATTGGTAAGAGTTGTGGAACCAATACATGATAATCATGAGATTTCATACCTATTAATTCATTATCCCTCAATGATACCAAATTCTTCACATTTTAAGAGTTCCCATGGGGTACTTTAATACCATGAAGACACTGAAAAAATGTATTCCCATTAATATCATGTTCAATATGTCATGAAATATATAGTGAGAGCTAACTCCAAATGTATTCCCAATAATATCAAGTCTGACCTTTCCTAAAATTCATCTTCTCAATCTTGCTTATGGTGTGACAAGACGATGGTAAATTTTTTCTGTTACCATTAATAATGGGAGCTAACACCAAATGTATTCCCATTAATATGAATTCCATTATATCATGAATTCCATATCCTATAGTTCCTTTTTTTCTAAAAAAGTTCCAATTAAACAATCACATATGTTTTTCTCAACATGCATAACATCGATGTTATGTTTTATCCCTAAAAAACCCCTATATGGTATTTTGAAAAGGATATACTGTTTCTTCTAGATATTTTTTGAAGAACATGCCTTATTTTATTTTCAATTATCGAATCAATATTTTTCACCATGTCATAATATTCTACAACTGATAATGGTTGAGTGGTAAAGTTATATTCATGAAATCCATTAAATGGTTTTTTTCAATCTATGATAAGGATGATAAATTTGGAAATATCTTCGATGTCCCATGTACACTAACTTTCTTCCATTTTGAAATTTATAATATGATGTCTCTTATTCCCAAATTGGACATGATTTATGTCCCTTAACACTATTTCCATATAAGATTCCATATACAAGATATTCATTTATAGTGAACTCTATCGAAGCACACAAAAAAAAGATAATTTGTCTTGTATGCATCAAAAAATATACCACATAATCCCATTTTGATATTTCTATCTTTACTTATAAAATCATGAAATTTTTTTTCTAATATCTTTCACTATGGTGAATCGACAAGGTGATGTAAGTTACCATTAGAGAAGAGCTCATATGAATACCATCATAGCCTTTTTATGTCAATTGGATTTTATAATAGGTTCTCTAAATGAAGAATTATTGGATGGTACCAAATTTCATTAGCAGGATAATTTATTCCCCAACATAAGAATGAATCATAGTTGAAGTATCGGAATTGTTAGGAAGAATTATTGGATGATATCATTAGAAATTAAAAAAATGAGTATTCATGATGTTAGATGTTAATAACTAAGAATGAATTAGAGTGTAATTATTCATCCATATTATAGTGTGAAGACCCAAATTTAGGGAAACTTGACAAATATTCATATTCATTATTATAAAATACACAATCATTTGGGAAAGCACGTATTTTTTATAACCCAATCCCAATTGGCATATCATTTTTGTCACCATATATTTGAAATTTGAAGGCCTATTTTTTCTGGAATGAAACTCTTTTAAATACTCGTGTATGTCAGAGAAAAATTTATCACGTCTCTAATTTCTTACTTCTAAGATAACTAATCTCAAAACTACTAATTACACTATATATTTACTACATCATAGGGATAGTATTTTATCAAAATCATTATTTAATTATTCAACTATTTCCATTTTCTATTCTTTCAAAACCTAAATCATTAATTAATTATTCAACATGACCATAAGATCATTATGTATATTTTCATAAACATAGGATGTTTAATTTTTAGTTTTTTCACCATGTTTGATCTAATGTTTATAATTAATTCTAAAAACAATACAAATGAGATGGACCTTGACTTCACAAGTGATTAAATTAATCATATTCAAACACTTCCCCCAGTGTTAGAAAATAAAATCTATGTTTTGAAGCTTTTTATTAGAAAATTATAAGAATTCATGAACTCATTTTTAATATTCACTAGTATTTCATCGTAAATTTATCTGATTAAGATCCATTTAATACCTAAGATCTTAATATAATATGTGAATATTTTAAAACTTTTGGAGATTATAATATATATACATAAACAATTAAATTTTATATATAATAAGACAAAATACAAATTATTAGTATTCATACATTAAATATTAATTATTAGTATGAATAAAATGTAAACTATTTTATTCTAGGTATTTAATTTGCATGATGTGTCATGATGATCCAAAAGTAGATTATTTTTTAAGAATAAAAAATTAAAAATATCACAACTAATTTCAACTAATATATATACACATATATACAAACTATATATATATATACATATAAAATTTTTCCACATTTAAATATAAATAAATAGATATATATATATACTAATGAATTTAAATTTCAAAGACAATTAATCAAGATAATTTTTGATTTATAGAGAGATATCAATTATTTTTAGTAATAATATACAATATAAATTACTCTAGGTATTTTTTTATTTAAATAAATAATTGTTAATAATTATTTATGTTCATATTAATAGAGTAATTATATTTCTATCAAGTTTAGATTGAATTTTTTATACGACTATCAAACTACACTACTTCTATTCTACCTAGATTCATCAAAATAGAAATAAATATTCTTCTTAGTTATAACCCAAAACAAAAACATTTTATAATAACATAAAATAAATAATTTATATAATTATACAAACATTAAAAAAATAATAAATAAAATACAAATGCATTCCAAAAAACAATCGACTGAATCAAATTTATAACTTACAAATAAAAAATTTATCAACAAATTTTTTACAAACCAGTTACAAATTTTGGAGTTGTACACTATAAAATTTTTCATTAATATAGATAATGTCCCTTGAATTCATTTATAAAAATAGCACTAAAAACAATTATAAAATTTTCAAAAAAAAACATGAAAAATGAACAATAACAAAAACCTCGGTTCACGACATCACTTGACCGTAATATTGTTACCTAAGATGAAATACATCTATAATTAACCTTGAATTATTTGGGATGAGAAACCCTAAACTAAAAATTATTAAAATTGAAAAAATTGGACAAGAAATAAGAACAATAATAAAAACTTATAATCTAAGAGTGAATCGGTCGTAATAGAGATATGGAGTGAAATAAATACTTAGATACTGAAAGGAGAAATGAGTTATGGTCAAGAATCAAAAAATATGATTCAAATTGAAAAAACACTACAAAAATACCAATCACAAGTGTGTTGGTCATCGTTTGGAGCTTCGTAGGTCAAGAGGAAAATGAATTCGTGTTATATGAAATACGTGATCTTTGTGAGGGTTGTTTTTAATAGATTTTTATCGTCGGATTTTATGAAAACTGACATTAAAAAATTTAAACCATGTTCTTTTGGTGATGTTTTTTTTATAAAACTAATGCATAAAATCCGAGACACAATATTTTTCACTTCGGTTTTATTAAAAAACAACATGGAAAATAGACTTTTAAATTAGTATTCTTAAAATCAGTTTCCAAATTCCTAATTTTCAATGTGTGTTATGCTCATAACTGACATTGAAATTAAATTTTTTTACCATTATAACATTGGTTATATAGAAATACCATTATAAATGTGACGTTATAATTTCTTTTCTACTAGTGGCGATAACTGCTTTGTTATTCATGTGTGTTTTATAGGTTATTTTTTTCCTCCTACATTGATATTGGTAACATATTATTCATATGTTGAAACATGATGTAAATATAATATATATTTAGAATATATGTATTTATTGTAATCTATACAATACAAAGATATAAAATTAAACACACTATTCATGTAGATGGTAGGTCTTACACATGCATAAACGTTGTTTCCATTTTCTAGAATTATTAAATGAATGAATGGTAAATGATTTATTATAATTATATAATAATTTTTATGTCATAAATATCACTAATCTTCCTCAATAACATCTTTATTAACTTCCATGTAAAGAACAAATATATCACATCACTTTTTGAGGTGATAGCCTGTTGTACACATGAGTGATGTTACCATATTCTAAAAAATAGAATTCATGATGGTATATGTGATATAATAATTATATAGTCATAAATATATCATAAATATAATATATACATAATTAACCCATCGTTAGTTCAAACAGTGAGAGATGTTCATTGAGAAATGAATGACATTTGTATTTAAGGCAGTGGTCCACCGCACACATAAACGATGATTTTTTAAATCAATTGATGGAAGGGGGACTATTGTAGGTGATTATCATAACATTAAAACACATCATTATATATAATATACTATTTTTATTATATTATCATGGTATAATAATAATTGAATGAGGTTTATGAAGAAATAAAACAAAAAAGATTCTTGATGAATGTTACCTCTTCATCAGGTATCCTCCATTGGTTCGCAACAAAATACATCCTTGGTTGATTTCTGTTAAAAATAATGAATCTAGTATAAGAGGAGGGAATATATTAAATTATATTAGTATTTTTTGGTAGAACTAAATGTGTTTGATGGTATGAAGAGGAGCAGTGATGTGGGAGACATTTATAAGTGAGTGACTGTGAGACCTGTAATTTTCGGAAATAATGAATTTCAAGAATGTTCGTTTCATGTCAGAAGGATAAAATAATGGACGTTTCTCAGTAATATAATAGATAATTTCCTAAATATATCCATAATATGATTTTTTACATGTTTAGGTTCATTTTTTCACAATATATTTGTAGTTCATCCCCCGATAAACCCATTTTCATCTTAACTATAGTAAATAATATTTAATATTTCTACTATTCATTTTTTTCCAAAATTACGTTCACATTTTTAGATAAAAAATTATGATTATTAAAAATTTGAAATCTATTTTTTCATATTAAATACACTGAGGTGAAAAATTTTATTTTAAAATTTATCTTGTATTTGCTATGAAAAAGAAGGTTTTTAAAAAAATGTTCAAAATTTTACGAAGCCTTTATATCCAATTTCAATATGGAATTGATTACAATGACTTAAATTAGATAAAAAGATTTATAATTTAATGAATATATCATTGAAATAAATTCAAAATATAATTTATCTTTTAAATAATTCAAATAAAAAAATCATTTAAAATTCTATATTTTTCACTATTCACTAGAGAACTCAAATTTTAAAAAAATTAAAAAATAATTTTGATATGATGATTTATAAAATTATTAATCTTTTTTAAATAAATTTTTTGAATGTTTCAAAATTATTTATAAAAAAATGTGCGCAAAATGGGAAAAATAGTTTTAGAAAAATACTGCTTTTAAACTAAAAAATTGGATTTATTATCATATCATCTTCCAAAAAACAGAAAAGATTAATTTTAAAAAGTTTATTTAATATATAATATATAAATTTCATTAAAGTAATTCCAAAAAACGTTTTTAATTATTTCATTGTGTTAAAATGTGTTTGTTTTCATAAAAATAGTTTTCCAGAAATTTGTTTTTTATTTTCAAACTAATTGGTCACAAAAGAATTAATAATATATTTTCCTGTAAACCATATATTTTCATAATTTATTAAATAATATTCATAACCTACATTATAATTTATATTTGATTACTATCATATTAAATAATATTATTTTAATAATATGTTATGTTTTATTTAAGCTCAGGGTTGGTTGCGGCAGTACTATTATAGTGAGGGCCAAGTTCTTTATTGTGGAACTCCCACATATTCTGACTCACTAAAAGGATACAACCTATCTAAGGAATTATCTAGACACAATCTAATAACATTATATTAATCTATCATCAGGGTAATTTGTGAGCTTGAGTCACCCCTTAATTGGTCTAATACTCAACGTTGATGGTTCATGTAGTCAGTAACGCATGTGAGGGGGATGATTGGTACATGATTCTCTTGGATTAGTAATTTTTTCCTTCATTTGAAACATTAATCACGGTTATTCTCTCATTTTGCTTTCTAATTCTATCTTCAATGTCGCCATTCATTCAAGTACTCATGGATTTTGGTTGACATCGTTGGTAATGCACTTGAAGATCATTTTGACCTCTCAAAAAATTCTTATTTCTAATCCATGAAAAATATCTTATTTATTACACAAATGAAGTTCCATAATCAAGAAAAGTTTTGATATTATTCACACTTGGTGAGACGGTAAAAATGTGGGTGAGTTTCTAGCATCAGGGACTTATCATGATCAAATTCAAATTTTATTCTCTAACACTGGTCTTCCCCCAAGTTTATTTTGACATTTCTATTAGGGATGCTCTCATACTTCACTTTCACTAATGACTTATGAATTTTTGAATTATGATTATTCCCTAAATAATTCTCTTTTATATTATATATTACTATACACATATATAATAAAGATAAACCAAATCAAAATTCTTCAACAATGATCATTACATTAGTCACCTATGAAACCAATTAAAATAACTAACATTACATCTTTAAAAAATATAAAGTTGAATAGATAAAATTGGAATGTTTGGATCTCTCGAATCTATAAGAATCATTGCTCCAATATCAATTTCTATGTCCATAAATCAATATATAATTAAACTAGTGAATGTATTATAAAAATTAAAATATAACCTCAAGTGAAATTGTTGTAAATTTTTAGATGAATAATCAAGTGATATTTGTAGGTTAGGAATGGAATTGTGACCACTGGGATTCTATTGTAATATTCCCATTGTTCCATATGAACATTTTTTGTATGAAATTTGGAAACTATACCCATTGTTGATAATTTTACACTTATTATTAGTTTTTTTACATAGTAAGGGAAAAGGATAATTGCTACAAAAATGAGAATCAATGGTCTAAACTTGTAGAGTTGTTTATTTTGGAATCCCATTTGTTAGAAAATATGAGGCTCATAACATCAATGGGTTTCCCATTGAAGAAGCCCAATATGAACTTCAATATGTGAATCTATAATGAAATCACCTACAGAATAAGTTCAAGTTAGTAGAGATTACCACTCTGTCGATGTTAGTCAACCAGCTCATGAAACTACCACAATCATACAGCTTACCATTAGGTTGTATGTGGGTGTAACAAAGGGTTACATTTCTAGGAATTACAGTAAATTCCATTTTATAAATAAATATTTTATTCCATTGTATCTTATTATGAATATATTTTCATAATAAAATATATGTTTAATGGAGATAAATTTGATAATTCTATTTTTGGATACAAATAAAACATAATTTATTTTTCTGGAAAATATATAAAATTTTTATAACAAATAATGATGTTATTTAATTTTTTTTAATGAAATGTTATTTTAAAACACGTATATTAAAATATTAAATGATAAAATAATTTTATAAATACTCAAGATTTTTTTGTTTTATAAATTTTATTGTTCCTTAAAAAATGTTGTTTTAAAATAAATTATTTTATTAATATTTAAATTCATAAAATCACATATTTATAGAATTTTTAAGTAAAAATAAAAATAATTTTTTAAATTATCATTCCAAAATTAGGTTATGGTGATTTTATGACAATGTTATAAAATACTATATTTTTGAAGAAAATTAAAAAATACCCTTTTTGGGATTCAGTATTTTTTATGACATCTTATGTATTTCATAATTATATATTATTTAATTAAACACAATACACGACCTAAATAATTTAATTTTATTATTATTAATTATTATAATATATTTAATAAATTTTTAAAACCATTAGTGACCTTCTTAAGTCAAAAAAGGAATTTTTTGTTGTTGTTAAAAACATTACTTTTTAGAATCTTCACTTTTCCATTCCAAAATATGTATGTTAAAGATGAATTTCAGTTTTGGAGGGTAAAAAAAACAATCATCCAACTGTCCATAACCCTTTAAAAAACCTTGGGTAAGCAAAAAATTTCGCATTTTCCACAACCTAGTTTTCAATGGCCAATATTTTGAAATTATTTAATAATTCATCCACATATCCAATAAATACAAACTCATTTCTCCATTTTCATTCACTATCAATCATTAATCCATTAGGTTATGGTAATGTTTCCTCTAATTTATTCCCCCGATGTTGTCACCAAGCCCCAAATATTTATTCCCACATATATATTTTTAGCTCTTGATGGTAAGGGGAATATTCACTTCTCTTTTACATACAAGAGTCCTTTTCTGGTTTGTCTTCCATTTTTTAGGAAAATTATTTTATTCAATATTATATTATCCCATTGAAATAATAATATTATTTTATCAATTGTAGCCCCTTGTCACCCCACATTTTTTCCTTTTCTATAACCACCTTTTGTACCCATCATACTGTGGAAGTTTATTTTTAAATTTTACGCTTTTTCATGAGAATTTATTTTTTTTATTTTTATTTGTATACCAAAAAAATTATATATAATAGGTATACACCTATATTTAAAAATGATTTATTTTATTCTGTTATTTATACATATGAAACAGACATTCCCTTTTCACGGGCTAAAAATAACATAATGATATTGCCTTTAAGCACTTTTGTAGTCCATGATTTTGATATGAAAGAAGATCTTTATTATCCATAGGTTTTTAATGAAATGATTGATTATGATCTATGTTACTCTCATTAATTAAGAAATATAAATGTATCTCCCTAGTAAAAATTCATTTCCTATGGAAAATAATTTAATCTCTAGAGATTTCATGTTTTACGATACTCTAGGGAGTAACCATGCTTATTTTCATTTATGGCACCATTTTCATAAACCATTTTGATATGCGTATGTATATTAAATTTAAATTTTTCCAAAAAAATCAATGTTATTATTTATTTTATTTTAGTTATAATATTAATCATTTTCCCTTCACATTAAATAATGAATTTTCTCAGGTTCTTATTGATATTCCACATGATCACAAGTAAAATGATTCCCCTACTTATCCCCTTACTAGACCTCTTGATCATAAATTTCTATTAATGTATTTCCTAAGGATATGAGTTTAATTAATTTTATATTGTATTAATCCTTTCTTATATGTCTCTGTGAATTTCTAGTAATTTTTTATGTTTTCACATATTATATACCTTTTTCAGGAAACCAAACATGAAAAGATCCTCTATTTTGAACCATGTAATGAAAATTTATGTAATAAAAATGTAGGATTAAATAATTTTAACTAATTAATGGTTTAGTTATTTGAGGAAATTAACACTTGAAAACATTAGTAATAACCCTAGTGAAAAGTCCAAATATAGAAAAACAACAACATATTTTGGTGAAGTATTAATTAAGGTCATTTCAAGAAAAGAAATCGATGTGTGTATATGAAAAAGGGGATGTGGTTTTAAATACTTGAACATAGGGGTAACATCTAAAATATCAAATTGATCTAGACTCTAGTAGGAACTGTTTCCCCACAATAGGCCTCATTTTACTCCTGTTTTGACACTCCTTGGTGATATGTTTGGTTAATTATAAAATTATTGGGAACTATTGCAAAGGATACATATAAAATTTAATTTTTATTCAAGGGGATTAAAAACATATTTATGAAATATTTTTTAATAAATAAAATAACTTTAGATTTATAATATTTATAAAAGTTTCACATTTCTCACTTTGAATTTATTCTTTTAGGAAAATGGCAAGAAATAGGAGGAATCAAGTAAATGAGGAGTGCAACAAAGAATGCACTTATGTGTCCCATAAGAATTTGTTCTAGAAAACATTATAAGTATGATGAATCAACTAACTTAATTTATGAAAAATTAATTGAATCATGTTGATATAATATATTCACCTTGAAGGGTACAAATTTTATTTGACTCTTTTATACATCAATGATTACATTATTTCTTTGGATCTAAAGACCAATTCATTTTTAAACAATGGAGAAGATATATGTTAAATATATGTTATATACTCTATTGTTGGGAGTATGATACAGTCACCATGTTAGTATACTTCTTAGAAGGATAAGGTGATTAGTGGTTGATGCTGATTAAAAATAAAAATTCTAAGAGGGAGATCGATGTTATGTAGTGGGTGGAGGTCAGAGGAATCATTCTCACCAAAAAATTTCTCTATTCTATGTGAACCGAAATAGAAGAGGAATTCATATAACTAAATAAGAAGTAAAATGAATTAGTGGGATTCAGTGAAATGAACTTTTAAATTACTTTATTGAGACACCTCTAGGATTTTATGGATCCTGAATGAGAGTTTTATATATTCGTCGGTGAATTGGGACCTCATCTATGGGGGAATTATTCTTATAGATACTATGAAAGCTATGATGAGATATTTTGAGTTCAATAAAAGTTGAATTTCAGTTTGGAAAGACGTAGTGGTAACCTATGTCAAATTACAAGAAGAGATAAATGGATCTAAATTTAGGTATGAACAGTGATCATGGAAGAGGTGGAAAGAAATTAAAACTTCCCATATAAAAAATCTGGGAATAATTATTTGTGGATCATATTAAAAGGGAGTGGAAAGTTATAAAAATGTGTAAGAGATTTATATGGAGCTTGAAACATTCATGGTATAATGAATCATCAACTTCTTAACAATAATAACAAATTGATGATAGATCTTTTTAGTTAAAAGTTCAAAGCATCAAGTGTAAGATGCTCAAGCACTTTTCTAATCACTACCCAAGTTAGAAGATAATAGAGGGGATCAACCTCCACCCTCAGAATAGTCCAGGGGAGAATGTTCGGGAATTTTATATCATGATTGATGAACTAGAGGATCCAAAGTATGTGGTCACAGGTAAAATCATTGTGCTCTCAAATCTAGCATGTTCTTTGTTTGATTATAGTTATACTCATTCCTTTATTACATCATTTTTTTCAAAATAATATTAAATCAATCCAAAAATATATTTTAGTATTATTACATAGCATAACTCATTGAGGTTTTATCCAAAAAACAACAGCATATAGAAACTCTTGTAGTGACTTTGGTGATCACAATCTCATCACAAATCTGGTAGTCATTACTGTCATGGAATTTGAAAAAATACAAGGGATGGACTGGATCTCAAAGTATAAATCTAATATCAATATTATAATCAAGGAAATGATAGTGGTCTCAAATGTCATACATATAGTTATTTTCAATGGAGATATTTCTTATATTCATATTTTCCTAGAATCACCTCATGTATCATTCTGATAGAGATGGTTTGATAAGAGGAAGAATGAAATGATGTTATAAATATATATATTTTCTGGATCATTCAGAAATACATTAACTTTATGACAACCCTGCTTTTTTATTACAACTTAAACATGATTTATTACGTAAAACATCAGTTGATACAGCAAATATGATCAATAGGTTTAGTGTATTTGGGGCTTAGGATCATTACATAAAAACATAAAACATGAAATACAACATCTTTATTGAAAACATCCTTTTCATGACCACTACATTCATTCGTACATAGCATTGAATGGGATAACCTGAGGACATGCATATGAAAAGGGCGAGCTATAAAGCACAGTAAGGGAGTACACATGGAATAACATGAGGAGTACAATACATGTTAGACAATAGGCATAATCAATAGAGCATAAAAGATACATGAACGTAAAGGCATGATAAAGCATGATAATCATAACATGGAGATATGACAACAACTCTTATCATGGAATTAGCATGAGCCAAGGCTCATTGCAAATAGAGCATGAGTAAACCCTTATTGCACATGAAGAACGAGTAAACCCTCGTTTCACTTGAATTAGCATGAGTCAACACTCATTTCACATGACCTATCATGATACTATACTTTACCCAATTCATTAGAGCACTATAAGGGTGCACCCTTCTTAAACATTTCATTTCACGCATAAGTGTGCCATATGGATCATAAAACATGGATTCATAAAACATAAAAACTTATTCCACAATAAAGGAATGTGGAATTAATACATGAAACATTGTAATAAATATGTAAAAGTGCAAAAATGTGAATACCCTTGATGGAGAAATGATCATGGTATTCACTACACAATGACATTGGCTTAGAAAATCGGTGTGATTTCGGCAGCGTAACGGCGTGACATAAGAATTCATAAAAATGGTTGATGAGAGATAAAGGGGTTACTCATCATATTTACAATTATTGTACTGTAATTAGGTCATATAGATACATGTCCCAACAATTGTAATGGAATTTAGATTCATGATACAAAATTATTTTCTTGAATGTAAAAGAAGAGAGAGAAGTTCCTTCCGGAATTTCGGCATAGTAACATGTATACATGGGAGGCATTTAATGAGAGAGAAAGGGGTCTCCCTTCATTCAAACAATAAGAGGGAAGTATGGGGGAGGTTCGAAACCATACCCCAACATTCATAATTGAAATTAAAAGTTCAATACAACTTAAAGAAAATTGACAAAAATGAGAAAGGAAGAAATTACCCTAACTTGGAAGTGTGCTTCCAAAGGATAGAGAGAGGATTATGAGAGGATTTTTGGGAGATTGGGGCACCATGGGAGGATTCTAGAGAGATTAGGGAAGAGTTTGGACGAACTACAAAGGGTTTTTAGTGGGGAAGAAGTGGGATCTTGGGTGGGTTTATATAGGAAAGGTGAGGGAATTCTTTATTATTTAGGTTTGGGTCCCCTTACATTAAATTAATCCAAACCACAAACCATCCCATGGTTTTTTCCAATTTTTTTGGCAAAGGGAAGAGGAAAAAAATATTTTATAAGGCCCAAGTCCTTACATATTAAAATAATAAGGTTGATTATGTGGAGGTGAGTCACACTCCCATGGAAATTAAATTAAAAACGCAAAGTGTTGAATATGTCTTGAGGGGGTCATTAATGCTTTGAAAAGTAAGTGAAACAAACCCAAAATCACATTATTTTAATGATAAGACATATAATGGCCGAACATAAGGATTATGGTATTTTATTACATCACCATTAGGTCATTATGATGTCATAAAACACATTATATATTTAAACGGTATTTAATTTTTACCCAAAAATTTGACTGTCTTAGAAAATTATGAAAAATTCACCGTTGGATAATTTCGACGTCCTGATTCCAGAAATGAAATTTATTTTATCTAAAAAATTTCTAAATATTATAATTTTCACTTTTAAAATAAAAACCAACATTTATAAAAAATTCATGGGTTTTGACAGAAATGGATTTTAAACCTTAATATAAAATTTTAATTGCATTCATAAAATTATAAGATCATTTATATTTGATAAAAATTAATTTAATAATAATATTATTATTTTATTAAAATATTATTTAATTCAAAAGCCCCTTAATTTAATAAAATAGATATCTTAATTAAATAATAACTAGAAACACCATTTGTACTTTAAAAACTATTTACAATGTATCAAAAATGACTAGAAATTATATTCATTATTATATACAAAAAAAATTTACATGAACATAGTACTACTTATTTGTTACATAACCCCTTAAAACAGCCACATAAGAACTAAGGGTAAGGTGTGCGATGGTGACAGACTCTTGGGGTGGCTTGGATAACATCGATCAAGTGGTAATCTCTATCAACATCCACTTTTCTCGTAGACGGTCCCGTTCGATATTGACATAGTGAAGCTCAGCTTGGGCTTGGTCAAGGGAGAAGCCCATGGATGCCACCTCTTTTCCGAGCTCTGACAAATGGGCTTTGTATGGGGCTATTCTACTAGATGAGGCCATCGCTTCTTTTTTTCTGAGTAAATTGGATTTGTTAAGGTCCTATATTTATACTAATCATGTGATCACTGTTCAACGGCCATATTAACAATGGTCAAAATTTGTAACATAAAACCAAAGAAGTTGACATCTTATAAAAACATTTTTCATAAAGAGACATTTAACTGGATCAAGAGGGATTTTCCATTAATGAAACTTTGGGTCATTATGATATTCCCCCCTTATGAAATTTTTCCCTCAAAATTTTCCTTTTCCCATACTAAATCAAATGTGGGTAACTCAGCTTCATCATATCCTTTGATTCCCAAGTCACTTCTTCAAACTTGTGGTTTCTCCACAACACCTTGACGAGGGGCATTGTTTTATTTCATAGAACTTTTTATCTATGATCTAAGATCACCACTGGTTGCTCCTCATAAGAAAGATCATCTTCCAAATGTACCTCCTCAGAAGAGAGTACATGTGAAGGGTCTGGTATGTACTTCCTTAAGAGGGATACATGAATGACATCATGTACTTTGGCCATAGTAGGTGGAAGTTCTAGTCGATTGGCCACATCCCCAACACGATCAAGAACCTCGAAGGGGACGATTTACCTTGGACTTAACTTCCCTTTCTTTCCAAACCTCATGACCTTTTTCGATGGAGATATGCATAGAAACACCATGTCTCCAACATTAAATTCAAGGTCTCATCGATGATTATCTGCATAACTCTTCGGTCACCTCTAGGCTGCCTTGATATGCTACTGAATGGTTTTCACCTTCTCCACCATTTCATCAACCATTTCTGGTCCAAGCAGCTTACGTTCACCGACCTCATCCCAATATGCCAGTATTCTGCACCTTTTCCCATACAGGGCTTCATATGGTGCCATTTGGATGCTCGAGTGGAAACTGTTATTATAAGAGAACTCAACCAGAGGAAGATGTTGATCCCATCCTTCCTTTAAAGTCCATTGAGCACGCTCTCAACATATCCTCAAGTGTTTGGATAGTCCGCTCGGATTGGCCAGCAGTTTGAGGATGATAGGATGTACTGAAGTTCAGTTCAGTATTCAGAGCATGTGGAATAATTTTACAAAACTTATAGGTGAATCTTGGATCTCGGTCCGACACAATAGATAGGGGTACACCATGCACCTTACCACTTTCCTGATATATATCTGTGCCAGTTGATCCAAAGAGAAATCTTCTCGAATAGAAATGAAGTGTGCAGTCTTTGTAGGACGATCCACAACAACCCATATTGCATTGTTGCCTTTAGATGTCCTCGGAAGTCTGTTGACAAAGTCCATGGTGATGTTTTCCCATTTCCATTCTGGTATGGGAAATGGTTGCATCATCCCTTATACTTCTTCCTCTCTTCCTTCCCTTATTGACACACCAGGCACTTTGATGTATATTCAGCGATCTCTTTCTTCATATTATCCCACCAAAAGCATTCATGGATATCGCGATTCATCTTTGTGCTCTATGGGAGAATAAATAAATTTTAACTATGTGCATCATCCAAAAGTTCCTTCTTCAGATCCAGACTTAATGGAACACATAGTCTTTTCCCAAACCGCACAATTCCTTCTTCATTAACATTAAACTCCTAGGATTTCCCATTTTTGATAGCTTCCATTTTTCTTGAATTCCCAATTCATTCTTTTGAGTATCCTTTAACCTTTCCAAAATAGATGGTTAAGCAATAATTTGTGAAAGGATTGATGTTGTTCCCTTCTTTATGATTCCCACGTCCATCTTCATCAAGTCTAAGAAGATTGGATCCTTCTCAATTCTCATCATTGATAGAATCGCTGGATCCTTTCTACTTAGGGCATCTGCCACCTTGTTCGCTTTCCCAGGGTGGTAATGTATTGGACATTCATAATCCTTGATGAGCACTATCCATCTTCTCCGGTCCATATTAAGCTCTTTCTGTGTGAATATATATTTAAGACTCTTGTGGTCAGTATATATCTCACATATCTCTTCATAGAGATAATGCCGCCAGATTTTCAAGGCACATATCACAGCCGCCAACTCCAGATCATGCGTTGGATAGTTTCGCTCATGGATTTTAAACTACCTTGAGGGATAGGATATCACTTTATCATTCTTCGTCAGCACACATCCTAAGCCCTTCATTGAAGCATCACTGAATACCACAAAAAGTTCCCCACTTGTGGGTAAAGTGATCATGGGTGCAGTGATAAGCCTCCTTTTCAACTCCTTGATGCTTTCTTCGCATTCCTCACTCCAAGAAAACTTTACTCCATTTCGAGTTAGTTTGGTAAGAGGGTTGGGAAATCGTGAGAAATTTCTCACAAATCATTGATAATATCCAACTAACCCCAAGAAGCTATGGATATATGTTATTAATGTTGGCCTCATCCATCCCTCAACTGCATCTGTTTTGGAGGGGTCCATAGATATTCCATTGGATGTGATGATATGGCCCAAGAATGAGACTGCATTCAACCAGATCTCACACTTGCTGTACTTTTCATAGAGCTTCTCCTTGCGCAAAGTCTCTAGTACATTTTTTAAATGTTCCTCATGATCGTCCCTGGTTTTGGAGTATATTATAATACCATCTATAAAGACTACAAAAATTTTTTCAAGGTATCTCTAAAGACTCTATTCATCAAGTCCATGAATATTGCTGGAGAATTGGTGAGTCCGAAAGGAATTACTATGAATTCATAGTGCCCATATCTTGTACGAAAAGCAGTCTTGGGGATATCTTCATTCTCCACCCTTACTTGAAAATATACCGACCTCAAGTCCACCTTGGAGAAGTATTGTGCTCCACGCAGATGATCAAAAAAGTCATCGATTCTTGGGAGAGGATACTTGTTCTTTATCGTGATTTTGTTAAGTTCACTATAATCGATGAAATTCTGCATTGACCCGTACTTCTTCTTGACAAAGAGGACTGGTTCACCCCATAGTGAAGCACTTGGGCATATAAACCCTTTATCCAGATTCTCTTGTAGTTGTTTCTTTAGCTCTTATAGACTTACAATAGACATTCTATTTGGAGTCTTGGATATTGTTAGCGCCCTAGGTATAAGTTCAATTGAGAACTCAACATCTCTTCATGGAGGATGACTAGGAAGTTTCTCGGGAAACACTTCAGCAAATTCACTCACAATAGGAATTTCTTCAAGGATGGTTTCTTCCATGGACTCTATCATCTGATCCAGATATGAGTGCTCATAAGGTAGTAACATCCATGCTTGAGATGATGGAGCTAAAAGAGATTTATCTTCCTTCCAACAATTGTAAATAATCGGGGATTGATTCTGCATATGTAGTTTGATTTCCTTCTCCCGAAAATTTATGTTGGATCTATATAAGGAAAGCCAATCCATTCCAAGAATTTCATCAAATTCCACTAGAGGGAGTATGACGGGGTTCACCGGGAAATTCAATCCATAGATTATAACAGGGGAGGACTTATACTCATGGTATCCAATGATTTCCCCATTTTCCGTACTCACCGACATCTTTACTTCCATGATTTGTGGTGGTGCTGGGATTGTTCTACTAAACTTTAGAGATATAAAAGAATGCATAGAACCTAAATCAAAAAGTACGTTCACTATTCATGAATGAATAAGTAGTGTACTTGTCACCACTTCGTTGTCTGGGTTCACTTCAACAGAAGTGATGGAAAAATCTCTTCCATGCTGTCGTGGAGGTTGTTGGTTGCCTCTAATAACCCTTGGATTAGGGCACTAATTTGCAGAATGAACCGGTTCTTTCCATTTGTAGCATTGAAAATGCGTTGAGGTTTGAACAAGGTGTTCCTCTACTCTGTCGCAGTCGTGGGTCCTTCTTGCCGATAGTTAACAGCTAGATGCACTTCCCTTTTACACCTGAAGCATTTTATCATCCCCTTAAGGCAATTTCCAGGGTGCTTCTTTCCACACTTTTGGCATGTGGGGTGCTGGATCTTCTTAACACCGTTGGATTTATCCATCGGACCACCAGCATTGAAGTCCACCTTACGCTTCTTGTCCCCATGATACCCATGTGAATCCCTCGATCTCCATTTTGACCTTGAGGGCATATTGGACAATTTCCTCATAGATGTCGAAGTCACGGATCGCTAATGCTTTTCGCAAGCTAGGCTTCAGCCCAGCAAAGAAGCGGTCACCCTTGAATTCGGGGGTAACTACAAAGACGAAAGCGTATTGTGAAAGGCTTGTGATGTTTTCCTCATACGCTCCAACAGATTCTTCATCTATTTGGTTTAGGGAAAGGAAGTCCCTTTCCATCTTAAGCTGGAGGGTGCGCGGAAAATATTTTTCAAAATACATATTCCGGAAATCCTTCCATTCCAACACCTCGATATCCTCCTCAGGCTTTGTATTTTTTATCAACGTCCACCCTTGATCAACTTCACCCTCCATACGATAAGCCTCTAGGATAACCTTCTCTTTTTCAGAACATTAGAGGATGGATAATATCTTTTTAATTGTGTTTATATATAGTTCAGCGATCGTGGGATCAAATGATCCACTAAAAGTAGGAGGCCTTTGTCTCATGAAGCTATCGATAGCGACTTGTTATTTCTTAGGGGGGAGGGGGGGTTGAACGTTCCTCTTGACCCATGTTTCTATTCAAAACTTCAGTTAGCTGAGAGAGTAGGGTGACAAAGTTTGTGATTCCTTCTCCCATTGGATTTGGCATCTGATTAGTACAGTCATCACACTGATCTTCACAATGGTTCTTAGCCCGAGTCCTCCTATTACCGGCCATTGGCTAGAATAAAAGGAATGTTAGGGGTAACACATAAAGGGTAAAAAAGAGACAAAAGTTGATGAATCATAAATAAACTATTATTTCCTTAACTCATGAGTCCATATGCTTCAATCTAGGCTTTTCATGATCTACTTTCTAACATATATTCATAGGGGCATTTTTCCCTTAATAAGGGTTCATACTAAGATTGTGAATTTATCAAAACATATCCCCCGGGAGTGTCGTAACCAAGAGTACAACAAGGCCAATTGTCGTGCACCAGTTCTCGTTCGAGTCTAGCTCAAAGCGGTGTTTTTGGGTTTTACCCCTAGGATACATCTGTGCCAGAGCCGCCTCTACCTGCCCGTATCCAAACTGGGATGTATTTGTTTGATAAACCACTTACTTAGTATTTACCCAAACGTTGGGATGTTTTCATTATACTTAGTCTTGTATATAAGTATTTACTAGGGTTTCCTAATCCCAAAAATAACTAAACCAATCCTCTGATACTAACTATGACAACCCTATTATTTATTACAAATTAAACATGATTTATTACATAAAAAATCACTTGATACAGCAAAGGAGATCAATAGGTTTAGTTTATTTAGGGATTAGGATCATTAAATAAAAAATTAAAACATGAAATACAACATCTTAATTGAATACTTCCTTTTCATGACCACTGTATTCTTTCATACTTACCATTAAATGGGATAACCTGAGGACATGCATTAGAAATGGGTGAGCTATAAATTCTAGTAAGGGAGTACACATGGAATAGCATGAGGAGTACAATACATGTTAGCCAATAGGCATAATCAATAGATCAGAAAAGAAACATGGACATAAAGGCATGATAAAGCATGACAATCATAACATGGAGATGCGGCAACAACACTTATCATGGAATTAGTATGAGCCAAGGCTCATTGCACATGGAGCATGAGTAAACCCTCATTGCACATGAAGCACGAGTAAACCCTCTTTGCACTTGATTTTTTATGATTCAACACTCATTTCACATGATGTATCATGATACTATACTTTACCCAATACATTGGAGCGCTAGAAGGGCTCACCCTTCTTAAACATTTCATTTCATGCATAAGTGTGCCACATGGATCATAAAACATGGATTCATAAAACATAAACATTTATTCATTGATAAAGGAATGTGGAATTCATACAGAAAACTTTGTAATCAATATGTAAAGGTTCATAAAGGTGAATACCCTTTATGGAGAAATGATCATGGTATTCAATACACAATGACATTGGCTTAGAAAATCGGTGTGATTTCGGCAGCGTAACGGTGTGACATAAGAATTCATAACAATGGTTGATGAGAGAGAAAGTGGTTCCACATCATATTTACATGTAATGGATAGTAAGGAGAGCATATAGAAACATGTCCCAACAATTTTAATGGAATTTATATTCATGATACAAAATTATTTTCTTGAATGTAA
The DNA here is from genome assembly GCA_963277665.1 of Viscum album. Taxonomy (NCBI): domain Eukaryota; kingdom Viridiplantae; phylum Streptophyta; class Magnoliopsida; order Santalales; family Viscaceae; genus Viscum; species Viscum album. The sequence continues at coordinate 1,398,109,325 of OY728148.1, read as the reverse complement.
AAGAAGAGGGAGAAGTTCCTTTTGGAATTTCAGCATAGTAACGGGTGTACATGGGAGGCATTTAATGAGAGAGAAAGGGGTATCCCATAATTCAAAAAATAAGAGGGCAGTATGGGGGAGGTGCAAAACCATACCCCAACATTCATAATTGAAATTAAAAGGGCAATACAACTTAAAGAAATTGACAAAAATGAGAAAGGAAGAAAAAACCCTTACTTGGAAGTGTGCTTCCAAAGGCTAGAGAGAGGCTTGTGATAGGCCTATTGGGAGCTTTTGGCACCTTGGGAGGTTTATAGAGAGAGTACGGCAGAGGTTGGAAAAACTCCAAGGGATTTTAGTGAGGAGTAAGTGGGAGCTTGGGTCGGTTTATGTAGGAAAGGTGAGGGAATTTGTTATTATTTAGGTTTGGGTCCCTTTACATTAAATTAATCCAAGACACAAACCATCCCATGGTTTTTTCCCATGGTATTTGGAAAAGGGAAGAGGAAAAAAATATTTTATAAGGCCCATGTCTGATCTTCTTAAAATAATATGGTTGCTTATGTGGAGGTGAGCCACACTCCCATGGAAATAAATTTAAAAAGGCAAAGTGTTGAATATGTCTTGAGGGGTCCATTAATGCTTTGAAAAGTAAGTCAAACAAACCCAAAATCACATTATTTTAATGAAAAAACATATATTGGACGAACATAAGGATTATGGTATTTTATTACATCCCCATTGGGTCATTATGATGTCATAAAACACATTATATATTTAAACGGTATTTAATTTTTACCTAAAAATTTGACTGGCTCAGAAAATTATGAAAAATTCACCTTTGGATAATTTAGACATCCTGATTCCAAAAATGACATTTATTTTATCTAAAAAAATTATAAATATGTTAATTTTCACTTTTAAAATAAAAACCAACATTTATCGAAAATTCATGGGTTTTGACAGAAATGGCTTTCAAACCATAATCTAAAATTTTAATTGCATTCATAAAATTATAAGATCATTTATATTTAATAAAAATTAATTTAATAATAATATTATTATTTTATTAAAATATTATTTAATTCAAAAATCCCTAAATTTAATAAAATATATTTCTTAATTAAATAATAACTAAAAACACCATTTGTACTTTAAAAACTATTTACAATGTATCAAAAATGACTAGAAATTATTTTCATTATTATATACAAGAATAATGTACATGAACATAGTACTACCTATTTGTTACATAACCCCTTAAAACAGCCGCATAAGACCTAAGGGTAAGGTGTGCGATGGTGACAGAGTCTTGGGGTGGCTCGGATAACATCACTCGAGTGGTAATCTCTATCAACTTTCACTTTTCCCGTAGATGGTCCCATTCGATCTTGACATGGTGAAGCTCAGCTTGGGCTTGGTCAAGGGTGAAGCCCAAGGATGCCACCTCTTTTCCGAGCTCGGACAAATGGGCTTCATATAGGAAAATTTTACTGGATGAGGCCATCACTTCTTTTGTCTGAGTAAGGTGGATTTGTTAAGGTCATATATTTATACTAATCATGTGATCACTATTCAACGGCTATATTAACAACGGTGAATCTTATTAACATAAAACCAAAGAAGTTAACATCTTATAAAAACATTTTTCATAAAGAGACTTTTAAATGGATCAAGAGGGATTTTCCATTAATGAAACTTTGGGTCATTACAAACTTATTTCCTAAATAGTTACCTGGTCCACCCTAGAAATACAAGTAGAGTTATTAATTTAACTCATACCTGGATCCCAACTAAAATCAAGGCTCCATAATGAATAGAATCTATGGAGTTAGAGGATTTAAATAAACAACTTCATGATATTAGATAGAGGTGTTTTATCTAACTAAATGTGTATCTATGAGAGAAAATATTATATTTGTCAAGAAGGGGGTGGGTTAATGGGGTTAATCAATGATTATATAAAACGTAATAGGATTATAGTGAATAACATGTGCCCACTACCAAGGATTGATGATTTATTTTCCATCTTTAAGGGGCTCAATTCTTCTATCAGAATGACATTCAATCTGGGTATCATGAATTGAGGGTGAAAAAATAAGATATTCTAAAGAATGATTTATGAATTAGATTTGAGAATTATGATCTTGTTGGTATGCCCTTCATTATTAATAATTATCATACTGTATTTATGGGTTTTATAAATTTAGTCTTTAAGAACTACCTTAATAAATTTATGAATGTTTTTATGGATTAAATTATGTTATACCCCAAAATTCATGATTATTATGAGGATCGTCTAAGAGATATATTGGAAACTCTAAAGAAGGGGACTATTTTTTTGGAAAATTCATCAAATTTGAATTCTATTTATATAAATATTCTTTCATGGGATAATTCTTACTATGGTAGGAATATTAGTTTACCCTATGAAGGAAATATATGTAGAGGAGTGGACTCAACTTACACTGATAATAGAGATTGATAGTTTTCATGGTTTATCTGGATATTATATAAGAATTGTTAAAAACTATTCATGATATTATAATAAATAGACCACGTTAACTCGAGAAGGAGATATTTTCATCTGTAAAAAAGAGTATGAAGAATTTTTACAAGAACTAAAGATGAGATTTATTACTACATGTATGTTAACTGAACCCTTTTTCAGAGAAAGATTCATTTTTTATAGTTATGCATATCTAAAATGTTATGGGTGATTCCTCAATTAAAATGAAAAGGTGATGGACTATGAATCTCGAAAGTTAAATCCTATTGAGAATAATTATCCTACTCATGACCATGAGTTATCTATATTAATATTTTCACAAAAAATATAGATTCCCTATCATTATGGTAAAAAATGGAATATATACATAGACCACCAATGTTTTAAGTATATTTTCAATTGGAAGGAATTTAGAATGAGGTAGAGGAGATGGTTAGAACTTCTAAAAGACTATGACTATTAAATTAATTATCACCATGAAAAAGAAAATAATGTCACAGATGCTCTATGTAGGAATGAACTTATTATGCCTGAAATGATGAGGACTCAAGGAGATCCTTTGGTTATGAACTAGGTAAAATGTGACATGAGAATATTAAATAAAGAGATATCATCAACCCTATCCCAAAATATTTCTCCACTCTAATTACTAGAGAAAATAAAAAAATATCCAAGATAATATTGTTTTTTACAAATAAATACTGAGGCTATGAGGAATGGAATGTTTCCTGTGTTCAGTATTGATCAAGAATGTGTACTAAAATTTCATGCATGTCCATGTGTCTCTTGTATCCCGGAGATAAGGAATGAAATGATGGATGACGTTCATATATCATAATTCTCTATATATCCCTAAATCCGTAAAATTTATATGGACATTCATTTTCATTATTGGTGAGATAATATAAAAATGGGGATTATTGACAAATATATATTGTTCTTGATAAGATTTCCTGTAAAGGTAGAGAAAAATCTTTCTAAAGGGATATTTCAACCACAACCCAAACCAATGTGTATGTTGGACAAAATCACATTGAATATCACAACTACTCTCCAAATAACATCAAATGGAAAAATTCCAAATGGATTACAATGCATTGACTCATCATGACATCACATTTCATCACTATTCAATAATATTTCTCCCTTGACCAACATTACGATATATAAATAATGTGGTGTGGTTGCATGGGGTTTTATATTCTATAATTTTTTATCATGATACAAGGGTCAAATCTAAACTATGGAAAATAATTCAATATAAACTGAACAATGAACTAAATTTTAGTATAACATATCATCCCCCAATTGATGTCCAATCTAAAATGACTTTTCTTACACTTTAGGAAATATTGATAGTATACCTAATGTATTATAATGGTATATGGGATCAACATCACTAAGTATTTGTGTTCTTATAAAAAATTAATATTCTTCATGGAATTCAAATGAAACCATATCAAGATCTCTATGGGAAGTGGTGTGGATCTTATAATTGTTGGTATGAAGTTGCTGAGTAGAAGATTCCTATGCCTAATCTTGTGCAAGAGATGACAAAATAGGTTCATTCCATCCAACAATATATAATTTTTCTCATGATTCTTCAAAGGATATGGTAACAATAATCAATGGGACATGGAATTTGATGTTGTGGAAAAAACATCCTCCAGATAACACCATGGTAGAGAGTCCTATGAATTGGAAAGAAAAATAATCTTAGCCTTACATAGATTAGCCCCTTTAAAATCCTGGATCACACTAGATAAGTGGCTATTGTATAGTGATTCCAGGAAATCTATCTCAATTTTTTTATTAATTCCATGTATCTCTCTTCATAATGTAAATACATGATCCCTCGCATTTACGGAATCTGGAGGTGGTATAACTGGAACATGACATCTCTTATGAAGAGAAGCTACATGAGATTTTAGACCAAGAGACATGGTTCTATAAATCAATAATACCCACCTTTTCAACTTATTATATTGGAACCATAAATATGAGGAAGTGATATAGGAACCAAATTAGGTAATGAGATAGAATTAACCTCCCATTTTCTCAACTGAGAAAATAAGATGAAATTTCAAGGACACAGTTTCGTAAGGGGTAAGAATGTAATGACCCAGAATTTTTAATTTATATTTATTTCCTAAATAAATGATTGTTTCATATTATATAATACCATAAATGAATAGAGTAATGATATACAAACAAAATTTAATATCTTTTTCAATGATAATTACATTATTCATCTAATGAAACCAATTCAAATATCAAACATTACAATTTGAAAAATATATATATAATAGAACAGCTAAAATAGGATATTTTGTATCGACCCAATCTACTAGAATCATCATTCCCACATAAAACACTATCGAAACAAATAAAAATATTTTTTTAAAAATAAAAAATATATGAAAATGAAAATTTAAACTTAAGATAATTAATAGTGACTTTGGATTGAAAGAATGATATAGTATTTATAGGGTATAAATGGAAATGTGATCAATGAGATTCAACCATTATATGAGTATTGGTCAATATACACATTCCAAACCATATTTTTGGTTGATAATTTAACCATTATAAACAATTTTTATAAGTAATAGTAATGAAGGATAATCCATATACAAAGGTGAATCGATGGCCTCCACCAGAAGAGTTGTTCCATTCAAATCCCATTTTTAAGAATATTGGGGGAGGTATCGTCACCAGGGTTTTCTCTTGAAAAATGTAAAGTTGAGGTTCACTAAGTGAATCTTTTACTACATTTCCTATGGGAGAAGTTAATGTTAGTGGATATTATCGCTCGATCAATTTTATCTATGTCATCCCATGAAACTACCACAATTTCACACCTTACCCTTATGATATAAGCAAGTGTTATAAGGGGTTACGTGTCTAGATCATAGTGTAAATCCATTTTTATACATAAAAAATTTCTATTTATTTCCCCAACGATAATTTTTTTTAATAAAATACTAGTTCAATGGATATGAATTTGATCATTAGACTTTTCGATGCAATGAAAACATAATTATATTTTTCTAGAAAATGTATACAACATTTTATGACAAAAAAGTTTTTTTGGGTTTTATTTTATTAGAAAATAATATTTTAAACCACTTTTATTGAAATAATAAGTTATAAAATAATTTTATAAAGTCCAAGGAAGTTTTTTTATCACTGTCGAAAAATTTATTTTTCCTTAATAACATATTCTTAAATAATTAAGATTTTTTTATTTAAAAACATTAATTGAAAATTTTAATGATGAAATAATAATTACATTTTAAAATAAATTTGTCTAAATAATTATAGTGTGAATTTATGAGAATTTTATAAAATAATCTATTTTTTACTTGAATATTAAAAAATATAGTTTTAGGGTTTCACTATAATTTATTAAATCATATTTATTTCATATTGATTTAATAATTTAATAAACACAATCCATGACATAAACCATTTTATTTTATTAACATTATTTATTTTGGTAGTTTTAATCAATTTTTTAAACTATAAGTGACTTTATGAAGTCTGTTAAAGGAATGATTGGTTTATAAAATCATTACTTTGTAGAATATTCACTTCTCCAATAAAAAAATTTATTTAATTGTGAAGTTTGGTTCTGTTTGATTAAAATAAAATAATTATTTACCCAAATTTTTAAAACATGAGAAAAAACCATGATTAATGTAAATTTTTTTTCATTTTCCACAAACATGTTTTCAAATACCTATATTTAGAATTTATTAAACAATTAATCCCCTTATTATATAAATACCTATCCTTTAATCCATTTATATTAACTCCCAATACATCCTTATTGATGTTATGGGGATTTTTCCTTCTAAGGTGTCCCCCATGGTTTCATCAACCCCCTAAGGTTACTTTTCTCATGATCTAGTAGTAACTCTTCAAGGTAAATGAAATCCCCACTTCTATTTTCCATTCAAAAGTCATTTTTGTGTGAATGTACTCCAAATTCCACAAAAATTACTTCTTTATACTTTATATTATCCCATTACTATAAGAATTATCTTTTATCAATGTTATACCCATGTCCTCTCCCATTTTCTCTTTTATAAACATTTTTTATACTTTTTAGGTGGCCAAATTTCTTTTCAAATTTCACTCTTTTACATGAGAAATTGTATTATAATTTTTCTTGTTAACCAAAACTCTTATATTTGTTTCAAAAATTATTTATTGAATTAATCTATTTACTTATAATTAACCAATTTTACCATTTAGTGGAATAAAAATGACCAAATTTTCATGTAATTAATCACATTTCTATGTCATGATTTTGATATGAAACCCCTACTTTATCCTCCATGGGTTATTAATGAAATGATTGATTATGAACTATGTGGAACACATTTATTAATAAATATTAAGGGTGAAATTTTATTGGTCTCCAATTCATTGGGTATAGAATTTAATCTCCATAGATTTCATTTTTATGATACCTTGGTGAATAACATTGGTAAGTTTCATTTTTCATACCTTGGTGAGAAACCACGTCGATATAATTGTAAATGCATATTTAAATGTTATATCCAAATTTATATGTGATGATTCATTTTATTATTATTATTATTTTCTTGATATTATCTTTTTCATTCAATAATTATATTTCTCATTTTACTTTTGATACTTCTCATGACAACATGTAAATAATTTCCTTTACAAGGCCTCGTGCTCTCCCATTTCCATTGATGTATGTCCCCAAGATATGAGAAACTATAATTGTACTTAAGAAGAACACAAGAATATTTCATTAAGTGGATATAGAATATTTGTTTATGTTTTATTTTATTATGTATATTTTTCCCAAGAAACTAAATATGAAAACATCGTCTTTTTTGCATCGCGTAATAAAAATTTATGTAAAAATGGTGGGATTCCATACTTTTAAAGGATACCGTGACTGTTCTCTTTTGAATGATCTATCTATCTTCCATTAAAACAATTCATTTTTAAGAAATTAAAAAATATTATTTCACTTAACCTATGATAAAATTAGTGATTTCGATAATGAAATATAAACACCAAATTACATGTAATGAAAAATTTAGAAAATATTATCATTATTTTTAAAAAAAATAATGGAATCATGGCGTGTTACATTTTAGCGCTAATAAAATTAATTTCCCCTTATAATTCTTCAATTTGGTACTAATAAATAAGCATACTTATACATCATTATGTCCTTAGGTTCTTACATTTCATACTCATAATGGTGGTTTAATCAAAAAACATTGATTAGTTGAGTTGTCTTGTTTTATATATCATTCTCTTTTCGATCCAAAATATCAATTGGTTATTCCTTATTTGAAATATCATTCTCTTGTGATCATGCCTCTAAGGTCAGTATATGTGACATATTGGGTATTCACTTCCTTGTTATTGATACATAGAACACATAGCGAACCTGGGAGATATTTAGTAAAAGCTCCAAATTATACGCCACTTTCCCAATAAGTTCATGTTCTTTAATAGAAGCAATATAACAAGGGAATAATATTTCTTTCATTATTCCATGTAAAAATTCATCGAAATAACTTATTACCAACTTCAAATTCTATACCACATTAATGGTTATATGTATAAAATTTCTATTAGCTTTTTACAATTCTAATATGTTTCTGAATGGATCTAACCCTCTGTATAATCTCATAATCATTCTCAGGTCCCAATATATTTTTTTCTAAAAATTACTTCCAATATATTTGAGTTTTACACTTCTTTAAACAAAAGGATTGATATTGACCAGTCTGAATGTGTAATTAATATATATTTTTGTTGAAAAATTCAACATGGGGAGGGTATTTATCCCAACCACCTTTGTAATCCATAGAACACGAGCTTATCATATCCTCTAAGGTTTGAATTATTCTCTCATTCCGACCATCTATTTGAGGATGATATGTAGTTATGAAACAATACAACATATAATTTATTTAAATACATCCCCAAAACATCACGGTAAACTACAGATTTCAGTAAAATAAAATTTAATATGGTAGTTTATACAACCTTACCACTTAATGTATATTATTGTAATATAATTCTATGATAATTATTTTCGAATAATAATGATGTGTCTTGACTTTCTAATGTGATCATTTATAACACATAATTATCCCAATATAAAATATAATACAACCTCTAAACCATACCAGTACCTTTAATCATATGTCAACAAATATTAAAGGCATTCATTATCAAATAACTTTGGCACTATATACAAAACTATAAGGTTTAATTATCTTAAATGTATGCTTAAATATCCTTAACAGTAATAAACTCCTATTAAAGAAAACATCAAATTGTTATCCAATTAATTTTTAATAAAGATCAACTATAAGCTCATAATCAAATTATGGTATCCATAACTATTAAATTAATATTTCTTAGATACCTAAATGATTCCAAAATATTATTCAATCTTTATTCATTTAATAACCTCCTATCTTATTTAAATGCATTTCTATTGGTTTCTTGGTTTCAACGTTTTGCTGAAAAAATTTCAAATGTGAATTAATTATTGAGAATTCATCTAAGGGGAGATAATCACATGAAATTTTAATAAAAATATGAAAAATATGATTTTCATAAGACTCATTAATATAGAATCAAACTTGATATTCCTATTTTAGGAAGAGGTATTAGTGTGCCCAATTTATCATAACTCACTTCAACAATCCAGATTGCAAAAATCATTCATTTAAACCTTGTTCTTAATAGGTTTTTCATGTAAAACCTCGTTATTAACCCTTTTAATTTTTCAATCTATATAATATTACCAAAACTACTTATAATTCATATCTTAAACAATATGAGGTTAATTCTATGGATCACTCTTAATACTTTCATCATTAGATAACTTCTTCCCCCAACTTCAGTATATATCCATGTTATGACTTTTCTTCCCACACATAATACATTTATTATTCCCATTAAGAATATTCTATCTAGGCCTCTAACCACACATTGAACATAAATGGAATCTTATATTCTCATATCCATGGGGCTAAGATTTTCCGTTGAAATCCATTTTTCTATTCTTATCAGGAAAAATAGATTTATAAATAACTCCATCCTCCATTTTCACATTGATAACACATCGATCAATATATTCAAATCTACTGATGTATCATATGGTTAGCACCCTTTCAGTGATTGGTTTTATGGCACTAATGAAATTTTCAACTCTACTTTAATTTTGGATTATAATACTAGAATCGTATCGTAAAGGTCTTGTACAATCTTCCTCAAATGTACAAATAGATTCATCATTCTTTTTGATTTATCTCATAAAACTCATTATTTATATATTTATGAATAATTTTAATAATGTACTTAATGAAAAATAATTTCATGAACTTATCCCAATCCATAGAGTAAATTTATTAATTTCGCCTCATATTCATAATAATTGTCCACCATTCATCCACTTTAAGTTCCAAATAGTTGACATATAAAATAAATTTTCCCTATTCTGAACACCAGATAATGAAAAAAATATATCAAATGGAGATAATCCACTATTAAGAATCTGGTACTTTAGAATACCCATGAAAATAAATGGTTGTTTCCTTATGAAGTATTCAACATAATGTTGTTCCGTTATTTATTCATTTGGATGTATGGTATGATTCATAACATGAGAAATTTGTATCATGATATAAAAAATAAATTTAATCCAATCTCTCATAAACATTGTATTCCCATGAAGAAAATAATTTGATTATCTAATTCACTCAATATTAATAGAGATCCTTCAAGTCATATCCATTGACTAAAACCAAAATTCATAGTCTAAGAAACAATAATCATGATGCGAGGCAAAATAGTCATGAAAAATTACTTCTAGTACTTATAAATCATGAAACATTCCTTTTAATCTATGACCAATTTGGATTATCCAAGGTGATTCATATTAATCATATTTTTAAATCCTTTAAGATGGTTCATAAAGAGTTTTTGAATTACCAAATCATATCCCCTTGGAGTGTCAAATTAGGTGTGAAGAAATTCCCACATTCATGCAGTATGAGATGATTATGTCCGGGTCAATGTTGCATTTTCATAGGTATTACCCCAAGGTACCTCTATTATAGAACCACATCTAATTTTAGTATCTAGCTAGTGACTTAACAATTTGAAACACACTCACAGTGTCCTTTACCAGAATTTGGGGACATTTTCCTAGACATTGACACATCTTCAGAATTATCCTTAGACATGTCCTTATGGATATCACAAAGGATTTCAAATTCTTGTTTCTAAAGGTTATATAAATATATCTTCTAATAAAAACTATAGTATATGAGGCTTTTAATTCATGGATATTACATTTTTAGATGAATATTAAATACATTACACAAACACATTATTGACGACTATAAATGTTTACATCCTTTGAAAACATGGAACACAATCATATTAATTTGGTGAAATATATTAAATGTCACCCATAAAGGGCATCCCCTTTATTTCCCTTCTCAATCATACCATACTTGAACCTTTTTCCATAACATATGGGAAAGAATCATAACAAAGAGTTATTATATTTTTTTTAGTTAGGGTAAACAAGGGATATACATAATAATAACATGAACCTAAGGGAATTACAATCATTTAATATCATTTGAAAATGATTCCCTACATATTAATGATTATAATCATGAGTCATGGAATAAATTTCTGCAGTTCATAATAAATGAATCATAAGGTATCTATTAGACATGATCCATGAGAGAATATCATTTTCATAATAAATAATATTGTGGAATGTACGTAATCATATAAAATATTAAATCAAGGATACTACCCAAAAAATACAACATATTATGAATAGACCAACCACCCATGTACCTACATTGGGCTTCAGCTAACCACTATTGTAGTAGATTTTTCAGGCTTGGGATAACCACCATTGAACCCTACTTTCAGGGCTTGGGATAACCACTTTTGTACCCTCATTTTTGTTCATTGTCTAACTATGAATTAACCCTCTAATATCATATGATATTTATCAGTAACGAAGTCATTGGAGAGAGAAATAGGTCATACCCTCCAGATAATGAAAATCATACATGTGTGTGCCACAAGATCATAAAAAATGCATCATGTCATATCCCAGAAAATTAAATGGTTTTCATAGAAATTTCACTATATAATAACCTATAGATAATGATATATATTTAATAATAATTTGAAAATTTCATTATCGAATAACATTTAGAAAATTAATTGGTTTTCGAAATAATTTTATCATGGTATATCCTGTGGATAAGAACGGGTTTCATAATAATTTTATCATTACATAACACGTAGAAGAGAAATGGGTATCATAACCATGTTTTCAACAAAAAAAAAACCATTTAGAGAAAACCAAATAATGGTATCCATGGATCATATCACTAGTAAAAAATATTTGACATCAATGTATGTCATCTTAGATAAAAAAAATAACTTGGAATGATAATTTAAAAATTTTATTGAGGAAAGTATCCATTATTTATTGTAAACATCTTTTTAAAACATAGAAAAGTTAGAAAATATTTCTTTATGAAAATAAAAATTAAAAAGTTTAAGTAAATATTAAAATAAAATAATGTTCATGATAACGAGAATGTTTTTCATGTCATACAAGTTAAAATGAATAATCCTCTGACATTTTCGTTAAAATATAAATAGGTATATTATTGATATTGATAAGATTATTTCATTAAAATATAATTTGTTAAAATTATAAAATGGGTAAAAAATTTCTTTTATAGTCATAGTATAAAAATAGTAATAATTTGAAAAAATAATTGTGAAATTTTGTTTTGGAAGAAAACATATTTCTGACCAAAGAGAAAAATATAGACATATTTTCCAAAAAAAAATTCTATTCATTATTATGTATGAAATAGTGGGTAAATTTTATAATTAATAAAAAATATAATGAATAAATATTTTTAATATATTTAAATAGTTTATTTGGATATATATAATAATATTTTATCTTTGGAAACATAATCATAAAAAATCCTGATAAATAATGTGATTGTAAGAGAAAATTGTTATTGCATTGGTATATTTGAAACATAAGAACCATGATGTAATAAAATTAAATTAATCATAAAATATAAATAATATAATTATATTAATGATATCACAAGTGAGATAAACTGTATATACACCTCATATAGGAAAATAAGTGTATTACATAATCATATATCTCATTTAAATAAGACTGAGGCAAAAATCTCTTTCTAATTTGGTATCTTTTGATCTATAAACCTAATGAAAGTGGGTTTTTAAAATGGATTTATAAATAAAATTACTTTTAATTATAATTTTAATAAAATAAATTCAACGATAGTATATACACCACATAAAAACATGTCTGGAATATGGCTTTTTTCATTAAAAATCAATATGAGACGGAAATCCTCTACCACATAACAGTAATTTTGTATTATAATTAACATTAAATAAAAAAAATTAACCATAAATACAAAAAAAAAAGTTTAATAATCATGATATAAAATGTAAAATACTTATTATATTCCCCAAAAAAATTTAATTAGTTCATAATATGGCCCATATACACTAGAAATAAAAGGGAGTCTACAAATATCTTACAGTAAGTCTTGAATTTTTTCACACACAATAGAACCTTATTTATAATAAATATAATTTTGATATATATATGTTACAGAAACATAAATATATATTTTATAACATATATGACTTATATATGACCTTTTGTTACCCATTTATTAAGAATTCCATGTTAATTCACAATTCAGGCAATGAGAAATTTGTTTTTCTTGTATGTTTTCAGTGGTTATTTTTGGTCATGTAACTTTTATCATGGTCTGATGATATATATAATGTTCAAAATTGAAATAAATATTACATATCTTAATTATAAATTTATTACTAGTGATCTATTAAATATAGATATATAAAAATAAACATACAATTTATAGAGATTGAAAATCGTACATACCCATGAACGCTGTTTCCATTTTCTCAAATTTTTGAAAGAAATAAACGTAATTGATATATTATCATTATAAAATCATTTATGTGTCATATATGTCAAATATTTTGATTAAACCCATTTTTATTACCTTACATGTAAATCATGAACAATTCCCATTTCATCACGAGGTTGTAGTTCATCGTATACACATGAGACATTATCATATTCCCAAAAAATGTAAAGCATATAATTATGTGAGATATAATGACTATTGAACCATAATAATATCATAAATACCAAATATAGACTATAAATTTATCATTGATTCTAACCTTGTTTGGTTGTAATGGAAAAATGGATAACATTCGTTTGTGAGGAGGTAGTCCATCTTTTACAAAAATAATGATTTAATAACCCATTTTATAGACTTGGGTATGCTTATAGGTTACGAGGATAACATTAAAACACCTCATTATATCGAATATATTTCAGTTATAATATCATCACGGTAGAATAATAATTTAAGGATATGTATGAGGGAAAAAAAGAAAAAACACTCGTTTATTGAACATTATGAGTTCTTCTGGTATCCTTCCTAGGTTTTCACTAAAAAATCATGAAGGTATATAGTTTAGATAAGAATGAGTGGCCTTTTATATGTAATGTGAGTGGAATACTTGTAATGGTTTGAATGAAATAATTATACCCATAATTGTTTTGGGCATAAGGCTCTAATAATGGACCATTCATAATACCAGAATAGATAAGGCTAAAATAAAAACATTCAATGGGTTTTGGAAAAGATTTGGGTCATTTTTATACACTTATGTTTTTATTTTAACCTCCGATAAACCCATTTTTACCTTAACTATGTTAAATAATATAAACTATATAAACTATTGATTTAAGTAAAAAATTAATTTTAACTTATTAGATAATTTAAATTATAATGATTCCAAATATATAATTCATTTGTCTTAATTTCATTCATATAGGTATAAAATTTTAATTTAAAATTAATCTTGTGGATGCGACGAGAAAGTGGGGTTTTAATGAAAAATGATCCAAATTTTATAGTCAGTATAACCAGTTTCAACATAGAATTGACTCACATGATATAAATTATATTAATATATATATATATAATTAAAATAATTTTACATAGAAATAATTTTAAAAAATAATTTTACTTCAAAAATAATTTATAAAAAAAAAATTTAATTAAAATTTAATAATTTTCAATATTTATTAGAAAATTAAACATTTTAAAATTTTATCAAAATGTGCCGCTATGATATTTTTGATATTATGATTTCAAAAAATATTTTTTTTCTTAATAAAAATATAAAAGTTTCATAAATTATATTCAAAAATAAGTGCGTAAATTACAATAAAATTTCGTTTTAGAAAAATACATTTTTTAGAAGAATAATCGGATTTATTCTTATCTATTCTCTAAAAACATAAAAAATAAATTTTATATAATTTATTGAATACAAAATATTTAAATTTTATTAAAATAATTCACAAAAAATTATTTGTT
Organism: Viscum album; assembly: GCA_963277665.1. Taxonomy (NCBI): domain Eukaryota; kingdom Viridiplantae; phylum Streptophyta; class Magnoliopsida; order Santalales; family Viscaceae; genus Viscum; species Viscum album. The sequence continues at coordinate 1,398,094,295 of OY728148.1, read as the reverse complement.
TAAATTAGTTAGTTTAATTGTGTTTTCGTGCATAAAATAGTTTTTCAAAATAAAATTCCTTTATTTCAAATTACATGGTTACGAAAGAATACATTTTATAAATGAGTGTAAAAAATATATTTTCATAAATTATTTATTACAATACATACCCTTTATTACAATGGATAGGTTATAACTATCATATTAAAAAATAATATATTAACAATATATCAGGTTTCATTTAAACACAGTATTGTGTTTCCCCCAATCCAAACTAACTATTGTGTTCAATAGAATATAAAATCATTATTTCATGTAATAAAATATTAAAATGATATTATATATAATAAAAAATATATAAAATAATATATTTATTTAAAAACAAAATAAAATCATAGGGTGGTATAATAACAGTTATAAATATGAGGAGTACATGAATCTTCTACATGAATAGATTCCATATAGTGAGATAGAAAATTGAATTCAGAAGATAAAGGAACTAAACCGAAGATTTACTTTAGTTTCCTTGAAATCAAGAAAAGTAATTACATCATTGATACTTGATTGTGGGTGTTTCTCACCTTTGATTAGTGACATGAATATTATTAAATACATTGTGAATAACAACAAGGGATAAGTTACTTTTGGATTGGTTTATTTTATTAAAAAAATGGGTTAGAATAGAAAAAATAAAACCCAAAATATGTAGTCCAGTGATTTATTGTATGTTAATAGATCGATGAAAAATTAACATAGTTTTTTAAATTTTATGATGATGGACACGAGGATTCGTTCGATAATGAGTAATGTATAGTAAAAATGTATTAAATTCGAAAGGATCATTACCCAATTAAGGATATAAAATAGATATCTATTTCAAAATGGTGATCTAACCATTTCATATTACTTTAGTCAAAAAGTTTAAATCAACTTATGTAATATAATTCTTGGTCATATTATACATATATGTATAACAAAAAATATGATACATGATATTGTGGGAGATATTACCAGGCTAAGGAGAGATCAGGCTAACATTTATAATACTTGTTAAGAGGGGGAAATGGATCAAGGTTCTCATAATAGTTGGTACATTCTATCTAATAGACCAGTAGATCATATTTACTCCAACATATGTGGTCCCTTGAGAAAAAATTATACAACATGTTATATATATTTCATTATTTTGAAAGATTATTATACATAATTTGATATTATTTTGATTGTTAATAACAAGTAATAATATTTTCAAATATTCAAATTCGTTATAAGGAAATTTTATAATGAGTTAGGACACTACATTAATAAACTGATATCAGATAATGGAATATATTTTTAATGCGATTCATTTTAAATATATCATGATGAATATTTAATAAGGATCAATATATCACACCATATACTCCCCAGTAAAATAGTGTAGTAAATATGAGGAATGAGAAATTTTTTGATATGGGGAGGACCACATTAGTTTGACACTACATCAAAAAATATTTCTAGCGATAATCCTTATATACCGTTGAAAACATGTATAATAGGTCTCTACAAAGGCCAAATACACAAAATAAACCATTAGAAATGTTTTATAAGAGAAATAAGACTTGTAGATATTTTACTGTTTTTTTGAAATTGATTGATGAATATCAATAACAAAAATTATGTATGTTATAAATAGAAATAAAAATAAGATATATTCATAGACTAATTATCTAATGTAAGTGTATTAGATATTGGACCAAAAATCTTTACAAGCTGGTTGGCTATTTTGATGTAAAGTTTTTTGAAAACATTGTAAAAATTGTGTGATATATAGAGTAATTTTAAGAAATTATAAAGAAACCACATAAATATAACATAGATGTTGAATGAGGAAGTATCTAAGAAAAATCTAATCACATTTGATATTGATTTTGACCAACTAGTTTTGAAGATTATTTTATTGTAAATGAGACGAAATAATACCATAGATTGGTGGATAATTTTTAAGATAATTGTTTTTGGCATTCAATGAGATTCCGTGAAAAAAGGATATTAATAATTAAATGATCAACTCTAATCATTTGAAAAATTGAGTATTAAACATAAATAGAGTAGTTGAGCTTGAGGAGTTGATACACGCTATGGATGACGAACATCACCATATTGAGAAGAACTCCACCAGGGATCTTGTTCCAATACCTAAAAAAATTTAATTTCCACTAAGTGTATTTTTATGAATAAATATATTAAAAATGGTAAGGTATCAAAAAATATAGCTATATATGTTTGAAAAAACTATTCTAAAATATAATTTATTAACATTTACTGATCATTTTCACTAATTGAATGGTTATAGTATATTATATTATTCTTACTTCAATAGCATAAAAACATTATATTCCATATCAAATGGATGTGAAATATGTATTTCCAAATGGTGATCTTGAAAAATATGTTCAATGTGAAAAACACGAGGTTTTTAACTTATATAGAGATGGAAACATGGTCGTTAGGTTAGTAAAAATTTAATATATCTTGAAACAAACCCCTAAATTCTAGTATTCAAAATTTTATTGGATTTATAAAATAAATGAATCTAAAAACATTATGTGAGTGATATTACCATATGTTATCTCATATTCATTGATTTTGTAGATAATCTACAATTTATTGTAGATAAAGAGTGTCTTATGTAATAATTGACATATAAATCAAGCTGATCTTTTTAGAAGTCCATTCTAGGTGAGATATCATGATTTTTGGCTTTATAGATTGAGAAAAAAAATGTTTACATATTTTTATCCAAAAAAATACGTTATTGAAATTTATTAAAAATGTATTTCATGGAATATTATAAAGTAGATTCCACTCCCTTTTATATTAGAAACAAATAATTCTACAATGAAGAAATAATAATTGTTTAACAAAAAAATGATTTATAATAATGATTATAATCTTTAATTACCTAACCAAAAAAACAAAAAATATAAATAATGTAGTGAAATAGTGTCTACTGTTTTAGAGTTTTCCTAAAGAGTCTCAATTGTTGGATGCTAGGATTATATAGTAAAATGTGAATGTAACACTTTATTATAGACATATATATTGACACAATGAATATTTTTAAATATTGAGATCTATAGACACATATTTAAAATACGAATGTATTGATAAATGATCAACTTCATGTGGAACTTTATTTTAAGAAGAGTGATGTATAAGTTAGTTCATGGGAAAGATGTATTTAGTGACACTAAGTAGAGATAATATAGTGTTTGTATCTATTAAACATAAATTTACAATAATACTATAGATTTTGGTTCATATTATATATTTAATGGTTGATAATTAATGAAAAATGAATATTTTATATGATAATCAAAATTTCATTGGTTTTAACAAGAACCCAGTGAAACATTCCTGATTTAAGAACATTAATATAATATATAATTTCATTATATAATGGTCTCTAATATGGATTTCATGTAGGAATATATTTTAACCAAAATTAATATCCTTATATCTTTATCAATTTTATGCAAAGTGATGGGTTTTTTTAATTTATTTTGAAACATCATGTTCATCCTTCTCCCCTCACATGAATATTTGTTAATGAATCCACCCTAGAGTCTATATTCTGTTATCAAAGTGGGATATAAAGGGTATTATTAAATTTCAAAGGGAGGATTAAATAAAATAAATCTATAAATCTAAATCTCTCATTAGTATAAAAAATTATTGATAAGTAGAAAGGTATAATATACATATGGGTGTATCTAAGTAAATCAACCACAAATTCCATATCATATTTAGATGAAATTATCATAAAACATTCACTTCTTTGATAGTTTGGGGTTATAAAATTTCTCATTGAGAAATGCTATTATTTGATAAATATTACTGATATTAGTTGAATGAAAGTTATTGGGTTTGAAAAAAAATCCAAAGGATTAAATTGAATAACCCTTAGATTGTTTTACGTAGTTTTATTATTTCAACCAATTGTGAGTGAATAATTTTGATCATTATGGATTTTGTTGGTTTAATTCAAATGAATATAGAGGTGAACATGTATTTTCATATTGAAAAGTCAGATATGACTAATTATTCGTGAAAAACTATCTTTTAAATTTTTAGAACATAGACAGTATTATTATTTGGGATGAATAATTAATATATATACATATAAATATATTTAATGTAAAAAAAATTCATAATATAGCCAATTATAAGTTAATGATATTCCACTTCCATTACTATCCATAGGAACAAACAAAACTATATTTATACCAAGAGTCTAAGATTGAAGAGTGTCAGGTGAAGGTCTCTAAATTGTTTCGTACTATGGGGAAGTGAAATGGTAATGTTTCATCATTTTTTGTGGAATATCTGATGTGTTCATGTCCTGGGGTAGGTACTCTTGGATATCTATACTTAATAGTAGTACTATTTTGTTAATAAACTAATTCCATCTCAAATATAGTTTTAATGTGGGGATAATTATGCAATATATTTTTCTTCTTTTAAGAAATGAACACTTTATTTTATGAAATAGAGTGATTATATACCATCATATCGATAAGGTAATTTATGAATCTCTTTAATTAACTGGTTTATGTCATGCAACAAGACTATGCACTATGTGAGATTGACTTCAGGAGGGATCTAGCACCGTGTTGCTTGGATTTAAGGCATGAATGTTTTCATGACACTGTGTTTCATTTCCTACACCCATACACTATATTTTGACACAACTACCACATAGATATCAATTCATTTCTCACAAATCATCGATGTCGTATAATAAAATATGAATTTGTTTAAATAATGGGAAAGCTAGAGCCTATTGAGGAAGTTTGAAGTCAAGATGTGACCTTTGGGGCCTTTTTAATTTTTTTTTATTGTCGCTAAATAATTTTGAGGTTGTAAAATGTAAGTAGCTCAAAATGATAAATAACGACACTCTGAAGAAAGGATGATAAAATATATGGTTAACAGTAATTATTGGAAACCCTAATGGGTTTTATTTTACTATAAATACCCCCTCATTGTATTTTTTTTAAACAACATTAAATAAGAGAAATACTGTAATTTATATAAAGATGCCATGAGGACTCTGATAATAACACAACCTTTAACTACCAAAATATAACTGATTACTTAGAGTGTTTCACATTTTTTAGTTATTTTATGTTTAAAAAATAGGGATTTTTTTGTTTCCAAATAATGATGTTCTATAAATACCATACATTATGATACTTTTAAACAATGATAACACGAAAAATCAAGGGCCGGTGAAGTGCATCACGTTCATTATACCTTCTTGTAGAAAAAAATCACATTTTTATGTTGTGTAAAGTAGGATCGGGTTGAGGACCCAAAAGCTACAATGATAAATATATGGGAAACTGAATTATTAACATGTTCAAATATAGTGTTAAATAAATACATTTTTGTTTTTTAAATTTTCATTAATATAGTTCTATGAGATATAGGTTAATTCAATATTTTTAAATAGTAATTTTAGAATCCATACTGTGTGAAATACTGTGAATAATGTTGGGAGAAATACATGCCGTGATGAATAATGAACTAGGGTATCTGTGAAGTAATAATGTGAAGAGAATAAAAAAGTTATATTGTTATTATAGAAGATAAAAAATAATAAGAACTTGAAGTTACTGAATTCATTAAATAATGAGCAAGATAAACAAATATAATTGTGAGTATTAAAAACTAATGTTCTAGAATAAGGGATCACTTTCTGTTCTATTTACCCATTTGTCTAAAAAATTATTATCTACATTAATATTATAGAATTATATAATAATAATAAGTGATTGGGCATATTTTTATTTTTCAATTTTTTATTGGTTTAGAGAATAAAGGTATCTAGTTTTTCATGGGAAATTCTTACTGTGACTCTTCGAGGATAGGGATTTTATGAAGGGATTGAGAATACACATGGCATAAAAACGTTTGATTATGGTGGAGGATCTATTATTGGGGAATATAACCAAATACATCAATTATTAAGATCTCAAATTAAGGATGAATATTTTAATTATATTTTGTCTCTAAATTTTCATTCTCTAATATATTACATTGAAGATAATTAAACATATAAGAGTTAATAAAATCTTAATAGTTAAATGTTGATTTATTTTAATGAAATATAAATCATATAAAATAAATACTGATTCAACCACACCATCTTGGGGGTGAAACATATTCCTATATTTTTTACACCCTATCATGATTAAGGTATATGAACAATCAATCCATTTATATATCATGGAAATCATTATAGATCCTATCATAGATATTTTTGGGATTATACACATTCATTACCTCCTCTTGTGTCTGATGACACATTTTTATATAGATATATATACCACAAGAATATGGAAATAATAATCTTTTGGATTTATCTATATTGAACTTAATACCCTGTTAATGTATTTACCTTGACATAGATTTATCAGAATTTTAGATCTATTGTGATGAATAATTATCCCTATAATGAAGGATGTTTCACCTAAGGTATTAATATTGAATTATTTTTTATGCATTCCATAATTGAATATAAAAGTGGTATCTCATTTTACATGAGTAATATATAATCCACACATATGAATCAAAAACCTATTTCACTCCCACTACATATATTATAGACATATGACTCACAATAATTCCGAATTAAACAAGATTCCTTAACGGATTAACCAAAATGAATTTTCCTTGATCTTAATGATTTCATAAACCCATAAATAGATCTTTTATACTTATACACATTATTATAATCTTTTGGAGTCAGGAAAAATTCTATTTGTGTCATATAAACATCATCCAGAAGGTTTCCATAAAAGATAGTAGTCTTTAAAAACATTTGATGAATCTCATAACAATGATATGTTTCTATAGAATGTATAATTATAATATAAATTAATATAGTGAATAGAGCAAATGTTTCATCATATTTTATATCTTAATGTTTTTAATGCCTTTAGAAACTAGTATAACTTTATAGGTACTATAACTTTCATCTATGTCTTGTTTCATAATGAATACCTATTTACAAAAAACGCAATTCGAATTAACTGGTGGATATAATGAAACCCAATCATTTTATTTTTCAATAGATTACATTTCATAATTCATGGTCTATTAACATATTTCAAATTTTTTGATGTTTCTACATACTTTTTTGGTAGTGATTCATTATCTTCAATTAATAAATGTTTTCCATCCTCAGTGACTAGAAAAATAAAATCTATAGGGTTCTTTATCCAATCTAGTTCTCTTATGTTACACTTATGTTTCTAGATAAAAATTCTTCATCATGTCTTCAATAATCTGTTTTTTTAAGTTAAATTTTACATAAGCATAAAAATCATTAGATTCTATATTTCCACCACTGTCACCTTTAAGTATGTTCACCCTTTCAAGGGACAAGTCATTTCATTCCACTATTAAATTTCTTTATGGTATTTTATTAAAAATATACACTTGTTCCTTGGGGGTAGAAAATTAAAATACACTTAGTTACTCAAAGTGTATGTTAGTTTATAGAAGCATCCTTAACAAATGATTTACAACCCTACATGTGTCAATGTGACAAAAGGTGTTTAATTCTATACAATTACTCATTATTAATTCTAGTTTCCAGGTTATTTGAAACTCAATGTACAATGTGTGTTACTATTTGTAATTTGTGTCCCAAAAAAGATAATGGAACAGTTTCGTTACTCATCATCCATATCACAATGTCAAAAATGGATTGGTACATATTTTAGCTAACATCATTCCACTATGGTGTATAATGTGGTTTGTGTTGTGATAATATACTAAACTCTTTTAAATAATCTATTCACACTTGGTTAAGACACTCCCACCGTAATTTTAGAAGATTTTCCTTATCTTCATACGAAGAAAATCATTTAATTCATTATTAATTTTTTTATATTTATAAAATGAATCAAACCTATATTAATTAATTAGGTGTTTCAATATATAATAAACTCTTTTGAAAAAGTTATGATGTAAGAGTGTAAAACTATAGGTTCTACTAAAAAAGGTACATACTCATTTTTATGAAAATATAAGAAAATATTTTTTTTCAATTTGTCTATTTTCACAAAATAGATATTTGGTAATTTGTGATTTTAAAAAATAATATCCTATATCCATTTATTTTACTTCAAAAGAATATAAATAACTTTGTTTATATAATTTTTTAAAATAATACTCATTTACATGACCAAGATAGTGATTCTATACATATGTGTGATATGACTCAAGTGAACATGAATTGATATCAATTTCCAATAATATATTTTCATATTCTATTATTAAAATAACATTATATTAATATACCATCGAGTAATATATGTTATCTTTAGGAAAGTATGTTCTTTTATTTTTTATCATGAAATAAAATTAATCCCTGTCTAAACTGGAGACATATATTTTGTTCTTTATTACAAAAGAAACATAATAACAATTATTTAAATGTTGAATCATTCTAGTACATAATATGAAATAATAGTCTATAATAGCTAAATTACCTATTCAAGATCCATTGGTAGCTCAAAGATCCACCACTCCCTTAGTAATCTTATATGGTCAAATTGGTTCATATATTTTGATAATTTTGTGATAACGATAGTCAATGGTTATTTGGCCATGTAAAAGTCACTTTATTATACTCTTTAGAGTATTTTTTAATTAATAGTTATTTTTCATGTGGCATTACTTACCACAAAAAATACACACTATATTATACACCAAAGATTCATTTTGAATCTATCTACTTTTTGAAGGGTTTTGTAAATGTGATTTATACTTAATAATAATTTTTTAACATTTCTCATTGAGTTTTCTCTTTTTAACCATAATGATAGAGGATTTTTCATGTTCTTTGACTTTATAATAAAAAAATCAGATCCATGATACCTAGGTGAATACTATATATATTATTCGTGTTTCAATGGACAGAAAAATATAATTTCCGAGGAATTGAGCCAAGTATGAGGTGTGTGTACTATTCCTTGGGAAGCATGAATCCTGGAATTTCTAAACAATTGATTAATACATCCTAATTAACTACATGAATTCTATCTTTAACTTTTTATCATAGATTCCAAATAAATATTTACATGGATATTTACCTATCCAATTTCTTATAATAGAGATCATGGAGATGAGACAACATTGTATATGCATCCATGTCTTCTTGATGCTTCTAAAGACCACATTTCCTGGATGATAACATGAGGATTTTTATATCATTTTCGTCATCCAAATGATTCCAGAAGATGATTAATACCCCCTAAATTACCTCCATAGAGAGATAAATTTGAATTTGGGACATGAGTATATAAATATTATACTCTTGGAATAATTTAATTCAAAATTTCAAATACTATTCTTAAAAGGTATCACATGTTTGAAGATTGTCATTATCCAATATGGATTTAAGGGATACTGAAATGGATAAATGGATTAAAATTTTTCCTTAAAAATGTTTTATTATTTAATGTGGATTAAATATTATAACATAGTGAATTTATATTATTAGTCTCCCACTACTTTCACTAAATACCAGAACCTATCACTATTGGATTCAGTATATTCAATTTCATATATATTTTATAGACACCGAATCATATCCCCCTTCAGACAAAAATAAACAGGCCTTGACATATTATTCAAATGCTTTGTGGTATTCTTTACATGTTGACTATATTAGCTGACAATTCCATGATTTTTATAGTGTACACCCCATTCTTAAAACCCTAAACATAGCCTTCTTCAATGTTTTCCTCCATGTTACATTAATTCATTCAAAGGGAAACAAATAATGATTCTAACATTTTTACGTAAAACCATGACATTAATTAATTTTTATGTATAAATCATATTATCTTAATAATGTTTTGAAAAATACATTTACTTATGGTTTCATTTTAACTCATGTGATAAAAGGTTATATTTGAATTAATATTTTCTTTGAGAAATTTTTTTACTATGTGAAAAAATATTCTTTATTTTATTCTCCAAATTATTATCAATTTTATATGATTTTTTTTGTAATTAATTAACAATGTATAATAGTCCGATTTACATATAATAATATAGTTATATTTCATTATAGAATGTCATTATTTTATTTACATTATGTGATCCCATTTAATCAAAATAATAAACCATGCATCGCATACGTAAATAAATACATGTGAAATGAAAAATAAAATAAATCTGTGATATGATTATGAAATTTTATCAACTAGTTGGTTTATTTGGAATATGTAAATGAACCTCAATCATAGAGGAAACCCCTCTATGAGACTATTATATTCACAAGAAACAATATTATACCACTAACTTATGTATCTCTTTGGTTGATTTAGGATAATCTTAGGTTATGTACAATTTCGTATTGTTGGGATTTCCATACATTACATATGTTTAATCACTCACAGGTGAGGGGTTCCGTAAGATTATATTTTTTTTAAAATAAACCATTGAAAAACAATCCTATATATAGTAAAAGAGAAAAATATTATTCATTCATCATTTTATTTTATTTTATAGTAAATTATCACATTAAACCTCATGAAATTAACTTATAAAATTAATAAACCCAAGAAATACATATGACATTCAATATCATGATCAATCACAACATGAGATGACTATGAATTTAAACTTTTTTTGATTCATTTAAAATAATTCTTATTAAGATTTATTTAATACAAATTAATAAATTAACATCTTAATTAACTAATTAGTTATTTATCATAATATATTATCCAAAAAATATTTTATAATACCATTACATAGTACATTAAATAAGTTTTTATTTATTTTTATTTAAATTTAATTAATTACACGAAATGTAATGATGAGGTCACACAATGTGTTCCCTATGGATCAATTTAAATTCAATACTAGAATTAATTATATATATGGAATGTACTACTGAAGAGACAAGGTCTATTGATTCTTTTTACATGGAAAGTATTTTCACTCAAAATTTCATGTGGATCACACTTTGTGTACTTCTAATAGATTATTTTATACTTAAACGGAATGGATGCAAGCACGGTATGTTGTGATATACATAGTGTGTTATTCTCTTGACAAAACCACATAGGTTATATGTCATGTATGAACAGTTAACATGCCATGAACAAAAGTATTATGTACCACTAGAAATAAACCTAAATTACATGACATGTACTTCACAATTACACATAATATAGAAATATTTTTTAATTGGATAATAATTACAAAAAAATTAAACCCACTCAATACGTCAAAAAGTACTCTGCATGTTCCAAATATTGAATGGTAGCTCTCACACGATGTATACATTGAGAAAAAAACTATGTAGTTTCGACTCAATTTTTATCAAAAATTTGTTAACTCAAATGAAAATCCTATCTTAATGATTAACTATCAAGATTTAGTATTTGATTCACAAGTGTTACAATGAGTTACAAGTTGTGTAATCTTTTTCTATACACCCACAAAAAAATCCCTAAATCCCCGCATGCATCTTTCATGGCTTGTAACTTATTACACATCATATGAAATCTAGTAATGTTATATTTAATTCTAATATAGTTATTTCTCCCAAATAGAAATCAATACACTATTTATGATTAAAATGTGTACTTTGACTCCACGGCTTACTGTGATTTAAATAGACTCATTACTGTGTATAGTTTCATGGTGTGTAAACTAGATAGAATCCATGTGCTCTATCTAATGATATATATCTTGTTATTGGTCAATATAGATCATTTTATGACCGAATGTAATAATCCACATGTAAATCCATGATCGACATTGCCCACTCCTTGTATGATTGACCATGAGTGCATGACATGTTCTTCACTATTACACATCATGTATCTGCATCACATAACAATCAATCTTAGAACCTCACGATGAAATATTCAAGAATTATTCATCTATTTTTTTAATATTATTTTCCATATGAATTTTAAAAAATATATTATCTCCTCATTTGGATTAATTAATTAAAAATTAAGAACAAGCAAACAAACAGAAAACTGTTCAAACAAATAATAAATCATTATAAATAAAAATATGATCACTGTAATTTTATTTTAATGTTTAAGGTAATAGAGGAATAATTATAAGTTTACACAATAAAGGTTTTATATTAAATTAAATGTATAATATCTAAAAATTATGATGATTTATAAAGTTTATTCTTTAAGAGAAGATCTTTCACATTTAATTTATAATTATTTTAAAACTAAAATTACCACAAATTTTATAATACTTATTAATCAATCTGGTTTCTTCTATTTCTTGTATCATTATTGTTTTAGATAATCCAATTATGGATCCCTCTAGTTTTATCCAAACATTCTCTAGGAATCATGGAATAATTATCTTAGTATTTCTATTTTTATCATGGAGGGACCTAGTGCTTTCTGTGGTTCATCATTAATAAAGAAAAATAATTTATATTTTCCTCTCTTTTTATTGATAGGGAGAGAGGAGGATTATCACTCTAAGAAATTATATAATTATAGAGTCTCATTGTTTCACAAAAACTCTTATCCCTCTAAAATGATATAACTGGTATTTTAGAATTAGGGTCCAAAAATTTATAATATCAAATGGGTTCCTTATTTGACTATTCATTCTATGTAATTCCTATGTCAAATAATAATAATAATATAATTATTCTATCCCATGAAAATTTCTAAAATGTGGGGTAAAAGTACAGTATTAGTTGGTCCTTTTAATAGGTTTTTCAATTCCTGTCAAAATTTATCAACCCTTGAATAATAATCTCTTCCAAATAAATAAATAAATAGTATTTTTTTAACAAATAAATATGTATTATATTTTCTAAACTGAAGAATAAATATTTATTTTAATATTTAATTTAAAAAATAAATATTTATATTAATCAAATAATAAACCCATTGAATTAATAAATATATAATTATTATCTTTTTAATAGTAATCATAATATAAAATTCAACTCACATATTCTAAACACAAATATCAAGTGATAAAATTTATGTGGTGGATGATACATAAATAATTATTATTTTATAATCGATGAATAATTTTTATTCTTAATTATGAATTCATTATAATTTAATGATATTTAAAATACACTTAGTTTGTGTCCCTCTTTCCTCTTTCTTAGTGTTATTATTCGAACATACTTAATTTTGAAGATCATCACCTAGCCATATTTTAAGTCCCTAATAGATAAATTGGTTAATGTTGTGATAAAAAAATAACTGTAGGAATTCTACTATATAAAAAAATATGTTTGAATCGATATCTCATCATGTAGGAGGAATACATGTGTCATAACCTTGTTTTCTTGATAAATATTTCTTTGTATTTCTGAAATGAACATGTTAATAAACCATAATGTTCTTGAATATAATTAGATGGTTCCATTTTGATAATAGGTTATGTAATATCTTATTTTATTATATTATATTGGATAATCCTTTCTAGATTAATTCAATTAATGTAATCTGACAAATGACGTACACAAGTCATTTTACCTCTGCATGAGGGTCTGTGAACATCATATTCACCCATACATCAAATTATGTGATCTGTGATATAAATTAATAATAATCTCATGTATGTGGAAAAATACACCTAATCTAATATAGAAATATTTAATGACCCAAATAACTTGTGGAATTTATATTAGCATGTATGTCCTTGTAACATCCCTTCTTAGATATCACTAAGTCAAAAAATCATGATAAAATGTATAAATGACTTAAAATCCTATAATAATGTATTTTAAAAGATCATATGTGTCCCATCAAATAGATTTAATATAGATTATAGTACATGTTTCAAAGAATATTATCACAACATTTATAAGTTATCATTATATTGAAGATTTTTTACAACCATTTTATATGAAAAATACATTAAGGAAATTACTACATTAATGTTATATAAAATTATAATCATCATGTGATAGCATATTATTTATCATTCTTGTAATAAAATGTACATGTTCAATTGGTTCTATAGTACCAACTCTAACATATATTTTAAAATTATATATATTAATTAAATTAGAGGATTTTTTTATTTACTACTTATATGATGTTGGGCACATTAGTCTCCCAATAACTCTAAATTTAGTAGTAAATAGTGTAAATAATTGTATACATGGTTTAATTGTGTGTGATGTAGTGATACTAGCACATTTATACAATGTAGGTGACATGGGTGAGATTCAACCACATATATCATCACATATTTCGTGATTAAATGTGTAATATCTAAAGGGAAAGAAAAATTGGTTAATGAATGAGTATAAAATACATTTGTTTAATGGTTTTAAAACAAACTAAAAAATTATTAAACTATATTAGAAACCTTGATATTCTATGTTGGGGACCATGTTTTAATGTGATCCATGTTCATGTTTTCAAATTAATGGTTGTAGATTCTTTATAAAAAATAAGGACAACAATAGTATTGTCCAAAATATTTTTTAAATGACCATCACTGAAGGAATATATTTATCTAGTGAAAAATATAAAAAAACCTGATTTTGACATCAATATTATATTTTTGAGTTTTCAAAACATAATGAAAATTTATTACATTAAATTTTGACTATGAGAATTTAACAATTACTTGGTTGATATTAAAAGTTTTGTGGAAGATATTGATAATACATTTGAACTTGTTTATTTTAAGGGATTTTGTTTTAAATCTAACCCATTGACAATGTAATTACATGTGAAGTAGAAATTTTATGTTACTGACTCACTTATTTATTTTTGGTCCATAAATTTGTAATAGAAAATGTTACCTAGGTGATGAGGAGACTGATTATTTTGTGTTAACTTATGTAGGATTTCTTCATATACTACATGATTACTTAATGATAACAATGATCATGATATATACTTTTTTCTATTCTATATTAATGATCACGTAAAAGGTATATGGAAAATGCATTGTTACCATACTAATAATTCAGCTAAATGAAATAATATTATTTTTTAGAAAACCAATTAAATATAAAATTTAAACAATTTTTAGTTGAATATTTAAACCTATATATATTGACCATTTTTTATATTTTTTCAATTATTATATAAATTAGTTTTAGGTATATATTTTTTGATGGAGGATCCTAACATCATCGTATTACTAGGACTTTTTATTTATATTAATCATTTTTAGGAACAGACTTATCCTTAATGGTATTAGTTAATTGAAAATATAAAATTTTATTTCAATTATTAAAAAATATATATTTTACTTCAAAAATCAATTTAATTATAATTAAATAGAACTACATATAATTTACAAAATTTATCATATAGTTATTTTAAAGATGGAAACAAAAAAAGGGGAAAACTCATGAAGGTAACTGTGTCTCTCTTTATAAAATATATATCTATAATAAGTAAATTATATGATGAAATTAGACATAGATGCGTTAAAATTATTTATATCACAAATGGTTATATCACTATTGTGAGGTCTCTATTTTTTCCAAAGAACATGATACCCAATGTTAGTAAATATGGGATTACACATTTTCAAAAACATTCACATTATCATGGGAAGGAGAAGTTTCATGGCCATGAACTGTGGAGGTAAGATTATAATATTATATCTTTGTGGGAGGATCATTCACTAGGTGATGAAAGATCAGTTGTGAGAGTCTGTGATGGTAAAAGTTCACAATTGATCTTTTTATGGTCCAAATATTGTATAATTCATTTGAACAGTATTTTATCTATTTAATTAAATATTAAATCCAAATTTATTGATGAATAATATATTAATTATAGTTATATTTATTTTTCAGTAATTAGTTGGGTGATTATAAATCAAAGTTTTATTTAGTTTACATTTCTTTGATGAAACATGATGAAAACACAATCCCAGGATATGGGTTTAAGATAATGGGAAATAATAAGAGTCTTTTCACCATCTCAAAAGATGAATCCTTTCATCTATGATAGTTTTTATCTATAAATTCATTTGATAAAATAATATATTTAATTACACAATTACTGGTTAATTTATTATTATGTAAAAATAATCCATGGGGTCTCATAAGAGATCTATTCATAGAATTTCTACCCATATACTTTGTCACATAAATTGTTTCATTTATTGAAGTAGCAAATTATTTCCTAATTTTATGAATAATTAGGTACTAAATATTTTAGTCTCTCTAAAGAGGTTTAGTTCAATCCTATGACTCCCCCCACTCAACATAAAAAATCGAAATAATGGAAAAAAGGATATTTTTCCAACTCATTCATAAAAATAATTATTTATTAATATTATAGGGAATCTATTAAAATGTTTCTAAAATTTATTTATTTTTAAAATTCCCAAAACACTTACATGAGAGTACATGTTTGAGTGTAAAATGATTTTCCTTTCATGAATCCAATTCATATAATGATCCCTAGACATTCTTCATATCCCCAAATTAAATGGGGATCTATTTTGGTTTATTATAATTAGTGGTGGATGATTTCATCTTGTGATGATATTAAAAAAAACATGTTTGAATTAAATATAGAAAAAATGAATCCTTATTGATATAGGGATGTTGGTTATGTGGGTTTCTAATGGGATGGAAATTTATATTGTAGTGGGTGGAACATTTAGTAATCCACTTAAAGGTGAGAAAACACATAGGTGGGGATGGTGGCCCTAATATTTCCATGTGGTTGAATTTTTTTGTGAATAACGACCCTCAATGGATAATTGGGTTTAGAAAACACGGGTTTCAGCCACTAAAGTGAACAGAAGACCCCATGGGAATTTTTATATGATTATATATTCATAAATAAAGGACAATATATCATGGTTTTTTAAATCCCTAGAGAAAATAGAAATAGGTAATTTCATTAATATAGAATCTTTTGGTCCATATGGATAAGAAAAGAGTCTTAAAAAAAAGGCCCTTCACGAAATTTGAAAATAAATTAAAATAAGTCCAGTTGGTGCTCTTGAATAATTTTTGGGAAGGTATGGGCCTTTATCCATTGGGGTAACTAGTTGTGAAATTTTTTGTAATTTGTAATCCTATCTACCTGGTTAAAAATAGAAAAATAATAATTAATTAATTCAAACCACTAATATAATATTTATAAGTTTTATTTGAGTAGTACATTGAGGTTCATGTGATGAAGTGGGGTTTTATCCCTTAGGATGGGTAGTAAATTATTTTAATTTATATAAATGAGAAAAAAAACCACTCTTTGTTAGAGAATATGAGGTGGATGTATGTTATAGAAATGTTTTTGTACATCCCAGTATAGAAACAAGGGTTGTTGAATATAAGGATGAAAATGAAACAAATGAACCACCAAAATTCCAAGGGCCGGTGCTTGAGAACATGATGTGTGTATTTTAATAAAAACATTCACTGATAAATTAAACATTATGTCCTATATAGAGGATCAAATTCAGTTCATGTTCGGGGAAACCAACTACTACAGTCATTCTACTTCAACTAAAACTTGATACTTGAAAATTTTATTTCAAAAATGTAGGGTGAGCATATGAATTCCCTATAATGATTTTTAAAATAACCTAATAAACCAATATATATTTTAAAAAAATTCATTAAAATGTTCCATATATAAAAAATTTATCTTTAAGAAAAGTTTTATCACATGTAACATATCATAATAATGATCAATAAAAAACATGATAACAGAACTAAAAGGATACATGATTCAATTATAGGCATTCACATTTCGAGTAATATAAAAAATACATTCTAATCATTTATAACATATGAATATGTAAGAACAAATTAAATAGCCAAGAGTAATGAATAACTAGTGTTGCATGTAATGTTATTAAATTCAATTTCATACATTGAATACTAATTCATTGAGTTCATTTTTCATTTCATAAGCATTTACTTTTCTAATATTCATATGTACCGGATCTTAACCATAGATATTTTACTAGTCAGATATACATTTGGTTAATTAATTATCACACACATAATGAGGGAATGTTGAATAGAGAACATTAATTTATGTGTCAAGGCCTCATGCAAGGACCTAGGGGAAAATTTAACAGAACCCCAAACTATAGAGCCTCTATAACCGAACTCCATCCCCGAGAGCCTCTCTAACTGAACTCCTACCTGGAGGGTCTACTGTAACCAGACCCCAACTCGGAGGGCTTACTTTTACCATTCCCCAACCCAAAACATTAATGTCAAATACATTCATCATATGTCTAGTAAAGTATAATATTATATGTGTCCCATTCCACTATGAATATTTAAATTTTAATTCATATTACTCATGGTTTCCTATACCACAGTGAGTAATTTAATTTCTTATCTCATTATTATGATATCCCACATGCATGCATCATTTAGTGTGACTATTAATAAAATGGAAACTGAATCCATTTGATCCAAAAAATACAAAATATGATATATATATAACCTTGAAAATATGGCAGTAACAGTTTATCAATGGAATACGTGGTTTATTACACATTCTTTTCACATTAGAAAATTACTGAAGAACATGAAATAATGGATTAGAAGGGGGTTTTCCATATTAGATATTAAAAAATAACTATTTATTTTAAAATCCTAATTCAAAGAATGAAAATAAATGTTATTAAATATGTTGATATGTGTTTTAGTGATAATGTAATTAGATTACATCCTGAAATAACTAAAAAAATAACTAGAGTTGATAAAATATTAAGTGAGCATAACATGATCGTATGATTTAACACACCCTTTTATCCATTAATATATTTTGGTCATATCAAAATTATATATTCTTTTTAATCATAAAACACAACAAGATCAATCATATAATACATTTGAAACATGAAATTATAAAAATGCTAATATCATTAAAAGTTCCTCAACTACAACATGTTTCACTTACATTATGGATTAGAACATACATATTTACACCAATACCTAGAGGTTTAGTTTACACAGAGACTAATATTCATTAAAGTCTCACAAGTATTAATTACATCAATAAATTAATTAAATTATAATAATCCATTCCTGAAATGAAGTTTTTTGAAATTATACACAATGTGTATAAATGGGTTTTGATAATTCAACTAGGATTAAAAATTTCTCATGAGTAAAAAATACTTTAAAACATATTTAATACACCTTTAATACTTGATTAAAACTAAAACATGTTAGGTTTATAACATGTGTGAACATATATATATATATATATATGTAACAGTTAGGGTTTTTCATACTAAATATAAATCCAATTAAACCCAAAGAACATTTTTCATCCAACTCATTATTTAAAGATTTGTATTATCCTTTAAAGAAAACATGAACAAAATTTTAATTTATTAAACATGTATATCCAAATATAAAAAAGTTTATATTTTAATTTTTCTTAGTAGAACCATTAAAAATGAAATCCTTGAATCATTTAAACATTAAATATAATTGATAACATGTCATATATCCACTGAAAGTATAGATACGTTTGTATGCACATAACTATATATTGGGTTTTGCATGAGAAGTAAAAATCTAATTTATCCCACAACATAATTTCCATAAAAAAATTATTTATGGGTTGGAAATAATATTCTAAAATTCATAATAAAAATTTGTTTTGAGTCACATAAATTTGATTATATATTTATATGCATATGATTATATATAAAGTGTATAATCCGGTTTTCAGATATAAAAACACTTGAATATAAATCTATAAAACATTATAAAATCTTCAAAACTAACATCCATCATTTGAAAACATGAACTAGCTTGGATTTGAAATAAAAATAAATATACCTATATATATTAAATTATATACAAAAAATTGTTTAATCAAATTTATAAAATAAAAAAATTTAACAAGGCCCCTTACAACCATATAACTATTGGACACCGAAAAATAGAAGGATAAGATATTCCTAGAAGAATATTTTTATATAGACATTAAGGATCATAAATATATATTATGAGTATACATATGTATAAACCCACATGAACACAACGTAAGACAATGTAACCCTTACCTTAGCTCGATGAGGAAAAAGGTATCGGTAGAACTCGCTGAGGATCACTGGAAATTTGAGTGTAGATGAACCAATGGTTTATATGGGGTAAAAAAATGTTGATTAAATAAACTATGTAATATTTACATAGAATATTTTAATGCCATTTTCATAAGATATAAGGATTTTTCATTATACTAAAATATCGGTGAAAGGTATTTGTGGAAACTGTGTGAAAGGTGGGGGTTCTAGTGGTTGTCACGGAAGAAGAAAATGGTGAAAATAGGTAGTAGGGTTACTGGTTCAAAGCAGGTGGAGAAGAGATGAACATGTTGTTAGAAGTGGAAGATGAGAAATTTAACAGATTTTCAATATTCTTTCTGTCCTTAATATGATGGCTAGGGTGTGTCTGCATATTTTAAAAGTGATTAATGGTCGCAATGAGATCTTCGGCGGATCGGACTGCTCTGGAGATCAATGTGTTTTTTTAAAGTATCAGACAGTCATGATTAGATCGTGACTGATCGAACAGTACCAAAAAATGTGGAGGTATTATGCGGTTGTTGAACGTTGAGTCCCGGACCACGATGGATGGCACAGATCACTAGAGGAGCAATCCAACAGTCCGGATTTTATCTCAGATGAATTTTTTCATCCCGCATCGAAACGATGAAAAATTTCATTTATTTATATAATCTTGAGACTCCAATGGATGTTCAGAAATCAAAACACACACATCGGGAGCCATATACATGGGCTCCCACCCATGCAGACCTCGTCCTACCCCTGCCTCTTCGTGACCTCGCGCCCACGGTGGCACCCTCTAAACCCCCATGCGCTCCTACGAGCCCTTTGGGGAACCTATGCCTATGCTTGGGCCGATCTGGCTAGGGCTGAGGGCTAGGCTCAACCACCAAGCATGAGTTGCCTCCCTCGGTTAGGCTTATGGGCTAGCCCTGGTAGGATTAATTTTTTATTTATAAAAACCAACTTCTAAATTATGAAAAATTGTAATGAAATTAAAAAATTATTTTCAAATTTATTGAAAATATTTTACAAAACATGACTTTTATTTATACTTTTAATGGTTAAAGGATACAAATGTCTTAACTAAGAGTATTAATGAGATTTCTTATTAACACTAAAGTTTAAACTCATAGTAATAACTTCATTATATCCATATGAAAACGTTTATCAGTTTTATAGAAATCGGAGCATATTCCAACATGAAATCAAACATAGTTTAATTAAAACATTGATTAAGAATTAATAATGAAAACATTTACAACAATTTTTAAATATTTTCAAGTCATTTTAAATCCTTCTCATTTCAAAATCACATGAGTGTAAGTTATACAATTCCATTTTAATGTTCATAATTAAGGTGTTTTTTTATAATTATCACTCCATAACTTAATTATTTAGAAAACAAAATTATACTCACATGTTTTTAATCTATTCACCAAAATCCCAAAAGTTATAATTATAGCCGTAGGAATTCAACAGTCACTCAAGGCAATGGTCAAGTTGATGACTTACAAAACGATGCCTTAGGGTGTCTTAAATTCAAGGTAATTGATGAAAATGGATATTGTCATACCAGTGCTGCTTATCACAGCTTCAGTGGTCTTTGCCATACTAATTTTTGTTAGGATGGATCCTATGGACCCATATTACCTTCTTGGGCTTATTGTTGTTCTAAGTGGATTCCCTGTAATTTTGATAGGGTTTATAAAAGGAATTTTAGGGTAGAATGGTTTCCTGTTATCTGGATACATTGTAAACACTTTAGTGTCCTATTCAAATGAAAATCCTTGTGTTTATCTAATAAATATTGTTCTGTTACAAGAAATATAAATAAAACAAAACCTATATATTATCATTACATGAGGCAATAGTTTTGGGGTGGTACAATATTCCCACTATAAAAAACTGCAACATCGCAATTCCTTTCACATAACCTCATTAAGAGGCCACCTTACAAACTTCACCACATCCTACATCATAGAGGGTCCTTTAGTGTAGCCAAGTGAATTCCCTGATTGGTGTTCCACTACTCTCTTTCCATGGACCAAACACACCTTAGGTAGAAAGGGTGGAACTCATGCATAGTGCATTCGGGATTTCAATGCTTTGGCTCGCATGGTGGAAAGTCTGAAGATGACTGAATAGACACTTTCTCTAAGGAATTGTTGGACTATCACCTGATTGAGAACATCTATGTTATTGATTTAGTTGTATATGCTGAAACTAAGGAGATGGTACATGTAGGTTGCACAAATTTTTCCCACCAAAGTATCCTCTTGATACCCTACTCTAGTTGTGAAGTTCCAGACTAGAGTGAAATATAACAAAAGTCTTTTATAGTATTTCCCCCTTCTCTTGTACTCATAATGTTTGATCATGGCTATGTGGTTGTATAAGTAAGCATTCCCCTAGTAAGAGTAGAGAATGTCCATAGTCTTTGATATATCATAATGTTACTTGCATGTTCTTCCCAAGATTGCAAAGGGTATGTACTCTTCCTCATAGGTTTTGTCCAAGATGGTCTCTTTTATATAGGTAGGGAGTGATACAATGTGATTATGTCCTTAAATATAAAATTTTATATGAAATTCCAATTGGTGAAACCCAACCAAAAGTATAAAAATGAAAATATAGCATAAAGAAGAGATAAAAGGTTGTATTCTCATATAACCATGGTATATAAAGTGGAAAGAGATAAGGGTGTCCCCAGTTCCCTAGTAAACATATCCCCAAAAAAGTTCAAAAACCTCAATCTCCCTAGACCATATGCAACTCGAGCTGTGTGGTTTGATCATGTGGGTGCACTTGTGTTGTCTCCAGAGTCTGGCATGTGGGGTGTATAGCTGGGGGTCATCAGTATGTACATGATGTCTATAGACAGAACGTGAAGCTTAAAATTCAAGGATTTGAAAGTTGATTACTTGACTATAATGGCCATAGAACAAGGCTTCACATATATATGATGTGTAGAGGTCTCCCGCTACTGTAGCTTCTTGTAAATCCATAAAGGACTGGATACCTTCCGCTATGGTGAAGAAAATAAAAATCCCTCTTGTTACTTTACCCATCGTGGATAATATGTAAATTGGGTTTGAGTCATAATGATGTAGTCCAAACTTGATTCTATTTGGATTTGTAGTACTCAGGGAGATTGGACACGTCATAGAGGTGTTTTCATGACATATAGATATGGGAATATTTTATAAATTTTTCATGGCCAGCTATGGAAATTATGGTTTTTAGGTCCTCATTAAGAAGAGGCAGAAGACTAGTACATTAATTTTCCCTCTGAAAATTATGTAAATCCTCATATTTTGTAATGGTTAAGCAAATGTTTCTTTTGTTTTAGGTTCTATTTTTCCAGAGTTATCTAAACTGAATCCTCTGATACCAACTGAAATGACCTGACCACCAGAATTCTAGGGGTCGGTGCCTGAGAACATGATATGTGTCTTTTAACAAAAAATTAAATGATTAATTACATATCATGTCTCATATAGATGATTGAATTTGGTTCAGGTTCCAAGAAACCATCTAATTTTGTCGTGCTTCTTCATCTAAAACCGGATACCTGAAAATTATATTTCAAAAATGTAGGGTGGGAATACGAATTCCCTATAAGGGGTTTTAAAATAACATAAAAAACAAATATGATTTTTGAAATCATTCTTTAAAACTATCCATAAAACTTTTCACATTAAAAAAATTGGTACCACATGTAACATATCATAAAAGTTCTCAATTAAAAACTTGCTAATATAATTACAAGGATACATGATTGAATTATGGGCATGCTTATTTGGAGTAATAAATAAAAGGCATTAAAAACATGTATGACATATGAATATGTAAGAAAAAATTAAGTAGATATCATTAATGAATAATAAAAGTTGCGCGTAAAGGTAATATCATCAATTTCATACACTAAATACAAATTCACTGAGTGCATATGTCATACCATAAGCATTTACTTTTCGGATACTCAGAAGTACTAGCTATTAACCAAGGATATTCTACTAGTCGAATATCCATTTGTTTAATTAATTATAATACACATTATGAGGGAATTTATAATACCAAACATTATTTCTGTGTCAAGGCCTCGTGCTAGGACCTAGGGGATAACTATAACTGGACCCCAACAAGTAAACCCTATGTAACCAGACTCCCTCATAAAGAGCCTCTTTAAGTAGACTCCAACCCATATGGTCTGCTATAACTGTTCCCCAAATCATGGGGCTAACTTTTACCAGTCTCGAACCGGGAATATACATGTCCAATACATTCCTCTTATGTCCAGTAATGTCTGATATTAATGGTTTCCCATACCACTAGGAATATTTATGTTTTACTTCATATTAATCATGGTTCACCATACAACTTTGATTATTTTAATTTCTTATCTCATTATTATAATATTCCACATGCATGAATCATTGAGTGCATCTATAAATAAAATGTAAAATAAAACCATTTAATCCAAAAAATCATAATATAACATATAACAATGAAAATAAGGTGGTAACAGTTTATCGAAGGCATACATGTTTTATTACACATTCATTGCAAATGAAACAATTACTGAAGCACATAAAATAATGAATTTGAAGTAGGTTTTCTTTATGAGATGTTAAAATGATAACTCTTTAATTTAAAATACATATTCATGAATGAAAATACATGTTATTTAATATGATGATATTAGTTTCAGTGATCAATCAATTATATTACTTAATGAATTAACTAACAACAATCACCGTAGTTGATGAAACATTAAGTGATTATAACATGGTTGCATGGTTTAACACACCCTTTTATCCATTAATTTATTTTGTTCAAATAAAAAGTATATATATTTTTTTATCAAAAAACATAACAAGATCAATCATATAATACCTTTAAAACTTGATAGTATAAAAACTCTAATATCAGTAAAACTTATTTAACTAAAACAACTTTGACCTACTTTATGGATTATGATATACATATTTACATAAACACATAGTGGTTTGGCGTACACAAAGACTAATATTCATTATTGTCTTACAATAATTAATTACATCAATACATTAATTATATTCTAATAATCCATACATGAAATTACGATTTTGGAAACAAAATCCAAATTTTATATATGAGTATTCATTATTAAGCTATGTTTAATAATTTCTCTTTAGTAATAAATACTTTAAAAATTATTTTATACACCATTATCACATGATTAAAACTAATCCATGTAAGGGTTATAAAATGTGTGACTGTATGTATATATATATATATGTATATATGTAAAATTTAGGGTTTTTAAAACTAAATATGAATCCAATTAAACCCAAAGCACATTTCCCATCCAAATCATTATTTTAATATTGGTATTCACCTTTTTAAAAAACATAAACATATTTTTAATTAATCACCCATGTATATCCAGATATTCAAAAGTGTATATTTGTCTTTGGTTTAGTAGAACCATTCAAAATGAAACCCTTGAAAAATTTAAACCATAAAAATAATTGATAACACAACATCTAGCCATTGAAAGAATAGATAGGTTTGATTTGAAATTCATGTAAATATATATGTATATACATGAATATGAACATAACTATAAACTATTTTTTGCATAAGAAGTATAAATATAATTGAACCCAAAACATAATTATCATCTAAATAATTATTTAATGGTTGTAAAACATCTTTTAAATTCATAAAATAGATTTGGTTTAAGTCAAATAAATTTGTTTATATATTTATATGTATATGATTATATACAAAGTGTATAATCTTGTTTGCAGATATAAAAACACTAGAAAATAAATCCTTACAATATTATAAAATCTTGAACACAAGCATCTCGAATTTGAAAACATGAATTATATTGGATTTTAAATACAAATAAATATACGTATATATATATGATTATATACAAAAAAAACTGTATGATCTGTTTTTTATAATAAAACAACTTAACAATGACCCTTAAAACTATATTACTACTAGAGCCTAAAAAATAAAAGGCTAGGATCGATCTAGAAGAATATATATTTTTTATTGACCATAAGTATCATAAATATATATTATGATTATAAATATTTATAAACCCTCAAGAACAAAATGCACAGAAATATAACCCTTACCTTTGCTCGAGGAGGAAGAGGGGATTAGGAGAACATGTTGGGGCTCATAGGAAGATTGATTGCAGAAGAACCGAGGGGTTTTGGGGGGTGAAAAATGGTTTCTTAAATAAACAATTTTATATTTTCACAAAATATTTTAATTCCATTTTAATAGGATCTGAGGATTCTTTGGTATACTAAAAGACGGGGGAACATTCTTTGTGGAAACTGCGTGAAAGTATGGGGGGTATAGTGATTGTCAATGGAGATGAAAATGGTGAAAATAAGTAGTAGGGTTACTGGTTCAATGAAGGAGGAGAAGATGAAGAAGATGCGACAGGAAGATGATGATCGGAAATTGAACGGATGCTCGGTATTTCTTCTGGCCATGATTTGATGGCTGGGGTGCGTCTGTAGATTTTAAAAGTGATGACTGGTCGTGAATGATCTACGACAGATCGTACGGCTCTGGTTATCACAGTTTTTTTTAAATTCACAGAAGGTCAGAATTAGATTGTGAGGTATCGAACAATACACAAAAATGTAGTGGAATTCTTTGGTTTCTAAGGGTCAAGCCACAAACCATGATGGATGTCCCAGATCACTAGAGGAGTGATCCAACGGTCCAAATATGATCCTAGATGAATATTTTCATCCCACATCGAAATGGTGAGAAAATTTGCTACTCTTTAGAAGCCATATACTTTGATGGATGTTCAGAAATTATTACACACATATAGGTAGCCTTATACATGGGCTCCCACCCCCGCAGGCCTCGGGCTACCCCTACCTCACTATGACCTCACACCCATAGTGGAATTCTCTAAACCTCCATGATCTCCTGCGAGCCTTTTAGGTAACCTATGCACACGCTCAGGCTGGCCTGGCTGGGGCTAAGGGCTAGGCTCAGCAACCAAGCATGAGATGCCTCCCTCACCGTGGCTTATGGGATGGCCCTAGTGAGATTAATTTTTATTTTATAAAAACCAAACTTATATATTTGGTAAAATCCTAAGGAAATTAATAAATCCATTTCAACTATATAGGAAATATTTTACAAAACAATAATTTTATATAAACATTAAATGGTTAAAGAATACAAATGGATTAACTAAGAGTATTACTAATATTATTTATAAACACTAATGTTTTAAAGCATTGTTATTAGTTCATTATATCCATATGAAAATGTTTATCAGTTTTAAAGAAATTAGAGAATATTCCAACAATAAATCAACCATAGTTTAATTAAAATATTTATTAATCATTAATAATGAAAATATTTAAAACATTTTTAAAATATTTTCAAGGAATTTTAAATCCTTCTCATTTCAAAATTACTCGAGTTCAATATATACCATTCCCTTTTAATGTTCATAATTTTCGTTTGTTTTATAATTCCCACTCCATAACATAATTATTTAGAAAACTCAATTACACTCCCATGTTTTTAATCAATTCACCAAAAGTCCAATGACTATAATTATAGCTGTTGGAATTCAACAGTTACCCAAGGCAATGGTCACGTTGATGCCTGATAAAACCATGCCATAGGGTGTCCTAAATTCAAAGAAATTGAAGAAAATTTATCTTGTCATACCATTGGTGCTTAGCATTGATATGGTGGTCTTGTCCATAATAATGTTTCTTATGAAGGATCCTAAGGGCCCATATTACCCTCTTGGGGTTCTTGTTGTTTTGGGTGGTCTCCCTGTAATTTTGATAAGGTTTTTCTGATGTATTTTTTGGTAGAATGAATTATTTTGATCTGGATATGTTGTAAACACTTCGATATCTTGTTTAAATGAAAATTCTTGTGCTTACGTTATTAATGTTTTTCAGTTAAAAGAAATTTATACAAAACATAAGTATAATATTATCATTATATGAGACACATGTTTTGGGGTGTTACAGAAAATCCTTGGTATTTGATCTTCAAGAGATGAATTGGATGATCTATTAGGGAATTAAATCATTTATATAATTTATGTTGGGAAATATGGAGAGATAGGTTATGTATTTCTATCTCAAACATCTGCCTACTAATAAGGACTCAACAATGTACTATGAGTTACATGATATGGATACCCATTTACATATTATAAAATTAATAATAATGCATACTCTGATTGATTATTTATATCATCACCTTATATAGTTGGATTATTTTAGGTAAATACTACGTGATATTATTGATTTAATTGTTCCAGTGTAATTTGTTACTAATGAACTGCCCACAATTTCATAGAAACCAATTCATTTTTAACTCCATTTTCATATCATTTATTACTTATTAATATATGAGATGTTTCATTTTGAAATGTCTCACTTGGACAATATCCAATGACTAGTTCCTATACTGGAGAAGTTTATGAAAGTCCTTTGGCATGACTACTCGTACTCTTGAGGCCACCAACTAGAATTGGGTGTTTATGGTGTACCTATGAGGATAATATAACACCATATCTATGTGTTCAATAATTAGAAACTAACCTAATAGAATAAAAAACAATAAAACATAGTATAAAAAATCCAATATACAATAAATCATGCAATAAAAATGTAATGTGGAATCACGTAATCGTATAGACTCTTGGTAATACTAGTAAAAAGAAAATAATCACCCACTGGATTTATTACATATGATAAAATAAGTAAATTAATAACATAAAATTAGCTCAACATAGACCATAAGCTATATATTTATGTGTGTATCTAAGGTTGTTCTCATTTTCCCCATTCGATCGTGATGCTTTGGGAATCTGTCACCCCAGAACCTAAGATCAGTTACATATAGTCAAATAACTAAGTTACATAGCCACCCGAGCATGGTGTGAGTTCAACTCAATAGGTTACCCCAAATGTTGTCCCAAATAGATGTAGTAAAAAAGGGATCATACATATGGAATGCACATCAGGATAAATAATTTTATTGTGAAATTTTATATAAATAAACATTATCAATCATAGGGTTCTAGTATTACACCTGGGGTCATCCCAAACCTTATTTGTCCATTTATAATGTTTTTATCACATCACACAACTATTACAATTGATACCAAGACCATGTCCAATTCATAATAGTAATACCATGATAGTTTAGGATTATTATGCTCAATAATCATATCCTAAGTGAAATTCCTTATAATCCAATAGTATACATATTGCATGGGGGAAATTAGACCCTACCAGATCATCACAACTGTACCTATCATCGTGATGAATTAAATACCTCCAGTAACATCTCATTATATTTTTATTTTTTAATGAGTATAATATCCCCCTTGGATCATCTAACATATACATCCTTATGGGGTTATTGCATCCCTATCAACAAGTAAATATTAGAAGACATGACGGTTGGATCTATGGAGAATATCTAAGGCATCCCATGTATCTCAATACATCTTAGTGGGTAGTGTTTTCTTCACAAATCATCCTGTAAATAGTAGGAATGAAGTCTTGATATCAGGATACAATTCAAGGTATCCTATGTAACTCAATACATCATGGTGTCTACTATGTTCCACTCGAATAATCTCATATTACACATCTCATATGGATTGTCCCACCTTCCAAACTCATCTCACGTAATTGATGTCAACTTATAAAGTGTATACATTTTTCAATTAACTATATCCATATATGTATCACATCATAAATTCAGGTTCTAAGGTGATACTCACTATCATCTATACCCATTACCTACACAAACCCTCTCAGGGTCGATACATCTCTAGGGAATCCACATAGATCCCCTAGATCTCATGTATTTCGGACACCCTATATGGGATCATTTTACCAAATCACATCTCCCCAGTCAACAACCAATACTCAAATAGAATCATGTCCATCATTATTGTTAGAAACATACCAATACTTCATTAGCCTCCATGTAATTTCTATAAAACCTCCTCTATATGAAGAATACATAAATATCCTCTCAAAATCCAAGACATCACTTGATTGTCTTCTTACACAACCTATTCAAAAACTACCTAGGTCATACCCCCTAGTTACTCAAATCTCAGAGGGAGTGGAATTCTCACCTCATTCTCATCTAAACTATCATGTAGTATTTGAGATATCTCACGGTTCTATTAATCCTATGAGGTCCATACATTTCAAATCAAAAAATACCTCAACAATGATTCTCTATGTTATCAATGAAAAGGGCCACCACTTCTACCTCATCCTAATAATACCCCTCTAGGGTTCATCTGCCTTAAAGAATACAATGATACTTAAACTATCGACCATTAGTGGCCAATATAACTATCTAGTTCATAATATTCCATTGTGTCCTTTGGAACTTTTCTTATTTCATTCATAGTCTTTTCATTTTAACTAAATAATTAATTTTAATAAAAGGGGTCATTCATTATATATTGATGAATAAATATCTCATTAAATAAACACCTTCATAATCCAAAGGGCAGTGCCTATGGGACCACCTACCACATTAATGGAAATATTACCTTTCAATCATGACCCAATAACTCTAACCTAATATCATTCAAGCATCATATCACCATATATGGTCCTAAAAACTGAAAATATTTCCAATTTAATTAATTATAATCAAGTTATAATTATTTAAATGACTTAAAAATAATATAAAAATTTTGAACCAATTTGGAATAATCACATAAAAACTAATTGAGAGACCATATTTCCCTAAAACGATGACTAAAAACGTGTAAGGGTTATATAACACACTCTCCATGTCGCCTTGAGAAAAATCAATAATATATGATATTCCTTCATTCACCAAATTAATTTAGATTAGGATAAAACTCCCTAAAGATTACATAATGATGTACCTAAGATTAAACAACATGAAATAGAATGTGATCATTGTTATGAGACAACATTTTTCAATCATATGAAATAGTCCCATCATATCTACATAATTATACCATGATCTAGTGGAATCATTAATGAAATAGTAATATGGGATTCCAAAATTAGAATGCGATAAATAAGAGGTAACTAAGTAGGAAGGACGAAGGATATTTCACTGCAAAACACTAATGAAATAAAATCAAAATAAATCGGAATTTGAAGGGAAATTAAAGACATAAAAAGGGGGGAGTTCTACCTGATCATGATTAAGGGAAAGAGAAAATAGGGAAGATTGGTTTTAAAATTGTAATGAAAAAAATGGGTTTTACCTCATATTAAGATACTTGAGATGCACCAAAACATTCTATATATCATGGTGTACATATCAATTGGATCTATAGAGCCTCAACACACTTGAAAAAACTGCCATTCCCTCTCCCATGTCTTGATTTCTCATAAGAACCACCCAATTCCCCATGATTTAGTCTGGCCGAAATGCCCCCCAACACTTATCCCAGAGTGTTTCCCTCTTTTCCCATAGTGGAAACATGTAGATTACACATCCATAATTACAATGAAAACATCAAATCCCAAAAATTTATAATATGGTGGTAATATTCACCACATTGGTCACCCAAAAAGTCCATTTAGTCACCACTCCTAGCACTATAACCACATTAACATGCTAGATTTGATATCATCCACCATGGAGTCTAACAAGGAATGACCCTCCCCATATTGATGCACCTATAATGAAATTTCATTATAAAGTATCCCAAATTAACATAATCATTCATTTGAGAACCTAAATAAACTCTTGGGCCTCCTTTGATGTCATACTCACCTTCTTAATTTTATATAACCCTCATTATCCCGATGAAAGAATTGATTCCCAAACCAATCCTTACACCAAAAAACTAAAAATAATATTCCATTAGAATTTCATAACATAAAAGGGGATGTTTTTTTTCAAAACTCCCCACCATAGAATATCACAACCTTGATGAAATCAAATGGTTTTGGTCCAATAAACTTATCATAACCCAGTGATCAAGACCTAATTAACGCATTGTTTCATACTCTCGAACCACAACCAATATTCCTCCACAAAACCACAAACATGATATTTTCTATTCATCAAAATTTGTTCCATCCATTTTCAAGAATTTATAAAATCCTAAGGTGGAACTGAACTAAAAGTATATATCCCTATACAACAAGATGTCATCAATCAATTTATTATCAAAAATTTATCACCCCCACCATAAGTCTCCACATGATATGGATGATTTGGTGCCATTATAATATCCACCATTGAAATAAAATAATAAAATACACCTCCACTTTCCAATGACCACCCTATTGTGGTTTCTATCTCACCACACACAATATCTGAGTAAAAATCTCATTATTATTCTTTTGGATAGCCACTCTCAATATGCTCAACCACACACAACAACAACCTTTCACAACATCTGATCACGTTGTCTTAATTTCCAAAGGTAAAACATGATCCTAGAATCATGAACACCAAATAAATAATTCTTAATTGGTTTTAATTCAATATATGGATCCTCAACAAAAAAAATCATCCACAATTCTCTTATACGATCATCAACACACCCTCAAATCACCTCATAACCATCCAAATAAAAATTCCAATTTTTTGGAATCCATTAAATACAACATATTAATCCCAAATATGTTATTCTCTATATAAGTCTGAACCCTAAAAAATAACTAATCCTGAGATACGTCAATAATTGGATGTAATTAACTTCGAGGAACTTTTCATGTTTATAGTTTTAGAGAATTAGGCTTTAACATTACATTACATCTCAAAAATTTCAATATAGACACTTCTTCTCTAACCAATATTTTTCACAATAAAAAAACTTTTTTCAATAAACCATGTATAATTTTGTTGAGAAAAATCTTCATAAATTATTAATTTCTTTTCATCTTCCTAGTACCCTATGAAAAACAATTGAAAAACATGGGATGATCATAAAGCGCTCACTATGGAATATAAAATATTGAAAGAATAAATTAGTCCATTTATACATACAAATTAATGATATAGGACACTTAACTCAAAAAAACATAATATTTTTAACATAAATCCTGAAATCCTAAGTTTTATGAATAACTCTTAGAAATAATAAATCATAAAGGTATCGTGTGGCATCCATAACATAAATACATAGTATCTTTCAAAGCCACATAGGGAGTAACCTTCATTGTTACATTTGGAATACCCATCATAGTATATTCCCTAAATATAATAAGATAAAATTTAAGTCATACCTCTGTCACAGTTCATAGTGAATTGGAGAGCTATCTCAGGATCACCCGCCCTCAGTTTATCACATAACCACCCATATATGTAAACAATTCCCAATAACCATAAACTAATCATAACACATAAAATAAGCATAAAGGAAAGATAACATTGCAATAGGAAGATATAAATTCATTATATTAACATGATCAATCCATTATCAAAACAATTTTCAATACATAAATACATAAAAGGGTATATGGTATTTATTTTTCATTTAAAAACATAACTCCTTGTAGATGATTCCAAATATAAAATAATGTTCACAGTGGCCAAAATGTTATTGTCGCCATGTATGTTAAAAACAAACATTAATTAATTCATTTAGTAAAATGATACGCAAAGAAAATATTAATTTTGAAAATAGTTTAATGAAATTAAAATTCAAAGGTGTTTATTATACATAGTATAAAATATGGTTGTACCAAAATATGTCTCAATGAAAGGAGATTCAGATGAAGTCCCTTACCTTGATTCCAAATCGTCACTTATGTTCCTCGTTCATCATGAATAATAAAAATATGTTAATTTATACATGATTCAGAAACATTTTTAATTTTATTATTCCATTTATATCACTTATTACTTTATTATGAAAATCAAATAATTACTCAAGTTCATATCGTTTGTTATGTCGATACTCGGTATTGGAGTCGAAAATGAACTTGATTTGATGTAAATTGTTCATGTTTTAAAAATAAATCATCTCCAGAATATTATTCATGATTTAATTATAAGATATATCAAGTATATATGTATTTATAATAGTCCACAAAATTTTTATATAAGAAATGAAATTCACCGTTCATGGAGACGGTAGGTCGTACGTCGGCATGAATGCAACATTAATTTATTTTTCATATTAATGGAATGAAAACTAAATGATAAATAGGTATGTTATAATTAAAATATAGTATTTATGTTATATATTTTACATAATTTCATTAATTGAATCCTTTATATGTTCCATGTATGGAATGATTGATTCATATCACTAGGAGGGGGTTGTAGTCCTCACTTCCTCTAATGAGATTATCATATTTACACATTATGAAATCAATAAATTTATGTTGTGAGTAAAAATTACAGAAGAATATGGACTATATAAATATAATATATATGATATATAATTATAGTTCCATCAAAATGGATAACATTAGAGGTGGTAGGGGGAAATTGAAAAATCGTAATTTCTTGAGGTTATAGTTCGTCGTACACATAAAGAAAATGTTTGTATCAATTAGATGGAGGTGTGTATAAGTGTATTTAGATTACTTATAATAACAATATCCTAGTATATTTCAGATATTTTTGTTGTTATCTAGTAAAATAATAAAAATATCACAGGTATTATAGACGGAAAATAAAAGAAACAAACTAGAGAGAAGGCGTTGCCTCTAAATTGGGTAACTTCATTTGATTTGAGCCAAAAAGGATTTCTTGAATTTCCTTATACCCAATGTAAAGATTATAGGAATAAATTAAGGATTTAGGGATCTTAATTGATTAGAATTTTTATGAGCCAAGGGGATTTAGAGGTGTGAGTAATTGGGCATAGGTGGTGGCCTTTTATAAGACTGAGGAGGGGCACTTTAGGAAAGTCATGAAATCTTAATTTACTACAAATTCAATATCACTTAAAAATGGTCCAATACTCATTTAATTAAAATATAAAGTGATTTTGGGAAAAATAACTATCATAAAATAATTTTTAAACATGTTTTGTAAATATTTTTACCTTATCTTATAGGTTTAACACTTATTTTACCCTTTTTAATCTTATAGTTATATCATGCTATTTACAAATTATGGATTAATGTAATTACCATATCAGATAAACCATAAAAAATGTCATTTAAGACATATTTGTACTTATATTAACAATTTTCTAGAATAATATATTTTTTGGAATTTAATATCTTTTAGTGAAATGTTTTATATTTTAAATTAAGAATTATGTCAATTTTTGACACTATTCTACTTGACTATTTTACAAATTCATAACAACATGACACTTAGAACCAAAGGTATTAAATAAAATATAGTATTTCAATATCTTATAGAAAATTTGTTAATGGAATCAAAATAATCATATTAAATATCTTTTAATATTTCTAATATGATTTATTTGAGTCTTTCATTAATAATTAAATCACAACATCATCATTGTGTCATAAATAAATTTATTTATTTAATGTCTAAAATATATAAACAAAATACCATGATATTGGAAATCCTTTGAGTATTATAATGAATATTTATATTCAAATAGATCAATTTTTAACCCCTATATTATAATTTTTTCATAAAAATATACATGTTTTTGTTTTATTGCCCTTTTCATTAAATAAAAATTTATAAAAACTCATTTTCACACCAAAGTGGCTCCCAAATGCCAAATGTTAGGCATAAGTATGATAATAGTTGGACATAACTCATAAAATAGGGTTCATACACGTTTTAGTGTAGGTTTATATTAGTTTAAAATTTCTTTTTGACCTTATTTACGAAATTTAACCTTTCAAAATGGTAAATAAAAAATAATTACTGAATTATTATTCATAATGTCCAAAAAAGGTACCTATTTACACAATTTGGACCTTCTAATTCCAAATACAGAATCTATTTTTCCAAATTAGAAACACATAAATTTTAGTAATTAATTTAAAATTAATTCCCATTGTCAAAAACAGAAAGTGTGTTTTTAAGAGGTAAAACACTACCAAAATATTGACTTGTTATTATGTATAATTTCAATTTGAAATTAATTACAATGACAAAAATTGGATTAATTGATAAAAACATGATCCAATTTCATTTTAAAAATAATTAAAAGGATTACATAACTATATAAATAAATTATCCAAAAAGGCAGTTTTGAATTAAAAGGTAGTATTTTCCACTATTCATTAATATATGAATTTCACCAAAAAAATACAAAAAATACAACCAAAGTAAATTTTGATGTTCATATTCTAAATAAGAATTTTATTTTTTAAAATACAAGATATTAATGTGACCAAAATTCGATTTAAAAATTGTTCTCCATCAAAATGCAGTAAACTGTACTGTTAAAATATTAGAGTATTTTATGTTTAAAATTGGATTCTTTATTATTTTAATCCTCTAAAATTCATTAGATAAATGTAAAACATTTAACAAAAATGTATAATAATTATGTGGTTAGTTTTGTTCATTCTCGTCAATACAACATCTAGGCATTAACTATCATTTAAAATAATAATAATATTGTTTTATTATTATTTGGTATAACTCAATGTTGTGTATAATGTAAGATATCAGAGAAACCTGATATTTCATATCGATTATGTTTTCAGACAATGTATCCCTTTTAACGTAAAATTAATTTCTTATTCATCAATATTAATATATATGAAAAAAAATTCCTCTATAAATAGCTGGGATACTACATCCTTCCCCCCTTTTGGAAATTAAACGCCTGAATTTTATTTACTTATCAAATAATTGGGGTTATTTATCCCTCATAACATTTTCAGATTCCCACATTACCTCTTCATCGATATTGTTTTTCCAAAACACCTTTACCAGATTAATTACATTATTCCACAACACATTCTATCTATATTAACAAATTTGTACTAGTTTCTCCTCATAAGAATGATTCTCTTCCAACTGAATCTCCTCTGGGCTCAAAACATGAGATAGATCTGGTATATAATTTATCAACATTGAAACATGAAACAAATTGTGTTCCTGGATTAAACATGGAGGTAAATCCAGTTTTTATCCAACTCATCCAACATTCTCTAAGATCAAATAGTGTCTAATGAACCTCAAACTTGAAATTCCATTATTACTAAAAAACATGACACTTTTCCATTGAGAAAATTATTGAAATACATTATCACCCACCTCAAAAGGAATTTCATTCTTTCGATTACCTGCATAACTTTTCTGTATATTCTTAGCTGTTCTCAGGTGCTTCTGGATCAACTTTGCTTTTATGCCATCTTTTTCTACCAATTCCGGTCTCATAAACATCCTTTCATATAATTCATCCCAGAAAGATATAATTCGATACCTCTTTCCATATAATTCTTCAAATGGTTACATCTATATACTGAAATAAAAAATTTTATTATAAGAAAACTAAACCTACAAAAGATGTTGTTCCCAACTTCCCTAGTAATCTATTGAACAAGCACATATCATTTAATTTAATGTTTTAATTGTACATTATGAATACCCATGTAATTGTGGATGAAAATTTGTAGGAAAATTTAATTTAGTACCCAATGACTTCTGAAGGCCCTTCAAAAAGTTAGAAGTTTTCCTAGGACCATGATCAAATATAATCGAGAGGGTAGCTCCATGTAACCTTACTATCTCTTTTGAATATAATTGACAAAGCTTACCTAGAAACATAGTATCTCGAATAAGAATAAAGTGATCATATTTAGTCAATAAATCAATAATAACCTAGATTTGATTATTACCTTGGAATGTCTTTGGTAATACCACTACAAAATCCATGGACACATTTTCACATTTCCACCCTAGCACTAGAAAACGAAGCATAATCCATTTCAGTAACTATCGCACTGCATTAACCTATTGAAAAATCAATCATATATGGGTAAAGTTATCAATATCCCTTTTAATTCCATCTCACCATTAATACTCCCAAAGATATATGTAAATTTTAGTACTACAATGATAAACTGAAAAAAGAGAACTATGAGATTCACATAATAACCTGTTCTTCAACAATGAATCCCAAGGAACACATAATCACATTCAAAAATTCAAAACACAGTATTTATCAATGAAAACTACTGGTAAATTATCCTTTTGAACCAATTCTACCTTTTTCTACAACTCACTATCTTCTTTCTATTCATTCATTACTCTTTCTTCAAGAGATGAGTGTACTAAAAACTAAAACAAAATAGTGTAATTACCTACACAAACAACTTTTTATCCAAAATTCTGGAAACCAAATATAAAAGGAACTCATTTTAAACATAGCATGGTTAATGTATCATTACATTTCCAACTCAAAGAATCGACTAATTTAATTTATCTTCTAGGATGGTAATGAATCATACAATCATAATCCTTATTTAATTCCAGACATATCCTCTATCTCTTATATAATTCATTCTTATTGCATATATACTTCAAATTATTTTGATCAATAAATATTTCAAACATTACATCATAAAAATTATGCAACTAATATTTTTATACAAAAAATAGCAGCTAATTATAAATCATGTGTAGGGTAAATTGACTCATGAGTTTTCAACTGAAGTGAAGCATAAGAAATTACTTCATCATTAAACATTATGAAACAAAAAATTATTTTCAATGAATCATCTTTATATATATATATATAAATGACCATTCCTGGAAGGTAGGGTGAATACTATAGCATTTACCAATCTTCTTTCCATTTCCTAAAAAAATCATCGCAT
The DNA here is from genome assembly GCA_963277665.1 of Viscum album. Lineage (NCBI taxonomy): Eukaryota > Viridiplantae > Streptophyta > Magnoliopsida > Santalales > Viscaceae > Viscum > Viscum album. The sequence continues at coordinate 1,398,055,494 of OY728148.1, read as the reverse complement.
TCTTTTTATGGGTTAACATAACACCTTTTTGAGATAACTAAGTTAGTGGGATAGATAACAATGCAAAATTTTAAACAAACCTCTGGTAATAATATTCTAAACCAAGAAAACTATGAATCTCTATTATATTGGTAGATCTTGAACACTCTTTAACAAATTTCATTTTAGTAGGATCAATAGTTATTCCATATTGAGAAATAAGGTGACCCATGAATGAAATTTTTTTGTAACTAAAACTCACACTTTCTGAATTTTCCATTCCATTTATTTTATTTTAAGGTTTTCAAGACAACCCTTAAATTACATTAATTCTTCTCTTTACATTTATAATAAACCGAAATATCATTAAAAAACACAACCACAAACTTATCCAATAACTTATAGAAATGTATATTTATCAGATTCTTGAATGAAGTAGGTGTATTGGTTTAAAAAAAGGAATAACTAGAAATTCATAATGGCCCTATCTAGTAAGATACATTGTCTTTGGAATGTCTACTTATTTTACATTCAACTGATGGTATCCCGACCTCAATTCAATCTTCAAAAATAATTTCTCTCCCTGGAGCTTATCAAAAAAATCATTGATATAGGGAAAAGGATATTGGTATATTAATAGTGATTTCATTCAAGGCTCTATAATCAATGAAAAGTCACATTGAACCATATTACGTTTCAATAAACAAGATAGGATCACCCTATGGTTATGTTCATGGTTAAATGAAACTGTTATCTAATAAATCCTGCAATTACTTCTTTAACTGTAAATTTTTAATTTGATCCATTCAATAAGGGATTTTTGGAATTGACTTATCATATGGAATCAAGTCAAAAATAAATTATACTTCATGATTAGGTATTATAACAAGAAACTTATTAGAAAAAACAGCATGATACTCATTGACCACTGGAACATCATTAATCTTAAATGTTCCTTTGTTTTCAAAAATAAGTTTTAGTAAACATTTATTTACATCTTTTAGTAGTTTATAATCATCTAGATATGTAATCAAAATTAAGGGTTCCTTCTTATAGAAAAAATAAAATCCATTCTTAAAATAACCCGCTTTAGCTCTGCAATCAATCATAGAATGATAAAAAGAAAGTCAATCCATACAAAAAATAACATCAAACTCAACTAGAGGAAAAAAACAATAAGATTTAAAAGTAGATATCTTCCTCCCATAAGGACATGAAGGTTATTAAAATTTATTTTTTCCTCAACATTTACTCTAGGTTTTACAACCATAAGTTCTGGATTAATATTATGGGATGGAATTCTAAATTTACAATAAATTATCATAGAAATGAATGAATGTGTAGACCCGGAATCAAAAAACACATTGGCAGAATATTTATTATACAAACAGAGCATATAATACTACTTAATTTGATAGAACAAAAGCTATTGAAGTAATTAAAAAGGATTTCACCACCAGTTTATTCTTGTAGTCACAGTACTTTCCATTATTTTTCCTATTTTTTGGACACTCATTTTAATAATGACTCATTTAATTACACTTAAAACATTTTATTTTCTTTAAATCAGATTTTTTCATACCACTACCCTAATCTTTTGAAGATAAATTATGATCCTTATGTCCAATTTTACCACATCAGAAGAACATACTAGAATTAAAAAGGCATTCAACAGGGTTTTTTTTACCACAATTTTCACATACCATAAGCTTAAGTTTCTTTCTATCAGACATTTTAAGAGTTATTTTTTTCTTCTACAACCTCAACCTCTTATTCTATTTTTTCCTTCAAGAAAACCAAGTTATTGGCAAAACTCCATTTCCATCATCTCAACACGTCAAACAAGTTTCTCAAAAATGTTAAACTCATGAGAAGCTAACTCCCTTCAATACATATCTTTAATTTTGAGTAAAAATGATTGATTTTACTAGTAATATCCTGTATGAAATTTGGATCATACATTTCCAGTCAGGTTAATGATTCTTCATAAGCATCCAATGAGTCATCCTCCTATCAAAATTTTAAGAATTTGATTTCCATCCAAAGTCAAACCACCTTAGTAAAATATTTCTCAAGGAACATACATTTGAATGCATCCTAATAAAGATAATCAATCTACCCACTATCCTTAATATTTTTAACTATTGTCCCCCATAATTGGCATCAAATTGAAAATGGTAAAAACAAGATTAACCTCGTGATGTTATGAACACCCCATGACATCGAAAATCTTTTTTAGAACTTCAATCAACCCTTCAGCTAGCACAATGTCAGATGATTTTATGAATGATGGGAAAATTACCTCATGAAATGATCTGTTATTGACATGTTACTTTCTGTTTCATCTAGCTAATATCGTACATGAATACTACCACCATTTATAGCCTCAGTCAACTATGTCATCACTATAGAAAACTGTTCAATTCTGATTCTGACCATTTCAGGTTATAGATGTTGATGGTTGTGTTCCTCTTGATTGAATACCATAATAACTTTTTTGTTTCCTCTGTAGAAACCCACTCGAACACAACAATATCATAGAAAAAACAACATGGTAATTATAAAATGATTTATCATTTTAATATTACCAAAAGCTAAAATATATTATATATATTAATTTAAAAATTTTCTAACTCCTAAAGTTATATAAACTACCTATTATAACAAATATAAGGCCCCAGTCTTAAACATTACTTAATCTTGAGATAATTCAATAATAAACATTAATTCACTTCGAGGATATTTTTAGGTTTAGTGCTTTAGAGAATCTGGCCATAACTATTACATTACATCTCAAAAATATAAAAGTAGACACTTCTAATATAACCAATTTTTTTCACAGTAATAAAACCCATTAAATAAAACAAGTACTATTTTCTTGATAAAAATATTCTTGAAATCTTCCTTTCTCTTACCCTTCCTTATAACCTATAAAAATAATATCAAAAAATTGGGATACGATAAAAAATATCAGTAAGGGATATAATATAATTAAAGAAAACATTAGTCTTGGAATACATACAAATCAAAGAAATCATACTTTCTACTCATAAAACATAAGCTCCTTAACATACCTCCTGAAATCATAAAATTTAGGAATAACTCATAGAAATGAAAAATAATAAAGGTAACTTAATGAATCTATATCATACATACATTGTAGCTTTCATGGAAACATTGGGAGTAACCGTCATATTTATGTTTGGAATACCCATCATATTATATTCCCTAAATCTTTTAGTAGAAACCTTAACATTTACCTCATTCACATTACCCAATGGATTAGAGAGCTATATCAGGCTACTATAAGGCCCCGAAATTAAACATTGCATAATCTTGAGATAAGTCAATAAATGAATTTAATTCACTTTTATGGTCTTTATGGTATAGATTTTTAGAGAATTGGGAAATAACTATTACATTACATATCAATAATTACAATTAATTTACTTATACTCTAACCAATTTTATTCACAATAATTAAACTAATTAAATAAAAAAAAGAATTCATTTCATGATAAAAATATTCTTTAATTCATCCTTTCTCTTACCCTTATTTATACCTTATGGAAAAAATTTTCAAAAAATTGGGATGAGCATAAAAATCTCAATAAGGGATATAAAATAAGGAAAGAAAACATTAGTCCATATATACATAAAAATCAATGAATTCATAATTTTTATTCATAAAACATAAGATCTTTTACATAAAGAATTAAATCCTAATATTTATGAATAACTCATAGAAATCCTAAATCATAAAGGTAACTTGTGCAAACAATAACATAATTACATTTGAACTTTCTTTACATTATAGGGAGTCACCTTCGTGGTTACATTTGGAATACCCTTAATAGTATATTCCCAAAATCTCATTGTATAAAACATAATCTTTACCTCTGTTAGGTTACCCACTGCACTGGAGAGATATCTCGGGCTCACTATCCCTAGGTTTATCATGTAATGACCCATATACGTAAATAATTCCCAAGAACCATAACATAATCATAACAGAGAAAAAAAGAATACAAGAAAGATAACATTGCAATCACTAGATCTCAGTTCAATATATTGAAATACAAAATACATTCTCAAAAAAAATTTCAATACCAAAATACATAAATAGGGTATATGGTATTTAATTTTCTTTTCAAAACCTTATATCTTGCATTGGAATACAAATATCAAATAATGCTTGTGGCGGAAGAAGGTCATTATCGCCATGTACGTTAAAAATAAACATTACCTTTATCGTTTAGTAAAATCATTTGTAAAGAAAATATCCCTTTTGAAAATCATTGAATGAAATTTAAATTTATATTGGTTTATTATACACCATATAAAATAAGGTCGTATCAAAATATTTTTCAAAGAAAGGAGATTGAGATGAAGTCACTTACCTTTAGTACAAAGCATCACGTATATTCTTTGTTTTTCTTGAATAATAAAATTAAGTTATTTTATATTTTTTTCTGAAACTTTTTCAAGTTTATTATTACTTTTATATCACTTATTACTATGTTATAATAATCTTATAATTATTCAATCTCATATCAGTTGTTTTGTCAGAAAATGTCACTTGAGTAGAAAATGAACTTTTTTTATGTAAATTTTCCATGTGGTCAAAATTACAACATTTAAAAAATATTATTCATGATTAAAATATAATATATATCCCATAGATATGTATTTATAATATTCCATTACATTTTGAGATAATAAATGAAATGCACCATTCATTGACTTGGTCGGTCATATGTACGCATTAATGTTACTTTCATTGGTTTATCATTTTAATGGAATAAAAACTAAAGGAGACATCAGTATGTCATAATTAAGTATATTATTTTATAATATATGTTATATAAGTTAATTAATTCTATCATTTATAAGTTCCATTTTTGTCATTAATGGGTCACATCACTTTAAGGGGTCGGTAGTCTGCACTTCTCCAATGGAATTGTCGTATTTACACATTATGGACAGAATAATGGTATATTGTAAATAAAAATTATAGAATCTCAGTGAAAATATATAAATATAATATAAATCATGTATAAATATAGTTCCATAATATTTTCCACCATGCTATGTGGTAGGGGAAAACGGATCAATCATCATTTCGTGAGGCTGTAGTTCGCCATACCCAGAAACAATATGTTCGTATACATTGGATTGAGGTGTGTAAAAGCATTGGAAAAATCATTATCAAAAAATTTACTAATATATTGATGATATTGTTTTTTTATGTAATCAAATAATTATAATATAATATTTAATAGAGAATGAAAATAAAATAAAATGAACTTGAGAGAAGACGTTACCTCTAAATCAGGTAACTTATTTTGATTGGAGCCAAAAGGCTTTATTGAATTTCCTTATGCCTATGGTAAAAAATCTAATAAAAAATAAGGGATGTAGGGAAATGTTTTTAGAAGAATTTTGATGAGATAAGTGGCATGAGAGGTGTGAGTGTGTGGGTAGAGTTGGTGGCCTTTTATAAGAGGCGGGTACTTTGAGAAAGTCTTGAAATATTAATTTAATAAATGTTTTTTTTGGAAAAAAAATGTTCAAAAACTCATTCAATTATATGATAATATTATTTTAGTTCGAATAAACATTATCCTATAATTTTTTAAAAAAATTTAATATTTTATTACCCTTATCTTTTTTGTTTTACCCTTATTTTACACTTTTAATCTTACAGCGATATCATGTTATTTACATAATATAGGTTAATGTAATTACCATATCTTGACAAGGGACCCCTAAAAAAGTCATTTTGGCATATTTTTACTTATAGGGACCATTTGGAAGGATCATATAATTTTAGTATTTTAATATCATTTAATAAAGTATTCTATATTTTAATTTATGAAGTATGTCAATTATTGACACTATTCATACTTGACTTTTTTCACAAATTAATAACAACATGATTCCTTTCAAAAAAAGTCATTAACTCAAATATAATATGTCAATATCTTATAGAAAATTCTTGGATGGCATAAATATAAACAAATTACATTTATGATAATATTTATAATATCATATATTGGCATCTTTCATTAAGAATGTTATCACTACATAATCATTGTGTCATAAATTAATTAATTTATTTAGTGTCAAAATTTTATAAACAAAATACAATGATATAGGGAATATTTTTATATTAATAATGAATATTTATTGTCAAACATATAATTTATATATACCTATAATAATTTTTTTATTAAAATATACATGTTTATGTTATATTTCCCTTTTCTTGAAATTAAAATTTTTAAAATGTCATTTTAACACCCAAATGGCTCCCAAATTCAAATGGTTATTCCTAAGGATTATCATGGTCGGAAGTAACTAATAAAATAGTTTTAGGACACATTTTTGGGGTAGTTTTATATTATTATAATATAAATTGTTTACACTTATTTACCTAATTTACCCTATAACCATGGTAAAAAAATAATTACTGAGGTTACTATTCATAATGTAAAACAATAAAAGTAACCTATTAAAAAAAATTGGACCTTATGATTCCTAATATGAAATCCATTTTTCCAAATTAAAAACAAAAAAAATTAATGTAAATAATTTTAGAATAATTCCCAATGTAAAATCTAGAAAGTGTGTTTTTTAGAAATTAAAACTACCAGAAGATTGACATGGGTTTATGTCCAATTTCAATGTAAAATTACATCCAATAAGAAAAATTTGATTAAATGATATAAAATAATCCAATTAAACTTTAAAATAAATTAAAAGGATAACAAAGCTATATAAATAAATTAGATGGAAATGAATTTTTGAATTAATATGATGTATTTTCACTATTTAATAAAATATGAATTTCATCAGAAAAATACCAATATTTAAACCAAACTAAATTGAGATATTTTATTCTAAAGAATAACTTTATTGTTTCAAATAGAACACATAAAATTTTCAAAAACCATATTTAAAAAGGGTTCTCGATCAAAAGGTTGTAAACTGACCTTTTAAGAATATTAGTGTATTTTATACTTAAAATTGGATTCATTATAATTTTATGACTATTAATTTACTAGATAAATGGAAAAATATTTAAAATACATGGATAATCATATTGTACTTAATTATTTTCATTAACTCCAATAAAATGGCTAGGTGTTAACTTCCATTTAAAAAAAATATATTATATTATTATTTGGTATAGCACAGTGTTTTGTGCAACATACGATTTCAGCGAAACATATTGTTCCATTTTGAGTATGATATTGGAAAAATTATCCCCTTTAATATATAATTAATATCTTATTCATAAATATTAATAGATATAAAAATTTATCATTCTATAAACACCAGGTATCCTACACTCCAGGAAACAAAATATAATCCAATTCACCATCTCAATAGCATCTAAAAATCCACCTCGATCATCCAATTATTGATCTCAACACACCCTTGACCCTAACCCTATGAAGTTCATTGATCCATGACTCATGCTCAATCCATTGTTGTATAAAATAACAACATTTATTATCTTCATCCTATCTATGTACTAACTTGAATCATTGATCTTCACCCATTTTTGACTAACATAAACATCATCATCGACACCTATAAATACTAAATTTTTAATGGGGGTCATACCCTGAATAGATAATGGAGAACATCCCAAAAAATAAATTTCATTATACTCCTCATGCCCACTACCACAATATGATCCAACATCATATGGGTGTTTCTCTTCATGATCCATGTTGATCAACTCTCAAAACCTGAAACTGAACCATCCACAATGTTGTTTTCATTAAAAATGTGACATTATTCATCAATAAATTGAAAAACAATACCACATAAATTAACCAATTCCATCTGCTCAGGGCCAACACACATCCACTCATTAATTTGTAACTCAACTGAACTATTTGTATCTATTGTGTAACATATTGATCTCATCCAAAATAAATGGTTGATTACTCTCATAGAACATAATTATAGATTCTAACTCATTATACTATGATTGTAATTCTATCAACCCCAAGCTCATGAAATAAAAAATGTAACATTATTCTATCACATTTTATCCATATCTACCTAAAATTACATTTGGTAAACCTCTTTAAAATCAGTTATTTCAATTTTTTCATGGTCCACCACATGATCACCCACCATCTAGGACCATCTCAAATTCAAAATTGTCTATATATTTACATTCCTAGATATCTATATCTAGAATAATTTGTTATCCCCTTCAGAACCACACTCGAAATCAATGGGGTCATGAATCACATGAATCCCACCCTCATAACCTTACACTCATACCTAATGTTCTCCAAGTACATCACATAACCAAATCAAAGGAATATTTATTCCAATATCACATATCTAAATGAACCTCATATAAATTGATCTTGATTAAAGTCATTGAATAATTCTTATCATCTCCTATGGAACTCACAAGCCTAGGATAACCCATCTCTCAAGTTACCGTTGTATATTACATCACAACCAAAAAAAGGATCATGCATATCCTATAATTTTTCTCAAATAGCAATGATCTCACAAATAGATTATAGGTCAAAAATCATGGGAAACAAATATCTATTCATATTTTCGATGTTAGAAGGAAACTCACATTCTAGACTACCCATCATAAATCCTCACTCATATGTACATTACAAGTCACATGACATTACATCATCATATTGGGGAATTGATTCCCATAAAGTATTCACATAAAAAACTATCCCCTTGAAAACCATGATATCACCGGAATATACACACACACACACACATATATAAGCATGATACCAATATGATATATCTTTGGTAACTCATAGTTTTAATATTTGGTTTTACAGAATGCTTCAATGAATATATGTGAGAAAACACCAAATAAGACGATGTTGACACTTTAAGTATCTAAACGAATTTTTAAAAAAGTTCCAAAACCACCCATAAGTTGTTAATTTATAGGTCATACAATGCCTAAATAAACTGACTAGAGTCAATATAAATCAATTATACCATTTGGTTCTATAGTAATCATCAAAGGAAACATCATTATGGATCCACATGAATTATAATTAATGAAAATATAATATGGAATAGTTTAGTATAATTAAAACAAAATTTTAAATAGAAAATTTTCATATAAGTTATCTTTTACCTTTGAATAGTCATAATCTATCGTCGGTGATAATAATCATAATAAAAACATAATTTTTGTGTGAATCCAACAATCTAAATATAACACATGAAGTTGACTCTTGAAAATTCTCCAAGTGTAAAAAATCAATGAATAATAAATCTAAAATATATTTTTGTTTCACAGAAGTTGAAATCATTTTACTATAAAAATGGAAACTAGGAAAAAATATCCCATGTAACTATTAACCTGAAATTTATACTAACAAAGGTGTTCAAAAAGTAGAATTATGATATATATCCTAATATAGAACACAATATTATATCACATTTCTAAGACCTCCCAAAATATTGAAACCAAAAAATCTAAAAAACTATTTAATCTTAGTCAAATAATTGCTTTGGTACCACTTTGTAATATCCTCCATCAGTTCATGGTAACTTAGCAGTATATGAAATAAAGAATTCATATATCGACCATAGGAATGCCTCACCGTATTCGAGAGTTTACTAACTAGATGTGGGGGTCTAGTTTTTGAATTATGGGAGACTACACCTCTATGTCAATGTGTTTCATAATAAAAACTATCCAAATGATATATATATATATATATAATTATAATTCAGAATATGAGTAATCCAAACAATGGGAAATCATGTTATTAAAATTTAATGTGGAACCACACACTCATAAAGACTCATGGTCATTCTAGTACATAGAAATTGATCACCCAGTAGGTTTATCATATATAAAAAAAGATAATAATTCAAACTACATACTTGAATCTTACCATAGATTTATCCTGCAAATATTATTTGATATATTCCACTCAATCACACAACATCAATCCACTTCCTAACATGAACCTATGATAAGTGAATCATGTTGATTACCCAAGTTTCATGGTCTCTGGAAAATTTTGTGGGTGTAAATCAATATGGAATACAAAGAATGGTTTCAAAACTATCATGTACCCTAGTATATCTGAATGTGACTTGCTAAGATAAATTAATATATATAGTTTAAAGGCTAAAAAATAATCACTATTTATCCTCAGAATCTAATATGTTACTTAAGATTGACCCAAAACTACATCGTCCAGTTTTGGATTCACTTTGAGCACCTCACACAATTGTTCCAACTAATACAATGTCAGTCTATGATTATAAAGATCAATTCCTAGTTAATCATGTTGTATTTGACTTAACAAATATATTATAATTGAAACATTGAGACATAAAATAGTATATTAATCACTCTTTGGTAGTGTGTCCCTCCCAAATCTCCTCATGTATACTTCCCATTGGGGGTAGTGGATCTATCCCATAACATCTCAAAATATGATGATCTCTTAGAGGATTTGTATAATTCTTGGATCAACTCACATATACATCCCTATAGGGGTAGTACATATATCTCATTCATCACATAGTATAAGGCATGAAGTCCAAATATTGGGAGAACATTTAAGGCATCCCATTCATCTCAATACATTTCAATGGGAAGTGGTTCTTACTTGTATTTTCACATTTTTTAAGATATAAATGTTAGATCCAAGGAGAAAATTTGTGGCATACCTTGAATCTCAATACATATCATTGGGCAGTGCATCCCATATTAATAATCCCATAATATTCATCTCAAAATGGTTGGACCACCATACAAATTTTTCTCTCATAATTGAGGTTTTCCTCTCAAGTGCATGGCCAATTTCTATCAAAATCTCCAAATAATGATTACATTTATAATTTAGGTTCTAATGATAAAACAACATTAATCTATTCCCATGACCCAAATTCACCCTCTTGGGGTCGATACATAAATTGGTAACTCATTCAGGTCCCCATGTTCCAATCTCTAGAAGACACCCAACATTGGATCCATTACCTAAAACAAATCTCTCACATCAAATTCTATCATTCATATGGCCCCACTTTCCTCAACATCATCAAATTCATATGAATCCATCATTGGCCTCTTAGGAAATATAGTATAGGCCCCACTCAATAGATATGGATTAATTACTCTCTCAATGTTTATGTCATCCCATATCAGTCGTATCACCAAAAATATATACAAACAGCCTAGGGAATACTGACCAATTTACTCCAATCTAATAGGGGGAGAAGCACTCACCACATTATCATTTAAACTAGCCCAATGGATTTACAACATCATAAGGTACCCCAAAGCCATCTAGGGTTATCCACTTCTATTTATCATATCCCTCTACATGGGTGTTTTAATGAATTTTTACAAAATGTAACCATTTCTCACTCTAAAACAATAATACCCCTCTAGGTTTATGATTTCATAATTCATAAAATTTCCCTTATATACTCATATATCAGTGGTTGAGACATTTAGATATTGGATAAGGTTTCATGGAGGACCTTTGATCTTTATTTATTTATTTCATGGGATTTTCATTTTTATTTAATAAATAATTTAAAATAAATGGTTTAATCACCACAGTGCTTATACCATATATCACATTCCATAAAAAATCAAAAATATCAGGTAAATTCTCAAGGTACCACCTACATCATTAACAATTCTAATACCTTTTATGTGTAGATTAATAACTCTCACATGATCTTTTCCAAGAATCACATCAAAATATGAGATCCTAACTCGCAGAAAGACATAGAAATTAATTAATTATAATTAATATATAATTAATGAAAAAATTCAATTAAAATATTTGATTTTAATTTATTGGGAATAATAATTGAATAACTCAATGAGTGACCTGATCACACCAATATTATTACCAAATGCACATGAGTGGTCCATGATGAGCTATTGACATAATCCCAGGAAAAAATTCATAACACACAACATCAATTCATTTTCAAAATTAATAAAATTTTTGGTAAACCCCTAAAAAAATTCACATTGTGACTTACCTAGGATGAATTAGAGTGCAACAAAATTTTATCATCATCTATATAAATCCTCTATCCATTGAATGAAAAATCTATATAATATCATGATGATACCACCATTATACTACAGAATAATCTAAAAGACCGTAAATCAAGTCACCCCAAATTTTGAAGAGATTGAGAATAATAAATCAAGAATGAGGGATTATAGATATCTTAACACAAATTTACAAAGTAATCACATGATAATCTACCCTAATATGAAGGGTAAATCAAGAGGGAATGCGGGAGTATGGGATTCTAATGTATGTTGGAGGGATAAGTAAAAGGAAGAATAAGAATTTTAAATAGAGTGGGTGAAAAAATGGGTTTCCACCATTTAATAAAATTTGGAAGAACCATATCTTATACTATAGTATGCCCAATGTTGTGGTGTTCCACCTAGTAGGCATTGAGGAACCCCAACACTCCAAGAAATATTTATTGGTCATTAACCCTCTAAAAAGTCGACACTGGTATTATGAAATTTCCCATGCTCCATGCTGACCAAAATAGAAACCACCACACCCATCGCCAAATTTTGTTCTTTATTCCCATATAAAAAACATTTGGGCACCTATGCCAAAACAACCAACAAATCACTCAATCATCAGGCCCTAAATTATAGTTGGATTGACCAGGAACCACCATAGTGATCTAAAATTCCCAACCAAGGAAAATTACCCTCACAATTTTTAATTGTAACTAACCCCAAGAACCAAACCCATAATATTAACTATTACCTAACTCTAGTCAATTCAGAATTTACCAGGTTGTCCACCATGTCATGGGCCATCTCTATAGTGGTATACCTCAAGAAGAAAATTCACTTCTATTTTACCCAATATCTCTATATCATCCACCCATGAGTAAAAGTAACCCCCAGGGCCACAATCCACATCCAAAATGACTCCTTGATATTCTTAATCCCTTAGTAATACAATTTTAGAACCAATTCCCAAAGAGACTATTGATTTAGAAATAAACATTTAAAAATATTTTTGAGTTCTACGAGTTGAAAAGGGATTGTGGTTTATATTTTTTAAAAATGTATTTAATTTTTTCAACTTTAATGAAATTTTATATTACATTTATATAATATAAATGTATTTAAATTATGTGTAATAATTATAAAAAATGTAAATTTTGGGAACCAAAACCAAAAGTTAATTCTTTTTTTCTTATGGTATATCAAAATTATCGATGAGCTATTTTATGTTTTATAATTATAATGTGTTTTTGATGAGTTCTGAAATTTTTTAGGTAGAATATATGTTAAGTATATAAAAAATTACATCTTGGATTTTGTTATTTATAGGGATCTCATAGTATCCATGTTATAATGGTTTTCCATGTATGTATGTTTCAATTTAAATTTTTATCTCATTCATTACCAATAAATTAATGTGATTTAGTTTATTACTTATCTATTAATTTATTCAGGAACTCATTATATTAAAAATTATATAACATTTTCTTATAAATTTATGGATATATATTTCATTTTAATTACTTTGAAATACTTGGGGAAGCCTATTAGAATGAATTATATATTTGAATGACTGGAAAACATTGATATTGAATGTGGTTTCTTCCGTTACTAACAATTAAAATGGATTACATAATTATAAACTACAATTAATTACAAAGTTATTTATATATAAAATTATATATTTATTTATATATTGGATGTTTTTACTATTATACTAACATTAATGAAAATATTATTGGTTATGATCATTATTGGATGATCCTTGTAGAGTTTTCAATACTTAATGAATTTTTATGTTTTAGTGTATTTTATTAGTTCATTAATCATAAATATATAAAGTTACAAATGATGTGATAATTAATAAATGAAATTTTATAGGTCACAGATCTCTTTCAAAAAGGACTTATTTTTATTAAATAATCCAAATGAAAATAATTATGTTCTAATATAGGTAAACAACTTTTGTATTAGTTAATGCTTAATTTTTCATACATATAGATATCGTGTTTCTTATTTTCATATTTTTTTCAAAAATATAGTGTAACCATCAAGTAGATAACGTTTAATGTGATTATTATGTCTTATAATACATTTTTGAGATTATCATGTCTAGAATCATGATATAATTCCACCACAGTACTTCTATTAAAACTTTCATATTTTAATCCTATTCTTTTTATTATTTATTTTATAATATTTATTATTTTCATAAAAAATTATTAATGGTCTATAATATTTAGTAAATGACTTAAACAGACTTATATTTTTATTTCTATATTTTTTCATATGTTTTAAATAAATTTTAGATGTATATATAAATTTTTTTAATGTGTAATTTATTGGTAAATGATACTGCAGTAAATACTCTATTTATTTTTTATTTGATATTGGATATTGTTTTTTTATTCTTACATAACTATATTTTTTTATTTGTTAAATGTAATGAAATAGAGTATGGTAATTTTATTAAAATTAGTTTTTAATATTTGTTATTTTAAAAAATGATGTTGAAAATAAATTTATGAATTAGTTTTTACAATAACTCTTATAGGGAGAATCATTGATGATCAATTCTAAATGGTAAAAAATATTTACTCAAATATGTATATTTATTTAATATATCAATTTATATTTTATATAAAATTATGTTGAAATAAATTCCCATGTTGTTTTTTAAAAAACATATGCTAAAACCCAATTTCTAACATCAATTGTAGTCATGTTACTCTTTAACTAATGTTAAAAGTAAAAAAGTAACATTAAAGGAGTTATTTTATATTATTTTATAAGAAAACAAATAACATAAAATAGGTAAAAAAATATGTTAAATTTTTAAAATTATAACAAAAACATAAAAATATAGTAACATTCATAAAAATACAGAAATGGAATTCATGATTTCGTCAAGGTTCACTCCCCAAATTGGTAACATGGAGTTAATAATTTTATGGGTGATAACTAGAATACAATAAAAATTATTATAACTAAATTTTAACTCCCACAATCATTGGAATACATACCTATTATAATTGGTATTGGTGTTCTTATATTGTTTATTATTTTTTGGGTTTTTCTTTAGAGAATGGTGTGGTCTTGTTGTGACAGTGATTTATCCTTAATTAATAAATTTTATTATATTAAAATTCATTAAATACTAAATAAATATACATTTTCTAACATTATATTTCTTAAATGTTTTGGGATTCAAATTATTTTCCTCATTACATTAGAATCATTCCACTTAAACACCATTATCCCACATTAAAGCCAATTTAGTGTAGGTGTCATAAATATTAATTTATTATTATTTATTATTATTATATGCTTACATTAGTACTAATATAATTTTAGTTGTCGTGTAATCTAGTAGAATGAATTATATATCCTTGATCCATTGATCCAATATGATAAAAAATTTAATTTATATCAATTTATATAATGTTAGGTTAAAAATATAAACATGTTAATTGGGCGACAAGGTCCAATATTCAAATTTAATTCCTTTGGATAAAAAAATGATAAAAACCCAAGTGAAATACCTAAATACAAATTATTTATAATGTCTTGAAAATTATCATGCCTTTATATGGTTTTTATGGTGTTTTTTGTATTATTAGGTTGTTTAGAGGTGATTTTGGGAGGATTTATTGTTATCTGATAGGTTTTGTTATGAGGGGTACTCTAATGATGTGACGAATTAATGAGGTGGGGATATAAGGCCATCACATATATAATTATCTTTTTTAAAGTAGGGGTTCCTTGGATCGGTGTGGTTCCTTGTTTTGTGGTTTGATTAGTCTCAGTGGATTTTGGTTAAATATTATATAAGATTTTCTAGTCAATATTATATTTTCGCCATCACACCATGATGATAATTGTTGAATTATGGGAAATTGCGCTGTGAATCTTATATTTTCTCTAAAATGGGTACCATTATGGTATAGTGAAAAGTGATTCTTCATGGAGTCAGTTTGGGGATTATTGGTTTTAGGTAGATGGTATGAGGTTTACAATGTGACACTTTGGTTCTAAAAAATTGTACTATAAAGACATTGGTCATTTCATTGATTCCCTTTAATTCATTTAATTTAAGAATGTTTGTCATCTATATTCTATTAATAGATAAGGTGGTCTCTATGTGAACTTTAAAGATTATTTTTACTTGACACCATTGCATCGTAACCCATGTCTTTATGTTAAAATGTTCTTTTTTAAATTATATTATAAATTTTTGTTCTACCTAATATTAATTTTTTAATTCTTTTTTTCCTAATTTAAACCCTTGGTAGTCAGGGGTACTCTTATTGGTGATTCTATATGGATGAGTTTTATCTTTAGAACTAGGAATTATGTGATCAGTAATTATTTTATATAAGGAGATACTCTACTATATTTTACAATATATTTCCATTTAATTCCCTCCAAGAAGATGTGGAAATGTTTATTCATGGTTTTTAGGGGAATTGGATGATGGATTTACAGGAGGTTATATTTTTATATATTGGAGGAAATATTATCACTTGTTAAATTTCATTTATCGTTGGTCTTCTTCTCTTGGTCTGGTTTTTCTCAAGCATCATTGAGGTAGGGGATTTTGAAATAATCATATATCACCTAAAATGTTATTCTTTATTGTATTTCTATGATTTATTCCAATGATCATCTTATATTCCTCATACCATGTAATTTGGTTTTGTATTATTAAAAATACATGATTGTGAGTCTGGAAAAACTGTATAATTTTTTCTTTATGAGGAATTAATAAAATGAGGATAAAAACCATGGTTTGAGGAATTGAAGAGGGAGGTATGGTTGAATTTTATTTATTAGTTTTTACTTTATTTAAAAAAATGTGGATTCTTATTGACGAATAATCACTACTTTGATTTCTTTCTTCCTTTTATTATTGTTGAACCATGTTACCTTCATAATCAAATAAACACTTAAAGAAGGCAATGAAAGGAGTATGATGAAATTTAAAATTTAGAAAGTTATTATTGTAATATACTTTGTTTAAGTTGATAATATATTTTTTAAATTTATTATTATTTTTATGGTATATATTGTCTTGGCGAGACTAGTTTGGATAGACATAAATTGATTTTAGGAAATAATTTTTGTTATTTGTACCGTTGATATTGAAACCCAATTTTATATATTCAAGATGAGAATTGGGATGGAAAGTAGAAATCTAAGATATATATTAATAAACTTAATTGTTTAAATAAATATTAAATCAAGGGTTTGGATTATTTTAGGAGGTCATGGTGCTTGGATAGTGATGTTATATTACAATAATTTTAGTAGAGGTCATAGTTAGAGTGAATTTGTAATGATTTAATGTTTTGATTCTATCTTTGTTGTTAAATTTTTTTGGGATGAGTAATTTATGGAATTTCATGATATTATAAATGTTGTAAGGGTTAGTTTCATAATAAATGGGTTTGAGTAGTTCAAATTTTTAGTTTATTTTTATGGAGAGTTATTTTAGTGTTTCCCATGTCTTCATCATTATCTATGATTTGACCATGGTTTTTAGTTCTGTTTTCAATATTGCTTATTTATTTATTATGGTTAAGATGGATGGTTTTGGGATTTGCGGGGATACTATAGTGAGGGGTAATTGTTTAGTGAAATTAATTTTTGGGGTAATGTATTTTTCTAAATGGTATATAATTTTAAAAACATGTTCCACTACAACTGATGTAATTCAAAGAGAATTTGAATTTATTTTCCCAAATAAAGGGATATTTTAATAACTATGATTCAGATCATAATTTTGAGTTTTGGATCTTCTCAAAGATATAAATTTATTAAATGGATAGAGGGCCAAGTAGAGTTTCATGAGATCACATTAGTTTTGGAGTGGGTTTCATTTGACCTTGTTGCTAGTTTTGGAAGTAGGCTTCCAAACACACTATTTCCCAAGGTTCATGCCCCGATGGTCTTCCATGTGGGTGTCCTAGAAATTACCATGGTGTTATGCTATGTAGGAGGGAGGTTATACCTATAACTAATAAGCTCCCACTAGGTGAACCATATCATGTTGTGCTCCATTTGGGTCATTCCATGAAGATGAGAAGTATATGGATAGACCCTCTTTCAAAGGTGATCATCTTCCCATGATGTCTCTGTAGTGGGGAGACCTCTATTCTTATGGTGGTCATCTCAAATACCCAAAGGGACATACAATGATCAAGTTAAGAGAGGGAGTTCCATTCTATATCCCCCTATGTTGACCAATCCCTTTTCTAGTTTTTTAGAGTGGAAACCCAATAATTTCTAGGTCAACCACCATTGGTTCTTGGTTAAATAACTACATAGGGAGATACATTTAGCTGGATTTCCAAATATTTCTACTTTACATTAATAATCCTTGATTACGGGTGTTACTGTGAGATATAGTTTTATTATTAGATGTATCTTATTCCTCTCATATATTCATTTAGGTTTACCATTTTATATCTACAAAATTTGTGTAATTTACCCTATGGTTTTATAACTAAATCCATTACATTATGGTGTAATTGGTTGGCATGGATGTGTACTTTTCATGTAGTGGGTAGAGGAAATCATGTAATGATGAACTCACGTCACCAGATATGTTTTTTATTTTTTAATAACAATATATAGATTTCTTATTTTTCCCTATTAAATTAGTTAAAGTGGGTTATTCAGTGGGTCTTAAATGTTTGGTATTGTTATCATGATAGTGCAAGGAGTACAACATTTTATTTTTGAGTATTTTTGGTTGTACTTTCATTAAAACAATATGTCATTGTTATATTTTAATTGATTATGAATCATATATTTAATTTGAATAGTTAATTATAAATCATCATCATAAATTATTTTAAATGTGGTGTCACGATATGTTATATAAAAATATTATACAAGGATTGGATGAGAATAGGTGATATTAGTAATGGTTCTTAAGTTAAAAACACTTTATAATGTATGTGGTCACTGAACATCTTCCAAAATTATATGATTTTTTATGTAGCATGTGATATTCAATCTCACTACTAATGATTGATTGACCAAGAATATAAATGAATTGATTTTATGAAATACCCATGAAATGAACAAGGATTCAAGGGCCATAGTGTACCCTTGAACTCCATCCTGAAATTTAAACCACCAATATCCAATGAAGTGATTATAAATTGGTATTATTAGATAATGGGGATCTAAGGATAGACTAGATTAAAGCACTGAGACCAGATTTGGTACTCATTTTATGTGTATTGAAGATAGATTTTTTAGAGGCTATATCATCTAGGTAGAAAAGATTGTGATTACATTCGTGAGAGTATTGGGATAGGCCCTCATGGTTAAGATGAGATGCACAAACCATAGGTTTGTTTCTTAAGTCTACATGGACAAGTATAGAAGGATTAGTCCTGGTGAATATGGTTTAGATGATTATAAATATCATCTATCATGGGGAACAACCTTTTGAGGGTGGACTAAAATCATGGGGAGTGACATGAGAAAGATATGTCCTTTATGACAATATCAGTTGTGTTATGTAAGGTGTCCTCCAAATGATGGGCTTAATAACTATCATATATTAAATGTGGAATTGGACTAAATTATGGTTCATGGAATTTTTTAAAAGGCATTGAATTGATATTTCAATAGGCTTGGAGAGATTTATCTTGGTACGAGCATTTGTTATTGGTATTGGGTCATGATACGAGATTCTAATGTTATTATGGATATACCACTTCTGGATAAGGTTTCGAAAGATCCTATGGGCCAGGATAAAACCCTGGGGTTTTGAGTATAGATAGGTTCCTGTGAGTGGAGAGAGGGATGGGTCAAAAGGACCCTATTAGATTTTAATTAGGTGAGATGAGGGTGTTGATGAGTTTATTGTGGTGTTATTATGTTACAAAGATACTATTAATGGGATCAATATATGATATTTGATGGATGAAGAGATGTGACCGGACATAACAGAATGGATATTGGTGAATAGTAAATTTTCTATTCTTGAAAATTCATCCTGGAGAATGTGTGGTGGATTTTTCATGTTTCCAACCCATATGTATATGATATAAGGCTCAGTGAAAATGTATGACCATAGTGAATATTATATGTGTGTTATCGGGTTACACTTTGGGAAACATCCCCCTATGTAATGATAGATTTGTAACTATTCTAGGTAGGGGATGTGACCTATAAGGTTTAGGGTACATAATAGTTTCGAATAACAGATGTAACACCCTATTGGATGATATATGGGGTTCCAAGGTGATCTACAGGCCCCAAGTGTATGTGATATGTGGTTCTTGGGTGGGATTACTCATGGGTTGTAAGATAAATAGTGGTTCTAGGTATGAGATGTTACTCCTTAGGTATATGATGGTTAAATTATGGGATTTCCAAGGAGTATGTTATCTTTTGTTCTAGGGTTATTCGTCATCAGGTTGATATTTTACATAATTTGTGGTTGGAAGTTCTTCCCCTTGAGGGATACTATATTAATTTCAAGATACGATATTGATCCATCTGTGGGGTTATAGTATATATTCATAGATTTATAGCATTGGACGAAGTAATTATGGTTGATCCTAAGTGTCACCTTAGAATATAAGGATCAATGGTTATTATTTTATTATGATATTCACTTTTTTATTCATTCTGATGAAATCAAATTTTGTGTACCCTACTTTACTAGTATTGTTAGGGATACCATTGGTAGTGGACTAGTAAGTTTAATTGACACCATTCTTAGGAGACCTGTAATTTTTTTACCTAATAAAACCACGTGGATATATGTTTAGGTGGGTATTAGGCTCGTTTTTTCATGATATCTTTGTCAGTACCATTGTATCAAGTATACACACCTCCGAGGGGGTTGAATCAGGTGTTTCAAAATTCATTTTTCAAACACCGATTCTAATTTTACACATTTATCCCTCACTTTTTTCCATACACTGTTATCTTTTTGGATATAAATGCGTAACTTTATATTTTATGAACATGTCATAACCACAAAAAATAAAAAATAGGAACAAAACATTGACATGTTGTATTTTTATATGGTTTGTCCCAAACATGGGAAACCTACTCCTTATGATGTTATGATCTTGTTAATATATGGATTCTACAAAAGTAATCTTGCAACCAAATATAAGTGGTTTGTCCATGAATTTCCTTAAACCCTATCTTTCCATAACACATAAAAATTTATCACTAAATCACATAGGTGTGAATCCTTCACTATATTACCCAAGTGAAGTTATGTTTATAATGACTCTCATATTCTTAAAATATGAAATACAACTTCTATAATCTTCAATAAATCCTCCTCTTGATGTATACTATTAAAAATTAATAGGGATTAAAATATATCAAAAATAGATTTTCTGTATACTCAATAATAGTGACTTCAACGGACTTTAAATATTCAAAGGTTTCTTATACAAAAAATCCTCTACTCCCCAATTTACATCTTCATAGTTCCTCTTAAATCAGATTTCTGGATTTCTATTTAGATAAAAATTCAATAATTTAACACCAAAATATTTCTCACATTGAGAATATATAAACAAGTGAATTGTTACTTAATATATTACAGGGTTATAGAATATAAAAAATATACTATTATTATCCTTTATTACAGAATTTAGAACCATGTAAGGTCAAATGGTCCACCCTTCTTCCTATTGTTATTATTCTAATTTCCGTACTCCTAATATGACAAAATCAACATGGTTGAATTATTATTTTCTTCAAAACTCATAAATTATTTCTTCAAAATTTTTATAGAAACATCAAATTTCTTCTTCATTGGGATTATCCTTCTTCCTCTTGGATAACTCATAACTTCTTCTCATATAGGACTTCCATATCCTAGATAATTTAATTCTATCCCTATAATAGTAAAAAACCTCAATCTTCTCAATTTTATTCTTCTAATATTTCTATAAATTTATTTTATGGTTTAATTAATTCACCCCTCATTTTGAATATCCATAAAGTAAAGAAAATAAAAATTCACTACTAGCCAAAAAAAAGAATTATTAAATATTATCTTTTCATGCCCAATCATATTACATACACCCATTTTCAACCTAGAGGATATTTAAAAAATACACATATTTAACATAACTCCATTTTAAAACCAAAAAAAAATATTTTTCATCATCATCATCAAGTATGACTTTATATTCCACAAATCCTTCATACAACACCCAAAATAAATAATATTTAATAGTTTTATAATTTATACAAAAATCATCAACTTGTGGATTTATGCTTCTTTATTCTTGCACGAGATTAACTAAAACTCATGTATCAACTTCAATTTAATTTTAGGGATGCTTCCAAGCCTAATAACTTCAAACTCTTATTCTTATCTTGAAATATAAATAAAATTCTGAATTTTACTCCACAAAAGTAAAAAAATCAATGAACCATATGAAATAATGTTTTAACATTTTAAAATCTTATAATTATCATTTATTGAGTTTAAATAATTTTTCCCAAAATATTCCTTCCATTGATCTTTTTCTAAATAGCTTCGGATAACACTAGTTTTAATGACTATGAATAGTTTGAGAAATAATTCAACTTTATCACCATTATTCAGGAAACCCCATGTTTTTTATTTTTCCTTATCAACTAACTCATCCACTTAATCATATCAAATTTATCTAATTTGAAATTTCGAAAAAAAGAATCATGTATTAATAAGGCATTAGGATTTTGATCTTTAATGAACAAGATTCAGAATTATAGAATTTAATTTCCATTAGACTAATTATATTCTGGAAAATAATTTTATGATTTTATGAAATACCCTAAAACTTATTCTTACTTTAATATTCTATTTATTTAACATGAAGGTCATCTTATTATATTACTCCTACATTAATCACATACCCTTTTTTATTTTTTAATGTTTAAAATATTGATTATATTATTTTTGTAATCATAATTGATTTATTACTTTAGATAGTAGATTCTATAATTTTATAGATTTTTTAAATTTTTTATATTTGATGTCATATGCTTATACCCTAAGAATTCATACTCTATTTCATCATGTCATACGGTGCACCAAAATATCATTTTGTATGAAATATAAGTCATATTATGTCACAATATCATGTGTTATAGTAGAATATATATTTTATATGAATTTAGAATTCAGAAAACTTACCTAATCAACCATACATGGCTTTAGCAAGTCATATTTATATGTCATATATTCCCAAAAATTCATATTCTAGATGTATCATATACCCAATGAAATCTACACAATGTCATATGATATTCTAATAGAGTCATAAAAATATGATGAAGACTACTGATATTCTTAATAATCCTTAAGAAGCATTTAATGTCATAAAAATCCTTCTAATGTCCTACGATGTGCCCAAAGTTATATGTTTTTTTTCCATTACCATTTTTCAGCTAATTTTTTTTCCTAGATTTCATTCTGATGAATCTATTGATTCTTTATTCAATCTATATAATTCTAGAACCATCATATAATTGTTTTTAAACACTAGATATGGATCTCAAAAAAAAAACACCACAAAATAGATTGGTAGGATTTCTCAAAAACTATAACTAGATTTTATTTAATACAGTGAGCATTATTTCAATATTTTAAATATTTATATATAATATCACTTTCAAGATTCAGCACCCAGTGCATTCGAACACATCTCTTATATTCTTAACCAGATGTTTAATATTCTACTCGGTTCATTAGAACTTTTTTTAACATTTAGGACCAACTCAATAATTATTAAATTCCAGGACATGTGACCAAGAATCCAACTCCTCCGTGTTTCTTTCCAAATATAAAACAATTACTCCTTTTCATGTGTAATGTAGTTAACTCCACTCTCCTTTAGAAAGTATTTATTTTCTTCAGATTTATATACTATAAAACTCAAGATTTTATAAATCCAATGGAAGTTAAATATCCCCCATTTTATTTTTTTAATACCATTTTACATCTAAATTCAATGAAAATTTTACATCCCTCATATTGATAAAAATGAAAAGGATGTAAATTTTTTCTCCCCCATATTGAAATTTTTGTTAGGATTGAATGTTTACTCTCCCATTTTTTGTTACTAAAACTCTAAAAGAATAACTTCTCATCCCAATCTATCACTCCTAAAATTAGTAAAAATAATATACTCATGTTTTCATCCACTTTCCAATATCTCAATTAATTAAATAAGAGATCAGTGGAACCACATTATTCTCAAAAACATTTCACTGACACAAAAACTATATGTCTACATAGTAAACCCCTTTATAGATAAAAAAGAATAATTTGTTTTAAAAAATTATCTATTTAAACATTTAAATGTGTTACCAAATCAAACTTCCTCTCTCTTGTGGATGCTCAGACTGATTTTCAAAAACTTTTATGAACCTATACTCACCTTAACACACAAATCAAAAACACTCAGTTGAAGAATTTATTCCCCCCATTTGGATAGATATTAATCCCCCCTAAATAAATATAATTAATGTGAGTTTAAAAATCTATTGTACAATGAAAATAATACCTAATTATTTAATTTATTCAAATATATTTTATTTTATAGATTCATATAAAATCACTAATTTCAGATAGGTTGACATTATTTGGAAAACTCCCACTCATGTAATACTCTAAATACTATATAATAGTTCTTTCCATGTAGGTATGGTAAATATTTATATTTTGGATATCAATTGAGATAAGAATTAAAATTGAGAAATTCCAAGGTAGATAAACATTTAAGCTATCTCGAAATTTTAAATTTTATCATTGCCCTTTTTTAGGATTAACTGTTAATTCAAATTGTGATGATTTGTATCCTAAAAAAGTTAATAAGTCCAATATCCAAATAGAACATCAACGTGAACCATAAGGTAGAGTGAACATTCCTAAACAAAAGACTCACTTCAATAAAATTCTAAAGTGTCTAGATCTATTCAATCATGGTTCACCATTGATTTTATAAACTCTTCACCATTATCTCTCATGGTTTTCACTTCATTTTAAATGATATTAATAGTTATTTTGCCCTTTTTTATTGTTAAAATAATTTATTTTCCTTATTTTCCTATCACTACATCATATTGTCATTTTCCAAGTAGATTTTCAATATGGAAAAAATCACTTTGGGTTTGTGCTAAGCCTTCATCATAAAAAAACATTCATGGAATAAAGATTAATTTATGCATTAACATTAATATTAGTTTGTATAGGTAAAATGTTCATGTATTTAAAATAAATGTTTCATTCCTAGTTTCTTTTTCCAAACACCTCTTTATCAACTTTAGAGTCACTCCTTTTTTGATTCATCTTAGATTTTAAATCAGGAGTGAATACTACCGATAAAAGTTTATTATCTATTTATTGAAAATACATTATTCATAATGATTTAATAATTGTAAGTTTATTATTAAATTTCATGACCATTTTATATTATTCTATTACGTGTAATCTATTGTAATAGTACATGTATACCTTTCAAGTTGGTTTGACACCCTAATACACTTTTGTCATGAATTTATTTGCAAGATTTGATTTAGGTTTATTATTTTGAAATCCTTCAATGTAAATTCATTCAAATTATTTTCCTAATTATTAAAATATGGTGTAATTTTACCTAATCATTATGAGGACAATATTAGATAGGTGCATTCTAATAATTCTTATAAATGTGTTCAAATATGTTTTAAAAATTAAAAAGTGACTCCAATCGTTCAAATATTTTCTTTAAAGACAAAGAATTCCTTCTCTATAATATATAATTAATCATATAGAGATTATTTATAATTTATTATTTTCTCCAACATGGTTTTTATAAAAAAAATCTAGTACAAAGTAAAATATTTTTCCAGCAATCCATAACCATACACCTAAACATCATCCTTTATCAGGTGCATATAGTCTGGCCAGATTGATAAAAATATTTTTATAGGAAAGAATCCAAAAAATATATTATAATTTAGTGGCTAATATTATTTAACATGATCACTACCACCCATGAATTATTTATTTTTTTAGTGTTTTTTCTTTCCCACATTTTTATAAATTTTGTAATGAAATATCCACATGCAGTCAAAAAATATTTATCATAAAGAGATTGAACAATGATCTAGAATTTCATACTGCATGTAAAAATGGTGTAATATTATCTAGATGATATCATGTACTTTATAGATATATTTTTATTCTTCATATAATCAATAATCATTTATTAAATTTTTTGGGTGAATCTTTTTTTCTCAAATCCTCAAAAAGTGTCAGATGATGAATACTCCAAAATATTCGATTCGATTTTCTAATCAAGGAAGACCATGTTGAGAGAATTATATTTATCCCTAAATAAGACCAATTTTTCTTCTTAGTTCTACTTGATCTTATGAATTTTATCCTTATGCATATTCCTTGTCTATACTAATGAACTTTCCATCGCTTTCACCATTATTTATGTTTCTTCCCATTGGGTGGGTTTAACATCATTGGAGACCATATGAATCTTTTCAAAAACACGGATTTCATTATTCAAAACCATTAAAAATTCATTATTGACACATAAATAACCTTTAAATTCAATATTCATAACTAAAATTCTTCAACTATGAGGTAAATAATTTTCTTCCTTTACTTTCACTAGATTTGTGAGAGTATTGTTGAAACATATTTTCTTACTAATGCTTCTTAAAAGGAATCAGCATATTCTAGGGCATATGAATTCTAACCATGAATTCCATTGATTTATATATATGTATAAATTCATAATTTGAGAGTAAAATTATTTAAATAATCATTAACCTCAGAATAGATGCATTTAATAGATTTAATGCATCCATTCTTGAAGCAGGAACATAAATCATTAGTAGAATTAAAATATACAGATTCAACTAATACACCCTTACAATTTTGATTACCATCAGCTAATGGTGTTTCCTTATTGATACTTAATCCATTCCTTATATATTTATATACATTAATAATCCAATATATTATGTTATTGGTAATAAATTTTATATTTGTTATAATATGAATGGAAAATAAATTATGTATCTAATTTTCATCTTTAAACATTTCAAATATTCACCTAATGATTCCATGAAAAATAAACCAGGAAATAATATTTAAAAATTCAATGATTAAACCTTGTGACCTACTTTTAGATGTGATAAACCATTAGTGTCAATAATAGGTAACTAATGATTTTATTCCACATGTAAGTACAATATGATAAAAAACAAACTTGAGAGGGGCCTAAATCAAGTGTTTATAAATTCTCATACAAAATAAAAATTCTTATTTAATATTTTTATTCATCATTGATATTTAACCATTTTTATTTATTAGGATATTAATGGATCAATATAAATTTTCCCAACATTTCATAATAACATGAAATGCAGAATATGAATAGGATATGAAGAAGTCATATTTATAAAATGTATATCCCCAATATGGGAAACCTAATCCATAACATATTCCACTACTAATGAGACATGCCTTCTTAACTTCTACTCTTATTGTAAAATGATATTTTATTTTAGATGTATTATTTTGAAAACTATCTTTTTATATCACATTTGAATTTTATCACCACATTAAATAATTGACGATACTTTACTATATTACATAAGTAAATGAATATTAACATTTCATCCCATAATATTCAAATTTTCATCACACCAACTGTTCTTCTATGCACTTTCTCCTATTAAATTTAATAATTAATACATTATATGGATTTAAATTAATCTATAAGAGATGGTTTTTATTTTACTAGTGTGACTTCTACTAATTTGAAATCATTATAAAAATCTCATACAACTCGACCTCTATTACATTGTCTTTAGCTTCCAAGTTCCGTTGGAAAATGAATTCTCGATTTCCCTCAACTCATAACTTCAAGAATTAATCCCTAGAACATGTATTACACGGGAAATAAATAATATAATTAAAAACTCTTCAAATAAGGTTTTATTGATATTAAACAATGAATATACTATTATACTCTTTATATAATTCAATTAGTAAAATCTAAGGTCTATTGTTCCTCTCTTAGAAATCTTCTGCATCATCTTATTATATTATATTACTTGATCCAAATCAACTCCTTCAACAACTTCTCTCCTTAGAACCCCAAAAAATATATGTATTAGTTTTGAAACATCCCGTTTATTTTTTCTTTGAGATTCTTTTTCTTTCTCGCATCTATCTCACTTATTACTCAATAATGCATTCTTATGTCATCTCATTTTGTTATACTGTTACCACAGTGTCATAGGTCAATCATATCTATTTTTTCATTCTTTATTTCCTCAAATTTTATTCCTGGATACATTAATTAACCTTTAAATTTAAATTTATATAAGTGGAAGACAAGGAAAACATCTCATAGCTGTAAAAATAAAATATCAAATATTTTATTAAATAATTTACAAAAATAAGAATAATATTGTTTTTAAATTCTATATTTTTAAAAACATTACATTTCGACAATACTAATTTAAATAAATTCATGAAAATTCGTTTTTCCTTTTATCTTATTCTAAAATAATTTGATCACACTAGTTTTGAAATTGATAAAAATCTTGTGCATCAGCTCAACATCATATGTATTGTTATTGAAAACCAATTATGTTTATTTTTACTTATAATGTAACTCATTCACTTATTATTATCATATTCATTGCATTTAATCTTTCACAAAATTGTAAATAATCATGTCTTGACTAGGAATCAGAATTTTGATCTTTAATTCACATATTCTTAATCATTGGAATTAATTTTAAATAGATTAGTTATATTTTTGAAACTCGATCATAGACATTAAAAACGTTTCTCAACATTCTTTTACATCGATCTTCAATTTCCTCAACTCAAATATTAGATTCTCAAAATTATCTATCGTTAAGGACAAAACTTCTTGATTTCTGTTTATTTTCAACATTGGTGATTAGATATGGAATCATCTCAATTTTATTTTCTCTTAATATAATTGATTCTATAATTTTATAGATTTCTAAAAATGTCTATATATTAATTCATACACTTATCCCCTTGGATGTCATAAGTTTGCTCAAGAAGCCATATAGTGTTGTAAAATTTATTTATAATGACTTTTAAGTCATAAGAATGCACAATTTCATACACTATAATAAATTTATCTTTTCATATGAAATTTAATGTCATAGGAATTCCTTAAAGAGTCAAACATCAATTTAATAATTCATAAATAGAAGTCATAAATCACATAATATTTTTACCTTGGATGTATAATGTAGGTGTAGTCACACTCATAGATTTATAAAATCTAACTTTGATATTATATGAAATTATTCAAGTCTTAAAATTATTTATCAAGTCTCATAAAATATGAATATTCTTACAAAATCCTTCACAAGTAATATGTAATGTCCAAATTAATATAATTTTTTAACATATCCTTCTTTCCATCAGACTCAATAACTCCCAAATATTTTGAAATGATTCGAGGCCTCTCCAATCAATCATTATATTTCTCTAATCTTCATCTAGAAGTGTTTAAATACTAAATATAGAAACCAATATTCTATGAACTACAAGGGTGGATTCTAATGATTTCTCATATCATCAGCTTTCTTTTCCCTAATACATTAAACTTCATTTAAATATTATAAATATGGGTATACAAGTAATTATATCTATATATTGTATCCAATAACTTTAAAATCTACTCCCATGTTCATAACATGTTATAGACAACACCAATCCATGCATTGTTACATTCCTAAGACATGATGACAATCTCAAAAATCGACAAATATAATGGTTTCTCATTTTTCATATAAATCATTTAATTTTCATTTCCAATATAAAATAAATAATCATTATCAAATTTAATGGAATCTACTCCATTCTCCTCTACCATAAATTTACATTATTTATATTATTAATAAATAAAACTCAATATTCCCTAAACACATGTTCACTTTAGGATGAAGTAGATCTATGTGGATTTAGAGGATCGGATGCCGGGTGGTGTGATAATTATTTTATATCCCCTTTTGTTTTATTTTTATATCTTGTATATGTGATCAGCTCAGAGGGTGATCAGTTTGGATATATTCTTGTATGACATAATTTTATTTGTTATACTACTATTATTATTTATTGGATTTTTTATTTATGTATATTTTTTAGTTATTTACATTTATTACTCTAGTATAAGGATATAGTATCCCCACTATAACACCTTAGATACTCGCCGATACTCATGACCAATGGAATACGGGGAATTGCACTTGAGGTCAAATTTCATCTCAAACAGGGATGCTTGTGACTAGTCATTAACTAGGTTACATTTCATATTTGTATCATAACTTATTTAGATTTTCATATAATTTGGATTATGGTGGACAGGGGATAGGGATGTGTGAGAGCCTATGATAAATCTTATTCAGTGTGTCTCAAACACATTTTAATGGATTGTTCACGTTATCACAGATATGTAATTTTTGTTCTTGGTTTTTGATGTAATGTTTTCGATATTTATTTAAGTAATATGTGTGAATTTGAGAAAGTTTTTTTAGTTTTGATTCTTATCAAAAAGAATAAATAGGTTTATGTGTATGTATCATTATTATCACAAAATATTTTCATGAAATTTCTGTTCATTACTATCATTGATATCATTGATAAAAAATGGTTAATTTGTTTACATTTTCAATAACAACATACAAAAAAATTCATGTATAACATGTGAGTTTCATTTTACTCAGTTGTACCACTTTATTTACTTTTGAAGATAGTTGATGTGGATTCCATCATGGGGTGTTCTCCAAAGATGAATTTATAGTCCAAAAATTCAAGGATTTATATTGACCCGTAGTGGGTCAATACGAATATTGGATGTCTTAATAATAAACCCCTTGTGGGTGATTGTGAATCTAGTTTGGTGTCTTAATGTGGAAATAACTATCTATGTACTATTTCCATATATAGATTTTGTATCATATTATTCTTAATTAAATTAATACATATTGGTTTCACTCGATAAGAATCTACATATGATGATCTCATTACCTGCACAGGGATGTTACATAATCCCCAAGGGTGTTATTTTTATATGTGGGTTATAGAGTGTGGGTGGTTGAAATGGAATGTGATACATGATATTAGTATGTGTTAAACCTAAATTGCTTCTGTTAGCACATCATTTTCCTTAACATATTTGATATAGGGGAAGATATATTTCCTTGTTGGTAGTAAAAATCTAGAGTTCAATTATGGACTTTATGACAGAGCATAGAATCAATGGGATTAATTCTCAAGGAGTGATAATAAGATTTTGTTTTAGGTATGGAGATTCATTGAATATAATTTATATAGACGTAAAAGTTGTTATTATGTGGTGACATAACTGACACACATGAGATGTATGGATGTCTAGTTATGTAGGTTAGTTATCTTAGGTTTCATGACACAAGACTCATTAAAACATGAGTCAGGTTGTGAAATTTCATTGTACTTTAGTGTACAATCATTAGTATTTTATGATAATAATAGGTCTGATATGTAAGAACCTATTATTGAGTATATATATAGGTCTAATCTATTAAAGAATATGAGAGTGATAGGTTGTGTGACTTTAAAAAAAACTCAATGCATGAGGGAAAGTATGCACTAGGTTTGTGTGGTGCCTACATGGTTTTAGATCAAGGTAAATCCATGTACGGTTTGAGGAGCAATGAATATTATGGAACACTCATGGGTATAATGGAATGATTCTTTATTGATGTTTGGAGTCATTGACTCTTCAATATATTATGTTATCATGAATTGATTGTAGTGTGGGGGAATAGTCAATCCAACCATGCATCATGACATGGGTTGACAGGATGCGTGAGTGTGGATTTAGTATAGTGACCTATGTGTGGTAATGGGACAAATTTGGGTGGTTCTCTAGTAGTGGTGTAATAAAAACTATATGTTAGGTTTCACACCAATGTTTGTTAATGGTTATAACCCTCATTATAGAATAAATTCTATAATATGTAGAGGATGCCCTTCTTGGTGAGCTAGTAATGGTTTGCGATTTATGTTTTTGTTGGTTATCGACTATGGGTTGGATGGTTGTGTCTTTCAATTACATGTGGCATTGGATGGAGTGTGGTAAATGAATAAAACTAATTTGGTTTTAGTATTATAATTATATGTATACTCCTATGATGGATATCATCGAATCATTTCTCGAGGTATGATCTTCATAGTGGAAGGACCATGGATGTGGTGATATTGATCACCAATGTATATATTCATATACATTTCTTAACATTCTTGTTAAAGAAAAAAATTGGGATTCATATGTGGTGTCATATGGAGTTCATGTGTGAAATTAGGCTCATGATGGATTTGGAATCACTCAAGAGTGAGTCATATCGAAAGAGTGTTTGTGATCCGGGTGAGAGTATTATTTTTGGTTTGGATTGTTAAAAAACAAATACTATAATTAAATTTAGTTTTTGTTAATAATTTTTTTTCAATATTTGTATGATCTTGAGATGTCGTCCTAATGTTATGTATTGTAATCGAGAAGTGTGGTGGCATATTGGAATGTATAGCCAAGCACTATAATGAATGGTCAACTAGAAGAGAAATGAAGGATGTTTTATCATAAAATTCAGTTTGATGGGGAGAAAACTGCATCAATAGCAATGAAGATCCACTTTAATTTTTTTCGATTGGAAATTTCTATGATAGGGACTATCATTTCTATGAATTAGACTTTGTCAGCGATGTCTTATAGTGGAGAGTACCATAAGATCAAGGATGAATCAATTTAAGAAACATTAGTGTCTCATTATTGATAGTTTAGTCTCATAACCATCACATTATTTATGATGGTGATGGCTGTGTAGCTCGTACGTTAAAGAAATCATCGCCTCAGGGTTTTTAGTTTCCTGAGGGAAGCTCAGTCAGCCTCTATAGATAGAATATGGTGGGTCACCCATGAATCAACATCATTGGTAAGTCCAAATTAATGTATGGAGGAACACCACGACTTATATGGAATAAGAAGTGTTATAGTGGGGAGATTATAATAACATGCATCAATATAGTTTATGAAATTTAGATCAAAATTAATTTTTTTCCATATAGTGTGACTTCTGGGAACATTGATTTAAAAAATAATTTTAATGATTCCAACACCGGACTTGTTTCTAGATATTGATCAAGGCTATATCGGTGTTCTAGGTTCCCTATTAAACATTGGAGTGTGTTTACTATAAAAACAATGCCAGTTTTAGTTGATGATATGATGTCGTGTCACATCCTAGGAGGGTCACAACGTGATATCCTATCATAGGGGTATCGTGGTAGGGGGTTTGGTTCCATGAATGATGGAGGCCATGAATGGGAGGCATGGACCTCCGCTAGGTGAATCGCACTATACTCATATCCCTAGGGTCATCTAGAGACTGGGATAAGAAAAGGGGTGTCCTCTCAATCTTGGGTGGTTGATTCGCGGCCCATAGGGGTCACGCCTCGAGGGTTTCTTAGTAGTGTGGTGAATCGTCCTCCTAAGACGGTCATGTTGTGACTTATGACCACCACTCTATGACATAGAAGGGTGAGGTAGTGTTCCATCATTAACCCTTATATTCACACAATAACCTAATGTTTTTCCTTTTTTAAATATGTAGGAATATCTATAATTTTAATTCCATCACCCCTTTAGTACAATGTCAAATAACAACCCAGGGAGATCCATTATGATTATATCTCCCCCTCTTCCACTATTCTATAGATCTCTCCTGATGATGGGTGTTCTTAGCTTTTATTTTTTTATTATCATTATGTTTCACCTCTCTTTTCATTGTTCTTATTTTTACTTTGATATACACAAAATTTGGGAAATTTTGGATTGGTGTTTGGTAAAAATTTCATCGAAACATGGTGAAATTAGTCGTGAATGATGCGTATTTTTTGTGTGATAGCAAGAGGATGTAAAATTAGAATAAACTCATGTACTACATGGATGTTTCATTTTTTTTAGTAATTTTCCATAATTATTTATGGTTTCTGATTATATTAGATGATTTTGGATACTAACCAACTGTTAAATGTTATTGATTTTTAGTATTTATGATATTTGGAGTACTCCATGGACCTTCTTGGGGTGGTTGGTCATGGTTTCTATTTGAATAGATGGCCTGGTGACATATTATGTGATTATTCCTCACTGCATAACATTATATTATTGATTAGAAATCATTGTAAAAAAATTTTATTGAATTTTATTGGTTGATATAGGAACTCAGTAGATCGTACAAGGCTTGGACCAGATTAGGTGATAATTCGTGATATTTTTATGGGAATAAATATATATGTGATGGTTGGTCTCTAAACATCTCTCTATGGTGTATGATTTTCCTTATATAGAATAAGATATGTAGTTACACCACCAATGGGAGATGGAACTAAAATATATATGAATTAATTTTATGAAATTCCAATGAAATGAATAAATGTGTCAAGGGCCACGGTGGACCCTTGAACAAAGACTTGATTCATAAGTAATAAATTCTAAATTATGTTATTATAAATTGGTGTTTTTAGGAATGGTGGACCAAAGGATATACTAGATTTGAGCCTTAGTACTGTAGAAAGTACTCATTTGATGTTTATAGAAAATATATTTGCCTAGTGACTATTTCACTATAAGGGAGATGATGTAAATTGGATTCATTGCTGGACCAAGATAGGTAATTGGGTTTGAGATGAGATTTTCATAGACTATTTTAGATTCATAATATTGTGTAGATAAATATAGAATTATTAGTCATATTAGTGATTGGTGGGATGATTGTACATCTTAAACATGATGGGGAAAACCATTTTGGTGTTGGACATGAATATTTGTGAGTGTTATGGGGGGACAATTTCCATAGAACTAGATGATATGAGGAATGTTTCCTTCATAAGTTTTACATGATAGAAACTTCGTAGGATACGTGGAATGAGGCCTAAGTTTGTGTTTATGGATGTTCTAGGCGAATTGACATCGAGATGCCTAGAGGCAAGGAGTGATTCTGCTCAGTACTATCCCATATTACTGGGACCATGTCATTATATAGTATTTTGAGAATATTTTGGACTTTCTTCTTGATTAAACGGTCAATAAAGGTCCTACAAGCTAATAGAACACCATGTTGTGTATAATATGCCCATTTTCTACTAAGTATTGACTAGGATTGGTCAAAAGGTCACCAATAGATGCATAAGTTGGAGAGATTAAGTCATTAATAGATTTGGAGTGCTATTATTATCTGAATATGGTAGACATGAGTGGATCAACCTGCACTGATGGATAAATGATAAGGCGTGACTTGAGGATTGGGAAAACCCTCCAGTTCTAACTCTAGGTTTTGTGATTGATAGGCAAACATTGGGAATATGTGTTAATTTTGAATTCATCCAACCCACATATATATATATATATATATGATAATATATTCTTGGGGATGGTATTCTCTCTTGTGTATATGATATATTTATTATTGGGAAACAAGGTGGGATGAACCCCCTGGGTAATGACGGTGTGGTAAATGTTTTGGGTAGGGGATGGGACCCTCGAGGTGGATTGTAGATGATGGTTTTTTTAGGGAATGAAATCCCTAGATTAATGATATATGATTCATCATGGTCATATGATTCCCCTAGGTGAACTTGACATGATGTTTTAATGGTTGGACCCCCTATATATATGATGGCTCTAGTTAGGTGATGTGATGCACAAATTATTTGATGGTTTCACAATGTGATGACCTAAATATATTCTATATGAGGTTCAATGGAGATTATTCCCACAAATTTTGTTCTAGTAGTTTCAAGGTAGGATAGTGTTCCCCAAAGAGACACCCTATTAGATTTAATACATGATTTGGATTCCCCTATGATATTATGTTAAATTTTGAGATACATTTGGAATTATATAATGAATGTATGGTCAATCCTGTGAGTCACTTTAGAACTCAAGGTTCACTAATGGTTGTTTTACTAAACTTATGTACTTTTTATTTATTTTGAGCATATCAACAGGTGAATATAAGGATTTAATGGGAATTTTAGTTATATAATTTATAGTTTACTATTCAGTTTTACTCACACATTTCTTGAGTGGCCCTTGGGACACCCCCACATCATTATTGTATTGTATTTTATATGATTATAGAGTAATTTAAATTTTTTAGATATTATAGTATGATATTTTAAATTCATAAAAATATATTTATGTTTCACATTTCTTTTGGAAAAGATAGAAGAAATCTTCTCAGTCCAAATAGAAATTACCATTCCAATTCTTTTTTTCAAGTTTTTTTTTTCATTGGTAGCATATGGTTTGGCACAAACTATATGAAACTGAATAAAAACCTTGCATGAATGTTGTTATTAAGGGTGTAAGCACATGGGTTGAGCACAGTTAAGAGAAATAAGTTGAGTGGCCATGAAATAACAACATAGTGAATTGAAAAGGCATTTTTTTGATTTGGAACATGGTTTGGAAAAAAGAGTGGACATACTCTATGAGAGGGATAGTTTTTTCTTGTGTAATCTTCAGGGTTTGTTCACAATTTACCAAACCAAGTGAAATTTCTATGTGAGCTATCAAAATTTAATTAAAATGATATTTTCCTTTTAACTCTTGGTTTTTAAGGATTTATCCCCTCTTATCCTCTTGATAATATTTTTTCAACCCCCATAATGAATGAACGGTGCTCCCCCATCCTTCATACTCTATTTTTATCCTCCTCCACATGTATTTCAAGGTTGTTTCCTATAGGTAGTAATCCTTATCCCCTTTATGTCCCTTTTACCTCCTTTATTTCATATTTCATTTTATTTTTTTATCCTCTTGATAACCCTAGTAATTTGTTTTCTTTAGTGTATTGGGTAACACTAACAATATGGTTTTGGGTTGATAGGGCTTGTTTAGGGTGTGTTATTTCTTTTCAGAACATTCTCCATCAAATAAAATATGTTTCCAACTATTATGTCTTGGTTCCACATGATTGGAGGTAGGAGTTTTGAGAAATTCTATTAAATACAATATAATTTTATAATTGAAGTTTTTAATTTTATTTTTTAACATTAAACTTATATATGATAATAATGTTTTATTTATTAGGGTTTCAACTGATTTTTTCTCTTGTAAAAAAGGACTTATAGTTTTTCAGTTTTTTCTAAAGTGTGTTTGTTGATGTTTTATTTTTTCAAATCAACTGAAGATGATTGATATAATTGGACTTGATTGTTAAAGGGTTTTGATCATGTTCAAGCTTCTAAAAATAAGTAATGTAGGATTTTGTATGAAATTCTCTATTAATGTTAATTGGTAGGATTTTATAAATCATTTAAAAAAAGTGTTGTTTGGTTTTAAATGATTTTAATAAAGGATATCTTTGATTTTATAACATATTAATTTTTTTAAGAGATATTTCAAATTATGGAAGTTTGAATTTTTATTCTGAGTGTGATTTTGGATGTTAGTATGGAAATATTAGAGAAGTTGTATTTAGTTTGTGTGTCTGTGTGTCATGTTAGATCCCATTTATTTCATTTTTATGATTTATTTTCATTTAACCCCTTTGGGTATTATGCGATATTTATTAATATTAATGATTATTCATGTTAAAAATTAGTTATTTTTATAAGGGATAAGAGATTAGATGAAATATTTTCAAATTCATTAATTCGTTTTATGTATTGATCTAATGATCTCATAGTTTAATCACCACTATTAGTTTATTTCAGGGGATTACTAATATAATATATTGATTCCTGGATGATTGAAACCTATAGTGTAGATTTATCACTGTCTATGTTTAGTTTCCATATGATGTTGAATGTTCAAGGAATGGATTTTGTTCCCATGGTAGTTTCAACCTGTAGGATGGTTTTATGGTCAAGATTGATCCATGGAACTACTGAGACTAAAAAGTTGTTTTAGGTCATCCTAGGGTTCTGTTCTCTCATTCAAGTTCATCTTACATGATTCATAGGGTGTTTTACATGAAACATTCTATTTTTAATAATTACCTAGGTTATTCTATTATACCCTTTTTTGTTTACCCTGGGAATTTATTAATAGCTTGGTTAACTTTCAATGATCTGTAGTTAGGTTATTCTCTATTTATATCATGGTTCATATTTTTTGTTTACCAATATTAGTTATTATGTTAATTATTCTTCTTATAAATTTCAAAAATGGCTTGGAAATGTTTATTTCAAATGAACATGTTTAGTATTTCATAAATATGGTGTTTGATAAATATGTTGAAAATGGTAATGGTTTCTTGTATTTTATTTCTTGCATTTAAAAATTAAAAAATTTCAATTGTTTAAAAGTGTTTCAATAAAATTATTGGTTCTTATGTTCTCTTTTTTATGGAAGGGTTATTGTTTTATAAAAAAATACTATTGATTGTTATTTAATTTCATTAATATTTGTTTGTAAAAACATATTTTCTATAGTCATATTTTAAAATAGAAATAATAAAAATTCTTTTTAAAGGAAACTACGAGAAAACATTAGTGACATAGTATTGGGTGTCTTTATATCATTCCATACATGAACCACTAGGTATATGGAACACTTATTCATTCTATGAAGTTATCATTAGATCATAATCCTTGGATTTGGTCTCTAATTATGTGTTAATGTTTATATTGGACTATTAAGGGATGATTTAGGACTTGGTGAGTGAAAATGGATCACCTAGGGATAGTTGGCGGTGGTTTTAGATGTGATTTTGGTTTATTTTTGGGATGGTTATTATTGTTTGTTATGATAATGTTGACACATGATAACACAGTTGAATTAGTGGTAACCATTTTCTATTTCTTTTCTTTGAAAATTAACCCAATAAACATGTTAAATATTTGATCCTATAAATATTAAAACTCATCCAAACTCATTTCAAAATATAATAATTTAATGTATGAAACATAAGTGTTTGAAAGGTTATGTCCCAATATGGGTACCTAGCTTTTCCATGTTGAATCCCACCGATCCATGAATATCCATTACATAGGTAAGTGAAAACAACTGATCTAGCCCCGATCAAGTTACTTATATCCCCCAATATGAAATTATTCATACTTCCACAAGTTATAATGTTTTAATATTATTTGGATCCAACACAATATAAAAAATGAAACTATTCAAAAAACATTATCCATAAATTCTCTATCTCATATACTCAGTTTGTTACACTATATCTATTGCACCACATTCTCTATTATGTATGCCTCTTTCTATTGTGCCTCAATTTCA
Organism: Viscum album; assembly: GCA_963277665.1. NCBI lineage: Eukaryota > Viridiplantae > Streptophyta > Magnoliopsida > Santalales > Viscaceae > Viscum > Viscum album. Next base: position 1,398,016,137 of record OY728148.1, on the reverse strand, counting down.
CTGACCACTATCCAGTTCCTACATTTGGTGATTCTCAATCTATTTTACATGTGTCATGTACACCTCAATCTAGTACCTCTTATTTGACCAGGTGATTACATGGTAGGCTACTGACATAGTAAAAACTTCATCAATTCATCTCTCTCACAATTGATTCAGAATGAAAGATTCTTAATGAGACCTCACACATTTATATAGTCATTATTACTCAAAAAATAAAGGGTGAATCATGGGTGCATGTTTTATTTTCTCACCCAACAATACATTCATTTGACCACGTACAAAATCTCCAAAACATTACTATCAACATTCATTATTGATGATTCCATATATCCTAGTGTCAATGATCTCATTAAAACATCCTTAAATGTCATCTATATTTATGAACATTTTCATAATGTATCAAAATTGTAAAAATTTATTGACATTACATTGTTTATGAATATTTAATCATGACTCTTTATGGTGTAAAATCATATTTTTCAACACTTAATATGCTCATGTTTTGTCTTTCTGGAGCTCCTTACTTTATTACTTCATCAAATGAAATTTATTTATGTACTTATTATATCATTTTTAGTGTTATTTCCATTATTAATTTTATCCATATGTTAATTTAACCAAAAATTATTTTATACGGTGATCTTCACAAGGTTGATAAAATAGAAATGGATTCCATTGTGGAGTACAGATTCAATGATTTTTCCATCAAGTCATATTTTTCCAATAGTATGGATTTTCTCTAGATTTTTCATGAAAATATTTTTTTGGTTATCATTGTATAGTTATACTCTTTTTAATGAACTCACAAACTAAAAGATATGTTCTCATTTGGATGAAAAAATAATTTTCCATCCCAATATGTCACAATTATCTCCATCTAGTACATCTTTATACATCTTTGTATGGGGACTATTCAAGAGCCATTTTTATCTATATTCCCTTATAAATTTATTATGATTAACTTATCTAGTTATGGTATTTTTTATAGTCTAATATAAGTCGATTTGGTATAATCCTTTTGATGATATTTTTAGCGTTTTTCTAATGGAACATATTTTTGTGATCACCAACTCTCTCTATCTGATGTACTTCATACTTCTCTGTCTGGTATAGCCTTTTTCAGTTTCATCTGGTAACCTTCACATATTATTCCTTCATATTATTCACTATAACTGCTTTTTTTCATTACTTTAACTTTTTTAAATCCCTAAATCAAATATTTTATATTTTATCTTTATATGTTCTATATATCATTATATTTATACAACAACATTCATATAGAAACATTATTTGGACCATGAAATCCTTTTAGTAATAATTATTTTAGAAACAATAAAGATTAACAAAACATTATTTTAAATAGTATGATTTGGAACTAATAATTCTTATGATATGTAGAAACTCATTTTATTGAAACCCAGAAACATTTAAAAACAATATATTGACAATAAATAAAATAATAACTACAAAATCAACCATAAGAATCATTAATATCCCAATTTGGAATTGTTGGAAACATTATCAACAAATACATTAAAAAATAATAATTAATCCATGACCTTTCCCAAAGAATATATCCTAACACCAAAATTATTTTATAAAAAATAATTTTAAAGGAATCTCATTCCTCATAGATAGTAAATCTTATGTTCATTACATCAAAAAAACTCTTACCCAATCCTCTACAATTATACTACTCTATCTTTTATACCTTTATACTCTTAATTTATATGAAAATACCAGATTCAGATTTATAAACAATAAAGTGCATATTTTTAATTCTTCACTCCCTTTGTTAAAAAAATACAAAGGATTATGGGGGTATATATAATAACTTTCATTGGTATGTGGTGGATGAGTAAAATATAGTTTTAGCCTCAATTATTCAAGTATTTCCTTTAATATAGTTTTAGTTAAATAATCATCAATTTTATATTTTGTAGAAATATACTAAAGAATTGCTTCTCCTTCAGTAACTCTTTTAATTATGAAATGATATTTCATATCAATGTGCATTGATCGAGAATGTGTTATTGTATTTTTTGAGAAATCAATCGATTGGTAACATTAAAAATGAATCTTCAATGGTTTTTCAAAATTCATACTCAAATATTCCAACTAAACATTATTCCACATAATTTATATACATTATTGGGTTGGGATCATACTTTGTTTCCAATTTATTCAATGAAAATGAACATTTTTTCATTCAATGATAACTCAAAAAACATTATACCGATATAAATATGCCTCATATTGTTAAATTATAATAATTTAAATATTTATCTCAATCATCACCAGTTTACCCCTGGAAGTTCAACTCAATACTTCATAAATACGTCATTCCATAATTTTATTTTACTTTAATATACTTGATTATTATTATTATTTCTAGTATGCTTGAAACCATATGATCACTCTGATATCTCACACAGAGAGTAATAAATTATTCAATGAATTCTATTGAATTAGTAAAATATAGAGATCTTCCAATCAAATTATATAATTCCATTTGATATACACTTTTACAATATTCATATTTACTCATTCTCATGATAGAATAAATTGGTGTAGAAACATATTTTGAATCTTCAATGGAATACTTCTAGAAACTCCTTTTAATAATTGTTTTATGAGAGGAAGATATGTCTTTATTTCTATTCCATTTTTTATCCCAGAAAGAGTTCTAACTCTTTAATCAATAACATGTATAATTTGATCACCATATAGTTAAAAAATTATTTACAACCATTATCCATTTCTATGTTAAAAATTATATCATCATCATAAACTATAAAAATTATGTTACAAGTACTCAGTAATTTCACATAAAAGTTTCCATGAAATGTTACATTAAATATATTCAACTACATTAAGAAACATTTGGGTATCTAAAAATGGAATTAGGGTCCTTTTTCAACCTGAACACGTATTTGTTTAGTTTATCAACCACGGTTCCATTATTTTTATTTATGAACACACTAGGTTTTTCAATATAAAATTTTTCTTTAATTTCTATATTTTGTAATCATTACATAACATTAATGTGATTAATTTTTTAGTTTCTATAAGTAGCGACAACCAAAACAATTTGTATAGTTTCAATCCATACAACATAGAAAAATTATTCATCAAAATCAATACTGTACAATTTTTAAAAAACTTTTCAAACTAGTAATGCATTATTTCTGTTAGTTTATCCTATTTCATTAGGTTAACTTCTAAACACCCATTTTTAAATACAATTCATTACATTTAGTCATATAAAAATATCTTATTGGTCATTATTATAAATTTTATTTAACTCTTCACTAATCAAAATTATCCATTATGTATACTCAAATACATGAAAAATGAATTTCAGTTACACATATGAGATAAGTAATGTTTAATTATCAACTAATAGTTTCCATATGGTAAAAACTATAGAATTAGGATTTCAAATGATATTTTAGATTGAATATGTTTTTTTAATGTCTATAATTTCAGTGGATTCACTCAAAACATACATTCCTCATAAATAGAGTTATTAGAATAAATCTACATAAAATTAAGTTCTTAGTCATCTTCCTTCTAATGAAAATATCTAGAAACCATCATTATACATTTCATTGAACTATAACCATCATATTCATAAACTTTTTTTATAGTGGAATTCTATATGATGTCTTTTAAATCAAAGGAATGAACTAAATTATATATTAATTTATTCCATCACTTGTAAGATTTTCCATTGGATGAACATCCAATGAAAACACCTTATTCTAATTTTTCATCAAGCTTTATGAACTCTGGATGATTTATCATTAGTTAGAATAGAATGATAAAAAATAATGAATTATTTATCTATAGGGTTTTTCATAAAAAATCTCACAGGGGGTCATTTGTTATTTCATTCGAAGCAAACATGTATTCAAAATATGAACAAATATACTTATATCTTCTCTCTAGAAGAATTTTAAATGATTATACTTTATGAGTATGTGTCTTCCCATTTCAACCAAAATTATTCTTTTCCTTTTCACTACTCCATTTTTTTAGGAGCTTAGGGAGAACAATATTGGTGTTTAATAACATGTTTCCTTTAATAGGACATGGAAGAGTTACATGTGTTCTCTTTTAAAATTTCTGTAATCAACTTCAATATTTATGCACCCATTTCATTCTCAACTTCACTTTTTAAACATCTGAACTATTCATCATCATCTAATTTATGTTTCATAGACATTATACTGATCATCCAAGTGAAGTAATCTATTAAATTAATAAATTATAAATATCCCTTTATTTATTAATGTTTTATCACCCCACACATATTGGGGTGTATGAGCTCAATAGGTCTGGAGGATTGAATTTTTACTTTCATATGCCTTATAATAACTACCATTCCTTTTAGAAAATTTATACAAATAGAATCAAAATTCCCATTGAGTTGAGTAATTTCTATAAAAATTACATTCATTAAAAGTTTTATCATACAATTATTTTTAATATTCCCATGTCTTTAGTGACACAACTATTTCACCCTAATAAAATAAATTGAATGAATTACTAGAATATTAGATCTCAAAGAGATTTTTAATAGTTCTACCTCTTTTGGTGGAAACTTCTCTATCATTTAATTCTTATATGATACATAAGAAATTTTTTGAATATAACATTCTTACAATTTTTATATAGTTGGATAAAACATGGTATGTTCTCTATAATACAACTAATGAACAAAACATTCTTTGACAATTGATTATGCGCTTCAATTTTAGTCATGTCAATTACTTTGATTTTAAGAATCTATATTTTTTGAAATTTTTTAACCACATAATGTTATTAAAAACTTTTCAAGATTTTAATATAACATGTCATATGTGTGGAACAATCGATCTATTGTATACATGGTTTCGTCTTTTTTATATTCTTTAGGGTAGTCTCAAATATAAAAAAATGATATTAAATTTTACTTTTCACAATTTCTATTCATTTTTAAATAAAAATATTTTTGATGGAAGTAATTTAATATAATCCTAAACATAGTGACCTAGTCAGTCACACCTTCCAAAAATTTATTCCAAGAAGTCAAATTGGTTTTTTCTGGACAAATATTTAACATCTAAATGATTTTATTTTTATCTAGTAACTATATATAGTTTCTTCCTATTCTTCCATCTTCCCCTATTATTATATGTTTAGTTCAATGGAATGAATTTTGGGATTACAAACTATGATCCTCAGAATATATTAACTTATTAAACCCAAAATATAAAACTACAAATATAACATTCACATGACTGCAGTTTTGCCAAATACTTTAGCTGATGTTGTGGAAAATCTACAAAATGTTACCAAATGAAATATTTATATGATAAGTTCTTATTATGTGTTTTGGTGAAATCGAACTAGGATTATATCCCACCACAACACTATATGATCAAACATTAAATACATAAAATAATAAACCAATGGGAAAACAAGATTTCTGTGTTTTTTGACATATAGACGACATCCATGTGAAAACACAAAAAAACATCATCATTTATAGAGATACAGTCAAATAAAAAACACTCTATAACTTCCTCACTATTAAAAATTTTCATAAAATTATGTTGGAAACTATTTCCTTGTCTGGTATATAAATATAAATCCATGAATTACTCTAGATATGGACCACAAAACCTGTTTATAGTGGTCTCTCTCAGTCCAACTAGTTTCACCAACCTTTGAGATTTGTGATCAAACTCCCATTTGATATAAAAACAACTAATAAACTATTGAACCATCTATTATTACCTCAAATTTATGATCACTCCAAATAAAAACAATTTTAATGTTTCCACTTTTGGGGAACCCTATTTGTGAAATTTTTTCAATTGATCTTTTTCTAATCATCGAAGCCTCACCATAGAATCCCTAAATATAGTGAATCTATGTACAAAAATATTTATCTGATGAAATTATATCTAGAGACAACCTTCTTCTCAACGCACTGAAATAACACAAAAAAGAAACACAATTGTCCGATCTTTTGAGTGGTCTTAGTATGATCACCTCTATGTGAAACACTTGGTCGGATGGCTATTTAGAAGTTCCACAAATCTAGAAATCAACCACTTGTAAATTTATTTTTAATTTCATTATTATTCAAACATCCCATGATATTTATACTCTTTCTGATGCAAGGAGTTTCCTCCACATCATTAGACAATTTGTTCCCAATTACAACAAAATTTTTCCTCATAATTTATTAGACAACAACTTGTGTAAACATATCCACAGATTCTATATTCCCTCGTCCTTTAAATGTTCCAAAACATTACCTTCTAGTATATTTAATATAATGTGGTATTATAGGTATATTTTTTCAATCATGGATGAAACACCCAATTAAGAGTAATATGACTATCACTCTGACTGTCACAAAATAACATCCCTCATCATGATCCCTTTCTAAGTTCCATCATCAAGTGAATTTACCAAATAAACTATTCCTAAAACATCATTAGTGTTAATATACTATTTCTATATTATAGATAATTTAATGAATGTTTGAGACTGATACACCCAATAGAGTATTATCCCATTAAAAGTAAGAAACCAAACTTGTAATACATTTTTATGTGGCCATGTATCCAAAAAAAATATGCATCTAAAAAACCATTCAACTAATCAGTAATACTAAACAATAAATCTACATCCTCCAACACTTTTAAGTACTGTAATATCTATTTCACATATTCATATTATTTCCATACAATATTTTATTTTAAATGGCTATCAAATCTCACTAAACAGTCAACGATCATTTGAGTACAAACCATTACAGATATAAAACATCCAACATCCAAAGAATAATGTACCTTTCATATGTTCACAAACTTATTCATAAATTAATGATTATTGTTCCTTATAAATTTTGAAGTGTTTTATGAGGGAGGGTCAATAAATTTATATAACTGGTCATTCCAAATATTTAAATTCCATTCCTTATATATTAATTCTATGATTAATCCAATGGGTTATCATTAATATCCCTATCAATTATCATGCCCAATATATTATTAGCATCTCCATTGTTTTCCATTTCAACCCTTCTTGATCAGTTCCTCCTTAGTTGATCAATTCATTAAAACATGGGACCAACAATCAACATATCATTCATATACAAAAATAATATGAGATATGTTCAATCACCTAATTGTTTTTTTAAAATTAGTGATTTGACTCAAATAGATAGATAATTTATTCATGCATTAAGGTTTCAAACATCCTATTCCAATTTCATGGAGTATTCATCTTGTCACAAAGAATTTATTTCAACATAAAAACCACATACTCCTTATTATGAACTTCAAAACCCTTAGGTTAAACCATTAAAATTTCATCCTCTATATGCCATGAAAAAATATTTCGTTTACATATATTTACTACATGTTTCCATCATCATATAAAACAATTATAAGCATTGTCTGAAAACTGTTTTGCTTTGTCCCCAGTGTTAAAATGTTATTGATTTATTTCCTTCATTTTTCTACGTACTTGTAACACCCCAAGATCTCATAGTATGTACTTCTTCAAAACAATTCAATAACTTGCACTACACGTAACACCGATTTCAAGCGCACCATGACTTACCAAAAAAGTAGTTCAAAAGTGGTTATAAATAGTATTAACTAAATTTTGAACCTTATATAATCTTTATAATTATAGAAACCATATTATGAGTTTCTTATACATAATTTAAGAACAAATTCCTTGTTTTCAGATAAAAGAAGTATTTTTTAAAAATGCACTTTTACCAACTTTAATAGTGAACCCTTTTTAAATCCAATATTTTAAACTTTTATATATATTAAATTTGACTAAATAAATTTATTCTTTAGAATGGGGACATAAATAAATTTACAATGTAACACCTAAATCTTCCATGGTATGCTTCTCTTTGAATAATACAGTAGTGTGTGTTGTACGCAACTTCGAGTTCTAACACACACTACAACCAATCAAACTAGCCGTATTGAATAGTAATACCTACTTTTTAAAATTTTATAAAATTTTTCCCTCAAAATTGACTTCATTTCTGGATTCAGAATATCAAATTTACCCTCGGGTGAAATTTAGGTACTTTTCAGATAACTTTTATATTTTGATGAATAGTGAAAATTACTAAATTTTAATTAAAAAAACATTTTTAATAAAAATAATTGGTACTGATAATTTATGAATTTGAGTGGTTTTAAAGTATATTTATAATAAATTTTTTCCATTTAATACAATGTCGATAATTGGAAAAAATTTCACAATTAAACCGGACATAAACAAATGTCAATCTTTTGATAGTTATTATCTCTTAAAAACATGCTTTTTGTTTTAACAAAGGGAATTAATTTTAAATTAATTTCTGACACTTATGTGTTTTGAATTTAGAAAAATGGATTCCATATTTAGAATCAGGATGTTCATATTTGTAAATAGGTAACTTTTATTTTTAGACATTTTGAATAATTACTTCGGTAAATATTTTATTTACCATGGTTAAAGGGTAAATCCGGTAAACAAGGGTTAAAATATAATATTATTATAGTAAGAAATTACACTAAAACGTGTCCTAACAATATTTTATGATACATTTCTGACCATGGGAATCTTTGGGTCGATTTTGGGACCCCATGGAGCCACTTGTAAGTGATAGGGACACTTTATTTCAATTAAGTTAAAATGAATACAAAAATGACACAAGCATATATCTTTTAGAAAAACAATTTTTACATAGGGTTATATATGTTGGATTTTCGACTATAAATATTCATTATAACGATAATAGGATTTCCTACATAATGGAATTTTATTTAAAAATTTTAGACATTAAATAATATATTTTATTTATTACACAATGGTGATGCAGTAATTACCATAATAGTGAAAAATTAGAATAATTGATATTATAAATACACAAATAAATTTAATTTGAGACTTTTAATAAATACCAATAATTTTATAGGTTAATATGGTATGTTAGGATTTATTTAATTAACTATTTTCGAAGTAATAATTCTGTTATTACTTTTAAATGAATTAATTATTGAATAGTGTCAAAATTGACATAAAAGAGTTTTTAAAACAAATATTATATTATCAATTGATATTAAATTCCTAAAAATATAAGGTTCGGTAAAGAGACTAATATCATGATATTTTTATCATTAATGGACTAATTGGGGGACTCTTAGATGTATATAGTATGTTTATTAACCATATAATATAAAAATACAACGAGACATTGTAAAAGTGAAACTAATTAACTAAGAGTGAATAATTAAAGATAAGGTTAATATACTGACCCAAACCTGTCTAAATTCTATTAATTGAGTGGTTTTCGACCTATACCCACCTTAAACTTTAATTAATCCACTTTGGAGACATTAGAAACCGAATATGAATTTATTATAAAATAATATTTCTAGCTTTTCCAAAGGTGCCACTCGCCCCTCTTATAAAAGGGCACTCCCCCTTCTCATTAATTCACACCTTCAAAGACTTTTGGTTCGGCCAAACCCTACCCCAATACTCTCTAAACTTCCATCAATTCATCCTAGAGGCATTACTTTAGTAATAAATCCAACCTAAGGAGCACGTTTGATCAAATCAAAAGGAATAACATGAGGAATAGGTAATGTTTTCACCACCCTCTTTCAAGTTCCTTTCTTCATCATCTTCTTCTTTCTTTGTTATTACCATTATAAAATAATAACTTCAGTATATTATATATACATTTATGTTATTATAAACATGTTACAATCATATTTCTGTATTCTATCAATCCTTTGAATGACATGTCACCATATGTGCGTACGTACGACTTACCATCTCCACGTCGTGGTGTAATTTTTATTCAATAAATTATTATTTGGATGGGTATAATAATGATGTTTAATTCATGTAAATAATAAATATAACATGATAATGATTCTTTATATATGATATACTGTCCAATTATATATTATTTTAATATCAAAAGAATGATATTGTCACTCATGCGTACGTACGGACTACTGTCTCCACGAACGCAATGAGATTCATTCTCCATCGTATCCATTCAAGTATAATTCTCATTTGATGATTAAAAATAATATTTAAGGACTTGATATAATTCTGGATATGAATAAGATACAACTTATCCATGTAAAACATGGCTTACGTAACAAAACATATAAGATAAAATGAGTATGTTGACACCTGAAACGACGATAATTCTAAAATATTATTAACAAAGTAATGTTAGAAGATTATATATGATATCATATTGATATATATGATTCTTGTATAATTTAATAACAATTATTTCACCATTATACATGAGGTTAACCTACCCTCAAATGAGGAAAAGTACAAGGTAAGGGGTTTTCATCTCACTCTCTATTCCTGTGAGATTCATGCCAAATTTCCACTATTACCTTTTGTGTGGTGTATTTACTGCCCATAATTGTATTCCTTGTGTAATACCCTTTAATTTATGTGTATTTACATATTCATTGTACGATACCTCTTTAATGGGTTGTATGTTTTGTAAGATACCAAATTGGTAAGGTTTTATTTCACAATCTCTTCATTATTTGAGGTTGTTTATACGTAATAATCTACTGGAACTTCTTTATCATCCACATCCATGTTTCTTGAAAATGTATTTAAAAACATTTTACTATTTACTAGAATGTGGTTTAAATTCATTTATACCCTTTATGAATTTTATAAGTGGTTTATAAAGGAATCATTCTGTCATTTTCCAAACAAGGTCCTTTTTAACCTTTTCGAGAGAATTAAGGTAAGAATGTATTTTTTTAACTTATATGGTAGGTGAGGTTATTCTCCACCGTTATTACACCTTTAAAGTTTACCTTACGCGATTATATGGATATTTTCAAAATAAAGGTTTTCTTTCATAATTATGTGATATTTAAAAGATTTCAAAAAAGAGATATTTCTCTCAAAAATATGAAAATCCAGTGCAAATGTATACGTATTTAACGTAAGCTTAAAAATGTTTTCAAAAAACACGACTCTCGAGTGAGGTATATAGGAAGGGATTGGGCATAGACCCATCATTTACTATAAATAGTCGAGCAGTCTCAGAATTATTTATTTTGTTTTCAGAAGCTTGCATAATATTTTCAGAAAAGAACTGGAGTATATTTGAGAAATTTTAAACGTAAGTATCTTCTAAAAAAATTGCATCGGCAGGTCTCATGAGACAAACTAGTGTCTTGGAACAAGGCCTTGACAAAATATTATTTGTAGTCTTGGCATGAAGGCTTGGATATGTGGTTATGATATTTTTCCATTATGCATTCCATCATTATGAACGTGGTTATTGATATTCCATGTGATTATTCGACTAGTAGAATATCCATGTGAATAAGTAAATTGAATTATTTCATTTTATCTTTGCCATATTATGTTGATGTTCAAGTTTAAAAGGCATATATTTTAGTTATACATTGCCTAAAATGTTTAGTCTTATTTATGAAAGTTTCCGCTATATTGTTTACCCTTACTGAGTGTTTGAGCTCACCCCTTTCTATGTTTTATTTTTCCCAGGATTCCAAGAAGTGTATTGTGATTGATATGCAGGGTTACTAAAATGGAATAATGGCGTTCATAAATATTATTTATGTTATTTTGAATGTCTTAAAATGCAATGTAACATTCATGTATGTAATCTATTTTCCAAGACTTCTAAACTGATCGGTCTTTCGGGACTTCATTCCTTGTAATTATGCCAATGTATTAAAATAATGCTCCGACTCTGGGTAAATGGGGTCGGTGCATTATAGTTGGTATCAGAGGATGTTTAGAAATAACCTTGGAAACTAGATTTAGATAAACTCTGATTAGAGCACATATCCCTAAGATAGACTTTGAGGATTAGTATAGAAGATATTCCTAGAATTTTGGTATTGTAGAGATTTTGTGAGTTTTCCGAGCAATACATCCCTATATGGATACGATCAGGTAGAGGCGGCTCTGGCATAGATGTACCTAGGGGTAAATCCCGAAAACACCGCTTTGAGCTAGACTCGAATGGGTACTAGTGCACGACAAAGGGTCTTGTTGAACTCTTGGTTACGACACTCCCGAGGGATATGATTAAGATAATTATCATTTTCTTTACAAACCATTATGAAGGGCTCATGAGTATATACTTACTCAAAGAAAACATTTTTATGGATTATATCTATAAACTGTTCAATTTGTTTTAGGTATTTTACAAGTTTGTTAATTATTCATTGCAATACATAAAACGAACTATTTTATGCTATTGTATAGAAATGACGCCCAGTAGAAGGAATGTGAACTCCAGTAATATGTATGATCCAAAGTGTAAGAAGGATCATATTATTCATGGTCCTATGCCAGAATTTAGAAGGGAAATAGTTTCCCACTCATTATCATCATATGAATAATTAGTATCATGTGTTGATAAGATGAGTAAATAAATCTTGGAGTCCTATGTATTTGAAGGGATGTAAGAGAAGTAAAGGATGGAAGAGAGAAACATGGATAAATGGAAGTGGGAAAAGAAGAATTTTCCCATATGTGATAATTGTGGGAAGAAACACCCTGGAACTTTCCTGAAAGGAATGGGAGTTTGTTATAAGTGTGGAGGAAAAGGGCACAAAGTACGTGAATGAAAGGGTAATAAAATGTTTTCAAATGTACAATGCTTAATTTGCAAGGAGTTTGGACACTATGCGAACCAATATCCTAGACATCAATCTATGCCACAAATGATGCTATTGGATAATAATCAATTTATGATACTACAATAGATGAAGAGGAATGACTAGTGTTATTATGTTGTTATTTTAGAATTATTTCATTTAAGTGTTGTATCAATGATGTTCTGGAAATAAATAAGAATTGTACTGCAGTACTATTTAATTAAGGATTATAGATATTATTGTACTAATAAAAGTGACTCTACAACGAGTTAAATTTTTTTGGAAATTACATGGTTGAAGGAAAGATAAACCTTAATATGGTCATAATATTGAGTAACCTATTTTGGAATATGATATGGTTGATTTGGGTAAATTATATTGGATATTCTTGATTGCCTTGAAACCGATTAAAGATTTGTGTATTCAATAATTTTTGGAGTTTACAACATCTTTGGATGGATGAAGTATATCCAACATTCTATATGGAATAAGGGAGCATGAATGTAATCAATAAGGATTATGGTAATTCAGGATATTTTAGTGTTTTAAAATAATACATGATGATAGTATTCATATGCTATTACAGGGTAAAAAGGATCTACATTATGTTTACCTTCCTTATAAATGTTGGATTATGTGTTTGGACAGAATTATTTTGGATAATTCTAGTTTGAGATTAATTTTGGATTTCCATAAAAGGACAACCCGGAGGTCGGGCGGCAACCCCTCGCGACCGGCAAGGCTGCGAGACTTGAACCCGCAACCGAAGGGCGACAAGGGTGTATCACCTACCACTGACCCACGATATGTCCTAGATTAAATAATGTAGTTTATTTTAATAAGGTCTAGTAGATGAATTATAAATTAATTTTTTTAACCCCAAACGAATAGGATAAATAGAATATATTTTTAAGTTCTATTATCTTTTAGAGTAATATATGAGTTTGTGGTAGAAATTAGTTAAAAGATGGAACTCTACTTTTCAAGAATATATTTTTCTTCTCATCTTATTCTATGAAGCAATTAATTCTTATACTTTATTTAAGGTATCTTAAAACCAAAAATGTTTTATCCTAATACCTTATGTTTTGTTGAACCGGTGGCATTTTAAATCCTCATAAATTACTGAATTTAAGGACCTCAATTTTAAACTTTTTTTAAGATTTATGACCTCAATCACCACCTATAAATATTTATGTTTTTCCTCCAATTATATGTCTCTAATTTCCACCAATGTTCTCCTAATCGAGATCATCATTTGGTGGTGACCCTTTCATTTCTCTTTTCCTATTATTAAGACTAAATTTTATTAACCAAATTTCCGATGTGGGTTTTCCCAAAAAGATATTTTCTATTTTCAACCTTTATTTTCGAAGAAGAATATCAAATGGTGAGGATGCAATTTATTTAATGAGGGAAGAATGTAACACCCCAAGATTTCATAGTATGTACTTCTTCAAAACAATTCAACAACTTGCACTACACGTAACACCGATTTCAAGTGCACCATGACTTACCAAAAAAGTCGTTCAAAAGATGTTAGGAATAGTATTTACTAAATTTTGAACCTTTTATAATCCTTATAATTTTAGAATCCATATTATGAGTTTTTTAGACATAATGTAAGAACAAATTCCCTTTTTTCAGATAAAAGAAGTATTTTTCAAAAATGCACTTTGACCAACTTTAATAGTGAACCCTTTTTAAATCCAATATTTTAAACCTTTATATATTCAAGTTGACTAAATATATTTATTATTTAGAATGGGGACATAAAAAAATTTACGATGTGACACCTCAAGATTCCACGGTACGCTTCTCTTTGAATAATAAAGTAGTGTGTGTTGTACGCATATTCGAGTTCTAACACACACTACAACCAATCAAACTAACCGTAATGAATAGTAATACCTAGTTTTTAAAATTTTATAAATTTTATCTCTCAAAATGGATTTAATTTTTGGATTCGGAATATCTAATTTAACCTAGGGTGAAATTTTGGTACTTTTCGGATAACTTTTATATTTTGATGAATAGTGAAAATTACTAAATTTTATTTAAAAACAACTTTGTTAATCAAAATAATTGGTAGTGATAAATTATGAATTTGATTGGTTTTAAAGTAGATTTAGAATATATATTAACTATTTAATAAAATTTTGTTTATTGGATGAAATTTCACAATTAAACCGGACATAAACAAGTGTCAATCTTTTGATAGTTATTATCTCTTAAAAACACGCTTTTTGTTTTAACAATGAGAATTAATTTTAAATTAATTTCTGACACTTATGTGTTTTGAATTTGGAAAAATGGATTCCATATTTGGAATCAGGATGTTCAAATTGTGTAAATAGGTAACTTTTATTTTTAGACATTTTGAATAATTACTTCGGTAAATATTTTATTTACCATGGTTAAAGGGTAAATCCGGTAAACGAGGGTTATAAAATAATATTATTATAATACAAAAGTACCCTAAAACGTGTCCTAACCTTATCGGTTGAAACATGTCCGACCATCGGCATCTTTGGGTCGATTTTGGGACCTCATGGAGCCACTTGTAAGTGATAGGGACACTTTATTTCAATTAAGATAAAATGAATAAAAAAATGGCACAAGCATATATCTTCTAGAAAAACAATTTTTACATAAGGTTATATATGTTGTATTTTCGACTATAAATATTATTTAGAATAATAAAGAAGATTTACTACATAATGGTATTTTATTTATAATTTTTAGACATTAAATAATGTAATTTATTTATGACAAAATGGTGATGGAGTAATTACCATAATAGTACAAAATTAGAATAATTGATATCATAAATACCCAAATAAATTTAATTTGAGACTTTTTATAAATACAAATAATTTTATAGGTTAATATGGAATGTTATAATTGATTTGATTAACTTTTTTCTAAGTAATAATTCTTTTATGAATTTTAAAAAAATCAATTATTGAATAGTGTCAAAATTGACATAAAAGAGTTTTTTAAAAGACATATTATAATATAAATTGATATTAAATTCCTAATAATCTAAGGATAGGACAAGAGACTTATATAATGATAGTTGTAATATTAAGGGTCCACTTTTGGGTCTCTTGGATGTATATAGTTGGTTTATTAACCATATAATATAAAAATACAAAGTGACATTGTAAAAGTAAAACTAATTAACTAAGAGTTAATACTTAAAGATGTGGTTAATATTGAGACCCAAACCTATATAAATTATATTTTATGAGTGTTGTTCGACCTATCCCCACCTTAAACTTTATATAATACACTTTTAAGACATTAGAAATTGAATATGAATTTATTATAAAATTATATTTCTAGCTTTTCCAAAGGTGCCCCTCACCCCTCTTATAAAAGGGCACTCCCCCTTCTCATTAATTAACACCTTAAAAGACTTTTGGTTCGGCCAATCCCTTCCCAAATACTCTCTCAACGTCCCTCACTTCATCCTAGAGGCCTTACTTTAGTCATAAATCAGTCCAATGGAGCACGTTTGATCAAATCAAAAGGAAGAACCCGAAGAAGAGGTAATGTTTTCACCACCCTCTTTCAAGTTCCTTTCTTCTTCAACTTCTTCATTCATTGTTATTACCATTCTAAAATAATAACTCCAGTATATTATATATACTTTGATGTTATTATAAACATGTTACAACAATATATCAGTATTCTATCCATCCTTTCAATGACATGTCACCATACGTGCGTACGTACGGCTTATCGTCTCCACGTCGTGGTGTAATTGTTATTCAATAAATTATTATTTGTATGGGTATAATAATTATGTGTAATTCATGTAAATAATAAATATAACATGATAATGATTCTGTATATATGATATACCATCCATTTATATATTATTTTAATATGAAAAAATGATATTGTTGCTCATGCGTATGTACGGACTACCGTCTCCACGAACGCGATGAGATTCATTCTCCATCGTATCCATTCAAGTATAATTCCCATTTGATGATTAAAAATAATATTTAAGGAATTTATATAATTATAGATATGAATAAAATACATCCTATCCATGAAAAAAACGGCTTACGTAACAAAACATATTAAAGAAAACGAGTAAGTTAACACCCGAAATGACGATAATTCTAAAATATTATTAACAAAGTAATGTTAAAAGATCATATATGATATCATATTAATATATATGATTCTTGTATAATTTAATAACAATTATTTAACCATTATAAAATAGGTTAACCTACCCTCAACCAAGGAAAAGTACAAGGTAAGGGGTTTTCATCTCACTCCTTATTCCCGTGAGATTCATGCCATATTGCCACTATTACCTTTTGTGTGGTGTATGTACTACCCATAATTGTATTCTTTGTGTAATACACTATAATTTATGTGTATTTACATATTCATTGTATGATACCTCTTTCATGGGTTGTATGTTTCGTAAGTTACCAAATTGGTAAGGGTTTATTTCGCAATCTCTTCATTATATGAGGTTGTTTATACGTAATAATCTATTTGGACTTATTTATCATCCACATCCATGTTTCTTAAAAATGTATCTCAAAACATTTTTACTATTTACTATAATGTGGTTTAAATTAATTTATACCCTTGTTGACTTTTATAGGTGGTTTATAAAGTAATTTTTCCTTCATTTTCCAAACAAGTTCCTTTTTAACCTTTTTAACAGAATTAAGGTAAGAATGTTTTTTTAACATATACGGCAGGTGCGGTTATTCTCCACCGTTATTACACCATTGAAGTTTCCCTTACACTCTTATAAGGATATTCTCAAAATAAAGGTTTTCTTTTATAATTATGTGATTTTAAAATGATTTCAAAAAAGAGATATTTCTCTCAAAAATATGAAAATCTAGTGCAAATGTATATGTATTTAACGCAAGCTTAAAAATGTTTTCAGAAAACCTGACTCTCGAGTGTTGTAGACAGGAATGGACTGGCAGTGGACCCATCATGGCCTGTAATTAGTCGAGCAGTCTCAGAATTAGTTATTTTTTTTTCAGAAGCATGCATAATATTTTCAGAAAAGCACTAGAGTATATTTGAGCAATTTTAAACTTAAGTATCTTTTAAAAAAATATCACCGGTAGGTCTCACGAGACAAACTAGTGTCTTGGCACAAGGCCTTGACAAAATCTTATTTGTAGTCTTGGAACGAGGCCTTGTCTATGTGGTTATGATAGTCTGGTAATATGCATTCCATTATTATGAATGTGGTTATTGATATTTCATGTGATTATTCGACTAGTAGAATATCCATGTGAATAGGTAAATGGAATTATTTCATTTTATCTTTGCCATATTATGTTGAAGGTCAAGTTTAAAAGGATTATTATTTTAGTTATACATTGCCTTAAAAGTTTATTCTTATTTATGAAAGTTTACGCAGTATTGCTTACCCTTAATGAGCGTTTGAGCTCACCCCTTTCTATGTTTTATTTTTCCAAGGATTCTAAGAAGTGTATTATCATTGATATGCAGGGTTAATCCAATGGAATAATGGCGTTCATAAATATTATTTATGTTGTTTATAATGACTTAAACTGCAATGTAACATTCATGTATGTAATCTATTTTCCAATACTACTAAACTGATCGGTCTTTGGGGACTTTATTCCTTGTAATTTTTCTAATGTATTAAAATAATGCACCGACTCTAGGTAAATGGGGTCGGGGTGTTATAGTACTTTTAATTTTATGTGACCTGTTAAGGTAATTGTATCACTAATAGTGTATGTGTAAATGACTTATAATTCTTATTTTATGTTTTGTTAACCTTTGCTTAGTGATTCTTTTCCCCACTGAAAAGAATTAAAAAACATCCATTGGAACATAGCTATTTACAAATCTCGCCAATCAATATGAAAAGGTATTTCCTTGTTATGGTTTGGAAATGATCCAATACCACACAATCCACTAGAATTCCATCCATGGATTATAATGAGTAGGAGATACCAATTTACTTGTGTATCACTATGTAAAAAATTCCAATACTGTGTGTGCAGCCTCATTGCATAAATAGGATAAAACAATGTTTCTGTAACAACTTTTGTTACATGTTACTCTTTTCCATTCAATATATGTATTCAATTCAAAACAAATCTTACAATTTATTACCCAATAGATGGTATGAATTTACTGAACCTTTAAAAAAAACCAGGTTTGATTTTATTAGTCCATTTTTTCCAATTTTATTCCCCTGAGTATGATTCTCCCCTAAAATATTATTCCCAGTTCTATTCCCCTCGGTATGAAAAATTATTAACTTGATGGAATATAGTAGAGATGAATCAACACCACTTTCATTATGAGTAAGGAAAACTCAGTATGATTCTCCCTGTATGATTCTACCTCAGTGTGGAAATCCCACTATGAAAAATCCAGAATTGGATTATTCAACAAGATGTGATAATAATCCAGATACAATCCATAAGCTGAGTATTGTAATTAGATGAGTAAAACAACCACTATAAACGATGAAAAACTGAATACAATGTTGTGATATTGTCTCTTCTCTTTTCATTTCTCATCAAAACTTCATCAATACAAGTTAATATTGAAACAACATCTTCTCTCTGAAACTCATATATTATCTGTCATGAAAAGTATATTGGTTGTCAGGAATGTACAATATACATTTATGTTTTCATCGGTTACCCTCAAGGGATTTTTTCTGGAATACCAAAAATTATCCTACTCACTTAAATTCAGCCAAATCTCAGTTTCCCCTAAAATCTCAGCTGTATTTTGACTTCATCAACTCTTCTCAAAGCATCTCAGTTATTATATAATTTTTTCTCCATCAGACCACTCTAAATGCTAAATACAATCATTAACATGAATTCCAATCTCCCCTTTAATGTTCCTTTAGAAAACTTTGCATTCAAACAACTTTTACTTCCTCACTTGTTCTCTTGAAGCATTTTGAAATATAAAAAATTTAACAGTGGAACAATGTCTCTTGACCCAATAGATACTTGAAAAGTAATTGAAGACTCTTTCAAATAGTTTACTACATTTTTTAACCCATTAATTACTTTTCATTTCATTCGTCGGTCTAAATAAATTATTTGTTTTACAATCCTGGGCATGTATAGTGAATTTTTTCATAACATTAAATTCAATTGAGCATAGATTCAGCATCGTCAGACATCAAATGGAAGTTATCGTAATGTTACAATCATTCCATCATCCTTTTTTTCTGTTATATCCTGATTATGATTGTCTAGACAACAATCTTTTGAAGAAGGATTTCATGGGTACAATCATTCTAGGTATAATCATTATAGGTATGAAATTTATCATATATATATAATGGATGATCAAATGCTACAATACATGAATTTAAATTGATATTATTAATACATTCCAATCCACTATCAATGATTTTCATTCCTTCTTAGCCCAAATTTGACAAATATGGGTTGGATTTCTTTTTGATCGGCAAAATCTCTTTCTTTTCATCAACCCAGATATGATATATCTAGTTATGATTTGGAATACCACATTATACCTATATTCTATCAATTTAACATCATAAGATATTCAATGAACATAGGATTAATTAGAATTAAAAGTAATAAAAGCATCATCATAATGAATTAAACGTATTCATGCATACTCTCATATGATCAATTAATTCATACTAGATCTAGAGTGAATCTGATTACCATTTACTTCAATAATGATATACATTCTCCATGTAACTGATTCTATTGTTAGAGATAATGATCTATTCCACATTACGATCTTTCCTCATTCCATACCAAAGGAAAGTCTCATCTAACCATTTTCATTAAAATTGCTTCTCCTCATTATGATAAATACAGTATGTCTATTTCTTTTGAATGAGTGAGTCATATTCATTTGAAAAAAATGATCAATATTATTTTCATCCATCACCTTTATCAATAATACTTTATTTCATCAATATATTTACTGAATGATAGAAAATACAACTAAAACACAACATGGGCCTAACAATCTCCCCCATTGTATTTGTTTTCAATACCCACTTCACAATTTCAAACACTTAAAAATAGTAAGTGGTGTTGTTTATTATTTATAACATTTTAGTCTTTCCAATCCTTTATTACTCCCCCAATTTATTTTATCTCTCCCATTTCACTTTTCTATCCCATTTATTGATAAAAAATTCAAAGAGGCCATAAAGACAAGTTTATCCAAAACAATCTCATTTCCAAGTGTTATAAATATTCATTTTCAAACAATGAAACATTTCATCAAGATTGTACGACCAACATTATCAATGTTCTTCATAACACAAATTTCATGTAATATATTTTCATGTTTCGTTCCATATTCTCGTGATATGGTAAATACTTGAAAGAATTTTTGTAATATAATGTAACCTACGCCAATCTCAACAAACATATCATAATGTTCTGGTGCATAAAAACACAAATTTTCAAAACCTCATGTTTTTTGTAACCTCAATAGTTTCTTTTGAAAAAATTGTAAGAGACTCATCAATTTTAACCTCTTTACTTTCATTCCATTCCCTACATGTTATCACAAGTATAAAACAACTTTGGGAATATAGAGGAACCTCAATTGTTCATTAGAGACCACTATCATACTGATAGACTTATACTAGTCTTGAATTACTATTCCTTTTCTTGGATTTTACATTTAAAGTTATTTATTACATATGTTCATCCTTTTTACTTATTTAACAATATTATACATGTATATACAATCTTATTATTAAGATGTCATCTTTTTTTCATATTTAGTAACATCTTTGTTATAATTAGTTTGTGCCAGGTTTTCCATTACTGTCATTTTTACTGGAAAGATAGTTGAACAACATTCTATATCATTCCATTATTTCTCAGATATAGAATATGTTGATACCATTTTCTAAAAATTTATTATATTTTTATAAGTATGTTTCATCCTCGATTTTTTTTTTGATTTTTTTCATTTAATTTTTTAGAAAATAAATGAGTTTTGGCCAGATAAATAAGCACTCATTTTTTTCAGACTCAGTAGATTAACTTTTATTCACATTCAAAAAATCATGAATTTGATAATTTTTTATATATTTTTATTTTTAGGAAAAAAACAATACATCTTTTATTAATATGTATAGGATTTGAATGACTTTCACACACAGCCTGCAGAGGGTGAAAAATATTTTATCATTCACACCCACCTTCTCTATTTTCATCAATGAAACCTTTTTAGAATTATTTATTTGACTAGATTGACTTCCCCTAATCCATTTCCTTCTATAATACATGGTATTGTATTTATTTTTTTGTTAAAACCAACATATATTTTACATGCTTCCAAATCCCCCACAATACTAAATATAGCTATTGAAAGAATATTTTCCTCTGAACCTTCGATACTGATTTGAATTATAAATTTTTATCTCAACAACCTTATTTTCCTTTTTTTCAGATAATCAAAAATTCCTATTATCAATTATAGTAATGATTTTATTTTTATCTTTATCGGCAACAGATTTAATGGAAACTTTTATGGATCTAGGTAAAACATTTTCAGACTCAATGTTCTTTGAGACTTCTGTATTTCCAACATTGTTGGTTTTGGATACATACATGTCCTTCCAAGCATTGTTATTGTAAAAAACAATTCTATACTTCCTATCATCCTTTGAAGGTAACTTTCATTAATCCTTTATAGGTTCATTATAATGTGAACTTTCACTAACTTCAGACATCTAGTTTTTAAATATTGTACCTTTCTCTTCGTCATTTGAAGATTTTTGTTGGAGAAGTTCTAAGTCTTCTTCATTTTCTATCATCTTTAACTCAAAATGATAAGTTTCATTCCGCTCTTCCTTAATATATTTCTTTAAATCTAAAATATATACCATTGTTGTTATTTCCCTTCTGAAAATATTTCTTGAATTGTTGAGGAACATTCATCTTCAATCTTCTTGTTTCTCTTTTCAAGTCTTCTATTCCTTCTCAATATTTTTTTCATCTTTTTTTTCAAATGAATATCATGTTTAGTTTATTTTTCACCAGAACTATTGATTATCAATTTTTCAACATTCATTGTATCCATAAAAATATTTTCCCCAACATGATCAATATATTTTTTATATTTAAATTCACTTTCTAATTTTTCAAGGAATCTACTTTAATTTCTTGAGATACATTCCTCATTAACTATTGAAATAAAGCTGTTTTTTAATATTATTTGTAAATTCCGCAATATAATCATCCTTATACAAAAAAATTATCCTTTTGGGCTTTTTATAACATCTCACATTCCCTATTGGAATAGAACATTGTTTTATCACCCTTTTTCTTCTATGATCTTTTTGGTCTTCATTATTCATATTCACTTTATCCTTCCTCACATTCTTCTTAATATACTCTTTTAGGATATTTGGAAATAAAATTCCCAATATATCCACATCCAAAACATTTTATGGTATATTTCCTTTTATGAACTACTATACCTTTTCTAAATTTTGATAAAATAAGGATAAAATGTCATTAAAATTTTTATATTCCTCATTTTCAGAATTAAGATCTCCAGCATCTTCTTCTTCAAGAATATTCCTTGAATTTTTGTTCTTTTTATCCTTGAGAGACATTTCTCTATCAAATTTTATTTTTCCATTCATATAATTAAATATTCTCATTTCATATGTTATGAGAGTACAATGAAAATCATCTAGATAAAATGTTTCTTTATCACTATCTTCTAATGAAGAATCCTTGGAATCAAAATTGTCAAGACGAACTCCCAAAATCTTTTCAATAATAGTATAATATTCTATCGTTTCACAAAAACATCTGATATTTCTCACCATATAATTTACCCTAATAAACTAATAATCAAAATATTTATTCTCATCCATCTTGAGATCCACATACTTCAATCTCCATATTTTTAAATTTTCCTTCTTCACTTTTTCATTTCCTTCATAAATGTTATTCATATTATCCTAGATTCATTTGGAAGTGAAAACTCATTTTACTCTTCCAAAATTACATTTGGAAAGTGATGAGAGTAAATATTTTTTATCTCTTCCATCATTCACAAGATTTTTCTTATCAATATTAGAGAGACGAGCATTCTCAGTATGAAGAGGGAAACCATATGTAATATCTCTTCATACATCGTACCCAATAGATATATGATATGGAATAATTATTTCATTATTGATATGATAATTCCTATCATTTAATATTGGAATACTTTTATAATTTACCCAATTCAGATTCTCCAAAATCTTCTCTCCAAACCTTCTGCAAAGAATAATTCAGGGGAACCTACACTCTGATACTAGTTGTAAGTGAAAAGTAAGTGTAATTGTATCACTATGTGTGGGAGGGGTAAATTACAGATTATTTTTATTTTATATTTCATTTCAATTGAAACAAAATTCACCTCATGTAAAATATTATATTCCATACTGAAAACAATTCAAACCCACATCTATAAGAACAGAATTATTTACAAGGTTCACTATTCAAAAAGAATAGATACTCCCTTGGTATGGTTTGGAAATTATCCAATACCATATAATCCACTAAAAATAAATCCTTGGATGACAACATGTATGATATACCCTTTCACTCGTGTAGAACTATGTGAATAATTCCAATACTATGTGTGGACCCTTTTAACAAAAATATGGGAAAAATGTTTTCGTAACAACTCATGTTACCTATGAATATTCTCAATACAATAGATATATTCAATTGAAAAAAATTCATTCACATTCTTAACCAGAATAGGGTAATAATGTCTGGGAATTTTTAAACAAAAAACCATGTTTGATTTTCGTAGTGTGCGTTTACTAGTATTATTCCTTCAAGTAATATTATCATATGCATTATTCTTCCAATTAGGATTATCCTTATAAAAAAATTTAATGTCTTGGAATTTCTGTTTAACTTTTTTATATGGAATTATTTCAAGACTACATGATCTGATTGCATGTGATTTTGAGGCCCAGTTAGCCTAGAATTGATTTTTGAACTTTTTTAAGGTACGTTCAGTAAACCTATGAGTGGGATTTTATATCATTTGAACCGGTGGTTGAATCTAAAATAAAAGGGAACAACTAAACTCAGATCACCAGGATTCACCAAAAAATGACTTAAATTCAGCAATCAAGGGCCGAGTGGAAAATTTATTTTTCTGACTTTTTGAGAAAAATAATAAAATAATTGAAAAGATTTATGTTATTTCATTACTCACCATTGGGTGGCGGATGGTGATGCTACATTGTAGTATCTAGGCAGTTGTGGGGCTCATTAATGAGGCTCATTAATGGCCTATACTATGCAGCATAAAAATATAATTAATTAAGAAAAACGCCGCGACATCGCATCCTAACAAAAACATTGCAACCTGATTTTTTTATTAAACCAACACAGGTGAGAATGGGGAACTAAACTATGATGATTCTTTAATGAACCCCTGGAAATTTTCCCCTTTAATTAAGTTTGACGAACGTTGGAAAGAATTCATCATCTTCAATGTGCTTTCAAGAACAGAGCCAGAAGCACTATCAACATTGTGTAACCTTGAGGACGAACACTTCAGCATCAAACGTCAACAATGTAGGGGGTTGTTTAATTTTAAAAAGTTATTCCCCGTTACTTTTTTCTTAGAAATGACAATCACATATCAAACCATTAATATGTTGATCTTCAATTCATGAATTTATGATAGAGGGTGACTTTTCTTTTGGAACTTCTTTATATGGGGTTGAATCATCTTTGTCATGTCCTTGCCCCAGACTGCCCCGGAGGTGGTGCAGTTTTAAAAAAATATCGTGTGTGATTTTTTTAATAAAATGAAATGATGATAATTACACATCATATTCCACTAAATAGGTTATTTTTAGGTTAGATTTTCTAAAACTAGATACTAATATTAAAATTCATCAGTTCTAGAAGAAAAAATAAATCCAAAAACTGCCACCAATCATTGAAACTCAATCTACTAAACCTTTAAAAACTACGCTGAAACATAGTGTGAGAATATGAATACCACGAAAGGGGGTTTTAAAATAATTAAAATATTTCAATTAAAAGAATTAAAAAACCATTTAAAAATATTCATAAATAATTTTCTTAAAGGAAGACACAATACATAAATAATAACATAACAATTATTCCAAAAATTACAAGTGATCATTTCAAGGAATATTTATAGATTTAAAATGAAAACGATTCCAATAATAACCATTCATATAAAAAATAAATTGTGTGTAGTTAATAATGAAAGAGTTATTTTAACGATAATAAGTGTCACATGTGAATGTGAAAGTATAATGTTTTCAAATGAATGTAATACATGATCAAAGTTGCACCTAAGATAATAACATCAATTTCATTCCTTACTAATGAAAAATCATAAACTAGCTGCTAAATATCGGAGTGCTGAATAAACATTATTCCATTAGAATTTACTTCTTATGACACTCATAAGTATTGTCTCTTGACCAAGTATATTTTAATAGTCAAAACATTACATGGTTAAATAAATACCATAAACATAATGAGGGAATTTATAATGTTAGACTATGTGAAGGCCTCAGGCCATGAAATAATTTGTCTCATGAGAACTATTGTTGCATCGTAGGCCTTTCATTAACTGGTCCCCAACCCGTAGGGCATTCAATAACTGGTTCCCAACCTATAGGGATTATTTTAACCGGTCCCCAACCCGTCACATACTGACTCCAATACATTATTCATATTTCAAGTAAGGTTTTCTATCCAAAGAGTCTCATACCACTTTGAATATTTAATTTCTCATTTCATATTATTCATGGTTTCCCATAGCACATTGAATAATTTAGTTCCTTAATCCATAAATGGTCATAACAGTTTAATTACATTCTTTAGAATTTATATATATATAGTGAATCATGCACTAAACTATTAAAACTAACAACTGCATGGAAATTTAATAAATGACAAGTATGGTAAGCATATTAAAGCACATGTTAGGATAACTAATGCACAAAAAATATAGGTTTTGTCACATAAAATAGTAAGCTTGAAATTCCAAAATCCTTATCATGAAAACATATTATATTCAAAAATACATACTTGTCATTCATCATGGATCGAATTCATGACTAATTTAAAGGTAAAAAAATATTACATGTGAGGTATTAAATACATAGTTGTCCAAACATCCCTTACATATAGGTATAACGTAACACAAAGGTACCTCCATCATTTTTACAAAAAGTTATAAAATGAATAGATTGAAATTAATTCACACAATTTACTATCATACTCAATACAATTTCCTAATTATGAGAATAAGTGTGTCATATATATTTATATTGTTATACACATTGATTTTTCATAATTAGAAGAATAATATATAAGGGTAGAAAACACCCACTTTCACAACATAAAGACAATTCTCCTTTGAAACAGTTTGATTAATCTGTTTATGGATATAATCCTTTTTATTACTATAAACATATGTATATAGGTGTGAAAAAACACAAAATTATTACTCATAAATTGCCTATAAATACTATATACATTAAAAGTATCTAAATAATATTTGGAAAATACAAAATTATCTAGGTTTTAGTGTTGTGTAATCCATTTATACACAAAATTACATATAAAGGATTGTATGTATTTTAAATTCTCCCTTATAAGCCTTTAATACTTCAAGATAGTGTGTTATTCATTTTTATTAACCTTTTTAAAATATAAATTAGATTTAGGATCAAAGTTTATATATATATATAACCGAATACACAAAATGTATGTAAGGGTTTTACAAAAAAAAATTTATGACACCTATATGATTTAATTATATTAGGAACATTAATTATAAATATGTAAATACCCATAATTTTTGTGGAAAATATTTTCTAAAATACATGGGAATTTTATGAGTCCGTGAAAATTTATGGCGCTTGATTCTGAGGCCCGATGTGCCCGGAATCAATTTCTGAAGATTGTTTGGGTACGTTCAGTAAACGTGTGAGTGGGATTTCATAACTTTTTGACTGGTGCTCGGAATTGAAATCTGAGGGAACCATTGAACACAAAATGTTGGTATTTTCTTTAGAAGACTTTCACCTCGATGGCAGTTGGTCGAGAATGGATGTTAGTTTTGGAGTTTGAAAGAATAATTTAAATAAATATAAGTTTTGAATCTTAATTTTATTTTTGTGGTTAAAAACACCAAGTATAGGTTAGGGGTGGGGGCCACCACACCATAACCTCCCATGAGCGGTTATGGTGGCGGGGCCCACCCGAGGTTTAAACACCTCTTGTCAATTAGTGTGGTGGGGACCACCCGGGGATGAAACCCTTGGACTCCCCATTTATGGAGCCACCAACCATGAACCCCATTGAACTACCTTAATTAATTTGTTCCTATATATAAGAATTAATTATGTGGAGCCCCCCTTAATTAATTATCAATTTGAATTAATAACAACCATTAAAATAATAAGACAATATAATATTTAATTTTTGTAGTTGGAGTCATACTTTTTGTTGGGAGAATTTAGGAGAGGAGGAGCTCTTGGGGAACTTCATCTTCCAACGAAGAAATCCCCTCTCCACCAATGAATGACGAACAAATTCTTTGATAATCAACTGAGACAAAGGAGGGAGCTATATCCTTGAAGAACTCCGACGACGCCATCCTTGGATTCTTCATTTCTGACATCAACGAATCGACATCCGCCATTCCTCATCAATGTCAACAAATAATGAACCTGTGGTAGGGGTTGTTTTGTTATATGAGTTGATTTTTTCTCCGTTCAACGTCGTTCAATCATGGGTAATTATTTTTCTAATTGATATCATCATAATGTGGAGGGATTCAGATTCACAAACACGGCCCGACCCACCCATTTGATTTCACCTCATTTGTTGAAGACTGTGGTGCAGAGCAGTGGTGACTGGCATTGGGCCGTCTGCGAAGGAAACCGATGGCGAAAGGCTGCTGGGAGGCGGCACGGCACTGTCACGCATTGCAGAGGGGTAGGGGGTCATGGCCAGGTCGGGCTGCAGTGAAGGTGGTGTGGCGCTGTCATGCCACACCAAGGAGCAGGGGATCGTGGCCAGGCAAGGCCAAAGTACAGGTGGCGTGGCGCCGTTGCACCGCGCGGAGGAGCAGGGAGCTGTGACCAGGGCGGGCCATGACAGAGAAGCTAGAGAGGCTAACCGCTCGGCCATCCGAAAGGAGCGGGACCTAGTGGGTCCCGCGTGATCTGGACTGGTGCCACCTAGCACCATTTTGGGTCCCCAACCAAACAGCTAAGTCGCTCAGGGGAAAGGGGGCGCACGACTTCCCCCTGGACAAAGATGAGGTAGACCCCCAGTGGGTCGCCGAATCACCGGGCTGGACCCAGCGTGGGCCTACGGGCCACCCGCACCCTGGGGCCACGTTGTGCCCTCAGGTCGGGTCATGTCGCACCCTCGAACCGGGTCGGTCCGACCAGGTCAGACCAGACCCAGACCCACTTTGGCATGTTTCACATTCTCGCCCATATCATGGACTACGTGAGTTAGATCGACGAACCGTCTATGGCGATGGAAATCATAGAGCAAGACGGTTCTTTTGGCATAACCCACTTGAGTTTTGGACATAGTTGGGATACAGTCTATTGGTTTGATCCTAAAAACCAACTGAGCCCCTGGAACGGAAATGCCATTAACTCACAGACCGGGCGTCTGATTGACGCGTCGTATGTTGCATTGAGACCCCTATGACAAGGTGGACTTTTGAGATACTTCTAATTGGGACTTCATGAATGTTGAATAATGGACCAGTTGCTCGTGGAGTGGATCCTCCCAGAGACGAGCGAGCATAGTACGGAGACCTGGTAGATGGTTGAGACCTGACGACAGCTGACCTTTCGACTCAGAGTGTTTCGACCAGTCCAGTGGGGAGCGCCTCTATGTGATTCAGAATACCCATAGTGGGGAGTTCCTCTGAGTGACGCAGCAAACCCATGGTAGTCAACATTAGAATAACCTCAGCAGACTATGAGGGGAGCGCCTCTATGTGAGCGCAGCAGACCCACAGTGTGGAGCACCTCTGTGTGAGTGCAGAAGATCCACAGTACTCAATGGGAGGAGTACCACATCAGTCAAGGATAATGGGAAGTGCCTCGCTGTGACGCGGAAGGACCACTGTACTTGATATTGGAGGAGTAAACCATCCTCTGAGGTTCCTACAGTGTGATTGTGGATGTTTCTTGATACTACCCCCTAAGAATAAAAATCATGGTTTGAGCTGAGTCATTGAATTTTGAGTTTTCATCATGATTGAGATGGGTTACTAGATAACATAGGTATATGTATGGGAATATACCTATGTAATGGTTATCTATTGAATCCATTCTTTATGGTTTATCCTTTTGGATTTAGTGAGACCTTGAGGGTCTTGGGGTCCCAACTGAGTATCGTTATACTCACCATCCATGGGTTATGCCCACACCTCGTTCTGTTGGTTGCAGATGACAGACAGTGCTGACTAAGGAAGAGAGTAGCAGGACTAGACGATACCCAGAGGTGGACCACTTGATGTGACGGTACACTGAGCGGACAGCCGGACATGGAGAGCTGAGGAGGCCATCTGTACCTACCCTTCAGGTAGGAACCCTAGAGGACAACCCGGTAGCTGCTTTACTTCTTATTTCAGTTGTACTTTTATTTTCTGTTTTCTTGTACCTTACTGTTCGCCTTGTATTTTTGGCCCCTTTCTCTTTCCAGCACTTCTTTTGTATAAATTTTTTAGTTAGTGTTTGCTTCCATTTTTACTCTAATTATGTGTGTTTAAAATTTATAAAGGAAATTCCTTCCCAGCTTAGGCATTTACACCTTTGGTGTTAGTCTCTATCCCATGGACTATAGAAGGTGGTCATGGGGTAGTCACGATACGGGCACTGGGGGATGGTTCATGACCAATTAGTATCATATGAGTTGGTTCAACAATAGAAATTAGGAATCTGGTCATTGGTTTCTGTGAATCAACAGTGATAAGGGTACTAAGTGTGATTTTTAGTTCAGGGAGTCCAGTGTTGTTATGGGTAGATGACATATCCATACACCAAGATCCTGACTACTGATTTCGGACTTAGTACAAAAAAACATTGATTGTGTGTTTGTCATTAAAAGTTTTCTAAAGTCATCTCAACCATGTCAGCTCACAAGGTATAATATTTTGACCGTGTCACATTTGTTTATTTTAGGATGCCTTCCCGCAGAGCCCCGAGAGTGGTACGCTCTGACAGCCCACTGAGCGGCAAGGCCTCGGTGCAGGGCCATTTTCCAATGGAGGCACCAGCGTTACCACTTCTTGTTGGGCCACAGATGCCACCATCCCCAGCAACAGACGATATATGCCCCTTGAGCGCGTTCTATGAGTTCCAGCACCAAAGGCCACCCAGGTTTTAGGGAGATACAGACTCATAGGCAGCTAAGGATTGTCTAAGGGCTATGGTGAGAGTCTTTAGGAAAGTAGGGACACCAGAATACTTCATGGTGATCCATGCTGCCAGCCTCCTTCAGGCAGTAGTAGGAAGCTGGTGGATCTTGATGCTCCAGGTCCATGACGAGGCGACACTTCTATGGTTAGACGTTAAGAGATTATTTTGGGATGAGTTTGTACCATCCACCCTTCGTGCGGTGAGGATACAAGAGCTACTTCATCTACAATAGGGCTGCATGACAGTAGTACAGTACTGAACAAGATTCACCGAACTCTCGTGCTACTCCACAGATATAGTACGGGGCCCATTATTCAGGGCCCAGACCTGCGAGCAGGGGCTCAGACAAGAGATCATATCCTCGATGATCTCCCGGAGCATCCCAAAAAAATCAAGGTTATTAGAGAGAGACCTATTAGTTGAGAGTTTTTAGGCTGAGCAGTCACCTGCAGTGAGACCCACTACTAGTTGATACGCAGCAGAGTCTTCTACATCTGGAAGTAGATAGATGACGCAGAGGTCCAAAAGGACCGGAACCACGGGTGGACAACTGCAGGACTCTGGATCGTTTGTGCGGGGAACCAGAGGTGGTGACTTACCTACCAGGAGTAGGTAGTGTTACGCATGCGGCGGGCTTGGTCACATAGATCAGGACTATTTGACCCGCCATTCAAATGATCATGAGTCAATTGAGGGACCACCCAGATAGAGACAGAGGTTTGATCAGGGTGGTCCATAGGGTTCCGGGCGCAGGCAGATATGGTAGAGGATCTAGACATGTAGCTGGTAGTGGATGACGTTACGAGGTGCTACCGTCACCACCACCAGGTGGTCCACCCCGACCAGAGGGAGTGGGTGGATAGGGGAGTGATCAGCTTCAGGCCACTGAGGTATACGACCACGAAGCTCTGGAGATGATTCTAGGTATGATATATGTCTACTCCATCATAGTTTTAGTTCTTATAGACAAAGGTTCCAGTCACTCTTTCATTGCCACTGCCCTCATTTGGAGCTCCGAGATTCCGACAGAGTCGTTGGCTCGATCCTTGCGGCTTGAGACTCCTAAGAGAGCAGACTCGATGATTACGCACTAGTTTCGGCAGTGTTAGCTTACAGTAGGAGTCGGTAGATTCATGTTAGATCTCCTCATAGCGGCATCGAGGCCTTACGACGACATCTTGGTTATGGACTGGTTATATACAGTCCATACTCAGATCGACTGTATGGGGTAAAAAGTGTGGTGTATCCACATGGATGGGACCAGTTTCACCTTCACTAGTGAGAAGGGAACATTTTCAGCATAAGATAGACTTACTTGGAGGAGGGTGCAACAAATCACTCTCACCAGTTGGCTTGCCTTACCCTTGGAGCAGTTGATGTGGAGAGTCCGGCTTATCCTGTAGTGGTGGACCAGTACTTGGTTGTTTTTCCTAACAATCTTCCAGGACTACCTCCTCATATAGAGGTGGACATACACATTAACATGTTCCCCGAGATGGCATCGATATCTACTCCAGCATATCAGATGGCTCCCACTGAGCTTCGTGATCTGCGGGTACATCTAGAGGACTTGCATGGAAATGGATTCATCTGGCCCAGTGTTTCTCCATGGGCATCCTTGATTCTGGTCCCCAAGAAGGTGGATTGGAGCTTGAGGCTCTATGTCGACTACCGTTTCCTGAACCAGGTGACCATGAAGAACAAGTACCCACTCTTGAGGATCGATGACCTCTTTGTTCAACTCAAGGGAGCATGATGGTTCTAGAAGATTGAACTCAGATCAGGCTATCACTAGCTCAGAGATTGAGATGAGGATGTGTAGAAGACGTCCTTCAGGTGTCGGTACAGCCACTATAAGTTCTTGGTTATTCCCTTCGGTGTATCCAATGCTCCAGTAGTGTTCATGTGTCTCGTGAACAGGATTTTCCTGCCTTACCTTGATCGCTTTGTCATATTCTTCATCGATGACATACTGAGATACTCAACTACTATGCGGGAGCATGCCTACCATTTTAAGGTAGTACTGGACACACTCTGAGAGTACCAGCTTTATGGTAAACTCTCGAAGTGCCAGTTTTGGATTCAATAGGTTCAATTCTTGGGAAATTTCATCTCGGAGGCTGGAGTTGTAGTGGATCTAGTGAAGATTGAGGCATTCCTTGCTTGGGAGCCACCCAATAGTGTAACAGAGGTACAAAGATTCCTGGTCATGTATGGATACTACCAGAGATTCTTTCAAGCCTTTTACAGAGTTGCATCACCACTAACTGCCTTGACGAAGAAGGGGATACACTTCGTGTGTTCAAGGAGATTCCAGCATAGCTTTTAGGATCTGAGGAAGAGGATGGATAGTGCAACCCATCTTGAGGCTTCCAGTAGAGGGCGTATGGTACACAGTTTAATGAGATGCATCAGGGACTAGACTTGGGTGTGTCCTAATGCTTGAGCGAGCAGTTATCACATATGGTTCTTGGTATCTGATACAACATGAGCAGAACTACGCTACCCATGACCTGGAGTTAGCATCAATGGTCTTCACCTTTAAGATGTGGCGACACTATATTGTGGGAGAAAATTTTACCATGTACTATGATCAGAAGAGTCTCAGGTATATCTTCTATCAGAAGGACCAGAACATGATATAGTGGTGATGGTTCGAGTTCCTCTTGGACTATAACATCAAGATAGTCTATACTCTTGGGAAGGGTAATGTTGTAGAATATGGACTCAGTAGGAGGACTGTTTTACAGCTACTAGGAGAGGTGATGAAGCATCTAGATGCTTTACAAATATACTTTGTGGATAAAGATGGAGCATCCTTTCTATAGTCTCATACAGTCACTCCCCTACTCCTTCAACATGTTAGGGAAGCACAACATGGGGAAACTAATTGTGATACACGACATGCTCAGATATCCACATGACAGGAACCTGATAGATTTTCTGAATATGGGGAGAACGCCATCCACATTAGAGGATATACCATGGTACCAGTAGAACATCAAGAGTAAGTGTTGAGGGAATTCCACAATTCCCCTCTATAAGTACATCCAAGAGTGGAGAAGATGTACCAGGAACTTCGACAATAGCACTGGTGGATAACTATGAAGAAGGCGGTAGCAAAGCCTTTCTCATGGTGACTCACTTGCCAGCATGTGAAGGAAGTGAACCAGGTACCAGTAGGCATGGTAAAGCACTTAGAGGTCCCAGAGTAGAATTGGGATGGGATATCCATGGACTTCATGATGGGTCTTCCACGTACATCCAAAATTTACAATTTGATATGGGTGATCGTTGACAAACTCACCAAGTCGGCCCACTTCCTACCAATCAGAGAGAAGGGCTCATTAGTGAGTTAGAGACGCCTCTATTTGTAGGAGATTGTGTATTTTCATGGAATGCCTTATTTTATTGTATTTTATCGTGAAGAACAGTTTATGTCCCGACAATGGAATGTGTTTTAGAAGGCTTTTGGGACACAACTTCGCTTGAGCACCATCTTCCATCCTCGGACAGATGTCTAGATTGAGCGGACCATCCAGACCCTCGAGGACATGCTCCGTGCTTTTTTCCTTGACTTTGGTCGCAGTTGGGAGGATCAATTACCATCGGTAGAGTTTTCATACAACAATAGTTATCACTCCACCATCGGTATGGCACCCTTTGAGGCCTTGTATAGTCGACCTTGAAAATCGCCACTATGTTGGACAGCCCTAGGGGATTCAACACTAGTGGGACTGGAGATGGTACGAGCTACCACAGAGAAGGTGTAGATCATCTAGGAGCGGATGATGAATGCACAGAGCAGGCAGAAGTTGTATGCTAATAGGAGACAGAGACCTATTGATTTCAAGGATGATAACCATGTCTTTCTATGGGTCTCACCTCGAATTGGTCTACGTAGATTTTTTCTAGGTGGAAAATTATCTTCGCGATTCATTGGAACTTTCCAGGTCCTCAGCATAGTAGGCGAGGTGGCTTGCCTCTTATCTCTTCCACCTCAGTTGCACCGGGTGCATGACATCTTCCACATATCTCAGTTGAGGAGATACGTGCATGACCCATCCCACATCATCGACCACATGGAGCTAGACTTGGATGATAGGGAAACATTCACAGAGGTTCTAGTTGATATTGAGTATCGAAAGGAGCAGTTCCTCTGTGGACAGTCGATACCTCTGGTGAGCGTTCGCTGGCAGCACGAGAACCTCTAGGAGAGCACATGGGAGCGGGAGGCTCAGATGCGTGCTCAGTACCCTAATTTGTTCCATTAGTTTGAGTTGTAGCTTACGGGGATGTAAAACCCAGAGATGGGAGATTGTAAAGACCTGGAATTTCAGAGGAAAATTTTTTCTTAAATACATGGGAATTTTATGAGTCTGCAAAAATTTACGGTGCTTGATTCTGTGTCCCGGTGTGGCCGAAATCAATTTCTGATGTTTGTTCAGGTACGTTCAGTAAACATGTAAGCCGGATTTTATAACCTTTGTACAGATGCTCAGAATTGAAATCTGAAAGCACTGTTGATCTCGCAGCTCCGCTATTCTCTTAAGAACACTTTCACCTCGATGGAAGTTGGTCGAGAATGGAAGTTAGTTTTGGGGTTTTAAAAAATAATTTAAATAAAAATAAGTTGTGAAACTTATTTTTATTTTGGTGGTTAAAACCTCCAAGTGGAGGATAGGGGTGGGGTCCACCACACCATAACCTCCCATGAGAGGTTATGGTGGTGGGGCCCACCTGAGGTTTAAACACCTTATGTCAATTGGGATGTGGGTACCACCTGAGGATGAAACCCTTGGACTCCCCATTTATGGAGCCACCACCCATGCAACCTATTGAACTCTCTTAATTAATTTTTTCATGCACACAAGAATTAATTAAGTAGAGCCCCCCTTAATTAATTCCATCATTTGAATTCATGCCAAAAATTAAAATAATAAGACAATATATTATTTCATTTTTGGGGTTGGCATCATACTTTTTTTTGGGAGAATTAAGGAGAGGAGGAGCTCTTGGAGGATTTCATCTTCCAATGAAGAACACCCCTCTCCACCGAATAATGACTAACACATTCTTCGTTATTCAACAGGAAAAAAATAGGGAGCTCCGTCTTTGAAGAATGCTGACGACTCCATCCTAAACATCTTCATTTCCGACGTTAACGAATCGACGTCCGCCATTCCTCGTCAACGTCAAAAATTTATGAACCTGAGTTAAGGGTTGTTTTGGGGTATGAGTTTATTTTTTCTCCATTCAACGTCATTCAATCTTGGGTAATTATTTTTCCGATTGATATAATCATAATGTAGAGGGATCGAGCCAGAAGAACATGGCCCGACCCTACCCCTTAGTTTCTCCTATTTTTTTGACGACTGTGTTGCAGAGCAGCGGCAGCCGGCATCGGGACGACCATGAAGGAAACTGACGGCGCAAGGCTTCCGGGTCGCTGGGAAGATGCGGTGCGTCTTCGTGCTGCGTAGAGGAGCAGGCGGCCGCGGCCATGCCGGGCCGCTGTGTAGGTGGCATGGCACCGTCGCGCCGTGAAGAGGAGGAGGGGGCCACGGCTAGGCCGGGCCGCTGTGGAGGTGGTGCGGCACCGTTGCGCCGTGCGGTAGAACATGGTTTCGTGGCCAGGTCGGGCCGCGTCGGAGAAGCTGGACCGGCTGGCCTCTCGTCCAGCCGGGAAGAGCGGGACCCAGCGGGTCCCGCATGATCTATACCGGTGCCACCTGGTGCAGGTTTGGGTCCCCACCCGAACGGCTAAGGCATTCAGGAGATAGGGGCGCGCGGCTTCCCCCCTGGACGTGGCTGAGGCAGTCCTCCCACGGGCCGCCGGGCCGGACCCAGCACAGGTTGTCGGGCCACCCTCGGGTCGGGCCGCACCCTCATGCCATGCAGTGCCCTCAGGCCGAGCCGCCCCCTAGGGAAGTGCTGCCCCCATGGGTAGGGACAGAACCTCGTACTAGGTCAGACCCGCGGACCGGGTCAGACCCGCAGACCGGGTTGGTCTGACTAGGTCCGGCAGGACCCAAACCCACTTTGGCATGTTTCACATTTTCACCCATATCTTGGGTTACGTGAGTTCAATTGACAAACCATCTGTGGAGATGAAAATATTGGAGTGAGACCGTTATTTTAGCATACCTTAATTAACGTTTGGACACATTTGGGATAAGGTCGGGTTCGTTTGAACCAAAAAACCAATCGGGCCCCTTGAATGGAAATGCTAATAACTCACAGACCGGTTGCCCGATTTACATGCCATCTGTTGCGTTAAGACCCCTATGACGAGGCAAACCTTTCTGGTACATATACTTGGGACATTGTGATAGAAGAAGAATCAACCAGTAGATCGTGGAGAAGATCCTCACAAAGATGAACATGTGGATTACAGATGCCTAATAGATGGCTAAGACCTGATGACTACTGACCATTCGACTCGGAGTGTTTCGACTAGTCTAGTGGGGAGCACCTCTCTGTGTCGTGGCAGACTCACAGTGGGGAGCGCCTCTATGTGATGTGGAAGACTCACGATACATCACAAGTGAAGTACCTCAGCAGGCTACGATGGGGAGTTCCTCTATGTCAGGGCGGCATACCCACAATGGGGAGAGCCTCCATGTGAGTACAGCAGATCCATGATACTCGACAAGAGGAGTAACACAATAGTCTAGGATAGTGGGAAGCGCCTCTGTTTGACACAGCTGGCCCAATGTACTCGATAGAGGAGGATTACACCATCAACTGAGGTTCCGATAGTGTGACTTGTGATGTTTCTTGATACTACCTCCTATTAATTAAAATCATGTTTTTTGCTGAGTCATTGAATTATGAGTTTTCATCATGATTGAGATGGGTTACTATATAACTTAGGTATATGTATGGCAATACACCTATGTAATGGTTATCTGTTGAATCCGTGCATTTAGGTTTATCCTTTTTGGGTTTAGTGGGTACATGAGGGTCTCAGGGTCCCTACTGAGTATCGTTATACTCACCCCTGCACGGGATATACCCGCACCTCATTTTGTTGGTTGTAGATGACGGACAACACTGACTGAGGCGGAGAGTAGGAGGGCTGGACGGTACTCGGAGGTGGACCACTCGGCATGATGGTACACATAGCGGATAGATGAACATGGTGAGCCGAGGAGGCCAACTGTACCTACCCTTCATGTTGGAACCGCAGAGGAAAACCTAGTAGCTTCTTTACTTCTTCTTTCAGTTGTACTTGTAATTTTTCATTTTCTTATACATTACTATTGATCTTGTATTTCATTCCACTTTTACTTTCTAGCACTTCTTTTATATACAATTTTTACTTAGTGTTTGCTTCAAGTTTTACTATGATTGTGTGTGTATACAATTTATAATGGAAATACCTTCCCAGCTTAGGGATTTATTCCTTTGGTGCTACTCTCCAGGCCCTGGCCTATGGTAGGCGGGCTTGGTGTAGTCACAATACGGACCCTGGGGGACAGGTCGTGACAAAAAAGGATCATTAATTTACATTCATGATATGAAATTTAAAAGGATTATATATAAAACACATACATTTATATGTTTATTTGTACATATATATAAATATTCACAAAGCCTCGCAAGCCCTTGCACAGTAAAGAATTAAGAACATTATTTCAGACAAATAATTCACCATCATAGAAGAAACCAGTAGATCCTACACTAAACTGTGTATATATATAAGTATATACATCAATGAATGTATATATATATATATATATTTTCAAACTATATAAAATCATTACAAAATAGGTCCATTACCTGGTACGAAGTAGAAGAAGAAGAAGGATGTAGGTTGATAGAGCTCTAGAGAGGAATAACACCCGTAGGGTTCGAGTGACAATGATATAAATAAATAAACTATATATAATATATTTTTAAGTAAACATACATAGGATCTGAGGAACCTTGGTTTAAAATAATACCATGTGTGTTCGGTCTTGTGGAAACCGAGAAGAATAGAGGGCCACCAGAATCATAGGTGTGAAAAAAAGAAAAATAAGATTAGGAATAGCTACTGGTGCGGTGCATGCAGAAGGAAAAAAGAAGGAGGTGATGTGGATTGCTGTAGAAAACAAAGGAAGATTAGGATTTAATATAAAAATTATCTAGTGGTTGAGGTTCATCCACGGGTTTTAAAAGAGATGATTAGTTGAGATTAAATATTGACTCGATCAGACGGCTACGATGTGATGTGGTGTTTTAAGAAATAGTGGAATGGTAATGATTAGATACTAATGGGATCAAGATAATAATAAAAAACAGAGGTAAAATCGGTACTTTGGAGATTCAAAATCCGAATTTATTGGACCGCTTAGATCTCACATGGAAAGATCAAATGGCTGAGACATGGTTTCTCCTTAAAATGTCTTCCCCACATTTAAAGGGAGAGGATTTCTTTTTGGATTTATAAGCTCGGAGCTCCCGGCATCAGTCCAGAAATCCCCCTCCCCCCTCCCTAGTACCACCCAGTACCAGGTCTCTACGGGCACACTTCTGCGCCCACAACTGCCATCGTGCCTCCCCACACGGTGGCCCAGTCAGGTGCCCCTTACACACGCTCATCCACGCTTAAGGTCTTTTTATGAATGCATGCATGCTTAGCTTAAAGCGCACCATGTGTGCACCACCCTAAGAAATTTTCTAGGGGGGTGTGAGTGAGATTCCTTCCAAGGCCTTGAGTGGCTTGGCCGTCTTTGTCGCCCTCGGCTAGGTGGGGGACTCACCTAATTTTTTTATCATAGTTAAAAATACATTTTTATCTTAAACAAGAATATAAATATATTATGTTTATATAAAAAGAATATAAATTACCTATTATGGATAAAAAATCCAAAAAAAATTCATTAGTTTATAAACATTTGAGTTTTAAAACATCAATGTTCAAAATAAAAGTTAAATATGTCCAAAGGGAAATACCATACTAATTTTATATTTTAAAACCAAAACATATATTTAATTAAGACCCTGTTTTAATTCATCCAAGGATGAAAAAAATTATAATTTTTTTTAGATATTTCAAAAAGATAAACAATTAATTTACTATGTATAGTTAAAGTATTAAATACAACAATAGTCATTAATTTTGTTTACACAAGTTACAATTTAAAAATAAAAAATATGTTTCTTTGTACAAAAACCATAGAGTATCAAATGAGTGCTTCCCATGGTATTTATTTTAAAACACAAGGGTTTTGATTCAAACCCATTTTAAAATTTAAATCATTATCCTTATAAAATATATCAAAATAGTTTATTAGAAACATTTTGAATGTTATTACTTCAATGCACACTATAAACACTTGGAAAACTCATTATACCTAGATACTTTAAATTAAACCACCAGATTACCCAATGAATATAAGGTATTGTAGCTGTTAAAGACTCAACTCACATGTAAAAGAGGTAATGGTTGGATTATCTTTAATTCCTTATGAAAACATAAATATTGTGTTCCAACTTCCAAACGACATGGTGAAGATGAGGCTCATCATTCCTCTGATCCTTATCGTGGTTGTTGTGGTTATATCTATACTGATGTTAATTGTTATTGATCTAAAAGACCCCCTACTATTTGAATGGGATATTTATGTATTTTTTGGTCTCCATGTGATTTTAATACGACTCTTAGAAGGTATCCTAGGGTAGTGAGGTTCTTTGGTATTGTTGTAATGTAATCCTTTTCAGTGTTTCGTTGAATAAAAGAGTGTTGTGTATATTTCTAAAAAAATGGACAATATGGAAATTAAATGAATTACAACCATAAAATATTATTATTACACACGAAATATGTTTAGGGTGTCCCATTATCCCCCCTTCAAAGAACTTAATCCTTTCAATTATAAAACACTCATACACATCCACTTGAAAAACCAGACACACATCACTTCCAACATCCCCTCACAAAGTCAGCCAATGTGGATGATCTGCTGGTCACCCTCAAGAGGATTCGTAGATTAATATCTAGTTCTTCAACATCCTTGGTCCATATACACTAAGAGAAGTTAGGATTAACTCTATTCATAAAGCATTCAGGTTTCCAGAGGGAGGCTTGTGCGATATGTAGGTTATATATTTGAGAGTGGACTAGTTCCCTATAAATTCCTCAAACTACATCGTGCTTCTATATTGTGATGTCATAGCGAATCCCATATATAAAAGAAATAGGATTTGGATCATATATTCTTCTCAATGGTCACTCTCTAAAGAAACTTCTTGATTCTTTCTCAAATCTCGACAATTCTTGGATAAGGTGAAACATAAGAAAAACCTTCATTGTATTTTCTTCTCTTCCTATCCTCTAAAAATTTAGCATTTTTTATACAGTTATAGATATAAATCTCTACATTATAGGAACAGAGGATATTTCAGCTAAGGGAGAATTTAAAAAGTCATTTATAATTTAAGCATAGGTTCACAAATGGCTGGTATGTCTCTAAACATGACTCAACAATTATATGTTCTTGTAATTCGTTATGGAGTGATAAGAGGTTGGTTGGTGAAATCGCATCTTCCATCTGAAAATTTCAAGATACATGTTTTACTCAGTAAGGAATAACTAAATTAAAATAGAGATGTTATTTAGTAAAATCATCTCAATGTACCAACACATAAACATAACATTATCCATTTATACAGGGTTCAAAAAACCCAAGGTGTTACATAACAATTTTCTCCCTTTCACAATTCACTAGTATAGATTTCATGAAATCCATCTTGATGTCTCTTCACAGGTACCATCAGTGTTAATGATTTCCCCAGTTTCTAGTTATTTAGATCCCAAAAGTAGTTCCAACATCTTCAATCTCTTTAGTCCATATGCAACGCAGGCAACAAAGATCAACCGCTTATGGATATCAAAATTTCTCTATGAGAAAATCATGACATCTATCATGTTGAGTGACATCAGTATGTACTTGAAGTTGAAAAAACAAATGGGAAGACTCATCCTGAAAAATTTCAAAGTCCATAACTTGACCATGGAGACCGTAGGTCATGATTTGACAAAGATTAGCTTCTTGGATGTCACCCCCATGGGCTGCCTCTTAGAAGTCTTATCGAGATGATGCACTCCTGCCTTAGGAAAATCATTTAAATAAACCCTCAAAGTATTTTCCATTCCGTTCATAGAATGGGAAATGATATTTCATTATTATAAAATATCCAAAGCCTCATCCTTGGTGATGTGGGATTACATGAGGATAATTGGATATATGGTAGTAGTTTTCTCACAACAAACAAAGGTTTTCAAAAATATCATAGAATTTTAAACATGATTTCCCACTATAGTTTCTAATATTTTGGTCGAAAGGGACAAAAGACTTAATTCATCTTCCATATTCAAAAAATAATAGAACTTATACTTAGTAAGACATAATAATGTTTTTAATGTTGTTCTCATTTTCTAGGGTTCTCTAAACCAATCCTCTATTACCAACTATCACGCTCAGACCCAAACTACCCTAGAGCCAGTGCGATTTCAATTAAACATAGTGTGTAATTTTTTTATAAAATGAAATGCTAAAAATTATACATCATGTTCTAATAAAGAGGATATTTTTTTTTAGATTCTAGAAAACCATATACAAATATTACAATCCTTCAAAACAAAAAGAGAAAACACGTCCACAAAGATACCACCAATCAGTGAAAATCAATATACTAAACCTCTAAAATATATGTCAACATTTACGGTGATCATACGAATGCCCAGTAAGGTAGTTTTAAAAGAAAAATTATATTTCAATTAAAACCTTTTTAAAAAACCTATAAAAATATTCATAAAGAATTTTCTTAAAGGAATCTATAAAACATGAAGCATAACATAAATTTTTTTCCAAAAATTACAAGTGAAGATATCAAGGAATATTTACAGAGTTACAATGAAACATTTCCAATTATAATCAGGCTTATATATAATATATGGTGTGAATAAAATAAAGAAAGAGTTATTCCAACAATAATAAGTCTGACATGCAAAAGTGCAGGTACAGAATTTTAAAATTAGAGTAATACATGATCATAGTTGTGCATAAGATAATAACTTTAATTTCATTCCTTACTAACTGTAAATCATAAACTGGCTTATAAATGAATGAGTTTTGAATAAAGATTATTCTATAATAATTTACTTCTTCTGATACTCATAATTACATACTCTTAACAAAGTATATTCTACAAGTCGAATATTTACGTGGATAATTAAATATAATATTCATAATGAGGGAAAGTATAATGCCAAACTGTGTCAAGGCCCCATGCCATTACCAACTTTTTCTAATGAGAACTACCTGATGCATCGTAGGGGTTTCATTAACCGGTCCCCAACTCATAGGGTTTTTATTAACCGGTCACCAACCCACATGGATTTCATTAACTAGTCCCCAAACTATCCTATATTGAGTCCAATACATTCCTCAATTCCCAGTAAGGTATTATATTCAAATATTCCCTTACTAATTTTAATATTTAATTTATCATTTCATATTATTCATGGTGTCACATACCACTTGAAATAATTCAGTTCCTTTGTCCATAAATGGTCATAACAGTTTAATTCCATTCTGTAGATTTTACATATATATATTTAATCATACACCAAGTGGAAAAACTAAAAACTTCATAGAAATATAATAAAATAAAAGTTTGGTAGATAGATTATAACACATGTGATGACAACAAATGCACAAAAAAATATTGTCTTTGTCCCATAAAATGATAACCATGAAATTCCAATATCCTTATTATTAAAACAAACTATATTAAAATATTAATAATATAAATTCAACATGGTTTGAATACAATACTAATTTAAAGGTTAAAAATATAGTCCATGTGTGTTATAAAACACATAGTTGTCTAAACACCAATTACATGCTGGAATAATGTTACACAAAGGTACCTGTAGTTGTCTGACCAAAAGTTATAAAATGAAAAGCATGAAATTAAATCACAAAATTTACTACCATATCTATGTCCATTTAAAACATATGAGAATAAGTGTGTAATACATATTTATATTTTAATACATAGAGTTTATACATATTCATAAGAATAAAATATGTGGATAGGAAAATACCAACATTCTCAACATAAAGATAATTCTCCTTTGAAATAGGTTGAGTAATATGTTTATGAAAAAACTCATTTTTATTACTATAAAAATATTTATATAAGTGTGTCAAACCCCAAAATTATTACTCATAAATTACTCATAAATAATATAAACATCAAATTATCTAAATAATTTTAGGAAAATCCAAAAATTATCTGGGATTGAGTGTTGTGTAATCCGTTTATACACAAAAGTTTATATAAAAGATTTTGTTTATTTAAATTGTTCCTTATAAGCCTTTCATACTAAAAAAACGTTTTTTATTCATTCTTATCAACCTTTGGAAAATCAATATTAAGTTTAGGATCAATGTTTATATACATACATACATACGTATACGTATAACTGAATATACAAAATGTATATAAGGGTTTTACGCCAAAAATTTATTGGAACTTATATGATTTAAATATATTATGAACATTAATTAATAAAGTATCATTAATTTCAAATCATGATATAAAACATAAAAGGATTTTTTATAAAACAAATACATATATATGTTTATGTTAACAACCATATATATATTTACAAAACATCACAATCTCTTGCTAGGTAATGAATTAAGATCATCATCTTGGAATAAAAATTCAACATCAT
This sequence comes from Viscum album, assembly GCA_963277665.1. Taxonomy (NCBI): domain Eukaryota; kingdom Viridiplantae; phylum Streptophyta; class Magnoliopsida; order Santalales; family Viscaceae; genus Viscum; species Viscum album. Next base: position 1,397,971,205 of record OY728148.1, on the reverse strand, counting down.
ATAATAATCTAGTAGATATTATATTCAAATATATATATACACATATGTATATATATATATTCAAACCATAACAAATCATGAAAAACTAGGTCTCTTACCTGGTTTTTTAGTGGATGTAGAATAAGTACGGATGTTGATGGAGTGCTGGGGAGGAACAACACCCATAGGGATTTACTGTAAAATGAAACATATAAATAAACCATATATAATATATTTTTAAGAAAACGTGCATTTCATATGAGGAATATTGTTTTAACATAGTACCTAGTGTGTCTAGTGTTGTGTAAAAAGAGAATATAGAAGGGCCACTGGTATAACAGGTGAGGACAAAGGGAAAATGAGTAGCGATAGCTACTAGTGCGGCACATGCGGGAGGAAAAGGAAAAATGTGATGCATATGAGAGTATAAAACAATGGACGGGTGGGATTTATAAAAAAAAGATCCAGCAGATGAGGTGTGCCAGTGGGTTTTAAAAGAGATGATTAGTCGATATTAAATCTCTACTCGGTCAGACGTTTACGGTGCGACACGACTTTTTAAAAAGAGAGGAACAAACATGATTAGATCCTGACGGGATCAAACAACTAATATAAACACAAAGGTAAATCCATGAATGTGGATAATCAAAATCTAAATTGATCGAAAAGATCGAATATCGAACGGCGAGATCTGGTGGCTGAGACACAGTTTCCGCATAAAATGTCCACCCCCATCAAAATAAGAAGGAATTCTGGTTGTCTATATAATCCTAGAGCTCCCGACATTAGTCCATAAATCCCCCACCCCCATCCCTGGTACTACCTCATATCGGGTCTCTACGGTCATGCTTTTGTGCCCACCCCTGTCGTTGTGCTACCCTGCATGGTGGCCCACTCTAGTGCCCCTTGCACATGAATGTGTTCTCTTAGGTATTGACTATGCACCCCTACATGCATGGCCTAGAATTCACTATGTCTGCATAGCCCTGGTCCAATTTCTCGGGGGATGTTAGTGAGATTCCCACCAAGGCCTTGAGTTGCTTGGCCTTCAAGGTCACCCTCAAATAGGTGGGGGACTCACCTAATTTTTTAAAAATTTTAAAAATACATAAATGTGCGTGTAAAATTTCATATTTTTTTAACTATTTTGTTTCACGAATCCAATGATATTCTCTCTCGCGGCCTGAAGATCAATTTCCGAGCGCCTAACAAACCCACCCATTAAAATTCATACATATATATGTAGATATATATATATATATATATTAATATATATTAACTATATAATAAATTATTCCACCATGAATCTAACCTGCGACCAGTCACCCATTGCACTCCATCTTTCAATCCATGATACTTGTCTTTTACTTTATAAAATTCTATACCTAAATTAATATATTAATTTAAAATTATTGTTTAGGAAAAAAATTAGTAGCGTGATTCAAGCCCGCTTCGTTGCCTAACACCTAAACCACTCCACCACTACGCCATTTTAATCCTTCCGATAAAATTAATATATATTTCCTTATATATATATATATATATTTTTAAACCCGGTATAATTAAAATGTAAATGGTGAGTATTGAACCCAAGATTAAGCTTAAACACTGAAGCCACTTTTCCAGTACAACAACTGATGTTTTCTATAGTTATATATACATTAAATTATATATACTTTTTTGGACTCAAACTATAATGGACCATATACCCACGGTTCAAAGAACTGTGGGTATAGGTGTTATCTATACCCAAGGTTTTCATAAAATATGGGTGTAGGCTTATATATAGAAGGATATTCCCATAGTTCATAAGAAATATGGTTATAGGTGGCATCTATACCCACAGTTATCTGTAAAACATGGGTATAGGTTTTCCCACGGCATTCCAGTGCAATGTTTTGTCTTCTTGTGCTTACACGGGTACCCTATACACACGGTTTAGCAAGAACTATGGGTATATATTATAAAATGTCACCAATACCCATGGTTCATGAAAAATGTCGGTATGGACACATTTTATAGTAGTGATAATTTCTAATATTTCATTAAAAACCTATCTGAATTAAAATAATTGATGAGCCACCATGATTGTGGATTTAATAAAATAGTTCTAATCCAATCAACAGTCTACATATATATTCTCCCATTAAATAATAGGGTAAATTTCCTTTCTCAACACATTAAATTAATGTATTATCATTAATTATACACTGTATTTATGTTACCTCACTACAAAAATATTTTATCACTGTTTTCATCAATATATTAATGTACATGATTCCAGATGTGTATTAAAATCAATAGAATTGTATAGACCAAAGGAAACATCCATAGATAATAACATCCAGTAAGAAATATAACATGAGAATTTCCTACTATAAGGTTTGTCATTAAAATTCCCCTTTATGGATATTTTCATGTGAAAAAATCATGAGAAGAATTATAAATGTCATATGATCCCCCAACACATGAAAATCAGACATTATCTTTATCCATCAATATATATTTTATCATGAACAAGTGATATTTTTTTAACATTACAATCATACCATTTCAAGTTTTCCATTATTTAAGTGTAATCTTATAACATTTTTAAAAGAATAATACTTAAAAGAATTTATAACATTAATGTTACAAAAATATATAATAATTATGTGATAAGTTATATTTTAGAATTCTTTTAGTCAAATGTAAAATTGTTGTCTACTCTATGGGAACAAAATCAATAAAATACCACATACACCATATTCATATAATAGTAAAAAATATTTCATCACTCCCATGAACAAAATTATTGTAAACTGTAAATGATATAGTTGGTAGGCCTAGAATATTCTATTGTGGATACACTACATACTAAAACTCATCATTATTGGACAAATATCTCATGATATAATACCATAAATTTATTTACCTATTATCATATGCAATTTAATATACATATTTTTTAATAAAGTATAATAGATTTGTCATAATATATTTTTTAATAAAAAATTAGTCTCCTTTCACTAGTCAAAATTAACTACGAATTTATTTCCTAACCAACCATATATGTGTCATCTGAATAGGTTACACACCTAGTCAATTTATTTGTGGAAACTCTCTGATTAAATCATATTACCTTTCTTATTTTCCAAAATTAAATTAAATATTATATCATCTAAGTTTACAATAAATTCGTTGGTACTTCTTGAGTATGTAAAATGGTTTCGCATCAGCTAGACAATCCAGAACAATACCCTGCATTATTTTAATACATGGAATATTTCTTGGATTTCCAATGAACTACCACACTTATTTAGTTTCTATTTAATATATCTTTATATTATTTATTATTCCTCTTAAATAATATATCATTAATCATGGTGAATTTTAAAAAATCAAACTAAACCTTTTGGATTTTATTGTTTTTATACCAAATAAGGTTAATAAGGATTTGTAACTACATTGAGGATTATATTTATCCCACAACATAAAAAGTTGTACTTATAAATGTTAAAAAATTTGAACTATTCTTTAATAAATTTCCCCTTGTGGATATTAATATCATGATTAGTTTTAGAATAATTAACTAAGACTCATTTATTGGTTCAATTATGTAAAATTTCATCTCAATGAATAGTTATAATAAAAAAAATTCATCAAGAACAAAAAACTATAACATAATATATTTTTATAATACTAAATTATATATTATATCCATTAGTCAATATATTTTTAAAATATTTATTTTTTAAATTAATATTATTGAATCATTACAAGAAAATTTTATGGTAGATATGAAAAAATAAAGGATTACGCATTTATACTCTATGTACTACAACAAACTATTTTAGGTGTATAAGGTATTCAGATTTCAAGAATGGATCCAACTATATTTAAATTACTAATATATTTATTCAAGAAATATTATCTGTCAAGCCTGTATGTATGATATTAAAATTATTAATTTCTTTTAATTACATGTACTTTACTTTCATAAAATATATTTAATTAACCTCTCTGAGTATATTAATTTTACACTATATTATACTAAAAATAATTCACATGTGACTTGTTAGACTAAAAATATAAACATGATGGATATATGGCCACTATTTATGAAATATTCTTTTTCTTGTACCATAATAAGTATATTAATATACCAAAGTTTATTATTCAAAACGAGTCTAACTATACACCTATATATATAGTTGATAATTTTTTTTATATTTACATTAGTAAGAAATATCTTTACATGACTTGGTAGTACAATAGTATAATATTTTATATTTATAATTTATTTCTAATATTGGATATCTTTGATTCATGAATAAATAATCTATTAAGTATGAAATACCAAAAAATTTATTCATTTTAAATAGAATATAATTTTTTATTGGGTGTAGAAATAAACACTGGTGACTTTTTTTGTAATGGATTTATTCAAAGAAATGGGTTTTTTATAATTAATCCACATGGATAATGGAAGTTGTGACCATTTATTAATAGACTTAGGAATCAACCTCATCTAGCTACCTAGAGAGTCAATTATACTTTTTTTTATTTTAGAACTTATTTTTTTTCTTTTTTTTAATTAATTTAATACTATAAGTAAACTAGATGCCTTAAAATATAATTATTACCTCTATTGATGAAACTATTTTAATTATAAAAATATACAATCTACTTATTCAATTGATTATAGCTCATATACTATTGAAAACTATTAATACATATGAATAAAATCGGCATTTCTCTCTCTCCTCTTATGAATATTTCTATTCATTTAAAGATATTATAGAGGATTTATTCACTTTGAACTCAAATTAGGATTTTCAGTCATGTTTTTAAAATTTATTCACAATAAGGTGTATATAACCACATTCAAACAAACCAATATTTACATGGTATAGTCAAATGGTTCTTGAGTATAATCTCTATACTCTTCATCCTATAATTGATAATGAATACAGATAATCATAGTGGTGACGATGGTTATGTAATATTACAATATAATTTCATATCTATATAGTACCCCGCCATTACAAATAGATCTATATACATCAATATCATGATGGAAAGATACCTACCTAAGTACCTATCTTCCTATTTACAATTTTAGAATGTGGTGAAATATCATTTATCTTTAGAATCCATTTTTCTTTTTGGAGTATAATGAGATGTGTTATAATGATCTATGAATCCATTAAATTATATTCAATATTTACCATTTCACACATAGCTGATAGCATGATGTAATGGAAATATAAACAACCCTATATAGACACTCATACAATCCATAAAAATATATTACATATTTATAATAGAATAGTCAACATATACTCTAGATAATATTCCATGGACCATAATGATTTTATATTTGGAGAAAATATGCCAAATATTATTATATCATGAATAATCTTTAAAAACACCAATAAAGTCATTACCATACATTAAACTTCTCAAACATAACCTAACTAAAACCATTCCTTCTAATTTTTGGAAAGGAAACATATAAATGGGTGAGAACACATGGTTGGTATGGTTAAACAAAGGATATTTCAATCCTAACATAAACATAACATGGTCCTATAATAAATTATTGAATCATGAAATTACATTTTATAGCTAATAAGACATGAATAAAAATTAATCAAATAACATGACCTACTAGAGAATAACATTGGAATAAGAAATATGTTTTTGGAATATAGACAGTTATAGAAAATCGTTTCTATAGTGAAGCCTCACATCCAATACTATCATAATAGATTGAGATCAATCCCCATTCAATCATATACTTAGTCATGGATTACACACAAGATCATAATAAGGAATAAAGTCCCTAACTGAAATGGGTTCACTCCCCCATGTCATTTTTTATTACCATATGAGATATCCATCATTAAATTTTTTTTTGGAGGGATATAATATTATAGGACCATCCATTACATAATCACAATCCATTATTATGTGTTCCTTAATATCATAATTCATTCTTCATATCAATATATCATAACATGTTAAAAAGATAAGATTTTTATAAATATGTAAGCAATTCATCATATCATAACCCATAGAAGACAATATATTTTCTTAAATTTCTCCACATGATAATTAAAAATAGCAAATAAAATTTATAAGGATGGTATAATTATATAATAATCCAATAAAACTACAATTAACTAAAATTTAATATATTATGAATAAGAAATTTCATCAAAAGATATCTTGAATATTTCTTTAAGAAAATAAAATTTTCATTTTGAATTCACATATTTAAAAGCAATAATTTCCCTAGATATTAAAGAAATAAAATATTTTTATATGATCCTTGGAAGCAGGTAAAGGTAGATGTTGGTTAGAGTGAGTAACTCACAATGGGGGTGAATTGAGAAGCAATAAAATTTTCTATTAATTACATGTTCAAATAAAATTAACCAATTAAAATAAATATTCCCAATTAATCCAAAAAGTAGTTTTATATAGATATGGTCATTCAAAATATTTCTTAATGCTTGAGTAGTGATCGGATAAAAAAATATTTCATGTTACATTAAATTTGTAAATCAATTTACTAAAAAAAGTCTTTATATAAACCTTAGGTAATAATAACTATCAAGGTATATGTTTTGTTTACAGGTGAATAAAAAATGATGTAAAATGTTTTAATTGATGAAAACGGGAATAAAACACGTAATGGAACAAAAAAGAGTATCAATATCAATCATATATGTAGTCCCATCCATTTTGAAATCACTCACTACCAAGAATACTATATACTATAATTATATCAAAACCCTATATTGGGTGTACAAGCAATATATTATAATCACCGAATGTTGAAATCCTCAAGCACAATTATATTTGAGAATAAAAACAACTCATACCGCATGTGGACCTCTTCAACAATAATCATGTCTAATAATATGGAAAAGTAATGACGATAATATCATGTATTCTAAAATTCTATTATAGGAGTTATATTGTGTAAAAATATAGAGAAAACAAAATACTACTCAAAAGGTACATAAAACATAGTGTAATTTAATATAAATAATAAAATAAATCAACTATAAATTTTAAATTCTCTAGATAATTGTGAGTCCTCGGGTTTGGCTTGATGAGGAGTTTGCAATTTTTAAATGTATGTAATAGAAAAATTGGGCGGTGTAAAGTTCCCTTTTATTTATGAAGATGCTTCAAAAATTCATCTCCTGATATAGCATGGGAAATTAAAGTTATATTCGACAACATCCTTACTTTTACAATATTATTTTTTTAGGAATGATTTATGAAATTTTTTTCATGGATTAATCGAAGAAAATATTAGTATGAGGGGGATGTTCTGAAATAAAAAGAACTACTTGAAATAATTGTATAATACTCCTCAAGGTATTTTGGATCCTTATACTAAATTTGATTATTTATTTAATGAATCCTAGAAGTTGTTAGAAAAAATAATTATAGAATAGTCCTCTGCATTATATTTATTCATATATCCATTGGGAGAATTTAATTCAATTATTTTAGAATAGAAACAGATGATCTCCTAGAAGTGAATCATTTATGGTGGTGACTCGTGTCTCTCAATGTTTCTAGTAATGTCTGTTATTTGGTTGTGACTCAATCTAGTGGTGACACATGTCTAATAATGATTCATATTTGGCAGTGAGTCATGTCTGGAATTGACTCGTGTTTGTTAGTGAATCAATCTAGAAACGACTGAATCTATTGGTGACTCAGTCTAGCAGTGACTCATATATGGTAGTGAATCATGTATAGCAGTGATTCATTAGAACTAATGGTGACCCAAGAGTGGCGGTGATTCAATTGAATTAATGGAGAATCAAGTCTAAGACTTATCTTATTTTTCATCAAATTTCATTATAATATATAATTCTATCATAAAATAGTAATCTCATTTGAATGGTAATTATCCTGATTTTTTAGTGGTACATTAAATAGGTTCCAAAAATCACCCCCCTTTGAGTGATCACAAATCATAGAATTTAAAAAAACGATTTTTAAATTAAACATATGTATACAATGATGAATTTACAGGATCACCGTCTTTTTAACATTTAAAATAAATACAAGAGATATTAAGAATTATTATATCTATGAAATGTGTAATTATGTTTTTCAAAGGTACCGTAAATCATATCCAAATTATGATCGTATCAAATGTAACCTCCCAAAAAGGTTAAAAGAGTGATATCAATGAGTAATCTAGCTAAACAAGTAAATACCATAACTCTTTCCCAATTTTTTTATTATAAAAATGTATAATATGAAACAATAAATAAAAAATATAAATAGTAATAGAGAGACATTAAATTAAGAACAAAAATTCAAGATATTACATCCAAAAAAATTGATATATGAAAAAGTAACAAAAAATAACAATCATAGATTATGGATATTATGAATCCCTCAGATATTAGGAGGTAGGATCAATGAGTACCATTACTTTATCATAGGAAAGAGGCATGAATGTAGGAATTAAGGTTGTAGTGGTAGTGATTTAAGGTATAGAAGGAGGTTGAGGTAGCTCTATATTGATTACTATTCTTAGACGCATAACTGCATCCATTGGATACATGCAAAATTGCTGGAACTAAAAACGTAACAGGTCTGAGAAAGGATTAGAAGTGATGGTAGACAAGGTAATTTTCATAGGATAAACTACTTGAATACATGATATATACAATAAATAATTCATAATAATGGAATAATATATAATATTATTTTCCCCTCACCCCAGAGTATTAAAAACATATATTTCTTCTTCAACATGAATAACATGTTCAGAGGGCCCAAAACCTTAATCCAACCTACATGTTCCCTGAATTCCCTAGTAACAGGTTCCATCCTTAGATTCTTCGACAAAAAATGAAATGGTAAATAATTTCATTTATGTTATATAACCTGTAATGGTAATTTTTAATGGGATTTATGTTGGATTCCCTATCACATAGGGATTCATTTATACATTTCCTTACCATTTTTATAAGTTCTCACTATGCTATCAGATATGCCTTTAGTCCTTTTAATGAGTATTATAGATATCACACCTAAAAACATTGAGCTCATAAAAAAGTATGTACTGAATTAAATCTACACCAACATGGGCTGATGGTGGTGGAGTAAAACATGTCGAAACCACTACAAGTAATATCACCAACTTCTCCATCATAGTAGACCCAATGGTGAAAAATAGGTTCAATTAACCCCCATAATTGATCTCATGATATCTATTTCACTGAACAACATTTATTTCTCAATTTTCACTTCTTGAATATGAGAATTCATCTTCAGATTGATGTATCAAACATGTAGCTCGAAGATGTCTCTTGCATCAGCTTCACTAAGATGATTGATTGAAGGATCCTAAGACCTAAAAATATTATTAAATTATGATGTAGTATCCCTCTTAAGGACTATAAATCCACCCATGAAATAGAATATTAAGGAACTAGGGTGTATATGTCTCGACACTTGGTAATGAAGCCTCTACAAGCTCTAATCTAACTAAATGAGTATTTGAATGGATGGCATAAATCATTCTATCTTGGAAAATATACTCAACTAATGATCCCTTATGATCTGTTTTAACTCTTAATGATAGAGAAGGTTAACGATGATTTGGTGGATAGTTGTGTTTATCACCACTTCTAATAGAGTATGGGTAAGATAGTCTAAACAATATAGATATAGAAGAAGGATCCTTTTAAGAGGATACCTCATCCTCTGCCAAAACATAATAACCTTGATATTATATATTCTCTACAATATCACTCTCATCATTAATAAATTCTAAATTGTTCAAATAAATATGAGATTTATTTTGTTAATTTCTCCCACTAACCATAAATAACAACTATAACGCTGTAAGATGTCAAATTACTAGTGTCAAATCAGATATAACTCGGGGATTTATCCCCTTAAATAGATACTTTGGTCCCTCCTCATGTGGATCTAATATTATCAAAAAATTATTCTAGAACTAGTATCTCCCTCAACTCAAATCTAGAGGAATTGGGTATCTTTATAGATCTAACTGAACCATCATAGGAAGGGTGATGTGATTGAGTCCTCTCAGTATCAACACCATCATCACGATCAGATACTCTACCATTACTATCCTCACAATCATCTACATTATTTATATTATAATCATCCTTGGAGCTATTTGATAAATCTAAATCTTATCTATAGGACATATAAGAAATCCATATCTCTTTATATTCAGATACATCATTCACTTCATCAATATTATATTTTTAACATAAGATACACTCTCCAGTATGGATATAAGAAGGTGTACAGGAATCCCCATAACATATTTTATGGATATTATTGATATTAAGGTCACTACTCTCATCATCATAGGTAGTTAGTTCATTTCTTCATCAACATTCAAATCAAATAATTCCTTAATTGAATACTCCACTATATCATCAGGCTCTAATCGTGGATCAACAAAGATCATGGGTCTAGAAGGATTATCTATAAGATAAAATTTATAATATGGTTTTTAATTATATTTAACCAAAATTTTCATCCATGGATTCTAAATCACTCCCATATATATTTAGATAAATATAGTTTGGTAGAAACCACAACATGTGTCTTCATCTTCCTCCTCATTATTCAAAACGTGGTTTACAACAAGGCCAAAATTAACTTACTATAAATGAGATATTTTTTACTGAATAATTACACATTTCCATGATGTGTACCATAAGTTATCCTAAAAAATTAATTATATACCTACATTTGATATGGAACTGTAGGTGTATATCCTAATATCTCAGAGTATATAATTGTTTTTTTACAGAAAAAATGGGACAATAAACATGAAAATTAGATTAAATTCTCTATCTAACTCATAGTATTATGGGTTCATAGAGTCTTATTAATAGTTATATAAAGAATTGTGTCCTCGGAAAAAATTATCCAATATCACTCGATATTATACCTTGATAATATTCACAAAATCCTCGATGAGGCACATTTTAAAACATTTCTATTCTTTTGAGAAAAGATAAACTCATTACCATATATCAGGCACCCAAAACAATATTTCTTTTTCTTAAAACAAAACTCAGAATATGGTGAAAATTTATGAAATAAAATATGATAGAATTGTATATCATTTATTGAGAACCAATCTATCTATCCTGGGTCTAGGATAACCCAGAGCACAAATGCCTTACAAGATAACAACCATTTAGATTACACTTCTTTTGGGAAAACCACTATGTGTTTCATGAGATATAGGATCATTGGCTTGAAAATATCTTGGTGTGGTTATCCACCTAGCTTCATCACATGCCTCAATTCCTTAAGAGATAACATGGATGAGAATATGACTCTTACCATTTTAGTGAAATTAATAGTCCACATGAGGGTTCATGAAGGATTGAGGTTGGGAGAGAAAGGGAAGGTGTAACATTTTGAAGGAAGCATTAATTGGTAAAAATTACTACAAATTTGATTTTATTCTCAATTGATCATTATGAAATTCGTTATCATAAAATATAATAACATATTAGATGAATAAATCAAAGAAAAGAAATTAAAACCAATTATTAGTAACGACGCAATAACATGAAATAGATATCGCTAACAAATTGGAGACCATTGACATTTCCCACAGTTACTCCCAAACAATAAAATTCAAATAATGACTCACCAATGGTGACTCAGCAATGGTGACTAAAAAATGGTGAATACTAAAAAAAATTATCATTTCTAATATATGTTTTATATAGGTTAATATCTTATAATTTAGTGGTTTTTTTAAAATTACATATATATGATTCTCAGTTCATATGAAATAAATATTTATATCAATCTTCTAGAAGTGATCTCTAAAAAAGTTGTCTTACATAAATATGATTTGTCCTATAATGATTCATTGGATTATTATAAATATTTCATGCACTTTTGATAACACAATAATGAGGCACATGCCGGAATTGATATCCATAGTCTATTAATGTGTGACTTATCTATATAATATATGCATAAAAACACCCTGAAGCTATGTATTTAGTTATAGTTTTAGACAATGGAAGATAATTTGGGATTTTTTCAATGTCAATATACTTTTGACTTACTCAATGTATGACATATTCTAAGGGTTATTTTTCTATCTCAGTCAATGGCATAAAAATCTGCTCCGAAATAACTCATCTTTTCAAATTTTAATAATAACAATGAATTGGATAATTTTTTAAGGTATTTTAGAATCCTTTTAATATAAAATAAATGGATCTCTTTGTAGTTTTACTAAAAATATTTATTCATATACATATTATACAATATATCTGGAAAACTAGAAGTTATGTATTGTATGATTCTAATCATACCACAAAAACAAGTTTTATCCATTGGAATTCCAACCTCATTAAGATCTAATATAAAAGTGGTACTCAAGGGTGTGTCATAACATTTAGTTTCATCAAAAAAAATTATATATTGTCATCAATGTACTTATGTGGAATTATAATAACTTCATATTAATTATGAAAATTTTGAAAATAATGATTGAATTTAAGTTCACCCATTAAACTCATTTTAAATTCAGTTTGCATAATTATTGTAAAATTAGTACATAATTATGTTTTTGAATATCTAAAAATAACATCATGAACATATTTTTGATATACTAAAACATATTTTTGAAAATATTTTTATAAAAAAGTGTAGCATAATCTATAATATTCGAAAATAATTTTGAAATTATAACCATTTTAGAATGAACATATTTTATCTAGTAGAAATACTTTAAAATACATATTTTCTAGATATGAAATAAGTATTATAATGGATTTAACTCTAGCCACTAGTGAAAAGGTTACCTCAAAGTCAATACACTCTCTTGAAAATATCATTCTTCAACCAACCTAGTGTTATTTTTACAATAGTACCTAACTCAATGGATACATTTTCAAACTCCCACAAAGTTCCAATTATCATAGTTTCTTTAAATCTAAGTTAATTTTAATTACTATTATTCCGTTTAAATTTATTTTCTTCTTCATGCATTTGTAGCACCCATAACTCATCCTTTATTTCATCATTGATTTTTATAGGATCAATATCTGAAAATGTTGTTTGATGTCCAACCTAATTTTATAGATAATATGTTGTTTTTTACATTTGTCTATGTGCCCAAATAAAAAATATAATGGATTGTATCTATTTTTACTAACATCTATTAGAATATAAGGTCCAGTTAACTCATGGTTTGCTACATGTTTTTTTGGGTTGAGAATGTTCCTTGGAACTGAATGATTTTTATTCGTGTTTCATATAATTTTAAAATGGTTTGGTATTAATATTCATAGTTGAAAACCCATCATAAGTTTATTCTAAGGGTTTATTGAGCTCATGTGGATATATTTAATATAATTTTCCAAGAACAGGTTCTTCTATAGTCTTGGACCCATTATTTAACTTTTTATACAATTTATAATAATTTTCATAACTATTTAAAATTCCCTCATCCTACATGGATGAAACATTTTCATCATTTTACATTGTTTTAACAATAAAAATTTTTCAACAAAAAAATATAATAATTAAACAGTGACTTTATACTATCCCGTGGTTTATAAGAGTTTTTCATTAAGATCGATCTAATTAAACCTATTTTTATCACATAATAGCATTGATTCTAATCCTATAACCCAAAATAATCAAGAATGTAAAATCTATAATAATTTTAAAGGAAATTTCATTATGTGTTCTTTATCTTCATTAAAAAACGGTTCTATTGTGGGGTCTTATGATAAAAAAAGTTATCATTATATCTATTTTAGTGAAATTTTTTTGAATATTTTATTTTAAATCTCACCTCCATGATTACTTATTAAGGACTTAATCTGATGTACACTATGATTTTCATAAAATTTAGCATCCTTAGTAAAATAATATTTGGCTTAAATTTTGTGGTCAAGAAAGAATAACCATGTATACCTAGAAAAATATTCAATAAGGCCATATAAATAGTGATTCCAGAACCATGAAATCCAAATCTGGTGGTTGATAATTTGAAACCTCTTTCTTATATTTGAATGATATAATGTTCTTCTTACCCTTTTGACATAGACTATAGACTTTATCAATTTATAATTATCTCTTTGGTTGAATTTTGGATAACCCTTTTCTATTCATTTATAAATGTTAGTAAATGTTGAAATTTCATATTATTCAATGCATAATACATCAATATTTTTGAAATTCACTTGGACAAGAAATATTTATTAAAAATTCTGAATTAACAGAATAAAAATTTTCAATTATTAAATAAGTGAGTAATAATCATTTTTAAAATAAAAATTATTTTAATAATTATATAAAAATGTTATATAAAGTATATCATCACATGGTTGTTAGACTATAAAAACATTATAAATTTAAAAATACCGAAATAATAATTTAGAAATTAAGTCACTTCTAGAATTACAGATTTGGAAAAGGAAATTTATTTTCCCTTTGGCATTGTCACCAAAAGTTACAGGTCCACCATGAACCTTGATAAAATTAGTAAAACATGAATAATATTATTTCATGTGTATGGAATAACCACTATCCAGTTACTATTGTTTCTTACTAGATCTCTTCATTAAAGTTTCCAAAATAAAATAGACCGAAAAATATTTTGGTACACATATCATATTGGTTAAAAAAAATGTGAGAAGTCAAGGATTTAGCGACACATAAATTATTAACAGGATTCTAATAAGATGATTTTAAACATTTTTAAATGAATTATTTTTTGTCTAATGATGAAAAAAAATTAATATAGAATTTTATAGAACATTAACTATGAATAAAACTATTCTTAATAATTCATTAATGTCCAACTTGATACCCTAATATGGAAATTAATTTATGTGTGATGTATTTTCCATGTATCTTTGTAAGATTATTTATATAATTATTAAATCATTTAATATATTTTTGTAATTAATAAGTACACAATTTTAATTCAATATTCTTTAACAATAATTGAGAACATTTAACCTATTCCGTTGAATTTTGATCTTAAAACAAATATCCAAATCTGGTTGTTTTTTTAGAAGTTTATATATTTTCATAGGTTAATTGAATGTATCTTCAGCAAGTTATGGTACTAAAACAACTATTCATTGTATATTTTGTAACCATTATTTCCATCTCATGAATGATTAGAAGCATGTATTAGAGAATTAGGAAATAAATTCCATACCGTAGATTTGTTTTTCATGAAACACATATTAACTATGTCTAGATTATCCTCATTGGTAGTGTCTAAAGGAAATCATATTTCATTATAATCTCTCCATTTTGGTTTAATTTCATTCCTATATTTTTTTCCTTAACATAATATTAATTTTTTAATTTCATCTTAGGAAAGTCAACATTGAAATTTCCTTTCCTCGTACACTATTAAAAAAAATTCATTTAAATCATCATGTAATGCCCTATCCTTTATATCATTTCCATGATTATCATATATCTATTTATATAATGAATTCCTAAATAATTATTTTTTATAATAAATGATATGTATTGTTTATATAAATTCGATAACTTCATCACTATATGTAGGAAAGTATTTATCACTTTAACTTTCATCTTATAAATTTTCCTTTTTTTGAGAAAGTAGTATTAAAGGCTATAGATTTCCATTTCTGTTTACCCTATCCTACATTTCTGACATTGAGTTCTTAATCATGCATAATAAATTTCATATCAGATCTGTAATAGGTAACTTACTTATATCAGAGGATTATCTAATAGACACCAAGGTTTTTCTCCATCTTTCTTGTAGACACCTCTAAAGAGCATCACTTGGTCCCTTTTAGAGAAATTTTTTTCCATTGAATGTAGTGTGTTCTAAATATCATTGAATCTAATAAACAATTAAAAAATTGGATCATCAAGATTCATCTTAAAAGAGTAATATTTAATAATATATGTATTTAACAACATTTCATTTACATTAGATGTTTACTCTTGAAAAATTGCTAAAGTTACCCAAATTTTAAAAGTAGATGTCCATGAAGATATAATATTGAAATATTCATCACCCAAATATAAATATATAGAATTTATAATTTATAGTTATTAAAATAAAAATATTTGGTAGGATCATACCATTTGTTGAAATATGTTTCAATTATTTCATATTTATATACAATTTATATGCATATTTAAAAACCAATGCTGCAAATATGAATTTTCATATTTATTTTCTACAGATTATAATTAGTTCCATTAAAAAATCAAGGTATATTAGTAGTATAACACTCTTGTTTAGTATCCATAAAAAACTAAATTTTTAACAAAAATAGAATTGAAATCATTAAAACACAACAAAAACTACAGTCATTTTAAAAAATCATTTGATAACAAAATTTGGTCTAAATGAGTAACTCAAGAGGGGGTTGAATTGAGTACACAATAAATATTCCATATAAAAACACATTCATATAAAGTCCCCTGATGAAATAATTTTTGATGAGTAAATAAAAACAATATATTGATATATGATTGATTATTTAAAATATTTTTCAAATCATGAATAGTTCTCCATTAATAAAATAATATAAATTAATTTAATATTTGAAATAAATTTTTAAAAACATGTCCTTATATAACACTTGTAATGAATTACTATTAATGTATAGGTTTTGATTACAGTTTAGTAAAAATTGTATTCAATGCAATGAACGGAATAAAAAAATAAAATACACAATGGAATAAACAAGTATTTTAGTATAAAGTTGATACCTAATCACCTCCCCTTGGAAATTACTAGATCCCAAGAATATAATATAATAAAAATAAAATATCCAACCAGGATTGGGTATCCAAGAAATATATCACAATCATTCCAGGATGAGTGAAATTCCTAGGTCAAACATGAAAATAAAAACATATTAATACATGAAGGGATCTCTTCCATGATAATAATGGGTAATAATATTAAAATAGATAAATGGAAAAATATTTTAGTCTATAATTAATGTACTAGAGCCATTGTGGGAAAATATATATGGAAACAAACTTTACTTGAAAGGTATATATAACATTATAATTAATATATAAAAATAAATTAAACTAATATTAGTTTTTAATGATACAAATTTTCATCATTTATTAGGGTTTTCTTGGTGATTATCTCAAACTATTTATCAAGAAGTAGAGAGAAAATATGGCCTCATGAAGCCCTTTTTTCAATCTGAAAATTCTTATGAAATACTTTTCATAATTTAGTGTTAGAATGAATCATTAATTATAAATTTTTCTTACCTTCACACTTTTATATTTTATGAATTTAGAAAGAAATATCATACTTAGATTAATCAAAGACAACATGAACATAAGGGAAATCATCTAAAATATAATGCACCAGATAATCACATTAAAGAATAATAATCAAGATATTCAGTATCGTCATTCTAACTATGAATTATTCATTAATTTATAAATATCATTTTTTATAAATTAATCATAAACTAACCCTTTGCATTATCTATATTAATATAGTTAATTGGATAATTTATTTAAAATCAAGAAGAAGAGTTATATAAGCTCTTATGGCGGTGACTCATTTCTAGTGGGAAATCATGAATAATGGTGTGTCAATTTTGGCAGTGATTCATATTTAGTGGTGACTCATGTTTGGATGTGATTGAATATGGTAGTGACTCATGTCTAGTGGTGAGTTAGGTGTAGCGATGAATCATATTAGGTAGTGATACATGAATGGTTGTGACTCAATATAGTGGTGACTCAATCTAGTGGTTACTCAATTTGGTCATGACTCATATATAGTGGTCTGTAATGTATGGTAATTATTGATTTGAACTAATTATAGACCAAGTCTAGTGGTAAGTTGTTTGACCTAATAGTTACTCATATCTGAAATGTATCCAAATTTTCATCAAATTACCTTACAAAATAAAATTCTACCATAAAACATTAATCTCATTAAAAACATAAAAAACATGATTTGTGATCTGTAAAATAAACATTTCCTAATATAATTATTAATTTATTTAGTGTAAATGACTGTGAGAAATTTAATTCATTCCTTGTATATAAATTAAAGTATTATTTCTATATGTTTTTTACAAAGTCAAAAAATCCCAATTCAAAAAATGAAAATTAGTGTACATAACTGTTTTTAAAAGAAAACACAATCATTGGTAAAATATTTCAAAATTAAAGGAGAGTAATAAACAATTACTTGAAAATATTTTAATGAAATAATGGATATGGAAGAATTATATTTATGACCAACAAGGAAAAAAATTCTATTTTTATTAATAACATTTTTCTCAATATTTTTTTGTGAAAAATAGTGTAAATTGGTAATATTAATTGAAACCATCCTAAATAACCATAGGAGAATAAAAACAATGTGATTATTTTTAGTTATATTATGAAAAATCATCATCATAATGATATTCATAAAAAATCCCTAAAAATAGTGATTTTATTATATAATTCCATCACCAATTTGGTAAATTCTAAATCGTAATTCTGATGAATGAATAAAGTCATTTGAAACATTAAATATCACAATAATAATAATAAAAATATAACATGAATATAGTGTATTATTTTCACCTCATAAACATAAATAGGTTCATAACATCAAAAATCTCTCAATGAAACAATATTGAGAGTAAAAAAACTAATCACTTTGGTAATCTCATAATTAAATTCTCATGAAAGTGAGAAAATTACATAGATTTTTAAATACCCATTATTTTCATTAAAATAATCAAAATAGAGATTTTGGGATAGAATATTCATTACTAAATGAAATTATTGGTGATTATGTTATATCTCTCAGATAAATAAATATGAGTTAAGAAATCTCTTTACCTCATGTTTAAAATTCATTTTATGTGATCCAACCCTATATATAATACATTTAATTTTATTACGAATCTATACAATAAAAATTTACATGACTATATTGGTATAAATGATCTACATATAACCTCACAACACTGATTAATTAATAATTCCTTATTAAAATCATTTTTTTGGAAGTTATTTTTTTCTTAATTTTCTAGATGTTCCGGTTTGGCAATTATAGTCCTTGTACATTGATCATTGTATCATTATATAAAAAATTTCAATCAGGATAAAACTATATTTTATAATACATAATATATATATATATATATGTATTCAAGCATAAAATGTATAGACAAAAACATTAATTACACCATTCATGGGGACAGTATGATGTATATATAAATGAATTCTTTTTTAACTTTCAAGGGTTTTAATGAAGGAAAATTAAATAAAACTTTAACTTTAAAAAATATTATTATATCATATATATCATATATATTCCCAAAACGAATCTTTATTACCATCTATTTAATGGATAAATGAGAAATTAATGACATCATTATGTAGTGGGGGTTGTCGAAAAACACCAATGGGTGACGTTATCATCTTCCAAAAGTGGGGATGGTTAGAAAAAAGGTATGATATTATAATTCCAGTACATTAATTTGATAATAAATATTATATATAAACAATATAACTATTGTAATTTTCATCCATGAAATATGGATATGGGATATGAATTTTATCTCCATGTGGATGCTATCGTCTACACTTTGGAATGACTAATACAACCAATTCTAATTTAATGAAAATAAGGGTGAATAAAATTGTATCCATTATTATAATAACATATAATTATTTTTATGATAATTGAAATATTATTTTATGATGAATATTTTATTTTTATTGGATGTAGAATAGGAAATAGTTTTAAATATGTCATGTAGGATAATTACCCCTTCTTTAGAACCCTCATTTTCATCCCCTTATTAGAACACATTTAATATTCTTTTTAGATGAAAATAACATATAATAAATTTACATGTAATTTTAAATGATAATTTACAAGTATTTTGATGATGTAGATGGCCCAAATTTAAGAAAATAATATAATGAAGGGATGGCGTTTCAAAATTGTGGGGATTTACACTTTCTAAAATTTATAAAACTTTATAATATAATTTCAATGTAACTTCTATAAAATAGTTTCAAAATTAAATTAGTTACATTATGACAATGATGAGTTTATAATATATTAAAAACATTAGAATTAGATAGGTTATGATTTATTTATAAAATATATATTTTTGTTTAACCCCCAAGTTAGTCAATTTATATCTTAGTCATGGTAATATATTTATCCGCATTAGAGGGTAATAATTTTACTTATAATTTAAAAATTCACTCATTAATTTTCATGGAATATAATTTTACAACATTTATAATCCTTATTTTCCACATTCAATAATTTTTTGGATTTTTATCTAATTTATCAAAATAATATTTTTGAAAAAAATATCATAAATTCCATTTTTAAAGTATTTAATTAATGTGATTTCGAAGACATGAATATAACAAAGGAACTTGAATATAAACTATTTAACCATACACTATACATTATTATTGATTACAATATTTATGTGAAATTTTTAATTATTAAAAAAAATTACTTTATATGATTTTTTATTCATTTAATTTGATATTTATTTTTCTTTCTCATGCACTATGTTAGTCCTGTTTATGAATTTAATATAATTTTATGAAAATGAAAAATGTTGAATATTATAAAATAATAAAATTCAATAAATATTGTGAAAAATAATATTTTAATTTCATTTTATAATGTATTTTTATACATATTAGAGTATAAATAATGAAACCAAAATCAAGAGGGTGATATTTTAGAATTTTCATTAATTAATATGTTATACATATCATTATCAAGGGAAAATTAAATCCACATTCCATACGTAATAATTTTGGGTTTATACAATCAATTTAATCTCATAAAATGAAATAAATTCCTTATTTTTTATTATTTTTAGACCATATATCATTAATTTAACCCTATTTTAACAATTTAACCCTTTTTAAATAAACAATATTTACCATGTTTATTGTTTAAAATAGCAAAACATAATAAAGGTATTTTAAACAAATTAAAACGTATTGTTTCTAAATATTCTATCAATTTTTTATATTTTAATATATAAAGTTTTCTTAACATTTTTTCTAATTTGAATTTTTTGAACCCAATGAGAATAGAATTTTAGAAACATTCCCATTAAGCATAAAAATTATCTTCAATCGAAATCATGATAATTACTAATTGAAATGGAATTAACTACATTAATCTAATTAAAATGGATAAAATCCAATTTAATACCAAGTAAAAATAAAAAGGTACATTAAAATTACAATATTTAATGTAAATATGTGAGATTACATGAAAAATTTGTAATTTCACTAAAAATAAAAAATTTCATAAAAATAAATGTTATTTTTAATAAAAATTTAACAATTTATATGAAATTAAAAAAATTAAAATAAGTTATTTTTCATATATGTTTTTCAAAATTATTGCCCATATCTTAAAATAATATATCTATATATATATATTAGTAGAAGATCATAATTATAATTTACAAGAACATATTTCAATAAAAAAATTTGATGAAATTTTATTTTTCAAGCATAACATGACTTCAATAAATATTGTTTTCATATTTCAGAAAAAATATTCTAAATATAGGTATTTAGATAGGACATTATTTATATATATTATAATTTGGTTTAACATATTCATAACAACTAATTTAATGTCTGGGTTATAATTATCAAATTTAAATAATAATATTTTTATAACATATCTATGTTATCTTAATGCTCAGTGTTGTACGATAAACATGACAATGAGATTATTATACTACTAAACTACATTATATTGTTGTCAAATTCTCCAATAAATAAATTACTCCATTAAAATTTTATATCGGTCACCATATATTGAATATTTTAAAATATAATTACTGGAAAAGAATGAAATATAATGCTTAACTAAAATAACACAAATATGAGTTCCATGATAAGTAGAACATTAGTGATATTTTAATTATATATATAGAGGTAACTAAAAAATTCTATGAAAAATATAGATTTATAGTGTTCATGGTCATATGAATGTTAATGACCATAAAACCGTAAATTAATGTTGCCTTAATATACACTCAATTCATCTGAAAATGAAGGTAAAAGGATGAAATTTTTATTTATATAGCAATTTTCTTATGAAGAATGATCCGGTTACTATCAATATATAGAATATGATAAAATTTTCTAAATTTATTTTATAAAGATTAATCCTTTTTTTATCATTGATATTTTTAGACTTCATTTATTACTCAATTAAAATAATATTCAAAATGGATATTTAATTATTTTATTACCAAATTTATATTTTAAAGGATCAAAAGATCCTTAAAATAATTACATTTAATTATTTATTTCAATTAATATTTACCATAAAAAAGTATTCACTAAATGTTATCTTATATTGATAAATATAAAACATTAATATGTATAACCACAATGATAACCTAAAAATTTAAACATAATCTATTCCAAAAAAAATTAACCATGAGACTCCTCCAAAATAAGTGATCAGAAATTCGAATACCAAAAAATAGAATGATTTGATCTCATTTTTTTCAACTATCAACATCATCATTTATCCCCAAATAATATAAAGTGTCTCATATTTTAAAACACAAAACATGTCAATAATTGGAGAACATATTCTCTGAACACATGAAAATATTTTCAATAGATAATATAAATCACTATAAGATCTCAACAAAACCATAAATCTATAAAAACATTATCATTATCCTAAAATCATAGTCTAATGAATATATTCCACAAATCCAATAATGTAGTAAACCACTTTAAAATCAAATTACTAATAAATTATATGGTTATAAATAATATAAAACTATATTAATCAATTTCAATAATCTATTTATCAAACTAAACAATTATTAACTCATCATTAGATACATATTATAGTTTATATTCCAAATTATCACTTTTTAAAGATAATATTATGTTACCACTAAATCACTTCTCTTGTTTATCTTTATTATTCGACATATACATTTAAATCTTTAAAGAAAACTATTGGTGAAAAGTATATGGAAGTTTAATAATACATATACTAAGAATATAATTGATATAAAACATCTAAAACCTATTTCATGAATCCAAATACATAAAAACATCAATTATTTTACTTTAAATATTGATATATGCTAGTCTATTCCTTATTCTAGGAGTGAAATTTTGTAATAGATAATTGACACAAATAATTCCCTTATTCCCCAAATATATAATATTAAAATATAAATTAAACCGTAGGATGAACATTATATCCCTCAATCGAACACTATATTTTTACTTGAAAATTAATTTCTATATTCTCTTGTTTTCCACACATAAAATGAACACTCATTCCTTTAATACATTTATATTTTTTTATCACATACTAGACATGAAGGAATATTAATATACATTAATCTTTGGGCTTCATGATACAATATTATTTTAATATTAGGTGAGTAAATAATCTCACCCAAGTTGAGATTTATCATCATATAATTATATATATGGATAAGAATACTCACAATATTTGAAATTTTAGTCATCGATTATATTTGGTTTATAAGGAGTAAAATCATTTCATTATCTATCACAATCAAATCTAACATGATTCTTTTTGGTACAATCCATTAACTAAGATTGAAAATCATCGTGCGATAAACAACTATCATGGTTAGAAATGATTAACAATCAGTTATACATTTTTAAAATCTAGGCCATATATTTTCAATAATTGATAACATAAATTTCACCCAGTCTATCCATGGTAATAATTTATTAAAACTATTAATATTTTTTCATAATTACAATGTGAATTAAGCTATGTATATCCATAGAGATTTTCAAAAAATGTGAATCATAAGGGTAAGTTCACCATGAATAATAGTGATGGATGAGATATACTTAAAAAACTATTTTTTATGTGATTACCATTAGATTCATCTTTTCAAAAACCACATCCAATTGTATTATCCATATTCTGATATATATCATGGAAAATAATATAATAATTTCCTTAGAAAAAAATTTTGGATGTTATCCTATACTTAAACATATACCCTTGGTTTTCCCCAATTTAATATAAGACTATTCTCAAAATATTTACTAAACATCCATCTAATACAAACTATGATGTCTTATATTATTCTTTCATGGATATTTCATGATAATTTATTAATATTTTATATATTTTATATATACATTTATAAGGGCTATAATGGTCCTGTTTAATTAAATTCTGGAAACACAATCTTCTAATTTCATGAATGATCTTCAATGTCTTAAATAGAGATCATCCAAATAAATAACATTAATATATCTTTAAAACAAGACTTCAAAACCCTGGGAAAGGAGATGTAATAATGGTGATCTTGGATTATCAATAGTTATTTATGAATAATATATCAATGATTCTATAAATATAACATGAACATATAAGTTTGATTAAATAATATCAACATTTGAATATCCATACACCTAAAAAATATATCATAATACTGTATCATGGAACAATTATTTTTTATAAGGAATTTATAGAAACATAATAAAATAATTTGATCCATGGGATCATATCATTAGAAAAAGACAAAATTTTGTGATATACACCGAATTATATAAAATAATTTACATATTCAAGGGACACTCCAAAATCTATCATAGTGGATTGAGTTCATACTCCATTATATCATATCATTTTCAAGGTACAATTTCAAGACTATCATAGTAGAGAGTGTCCCTAACTGAACTTGGTTCACTCCCCATTCAATTCTCTATTAATTTATGAGATATCAATCTTTATCAAATCATTTTGATTAAATAATAATTCTAGTACCACACAACACACAATTATAATCCATCATTATTGATGTCCCAAGTTAATAAAAAATTATTCATACCAAAAAATCATAACATATAGAAAAAACTTGTTTCATAAGCATTGTATCATTTCATTATAGAATTTCCCACTGAAAATAAATAGAATCATTAAAAATATATTTATAATAATCATTAACCCTTAATGGAAAGAATATTGATGGTGTCTTTGGATTATAACTCCAGTAATTCTCAATTAAATAACTATGATATTCTCATTAATTAATATTTTATTTAAATGATATCAGGAATGTTTCATGTAGAAAATAACCTTTTTTTAAATCACTAATTTAAATTCAATAAATTTTACAAATATTAAAGTCATAATTCTTTTTGAAAATTAACATTTAAATATTTAAAGGATATATAAATTAATTTATTTGTCCAGATTATAATAATATTAATTTATAATATATTTGTCAAAGTAATTATTCCTTTCACATTTTTTTATAAAAAGTAAAAAATACCCCCTTTGTAAAATGAAAAGATGATTAATTTATTACAATTTTTGTAATAAAAATTGATAAAAAGTATTATAAAAATTCACAAGAGATCATTAAAATATCATTGAGAATATTTTATAGAAAAAAATGGATATTGATTGGAAATATTCTCAACTAAAAAAATGAAGGTTGTTTCTCTTAAAAACATTTTTCAGAACAATTTTAAAAAATATTGAGAAAAAAATTATACTATTATGGGAACATTTCATGAACAAAAATAGTAGATAAAATATCAGGACAATATTTAGTGGTATATAAAGAAATATCATCATTATAACCTTAATCGTAAATAGTCATAGAAAACATTGAAAATGTAACACAAATCCATTACCACATTGTTATCTTTTGAAACATAATCCCCCGAAAAAGATAACATGAAATGAACATTAAAATATTGAAAAAAATATTGATATTCATTATATATAATTTAAAAATGTAATTATATTCACCTCATAACCAAAAATATGATTATAACATCAAATAAGCATCAATGAAATAAAATTGAAATGAAGAACACTTTTCACTTTGGCAATCTATGAATAAAAACTGCATAAATGAGATAACATTATATAGATTTTTAAATGAGCATAATTTTCATGAAAATAATAATGTTATACATACATGGTTAGAATATAGACCACTCAATTGAAATATTTTGTGAATATACCATATGTCTCAATGTATAAAATTGAGATGAGGAATCCATGTACCTCATGTTTTTCACACTTCAAATTTGCCTTAAAACCATATATAGTACATTTAATTTTAAAAAAAATTTAAATACAAAATAATTTATGTATTTATAATATTATATTTGATTCAAATATAAAATTTTAACACTATTTTCATAATAATATCTTAATAAAATCATTGTTTTTTAGTTTTAAATGTATCATTTTTTCATGAAAGCTTCAGTTATTAAGGTCCAATTATTGTATAACATCAAGGTTACATCATCCCAAAAAAGTTAATAATTGTATTAATAAAATATATATTCATTATATATATTAATGTTTATAGTAGTCCATAAGTTTCATAGATAAAAAATTTAATTACAGCATTCATCTATATGGTATGTTTTACGTACACATAAAAGATATTTTCACTTTTCATTGGAAGAAATAAAATGAAGTAAAATAATAATTCAAAATTATTGAATAATTTTTATATCATTTATATCATATTTAATCATTAAATCCATCATTATTATCGTCCATGTAATAAAATTGAAAACAAATATGATAGTTTTATGGTGGTGGTTGTCCACATATTCACACGAGTGACACAATCATTATCCAATGGATATGAATGTAAAAAGGATGACAAAATAATAGAATTGTAGAAGAATAATTATATCAAAAGTATAATATATAATTATAAAATACATCAAAATATGAATCAATGAAATATTTTTATCGAAAATGAATTATATCCCTAGGTGGAGGATATAGTCCCCAGGTACAGATGACTGATACAATCAAATTCCATATGAGAGAAAATTAGGTTAATGATTATGGATATATAATCATCTTAACATCATATTATATTTAGTATAAATAATTTTTATTTTATTATGAATAAAATATATTTACAGTTGGTTGATGAAGAAATAAATTGACGAAGTCGTGTAAGATACATAACACTTCTTTGATAGGACTTCTATATATCACTTATTAAGGACTCTTAGGATAGTATTCTAAGAATAACATAACATATAATTGTTTAATATGGATATTTATTCCAAACATTTATAGGTTTTTTCAACATAGATAGATTAATATGGAGTAAATTTTAGAAATGTGGAGTGGTTATTATAAGTGAGGGGAGGGACACTTCTATAAATCCATGAAATGTTGTATTAAATTATCATTATATCTCATGTAATGCTCAAAACATTTTATGGGTTATAATATAAGAAGGATATGGTCTTAATATAATATTAAAATAAAATGTATATAGGATTATATTTCATTTCATTCATTACCTTATAGATTAACCCTATGGTTGACAAATTCCAACCTTAACTATGATAATGACTTTGAAAATTTAAAATGGTCACAATTTTAATATATGGAAATATTTTGGATATTAAATGGAAATTGAATAAAATTTTCAACAATTTATCAAAATAATTTTCATATATCATTAATTTTTTTATGTTAAAATATTTTAAAAAAATTTATTATTCATAAAATATCAATATTATCATTTTTCACACTATTCATTTAGTTTGACTTCAATTTCACCAAGATAACAAAGTAATTACAATATAAAATCATTGAAAATAAATTATACACTATTATTAATTATAAAATTCATAATAAACATAATTTTATCAAAATTTTATTTCTTTTGACATTATTCAAATAATTTACATTGATTTTTCGAAGGATTGCATGAGTACTTCATCAACACATTGTCGGTATTTATGGTTGTCGTATAAAAAAAGAAAATAAATGATAAATAAATCATATAAAAATAATTTTTTATATTAATTAATATCATATAAGTATCTCTATGTAATCATATAAACGAAATTACATTTTAGAGAGTGAAATTTGGATTTTTCATTACATAAAAATATTCAAAATTCATTTCAATCGAAAATGGAAAAAAGATTATATATATATAATTTTACATGGTTATATTAAAAATAATTCATTCCAATTAAATATAGGAATTTATTGGTTTATTTTAAGACCTTATGTCTTGATTTTATCCATTTTCTATCCATTTTCCACTTATTATGGTAATAAATATTTATAATGGTTACTATTAAAATTACACAAATTTAATCATTGTTATTGAAAATATGGTATCCAATATTCATTATATAATCTTTAAAAGGGTAAACACCCTAACCCTAGTAGCCCGAAGCCACTACCTAAATTTTTACACTGCCATTAGATATTGAGAATCAAACCGTAGAGGACAGAATAGTTTAGTAGACTAGGTAAACTAGATACAATCATGACTCCCATATAACATTTTTATATACAAATTATAAATTTTTTTGAGATTTATACCACTCACTCTAGAATATCTTGGTATATCAATCATAGTACACTTCATGGATTTTAGGGTAAAGGAAGAAAACTAATGGTAAGATCAAGTGCATGGTAAGGTTTTAGTATAATGGAATCAATCATGAATTATTAAGAATAAGAAACACAGAATGGTAAATAACTAATAACACATAGAATTAAAATAATTGGATAAGGAAAAATATATATTTTAAGGTAAATAACTGAAAATAGAGTCCATTTAATCAATAAAATGAGAATAAAATCCAACAAGTTATAATATCATAGTGAAAATCTCAAGGATAATAATAAAAAACTCATAATGAAGGAAATTCTTAATTTATGGAAACTATGATCTCAGGCTTCAACATATCACTATAGTGAAGCCTTTTTCCCATGATGATTTAAACTACTAGTAAAAACTTATTAATTCCAGATTAACTTGATTTTATCATCAGACCTATTAATGCATTGAGCATATATTGTATATTGGGTCCCAGACATTACTATATTTCCAAATCGTTCCTCATATATTGTATAATATATTTAATTAATGAACAATGTTCATTGTCATAAAAAATACATAATGAGTAAACAATAATTATTTATCAGTATTTCCCTAAAAAATATAACTTAAAATTTAGAGAACCATATTTATAAATGATAAAATTTTTAATAAATTATACCATCCATGTTAAATAATGAAGATATTTAAGGGAAAATATCGTCTAATTATCATAGGAATGTGAATATTTGAAGGAAGGGTTAATGAATAAAAAGATGAATAAATAAATAAAATATCAATGATTTCCATGGTCAATGTAATCATAAACCAGATATAAGAAGAGCAAGGAATTTATAAATACAACATATACCGATTGGAGTAAAATTAATGGGGTTTTTCATTTATTAATATAAATAAAAAGTTCATTAAAGATATTTATGAGGAAAAAAGATTTTCATTTAAAAAAATTAAATTCATTTTATTTGAATATCTTGTTTCATAAAAATATGTTATAAAATTTCCTCTTAAACATGAAATGGAATATTTAAATAAATTATGTTCATAATGGTGGTTAATTATATACATAACATACAATATAAAAAGAACAATATTTTTTCACTATAAAAAAGGTTATCAAAGTTCCATGTTCTAAAAAAACAAGAACATTCCATTGTAAAATCCAAATTTGGATTGTTTTGAAACTAAAGTAAGAATAATTTTAAAATAGTGTTATTAGAGTAAAAAATGGGAGAAAATTAATTTAATAAATAATTTTAAAAGGGTTAAAAAAAATTTTAATAACATTTTATGAAAACAAGGTTTTATATGAAATGATTTTTTTGACTGAAAAGGAAATGAGGTACAATTTTATTGAAAATATTTTCTAAAGAATTTTAAGTAGAAAATATTAGAAAAATACTACTATTAATTTCTAATTTTCCTTATAACTATAAGAGAAACGAATTTAAATTTTCAGTAATAAATTATCTTATAATTCCATTTAATATACATTCAAATGTAAACAATCCCAACTAATATGAGATTTTTAATTAAACACATACAATTATCATAATGTTGAATTAGGAATTAACCAGTGAATAGATTGTGTTATTCAATAACATATCAATGTAAACCAAGTTTATATAATACATAATAAGGTAAAATATCCCGACACATATAATCCAAGTATATGAAAGGCAGTAATGAGGTAATATATCCCAATAAAAAGTTATTGTGTGATAAAATTATTTACAATTTCATAAATTTTATATAAAATACCCATATATAACATAATTGAAATTAATGTATAAAATTACATTAATTATAATTTATTGATGATATTACCTTTGAAATTTTAATTATATACACTATAGAAAATTAATTATGTTCATAACACTACAATATACCTAAAGGAATAGAAATTTTGATGAAATCTATTACCTTACAATTCCTTTTTGTTGAACATGATATACACTTCTATATAGTGGTTTTAAAAAAATTTAACTTAATTATGACCCATATTAAAAATAATTATAGAATATATTATCCAATTATAATGTATTATTACCCGTTCATTAATATTTTTTCATTATAGTCATTATTTCATATGTTAATTTCCTTGTTTTCTCATGTGTGTTTTGTTATGAATTGTATGGTGCTTGTGTAAATTATATAGTCCCGTAATATCCATAATAATAATTATAAAATAATTACTATATTTTTAAAAAAAAAATAATTTTAAAACTAATCATTAATAATGGTTATGAAAAATTTATTACATTTAGATTATGAGGATGATATGCCATATATACACATGAGTAACATTTTCAATTTTTATTGATCAGTATAGATAGAAGGTATGTAATATTTTACCCTTATTTAATGATAATAATATCATATATTACATATTATATACTTAAAAATATATCATTACTTTGGTTTGTTGATGAAAAAAGAGTCATATCACTCTGTGAAGGCAATAGTCAACATTTACAAGAATGATGTTATCATCATTACATGAGTGAAAAGAAAATAAATAAAAAGAAATATTTTACCATCCTATAATGTTAAATATATCTTGAATATAATTATTATTTCATTTATGTAAAAATTAAACATTTATATTATCTTTATCACCTTCCATGTTATGTGTTAGTGAAAGGAAAATCTCATTGCTTCAACAGGTGGTGGCTTGCTATACATTAGAGATATGTTATCATATCATATATAGAATGGATGTAAAAAAGATATATTTTATATAATACCTAAAAATACTAAATATCTTATAATTAATATATATATATATATATTATAAATCATCATACCGAAACATCATATGTGGAAAATTAAAAACAAATCACATCAATTTGTTAGGCGGTAGTCCATTGTACACAATAATGATGATTTTTCAACAAATGTAATGGAAGTGTAGATGTTTTAATGTCATTGAATCATTTGAAGAAAATCCATGTATATGGAAAAAATTGTGGTTATTATATGAAAACGTTTTAATTTAAATTAAAGGATGTGGAAGAAGAACTAAAATAGAGAAGAATGTTGAATAAGGTCACTTTATCTTTGGTTATCCTCCTTAGGTTTTCACTAAACCATTCCAAGGTTTAATTTTTTACCTAAATAGGGATTATTTGATGAGTTTATGAATTTGGGACGTGATTTGTGTAGTAATTTTTTTATCCATGGTATTTTTATGGTTTGAATAAGATATGTTATTGGGTTGTAACACCCTGAGATTTTGTGATTTTTTTCTTCAAATTAATTAAATTTCATTGAAAATTTTCATTTCACAAAACACTGAATATTTTTTTGTTGTACAAAATAACTAAGTGTGGAAAGTTTTATATGAAATAACAAGTCAATATTGTTCTTCACACAACACTTATATTAACTTTTACTATATGAAACTCTTTGTTTATCTTATATTACACAGAATATTTATTCCCTTCAATAGCTTTTATAAAATGTAAGGTATAGTTATAAAGATTTACAAGATAGTATTTGTATTAGTATTAAAATCTAATTGTATCTACTACCTATAAATTTGTGAGGAATTTATAAATAATATTCAATAAATTAGGAATATATTTTTTAAAAATATATTTAAATTGAACCCCTTGGATATCAATTAGTAGAAGTGAACGTTGGAACTATTTTAATGTAATGAATTAACTTTACTAAGAAAACTATTATTCTTTGTATAAAAATATTATCTAAATAAATCAAACAAGCTAATTTTGTTTAATGTTTTATATAGAATTTTGATTGTATATATTCAATAAGTACTTTTGATACTCATCTAAAAGAATTATTAGGATAATATAATAATTAATCAAATTTTAGGAATACAATGATTTATTTTTCTAAAATAAAATTTACTATCTTTTATTGGAGAACCCATTCTAAATTTGATTTTTCTAAACTAAAAATTTTTTATGTGAAAAAAAATTAATTTTTGGAATATGATTATAAATATTTCATTTGGGTGATTTTTTGGTGTTTTTCCAAGTAGTATCCTCTTTTTATTAATATTGAAATACATTAAATATTAATTCAATATGATTTTTAACCTAGATTATTTAAATAATTAAATAATATATTTTTAGAGTTAAATTAGAAAAAATTTTCTTCAATTAATCTACTTTATTTAAGTGGAATCAGTTTCACATTGAAATTGGATAAAAAACAATTCAATATTTGGAACATTATTACTTTAAAATCACATTCTCTCATCCTATGTGTGGGATTAAATTTAAATTAACTTCTACAACAAATGTTATTAGAAATTTAAAATTTGAGTAAATATTTTAAATCATCATATTTGATAATTTCTAATACGTTGAACATATTTTTTTACCAAAATTATTAGTGAATGTGATTTAAATTATTTATAGTGATTAAAATTATTTATAGTGATTAATATAAAAATTAGCTTAACAAAGGACTAAACCTTAAACATAAATGAAAAAATACCTAGACACATATAAAAAATCCATTTTATGACCTTATTTCGACCATATTCTCCCTGGGTTATAATTTTATTATTATTTTTGGAACATGAAATAGGAAAAGATGTATTGAATTTACATTCAAATATTTAATAAAATGTCGCTCCTCCCCCACTATAAAAATGCAGTCATCCCTCCAATTTATTCACACCTCTAAAACACTTATTATCCCCCAAAATATGATTACTAAATCTCTATAAATACCTAAAGTCATCTTATAATCCTACATTTAAGAATAAATCCCATCAAGAAATCAATTTGGTGCAAACCAAGAGAAGTAACCCAAAGAAGGGGTAACATCCATCCTCATGATACTTTGTATTATTTTAATTCCTCACCACCAAAATTGTTATTATTCTATTATTATGTAATAAATTTAGTGTCCTAAAAGTTATGAGATTTTTTTTATAGGGGTTCAACCATCACTTACACACTCTTTCGTCTAATGGGTAACAAACCTATCATTTTGTTTGTGGAGAACTACCGCCCCATAATCAATATTCTTCATTTTTCCTTTACCACATATCATGGTTGGTAATTATTATAGATAATAATTATTTACATGATTTATATTTTTTATTTAACAATTTTTAATTATTATATATAACATACAATAAGTATTCTATTTTTTGTAAATATGATGACTTCATTTGTTAAAATGTGTACTACTGCCTCTGCAAATCAATTTGATTCATTCACACTTTACATGGATCATATTAAAGATGAGTTTAGTAAATGTATATGATATATATGAAATATATATTATATTATACTGATAATATGTACATATATGTCATTTACCTTTTTTACTTTCATTCAAAACAACAACTAAATGGAAATAACGTTCATCTGTATGTAGGACATACTGTATCCATGAATGGTGTTTTCCATTTAATATTTATAAATATTTTATTTTATTATAAATATTTATATAATTAATATATATGATATTTATATCATTTTTATATTCTAAAAATAAGTAAATCATGATATATAATAGAGGATCAAGAATAATAAGTCAAAATATTTACAAAAAACACAGAGGATATTATCTGAAGTGTAAAATTAACAAAAAATTGATAATAAGAGGGTTATATGAAAAAATATATGGTCTTATATATAATAATATGGTTCTATAGTATATTTTTAATAAATTTATATTTATTATACATAAGGTTTGAACATGAAATAATAATGTAAAGACTTATGGTATGGGTTTTATCATCTCACTTTTATTTTTGTGAGACAGAAGCCATGTTCACCTCATAAATATTATATGTGGTGTGTATACAACAAAGAGATGTATTATATTATTATTATACAAAATAATTATGATTATGTTAAATCACATTATATTTTATTTCTTACATTGCTTTGATGCTTCGAAATTTACCAAATTGGTAAAGTAATTTCGTCTCAATTTAAATTATTTGAGAGAGAGGGCATGATCTATACATAAATTTTTCTATGAGGTATATATAATTCCTCTGAAGTTTTATATCAAGAATATAATTATTTTAATTATAATTTCTTCTTCTTTAAATGTTATTCATTCCATTGTATTATGATTCAAAGATACTATATTGGTGATGATGTAATCCTACAATATCATAGTTTATCAATATTGTTTATGATTAGAGTTCAATTGATGAAATATTATGTTCCGTATCTAAATAAAAAATATAAATTTTATTTGAATATTTTTATTTATGTTATATAGAATTTAATTTTACATATTTTAAAATCGTTTGTAATTAACATACTTTTGAAAAAAATTATGAAAACCACACTTTATTTCTCCATTCCGTCAGAAATATGTGTTCTTTCAAAAATATGATTTCTTAAAATGTTTTCTAAAATGTTTTAATATTATTGAAAAATGTTTAATGAAAATTTGTAACCATGTATTTCTTTTTTATCAAATAGTTTTAAAATTAATCTTCTTGTCATTTTCTGATCAAGGAGTATATATAAACATTTATGCTGGAAAATGAATGTTTGGCACGTATAGACTAATATACCAAAATGAAAATCATTACCTTAATACATACTGTATGTGTTTATATGGTTATTTTTTAAAATAAAATGTTTTCCTAATATTGTATACATTTTTTTTATTTTAAAATTATTTACTAATCAAAAAGTATTTAAAAAATTATTATATATTTAATAAGTTTTTTAAATTATTTTCAAAGATTCCTCTAAATGTTTTGAAAGTGGTTTCAAGGAAAATTATTTTGAAAATGTTAGATATTTTGAAAAGTGGTTTTAAAATAAATGTTACGTTCCATGTGATTATTAAAAATATATCAACATGTATGTTAACATGCTTGGTTATAGTTTATACTATACTAGGGATATTATCCCAAGATACCATTTATATTATTTTATTTGAATGGTCTATATTTTCATCGCCTGATATCTATAAAACTTGATTCTCTTCACCAAGTTAAACCATAATAAATTTATATAAAACTTACATCATTTTAGTTGTTATTGTAGGACTAAATTATTATGAAACCTATATTTTCCATAGGTTATGACGTGATTAAATGTTTATGATATACATTTAATTGCATGTTCTATGATAAGATGTTTGTGAAACATGTACTTTTTTATGTGTATTGATATAATGAATGTCTTATGGAATACGTATGTATGATTTCATTATGAGATGGGTGGGACCTATATATCCATCTAATTAATTAGGTAATGATTTATATTCAATGATATAATTATTAGAAACAAGTTTACGGGCTTGATCCATAATGGAAAATGTATTTGCCCTAATCCACAATGGGAAAGAAGTTTGTCCAAATCCAAAACTGGAAAATAAGTGCATCATGATCAACTATGGGAAATAGGTGTGTCCTAATACACAAGGTTAATCGTCTTGGTTTTTAAACTTAATACATAAAATGGATTTATATATATATGATGGTTATAAAATTATATGACATGAGATTATGGTTTATGATTGAATTATGATGATTTATCACCCTTATGATTCATATCTTATGAACCAAAAATATATATGACATGATTCATTTTAAAATATTTGGTATTAAAGGTATGGTCTACTAATTTCATGATCACGTTATGCAACCCTTATAGCCATATTTATTCTTATATATCTCCCATGATTACCATTAAAGATAATCTGATCTCACCACTTTCTTATGTTTCATTTTCCCAGGTTCTGAAGAAATGTCTTAGGTAGGATTACTAAAGGGGAAGATCTTTTTTGGAAACATTTTAGACCATTACCTAAGACATATTTTTTTCCATGATTCCAAAGGCAATAATATATTATGATTTGGGGTACATTTTTTTAATTTTATAAATATTTATCTAAAATGACGTAATATAAATATATATTAATACTGGGTCACAATAGTTGGTATCAAAATAAAGGTCTAGTCAACCATTTAAATCTTGGATGATAAAACTAGAGTGATATCCATATAAATAGTTATAAGGATATGTTTAGGGATTTCACTAAGGATAAGAATATGGTGTCTTATATTAAAATAAAGGTTTCATAATTCAAAAATCCTATAATTGATTTGTCTTGATTATGTAGTTTCCTTCAATTATAAGTAACGCTCAGACTATACATTATAGTATAAGTCAATGGAGGGAAATGGAAGGAATTAGGTTAACATTGAATGTGACAGAACATCTTCAGATGAATAATAAAATGTGATGATAACTAGATTTAAGGATGTTGTAATCATTCATAATCCCTTTTAATGGAATATAATTAACAATTTGAACCTCAAAAAACTCCATGACTCAGAAAAGATGATATGGAAAGTGTTTTTTGAGTTTTTGGGAAATGGAGGTTATTGTGGAAAGAAGTTTAAGTTTCCCTTGTTTTGATAATGTTAAATGAAACACAAAAATTATTTTCAAATAGGAAATAGAAGGCATTTTGACTTTAGAAACAAATGACACAAATAATGTAACTACAAAAGGAAAATAAAAAGCTCAATCAATACAATGGATGTGAATATTGGCCTCTATAAGGTATTATCAATTGACAACTGATTAAAATGTGTAATATATGGGAATTATAAATGGTATCCAAAGTGTAAGGATCATGATTTAACTAGAATGGTTTTATATGTAATGGTCTATCTACTTATGATGAATAGACCACAAATGATATATAGAAGGAATGTTTTTTTTAATAGTATTGTTGACAATAATTATTAAATTTAGATTGATAAATTTTAATACATGATTCATATTTCATATTTTAGGATTTTGGTATTAAGGAATTAAATGATTAATTATTGTAAATTTATTAAGGATGGGGTGGAATAATTGACATTTTTATGTTACTAGATTCAACAATTATGAATTGATAAATATATAAACATTGTTCAGTTTTTGGTTTTTCACTAAAGATTTGAGATTTTATTTTCAATTGTTTCGATGGACTAGAAAATTGAATTAAAAGTAAGGTGGTATACCATGGAAACACGTGATTAAGAGAATGAAACCCACTAATATGTTTTTAATTTAGAGATAATGATGTTTGAATAATGGATATGTCGGATATGAATAATTAAATTTTATTTTACTGATTATCTTGGATCTGATTAAGGAATTGTAGAGAATGTTTTATATGTTATTAGTGATGAGGTTTAAAACATTTTTATATTTAATTAATATATCCAATAAAAATTGGAATATCGGAACATGAATGTTTTAAAAAACAGTGTTTGGAAGTTAGGGTTATTATTATGTTTTAAGAGAATACGTGATAAAGGTATTCCCCTATTTGGAATGTGAACACCAAGAGCTACAATATGAATTAGGGGGGGTCAATGTTAAGCCGATTTTGTGAACTTATTTCCACTCATTTTGATTTTCAAATTTCAGATGAGTTATAAGGTTAACCATTTATGTAAACATTCATATTAAACATTGAATGAGGTTTTATTGATTAAATATTTATCTCACCATAAAAGTATTTATGAATGGTAGATAACATGTGCTGACAATTTATTTTAAGATAACTAAAAACATATGGATTTACTTATCATTTTATTTATATGTCCCATGTTTGGTAAATACTATAAGAATGAAAAGGTCACCTTTATTTATAGGAGTATGTAGTGAAGTGTTTGTTGATCAAGGAACAACAAAGTGTATGGATTTCCCAAAATCATGTATGTATATATTCTTATGAAAACTATTCAACATTAGAAGAAGGATCTTGGAATAAAATTTTGTCTTTTGTTATCTTTTTTTATTATACCAATGACATTTGTCATGCTTCTTCAATTTATGGTATTGTGGATTATAATTTTATCTAGATCACCCACTTTATTATGATTAGTGATCTTTTTCAATCTCTATGATCATTTAAATTTTTCATTAATGTTCATGTTTTTAAATTCTCACAATGTTCTTTTATGTTGAAGCATTTTATTAGTTTCCTTATGTAACTGTTATGTTTATATCATTCCTTTTTTAAAAGGAAGTTATGAAATTCTATTTTAAAATGTCGGTTTCAAAGGAACATTAATTTATTAATCATGTGATATCCCAGTTTAATTTATTTAGAAAAACTCATTATATGGGATGTATAATGTAACTCCCCTATATTTTTAAGAATTATTTTTCTAATTGATTTAATGTTTTTAATATTTTTCATTTAATGCAACACAGAATATTACATTTGATATATGAAACAACTATGTTTGGACTGTGTTATATACTACCTCAATTCAATCATGCAATACTTTCAGCATATAAATTAAATTTTGGTACACTTTACACTATGATTATCTTGTATTACACACAAAACTATGTCCATTCGATAGCTTGTGTTACACACTAGGTCAAGCCTTAAAAAACTACAAGATACTATTAACAATATTATTAAAATATTTATACAGATACCTTGTATCCATTGGAATGGATGTTTTGAATAAGATTAAATAAATTGTGATAATACTCTATACACATGTATATATATTGAATCAGTAGGTAATCAATTAGTATAATTGAATGTAATAACTCTTTGAAAAAAAAAAGAAATTACTTTTCTAGGAAAACTAATTTTCAATATAGAAACACAATTTTATATAAATAAATACAACAATAAAATTTTGATTAATCTTTTAAATAAAATATACTTATAGTATATTCAATAAATAATTTTGTATTACTTTGCAATAGAGATTGTAGTTATAAGATATGAATAAATTGAATTTTATGAATTAAAAGATGTATTTTTATGAATGGTGATTTTACACCCTTATATTCTCAATCCCATTTTACATATGATTTTTTAATACTTTGAAATTTTTGTTTTAAAAAATAAACATCATTTATGGAATTGGAATATAACACTTTACTTTTGGAAATTTGTTTGTGTTTTTTGAGAAGCTTTATTTTTTTTATTAATAGTAAAAACACTGAATTTTAATCCAAAACTACATTTCCTTATAATTTAATTGTAATTTTAAATTATATTTCAGTATTTTAGAGAATAATTAGATTAATGTAACTTCATTTATACTAATTTATGTTGTTTTGATCAATTTCAAATTAAAATTTGATATAAAAACATTTATGTTTTTGAACTTTTTTACATTAAAAACTCGGTTTGTCATCCTATAAATGGGTTAAATTTAACTAACTTCTAAAAATTATATGATTAAAATTGGAAAAATGGATTAAATATTTTGAATCAGAATACTTTATAGCTTATAATAAATTCAAATTAGTTTTCTACAATAAATATTAGTGAATGTGATGAAAAGTTTTTACAACAATTAAGAGAAAAATTATCTTAACAAAGGACTAAAACGTAATCATAAGGTCAAAAATAATCTATTATGTTTTACATAAACTATTATATGACAATATTTATACCCTATGATAGATTATATAGAATTTGAAAATTATCTAATAGAAATTATAAGGTAAAAGTTTATTTTGAATACCAATTTAAAAAAATTTCAAGAATTTCACTCCTCCACTATTAAAAGAAACTCACTCATTCAACTTATTCATAACTCTCGAGATCATCGGATCACCCAAAATAATATAAAACAATCTCATTAAATCCCTAAATTAAACCCATGAGCCTCTCTTTGGGCATAAATCCATCCAAGAAATCCTTTTTTTTACCAAGAGGACATACCCACAAAAGAGGTAACATCCTTCCTCAAGCCCCATTGTTTTATTTTTTATTCTCCCACACATAAAATATTGTTATTAAATGAATATATTATAAACATAGTATAATAAATTTACTTATATTATTTAATTATAACGGTTATACCCACACTTATAGGCATATCCATACAATGGGTAAAAAACATACTTTTCAAGTGTCTAACAAATGGAACAACATTGTTTATTTTTTCTTTACAGTTTCTCATGATTTGAAATTATGATGAAAAATATGTATTTACATGATATATATGATTTATTTAATATTGTTTAATTGTTAAATATAATTATAATTCATGTTTTATAAATTTGTAAGGATGATAATTTCTTTTCTGGACGTATAGACCACCACCACCTCAAAGAGATGTGATGTGTTCACACTTTATAAGAAACATTTTAAATAGGGGTTCAGTAAAACAATATTATATATATTAAATAATAATTATAATATAATTATAATATATATATATATACATTCATATATTACATTTAATTTATTTTATTCTTTCAAAATGATAACAAAAACAGTGTTCATATGTATGTACAACATACCATCTCCATAAATGATTTATTACATTTAATATTTCAATAGTTTATATTTTATAATATATATATATATATAATGAATATATATATATTATATTATATTTATATAATTTTATAATGTCTTTAAAGAATTAAATCATGAATTGTCAATAAGAGGGAAATATATATACATATATAGTATTTAATATAATATTTTGATTCATCGGTATATTAATAAAAAACATATATTTATATACAAGAGGGTTAAATTTGTATGAATAAATTCAAAACTTATGGTAAGGCATTTCTCATAATACTTTTATTTTCATTGAGACCCAATCCATTTTCACCTTATATTTATTATGTGTTACATGTTTAATAACAATTGATGTATTCAATGACTATTATAATTATGCTTTTCAGTATTTATATATTTAATTTATTATCATTCTTTCATTTTTTTATGTTTCAAAACATACCAAATCAGTTACGTAATTTTGTCCTAATTTTTATAATTTGAGACACATGTCATGTTATACACCTAGATTTTTCAATGAAGAGTATATGCATCATTTTAAATTTTGTATCATAAATATAAATATTTTTATTATACATTATGATTCATTTAATTTTATTTTTTCCATTTTGGTATGATATATTATTACAAAAGTGGTAATCGTTTATTTCTAAGATTTCACCATTTATTGAGATTGTTTTTTATTATACTTCTATTGATGAATTAATATAATCAATATCTCAAGATATCTCATAAATTTCCTTAACATTTTTTTGACCATGATATATCCATGTAATGGTTCTATTTATCTACTCTTTTTTTCTTATTATAATTAATAAAATGTTTTTATGGAAATATGACACTGTTATTCCATTCAGTAAAAATTTTGTTTTCTTTTAAAATTCTGAATGGAAAAATAAAAAAAATTGTTTAGAGTTATCTAGTGATGTTCAACATATTTTTTTAACATATATTACCTTTTAAAAATATTTAAATAAATCTTCTTTTATTTTCCAATTAAAGCACATTTCTAAACATTAATGGTAACAGGGGAATGTTCAACATGTAAGAACTTACCAGCAATCATGATCTTCATTCCAATAATTCATTCTTGTATGTTTATAAGATATTTTTTAATGAAAATTGTTTTTCTAATATTAATAAAAATTATTTAATATAGAATTATTTTCAATGAAAAAGGTGTTTTAAATATTCTTATTTGTTTAAAATTTGATTTAAATAATCATTAAATATTCTTTTAATTGTTTTCAATGTAATTTCATTGAAATTTATTTTCATAAGCATATAGGTTTTATAATATTATATTCAAATAAAAATTTTGTTCAAAGTGATATTTCAAAATACTTCTTCATCTAGGATTACATACTATATTATAGTTTATGATTTACAAGGAATATAACACATGGAAACCATTAATATTATTTATCTAAATGGTTTATGTTTTTATGGATTTATGTTGTGAAACCTATTTCTATTCTACAGTTTATAAAATGATAAATGCTTATGAAACCCACATCAATTAATGGGATATTCTATGATAAAATGACTCTCGGAACAATTTATTTTCAACAGGTTGTGATATTATTATATTTTTATGATATCTATTTAATTTCATGGATTATGATATAATTTTTATGAAACCCAAATCATTATATAGGTCATGATTAGATCATTTTTCAGGAAATATACATGTATGATTTAATTATGATATTGGAGGTACCTATATCTCCATTAAATGAATTGGATAATAATATATTTCTCATTAGATAATAATGGGAAACCAGTTGATGGGATTCATCCACAATGACTAATAGGTGTGTCCTAATCCTCAAGGGGAAGTAGGTGTATCCTAATCCACAATTGGAAATAGTTGCATCCTAATCCACAATGGGAAATAAGTGTATATGTTTCCACCATGTTGATGGTCTTGGTAGTTAACCTTGAAACATGAAACCGTTTTATATTTTTTTGATGATTCGACACATATATGACATGACCATATTGTCATGATTTATTTATGATTATTTATCACCATTATAATTCATTTATTATGAACATCAAAACATTATTTCATGATTCATGTTTATGATCTTTCATATGTAGGGTATTATTTTCTATTATGATGACCACATTATCGTAACTTTTTTCTTATATTTATGCTTATATTTATCCCTTGTTTACCATAACTGGGCATCTGTGCCCACCCCATTCTTATGATTCATTTTTTCTAGGTTATAATGGAATGTTTTATGTTGAAGAACTATAGGGGATGATATTTGTTAGAAACATTGAATTTCATTCACCAGTATAGTAGTTGTTTTCAAAGATTCAGAATACTGTAAAATATTATGGTTATCAGATTTGTATATTTTTAATTTTCTAAATATTCATATAAATTGATGTAATATCTATCTATGTTAATTTTTAGCTTTTATATGGGTCTCATTTTATGAGTGGGGTAGGGGATAAACTATATAATTTTAAAAATAATTGTGTTCTCTGACGTTTTCATATGTCACTAGGTTTGAAAATAGACCATTATAAATTATAGAAGTATTAACATCTTAAATATGTCAAATAAATAGTTTATATACATATTTATTGGAAATTTTACACTAATTATTTTAGTTTAACCACTCGGTAAACCCATTTTTACATTAACAGTTGTAACTAAATTTTT
Source organism: Viscum album (assembly GCA_963277665.1). Lineage (NCBI taxonomy): Eukaryota > Viridiplantae > Streptophyta > Magnoliopsida > Santalales > Viscaceae > Viscum > Viscum album. Next base: position 1,397,927,846 of record OY728148.1, on the reverse strand, counting down.
TTGTATTCACTATTCATTATGGGAAAATATTTATTGTAAATTATCAGAAATTATATATTAAAAAATTAAAAAATACTAACTATATTTTATAAAATTAAATTCATAGATGTTTTAAATTTAAAATTGAAAATTAATCTCATGTACATGATGAGAAAATGTGTTTCTAATTCTAAAATATTTAAATGTTCAAAGAGTTTTTATATCCAAATTCACTATGAAAGTTATTATAATTACCTAAATTTATTAAATTTATATAATATTTAACTAATTTTTTATTAAAACCAATCAAAAATACAATTTATCATTATAAAATAATTTAATGGTATAGAATGTTACAATTAAGAGTAATTATTTTTTACTATTCATCAAAAAATAAATATTCTCCAAAAAATTCCAAATATTACCCCAATTAAAACATTGATATCAAAATTTAAAAAATTAATTCTATTTATTCATATATCTTTTCTTATCATGGTAAAAAATAAAATTCATGTATATGGGCAATGTATGACTAATCGTTCTTTTAGAAAATTATAATTTTTCAAAAACTGTTTCATTTTCTTTTAAAAGATTGTTATTTTATTTACAGCATAAAAATATTTATGTCAATACTATATATATTCCAGATTTATTATTTCATATTTATAACCTTCAATTTAACTACTATATTTTATCTATTATATTAGATAATAATATTTTAATAATATATTGTTTTTTGGTTAAACTCGGACTTACGTGTAATGAAGGACATCGATGAAACTTGTTTTTACGTATAATGAAATATGACCTCAGTGTTATGTGTAATGAAATATATTTAATGTTTTTATGTTTTTTTAAAAAAATATATCAAAATTTATTGGGTTTTAAATTTCATTCAAGACTTGGTATTGCATGTCATACATGCTATCCAATTTAGTGTCCTTATTTTAGAATTTCTAGGTGTTAAATTATCCCATATTTAAATAAATTTTATCTTTATAATTTAATCATGATATTTCTAATACAACTTTTGTTATTTTAAAATTAGAAACTTTAGAAATCCATATCTTAAAAGGTTTAATAAAACATCTGATTAATAAGATATAATACGTAAGTACAGGTTTCATGGCACAAAACTAGGTCTTAATGTAGGATAATATATGATGAATGTAAATATTTGACATAAAATAAATGTATAAATAATTATAAGGTGTTATTTAGGTCATTCATAATAAGAAGCTAAATGATCAATATAAATTTAAGTGCCTCCAAAAAATAAACATTTTATGATGTTAAAGAAATAATAATTCATAGGATATGAAGGGAATAAGATAATGATTTTTGTTTCAATGTCCTTTTAGTAAATTAGAGTAATATATTCACTCTATATGAATGTAATGAAATATAACCACATGATTCATTTATCTTTCAAAATAAAAATTTCATCATTTTCTTTTCATTAGATCAATTTCCAATTCATCCCTTACTCCATGAACTGAATATCCAAAATCAAATTTTTTAGGATTGATGCAATAAAATTCGGATCTTAAGATCCCTAAAATAAAGAATATTATTTCCATCTATCTATAATTAATTTCCAAAAACAAAATGGTCATAAAAAATTATCCAATATAATACATTAATATCTAAAAAACCAAATTGAGATTAATGAATCGTCATTAATATTTGTTTTCCAAAATTCATACCTAATGAAAAATTAACTAGGATATCATGTAGGCCCGTGGAAGGAGTTAAACTATTATCGTCCTTTAATAAAGGGTTCAAGCCCCACTTCCTATCCAAATTTGATTTGTTACCACCCAAAATATGCATTTTAAATTTTATAAAATAATTTTAATATAATATCTAAAATTTTCTTAAAAATTTTGATTTACATCATTAAAATAAAATCATTCATTTAATAATTATTTTACTATGATTTTCAAAAAAATATTTTTTATAAAGTCTAAAAATCATATATAACAATCATTATAATGTGATTAATTATCATATTAGATGTAAAGGTTATCAATACCATAAAACATATGAATTAAAATGTAAATTCATTATTTATAAATAAATTCACAAAAAAAATATACTAAACAAATTGGTTCTATTTCATTGAATGTCCCCCTAAATTTCATTGATCATGTTATATTCTTAGAATAGATATTTAAAAAAGAAATATTTAATAATTTTAACTTTTTAACAACCATATAATAATTAATCCATTATGGTATCCATAAATATTAATAAAATTAATACATATATGATTCTCACAAAATCCAAATATGTATCATGATTCTTATAACCAATGTACCATTGATAAAAATACTTATAAAATATAGTTTCATGATTTTTGATATATAAATAATTCTTTATTTAAATTTATACATAATTTATTTCATATTGTATTTTAAATCATAGGTCATTTATTTTCATTATCAATTATAATCCTTCTTAATTTTTTTTAATGAAAATGTGAATGATCCTAATAATATCAACATGGATATTCAAACTAGCTGAGATGCAAGGACTATTTTCAAGAACTAAGGTGATTATCTAGTAAAAAAATGTTCTTTTTTGGAGTTATTAACCATATATACATCTATTATAGAACCACATCCTCTGGTTGTATCAAGACAAGGATAAATGTTCTATGAAAATCCATTTTATATCTTCTATAAAAAAACATAAGGATGTTTTTCTATACATATCCTCAAATTCTATTAGAGGAAAATACTCCCCAATATTTATTTCTTTAATCTAGTTCCCACAGATTCTACAATTCTTATTATAATACCAACTATAGTGACCCAAAGCCTATTATACTAGAGCATGTGCCTATATGATTACATTGGTATATAATACAAGGAATAACATCCCTATAAAATGAATATATTAATAGCCTTGATAAAAAAGATTCAAAAATTATTCCCATATTATTTTTAAATGCACATATCTCAATATAATATTTTTTTATAATAACATATTCACTCTACCATATCCTAGAATATTAATCATTAAAAACACCATAGATTCCTTGGATAAGGAAAAAATAATTTCGAGATCACATTCTTAGTAATGATTAAGTATAATATAATATATCATGAATCAATAAGAATAATCAACATATTAAGGAAACGAACTAAGAACACATTCTATTTAAATAACAAGATAAGTCATAATCAATATTATAATATAAATAACTGAGAACACATTCTATTTAATCAATAAAATGTAAATGAAATCCATCCAAAGATAATATTTTTGTGAAAATATCATATATAAAAATAAATAATCTCTTAATAAATGAAATGATTAATTATTTTTCTTTATTATCTCATGAATAATGATACTTAAACCATAAATACCTTTCATAGGATGGATTAAACTATATGTAAAACATATTTATCAAAAGATTAATATGCTTCCTTCACTAGACATATTGATGAACTATGTGGATATATTATACCAGGCCCCGCCCATCTCTCGAGTTCTGAAGCATTCCTCAGGTATCAAATAATATATATTTTTAATGAAAAATATTATTTATCATATACAATCTACATTATATAAATAATTTGGATTTACAAATATTTCCTTTGATAGAAATGATAACATTCAATGTTTAACACTGTATGTAAAAATGATATGTGGTTTATGAAATTAACATATCCATGATAAATAATACAAAAAAAACTAGGAAATTTTTTTCCAATGATCACAATAATTTAAATATTTTAATGAAAATTAATGTCTTCCAAGATGAATGAATAATGTGAATTTCAAAACATTCCTTGGACAAAATGATCATAAAAATCCATTAAAAGAACTAGGATTTTATAAACAGATCATATACCCACTATAATAAAATTATAATTTATTATATTAATGATTAATAATAAATAGTTTATTAATAACGTTCTTAAGGAAAATGTCCTTTTCGAATTGAAAAAAAATTATAGAATAATTTTCCTTGAATGTAAATTTTTTAAAAGTTTTATTTATAAATATAAATGTAAAGTAAAAAAGTAAGGGTCAAATAAGTTTCAATAAAAAAGAAGTAAATTATATACATGTTGTAAAAGTTAAATAGAACATTCATTTTTTACTTAAAAAAGTTAGGGAAGTGCCTAATTGATAAAACAACAAGAAGATTCTTTTTAGGTTTTGGTAAAATATAAACGGTAATTATTTTCACAATGAAATAATATTTATCTGATAACATTTTTTATAGTCTAAAAAATGATGAAAATACATTTAATAAATCAATTTTATAAGGTAAAAATTTTAAAAATAATTTTATAAAACTTTGTTTTGAAATTAAATATATTTCTGATTGAATAAGAAATTGGAGATAGATAATCTAAAAAAATATTTATAAAATATTTTATGTACCAAAGAGTGGGATAATGGCACTATTACATGAAAAAATTCTTAAATAAACATATAATATTAAATTTCATTGTTCTGTTAAATATTGATAAAATGTTGTCCTTTGGTGGAAATTCATGTGTAAACAAGACTGATTAAAATGATATTATGAAGTAAACCCTTGTAAAGATCATAACATTGATGTGAGAATTAACCAATAAATATATTATTTGTATCAAATATAAATGAAAAAAAGATTAGATATAACCATGGGTGAAAGAATATCACAACAAACATAGTCATAGATATTATAATTAAATGAAGAATTTATATAACCAAATGAGATGAAATTGGGTTATGAAATTCATTACCAGTTGGTAGATTTTATCTCGAATTCCCTTATATGAAAGAATTGAAATTAAAATGTAAAATACCCTGAAGGATGATATTTTAATAATATTAAATGATAAAGGGGCAGTATATAAACCATATAAATAAAATTGAGTGAATAATATTAAAATATACCTCAATGAAATAAAATTGAGATGAAATCTCTTACCTTACGCTTCCTTTTGGTTGAATGTGAATAAAACTATCATAAAGCAGTATTAAACATGTTACTAATGTATTATAGAAAATATTAATTTTCATAATATCATATATGATCCTTTTATAACATCATATTACCAATTTAATAATAACTATTCATTAATTACATTTTTATGGGTGTTAAAGTCCTTGTTTTCTCATACAAGATTAATCCTGAAAGATCTAATTCGTGTGAATAATATATCATTATATAATCTCTATAATAATAATAATGACATAATTATCATATATTTATATAATTTCTACTTTTAAAACTAATCATTAATGATGTTTAATAAAAATGATATTTGATGCGATACGGGAGATGATATGTCGTATGCACACATGAGTAATGTTTCCATTTTCTAGTGATCATTATAAAAAATAGTAAATTTAAATTTTTCTTTTCTAGAATTATAAAAACATGTTATATACCATATTATGAACATATATATAATTTTCATGAGGTGTGGTTATGAAGATATAGTCATGTCACTTCGTTAAGGGGGTAGTCCACACGTACACGAATGTTGTTATAATCTTTACATGAGTAAAGAGGAAAGAAAAAATTATATATATATTTTTTTAAAGAATACAAATATGAGATTAGTATCATAATTATGAAATTTATATCATATATAGTCCTTAACTCTACATTTATCTCATTCCATGTGAAGTGTTAGTGAATGAAATCCCACATCACTTCGTGTTGTGGTAGTATGTCGTACACATGAGCAATGTTATTATATATCCTACATAATGTTAGGTAATAATAAATATTAGATATAATAACATAATAGGTATAAATATGTTATAATTATAATTTATATAATTTATATATATTGGAATACCCATCCTTTATATATGTATATTAGAACAAAAATTACATCGTTTCTGGAAAATTACAGACCGCTATAAACCCAATGATGATTTCCTATCAAATTTTATGTAATTAGATATAGATTACATCATAAACTTATATTAAAATGATACATGTATATGGAAGATAATGAGGTTATTATATCATCCAAGTATAATAAATAAATTATGGAGGTGGAGAGAGGGGTAAAATAAAGATTGTCATTGAAGAATGTTACATTTTCTTCGATTATCTTTGATAAATTTCCCTTAAACCCCTCAAAAGATTGATTCATTCACAAAATATGGCATATAGAATTAGGGAAGGTATTTTGGTATGTTATTTGGTCAGTTATTGGCCAAAAATATGTATTAAATTTTGAATGTGGGAGGAAAGGTGGGTCCTGTTATTAGTAGGGGAGAGGAAACACTTTGTATGTTTGAAAATAATTCAGTGCTCAAATGTTTTTCATTTGTCACAAGGGTCCAAAATGGGAAATTATAAAAAATTTGATGTTTAATGGTCTAAAATGGTCTTTAAATTGTTTATAATCATGTTTATAAGTTATTTTAACAATAACTGTTTAGTTTAACCACTTGCAAGCCTATTTTTACCTTATCCGCATTAATTTATTTTTACTACATTCATTATTAATTTTGGTAGAAAAATATTTTCTCTAAATTTTTTTTATAATTAATTATGATTATAAAAAAACTAATACATTTTCTGAAATTTTAATTTACAAATATGGAATGTTTTAATATAAAATCAATCACATAGATGTAAATGAATGCGAGTCTTCAATGTTAAATTGTTTACAATGAATACAATGTTTATATATATAAATTCATTTTGAAAATTAATAGAATAAAAAAATATATTAATTTATTGATAATTTATCAAATTTTACTTTAACATCATTCCTAAAATTAATTTAATATTATACATTATATAAATTATAAGGGTGTTTTCAATTAAAATCTAGTATTTTCACTATTCCTAAAAAAAGAAACATTCTAGAAACATTGGAAAAATATACCATAAAATAATTTTCATATACCTATTTAAAAAATGATGTTTATTTTTTAATAAAAAGTATCTAGTTATAGTAACTATTAGTTTTAAATTATTAGTTAAAATCATGACTAATTTATCTTCTAGAAGCTACAGTTTTGTCAAAAATGTTTCATTTTCTTTTAAATTATTGATATTTCATTAATAAACTATAAATATACATGTCTTAACTGCATTTTTTCATAAATTTGTTGACCCTATCCATACCTTCGAATGTAACATCTAGTTTATAAATTTTATATTCAATAAAAATATTTTCATAATATATAGTTCTTTGGTAAAACATTGTCTTATGGGTAACAAAAGAAATCAAAGAATGTCATTATTTCTTGTTACACAAGATAAAATCACTATTTCATGTAACGATATCTAATTAATAGATTTAATTTATTTTAAAATAAATATATGACAACATAAAGGGGTTTTATGTTCCATTCTATGATTAGTTTATCTTTCCATACAGACTGTAAATTATAGTTTCCTTTTCTAGAATTTTTTGTTCTTATATGATGTTCAAGAAACTAATTTGATAATAAATTTATAAATGGAAAAGAAGAATAGCTTTTATTAAAATTAATTTGAATCATAAAATTTAAATTTTATCAAAATACTGAAATTTATATATTCAAATAAAATTAGTTAGGTAATTATAAATCAAATTGATCAAATATAACAATGGAACCAAATAAAAATATAAAGATACTTTTAAATTTCATTATTGAATGATATGTAATATGAGAATTTTAAAAATGTATATTTTTGTTAAAATGTAAATTATCTCAAAAAAATATCTTAATTTTACCCCAAAATAATTTGGATATAATGAAATAAAAAGTATTATTCATTTTCTAAAATACCATTTTTAATAGTGATAGAGATTAATAATATTTCCCATTCAAAAAAGTGAATAATAATCATTTTTCATGAATATTATTTTTTCAATTGTAAAATAACATCATTAGAAAATTGAGTGCACACTTCATTATCTTTAAGAAAAACATTTCTATTGTGTAGGAAAATTATTTATATATTTACTAATGTGGTAACTCATATTCATAGCCATTTGTTCAATTCCTAGGTTATAATGGTAGTATTCAGAAAATAATTTATTTATAATATATCTAACGTTTCTTAAATTGTGGCATTCCATATTAATAAATTGATTGAGTTTAATTTTTTTTAAAAACAACCCTTTTGTGTTTTTTGTCCTTATGTATCTTATATATATATTCCTTTCACATTGTCTGAGTAACTCATGTGGATAATCAAAAAAAAGGAATTCTTAGACATAATTATTTTTTCTGTTGTAGTGTATTGTCTGTACAACTATACCACTAATATAAATTTATTATTATGTGTAAATTTTATTTCTCCACGATATATAGATGTATTTATATGCGTTTTATTTCCAGTTTCTTTTCTAAATAAATTTAAATATTAGTACACCATTTTGATTACCAAATGTTATGTTCTAAACTAATTTTTATATTGTGCCACCATTTTGTCGAATCCAAAAATCCAACACCGCAATATTGAAGTATCAATTCACATGAATATCATATAGTAAAATAAAAATTTTCCCTATATTATAAAAAAATATGAAAATAAAAATTGCAAACATGTTCTATTAGTGGGCTGTGATTTTTGACTACATTATCTCATACTTCAAAGATATTGTGAGTGGACCCTCAAATAATTAAATCTTAGAATTATGTTTATTTAATTTTTGCCACAAATATTTATTGAGTATGATATGTTCCTTATCCATAAAACTAATTTGGTTATGTTATCCCATTATCCTTGTTAAAGCTCAGAGATAATGAAAAATTATTTCCAACAATGGATTGAAAGACACATCAACGATTTTTATCATCTTAATATGTTGTATGAAATATGTTTTTGTCATAATATTTTCTATGGAAGATTTTTTTTAAATTATTCATAAATATTCATTATGTGTTTCTTCACACAATTGTTAATATTATGTGGTTATGACATAATTATGTAACCATGTGCAATAAAATAATTGAAAGATAATCATATTATTTTTTTCAACACACGTGTATTGTTTTTTAATTTAAATATTTTATCATGTTAAACTATAAAATAATCCCCACAACATATTAATAAATAATTAACCCTTTTCATAAAAATAAAATAATCATGTCATATAAACATGTGATTTTAATACATCAACTTGGTTTTTGAGTAGAATATAATCAAACTTAGGCCCTTATATAAAAAAATCTTTATTTAGATTACATCCATAAGATACACCATTTTGATTTTATCTTGTGTGCCTCTTGTGGTATGTTTCAACTAATCTCTAGTATAGAAAAAACATCTCTCAATGTGAGCATCATTTATTGTATATTCTAACTCACGAGTATATTGAGGTCGATATCATAGGTTTCTGGATTAATAATATTAACCATTGACAAAGAGTCCTGATCATAATCAATAAATAATATATGCTATAAAAATCATAATATTTAATTTAATAGTAAAATATATAATAAATAAAATAACGTCATAAAATAATAAGACAAAAAATAGAATACATTCATAGGTCAGTCATGTTTATGAACAATAAAAACATGCAAGGAAAATGTATTAATACACTCTATCATGTATTTCAACTCAATATATTTATTATTATATTTTTCCTCAAATTAATAATTTATTAATATATTAAAAATTATTTCGTTATATTAATTATCATTCAAAATAGTCACCCAAATTCAAAACATTATCATCATATATAACTATATTCAATTATCTTTTTAATAAAATTAATTAATTACAATGTGTGTATAGATTGGGTACACATTGTGTACCCTTATCGACAAATTAAATTTAATTCCAAATATTATTATATATATAATATGTTGAATTGGTGACATGATGTGTACCCTTATGAATCTAATTAAAAATATTTCTTTAATTTTAATTCATTCAAATAAAAATTATAACACTCAATGTGATGTTTGCCTTTGGTGGTGTATTTGTATTTAGGTGTTCTTTTAGCATATATAGTATATATTCAAGAAAATATTTCATGATGTTCCTGGTTTATTATTTCATATATCATACCACATAGGTGTCATGAACCATCCCCTAGGGCCCGTGTTGTGACTTACCTAGGCCCACATTCTATAGTCCACGGGATGGCGACTTGCAATGAAAGAAATTTTCCCTAAAACTGGGAAGGCATTGCCTTTATATAATGAAACCCACACAACCAACCACAGATAAAGATACAAATACAAGTAAACTATATATTAAAAAGAGTGTGTATAGTAGGTAAAAATGTGCTAGAATACAAGCCTAAATAGAAAGTACAAGAAAACTGGAAAGTACGAGTAAACTGAAACAGCTCCTATGAGCAATAGGAAAGGACCATAACTGAAGGGTATGTACAGCTCTCGAATGGTCATCTTTGTGGTACGCCTCGTCTAATGTCCCCCTATAAGCTACCTCCAGTCCCCGTACCCTCGTCCTTAGTTAGGGTTGCCTTTCGTCTCCACCAAACACAACAAGGTGAGGGTATAACCCGTGCTGGGATGAGTAAAACGATACTCAGTAGGGACCCCAAGACCCTCAAAGGTCTCCAAAAATCAACAAAGAATAAACCAAAACTCATGGAAACAAATGGAAACCCTGTATAGGTATATTCCCATACATATACCTAAGTTATCATGTATACTCATCTCATTCATGAGGAAACACAAGGTCTAACTCAAAATCTCAAATCCCAACTATTCCACAAAGGAAGTAATACCACGAAGGCAACACCACAAAGGTAAGTACCACAAAGGTAATGCCACATAGAAAAATACCACAAAGGTATCACGAGGATGGTTAGTACCACAAAGGTATGCCAAAAAAAGGATTACCACAAAGGAATCACCATGAAGATAAGTACCAAAAAGATACACCACACCAAATATTACCAAAAAGGTAAAGACTCAGCTTATTCCAGTTATAACATAGGTATGGTTGTAAAGATGATTAGATGTAAATACAAAATAATCTTACTCTGTTAAGAGGTATAACCACATAGGATCTTAAATCATCAGACCCACATAGGATCCTAGTGTATTCCCATGTGGATTCCTAGAGCAGATCCATGTAGGACACTCGAACATAGACCCATGTAGGATCCCAAAGCACAGACCCACATAGTATCCCAAATCAAAGTCCCACATAAGATCCATTTATCATGTTACAACCAGCTATAGAGTTCTCTCACTAAGCTCGCTTGATTCTGGGAGGATCTTCTCCTCAAGCCCTAGGTTGATACTCCAACTACCATGAAGTCTGAAGGTGAAGTTTACAAAGGAAATGCCACATAATAGGGGTCACAATGCAATAGAATGTGGGTCAATTGGATGTATGCTCTATAAGTTATCAACATTTTAGTCTCGAGGGCCTGGTTCGATTCGGGTTTGATCCAACCCAGCCATGCACCAACATTATCGAAAAATCAAGTGGGGAATATCAAAAGGGCCTTCTCGATCCTAGGTTTTCGGTGCCGCATACATTTAGTCAAACGGATTACCATAGATCATGATATGGATGAAAGAGTGAAAAAGGGTCGAAACTGGTCTGGGTCCGGTCCGACCCAGTTCGGGTCGACCTGACCCAACCATGGTCTAGCCCTGGGTCCATCCCAATCTGCTGGGTCCGACCCAGTCTGCTAGGTCCCACCCAATCCACTAGGTCCGGCCCAGCCCACTGGGTGGTCAGTTGGGAAGCCCACGATGTGGCCCGCGATGGGCGGTCCACTCGGTTAACAGCTGGCCAGACAACTAGCCCTCCTCCATGCGGCGCGATCATGTGATGCACCATCACAGGTGGCCAGAAGCGAACCGGCCGCCCAGCCACCGCCGCCGCACCTTCATGCTGGGCAGCGTGGACGCATGCTGTCATCACCGTCATGTGGTCGACCATGCGTTGAACGCCACCCTCACTCCATCGTAGCCCTTCTTCTGTGGTGTTGTTGTGCCACAGCTAGCTTCGCGGCCGGTTGGAGTGCTGAAAGCCGCTCCTGGTCCCCCCTATTCCGGTTTCTGGCACAGGTTTCCGAGGACGTTCCTCGGGTCCCCAGGTGTGCCACGGTGGACCGTTCTTCATTTTTTAGACATCCACAGTCATCTCGGGACATCATCATTGATTAAAAACCACCACAATCCACAATGGATGTAGAGAGGTCGGTTCGTGTTTGTTTAGCCTGAACTGTCTATGTTAGAATGGTAACAAGTGTATTATGTGTTCTTGAATAATGAAGAACGTCAAGAAAGGGTAAGGGGAATTGAAAATAGCCAACCCTAAATTATAGTTTTTTGGAGGAGTTGAGAGGTAGAAGATGAAGTTATTGAAGAATGTCGACATTTGTTGCTTCCCCAAGGCGCTTCAATCCGGGCTTGGGGTCGGTTTCTCATTCTACATTAGAGAGGAATAGTTCTTCATTGGAGAGAATGTTTCTCTATAATTCTCCCAAGATCAATTTCCAACGAAATCCACCAACCCCACAAAAAAATGAAGATCCAACTTATTAAAAATAAGTCTAACAATTAATTAAAGTTGACACATTTAATTAATTATAGTTGGCTCAATCTATTAATTGGAGAGTTGAGAGCTTTCCTCCAATTAAGAGGGGCTAGAGTGGTCCCCACCACTATGAATTTAAATTGGGGGGTTTTCAAGCTTGGGTGGTCCCCACTTCCATAATTTTGAAATTTATCTTTCAAAAAAAAATGTTAATTATTTTATTTTTATTCTTCACGATAAAAAACTAACCTTCACTGTCGACATACTACGGTCGAGGTGAAGGTCTCTTTAAGAGAATAACGGTGGTGTGAGTTCAATGGTGTCCTCAGATTTCAATTTAAAGCATAGGTTCAAAAGAGACAGAAACCCACTCGCACGTTTACAGAACGTACTTAAACAAAAGACCATCAATTCATTCTGGCCACACCTGGACTTGGAATCACGCACCGTCAATTTTTTCAAACTCATAAAATTCCAATATAATTAAAAACATTACATGGAATTTTTGCATCTTTACATTCTCCAACCTTAGGGGTTTGTGTCCCCGTAAGCCACCACTCAAACTAAGTGAACAAATGGGGGTACAGAGCACATATTTGAGGCTCCTTCTCCCATGGTCTCTTCTGGAGGTTCTTGTGCTACCAACGTATGCACACCAAATGTATTGATCGCCCATGAATTAATCTCTATTTTCAATCCTCAATCTCCATTGGAACCTCCATATACTTCTCCCCATCATCTATGTCTAGCTCATTCCAGTCAATGAAGTGTGAAGGGTCATGCACGTATCTCCTCAGCTGTGATATGTGAAAAATTTTGTACACCTGGTGAAAATGAGGTGAAAGAGCTAAGCGGTAAGCCACCTCACCAAATCTACTGAGGACCTGAAAAGGATCGATAAACCTCAAAGATAACTAGTTACCCCAGCCAAATCTCCACAAACCATGTCAGGGTGAGACCCATAGGAAGACGTTGTCACCATCCTCGAACTCCAGAGGTCTCCATCTATTGTCGGAATAAGAATTATTCCTACTCTGTATAGTCTTCATCTACTCTTGGATGATCTGCACCTTTTCTGTGGTAGCTCATACCATCTCTAGTACCATGAGTGCTGACTCTATTGGTTCAGTCCAGCCCAATGGCGATCTGCAAGGTTTTTCGTACAGAGCCTCAAATGGTTTCATCCCAATGGTGGAGTGATAGCTATTGTTTTAAGAAAAATACACCAATGGAAGGTGATCCTCCCAACTGCAATCATAGTCGAGGATGCAAGAAGACATTATGTCCTCGAGGGTCTAAATGCTCTACTCACTCTGGCCATCAGTCTGAGGATGGAAGGTGGTGCTCCAACGAAGCTATTAACGAAAGCCTCTTGCAAACCATTCCATAGCTAGGAAGTGAAACGGGCATCATGATTATAGACAATCATTGAGGGTAATCTATGTAGCTGTTTAATCTCTTGTACATAGTGGCATCCCATGCTCTCTGTCGAACCCTACTCTTTGATCGGTAGAAAGTGGGCCAACATGGTGCATCGGTTGACAATCATCCAGATAGAATCATGACCCTTGGATATACGTGGAAGTATTGTCACAAAGTCCATTGATATCCCATCCCACTTCTACACTGGGACATCTAAAGGCTGAACTAAGCCTACTGGTACCTGATTCTCTACCTTCACTTACTGACAAGTCAGGCACCATGAGATAAACTCTGCTACTTCTTTCTTCATTCATGGCCACCAGTGATGTCGTCCGAGGTCCTGGTATATCTTCACCACTCCTGGATGTACCGCTAGAGGGGATGTGTGGACATATCTAAATAATTCCTCCTTAAGTGACACTGGTACAATGCTACATCTTCTAAAGAAGATGACATGCTCCCCACCTTCATTAAATCCATCAGATTCATGTCCTGGGGATATCTATGCACATCGACCCTCACATTTTGTGTCCCCATGCTACACCTCCCTGACTCGCTAAAGAAGTTGGTAGTTACTGTAAGAGACTGAAGAAAAGTGGATCCATGTCATTCCACAATGTATATCCATAAATCATTCATCTAATCTATCACCTCACAAAGAATTTGTATACTAGATCTCTTCTAGAGTGAATCTGCTACAACGTTCCCTTCCTTCCAGTACAAACTATCTCAAAGTCATAGTCCTATAGGAACTCTAGAAAAAGAAATTATATCAGGCTCATGTCCATCTAATAGAAGATATACCTAAGACTCTTATGATCAGAGTAGACTATAAAATTTTCGGACATCAAGTTATGTCGCCACATCTTCAAGACAAAGGCCATTGATGCTAATTCCAGGTCCTAGGTAGAATTGTTCTACTCATGTTGTCTCAGCTGTCGAGACCCTTAAGTGATAAATACCTTCTCCTGCATCAGGGCACATCTGACCCCAGTCCCTGATGCGTCGCAGTAGAATACGTACCCAATTCCATCCTCTAGAAGCCTCATGATAGGGGCACTAGTAAGCCTCTGCATTAGCTCCTGAAAACTCCACTGGCATCTCTATGACCACACAAAGGGTTAACCCTTTTTCGTAAATGCTGATAAAGGTTCTTCAACCTTGGATAAATCTAGCACAATCCTCCAGTAGTATCCGACCAATCACATGAAATATAATACCTCCGACACACTCCTATGTGGATTTCAAGAAAGTACCGCCTCAATCATTGCTGGATCCACCGCAACTCCAGCCTCCATGATGACATGTCCCTGAAAGTGAACCTCTCAGATCCAGAACTGGAACTTCAATATCTTACCATAAAGCTGGTTCTCTCAGAGTATGTCCAGAACTATAGCCAATTTATAATCATGCTCCTCCTTAGTATCCAAGTAGATCAGAATGTCATCAATGAAGACTATTATAAATTGATCAAGGTATGGCTCGAAGATCCTATTCAAAAGTCTCATGAACACTACTAGAGCATTGGTCATGCCGAATGACATGACCAAAAACTCATAATTTCCATACCAACATCTGAATGTCATCTTTTGCACATCCTTATCTCGTAATCTGAGCTGGTGATATCCTGATATGATTTCTATCTTCAAGAACCACCATTCTCCCTTTAGATGATCAATGAGGTCTTCAATCCTCGGGAGTGGGTAATTGTTCATCATGGTCACTTTTTTTAGGACCTAATAGTCAAAATAGAGTCTCAAGCTCCCATACGCCTTCTTGGTGAACAAAATCTGGGCTTCCCAAGGAGAAACAATGAGTCGAATGAACCCCTTCCCCTGTTAGTACTCCTGTTGTACCCGTAGCTCACGAAGTACCATGGGAGCATTCCAATATGCTGTTGAAATATTAATGCCCTCCTAGGGTAAAATTCAATGTAGAATTCCACCTCTCTGCAAGGAGTTAGGCTCAAAACATCATCATGGAAGACATTTTCATTCTGGTCCACCACTATAGGATAACTCGAACTCTCCACATCAACCACTCTGAGGGTAAGGCTAGCCAACTAATGAGTGATCGGGTGCACTCTCTTCCGGGTAAGTCTATCCTAGGCTGCAAAGGCTTCCTTCTCGTTAGTGAAGATAAAACTAGTCCCATTTATGCATCCACATCATACTATGCGCCTAATACTGTCAATCTGAGGATGGACTCTAGATAACCAGTCCATACCCAAGATGATGTCATAATGCCTGGACGCCACTACTAGGAGATCCCAGCAAAAGCTCTCGCATCCTAGAGTAATCTCACACTGCCGACACTAGTGCGAAATCGTTGAATCCACTCCTATAAGAGTCTATAGCTGTAAGGATAAAGCCAACAGCTCCATCAGAATCTCCGAGCTCCGATCGAGGGCAGTGGTAATAAAATAATGACTCGCACATGTGTTTATCATTACGGGAACTAAGGTGGAGTAGACACAAATCATACCTTGTATCATATCCAGAGCACCATGGTCATAGGCCCCAGCTACCTAGAGTTGAACTCCCCCCTGTCTACCTGCTCCCCATGGTCGGGGTAGACTACCTAGTGGTGGTGGCGATAACACCTCGAATCGTCGCACACCGCTAGATACACAGACAAATCCACTTCCACGACTTACTACTCCTAGAGGACCTCCTTAGTCGAACCTCTATCTCTGACTAAGTGGTCCTTCGAATGCCTATTGATCATCCGTATGGTGGGTCTGGCTGTCACGATCCATGTGTCCCTACCCACCACATGTGTAACACTGCTTGCTCCTCGCATGACTGGCTATATATATGGTGCCCCACACAACTGACCCTAAATCCTATGGTCACACACCTATAGGGCTGGTCCTCTGGGACCTATTTGACATCTTTCTTCTGCTAGCTGCATAAGACTCTGATATATTATTCTTTTTGGTGGGTCTCGGTGCTGGTGTCTGCTCAGCAAGAAAACTCTCCACTAAGAGCCTCGCTCTAACAACCCTGCCTCCGTCGGGATGCTAAGAGAAATCATCAAAGCACTGATCTCTAGCCCGAGCCCCTTCTCGAAGGTCTGGGTCATGAAGAATGGTTCACGTACCATATCAGTGGACTAGCATTAGAGGTTAGTGATCCTCACTGAGTACTGATCCACAGTCATGCTGCCTTGTCCAGATGAAGAAACTCTTGTATGAACATAGTGTGAAGGGTCGCTAGGACAATCTTTTCCCAAAACTGTCTCTCAAATATTTCCTAGAGAAGTGTCACCTTGTCGTGAACCTAAAGCATCAAGATCTACAATATTCTTGATAATCCCTGTAGAAGACTCGCGGCAAGGATCACCATGAGATCATCTGGTGTCCATACCATTCACAAGACTCTCACCATGGCCTCCAACCAATCCTCATTCGTCTATGGTTCCATCTCACCCCTTAACATGGGAGTCCTCTGGTTCAGGAAATCGTGCAATGCACTCAAGAGAAATGCACTCTCCGACGATGGGGTAGGTGGAATCAGTGGCCCAATAGGTAATGGTACCGCCGGTGCCTCCACTGGTGCCCCTACCTATAAAGGTCATTGCTCCGATGCCCCGTAGCTCGGTGGGCTATCATCGCGTACTATACCCGGAACCCTAGCTGGATGTCTGTGTAGGGGAATCCTGAAAAGAAACAGGTGCGCCACTGTAAATATGTTATACATGGTGAGCTGAATCAAAGAGATCACAAAGAAAATTTTAGAAACACACACGCAATTTTTGTTTTCATGCACTGAGTTAGAAATCAGAAGTTAGGGTCTTATTGTATGGATACGTTGTATGTTGCCACAACACAAGATTCCCTAAATTGATAACCACACTCATAATAAATAACACTATTGTCGTTAAAAGATCATATTCCAATGTTATACTATAGAACTGGATACTTTGATATCAATTTCTAATGACCCGTCCCCCGGGGCCAAGGCCGTGACTACCCCAAGCCCGCCTTCCATAGGCCTGGGGCTGGAAACTAGCACTGAAAGGCATTTTCCATAAAATAGGGATGGAATTTACTTTATATCTTGTAGCACACAAAACCTAGCACACAGAAAGATATGAACACAATTAAACTATATTGTAAACATAGTGTGTACAGTTGGTAAAAAGGGGATAGAATACAAGCCTAACTGGAAAGTACAAGAAAACTAGAAAGTAAAAGTCAACTGAAATAGATCATGGGAACACCCACCAAGGACCCTACCTGAAGGGTATGTACAGCTCTCAAACAATCATCTCTACGGTACGACTCATCTAAGGTCCACCTCCGAGCTACCTATAGTCATGGTACGCTTATCCTCAGTCATCCTTGTCCGTCGTCTGCACCAAACACAACAAGTTGTGGGCATAGCCCGTGTAGGGCTGATTATAACGATACTTAGTTGGGTCCCCAAGACCCTCAAAGGTCTCACAAAATCCAAAAAGGATAAACCACAAAGCATGGAAACAACTGGAAAACCTATATAGGTATATTCCCATACATATACCCAAGTTAACATGTTTACCCATCTCATTCATGAGGAAACACAAGGTCCAACTAAAATTCTGAAATCTCCACTATTTCACAAAGGAAGGAATGCCCCGAAGGAAACACCATAAAGTTAAGTACCACAAAGGTAACTCCATAAATAAGAATACCATAAAGGTATCACCATGAAGGTAAGTACCAAAATATTACACCACACATAGGATTACCACTAGGGTATCACAAAGAAGATATGTACCACAGTGATATGTCACACAGAAGATTACCTCAAAGGTACAAACTCAAATCACACCAGCTATAACATAGGTAAAGGTAGTAAAGATGATTAGATGTAACTACTAAATCATTTTACAATATTAAGAGGCAGTCCCACGTAGTATCCTAAATAATTTGACCCACGTAGATCCTATAGTAGTCCCACAAGCATTCCAAGAGTTGTTCCAAGTGGTTCTCTGAAACATAGACCTACGTAGGATCCCAAATCATAGACCCATGTTGTATCCGAAAGCACAGACGCACATATGATCGCATTATCATGTTATAAATAGCTACAGGGTTCCCGCATGAAGCTCGCTTGATTGTGGGAGGATCTGCTCCACAAGAAACAGGTAGATACACAAACTACCACGAAATCCCAAGAAAAAGTATCCTAAGAAACCTCCTTCTAATATGTGTCTCAATGCACTAGAGGATGTGTCAGTCGGATGCCTGGTGTGTAAGTTATCAGCCTTTTATTCCTGAGGGTCCGGTTGGATTCATGTTCGATCCAACCCAGTCATACCCCAAATTTATCCACAACTAAAGTAGGGTATATCAAAAGGGTGTTCTCGATCCAAGGTTTCTAGTGTCGTAGATGGTTCATCAAATAGATGCATGTAGCTCAAGATATGGCCTAAAGAGCATACAGGGTCGAAAAAGGTACGGGTCTGGCCAGACCCAATCTGCTGGGTCTGGCCAGGAATGACGGCATAGCCCGCTGGGTGGGCCGTAATGGGTAGCCTACGATGGCAGCCCACTAGGTGGTCTGCTAGGCACATAGCTGGATGGACGTCGCACCATCCTTCGTGCAGTACGGTCGAGTGTCGCGCCTTCACCGGTAGTCGGCCGACCCACCGCCGCCGACGCAGCCTTGCATCGTGACACCTACATGTTTGGCAGCGCGGATGCGCCACACCGTCACCGTCACAAGTTCGAATGTATACCATCCACCACCCTCGCTCTGCCATGGACGATGGGCCGTAACATTTCTACAGTGGTGCAATTGTGCCACCGCTATCTTCACTACCTGTCGGTGTGCCAGCTGTCGCTCCCTTGCCCCACCGGTGCCCATCATTGACACTAGTCTCCGATGAATTTCTGTGGGGCACCCGACACGCCCTAGTGTCATATTCTTCATTTCTTAGACTTCTGAACTCCTCTCGGGACATCTCTATTGATTTAAAATCCCCACAATCCACAAAGGTTTTAGAAAGTTCGGGCTGTGTTTGTTTGGCCCGAACTCTCTGTGTTAGAACAGTAGCAAGAAGCATGTTTTTTCTTGAATCATGAAGAATGTCAAGAATGGGTAAGGGGTATTCAAAATAACAAACCCTACCTTCCCATTCATTGGAGGAGTTTAGAGTGAGAAGATAATTTCGTTGAAGAACGTCAGCATTTGTTCCTTCTGAAAAGTGCTTCTAATCCGGGCTTAGGGTCGGTTCATCGTTCATCATTAGAGAGGAAAAGTTCTTTGTTGGAGAGAAATTTTCTCGACAATTCTCCCAAAATACATTGCCAATGAAATCCTCTAACTCAATATAAAAATTAAGAGCCAACATAATAAAAATATGTATTACAATTAAATAAAGTTGACACATTTAATTAATTGTAGTTTTCTCAATTAATTAATTGGAAAGTTGAGAGGTTATCCACATTAAGAGGGGTTTGGGTGGTCCCCACCACCATGAATTTAAATTGGGTGGTTTTCTAGCTCAGGTGGTCCCCACCTCCATAATTTCAAATTAGAGGTTTCAAATGAAATATAAAATGTTAATTATTTTATTTTTCTTCTTCCACGAAAAACACGAAATCTAACTTTCACCCTCAACCTACTGTGGTTTAGGTGAAGGTTTATTTAAGCAAATAATGGTGTTGTGAGTTCAACGGTGTCCTCGGATTTCATTTCCATGCACCAGTTCAAAAGTTACAAAAACTCGCTCGCACGATTACTGAATGCATTTAAAAAATAGATAATAAATTCATTCTGGGACCACTGGGCCTCGAAATAATGTGCCTTTAATTTTCACAGACTTATAATATTCTTATATAATTAAACAAATACATGGAATTTCCATGTTTTTACAATAGGAATCATAATGTATGATACCACATGAAATGGGAAAAATATAGGATGCATGCATCACTAGTGATTCATGTGAAGTAAAATATTTGTACAAGGACCATAAATGATGTTTATTTTTGAATTTATGTAGATATTAAATGAAGAATAATTTAATTCCAGACAACATTTTTAAAATACATTTTCATGTACCCATTATTAATTAATACCTATTTTGCAGTGTTTATACCTTATTAAACACCATAGAGTTTAGACTCACTTTTAATAAACCTAAAGTTTGACTGACATGAAATTCATACCTCGATATGTACCTTTCATAGGTTGGAATTATATAAACAAAATTTATAGTGATATTCACACCAAGTAATCCTTTGATGTCCACCAACACAATTTGACTAGGGACTGACTCTATATACTCCAAGGGATATCACATATTACATTATGTTTATAACAAGATATTTTCATTATAATCACTGCTTTCCATGTCACTTAGATGATAGTCACTATATGGGAATTAATGACACAACATACATTTACGACTCAACTTTTAGTGATTTATATAGAGTCAACAATATATAGGGTTATAAAATGTGTAAAAAAGCAATACACCATTCATAACTCATCATTTTTTACACTATCCGGTGTTTAATAATAATTGTCTAATGATTACATATATTAATCACAACAAGGATTATCATGATTATTTAAGTCCTAAATTATGTTGTTGACTAGTTTTTAATAACCATTACATTTTTTATTACCATTGTGTATCTATGTTAAGTGTCCATATTCCTCGGATTCACTATATGATATCTCCAATAATTCTTTATTCATATTTTGATTTTTTGGTGTCATTTGAAATAGAATGAATATGTTTTATTGATTATTTTATTCACCAAAACTGTAAATGTATACAAAAAACAAATGAATAATAAAAATAAAAATAAATTATAATATGAAAACCATAATACAATTTAATGGTTTATAGGAATAGTATAATTTTTTAGTTACTATTATAACTATATGTTTTTTAGTGGTTTAAGAGAATTTTTGTGGAGTAATATAATAGATAAACCGTATAATCGTCTATAAGGGATAATTCAAAGTTAATTTATTATGAATTTCAAACTAGAAATAACTCTGATATATAATTCATCATGTTTCTAATAAATTATTTTTTACTATTATAATAACATTGCCTTAGTAAATAATCCACACATGAATTTATCTATGGGTACCCACACGTGATCCACAAATCTTTGAACAATGGTGTTGGTCCTTGAAGTGATAGCATGATTTAATCAAGCTCCCTAAGTTGTCCACCTTTAATCCCAATTTTTTTATCATGTTCTATTATTCTTTTGAGGGGGAGGTTTATTTTCTCTAATAATTGATTTGATTATGTTGTCATGTCAATATTCATTTTAACTCACTATCTCTAAAATGACATAACTCATAATTTATATTAGGTGTAAAATAATTAATAATTTTACAATAGATCTTTATCTAATTTGTTATTCATTATAAACCTTATGATTAATAATTATTATTATATTTTTAGTATATTATCAATAAATTTATAGAAATAATAAATTAATAAAAAAATTCATATGGAAAATAACATGGCCAGTTAATCCACTCCAATTTTATCAATCCTTATCTAACAAAATATCTACTACTATATATAAATTTTAATTGCTTAAAAACAATTATTTTTTTAAAAATATATAATTAATATATTCACTATACTCAAGAATTTAAATTTACATTTGAAATAACTACTATAATCACCATACTTGGAAATATTTATTTATTTAGGTATTTCGGTGTTAAAATAAATATTTATATTAATATGTTTACTAAACATGTCAATAAATAAATGTTTATTTTTAACATGTGTGTAATAATCATGAAATAAATAAATATTATATTCAAATTACCTTCAAAAAAATATTCCACTAACAGATTCCCAACTCGAATATTTGGTGATTAAATTTATTGAATCATTAATACATAAATAATATTTTTTTGATAACCCTATCTTAACATTTATATTTAAAATTGAATTAAAAAATTAATTTAGATTATGGATACACTTAGTTTGTGCCCATATAGCCATATTTCTCAGTTTTATTAAGTGATTTTACTTATTTGGAAATATGTGTTTGTAGAAAAATGTAAAATTTCCAATAAAGAGATATCCCATTGTTACAACAATAAATAAATCATAGAAAATATTACAATGTAATGTATTACTTTTTTTGTGAAATATGATCAAGTTGGTTTATTACATATTTTATCAATCTATGTT
Source organism: Viscum album (assembly GCA_963277665.1). Lineage (NCBI taxonomy): Eukaryota > Viridiplantae > Streptophyta > Magnoliopsida > Santalales > Viscaceae > Viscum > Viscum album. The sequence continues at coordinate 1,397,904,823 of OY728148.1, read as the reverse complement.
CTTGACATAACTTTCATTTATTCTATGAAATAAACTCAATAAGCGACTATCATGAAGATGGAATTAGTATGAAGATCTACTTAAATCATAGGGCCTGAGATATCTTATTCCATTTACTAAAAAGTGAAAAAATATTTCCTAAATAATTCAATAAATGTCATATCATTTATAATAGATCTAATATATGACCCCGCATAAAGATATTATATCATAGTATCATTCATGAATACATCAACATTCATGATTTATTATATCCTCTAATAATAATATTTTGTATATTAATTAATAAACACATTCTCAAATAATAATGTTCATAGTCATAGAAAACATAATGAATTAATATCATTATGGATATGCTTATAACTTTCCATCATATATATTAACATGAGAAAATTGTTTAGAATTATTCTCAATGTCTATTGATCTTCCAAACCATTATAAATAGACATCATTTGTATCCATTTATACAGATACTATCTAGGACATGACATTTATGTATATAAATACTTTCATATAATTTCAAGGTTATACTAATATCAGAGAACTATGATAATAATTTTATGTAATAATTTATAAAAATATATTATCATATTAATGTTTTATATATTGAAAATCATTATGGGATATGCGATTTATTATTAATATGTTTATAATTAGTAAAAAATTAATTTTTTCTTGGGAACGAATAAAATATAGTGGATCTTCAAATATAACACCAAAATAATTATACATAAATATAATTTTGTTATATAGTTTATGTGAAACAAAAAATCATTCTTAAACAACCAATGAAATGTATTTGTCTAAATTTAATCTCATTGATAGCATTAGCGGCATGCAACTCCGAGTCTAAATGAAAAATAGTAAAGTTTACATTTATAACCCAGTTATTAAATTTGTGGTTATTAATTGTACTAATCATATTAAGAAAATTATTTTTTTCTCATTATTATAAATAAAACAAAAAACATTTAAATGAAACAAAAATATTTTATAATAAAAAAGTTTTTTTATAAAATAATGTTTATGAATGATTTTGACAGATAATTTAAAATTAAATTTTTTTACAATTTTTAGAAATAATCATTTCAAAAATTTCTTAGGGTGAATATTTTTTATTCATCAAAAGTGATTAATTTTTCAATGAATAATGAAAATAATATTTTTGAAAACCCATGTATTTAGTTAAATATTTAAGATAATTAATTTAAATAATACATAGGTTTTAAAGTAAATTCATTCCAATTATATAATAATTTAACTTGTTTAGGGTACTAGAATGGATTTCATGTTGAATTTTGATTTTAAAGCATTATATTCTTATTGGAATTTTCCCTTTGAAAACCCACTTACCATCACATATGTGGGTATAATTTAAAATTTTAGTATTCAATTGATAATGATTAAGTTCTTAGAATCATATTCCATACTTTGTATCATCATAATATATATTCTCTAATATGGTCAACATAATTTATTACCCTCATGAATAGTAAAAGTAGTAAAAATTGGTTACCATGGTATATGAAACAATGATTTAATAGGGGATTAATCAATAATACAAGGCCTAAAAATTACCTAACAACTTGTCCAAAACAAATTATTTATAAATTTTTTAAATTTACCCCCTATAAGTGTTGATAATTACCTATTTGGAGGATTTGAGGACGACAAAAAATGTTGGTTTATTTGATTATTTTCTAAAATTATAATTGTGTCCTCTCTCCAAATTATAAAAGGCAACACCATTTCATCCCCTAATCACATATCCATTGTAACTTGGCTCCTCCAAGATCATCCTTGAAATTAAATTGTTACAAAACTAATGAATTTTTCTAAATAAGAGGTGACACCCTTAAATGAATGTTTTTATTTTGTGTCGTCCTCTACCTCCTTTAAATTTTATGAAACCATTATTTATTAATAACATCACTATTTCTTATATATAAATATTTATATCATAAGGGAAGGATCTATATCCCTCTCCGCTTATATTAAATGGGAAATGAATCCATGGATCGAGTGTATGGTGGGCTTTTGCCTCGTGAACAGATGTAATTTATTTTCAATAAAAGACGTTAAAGGATGTATATAATGATGGATTTAACACAAATATATGATATTTATTATATTATTATACTAATATAATTATAATTTGAAATACACATTTTGACATTACATGTTATTTAAAATAGGAAAATATCCCTTATGTGTACAGTAAACTTCTACCTCATGAAGCGATGTGATTCTTTTTTTAGTTACTCATTACATGAAAATTGATAAGGATAAATTATATGAATATATGTGTTATATTTTATATGATATTGACATTATAATATTATTATATCACCCACATACTTTTCCTTTAACTCAATAATGGACGGATATTGATTCTTGTGCGTATGTATAACTTACCATCTCTACGAAGTGCTGTGATTCATTTTCAATGTCCAAACAACTAAAATTATTATAAAAATGTTTATAATTAGTCGATATGATATATATAATTAATATAAATATGTAGGTTATAGATATATATCATATTCTCATTATCTAGAATAGTCATCAAATTGAATTAATAAGAAAACAAGGAAATTAAAACCAAAAAACAAGGAAAAAATAAAATATTATTATCAAATTTGTGGTATATTGTTATAAGTTGATCATATATAATATTATAATTACGAATACTCAAATTTTATTAATAAATGACATTATTAAATAAAATATATATTATCTTCAATCATGATCATCCAAAATGATGTGTGAGGTAAGGGGAATTGTCTCAAATCCCCATCATTGTGGCATATTATAATATTTTTCAAAAAAAATTAATTTATATAGAGTATCTACTATTCCATTTAAAAATAATATATTGAATACAAACAAAATTATTTATATTAAGTTTCAATTTTAATTATTTAATAACAATTGATATTAAATTAAAAGTTACCATGTGTTAAGGAATTCCATAACTCAGTTTGTTATTACTGGTATTTGTTATTTATTAATTTTATTTAACATTCTAATATTTTGTGTTTAAGTAGTTTTGAATATATTATGTTTTAATTATACTTTTTAACATGTTTTTACCTTTTATACACATAATAAATTCATTTATTAATCCTCCATTCAACATTTATATATTTGATATGGTATATTTCACTATTTCTATTTAACCAAGATTGTTTATACTTTAATTTCCATTAAATAAAAATATGTGATAATTATGTAATAAAAACATTTAATTTTATTATACTAATTTTATTCATTATTTTTTCAATTAATATTACCATATTTTCTTTTTTTTATATTAAATTAATGATGTAATGTTTTCAATAAAATCCGGCTTCATTTCTCTCTTCATCAAAAAATAAGTTTCCCTCCAAAAATATGTTTTTAAAAAAATTAAAACATGATACAAAGGGTTTATTAATTTATTTTTAACCATCTATTACATATTAAAAATTATTTCAAAATAAATAATTATGTTTTTTTCTAAAAGATTCACATTTTCATTCAATATAAAATGTAAAAATAATTTTTTAAAACATGTACAACATGTATGGAATTTCATGATTTCATTACCATTGAATGTTTTAGATATAATTTTATATGTTTCCAATATCATTTTTAAAGAGAAGTAAATTCTATTTTTCATCTTTTTTCTTTAAAATTTTATTATCAAAATGAAAAGAATATTTTTAAATATCTTTTGAATGTATCTATATTTATTAAAAAGTATTTATTTTTTATATACTTCAAATGGTTATATAATGTATTAATACATTCTTAATTCTTTCTATGAATGTTTAATTTTCATTTTGGATCGGGAAATTATTTTCATTCACTTTCTTGAATCATTTTTATAGTAATTAACTTTCCCTTGATAATTCACATTATTATGATCACCATAAATTAAATTTTTCTTAAATGTATACATTATTTGTAAACTATATTATTATTTCTCACACTATTTATAATTTCTAGATATGGGGTTTTCCATTTATTTCTATTTAATTGAGTTGAATGAATTTATAAATATATACCCTTTACTCAATATGGATATTTTATGATACAGAATAATTTTCATGATTTCAATGAATTATTTGATATATTATAAAGGATTTGGAGATTCAAATATAGGTGGATCCCAGTTATAGGTAGACATTAAATGAATCGATAATCTCAAGAGATTAATCATATGATTATGATTTATAAATGGATTTTTGGAGTATACCTTAAACTCTCTTGAGAAAGGTCATGACTATAGTGGTATCATGATTCTTGATATCTAAAGTCTACTAATTAAGAAATTCCTTCATCAAGTATATAGTTATTATTATCGACGAGATTTATTCAATGATATGAACTCTTGGAAAATTTCATTTTCATTTTATTTATTAAATGTAAAATGATTTAATTTTTGTAAAATGTCATATTTATTATTCCTTTAACAGTTATAATAGTCTTTTATTAATAAAATGGATTTGTTATTAGTTATTTTTAATTCTACATTGATTATTATAATCAAATAATTTAAATCGAGTATTTTTTAGGTTATTTAACATTTCATACTAATTATTCTAGTCAAAGTATATAAATGGAACGTGTGTTCAACTATTTACCATTCTATGATTATGCTTCTGGATTCATGATAGCTTCTACTATACATAACATATATAGAACATTATGGAACTCCCTTATTTTATTTCTTTTCGTAGAACAAAATGAAGTGTAATGTGAATGATATGTAAGAATATTATTCAAGGACTAATGATATTCCTATATAAATTATTTTTTAATTTTTGTTGTCAAATATAATATGGGAATCAAGTACGTATTTAGATTACCAAGACTACTAAAATATTTGTTCCTTTAGAATAAATATACATATATATTATTCTAATGTAAAAATGTAAATATTTAGCTCCAGGTTATAAGGGTCTGGGTCATTATAGTAGTAATTAGTTGTGGTATAGTTGGAAACATAGAAAGTAGAGTTATTAAATCATTGATTGGGGTATTTAATCCAAATATTTAATTTTGGGATAAGTACTAAAGAATATACTAATATTTTTATAGGGTAGATATAATGTGGGATTTCCTAGAAATACATATTTACCTATATAATACATGTTTTCATTGTTCTATAATATATTAATACAATGGTAATACCCTCTAAAAAGGGTGAATTGGTATTTACCCAATCGTCACCTAGTGCACAAAAATAGCCTTATCGTGCCCCTCGATTGAGACTCTCTGGGGATATTCTATAGATACATAACATTTTCTATTCTTAACATTATGAATTAATTGAATATATATAATTAAAATGAATTATTTTGTTTATACAAACGATATATTATACAGTAAATGATATGTCATTAGTAAGGAATCCTAGAAATTATTATTTGGATTCTTATTTGAATTTCATCTAACAAAATGTTTATATTTTTTAGTAAATGGTTGAACCAGAAGGAAATATTATATCATCAAATATAAAGGAATATGTGGTGAAAATTATTAACCAAATAGGATGATTAATATAGTGAAAGATATCATGAGTATGCCTAATCATTTTTCCTAATAACGATTAAACATCATCAACATAACCATAAATTAAACTAAACATAGAATAGGTGGACAGAGTTCTCTACAATCTCCAGTTGTGGTACTATAGAGGAAAAAAGGATCAGTTTTATCTATGTCATAAATTTATAATGAGACACCCTGGAATGTATTTAAAAGTATTGAGAAAATGTTTTATGCATGGAAAAAATGACATAAAGAAATATATTTTTCATGTAAAACTGAATAATATGATGGAAGGAAATAAATCTCATCATGGGGATCGATTTATAGTTTTTTTGTTAAAATGTGAACATGCGAATTATCCATTAAAATATCATATTATAAAGGGTAAAACATATAACATGGAAGGACCTATGTTTAAATAAAATGGATAATGTATTTATCTACTAGATCTAAAAATAGATTGTTGATTTTAATCCAATTTAATATGGGTTATAAGAATATTGAAACATCTAAGGGTTATTAAATGTTTTAAAGTAATATGACTATTCATTAACAAAAAATTATTGATACCATCATGGTTTATGATTTTTAGGTCTATCATTAGTTCTAAATCATAAACACGCCCTATTTTGAAAATAACTTTCTTAATGATAAAACATGATTAAGTATATTAATGGAAAAATTTGCGGGAATACAATAAATTCGTATAGTTTATCAAAGAGTAATTTGAGGAACATTACCTTCACATTATATTGACTTAAGATAATTATAATTTTCTATTTTTAATTTTTATCATATATTTTTTGTTTTAGTTCTTATTTGTCATAAAACTTTTGGAATTGTTTTAGAATTATATTAATAATGTTTTATAAAAAGGAATACTCACATGTCACGTGACAAGGAATTATGTATAGAAAGGGTTCGTGGCATGAACTCAAAATTAAGGGGTAATAAGGGTTTTTTACCTACCACTAGGCTACAATATTTCCTAGTAAATATTTCAATATTTTTAGTAAATTTATTTTTTTTAAAAATATTAATTATGAACCAATGGTTTTATAATTTTTTATGTGATTAATATTTTATATTGGATAACATGTGAAAACGATATTGGTTTTGGAATATGTTTTAGATAAATTAAAAGTATATGAAATATTTTATAGATATTATAGTCTATTAATTGTAAATTTTACAACTTCGATAATACAAAGTTATTTTTTCGATATTCATTACATAGAGTAAGATATTTGTTGGATATTTATCGATGCATAACCAGAAGATGAAATTCCTCTTATTAAATTGAAATTTGTCATGTATATTTCTATATAGTATTACACAACAAATGTATCCCTCATATTTAGGAAATTAATCTTAAAAAAAATTAACCGATTAATGAATCAAATGTTCATTTTTATCACTATAGATTTATGGTATTTTTGTCTTTAAAATTCCATTGATCATATTATTTTTTGTGACTAATGACCTCTACCATTTTCTATAATTATTAAAAAAATTATTTCATTCCAATATATTCACATTAAACCAATAATATCATGTATAGAAACCATGTTATGTGTTATTCTATAAAAACTATCATCCATTTTACTCTTATTTATATGATTTTTTATTATTCCTTTTTTCAATGTTGATTTTCAAAAATGAAACATTCTAATATCAAACCATTAATTTATGAGGCAACACCAAATTGAGAAGAAAAAATTTAATTAATGTGGTAGAAATGTAACACCAAAAATTTATAAAATAATAACATTTTTTATGATAGATTATGCGACATGAACACCAAGATAGAAAAATAAAAAAATTTATTACATTAAATTTAATATCTTTAATAGCTTATAGAATATGAACCCCTAGTATAAATTTATCACAATACAGTATAACATTTTAAAATTTCTATTAAATTTATTTGTATTAATAGTAATATATATATTTTTTAAACTATTTTTATCTATATATCATAAATTAAAAGAGAATAATTTAACTGAAAAAGAAATGTTTTTATAAAGAACAATACATTTTTCTATAATATTGTTTAGTTATACATTGAGAAAAAATATATAATTAAATTTTAAAAATTTTATAAAATATACATGAAATTTTGATTTTTAATTTATAAATTAGCATATGAAAATTATATTAGGTTTATTTTTCAATTATTATGAAATGTTTCATTTTTCATTGAAATTTGAAAAATACATATTCTTATTAGAAACAACCTTTTTTTAATAAATCAAACGGTAAAATTACATTAAAATTTTTATTTTAAAAAAAATTGGTTTAATTATATTAAAATTTTATGATTTTAGGTTATTTTATTCAATTATATATTTCTGTTCTATATTAAAAACAGTTATATTAAAGATAATTTTCCCTTTGAAACCCATTTTTCATCATGTGTGTGGTTAAACTTTTAAATTTAATTCTGCAACTTATTTGAGTTTAATTTTAAATAATCATTCAATATATGGAATAATATATATATATATATATATTTTATATACCAAAGAAAAATTAATATTTTACCATATTTAATTGTAAATTATGGAAACATTAATTAATGTAGTTATGGTAATCAGTAATTTACTAAAGGTTAAATATAAAATATTAATGTTGAAAATTATATACCAAATTTTCATAATCAATTTAGTAGAAATATGCACACCATAGCACCCATATTTCTTGAAAATGATGTATTTTGGAGTGTTTTGGAATGATGAAATTATGAATTTTATTTATTCTTGTCAAAAATATAATCTTTGTCCCCTCCCCCACAAATTATAGGCCACCCACACTTCTCCACTATTCACAATTCCAAATTCATTTTTCTATGAATATAATAGCCCAACTAAAATTATTCCTCCCGTGAAAATAACATAGTTCCCTTGTTTTCATCATAAATACAACCTATGAGGTATTTTGGTACAAAACAAAGAAGGTTGTTTGAAAAAGACACAATGTTATTAAAATAGAATTTTGTTTCTAATATTCCTCCACATTAATAAAATATTACTAAACCATGGATATATAGTAAATTAGGTATACTAAATGTAATTATATTTCATTATATAATTTTCATGACTAATATAAATCTCCTCTTCTATTAAATTATGAATGAATTGGTCGATCAAGAGTTTGGCAGACAAGAGCCTCACAAACCGATGTAATTTTGGTTTTATTACCATTTTTCATCACCAAATATAATGATGGATTTAAAAAATTACAAATTATATTTATAACGTTATTATAGATATATAATTATTATATAACATGTAATTCCTTACCATCCATTCCATTCAAAATAAGGCAGTGTCACTCTTGTATTCGGCGTAGATCCGCTTCCCAGTGTGATGTGATTTTTTTTCACTTACACTTTAAAGGGAATGTAAACATTACATATTTAAATAATATATGTGATATATATGAGATAATATATATTATTTTATATTTTTATATTACCCAGTTTCTTATCTTTTCACTTGTTTATGGAATGATATCATTTCTTACCATCTCCATGAACCAATACAATTTATTTTCCTAGACTATCCTTCAAGAATATTTAAAAAAAGGTATATAATTATTAAATATTATATTTATAAAATTAAAATAATTATATAGGTTATGGATATATATCATATACCCAAGTACCCGAAATTTCATGACAATGCACAAATCAAAAAACAAAGAAATTAACACCCTAAATAATGAAACTAATTAAATATAATTAGTAATTTGGTGGTAAAATGATTCATAAAGATAATATATGATACATTAAATATTAACTTAGTTATAGAATAATACAATAACACGATTAAAACCATTATATAGGATTTTATATCAATTTTTATCAAAAGCGATCGGTTGGTAAGAGAATTCATCTCAATTTCCCTTAATTAAATAATATTTTAATGTTATGCACTGAATATGTATTATATGGTGTATATACTACCACAATGACAAGTAATATCATTATTAATTTGTAATTTTTGAAAATTTGTAATTCATATTTAATTATTTTTTCCAAATGGATTTTGAGATAAATGATAGAATGTGGTAATGAATTTCATTACTTAATTTATTTTCATTAAGTTATTTTACTTATTCATTGTCTTTAACATTCCATGATTATGAGTTTAAAGTACTTTGAATAAATTATTCTTTATTTAAAAATTTTTATGAGGATTTATATTTTATTAAAATAATACATTCACTAATTATTCCTTACTTTATTACTATGATCATTTTAAGGCATTATTTCACAATATTATTTTAATCAGGACTATTTATACCTTAATTTCCATTAAACAATAATATTTTATAATTTTCTAATAAATCCATTTAATTTTCATATACTATGGTAATTCATAATTTTTTAATGTAATAGTTCCATTTTGTCCACACATTTTCAATTAAAATGATTGAGGAAATGTTTTCAAATATATCTAACAACATTTCTCAATTTTGTCGAAAATATATTTTCCTCCAAAATGAGGTTTTCTAAGAATGTTTTAAATAATATTATTAACATTATAAAAACTATTTAATAATACATTATCACCTAATTTTAAATTTTTTTATAAAAATGTTATATTCATATTTTATTACCTACCAGGACCATTTTTCTTTTAATGAAAATCTAAAAAGAATCTTTTTTACCTTATTCGACATGTAAAAAAGTTACTAAATTCATGAAAAATAATTATTTTAATGATTATATTTAAGATTTGAATATTATTTTCAAGGAAAATTATATTTAATTTTTTTGTGAAATATGTATTTTTAAAGGTGGTTTTAAAAATAAAAATTGTATATTGCAGAAAAATGTTTTCAAGATCTTTTCATGGTATTTATATTCATAAAATACAACTACACTTTATTTTTATTTATTTTATTGGGGATATGTTTTATTGATTCCATAATTATTATTTATATTATCATTTTATGATAATTGTGAACAATAAATGTATTGACATTAACATTCTTGAGTCAATTTAGAAGTCATGAACATCCCTTGATATATTCACTCTAATGTGATCGTTTGAAATTAAATTTTCCCTAATCATATATATTACTGTTAATTGATATTAATATTAATTAAATGATATATAATCTATATATATGTTGTTTACAATTGAATGATATTTTATTGAATAAAGGAATGTTAAAAATTTTATATTACTTACTCATAATATATATTTTATGATAAGGAATATTTTTCTTGCATTAAATTAATTATTCATTATATGAGGAATGATTTAGACATGACGATACAATTGGGTGTTGGATATAGATAGAAACTCAAATCATTTTAAGGATCATGGTATAAATTTAAAATATTTTTATAGTTAAATGGGGTTTTGTTGTATACCTACCCATATGTTTTAAACTATTATAAGGATGGACTTAATAGTAGAGGCATAATAATTCCTGAGATCATGGCATCTAATAAATAATAATTTCATTTATCAGTAATTTATTTATTATCCATGATATTTTCATTATTATATTATCTTCGGTTGATTTTCATTTTTAGTTTATTCCGTAGATGAAATGTTTTTCTTTTTACATTACTTTTCATATTTATTAATGATTATCTATTTATGAAAGTAATTTTATTAATCAAATTAAATATGATTTTAGTTATTTACCTTTCTATATTTATTATCCTATTTAAGTTATTTTAATCAAATTTCTGTTTTGTTATTTACTATTTCATATTGATTAAGAAAGTCAAATTCATTAAAAAGAAATTGTGTTGAATTATTTATCTTACACTGTATATAAATATTGGTAAATGATAGTTTAAACTGTACTTTACCCTTACCGATACATCATGATCAACCTTATTTTTTTTCCATTCCATGAAATCCTATAAGATTAATAATTAAATGATGGTAAACTATTCTAAATTGAACAATGATTCTATCAAAAAAATTATGTTGTAATTTTTATTTTCAAATGTAATATGGGAATCATGTTTGTATCTAGTTTAATGATACTAATATACTATTTAGTCATTCATGATTTGATTATATTTATCTTATTCCAGTGTAATAATGTATGACACCTACTACGGGTTACTGGGTCAGTGTCAATACACCAACCCCTATAGAATGACTTAGGATGTGTTGACCACTTCATATACCCACAGTCTAATTATTGGGTCCACAACTTTAATCCTTCCTTAAGGAACCCTCACAAATTTTAATATTGTATCATCCATAGTTTTTATTGGGGTATTTATGAATTCTGTGACCTCTCCGATAAATTTGATTCATTTCCCTCGACTCAAAAATATCTCTTAGGATTCATTAAATGTGTGAATTCTCAACACATAAGAAGGCATTGGAGAATTTTTAGAGAGATATTGGCGAAATTTTCATCCTCTTAATCAATTTTGTTTTTATTATGTCATCCTACAACTATGAGGAGAAAAATAATTTCTGTGAACACTACCTCAAAAACTATTGTTGTAAATCAGAATCCATTATTTATTCTACTACACCTTCTCTAACAATAACTACCTCTCCATAACCATACAAAAGGTAATTTTTTTTAAAAAAACCTGACCTATAATTTGATCTATTTTTTGAAGAACCACCAAAAATATTTCAACCAGTGTCCCCAAATTCAATATTATGTAATTATTGCTTCAATCCGAACATTAGAATTAAAAAAAAACTCATTGACTTGGGAATCACTCAAGATGATTCGATATAGCTCCCTTTATTTAATTATATATAGTTTCACATTTATTAAGTATAACTACATGATTGTATTGAATTAAGATTATTAATATGTGGTATCACCATGACCACCACATAAGATTGCAATCCTCTAAAGAGATTCATGTTAGGGTAATCTTATTGTTAACATCAATTAGTATTTTGGTGGTGATTGTATATGTTGGATTGAAATATCCACATCCTCTTTCCAACTTGAATTTGATAAATATATATTTACACCATGTTATATAAATTGAATTAATTTTTTGTATTTTGTTAAGAATCAATCCCATATGCACACATTGACTACTGTTATATTAACCCTTAGATGACCTTTCTGAAGAAACCATGGTGTCCAACCATCATCTTCTTACATGGGAGACTTGGTGCTACAGGTTCTTGTGTTTCCTCTGAAATCCCTTCTATTGAGTAATTATTCATGAATTATGACCCCCTAAAATTTATTATCATTCTTTGTTATGGAATGGTGGCAGCATAGATGTTCAAAAAACTAGGTATCTTTATTTAATTAGAGATATTATTATAGGGTATGATGTGTACTTTATAATTTCTGTCCTAAAAGAAAAATGGTTGAGATGATGAATTAGAATCCTATATAATGATTTAAACCGTCCTATATATACAAAAGGCAGTGTTGATTAATCTTTTTCAGTAGTTAGTCATTAGAGAAAGTACACCATGATGGTACATTAATCATAATATCCATTAATACCTTTTTTAAAATAGATTATTTTTTCTCATTTAATTTTTTATAATAATGACTACGCCTCACCATGGGACCAATTTATACTAAATCCTATACCCTTATCCCAATTTATCACATCCTCTATCACGTGTTAGTGATCACCCCAATCCCACCTCTACTAGGATATGAGACCATGAGTCGCATTATCATATCCACACAATAATGGGAGGAATTATCATAAATTAATCATCACTAAATAAATTAAAAATGAAAAATGTGTGGAAATAAATAATATAATGATATATCATTAAATAAGGAATGAATTAAATAATTTAAATCAACTGAAAACCCCATAATATAAACCACAACTTACGACATCTTGGATATTAATAGCCAAATAAACTTCATATCCAAGAAAAAATCATTAATATAAATTTACACCAACTCTATGGATTATTTTTCTACACATTATCTTATCTATAGCTCACCAATAGACTAATATATAGACAAGTGATTGGGAAAAATATTAAAGGTATAATTGACAAGTAAAACATAGTATATTCATTTTATGAATGGGACTGATCTGTAAATAATAAAAAATTAAGCATGTGATAAAAAATAATAACATACATGAAAAAATGAATAATCAAGGCATTTGAGTAAATCATGTAGCTAAAAATTTAGTTCATAGATCAATATATAAATCATAGTTGAATAATTTCTTATTAATATCGTATAGTACAAAAAAATTTCTATTATATCCCATAAGATTTCACCATATTCATAACACCGCCCTTTATTAATTAATATTGTTATTAATGGAAAAAAAATTCCCCATTTATCCACATAATATAAGAGTAAATACTTATATAAACACAAAATATTATATATTTATACACTAAAGAAAATATAAATCTACATAGCCAATTTCATATATCCACCACTGTAGGAAATGATCATATATAGTGTGCATAAACCTTTTTATATATACAACTCTATTAATATGTATATTGTTGAAGAAAGATGAAAATAACTAGTGCATCATTTTCCACATCAATCTACGGGGATTCAACCTATGGATTTAGAGCTAAAATCATCAAAATGATAATAGATAACTGAAGTTACATATTATCATAATTATTTCCAATAAATCCACCAATAATATTTAGATAAAAAGGAATTATTTTTTTCATAATCATCAAACAAATATATAACACTCATAAGATGAAAAATGGAGTATTCATTAAATATTAACATTAATAAATTATACAAGATATAATCCCCACGAATAATAAAATATGTCCCATAAAAATGTACCACTAGATTTCCCACTATATAAAATAATGAAAATAGAAATATTTATTCAACTATGTCCATTATCTTATATTCAAAAACATGAAATTCATCAATTTCTTCCATAATTCCATCCTCATCAAAATATTTCCACATAGAAATTACATAAATATGGTGATTGTTTCATATTCATGAAATATAATTATGTATTAATTCTTTTATTAATGTTCAAGGTATTCCAAAAAACATTATTTATCTGATAAATTCATCCCATGAATGTTTAATTGTAACACCCTAGGAAAATAAAGAATATGAAATTTTTCTATTTATCCATATTTGTGAATAAAATGATAATATTACTTTAAAGGGGACGCTATGCTCGATGGCATACCCAATACGCAACAACGAGTTTCTTGGGAATCTTACGATGCACTCTAATAATAAAATAATATTATTTTAAATGGTAGTTAATGCCTAGTTGTTGTGATGGCAGGAATGAATAGAACTAACTAAAAAATTATTATATATTTTTGTCAAATATTTTCAGTCTTGACAATAAATGTTGTAGGATAAAAAATGCGAATGAATCCAATTTTCGGTGTAAACATTCCAATATTCTTTAAAAGGTTGATTCACCGCCTTTTGATGGAGAACCTCTTTTAAATCCACTTTTTGACAATTTTATGTGTTATATTTTACAAAATAAAATTCTTCTTTAGAATCGGGACATCAAAATTTACTTTGTGTAAAATTTTGGTATTTTTCCGAAAAAGTTCAATTTTTAATGAATAAGGGAAATGTTGTATTTCAATTCAAAACCACTTTTTAATATAATTTATTTATATGATTACATTACCTTTTGAGTTGGTTTTAAAGTGAAATTAGAATATAATTTTACCATTTAATCGAATAGTGTTCCTTGGAATTAATTTCACTTTGAAATCGGACTTAAACTAGTGACAATCTTTTGATACATTTTGTTTCATAAAAACATGCTATTTGTTTTGACAGCGGGAATTAATTATTCAATTAATTAATGCAACTTATATGTTTTGAATTTTATAAAATAGACATCATTTTTGAATTCGGAATATCAAATATATCTTAGGGTGAATTTTTGGTAATTTTTTGAAAAACATCAATTTTTGATGAATAGTGAAACCACTAATTGGTACATATAAAAATTAATTTTTCCGTTTAAATGAAAATTTTACATCTTTGTTTTTTGAATTTCATTATTCCGACATACATTTTTGTCATTAAGAAGTAAAATGTGGTTCAATGGGATTAGAATAATTTTTCGGTAAATAGTAACTTATTAAGTTTTTAATCGCGATTAGAGGTTATTAGTGTAGTTTAAGGTATGAATAATGTTTTAATAAAATGAAATGACCTAGACACATGTCCTAACCTCATTTGATGTTTCATGTCCGACCAAGACAATCCATGGGTCAACTTGGGGACCCCATGGAGCCACTTTAGTGGGAAAATGACATAAATACGTTTTTATTTAATGTTAATGTAAAAAAGGACACAAACATGAGATGTTTTACTAAATCAATTTTTACATGGGGTTATAGAAGTCATATGTTTGACTATAAATAGTCATTGTAAAGTCAAAAATATTTCCTACATCATAGTATTTTTTTATTAATTTTTAGACATTAAATAAATTACATTATTTATGACATCATGATGATGTAGTGGTGACCTCATTATTTAACGATTTAAATAAAATGGAATGATAATGTAAACTCTAAGACCTACACAAGTCTAAAACTTATTGGATAGGTGGATTTCGAACCCTTATCACCTTATCCTCGAAAAACATCAATGTGGGACCATTAAAATCTGAAACTCATTCTAAAATAATGTAAAATTTCTTTACTTTCCAAGAGTGCCCCTCCTCTCCTCTTATAAAAGGACCCCACCTCTACCTCCTTACCCACACTTCCATAGCCTTTGGCTCGGCCAACCCCTGCCCATTTTGTCTCTCCACATCCCTCTATAACTCCTTGAAGCCTCACTTTTGGCAGAATTCTTTTTAAGGAAGCCTTTGATCTCAAACCAATGGGAGTTACCCGATTTTAGGGTAATGTCTTCACTTGAGTCCTTTTGTTTTATTTTTCTTTCCCAACCCCATAAACTCTCTTTATTAATTTATTTTGTTACAAATACAGTATCTTCAATATACTAGGATGTTTTTATAAGAAGT
The DNA here is from genome assembly GCA_963277665.1 of Viscum album. Classification (NCBI taxonomy): domain Eukaryota; kingdom Viridiplantae; phylum Streptophyta; class Magnoliopsida; order Santalales; family Viscaceae; genus Viscum; species Viscum album. The sequence goes on along the minus strand of OY728148.1, from coordinate 1,397,888,328 downwards.
ATTTGAGCTACAATTACACACACCTACATCTAATGGTTAAAGAAAATACTGTTTCCGTGGATGGCAAATTTCGGCCTCACGAAATGATGATTGTTCAACACACATATATCACCTTCAAAGTTGGCCATTAAGATGTCACTATATTTATATATTATATATAATATGTTTATGTTTTACTTATGCTTCTTTATTTTTCATTTATGGCATATCCTTTATGATTACCATTATGAGTAAATGTGATATCCTCATTTTAGGAAGTGTGGACTACCACCCCCTCAAAGTGATTTGATTCGTTAAGGCCATATATGGGAAATATAAAGGATGTGATTAATGGTATTATATATGATATTATACTGAAAGTATAATATATCTTTATATCATTATGATTCCATTCTATAAAATATGAAATAGAAATGAATGTAGCGTTCATGCGTACGTACACCTTACCGTCTCCATGAACGGTGGATTTAATTTCTTACCTCTAAATGATTATGTAATATTATAAATGCTTGTATATACTGGATATATATGATATATATGATATATAAATCATGATTTTAACTCTGGATATAATGGATACATGAACAACTTGTAATTATAAAGAGCATATTTTGACTCAAGTACCAATGATCGTTTAAACGACTGTTATTAACTAAAATAATTACATAGTGTTCATGACATGGTAATAAGTGATATAAAAGGAATAATGAACTTGAAAAAGGTTCTTAAGGAATTAGAAATTAACTCAAGTTTATTATTCATCAGATTAAAGAACGATCGAGTCAAGTCGGACCCGAGGTAGGGGACCCTACCCCTCTCTTTCTTTTTAAGTACACTCTTTTATGGCATTCCTTTTAAAGCTATTATTTCTTGTTATTGGGATGTTCTTTTATATTAATCATACTGTAATTTTTATGTTCATATGATTATAGACCCTATTATCTCTCATCAATCCATTTTGGATGTTTTGAGTGGCACCGTTAGGCTGCCGAATTTTCGTAAGAGATCTAACCTCTCTCTTTCTTTTTTAAGTACTCTCCTTTATGTCACTTCTTTTAAGATCATCTTTGTTATGTTAGGGGGGGATGTTCTTTTATATTCCTGTTTCTATAAAATTTATGTTAATATGATGAGAGACCCTATTTGATCTCATCAATCCATTTTTGTACGTTTTAAGTGGCACCGTTAGGCTGTCGAATTTTCGTAAGGGATTTTTCATCTCACTTTTATTCCCGTGAGATTAATGCTACATTTGACACAATTTCCTTTGAGTGGTGTATGTACTGCCCATTATATTACTCATTGTTTAATATACTTTCATTTATGAGTATTTACATCAATGTTGTATTGTCCTTCTTTCACGAGGTGCATGTCTTGAAAGATACCCATGTCGGTAAGGGAACCTTTAACCATCCTCTTTTTAAAAGACTTATTTTGTTATGTCTTTTAATTCACATACTATTATGTTGGGATATGTTCTTCTATATCCTTATTGATTTAAATTTTATGTCCATGTGATGAGATACCCTTTTTACCTCTCATCAACTCATTTTCTGAATTTTGTAGTGACGTTGTTAGGCTGTCAAATTTTTGCTAGGGAACTTCTTAACCCAAATTTGATTCTTTGGGATAAACTTGTACTCATTGAATATGTCGTTCTATGAATATATGTGAATAACCTCAGATTGTTTTACTCTTCATAACCACTTATATTTCTTTAATTCATTTGTCACACATAATTATATAATTGATTTATCCTTAATCCAATGATACCGTCTTTGTATGGGACTTCGTCTCAATCTCTATTCATTAAGGCACATTTTGTTTTATACACAAACTTATTTTATACAGTGTATAAACCCCTTTGACTCTTACATTTATTCAAAAGGAATCTTTTTTATACGAAGCGTTTACTAAATAACAAAAGGAAATGTTTTTGTCATACGTATGCAGCGACAACAACTTCTCCGCCGCTGTGACCATTATTTGAGTTTCAGATTCCTCTACAAGCCATACCTTCTTTTTAAAAGAAAAATAAATATCATGTTTTACATTTCATTTATTTTGTTATTGAAAATGTTTTTTCATAATGTTTTCATAGCAATGTGTTGTATTGATATCTTGTGATTGAAAGGTGGAAATGTTATGTTTCCTTTATGCATGTTTTATGTGATACGATTATGTTGTGGTTCTTGGGAATTATTATGAAGATGGGTGGTTCCAAGATAAACTAAGGGCGGGTGAGCCAGATATATCTCTCCAATGCATTGGGTAACGCGAAGGAGTGAAACGTTTCGGTTTCTCTGAAGAGATTTTGGGAATATACTGTGGTGGGTATTCCAATCATAACCAAGAGAGTTACTCCCTACATTAGAATGTTATGAATGACTCAAGTTACCTTTTATGTCTTATGATTTCCATGATTTATTCATGATTTGATGAGGTATGTTAATGTTCCTATGTTTTAGGGGTAAATTATGATTTCATTCTTATGTATATATGAACTCATGTTTCCTTTCCATATTTTTTATAACCCTTACTGAGATTTTCATGCTCATCCCATGTTTTTTAAAATGTTTTTCACAGGTCAAGGGAAAGGTACATGATATGATGATAGTGTCAAGGAAGTGTCAAGAAATAATCCATGCTTTATTTGTAAATATGTTTCTGTTGATGGGAAAAAATGAATACTATCTTTCTGTAACCAATTTGTTTAAATGTGGAATGTAATGCAAGTTTTATGATCTAATTCTCTAAAACACTAAACCTGAAAAGATCCTCAATGTCTAATCTTGTAATAACTCAAGATTAAGTAAGGTTGAAGGCTGGGGCCTTATAGTTGGTATCAAAGGTCGGTTTAGATAACATTAGAGGTTAGGTTATCCTCTAAGCATAAGTGACATTACCATAATGGTTATGATTTCAGAAAGTGTCATAGTTTTTAGATAAAGTGAATGAGTAAGTATATCTTCCTCATTAGTACATGATGGTTTTGTTGATATACTCACACTGACATTTCTGTTTTTAGTGAATGGATGGATCTAGTAGGCACCAAAGTGACAATAGGTTTGAAGGAAACTGTGGTGGTTCTCTGATTAAGAGACTGGATAAAATGGGGGATTCAATGAGGAAACTCGTGGTTGTTCTAAACCAACTATCAAGGAGTCATGATCAACCACTTGAACATTGGTATGTTCTGTAATGCATCATGTACAAGATGTCCAATCAATGTGGAAGTTCGGGTAATAATTATAAAGGTAGCCATTAGGGTTTATATGATCCTTACTTTTGAGGTAATTATGGGTTATTATATATTATGATAGAAAATGAAAGGCATGAGATAAACTTGAGGTTAAAATATGTTATTATTATTTTTGAAGATTTTATCTCGTTTTGGGGAATGTTTTATGAATTATTTTGTTTTGGAAAAAGGACAACACGCAGACCGTGTGACAACCCGTTGCGTCGGACAAAGCTGCGGGAATCGAACCCACAACCAAAGTGCGACTGGTATTTATTGCCTACCACTGGACTACGTGAAATCCCTGGTTAGTTTGACTAATTCTTTTTAGTTAGATTATTTTTGGAATCAAGAGTAAGTTTATATTGGGTTATCCATGGGAATGATTATCCTATCATGGAGGATATGTGATTAGGTTAATTACTTTTCAATATGAGAATTGAAGAGAAACTGTTGTTATTTGGAGATAAAAGATAATTTGTACCTTGGAAGACTATGTGATTAAATCCTTCAAATATTTGGGTTTCAATCTTAGTTTGGTTTGCTTTGACGAATTTTATGGAAAATTGTTTATCGAATGGTCTTCGTTGAACTTTGGATTTTTTTTTGGAGAAATTTTGGAGATTAAGAATAGATTTTCTTTTTATAAAGGGTTGTCCTTTTCTTGATTATCTGATCTTGTACTAACCTTTTTGGTTTTGGTTTTGGTTAGAGTCTAAAGACATGGGACGTATATAGTTATCTTTTGTGGATTAGGTGATTCTCTAGAAATTTATTATTCTACTCTTGATGCGAACAAGTCATCCTAAATACTCGTCTTTTGGAGAAAATATGAGTTTGATTAAGTAATCTAGTAAAAGTTTAAAGTCTACATGACAAGTAAGTATGTTTCATTATGATTTAGTTAAGCTCAAAAATAAATTCCTCAATGAAAAGTAACTTAAAACCAAAATGTTGTCTGTTAACTTTGCCTACTGGGGAATCGAATACCGTTTAACCCATCACATGTTTGTGATTTTCTTATGGTTAACTTTCTCCTAGACATGTTTTCTATCACTCTCCATCAGAAATTTCCATATGTTTTCTCCTCCATGTCCATGTTTTCCTCCATGGAATACTAGTATGGGTCAACTCGGGTGACCTTTGTACTTCTCTTTCTTTATTTTAAAGTGATTGTTTTACCGACTCTTGTTCTGATGTGGGACTTTGAAGGATGTTTCCAAGCCCAATTTTAAAATTGTGAGGATGAAATTCATAAAAGGGGGGAAGGATGTAACACCCCAGGTATATAAAAAATATGACATTTTTATATTTATCCATATTTGTAAATAAAAAGTTAATATTACTTTAAAGGGGACGATATGCCCGATGGCGTACCCAATACGCAACAACGAGTTTCTTGGAAATCTTACATTGCACTCTAATAATAAAATAATATTATTTTAAATGGTAGTTAACACCTAGTTGTTGTGATGGCGGGAATGAATAGAACTAACTACAAAATTATTATATATGTTTGTCAAATATTTTTATCTTTCAAATAAATTTTATAGGATTAAAAATGCGAATGAATCCAATTTGAAGCGTAAACATTCCAATATTCTTTAAAAGGTTGATTAACCGCCTTTGATGGAGAACCTCTTTTAAATCCACTTTTTGACAATTTTATGTGTTATATTTGACCAAATAAAATTTCTCTTTAGAATCGGGACATCAAAATTTACTTTGTGTAAATTTTTGGTATTTTTCCAAAAAAGTTCAATTTTTAATGAATAGTGAATAATGTTGTATTTCAATTCAAACCCTCTTTTTAATCTAATTTATTTATATGAATAGTTTATATTTTGAATTGGTTTTAAAGTTAAATTACAATATATTTTTACCATTTAATCCAACAGTGTTCGTTGGAATTAATTTCACTTTGAAATCAGACTTAAACTAGTGATAATCTTTTGATACATTTTGATTCATAAAAACACGCTATTTGTTTTGACAGCGGGAATTAATTATTAAATTAATTAATGAAACTTATATGTTTTTAATTTTGTAAAATAGACTTCATTTTTGAATTCGGGATATCAAATATAGCTTAGGGTGAATTTTTGGTAATTTTCTGAAAAGCTTCAATTTTGATTAATAGTGAAACCACTAAGTGGTACTTATAAAAACTGATTTTTCTTTTTAAATGAAATTTTTTCATCTTTGTGTTTTGAATTTCAAAAATCCGACATAAATGGTTGTCATTAATAAGTAAAATGTGGTTCAATGGGATTAGAATAATTTTTTTGATGAATAGTAACTTATTATGTTTTTAATCGCGATTAGAGGTAATTTGTGTAGTTTAAGGTAAGAATAATATTTTAATAAAATTAAATGACCTAGACACATGTCCTACCCTCATTTGATGTTTCATGGCCGACCAATACAATCCATGGGTCAACTTGGGGACCCCATTGAGCCACATTGGTTGGAAAATGACATAAATACCCTTTTATTTAATGTTAAAGTAAAAATGAGACAAACATGAGATGTTTTACTAAAACAGTTTTTACATGGGGTTATACGAGTCAGATTTTTGACTATAAATAGTTATTGTAAACCTAAAAATATTTCCAAAATCATAGTTTTTTTTATAATTTTTAGACATTAAATAAATTAAATTATTTATGACATCATGATGATGCAGCGATGACCTCATTATTTAACGATTTAAATAAAATGGAAAGATAATGTAAAATCTAAGACCTAAACATGTCCAAAACCTATTTTATGGGTGGAATTCGAACCCTTATCACCATATACTTCAAAAATTTCAATGTGGGACAATTAAAATCCGAAACTCATTCCAAAATAATGTAACATTTCTTTACATTCCATGAGTGCCCCTCCTCTCCTCTTATAAAAGGCCCCCAACTCTAACTCTATACCCACACTTCCAAAGCCCTTGACTCGGCGAACCCCAAACTGTTTTGTCTCTCCACATCCCTATATAACTCATTAAAGCATCACTTTGGTCAGAAGTCATCCCAAGGAAGCCTTTGATCTCAAACAAAAAGTAGTTTCCCGATTTTAAGGTAATGTCTTCAGTTGAGTCCTTTTGTTTTATTTTTCTTCTCCAACCCCCTAAACTCTTTTTATTCATTTATTTTGAAACAACTACAGTATATTAAATAGACTAGGATTTTTTTATAATAAGGAATAGAGCTACACTTACACACACCTACATCTAATGGTCAAATACCATACTGTTTCTGTGGATGGAAAATTTCTGTCTCACGAAACGATGATTGTTCAATACTCACATATCACCTTAAAAGGTGGCCATTAAGATGTCACTATATTTATATATTATATATAATATGTTTATGTTTTACTTAAGCTTCTGTATTTTTCATTTATGGCATATCTTTTATGGTTACCATTATGAGTAATCGTGATATCTTCATTTTAGGAAGTGCGGACTACCGCCCCCTCAAAGTGATTTGATTCGTTAATTACATATGTGGGATGTATAAAGGATGTAATTAATTGAATTATATATTATATTATACTGAAATTATAATATACCTTTATATCATTATGATTCTGTTCTATAAAATACGAAAAAGAAATGAAAGTAGCGTTCATGCGTACGTATGGTTTACCGTGTCCATGAACGGTGCATTTCATTTCTTACCTCTAAATGATTATGTAATATTATAAATGCATGTATATACTGGATATATATGATATATATGATATATAAATCATGATTATGACTCGGGATATAATGGATACATGAACAACATGTAATTATAAAGAGCATATTTTGACTCCAGTACCGATGATCGTTTAAACAACCGTTATTAACTAAAATAATTACATAGTGTTCATGACATGGTAATAAGTGATATAAAAGGAATAATGAACTTTAAAAAGTTTCTTAAGGAAGTATAAATTAACTGAAGTTTATTATTCAGGAGATTAAATAATGGTCGAGTCAAGTCAGACTCGAGGTAAGGGACCATACCCCTCTCTTTCTTTTTAAGTACACTCTTTTATGGAATTCCTTTTAAAGCTATTATTTCTTGTTATTGGGATGTTCTTTTATATTAATCTTACTGTAATTTTTATGTTCATATGATTATAGACCCTATTATCTCTCATCAATCCATTTTGGATGTTTTGAGTGGCGCCGTTAGGCTGCCGAATTTTCGTAAGAGATCTAAGTTCTCTCTTTCTTTTTTAAGTACTCTCCTTTATGTCACTTCTTTTAATATCATCTTTGTTATGTTGGGAGGGGGGATGTTATTTTATATTCCTATTTCTGTAAACATTATGTTAATATGATGAGAGACCCTATTTGATCTCATCAATCCATTTTTGTATGTTTTAAGTGGAGTCGTTAGGCTGCCGAGTTTTCGTAAGGGATTTTTCATCTCACTTTTATTCTCGTGAGATTTATGCTACATTTGTCACAATTTCCTTTGAGTGGTGTATGTACTACCCATTATTTTACTCATTGTGTAATATAATTTCATTTATGAGTATTTAAACCAATGTTGTATTGTCATTCTTTCACGGGGTGCATGTCTTAGAAGATACCCATGTCGGTAAGGGAACCTTTCACCCTCCTCTTTTTAAAAGAATTCTTTTGATATGTCTTTTAATTCACATAATATTATGTTGGGATATGTTCTTCTATATCCTTATTGATTTAAATTTTATTTCCATGTGATTAGATACCCTTTTTATCTCTCATCAACTCATTTTCTGAATTTTGTAGTGACGCTGTTAGGCTGTCAAATTTTTGCAAGGGAACTTCTTAACCCAAATTTGATTCTTTGGGATAAACTTGTACTCCTTGAATATGTCATTATATGAATATGTGTGAATAACCTCTGATTGTTTTACAATTAATATCCACTTATATTTCGTTTATTAATTTGTCATACATAATTATGTAATTTATTTATCCTTAATCCAAGGATACCGTCTTTGTATGGGACTTCGTCTCAATCTCCTTTCATTAAGGCATATTTTGTTTTATACACAACCTTCTTTTATACGGTGTATAAACCCCTTTGACTTTTACGTTTATTCAAAAGGAATCATTTTTATATGAAGCATTTACTAAATGACAAAAGGGAATGTTTCTGTCATACGTATGCGGCGACAATGACTTCTCTACCGCCATGACCATTATTTGAGTTTCAGCTTCCTCTACAAGCCATACCTTCTTTTTAAAAGAAAAATAAATACCATGTTTTACATTTCAATTATTTTGGTATTGAAAATGGTTTTTATAATGTTTTTATATCAATGCGTTGTATTGATATCTTGTGATCGAAATGTGGAAATGTTATGTTTCCTTTATGCATGTTTTATGTGATAGAATTATGTTGTGCTTCTTGCGCATTATTATGAAGACAGGTGGTTCCATGATAAACTAAGGGTGGGTGAGCCCAATATAGCTCTCCAATGCATTGGGTAACACGAAGGAGTGAAACGATAAGGTTTTTTCGAAGAGATTTAGGGAATATACTGTGGTGGGTATTCCAAACGTAACCAATAGGGTTACTCCCTATGTAAGAATGTTATGAATTCTTCAAGTTACCTTTTATGTCTTATGATTTCTATGATTTATTCATGATTTGATGAGGTATGTTAAAGTGCCTATGTTTTATGGGTAAAGTATGATTTCATTCTTATCTATATATGAACTCATGTTTCCTTTCCATATTTTTTATAACCCTTACTGAGATTTTTATGCTCATCCCATGTTTTTTGAAATGTTTTTCACAGGCCAAGGGAAAGGTAAATGATATGATGATAGTGTCAAGGAAGTGTCAAGAAAGAATCCATTCTTTATTTTTAAATATGTTTCCGTTGATGGGAAAAATGAATACTATCATTACGTTACCACATTGTTTAAATGTAGAATTTAATGCATGTTTTATGATCTAATTCTCTAAAACTCTAAACCTGAAAAGATCCTCAATGTGTAATATTGTAATAACTCAAGATTAAGTAAGGTTTAAGGCTGGGGCCTTGTAGTTGTTCACATGTGAAATTTTTTTCCATGGATCATACCTTTTTAAAGAAATGATCATAAAAGTATGCATCACCTAGTATGTAGCAATTTATGATTTAAAGTAAAATGATGCATCCTGATATGCTTCACTTTTTAATTTGATTAGATGATTGTGATAAATTATTCTAGAATATACTGGTCAGATATCGGAGAGAATAAACTAAGGCACACATAGAAGAAACCTTCCTATTTATTATCAGATAATTTTTAGCATAAGATTGAACAATTTTTTATCACTCTGGTTACGACATTTTTTATGGTCGTATATGATGTATTTTTAATGAGGGAAATGATTCCAATTCTATAAAAAAATCATTGAATATTATTCTTTACCTGTGGACAAAAAAATAAAATATTATGTCATAGTTCATAAATTAACGTACTATGTTTTAAGTTAAAATAAATGTTAGAGAATAAATACTCTCATTTATAACAAAAATTCTATAAATAAAATCAATCTCAAGTCCTCCTTGATAAATTTTTGTGGATATTTCATATATGGTTGGTTGTTTCCTTATTAAGTGATTCTTTATAGTTGAAAATAAACTACTAAATACACAAAATTTTGAAGGAATTACACACAATATGTTATTTTGTAAACTAAAATTAAAAACTCATCAAACAATTCGTGATTTGAATTATTTAGTGAGAGTGTAACAAATATAAATCATATATTACGATATTATGTAAAGGATTATGATTCTTATATAAAATTTCTGAAAACATTCATTTCTATGATAATTTTATCAAAACCATTATAGAATAATTTTACCAAATAAAATCCAATGTATATATATTTTTATAGTCTAACATACATAAATTCTATAATGGTATACATTAATTCTTATTAAAATCATCAATAAAGTGATTTAAGAGGTGAAAAAATCATAATGATGATAAGAATTATCGAATCAATTATACCATGTTATTATATATATTTATCTTACATGATTTAACATTATTTGGCATCTTCCTCCTATAAATAACAATACAATTAGAGTTCATTGAATAGAAATTTCCATAAATTAAAATTTCATATCATTTTAAAAATAGTAATTTTTTATGATAATATCAAGATCATTACTTAACAACAATTAATTTTATAATAATTTTTCATTTTAATAAACACATATAAATTATTATAAAAATAGAAAAAAAATTTAAATAATCTAACTTTGGGGTCTGATAGTTTTTTTCATTTCAAAAAATGTGTAACAATAAAATTTTACCCTTCATAGAAGTAGTTAAAATTTTAAAAATACTTCCTTTCAAAATACTATTTTATATAAGTAGTGAATTATCCCATAGGATAAATAAATGATATTAAATCTAATTGAAACCAAAAAAATTGACACAAAAAAAGACTATATCATAATAACCTAGTGAAAAATATGAACTATTATTTTTAAGGAAATTGAAAGTCCCAATCATTTTATTAGGAAGTTTCAATTAAATAAATTTAATGTGTTTCATATCTTGTGATACATGAATCACTAAACAATGTGCCTGAAACATTATTAATATAGAATATGACTTAAATTATAATATATTTAATTTTTATAATATTATCAAAGTATTTTATTTTTTAAATAAAATAATTCTAATCCAAAATGGGAAATACCAGTAAATATAATGAAAATATTTTATGAATTTTGATAAATTTATAACATCAGATTATTTCTATTAATAAAATATATAGATGAAACTGAATTAGTGATAATTAAAATAAATTATTAACATAAAATAAATAATAATAAAATAATAAATAATACAACATTTATTATTTATAGTTTATGATAAATGCATTTTTGAAGACATTATTTTTATTTATTATTTTTTCCTTTTTATTTAAAAATTAAATTTTTAATATTATAAGTATTAATTTTTTTTAAATTAATTTTTTTATTTTATTCAAGATGTTTCCCAATAATTTACTTACAAATAATGTGTTTTAGAGAAAATGTATAAATTCTTAATATTGATAAAAAATACATTTTTCTAATTATTATTCATCATCTATTTTTTTAATATATATTAAGAATAATTTTCATTCTGAATAGAAATTAAATATTTTAAAAAAGTCTTTATATTTTGAATATCAATTCAGAATTATGGAAATAGTCTCTCATTTATTTTGGTCCGGAAAAATGTTACCTATGCATGAATTAGTTTCCATTTGTAAAAGAAAAAATAGGGTGATTGATATAAAAAAGGTATAATATCATTAAATATTACAAAAACACACCTCTATAAGGGATTATGAGGTATATATAGAGATAAACTTATATTATCCTCACTTATTGAAAATTTTGGATCCACACTACTGGATTTTGACTTTTATATTATCATGATAAATATTTATTTTTAAAATTACCACCCCTTTATATCTAAAAGTGTACCCATCCCAACATACCTCAACAAAAACCATTTCATGAAAATTTTCAAAAATAGCTTCCAAGTGATACTACATCAGAACTGTATATCATAATTAAAAACCTCTAGTTTCAATAAGTAGCGTTAAACTCGTTATTTGAAATTGCATCTATAAGATGAGATTAATTTCTTTGATGTATGTGTATTTTTTCCATAATAATTATTCAAAACCATATTCACATACCTATATAAGAGTCTGATTTATCACATTGATAAAATGTTTTGGAATTATTATGTTAATATAATAATGATATCCATATTATAAAATAACATGTTTTTACATATTCAATCACTAATGTGCTATTGTTAAGAACTATTTTTCTGCTAATATGATTGATGTTATAAGGTTTACATAATCCCTAAATAAAAATGTTTATTATAACATTTAATATGTAATAAGGATTAAATTTTTTTCATCATTCCATAATTGTATATATATATATCTGTGTGTGTATATTCCTTAGTGAAACTAATTATTTTTTATTGAATAAATATTAAAAAGGTTCTATCAGTGAATCAAATGAAATATATAGTCATAAGTTACCTAAAATTACTATGTAAATCCTAAACGATAAAAAACAAGAATTTAAATTCATTCATAAAATCTATAAGGTGATTAAGCCATGTATAAATAATAAGTACTGGATCAAAAAAATAGAAGCATGTGTGGGAAAGATATATGGTTTACACCTGAAATATTAAATTTAAAAATAAAAATTTTATAAATGGATAATATAGAATGATAAATTATTTTTATAAAGTTGATTAAATTTGAATTATGTTCTAACCTGAATTGTTATAAAACAAAAAAAAATTAATACTCTGGATGTTAGAGAAGGTGAAATAATATAGAATTATACAATAATGGTTCTTTTCCAATGTCACTTTGAATTATATATTTTTTATATAAAGATTATTATTTGGTTAAATAGTAATATATATATATATCACTATAAAAACAAAAATATTTAATTATAAAATGGTAGTTTATATGGTTTATATGTGTTCGTATCATTTCAGATGCCTTTTTTACCATTAAACTAAAATGATTCCATTAATTGGAACTAACCCCATCACTTTTTTCATTTATAAGTATTTATTTTCCAAATAAATATTATTTATATTACTATATAAATGTTATTATTTATTCCAAAATTATTGTATATGTTCATCATTTATTTTATTTTAGTTCTGTTATTAATGTTTTAAACAGACTCATTTTAGTTTTTTCAAATGATTCATTTTAAATTGATTTATAAATATTTGAAAATAATATTAACATGAACATATTTAAACTGGATTTATTTTCACGATTTTATGTATAATATTCATTATAAAGAATATTTTTTCATGTATTGATCATTTTCAAATTCATATATTATTTTAATTATGCTATGAATTTTTTAATTTTAAATTTCATCAAAATAGAGTAATTTTTCTTCTTGTATTTATTTTTTTTGTAATATTTTAATGAATGTTTTTTATATTTATATTAATATAAATACATGATTATTATTCTTAATTTTAGATGTCCTATAATGATACCATCCATCATTTCTCCCTAGACTACTTATGATCATGTTATATTAATGTATTTCTTAAACCTATTTATTTTCAATGAGTTAATTAAGAAATAATATATTTATTGATGTTTAATGCTCATGTGGTAAATGTACATATGAATTATTAATATATGATATGTTGGTATATTATAAACCTCATATAAATGGATAAATTTTCATATCTCATGAGATGAATTTTAATAGACATGAGAGTCAACTAAATACACAATGTGACTTTTTCCACAAAATTTTGAATAGAATATGGAGTTACAATAATATACCAAGGGGTTTTGTCTACAACGTGATAATAATCACCATAGTTATCCTGGAAGAAAAAAATTATATTCGAATGTTTATTAAATATCGTATACCTCATTATTATGCCTATGTTATGTTTTTATTCCTCATGATTATTAACTAAGGTCTATACACCATTGTTTTACATGTTCTTTATTATAAAATTGATTTATTACATGAATAAATGTTTCTATTATATATCGTTTTATGTATGACTGTCTTGTGTCATATCCAGGATAATTGATTATGTTATTTTTATGATATCATCGTCTTATGCTCACTTATGATCTAGAATGTATATCTCCAAATTTTATCCTTACTAATAATTATAGATCACCTAGTCTCCTATTTACACTCCCCAAAATATGAAGAATAATATTATATATGATATGTCAGAAGGATATAATGTTTGAGGAATATTTGATTGAGTTGTTTTAAATTTAATAAAATAATTTGATAATTTATCTAATATCCAAATATACTGAACATATTATTTTATGTCTGTGAATTTTTCTGTAATGTAAAAAATATTCATCGAAATTCACTTAATAAAAATATATTTTTTGTTTAATACAATGTTGTTTTTCTTAATATTGGTATTAAATATTATTGGTGATTATTTTTTGATAAATAATATATTGTAACACAATATCCCATTGATCAAACAATTGTGATATAGAATAAATACAAATTTTCTTAGGTTGAAATTATTCTTCCATAATTTAAAAAATATTATGATTTAATTCATTATCATATGATATCTTAATATTATTTTTTTATTTATACTCAAGTTAATAATTTTTTTATTGGTAAATTATGAAATATATAATAATGATATTGGGTGGTGGTAGTTATTTTCAATATTGGAAATATGTTATTTATTCTTTATTGTATAAGCTCATCAAATCATGAAATATTTACTAGATTATTTATTTATATCACCAATTGATAAATATTGGATAATTAGGGGAAAAAATAATGTTGTGATGGTTTCCTCCCATTTATTCCACACTTATTGGGTCGATGTTTCAAAGAATGTGAGTTTTAAAAATATTATTATTCTCCCTTTGATAAAATATTATATTATTTTTGAATTGATAGGATCTTTTTTTTATGTCCTATATTTTGATCAGGATATCACATATCATATTCTAAATGAACCAATTGTCCTCTATTTATGAATGAATAACTATAAACATCTCATTAATATTGCATCCCTTGAATGGGTCTTGTTACATAAAAATTAGGGACATGTGGATGAGAATGATGCGGGAATCCCAAATATTCGTGACATGTATATTGTTCGGGAAAATGTAGATGTATTTCTATTAAATTTTTATAGTCTTACCCAATATTATGAGGATGAGTTTCCTATATGACCCATTCATGGGGATACTTCTAAATCAAATAATCCTTAAGGAATATCCCTTATTAAAAGGGTTTAATTTTAAATTACACTATTAAATAATCTAGATCAGGGTTTTACCCACCCATTGGGTGTACTAGTCCCCCTTGTTAAGATAAATGATGGGTCTGTTCATATCAGTACTAATTTTTAGATGATAATTAGATTATATTAAAAAATAAGTATCACTAATATCGTATTTAGGTATATTTTTATCATATAATAGTTTTTCATACATCTTTATAATCTACCTTTTATCTATAAGTCATCAAATAATTATTAATACAAAAGAGGTATCCAATACCATGGTCCATAAAAAGTAATAAAGATTTCATTTAAAAAAATCCCTCATTATCTTAATAGATCTTATTAATAGAGTGTATTCATATTACATATACAGTTTTTATAATATTTATATATTATATAATGATATATTTCAAGATAAATGAAGTTGATTTAGACAATTTTAGGTATCTAATGTTGATCTAGACCGAGTAGAAACATTATGAAAAATTTGTTCTGTTTCAATTTGGTGAACAAAAAGTATCATTCATTGGTCATGTAATCATAAGTGAGAATACATAATTTTATCCTTAATAGAATAAGTTAATTATTTAACTCCCCAGACCATCCAATGATACTATGATATATAGTTTTCTTGAGTTTAATGGAAACTATATATGTTTTTTTCAAAATTTCTTATGATTTTCCAATCGAATAACCATGTTAAAACAAAAGGGATCCAATTTCCTTTTGATGGATGAGTGTGAAGAATGTTTTTTGGATCATAAGAGATGATTTTTTTACAACAATATTTATCCCACAACCATTCATTGGAAAAGGTATTTTGATATATTATGATTTATCAGTGAAGATATTGGGATATATTCTCTTAAACTATAACATAATAAAAGAATATGCTATGTGTAAATTAAAAAGTTATGAGAAAATATTTCCAACACATTATTTATAGTTCTTAGTGTTAATATTTATATTAATTATATGTTGTAATTATTTAATTGTTTAAAAGTGTGATATATATACTAATTTTAAAATATTAGAGTATAATTTCATGTGGGTTTTTAAAATACACCAATATATATATGGTTGGAGTTGATAACATACCATGTATACCTAGATTGTTACAACCATATATAAGAAAAATAGATGATTTATTCTCTGATTTTGAAGTATCATTCTATATTTCCATCTTGAGGATTTGATGAGACATATTATTCATGTACATTCAATAAATTGATATTGAAGTCCTAATGTAAGGAGAAACATTATTAATTTTCTTAATGGATACAAAAATATACATATATATCATGACAATGAGGGATAGAATAAGGATATGTATCAACATAATAAGGCATGGAATATTCTAGATTTAAAATGTAACAATTGTGGAATTATTATATTTTAGATGTTTTTTTGTTCTTTCAATACCAGAAATAAAAAAATGAAAAATTGAATGGCTAACATCTCCCATGAATCTAAATTAAACATGTATGTAAAATATATATAAGGATATAAATAATATGTTGTTATGGGAAACAATATAGATATGGATCTCAAAATATAAATGTTGATTGTTGGTTTTCAAGTAAATATAGGATGAGTAATAGAAATCTAAGGTGATGACACAATAATTACCAATAGTTGTATTAAATTAAGATAACTAGAGAGTGGTTTTAATTTTAGTTATTCCAAATACATTTAAAAGACAGTATTCTATTTAGGTTATATTTTATCACTATATGAATTTAGATGATTTAATTTTCATTCAATAAGTACTCTCATTTGATCAACATTCAAATATATGTATATTATATAAGTGTTTAAGAAACATGTAATAAAACATTTCATTAACTCATTTAAGAATGTAATGTTTAATGTTAAATTATATATATTTACTCAATAAGAATTATGTACAAGCTAAATACATTGTTATTATTATTATAATTAGAGAAGGGGTTATTCTGAATTGACTAATAATAATCTAAATGATATGTTGATATATAGCTGATTGGATCTCAATGGAAGTTGTGATCAACACCTACCCTGGGTAGAGTTAACATATAAAAACACTTTCCATTATATAATTAATATGAGAATATATTAGGAAATATTTTATAATATGATTAGAACTCCAACATGTTGGGAAGAGGAAACAGAAAATATGATATGGTACCATATCTTTTTCATGTAATATTAAAATATATTTACAAAATTTATAAAATGTTAAAATATATCATTGTATATAAAATAGAAAATTTGATAATCTTTCATGGTATTTGGTGTTTCAATTCAAAGATAATTAATTACATTAAATAAAACCATAGTGTATGGTAATGAGATTAATGATGAAGTGAATGTTGAGCCCTACATATATTGGCCCTTATAAAATTCTAGAACAAATGGGAGTGGTATATAATCATCTTATTCCTCATCAAAATATATATCAAGTGAATGGGATATTTTATGTGTCACATTGATGAAATATCATATCTAAACCATCACAGGTACCGACCTTAGATATTGCACTATTTTGGAACGATATCTCTTATAATGAACAACCTTTGAAAATATTGGATCATAGATACCAAGTTATAGTAAAGAAAACTATAAATTTTGTAAAAGTTATCTAGTTGACTAACATAATTGAGGAAGCGGTGTGTAAACATGATTAACTCATTTGGGAAATGTACCCTCATGTTTTCTTCATCGTAATTAATTTTTTTGTAAAAAATTATTTCAATTGCATAAAATATAACACCATGAGATTTTTTATGAATTTATCATGAAAATAATTTCATTTTATTGATATCTTGTGATACACATAATAATGATGAAATAAATAATATGTTTTTATTATAAAAAATTAAATAAATAATAAAAAATATAAAATAAATAAGAATAGAAAATTAAATGTTTAAAAAAAATGGATTCCAATTCCCATTGGAAAATGTTATTGATTGTAATGAAATTATTTTTTATGAATTATGTAATATTTCATACATTTGAATAATTTAATCACTACAAAATATTAATAAAATTAAAATAATTTTAAGTTCTATTAATTAGAAATATCCTAAAAATAATTTTGAATATATAAGGATTGTTACATTACAAATTTATGGGTAAAAATGTTTTGATTAAAAACAATGATTTTAATATATTTTATAAATTATTATTAAAAATTTAAATTTTTAATATTTTATGTATGGAGTTTAGTGGATTACATTTATATGATTATATTTAAATGTATTATAAATAATTTGAACATTGTTATATTGTAATTAGTTTTTAAAAATTCATAATTATTCTTAAAATTTTACTTTCTAAAAAATATTGTTATTGTATTATGAGCACATATATTTTAAAAAAATTATCAGCATTATAAATTAATTATTTTTTAATTATTATCATGTTGTGAATAATTATTTTGAAATTTTTTATATTTCCAAATTATTTTCTAACCATCTAAATAATATTCCTAGTTAATTGTTTCTCAAATTGATAAATGCTAAAATAAGGTCATTAATGTAAAATAATGGTCAAAATAAAAAATATTAACAAAAAAGTATCTATATATGTATTCATTTGAAAATTATCAACATACCTTATCTTATCTATACTAATTGATAATCATGTATCTAGATTTCCTAAATATGACATGATGGTTATCTTAATAAAGTAGTATTTTATAAAATTACACTTCTTCTGATATATAATTGTCACCTTCCTAAAACCACCTCAAAACATACATTTACATAGAAATTATCTTGAATTGATTCCAATATTCTCTCCACAACCATCTGCACTAATTTTTGGGAACCTCTGGTTTTAGGGAGTCTGAAACCCAACATTCTCAAAAGGCTCTCTATGAGGAGATTCAATTATTTGATGTATGTGTTATATTTTTCATTACCATTGTACTATAACATAATAATTTAACTATTTCTGATTATAATTTATCTTTTTAATAATGTATTTATATAATCATTATGAATCTATAATAATTTAATTATTAATATATAGTGACATGTTTTTTCAAATCCATTTTTAACTATATGTACTTATTTAGATTAAATTTAAAATCTATGTAGACAATGTCATAACATTTACCTCGAGAATGGATAATAAAAGATGAGTAATATGAATATTTGTTAAAAATTATATATTTAAGTTTTTTACTAATTCTTTAATTGGAATATATATATATATTCGACATTGAAATAAATACTTTTCATCGAATTATTTTTCCTAAAGAATATTTTTTATGTGTTCCATGTTAAATGTCATAATTATTTCCATGAAATTTAAATGGGTGTAGAAATGCTGAATTGAGTATCACAAAGATGATGTTTTACTTTATTAAATTAGAGTTGATATAAATTGGAAAATCATAATGGACTAAACTGTTTAGCAGTTTTTGATAACCAGATACATAAATGTTACCCATTTGCATTAGGAATAAAAAATAAAATATAATAAAGATCAAAATAAAATTAACTAAATCCTTGAATACTCATTAGATGAATTTTTATATATATACTAGGTAAATGAAAAAAATAATGGTGATCTCTGATTCTCAGTGGAATCTATCATGAATCAATAAGCCTTATCAACATGGAATATTAGTTAAATTAACACACATGCAATATAAATTACTTTAATATAATGATATGTTAAGAAATAGTCATCATGGGATGATAAATATCTAAACACAAATTCCATTTAATCAATATGAGAACTATTATAATTGGATAATTCATAATCAACATGGGAATGTAACTTACTAAAAACTTATTCCATTTAACCAATGAAATGAAAATGAAATTATTCTTTAGATAATATAATTTTGAAGCTATCATGGAAATAATCACAAAATTTTTAATGAGGGAAAATTTTAATTATATGATTTCATGTCTAAAAACTATGAAACCTCTTCCTTCCTGATATATCTTTACAACTATTTAAAACTATTAATTAAAATACTCATCTGATTTTAAAAACTCATTTGCCTCGTAAGACATGTTGATGCATCATGGGGCTATCTATAACTAGTACACACCCATGATTATATATTAAAATAATTCATCATATATTTAATATTAAATTTAATTTATGATAAATGTTACTTATAAAGAAATATTAGTATTTAGTAAAGGATATATATTTATGAATATTTACCCTCTTATTGAAAATTCTTTCAAAGTAAATACCATAAGAAAAGTATTACAGATTTTAGGAAATAATATTTTAAATTATACAATAAATTTTATATTTTAGAGAAATATAGTGTATAATGAATAATTATTACAAGTAAGATATTATTTCATTTAAAATTTAATAATCAAAAATTAATTTGAGATTGTACAATAACTTTTTTCACATCATAATATTAATGTTATATACACTTATATGAAGTAATTCAAATTGAAACCTTAAATAACATATTTGATAACAAATAATTAAATTACATATTAGTTTTAAGTATATATACCCTATAAAATAATAGTTGTATAACATTAATAAATTCCTTAATTAAGGAACATTGAAACGAAGTCTATTACATCCAGATACTTTTTTCTTGAATGGGATTAAACATTATGTATATTTGTTTTACACAATTCATTAACATTTAAAAAACTAAATTTATATTTATAATATCATATATTATCTTTTTATATCATTTTTTCCGCTATTTATTAGTTATATTTAATCATATTCATTGTTTTAGGTATTAATTTCCATGTTTTCTCATGTGTTATGTGTCATTAATGAACTGATTCTTACACATATTAATTTTTTTATAATATCCATAATAATTATCATGATATAATTATCATATTTAAACATGAATTATAATTTTAATAGCAATAACTAATGATGGTTTTTTTGAAATGATGTATGTTATGATCCTGGGAATGGTATGTTGTATATATGTAAGAGAACATTTCCATTTTTCAATGATCATTATGAAAAAGGTGTGAGTAATATTTTGATATTCCATAATGATCATAATACCACAATAATTATATATTTTTTCCATTTGGTGTGGTGATGAAATGATGTCACATCATTTTGTGAAGGTGGTAGACCACACATACATGAATTACGTTATCATTATTCATTATGTAAACATTTAAAACGAAAATGAGATATATTTTAATATATAATTATTTTAAAAATTATTAAAATAAAATAATATCATAATTTCTTACTTTATATCACATATAATCAATACCATTATAATTATCAATTTCCATGAAAAGTGATAGTGGATGACGAATAACATCGATTCATGAGGCGGTAGTCCACCGTAGACCCATGGGAGGTTGTCGTATGTCATGTGGAATAAAACATAAAAATATGCTATATTTGATATAAGGACTCAAAGTTTATTAATATATTATAACTAACATATATATATATATATAATAATACACAACTGTGATATGTGGTAATGGAAAAACTAATGACATCGGTCCATGAGGTTGTTGTCTTCCGTACACACGAATGATAATTTCTTATTCAATTTGATGGAAGTGGGTACAATTGCCGGAAATTAACATAAAATAAAACATATAATTATATAGAATATATTTAGGCTATTATATAATATTTTTTAATAGGAAATCATGGATTTGGAGGGAGAATTGATATAAAAACTCACGTTGAAGAACGTTATGTATTCTTCAGGTATCCTTCTTTTTTGTTTGCTCCAGAGACTTATTATGTTTTCTTACATAAAAATATGGATTCAAATATGATAGGAGGGAATTTTAGATGTTATATAGCATTGTATTTAACAAACTAAACTATTTTTAATGTGTTTTGAAAAGTGTAGAGGGGTGACATTTTATAACTGGGGTGAGTTGCAGACTTGTAATTTTCGGAAAGAGAAATATGTTCTCTTGTTTTTCAAAAAAAATAAAAAATGGATTATTATTAATAATTAAATATTATAAGTTTTAAATAATTCCACATAATATAGTTTAGAATGTTTTTATGTATAATATACCTTTTTCATTCTAGTTTAACCCCTGGAAAATATATATTTACCTGAACTACGATAAATAATTTTTTTGGATTTTACTATTATTTATGTTAAAACATTTTGTTGAATTTATTTGATATTTTTAATTATTTTGATTCAGAATATGGAATCCATTTTTATAAATGTTAGGCTAAAAAATGAAAAAAATAATTTCTAAATAATCTCGCATAAGTGATGAGAAAATAGGTTTTTAAGGAGAAAATGTTTATAATATTACAATGCTATTTTATAAAAAATCAATATAAAAAATATTAGAGTATTCTAAATTTTATTATATGATAGATATTTTATTTAGTTTTACTTTAAAAAAATTCCAAATATAATTTAGGATTATAAAATATTAAAATAAATTGAGATTTTTTAATTAAAATTTCTTATTTTTCACTATAAATAAATAAAACATTCATAAAAATAGAAAAAATTCACCATAAGATAAATTTAATAGGATGACTTAAAAAATGTATATTATTTTAAATAAATTTAATAAAATTATGAAGAATTAATTTTATATTATGCACACAAATATTTACTAAACAGTTATTTAGAAAAAAATTATTGTTCTTCAGAATACATGTATTTTTATTTAAAATAACTCTTATTTTATTTATAACAAATAAGATACAAAAATATTTAAAATTTAGTTAGTACTATTAATATCCCCCAAAATAATGGCAATGTTATTTTTTTCTATAAATAATAATTTAATAGATTATTTTGTTTAAAATTCGGTGTTGTGTGTATCGCATTCTATCAAAGAAACTACATTTATTCTAAAATTTGAATATTATGCAATCTTGGGGTGTTATATTCTTCTATTATTCAAAAAATTCATACTGAAAATTTCATTAATAATTCCTTCTAAAAAAATGATGGTGGTTCTCCATTATAAAATCCTCTCATTCCTATATCACTTCCTCCATTTTTTTTGTTTCTCCAAAGTACCATTATGTGATGAGTTTTCTAATTCTTCAATACATTCTCTCCAGTTTTAATACAACTCGATGATTTCTTTATAGTAAGATATGTTGGGATCAAATTATATTCCATCAAAGGTAAAAACATGATTTGGTTCTTGTATTTACCTCCTTAACAATTATATGTTTAACACATCATTTACTTTTATGAGATTTAGAGGCATCATCAAATGATATGAAATAAAAAATCATTCATTGATTTTAAAGTGTATGATGTACCTAGGGATTAATTTACCCTTTATACATAACCTTATATCACACTTACACTGAGATACATTCAATAAATCATAATCTCCCACATCGAATTCCAAATAATTTCATTGATTATCCCAATAACTCTTTCACTTAAATTGGACTTCTTTAATGTGTTCATGAGAATACTCTACCTTTAATGGTGTCTCATCAAAATATTCTTGGGAAAGTTTTTCCTTTCCAAAACTTAATCAAAACAAGTTTATGTGTGGAATCTCGTACAATATAATGTTTCATATTTCACAATTTCAATACTTTATTATATTTTATATTTATAGGAAAAATATTCCAAAATTAAATACTAACCCCACATACCTTCATCGTCAATTGAACAATACCTAAACATTTGTTATTTTTGTTTAAGAGTCTATTCCTATTTTCCATCGGGTTGAGGATAGTTGGATGTTCTAGAAAGAAGCTTAGTATCAATAACCTTCTAAATAATATTTCGTATTTTCAATGTAATATGGGGATCTCGACCAGTCACAATTAAATGAGGTGTTCCATGAATACTTAAATCAATATTAATATAAATAAGTGTGAGGTTCTCAAGAGTTTGAATACTCAAATATAGTGAGAAAACATGCATATTTGTTTATTAGATCAATGATAACTGATATTACATAATTATTTAAAAGATTTTTTGGTAATCCTATAACAATGCCCATAGTAATTTCTTTCCATTTCAACAATTGAATATGAAGAGGTTTCATGAGTCCTCTAGGATTTTGTCTCAGATATTTATTTTATTGAAAAAATAATCATATAAAAACTTAGTCATAAATTTAATGCTTCTTTTTATCCCATCTAAATGGATCCCCCAAATCTCTATACATTTTGGTGATTCTTGGATGATTAATGAAATTTGAGATATGATATTCATCCAACAATTCCATTTTTTTCTTAGATATAGATAGAAAAAATAATAATTTTCTAAACAAAAATTTATCATATTCAAAAATTATTTTTTCTATTTATCATGATTACCAATTTTAATTTTCCTCCAAATGTTCTCATCATCATATTGAGACGATTTTCTCATTTCTAGTAACAATGGATTCAAAATAATTTGATAAATATAAGATTTGACCCATTCTTTAATAATTATCATATCCATTTTTACTAGATACATGAATATAGGATCCCTCTCAATCTTTATTTGGGTCATGAATCCATCTTACTTCTTCCTCAATGTACTCAGTATGTTATTTTCATTCCCTATGAGGTAGTGTATTGAGCAGTCATAATCCTTTTGTAGCTTGAGTTGTCCCTTTTTTCTATATTGTTTTGTATAAATGAAATGATTTAGTTTATACTTTAATGTTTTTTTGTGTCTAACATATTTACCTATGGAGTTAATGTATTCATGTATTTAAATAAAATCATATATCTAAAAACTCCAGATCATGTGTTTGATTACAATATTAGTGATTATTCAATTCCCATGATTTATATGCAATATATTTATCACTTTTAAGTTGGAAAAAAATTCACTTCTTCAATAAATCAGTATATATAAAAAAACTCATCATTTCTAGATAGTAGAGTCAAAATTGTTTCATTGACAAATCTCATATTTAGTTCAAAAAAAAATTCTTCACATTATTTTATACATGTAAACATAACATGCCAAAAACTAGCTTGAATACCCTGGTACCCTCATACTCATGTCGATAATGAAATATCCCAAATGGAATCATCAATCCCCTAATGTTGGTGTGTAGCACCTGGAATCATACATGATAAAAGAGGGATCAATTTTTCCATAAATAAAGCATATGAAAAAGAGATAATTTAGTATTCTCAAAACTCATAAGCATGATTAATAAATATAATCAAACCTGTATTCCAAAATCACAAATTATACATCATCATAATAAAAAAATATAACACGATATAGCTAAAACATATTGAATGGATCAACGAACATATCGCAAAGTGTCAAGAATATACACCTCCTCCAAGAGTCACTTTACCATTAATCATAATTGGAAGAAGAGAACCTAGAAAATCCCAAATGGAAAGGTTAGATGTTAGATAAAATCACAGTAGGGCCTCAGCAAGTGTTCCATAATAAGATACCATAATAAATAGACTAAATAATGCTTTCAATTTTAATCTAAAAAATAATGGAATTAAGATTTTATATTTAACTAAAAAATTAATTTCATTTCAAATGTTTTAAAAATTTAAAAAAATGGGTTAATATATAGTTTATATAAACAAAATTTATGTAAATAAATGGGCATGAATAAAATAGTTCGGAAACTAATAGAATATATATATATATATATATATATCAATGTAATTATAAAAATATATAGAAAATTTGTAAAACTCTTAATGGTATTTTAGTTACTAGATATGGGATACACACACTATAAAACTAGTGATCACGATAAATTTCTACTCCCATTTATGGTCAAATTACAATCATACACTCCCAATTAAAGAGAAAATATAATGATCTTGGTTTATTTAGTGTTTTCATTATCAGTATGTTTTAAGGAATTATCATCATAGTATTCCTATCCTAACCACCTATTAAATACATAGTCTCCATTGTGCATCATTGAATCAATAAATTTTGGGAAATTCACTTCACTTCAAACAAAATATTAAATTTCACCAATTCTCTTTTTAACTCACCTAATAAACCTCAGAAACAAATCATCAAATTTTAATATTTTCATTTAATTTAAAACTAAATAAAATCATTGTTTTAAAAAAAAATTAAATGATATACTTTTCTATGGTATATTATCTACCTGATTTATAATTTCTATCAATTTCAAAAGTACACCATTAATTTCAATTTAATTAGAATTGGGGGTTTTCCAAAAAATTACTACAAAAAAATTTCCAATTCCAATTCGAATTGAATTGGTTTTTCATAATTACAGTTAATACAATTTAATATAAATACATAAAATAAAGGTTTTATTACATGGAAAATCTCAACATAACCACCCAAATTTAATCCTTGTATCGAAAGTCAACACTCACATCGGGAATTTCCAATAAAGAACATCAAAAATGGATATATATAAATTCAATATAGATTCAAGATTCAATTAAATTGTATGAATATATATAATGCACATGAATATCTACAACATCTAATGGATTAAATAAATATACAATGGGAAAGAAGAAATAGCATATGGATGGATTACTAAGGGGGGATTGAAAGTGATTTGTTGTGCTTTTACCAGCCTAAGAAGGGGTTTGGAGGATTGAGAAGGGGTTCTTGACAGCCTCCATGATCTAAGAAATCATTATATCTTAGCTTAGGGTCTTTTAGGATGTTATAGAGGTGTTAAAATATATTTAATAATATTTTCATAATAAAAAATCGCAATTTTTATTGTTTGATTGGATGGAAAACATGGTTTTACAAATTGTGTGCCCTAACTGTATGCCTGCTAATGGGGTGCACAATTATTATTATGTGGGTACACGGTTTTTAAAACCATTATAAAACTATGAAACATTCCTCTTTAAAGGGTTTAAAGGTTTAAACTTGGTGGTTTCATGGTTTAGTTAAACTATTTGTCAAACATTCACAGCCCGAGATGCCTCTAATCATTTCAAAATTTCACTCTAATTATCACCAAACAAGAAGAAAGCAATGAATTATAAATAAAAATAAGACTAAATAGTACCTAAAAAATAGTAACAATATAATATATAATCCATCTACATGGAATCATAGTTATTCGGTTATCCAATGAATATAAATTTTAAAAAATTAACAATAGTAAGCTTTCAAACCAATGATACTATTTACCTCAGTTATGTTCATTGGTATAGGAAATTATTTGGCAACCCACTTCTTCATAAGATCAAATAATATTCTGTACCTGGTGATAAAATATCCAAAAATATGTAACCAATAAGTCTCACTTACTTAAATTAAAATATAACACATTCCTTTTAAGAGTATCAATAATGATCTATAAGTAAATCTCACGGTCCTTATAGATTTTATAATACAAGAAAATTCCATTAATTAATACCATAAGAAATCATCAATAGATTCCAATAAAAATCTATTCAACATAAATATAAAAATATAGAATGTATTAATCAATCCAAATGGCATTATGGTAAACTCATAATTTCTATACCTCATTAAGAAAAGCTATTTTTATAATGTCTTTCTTATCTTCTCAGAATAATTGATAACCGAAGTAATGGTAATTATTTGATAAGTAATGGGACCTATAAAGATGAACAAATAAATCAAAAATGTGTTTTAGAGGATAGGTTTTCGTTATTATAATTTCATTGATTTATATATAATCAATGTTATCCTCATGGACCTATCCTTCTTCTTAAAGAAGAAAACAAGGGCTCCCTATGGTGAAACACTAAAGGAAATAAATTCTTTATCACTAAAATACTCTTATTATTTCTTAAAATCCACTAATTACACACTGGACACTCTATATGTTGTTTGATACTCTTCCCAAATAATCTCATTAAGTAGAGCTATTAGGATTGGATCTATATATGACTTATATGATGAAGTCTCTTCTAAAAATATATGGATGTCCACATTTTCCTTACAAATCATAATTTTATTCTTCCTACAACAAATTTTTTCATTATATTTTGAATTCCAGTCCATACTAACAAGTATATCGAAGTCATCCATTGGTATAAAAATAAGGTGAAAAAATATATAATGTTTATTTATTATAAAAAATACTTCTTCTATTTTTTTAAATGAATTTATTCTTAATTTAAAAAAGAAATGTATAATTTTATTAAAAAATGCACCAGATATAGATGAGTGTGAGGATATACAATCAAATAAAAAATTTGTGGTATTTAAATGTAGAATTAATGTACCAACCACCACATCATTGGGTACATTCACCTCAGATATTATAATCTCATAAACATTTCCTCCACCTATTTGGATCTTCTATAGTGGATTCCCTTGACACATAACGATTTCTTTTCATAGTAAACCATCTTTATATTGCATACAAATTCAATATGAGTTTTTTATTCATCTGATTGCATTATTTTTCCTAGTGTCCCTTATCTCTATATTTTTATCAAACTCCTAATTTGTTCAAGAATTTCATTGGGTGATTCTTTATATAGTTTTCATAACATGATAATCATTTTGTTCTCTTATTCACCTTTAAAGAATTATAATTTTCATGGTGTCAACATCGACACTAATTCACTTTATTTCAATTGGAAATATATGATCTAGATAATTACATAATTTTTTATATAATATAAAAATATATTATCGTATTATGAAATTTGTTAAGGGACTAGTTCCCTCCAGAGACTAGTCTTCATCACATAAATGATATGATAAATCTGGAACTATAGGTTTTTATATTTAATCCATATCATACCTAGCTACTCTTATAAATATATCTTTATAATATGAACAACTTTATTCTTCCTTTTTAATTAATAAAAGGGGAATTCTCAAAAAAATTGCTTACGAGTGTAAAATTTTTCAAAAAAAAATGTATCCTTAAAATATTTTCTGTCCATGATTCATATTTCCACTTCCTCAATAGTATTTTCAATCAATGGCCACAATTTATCAATATCACCTTTAATATAATACACCATAAGGGTAGGATTTTCATATTCCCCAAATTCCAATTCCATAAATATCATCTAAAGATACACAAATCATTTATCATATATAATTGGATTAGTATTACTACTAAATTATGTGAGATTATATTGCATGAATTGATCTATAATAAAATAATCATTTATCTAGAAAAGGTCTCTCTATATAATCATGATTATTTTTCTTAACCTAATTATGTTTCCCTAATATAGCCATAATTTTATCAATTCCAATACTAGTAATATTGGATTCCAAATTAATTCAATCTCTACATTGTACATGAGTAATGATACCATTATTCCTTCTAAGGGATATTTATTAATAATGAAATAAATTGGATTATCTCTTTAAATTAATATTTTAAATAATAATTTATAATTCAAAATGTTTTGTAACCCTTAGAAAAAAATAAAATTTATGCATTGGTAATCTCAGAAGCATAACCTTCATTTCATTAGTGATATCATTATTTTCACATCCTTAATAACTATTTTTAATTAAAATTTCAATTATCCAAAGAAAATAACCATTGAGTGTCTAACTATATAATCGTTTTGGATTGTTTTCATGCACTTATTGACCATTTTTTCAAAACCAATGCATCCACTTCAGTGTTATTACCCATAGCTACCTATATTCCACAACTATGTCAACTGACAATAATAATATATGGATTTATTTCAAGAAATACCACATAATATCTTCATTAACAAAACATTATGACAACATTATATACATAACCTCAATTTTTATCATAGTTTTATGTTCCCTAATCAATGTTTCTCTTAATATTGTTCTCATGGAACCTACTTAAATTCATTTAATGCTAAATATAATGAATGAGAATCTAGTATCCATAATGTAGCATAATAATTTATTAATTTTTCATATATGGAATGTAGAAAATAAATATGGGATGATATTTTTTTTTAGTTTTTGATAAATATTTATATACAGACTACTAATTATATATTCAAAATAAAAAATAAAACATAACAAATAACAAAATAAAATGAACTGAATTCTAAAAAACTCATTCTAATAGTTATTATTCATTTCTTATATAAAAAAATAAGGGTGATATCAGAGGATCCTTAATGGATATATATGATGGAAGATATCATGAATCAAGAAGCATAATTAACATTAAAAGGTAAATAACATAAAACACATTTATTTTAAATATGTTAAAAATCCTAATAAGATAAGGAATAGTCAACATGGTAGGGTCAATAAATAAACACCCATACCATTTAATAAATACCATGAATATCATAACTAGATAAGGCATAATCAATATAGAATTGTAAATAACTGAAAACAAATGTCATTTAATCAATAAAATTGGAATGAATTGCATCTATAGATAATATCAATGTGAAAATATAATATATAATAATTAATAAATCCATAATGAAGTAAATTAATAACTATTGTAAGTAATTTCATAGGAACATGATACATGTAGTGTCAAGATAAATCTTTATGACAATTTAAAAATTCTGAGTAAAAATATTTCAGATTGGGGAAAAAAATTGTCTCATGGGACACGTTGATGTAATAAGGGGATTTTTATAACATGGAATCATCAATTTCACTATAACGAAATTACTTCACATATATCCAATATTTGATTTAATTCTGGTAAAATGTTTCTTATCATAATATATCTAAATTGAGTATAAATATATATTTTTCCATATTTCTCCATTTAATCAAATACCATTCAAAGAAAACATCATATTTATAAATAGTATATATATTAGGCAAAAAAAATATCCAATATAAAATAATATGGATATCTAAAAATCATTATTTAAAATGAAAAATTTTTACAAGTATTTGATTGTTTTAAGAGATAGTTAATAATCACAAAGGAATGCAAAATTGTATAATAACTTTTACCAAATGGTAATTTCAATTTCAAATATCTTCAACTAAAATATCTAAAATAGAAACATTAAATACCATGAACTTTTATGTAATCATAAAATTAAATGCTATGTGTTAATATATGTAGTATATAAATGAAAATAGGGGTATAAAATTATAAAATACATCGATGAAGGGAAATTGAGAAGAATTCCCTTACCTCAAGCTTCTAATATGTTGATAATGATTTAACCTCATTTATAGTTTTTTTAATCAGTATTAAATTTAATCTTGAACCATTTTAATATTAAAAAAATCATATGTTATAATTTTATAAAATCTTATAATTTTTTTTTAATTAATCATTTATTATTTTCATTATTTCATGTATAAATTTTCTTATTTTCTACTTCGGGTTTTGTCACTAATGATCTAGTTTCTGCACATATCACATAGTTTCATCAACTCCAAAATATTAATCATGAAATATTTATCACATTTATATATAAATTATACCTTTTATACAAATATTGAAATAATTTTTTGATAAGTTAAGTACATTATGATCATGGAGACAGTTGATCATACGTATGAATGACTAACATTTCCATTTATCAAAGATCAATATGGAATGGGTATGTAATATTTTATTTTTTCATAAGGATAATAATATAATATTTTATATGTCAATGTCTTTTGGTGATTAAAATATATTAAAATCATTTTATAAAGGTGATATATCACACATACACGAATAGAGGTATTATCTTCCAATGAGGGAAATGGTAAGAAAAAAATGATAAATATTTCATGAATATCATATTTATATAACTTATTTCACATATAATGTTGAAAAATATCCTTATAAGTTTCCATAAAATCATTAGTGAATGAATAATCATATCGCTTCGTGAGGAGGCAGTCCAATATACACACAAATGACGTTATCAAATCTCCTATAGAATGAAAATTGAAAAAATAAATATATGATATAATTAATAAATAGGAATAATTATGATATAAATATTGTATATACTATTTTTTACATCATCATAACTAACCATTATTTGTGGTAATTGAAAAATTAATGGCATTGCTTCACGAGGCGATAGTCTTCTGTACACACCAATAAAGATTTTGTAACCCATTTGATAGAAGTAGATATAGTTGTATGTCATTCCCATAACATAAATGTAACTATGAATTATGAATCTGATTATTTTTTTATATTATAATTTTTTAATTATAATTGAGTGAGATGGAAAGTGAAATTAAATCGAAATGTTTATTGATGAATATAATTTCTTCTTTGGGTATTCCCTTAGTTTTGCACCAAATCATTCCTAATATATATTTTTTTAAAATCTATGGACTCTAGGATTATCATAAGAGAGTATATAAGTTATTTTGGTAGGTATTTTTTAAACAAAAATTGTATTAATGAGTGAATAATATTAGAGAGTTAGTGACCTTTTATAAGTGAGGTGTGTTGAAAGCTAGTAATATATTGAATGAAAAAGTTGTACCATTGTTTTTCAAATGGAAAATCAGTAAAAAAAATAGGTTATTCATTAGCCTAAGACATTAAATAGTCAATATTTGACCATAAAATAGATTTTATACTAGTTTTATGATAATTTAACCATTATCATTCTATTTTAATGAAGTAGTAAATCTATTTGTACAATAACCGCAGGTAAAAAATGTTATTTTCTTTAATATTAATTATGTAAAAAATTTATGTTTACCGTATTATTTCATATAAATTATTCTTATCCAAATATGGAATCCATAATTATTACTCCAGTACATATAATAGGTAAAATATAAATTTAAATTAATCCTATAAACACAACCATGAATTGTGTTTTTAAAAGAGAAATGTTTCAAAAGATTTCCATGATTTTATATAAAATATAAAAATAATTTTTTTTAAAATGAACTGAATTGTATTAATTGCAAAAATTTTAAACTATGTATACAACAAAAAATAGATAAATAATTTTACATTATAAAATATTTAACTGAAAAGGTAGTTTTGGGTTAAAATTCAGTGTTTTGTCACTAATCATTACAAATGAATCATTCAAATAAAATCTAAAAAATTAAATCTTATGAAATTTTTATATAATTATTTAAAAAATATAACATATTTATTTAAATAAATTTTATAAATGAGGTAAAACTTAATTATATATTCTGTGGGATAATCATGACTAAACTATCATTGAGAAAAAATAGTTTTCTAGAAAGCATTTATTTTAGATTATAATGACTCTTATTTTTATTTATCATTAATAGGTAACAGTTATTTTTATAATTTATTTATTAATATCAATTAATGAAAACATAATAGTTATATTATAATGGTTGTGTTTAAATAATATTTTAATAGTTCATATTGGTTTAAACACGGTGTTGTGTTCATTACAAGCTATAAATTAAATTAAATTTATTTTAAAAATATATATTGTAATGCCTTAGTATATTAAAATGGGAGTATAAAATAATATAAATAAAAATTATTAAACTTCATGAATATTTTTTATCTTATTATTCAATAATAAATTAACAAGGGCAGTGATAGTAAAATTGAATAATACAAGAGGAAACCCAAACTTTGGATATCAATATTTTAATATTAACAATACAAAATTTTTTTATTGTAAACAAGGAAAGGTAATTGAATGGAGTCAAGTAAAATAAATATTAATAAAACCCTCATGTACATAAATAATGTAACCAAAATTATTATATATTATGTTAGAGTGCATCTGATGAATGGAATTTCAAAGGTGAGGGTTGTTTTTTAACATCAAATTTAATTTGTGTTTATTTATGCATAATTTCAAATTTAATGAAATATTTTGTTTTATCACATTGAAACAAGTTATATATTATCTAATCATTTTAGTACTATGTTTTATATGTACTCTAATGATATATATTCTATTTGGTTCTAAAGTAAACTAAATGTTTTTCTAGAACCGGCCTTATCTCTTCTTTTCAGTTTTGAATCTCTCTTTTCCCTATAGGTATTACATATATAGATTATTAATTATTATTATTTATACATAAGTGTTTTATTTTTTTTATTTTCAATTTATTAATACATCCTTTAATTTTTTTAAGAAAATATTTTCATCATTTTCAAAAAGGGTAAGTTATAGATTTCAATAAGAATGTATAAAAAGAATAATTTTTAAAAAATATTGCATGATTTGTTTTTTCATTTTATGGTTTTTTGTTTTTAGTTTCATGTTCAAAAAAATCAATTTTTTGAAAATTAAATTTTTATTATCAATTTCTTATGAATTTCTATTTTTGAAATTTACCAAAATGAATGGATATTTCTTCTTATATTCAATAAAATTTTGAAGTAGTATTTTAAAAGTGTATTTTATCTGTTATCACATACATTAATTATTCTTATGATTCACTGAGGATATTATCTAGTGATTCTATCCTCCATCTCTCTTAATTTGTATTATTATCATCTTCTGTGTATCTTTTTATAAATCTCATTTAATTTCAATAAATTAATTAAGATTTGATATCATTATAGATGTTTAATGTTCGTGTGGAAGACATATGTATGATATATTATTATGTGATGGGTGGGTCGATAAAATCCCCACAATGTATTGGGTAAAGCCTTATATATAAATAGAATATATGTAAGATACTAAGAAGTGAACTTAATCCAATGGGAGACATTTTCCGCTAATGCATAATGAGAATGGTGTTAAACCCAATCATCTATGGGATATTATCCCTATTTTGATGATTGTGTAGGTAGTGACCCTTTAAAATGTGAGTCTCACTAGACCCTAAGTCCTAGATTTGTTTTAAATTATTATCATATAAATACATTATTTAAAAACAATTTAATAAAAATAAAGTGTTACAATCCATAATATCCATAACAAAAAACAAACTTGATTCACTTAGATACCCAATACAATTTAGGATTATAGTTTTTTCTTGAATTAGGTAAAAATCATTAACTAAAAATCCCTCATCCTTCCAATAAAATGTAGGTTTCTTAGACAAAAAAGGATTTATTATTTTACCATAACTCATTGACATTTCCCATAAAATTAGTCAAATGTTATAATTATATAGACATTTTATTTGTAATACAATTATTTAGAATGGGTGGAAATGGAATCATAAAAAATTTTATCTCAAAAGCATAGTTATTATAAACATAATTAATATCAATTAAATAACATTATTGTCCATAATGTAAATATGTGGTATTTTGACTAATATAACTGTAAAAGATGACATGATTAATTAATTATTCCCGATAAAACATGGATCATATGTTATTAATAGTTGGATAATTTATTTGGCCTAATTAAGTAGTTATTATAGGATCATGGGATCATATGAATATGAAAACAATATGAAATTTTACATCATATGTATAATTCCTGGATGAGATCTAAGAAAACATAACATCGTGGATAGAGTCCCATAATGGACTGAACTCACTCTAAAAACCCATATATATCATCTCAAAATATTAAAATTATTCTTCATAACATTTTTGGGTTATAAAATTTTGAGGCTACTTATCACAACATTATATATACATGCATATGTGTCACATATATGAAAAAAATTTAAATTTAATCAATGAATACTTAACTCAATAATTAAATGTTTTTTTGTTTATTTCCACAAAATATGATCATATAACCCCTATATAAAGAAGGAATATCATTTTAATAGATCATATCCCCATAAATAAAAAATAATTACTAGATGATATGGACATAGATGAAATATTATTTTATAAGAAAATGTAATACATAACATTTTATAATAGAATAACATTATAAAATGTTCATAAATTTATTAATTGATAGAAAACATATTTAATAACCCAAAGAAAATAAATTCATAAGAGAAAATAGAGAGAACTTAAATAAATAAAACTACAATAGAGAATGATCTTTTAGATTTTGAGCCAATAACAAAAGTGATATTTGGAAAAGATTGTACACTAATACTTTTTAACATAGTTCTATATACAATTTATAATACACCTTAAATTTTAATTTTTAGTGGTTCAAAAGAGTAAACCAAATATCATAATTTTTATTCAATTCCAAATTATTGAAACCATGTAATTAATAAATTATAAATATCATAAATTTATAGTCTATGATTATAATAAACAAAATTGTAATTAAATCACAATATTTATTCTTCTAAAACATTCACCTTTATAAAATGAAAAATTAAATTATAATGGGAGTAAAATGATCATTGAAAAAAATGAAAGTATGGAATAAAATTAATAGATTGAATAAAACACATAATGGATGGGAAAATATGATCACGTAGAAAATGATAAAAAATTGATTATTTTTACACATATTTAGTGATTGTTAAAATATTCTCCATTTTAATTATGTTAAATATATTAGTTTTAAACAATTTTATAAAATTATAAGATTGTATAAATGTATCATGAACAATTATTAATGTATAAATATGAAAACTAATTATATAATATATAGAAAATGAAAAATGAAAAATATATTTATAAAAGTAGTTGGATTTTTATTAGTATCATCATATTTATTTTAAACAACAAATTTGATCAATGAAGAAGTTTTTTATTTAGAGATATAATATCAATAGATTAAAAATTTAAATACTGTAATAAATAGTGAAAAACATGAAATGGTGAATTTTTGAAGAGAATACTCTTGGGACGCAGTTGATGATGAAAAGGAAACTCTATTAATGGAACCCTTATTGATTTCATAACATTTGAAACATAATTCATGTTAATAGAGAAAAATTAACAGAAATATAAATATCATGAATAAATATTGACTCTTTAGACAATATTTTCATGATGTAATATGTTAAAATATAAAAAATTTCATTAATATTGAAAAACATGTCTCAAGAAAAATAATGTTTGAGGTGAAAGATGTAGAAATTTTTTTTTGAAAAAGGATTCAAAATCTATTTAATGAATGTAACACCTCGACATTTTAGAATATATTCCACTATAAATATATTTCATTTCATTCATAGATTTTGTTACTGGAAGCAGCATGTTTAAGAAAACATGACATAGTATTATGTGACTCTTAAAACATAGAATTTAAATTAGAGACTTTTAATATAACTTGTTAAATTATGAATAGTATGTGGTTTACACATTTATTAATTAAAATAATTTCTTTTACACTAATAAGAAATAATAATAAAAATTAATTGAAAATAAACTAATTTTTTATAAGGAAAAACTTTTAATGTAGAAATATTTTACCCTTAATATATTATATTAATAAATATTGGTAAACAATAATGATATATAAGTAATATATTTTTAATGGAGTTTTTTATTAATTATATTATATTTTTATGGACATGGGATAAAAATAAATCATGTTTTATGAAAAAACATTATTTTTCTTAAAATATGTTATATCATGTTTTGTATACAAATTTAGAAGAAAAAATATACTAATTTAAAATATTTTTAACATATATAAATTACTTTTTTAAATCATATTGCCAAATTATATTATTTTTAATCCTTCATAATTTTCTAAAATGATAAAAAAATTATTTATATTGAGAAATACATATATTTAATGAAAAATAAATTTTCAATTAACGCATTAAAAAGATCCATATTGTAATAATATTGTTTTAAAAGTAATCATTGTTAAATTATATTATATGTATTCCATTTCTGGTTAATGGATTTAATTTTATGTTGAGCATGGAGAAAAAAATTGTACTTAAAAAGGATTTCTTTGGAAAACTGCATTTTCATCGTGATTGAGGTATAAATATTTAATTAAATTATTCCACATATTTGAATTGCAATTGAAGAAATTTAATCCACTATTCAAATCATAATTATTACTATTTGGAAATAATTTTAATTTAATTTTTATTCATAATGAATACTAGTGATAGTAAAACATCAATAATCATTGTTGTGGTTAAAACAGGTTTTTTTGTAATACAAGTACTTGTGTTAAAATTATTAGTCCACAAAAATAAAATTCTTATCTGGTATATTCTATTTCATATTAAGAATAAATATTTAAAGACTATATAATTAAAATTATTTATTTATTACCATTAATAAATTAATGAATTCTATAAATAAAAAACATAATTATAATGGTGATAAAAAAAAGTTAAAAGTATTGTAATATAGAGGATAATGGAATAAAATGATTAAAACATGTTTATTTTTTATAGTGGGGGTGTTGATCAAACATACCTTCCATAAACTAAATCATTAATCAATTTTGTAGGAACATGAGTTGGGAGTGATATATAATTATTTAATATATTTGTGTGTTTACAAAAAATCCCACACCCCAAGTATAAAAGTTAACACACATTCCTAAATTATTCACTCATATCATGAGGTTTTTCTTGAGAAATGACTTTAAAAATGTCTCCTAAAGATCCATTTTCACATACTAATTATTGTTTGTACCTATAGTACCATCTCTACGTCCCTTAATAAGAGATATGAATCAGTTTTTTCTAGGCGTTGTTAGTTATCTTCACCATGGTCTTTCTTTTTAAATTATTCGTTTATCACCATTAATTATGCCAGATCCAACATAATTTCACCATTATATACCATATAATGATATTTTTATGTGAAATAATGTTTATCAATCTCCTCATCACTCAAATTGTAAACAAATCCATCTCACGTGTGTACAGTGGAGAACCGCCTCATGAACTGATACATTTTTTTGGTCAATTAACAACTCATATAAAAATTCATAACAATGAAAATAATGAATATAAATGATCGGTATAATGTTTTATTAATTATGTAAAATTAATATATCGTAAACTTCCCTAAAATTTCACCAATTATGGAAATTATAATGACGCTTCTATGTACATACTTTCTTCCATATACATGAAGCGATATGATTAGTTTTCCTTGAAGAAAACTCAAGAATTCTTATAAAAAGGTATCTGATGATTAAACATGATAATTATTACATTTAAATAATTTTTGTATAATATATAATTATATCACATGAAAATTTAAATTAATTTATGTGAAAAAACATGGATGTGAAAGTAGTTTAGGTTAAACCTAAAATAATGGTAATAATGAAGTATTACAAATGAATAGGGGATATTATTTGATAATAAAATTATATGTGATATTATAAATATTATTATTATTATTTTATAATTTATTAACATGTTGAAAACCATTATCAAGGATGTTAAATCATGTAAAATTATAAGGAAACATTTTGTAAGGGACTTCTATTAAATTTCTATTCATTGAGGTGTATTTTAATGTTATTCACCTATTTTCATTTATATGGTGTAAATATAACCCATTTTACATTATATATCATGAATATATCATAATTCTTGTATCTTAATTTTTCAATCTAGTTATTTTATCATAGGGGATTTGACTTGAATATTATCATGCGGTATGTGATTTCATAAATCAATTTCATTTCATTGTGTTATATTACTTAATAATTGTAAATGATATTCTATTACTAAGTTTATAATTTAATTTAATTTCTTATGATTTATTTATACATCTTTTATGTGTATATGAATTTTATACACACAATTAATTAATTTTTTTGATCCTTGTTTTAATGGTATGATCTTTTTAAGTGATTCCATCACAATTTTCCTTTATTAAATTATATTTTATTGCAATACACATAATTTAATTTATAAGGTGTATATAATCTCAATTTGATATGTTATATCATAAATATATTTATATTAATTGTATTTAATGTTATATTTTATGTCATTCTTCCAATGTTGGTATGATTTTAAAGTTATAATATATATAAAGGTTTATGCTTTATTCTCATTTCAATTAGTATTTTTATGGTTAAATATTCATTAAAGTGAATTATTTTATAATTGTCTAATATAATACTCTATTTTTATATTCATTATTAATTCAGGAAATATTCATGTAGTAATACCATTTTCAACTCTTTTCATCAAAATAGGATTGAGAAAATATTTTTAAGAAATGCCAACTTTATTTCTCATTTTTTTTGTAGAAAATGATATGTATTCCCTATTATATATTCCATAAAATATTTTTATGAATATTTTGAAGACTAAATAATTCATTATCAATGAAATGCATACAAATTTTTAATTTTTTTTACAAAATGGTATAAAATTATTACTATTTATATTTTCCAAATAATGTACTTTTGACTCTCAAACCAAAAATTAAATAGAATATTTTTTTAACGTACTCATTGAGAATAGAATTTTACAATTCTCATGACCACTTATATATTTAAGGAATCTTGTACATGTTTGTATTTTTATTTTTAAATATAATTTTATATTCATAAAATTTAAATGATTAGTTTTTAAAAGTGATTTGCAATGTGAATATGGTATTTTTCATGTGATTTGTTTTAATGATATTTATACTATACTTCTATTAATAAATGATAATATCAATTTTTCATTATAAATAACTTGGGATATGTCATGATGATATTATCCGTATTCATTCTCTATATATTTTTGTATAAGTTTGACAATGGAATGTGTTGATGTTTCCTTTCATGATTAATGTTATAGTGATTAATGTTATATTGAAATATTCACTATATTGTGATCATTAGAAATTACACATATCATAAATATCCATATTATTTATATCATAGGTATGAATATTTACTAATCCATTTATCATTTATATATGTGGTGTTTTATGATAATTTTTTTTATTATGTTGGGAAATATTGATATTATGTATTCCTTTTTCAATATGGATTTTGTTAACCAGGAGTATTATTCATGACATAAATATAACATTTAACATATGAGGAATTAATTGGATATAAAGTGATGAGTGGGGACTAGAATTATATATCCCCTCGATACATTGATAGGTCTCATAAGAAAAATTAGTATGATGATATTAATAGAGTTTCTAGTGTATACCAATCAAAAAATTACAACATATTGGAATAAGTTATTCATAATGCCTCAGACCCAGTTCACTCATAAGTAATCAAGCCCATTTGGTCACATGTCCTTATTTTTTCCTCCATATAATTTTGAGGATATTGACTAATATCAAGGGTTAAATGTTGAATAGTGGGGAGACTATACCCTCATAATAAAAATAACAGAATTGTGATATATTGATAAATAAATGAATAAATAGTGGAATCATAAAATTGACAAGTAGAAGATGCGAATAATATAGATAGATTTAAAAATCCATCTAAAAGAATCATCATATAAAACTAGATTAGTATTTCATGGTTCAATACCTATAGTACTGTATGCATGTAAGCATGAACACATAAACACTTGTACATCATACAATCCAAAAAAACTATATCTACAATAGCATTATGAGAAAATGATAGACCTTATACTTCCAAATTGTCATGATATAAGTTAATCAAGAATCATTAACCCAACACTTTCCCATTTCCATACAATAACCCAATATATTCTCCCATGTACCAATCGACAACCCAAATAATGTGTGAGATCTAATCATTTGGACACCAACAACAAATTCAATAAAATATCTATGATATGTATAAAAAGATTTATCCATGTATAAATATATAAGATAATGTTATAATATGAGTGAATGATATAAAAATAATAATAAGAAGGATTATAACTATGCGTTGGATTTGATGGATAAATACAAATTCATGATTTTATTGTGTGCAAGTAACTATTATCTTTATCAAATACCACAACTGTAAAATGTATCATATTTAAATGGGATTGGTCCCAAGGATTTTAACCAAAGAGACCTCCTAGAGTCTAAAATTCTAGTCATATGTGATCTCAGAATATTGTATACCAACATGGGCTATGAACAAGGGGCCAAAGGATGAAGGGTCCAAATATTCAGATATATAAATGTATGAATGCATTGAATGTGTGATGCCTTGATCCTCCTATTTTTATAATTATATAATAATTATTTGTGATATAAAATAATGATGTTTGGTTTCATACCATAAATATAAAAGTTTTTACACTGTTAATATCATCAAGAAAATATAGTGATATCTAAAATCAACAATGTAATTTAAAATAAAAGTTCTTTTTTAGTGTCCATGTCTAGTTTTAGTCAACTATAATATGTTACATGTTAAGAAAATAACCATATCATTATATAATTTAATTAACATAAGTCTTCCTCATTGAGTGTAAATCTCACACACATGATAGAATGGTTTTATCTTTTAGATGTTGGACAAAACCACATCAATTGTTGTTTGGGATGACTTTGGAAAAAATAAAACCAAATCAAGGTGCTCTGTGGGATACACATTTGAGGTTCAAATAATTAATTTATGATGCTCATTAATTTTAGAAGAAATTATTGTAAGGTATGACACATGGGACATTAGTGTTAATTTAAAAAATGGAAATACATTTCTAAAAAGGAATCGACCAACAGCTATATGTAGGTAGTAGATCAATCATCTAATATCATCCATTGTTTTGGAATGAAGAAAATGAAAATGGAAGAGTATAATAAT
This sequence comes from Viscum album, assembly GCA_963277665.1. Classification (NCBI taxonomy): domain Eukaryota; kingdom Viridiplantae; phylum Streptophyta; class Magnoliopsida; order Santalales; family Viscaceae; genus Viscum; species Viscum album. The sequence goes on along the minus strand of OY728148.1, from coordinate 1,397,845,972 downwards.
ATCATGAATCTGGTGCAAAAGATCATACATGAATATTTCCCAATATATGGAGAGAGAATAATATAATGGAAGTTAATGAACTGAAAATCGTATCATTAGTTATCCACCATAATAGATGAAAGTTGATGTAAATTTTTTTTGAGGAAGATTGATCAAATAATTCGAAAGGTATATTAAGAACTCTTTTTGTGGGATGAATATAATGAAATAAAGGGAATACAAGAATGATTTTAGTTTTAAAAAGTTATAGGGAGAAAAGAAACATTCACACATTATTATTCGGATTGTTTGTTTGTCCATAGAGTTGGCCAAACCATGTGGTATCCATTATTCATAGACACCTGCTCACCTGGGAAAGTTCCATAGTTAGAATAACCATGTAAAATATGTGTAAGATTCCTATGAGATAACGCATTTAATATTTTAATATCTATATGGGATTATTTTCAGGTTTAGAACATTTTATGTGACCCTCTTTTGTGCACTAGTTAAACCCACAAGGTTTAAAAAGACCACGTCGATTTGACAGAATGGTTTAAACAAACATTGTGGATAGTTGTTTCCTAAAAAACTCAAGGTTTCAGGCTATGAACAATTATCACAAACCTAATAAATAATCTCAACCAACTATTAATTCATATTAGTAAAAACTATAAAATTAAAATTTAATTAAATGGTCTATACTGTAGATAAAAATAGAGTAATTACACCCATCCCCACTTATGAAAACTCATCCTAGATTGATGTTCTGAGAGTAATAAATCACTATAAGTGAACATGTCAGGCCACTATAATTATAAAAAAGCATCTATCTAGTAGGTATCATCTTGAAATGGTTTTTATTTTATAGATCATAGATGAAAGGAGTTGACATTCCTCAAAGAGGCTTCATGCTCTGGTCCACAATATGAGTAAGTTACTCCTCAAAAGAATCATCAACATGTATTTTCTCCTCAATATGCTGATGAAAATGAAACATATATGAGTAGTAGTGATGTTTCTATGAAACATTTCTGAAATTTTGTAGAAAATTGTATCTCTGAGGATCATATAACTTATAATCCACTACTCAAACCTTCTCAGAAACCACAAAATTTACAATTAACCAATGTGACAACATCCCATGACTCATTAACCGTTGATTCCCCAGTGAACTCAAACCCTATAAGAAAATATGATATTTAAACATTTAATATAGATTTTATTAATGGGGATCATTATAAGACTTTTTCCTAGACTAGTATGTAGCTATTCAATTCGTTATTTTATGAATGTACTATAATGTCTACTGAATAAGACAAAGTCCATATAGTACTACCTCTTCTACCACCATCCAACACAAGGGTGATCAGTATGACCATCCATGAAGATAATTGTAAGGATCCATCTAAATCATCACTTGAATGATGTTACTATAATATAACCTGGATTGATGCATATTTTTATACTATGAACCACCAAAATCGATGTGGCATTCTATAAGAATTTCCTCTAACAGATATACTATTCATTTGGAGTAAAAATCAGTTTGTGGTTGGTTTAATGTACTCAAAATTTCCATTGAACCTAATTCCCTATAAGGACATTATTATAACTAAGAATTAAAATGCAATTCATATTTTAATACGATATTCACTGAAACTCTATGAAGTCAAATAATCTCTCAGACATGGAGCATTCCATTGTCATCCACTAAAGAGGTATTTGTGATTGGTATGAAGTGAGAAAGTTTTTGGGGGAATATTGAAAATCTCCAATACTATATCATTACTTCAAGGGGATCTCAATATTATAGTATATAAATCCATGGATATATCATTAAACTTCTATAATATAGTGGAAAATGACTGTAAAATTCCTAAAAGTTGTTGGTGTTCTACCTTCACCGGTTGATAAGCGGGACATGGGGTAACGAATCTAGCTATCACTATTTTCATATAGGTGTACATGTATTGGAAATGTATATCATGATAAATATTTTTAATCATAGGGTTTACCTCTCATGTTAAGGAATGAATCTATTGTGTCAATTCCTCACTGATATATGAACCAAATTGTGTCTATGGATGTACAATACCTCCTCCTTGTCAATGAACCATACTAAAAGTGGGTCATTACCTAAAACAATTTTCATTAGAGAATTGTATAAAAATGGTGATTATTTCAATTGGATATATAAAAAGGTAGATGCACAAGGTAGTAGGAACACATACATACATAGAAGTCAAAATATTCACAAGGAAAAAAATGAATTCTCTAATAGCATAACAAGCCTAGTCGTGGGCCCATGATCCCATGATTTTATACTATATGTCGTTTAGGGATCCCTTACTGGGTGAATTCCCTTCCCCACTACTAAATCTAAGAAGTAATTCAAGGAACCAATTGGCATCCCAAATAGGGACTAATATACACTCACTTAGCCACCACCAATGATTTCTATAACAAATACATCCTTTATATAAAAACTATAACCTTGTATAGGTATAAATAAAGTATTAATATGAGTGTTAATTATAAATAATTGTTTTGAAGGGTTGTAACTCATAAACTCATTTAAATTATTATTATTAGTATAAAATATTAATGTGTGAATGTAACTAATATTTTTGGAATATACCCCATGTACAAGAACTATAATGACTACATGGGTAAATTACCATGGTTTTTGAAGAAGGAATCCTCGTTGATTCTATGGAACACTTCTTATGTAATTTCATAATATATTTGACCAATATAGGCCAGACACTAATGGCCCAAGTCCATGGAAACCATATATTAAAAGATATAAATTTATATCTAGATGTAGGATCTATAGCTCTATACACTCATTAGTTCAATAATATAATAAACATCATTATGATATCGTGAAAAATATTAGTGACATATAATAATAGTTGTAAGATCCCTGATCATTTTAATGAATATTTTTGTTTATATTATGGTTTGACCTATTATTTTGGCTATGTATGTGTTTCCCAAGTTCAGGTGGGGGATGAGGGGTGCCCTGGGGGCTTGGGGTGAGAAGAGATGAGAAATCAGACCAATTATTACATGGCGCACAGTCTACGCACAGTTAAGGGAAACCATGCTGGTAAACTGTGTGGACCATCCATCCTCAGATAGAATCCTTTTCAAAGTCTGAGCACGGTTAGGTAAAACCCTATGAGATCCCAAAAAACTGTTAAAAATGGGTGTTTTCAGATATTATCTTCCACCCAATATGTGCACGGTTTAAAAAACTAAGCAGGTAAACCATGCGGCCAAGAAATGATGGAAAAATTACAAAATTTCTATCAGAGGATTTAAAAACCCAAATCAATATTTTTCTCCATCTCATCCCTGGAAACCCTAGTCACTAACCATTCTGACCCAAGCTTCCAAGAGGTGTTTATCCATTTATTATTGGTTGCTTTGGATGTTGTTGGTTACAGATCAAAGCTCCGGTTATGTCTAATCATCTGTTATCCTCCCTTCAACGGATTGGGGCTTTTGGTCTCTCCCATATTCTTCTGATGCTATAAATCCTTTTTTTCAGTAGTACCTAGGTTGGGGATTCCAGGGATTCTTCAATCCAGATCAATGGATAGGACTAAGGGTGTGTTCATCACCGGATTCGAGGTATCTAGTGTAAAAGTTATATCCCACAGTTTTGTTATAGTTTTTATCATGTATGATTGGGTTTTTCCTATCATATCTAGTGTATTGATTTAATTGAGTGTGATTGGATGATTTGGGTGTCAAAATGGTTTCCTTGGAACCCTCATGATCCCTGTAGGATGTGTTGAATATGACGTAAAAAATTTAGGGTCACCCATGGGGTTCACCAAAAATCTAGAACCTATATCATAGTAGGGTTAAGTGAAGGATTCCCATGTAAAATTTGAATCCTGTGTAGATTAATTTTAATGGTTTATCATGTGGTAAATTGAATGATGATAAATATTACTAGCGTGAGAAATAAATAACGAGTTGTTGGCTTGACATTAAAGTGGGTCAATATGTGGAAATAATTAAAGGCCATAATGGAATGGATTATGAACCTGGTAATGAAGCCTATTGAGGTAGGCATGATGAACATAGCCCAATGAGATATGCACAATGAATGAAAGATTAGTGAGATAACTGTAATAAAAGGGAATGTGGATAAATGGATAACTGATGTGAAGGGAGTTAAATGTGATAATGGGATGTAATAAGAGAATGGAAGAATTTGTGAAATGTCTTAATAAATGAGAATTAGCTGGTACACTTAAATGGTTGAATAAAATGAAGGGATTGTGTCATGTGATATATAATTGTAATTGAAATTCATAAGTGGGTCAATGATTGTAAAATGATAAATGGGATAAATGGGTTAATGAATTGTTAATGATGAATTTGGATAAGGCATAGGGGTTATTGAATACACCTAATGGGTTAAGGGACATGAATTTGAATTTGGTTTGATGGATATGAATTGTAATCAGAAAATGGGTTAATGAGTTATATAATAGTATATATTCCCATTTTTATTGTTATAAATTGTAAATGTTGATTCCCAGTGGCATTAGTTATGACATGTTGTGTTATGTATTCTGATATCTAATGGAATTTAATATTCTCGGTTGTTTTATTGTATGGTTGTGGTGACTAAATAAATAGGCATGTGCACATGGATTGGTAGTGTGGGGTATTGACTGAGGTTTTATGCCCACATGTCGATTTAGATTTATGCTCTAAACTCCACCCCTAATGCATTGGTAAGGGATGAGGACTCATGTTTCATTCTCCTAACAGTTATATCCACCTGGACTAAGGCTTCTAGGTGAGGACATAGTTGACACGAGGAAGGAGTTGGACTGATGCTCTAAACTCCACCCTTAATGCATGGGTTAGGGATAAGGATTGATGCAGTATTCCCCTAACAGATGCATTCCACCCGGACTCATGTTTCGAGGTGAGAATATGTGTTGTTGTGATATGTGTATCCCTAGTGAGAGAGGGACTTGTTTTATTTCCTATATGCACTGTGATGGATTTCCCTGGACTATTTTGTAGAAGATATTGGTGCCTAACCTATAGAACATGTGATCAATGTGGATTATGTAATGAAGATGGTACAAGAAATGGAATTGGGATAATTTATAGTAATGAATTAAATGAAACTTGTTAAATAATGTCACATGAACTGTCACTTGATTACTTACCATTAATTCAGTACTTTCATTCAGTATCTATTAGAATATATAATTTATAGACATGGTTGGTGGTGGCATACTTACTTTTGTACTCACACCCTTCTTGGGTCACCATTTGGTACCCGTGTAGATCTGTTGGTTTCAGGTCAAGATAAGGGTAGATTCCCTACTGTGAGAGGTTGTGTTAGGCTCAGGATGTATGTGGAAAAGAACTCAGACTCGGAGTATTTACCCTTTTAGAGTGTTGTATATTTGTTTAAATTTAGGATTATTTCACTTTTCACTACTTGTAAGGAATGACACTATTCTATTTGATTTTTGGTTTTTACCATGTTTGGAAAATTCAAGGTTATTCTCCTTTAATTGGAAGTTCATATTGTTTCTGTTATTTATTTTGTGTTCTACAGTGGCTTACTCCGGTAAAAATGGTATAGTCTCTCCATGTGACTCATTAGACCCTCCCTGCTTGTCAACAACCTCTAGCGTATGCAGAGGCGTTCTTGAGGACATGTGATGACCCAGCTCAACTCACTGGTTTAGTGGAATCCGGGTCAAGGACATTACAAAAGGGTACCAAAGGAGTTATTTTCACATTCCTACTATTTTGGGATGGTAGGAAAGATATTAGGATACTTCCAGGCCTTGGTATTCATATTATTATTGGGAGTAGCTAACCCATGAATGAGGTAAAACCCATGTCTCCCTAGGTGAGAATTATTGTTCTTGATGTGTGTTGTTACAATCGAATGATATTTCACCACTGGGTGATTCACATGTTGTGTGATTTGATTGATTTAAGATATTTCACACATTACCAGAATGTAATTGGGATGTGAATTCATGCGTCATTTTAAGATCCTAAGGATATGGGTGGCATGCATACTTATAGACTCACAGATGGGATGGGTGTGCATGGAATATAGTGTGAAATGCATTTTTCATCCTTGATTAATATGAAGTAATTTTTTTATAATAATGGTTATGAAAGTGGGTGAATGAAAGGAATGAAAATGAAAATTAAAGGAATATCATTTATAATGAATGTTGTGATAGGGTTAATGTTTTGGGTTGTGATAATTTTAAGGGTTGCTTTAGTGTCCATATAAAAAGGGGTTTCATAATGATAGATAAATTGTTAATGAATTTTTCCTAATAGAAAAGTATCATTTTTTGGAGTAAGAATTGGTTTGAAGATATGTTTATGAAATACTTATGATTGTGTAAGTTGGTTACCCCATGTTTACCATGATTGTGGTAGGTATGGTAGGGGTTGTTCTCTAAGTGTGATGATAACTGTTATGGTAAAGTATGATGAATGGTATCTTTAAGGTTGATCTTGTGGGATCTTTTCATATGTGGTAAAATTTTATCAGTCATTCTAAGATGTTTCTAGTGAATGAAAATTTTGGTAATGTGAATGAGGAAACATTCTTGGTCTTTGAACGTACGGAGTGAATATCAGACCATAAAGAAGGTTCCTGGGTCTTGGTGACCTTGTGAGTAGAAGCCTTGAAATTTTTGAATCTCATTCTAGGTGTATTATTTGTCATAGTGCCAATGAATGTGTACCCCATTGATGTGGAACCTAGAAAATATGGTTATTTGGTACGCAAATCATAGTGCACTCAGAATGGAAGTGAGATCTCCATTCACATGCTTTGATTCATTCATTTGATGATAAGTGTGGTCTAGAGAGTGGGCAAATAGATTATTATGGTTGTGACACCAGTCAAGGGAGTTGGTTTTGTTCAACATTCAAGGTGACCTATGATATAGGTTTGGAAGTTTCTTTAAATATAATAGATAAGGGTGGCTAATGTGTGGTGATAAACTTCTGCCCGATGGTGACACCCGAGGTAAGGGTGGTCCGGAGGATGAACATATATGTATGAATGGTCTATAAATTGAGTGATGGTTGAACTTGGTTGGAAATCACACCTAAGTGGTGATGATTAAGTGTTGATATGAAACATTAGGTAGGGAAGACCGAGATTCCGGGAAGGTCATGGTGTCCCATAGCTTGACATCAGAAAATGATAAGTTGGTGGGGGTGTTATTCGATGACTTCATAGCCTACCATAGCTAGTGAAAAGAATACTGATCATCTTGACATCATCAAAGGTATGTTAAGAGTCTCTAGATCTCACTAAGAGACATGGATGTATTTGGTTGGATGAGGGACATAATGATGTTTATGTGCAAAGAAGAGGTATGTGTGGTGTATTATGACGATATATACACCCTCAGTGGCATTGGGTGGGGACCTCGGTACAGGCCGAATATCGACAAATTCCTTAGGTTCTATTTACGGATGCCGAGAACAGGCACTAAGTGACGTTCATTCTCTTGTGTTTGGAAAATGAATATATTTCCATATCTATGTTTGAGGTTCATGTTGTGATATATTTTTTGATTTAGTGGTTTTAATCACTCATGGAGAACAATGGTAATAACTCTACTAAGGTGGGGAGTAACAAATCATCCTGGGATGTGGTAAAGAGAACATTGAGGCGACGTAGTGGAACCTGGGTAGAAAGGAGGAACTAGTGATTTGTGTTACAGTCTACTTAGAGAGGAAAGTGGGACATGATGTGGTGACAAACGAGCCAAGTGTTGTCTTGAGATTAGGGTGGTTCTAAGTGAAGCTTGTAATTTTTGTGCTGAGTCGTACAATGGTCTGGTTTGTTATGACAACAAGTTGTGGAAAGAGAAGTAGTGTTCATATAAGTCCAATGGATATTGGGGTCTGACTTAGGACAATTTTCCTTATGCGGTTTGAGGATATCATGATATTGGGTGAAACATGGCCATGTGTTGTGGTTTCATGCCAAGGGTAAGGCTGATGATGGTCTGGAGGGTGGTAATTCCGTGATGATGGAATTTTACTGGTATTCTAGGAATGACCTCAGTGGGTGAGAGATATGATAATGATAGGCTTCACATCTCTGAACACCTTGGGAAGGTGAGAAAAGGGTTAGAATACCATCATTGGAAGGTGGGTGTTGGGGTAAGTCAGTCAAATGTGGTTCAACCTTAGATGTTAAACATGATGGGTGAGGTGAGAGTATCCCACCTCCGGATTCATGTAGTATAAGAAATCACCTTTCGAAACGAATTTGAACCTGAGTGAGGTCAGGGTGGTCCTAATCCTTGAATTGGTGGTGGAAGGATGTCTTCCCAATGGTGGTGACAGTGTGGCTGGATTCTGAGGTAGGGGAAAGCTCTTAGGGATTCTTGGGACCAGTATATTGGAACGTGATTGGAAATGGGATGGCTGGGTTGAGTTTTGGGGGTCCTTCATCGATGGAGGATGTGACAACTAATCTGAAATGGTGGAGAGAACCATTCCAGATAAATGGTTGTTTGATTATTTGATCAGAGTTTCGGGATGGATGGACTTGAGTGGTAACCATTTAAGTGAGTTGGCCCTAGTAGAGAGATTTGGAATAGTTTAACTAGTCAAGTAGCTGAGATTTTTGATTTATGTTGGGGTGTATAGTACTGAAGTGTGATCTTTAGGAAATGTGGTTAGAAGGGTCATGTGTTTTCCTCCGGGTGATACTCGGTTGGTTCACCATTAGAATTGGGTGAACAGAAAATGATGCCAAGTGATTTGGTCATGAGTTGTGCAGAGGATCGGGCTGGCGAGGTGTCGATTGGTTCCCTCCTGATAATGGGATGTTGTGTGTTGTGTTTCCATGTGTTATGAGTTAGGTGTTGTCACCTATGTTTTCCCCAATGACGATCTCGTGGTGGGGATGGTTAAAGATAGTGAATCCTTGAGGATTTTTTAGACTGTGTTGTGGATGGGGTGATGAAGTTTTATGGATAAATTTTGTTCTATTGATTTTTGTTCGGAAGGAAGTGTGATGTACAACTAGAAATATGGAATGTGGGAGTGGATAGGTAGACCTTGTAGCATGATCCCTTGATATGGATGTTAGTGATTCTCAGAAGAGCGTCTTGAGGAAGAGTTGTTATATGGTTGGGAGGTTGTAAGATCCCAGATCATTGAAGGTTATGTTTTTTTATATTTTGGTTTAGCCTCTTATTTGTGTTAGAAAACTGATTCCCAGGTTTAGGTAGGGTCTAGGGGGTGCCTCGAGGACTTAGGGTGTGAAGAGAAGTTCAATTATACCAAGAAGTGCATGGCTCATGGTCTCTGCAAGGTTAGGGGTAACCGTGTGGGTAAATTGTGTGGACCGGTCATCCTTGTACATTATCCTTCACATGGTCTGACCATAGTTAGGGAAAACTATACAGGATCCCATGAAACTCTGGAAAATGGTTGTTTTGGGATAGTAGCTTCATCACAGTTTGGAAAACCATGCGGGTAAACTGTATGTCCCAGAAAAGTTGTAAAATTTACAAAATTTCTATCATGGGATTTGAATCCCCCACTCTGTATTTTCCACCATATCACACCCTACAACCCAAATTATGAAACATTTATACCAAAGCTTACAAGAGGTGTTTCTCCTTCGATTATTGGTAGTTTTGTATGTATTTGGTTGCGTATTGAAACTCCTGGTATGTCTAATACCCTCTTATCCTCCTTTATCTGAATTAAGGTTTGTGGTCTCTTCCATATTCTACTGAAGCTCTAAACCCTTTTTTTTCTAGTTGTACATCGGTTGGGGATTTAAGGAATGTTTGAATATGGATCTGAGGAGAAGATTAGTAGTGTGTTCGTCACAAAAATCGAGGTTAGTGGTCTATAAATTATATTCCATAGTTTTGATGTATATTTATGCATGTATGTTGGGTTTTTTCCTATATTTTGTTGTGTATTAATTTCCTTGACTATTATTGGGATATTTAGGTTTCTAAATGGTATTCTTGGAACCCTCACAATCCATGTGGAATGCATTGAGGATTACGTGTCCATTTTAGGGTCACCCATGGGGTGCAACGGAAATCTCAAACCTATAGAATGGTAGGGTTAAGTGAAGGATTACCGAGTAAAGTGTGAAGCCTGTGTAAAACACGTTTAATGGTTGATAAATTTTTAAATGGAATGATAATAAACATTCCTATGGTGATAAAGGAATGAGTATTTTCATTCTTAACATGAATGTGGTACAATAGGTGGAAATGATTAAAGGCCCTAATAAAATGGATTATGAGCCTGGTAATGAAGCCTAGTGATGTGGGCATGATGAACGTAGCCTAGTGAGATATGCCCAAAGAGTGAAAGATTATTCAGATAAGCGTAATAAAAGGGAATGTGGATAAATGGATAAATGGTGTGAAGGGTGGTAAATGTGATAATGGGATGTAATAAGAGATTGTAAAAATTTGTGAAATGTGTTAATAAATGAGAATTAGGTGGTACAAAAAAATAGTTGAATGAAATAAATGGATTGTGTCATTTGAAATAGAATTTAACTTGAAATGAATAAGTGGGTAAATGCTCAAGAAATAATAAATGGTCTAAATGGGTTAATGAATTGTTAATGATGGGTTTGGATAAGGCATAGGGATTGTGGAATACACCTAATGGGATTTGGCACAAGAATGGGAATTTTGTTGAATGGATATGAATTGTAAAATAAAAATGTGTTAATGAGTTATGGAATAGTATTAATTCCCATCTTGATTATTATGAATTGTGAATGTTGATTCCCAATGGCATTGGTTAATTTATGTTCTGTTATGTATTTTTATATCCAAGGGCATTGAATATGATTGTTTGGGTTATCATATAGTTATGGTGATATAACAAATAATCATGTTCACATAGCTTGGCAGTGTGGGGTATTGACCCAGGGTCAACGCCCAGGGGTAGAGATGGACTGATTCTCTAAAATTTGCCTCAAATGCATGGGTTAGGGATGAGGACTGATGCCCCATTCCCCTAATGACTACATCCACCTAGACTAAGGCTTCGTGGTGAGGACACGGTTGACATGAAGAAGGAGTTGGACTGATGTTCTAAACTCCACTCCTGATGCACATGTTAGGGATGAGTACTGATGCTCAATTACCTGAACGGTTGAATTCCAACTAGATAGTAGCTTCGATGTGAGGATCATGAGATTTCTATAATGTGATGCATTTCATCTAGACTAATGCTTTAAGGTGAGAATATGGGTTGATGTGATATAGGTATACCTAGAGAGATAGGGACTCAATTTGTTTCCCTTATGTACTATGATTGATTGTATTGGACCATTGTGTAGAATATATTTGTGCCTAATAGATGGAACATGTTATCAAAGTGGGTCTTGTAATGAAGATGGTATAAAAATAACAATTTTGATTATTTCTATTCAGGAATTTAATGAATATTGTTAAATAATGGCACCCAGACTATCCCTTTCATACTTAACATTTATTCAGTTCGTTCATGCAATATCTATTATACTGGATATTTTGTAGACACTGTTGGTGGTGGCCTATTGATTTTTGTACTCACACACTTCTTGGGCCATCATTGGGTACCCGAGAAGATCTATTGGTTGCAGGTGAGGACAAGGGCAGAGGCCATACTATGAGATGTTTAGTTGGGCTTGGGATGTACATGGAGAAGGACCCAAACTTAGAGTCGGTACCTGCTTGGAGTTTAGGCCATTTTTTTAATTTTGAGATTCGTTTACTTTTCACTACTAGTATTGAATGACATGGTTGTAACTAATTTATGGTTTTTACCTAATTTGGTAAATGCATGGTTATGCTAATTTAATTTGTCGTTAATATTGTTTATATAATTTATTTTTTTTTTCTTTTGTGGAATACTCTGGTAAAGAGGGTATAGTCTCCCATTGTGACTCATTTGACCCTCGCTACTAGTCGGAAACCTCTTACGTAAGGGGGTGTTCTTGAGGTCATGTGACGAACTAGGTGGTAGAACCGATTTAGTGGGTTCCAGGTCGAGGGCATTACAATAATTATTAGTGTTATACCATTAATTAACATCAGTTCCATACATTAATTTTCAAACAAAAAAATAAATATAAACGTTGAGGTCTATTTTAGTGTCCATTCCCAAGTAAAATCATCCATATTATGGTCAAATCTATGAAAACATCCAGTTCATTAGCTTATTTAATTTAAATAAGGCTTCCACAATGGGATGAAAGATAACACATCCTAAATAGTGGATTTATGTTAGTGAAGTAGAATTAAACCACCTAGGTGGTGGTTTAGGTTTAGGTTTACAAACTCAGACCAAGTCAATGTACTCTTTGGGTATCACATTTAATGTTAAATAAAATGAATTCAATTGTTAATGTTAGGATAAATTCCCAGACTTTATGATGTGTTCCACAAAGTAAATCATTTAATAAGATATAAAACCATGGGGAAAATTCATATACCTCTTACCTTATAAATGTAGAGGAGAATTTGTACAATATCATCCATTGGTATCTCCTAAATTATTTTAATACAGATGAATAAATAAATACCCTAAAATAGTGCTTAAGATCCTAGATAAATATATCACAAAGGATTGTGAAAGAAATTAAGAAAACATTGTTATAGATCAAATATCATAATATTATTGATCAAACATTATAGAGGAAAAAATTTTGGATTCAATTTTAGGATGATAGATCAAGACCTATGAGTGGTGAAGAAGGATCTCATCACATGTCTTTCTCCATGAGAAATTATTGATATAAAATTGGGGTTTTAGTATTAAAATAATGGAGGGAAAAATATAATTTTTTCCTTACTTTACGGGGTGAAACGATTTTTTCTCAAATTTTTCCACATCATGTGCCAACTATGTGATATGTAGTATATATGGGTACCCCTTACCTATACTAGGTTCACAGATAAACTAATCATGCCCTACCCATGAAAATTTCTATTTCAACAAGGCATACATCATTCTCCTGGCCATGAAAAAGTGGATACAATATTAGAACATATTATTTGGCCCTCTAGAGTACACTAGAAAACCCCATACTATTTTGAAAACTATGAATAATAGATTTTATGTTTCAAAGGTTTCATGAAACATAAAACTTTCTTCCAAAAGTCAGTTCTCCAGGCTCTAAAAAATACCCACGTACCCCCATAACAATTCTTGACCCACTATGAATTCATATTATAAAACAAAATTAAACTATAGTTTAAAATCTACATAACATAGGAGAAATTGGAGTTTTATATTAATGATGGTATATATATCTTGTTTTTTGAGATCAAAACATCAAATACTATGAAGTTATATTATTAATAATTTAGTTATTATTTTTAATTAGATTAATACATTGATCCTATGTAGGTATTGTAATGAAGATCATGTGATTATTTGTATGAAATTATCTTATAATAATTTATTCCTAACATATTTTTCTTAATGTTTGTGATATTTTTTAAATAGAATGTTTTTCAAGATATTAATTTTCCATATTTATTAGGCCTTATTGATTCACCCTATTATCCATTGTATGTTACCTTTACTTATAATCTCTGATTACCCTTTTTTAATTACTTTATAATATGAAGTGGGAGTAATTTAATGGTTCCAGTTATTTATAATATTTAGTTTCACTATGTGTAATTTCATGTCCTTGGAATGAAATGCGAAATTTAATTATAAATCAAGTTAAATAATAAAACTAAAAAATATAGTCTTCAAGGATACTATCTGTTGTATTTAATGCCAATATAGTAATGTATCCAATGGATCTGTACCACTGGGGTCAGTTTCATTATAAGTTTTTGAGAGGATGATTACAAGAAACATTGGGAACTATATTTATTAAATAATAAATTAGAGAACCTTACTCTAAAAGGAACAATTGGAATAAGTATATGTATAGAATAAAATCATAATGGTTTTATAATGTGTATATTATTTGGATTTGATATTAGTAGCTCCCTATTTGGATTATATAATTAGTCATGGATCTAGAACAGTTTAATGAACGGTAAATACCCTCAAAATGGTTGAATTGGGTTTTTACTCAATCATCACCTGGCGCATGAAAATGATCCTTGATGCACACATGATAAGACACTCTTATGCGATATTGGTGTCCTAATTCACATTATCTATATTATACATTATGATGGATTTGAATATATGATGACAATATAATTTCCTAGGTTGAACATATATTTCCTTAAATTGAATATAAAATATTTTTTAGGCTTCCTAAAAGGATTATGTTATTTACCACTTTTATTTATGTTTTTGATTATTTGGTTCAAGGTTTTAGTAAATGGATCACACCAAGATTAATCATGTTAATACTGAATGTGATGAAAAATGCAGTGATTCTAATTAAACAAAAGGGAAGATGATTAAATTAATGGATAATGTGAGTATCCATAATCAGTCATCCAGATATATGATTAACAACCTATACCTTAACAAACACTGATACTTAAAAATAATATAATGCTAATGTCTTCTATGATTTCGATTCGTCTAAAATATAGAATAAAAAGGGAAAAATTTCCATCAATTTAAAAATATAGAAAATGGAACCAATGATAATTTCTTGAAGGAGTATTAAATTGACTTTTTTGTGTAAAATAATGTCTTAGAGCGAGAAAGTATCGACTAAAAGTGAGGATTTCAAACGAAATACATCAATTTCATCCTACATATCAATTTATCATTCAATTTCGAAAATTCGGTGAACCTGGTAATTATACAATGGATTTTATATTTTATATGATACCTCATAGAATAATGAAATACCTTTTTTATAGTGATCATTGAAGTGAAAGGGTTCAAGGATTTATGTATTGGGATTTAATAATTATTTTTTTGAAGTATTTTAGTGTATTTTGGATATATATGAATCATGAAACAATTGATAATTTTATTATTTATTAGAAGCATGTATTTTTTCTAATATTTAATCATGAGTTATGGATAAAATCATGGGCTTATGAGTTTACAGATTATCATAATTTCAATGTCATACAGAACCCATTTTGAGGTTTTATATAGTGGAATTTTAATGTTATTAATGAAATTTTGGAAGATGTTTTTTTGCTAGGAATATGTATATATAACCCTTATGTTCAAAATGAAGTATTATTTGAGTTATAATTCCCTCTTCATATGTTTAAATTTATCCACATCAATAATTCTAAATTTGACCAATTTTATTAATCTAATAATTGTCAATTATTATTATTAGATTTCAGGGAATGTTAATTTGTTTAGAAAACCATTATGGTTAAAAAGTAATGTTATGACTAATGTTATTTTTGTGGATGTTGATCATATTTTCAGGGAATTTATCAGATTTATATTAATTTAGTTATAGGTAATATAAAACGCACATACTAGGATACAACCTATCACATATTGTTAATTTGTGGAGCTTGAACCCACAATAAAAGGGTGATAAGGGTGAAATTACTTACATGATCCAACATGATGTATTTTTAGGCAGATATTTTTTATAGAAACTATATTTATAATAAATACATGTTTAACAGATTAATTGAATTTTTGTGTTTATTTTGAGATTTAATAAATTAATATATTACATTGGATATCTTATTGAAACCATTGTATATTTGTTAAATATTTAAAAATATGATAATTTAATTTTCATTCATTTTATTGATATAATGATCCATTAAATGTAAATTTTAATGATTCAGACAAAAAATAAAAAACCTGCATATAATTATTTATCGGTTAGATATAAAATTGAAATTGACTAAATCCCAAACAAGGGATGATTTTTCACTTTTTAAATTGAATGATATCATGTAAATATATTTAATTTTTCTATTAGTATAGATTTTAAATAAGTACACAACTCTAGGAAAATAATAATGTTATTCATTTATATTAATTTCCTAAAAAATGGTGTTTTTCCCATCATATATTTATGGAATTGTGGTCATTAACTTTCTCATGAACATGTTCTCTATCACACACTATTTTTTATAGGGTGATAATTTTATCCTTGATGCCTATATTTTTACTTCCCACTAATTTCATCCTACCTGGAAACCTAGTATTGGGTTATTATAGGTGATATTCCTAAATTCCATTCCCGTTTATGAAGAGGAATCTTTAATAAAACTTTTAAAATGTATGTTTTCAATAAATGTTATCCCATTGATGAAAAAATATAAATTTGATGGAAATTTTTTTTGAGGGTGGAATGTAACACACTAATATTGTAGAATATATTCATCATACTTTTTAATTGTTTATTCAATATCTTCTGTTACATACAACTCTAAGTTTAAGAAAACCCTAATATATTATTTTGGGACCGTTACAACCTACCCATTAAATTTTCACGTACGAATAGGTCTACCTAAATTTTGATAATTATTAAATTTAAACTTGTATAAAATAATATATATGGTATTAAATTGACAGTAAATAAAAATAAAAATCAATTCAAGGTAATAGAAATGTTTTTATAGAAAATTCTTTTTCATGATTTTTTTACTTAACAAATTAAATTAATTACTATTTTTAAATAAATATATTTATATTTATACATTGTAACTTTAAAAAAAATTTCATTCATAAAATATTTTACTAGGGTTTGGATAATAGTTAATCATTTTTTGTATATAAAAATATAAATTTTTTAAAAAATCGGTTACTTCCCTATTTGAACACTTATTTCAAAATTAAATGTTTATAATATTATAATATAGATATATATATATATAAGAGATATATTTTTTAAATAAAAATTTCAAAATTAGTTTACATTTAATTCTTTAGAATATTATTAAAATATTTCTATTTAATGAGAAGTGAAAATTATGATATTTATTAAAAACATCCCTTCAATTTAATGAATTTGATAAGTTTCTATTTCTATTAAAAAAATTATTATTAAGATATTTTAAATTATATTATTATTAGTCCAATTTATTTCAATGTAATAATTTATTTGTTATGTCTTTATATAACATCTTTTTATATACAAAAAAAATTTCTTTGGAAAACCCATATTCCTCTAACTTGTGGGTTTTATTTTTAATTAAATTATGAAAATTATTTGAATTTTATTTGATAAAATTTCTTAATGATTTATAATAATAATAATTAATATCAATTAATAATGTCCATGTAATTTTATGTTATAATGAATAGTAAAGACAATAAAATTTAATAATATGGTTTTGGTTAAAACATATTTGTGTTTTTTTGGTTTTTATTTCTGGATCCACCATACCATACATTCAATAAATTATTAATTTTTTTAGAGACACATTGGTTGGTAGTGACTTCCCAATATTCAATTTGATTTATTTTAGAAAATGATACTCTTCCTCAATTAAAAAAGGCACCCTCACCTCAATTCATCACACCAATCAATCATGTTAGCTCATAGTAATGATGAAAATATCTCTCCAAAATATTCTTATAAATATTATATAGATATTAAATTCATAAAATTTCTTATTTAGTGTCCATAATTATATATCCAAAGGTTTTTCTACTAATTTAAGGAAATTAACTCCACCAAAGTCATTGTTTTTAATTTCTTTTTAACCACCTTCAATTATTTATTAAAACATCCATTATAAAAAAATAACCCCCATATAAAAATATTTTATTATGTTTGTGGAATAATATTTTTCTATATCCTTACCCGTAAAATGGTTAATAAGTCCATAGTTCATGTTTTTCATGGACTACCATTGTGCCAACCAATGTATTTTTTTTTCATCTCATACTCACATTGGTGGCCATAATGATGGAAATAATAAATATTTATGATTAATAAGAAATTATATTATTTATTGGAAACTAATTTATCATCCACTTCCCAACCCAATCACCTATTAATGGAATGATATTGTCACTCCTGTGTTTGTACGACCTACAATTTCTGTGAAGCGATGTGATTCATTATCATTATCAAAATTTCTATAATGGTTTTAAAAAGTTATATATTTAATAAATATGATATTTATAACTTTAATATATTTCATCTAAGGATTGAATTTATCATCTAGGGATTAATTATATCCTTCATTACAAAACAATATTGAGAAATCGATGATGGTAACACCAGAGACAACAGTAATAATAAAATATTTTCATTTTTAAATAAATCTTTTAAAGGGTAAGTGTGATCCATAATTGATTTCCAAAAAAATAAAACCAACATCACAGTCCACCTAGACACAATACAAAAAATAAAACCATCAAAACAAGTTTTGAATTCCAATTTTAGAAAACATCCAACTAATCTTCAGACCATGTGCTATCTTCCATCATTCTTCATTGATCGAAGTGCCACCTCACATCTTATAACCATCGATTCAATCTGACCTTGAGTCATACTTCAATCTCACCAAAACCCAAACAACACAACCAAACAGATCACTTGTTTTCCTCCACAAGATTCCATCATCACTGACATAGAGCTTCAATGATGTGGAAATATAGAATAGAACAACACCAACCATATAAACTATTGACACAAAAGCGGATCCATCATTGTCATCGCAAACACGCAGTCATCATCGTCATCATCAGGACAAAGTTGTTGCACCATCAAGTATAGACATAATTAAACATAGATGAAAAGTAACATTTCCAACACACACTGATCCACCATTCCATTAGCCATGACCACAAAAACTCCGACAACATTGAACATCCAACGATACCCATAGTCATGTTGATAAATAACCTGACCAAGTGAGACTCTCGAATATCTCTAAACCATAGCCACCAAAGTCCACCAAGAAACTCAATCAATGTAGAAACTTCACCATCCAATGAGAAATTTTCATTAATACATCACTGATATTGCCCTGAAGACAAAGAATTTGAAACCACCATAAGACAACAGCAGCTCAAACACACATCCACAAGCACCAGAAAGACCACCTCTCTCTATCGCCTCGAATATGGAAGTGGGGTCCTAGAACCAGAGAAGATAAATGACCAGAATGGAGTTTTATGGATCTCATCTGAGTAACTCTCCACCAAGGGACTAACCATATAAATAAATATCCAAAAAACCATGAACGAAACAGAATCCAAAACCCCAAAAGAATAAAAAGGGGGGAACCAGAAAGATATGAAGAATACATTGATAAGACACAATATCACCGAGCATATATCCAAAAATAATACTGATTCCATCAACTCAGATTTATCTTAGAGATTAATGGTGGAACACAATGTTAGGGTGTGGCAATGATGACCTATGGAAAAACCAGAATTCCTTCTCTAAAGCGAAATTGAGAAGCTCGACTGACAATAAAAGAAGGATCAGCCAATCCAAAAAAGAGATTAGGGGGAAGAACCTGGGGAGGAGCCATGGACGAAGCATGAAAATGGGAGATATAGTGGAGAAAGAATAAATTAGTGGATAATGACTTTGGAAGAATCCCTAAGACTACGAACGAAATGATCAATACTGAGAGGGAGGAGAAATCCTATGGAATGCGGAGCCATCAGTAATAACAAAATATAATTAATGACTATTTGATAAAATATTAATTTATTATCATATATGATATTAATTTATTGAATATGAGTATTTTATGTTTAAACCAATTTTTTAAAATGTTGAAAATGATCAATTGATGCGAATAATGATGTAAATGAATTCTCATCAATTTACTTTCATTGAGGAATAATTTTATGTCATGAAACCAATTTATTTTATATGGAATATATGCTTCCAATTTAATATTTCATCTCATCAATACAACATAATTCATTGTATATTATCTTCAAATATTAATTTTGTCAAAGATGGAGATTTGATATCTAAATTTTCATATGGTAAGGGATTTCAAAACTAAATTTATATTCATTTGTTAATATTACTTCTTTATTGGCTTTGTTATTATATGATTAACATTGTAATTTATTTTTATTATTTTATGATGTATTTAAAAAATATAAATTTTATTTTTAGTTAATACACATAATCAATTCAATGATTAGTGCTCCATTTAACTGTATAATCTTTGTATGGGATTTCATCTAAATTTTCCATCATTGAGAAATTTTTAATTTATTTGTACCTAATTATTATGAGGTTTATAAAACTTCCCCATTGATATGTTATATCATGAATCTCATCATATTCATGGTATTTAATGTTTTGTTTCATTTTATATCAGTAATAGGGTTTATGAATCAAATGTTACAAAAGTAGTAAGGGTTTGTGAATCAATCTCATTTTAATCGACATTGGTTGTGCTAAAATTTGAAATGAAGGAAATTTGATTATTATAAAAAACTAAAATGAATACTTTTTATTATGATATGTAATTCACGTAATTTTCTACTAATATTACCACTTCCCACTAATTTTTACTTAAAAGGATAGAGATAGTTTTTATGAAAGTCCAAATTTATTTCTCCTTTTAGTTAAAAATTATTTTTCATCCATAAAAAATGTGAATGGAATATTTTTCTATCATACAAAGAATTTATCTAATTTTACTTCAATTTTGAGTTATCATTTCATTGATTATTTATTTATAAATTTTCATGGTTATTTAAAATCAAAATTTTCCCATTTTTCTGTTATTTGTTAGATTTTAAATGTTATTTTAAATGTGAAAAATAATTTTTTTCTCAAGGGTGATATTAATTACCTTCATATGGTATTTTATTCATCAATGGAAACATAAAATTATTTTATTTATACAGTACTAATGATATGTTATAATGATTCCATCTTTATACTATTTATAATAGGTTTATGATCAGTTTGGATAGGGAAATTATTAACATTAAATTTCATGATTAATTTTGAAGTCATAAACTTACTCTTGAAATATTCCCTTTATTTTGATCATTGGACATTATATTTATCTTAAATATATGTATTATTTAAATCATGTATATTAAAGTTTCATAAAACATATATTATTTCTACAAAACAATGAATTATTGTGGACATCATTTGATTAAAGGTGTGAAATATTTATACATCGTATTATCTACTCAATATAGATATTTTTTGATAAGATGTATTTTGTATAAATTGAATTTTTCCCTTAAAATATGTGTAATTTTTTTGACATGAAATTATGTGTGGTGAAATAATGTAGCCCCTCAATTCATTTACGGGATTCACAAGACTAATCAGTTTGCAAGCATTATATATAATTCTAGTGTATACCTACCCATCAATTAAGCATTTATGGAAAAAGTTCTTAATATTATATATATCATCATTTCTAAGATAATGATATTAAATATTTTGAATTTAATTCATTAATAATTCTTGTAATGTCCCAACAATTCTCATTTTCTTGAGAATACAACGCGTCATTACTAGGCTTTAAGCGACATCTCCAAGGCTCCAAAGGCTGGAAATAAATGCCGAAGTGTTTCAAATACAAGTGGGGGTAATTTAACCTTTAGTAAATAAACCAAAAAAACCTAACAACCCTATCCAAACAATGACTATATGATTCAGGAAAAATGAAATACAACTCATCAACTTCATGCACAAAAAAACACATCAAAGTAAGCAACAACTGAACAATAACCAAGGAGTTGAGTACACAGCGGATAAGCCACACAAGACTCTTCAAAGGCCTCATGACTCCATGTTCCACATGCTCCGAGATCCAAAATCTCCGAATAGCCTAACATCACGAGGTAGTTTTAAACACGTGTGAAACATTACGTTTTCCCCTGTCCCAGAAGATAACATCTGCAAAAGCACCAAAATGCCAAATCAGGTGTGAGTATAAAACTCAATAGTTTTTCCCCAATTACTTCCCTACTCAAACCACTAGGATAAAAGAGTTAGAAACAATTATATAAAATGATTTATATAAAAAATTCACAAAAGAAGTTTATAACTAAATATAAACAAGATTCCAAAACCATTCATTTCCAAAACCATACAAGTGAAAATAAAACCAATTTTTTCAGGAAGATATTTTTCTAGAAAAATAACCAAACAATATTTACAATCAAATCCATATAACCCTATTACAGCATACCCAACCATTACTCATACCCATGAAACTACCCAATGATTTCTATGTAATGATAGTTCCATACTCATGAGAAGTTTCTAGTCGATCTTCCATGTTTTCACAAGGTAATTGTTTACCATGTGCCATTAATCATTTGGCACCGAGTACAAGGTCATATTTCCCCCAAGCCCCGTATATGAAATTCCCATGTGTCATTAAAACTATAGGACCAAAGACAAGGTCACATTTCAACCAATCCCCATATAAGAAATATGAACACACAATACATATACCCAATGATCAAGCCAAAATTAACCTTTCAATAAAAACACCATTATATTGAAATGTATTTCTGTCAAAACTGTTTTTTTCCAAACCATTTCGACACTAACAAATATCAATAAAGCTACTTTTTTATTGAAAATAATTTCTTGAGAAAACCCCCTATTCATCAACCATTTATAAAATTCCAGAAATTCCATAATTTAAAATCATCATTTTAAATTATAACCTGTTTATCAGAACTATTCACCAAGATCACACAATTTCACAAAAACCGTAAATCATCACAAATATATATTTTTCCATGCATTATACATTCAATAATACAATTTGATTCTATGATAATCAATTCTAGCAAGATGAGTTAAGATAGAAGCCACCTACCTTGAAGGTTTTGACGGATCTTTAACAACAGATGAAGAACACACAATGAAGCAGGTCAATTATCCAAGAGCGGCCTTAGATCTCTTATCCTTGCAATATCATGACTCAACATTGAATTATTTGGCATCCAAAAATGTAGATCTACCCACTATAGATTCATATCAAAGAAATAAAGAAGATTAAAGAATTAGATCTAATCAGATCTATGAAAACATGAAAAATATGTAAAGAATAGGGACATACCTCAAAAATCAGACTCAAAATCACCAAATGAAGCTCCATAATTGATTCAACTCATGTGAAGAGGGTTCTCCATACTTCTAGAGAGATTAATCACGAATTAGGGGTGTTTTGAAACCAAAACGACATAAATAGAGAAAACATCAATAAGCTCCTAGAAAATAGGATCTAGATTTGACCTCTACGCAATATTTGACCACACAATTTGTGATAACCGTGTATGGATCATGCATCCTTCCATTGATCCTGAAAATCCCTATAAAAACTCCCAAATTCATCCATCCATCACCTTTACCCATTTTTATGGAAACATCCCAATTTATAGAAACACCTCACTTTATGGAAACAACCCACATTATGGAAACACCCCACTTTATGGAAACAATACACTTTATTGAAATACCCCACATTATAGAAACTCTCTATTTTAAAGAAACTCTCTGTTTTATGGAAACTCTATATTTTATGGAAACTCTCAATTTTATAAAAACCCTCTATTTTATGGTATCCCAATCAAAGACACACTAATTAATAAAATGTGAGGAAGGGGGTTATGTACCCTTAACTGAGGGTACTACATTCTCCCCACCATTGGTCATTACGTCCTCAAAAAGTAGAAATCCATTACTGGTCAAAATGAGTTTCGGACGCTGCTCTTTATTTTCATTATCATGTTACCAAGTCTCTTCCTAAATATGACAATGCTTCCCTAAAACCTGCACTAGGTCAATGATTTTCCCATGCTAGAAATTCTCTTGTCTATCCATGATCTGCACTGGAATATATACCAGTGATGCATATGATTCTAGCTCAACGTGATCCCTTCCGATCACATGGTCAAGATCAGTGTCATACTTTTTCAACTGGGATACAGGGAAGACATTATGCACTGAACTAAACTTTTGTGGTAATTCCAAATGATATGAAACCTCTAAAAACTGTTCTAGTATCTCAAAAGGGACAATATATCTAGGAGATAACTTTCCTTGGTTCCCGAAACGAAGATGTACAAGCCTTGGAGAGATCCTCAAGAAGACATGATCACCCACATTGAATGACATCGGTCATCAATGGTGATCTACAAAAGAATTATGACGAATCTGAGCTGTATCCATCCCCTTTCTAATCAACTAGATATTCTCTATTTTTTCTTGGACAAGGCTTTGCCCGACTAGTGATGTTCACCCATTTCAACCCAGCATAATAGAGCACGACAATGAAGCCCATACAATTCTTCAAACGGAGCCATGCGTATTGAGTCATGATAGTTATTATTGTATGAGAACTACATTAATGGTATACGGTCCTCCCATTATCCTCAAAAATAAATTACACAAACCCACAACATGTCTTCCAATGTCTTTATCATCCTCTCAGATTTCCCATCTATTTGAGGATGATATGCGGTGCTCACAGTCAACTGAGTTCCAAAGGGTGGTTGTAATGATTTCAAGAAACGAGATGTGAACCTCAGATCTCTATATGAGACTATTGAACCTGGTACACCATGCCTCTTTACCACTTCTCAGATATATATTTTTGAATGATCTTCCACCATATCAGTTTCACGAATTGTGATGAAATGGGCCGACATGGTTAGACGATCCACTATCACCCAAACGGAGTCGTGTTTCCAGACCATTCTTGGAAGACCTGTAAATAAATACATTTATATTTAATCCCATTTTCACACTGGGATGTGCAAAGATTATAACATACCAACTGGTCTCTGATGATCTGAATTAACCTTCTAACATGTTAAGCATCGCGAGATGAAATCATCCACCTTCCTTTTCATGTCGCTCCTCCAAAACTGTGCCTTCAACACCTTATGCATCTTCTGTGTACCTAGATGTACTGCCCATCTATAATGGTGGTAAGCATGAAGGATTTTTTCCTGAAAAACGATAGGTACAAAAATTATATCTCTGAAAAACAAAACTGAACCCCCATCAAGTTACCAACGCTCAATGGACTCCCCGCCATTGAGTTTTGAACTTACAACCATACATCCATCATCAGATGTTTGTGCCTCTTTGATCAATTTTATTTAATTTGGAACAACTGTAGTAGAAAAGAAAACTTCCACATCACCTCGGTCTTCCCATTACACATTCTTGTCAGCTAAGACCGACATCATCTTCCATTCATCTAAAGCTTCTTTCTCTAATAGAGCATATGACTTTATACTCAATACTTTGGCTATTGAATTTCTTTTCCCTGGTGTGTACATCAATTCAAAGTAAAACATTTGGAGATACTCCATCCATCTCCTTTCCGTCAGATTCAAATATCACTATGAGAAAATGTGATTCAAGCTTTTGAAATCTGTAAACACAGTAAATTTCTCACGAAAGATATAATGCCTCCATTTTTTCGAAGCACGGATGACTGCAGCTAACTCCAAATCATGTGTTGGGTAATTATTATCATGCACCCTCACCTTCCTTGAACCATAAGCTACCATGTGATCTCTTTTCATGAGAACACAACCTAACCTTGATCCCGAAGCATCACAATACACCACATACACATGTCTTGATTCTAGAAAGATCATGATTGGTCCCGATGTAAGCCAAACGTTCAGTTCCTTGAATGATTTCTGACATTCTTCTATCCATTGGAATGGAGAATTATTTTTTGTCAGAGCCTTCATTGGTGAAGGTATTAATGAGAAATCACACACAAAGTGTCCGTAGTAACCAGTTAGAATAAGAAAAATTCATATCTCGAAAAAATTCTTCGGTGTTTTTCAATAGATAATGGCTTCTATCTTTTCAAGATCAATAGAACCACCTTTCTCAGAAATTACATGCCCAAGGAAACATAATTAATGTATCCAAAAATCAAAATTTGATAATTTGGAATACAAAATATGATATATCAAGATTTGTAACATTGTTTCTAGGTGCACCTCATGATCCACACTTGTCTTTGAATAGACTAAATTGTCATCCACAAAAACCACAACAAAATAATCCATATATTTTATAAATATCCAATTCATCAATGCCATGAAGATTTCTAGAAACATCATTAGACAGGATGGCATGACTACATATTCATAGTGTCCATATTTACTTTTGAAAGCTGTCTTTGGAGTATCCTCTTTCGAAACACTCAATTGGTGATATCCTGATCGGAAGTCAATCTTGGGGAACCCCTGAGCTCCCCTTAATTGATATAATAGATCATAAATGCAATGAAGTGGATATCTATTCTTTATCGTAACTTGGTTAATATTACAATAATCAATACATAGCTGAAGAGTTCCATCTGCCTTCTTCACAAACAAAACCTGTGCTGCCCATGGAGACACACTTGGTTGAATGAAACCCATGATTTATAGCTCCTCTAAAATCACTTTCAATTCCTATAACTCTATTGGTGTCATCCTATAAGAAGGAAGGTAAATAGGAATAGTCCCAGAAAGGAGATCAATCGTAAACTCCACTTCCCTTAGAGATGATAACCTTGATAAGTTCATAGGAAAGACATCTAGATATTGATCTACAACAGCTAGAAATCTATTTTCCTCGATCTCTTACATTCATGAGAAAATTAAACACTGCCAATTGGTAATATATCATTCCCACCATTGGTGCCAACAATCTCATTTCACCTTTCATTACAATCCTCTCTCCTCTAATGAGATGCTCGTTGTTGTCCTCTGTCATGAAACTAACTATTCTCCTATAACAGTCAATTTGAGCCTTGAACGTTGTCAGTCAATCTATACCCAGGATTACATCATAGAAATCCATATTCAACATTAAGAAGTCCCATTTTAGATTATCTCCATCAATAGTTATAGCACATGCTCTACACACAAAGTCTTGATATTCTCTTTCACCGATAGGGTTTTACTATTTAAAACAGAAGGTGTCATTTCTAGTTTTAAACATAGCATGTCAAAAGAAAGAGAAGAAATGAAGGAATTTGATGCACCAGTATCAAATAACACTTGCACAAAGTTAGAATTCAAAATAATCATACCTCTCATAATAGATGGTATAACCAAATCATTGAAAATAATCTGGTCAGCTCCATACAATTATTGCTTCACTATATTGTTCTACTTGTTTCATTGCTGAGATTTCCCTGGTTTAGGAGTCATGGAATTTCTAGAATCACCATGGATAGCTCTGATCTTCTAATGAGACTGATTCTACTATCCTCATCTAGTCAAAACATACGATGTTTGTGATGTCTAAGAAGTGTCTCGAGCACCTGACCTTGGAGAACTGTGACAATAGCGCTGAAGATGTCTGATTCTTGTTACAATCATGAAATTCTATAGGTTGTCCCAGAAAATATCACATTATGTGGTTATGCGAACCACATTAAAAACCAAATGCTTTACTCTGGGGTCTTGGATGATGGTTTACTGATCCAGACATCAGGTTCTGATATCCACTTGCACCATTGAAATAGATTTACCTTTTCCTCTTGTTCCCAGCTGTTGATTTCCCACTATTTCCTGTATGTATCATAATTCCTCCTCCCATAGATCCGGAGATATCATGTATATCCATAGTCACTCTCTTCACCATCTCCTTATAGTTTGTAATACAAACTACTGCAATCTTTGATCGAATCTCTTATCGTAGCCCTAATTTGAAGATGTGTTCCTTCAAAGTGGAACTTGCTGCGACTCAAAGTGCATAGTGTACTATGTTCATGAACATAGCCACATACTCTATGATAGAGAGATTCTCTTGTTTCAGGTGGAAGAATTTTTTTTTCTATATCTTGAACGTGTTAGGATAGACTTATTTTTTTAAAAATTCCTTAAAATCCTCCCATGTAAGTATTTCATCCATTTTTTTCTACGACACTAAATATCATCACTGATGTTCAAGATCCTTGAGCATATATATTGTCAGTTTCACCTTTAGCTCTACTGGTGTAACGATGAAGTCAAAGATACGATTCATCCTAAATAACCACAAATCTGCCTTCTCAGGTTCAAAATCACCCAATAAATTATGTGGATTCTACTTCCTGAAATATATGGTATGATCCACATGTTGGGGCTCATTCCTCTGGTTCCCTGTTCCCGCAGCTGGAAAATATTAGATGATACTCTGAACCAGCTCTTGGTTCACACGTGGTTTAGGTGCAACCACATTCTCCACATCTTCTTCTGGTTGGTTTCAACGACGCCTACTAGGTTACATTTTCTAAACTAATAACAAACTATGTTAATCTCACTCTCTCACAACTGTTGGCATAGAATTTCAAATTCAATCACTTTAACTATCAAAACGTTATTTTTCAAATTACCCATTTTCCCATTTTGAAATATTTTTTAAACGTCTTCACATGCTTTTAAAAATTAAACCATTTTCAAAATTTGATAATCATTTGTTTTTCAAAATCTTTCATTTGAAAACAAATTCCATACATTTTCAAAATGATCATTTCTCAAAAGGATGTATGCACTCAGGGTGGGAAGTCAATCCTCTACAATTCATGTCATGCTCATCTCATTGGTTAGACCCATGAAAATGAGATTTCAAAATCTTAGAAGTGTCTCCAAACACTTAATTACCTAACTCCCCAGTAACTTGAAGTTCAACATAAAAGGGTTACCTATGTCCTTTTATTCTATATATTTCATATTCTGACAATCCTTCTACATTCTATTATTCCCACCCAAGGAATAGACAAGAAGGGAATTCATCTCAAAAACTAAAAACATAGATGACTACTTGTTAAGAAAGGGCCGAACAAGATGATACCAATTGAAATGACCCACGAATTCAAATTGTCCTGGGAGTACAACGAGTCATTACTATGCCTTATTTGACATCCCTGAGACACCATAGGTGGGAAATAAATGTGGAAGTGTTTCAAATACAAGTGGGGGACGATTTACCCTTTATAAAATAAACCAATAAACCTACCAACCATAACCAAACATTCACTATATTATGCATGATCAAATTAAAGACAACTCATAAACTTCATGCACTCAAAACCATAACAATGTAAGAAAAAAAGGAAGGATAACAATGTATTAGAGTACACAACAGATAAACTAAAAAAAGATTATCGAAAGACCCCAAGACTCCATGATCCAAATGATCCATGATCCAAAATCTTTGAACAGCCCAACATCATGAGGTAGTTCTAATCACACGTGAAACATTACCTTTTCCCCTGCCCCATAAGATAGAATCTGCAAAATCACCAAACAACCAAAGTAGGGGTGAGTATAAAACTTATTAGGTTTTCCCCAATTACATCCCAACACATGACACTAGGATAGAAGAGTCAACAATAATAATATAATATGTTTTATATAAAACAATTTCTCAAATGTAGTTTATAACTAAATATAAACAAGTTTCCAAATCCATTCATTACCAAAACCATACAATTCCAATTGAAACCAATTTTTCCACCAAGATATTTTTCCAGCAAAATAATGAAACAATCTTTACAACAATTTCCCAATATCCCTATATCAGCATACACAACCATTAATAAAACCCATGCAACCAACCATGCATGCTATGTTATGACAGTTCAATACTCATGAGAGGTTTCTCTTCGATCTACCATATCGTCACAAGGTATTTTTTCCCATGTTCTATTAATCTGTTGGCACCGAGCACAAGGCCATATTTCAACCATGACCCATATATGTCATTCCCATGCGCCATTAAACATTAGGCATAGATCAAAATTTCATATTTCAACTGATCCCTATATATGATATATGAAAACATAACACATATGCCCTATGATCAAGACAAAATAATCCTTTCAATAAAAATACCTTTTTATTGAAAACTATTTCTGTCAAAACCATTTCAATTCCAATCCATTTCAAATCCAAACAATTCCATAAAACTTTATTTTTATTGAAAACAATTTCTATAGAAAACCCATTTTTCATCAACCATTTAGAAATTCTGAAAAAATTATAATTTAAAATCATTAGTTTAAATTAAACCCCCTTTTTCACACTATTCACCAAGATCACGCAATTTCAAAAAAAACCATAAATCATCACAAATAAATATTATTCAACAAATTTCACAATCATTAAACCAGTTTGAATATAATACATTAAATTATACCTAGAGAAGTCCAGAGATAATCTACTTACCTCGATGTTTTTGACGAAACTTTAACAACTGAAGAAGAACTCATAAAGAAGCAGGTCGATTCTCCAAGAGTGGCCTTAGATATATTATCAAACAAGATCATGACTCAACATTGAAATATCTGTCATCAAAAAATGTATATCTACCCACTATAGGTTCAGATCAGAGAATGAACAGATATCAGAGAAGTATATTTAAGAAGATTTATGAAAACATGACAAATCCATAAAGAATAGTGACATACCTCAAGAATCAGACTCGAAATCCCCAAGGGAAGGATCCAGAATGGCTTCAAATCATGTGGGGAGGATTATCCAGCCTTATAGGGAGATTAATATCTAATTAGGGGCATTTTAAAGCCAAAAAGAAATAAATAGAGCCAAAACGAGTAAGCTCATAGAAAATAGGTTCTAGATTTGACATTTTCACAAGATTTGACCTCATGGATTGTGCCAACCGTGTAGGGACCATACAATCTTCCTTTTGGTCCCAAGACTCCCTAAAAACCCCCCAAATATTTCCATCCTTCACCTTTACCCCTTTGTGAAGACATCCCAATTTAGGGAGACACACCACTTTATGGAAACAACCCACTTTGTGGAAACACCCCACTTCATGGAAACACAACACTTTATGGAAACACCCCACTTTATGAAAACTCTCTATTTTATGGAAACTCTCTATTTTATATAAACTCTCTATTTTATGGAAACTATATATTTTATGGAATCTATCTATTTTATGGAAACCCAATCAAAGACACACCAATTAAAAAAATGTGAAGAAAGGGGGTTATGTACCCGAAACTGGAGGTACTACAATTCTATTATTATAAGACATTATAGTTCTACATTGATATTTTTCATGGTTATGCTTCAAAATCATGTGATTATTTATATGGAATCATATGATAATCATTTATTCCTATCATATTTTTCATCATTCTTATGTTATTGATTAAATATATTGCATTTTTTTTCCTTTTCATATTGATTATTACTTACTGATATATGAAATATTCAATTGTATGAAAACCTTACTGTAAGGACTTGACCCCAGTTGCCTGGATCTAGCACCATATTTGATTATGTCGGAATACATAAAAGGAATACGAATCCTGAAGGTCCAAGTAGTTTAGTATTATTGGAAACAAGTTACATACATAAATTTAACATTATAACATGAAGGGAAAAACAACACTAATTTATTCCACTAGAAACATCGCATGTCTTAGATTATGCTTGTAAGTCATTCATAAATAACTTATTCATGTCCTGAGAAAATGAAATATAAGAAATGGGTGAGCTAAAATTCTTAGTAAGAGTAAGCAATACAATGGAAGATAATATAAACATTAGACATGGTGAATAATTGAAAACACATGCCTTTAATAATAAACTTGAACACATTATGACATGGATATGAGCTGAGTAAATAATGCCATAATAAAACAAAATCATGGGTATTATAATAGTGGAATAACCACATTAACATTCAATTACTAGATTCATAATGAGGTATGTTCATATGTCAGACATTATAAAACATTTTTTCTTAGCCTTGGCCAAGACGTCTAATGATTAAGGCCTTGGACAAAATCCATATCACAGTGGGAAAGGCCATAGCCAATTCCACTTCTACATGTCTCATGAGACCTACCTATGCATCAAGGGGATATAGATGGCCCCAAACGTCACATAATAAGTCCAATTAATTCCTCAAATGAGCGGGGATAAACATAAACAACATATACATTCATATTGAAACTATCATATGAAATGTTACTATCTTTCCCTAATCATTAAGCATAAAACACTAACCATTCTGAGTAATATAGTGAATGGTTTTAGGATAGATCATCCACAATAGAGTTAGTCATAAACCATTAAATCGAATATGGTAGATGACTTCATAAATTATTAAACCCAATAATACCATGGAATCTACAAGAGTGTGGAATTAAATGAAAACACTCTTATAAAATCATTAAACAATTTTTGAGATAAATACTCTTTTATTTTGAAAAGAAGAGGTATTTTGGAAAAACAAATATTTTATAAAACCATAAGAAAAGTAAGATAGTATTTCATGATAAAATGTGTGTTTTTAGAAGGATAATGGTTTCCAAAAATAGATTATATCATTCTATTGAAAATAAATATGAATTTGAGAAATTCCCTTTATCGGGATCGTATTTTTGGAAACAGTTTTGAGAGATTCTTTTAAAACATGTAACTATCCAAAAAAATATGGAAGGATTATAGTTAGTGTAAATATATAGAATACTCACAAATAACTTATGAGGAGTACATAATAATACATAATAAGTTCATTGAGGAAATTATATAATAAAAGTAACCCGAATGAAAATGGATGTTCGGGTGGAAAACCCCTACCTTAACTCCAAACGTGTTCCTCTCTCGAACATAAGCTCCTAGAGTATAAAATTATACATATTAATAAATTATTTCAGAATTTATTAGACATGTATTTTGTTTATCATAATTCTAGTTAGTTAATTTATGTTCTTATTGATAAGTTATTGTATCAAATTTCGTCGCTTCGGAGTGTTCATTTTCTTTATTATCATCTTCGGTTCACTTGTTTTTATGTATATGGAATGAATATAAATCAATAGAAATACAACTTTAAATTATTTATGAATATAAATATTTGTTATTGGTCATTTATATAACTTGTTTATAGGTAAATAGGATTAATTGACATATAGAACTTTAATTATAATTATTTTGGTTAATTTGTGGGTTTTGATTACAACGAACTCATTTTTTTGTTATAACTTAATCCCATTTGTAAAAAGGGATTAAAAAATATTAAATAGGTTATATTATATATAATAATCTAGTTCAACCATAACAATATTGGTTTTATGACCAGAGTTGATAGTGACAATAGAAATTGAAATTCCATCGTCCTTGAATGTGTAAAATTGACACATCTCGGATGGTGTTCTTGCTACTAGTATAAAAGAAGGTAAAATGTGGGAGATGATGAAAAATTAATCCACAATCATGACAAAATTATAGTATATATAAGGTACTAGAGTCATCATACAATTTGGATAAGGAGAGGTAATAGAAAAATAAAACAAGTGAATTTGAAATGAAAGACAAAGAATTGAAAAGAGGAATTGACCTCTTGAACCAAGCTTCCTTGAGAACCTCCTTAAGGAGAGGTTTTGGACTGTTTATTAGACCAAGGCTTTCTAGAAATTGGGGAGGAGGTTGGGAAGGTATTTGGACAGAATTAGGGGAAGTCACAAGTCTTGAGAGGAGTTAATGGAGGGGGTGTGAGGGTGTTTTAATAGTGGAGGAGAGAGGGGATTTCTTAATATAAAACTCATTAATTTATTATTTCCCCAAAAGACAAGGAATATTTAGTAATCCAGGACCAAGAATAGCAATTTTTTCAGGTGATCCTGAACCATGTGGGATTACATTAGCAGAAAATAAAACATGACTCTATAATTTGTGTTTTTATCTTAATTTTGCAATTTATGGTATGTCATTATTCATAAAAATTCATGTATTTTAGAAAAATCCCAAAAATTTACCCCACCATTGTTCGATGTGTAGAATCCAAATATGAAATCAATTTTTCAAAAATAATTTTCTAAATATTATTAATTTAATATTTAATTAAATCATAATTTATTCTAAAAACTAGAGTTTTAAAACATTTGTTTACTTCTTTTAAAGCATAGATATATCGTACATACACCTGAATATTATTTATATACTATCATAAGTAAGGTTACTATTCATTGGGATATATCACTATTCATAAGATTATGTTACTATTCATAATGGTAGGTTACTATTCACCAAAAATTATGTTTTTTTCTTATCGTACTCTAAATAACTTGCTGAATATAACTCAAGATTGCCATTTTTCGAAATTTAAAACATGGAAGTGGAAAAATTATATTTAATGGATAGGCTTTGAATATCTCCTAAATAACATAGTTTTGTTTCAAAGGAACACAGTGATGAGTAGAATGTATTTAATAGAATAATACCATAAAATGTTTGGGGTGTTACATTATTCCCTCCTTCGAAGAATTGATTCCTCACAATTCATTTTATAACCACAAAAGAAATCTCTCTGATGTTCTTACCATATATCTCGTCGCAGATGATCCTCAGGTGCTTCAATAGAAAACCAAAATTGATGCTCAGCTCCTCTAGTTCTCTGACCCATAAACAGATCGGATGGAGGGGGCTGAACTCATGCATCGAACACTCGGGCTTCCAGAGGGAGGTTCGAATGGTGGAAAACAAATAACTCACGGAAATATGTCTTGACTGAGGACATCTAAGTCGTATATATTTTTGAACATGCTAAAACTGAGGAGTTGGTACATGTAGTCCACAAAAAGGTTTCCCTCCAAATTATCCTCTTGAAAACATATCCTGGCCATGTAGTTCCAGTCTAGGGTGAAACATAGGAAAATCCCTTCGTGGTATTTTCCTCTTCACCTATAATCAACCAATTGTGTCATGGGTGTGAAGTATTAAATTGAAGCATTCCCTTGAGAGGTGCGGAAATTTTTTGGACTGTTTGTCACTTCATATAGTTGTTTACATGTTTTTCACAAGTTTGTGAGAGGTATGTACTCCTCTTCACAAGTTTTGATCGTAATAATCTCCAGTAACTCCACAGGAAGAGATAACATATGGGTTTGTCATTCAATATGAAAATTTATTATGAATGTTCACTTAGTGAGACTCATTAAAAACTATAACTGATGAAAGGATAACAAAAATAAGAGACATCAAGTTATATTCGTATATAACTACTGGTTCAAAATGTAAAACAGGGCTAATGGATTCCCCAGTCCCCCAATACACAAATCCCCAAAACTAGTTTAAATATTTCAATATCCTAAAAATATATGAAACACTAGACACATGTCACTCCTGAATTCCCTTTTCCGGGAACACCACTGATGCTAGGGTGCATACGACCTTAGGTGGTTTCCTAATATAGTATTTAGCTACTCGATTTCCTTAGCCCAGACACACTGCAGATAGCTAGGGTCGAATTGGTGCTTAAAGTACTCAGGATTCCATATAGAGGCATGAGAAGTGTGGAGGTCAGAATTTTTAGTGTGGACTAAATCCCTATAATTCCACACACCATGTCATTCTTGAAGATATTGATGTCGTAAATTTCTCTGTACATACTAAAACTCAAGATATGGAATTGGTAGGCTGCTCGATGGTCACCATTCATAGAAGCTTGTATAAATTTACTACCATCTCGGTGGTTATCAGCCAGAGTGAAACATAGAAAAAGAGATTCATGATACTTCCCTCTTTTCCTATATGCAGCAAATTGTGCATATGAAATATTATAATATACCATATTTCCTCCTTGGTATAGATGGAGAATGTTTGGACTATTTGATACATGATGGAGTAGTTTACATGTCAGATGTATGTTGGCATAGGGCTGGTCCTCTTCAGAGCATGTCTTGACAATTATCGTCTCTAACAACTCTATAGGTAGTGATAAAATATTGGTTGGTTGACTCATATCTTCTATCTGAAAAAGTTTTAGTATATCAGCATTCAGTATGGCAATCCATTTTAAACTAGGTGATTGTTTTATATAAAAACATATCAAAACTGAGAATACAACATCATTAATTTAGACATGATTTATTAAACTCAAGAAATTACACAATCTCTTTATCCCTTTAAAAAACACTAGTATGGACTCCTAACATCCTCTAATATGACTTCTCATAGGTTCCTCCGATGTTGGGGATTTACCTAGTTTTTAGACAAACAGATCCCCAAAGCGATTCCGAATTCCACTATCTCCTTGGTCCAGATGGAACGTGTGCAACTAGGTTCAACCACATGATGACTTCTAGAATTCAGATTGAGAGAAGAATGTTGGGTATCAAGTTGAGAGACATCTATATGAAAATGATTGCAATAATGCAAATGGGTAGTCTCGTTATCATGGGCTTCAAATTCCACATCTCGACCACGGAGTCCTTAGGTCAAAATCTAACACAGATAGGATGCCCAGAGGTTTCCCCCATGTACATCCTCCTCAAAGTCCTTAAGAGAAAAGAAATTATTATCTTGGGTAAAACATTTAAAGATACCCTGGATGTATTTCCCTTGTCATACATAGAATGGGAATTCTGCGCTCATCATGAGGTAATAGACGAAACCTTCTCCATGGTGAAGTTGGAGTACCTTAGGATATTTGGATACTTAGTATAGGGTTTTGCATGATAAACGAATATTTTCAAAAGTCTCGTAGTTTTATACACGAGATTTTCCCATTATGGTCTCTAATACTTCTGTTGGAAGAGACAAAAGACAAGTACATTAATTTCCCATCTTAAAATTAAGAAGACATCGCTCTTAATATTGTTTAATTAAGTTTTACCTTGTTCAGTTCTTGTTTCCAGAGTTATCCAAACCAAATCCTCTGAAGACAATTTACATGAAACTCCATCATAATGGCTTGTAGGTATAATTTGAATTATCCTAAGAATATCCCATGAGAGTGTTGTAACCAAGAGTGCATCAAGGCTCCTTGTCATGTACCAGTTCCCATTCGAGTCTAGATCAAATCGGTGTTTTCGGGTTTTACCCCTAGATATATCTTTTCCAGAGCTGCCTCAACCTACCTGTATCCAGAAAAATATGTATTTCTTGAAAGGTCCACATAATCTATTCCATACCAAAATACCAGGACGTTATTGTATGTATATCCTCAAAGACTAACTTAGGGACTCTTCCCTAATTCTACAATTTCCAAATCTACTTTCCATGTATTCTACTAAACATCCTCTGATACCAACTGTGAAAACCTGACCCCAGTTTCCCGGAGCTGGCACATTATTTGATTACGTTGGCATACATACCAGGAATAAGAATCCTAAAGTAAAGGGTAATTTTGTATTATTGGAAAAAAAGTTATTACATAAGTTTAATATTATAACATGAAGGGAAAAACAACACTAATTTATTCCACTAGAAACATCACGTCTCGTAGATTATGCTTGCAAGTCATTCATAAATTACTTCTTCATGTCTTGAGAAAATGAAACAAAAGAATGGGGTGAGCTCAAATGCTCAGTAATAGAAATAAATACATCAGAAGATAATATAAACATTAGACATGGTGAATAATTGAAAAAAAATGCCTTTAATAATAAACTTGAACACATTATGGTAGGAATATGAGCTGAGTATATAATGCCATAATAAAACATAATCATGGGTATTATACTAGTCAAATAACCACATGAACATTCAATTACTAGCTTCATAATGAGAGAAGTGCATATTCCAGACATTCTGAAACATTTTTCCTTGGCCTTAGCCAATACGTCTAATGATTAAGGCCTCAACCAAAATCCATATCACATTAGGAAATTCCTCGGCCAATTCCATGTCTACTTGTCTCTTGAGACCTACCGATGCATCGAGGGGCTATAGAAGTCCCCAACCATCACATAATAAGTCAAACTCATTCCTCATATGAGCGGTGATAAATATAAATAACATATACATTCATATTGAAACTATCATATGAAATTAAACTCTCTTTCCCCAATCATTAAACATAAAACACTAACCATTCTGAGTAATATGGTCAATGGTTTTAGGATAGATCATACACAAGAGACCTTGTCATAAACCATTAAATAAAATATAGTATATGACTTAATAAATTATTAAACCCAATAATACCATGGAATCAACAAGAGTGTTGAATATGATGAAAACACTCTTATAAAATCATTAAACAATTCTTAAGATAAATACTCTGTTATTTTGAAAATAATAGTTCTTTTGGAAAACAATATTTGTATAAAACCAGAAGTAAAGTAAGATAGTATTTAATGATTAAATGAGAGGTTTCATAAGGATAATTCTTTACAAAAATATATTATATCTTCCCTTGAAAATAGATATTAATTCGAGAAATTCCCTTGTATCGGGCTCCTATTTTTTGGAAATAGTTTTGAGAGATTCTTATAAACCATGTAACAATCAAGAAAAGAGGGATGTATTTTGGTTGGTGTACATATATATAACACTCACACATAACTTATAAGTAGTACATAACAATACATAAGAATTTTATCGAGGAAATTAGATAATAAAAGTAACCCGAATGAAAATGGATGTTCGAGTGGAAAACACTTTCCATAACTCCAAATGTGTTCCTATCTCTAACATAATCATCTAGAATATGAAATTATACTTATTAATAAATTATTTAAGAACTTATTATACATTTATTAGTTTATCATAATATTGGTTAGTTAATTTATGTTCCTATTGATAGTTATTGTATCGAATTCTGTCGCTTCGGAGTGTTCATTTTCTTTATTTTCATCTTCGGTTCACTTGTTTTTAAGTATGTGGAATTAATGTAAATCTCCCGAATTGAAATTATATATTATATATGAAAATAAATATGTGTTATTGGTCATTTATATCACTTGGTCACATGGAATGTGTATGAATTATCATATATAAGTTTAATGATAATTATTTCGGTTAATTTGTGTGTTTTGAAGACAACGAACTCATTTTTCTTTATAACTTAATCCCATTTGTAAAAAAGGATTACTGAATATTAAATAGGTTATATTATATATAATAATATGTTTCAACCATAACAATATTGGTTTCATGACCAGAATTGATAATGACAATAGAAATCGAAAATCCATCGTCCTTGAATGTGTAAAATTGACACATCTCAGATGGTGTTCTTGCTACTAGTATAAAAGAATGTGAAAAGGGGGAGATGATTATAAATTATTCCACTATCTTGAAAAAATTAAAGTATATATAAGGTAATAGATTCATCAAAAAAATGGATAAGGAGAGGTAATATAAAAACAAAACAAGTGAATTTGAAAGGAAAGACAAATAATTGAAAAGGGGAATTTACCTCTTAAACTAAACTTCCATGTGGACCTCCTTAAAGATAGTTTTTGGTCTTTTTATAAGACCAAGGCTTTCTGAACATGGAGGAGGAGTTTGGAAAGTTATTTGAAAAGAGTTTAGAGAAGGAACAATGTTTGAGTGGAGTGAATGGAAGGGGGTGAGAGGGGGTTTTATAGTGGAGGAGAGAGGGGATTTCTTAATATAAAACTCATTAATTTATTATTTATCCTCAAGACAAGAAATAGTGAGTATTCCATGACCAAGAATAGTAATATTGTCATGTGATACCCAACCATGTGGGCTTACATCATCATAACATCACACATAACTCTATAATTGGTGTATTATCTTAATTTTGTAATTTATGGTATGTCACTATTCATAAAAAATTCAAGTATTTCAGAAAAATCCCAAAAATTTACCCCAGCCCTTTTTCAATGTGTAGAATCCAAAAATGAAATCCATTTTTCAAAAATAGTTTACTAAATATTATTAATTTAATATTTATTTAAATCATAATTAATTCTAAAAACAAGAGTTTTAAAACATTTGTTTACTTATTTTAAAGCATAGATATATCAAACTTACAATTGAATATTATTTATATACTATCATAAGTAAGGTTACTATTGATTATCATATATCACTATTCATAAGGGTATATTACTATTTATAAAGTTAGGTTACTATTCACAAAAAATTAATTTTTTCTTATCATACTCTAAATAACTTACTGAACACAACTCTAGATGGCCATTTTTCGAAATTCAAAACATGGAAGTGGAAAATTTATATTTAATGGCTAGGTTTTTACTATCTTCTAAATCAGCTAGTGTTGTTTCAATGGAACACATTTATTAATAAGATGTATTTAATAGAATCATGCCATAAAATTTTTAGGGTGTTACACTTACTATGTTTGTAATTATCGGCTCTATGAAGCTAGGTTCTTGGTCTTTACAAAGAAATAAATTTATTATTTGTAATTAAAATTAATTTGATGGAAAATAAAATATAATGCATTCATGGTGTAGTGAATCAATATTTAACCATATCAAAATGTACCATGGTGTACAATATGGAACATGTCTCAATAAATTCATAATGAGAATAATAAAATCATACCTTTGGACATATTTTACTTCTTCGTGTTTAATCCTTAAAAATAAACTTAATTTTATTAAAATATTAATCTATAAGTGAATTATAAAACAAGTTTTAATTAATTATTAGATATTTTCATAGAAATTAATTTATTAATATTTCATTTGAAGAGATATTGACTTGAAGACTTGTTTTCATTTAAAATAACATGTATTGTTTTTATTTTTTATAATGATTTTTTCATCTATATATTAGAAATATTATATAAAAATATTATTATAAATTAAAAAAATTAATATTATACAAAATACACCAACATACCCTTTTTTGGACCATATGTAAATCATTGAAAATGTCCTTATGAGTGTTTGAAACTAGTTATTATTAGGAAATTTCATAAGAGAGGGAGAGATAGTGTATACTATAAATATGATAAAATATTTATTTTGGTGCATAATATAATTGATATTTTATATAATTGTATAGTAAAAATAATTAAAGGTTGAAAAATAGAAATTCTTTATCGGAGAATAGAGATAAAAAGAATAGAAATAATGAAAGTGAATTAGTTTAACCTCTTTATTAAAGTCTTGATTCTATTTTAAAGAATTAATATATATTTGTTGAGTACCTAGATAAACCAAAAAATGGTATTAAGATAAATATAAGAGATCAAATCGATAGGTTATGGGATTTGAGATGATAGTGGGAAGTGATTTTCCCTGAAATAATACATAGTAAATTTATACATGATTAAAATTGTATTTATAGATTAAAATATTCACCGTTTTATCATTTAGGTGAAATAATTATCAACAAGGAAGAATCCCATGAATATATTTCTTTATATTTAAAAAATGATGTTAATTTGAAATTTTTATCAATATAAATCTATATTTCACCATAGAACCACTCAAATTAATAGAGAGATCCAGAAAAATATTTTTTTAGGCTACAATATAAATAATCATCCACAATGTCATATATTGGGTTCTAAATTCAATTTTATATGTATTAACAAAATATTTTACTATTTATATACAACATTAATTAAAAAACAGTGTTCTCTGATTTTCATTTCATTCATACATCTATATTATTTCATATATGAAGTTTCATTTTAAAAGAAAATATTTTTTACTATTCTCAAAATTCAATTTTTTCAAATAAAACCCAATAATTCACTCTAGGATACATGAAATGTTATAATAAAAATACACCATTCTATATCTGGGTAATTTTTTTATTATTTAATAATTTTGATTATAAATGAATACATAAAATATAATAAATTTCGTTAATAAAATATTTAATTTTAAAACCATTAAATTTTCATAATAAAATTTCATATTAATTAAAAATTTAAACATTTTTTGTAATATTAATGATTGTACATTAGAAAATTTTATTATAATTATCTTATAAATGTGATAAATTTATCTTATTATATTTCAATCATTAAACAATCATTTTAACCGTTTAATTAATATATTCCTAATTTTAAAATTATTTTTATTTCTAAGGCATTAATAATCATAATTATATTAAATACACCCATATAAATTTTTTTTTAAAAAAATAATTATATAAAGATTTTGAATAAATTAATGATAAAATATATTATACTTTTTTCATTACTAAATACATGTTTATATCATGCAAATACAAACATATAAAAACCCTCAAAACCAAAAAAAAATGTTTTCTGGGTAATATAAGATATGGAGTAAATTGCATGTGGTAAATTAGGTCAATTATATCATATAAATATTTCCACATGAATAATCCTTCACCAATATGATTTAATTCAAGCTACAATAATTGTGTAGTAACTTGGTCATGGTTTTGGGAAAACACTAGTGATGAAATCATTTTTTGATGCTTGAAGAAACGAGCCTCATATGGAACACTCCCACTAATAGATTCAATTGATTATAAATTATAATTAATTTTTTTAAGACTCATGACAAAACAATATTTTCATATTTTTTATGGTTTCTAAAGATAATATAAAACATATAAAACATGTCCTTTGGGGGTTCCAAATAAGATTTTTATTAGGCTATCCCGTTCACAATGAAATGG
This sequence comes from Viscum album, assembly GCA_963277665.1. Taxonomy (NCBI): domain Eukaryota; kingdom Viridiplantae; phylum Streptophyta; class Magnoliopsida; order Santalales; family Viscaceae; genus Viscum; species Viscum album. The sequence goes on along the minus strand of OY728148.1, from coordinate 1,397,803,747 downwards.
TTGAGTTAATACCTAATTATCCCTTATCACAGAATATAACCCTTTGAGAATCAAAACCAAGTCTCGAAATACTATGCAGTTTACATATATGGATTTAATTTTTTGGAATACACGCACTCATTATTATAACAAAATTTCAGTATTTTTTCCAATATTTAATTTTAATGTTTTTATTTATATGAATTAATTCGAATATTTATTCCACAAAATATTTAAACCTAAATTTATCATTTTTTTAAGTCACTATAATCCCAAAATTAATTTAATCCTATTCTCTATAAAATTAATGTCCCATTTAATTGGTAAATAAAATAAAATAACATCTCAATAAACATATCCCATAATAAAATATACTATAATAATAGTATTAATTTATCATCAAAATAGGATGAATTTTCTTATCACTAATTTTATTATCATCCACAAGGTTATCTATATTGTTCAAATTATATTCCCAAATTAGATTAATTGATTATATAAATTTATCATAAATATCACCACACTAAATAAAATATCATCAAAAATTATAATCATTACTTTAATCGTGTGTTAATTATAGAATACCGATAAAAATATCCAAAAATATCATTAATGGTTTTGAATTTAGTAATATAATTCAAAAAAATAGTTTTTCATACCATTAAACATATTATAAAGTTTATTCTTATTAACCCATGATAGTGTTCATATGTCTTAAATTTTAATCAACTAAAAAACCCCATGTCCACCAATTTTATTTAAATATTATTCTGATACTAACAAATATATTTCAAACTTGCACTCCACAATTTGGACAAAAAATCATATCCTTTGCAACAAACATTTATTCCAAAATTTAATGAATCATAATTATCCATCCATATTTTTAATAAAAATATTCTATATTGTTTTAATTATAAATCCAAGAACAATAGGGCTTTTATATTTATATTAACAGGGAAATAATTTAACTAAAAACCCTGGTCATTCCTATTAAATTACAAATTTTCCCAGTAAACCATGGATTACTTATTTTACAATAAATTATACAAATATCCCTCATATTTCTTCAATAAATTTACCTATCTGAAAAATTCAATCATAATACATTTATTAACAGCATATGAAAAATGAATCATAATAATTGTGTTCTAAAATGATAAGTAAGTGTAAATAAAAGTGATAAAAATGAAAGATCATAAGTTAAAAAATATAAATATTTGGGACTGAGAACATGATCAACATATTAGATAATATCATAATGAAATAATATACAATAAATCATTGGTCAAAATTTTTTAATAATAAAATAAGGGTTTTGGATTATCAATATAGATATAATTGGATCATAGAATGAATGTAATATGGAATCAATATAAAACATGACCACATACTCATATTTTAATGATCACTAAATACAAATCAGTACATAGTAGATAGAGTCTCATGGTGATTTATTTTTACTCACACATCCATTATATTTGAACTAATGATATATATAATAGTAGCCACTAACTCTGGAGGATACATTATTATTTTACCACCCATTACATAAAACTTTATATATAGATAAGTGTACAATAAAAGAAAACATCAAAAATTCCATAAAATCATAATTAACATAGTAAAAAATCAAATTTGATGAAAATTACCATAATAAATTACTATATACTATCCAAATAAAGAATATAAATGATATCATGTGATAATATCCCTAGTGAAGCATAAAAATTTAATTGAGGATATGGACATAGATAAGAATCACATTTATAAAAAGGTGGTAAAATTACAATTTCTAATAGTTCCACATAAGAAGAGGTCATGAATTGCATCATTTGAGAATGAAAGTTCAATATCAAAAAATCATCATAATAGAATTAATAGTGTAATTCATGAATGATAAAACTAAAAGATATATGTTTTTAGTGGTTTTTAATAACATGGATGTGAACATATAAAATTAATTTTCATAATAGTTTTGTGACATTGTTGTATAAACAAATTTATATGTCTCTTTAAAAATCGCATTTATCTGAGGGAAAAGTGTTCATTAAAATTAATAATATATGAAGAATTAAAAATATTGAATCCTTTTATTAAAATAAATTTTGACATAAAAATTATATATTAGAAGTTAAAAATATACAAGTGGAATGAAATCACATTACTTTTTATTCTAAATCATTTCCCATTATTTTAAAAATTAAAAATTTCAACGTAATATGAATAAATTTACAAAATAAAAACCATTATAACATATAATGAAAGATTTATAATTATTAATATATATAATATCATGAATATAATTTCATATAAAAAATAAAAAATTATTTATTTTTTGTATTTTGTATATAATATCGTCAAATGAGCAAAAAATTAAAAATTTAATAAATTGTTTTAAAAATTTGTAAATATTAAATTATAGTTCCAAATGATAAAAAATAATAACTTTTACACAGGTAATAACATAATTGAAAAATAATAAAGAATATGTGAACTGAGGAAAACATCATTTAAAAATTACTAGAATTTAATTTTATATAATAATTTTTTATACATTAAAAATATGTTAAAGAAGAATTTTTTTATTTACAATTTTAATTTACATAGAGAGAAATTGAAATTAATATATAGAATAGTAAAATAAAGGAATATTTGAAACATACAATATCCAAGTAGTGGAATAATGTGTATGAACCAATGAAATAGAAATGTAGTTAATGAATCCCATATGACTCAAAAAAAATTATACAAAATCACTAGAACAAGAGAAATTAAAACTGAACTTTAATTATCATTAATAATGATATAATCATGATAAAAATTTTAAATGTGGTATTATATAACATATATAAATGAAAATTTTCTCACAATACAAAACTCGCCTCAAATATGTATTCTCTAAGGTTTCAAACATTCACATATTTTATAACACATTAATCAATAGAAATTGAAATAAATAGACTAATTTTGATATTTAATTGTCATTAATTAAATGGATATTAATTTAAAATAATTTATTTTGGAAATTGATCAAAATGAAACCATATAAATAGAAACATGATGCATATTATGAATCATGTCTCAATGAAATGATTTTGAGACTAAAAAACCCTTACCATATATCCAACTTTATTTTTTCATGTTTTAACATCTTTTATAATACAGTTTTGTTAATTAAAATATGAATTGAAAATTGAGTTATATTTATTTTTTAAAATATTAATTATTTTATCCATATGAATTTTTTTAATTTCTATTTCATTGAATGGAGAGTGGATTTAAGATATGTTTTCTTATAAATTATCTAATTATTTTTAGATATTGAGTTTTTTATTATTTTTAACTCGTAATTTGATAATACTATTTTCAAAATCATATAATAAATGAATATATCATTATATTAAATCATATAAACAAACCATATATGTAGAAAGTGGTATGTATACTGCTAATATTATCGTTATTTTTTATTGAAAATGTCAATTTTCAGGATGTTTAAGTTGAGAGGGATATGTATTATCTACCATAAATAGGTTAACAAAGGTTTACTATTACCACAAAATTATTTATATATTATATAATAAATAATGAATTATTCAATAAAGGTAAAAAAAGATAATATTTTCCCAGAGTAGAAATATTAAGTGAAAGTGAATCATAGTTGTCTCTTTATAAAAAAATCTTATTTTTTAAAGCCTGATAGGATTAGGCATAATTAACTATAGAAAATACATATGGGTATTCAGATTCCTAGGATATGTGATTTTTTTATATTATTGTCTTATTGAATGGAATGGGAACTGATTTTTTTATGAGAATATGGTGAGGTTTTTTATATATGTGGATAAAGGTATTTTTGGATCAAAATATTTATTATTTTATCATTTAGTCCATAAAAATTTCATTAAGGATGATTTCCACGAAATTTATTACATTATTATTAAATAATTTATTGTTTTCCAACCTTTAGATCAATCTTATAAGTAATGACAGTTTTTAAACAAAAAATTAAATCAAAATATGCCAAAATAAGTATTTATCATGACACAATAAACATAATGTTTGAAAATGTCAAATAAGGAGTTCTATATTTAACTTTTACATGATATAAACACTGGGACCTCCCCATTAAAATGGTAAGATGAGTGTGCCACCCAATGAATACCTCCATTAGTTCAGTGTATGATGACTATCATAGAGAAATCATATCACCCATAAGGTATTACTTTGAAAAATGTAGGTGAATATACACACTCATCTCTAAAAATAGAATTGTAATGGAAAATATTAATTACTAGAACAAGAAATTAATTGATAAACTCTATCAAATGAAAATATAGAATAATGGATTTTTAATAATGTAAAATAAAAGTAAAAATATTTCCTCACAAAAAAATGTAAAACCTAAAAATCAGTGAGAGATCCATTTGAATGTAAAAAAATCAAGAGTCATAACATAGTCTTGCTAACACTACCAATAATCACTAATGCACCCCACTAGAAAATAATTTTCTTATATCACTTTCAAGAGAAAAAAATTGTGTATAATACATTATAAACGTGGGAATATCCCTTATAGGGGTGAGTATACACATACCTATAGGAAAACCTGAAATTACTAATGAAATAAACACCAGATAAGAGTTAACTCAAAACCATAAACAAGTATACAATGAAACAAGAACCGTAATATAGTCATATTGGACACATGTCTTAGGAAAATTTCATTTTTCTTCTAACCTACCAAACTTTTTTTTCATGCCTGATATATTTTTCCAGCCTAAATAAATGATCAACCTAAAAAACCTCTTGAGAACTATACTGGGGTACCAAAACCATAATGATGGTCAATTTAGTTATTGGATTACAAAACCCATTATAGGAATAATACATCATTGGTTTCCCAGGTAGGGGATTACCAACTCGATATATATAGAACCAATAAACTATATGAGTGTGTGGGAGTACCAAATAAAATATAATATGTGACATAGGGGAATTTATCCCTCTCTATTATAGCTACCAGAGAAGTACCAACCCCAACACAATATGATGAAACAATAGCCTTACTTTTTAAATATCTCTCAAAAAATAGATACCCTTATTATAAATATCATTATATATCCTTTATATTAAATTAATTAACACTATCATATCCTATAAAAATATATACACTAAATGAGATGCATCCATGTCCAAATCTGGACCTGAGTGAAACTTTAGACTTATCAAATAGAACAGGTATATGTACACTATGTGTTCTTTGGTTATACCACATGTATCCCTAAAAAATCATTTGATATAGTACTAGTTCCCTAACTGGTGTCTAGAAATCAAAATATACAATGTATTGAGAATTTTACATGGTGTTTTGATTCCACATGTGTAAAAGGCATGTACCCCAAAATCAATGTCATTCTTATGGAGGATATAGATAATGTGGCCTTAGTATAATAGTTGTGTAAGATACTTAGATTCATGATCATGTCATTCCCTTAATAGATAATATGGATAACTCTTGGATACACAACATGTGGCCAAATCACATAATGTGTGATTATTTACATTGACTAACACCCTAGCTTTCTCATAAACTAAGATACATTATATGTTTCCTTTTGAACAATACACCATTCAGTTATTACTTATTCACAAAATTCATCTCTTCACTATATAATTATGGAATCCTCCAATTACATCAAAAACCATGCAAGGATGATCACGAACCGGGTTCATCGAGGGAAAATATTTTTTGAATAAAGGATATATTCCAAAAATTATCCAATAAATTAATTCTCATCATCTTATTTGCGATATCATTAAACAAATATTACTCCACATAGAAATACCCTCATGTCATCATCCCCCCCCCCCCACATTCCTCCATCATATGATATTAAACCTTGTAGAACAATCCTTGTAATTGGATACATAAAAATTTTTTGTTAGAACAATATAAATCACATGATATATCAATCCATGGTAATCTTTTAATCACCATAAATAATAAAATTCCCCTGATATAGGCATGGTGAAAAGTGGAATAAAGATAATAATTCCAAAGTTTTAATAATGAATGATCGATGAGAATAATTTAATCATCCTTCATATGGTGGAAAATGAATAAACAATAGTAAAATAATAATAACAAGAATAGAGAAATCACAAATAACAATTTGTGGGAAAACACAAGCTTCCAGGGCCATGGAATTTATCATCAAGGATTCACCTTATGTTAGATTGGTCCATGATAAAAATTACATTAAAAATGGGGTTCATCCAATAGTAGAAAATGTATATATAGATTAATTCATGATCATTGGTCAATAACCTTCTCACATGAAATTTCATTGATGAATACATATGCATTGATTGAAAATAATCAGTCTAATATTAATCCACTAATAATATAACTATAGATCACTCTTCAAAATAAATATGGATTATGTTGAAGGACCTGTATATTATTCTAAACATGCATTATGTAATATTATCACTAGTTTTATGTCATTAAATTAGATAGTTTTTAATTAATTAATTCTATTTTAAACTATATTCAAGTATGAAACTTCACGAGATCCATTTATAATGGAAAATATATCACCCCTAAGGTAAATCCCACATTTTAGGCCCAAATGTTGTCTCGTTTTCCAAATTTTAAACTCTATTAATTTGATAGAACATAACTTTTTTATTAATTATTGATTGAGGTAATAAAATAATTATATTATAAAATATTCCAAGTACATGGGTTCCATCTATAACTTATATCAACTTCAAAATGAAAATAAATTCATAAGAATATAAATATAAATTAAATGGTGAAAACATAAAAACTAGATCCATTTTACTCTCACCATCATCCAATATTTTCATAAAGGTTGAAACAATATTGCTTGAAATGGAAGGATAGTTATTTCTCATCCAGTTTCCACACTCCCACACACTCTCTCATTGATTTATATTCTATTAAATGAAACAAAATCGAGAAATAGATTACACATAGAAGTTCATATAATTATAACCCTCATGTACCATAGGATACTCTATGAAGGTTTAATTTTACCATATAACAATATCAATCGATTCAGTAATCTATTAATGAAAATGTTTTAATCTCCTCAACTATTTCATGGTGAATATGTCAAAAACTTCAATCTACTATGGGGTCAATGATACATAGTACCCAAACACACCCATTGTGAAAAATATATGGAATATGAGGATAAATATCTAATATAGCTTGGAACCCTGAGTAAATCAATGCAATCCCCACCAAGAATAGGTCTTCAAGAATACACTATTTCCCACTTCCAAACATAGGAGTATATATCATTGGATTATGTTTAAAATGTAATGGATATGATATATCCTTCTTCTCTCTCAAATAACCCACACATTCGTTGTCTTCTCATGCACCAACTCAAGAACCAAGTGTGTTGTAGCACCAAATAATAACAAGAAGAGGGGTATTATTCCCAATTTCAAATACAAGGCCTCAACTAGAACAAGGTAGCTGCTGGAGTGATATATATTGTTGTATGAAAACTCTAATAAGGTTTGATGATCCACCATTATTAGAAAAGGTCCATCATGCATGTCATAATTGTTTCTTTACATACATAAATGGTTTTCTGAGTTTAAACATTCATATAAGGGTGGAAAACTGTTATTATATTAAATTATTCCAAAAATGTATCCTATAGTAATATATATAATCATGATGTGAAATTATTTCCATAAAAATATAAAATTACTCATGGTACTCCATAACGCTAGATGGTCATCTACACATAAAATATTATAATATTTACACTAAATTTCTCTCTCCAATAATGAGGAAGTGAGCCAATTTTGTGTGTCATTCAATGATGTCCATGATAACTAAATGAATACATATTTTTTGTGGAATTCATGTTATGAAATAATGGATATAAAATACAATTTCCACTTCGGTACCTCAAGAAATTGGAAAACCCCGTTATAGATTGATGCACTTCCTCACCTGCTAATATGTGATGCATCAAGAGACAAACATTTAACAATCCTCGTCATTCATGGGAACTAAGACTAAAACTAAATATTATAATACATCATTTCCACCCCATGATGGGTCACTAGGGGGGTTATGGAACACCCATAAAACCTACTCATATATTCCATCTAAACCCACTTTTCATACATAGAAAAAAATTATGTTTTCTAATCCTTCAGTTAATTTGTTGGGTGTATGTCATATGGATATCTAAACATGAAATATATCATAACAAATGAGTCCCATATATTCCTTCGTAATCTAATGATTAGTTAAAGGGATCATGAAAACTGATTGAAGATATATATCTCATCCATCAACCACCATGGACAAGTTCAAAGTGACCAGATACTCAAACACCTCACATATTAATTGTAATTGGGATTTTCTATTGAGTTTAACTTCTTCCATATTACATTTACAAGGATTATAGACTATATAAAATTATAATGAATCCTAAACATTATCTACTACATCCCTCTTAGTGGGATATATATATGAGTAAAGAATATATGGATAGAATTATTGTCATAATAGATAAAAAAATCACACACTAATTATGTATCTTATCCAAGTCATTATGTTGATCTACACAGGATTAAAATTCAAATTTTCTGACACCTAATCTATCTCATGGAGTCTCAGCTTCCAATATCCATAACACTAAATTATGAACGTCAACATCAAAACACTTCGATGTCCATATCTAGGGGAATCAAAAAACACTACATACCCAACACCACCTCTCAATGTATAATAATAGGATATATTTTTAATACATTGTATTACTCTAAAAAATTACTTCTGAGATTTAGTAAAAAAATATACAACAACCCCATCTATTTCAGGGACGTGATGGGTAATGATATTCTTGACTACTCTTCTACAAAAATCATATAATAAATAACCAGACTATAGAGACTCCAAAAATCCACCACACACTTTATTTGTTCCTAGACTATTAGTACCTCAATCATTGTTGAGTGCCCCAAAACTATTTCTATTGAGATAACATGCCAAAAGAAATAGAAAATTGTTATTTAGAATTTAAAAATCAAGAGAAAACCATATAAAAAATTATAAAGATGTATTTCCCAACCCATTGTCAAATTCCCCACATGTTGGAACATCATGGTTGAAAATATAAGGATGCCATCAATGATGAAAATAGAGAAATAGTCTATGAAAATATGGATTTTGATGTTCATGAGACCCATTAAAACTATTAGATAGGTCATCATGCCAAAAGGTATCAACTGAAACATTTAATTCCTATAGTGATAGTAAAATGTTTTCATTTGAATATAATTATCACATACTCATGGTTCATGTTAATCCAGCTTGAGGTTGATCTTTGAGAAACATATTACCCTCTTCAACTAATCATACAATACATGGATTTTAGGAAAGGGTGTATGTTATTAACTATCAACTTGTTTATATTAAATAAATCAATATACAACCTCCTGATCACATATTTTATCTTATTGATTAATATTATAGATTATTAGGGGACACATTGGTTTTAAAAAATAAATTCATTTAATGACCACCTAACAATACCCTCAACTATCAAATGTTAGTAGGGTCCATCAGATATGTTGTAATATATGCCAAAATGGTTCCAGTGTGATATTAAATTCATAATACATCTTCCAAACAAAGAGTTACACTATTATTGTTAGAAAAGAATATTTCAATGTACTCCTCAATTAATATAGGAAACTGAATATTTACATAGTCTACTATACTAACCGGAATACTATCTAGTTTTTGGTAAATCTGTTCTAGATTCCAATACAAGATCCTAAAATATACACCATAGGGATAATTTATTAAAATTAATGAGTACCTCAATCCATACTTTTGTATTCAAGTTAATTTGTTATGGAATTAATTGATTTGGGGACAACATTCTGATACCAATCCCATAGTGAAATCATTATTAAATCGATTCATTATAGCTTCAAATATATATGTTGTGAATCTATCTCGTCTGAGAGAAAATTCAGAATTCTAGAAAATGTATTGAATCATAGAATATCCCTTAATAAATGTAGTCATCTATGTTGGGAGTATTAGTGGATCTTCAAGAATCCCATGTTCTCAAACAAGGAATATGGTAAGGATAGAATGGGTTATACAAGTGTATAACAAAAAAATATTTTTTTTGGAGAAGACATAGAATATATAATTAATTCTATCTGTAGATTCGTTATTATAAACCATCACTACTTCAAACTGTTCATGACATTGATATATGTCAATATAAACATAGAATGATTCTTCTGGTGGAGGTGGTAGATAAAAACTGTTACTCCTTCCTCCTAGGGCACCTCCTCATAGATCCCCACCAGATATTCATTCATGACTACCTACCTGGGTATCTCCCTGTCCATCCAATAGATGTATGAGATTGTATTTTTTTCATTATCATAGTGTATCATCTAATTTATTTCCTCTATATTAGATTTTATGGATAATTATATCTCATTTGATAATGAATTATTCATTAGAGCCAATGAACATAATATCATCTAGATGATTAGAAAACTGTAATTATCCCTAAACAGTCAATCCTCTAGTCTGAGTTGATGTATGTATAAGGATCCTATATTGGGGTTTTCATGATCCATGTCTAATAGTAGTCATTTTTGGTAATGATATATGATTTCCATATCATTCTCTATCTACTTGATTATCCTATAAAAGAAAAATCTATAATACACGTACCTTCTCTTTCACTCTAGCATAAACATGAATATAAGGAAGCACCAAATAGACTGAATTGATTGGTGAATCCCCCAGTATAATATCCACACTAAAAAGAACATATCATGAACCATGTATAGATAATATCATGTGTTGTTTTAAAATATCTAATCATACTCACTAATGGTTATTCTCCCCTAAAAACTCATGTTTATTATTAATGTTCATCGTAGTCATTGTCGATATATAATATTCCTATATAAATGTGTCCTCAATCAAGATCCATGGTAGAATAACAGAATTTTGAGTATAAGTAATATAACATCATCAAAATATGATTTTTTATTGTTGTTTACTATAGAATATTTCCAATACATAGTATAAATTGAAATAAAAAATATCAAGCATTCAGATCATTTGAGATAGAGAACCCTTTACAACATTGGGATCCAAGTGACCCATTAACATAGGTGGCCTATACAATTAAATCTCATATATATCACGTAGGATACATTTATTCTCACACAACACAACTGATACAATCATCTTATCTACCATGCATGGACCATCCTTCGAAACTATTTGAGGTGTAGTTACTTACAACTCAATATATTGAAATTATTCTCACTATCCACCAGAAAGAAACAGATTTGGAACATTCCCCAAAACAATGTTCTCATCAGCATGTTGGTCATCATAAAAACCCTACACCAAAATTTTCATTACCTATTGATGTGGTAGTATGTTGATATTTTCACAATATAAACCATGATAAACAGAGCATATCTAATGAGCTGAATCAAGATGCATATATATATCACAAAAAATCTTATAAGATTCATGTATATTTATTTTACTAGTACCTGGGGCCATAGTGTACCTAGTTTTGAAACATATTATCAATATCATGTTGTATGGATACATAAAGTGATACAATCTTAATATCATCTTGGGCCTAAAATCTGAACTTCATTAAAATTAACATTATTGATTTAATTTCCCAACCCAATTGTCGAAATTTTTTTATCTTCAAGATACATCACATGGATAACCAAAATTTAAAACCTCTTTGACACTACCAGACACACTGTGGCACCACTGGTGCTGGAAGTAATTCATATGTGCAATTCTCAACCCACCTGCAATAGGCTCGGGGATAGTGACTGGCACTAAGTTGACATATCACACAAGTGAGAGGCCTTATCCTAATGTACATGAATAAAATCACATGTCTCAATAAATATAAGAGTAATGATTAATAGTAATAAATTTACTATTAAATGAATGTATAAACTTTAACAACCCAATAAATATTATGATAGTATATAACCACAGCTAAAAGAAAAAAAATATAATCCCATATATTAGAAAATAGTTTATTCCTAATAAAAATTTAGTGAACTATCTTAACATGAAGCCTCTAGAATCTAAATAATGTCCACCTAACTCCCCCTTTAGTAACCACAACACACCACCCATGCCTAGTTTACCTATATTACCCTCGAATAGTCTGTCATTTATATAATACATGAAATATATGATTCGAGCAGCTATGACAATATAGGAATTTAGTGGATGTTTTTTTTAATTTCTCAGTGGTTTAAAATGTCGCTAAATCTTTTTGTGGTGGTTTTATAAAACCTCAGATAAATTATATGCTAGCCATCATTCTATAGAGGTTTTTTAATGTTGATGTTAAATGATTTAGCAGCGGTTTTTTAAAATCAAGAGAAACATTTATTAGTGGTTCAAAATATCGGTAAGTCAATTCCATGTAGCTTAATAATTACTAATTAATCATTAATAAAATTTAAATAAACAATAAATATATATATGGTATTAAATAATAAATATATATTACATAATATATAATGTTGATATATATTAAATATCAATTAATATATGATAAATTAATAATAAATTAATAAATTATATATAATAAATTATCAATTATCAATTAATAATAAATTATCAATTAATAAATAAGATTATAATGAATATATAATAAATATGTAATAAATAATACATTAATAATAAATTAATAATAAATTAATAATAACTTAATAATAAAATAATAAATAATAATAAAAAGAAATTAATAATTAATGTATAAATCATATAAATAATTATTATTAAATAAAAAAGAAATAAGAAATATATAAAAATAATAATCATGAAAGATAAATATATAATAAATAAGATGTTGATAATAAATTAATAATAAACTAACAATAAAAAATTAAGAAAAAAATTAAATTAAAATTTGAATAATAATTAGTGGAAAAAATAAAAAAAAATATATAATAAATAAATATATAATAAATAATATATATGTAATAAATTATTGAGGAAAAATAAATATATAATAAATAAAAAATGATAAATAATAAATAATAAGTGAATATTAATATCTATAAATATATCTGTACATATAACAAAATTTATATAAATATTTATAAATACACATTTATGTAACATAAATATATCAAAACACACTGAGATATATAATTGTATATTAATATAAATATATATAAAAATACAAGTATAAATAAATATGTTTATATATATTTACAAATATATAATATTAAAATATCTAAACATAAATATTTAAAAATGTATATAAATATTCCTAAATATTTGTAAATAGAAATAAACATATATATATATATATATAATTGATAATGAATCACCAGAAGGTGGGAAACCACAATACTGAAAATGCCATAAAATCAATATGAATGTAAATCAACATACTAAAATCATAAATGACATAAAAACATATGAAGAGACTCTTAATTGAAGATGAAATCTCATCAAATGTGCAGGATATATATATAAAATTAAATATATTTAAATATATTATATATTAATATTTGTTCACATATATTTGAATAAACTACAAAATAATTCACTTTTTCCAAGAGGGGCACATCTATTGGTAAAAGTACATTTTCTATTGGTAAAATGTTTTACCAATATATAGTACCATATCACTTAACATTTGGTAAAAAAATTGTCTCTAAATGTTTTTGTGATGAATAAAATAGTTATGTTCCATATATAATAATACCAACAGATAATATATATGTTGGTAAAATTGTTTTGCAATAGGTTTTAATGACACATTTTTTTGTTGGTAATAATATTACCCATATATAATATTCGTTTATAAATTACATTTGAATCAAAATTAGAAAGTATTATTTCTACTAATGTTTCAAATTAAATTTATTAATTATGTAGTTCTATATAATAAATATTCTTTAATTATTAAACTGAATAATATTTTAACACACATTTAATCTTAGAAAAAATATTTATTTTAATAATGAAATTTAATATAGTATGATCAATCACACATCACCCACAAACACTGATACCACCCCCAACCCATCCTTGCCTACAAAACAAAATCTTGTCTAAGCTAGGGAAACATCTCCTACACCAGCAACCCATTCATACCATCACAGCACAGTAACAACCAATCAATTCCAGCAAGAAATCCTTGCAAGTTAGTCATCTCCTGCACCAGCCCATCAATGCTAGTGAGCACCAATGAACCATCCATCCCAATGATTCAGATCTCTAACAACACCTCATACATTCCAATGAGCCTTGTAAAGGAGAATAGAACAAAACACTTAATGGGGAACCCTCTTTCCATGCAATTAGTAAGAATAAAACATTGTATAATATAAAAAAATGTCAAAAAAATCACTTTTAAATATACATTTTTTAAGTAATGACCAATGTTACCTCAATCTAAATATTTGTATGACATGTCATATGTTGTAGTTGAATGCCAAAAATATCAAGGCTTCACTTACTAAACTAGTAACATGAGAAGTAACATTTTAAAATTTGAAGAGTTCTTTATGAACATATGAAAAACATAGTATGTGAATACACTAAAAAAATTCTTTAATAACATGTCACTCAAATCATAAACTCTAAGGGGTTTTCGATGGTTTATTTTAACTCAGCATGTTATTTATAATAGTGAAAAAATATATTTCCATAACATATTTTAATCAAATCAAACGATAAAATTTTAATGTGTGTAGATGGTGTTTTATATATTTCATTTTAACAACCTCAAACTAAATAAAAATTAAAAGAATTAAAAATATGATAACATGGACAAAAATCACTCTAAAGGCAAACATATAGGTAAAATTCAAAATCACTCAAGATTGGTCATAACAAAGTGTAGTAAATAAAAAAATTATTTAAATGATTGAAAAAAACACCATTAATAATAAAAGAATAAAATGAGGTTGAGTCAATCATCAATAAGGTATTCATATGCCACCTCCATCCCAGGTAGCTGTAAATCCCATATAAATTCTCTATATTATAACCTTTTTTTATAAAATATTTTGGAATGTAAAAAATGAATTGTGCACCACAAATTCGATTTAAAGATATTGTATGAAAATTTCAAAAAATCCATTTAATAAATCATCTAAATCAACAAAAAATAATTAATTAAAAATATAATTATTAAAAAAATTGACCAGGACATGGAAGTTAACTAGTATATACCTTGAATTGAATAAATGATTCTTATGTTTTAAATGGGAATACTTTTTATATCCTACAGTTCACAGTGAAATATTACATTTTAAAAGATTGATTCTATTTACAACACACGGTACATGAACACATGATCTGGGGACTCGACCTCATGAATGGATCCCCATACCTAATCCCCCCTCTCCACCACAACCGCCTTTAAGGGGGATGAAATATTACACTGTAGTGCAGTCCCTTGATGCATAAAAATGACACCAGAGCGCCAAGATTCATTTATTAAATAAAAAAAGACTATTGAGAAATGACGTTGAATATGAATCGATATAAGGTGCATTAGAAATTAATGGCCCACATATATTAAAAAAAGTGATACATTCATTTAAACCACACTAGCAGTGACCTGGATGTAGGTACCACCAACAATGGATGAGAGACAAGATCAAAGGCCCAAGTGAATGGTATCTATGGCTTTGTTCCATAAAGAAGTGACCTCCAATGACTTTTTCCTTCCAAATACAGGTTCTTGTGTCACAAACTGATCACTAAAAATAATCTTTCATTCAAAAATAGAGTCATAGATACTTATTCTGTGATTAAAAAACAGCTCCCACCAAAGTTCTCATGAATGCAATGTCAAGAAGATGCTCTTGAGAAAGTACACTGATAATGGTGCTTAAGAATTTATGAATGCAGATTCCGGTGAAAAATATATTTGAGGGACTACTCAACTGGTTTGATCACGAGACATGGGAAGCCCCATTTGATGAATGATATATATGGGCCAGATCGAAAATTGTTTCTTGTCCATGCAATAGATTATGGATAGAATATTATAGGTCCATAATTATACTTTTGTAGTGCAATCACATAAATTGTTGTCATCAATATTACTGTAACATCCCAAGTAAGTAAATAATTATGGATTTTCAAATCTATGTCTATTTATGAATTAGATATTGTTTTAGAGGCTTAAAATGAGAATAAATATAATCTTAAGCATAAAATACTCTAATATTTTTTTAAACACCGTTTTACCGCATGTTGGTGGAAAACCTTTTTAGATAAATATTTTGACAATTTTATAAGCTTTATTTGTTGAAATAAACATATTATTTATGATTGGGACATTGATATTTACTATGGATAAATGTTTTGTATTTTTCTGACAATGTTCATTTTTTTAATGAATAGTGTAAAATACTAAATTTAACATTAAAACCGTTTTTCATATAATTTAATTATATGGATAGATTATCTTGTTATTTGGTTTTAAAGTGTAAATAGAATATATTTTTACCATTTAATCCAATGTTGGTCGTTGGAATTAATTTCACAATGAAATTGGACATAAACAATTGTCAATCTTTTGATAGATATTGTTTCAAAAAAACCCGCTATTTGTTTTGACAACGGGAATTATTTTTAAATTAATTACTACAATTTCTGTGTTGGGAATTTGGTAAAATGGATTCCATATTTGTAATCAAAAGTTCCAAATTATGTAATTAATACTCTTTTGTTTTTATACATTATGAATAGTAACAACGGTAATTATCCTGAATTATCGTGATTAATTAGTAATCAGGTAGTTAAGGGTAATAAAATAATACCATAATAATAAAAAATTACCCCATCATGTGTCCTAATTCTACCGGTTGTGTCATGGCCAACCATGGGATTCTTTGTTCCAACTTAGGGACCCCATGGAATCACATTTGGGTGATAGTGACACTTTACCATTTTATTTTTAAAGAAAGTAGAATATCACAAAAGTATGTGACACCTAAGTAAAACAATTTTAATTTTATCAATATAAATTATCCCTTAAGATATAATAAATCATTGGAAAGATAAGTAGATTTCCTACTTAATAGTATTTTTTTATAAGTTTTAGACATTAAATAAATTAATTTATTTGGGACACCATGATGATGCAGCGATTACCTCATTAATGAACGATTTAAATAAAATTAAAAGAAAATGTAAAATCTAAGACTTAAACTTGTCAAAGACCTATTTTATGGGTGGCTTTTAAACCCTTATTACATTATCCTATAAATATTTCATTTTCGGTCCTTTAAAATCCGAAACACGTTATATAATAAAGTAATATTTCCTGACATTCCATGAGTGCCCCTCCTCCCTCTTATAAAAGGCCCCTACCTCTACCACCATACCAACACCATTCAAGCCATTATATTGGCCATACTCTGCACATTTTATCTCTCCACATCCCTTTATTCATCATATAAGCCTTACCTTAGGCCGAAATCTCTTCAAGAAACCATTTTGGTTCAAACCAAGGGGAGTTACCCGACTTAAAGGTAATATCGTCTCTTATGTCCTTTTTTTATTTTGATTCTCCAACCCCATATACTATTTTTATTCCTATATTTTGTAAAAACACCAGTACCTTAAATATACTAGGATTTTTTTATGAGAATTATTTGATTTACACTTACACACACCTCTGTTTAATAGTTAAAGAACATACTATTTCTGTGAGTGGTGAATTACTGCCTCACGAAATGATGATTGTTCAATTTTATTTTAACACCATTAATGGTGGCCATTAATATGTCACTCTATTTATATATGATATATATTATGTTTATTTTTCCTTGTGCTTCTTTATTTTTCATTTATGGCATACCTTTATGGTTTCCATTAAGGGTAAACGCGGTATCTTCATTTTAGGAAGTGTGGACTACCACCCCCTCAAAATGATTTGAATCATTAATGCCATATGTGGGACGTATAATGGATAAAGTTAATGATATTATATATGATATTATACTAGAAATATAATATACATTTATATCATTATGATTTCATTCCATTAAAAATTTAATAGAAATGAAAGTAGCGTTCATGTGTACGTAAGGCTTACCGTCTCCATGAACGGTGCATTTCATTTTTTACCTCTAAATGTTATGTAATATTATAAATGCATGTATATACTAGATATATATGATATATATGATATCTAAATCATAAATATAATTTTGGATATAATGTATATTTTACCACATGAACAACTTGTAATAATAAGAAGTTTATTTTTGGCTCAAGTACCAAAGATCAACAAAACGACCGTTATTAACATAAATAATTATAAAATGTTCATAACATGGTAATAAGTGATATAAAAGGAATAATTAACATGAAAAAGTTTCTTAAGAAAGTATTAATAAACTCTATTTTATTATTCAGGAGATTAAAGAACGACCAAGTCAAGTAGGACACGAGGTTTGGGACTTCGTCTAAATCTCCATTCATTGAGGAATATTTTGTTTTATACACGAATTTCTTTTATACGGTGTATAAAACCCTGTGACTGTAACATTTATTCCAAAGGAATTTTTTTTATAAGAAGCATTTTACTAAATGACAAAAGGGAATGTTTTTGTCGTACTTATGCGGCGACAACGACTTCTCCGCCACCATGACCATTATTTGAGTTTCGGCTTCCTCTGCAAGGCATAACATTTTTTATAAATGAAAAATATATACCATGTTCTACCTTTCTTTTATTTTGGTATTGAAAATGGTTTTGATAATGTTTTGATTATATCAATGTGTTGTATTGATATCTTCTTATTGAAATGTGGAAATGTTATGTTTCCTTTATGCATGTTTTATGTGATACGATTTTGTTATAGTTCATCGTCATTGTTTATAAAGATGGGTGGTTCGGTGATAAAATAAGGGAGGGTGAGCCCGATATAGCTCTCCAATGCTTTGGGTAATGCGAAAGAGTTAAACGCTAAGGTATCTGTGAAAGGATTTAGGGAATATACTGTGATGGGTATTCCAAACGTAACCATGAGTGTTACTCCCTATGTAAGAATGTTTTGAATGCCTCAAGTTACCTTTATGTCTTATTTTTTCTATGAGTTATTCATAAATCATATGATTTCATTAGGTATGATGAAGTGCTTATGTTTTATGAGTAAATTATGATTTCATTTGTTCTTGTGTATACATGGACTAATGTTTTTATTTTGTACTTTTATATCCATTACTGAGCTTTTTATGCTCATACCAAGTTTTTGAAATGATTTTCATAGGTCAAGGGAAAGGTAAATTATGTGATGATAGTGTCAAGGAAGTTTCAAGAAAGAATCCGTGTTTTATTTTAAATATATCTCCTTTGATGGGAAAAAGAATATTGTCTTTTATGTAACCACCTTGTTGAAATGTGGAATGTAATGCATGATTTATGATCTAATTTTCTAAAACTCTAAATCTGAAAAAATCCTCAATCTGTATTCTTGAAATAACTCAAGATTAATTGATGTTTAAGGCTGAGTCAGTATAGTTGGTATCAAAGGTCCGTTTAGATAACTTTAGGAGTTATAATTCTATTAAAGGATTATCAAAAAATATTTTTTTATGATCAAATTGAAATGATATAGAATTTGATGATTACCATGTTGCTTCATCTAAGACATATTTGTTCAGAATGGTTTTCCGTAGAGGAAACAGTGAAGTAGTGCTAGGAAGGCATACATAAGGAAATGAATTTTTGAATCAGCATCCTGAGATGGTCGGAATTGGAACTGAACAGTCTATTGTCGTAATGGTGTAGTTGACTCAAGTGATAAATGGTGGTGGAATCCATGCACGAGATCAGCTAGATCAACCATAGAGGAACATGTCAATGGTGGAACATTTCATGAGGTATCATCCCCCATAATTCATAGGATAATATGAGCCTGTTCTAATTGAAGGGTAGATTAAAGAACTGGAGAAGATTTTCAATGTCATGGGGTGTTCAGACAATCAATAGGTTAGTCTTCTTGTTTACCGTTTGGAGGGTGAAGCAGATCAGTGGTGGTAGATGGTTAAAAATATCAGGGACACTGACGAGATTGATGCTCTTGACTGGGATGAATTCAAAGGTATGAATCTTGAGAAATATTTTCCTAAGAATGTTCGGCTTAGGATGGAAAAATAATTCTTGGAATTGAGGAAAGAGGATAACTCAGTGGTTTCTTATGAAGAAAAGTTCACTAGATTGGCAAGGTATGCTACAAATTTTATCCGATACATTGATAGTAAAATCAATCATTTTTAATCAGTATTAAAGCCAAAATATCGAAGGTATCTAGATTCACATGACTTCAAAAGTGATTAAAATCTTGTTCTATGTGCTGAGAAGGTGTAAATGGAGTTTGTTGATGATCAGGTGTTCTATAAAAACCAATAGAAAAAGACACAGAGGTGGCAGGAGAAAGGGAGAATCCTTCAAAAAGGTCTAATGGTAAGAAAACTAACTATTCATTTTATGATAAATGTGGTAAAATTCGTGCAGGGGAATGTCTTTTTAATTCTCGAAAGTGCTACCGATGTGGTAAGATGAGACATAAGGCTCATGATTACGCTGAAAAATATCAGGGTGTTGTAAGACCAAATTTGATTTACAATTAGTAAAATGTTTCAAGTGCAATGAGATGGGTAATTATGCAAATGAGTGTTCTACAAAGATCTCAAATAATGAGAAGCAATCGGACTACAAGCAGAAAGGTGTGGTGAAATCCTTTGCAACTACATCAGCAGATGTTGGGCCATCTAATTAATTGGTATCAGGTACTTTGTTTGTTTTTTCAGATTATGCCAGTGTGTTGTTTTATTCATGGTTTACACATTCTTTCATCTCTGAAATATTTTTTAGTAAATTGGGAATTCCATCTCAGAAAATGACTCCTAAACTTGTGGTAAAAACACCTGGGGGAAATGTTGAGGCAAAAAGAATTTATAATAATATTCATATCCTTATCTGTGGAAAGAACCTACTTGCAAACCTAAATTTTTATCCTCTAGAAGAGTTTGATGTTATCCTGGGTATAGATTGGCTATCTATTTACCATGCTAAGATTGATTGTAGATCTAAAGAAGTTTCTTTTCAGAAAGACTTTCAGTTTGTGTACAAGAATTAACCCTTACTGTTGATAACATATTAAGAGGTTGAAAAACTTGTAAAAGATGGATATGAATGTTACCTTGCACATATTGTTGAAAACAAAAGAACCATTTAGATTAATGATGTGCCAATAGTAAATGAGTATCCTGATGTTTTTCCTGATGAGTATCCTAGAATAATACCAAATTGGGAGGTTGAATTTACTGTTGACATAGTTCCTGATGCTAAGCCATTTTCAAAACCCCCTTATCGAATGGCTCAAAATGAACTTTTAGAAATGAAGGAGAAATTGCAGGATTTATTATATAATGGTTTTATTCGACCCAACACATCACCATGGGGTGTTATTGTCTTATTTGTTAAAAAGAAATATGGTTCAATGAGAGTTATCATTGATTATAGAGACTTTAATAACATCACTATTAAGAATAAGCATCATTTGCCTCATTCGATGATTTTTTTGATCAACTCGAGGGAGCTAAGTATTTTTCCAAGATTCACTTGAGATCGGGGTACCATCAGTTGAAGGTAAAGGAAGATGATATTCCGAAGACTATGTTTCGTACAAGATATGGCCATTATGAATTTGTAGTAATTCTTTTTGGGTGATCCAATTCACCTACTGTATTCATGGACCTTATAAATAGAATTTTCCATGAGTTCTTGGATAAGTTTGTGGTTGTTTCCATTGATGATATTTTGGTGTTTTCTAAAAGTAATGAGAAGAATGAAATTAATTTAAGGGTTATTTTTCAAACCTTAAAAGAAAATAAATTGTATGGTAAATTCAGAAAGTGTGAGTTTTGGTTGCAACAAATATCTTTCCTTGGTCACATTGTTTCTAAAGATGGAAAAACTGTTGATCCTGCAAAAACAAAGGTTGTTGAAGAAGGGCCAAGACCCACAAATATAACCGAGATTCGTAGTTTTCTTGGTTTGGGTGTCTATTAGCGAAGGTTTGTTAGAAATTTTTCATGGTTATCTAGTCCAATGACTAAGCTAACATGGAAGGGTGTTAAGTTTATCTGGACAAAAGAATGTGATGATTGTTTTCAGGAGTCGAAAAGATGATTGGTGAATGCTCCAGTTTTGGCACTACCTTCCAGGAATGGTGAGTTTGTTGTCTACAGTGATGCTTTATTGAAAGGACTTAGTTGCATCATAATGCAGAATGATCAAGTAATTGCTTATGCTTCATGACAGTTGAAAACTCATGAGGTAAATTACCCTAAACATGATTTGGAATTAGATGCTGTTGTTTTCCCTTTAAAAATTTGGAGGCATCATTTGTATGGCATAAAGTGTGAAATATATACTGATCACAAAAGCTTAAATTATATATTCACTCAGAAAAAATTTAAAATGAGACATAAGAGATGGCTATAATTAATCAAGTATTATGATTGTACAATTCATTACCATCCTGGAAAATCAAATAAAGTGTCTGATTCTTTGAGTCAAAAAAATAATGCATCATTAACCATGTTACATTTGGAACATGACCCTTTGGTTAAGGATTTGATGAACTTTGGAATAGAAGTTGTTGGTGCAGGATGTTCTTCTGTTTTGTTTCAGGTATCAGTGAAATCTTCTCTATCAGACAGAATTAAGAAAGCATAAAAGCAAGACAACGAGTTGCTGAAAAGGGTAGAACTGGTTCAGAAGGGTAAGTTGCCTATATTAAACACTGATAATGAATGTGTTTTGAGATTTGAGAAGTGGTTGTGTGTGATATGTGATTCAAATTTGAAGAGAGAGTTTTTATGTGAGGCTCATAGTTCTTCGTTTTAGGGCATCCAGGCAGTACTATGATGTATAGAGATCTTTGGGAGTATTTCTAATGGGATGGAATGAAAAGAGATATTTCTGATTTTACTGTGAAGTGGTTGACTTGTCACCAGGTTAAAGGAGAGTGGTTGTTAATGAAGGGGATTCTTCATCCTTTACTAGTGCCAGAGTGGAAGTTGGAGAATATATCCATGGAATTCTTTGTGGGATTAGCAAAGACACCTCGAGGTAATATTTCAATCTGGGTTATTGTTGATCGCTTGACTAAATCTTCTCATTTCCTTTCAATACGAGATACTTTTTCCCTAGATCAACTTTCTCATTTGTATCTTAAAGAGATAGTTATGTTACATGGATTTCCACACATTTTTTTATCTTATCGTGATCCCAGGTTTACTTATAACTTTTGGAAAGGCCATCAAAATTCGTTGGGTACTGAATTAAATTTTAGTACAACTTTTCATCCTTAATCAGATGGACAGTCAAAATGAACAATTCAGACTTTGGAGGATATGCTACGTACTTGTTCAATGGATTATCAGGGAAGCTGGGACGAACATATTTCTTTGGTTGAGATTTCTTATAATAATAGTTTTCATTCCAGTATACAGATGGAAACATTTGAAGCATTATATGGGAAGCATTGTCGAACTACAGATTTTTGGGATGAAGTAGGTGAAAGGAAATTGATGGGACTATAATTGGTAGAAGAGTTGGTAGAAAAATTTCACCTGATTCAGAAACACATGAGAACAGCTCAGAGCATGCAGAAAAGTTATGCGGACAACAGGAGGAAGGATCTCTTTTTTGAGGTAGGTGATCATGTCTTCTTCAGAGTTTCACCATGGAAAAATGTGATGTGATTTTGTAAGAAAGGAAAGCTGAGTCCAAGGTTCATTGGACAATATAAAATTTTGGGGAGAGTTGGATCAGTTTCATACCGAGTGGCTTTACCTTCGAGCTTATCTCAGGTACACAATGTTTTCCATGTTTCAATGTTAAGGAAGTACATGCCAGATCCATCTCATGTTTTGAGTCCATAGGTAGTTTAGCTAGAAGAGAACATATCATATGAGTAACAACTAGTCCAGAATGTTGACCACATGGATCAAGTATTGTGTAATAAGGTGATTCATCTGGTAAATGTTTTATGGAAAAACAACAAGATTGAAGAGGCAACATGGGAGTCTGAAAATGCAATGAGGGATAAATACCCCAACTTATTCAATAAGTAAATAAATTGCGGGCATGAAATTTTCAAAAGGGGGGAAGGTTGTAACATCCCATGTACGTAAAGAATTATGGATTTTTATATCTATTTCTATTTATGAATTAGATACTATTTTAGAGGCTTAAAATGAGAATAAATCCAATCTTAAGTATAGAATACTCTAATATTTTATATAAGATCGTATTACCGCCTTTTGATGGAAATCCTTTTTAAATCATACATTTGAAAATTTTATAATCTCTATTTGTTAAAATAAACTTATTCTTTAGGATTGGTAAATTGAAATATATTTGGATAAATTTTTGGTATTTTTCTGACAATGTTCATTTTTTAATTAATAGTGAAAAATACTGCATTTTACATCAAAACTGCTTTTTTCATCTAATTTAATTATATAGATATATTATATTTTTAATTGGTTTTAAATTGTAAATAGAATATATTTTTTTCACTTATTCCAATGGTGGTCATTTTAATTAATTTCACTTTGAAATTGGACGTACAAATTGTCAAACTTTTGATAGATATTGTTTCAAAAAACCCACTATTTGTTTTGACAACGGGAATTATTTTTAAATTAATTAATACAATTTCTATGTTGGAAGTTTGGTAAAATGGATTCCATATTTGGAATCAGAAGGTCCAAATTATTTAATTAAGACTCTTTTTTTTTGGACACTATGAATAGTTTTGATGGTAATTGTGTTCAATTATCATGATTAATTAGTAATCGGGTAGTTAAGGGTAAAAAAATAATACCATAATAATAATAAAATGACACCAAAATGTGTCCTAATGCTACTTTTTGTGTCATGTTCGACCATGGGATGCCTTGTTCCAACTTATGGACCCCATGGAATCAATTTTGGGTGATAGTGGCACTTTATCATTTTATATTTAGAGAAAGGAGAATATGACACATGTATGTAACACCTAAGTAAAACAATTTTAATTATGTCTAAATTAATTATATCTTAGACTATAAATATTAATTGGAAAGATAAAAAGATTTCCTACTTCATAGTATTTTTTTATAATTTTTAGACATTATATAAATTAATTTATATGTGACACCATGATGATGCAGTGATTACCTCATCAATGGATGATTAAAATAAAATGAAAAGATAAAGTAAAATCTAAGACGTAAACTTTTCAAATACCTATTGTATGGGTTGATTTAGTACCCTTATCCCCCTTTCCTCGAAATAAACTATTGTGGGACCTTTAAAATCCGAAAATCATTATATAATAAAGTAACATTTCATGACACTCCAAGAGTGCCCCTCCTCCCTCTTATAAAAGTCCCCCACCTCTACCACCTTACCAACACCTCTCAAGCCATTGTATCGGCAAAAATATACACATTTTATCTATCCACATCCCTATCTTAATCATAAAATCCTTACCTTAGGAATAAATCTCTTCAGGAAAACATTTTGGTCCAAACCATGGAGAGTTACCTGATTTAAAGGTAATGTCTTCTGTTATGTCCTTTTGTTTTATTTTACTTCTCCAACCCCCTAAACTCCTTTTATTACTCTATTTTGTAACAACACAAGTATCATAAATATATTAGGATGTTGTTATGAGAAGTATTTGATTTACACTTACACACACCTCTGTTTAATGGTTAAAGAACCTACTGTTTCTGTGAGTGGTGAATTACTACCTCACAAAACGATGATTATTCAATTTTCTTTTAACACCTTTAATGGTGGCCATTAAGATGTCACTATATTTATATATGATATATATTATGTTTATGTTTTCCTTATGCTTCTTCATTTTTCATTTATGTCATACCTTTATGGTTTCCATTATGGGTAAATGTGATATCTTCATTTTAGGAAGTGCAAACTACTGCCACTTCAAAGTGATTTGAATAGTTAATGCCATATGTGTGACATATAAATGATAGAGTTAATGATATTATATATGATATTATACTGAAAATATAATATACCTTTATATCATTATGATTTCATTTCATTAAATATGAAATAGAAATGAATGTAGCGTTAATACGTACGTACGGGTTACCGTCTCCATGAACGGGGTATTTCATTTCTACCTCTAAATGTTATGTAATATTATAAATGCATGTATATACTAGATATATATGATATATATGATATCTAAATCATGAATATAATTCTGAATATAATGGATATTTTATGTCATGAACAAAATGTAATTATAAGATGTTAATCTTTGGCTCAAGTACCAAAGATCGACAAAACAACCGTTATTAACTTAAATAATTAAATAATGTTCATAACATGGTAATAAGTTATATAAAAGGAATAATGAACTTGAAAAAGGTTCTTAAGCAAGTATAAATTAACTCTAGTTTGTTATTCAGGAGATTAAAGAATGATCAAGTCATGTCGGACATGAGGTATGGGACTTTATCTCAATCATCTTTCATTGAGGCATATTTTGTTTTACACACGACTTTCTTTTATACAGTGTATAAACCCCATTGACATTTACTTTTATTCAAAATGAATCTTTCTTATATGAAGTGTTTTACTAAAAGAAAAAATAGAATGTTTTTGTCGTACGTATGCAGCGAGAACAACTTCTCCGTCGTCATGACCATTATTTGAGTTTTGGATTCCTCTACAAGCCATAACGTTTTTTAATGAAAAATAAATACCATGGTGTACCTTTCATTTATTTTGGTTTTGAAAATGGTTTTGATAATGTTTTGATTATATCAATGTGTTGTATTGATATCTTCTTATTTAAATGTTGAAATATTATGTTTCCTTTTTGCATGTTTTATGTGATACGATTTTGTTATAGTTCTTGGGCATTATTTATGAAGACTGGTGGTTCCGTGATAAATTAAGGATGGGTGAGCCCGATATAGCTCTCCAATGCATTGGGTAACGTGAAGGAGTTAAACTCAAAGGTTTTTCTGAAGATATTTAGCGAATAAACCGTGATGGGTATTCCAAATGTAACCATGAGGGTTACTCCCTACATAAGAATGTTATGAATCCCTCAAGTTACCTTTCTGTGTTATGTTTTCTATGAGTTATTCATAAATCTTATGATTTCATGAGGTATGATTAAGTGATTATGTTTTATGAGTAAAGTGTTATTTCATTGGTTCTTATGTATACATGGACTAATGTTTCTATTCTATACTTTTATATCCCTTACTGAGATTTTTATGATCATCCCATGTTTTCGAAATGTTTTTCATAGGTCAAGGGAAAGGTACATGATGTGATGATAATGTCTAGGAAGTGTCAAGAAAGAATCCATGTTTTATTTCAAATATGTCTCCTTTTATGGGAAAAATAATACTGTCTTTTATGTAACCACCTTGTTGAAATGTGGAATGTAATGCATGATTTATAATCTAATTATCTAAAACTCTAATCTTGAAAAGATCCTCATTATGTATTATTGAAATAACACATGATTAAGTGATATTTAAGGCTGGGGACTTATAATTACCAAACACTATAAAGTGATTATAACCTATTAAATTACTATACAATGTAATTAAAATTGACTAATAAAACATGTTTATCAAAACACAATAAAAAAACATGGATTAAAACATGGAGTGAAGAGAACGCACCTAGAAATTGAAATTCATACCCATGTACGGTTTTATCTTCTTCTCCGACCAAATTTACACTAAAAATTTACAGTTGACTAACTTTGTATAGGAGGTATTTTTTCTTCTCGTTCGAGAGGCAACCTCATCCATGGTTTGTCCCCGATGACGGTTCCTACCACAGGATGCCAAAACCCATGACAAGGTTTATAAATCCAATGACTATTTCAATCACACATCAAATCCTCCCATCCCCATCATAATTATTCTCTATATTCTCTCTCACACAACTTTGGAAGCCTCTTCAGAAAACATAACTAGTTCAATCAATAGAGCATCTTCAAATTTTGTAACATGCAATTATAAAAATAAAATAAATGGACTAATGAATATATCCATTTATTTACCTTCATTAATTTAGACCCCTCAATCAAATACATAATGAAAAATAAATAGGGAATCAGTAAAATACAATTTCACTACCTAGGTTGACATTCAGATCCATGTATTCAGTAGTAGGAAGAGAACCACTAATCAAAAGTCAGAGTTGTGGCTTCCTCATGGAGACACATATTATAATCATAAGAGATTGTTAGAGGCTATATATTTGATACATATTTTCAAGAAATGGATTGACCATTATGGTAAACCACCTTTTCCATTTCGAAAAAGGTAGTGGTTAACTCTCTTATGTCATTCATTGAAATTAGTACCTCTATAATAGAAAAATAAACATTCCAAAATAGAATTTTATTTATAAAAAATGGGGACTTGGCATTTGGATTTGAATAACAACTTTTAAAAAGTAAATATTATATCAGATTATTCTAGTAAATGGGCTTCGCATTATCAGGAACCTGCCTTTTAGCAGTCATCACCAAGAAAATGAAATGAAATCTATACCATCTGATTTGGTAGGCAACTACCCACCCCATGCATACGCAGGGTAAAAATATCTATAGTTCCCTTTCACCATTATAGAAATTAGGGACTTATCAAAAGCTGGTGTAGTCATGGAAAGACTAAAATCAATGAGTTTTGGCATGAATTACTTATCTAGAAATATGTTCAGTGCATTGAAATAATTGTATATTACTGGTGAGTAAAACGGTTCTAGTAAAACTGGATGATGAGAACTATGAAAAATGGGTCAGTGAAGAATTGTACATTATGCTTCAATCCACGGCCTGTATAGGACATGATGTACTAGCATGTTCAGAATTTTATAGAATTGTATAGGCCATGTGTTTAAGTAATGAGTACCTGAACACTTGGACTGTACATAACTGAACACACTACCATGAGTAATGTGATGTGGTGTACAGGCCTGTAAGGACCCTATGATAGGCCATGCTATATTTTTCCATATAGGCAATGTCTTAGTGACAATCCACATTTCATAAGTAACATACCATGATGTGCATACTTCTATATTCCAAGTGTTCCATTTTAGAAGAATTAAACACATGTCTTGTACATCGGCGTGGTCAATTTCATATCAAGAATCCAATACAATTCATAGTGATCCCTATAAACCAATATCACCATTGTAGAAACATAGGTCTTATTAGTTTAATAAAATAAATAATACATGTGTATAGATTGTAAAATCAAAATAAAAAGAATATATAATAATGTTTTCATAGTGAATAAAAATATAAAAAAATATAAAAAAATATAAAATAGTATGTATAGAATCATTAAAGAAGGAATATTCTAATGGATGAAAAACCTTATCCCACTAATCCATAACATCCCATAAAGAGGCTGAATATGTTAACTATTTTGTAATTGAATTAATATTGAATATAAATTACATCAACTAATAAATTGAATGCATATTTAATATAAATTACATATTGAAATTATATATCATAAATAATCTAAAATCCTATTAAAAATTCATCATGATACTTTACATTAAAAAGGTAGAATGAATGCATATTATATAATAGAAATCCAATAGAAACTAATGAGTATGGGGGATAAGATGATACAATTTTGAAGGGTATATTTTTTCACTTGATCAAATATGTTTGGAAGTGATTATTTGTAGCTACAATAATAGAACAATCATCAAATTCACACAACATGAAATTTCCATAAACAAATGAAATGAATCACATGTGTGTGGTTTAAGCATGCCCTAACAAGAAGTCTGAAATTACATCCAAATGAAACGCTCATCTTCTAACAAGTACTCCATTAATATTCTTATGAAAAGTCCATAACATAACATTAATTTCTCATCAACAGACAAAAATTCATATGACAAATATAATTTACATGGGAACTAAAACTAATAGTTAAAAATTAACAAAAAAATATTAACCTCATATTAACAAAAAACAAACATATAAATAACACATAAAATAATTAATTTTAAATAAAAAATAAACTATAATTCATGAATATGAATCAATTCAAAATTAAAATCTCATAACAATATAATGGTTATGTTCAAAATATAAATGAAATTCAATATAGATATAGTAAATTGTTCATAGTTCAAGAAATTAAATCTTTGGCCACAAGGCAAGCATTGTAATAACTTTTAAAAGTACAAACTCTCTATACCATATACAACAGATCAATAGTTGAATAATGTAATCAAATGAATATAATAAAACTAAACCCCACACGTATTGAAAAAAATTAATTAGTCTAGAAAAAATGCTATATTGAGGCATTACATAGAACAAATCATCAAATTAAATTTAACCAATCACAAATGGACAAAAATTATTTATAAACGTAAGATAATTTGTAAAAGGAATGAGATTTGAAAGGGTGTTTGGTCGATTTGTATTCCAATAAATGTTCCCATTTATCTTCATTCCCACCAGCCCTATTTAACTACAAAAGGATATGTTTAGAAAGTAACATTAAAGTGTAAAGAGTTATGTTCTTTTCATTGTAACCAGTGTATTAGAGAAAACTAGATTAAATTCACTCCTTAGTAACAACTTTTTAGAAGTGGTTTATTACTTTTATGATGACTGATGTAGTGTATTAATCTATGAATGATGAAATGTATTATAGAGGAACTAACACAATATTCAGAGCTATAAATTAGGAAACAGTGATAGAAATTTCAATTCTTTTTTCCCCTCCCACGAGTTCTTCAAAACATGAATCATTTCATTTTTCCCCGAAATTAAAAATTGACCTTATTTTATCAATATATTTAGCATAGAAAAATAAAATGATCAAAGAAAAAAATTCCTACAAAATGTGATGACATGCCCAAATGATGTTGAAAGAAGGAATGACATCGGCGTACTGATGGCACTGCTGGTGAAGGGAAACATATCTTGTAAAAAGTGGCTCAATGTTGAACTGGTGGTGAGATAATAAGGGGCAATGAACCGAAGGGTGATGGATGGTGACCTAAAATAGATGAGGATACTAGTAAAAACTAACTAACTGGTATATGGGTTCTTCGATAGAAACATTTGGGGGTGATGAACGGTGACTAGAAGAAGGGGATGAAACCAGTCGAACCTGCCGAACTAGTATGTGGGTTCTTAGATAGAAAAATTTGGGTGTGTGGGGTCAATGACGTAGGTTTTTGTAATATTTATTTGAGATCTATTTAATTAAA
Source organism: Viscum album (assembly GCA_963277665.1). Lineage (NCBI taxonomy): Eukaryota > Viridiplantae > Streptophyta > Magnoliopsida > Santalales > Viscaceae > Viscum > Viscum album. Next base: position 1,397,772,353 of record OY728148.1, on the reverse strand, counting down.
TTAATCTTATTAATAATTATTAAAAAGATAATATTTTGAAAATAATTTGCATGGGTGATTAAAAAAATGTATTTGTCGGAAAAAATGTTGTTATAACCATGATAAATTAACAGATTTGATTGTAGGTAAAATATTTGTAATTAGTAAATAGTTAATATCGACATATTCATTTTTTGGTAAAAAAGTGTTGGTAATTGTAATTAATATCAATAAAAAATTATATTTGTTGGAATTACTTTTTTGTACCAACCGATGTTTTATCTATCACATATTTTCTATTGGTAGGAGCCATTTTTTGTAGTTATATAAATATAAATATATCTTTTTTTTGTACACACACACATATATATATACATTATTTATATAAGTATATATATTCATATAATTTTTCTTGTGAATTAATTTTTTTACTATATTAAATGATAATGATATATTTATATAAAAAATACAATTATATATGATGTATACACATGATATTATTGATCCACACACACACGTATTTTCACACACAAGTACACATTTATATATATAAAATATGAAAACAAATATTATTATATATATTTATTTATTCACATATTTTAGAATATACAAATAAATATATATTAGTTATTAACACACACATTTATATCTATTAAAATTTCATGTATAGGTATATATATACACTTTAATGATTACTTATAATGTAAGTATAATCGATAATTGTTTATGTTAATTTAAATTAATAAAAAATATTTATTTTTACATGGTTCATATGTTTCAAAAACATTTCTCTGTAAATATGTGTTTATATAATTGTTTTATTAAAAGTAAATATAAGAAAATAAGTATATAATAAATTATAAATAAAAATAATCATTGAAAAATGATAAATTTTCAAAAGTGTAATATCTCAATAAATGTAAACCCTTGTAAACAATTCAGTTTCCATTAGAAAAATAATATATACCTCCATAAATGAGGTTGAAATTATATCAAATGTTAAAAAATTAGGATACCTAAACTAGAATGTAATTTTTGAATGGTTAATTGGGCCTTTTGTCCTCTAAAAACATGATTGGGTGTATCCTTTTTTCTTTAATATGTATATCTCTTTGTAGGCTTCAATTTGATATGTATTATGTTCTAATTCGACAATCAGATCAAAATTTATGCCCATTTAATGTTGATGATCTATTTCCAACTTTTGATAAAACTATAATAAAAATATTATTATTTTAATTTTTAAAAAAATTATTATCTAATGTGATTTTATTATATTTTATAAGCTTCTATTAGATTTGTTGTGGGGCTAAAACTTACTCTCGGTTCAAAATATATTGTCATTTGATATAGAATTAAAAAAATTAATTTATTAAAGAATTATTTTAACTTTAAAATTATTATAAACTAATGATTATAAATATTTTTTTCTTTACAAATTATAATTAATTAAAATTAAAAATAATAAACAGTATATGATAGTACAAAAAATAATTAATAATAAATCATTTTTTTATTATTTTTTATTAAATATCCATTATTTCATGATTATTACTATAAAATCACCAATTAATATAAAATTTTTAAACAAGATCATAAAATAAAATAAAAATAAAAACCACATTGAGTGTAAATGTTCATTACCATAAAAAAAACCAAAAGAAATATGTTTTTCTTTCATGATGTGATTCCTGAATATGTGATTATATAAAAACATAGTATGAAACCCCAAAAATACAATTCATTAAACCTCAAAGAAGAGTCAACTCAAAACCATAATGAAAATTATAATAGAAAAAGAACCCAAATATGATCATATTTGACCTATGTCTCTATGTGTTACATTAGTCATTATATCATTTTTAAATATGTTTGCAATCCTTTTATGATTCCATAAAATAATGTTCAATATGTGTAACCTCATGTGATAAACAGTTGGAGAACCAGTCCATGATGTTGTTTATCTCAGTCAATCAAGTACTAATCAGAGTAGAGGCCCCATAACCCATCTGTTGTCTATACAAGGGTGTAACAACTCCATAGATAGAGTAATTGCACCATTTATTAGTATGGGGTACCAACTGTACCAAAATATTGGATATGGGGGACTCAATCCACGACCGATTTAAATTCCATTTTAGTACTGACTACAACACCCTGTGAAGATCTTTTTTGAAACCTTATGTTATATAATAATCCTTAAATGTGGACACTCTCTCTCACTATCACATTTTATATCTCAAATATTGAAACACATGTCTCTATCATATCTTACATGGGAATATAATTTGAAATGAAATATCTAATTTTCAAATGTAGGCCTGACTAAATATTCAGGGCCACCCAAATGTTCTAGTAGAATTACATGATGTTGTCTTATGATAAATGTTGTGTATCCCTCAAGAATTCATTTCGTATCAATATTGGATCCCTATTTGGTTGATAGAAATATAAATACATGATGATTTTAAATGTTTACATGATATATTGGGCCCACAAGGGTAGATTGATTTTACCATAGATACTAATGTCAACTTCCAATTAGGGTACATAGTATATGAACATATTACAAACAACAAGTAAGCCACAAGGCTTCCCTAGCATTATACTCCCTATAAATGGAATGCTGGATAGCTATGGTGTAACATCCCAAGTAAGTAATTAATAATAGATATTTTTATCTATGTATATTAATGAATTAGACAGTGTTTTAGAGGCTTAAAATGAAAATAAATCCAATCATAAGCATGGAATACACTAATATTTTTCAAAAGATTATTTTACTGACTTTTGATGGAAAACCATTTTTTAAATATATCTTTTGACAATTTTATAATCTATATTTGTCAAAATAAACTTATTCTTTAGAATTGGGACATATAAATTTACTTTGTGTGAAGTTTTGGTATTTTTCTGACAATGTTCATTTTTTAATGAATAGTGAAAAATGCTGCATTTTACATCAAAACTGATTTTTAATCTACTTTATTTATATGATTAGATTATATTTTGAATTGTTTTTAAAGATAAATTAGAATATATTTTTAACATTTAATCCAATGGTGGTTATTAGGATTAATTTCACTTTGGAATTGGTCATTAACTAATGCCAAACGTTTCATAGATGTTGTTTCAAAAAAACCCGCTATTTGTTTTGACAACGAGAATTATTTTTAAATCAATTATTGAAACTTCTGTTTTTGGAATTTGGTAAAATGGATTACATATTTGGAATCAAAAGGTCCAAATTATGTAATCAAGAATATTTTGTTTTTGGACATTATGAATAGTAACGAAATTAATTATCTTTAATTATCTTGATTAATGAGTAATCGGGTAGTTAAGGATAATAAAATGATATCATAATAATACAAAATGACAACAACATGTGCCCTAAGGCTACTGGTTGTATCATTTCCGACCATGGGATGCCTTTTTCCAAACTTGGGGGCCCCATGGAATCACTTTTGTGAGAAAGTGACTTTTTGTCTTTTTATTTTTAAAGAATGTTAAATGTGACAAAGAATGTATCACCTGATTAAAACATTGTTTATTTTGTCTACATAAATGATATTTTAGACTATAAATATTAATTGGAAATCTAAAAATATTTCCTATATCATAGTATTTTTTTCATAATTTTTAGACTTTAAATAACTTAAATTATTTATGACATCATGATGATGCAGTGATTACCTCATTAATAAAGGATTTAAATAAAATGAAATAATAATGTAAAATCGATGACCTAAACATGTCCAAAACCTACTGGATGGGTGTATTTCTAAACCTTATCACCTTACCCTAGAATTATATCAATTTGGGTCCTTTTTAATCTGAAAATCATTTTCAAATAAAGTAACATTTCTTTACTTTCCAAGAGTGCCCCTGCTCTCCTCTTATAAAAGGCCCCGACCTCTACCTCCTTACCCACACTCCCAAAGCCTTTGGATCGGCCAACCCCAGCCCATTTATCTCTTCACATCCCTCTCTTACTCCTTGAAGCCTCACTTTGGGAAGAAGTCTTCCCAAGGAGGCCTTTGAGCTTAAACCAAAGGGAGTTACCCGATTTTAAGGTAATGTCTTCAGTTGAGTCCTTTTCTTTTATTTTGCTTCTCCAACCCCCTAAACTCTTTTTATTAATTTATTTTGTAACAACTACAGTATCTTAAATATACTAGGATGTTTTTATAAGAAGGATTCGAGCTACACTTACACACAACAACATCTAATGGTTAAAGGACATACTGTTTCCGTGGATGGTGAATTTATGCCTCCCGAAACGATGATTGTTCAACATTCTTTTAACACCTTCAAAGGTGTCCATTAAGATGTCACTATATTTATATATGATATGTAATATGTTTATGTTTTTCTTAAGCTTATGTATTTTTCATTTTAGGCATACCTTTATGGTTTCCATTATGGGTAAACACGATATCTTCATTTAAGGAAGTGCGGACTATCGCCCCCTCAAAGTGATTTGATTCGTTAAATACCATATGTGGGACGTATAAAGGATGGAACTATAATATTATATATGATATTATATTGGAATTATAATATACCTTTATATCATTATGATTCCATTCTATAAAATACGAAATAGAAATTAAAGTAGCGTTCATGCGTACGTACGGCTTACCGTCTCCATGAATGGTGAATTTCATTTATTACCTCTAAATGATTATGTAATATTATAAATGCATGTATATACTGGATATATATGATATATATATCATGATTATAATTCTGGATGTAATGGATATATGAACAACTTGTAATTATAAAGGGTTTATTTTTGACTCAACTACCAATGATCGTTAAAACGACCGTTATTAAATTAAATAATTACATAGTGTTAATGACATTGAAATAAGTGATATAAAAGGAATAATGAACTTGTAAAAGGTTCTTAAGCAAGTTGAAATTAACTCTTGTTTATTATTCAGGACATTAAAGAGCGATCGAGTCAAGTCGGACCCGAGGTATGGGACTTCGTCTCAATCTCCTTTCATTGAGGCATATTTTGTTTTGTACACAACCTTCTTTTATACGGTTTATAAACCCCTTTGAATTTTTCGTTTATTCAAAAGGAATCATTATTATACGAAGCGTTTACTAAACGACAAAAGGGAATGTTTTTGTCATACGTATGCGGCGACAACGACCTCTCCGCTGTCGTGACCATTATTTGAGTTTTGGCTTCCTCTACAAGCCATACCTTTTTTTGTAAAGAAAAATAAATACCATGTTTTACTTTTCATTTATTTCGGTATTGAACATGGTTTTCATAATGTTTTTATATCAATGAGTTGTATTGATATCTTGTGATTGAAAGGTGGAAATGTTATGTTTCCTTTATGAATGTTTTATGTGATATGATTATGTTGAGGTTCTTGGGCATTATTATGAAGATGGCTGGTTCCGTGATAAACTAAGGGCGGGTGAGCCCGATATAGCTCTCCAATGAATTGGGTAACGCGAAGGAGTGAAACGTTCTGGTTTCTCCAAAGAGATTTAGGGAATATACTGTTATGGGTATTCCAAATGTAACCAAGAGGGTTACTCCCTATGTAAGAATGTTACGAATGCCTCAAGTTACCTTTATGTCTTGTGATTTCTATGATTTATTCATGATTTGATGAGGTATGTTAAAGTGCTTATGTTTTATTGCTAATGTATGATTTCATTCTTATGTATATATGTACCCATGTTTCCTTTCAATATTTTTATATCCCTTACTGAGCATTTTATGCTCATCCCAAGTTTTTTTTTTAAATGTTTTTCACAGGTCAAGGGAAAGGTACATGATATGATGATAGTGTCAAAGAAGTGTCAAGAAAGAATCCATGTTTTATTTTAAATATGTTTACATTGATGGGAAATAAGAATACTATCTTTATGTAACCACTTTGTTTATATGTGGAATGTAATGAAAGTTTTATGATCTAATTCTCTAAAACTCTAAACCCGAAAAGATTCTCAATGTGTAATCTTGTAATAACTCAAGATTAAGTAAGGTTTAAGGATGGGGCCTTATAGATGGTATCAGAGGTCGGTTTATTTAACTTTAGGAGTTAGAATTATATTTAATGATTATCCAAAAATATTTTTTTATGTTCAAATTGAAGTGATATAGTATTTGAAGATTACCATGTTGCTTCATCAAAGACATGTTTTTTCAGAATGGTTTTCCGCAGAGAAAATAGGGAAGTAGTGCTAGGAAGGCATGCAGAAGGAAATAACCTTCTGAATCAGCATACCGAGATGGTCAGAATTGGAACTGAACAGTTTGTTGCAGTAATGGCGTAGTTGACTCAAGCGATAAATGGTGGTGGTATCCATGCACGAGATCAGCCAGATCAACCGCAGAGGAACATGTCAGTGGTGGAACATTTCATGAGGCAACATCCCCCATAATTCAGAGGATCATCTAACCCTGTGCTATCTGAAGGGTGGATTAAAGCACTGGAGAAGATTTTCGATGTCATGGGGTGTTCAGACAATCAAAATGTTAGTCTTTCTATTTACCATTTGGAGGGTGAAGTAGATCAGTGGTGGTCGATGGTTAAAAATATCAGGGACGCTGATGAGATTGATGCTCACGACTGGGATGAATTAAAAGGTATGTTTCTTAAAAGTATATTCCTAAGGCTATTCGACTTAGGATGGGAAAACAATTCTTGGCATTGAGGCAAGAAGAAGACTCAGTGACTACCTATGAATAAAGGTTCACTCGTTTGGCAAGGTATGCTCCAAATTTTATCCGAGACCTTGATATTAAAATCAATCATTTTTACTTAGGATTAAAGCCAAAATATCGAAGGGAATTAGCTTCTCATGAGTTTAAAAGTTATGAAAAGATTGTGCGATGTGCTGAGAAGGTGGAAATGGAGTTTTCTGATGATCAAGTGTTCTATAACAACCAGAAGAATAAGAGACCAAGGTGGCAGGAGAAAGGGAATAATTCTTCAAAAAAGTATGATGGTAAGAAATCTATGTTTCCAGTTTGTGATAAATGTGGCAAAAGGCATGCTGGGGAATGTCTTCTGAATTCTGTAAAGTGCTACTGATGTGGTAAGATGGGACATAAGGCTCATGATTGCACTGAAAAAGATCAAGGTGAAGGTAAGACCAAATTTAATTTACAATTAGTGAAATGTTTTAAGTGCAATGAGATGGGTCACTATGCAAACGAGTGTCCGACAAAGAGCTTGAGTGATGGGAAGAAGTTAGACTACAAGCAGAAAGGGGTGGTGAAATCCTTTGCAACTACATTAGCAGATGTTGGGCCATCAAATGAAGTTGCATCAGGTACTTTGTTTGTTTTTTCAGATTATTCCAGTGTGTTGTTTGATTCGGGGTCCACACATTATTTCATCTCTGAAACCTTTTCTAGAAAAATGGGAATACCATCTCAAGAAATGACTCCTGAACTTTTGGTAAAAACACCTGGGGGAACTTTTGAGGAAAAAAGAATTTATAAGAATATTCATATCCTTATCTGTGGAAAGAACCTACTTGCAATCCTTATTGTTCTACCTCTAGTAGAGTTTGATGTTATCTTTGGTATGGATTGGCTCTCTATTTACCATACTAAGATTGACAGTAGAGCTAAAGAAGTTTCTTTTCAGAAAGACTATCAGTTTGTGTACAAGAATGAACCCTTACTGTTGATAACTTATCAAGAGGCCAAGAAACTTGTAAAAGATGGAAATGAATGTTACTTTGCATACATTGTTGAAAATAAAGGAACTGTTCAGATTAATGATGTGCCAGTGGTAAATGAGTATCCTGATGTTTTTCTTGATAAGTTTCCTAGAATAATACCAGATCGAGAAGTTGAGTTTACCATTGACTTAGTTCCTGATTCTAATCCAATTTCAAAACCCCCTTATCGAATGGCTCAAATTGAACTTTTAGAGTTGAAGGAGCAATTGCAAGATTTATTAGAGAAAGGTTTCATTCGACCTAGCACATCACCATGGGGTGCTCCTGTTTTATTTGTTAAAAAGAAAGATGGTTCAATGAGACTTTGCATTGATTATAGAGCCTTGAATAACATCACTTTTAAGAACAAATATCATTGGCCTCATATCGCTGATTTGTTTGAACAACTCTAGGGAGCTCAGTATTTTTCAAAGATTGACTTGAGATCTGGGTACCATCAGCTGAAGTTAAAGGAAGCAGATGTTCCGAAGACTGCGTTCCGTACAACATATGGCCATTATGAATTTGTAGTAATTCCTTTTGGGCTAACCAATGCACCTACTGTATTCATGGACTTAATGAATAGAATTTTCCATGAGTTCTTGGATAAGTTTTTGGAGGTTTTCATTGATGATATTTTGGTGTTTTCTAAAAGTAAAGAGGAGCCTGAAAGAAATTTAAGGGTTATCTTAAAAACCTTAAAAGAAAATAAACTGTATGGAAAATTCAGCAAGTGTGAGTTTTGGTTGCAACAAATTTCTTTCCTTGGTCACATTGTTTCTAAACATGGGATAACCATTGATCCTGCAAAAAAAAGTTGTGGAAGACTATTCAAGACCCACAAATGTAACTGATATTCGTAGCTTCCTTGGTTTGGCAGGCTATTACTGAAGGTTTGTTAGAAATTTTTCACGGTTATCTAGTCCAATGACTAAGCTAACTCGGAAGGGTGTTAAGTTTATCTGGACAAAATAATGTGATGATTGTTTTCAGGAATTGAAAAGAAGATTGGTGAATGCTCCAGTTTTGGAACTACCTTCCAAGAATGGTGAGTTTGTTATATACAATGATGATTCATTGAAAGGACTTGGTTGCGTCATAATGCAGAATGATCATGTAATTGTTTATGCTTCACGATAGTTCAAAACTCATGAGGTAAATTACCCTACATAGGATTTGGAATTAGCTGCTGTTGTTTTCGCTTTAAAAATTTGGAGGCATCATTTTTATGGAGTAAAGTGTGAAATATATACTGATCAGAAAAGTTTAAAGTATATATTCACTCATAAATAGTTAAACATGAGACAGAGGAGATGGCTGGAATTAATCAAGGATTATGATTGTACAATTTATTACCACCCGGGAAAAGAAAATAAAGTGGCTGGTGCTTTGAGTCGAAAAAGTAATGCTTCATTAGCAATGTTGTATTTGGAACATGATCCTTTGGATAAGGATTTGATGAACTTTGGCATAGAAGTTTTTGGTGCAGGATGTTCTTCGGTTTTGTTTCAGGTATCGGTGAGATCATCTCTATCAGATAGAATCAAGCAAGCACAAAAGCAAGACAGTGAGTTGCAAAAAAAGGTAGAGCTGGTTCAGAAAGGTAAGTTGCCTGAATTCAACGTTGATAATGATTGCGTTTTGAGTTTTATGAAGAGATTGTGTGTGCCTTGTGATTCACAGTTGAAGAGAGATTTGTTATGTGAAGCTCATAGTTCTCCGTTTTCAGTTCATCCTGGCAGTACTAAGATGTACAGAGATCTGCAGGAGTATTACTGGAGGGATGGAATGAAAAGAGATATTGCTGATTTTACTGTGAAGTGTTTGACATGTCAGCAGGTTAAAGCAGAGCAGCAGTTACCGAAAGGGATGCTTCAGACTTTACTAGTGCCAGACTGGAAATGGGAGAATATATCCATGGCGTTTGTTGTGGGATTACCAAAGACATCTCGAGGTAATAATACAATCTGGGTTATTGTTGATTGCCTGAATAAATCTGCTCATTTCCTTCCTATACGAGATAATTTTTCCCTAGATAAACGTTCCCATTTGTATCTTAAATAGATAGTCAGGTTACATAGAGTTCCCCTCTCCATTGTATCTGATCGTGATCCCAGGTTCACTTCTAACTTTTGGAAAGGCCTTCAGAAGTCATTGGGTACGGAATTAAATTTTAGTACATCTTTTCATCCTCAATCAGATGGGTAGTCAGAACGAACAATTCAGACAGTGGTGGATATGCTATGAGCTTGTTCGATGGATTATCAAGGAAGTTGGGACCAACATCTTTATTTGGTTGAATTTTCATATAATAATAGTTTTCATTCTAGTATACAGATGACACCATTTGGGGCGTTATATGGGAAGCGGTGTCGAACTCCAGCTTTCTGGGATGAAGTGGGTGAAAGGAAGTTGATGGGACCAGAATTGGTAGAAGAGATGGTAGAAAAAGTTCATCTGATTCAGAAACACATGAGAACATCTCATAGTAGGCAGAACAGTTATGCAGACAACAGGAGGAAGGATCTATCTTTTGAGGTAGGTGATCATGTTTTTCTCAATGTCTCTCCATGGAAATGTGTGATGAGATTTAGTCAGAAAGGAAAGATGAGTCCAAGGATCATTGGACCATATAAAATTCTGGAGAGAGTTAGATCAGTTGCATACCGGCTGGATTTACCTCCGAGTTTATCTCAAGTACATAATGTTTTTCACGTTTCGATGTTGAGAAAGTACATGCCAGATCCATCTCATGTTTTGAGTCCAAAGGTCGTTCAGCTGGAAGAGAACCTATCTTATGAGGAACAACTGGTCCAGATTCTTGACTATAGGGAGAAAGTGTCACATAATAGGGTGATTAATCAAGTAAAGGTTTTGTGGAAAAACCACATGTAACACCCCAAGCTTCCATGGTACGTTTCCCATCGAATAATGCAATGGCGTGCATTGTACGCAACTTCGAGATTTTAACACACCACAACCAATCAAACTAGCCGTTATGAATAGTAATACCTAGTTTTTGAAATTTTATAAATTATATCTCTCAAAATGGACTTTATTTTTAGATTTGGAATATCGAAATTAGCCTAGGGTGAAATTTTTGTACTTTTCGGATAACTTTCATATTTTGATGAATAGTGAAATTACTAAATTTTAATTAAAAAAACATTTTTAATCAAAATATTTAATAGTGATAAATTATGAATTTGAGTTGTTTTAAAGTATATTTAGAATATATTTTTACCATGTAATACAATGTGGGTCATTGAACATAATTTCACATTTAAACCAGACATAAACAAGTGCCAATCTTTTGATAGTTATTATCTCTTAAAAACACGCTTTTTGTTTTAACAACGGGAATTAATTTTAAATTAATTTCTGCCACTACTATGTTTTGAAATTAGAAAAATGAATTCCATATTTGGAATCAGGATGTTCAAATTGTGTAAATAGGTAACTTTTATTTTTAGACATTTTGGATAATTACTTCGGTAAATATTTTATTTACCATGGTTAAAGGGTAAATCCGGTAAACAAGGGTTAAAAAATAATATTATAATAATACTAAATTACTCTAAAACGTGTCTTAACACTATTGGTTAATACATGGTCGACCATGGGTATCTTTGGGTCGATTTTGGGACCCCATGGATCCACATGTAAGTGATAATGACACTTTATTTTAATTAAGTTAAAATAAATACAAAAATGACAGAAGCATATATCTTTTAGCAAAAAAATTGTTACATATGGTTATATATGATGGATTTTAGACTATAAATATTCATTATAAATTTAAAAGAGTTCCTACATAATTATATTTTATTTATAATTTTTAGACATTAAATAAGTTAACTTATTTATGACACAATGGTGATGTAGTAGTTACTATAATAGTGAAACATTAGAATAATTGATATTATAAATACCCAAATAAATATATTTTGAGACTTTTGTTGAATTAAACTAATTTTCTAGGTTATTATGACATATTAGGATTGATTTAAGTAACTTTTATCGAAGAAATCATTCTGTTATGTGTTTCACAAAAATCAACTATTGAATAGTGTCAAAATTGACATAAAAGAGTTTTTAAAACAAATATTATATTATTAATTGATATTAAAATCCTAAAAATCTATTGTTCGGCCAAGAGACTTATATACGGATAGTTATATCATTAATGGACCACTTGGGGGTCTCTTGGATGTATATAGTAATTTTATTATCTATATAATATAAAAATACAAAGTGACATGGTAAATGTCAAACTAATTGACTAAGAGTTAAAACTAAAAGATAAGATTAATATAGTGACCAAAACCTGTCTAAATTCTATTATATGAATGGTTTTCGACCTATACCCACCTTAACATTTTAATAATCAACTTTGGAACCATTAGAAACCGAATATGAATTTATTATAAATTAATATTTCTAGCTTTTCCAAAGGTGCCCCTCATCCCTCTTATAAAAGGGCACTCCTTCTTCTCATTTCTTCACACCTTCAAAGCCTTTTTGTTCGGACAACCACTGCCCAAATACTCTCTCAAATTCCCTCACTACATTCTATATGACTTATTTTGATCAGAAAGACAACCTAGGGATCCCTTTTGGTCAAATCAAAAGGAAGAACCCGAAGAAGAGGTAATGTTTTCACCACCCCTTTTCAAGTTCTTTTCTTCTTCCACTTCTTCATTATTTGTTATTACCATTATAAAATAATTACTCCAGCATCATTTATATACTGTGATGTTATTATAAATATGGTACAACCATATTCAGTATTTTATCCATCCATTGAATAACATGTCACCATACGTGCGTACGTACGACTTACCGTCTCCACGTCGTGGTGTAATTGTTGTTCAATTTATTATTATTTGGATGGGTATAATAATGATGTGTAACTCATGTAAATAATAAATATATCATGATAATGATTCTGTATATATTATATACCATCCAATTATATATTATTTTAATATCAAATGAATGATATTGTCGCTCGTGCGTACGTACGGACTACCGTCTCCACAAACGTGATGAGATTCATTCTCCATCATATCCATTCAAGTATAATTATAATTTTATGATTTAAAAATAGTATCTAAGGACGTGATATAATTCTAGATATGAATAATATACATCCCATTAATAATGAATATGGCTCACATAACAAAGAATATAAAGTAAAATGAACCCGTTAACACCCGAAATGATGATATTTCTAAGATATTATTAACAAATCAATATTAAAAGATCATATATGATATCATATTAAAGTAAATGATTCTTCTATAATTAAATAACAATTATTTCACCATTATACAGGAGTTTAACCTACCGTCGACCAAGGAAAAAGTACAAAGTAAGGGATTTTCTTATCTCACTTTCAATTCTATGATATTTCCATTGTTCGCCACTAAATTATTGAAAGTGGTGTATTGTGTACTGCCATTTGATATATATTATCATGATTATATTTATATTCATTTTATTCTGTAAATCATTTGGTGGTTATTAACTTTTGGCCATACGACTCAGTTGATTAACATGGTAAGGAGTTTCTTATCTCACTCTTAATTTCGTGAGAATTCCATTATTCAGCACTTATTTATTACATGTGGTGTGTGTGCTGCCCATGTTTGTATTCATTGTGTAATATACTTTAATTAATTTATATTTACATCATCATTGTGTTATCCTTCTTTCATTGGTTCATGTTTCAAACATTACCAAATCGATAAGGGAATTTGAAATTCCAATTTCCATTTATTCGGCTTTACGCAAACTCCATTGATTATTTTACTCCGAGATTATGTGTGGAATCTCTATTCATTTTCTTATGTCATGATTTCCACTCCCCTTTTTTGTGGATATACTTTTGATACACATAATCACTCCATTGATAATTTCTCAAGTCATCGATATGAATTTGATAAGAGTAATTTTAACTCATTCTCAATTTGTTGAGTTAAACATCCAATTCATTGGTGTTATTTTTACAAGATTATGTGTGAATGTCCTTTGATTGTTTTAAACTGAATATCCAATCATATTTAGTGTATTTATATTTTTCACACGTAACTATGTCGTTGATTTATCCTTATCCTAAGGGTACGGCCTTTATGAGAGATTTCATCTCAATTTACATTCCATTGAGACTTCTTTGTTGATATGCACCAAATCACTTTTATGTGGTGTATATAATGTACTTTGACATAGTATGTCATGAATCCCTTTATTCTCATGATATTACAATGTTTTGATTACCTCAATTATTTGTATTCAAGTGTCTCTCTTTTGGTTAGAAACTCTAAATAAAATACCATTTTTAAATGTTTTAAAGACTTATTCTTCTAAATCTTGCTCATTAATGTCCATGTTTTAAAAAATGGTTTTAAGGATTTATTTATATGGACATTAAAGTTTTAAAATTAAAACTCCTTTTAAAATTTTCAAAGTGGTATGGGACACATTGATTCAAAAATCTATTTTTAAATGGCTTCTTGACAAATAGTGTGACTATTAAATGTTTTCAAGAAAAGGGGGATATTTATCTCAAATAGTTTTGATGATTATTTTCATCTATGTCAACATCCTTCATTATTCTTGATTGAGGTTAATGTGATACAATACAATCTTTCATATTGTATCAAATGAGTAATGTTTGACTGTGGATGTGCTATTTTTATACCATTCATGGTTTGTGGTAAAAGTATTTACATTTCATATGCTAGTTTTAATAAAAATGTTTATGTTATGTTTAAACCTGTTCATATGAGGAATGCATTGGACTTAATAAGTGACGGGTGGAGCCTGCTATAGCTCCTCGATGCATCGGTAGGTCTCATGATACAAACTAGTGTCTCGGCACAAGGCCTTGGAAAAATCTTATTTGTAGTCTTGGCACGAGGCCTTGGCTATGTGGTTATGATAGTCTGGAATTATGCATTCCATCATTATGAAAGTGGTTATTGATATTGCATGTGATTATTCAATTAGTAGAATATCCATGTGAATAAGTAAATGGAATTATTTTATTTTATTTTTTCCATACTATGTTGAAGTTCAAGTTTAAAAGGCTTTTGTTTTAGTTATACATTGCCTTAAATGTTTATTCTTATTTATAAAAGTTTCCTCAATATTGTTATCCTTATTGGGAATTTGAGCTCACCCCTTTTCTATGTTTTATTTTTCCCAGGAAGTGAAGATGTAAATTATTAATGACCTGCATGGATATTATGAGGGGATAATAGTGTGGATTATGGAGACAATATGTTGTTGTAGTAGTTTTTAACTTCATGATGTAATGTAAAACATTATGAATATATCTAGTGCATCCAAGGATACTAAACCAATCGGTCTTTCGAGATTTGATCTTTCTTGTGATCATCCCAATGTTAAGTAGTAATGCACCGACTCTGGGTAATTGGGGTCGGGGCGTTACACCACATGATGGAAGAGGCATCATGGGAATCTGAAAATGCAATGAGGGATAAGTACCCCCATTCATTCGATAAGTAAATAAATTGCGGGGACACAATTTTCTAAAGGGGGGAAGGATGTAACATCACAAGTAAGTAATGAATAATAGATATTTTTATCTATGTCTATTAATTAATTAGATAGTCTTTTAAAGTCTTAAAATGAAAATAAATCCAATCTTAAGCATGGAATACACTAATATTTTTTAAAAGATTGGTTTACTGCATTTTGAGGAAGAACCATTTTTTAAATCTATCTTTTGAAAATTTTATAACCTATATTTTTCAAAATAAACTTATTCTTTATAATTGGGACATCAAAATTTACTTTGTGTGAATTTTTGGTATTTTTCTGACAATGTTCATTTTTTTAATGAATAGTGAAAAATACTGCATTTTACATCAAAACTGCTTTTTAATCTACTTTATTTATATGATTAGATTATCTTTTGAATTGGTTTTAAAGTTAAATTAGAATATATATTTACCACTTAATCTAATGGTGGTCATTAGGATTAATTTAACTTTGGAATTGGGCATAAACTAATGCCTAACTTTTCATAGATATTGTTTCAAAAAACTCGCTATTTGTTTTGACAACGGGAATTATTTTTAAATAAATTATTGAAATTTCTGTGTTTGGAATTTGGTAAAATGGATTACATATTTGGAATCAGAAGGTCCAAATTATGTAATCAAGACTCTTTTGTTTTTGGACATTATGAATAGTAACGACGATAATTATCTATAATTATCTTGATTAATAAGTAATCGGGTAGTTAAGGATAATAAAATGATATCATAATAATAAAAAAGAACACAACATGTGTCCTAAGCCTACTGGTTGTCTCATTACCGACCATGGTATGCCTTGTACCAAACTTGGGGGCCCCATGGAATCACTTCTGTGAGAAAGTGACTTTTTATCTTTTTATTTTTAAATAATGTTAAATGTGACAAAGAATGTATCACCATATTAAAACATTTTTTATTTTGTCGACATAAATTATATTTTAGACTATAAATATTAATTGGAAAGATAAAAAGATTTCCTACATCATAGTAGTTTTTTGATACTTTTTAGACTTTAAATAAATTAAATTATTTATGACATCATGATGATGCAACGATTACCTCATTAATAAAGGATTTAAATAAAATTAAATGATACTGTAAAATCTATGACCTAAACATGTCAAAAACTTATTTTATGGGTTTATTTAGAACTCTTATCACCTTAACCTTGAATTATATCAATTTGGAACCTTTTTAATCCGAAAATCATTTTCAAATAAAGTAACATTTCTTTACTTTCCAAGAGTGCCCCTCCTCTCCTTTTATAAAAGGCCCCCCACCTCTACCTCCTTACCCACACTCCCAAAGCCTTTGGATCAGACAACCCCTGCCCATTTTGTCTCTCCACATCCCTCTCCTACTCCTTGAAGCCTCACATTCGGCAGAAGTCTTCCCAAGTAAGCCTTTGAGCCCAAACCAAAGGGAGTTACCCGATTTTAAGGTAATGTCTTCACTTGAGTCCTTTTGTTTTATTTTGCTTCTCCAACCCGCTAAACTCTTTTTATTCATTTATTTTGTAACAACTCCATTATCTTCAATATTCTAGGATGTTTTTATAGGAATGATTCCAGCTACACTTACACACACCTACATCTAATGGTTAAAGGACATACTGTTTCCGTGGATGGTGAATTTATGCCTCCCGAAACGATGATTGTTCAACATTCTTTGAACACCTTCAAAGGTGGCCATTAAGATGTCACTATATTTATATATGATATATAATATGTTTATTTTTTCCTTAAGCTTCTTGTATTTTTCATTTTTGGCATAACTTTATGGTTTCCATTATGGGTAAACGCGATATCTTCATTTAAGGAAGTGCGGACTACCGCCCCCTCAAAATGATTTGATTCGTTAAATATCATATGTGGGACGTATAAAGGATGGAACTATGATATTATATATGATATTATACTAGAATTATAAAATAAATTTATATTATTATTATTCCATTCTATAAAATATGAAATAGAAATGAAAGTAGAGTTCATGCGTACGTACAGCTTACCGTCTCCATGAACGGTGCATTTCATTTCTTACCTCTAAATGATTATATAATATTATAAATGCATGTATATACTGTCTATATATGATATATAAATCATGATTATAATTCTGGATATAATGGAAACATGATCAACTTGTAATTATAAAGGGTTTATTTTTTACTCAAGTACCAATGATCGTTAAAACGACTTTTATTAACTTAAATAATTACATAGTGTTCATGACATGGAAATAGGTGATATAAAATGAATAATGAACTTGAAAAAGGTTCTTATGCAAGTATAAATTAACTCATGTTTATTATTCAGGACATTAAAGAACGATCAAGTCAAGTCGGACTCGAGGTATGGGACTTCGTCTCAATCTCCAGTCATTGAGGCATATTTTGTTTTATACACAACCTTCTTTTATACGGTGTATAAACACCTTTGACTTTTAAGTTTATTCAAAAGGAATATTTTTTATATGAAGTGTTTAATAAAAGATAAAAGGGAATGTTTTTTTCGTACGTATGCGGCGACAATGACTTCTCCGCCGCCGTGACCATTATTTGAGTTTCGGCTTCTTCTACAAGCCATACCCTTTTTTAAACGAAAAATAAATACAATGTTTTACTTTTCATTTATTTTGGTACTGAAAATGGTTTTCATAATGTTTTTATATTAATGTGTTGTATTGATATCTTGTGATTGAAAGGTGGAAATGTTATGTTTCTTTTATGCATGTTTTATGTGATACAATTATGTTGAGGTTATTGGGAATTATTATGAAGACGGCTGGTTCTGTGATAAACTAAGGGCGGGTGAGCCCGATTTATCTCCCCAATGCATTGGGTAACGCGAAGGAGTGAAACGTTATGGTTTCTCCAAAGAGATTTAGGGAATATACTGTGATGGGTATTCCAAACGTAACCAAGAGGGTTACTCCCTACGTAAGAATGTTACGAATGCCTCAAGTTACCTTTATGTCTTGTGATTTCTATGATTTATTCATGATTTGACGAGGTATGTTAAAGTGCTTATGTTTTATTGGTAAAGTATGATTTCATTCTTATGTATATATGTACCCATGTTTCCTTTCCATATTTTTATATCCCTTACTGAGCTTTTTATGCTCATCCAATGTTTTTTTGAAATGTTTTTAACATGTCAAGGGAAAGGTACATGATATGATGATAGTGTCAAGGAAGTGTCAAGAAAGAATCCATGGTTTATTTTAAATATGTTTCCATTGATGGGAAAGAAGAATACTATCTTTATGTAACCACTTTGTTTATACGTGGAATGTAATGCAAGTTTTATGATCTAATTCTCTAAAAATCTAAACCTGAAAAGATCCTCAATGTGTAATCTTGTAATAACTCAATATTAAGCAAGGTTTAAGGCTGGGGCCTTATATATGGGCCACACCATGTTTGATTAATCACATGGAATGTGATCCAATCACTTGGAATGTCATATTAAATTCTCTTCTAGACCCAAGACACCATTTTTCATGGGAAACATGATGTTTATTATTTAAAACTGAATAATATAGATTTATGATTTTGTCATGTTTGTTCAAATTTCTTATGAAGCATTGTTGGGTATACATATTTCACTAAAAATCAAACAAAGATTCACAATAACAACATTTACTGATTTTGAATCTCCACTAAATGGTGTATTCTAACCGCTATTCATAATATAAATAAATACGCTTCATTATTCATGATCCATTGTCACCTGAATAGAACAACACAATTAAATCATCTCATCTATCATCCCATCGCATTACAACATCACTTATTTTTTATAAGAAGATAACATTCCTGGGTGTCAAAAACCTAAAAAATGAACCACATGTCCAATTATAAACCCCAGGATAAACTAGACTATAGGAATGGTTGAATAATAGAAAAATAATTAAAATTCTCATTATTAATTAATGATTAACTAATGAATAAATCCAAGAAACTAGAAAATATTTATAATCCCTAATGGTCAAGAATGATATTCCCATTTACTATAGTGGTTTGGGATAAAGTAATAATGAGATAATAACTATTAAATGAATAATAGAATCTCAATTAATTATTCCATTTAAATTATTATCTTTCTTGCGGCATGAAATATCCAAACAGGGATTCAATGTAAATGAAATTTTTCCATATACCCAACCGCATATATATTAGTGTGACAATATTATTAAAGAATATACCTTTAATATGGATAGATTTATACCTAGTTGAACTATATCTAGTGATGTTGTTGAAAAATAGTAATTCACTCATAATTGATCCGTCATTCCATTTTTCCCTCCAATAATGTCACAGTGGATCTATCATCAAAATCACCCAAGGATATAAAAGTAATCATGGAGATTTTTCTCAATATAAATCAAATACTGAGTATTCTAGTATTAAATAATTTAAATATATAATTAATTCATCCATTCATTCTTATTTTAATCCACGTGGAAAAAACTCAACATTGTGATAATGGATGTGTATGAAACTTATGTCTCTCCTAAGATAAAACATAATTTCCTGACCAAACCAAAGGCATAATCTCTCTTTATGAGAATCAGTAAAGAATATATATAATTATTTTTAATAATTTTCACATGATCTAATAAAAATATATATTTTTTTATATGCTCTTAATCGGGGTTCCTATAATACTGGATTTATATTACAACACTAAAAATATATTTACAATCATCCCTAATAATATACAAGTTATCCATAAATAAAAATGAATTTATTTCAAAATTTAGTATTTATAAATTTATTATTGTATTCTGTAAATAATATTTTTTTTAGAATATTTTTCCCTAAAATTATCAGTCATTATTTTATCATGGTGATGTCATAAAACATTCACTAATTATAAAATTTTTTTTTTTACTATTCCCAGAAAACTTCATTTTCAGAGAAATCTCAAAATTTCACCTAAAACTGAATTTTATATGATGATTCAGAAAATTATGTCCATTTAATCTAATTAATATTCTATAATTTAATAATTTTTTAAATGAAAACATAAAATTTAATGAAAAAACTATTATTATTAAAAATGAGTTTTAAAAAAATTTTGAATTCAAAATATTATTTCATATCAGCTAAAAAATATAATGCGTGTAAATATATTTTTATTAAATTGTAAAATAATAATTTAATAATACTTTAAATGTAATCAATTTAATTTTCTATGAAATAGTTTATTAAATAATTTGTTGTTCTAACATTAAATTATTTTCTTATGAAATATAAATTAAATAGTTATTTATTAAGAATAATAAATTAATTTCTTAATAAAACATTTATAATTTATTTTAGTCATAAATTTTATTGAAATTAAAAATATAATGACAATATAATATATAATTTTTATTAAATTAATAACTACAATTTATATTATAATATATTATTTATAAACTATCCTTAATAAAAAATCTATACATGATCTAATCATAAGATAATCAATCCTGGATGTCACGGGTGGCCCTTCACCAAGATTGAATCTCTTTGTGTTTTTACAAGCATGAAATTCTTTCATATTCCATTTTTTCAAAGCTACATTTATTGAATTTCAGCTTTTGATTGGTCTTGGAAATACCCTAGTGACACTATCTCATTTCAATTCTTACAAAATGATCCCCAT
Source organism: Viscum album (assembly GCA_963277665.1). NCBI lineage: Eukaryota > Viridiplantae > Streptophyta > Magnoliopsida > Santalales > Viscaceae > Viscum > Viscum album. The sequence goes on along the minus strand of OY728148.1, from coordinate 1,397,751,439 downwards.
AAAGAAAAAACCAAATACATGATTCCATTTCTTCTTCTTCCTACATTTATTTCATAACATAGTAAAATTTATGTATACCCCCCAATCTAAAAAATAAGTTATACTAGAAGATTTAAATAATATTATCTCAATAATATAATTTTCCATATTCCATGTTGCATGTGATACAAGAGATTCAACATAGTATTTATTTAAATTAAGAATCCATAAGTAAATAATATGGTGTTACATAAAGGAAATGATTTTATTTTGTTATGAATATGTTATACTCTTATTCTACCTTCTTATCAATCTATCATGTTTTAATTGTTCATGATTATTAACTTATGTATCCACATCCCCATTAAACATGATTTATTTTATATCGTTTCTTAATTCCATGAATCATGGATTATAATCACTATATTTTTATGTATTATTATTTTATGTTATTTGTGGGATAATTTATAATGTTATAATTCACATATTATCATATTATATTCACTTATTATCTTCGATTACTATCTCCCATATTTAGGATTATTGAGTATTTAAGTCCTTTTTTCATAGGTTTCCTTTCCTGGTGTTATAAAATATAATATTACAAATAATACTTCAAGAATTGTATATAGTGTGATAAATATTTGAGGGAGATGTTTTTAATTTGCTAAAATATGTTGGTTACTTATATAATGTCTGTTGGTCGGAGTGGACACTCAAGAAGGGGGTGAATTGAGTTCCAATTAAAATTTCTGCTAAAAACAATTTCTATTAAAATCCCCCAATTTTCAAAAACAGATTAAACTGTAGTGAATTTATACAGATTATAAAGGTTCAATTAGTTTCTCAAAGATTGATTAGTTCTCAGTTAACTTAATCTGATGATTAAATTAACTTTTGAAACTAACTTACTGATTTATAATAAATATAAACACTTGCGAGTTTAACTATCAACGTAGCTTTGAAGACAAATTATATTTCAAAGTAATAGCAGCGGAATATGAAATAGATATGTATTGTATGGATATAAACATTAACTAAAAACACAGAGGAGTTAACCAAGAGGTTCAGTCTCAAACCGAGACTTAGTCCTCTCAAAAGATTATATAAGGATGATCCACACCCTGAATCGGGGTTCAACAGTTTACAACTGTCCAGGTCCGAGACCTCTACCACTGTTATCCGTGGGAAACAAAACAACAGCAACCAGCTGTCCAGGTCACACACGACCTCTACCACTATCCACAGTGGGAAAAAGAATGAAAAGATAGTGAGTGAGGATTTACAAATCCTCCAGTTACGGTTCAGGAGACAGTGTGTGTACAGATAACACACACTGCTCGTAATGTAAAAAGTAAATCATAGAGATAAAGATTTAGAGATTAGAAACAGCTCTAGTGATCTTCGTGTAGCTCTTGACTCCTTTTGTTGATTAGAATTCCTCTTGAGTCTTCTTCTGGTTTTTGTCTGGAAAACAGAGTACCATCTTTTTCCTTGACTTCGAGGTTCAGCTTGCTTATCGGCTCAAAGAATGATGAGTTTTGTGTGGTTCTCCTTTAGCATAGATTGCTCGATGTATGCTCTATCATCTGGAGGCTGATATTAGTAGTCTCGTGAGTGCAAGTTCTCCAGTTGATCTTGGCACGTTTTGAGCTTGATCGCCAGTATGTTATGTGTGCTTGATCTCTTCGAGTTTTCTTTTACACCCCCTTTTTTTTGATACATACACGATTTCCTCTTTATACACTTTTTGTTTTTCTGACAAGAAGGAATGATTATACTTTTTGATCGTACTTGGTACGGTTTCCTGAAATGGCAACATAAATCTTTTAATAACATTAAATACATCAAAAGTAACAAATGTAACCGTTATTATAATAAACAAATAGTGTCGAGTATATAAGATTTGACTCCACAGTTCATTATAGGTAGCCATTTTTTTGTAGACGTGTACGGTTGACTGGGTGTAGGGATATTCCATCGGTAGCTCTTCAAACTCTTATCGGTAGCTCCCTGTGTGCATCAGTAGCTCTGTGTGCATCGGTAGCTCTGTGTGCATCGGTTGCTCTGTGTGTGTCGGTAGCTCTGTGTGTGTCGATAGATCTGTGTGTGTCGGTAGCTCTGTGTGTGTCGGTAGCTCTGTGTGCATCGGTAGCTCTGTATGCATCGGTAGCTCTGTGTGCATCGGTAACTCTGTGTGCATCAGTAGCTCTGTGTGCATCGGTAGCTCTGTGTGCATCAGTAGCTCTGTGTGTGTCGGAAGCTCTGTCTATCGGTAGCTCTGGCTATCGGTAGCTCTAGCTATCGGTAGCTCTGGCTATCGGTAGCTCTGGCTATCAGTAGCTCTGGCTCTTATGAAAACCACATCTAATTGACTTAGAATTGTTTCAAAGCTTGTATAAACAGGGATAATCAAGATTAACATAAATCAGAGATTATTTAAACATTATTATTAACTTGATCACTGATTTGTAAGATTTAAACTGTAGATCATTAGTAATTGAGAATAGCATAATATATGAACACATAATTGGGATTATCAAAACAGCTGAGGTCAACAATCTCCCCCTTTTTGATAATCACAACTTATGATATGACCAAAAATAGTGAAAATATAGTATAAGAGAATATAACGTTTATAATCTAATTTCTCAAAGAAAGCAATCATAGGAAATAGAGGAAATATTAATAGAATGAAATAGATCAAAAAATATCATAGTATTTATTAAATACAATAGTATCAGAGATAATCTTTGAAAGAGTTGGTACCAAAGAAAGAAATGTAAGAATAGTAGCAAAGGCTCAAAATATCTCCCCTTTTGACATTGCCCCCCCCCCCCACTCTTTATATTTTCTCCCCCTCTATAATTTTCACCCCCTTTGTGATAATCAAAAAGTGGGAAAGCAGACAGAGAAAACTGAGAAACAGAGATAGTGTAAAGAAAATCATTTGTATTAGACCAGACAAAAATTATATAAACAGAATAGAAAAGAAGGAAAAAAATTCCTATAAACAGCCTGGCCACTTCAGTAATCCGGATCTTCAACACGAGATTTGCCTTTTGGATCAGAAGAGGAGGCAGGGGGTGAGGATGTGAGTGAGGGCTTTGGAATCCCAGAAATGATCACAGGAGGCTGAGCCACTGATACAGTGCCTGGCCTGTATTGGGAAGTTTGTTGAGTGATCATAGGTGTGAGGCTTCGGATGGCCTAAACAAGAGTCATCTGGACTGGAGACTCAGTAGAGGTAGAGGCAGGCAAGGCAGGAGGGACAATAATTGGTCTGGCATCAACATGCAAAAAGTGCAGCAACAGATTCCTGAAATCCATAATGATTCCTCCCCCTCTGTCCATAGCAGATATAAAATCATCTCTGTTCTCCATAAATTTTTCCAAGGCAGGAGTGAGCTCTCTTAGCTTTCTCACTTGTTCTCGGAAGGCTTGAGTTACAAGGGGTAATTTCATGTTTTCCAACATCAGCTTGAAATAATGGGTGAGTTGTTGCTTGGTAAAAATCCTTTGGAAATAATAATCCACCTTGTTCTTGATTTCCTCCTGAGAGGCAGAGGCCTCCTTCATAGTGTCGTGGACGATTTTCATTATTTCCCTTACTGAATCTCTTGTAGAGAGCACTACCCGGCTTAGATCTGATAAGTCCACAGAGCCACTGGTTGAAATAGAACCAAGCTCCTCCTTCATCATAGCTCGTAATTGATTCAAATCAAATGCAGGTTTTGAAGCTAGAGGACCAACCGAGAAGGATACAGTTTCTTTGAAACTTTTGGTCAAGCCACTAATCAGAGTTTGCAGTTGAGAGTCCTGATTTTTAACATGATCCTTTATAGAAGATTTGAAATCTTCAAATACTTAAACCATTTGGCTTACAACACTTTTCACATAGGCTAAATCCTTATCAGCTTGAGGCTTTGAGCTCATGTAAGAATCTAAATTAGTAACAGACTTCTTTAAGGCTTCAAGATCTTCTTCTATTCTAGAAGATTGGGTCTGGCATTCTTTGACTGCTTCCATTAGCTCACCCATAAAAGTTGACAGATTGAAACAAAGAGAAAGCTCAAAAGATTGTTCTAACAACTTCATTTCTTCACGAAAACAGTGCTTTATCTAAGTAACTGAGGCAGTGAAGGATTCTTTCAGCTCATGCTTCAGGGATTCAAGATCAGACTTTGTAACAAAATCAGTAGGAGCAACTGTAGTAGATACTCTTGCAGAAGCTAAGATGACTACTGAATCATTCATGACTGGTTTAATCGAGGATACCAAAAAAGATTCCATTGTCTTTACTTCTTCTACAAAACTGACTTTGAGATTTTCTTTCAGCACATATAAATCATGTACTCGGACCACATCATCAGGTAATAACTCAGAATTGATGTCATAGCTGATCTTTGGTCTATTCAAGGATACTTCATTATCCGAATCAGGATAATCCAAACCACAGACTATAAAACCTGGGTCTTCTACACAGTCTTCAATCTCAACAGCCACTGTAACATTTCGAAGATTGGAATGATGCTCCCCCTCAATGGGTGCATTCTTATGTACAACAACTACATTCTCTGCTGGTCTCTCTTCATCAGAATCTTCCACAACAGCTTCCATCTCAGCAGCAGTAAGGAGATTTTCTAAGACAGGTACAGCTTCTTCTCATTCTTTTTCTACTTCATCAGTAGGCACAACTGTGTTTTCAATCAATGGACTCAGACTCAACCTAGCAGAATCAGATGATTCAGATACATTCTCTTTTTCTCCTTCCTACTGAGGAACTGGCTGGTCTTCCTCATGAATAGATAACACTTCCTCTACTTTTCCTTTTCTTGAGTATACAAACTCAGTAACAGGACTTGGGGGCAAGTCTGGATCTCCTCCAATATCCATAGGAGTTTCTTCCTCTTCTTCTTCTTCTTCTTCTTCTTCTTCTGACTCATCACTGTACTCGGATTCCTCTTCATCAGATCCTAATCCTGGATCTCTTTTATCCTTTGGCCTTGAAGGATAATCCACAGGATTAAACTTATCATACACCCTCTGGTCATCACTGACCCATTCTCCTTTCCATGGGTTCCAATTGATTTTCATGTACCTACAAACTGTAGTAGTGATACAGAAGTTATTCTTACCTACAACTGTCTCATCCTAAGACTCAGCTATCCCTTTCACTTTTATCATCACAGAGATCATTTTGGAAAAGAATAAAGAATTAGTCTTTGATTTTGGCCTAATCATGTCTTCCATTTGATTCAACAGTAGTCTGCACAGATTAACTTTCACACCATGTCTTAACAGATGTAGAAGATAAATATCTTGATATCTTAGATTAGAAAAATCTCTTCTCCTTGGTATCAAAACACGTTGAACAAATTTAAAGAGAAGTATGTAATCTCTATCCAATTCAGTAGCAACCACATGCCTTTGACTTCTATTTCCCATTAGTTCTTTTAAAGTGGTCTCATAGTCAAATATGTTACTGGTAGGTGGAATTTCTCTTGAGACATACCCGGATACACCTTCATGTGGGACTTTTAAACATTCTTCCCACTCTACTGAAGAAAACGACATTTATTTTCCATTTAAAAAAGAACTTACCCGATTCTCATTCTCAGACTTCTCGAAGCTTACGAATTCGTAGAACTGTTTCACTAACTTCGGGTAGTAGGGACCATTGTTATTTGAAAAACAATCTACCCATCTCTGATCTTCCAGAATTTCAAGCACCAACGACTTTCTTGGTAGCAACCAATCTACTCATAGCTCCTTTTCAATCACAATATCTCTATTCTGCAAATGAGGGTTTGCTGGTCGCTTTCCTGACCTAGTTCTGACATTACTTCCACGAGCTTCATGCTGCACTTTCTGCTTCTTTGTTTTAGGCTCTACACTGTCATCTCTGCTGGCAGGAATCTTGGTTTTTGCCATCACGGATTTAGGGTTCTCAGTCGATTAGGGAGCTTGGATTCAAAGGTGAAAGGTTTTGGGTCCGGTGGAGTGAGAAGCGGTTTAGGCTTAGTTTTATCATGTAGGAATCAGAAATAAACGAATAAAGTAAAATAACATAAAAATAAAACGATTCATATTCTTGGCAGGAGATAGAAGTTTTAAAATATAGCATCGGTGAGAATTTCAACATCGGTGAGAATTTCACATCGGTGAGAATTTCACATCGGTGAGAATTTCACCATCGGTGAGAATTGATCATCGGTGAGAATTTCAACATCGGTGAGAGTTGATCATCGGTGAGAATTTCAACATCGGTGAGATTTGATCATCGGTGAGAATTTCAACATCGGTGAGAATTTCAACATCGGTCAGAATTGATCATCGGAGAGAATTTCAACATCGGTGAGAATTGATCATCGGTGAGAATTTCAACATCGGTGAGAATTTCACATCGGTGAGAATTTCAACATCGGTGAGAATTGATCATCCCCAGCTCGTGCCTAATGTAACTTAACCTATCAGAACTTAAAGGATTAGTGAAAATATCGGCCAATTGATGTTCAGTGCCAATAAATTCAAGAGTAATATCACCTTTTTGATAATGATCTCTCAGAAAATGATGTCTTACATCTATGTGTTTGGTTCTAGAGTGAGATACAGGGTTCTTAGATATGTTTATTGCACTAGTGTTGTCACAGTTAATTGAAACATGTTTAAACTCAAATCCATAGTCCAATAAAGTGTGTTTCATCCACAGAATTTGTGCACAGCAACTACCAGAAGCTATATACTCTGCTTCGGCAGTAGACAATGCAACTGAGTTCTGTTTCTTACTACACCATGACACTAGGGATTTACCAAGTAAATGACATGTTCCAGATGTGCTCTTCCTTTCTATTTTACATCCAGCAAAGTCATCATCTGAATAGCTAGTTAGGTCAAATGATTGTCCTTTTGGATAAAACAAACCTAAATGTACAGTATGCTTAAGATATTTAAAAATCCTTTTAACAGCCAGTAAGTGTGATTCCTTAGGATTAGCTTGAAATCTAGCGCACATACATACACTGAACATAATTTCTGGTTGACTAGCAGTAAGATAAAGTAAGCTCCCAATCATACCTCTGTAATTGGTTTGATCCACTAGTTTCCCAGCTTCATCTGTATCCAACTTACAGGTAGTACTCATAGGTGTATCATTTTCCTTAATGCTATCCAATACAAAACGTTTTAAAAGATCTTTTTTATATTTACTTTGATTTAAAATAATTCCATCTCTAGTTTGAAAAATTTGAAAACCAAGAAAATACTTAAGCTCTCCCATTAAGCTTATTTCAAATTCATTTTGCATACTTTTTGAAAAATCAGTAAATAAAGAGTGTTTAGAAGATCCAAATATAATATCATCAACATAGATTTGTACAACTAAAACATCTTTAGAAATTCTTTTAATAAAAAGAGTTGGATCAGCGATCCCTTTAGTAAATCCTTTTGAAATAAGAAAATTGCTGAGTCTATCATACCAAGCTCTTGGAGCTTGTTTTAAACCATATAAAGCTTTAGAAAGTTTAAAAACTTGATTTGGAAAATGAGGGTTTGTAAATCCAGGTGGTTGTTCCACAAAAACATCTTCAATTATAAAACTATTTAGAAATGCACTTTTGACATCAATTTGATATAACTTGAAATTCAGATGTGATGCATATGCAAGTAAAATCCTAATAGCTTCCAGTCGAGCTATAGTTGCAAAATTTTCTCCATAGTCTATACCCTCTTCTTGACTATATCCCTGTGCAACTAGTCTAGCTTTGTTTCTAACTATGTTTCCTGATTCATCTACTTTATTTCTAAAAAACCCATTTTGTGCCTATTGTCAAGGTGTCCTTGGGTCTGTCAACTAATTCCTAGACATTGTTTCTTTCAAATTGATTCAACTCTTCTTGCATGGATCTTACCCAGAATTCATCATTGATAGCATCATTGATATTTTTGTGTTCTAGTTGTGATAGAAAAGCTTGATGTTCAACCTGGTTCCTTAGAGAAGCTCTGGTTTGTGTTCCTCTATCAAGATTACCAACAACAGCATCTAAAGGATGATTCTTTAGAATCTTAGTCGATTTGGTAAAGGTTGGACTAGAAACTTCAGGTTCATCTATAGGTTCGGATTCAATAGAAGCAGATTCTAGAGAAAGTCCAGAACTGGATGTTTTTATAACAGGTTCTTTAGATTTATCATTAAGGTCCAGAATAGACAAATCTTCTTCAAGATTCTCAAGAGAGGTTTTAGGATCATGTGGATCAGTTTCATCGAATTTGATGTGAACAGATTCTTCCACACATTTGGTTCTCTTATTGAAAACTCTATAAGCTTTACTTGAAATAGAGTAACCCAGAAAAATTCCTTCATCGCTTTTGGGAGTAAACTTATCCAGATTATCTTTAGTATTAAGTATAAAGACTTTGCAACCAAAAACTCTGAAGTAATTAACCTTAGGCTTTCTATTGTTCCATAACTCATATGGGGTTTTCTTAAGAACAGGTCTAATCAAGACTCTATTCATAACATAACAAGCTCTATTAACAGCTTCAGCCCAAAAGTAAATAGGCAGTTCATATTCATTGTGCATGGTTCTAGCTATTTCTTGAAGGGTTCGGTTTCTCCTTTCTACTACACCATTTTGTTGGGGTGTCCTAGGGGAAGAAAAATTGTGACTATTGCCATTGTGTGAGCAGTAAGATTCAAACTCATGATTTTAAAACTCACGCCCATGATCACTTCTTAGGGTTTTAATCTTAAGTCCACTAAGGTTCTCTACAGACTTGGAATATTTAATAAAGTAAGGGCAAGCATCACTTTTGTGAGCTAGAAAGTATACCCAAGTATATCTAGAAAAGTCATCTACAATAACATAGACATAATTCTTCCCATTTAAACTAGAAACTCTTGATGGTCCAATCAAATCCATGTGAACCAACTCAAGTGGTTGAGAAGTTGAGACTTCTTTCTTTGATTTAAAAGAAACTTTGTGTTGTTTTCCCTTTTGACAGGGATTACACACTTTGTCATTTGGGAATTCTAACTTAGGTAAGTCTCTAACTAAGTTTTTCCTAGCCAGTTTTCTAAGTGAGTGAATGTTGCAGTGTCCTAATCTTCTGTTCCATAGCCAAGATTATTTATGAAAATCATTCAAACAAGAAATATTTTGTTTGGCTAAAGAATTTAAATCAACAGCATAAACATTTTCATTCCTTAGAGCAAGAAAATACTAAAGAGTTTTTGGAGTTAAAAACATCACACGAGTCATTTTCAAACTTGACATTGAAACCATCGTCACATAATTGAGATATACAATGCAAGTTATATTTAATTTCATCAATGAATAAAACTTTAGAAATTAATATTATGTCAGTGTTACCAATCTGGCCTAGGCCGATGATTTTTCCTTTAGAGTTTTCACCAAAGGTGACATGACCTCCATCAACCTTTATTAAACTCTTGAAGCAAGAATAATATCCATTCATGTGTCTTGAGCACCCACTGTCTAAATACCATATCTTCTTGTGACAGCTCTTCAAGCAGGTCTCCTATAAAACAGATTTAAACAGGAAATAACTTTGGTACCCAGATTTTCTTGGGTCCAGATAGGTTAGCAATCAGGGCCTTAGGTACTCAAATTTGTTTTATGGGTCCCATACAATTATCAGAAACAACAGATTTTGAAAGATAAACTTTATTTGGTCTATAATCATGTGAACAACCTGTTGAAGCATATGAATTTCCAAAACTGGAACTAGCAGAATTTTTTTCAGACTTAGGAATAAATCGGGTTCTAGTGAACTGTCTCTGTCCAGGTTGGTATCCCAAACCAGTAGCATATCTAGTTGCAACATGCTTTCCTAGCATTTGAGTTAATGCATCCTTTCCATTTGTGAATTTTTCTAAATCCTTTCTAAGTTGCTCATTTGACAGTTTCAGTTCTGTATTTTCCTTTAGTAGTTGAGCATTCTTTTCCTTTTCTATATCAAGATCAGATTTATGCTTAACACTTAAAGCATACTGTTTCATTAAACCTTTGTATTTGTCTTTAAGCTCATTACAGGTTTCTTCCAACATATCACAGTACTCAAATAGATCAGATTTTGACATGTTTTCTGAATCAGAATCATCTCCAGAATAATATGAATTTAAAACAGGAGTGTCAGATGTTACCTCAGAAGTATTTGTCATGAAACACATTTTGGCTCGATTCCTTTCAGAGTCCGAAGATTCTGCTTCACTAGTGCTGTCTTCTGAAGCACTCCAGGTATCCTTCATGGCTTTCTTGTACTTCTTGTCTTTGTAATCATATTTCTTTTTGAATTTTAACTTTGGACAGTCTGCTTTGATATGTCCTTTTCGCTTGCATTCATAGCAGACAACTTCATCAGTCCTGTCAGCCTTCTTCCAATCCTTTTTCCATTTGCCTTGTTGATCATACTTTCCTCTGTAATTCGTTTTCCTAAAGAATTTCTTTTTCCTATAGAACTTCTTGAATCTCATGGCTATTTGAGCCATCTCGGCATCACTGTTAGATTCTGAATTTTCACTCATTGAACTCTCAGTCTCCATTTGTAGTTTATCCTTGTCTTTACTCTTAAAGGCAGTTGTTTTAAACGCTACAGATTTTCTTTTGGGTTCCTCATCTTCTTCTTTATTTAATTTAAGCTCTTCTTCATACATCATCAGCTTACCAATTAACTCCTTGACAGGTAGTGTTCCAATGTCACAGGATTCTCTAATTGAAACGGATGTACCTCTCCATCTATCTGGCAAACATCTCAGTATTCTCATAATTTGTTCTTTTGAAGGAACAATCTTTCCGAGTGAGCTCATTGTGTTTACTATCTCATTGAACCTGAGATACATGTCAGAAATAGGTTCATCAGGCTTTATTTTGAAATTATCATATTTAATAGTATAAGTGTTTAATATCATTTCTTTAACATTAGTTGTTCCTTCGTGAGAAACAACCAAGGTATCCCAAATTTCAAAAGCAGTTTTACAAGCAGAAATTCTATTAAATTCTTCATCTCCTAGAGCACAGTACAGAGCATTCATAGCTTTACAATTATTATTGTATGCAGTATTTTTAGGTTCATCCCAAGTAGATCTATCAGTAGTGGGAACTTTATATTCAGATTTAATAGCAGTCCAAATATCAAAACTCATGATTTCTAGATGAATTTTCATTTTAAGTTTCCACTGAGCATAGTTATTTCCATTAAAGAAAGGTGGCCGGTTAGTAGCATCACCCTCAAGTCTATTATCCATTATAAAAAAAATTTAAAGAGATAAAATTTTAGGAATAACAGAAATTTTAAGAACATTAAAATACAACTAAAATCACAGTTGAAAACAAAGTAATTCAGAAGGTATTAATAAACCCTCTAATACCAAATGTTGGTCGAAGTGGACACTCAAGAGGGGGTGAATTGAGTTCCAATTAAAATTTCTGCTAAAAACAATTTCTATTAAAATCCCCCAAATTTCAAAAACAGATTAAACTATAGTGAATTTATACAGATTATAAAGGTTCAATTAGTTTCTCAAAGATTGATTAGTTCTCAGTTAACTTAATCTGATGATTAAATTAAATTTTGAAACTAACTTACTGATTTATAATAAATATAAACACTTGCGAGTTTAACTATCAAAGTAGCTTTAAAGACAAATTATATTTCAAAGTAATAGCAGCGGAATATGAAATAGATATGTATTTTATGGATATAAACTTTAACTAAAAACACAGAGGAGTTAACCAAGAGGTTCAGTCTCAAGCCGAGACTTAGTCCTCTCAAAAGCTTATATAAGGTTGATCCACACCCTGAATCGGGGTTCAACAGTTTACAACTGTCCAGGTCCAAGACCTCTACCAATGTTATCCGTGGGAAACAAAACAACAGCAACCAGCTGTCCAGGTCACACACGACCTCTACCACTATCCACAGTGGGAAAAAGAATGAAAAGATAGTGAGTGAGGATTTACAAATCCTCCAGTTACGGTTCAGGAGACAGTGTGTGTGTATAGATAACACACACTTCTCGTAATGTAAAAAGTAAATCACAGAGATAAAGATTTAGAGATTAGAAATGGCTCTAGTGATCGTCATGCAGCTCTTGACTCCTTTTGTTGATTAGAATTCCTTCTGAGTCTTCTTCTGGTTTTTGTCTGGAAAACAGCGTACCATCTGCTTCCTTGACATCGAGGTTTAGCTTGCTTATCAGATCAAAGAATGATGAGTTTTGTGTGGTTCTCCTTTAGCATAGATTGCTCAATGTATGCTCTATGTTCTGGAGGCTGATAGTAGTAGTCTCGTGAGTGCAAGTTCTCCAGTTGATCTTGGCACGTGTTGAGCTTGATCGCCAGTATGTTCTGTGTGCTTGATCTCTTCGAGTTTTCTTTTACACCCCCTTTTTTTGATACATACATGATGTCCTCTTTATACCCTTTTTGTTTTTCTGACAAGAAGGAATGATTATACTTTTTGATCGTACTTGGTACGGTTTCCTGAAATGGCAACATAAATCTTTTAATAACATTAAATGCATCAAAAGTAACAAATGTAACCATTAGTATAATAAACAAATAGTGTCGAGGATACAGGATTTGACTCCACAGTTCATTATAGGTAGTCGTTTGTTTGTAGACGTGTACGGTTGACTCGGTGTAGGGATTTTCCATTGGTAGCTCTTCAAACTCTTATCGGTAGCTCCCTATGTGCATCGGTAGCTCTGTGTGCATCGGTAGCTCTGTGTGCATCAGTAGCTCTGTGTGTGTCGGTAGCTCTGTGTGTGTCGGTAGCTCTGTGTGTGTCGGTAGCTCTGTGTGCATCGGTAGCTCTGTATGCATCGGTAGCTCTGTGTGCATCGGTAGCTCTGTGTGCATCGGTAGCTCTGTGTGCATCGGTAGCTCTGTGTGCATCGGTAGCTCTGTGTGTGTCAGAAGCTTTGTCTATCGGTAGCTCTGGCTATCGGTAGCTATGGCTATCGGTAGCTCTGGCTATCGATAGCTCTGGCACTTATGCAAACCACATATAATTGACTTAGAATTGTTTCAAAGCTTGTATAAACAGGGATAATCGAGATTAACATAAATCAGAGATTATTTAAACATTATTATTAACTTGATCACTGATTTGTAAGATTTAAACTGTAGATCATTAGTAATTGAGAGTAGCATAATATATGAACACAGAATTGGGATTATCAAAACAGGTGAGGTCAACAATGTCTATATGCATAAAATAGATATTTTTAACGGTGTTTATTATTTTAAGCCTTAATTTACATTAATTTAAAATAATTTAATTAGTATGTATGTTATGTATAGGTCATATCACAAACATCATGATAAGAACTCCACAGTCAATCTTGTGTTCCTAGGAGACTTGTTATGAAGGGTGGCCTCCTAAGAAGATCCTGAGCCGTGTGTGTGAGGCGAAAAAGGCTTACTAAAGGATCATGGTTTGACTAATTGGGATATTCATATATCTTGTATGTAGTAGTTCATTCATGTGGATGGTAAGGTTTGTGGGAACACATATATATGTAGGGAAATAGATGTTGCTTATAAGTCCATCACTTAAGGGAATATAGTATGGCTATAATTCCTAGGGTGGTTGGATAGACCTGGTTGTTATACATGGTATCTAATAAACAAAATAATGATGTATAAAAAAACTTATAAACTTTTATGTGTGGGTTATAAAATAATGTTGTTGTGTTTAAAAGGAACGGATAGTGTAACACCACTAGATAATTGAGAGATGAGATTATAAACAGTAAACCCCAGCCTAAGAAGGATCACATTTCTTTTCCGAGGCACACCTAATTATGAATCAACAATTATTTATTCTTCGGAAAGAGTAGTGTTTGGATCTATGACATTAAGGTATGTTTTTTAAGGTGTGTTTGGGGGAGGATAAGGGTCTCTAAAAGAACATTTTCTATATTATTGGGATAGTCATTAGACTGAAATTTGATTATTATATCATGTGGGAGGTCGATAAATTATAGGGCACATGTATGGATAAGAAATTATGGTTCATAGAGTCTAGGTCTCAAGGGATAAATGGTATGACATGAGTCCATGAACTACACATCATTTCTCAGTTTTTAATTAATATTCTTCATTACATTAATCCCTTGATGGAAACATATATACCATATTGTATGAAATATAACACTGTGTTTATCATGTAATATCAAGAGTCTAAAAAATTCATCAATGGACTTTAAAATATTGAACATGATTATTAAATATTTTTTCAACATATTGGACCCTCTATTGGAACTGATAAAAACCTAAATATATATCAAATAATCATTAAATCCTTTAAAATCACTATAAACATACACTAACATATATGAATTGTTATTTAGATGTACTGTTTTAAAATAAATCAAATCTAAAATTCTCTAATATATCTAATAGAGGAAATAAAATCATAAATATAATTTTAAAAAACTAATTAGGAAGAGAAGAATAAATTTGAAATTAAATAATGTAAATTTTAATGGAATAATATTGTTGGTAATAAATTAAATTAAATTATTTTATAAGGATAAATTGAATGAAAAATAGTAAGTATCAAATATGTTGAAAAAAATGAAGAGTTAAATATGATAATTATAATATATATTTAGAATAATTAAAAATAAATAATTATGTAGCCTTTCTTTACAACGAAGAAATATGTTTTTAAAACAAATAAATTCTTAAAATATTTTTAACTTATACATTATGGTGGATCTTTTTTTATGATTGAATATGTACTATATTGAGAATTAGGTAGATAGAGATATAGAGAGGATTTATATAATTTTATAACATCCTATATTTTTTAATTTAAAATACCCATTAGTAATTCCACATGTTAGAAATTTATTCTAACATAAAACACTGAACCTAAGTGAACAATTCTTTACTCTACTAAGTTATAATATTAAAATATATTACAATATAATTAAAAGATATATAAGTAAGAAAATTTTAACATAAATATTATCCCACAAAGATCAAGATTAAAATATTAATAATCATGATCTTTCAATAATAACATACCATTGATGATAATTATGAAAATAAGGTAAACAATAAAAAAAATTTGTTAAATATATTCAAAATTGTAATTAAGAAATATGATAAATGGCATTATAGAAGGATTTAGGGTCATATATGGGAACCTAAAATGGAAATAAAATTATTATATGATAAAAATACATATACAGTCATTAGGAATATATGCCCCTTAGAGTTATATATTCATTGGGTATATTAGGTAATTGGGAATATACAATAATCATATATAAGTTCTATTAAATATATTATTTTTTAAGTGGAAATAATATTATATTTGAAATTAATATAATTATGATATGTGATTATTGTAATATATTTACTGATATGTGATTAAAAATAGTGGTAAGAACATTGAAAAATTTATCCTTAAATGGAGATTCTCTGTAATCATGTTATGGAATTATTATACACAAGAATAATTTATCTAATAAATGTAATGAACTAAATTAACTAGGATTTTCCCCTGATATTTCCCTAGGAATAATTCATCATATATGGATTGAGTGAAAACATATGCCATAAATTCATAACCATGTGGAAATCATGATGAAAATTATTCATATTGAATCATAAAAAGAGAATAAAACAACTATTTTTATCACCCTTGGCTATTATATAATGTTCATTATGATTTTTTAAGTTTGATTTTGGAATGAAATCTATATGTTATTATACATTTAATAAAAAATATTATATATTTGTTATTTATTTGTAAAAGTATATGTGTTTTGATACCTATTTCTTTATGTATATTACTATATAATATATTTGTTATGATGAAATAATTATTTTAATAAAAATATATTTGTAAAATTCAATTAAAATTTTGTTAATAAATAATTATTTATATATGAATAAAATGAAAAAAATATTAATTGATTATATTTTTTATGATTATTTTTTTAATGTGTTGTCTGTATTAATCATAATAAATTAAAGTAATCCATATTAAAAATAATGTCATAAAATTCATTTTTTTTATAAAAATAAATATATATTTAAATAGACAGACATATCATGACTAATTCTTGTAACGCAACAACAATTAATTTATAAAATGTTTAAATGAATATTTTAAGAAATAAAATAATATATATTTAACTTTTCATTCATTAAAAAACCATGGGACGACCCTGATCTGGTCACCCGAGCTGGAACAGGACAAGTCCTAAGGGGTGTTCCAATTCCCCCTAGGATAGAAACTAGTGTCAGGCATCAATGTATACATGATGGATCGATTTCATCCCAAGAGATATATCCATGACCAGAAAAAAAGATTAAAAAAACAGAGCATTCAACAAAACAAAAACTGATTCTTAAATAAACAATGAACTCATCCATATACAAAGTACCACCAAAAAGAAAAAAAACTGGAAACAAGAACTCACTACAACAATCTCTGTGTGACCCCTTGGCCACCTCCAACCACAAACCCAAAACTTCTCCCACATGAGTAACCACTAACGAAATGCCTAAACAACAAATGAACATACAACTAAAATGGTAAAGGATAGGTGTTAGAAGAAAAATGCTCTGTAGGTATGCTAAAAGTAAACCATTGAATTCAAGTGCTTCCTTACCCAATGTTATCTGAGGAAATTTTTTTGGAAATATAATTATAAAAATAGGATTTTTCCCATTTAAACAATTTAACACTTCTTTCCCACTGTGATAACACACTCCTGCCATATATTACTTCAAAAACAGGTTTCCCTTTTATAAAAAAATCTTAGAAAGTAATATACGAGCTATGAAAAAGGGAGATAGCTAAATAATACAAGGTGAAAATAAACCATTTTAGCAGAAAATAATCAACAAATATAAGCTGTAACCATGGGAGATCATGAACATATTTAGAAAACTCTTGGAAGCACATGGTTTGGAACTACCTGACATCATATAGTGAAGCCCCATAGTATGTATCCCACTGATTTCCCTCATGAAATAATCAAAAGCAAATCCCACCTGGCCTCTCTATCTACTAGGGTTACCAACCCTTCCAATCGGTGCTGGTGAGTAACGGTCACATGATAATATATAAGATGCCTAGGAACCCAGGGTGGTTATAGTAATACTGTGTAAGTAGGATTCCCTCACACGCACGACTCATCTCACAACACTTGGCTACCCCGAACACGGACACCAATATAGGATAACCCCTAAGGGATATCGCACCTATAAGGGTTCCACATATTTATATACATACATTTTAAATCACATGATGGTTCCAACTAGTCCGCCATACCATTTAACATTTAAACTGTTTCATAAAATGCTAAAAGTTTCCAATCAGGGATACAATTTTCCCATAACACCATCTCTTTTAAATGATAGTACAAACATTAACCTTGGGATAAAAGTTACAAACATGCCTTTAAGTAAACATGTCTAAATAAATTTACCTAAAACATCTTTCCCATACTATATTTAAATTTACAAATCCCAATGAGCCCTTAAAAAAATATTCACCAAAACCTACACCGAGAGCCAAATGAGTACATAGTTTCAAACGCTCACACCAAAGCATTTTCAAGGCCTAATGGACCAAAACCCTGATGAATACTTTTAAAGCCATTTTTTTCGAACACACACAAATGTATCATCCTCATCTAGAAAGCAGGAACCATTTAGAAAACAAAATTTTCAATGAAATGCCAATTTAAAACACAACCTTAATTTGAGGACACATCTTTGTGTACACCTAGTACACCCATGTATGTTACAACATCTAATGTCACAGCAAACACCCAAAGAGAAATTTAGATGATATTTTCACAAAACATCAATTACCGTAAAACTATAACTATCCACCAATGATATTTATATAATATAAGACAATCCCTTTAAAAAAATAAAATCCTTTCCAACACATTTTAACAGTTTTTTCATGTTATACCATCATTAGACCATACACACCCGAAATCCTATTTTGAAATCAAATTCACAACAATAAAAAAATTTAAATAATTTACCTTAAAATCACAACATCACCACATTATTTTAATAGAATGCCAACTAAAAACATTGAATTCATTAAACCCTTACAAAATTGTCTTAACACAATAACCAAGTCCATACACAACTAAACCATGTTCAATAAAAAACAATGTCATAAAAACATAATAATGGTGATACATTTCATAAAGGACCAATTCCTCCATAAAAAATAATGACAATTTAAAAAAGTTTCTTAGAAATTATAAATCTAGAAAATTTACACTAAAACGTATTTAAAATCTATTTTTAACAATTAAAATAATTTAAAAATTGCTATAATAATTTAAACGAGGGTCCAATAGAGGTGCGAAAAGGGTTTATAAATTAATTTAAAATTCCAAGTATCAATGGAAAGGCTTAAAGAAATAAAATCATGGAAACACCTAGTAAAACCTCTTGCGATCAGAATGGAACATCAATGAGATGAGGAACGATGCCCCATATAAATATCACATACCATAAATCAAAAGGAAACTCGAGATACATTTTAATCCTAACATTTATGGTTCAACCAACAAGAAATACAACATGGAAAAACATAGAAATTGAGTGAGGAGAGGATAATATAAGAAAGATAGCTCACCAGAAGAAATCATTGGATGGAGGAGTGGCAGCCAGACGGAGAGTCGGATGAGAGGAGGGTGTGTGTGAGGGGGTAAAAGGAAGACGGCTGTGAGAGGGAAGGGGAAGAAGGGGTTATCACAAGTGTTAAAAAAGGTTAGGAATGAGAGAATAAGTTGATATGAATGCTTGGAGATAGGTAATAAAAAATGAATTTATTGGGAGAGGGGTGAGCATCATGGGATATTGGAGGGAAGAGTTGTGTGTGGGGGGTTAATGAAGAGTGTGATGTGAGTGGAGAGAGGTAAATTGGGAATATGATAAAATAAATAATAAAAAATGGAGTAATAGGGGGAGAGAGGGGGTCATGATGGATAAAAAAATAGGGGGTGTGATTTGGGAGAGGTGTGAGTGGAGAGAGGAATACAAATAAAAGATTTAATGTGATAAAGGGGTGAGGTGTGGAGAGATGTGTGATTGGAGAGATGAATAAAATATGAGGGGATTAAATGGGAGAGAAAGGTGAGGTGTAGCGAGAGGTGTGATTGGAGAGAGGAATAAAAAACGGGGAGATTAAATGGGAGAGAGGGGAGAGGCATGGTGGATAAAGAAAATAGGGATTAACCCTTTAAAAAAAATAAAATTAACAATTAAAAATATAAAATAAAAAGAAAGATTTTATAAAAAATAATGATGATAATAAAAACAAAAACCATAATGATTATAATTATAACAATTTAAATTATATTAATAATAACAAAATTTTAATGACATCACTTATAATGATATTAATAATTATATAATCCTAACATCAGCATTAAATTCATTAATGATAATAATAATAATTATACTACTACTACTACTAATAATACTAATTTTATTTATTATTTTTTAAATAATAAAAAAATTAATAACAACCAAATAATATTTATATTTATATCCATTTTAATGATAATAAGATCATTAATAATTTTAATTACAAAAAAAAATTTCAAACAAAACAATGTTGTTATTATTATTTTTTCTTAAACATTTACTTTATTTCAATATCATAATGTTTTATTATATTAAGTAATAGGTAACCACAGGGGCATCTAGGGTGACATCATGGTTACCACCAACCGTGCAGTGCCCGTGAATCAATCTAAAACGCACCAAAAACATCAAATATCAAAAAAATTAAACATGAACTCAACCCACTCCTTGAAAAGACTAACTAAATCCCAGAAATAATAAAATAAAATAATTTAAAAGGATGGGGTGTGACAATTATCCCCACCACAAAACATTAATCCCCAAGAAATTCACCCAGCTAAAAGAAAACCTAATATCAGGTCAATTCCCGGCCAAAACCATTGGAAACAAACATGAGCATTGAGCTGACAATTCACTCTAAAAGTTACACCCAACCGACTCAAAGAAAACCCTTAGAATAAAACCAACGGAGAACACAAGAGGGTTCTCACCACTACAAGAATTCCCCTAATGAATGAATTTAGAACTCAAGCACACCACCTAGGGGGGAACATGGAAACTCCCAACCGAACATATCGATTTCTCTACCTGAGATGAACAGGACCACTGAGACTTAAACAAAAAACCACTACAATCCCACCTAACATACCAGGGAACCAGAATAAGGAACTCCATATAACAACACCACCAGAACTAATATTTCCCCACACCGATTTAAAACTCCCCAAGACCTCACATCTCTAAACAATCACTAATTAAACATAGACCAACCCACACGACGTCCAAAAACACTTTTATGAAAAATTAATAATTCTAGAGGTCATATTAAAAATAACTCAACTACTACAATAATGAATGGATAAGTTCATCACAATATCATAAAAAACTATGAACTTACAATAGAACAGAAATAAGAAAAAGGGAACCATGAATATATCTATTCTAAAACAAAGATAAACAACCGAATAAAGGTCATTAATGCCTTTGACACACTGACTGTGCCAGAGCATTACCCCGAGACCTAATGTTTGGTCTCTGATGGATGAAGCATCTTATGCCTCACAGTCAGACACCAGAATACATTGATCAGTACTCCTTCCTCGAACAACTCTTCCCATAAAACTTCCCTCAGTGACCCAAACGACCACAATGATGATAAGACATAGGAGGGATGTGGCCAAATGGCTTGGAATGCCTGAACCAGCCATATCGAGGGCACAAAAAAAGGTATCTTGACGAACTAGGTTCCAGGATCAACAATGATAACCTCTTGTGGAAGGTTCATCCTACATGCACTCCTTTCCAGATATGGACCCTTAACAAAAACCAACTATCACCAACTACTCCCCATACTTCCACGACTATAAGACATCCAGCCTCCCCTGGTCCCAAATTGAACCATTAAAAAACCAGAAATGGCATGAACCTTAACAACCTATGGTGTTCCCAACCACCCAATGACACACTCCACTTCCCACAAATAATTCCACCACCTTAAACCAACCTCAAACACCTCAAAGGGTGATGAACCTTAAGAAAACAAAACATGGGCATGAATCATTGTAAAAACTCGGGAACTCTCTTGGCGGCATACTCAGAAGAACACAAGAAACCTAAAACAAAAACATTCCTCAAGCAAAAACACAATCTAAAAAACACCCCAAGCTAAGACAATTGGACCAAAATCTAATAAAATATTAAAACAACCAAATACCACTTTTCCAAAACCACCATTTTAATTTAAATGTCAGATCTGCCTATCACAGAGTCATTTTTCAAATACCAAAATCACTTTTCTAAAGCCAAAAAATCCACTACTGAAGAAATAACCAATTTCAGAAAAAATTATATTTTAAAACTCACTTAAGGCATACTATGGATCACCACATGTGTTTCCAAACATTTCCATCCACATCACCCATAAAAAAGATCCCTCACACACTTACTGTACACACCCATACACATGTGATCTTCTATAAGGTGTACCAAGGGCCACATCCTTCCCTCATTGAAACCCAAAAATTTACTAAAACACTTCAAATATTAAAACTCCCTTTACCAATTTAAAATCATTTTAGAGAAATATTTATTAGTTAAAAAACACCTTCCATTTCCAAATTCATGCTTTCACCAATCGGGACAAAATGGAGTACATCTTACAAAGAACCACTAGAATGAGAAACTAGCAGTTACACTTAACCGCAAGGCATGGTAGTGAGCCACGCCCCAATTAAGTGTCAACAACTAAAAAGGACTTCAACCATGAAACAAGTATCCACATGGTTCAATACTATATGTGATGTCCCGATGTGACACTAGCTTTCCTCCATTGTTATCCCTCAATCCAGAACAAATACACAAGATTCAAATCCCAGAAAACCCCTTGCAACTCAAGGTTCTGAACGAGAAAGGCTTCAAAACACCCTTATCGCACCAACCTCTCGAGTCCTGACTATCATAATATTCATCAACCAAACAACCCAAATAATAGTGGCCTCTTATGATACAATTTCATCATGAACCAATCCCGGGTCCACCCTGAGCAGGTCACCTGAGCCGGTCTGTGACAAGTCCCGAGGGGCGTTCCGGATCCCCCTGAGATGGAAACCAGTGTTAGACATCAATGTATACATGAAGGATCTATTTATTCCCCAGATATAATAACAATAATAGATAAATAAATAGAAAAAAGATCATGAAAAAAAATGAAAACTGAACCACAAATAAATGAGGAACCGATCAAGATTCAAATTATCAATAGAAAGAACCAAACTAAAAACAAGACCCTGCAGCAATAATCTATGTGTGACCCCTTGGTTACCTACAACCACAAACCCAAAACAGCCCCCCACATGAGCATCCACTAAGGAAGAGCCTGAACAATAGCTGAACCTGTAACTGAAATTGTAAAGGATAAGAAAATCAACAAAATGCTTTGTTTGGATGCAAAAACTAAACCACTAAATCCAAGTGTTTCCTTACCCAGAGTTATTTGATGACACAATTTTGGAAATACCATTATAAAAATAAGTTTTTCCCATTTAAATAAAATAAAAAATATTTCCCACTATGGGAACCACCTCACGCCATATATTATTTCAAAAAACAGTTTTCCATTTTAAAAACAAAACAAAAAAGTAATATTCGAGTTGTAAAAAAGGGAGACATTTAAATAATACAAGTGGAAAATAATCCAAAGTAGAAGAAAATAAACAAGAAATTATTGTCGTAACCATGGGCGATCCAAAACATCCCTAGACAACCACTGGATGCACTCAGTGCAGAACCACCTTTTAGCATATGGTGAGTCCCCATATTCTATAACCCACTGATCGCCCTCACAGAAAAATCAGTGGAAAATCCCACCTCGCCTCTCTATCTACCAGGGGTACCAACCTGTATAATCAGGGCTGGTGAGTAAATTTGACTCTATAATATATATGCCACCTAGGATTGCATGGTGGTTATAGTAATACTCTATAAGTAGGAGGTCGTCGATTATGTGTCTCATCTCACCGCACTTGCATGCCCCAAACATGGACACAAATATACGATAACCCCTAAGTGATATCCCAAATATAAAGGTCCCCATATTTATATAGATACATTTCACATCACACGATGGTTCCAACCATTCCAGAATACCATTTAACATTTAAACAATTTATTAAAATACTCAAAGATGCCAACCAAGCATACACATTTTCCAAAACACTGTCTCCTTTAAATTCTATTAAAAACATTACCCTTGGGCTATAAGTTCCAAATGGGACATTAACTCAACATGTATAAATAAATTTACTTGTAAAATCTTAACAATACATCTTTTATATTTACAAATCCCAATTAGCCCTTAAGCAAACATTCACCAAAACCTACACAAAGATTTAAACATCCACATTGTTTCAAATGGACAAACCAATGAATTTTGAATGCCAAATATATAAAAACCATGAGGAATACATTTAATGCCATTTTATAACCCACACAAACGACACAACCTCATTTTGATAGTAGGAACCATTAAGTAAACCGAATATTTAAGGGAAAAGCAATTTAAAACACCACCTTCATTTGATGACACATTCGTGTGTGCACTTAGTGCACCCATTGATGTTCCAACATCTAATTTCACAATAAACACCCAAATACACATTTAAATTCAATTTCAACAAAACATAAATTACCTTAAACCCATAACTATCCACCCACCTTATTTATAGCCTAAAAAAAATCCCTTTTAAAAAACATTGAACCATTTACAATGTATTTTAACACGTTTAGCATGTAATAACAACATTGATCCAAACACACCCAAAGTCCTCTATTAAAATCAAATCACAAAAGGAAATAATTTTAATGATTTTCCCCTAAAAATCACCAATTAACCACATTATTCTAAAATAACACCAACAAAAAACATTGAATCCATTAGACCCTTAAAAAATTGTTTTAACACAATAACCAAGTTATAACACAAATAAACCACGTTAATTAACAAAAAATTTAATAGGAACATAATTACGACAATACATTTCATAATGGACCAATTCCTCTTTAAAGAAACAAAGTTAATTCAAACAAGTTTCTTATATATTATAATACTAGTAAATTAACACTAAAACTCATTTAAACCCAATTTTTAACAATTCAAATAATTTCAAATTTTCTATAATAATTTAAACAAGGGTGGAAAAGAGGTTAGAAAATGTTTTATAAATTTATTTAAAATTACAAGAATAAAAGGAATGACGTTAGTAAAGAAAAACGTGGAAACATCTATTGAAACCTCATGTTATTGGAATGAAACCTCAATGGGTGGATGAACGGTGCTTCGAAGACAAGTCACATACCCTAAATCTAAAGGAATCATGTGATACATATGAAACCTAACATTTAAGGTTCACCCAACAAGAAAAATCACATGGGAAATCCTATAAATTGAGGGAGGATAGGAGAATATTGGTAATAGAACTCACCGAAAGAACCGCTAGAGGGCGGAGAGGCTGCCGAAATGTGTGCTAGAGGGGAGGAGGTCATGTGTGAGAGGGGTAAGAAGAAGAGGGGTGTGTGAGGCCAAGTGGAGAAGGGGTGAGAACATGAGATAAAATAAGAGGTTCGGAATGAGAGAATAAGGGTGGATGGGTGATTAAAGATATGGAATAGAAAAACAAATGAATTAATGGGGATAGGGGTGAGCATGAGGGGATAATGGGGGGAAGAGTGGTGTGTGTGGGGGGATAATAGGGAGAGTGGTCCGAGTAGAGATATGTATATAGAAAATAAAATAAAATAAAAAATAAAAAAGTGAGTAATGGGGAGAGAGGGGGAGGTGTGATGGATAAAAAATGTGGGGGTGTGATTGGAGGAGGTGTTAGTGGAGAGAGGAATAAAAATAATGATTAAATGATAGAGAGAGGTGAGGCGTAGAGAGAGGGTTGATTAGTGAGAGGAATAAAAAATAGGGGATTAAATGGGAGATAGGGGTGAGGTATAAAGAGAGGTGTGATTGGGAAGTGGAATAGAAAAAGGGATCAAATGGGAGAGAAGGGTGATGCGTGGTGGGTAAAGCAAGAGTGATTATCCCTTAAAAATAAAATTAACAACAATGAAAAATAAATAAATAAATAAAAATATGTTAATAATAATATTATTATTATTATTATTTTTAATTATAACAATTTATATAATATTAATAATAATAATAAAATATTAATGACCACACTTATATGAATATTAATAATTAAATAATCATAACAACGTCAATAATTTTATTAATGATAATAATATTAATAACAATAATAATAATAAAAACAATTTTATTTAATTTTTTTAAAATAATAAAAAAATTAATAACAACCAAATAATAATTATATTTATATACATTTTAAAGATAATAAGATCATTAACAATTTTACTCAAAATGTTTTTTTACCTACACAACAACGTTACTATTATTCTTATGTCATAAACATTTAATTTATTTCATTCTTATAATGTTTTATTATTTTATGTAATGGGTAACCAGAGGGGAATCTGGGCCGACCGTACGGTTACTACCAACCGTGTGGTGCCCCAATATCGATCTAAAACCCACCAAAAACATCAAATATAAAAAAAATTCAACAAGAACACAATCGTTACCTGGACAAGACTAAAATATGCCAAGAAATTATAAACTAAAATAATTTAAAAGGTTGGGGTGTGACATTTTCAAATAAAATTGATTTATATGAGATTAAGAGAAATTATTTTAAGATAATGGATATCATATTATGAATCCTCATGAAAAAATTAAAGAAATGTTTTTAAAATAATATTTAAAGTAAAAAAATATATGAAAATGAAATGTTAAATGTTTTTATATGGTAATTGATATCCTACCCACATACTCTGTTCATTTATAATCCATAATATGAGGAATTGGTCTTCAAAAAGTTTCTATAAAAATTAAAATATATGAGGGCTACTCTTATACCCATTTAAAACCAATAATCCCAGTAAATTTTTACCCATATATATATTCCCAAATTAAATCCATTACTTGAATTTTCCACATTTAGAATCCATTAGTCTCTTGAATGATTCATACATCATCAATTTTAAAGGAAGTCATTATAGAATGTTTCAATCCATCAACTTAATCATCAAATTTTTATTGATCATTCGCCTTTTACTCTCAACTCACATCATAATTAAAAGTATTTACTATCCTATTAAGATATTATACATATCATTAGTATTGATATAAACGTCTATAATAATATCTCAAAAACATATTTATAATCATCCATTCATTAAAAAACATTCTTATTTGGGTTGGTTTTACCAACAATATGAATGATACTAAAAAAAATTATCATGAATATTTAAAAAATACTTTTAAAAATATGTATTATGAGTGAATTTAATCAGTAAAAAATATTTTGGATTTGAAATATACAAAAAATATGTTCATTAAAATATTCAAAACTTTTTACTAGTTTAATATTTATAAAATCAATTTTTTATATCCTTCTATCAAGAAACATTAACATAACATCAATTCTAAAATCAGGGGATAATAAATGCCTATCAAACAAAACAATTTCATCTAAAACCCCATTTTATATGATGTAATCACATGATTTATGGTAATGGTCTGAACCCAAAATACCAAAACATGAATTCAATAATCCAAAAATAAAATAACTAATGATTAATATAATAAATGAATGTTGATTAAATTATTAATAAGAAATTATAATTTAATTGTGTTAATTAAAATATAATTTAATACTACTCTAATAAGGATGAATAATAAAACTAAATTAATTAAACATGTTTTTAATGTGTATATAAGAAAAATGGAATGTATTGTAAAAAATATCATGATGCAATCTCCATTCCTTACATCATATTATTTCTTGTTAAAATTGTTCTTTTATTTATTTTATATTATACTCCATGTCTACCACATATTTTATTATCTTATTAATTAATGGAAATTAAATTTTACTATAAATATATATTTTTTATATGAAACTATTTGAAAATTTGATATTATAATTACTATTTTTTACCCATATTACCTGCTATTTCCCTTCCATGTACAAATCCCTTATTTCTTGTTGACCTAAAGGACTAAGCTCCTTTAATGTTTCTTTACATTTTGATAATCCACATTATATATAGGTTGATCGGGAATCCTCATAAGACCTATATTCATAGTTGGCAAATTCACTACATATATGCCCCTGAAGGACCCAAATATTCAATACAACAAATCAGCTCTTCCCCAACACAGTCGATACATATTTATAAACCTATAAACCAAAAATGGATTCTTTTATAATCTATCCATGAAGAGATGAAATGTTTCTATTACTGATGGCATATTCTATACCATCTCATTCATCTTGATTGAGTATCCCTAAAAATAATTTAGTACTACACTGAAGCCACATCTGTATCATCTTGAGGTATGAGGTCCTAATTTATTTCCTCTAATGGGACATTACCGCTGGAGAATACCTTCACTACTGTCATATATCTTTGACTAAGACCACCCACCTAGATCTTATGCATCCCATCAACTCTATCACCAACACCATTTATTTCCACTTCATCCAGCATTCTTCCCACAGTGTCATGCCTAACCTACCCATCGTTGAATGTTGACAAGGATAAGACCCCACTAATGAAAAACGTTTTGGATTGTAGACCCCTCCATACATCACACTACCTAAGATGGTCTCAATAATCATTATTAACTTCCTCTCTCACTTGAAAAATATGTTAAACCATCCCAATAATGTTTTTCCATGGGGGATTTGATACTGGGATTTATTCATGATCCTGGGGTGCCTTTAACATAAGATCGGGCCACGAAAGAAAAATATGTGATAGGTAAAACTCGACTCCTAATGAGGGGACCTGAAAAAGTCTATAGTACCATGAACATTCCCATCCTAAGAAAGTAGCTATGAATATCCAAGTTTATAATATGGAAATGATAATTTATATTACTTTTAATGATTGCAGTTATATTAAATGATTTATAAAATACAAAAATTATTTTGTTCAATGGTTATACAAATTAATATCATTAATTTACTGATATATATACATTACATTAATTTATGACAAGGATCCAATATTGGGAGTTTCATTTATATAATATATTTTTAATAAACATTACCCTTTCAAAAATTTATTTCTATAAGTTACATATATCATTGTGTTATTACAATGTTATATACACGGAATGGTGAGGCAACCTGAGCATAATGAAAAAACATATATCATTATTTCAAATGTAGAAATAATATATCACACAATAAATGACACTACAGAACCATAATGGTTTTGTTTATTTGAATACTAGATATATAAAAAATGTATTTCATGAATGAACTTCAATATTTCCAATAAACTTCTTCTCACATAGTACCCCCTCTATACATATCATTCCTAATAAATTTCGTTGTAACCAGGGTACATTTTTAGATATGAAATGGTTCCATTAGTTTCTCATTAGTGTTATATAAGAGATATATCAATCCAATATCAAAATAGAGAATATGATAAGTATGTCAATATGAGACCTCAGCAAAAAAATTTGAAATTAATACCAAATCATTAATAGTTCATAAATAATAATTCATGATATAAAACATTATCATAAAAAATAAATGATCCATAAGATTATGGAATCATGAATAATGAATCCGGATCCATGGGATAATATCATAAAATTATGAATGTATCATATGAGTGTGGAAATATAAAAATCATTGAAAAGAATTTCATTTGAAAAGAATTATAAAAAAACCATAAAAATAGTTGAAAATGTACCATAGTGGATTGGTATCACTCCCTATTCCATTTTCATTTATAGTGGATTGACTCCCATATTATATTGTTTTCACTCTCCATTACCTTTTCTTTTATAGTTAACAGGGTCCCATATTTTATAACCCTCACTCTGCACTCCCCTCCATATTTTCAAAAGAGATATCAATCCTTACCCAATGCATTGGAGGGCTATATAATTTCAATTCCACCTATCAAATAAGAAAAAATGTACATAAATGTTCCAAAATATCATAAAATTGATAATCATTTCATCATATAATAATGTTCAAGAGTGAATGAATCTAGTATTAAAAAGTCATTATTAAGGAATCATCATCACAAGACATCCATGGAAAGGATGATAATGGTTTAATAAGATCATATCCCCCTAGAATCATAACACACTATAAATTATGCTTCAATTTATGTCAAATAATTTTATTTATTTATTAAGATTTTTTGTTGAAAAAAAATAAAAAATAGCTTTTTCATCTCATAACATGTAAATATTAGAAATTGTAAAAAATGGGAATCATTATCACCCTTTAAAACAGTGGTATATTGTAATGTAATAGAAAAAATAATGGTCTTGATGCATTGATAATCTATTCATTTGATAAATGTTATTTTATTTATTATTCACACATTTGTCAAAATTTAAATATAACCTTCACAAATGACATTATAAATAATATTTCATATGCCATTAAGAAGAAATTCAAATATAGTTTAAGACTAATTAAAAAAATTATTATAGAATTTAAAACAACATTTATAAAAAATATGAAGAATATAGACATGTAGATAAATTGTTTACACCAAAGTAAATAAATAAAAATAACTTTCCTTAATAACATTTTTTGATCTTTTTAATAGAAAATTGATAAAAATTTGAAATAATACATGAAAATCCATAAATTACTATAGGAGAATAAAACATATTTTGTTTATGAGATATATAGATAGAGACTACATCTTCCCAATATGTATTTAAACATAATCAATCAAGATTAAAAATTATAATATAAGATAATCCTTTACATCTAATCCCAACATCCTTCATTGGTGGTAAAATCTCATAATTTCTAGGTTAATATTTTTATATATCCATATTAGAAAAATATCTATAATTATTAAAACTATGTATAAATAATTCACAATTTCCAATCATCGATTTATTAATAAATCTCTACTAAAATTTATATTCTTGGTGTTAACAATTTCATTTTTTTGGATTGTTTCACATTAGTTATTTTTGTATATTCCCCTTAATCATATTTTCTAATGTGAAATATTTTTCATTAAATATTCCAATTCATTTAAACTGAATTTTTCTAATACTAGTCCTTAAATGGTTAATTTTATCATGAGGTTATTTTATATTACTATATACAACATTGTCTAAATTTTATTAATCTTGTTAGTTTTTAGTTGATAATTAGAGTTTTTATTTGATTATAAATGAGTAATGTGAATTAAATATTTATTCTTTTGGTTTTCCTATTAAAATATTAACTACATAATTTATGGTAAATTAAAATATTAATTTATTATGGTTTAATTGATTTAATAATTTTTTATGTTATATTAAGATTTATTTTGTAATATTACGTAATTCTATGTTTTGAAAATTAATTAATAAACTCGTTATTATAATATAATTTAAATCATAATGTTTATTACTATTTAGTTCATGAAAAGTTAATTTTTATGTGTATGTTTCTTTGGTCAATAGTTGTACTTATATTTTTCAATAAAATTTTAACTTAAGCCTATTGAATTAATTGTACCCATTTGTAAATTTGGAAAAGTCATAGACTAGTTTGAAGACCACTGAGGATGATCTATCAATAGTGAAGAGTGACTACTCCACTATAAATTGGAAAATTAGATAATCGTTGAAATAATGTGAATCAATCATGTAATTAGTTTTAAGATATTTCATTCATAGTATGAATTTCTTGAGGATTTAATAGACCATGTAAAGAATTTGGTTGACCATGCCCCAAATAATTCATCCATGGAAGAGAATTTTTGATGAGAAGATCCTAAAACAGGTGATAGCATATTCAAATTACTCGATTATGAAGGGTGATTCCTCAACCTACCATGATTTCTTAAAAAATATTTACCCCTAATTTTCATAGAATGAAATTAAATCAATCTTGAGAAATAATATTTTATTAAAAACTAAATTAATGAAGATGATTAAGGGATTTGAAGTAAATGGGGATGACTTATCAGAATCTGGTTAATAGATTGAGAAATTAAATCAATTAAGGTTATTGATTTTGGATATTTACCATGAATCATTGAGGTCCACTATGTGGTTGAATTCGGAATGACCATATATTTCAAAGATAATGTAGATAGTTTCCTCTTGACTAGTTTAGTTTCAGGCCAAATAGAGCCATTCTTTTACCAAAACATGGTTTTTAATTTGAATAATATGACCTCATTATCCAAATAATGGTTTCCAACTATAAATACATTTTCATCCTTGAATTGATGTTGATGAATTATATTAATCTTCTATGGGGAAATGGGTACTCAATCCTTATTTTTATCCTATACCTCATGTCAATGATATAACCCTCTTTTGTTCATCTAAGATTGAAGATCTCATCAGACAATTATTTTCATGATAGTTTATATCAAACTTGTTTAAGGATCCAATTAAACATGATCCATTGGTATGAGTCCTAAATTTTTTTATTTTTTTTCATGTCTGTGTATTTTATGTGGATAAGAGACAGTTATGAGTTGGTCAGATATTTTCCAGGGGTTCTCTTATAGATTTAGAAGAAATAATGGTTGATAGAGAATTATTAAAGGGGTTAAAATTTAATTTGAACTCAAAAATAATATCATGTTTGACACATAACACATATCTAAGATTTATTATATGAAATTATAATTACATTTATCATATATATGGTCAAATTGATGTGACTGGTGAGGTATTGGAATGTCAGGATAATATCATGCCTCAGGATAATATCTTGAGAATAAAAAATTAGGTTTTTGATGGAAAATGAGGATCAAACTCACTAACATGGAGAAAAAGAATGGTTGGCCATAAGATAACTAAATTAACAAATTAGGTTGTTTTCATTTATTTTGAGAGAAACTACATCGTCATGATGTGATGAATAATTGGTTCTCGATTGTGAACAATGATGTTGGTAATGTTTTATAATAAATCCAATCATGGTTTTGTTCAATATTCATGAATATGGTCTTTAAAAAATTTAATGAAATGCATAGATAGGTGAATGATTATGAATAATGAGGTATAGGTGAGGAAGATGGATTGATCTGATATATAGTGAATACTGATATGGACACTTATGAAGTTGATTAATTTTTTATAAGAGAAATTTTATTTTTTCCTCAGTGACATATAATGTTGTTGGAAGAATCTAGGGATGCCACATTGATAGCACATTCATGGGATTGATAGAAAAATGTAATGAATGAAATCATAAGAGATATTAGATATTAATTGAGTACATTCTACTGCATAATTCCATATAATTTTAAGGGGATATTGAGTGTTAAAAATTCTAGTTGTTTTCAAAAATGATCAGGGATATGGTAAATTCATTTGTTATTTTAAACATGGTAGGTTATATATTTAGTGGATTAATTTCCTGGATTATTATGGTGAAATATATCAGTGTATTTATTTATTCCATTTCATATTGTTTCATTCTATGAATAAATTTTTTATTAAAATTCAATCAAAATTTTTTATTCAATCATTATTTTATCCTATTAAGTTAATCCATTATATGATGAGCACATCTCTGATCCGAGATTATTCCTAATTAAAATTATTCTATAAAATATACCAAGTAATCGTTTGATGTTGACTATCAATATGAAAATTCTATCTTCCTTTTTATAGGATAATGATCACATTGAGAATTTAATTGTTTAAATGTGTTCAATTATTGTAGAAAATATCAACTACCTCTTGTGTAAATTATGTTAATTAATCAGATTTTAATCATTGATCTCACTTTTCTGAATTGAATAAAATTAATGTTTTGTGGTCGTGGATAATGAATTTATAGAGATATTATTGTGAAAATAAATTTTATAAATGAGGAAAGAATAATCAATGATATATTATAGATTTCACATTTGTTTTTATTCCATTAACATGAATTATCAATCTCTAATCTCATACCATTATTTATGTTCTTTTATCATTTCATTAATGATAGATTAGAAAATGGATCAATTTTATTTTTGTCCTAAAATTCCACCATAAATTTTAAAAACATTTTAAAAACTTAATAGATGAACTCTTATTAAGACGCCATATTTGATACAAACATTGTAACAACCAAACTAAATTATTTATTAGAAAAATGAATTTTAGTTTAATGTTACATAATTAAACTACATCTTTAATTGGTTTTTGTAATATATTATACCTTACTCATTCACTTGGGAAGATGTAGTAGGTTTTACTGGCCTTCGGTGACATCCCCAATACACTAAAGGGTTACATTTCTGCAAATGAACTCACACAAGCAATTTAAAAGGGTTACATTTCTGCAAATGCACTCACACAAAAAATTTACACCAAATAACAAGCCAAATCAATCAGGCCATGGAATTTAAATAAAATTTTCTTTTTTTGAAAACATTTCTAAAACCTATTGACATGCATCAAAATCAAATGTTAATTTTAAAATCAATATTTTAAAACAATGAACCAAATACACTTGTCACAAAACAATCTAAATTCAATAATTTCTAAAAATAATTTCTAAATTGGTCATTATAATAGAACACTATGGTTTAGAAAAAAATTTAATAAATTCAGGTAATATGAAATTATAATGTCAAGATATTATCATGAGGATTCAATAGAAATTACACCTATCAAAAAAACATTTTAAAAATAAATGAAAATATGGTAACTTCAAAAACCAATCTTGAAATTACTAAAACTGACCTTATAATTTATTCCATTAAATCAAAACATCCACATCTCTTCATTATTGATATAAATCATTATTGATCTATCCCTAATGAATTATATCGTCGGTCAAAAAAGAGGGGATAAGAGGTGAACTAAGGAAAATGATGATGAATGATCACATTCCTAAAAATATCGGCATACAATAAAAATAAATTCTTTTAAGAATATCTCTACAGAAAAAAGGAATTGTCTATACTGCCTTTAGAGGAAGAGTAATTCGAGTTATGAAATATTTAGTAGGAAATTGATGGTTTGAGGAGGTTAGATGAGTTAGATCCCTAATTTTTTATCTAAATTTTCATAGTACATGGTTACGGTGCTTGGTTAGGTAAACTCTGTGCTAAACATGCATGATCCACTGCCTCAAAGAACCCCTCATATGGCTAACTTACATGGATAGATAATCCTTTATCCAAACATTATATTCCCCAAAATTCAGTATTGCAATGCTTCTCCTAGGTATCTTTAGGGTTTTTCCAATACTTTTGCCTAACCAATCTCTTACCCAATGCCCTCTATTTCAGTTCCACGATTTCTTATAGTTGTTTCATTGTTTATACTAATCCTGGTCAAATTATGAAAATCCATAAAATACTCAAAAGAAATCCAAATCTGTGTATAACATCACATAACATAGTCCAATCATTTTTTGTACATAAAAAACCAAAATAATGGATCATGTAGTTGAAAATATTGGAGATATATTCTACCCAATAGTGGAATTTCTACCCCGATAATGTAGAAAACTTATGTCTCCTTGGTAGATATCCAGCCACTGCTCTAACTTTTCCTTTTCACTCTCCCATTATTCTTCTTGAACTCGACCATGGTTCAAAAAAAATACACTATACTTATGCTCTACCCATGCAATACATTCTCATTCCTATCCACATTCTACACTGTCACATTAGCCAACATAGAATATTTCTCTAGGTCAATATGATTCCATGGAATCACATGGTAATTATCTATTTCATATTTCTACAAATTGAGATACCTAAAACACATTATACACTAAAATAAATCTTGGTGGAAATTCCAACTGATATCCCACCTCACCAACCTATTAAATTATCACAGAATAGCCTATGGATAGAGGAGATAAATTTCAAATGCCTACGGAAACAGTGATTCCCAATCCTTGGTGATATTATCAAGAATAGATGATACTCATCTCATATTACAATGACCATCAATGATTATCCACATATTATTTATAAGGACTCTCATACAACTTCATACTCTTTATGATCAATTTAATCTTTTTCATTGTCTCTTTCACAAGGCTTGGGTCAAACCTGCACAGTATCACCTATTTCCACCCAAAAAAGTAGAGAATGAAATGAATTCTCATATAATGATTCAAAAGTATGCATATGTGTGAAGACCTGATAACTTTTGTTGTATGATAAATCCACTATTAGTATGTGTTCCTCCCATTAGCCTCCAAAATCCTTTATACAAGCCCTAATAATTTCTTCCAAAATATGATTCATTATTTTAAATTTTCCATCTATTTTAGAATGATTCAACATGATCAAAGTAAGATGATTTCCAAGGGATTTATATAAGGATTCACTAAAACGATATGTAAACCTCATATCTCAGTTTTGTACTATTTTAACTAGTACACCATTACATTTTACCACATTTTAGATATATATTCTGGAAAAGTCATCCCCCATATTCGATTCATGAATGGGGATAAAATTACCCTAATTTATGAACTCATACATTATGACCCATATTGAAGAATTTTTCTGAACCATCCATTGTATAAATCTTATAAAATTGGTTACTAATTTCTCACATTTACCCAAGGGAATTAGTAAATTAAATAACATATCCAATGTATACAATTGATATTAAATAAATTGTTGATATGTGTGCCATCCCAAAATTACTTATAAACTTTTAATTTCATGAAATATCAGCAAAAATATTGATTTAAATTCCTTATAAATATTTTATATTCAAGGATGAACCTCCCATCTCAAATGTTGGTTAGAATTAAGGACTTTTTCCTAACCATCCATAGGTACGACCATCCTATACCGGAACCAAAAAATCGATCTTCTATCAAGATTAAATCCCTCAATGGTATTCCCACCATTGAGTTTTTACATAATCACCCAAGATTATGGATCATATTATAGTTTATATTTAATATTGTCGATCAAAATAAGATAAAAAATAAAATAGAAAGAAATCTTTAACACCACCTCTGTATTCACAATAAATATTCATTTCTTCTATCATTGAAATTATTTTTCATTCTTCTAAGGCATAATTCTCTGACTAAATATATTACTTCCATCTTATTACATATTCTATAATATCCCTTAACATGGTGTGTACATTAATTAAAATTCAATCATTTGATGATAATCCATCAATTTTCTTTTTGTCAGATTAAAATCATTCTGTGAATTTTTTTTCAAGCTCTAATGATTTGTAAAAACTGTAAATTATTCAATGAATATGTAATGATGAGAAGTATTAAAATAATAAACTAAAACATATTACTACAAAATGAGTCTTTTTTTGTTATTCTCATGAAACTGTAACTTCCATTATCTATAAGAAACTACATGATTTCTCTTAATGATAACAAACCCAAACCTAGATCCCGATGAATCATAATACACCACATAACCTTTTCTTGATTCTGGAAATATCAGGGTTTGTGAAGAAATAAAGGAAACATTAATTATTAATTTGACATCTAACATTCATTTTCTATTGGAATAGAACACTTTGTCCATGAAAAATCACTAATTGGTGTAATATGTAAGTAAAATTAATGAATAAAACAACAGTAATAACTATTCAGGACAAGGATTACATGTATCTCAAAGAAATTCTTTGTCGAAATCCAATATAACACAACTTCAATCTTTTCTGGATCCATGAGAACACATTTTTCCAAGATTACATGTCAAGGAAACATACCTAATGTATAAACAATTCATTATTAAATTTTTGGAATATATATGATGTTACCATAAAATACCCAGAAATTTTTTCATGTGATTCTCATTAAGAGTTATTTTCTTTTATTACACATATTTTTCATCAACAACCACTACCAAAAAAGAATCCAGATACCTTAGAAATTTTATATTCCTCAATTCCATTAATACATTAGATGAATTCATAATACTAAAAGGCATAACCACATACATATAATGGCCGTATATACTTCTGATTAATGTATCTAGAATATCTTAATTCTAAACCCTAGAGTTGTTGATATACTAAACGTAAGTCAACCTTAGAAAACCACTTGTCTCTCCTCAAAATATTAAACAAATAATCAATTAATGGAACAGGATACTGATTATTTTATCATAACTTGTTTAATATTTGGATAATTGTTCCATATTTTAAGAGTCTCATCTACCTTTTAAATTATGCAATGATTACATTCTATAGAGACATATTCAGTCAGATGAATCATTGACATTATAACTCGTCAAATTAATCATTCAATTACCTTAATTATGTCGGCTCCATCCAATAAGATGTGTGTGGGATATAATTTTTCTCTAGTAAGATATTATTCATATACTTGACTTATATTGTGGGCATACACACTAATAATTTTTTATGAATATATAAGGAGACCGATTAAAAATTATTAGAAAACCATTATTCATGTTCACAGATTCCATGGTCACAACTACAAACTAGTATGAAATATTTCTAACCACTGGTAACAATAATCATTCTCCAGGTTCATTTATATTGTTATTTCATCAAAATAGAATCTCGATGCCATCATCAGTTGTAAAAAAACCCTTCATGTATAACAATTGATGTTATATTTGAACATTTCAACCTATATTTACCAAGGATCAACTCATATTCATCAATCTCAAGCACCAAATTAATCCCAAATCAATTCATTCCCATTGATAGTTATATCTCATCATTTTCTCATAAATATTTTATATTCTATTTTTACAATAGGAGTTAAAATTTTCGAAATAGAGGTATTCATATCAACATGAAATCAGAGAAGATCAACAACTTGAGAAGCAATAAAATATTAAGACACACCTATATAGAACCAATAATATATTATGGTAGAATTAATAATAATTTTACATCTCATAATAAAAGGTCTATATTTATCATCTATGATCATTTTATCAGCTCCATATAATTTCTTACTCAAAGCACTGTTCTCTTTGATACCGTATAAATGCTGTACTAGTTAGGGTGTCATGGTGTTCCTAGAATAACCATTTCTCATATATACTGGTGATAACTATTCTGCTATACATATCTGGAGGAAGCATATGATTCCTATGAATCATGAGATGCTTCCATAGAAACCGAAGATTGAGAAATGTGACAATAGTGATGATAGTGACCATCTGACTTCAATTGTGACATGTTGTAAGTGGTGTTGTACAATCTCTCTTCATATACTGAAAATAACCATAGTGAAATACTCTAGACATACTCTTTGATAAAGGAGGTATGTAGATGTATCCCATGTTCAAATTTATAGATATACTTACCCCATGAGAATATTTTCCCATCCTCTGCTTGTTTCCATCATTGGTGCTACCACCATTTTCAAAAGGAATAATCATACTTCCTCCCACTACATTACCTAAGATGTGTATTTCTAATTATGAAATTATATTGACATTCTCGGTGTAACCCATTATTCAAATCACAACAATCCTTGAGAAAATTTATGGTTTCAACCCGTATTAAAAAATGTGGGAATTCGAGGATTTAATTACAATAACATCAAGTGAAAAGTACACTAAATTCAAAAATTTAGATGAATACTCTATTATTGGTAGACCCATCTTCTTCAAATTGATGAAATATTTCATTATAGAAATAGAATGTATGAGGATATAATTTTTTATTAAATAGATATTAAAAATCCACCCATGTCATGTCTTTGTATAATTTATCTATAACTTCTAAATTTCACCACTAGCATGCTAGATCAACTACCATGTACATTGAAAACATCAAATTTAGCTGGGACGGTGTTCCAAGGAAACCGATGATTCTACTCATCCAATTTTTCCACACTTTTTATTTTTATTGTCTATAATCCCCACAAAATATTATCATATTATTCTTTGGGAGATGAAATGAGTGATCCACTCCTCTTAGTTAATCCTTTTCCCCTAATCCATGGCCTGAAAATCCAAGAAAATACTTTAAACCGACTATTGGTTCACCTGTGGGTCTGGTGAAATAGCCTTCATAGTACCCTCTTCATGTTGGTTCTTATGGTTCCTACTCAGTGTGATTTTCTAGAACCAATAAAAAATACCATTTAGCCTCACTCTATAGTAAATAAAGGCTTAGAAATTTCAAATTTACTACATAACACCAAAAAATGAATTCTAATATTAAATATTAGATATTTTGAAATCTTTTTTAAAATTTTAACAATTGTAATTTTATATCAAACAACACTCAATTATTTTAAAATATTAACAGATTTTAAAAATATAACAAAAAATAAAAAATAAGCAAGAATTATGAATTCATAGTGGTAAGTAATTAATAATAATTCATTTTATGCTCATCTCATTAGTTAAACCTAGTACGATGAGATCATAATTACTATAAGTGTTTTAAAACATTCATTTACACAATCTCTATAGTGAATAGATGTTCGGCCTAAATAGGTTAACTATAAATTTTTATGCTCTACATTTAAAAATTATAAAATACATACTCCTTACAACTATAAAAAGATACATTAATAAGCTTATACCATATCAAGGGTCAAACAAGAAGATACCATTTTTAACATCCCACTATTCAATTATTGCGTTTTGAAGATGAAGTGGGTGTTATTAGCCTGAGGTGACATCCCTATGGTTCCAAAGGCTGAGAATTATTTCTATAGATTTGTAAACAATTTTGGAACAATTCTAGATTTTACTATAAAAAACTAACTCAAGATAACCATTCAAAATGAAAAATCTATATTACTTATGAGTATAAAATAATATACAATAGGAAACCAAAACAAAAAACTATATCAAATAACAAAGAAGAAACAAAAACCAACAAAACTCAAAGACACCAAAGAAATTAACAAATATTCTCCCAACCTACTCCAAGATACTACTCAATAATACATGCTCAAGTTATAGTGAATAATCACTAAATAAATGAGATACCTTGCATTTTGTTGTGTCTTGATATGTAATATATGAAAATAAAAAAAACATTACTGTGTAGGGAGTGATTATGAAACTAAGTTGGATTTCCCTAATGAAATCCCAACTTAAATGATTAGTATATAACTTTTTATAACATTTATATAAAATATTTTAGAATAATTTATATCAGTTCTTATCAAAGACAATCATTATTCCAAACCCAAAAAATTATACCTAGAAATAATCCAAATAATTCTTCAAAACATTTCACATTCTCATTTAGTATAACAATTCTATACATTCACACATGAACACAATAATTACTATGTGATAGTTCCTTACTCATGAGAGGTCTCTCATTGATCTTCCATGCCATTACAAGGTATCCAATACCATGTTTTCCCAATGGAACGAACCCCTTCCACAAGGTCATGTATATGAAAATTATCTCACTTAGACTATGTATTCCAAAAATCATAAAAATATACCATTCCAAGACAATTCAATGAAACACGTCATTTAAAAATAATATACAACATTTTTTCATGAATTAAAACCAAACTATAAATTTTAAATCTTCATTTGAAAATAATGAACCAAAATTACTTTCTATAAAACTATCCAATTTCCATAGTTTCCGAGAAACGTCACTAAATATGTATTCATAATATAATACATTGATTAAAAAAATATCAAAAAATTTAATAAATTTTAAATTAATCCATCATTTCATTATAAATAGTAGTTGAGATAGACTTCACTTGCCTCATAAACTTAGGAAAAAATGAATAATAGTACCACAACATCAAAAACAAGGATGTAATCTCCTAAAACTGACTGTAGATCTTGTTACCTTCAACTAAAGAAATAATATGTCATCACGATTGAAGTCACAAATGATAGATCAATCCTCAACAGATTAGATCTATTACTCAATGAGAAGGAATAAGATGATATCTAAGGTAAAAATATAAAGAATTAAATTTTTTAGATGATTTCAGGCCTCAAACACAATTATATTCAACAAGAAATCACTCCAAGATAGAAAGTAATTATTCCCATATCGTTTTGGGGAGGAATAATTCTAGTCATGACCTGTTTAGGGGAAAATATGGAATTAAGAATGTAAACTGAGTTAGATCTAAAATTTTTGAATCTAAATTTTCATGGTTTATAGTTAGGGAACATGGTGAAGAAATTTTGTGTGAAAATAGTTCATGATCCACCACCTCAAGGAACACCTCATAAATATGCCTCACATTATTATAAAACCCATGAACCAACAATGTTGTTACTCATTATCTAGTATTTCATGATTTTTAATGGACAACTATACAATATTGGAAAACTGTGCACCAAATAGTATTCCAAATTGTGCACCAATCCAATGCCTTATATTTAAGTTACATGATTTCTCAAAGGTGTTTAATGATTTATAATAACATTTCTCAAACCTTGAAACACCAAAAAAAGGTTCAAAATCATACCAAATACCATCCAATCATCTTAAAACATAACCCAATAATTTTACATACATAAAATAGACAAATAAAGTGTCATGTAAATTAAACCATGGGTGTTACATGTTCCCAGGGCAGGGATGATTCTAAAGTGTAAAAAAACAAATGAATAAGTAATAAAAATATTTAAAAAAATCAAATAATCAATATTCTTCTATATTAAAGATAACATTCTTGAAAATATAAGGAGTAAATTTTCTACCATTTATGTAAATAATAATATTTAAATTAAATATATATACAAGTCATTGGAATTAAATATTTAGAAATTGATGAAACATAAAAAATTCACTAAAATATGTTTCTAAAAAACTAAAATCATATAATGTCTTGGAATAATGGTTTAATATATAAAACTTTTAGGGTTTTCTTATCGTAATATTGAAACTGAAAAAAACTATACTTGATACCCTAACATGGCCCTTATATTTGAATTTACATTAGGACTAATTTAACACTTAGCAAAATTTCATATGTTCCAGGGTAAATCCCCCACATGAACTTATAGAAATTTCATGTTATATATACTCTAATGAAACACTAGGGAGTGAGTTACTATGAGACTAAAATGACTTAATTCTATTTTTCTTTATATTGGGTAGCTATTATTAAATTTACTACTTCCATTATACATCCATTGGTATTTGTATTCACTAAAAAATATTTGTATAAATAAATTTTTACCTGTCTCCAACAATACAAAACATAATAATGATATTTGTGGGATTGGGCAGTTTTAAGGAGAGACTCTACATGAGTGTTGTGAGATATTTAAGATATTACGATTCATATTTCCCTATCACCAAATTTTAAATCATATTATAATATAATTTTTTATATTATAGTTTAATCTTGGTGGAATGGACTATGATATAATATTCTTATATAGGTTATTTAATGGAAAAATACCTTTGACTTTAGAAATTTCATTCCTAATATGGCCCAAAATACCAAAATTTTAGGTAACAAGGTCTTAATCAATTTAAAACATCAAATGTAATTATCTATATACAATTCAAATAATTTATTAATTGACAGTCATTTAAGTGTTCTATAAAATAATATGAGAGAAATTTTATTTAACAGAGTCCCTTCACATAATCAATCTAAAAAATTTATTAAAATATAAATTCAATATGGAATTTTTTCTTATCAACATAAATTCAATTATCAATTTCTATCATTTGAATATACAACTAAATTCTTTAATGGGATAATCAATAAAATTTCATTCCAGAATAACCCAAATAGACTAGTTCCCCACTTTAACACTCAATATAAGCCTTTTAAAACCTAAATATATATTTAATAATGGATATAATTACAAAAAAAGTCGTCTCACATAAACTGAAAACCCAAATAGGTATATCCAAACCCAAGATTTAAATAAAAATTATAGAAATAGTCTGGGTCAAATATTTTATCAAGCTAGATGAAATTTCACATATTTTCAAAATCAAGAAAAACATTCTATTTTAACTACCTATCCTAATCAAAATAATCATTCATAATATTTAAATCATGAAGAAATTATTAAAAAATAGCAGTAAAATTCATAATAATGTTAGGTTCTATTATATAATAAGTTAACTCAGATGGAAAAAATTGAAATTGTAATTAGAAGTCTAAAAATCAATGATGTTGTATTTTTTTCATCACAAGATCTTTTTATCCTCAGAGGATGATAGAATTATTGTTCCATAATTCTAAGAAGTTGAACAATTATCAAATCCCAAGGATAAAAATAATGACAAGGAACAAAAATGACATTTATTCATTCTAATAAAATTGGAAACTATATTATGATGTCATAAAATGTCAATTTGAGCCGCATATTCAACATACTAAAATTTAACTCATTGTCCAATGAGTTTCACAGTAAGAAAAAATTAAAGTAATCATTAATCGTTGAACATATAGGGATTTTATAAATTTTATATACTCTTATAATGGGAATAAA
Organism: Viscum album; assembly: GCA_963277665.1. Classification (NCBI taxonomy): domain Eukaryota; kingdom Viridiplantae; phylum Streptophyta; class Magnoliopsida; order Santalales; family Viscaceae; genus Viscum; species Viscum album. The sequence goes on along the minus strand of OY728148.1, from coordinate 1,397,707,880 downwards.
AAAGAAAATGAATACATGAAACATTGTAGAGATTCACTTCCCTACCCGCTAGGTAATCGTCCTATTAAAAATAATATTCAAACTAATATTGACAAGGAAGTTTTAGAAACCATTATGAATTTCTATATTAACAGACCATATTATATGAGTTGAAAATAATCCCTATACATAAATTGTTTTTATATAAATGTGTACAGACAAAATAATGTTCATGGGAATTGAAAAAATAAACATGGGAGGAATGTAACTTCTATGTTCCAACTTTATATACATATCAATGAAAGGATATTGGTACATTTTTTATTCCTTGTTTCTTCGAAGATTATTATTCTTCATTTTTTTGAATCCATTGTGCATCCTTTCTGACATTCACACGACTTTGTATTTGGTTCCCTCTTCATTGGTAGAGTTTGTCTCTCATATCGGTAGTGGATGTCAGTCATGTCATGTTCTAGATCTGGTGGAGGCACCAAATTTATGGTCCATATTTAGAAACTAGTGCTGTTGGATTCAACTTTGATTGTAAATGGAGATAGTGTAAATATTGTGAATGTGGTTATATTCATCATTGAGGCATGGTCTGAGTTTTCTGGAGGGGATGAAAGGTTTTGGTGACCCTCGACGGTGATAGTAACGGTAGTGTATGTAGCATCGGGCTTCTCGGTAGCTGGTTTCACAGCAAGTGTTATATTATTCAAATGTATTATCTTTTTCCTCATTTTATTGTGAATATTCAGTACGATCATCTACTAGGCCATTGGAATTTGATGTTCTTTTTCTATTTTTTCTTTGTGTCTTGGGTATTTCGGGCCCATTTTCTATGCTTTTAATGGGTTTTGTTCAATTTTCATCTCGATCCATTGATATTTAAGGATATGTGTCTTCGAACCCAAAGTCCTATAAAGGGTTCTCCCATAAATCACTTCAAAATATGTGTTTTCATTTTTTTCACTTTTTTAATTAAGGGGATTTCCCCCAACATTTTCTATATAAAAAAATTATTTTTCCTTAAAACATTTCTATGATAGATAATGAATACATAATATTTACCTCACATGCACCATTAATTAAAGGAAGATTATTTTTGAAAAAACAAAATGGGTATAATTAATGAACAAAAATGAAACTTTTCTCTAGATTTTGGAGGTAAAACGGTAAAAATTCTTTTCCTTAAATAAAGAAATAAAGATATTGAATAAAAATTTTCAGAAAAAATTAATATGTTTGATTTTATTTCTAATTTGTTTTCATGATATTAATCAACAGAAAAACCCTATGACTTTGTTAGAAAATTAAAACTTTTTCAATCATAAATTTTATAGAACTATAAAAATTTAACCATTTTGTGATGATTTAAAATACTATTTTTTAAAACAAGTACATAAAAATTTTAAATTCCCAAAGACATAAAAGGGGATACTTATAATTTGTTTTTGGAAATAATGTTATGTTAGGTAAATATTTTTCAAATGTTTTTAAATAACTTGTGAAATATTTGAGATCATAAATTTCAAATGAAAATAGAAAATTAACTCTTTTCAGATGATGAATTCTTCAGAACTAATAGTAATGAAACTTTTGGTAATGATTTTTAAACAATGTCAATTTTTAAAGTAAATGTATTAAAATTTGTGATTTTAAAATATAAAAAAGGAAAAACATTTAATTATATCTCTAGAATTGATGTGGTTTTAGAGGAAGATCTTTAGAATATTTTTATATAACATGTGACTTCTACATTTTCCAAAATTTTAATTCAAAATTTACTAAAACAAGTCGAAACACAATTCACATCTATAAAGAAATTAATATTTATGATAATATTGATTTTATTAAAAATTATTTTGGTAAAATCATTTTTAAGTTAATATAAAATATTCATAATGATTAAAAAATTTATGTTAATGATTATTAACTACAATATAAAATTTCATTAAAGGATGAAACAAGTTAAATATCGGCAAATAGCTTCACTGCTAGTTTAGTGTTTTTTTAAAATGAAATATTATGATGTTGATGTGGAAAAAAAATCAAAAAATATATATAAATATTTTTTTATAAAGAGTTCAACCCACCTATACATAAATTAAAATACAAATATGAATATTTAAAACATGTATACATGGAATAAAAAACATATTATAGTTAGCAGTGGGATATCTAGTGAACAAGAGAACTATCTCATAGATACTATTAGGGATTATAGGAAGGCCATAGGATATTCATTAGGTAAATGAACATAGATTATTCGTTTAGTTTATATGAAATGGATACTTATAGAAGATAAATCTTAAACATATATACAATTCCAATGGATGATGAATCCCACTCTTAATGTTTTGCTTAAAATTGAAGTGGATAATTTGTTGGATGGTTATATAATTTACCCCATTTCTATTAGCTAATGGTTATGTAAAATTCACATTAATTTTACAAAAGGTAAGTTCATAGTTATGAAGAATTAATTTAGAAAATATCAACCTATAAGGATGGCCAATAATTGAATGGTACAAAAAGATTAATGAAACCAAAAAATATTAATTAATAAGGACTACATTTATTCAATGTTTCAAGATAAAACCCTAGAATGTATAGGTGGTAAGTCACATTATTTCTTCATAGATGGTTCATTTTTTGATATGTTAAAAATTACATTTCCCATTTATATAATAAAACATTTTTATCATTTATTTTTTGTAGTTTTTCAATCAGGTAAAACCTCTTGGACTATATAATACCACTACGACCATCTATAGATGCATGTTTAGATTTTTTTCAGTTTCTTGAGGAATGTATATAAGTTCTAATGGGGGGTTTTAAAGTGCATAGGTAATATTTTTATAGAATTATAAGAAATTAAGGGGTTGTTCATATAGTTTTTTTGAAAATAACATTCTTTTGATTATTGAGAATTGTTATTTTAATGTTTACAATATAATTGTACATGGTCACAAAGTGTCCAAGAATGGAATTTTTGTTTAAAAGTCCAATGTTGAAATTATATCTTTATTTCTGTTTTTTGAATTATATGATGGATATTTGATCCTTTAATAGCTGTGTTATATTCTATATTAGGTTTATAAAATATTTTTGTAATATTTTTTTTCCTTTATCAAGACTCATTTAAATATATGTTCATTTTGACATTCATATGAAGTGAAGGGAATATATTAATGAACTGATAAAGAATATTATTTCCCAAAAAATATTTTAACAACCTAATTTGGAATTAAATTTTAAATTAATGACTGATTCTTTATTAATCATGTTATTCAATTTAAATGTTAATAGTGTGAAAAAGAAAATAACAAGTAATATCTTATTATTCTTGGACTTTAGATTCATCCCAATAATATTAGAAACCATATAAAAATTATTTTTAACCATTATTTCTGTGATATATTTTGATAGTATATTTTTGGGTCTAATGATGTGGTTGTCACTGACTTTTCACCTATAATATATCTTATAATGAAAATATAATTAAAACCAAATCCTATTAGGTGAATGTTATTACTCTAATAATTTTCAAAAAAAGATCCAATAGAGTAATAAAATTGAGAGCATTAACATAACTATAAAATGGGCCCATATCCTTAGTTTTTTGGAAATAGTTTCCAAAGTTATTCACATATGGCCACCCACTTCCAAAGTTAGTGTTAAACCATGGTAGTAGGTCTCCCTGAGGATTTATATAGCATTTTTATAAAAAACATGTGGCTATAGGCACACCAATATCCATTTTTATAAGAGACTGTGATCATAGGTTAATGTGAAAACTGCTTAAATTATATGAAAACCACCAAAATTACATGTGAAATTTAAAGGAAATTCATATTTCCATGGTTTTAACAAAATATTTTGGAAGTGCATCAACCAAAGTCTTAATTAATTTTTTAAAAAAACTCATGGTAATATGCCTCCCTTGGAATCACCAACAACTATGGCCTTTATAAACTATGGAAATATGACTCCCTTGAATCACTTATATCCATAGAATTTAAAAACCTTTTAAATAGGCTTACATCCAAATATAATTTTTAATTTCATTAAACGAATAAAAATTTTAAGTATATATAATTATAAATATATATATGCATATAATTTTATTATTTTATAGTTAAGTTAAAATTTATATGGAAAATTTTAGAGGAGCTTATATGATCAAAACTCTAGGGGTTTAATTTATTTCTAAAAGGATACAACAATAGTTTAATGAACTTAGAAAATAGTATTGTTGGTATATTGTGTGTATCTTATTCCCAAAATATACATTGAATATTTGTAGATTACACCTAAAGTATTGGTTTAAAATTTTAGTTGTATCATTGAAACTATTTCAATGAAAATAGTTTTTATGTTCTATCTAATCATTAGACATAATCTATGACCATTGTTTTTATACATATTTCCATTATTTTCAACCATTTAAATAAAATAATTTTCCCGTTTTCTGTTGCTGATCATTTGGTTATGATGCAAGATGACTTATCGTTAAGATATTATTTTTTTATTCCATTTCAATGTTATTTATAATAGAAAGGTTTTAGTATTTTTATATAGATAAGAGATCATGGTTTCTAGACATAATGAATTACATATTTGTTGATGTTATACACTTTTTTTAAAACACCGGGTTGAAAATTTGATTAGTGAGTCCATAAAATATTTTCATAATGTTCATAACATGTTTTATTTTTGTAGTGATCAAATTATTAGGAGATGTTTCCTAGATTATAAAATTTTATCATTGTTTAATTTCATATATAGTTTGTGATTTGAAGGATTCTTGTTTCATACAGAAAAGTAAGTAATGGGTTGTAATTTAAGCCATTTTTCAAATCAAAAATATTATCATGAATTTGAGTGGAATTAAAAAATTTCTCAATTCCTGTGAAACATTTCCTAATGTAATTGGATAACACCATAGCCATTGACAAGTTTTGAAATAATTACTTTTTGGTGGTTGGATTATGTCTAATATTTCCATAGTTCCTTGGAATTTTATTTACCCATCTTGTTTTAGAATATGTTTTTAAGTTGATTGAAAATACACCAACTAGGACTAATGATTTTATAGTGGTTTTCTAGTTTTTCAAGAGTGAAAATTTATTTTTAATTGGTATTATGGGATTTATTCTGATAGATGAACACAAAAATTTATGTAATAGTACCTTAAATCATTATTGAAAATAAATGGGGTAATTCATAATGTACCTATACCACATAATCCATAAAAAAATGGGATACATGTGATTTTAAATAGAAAAAAAATATTATTCTTATGTAAATATTTTACCCAAATAACATGTATTGGAGTTTAAAACATGAAAAAAAAATTATTCATATAAGACAACCTATTAAACACTATCATAGATATCACCATAATGGATATTATTTGGAAGAGTCTATAATTTTATTATGGATTTAGAAAAATGAATTTTAGACATTTATATCCTGTAATTTCAATATTTTTAAATATAGAAGATATAGAAGTTGTTTTTTTATGAATTAAAATAATTTACAAATAATTCTAATAAAATTTTAAATATTTTCATTTAGAAACATATCTATTCCTGAATATTTTATTTTGGAAAAAATAATTTTATAATAGGGATAACATATCGATGTAAAACATGATCTTTAATCTCTTCTTATGAAATATTCGTTCCAAATTGGATGGTATATTTATTATGTATCATTTTCACCCTCTTGGTTTCATTAAGATCATATATCTAGGGAAGAGTAATACTTTAACTATATATGGAAATATAATAGTTATTTTTCAGTAATATGTCAATGGATATGTAGGGGAGGATCACCTTATACATAAATTGGAATCACTATAGAGATTTTTAGGAGGTAACTTCTTTTTATACGTATTATTGTATATAATTCATATAGAGCTGTGGGAGAAAATAATAATTTTTATAGTTATGTTTTTATTTTTGTTTCATTTTTTATTCACAGTTAATATAATGAACATTTTGGAAGGCTACATATATCTCTTCTTACCATGATGAATTCACTAAGGACTATTATTCAATACATTATGTTATTGAGGTAGAAATATTACACTATTTATTAATTGAATAAAGATATATACTGAAGATATTTGAATTAATATTAAATTAAATTCTACAATCTAGTTTTTTATTGATAAGAAATTTTTGTTTTGTTTGATCATTTTTTATAGGGTAATAGTATATTATGTTATATAGTGTTCTGGTCAGGAAATTAATTTTTTTTCTTAACGGAATGATGAATAATTATTTTAACTCCACTACAATTATTAAAAGATATTTAAAAGAGATATAATTAAATAAAACCATAATGATCTCTACCTATTTTTATCTTATTTCATAATATTTAATTTCCAGAATCTCACTCTAAACAGTTATAATTATTGGAGCAGTAACTTCTTACCATTGAGTTTCCATAATTAATTCAAGGAAAGATATTAATATTTTACATAAATGAAGTGTTAACCTTTATCCTTTAGGGGGATTACTTTTTTTATCTTATTCGTATTTCACTGTTTCCATTATTTCCCTTATGCATATATAGGTTTATTTTAATTTTTATAAGTAATTTTTATATTCAAACTCATGTTGTGATTCATGAAATCATTATTGGTCAATTTATTATCATGATCTATCTTGGTTTATTTTAAAGATATAACTTCGATCGAGTTTTATATTTATTTTGAAGATAATTTTCTCAATATACCTATATTATGACACATTGTGAAAAAAATTACTTAATTTATTAACATAATGAAAATTAAGGAACTTTTGGTGTATGATATTTTTTCTCTTTTATTTTTGGGTTGAAATATTCTTTTGTATTCCCAATACACATTTCCAAATAAATTTATTATATTTTCTTTATAAACTAATTTATCTAAACATGTTTTATTTTATCCTCCACTGAGAATTTCCACATTTTTTAATATTTTGACTATTATGGGGGAGAGAGGGATCCCAAAACTGATTAACTATTTTAAAATGTTAACCCATTAACTCTGTAAAATGTATTGGATGTGTTTTCTAGGGTATCTTAGACATTTTTAAGGGTTAAATATTTTTAAAAATATTTAGTTAGGTTTTTGATAATTTGAGAAGTTTTATAGCAATACTTTATGGGTTTGACTCATTAAATAATTTTTATTTCCCTAATGGAATTATTTACCCCTAATATAATTTTGGAAAATTATATACAATTATCATTTACTTTAAAATATTGTGAATTGAATTTAAAAATTTTAGATATGCATTCTTAGGGTAAATGAATTGAAAATACAAATATATGAAAAACTTATATTTTTTGGTCTTTTATTTTAGTCCCAAAAATATTAGATGATATTACTATGTTTTCCTAATATTTGTTATATTTTAACTCCTCTGTAAGTGCTTCTAATTTTTATGACTTCTTAATTTCATTTGGTCTGTTAACATAGTGATATATAAGAGTTTGGATGTCATAGTTCCGGGCATATTGATATTGTTTAAATTGAAGTCAAAAAAGTTCTATGACAAGAATGTTAAAAAATAGTAACCCCTACTAAACCATTAAAAATTATTTTTAATATGTCACTTGAATTTTTGTACAAATGAAAATCCTTTTTGGAAAGCCATATTTCATATCAAATTATAGTGGCACTAAAATTTTTCATTGTTCAGATAAATTTATATACATTAAGTTTTTCTTAGTGATTGATGGGGGTCAGAAAATGTCTCCTTATGGGTGAATTTGATTTGAACTCTTTATTATGAATTTATATATGTCATTATCTTTGTATTTTTATGTTTTAAATTAATAAATTATTTTTAAAGGGTTAATTATATATTTTTAATTTTATTAAATTAATTTTTGTAAATAAATTTAAAAATTAATTACTACATTTTTTATATTTATAATCAATGTTTTTGTTTCCTTATATTTTATTTTTTTGAACAAAGTCTTTAGTCCATTAACTTTTTCTATTAATATAATAATTAATTCATTGAATCAAATTTAATATTTTAATTCCATAGGATTTAATTGATTTAATATTTATCAACATTCAATTATAATTTATTTTTTCATATTTATTTGTTCTTTATTTTTATTATTAATTAATAAATACAATTAATATTAAATTATAATATTATACTTAAGTTTTTTAGTGTTTCATAATTTATTGTGATCACTTGGTTTGTATGGTTGATATGTATAAATTTTTTTCCCAAATCTATTTTATTGTATTCAAATTAAAAAAAACATTTGGAAATTCTATTATGTCTCAGATTGGCCATAAGGCCACAGAGGATGATCTTATATCTATGAATAGTGAAAGGACAATATTAAATTAGAATATTAAATAATATAATGTATGAATAGAATCCCTTGTGCCTTTCGTTTAAATTTACAAAATTCATGGTATGAAATTGGTAATGTAATTAATCATCTTTATAAAGGATTTCGTTGACCATACCACATATCAATTGACAATGGATGAATAAGGAAATTGAAATAATACTAAGAAAACCAACAAATAAAACATAATTTATTGTATGTGAAGGGATATTCTGAAACACTCCATGATACAATAGACTGATCATTATCTTCTCAATAAGACCAACATAGGATGAATAGAAATCTATACTAAGGAAATAGGATGATCTTTTAAACATAATTTATTCTAATGAATTGGTCATTTTAAGTATATGATCTTAACATATTTTTTTGGTTAAGAGATTGTGATATCAAATAAAAAAGGAGTGAAATCTTGGATTTTTATCTTAGAGAATCATGTTCCAAATTGTTCTGAATCTGAACTAACCATATATACTTTGGATGATGTTGAATGTTTTATCCCAAATAATGAAATGAGGCCCAACCGATCAATGGATCCACTAATGTCAATTTTAGATTAAGATAAGATGAACTCTCCTAGTGAAGATGGGATTCCATATATGTAGAAGTCTTTATTCAAACATAGTGGTTGAATATGGATCCATAGCTTCTCCTCAACGAATTGGGTGCTCGATCCATTTTTAGAATTAGGATCTCCCATCAATTTTATGAGCATTATTATTTTTTATCAAACATTGAATCTCTCATGTAGAATCATAAAATTAATGTCTTGATTGGACATGTCTTTGGATATGATTAATCTTGATCCAATTTTATGAGATTATGAATTTTTTTTGTAGGGAATATATTTGAATTTGAAGGTAGGGAAGTCTGATCCGAGTTGGTAGGAGCTTTTCTAGGGGTTTGATACTTGATTTATAAATATCGATGGTTTTTTGAGATTTATAACATAAGAGTATTTTTATTTTTTAAATAAAAAATTATGGTTTTGAACATCACACACTGTCAAGATCGAGTTGATGCTTTTTTTTATTCTTCACTCTTTATACGGACTAATTGATGTGAATAATGTGGTATGGTATTTTCAAATTTCAATAGTTTTTTTATTAAGAAGGGATATTATAGGATGTATAATGAAATTTTTAATGAATTCAATATATTCTAAAGTTATTTTCTAAATAATAAATAACTATGGGCTTAATTGGAGAATTATGATGAGACTCATTAAATAGATGGAAATTATTTTTTTACCAGATCGCAACTTATAAATAAAATAATTTATAATTAATTGATTTCTATTGGGACTTGTTCATGATGATATTAAAAATAATCAGACATAGATTTCAAATAGATATGTTCCTTAGGTTTTATGATGAATTTAATCCTCACTATATTTGATCATCAAGATCAAGGTCTCAACCTAAATGAATTATGAAAATTATTCGATGAGTAATAAAAATAAATAATTACTTTTATTGAAGGAGTGTGGAAGTATATGATCCATGGGTAATACTTGAATATAATATTGTAGACTAGAAAATTGTTCATTAGAGAAATGTTTCTTCAAACAGTGTTGACAATACACAATGCCTATAGACAAACCAGTGGCTTCCATCTCGATTGTGCCACTGTGAGATAATTATTGACAACTTTAAATCAATTTTCTGATATATATTTTTTGGTTATTAGAATATTTATGAGAATAATAAAATATTGTGTAGAAGTATGAATAAAAATATTGAACCTCAATCTAGAGGATTATTTATATATCTCAATGTGGGGAATTTCAACTGGATTCCTTCGAATAACATTGATAAATGAAATTCCTCTAAAACTAGAAAATGTTTGGTAGGATATATGGTGGAATAATCTAGTGTATTATTAAAGAAAAATAATTAAAAGTGATTATTTCACCAATTTTGTTCTATAAATTCTTCCAAATAATTGTTATATTAAATTTTGATCAACTTTTAATGTTCAATCATCCTGACATTATATTTCTTTCATTCAAACCATTACCAACACATATCAAATACAAAAATATAAATCAATGACTGAGGTTTGTAAATAAAATACAAGTAGTGATTTTATTAATAATCTTAGTATTTTAATTATTTATCATTTTTAGAGTTTCTGGCATAGAGATAATTTAATAGTGTCAATATTATCAGTGTTTATTGAGTAAATTTATTTTATATTATCAAATAAGGGGTAGTAACTATGATTTTACTCATAGATATAACTTATATGATCTTGATTAAGTGATTTTTTTTTGATCATGGATCATTAATGGAGGTAGTTATTATTGTAAAAATAATTTTTTAGAAATGAAGAAAAATGATCCATGTGATCTGTTGATTTGGAAACCTTTTCATTCTATTAACTCAGTTGCAAATTTTTATTCCAATAAAATAATTTAAATTCACAAATTTCGTTTAATGATTTATAATATTTTAAATGAAATAGATTTATTTATGTTTTAAAAATTCATATAAAATCTAAAAAAATTATTAAAAATAATAAAAAGAGGTCTTCCCTTAGGGAGCCTCGTATGATACAATAGTGGTAACTACCATAATACAATATTCATGGGAAACATTATGTATACATTAAAGTGGCATCTCAACCTAACTCATTAGTTTCATCATCTATTGAATGAAAATATTTTAATAATTATAATATTTATTCATTATGTTCTCCTTTTAAAATTTCTATGTATGGCGATGCTATAAAATGAATTTCATCACATCATGGATGACGTTGTCTTTACATAGACATGATCGATTCTTTAATTTTTAAATGAATTTGTACAAAAATAAGATAAATAATATTTTTTATAATCATAAAAATATCATAAATTATATATATATATATATATATATATATATTAACTAAATACATCTACATAGTAAGCCTTGTGTGGAAATTACGAAATATAAAACACATCACTTCTTAGAGACGATAGTATATATGAAATCATGGGTGCCAGATTTATTTTCCATTGGATGGATGATAAATAGATTATTTTTTGTACCATAAACATAATAATTTCTTATTATATAGATGATAATTATTTTTTATTTTGGGATTTATACAATAGAATTTATGAATATGGATGCTCAAATAAACTTGAAAGAACTCAGTAATGATAGTTAGATCTTATATGGGTATCTTCCATTGGAGTAAACCTTGTGCCTTCATAGGATGGAATTTTACAAGGATAAGTACATATAGAAATTGGGGATGAAATTTGGGATCATATTTGATAATTTCTTGATTCATAGAGAGTGCTCCATGTGTGAGAATAATTATAGAGAGGAATTTACATTTTCCAGGTGAGGGGGTGGCACCATTGAAAATATCATATATTTTGGATAATTTCATTTCTTTTTATTGGTCATGTGGAACAAAATGGAAAATGATTAAAATATATCATAATGTATGCTCAAAATAAACTCATCCATACCAGTTCTGAAATGATATATATATTTTTTTGTTTCTATTCTCTAAGTGTAACCCCCCTACCATTATCCCTTTTGACCCATTCCATGGAGATTAAATTTTACCACGGTGATAGTTAATTATGAACAGTGATAAAAAAGGATTTCTAAAAACAACTACTTCTAGGATTACTCATATATAATTTTTTTATAAAAATAAAATTCTTGTTGCGGTAATATTTAATATTAAAATTAGTTTAAAAAATGTTATGAAAATAGTATTTATAAAATTTTATTTTTAAGAAAAACAAATATTCTCAATACATTACTAAAAAATCCCATTTGTTTATTGTTTAATTGTTTTAATGAATATTTTATCTATAAAGTTTAATTAATATTTCTTAGTAGATACTAATTTAATTTATCAATATGAAAACATATTCCAAATGTAAAAATAGTTTTCAAAAAATATATCTATTTTCACAGTAAAATTATTTGTCATTATTTCTAACCAAATGATAAAAAAGTATAGTTGGACATCCATTTTGTAAAAAATTATAAAAAAAATTCCCATATGAATAATAATCAAAATGAATAATATTGAAATTTAAATAAATAATATATGATAACCACAATATGTGTAAACAAAATATTTCATTTTTGTTAAAAATATATTAGACTTCCATTTTGTATCATTTTATAATCATTTCATGAATTTCATTAAATGGATTTACATTAATAAATTATTAAATAATATTTATTGACAAAATTCATCAGTGGTATTAAATTTAAATGTATAGATAAGATCATAAAATATTTCATTATAGTTTCTCAATGATCAATGGTATTTTCTTAATTATCTATAACCCTTTAAAGTAAATTAATTTTTTTAATCAATATCATTTAACTAAATAATAGTGAAATTAATTATTCTTATTTATAATAATTAGTTTTTCAATTATATTTGGTGTTTTCATGTATCAATGGATATAATAAAATTGAATTTATTAAAGAGATTCATAATATAAATATGTATTTGTTGAATTTTTCACCCTTATAAAAATTTCACCATAAGAATAAGTTACTCAAATGAAAACAAATGAGTATAGATCTGACTCATTACATGCTTATGTTCCCATGTAGATATTAAAATTTATGATTTATTTTGAATACCTTATCTTATTGAGTATTTATTTTTCATAGCACTTTAACTACATGGGGAATTAATTTTTCCAGATGTTCATTAGTTGATAGTCTTAATACCATTTCTTCAATAATTATTTTTTCATGATAAACATCCAATTAGCACTGTAATGGGTAAAATATGGTAATCTTAATAAATTAAGAGTAAGTTCCATAAAATATAAAAAAAACTATCTCTAAATATTTTTATATGAAAATGAATGAACTATCATATAATTTTTAAATTTTTGATCAATTTTCCCTCTTAATTTACTTGTCTTACATATAGTGAAATTAGTATTTGAAAATATGCCCCAAAAAATCAATAATAAATCTAATATTCATATCTAGAAAATAAAAAACACCTTACTTACACATTTGTAAAAAATATCATCAATAATATCATTTTGAAAATTAACTTACAATGTTTTGAATGTCAACATTTTAATAAGGATCCATAAATACATCATATTCAACATGGTTCTCAGTGAATGATTCGATCCTTCAAAGTGAGAAATTTATTTTCATAAATAATTACTGTAATCAAAATTACGTAATTGTAATTAAATCATATTTAATTATTTAAAAAAAATTAATTTGTGTTATTAAATGTGTAAAAAAATTATAAAATAACAATACATCATTATAGTTGTATAATTATATTACCATATTTTAGGTATCTCCCTTATCTTATTTTTTTGACATTATTTGGGTGAATATCAGGACTCCTAAGAGGGATACCAGTTTTGGGGGAAATGAACTAATTTTTATGGATTTATGTTTTTTAATTAATGTATTTCATGTAAGAATGGGTAATAGATTAATAGGGTTCTACTATAGATTAGAGAACAATAGAGTTGGATTATGTTTTTTTTAATTGAATTTATAGTTTCTTTTAGTTTGTTGTGTGATTTAATGTCATGTAACAAGTTTACACATCATGTATTTGATCAATATGATAGTGTATTGAGGGTAGTACATAGCGTTAAATGTTACAAACTGTGTAGATATTACATGACGTGTAAATATTAAAAGATGTGTACTGTTATACTTGGGTTCTCAATAAAAAGGGAAAGGGTTTTTTAGAAAATGTGTTAATCATGAATTACATGATATATAAAGGTGATACATGTTGTCTAAGTCACATAAACAATGATTTAGAGAACCATATGATTAATTTTTTATATTCATTTAATTTTTTTTCTTTTTTCTCTCCGCTTAGACCTCTTCCCTATTTATTTCATGAACCTCCATTATTTTCACATCAATTCATTCTATGATTGATAATCTGGGTTGTGTATTTAATTTAATAGGGGATTAATCCTTCTTTATTCTTGGTATATTTTTAATAAATTATCTATATTGAGTTGATATATTCTATCTATTCATTTTAAATGATGATTCATCTCAATTATTTCAAGATTCTCCATGTGATCTCTATCTAGTTGCCAATCCTTGTATTGGTTGTGGTCTAGAGTGATAATTCCATGAGTTATGGGTTGATTTATCTTATTTCCCAAATATTTCTCTACATGGATTCAATTATAAGATTTTTATGTTTTATTCTAGGGCATGTGTTATTGTGGTTGTCTTCCTCCTTATTGGTAGATCATTTTGAAGGCTTGTCAAAACTATGTTTTGAGGTAGGATATTTTGTCTCTTTCATGTGTTAGATGAACTTAATTACTTGATTTTATAAATAAATTATAAAATTAATTGGAATGATGTATTGTTTTATTTGTGTCTTTGGAAATGGATTTTTGATAAATGATGTGTTTTCCATTTTTGTAAAAAGAAAAAGATATTTTCAAAGCACTGTAAAATGGATTTTTGAAATTGTTTTCATTGCATTATTTTGAAGAATTTTTTTTATAAATAGAGAATATGTGATGCATTGGATACATTGGTTGATGGTGTATTAATAGATCTAATCCATTGTTACAATCGTGGGGTTCTCTTATAGGGTGTTTGTATTCTATCTTGGGATTCTATTCTAGCGACATTATAGACACTATTGCTATATTTATATTCTTGTGTGTTCCTCTATTACTTAAATTTGATGAATATGTCTGTGGGATTTATGAACACGTGATTTTCTATGTTAGGGGTATTAATATCTTATCTATCATAAGATAGTGGAATATTTGGAACGATGTTACCTGTGATTTTATTTTCCTATTTGGGATGATTTTAATTGAACAATTTTTAATTGTTCTATCATTTATTTGATATGAAATAAGATTCATTATTTGATCAATTAGATTTTATGGGACTACATTGATATATTTGAAATTAATTTAAACTATTTTACATTATTTATTCTGAAAATGCGTAAATATTTAGAAATTGAAAAAATTTCCATGCTTTTGATATAAAATTTTTAAACCAATTATTATATATTTTTTTTAAAAAAATCATCATGATTTAATTACATATATAGAGACTTGTTATGGGTCCCCCATATGGGATCCTATTTTGCATGTTTGAACACTCCCTACACACTCATTCATTGGTGTGTAATCCATTGTATGTATTTCTATATTGTTAAAAGAAATGCATTGTAGTCAGGTGTTGATGTTTTATGTCATTTAGGTTTGCGATGATGGTGGTGAGATGTTGGGAATATTCCCATGCTATCACATGGTGACTATTAGAGTCACTGTTTAGTTTTTTCTTCCTTTTCCTGGAGTCCTATCTCTTGGTGATTGTTTTTATTCCTTTAGTGTTGTATTTTTTATGCTCTCTTCATTCATTCATGGAATATATATAACTCATCAACTATTTTGTAATGTGAAATGTATATTTATGCCATTTTCTTACTTCAAGTAAGCCGAAATCGTGCCCTATGGTTTTCGTTTGATTCCAAGGTTCTAGTTTCCAACGCATGGGGATATGGAACACCCTTTGAGAATATTATGTTTTGTGTCTTGTATTATTTTGATTGGGTATCTAGGTATTATTCCTCATATTTCGGTCTCAAACAAGGTTAATCTTCATAATTCATTATCATGGGATGTTGGGTATACTAGAGTTAGGAATGTAGTAACATGAGAGGTAGGTCGCACTGAGTGCCTACCTAGAACATTAAATTATGAGACATGTAATACCATGGGATGCATGGTTGTGTCTCTCCAAATTTGATTTCTTGATCTTGGAATCAACTGTTTTATGGGTTTCATGTTTTTAAAAAGATTATCCTACTGTCTAATCATTTATTCTCTTTTTTTGTTGTATGTCTCTAAAACTTCCTCCACAGGTTCCACAAGAGGGTAAAAATGATTCTCTATAAGGAAATCCTCTAATGGATCCAAATTTTATAACATTTATCTTGTTGGAAGAACATGTTATCAATAAGATGTATAGAAAGTAAAAAAATATCGTTGTAGATGTAGAAAAAATATCTATAGGAGATAATGATTGATCACATGAATTCTTAAGTGAGTCACCCCTATACTTTAAAGGTATGAATAATTTTAAAAAGTTATAGGATAGTCTTGAAATGGTCAATAAATCCCTTAAACACCAGTATACACTTGAGAGTATCAAAATTAAGTGAGAAAACATTATTCTTTAGGGTCCCAAAGAGAAATGGGGAGATTCCATGTTACCAGAATACATGCATGTGGGATTGGACTGGATGGGTTTCAAGACTGTATTCCTTAAATTATGGAATATATGTAACTCTTCAAATGTTTTATTATGTTATTTATATTTGTATTCCTTTTTATTTATTCAGGTTGGGAAAATCATTCCCTCTAGTTGTTTTTTGATTCTCAAGTACTGGTCGCTTGGAAATGCGGAATAAGAATTCCCTTTGGTTATGTGGAAATTCAGATTAAAAAATTGTATCCTCGCTATAAAGCGTTTCTTTAATTCCTATTATCTCATCATCATGCTACTGAACCTTCAAAATAGAATCAGGGAGTGAATATGATAACTTAACACAATGTATAACTATAAATGAACCATCTCCCAGTGAATATATGTCTTACTAAGTAAAAATCCCCATAAGGTTCTACTCTCTAATCCATTCATGAATATCATATAGTGGAACTTTCCTTATATGAGAGTCTATAATAACAATTCCCTTATTTAGGGTGTAGGTGATGTTGAATTGAAATGACTAATGTTATTCCACCCACCACCTCTATATGTTATTAAATTCCCTCTGAGAAAAGATATATACTAAACTCATTAGTTCAAAAAATATGGTAAACCACTCCCCGTAAGGATTGTGTCTCCAATACATAAGTGCATGAATAATTGTGACAAGATATATGTCATGAGCACGGTAACTCTTATAATGAATTTGAAATTGAAGAGAGTTTTAATCTAACACATGATCATATTTCTAAGAACACAACCTTAAATTGAACCATAAGAATCATATAGAACCACATACCCCATACCATAAATAGGTTATATTATAAGAGGTCCTATTATCATTATTCTTTTCATCCCATTGTGATATGTCTGTGAATTTGAATCTCATATGAATTTATGTACATCACTGGTAATAGAAGTCAATATTGACACAAACATTGATAAATCTATAATGAACTTTCGATAGTATCCAGAAATACCAAGGAAGCAATGAACCTCAAATAAATTTTGTGGATCACCCTTTGATAATAAAACCTTCACCTTCTCATTATCAAACAATAATTTATTTCTTCAAATTTATGTATCCCATGATCATTAATTCTTGAATCTAGATATTTCATTTCTAAATATTTTCATATAATTAGTGACTCCTTACGATTTTAAGATCTAAACACAAATTGTGACCATGCATGAGACTAGATATCAAATAAACAAAAATATCATCCATAAACAGTACCATAAAAGTGTCAATATACTAATGGAATATTATATTCATAACACCATAAAAATGAAGGAGAGTTAGTAGGGAGGAATAGAAGAAAATATATTTGATATGTACATACATGCCCCTGAAAGCCAACTTCTTTATATCAGACTCCCAAAATATGACCTAATG
The DNA here is from genome assembly GCA_963277665.1 of Viscum album. Taxonomy (NCBI): domain Eukaryota; kingdom Viridiplantae; phylum Streptophyta; class Magnoliopsida; order Santalales; family Viscaceae; genus Viscum; species Viscum album. Next base: position 1,397,689,901 of record OY728148.1, on the reverse strand, counting down.
ATAACTTGATCAAAGATCAATAAACACTTTTCCCCCTTTAACTGATCAAACAAATCATCAACATGAGTAAATTGATACTTTTTATTAACCATTACCACTCTCAAATTATGATAGTTTTTACAGAATTGTATTGGAACATATTCTTATATATAAAAAGAGAACATGATAATATAAGGTGAAACATTAGGGTAAATAAACATTTATCCATGAAATCATCCAACTGAATCATAAGTTATTTCAACTCGGCTAGTGTTAAATGATAATGTGGTGTAAAAATTGGGTGTGTACCTTTCAGTATGTCAATCGTAAATTAAACTTTCCTGTTGTAATTAAGTCCAAATAAATAATCTGTGAAATATCAATAAAATTCAAACCAACCACCTGAAGATCAAAAATATAAAAAATTTCAAAAGGTGAATCCACAATAGTAGACAACAATCTCATGGGATCTTAGATGGAAGGTCCTAGATGACCATGACTAGGATCCCAGTCTCCCTGAAACATCATTGAGCTCACATCAGGTGCAAGAAACAAGGAAGACTGGTGATAACAATCAACCTCAATATGATGGGAAATAATCCAATCCATCCCGATGATGAAATCAAACCAATCTAGATTGAGAATTAGAAAATTTCAAACAAACTCTTCATCATCTATCGATAGCATAAAATAATGACACCAAAACCCTTACACTTTACTCTTCCAAAGAGGTGTCACCGACTATATAATTATAAAATTTTCTCTATTACATGTTTATGAATATTAATAACTAGCCATTTGTTAATGAATGGGATTCACAAATATCCAATAATGAAATCTCTACTAATGATGAAATAAAGATGGTACGCCTCACAATCATTGAACATACATCTACCTCCTCTAGAAACACATATACTATATAAAGGTGGTTTACTCCTAAGGCATGTGGATGGGGACAAATACTATTTGAAGAATAATTGAGCACCATAGTTTCCTTTTGGATCCCTCGATCCATGGACATATTGAGGAGTAGATATAGCCTAAAAAAACTTTTAGATGACCATAATGTCTAAAACTATTTCAATTAATTATCAGTGAAGTAAAATAATTACTATTGTTTCCAACCATTCCAAACCGATATAATGTTTGGGGAACATTACCAACTATGAATAAAGGTGATGGGGAGGAATTCTTTTGAGAACCACCTGCACCACTCCTATAATTCCCTTTCCACTTTATCTTTTACATTGGTGTTCCATAGAAGCTTCCACTAGGAGGAAGAGAAATATTAGAATGACCAAGCATTCCTTCCATGATCATCTTATCCAACACAGCCAAATCCACTATCTTTGAATATGTCAAAAGCATCATCATAAAAACCAACAATCTGATGACTTATCAAAAACACTATAAGTGTATGTGATATTTCAAATTTTCATTCATTACAACCTCTTATAAAACATGAACGACCTCTGCCAACTAATTGGTGAAATATGACACTGAACGCACTCCCTCTGGAATAAATATGAACTCCACATAATTTTCCATCATCATAGACTCCTTTCTTGACTAGTTGAAGAAGATTCTTGAAACCCTTCCTATCCAAGACCACATGGTTACCATCATTTAGCATAGAATCCCACAATCTCTAGCTAGGACTCTCGAGTCTGCACACTATGTACTTCACCTTGACACTCTCATGTTTATCCATGAAGATGAAAGTCTGATTGATCTTTTTAATCTAGTCCACTTCATATTGAGATATATTATTACATTTAAATGAATGTGACATCCCATGAAAGAACTCCCATTTTCTATATTTTTCTCCTATATCCAATTTATATACTTCAAAAATACATTCTGTACTTGTGATACATTCTAAGTGATAGAAATATCTAACCACATGATAGTAGCGATTCAATTATGATTTATAGGGGGTTCCCTTGAGTAACATTATGTTCCCCCTCATATGGAACCCATGGAAGAAATATCAGAGGAATACAAATGCCCATAAAAATAATAGAATTGATGAGAAATAGGATAATCTATGTTCAAACTAGAAACCAAAATAAAAAAAATTGATTTAGATTATAAAATTTAAATAAGAGATACTCATCACAACATATAATTGTAACTTTAGTATCTATATGGATAGATCTATTGAGGTACTCAACTCATCAAACCTATTAGGTTCCAAAGATACAATCTTTACTCTACCAAACATAACAAGATAAAGAATATTGATTATAGACCTCATTTTATACCAAATTGTGAGGAACCTAACTTGCATACCCTCTCAAAATGGTATCTAATCTGAGCTATCACATACCCATTCTGAGTTCCAGATCCCTATAGGCTAGAGAATTGAACTTGGGAATGAAACAACAACTATAGGGAACTATTTTTCCCAAAATAAGGAAAATAATTTTATACATGTACATATAATAAAACAAATTATTGAAGGAGATACATGTTATCTATAAATAAAAGAAAATATATGAAATAATAAAACTGAAAAGGTAGAAAAATAATCTTTAAGAGAAATGCGTAACAATAGTGGATGAAAAAACAAAAAAGATTATTCAAAAGTCTATATGTGATGTAGTAGTAAAACACCCACCATCTTACCCCTAGCTACTAAAACCCAGTTGATAGAAAACCTCACTATCTCACTATAGTGTCTTCTCTATCCCTACATCAAAAGTAATACAATGTTTTATGAATCTCCAGAGGGGTGCATAGTGTGTAACCTTATAGGCTCAGAAAGATACCACCTAGGTACTCCATATAAAGTATCTATACAAATAATCCAATCAATTTCAACATTTTTATAATATGATGAATTAAAACATTTTAATAGTTTTATATCTGAAGCATGGAAAATTAATTAATTTCTAGATTTTCTAAATTTCCAAAAAAGTAGTTAAATTAGTTTAAATGCATTTCAAAATTATCATTGTTTTTAAAACAAATCAAACTAATAAAATAGTGCATCATGCATCATATCAAATCCATGGAAATACGAACCAAAATTGTACAAACCAAGACATCCTAAATAGGAAAATCACATAACATGTAACATTACACTAAGGATTCCAATAGGTTAGGATAGCTACAATACACATAACACCCACATATACAATCACAAGCACCTCAATCCCCTATAAATATTTAAAAAATATAATCAACAAAGGAACCCCTTAAAAATGTATCCTTTTAATCATGTATTAAAGGTCTAAAGAACAAAAATCCTAATGTTTAAAGGAACACGCCCTGAGTGAACCCCCAAAAATAACAATTGAAAATTCTTATTACTACACAATCCTCATAAATATCCTAGGTATCCAATGTCATATATTTTATAAACCATTTCAACACAATCATGCATTGTAAACCATTTCACAAGTACATATCAAACATATTTGAAAAAAATATATTTTACAAAAAAAAGGGAAAACAGATATTTTATAAAAAAAATAAAAACACAAAAATACAAAAATCAATCATTCTAAGTCTATTTATAAAACAATTATAAAAAACAAGAAATATAGCTCATCCTACACAGGCTAGAGATGGAACCAGTTATCCCAAAACTCAGGTCACACACACCTATAATGGGATCAACCAACAAGGAATAATAAAATGACAAAAAATGAGGCCTTAGAATAAATTTAAAAATCTCATTATTGATTTAATTAAGCTAAAGGGTTAGAAAAGTTAATGAAATAACCCATAACTAAATGAACGTGCACACCACACCACAAACCCACATATGGTTTAGCCTCGTGAGGAATTTTACATGAAGGATATAAAAAGAATAAAAAAATCACCAAGGCATAAAATTGAATAAATTAAAAAACATAATGGATCAACCTAGATAAAATGAAATGAATAAGAACAATGGATTACTCACGTAGAGAAATTATTTTTACAGCCAAAATGATAAATCACCAAACAAATAGATCTGAAACAAATAGAGGTTCCCAAAATTGTCAGGGAAGAGATTTGGATTGAGTGAAAAAAATTATACATGTTGTATGACCAAAAAAATTAATCGTACAACTTCTTAAAACAACTATCTATTATACTTACACAACATATAAATATTTTATACACATTCATTTTTTATTATATGTTTTTCTATTGGTTTATCTACCAATAAAAATGATTCTATTAATTTTCTATCCATTCCAATTATGAAACTTTTATTCCATGGGATTTAAATTATTAATAATTAATTTATTATATTTTTATAATTTAAATATATATTTATCTTTAATAGTTAGATCATCGTTTTTACTGATTCAAATTTAAAATTAAAGGTACATTTCCTATCATTATTTATAAGCTGTGTTAGTATAATTTATGAAATAATTATGGGGATTAAAAATTATATAAAATAATTATATATCATACCAAAAATCATTAGTGTTATAATTAAAATATAAGAAATAGGTACGTAACAAAACCTCAATATCAATGTAAGTGTGGAAAAAAATAATTAAAATCAATCAGTAATTTTAACTATGAATGGTAGATCTATGGGTAAAAAAAGAATACCTAAATTAATAGTATTTATATAAATAAATAAAGTTTTCTTTCTTAAATATGTCAAAAAATGTCCTTAATTAGTTATATAAGAAGATATATCAGGTTCATGCTAGTGATAATCCAATGTAATGGTGTTTTTTACTCAACCAACTTTTATTGCGTAATACACCTTCTTTATTGAATATGATTTTCTAAATGTGATACATTGTATATATATTCTATATCATGTTTTATTTTTTCTTTATTTTTTGGAAATATTATTTTTTATACAAGAATTATTTATAATTCATTGCAGTATTGTTTAAAAATTGTTATTATAAATGATAATTTTAAACCTCTATATTGGTTATTTCCCATCCCATTTATTATTAACTAATATAAAAAATATTTTCTTGATAAAATATATATTTAAACATGTATAATATTATATTCTAATTTTTTTTATTGGTCTCTATTCGTAAATTTTTTTCTAATGTTTTCATTGATGCTAGTTACTTGAAATATTTATTACATTGATTAATAATTATTTATTTAAATTATAAAAATATTATTCACACAATGTTACATAATATTTTTCATTTTTGAAATTCAGGGATATATTATTTAGGGTATTATTATAAAATAAGTAGTTTAAAAATTGAATTTATCATTTTTAAAAACAATTCTTAAATTGACATCACAAATTATTTTTAGGAATATTATCACCAATGTTAATGTAACACATCAACATGAGAAAGTTAGTGCATGTGGTTACATTATTTAAATTGTACAAAATATAGGGGATATCATCCCTCCTGACTAATCAGTTTATCAATCATAGAAAACTAAATATATAAATTATTCCCATATTACATTATAAATATAAAAACATATCAAAATAATCATTAATGGACCCATGAAATCATTCAAAACATATTTTTTTATATAATGGGGAATGGAAAAAAATAATCTATTGTCTAAAATTCTCATTAATGGTTACATACAATGGATAATATCAAAATAAATGAATCCATAATTAATATGGAAGATTGAATAGTTGTAAGACTTTCCATTTAATTTAATATTTTAATTCATTGAACATTTATAAATATTATAAACCTAACAATCATATAGATTATATAAACTAAATTTTATATAAATGAAATGAATAATCCTAGTCCTTAATGATATAGTAATTGTCCCCAATTATATAATGAATCTTAACATAAAGGCCTCTCAACCATGAAATCATTCATAATTAATGAGTAGGTGTAAACCTAATACCACTATAATATAGCTTGAATGCAGTTTTTTTCAGGATACATTTCAGTGAATCAAGGTTTTATCAATAACTAGACCCCAGTAATTAATGGTACATTATATTAATTACAAATATTTTAAATGATCAATATAATTCATTCTAAAATTTTCTCATAATTCAAAAAATTATCTATATTAAATCATAAATATTTAACATCCATATTCCCCCACACTATAAGAAAAATGGGTTTATCCAATGCTATGGTTTTAACAATGATCTCTAAAATCACTATTAAAAACTCCCTTTCTTAGCACTAAAAAAGGCGTTATTAAATATTTCTATAACAGTGCTTGTAAGAATTGTTAAAGGGGGTCCTATATCAGTGCTTGTAAAAAATACCTTATAAAGGTCTCCATTAATCAGTGATAGTAAAAAAGACTTGACAAAACATGTATTTATCAATGATTCTAAAATATCGATGATAATGGGGGGTCTTTATCAGCATTTTTAAACAATGTTTATAAAGGAGTGGTCTTCATCAGTTTTTTTGAAAACACCGATAAAGATCCCCCTTATCAGTAATTTTTTAAAAGCACTGATAAACTTTATATTTCAAAAAAAATTATATTTCATTAATGGATTAATAGACTACTATAGTAGAAGTTATGGACATTTGGAGGCCTTTGGGGCCTTTTTGACCTCAATAGAGGAGATCGAGGGTTATTGAGGGATATAAAAGAACAGATATCATTGATATCATAAATTTCATATGAGGGATAGGTAATGTAGATACCCTGTTTAGATGTTATGGACATTTGAAAGGCCATTGAATTTGAAACACAATTCAAACCCCTAAAAACCCTAAACCCCTAAAAACATAAAATGGATTATAACGTTCTATTTAGAAATAAATTTCATATCTAATACAGGTAAAATAAAAAATCCTCAAAAAAATAAATAACCGCATGATATTTAAATCATGTGATAATTAAGGAAATAAAATATATTATAGTTTTAGAAAAGTCAGAAATCAAACTCGAACTTAAAATGCACATAACTTTTTGTATGAGTGTCTGTTTGGGATCTACCACATATGAAATTGAATCCTATAGTGAAATATATTCCATGTATGGTACTAGACTAATTTTTATGAGCTTTGTTCTATTTTTCAATAGATGAAATTCCTAGAAGGCCACCTTAACTGAGTGTTTTTTCTTAGACCCGAGTTTCATAAAATTTAAATGGCTATAACATCTGATGAGGGTGTATTTTTTCACCTAAAACACTTATCATATCGAATCTCATTTCCTGGGATTATTTTTAAATGGTTGTGGAGATGAAACGGACTCCCGTATTAGATGTTATGGTCATTTTAGGGTTTTTAGTGATTTTAGGGGTTTTTGAGTTTCTATATGTTTAAGGTGTTTTAATGTTTTTAAAAATTAATTACAATTTAAATAAATATAAATAAATATTTATAAACATATATATAAATATATGGATCAAACAGATTACTAAATATATATAAATATATGGAAATATCATAGAATATAAAACAACACAATATAGGGGAGTGTAAAAGGTGTTGGTGTATGAGCTGGAGGTCTTAGGTTTCAAACTCAATGGAAGTAAGGGCATGCATTAAAGAAATGATAAAGGATTGGGGAAGTGGGTGGGGTGGGAAGAACTGATAATGGGTGGGAAATGATAATGTGGTGAAAAATATTATACTCTTTATCATCGAAGCCATTATCATCGCATCTTTAGCACTGTAAAAGGGGGCATTTCATTGTGCTAAGAAATGATTATGAAGTTGGGCATTAACAGTACTAAAAAATAACTGATAAAGGACCACTTTATCACTACTTTTTATGCACTGATATAGGGGGCCTTTATCAGTTTTATTTACCAATGTTTTTAAGGATAACCCTTTAACATCACCTTCATTATATGTGCTTCTATAGAGCTAATAAATCTCTTTTACTTGCACTATTAATGGTCCGATTTGATGCAGTTCCAGTAAATGAAATAGAATACTTAATAAGATTCCATGAGGTGATACCATCTAGGAAAATGGTTCACCATTGAAACATCAATATATTAATTTAAATTATAATGAATTCATCCATGATTATAAAAACATGGACATAATAGAGAGAAATAATATCCACAATCTATACCATGGAAAATAGATAACCATCGCCATCAATGTTGAATCCATATGGTTTATTTTTATAAATATATTCCATTATTTCAATATATGAGATCTCAAAATTGAAAAAAAAAATATTAAAAAACATCAATTCCATTTAGCACATATCATAAGAAATATAATTTTTTAAGCCATTGTGATTAAGTGATAAGTCGAATGAAAGATTATACCATTTAATGGGAGAAACCATGGTAAACTTTATGATCATAATTCCATTACACTTATACCTTGTCATTGAAATTTTTTCCTAAAAAACATTTATAAAAATTATATTCTTATGGTTATTGTAATTATGTTACTCCCAAGTTTCATTATTTTCAATGTTATTAATATCTTCCTTCTTGGATACAATCTTTCCCACATGTTATAGAAATTAATCAACATTATCTAGTTATACCTATGAAAAAATCTTGTATGATTAGAATTTCATTTATTTTCACATGATTATACAACTTTATTACTATCCACATTGTTTTTTTTCAAATACACTGACTTCCAAGTCATGTAAACATTTAATTACCTTCCTCCATGCCTTATTTATTTTAGTAAATTTTAGAAAATTAATGAGACTCAAAATAATATAATATTGAATCCAAATATTTATAATTTGTTCTACCAAATTTTATTTTAACATTATAAATCTCTTTATTATTCGTATAATAGAAATTGAATTTACAAAAAAACAAAAAATAATTTATTTTCCATATATTCTTATTATTTCAATGTTAATTGATTTAAATGAGTGTATATCTATGAAATATCTTCTAATTTTCTCACTCCATGAACATATAAAAATTTTATCATTTAATTTTGGTATTCCATGGGATATTAAACACTTTCTTTCTCATTGAATTGAATTCTTTTTTAAACCACATTTTATATAGAGTATTTATCACATTTATTTTTCAATAGGAGTTAATTTTAAATAATTATAACGGTTAAGGTATCATTTCTCAAAAATATTTTCTATATATAAATCTCTATTAAAAATTTTCTACCATATCAAAAAAACTAAAATTATTTAGTGTTTACAACCCATTGTATTTAATTTATGATATGAAACAAAATAATTCACACATCAAGGATTTAAAATCATTAGATTACGTATATCAGTAAATTTTAAAATCATTTCCATGTTATTTTAACCAAAATAGAAAAGTATTTTATACTAATTATAATTATCCTATATTAAAATCATAAAATAACAAATCTATTACTTATGAATATAAGAAAATCAATTTTTAGGATTTCATATCCTATTAATTCATCCATCATTCATCCCAAAAAAACATCCATTATTTCAAACAATCATCTCATTCTCATTTCCACAATGTTCAGAAACACTCAAGATATTATCTCTCACTCTATAAAAACACTGAATGAAACTACATTCAGCTTTCTTATCACTAATTTGGTTTTTCTAACTCCTTTAAAATTGAGTTATACATTATTTCCAAAGTTAGTAGATATATCATCATACACATGGGTATCATTCATGGTTTGTTTATTTACCATTATATACAATGAAATTGTAATGTCTTATACCTTAGGATTCCCACCATTATTACCTTTATAGTCCTTATAAATGTCAATATGTTTTTCCCTTAATTGTACTTATCTTGATAAATTTAATTTTTTAACATTAATATTAAATTATTCTTGTAGTTTCATGAAACACATGACTGTGGTGTATCTAGATTGATCACACACCCCATAAAGTTCGTCAAGAAAAAAATATACTATAAAATATTAGCTTTTCATAAAGAGTTTGTATTGGTTATATAATAAAAACAAAATCCTATATACCCCTTGATTTAATGTCTCACATTGATTTAGATAGTGACAATTTTTATTATCACATATAGTCTTTGTGACCATAGACTACACAACAACAAAATTTTCCTTCAAAATAGAATCTCTACATTTTGAAATCTATATCTTCCCATTATATTTCCATCTAATTTGAATTTTATATGTTATAAAAAATATTATAAATCATATCATAAATATATGTAAATATTTTTCTCCCATTATTCTTATCACTGAACATGTTATTCATATACACTTCAATAATTTTTTTCATCATGAATATAATCAGTAACAATGGGTATAACTCCTTTCATAGGTAAATTAATGAACTTTTTTTAATTCTTGTCATAATATTTTCCATATTAGGACTATGATTTACTATATTTTATAGTATTTCATTGAATCATAGGGCCATATCCATGTCTCTTAGTGTCATAAAAATCATTCAGAATTGATATAGGATATTACATACTTCTTTCATTGTAAAATTTTAAAATTTTAATTAAGTCATTCTCAAGGAAGATTCTACATTAATTAATTTCACCTCATGATTATTAACCTTCTATTTATAAATCACATATGTTAGAGTAATATAAATAATATGGTCCCTTATATCATGTTTTACATTTAGATCAATAATATTTTATGAAAACACCATTTTCATAATGAAAATATCTATAACACCTAATTCATTAAATAAATATCCTGAATGAATTTGTTACATTTTTATTACATTATTTTATTATTAATGAATTTATTTTTTATCAAGAAGAGAAATGAGAATAATTTTAAAAACTAATTCTACATGTACTGCCTCATCACTAATTTCCTCCCCAGAAAAAAAATATTTTCTTTATTTGAGTGGTCATTATATAATTTTCATTTACCATTAATGGCAAGTGGTCCTTCATTAATTAATAAAACTTCTCACTTTATTCATCATTTGATATATAATCATATTTTGAGAAAAAATAACTCTAAAAAAAGAAATTGAAATTTGATTTTCCTTTCAAATTCATTCATCAACAACAAAAACTCTTTTTGTTATGTCTCCTTGATGATCTTTTATATTGGTCATCCAACATGACTCATTCTTAGTTTTGGGGGTAACTACATGAAAAAATTTAAATATTTACATTGTTTACACACTTAAAAGGTTGTTATCCTTTTTTATATAATTTATCCTCATTCTGTACCTTTTGGGAAAATTTTGTGATCTTATTTAAATTCTATGAATAATCATCTCTGATTATTGATCCAGGATATCACTTAGGGTAGAAGTATTTAAATCCTCATTAAGAATTAAATATGAAATCCTTTTCTGATTTATTAGTCATTCTTATTAATATATCCTTCTATATCATATAAAATTTTAATATATTATTTACCTTTTTACTATACAATAATTCAAATATCAATTCATAATGTTTTAAATATTCAAAAAAAATATTTCAAAGAAATATTTTGATTTTTTTTAATATCAAAGTGTCTTTAATAATCACAAAGAATCATTAAATAGGTAATGAAATCATGTTCACCAATATAAAGAAATAATCCACCAATTCAAGTTCTACCAATCAACTACCAATTAATTGGGAATAAAATTATTATATTTATGACTCCTTCAAAATTTTATCTCTCTCCTGTATATCAATTAATTTTCCCATAATTACATTCACTATTTTCAATCCCATCACATGTGTCAACTCTTTCACTAAAATTTTTGTGTTAAACACTTATTCCACTGTCTAATTAGATTCAATATTCTTACTATAATCAATTTTAAAATATATTGCAATATTAAGAGTTTTTATGCCATCCTAGGTGATGTTAATAATTTTTTCACTATGAGAGAAAATATATGGATCTGTCCACTCCTTCTGTTGATAATTTCCATTCCCGTAGAATATTTAAAATCTATTGGTATTATGGTACATACATTTCCCATAGATATCATAGATCAAAAGTAGATAATGATAGAGAACAAACAAAAATATGTAAGAATAGTTATAATAATAGTGTCACACTTAGATACAAATCTATTGTAACACCCCAAAATTTTAATATATGGTTACCTTAATATAATTCAATGTGTCTAATAGCATTCTCTATAAATAACACATATCTAAAATAAAAATACGACATGTTTATATTTTAAAAATATAAATAATAAATATGAATTTTAAACCTCTCCATAAAATTAGTGAAATTAAATATGAATAACAACTTTATGATATATATATATATATAATGATAATAGTAACTTTATTTTATGTAAATTCAATATGTATGGATAAAAAATAAAGAGAAATCATTATATAGTAAATAAAATATTTCTCTAAAATCAATATTTTATTTCAAAAAACTAAGATTATTATGGTCATATAATAAAAAAATATATTGATAAAATTAATGATATATTACAAATATAATACATAGAAATTGATAGGATATTAACAAAATGAATTGTTAACATTGTAAAAAGTTAATTTTGAATACAAATAGTTATCCACGTTATAAGGTTATATTAAATAAATATTAAATTAAACTATTTTATAAATTTAATATATAAAAATTATAATAATTATTGGATTGAATTGAATAAAATTAGAACACGATAAATTTTTAGGATTTTACTCAAAAGAAATATTTTTTTATGAAAATTTCATTTCTATAAATACTATGAAGTTTTAAAAAAAAAATTGTATATTAGTGTGAATTAGAAATTAATGAGGCATTTTTTCAATGTGTAAATATATATTTTATATGTGACCTTATAATTTTAAAAGAATTTATTTATTTATAAAACCATATTTTATATTTTATAACATAAGTAATATTTTATTTGTTTTTTAATACATTATATTTTTTTAATTTATAATTTGGTTTTATCAAATTAATATTAATAATTAAATGTAATGGGTTTAAAAAAAATTAAATAGTGCATCCCAATTACCTAATATGGTTTATTTTATTTTTTGAGCATAATGAGAAAGTTTCCCTAGTTAAAAATGTGTAACCTTTATCAAAGTTAAATGGTAAATGTAATGATCCTAAGAGTAAAGGATATAAAAAATCCTAAAATATTTATAAGAATGGGTTTTTTGGCCTTTGTATAACATTCCCCTTACATCATTATGTATCATGTTTCGATCCATATTTTTTATTATTAACATCCCGTTATAGAAATCATTTTGGTTTTTACAAAAAACTTATCCTTTTTCACTTAAAATGGGAAACTCATCATCTCAATTTCCCTCACACATACACCCCCTATTTTTCACCTAACAACATCCCAATCCATAAATACACACTTCTATATACCGTGAAGATTTTTTTTCTTCATATAAGACCAACTCTCAAGATCTTAACACCATAGAATATGAGAAAATCAAAGAAGTCAGATTTATGTTATTATTAAATATTTCCATTTTCCTAATCATTATGTGATTTTATTCTTCAAAAAATACCTTAAAACCATATTTAAATAATACAAGATGTATAATTATTATAATATTATGTTATTATAATTTTGATACATGAATTAACCAACTTCCCCTTTTATATTAAGGAAAACAAAAAGGTACATCCACTATTATGCAGAAAATCGCCTCAATGATGTAACATTTTCTATTCTACTTAAAAAAATTAATAGTATGGTATAATATTTTAATTTAATAAATAATTATTATATTTATATTTTTTTATTATAATGTAATAAACGTAACTATTATATTCTACCATTCTATGAAAAATGGGATCGTAAACAATGCATATGTGGGGTTTACAACCTCTATAGAACCACTGGTTTTCATCTTCATTTTAATAGTGAAATATATAGATTGTTATGATGAATATATTAGTGTAAAAATATGATCATTATGATATCATTAATATGGTAATATCAAAAAATTTAGAACCTATTAAGGACATGATCATCCAATTTTTGTCATTACTTCAATCCTTTAAATCAAGATAACAATAAGAATTGTGATCTCTTATTTTTTATAAAATTCCCTTATATAAATAAAATTATCACCATAATCATTCATAATTATGATATTTCACATTATTAAAAAATAAATAATATCATTACACTTATTGTATGATGATATTTCGACTAAACCATCACAAAATCATCTATTAAACTAGGTAGGTTTATGATTGGGTTGGTTTTGCATCCCACATGAACAATACTGGGAATTTGTATAATTAATTACTATGAAAACTTATTTTCTACTAAAATATGATTTAAAAATATATATAATACATTATTTTTAGTTATTGTAACGTTATATCAATATTTATCCAATTAATTAAAGAAACACTTTTTATTTTTAGGAAATATCAACCCATTTCAATGATGATTTCAACCTTGTAGATCATAACTGAAACCACCATGAAATTAAATTATATATTTATTAAATATAATGGATAATATATTAATTTACCCTATGTGATCAAATAATTATGTTATTTTGTAAAATAATATATACCAACACCTCTTTTGACATACTAGTTAAAATAAATTATGCTTTATTACCCTCACTATTTTAAATTAGTAAAATCTGAATAATATGTGTAGGAGGGATTATTTGATAGAAGTATATATAGTTATAGTTGTGAATAAGGTTACTGGGAATGTATTTAATTAACATAATTTAATTACTGAGGACATTTGGTGTAAGTACAGAATGAATCAGGAATGAGGTGATAATTTCTGTTTGAAATTCCACTCATTAATACATGTTTGTTAATAGGAAGATAATTTATTTTATGTTGTTTATATACTACCTATTAGTGATATAATTACATTAATTATGATTTAATGTTGTTATTTTATGTTCAATTACAATCCTTCTCCTTCATGGGGTTTATATAAAAAGGTTACTCAAGTAGAATGAGTTTTCTTAATCTCAATTATTATTATATCGGACATGTTACATGTTATTCACTATATTTCCATTCTATTTTTTAAAATTGATTTAATATCACTTTCATGTTATATATTTTTTCTTATTAATTAATTGGATAAAATTACTAAATCGTGTTCTTTTCCCCATTTTTATTATGACTTAAGTGTTACCCTGATTTGAAGTGTTTTTAGTAAATCAATTTTCATTAATTATGATATGATCATTATTTTGACTCTATTTCATTTAATACAGGTACGTTACACATGTTTATTTTATTATATGATATTATCTATTTTCTTTCATGTTTACCATATAAAACCCTTTTCAATGTTTAAATTCATTAATATGTATGTTGACTGTTAGGGATATTGGTAACACAAATATCCTTTTTCTGAGAGATAATGCATCATAATGTACCTTTTTTCATTATTATTTTTTTCTATAATAATATCTAAATTTATGTTAATTTATATACAAATAAATTTAAAGTAAATTTTTTATAAAAAAATTATATTTTAGTCTTTTTATATATGAGTTTTGAATAATAGTAATTTAAAAGTTATAAAAAGTGGGATTCCATGAATTTTCATATGTTTTATTAACATAACACCATTTCACTAACATAAACTTTTTATTTAATGATGGATCTGTTGTAATAGATTATTTTTAACATAATGATTTTGAAAATTCTTCACAACACCATTTCAAATGATACATTACAATACAACATATAAATTTACATTTTATATATATGTAAAATATGTATTATAAACTCTCTCATAAGTTTTCACTTCCATTTCCTTATCATTTTCAAAAATATTTAACCAAAATAGTTTTCCTATTCATTATTTATTATTTAATATGAAATTGTACATTATCTTTTTTTGAGATTAAACTCGTGGTATTAAACAATTTGATTTTTTGTTACTTTTTTTATATTATTCAGATCATTATATTTGTGAGGTATTTTTATATTTATGTGATAACAAAATATATTTTTTTCTTATTTAATAGGAGTTATATTAATTTGACACCAAACACTTTATCAATTTTGATTTTGATAATTATTATTATATTATTTAAATAGAAATATAATCATAACTCTTTACGATGTGAATGTCACAGTATATATAACTATGATTTAATGATTATCAACTACAAATAATGTTATTCTATTAAAAATAAAATAATATTCAAAATTGATATGTTTTAATTTCAGTACATATGATTATTCAAATATTAAATTTTATTACCTAACCATATAAATACTTCCAACAGATGGGTTATGATGATTTTATCCCTTTTATTGAAATGGGGTATAATGTTGCCCTTCAGTATGTTTTTATACATATGTAGAATATTATTATATTGTTAAATGTGTATTTTTTTACCAACCAATATCTTTATCAGAATGGGTTATTATCATGTTATCATTTTATTGAAATTATAAAATCTATTGATATTCATAATGAATATTGACTCCTAACATAGTTTAAAAATTTATTGACATTATGTATATTGTAATATATAGATATCAATATTTTACACCGTATGTGATTCATTAGGGAATGGTAAATAAACTTGGCTTCACACTTATTGTGTATTGGACATATTCCATTGATGGTTGATGCCATGAATTATATATCCCCACGATGCATCAATAAGTCTCACAAGGAAAACATGTTGGGTTTTGGTGTATAGCTCCTCATATAGAAAGATAGTGTCTTAGTACAAGTCATTGAAAAATGGTTTATGATGCCCAAAATTATTCACACCATATATATGAAATTAGTATTTTTTATTTATGTTTTATTTAATTATTATGGATATATCATTCTCTTAATTTTAACATGACTATTGAATCATGTTATTTACCTATTTCACCCCTCATATTTAGTCCATGATTTATTCTATTGTACGTATTCCCATAATGAGCATTTGAACTCAACTATTATTATGTTTTTATTTCACAATGTCGTTCAGAAAATAAGTACATGTGACATTGTTAGAATGATATAACATTTTCAATAATTTATAGAAGGCGTTAAATACTGATAATGGATTAATTTTTTTTACATATAAAGGAAAAATGAATGATTGATACAAAGAACAAGGGATTTATTTTTTAATTATGTGTCTGAATTCACTAATTCTATAACCATGAAACGGTCCAGAAGATTTAATAGTTTCAATTGATCATTATTAATTATTTAACTATGGGTGGTTATATTTTAGCTTTTATAGCTCGTATCAAATCATGTATCTAATTTATGTGTTTATGGTACCAAATTATGGATCTGAGGATTCATTTATGATATTCATGGAAATGTCTAACTAACATTGGAAATTATGATTATTTTTTAGGATAATTTATGTAGTGATTAGTTATGGGTGGTTATAATTTAAAATCTATAGATTAAACATTGGAAAGTTATATGAATAAGGAATTAAAATAAATATTATTTGGGAATTAGGATGAGATATCATTATTGAAAATCATAGGATAATGTTTAGGTAAAGAAGGATATGCTAATATTTTTATAGAGTATTGAGTATGTGGTTTCCTAGTAATTATATCCTTTTATAACTAGTAATATATTAAATGTAATGTGTCTCAATGATAGGGATGGTAATTCTATGTTAATACACCATCAACCTAGAGAGAAAAAGGTCAACAATTGATCAAATTATCTCGGAATTGGTGACTATTCTATAAAATCATTGAGGGACATTGTAAATTTTGTGGTAGAGAATTTTACAAATCATTGTAATGATAAGGGAAATGGAGATTCTGTTCTATTGAATAATTATATTTTGCAATGTTTTGAGGTCCATCAAAATCTTGATTTAATAATATCCCCCTTTGAATAGGAGTTCGTATATTCCCTTTTCTCATTAAACATGTAATGTGTTGTGGGATTGGGTGGATTTAGCTATATTCTCTTCCTTTCTACTAGAAAACTAAACTTTTTTAGATCAAAAATAAATTGGAGAATTTTTCCTCTCGAACTCAATAACTTATTGAAAAAAACACAAATCCATTTCACTAGTTAAAAATGGTGGAAAATGAAATTGAAAAAGGGGATGTAATTAGTAGGTAGTGTCTTCAGAATGTGGTTTTCCAATAAATAGTAAATGTAAATAATCTAGGAGTAAAAATCCTTACACTTTTTTAAAACACTTGTGGGTAAGTGTTCATGAATTCGTTATCAAACATATCCCTTCTGGCTCCCTTATCTATCAATTATGGATCCACTTTTCAATATAGTGACATCCCATTGTTGAAAAAGTTTAGTTATTTAAAAAAATTCCATCACTTTTCACTAATAAAAGGGATTCTACTCTCTTAACCTACCCTAACACCAACACCCAATATAATTTCCCCAATATATTAAAAAAATCTCTTAAACACTTCTAAACACATTTTGGATGTTCTGGTTATCTCAAAAGACCGCCCCTCAAGATCTTAACAACCATTTAAAAGGTGACAATCCAAGAAGTGAGGTGTAACTTCTTAAACAATCCTTATATATCCCATTTCATTATATTCTATTCATCTTCCAAAAATATATTTACACCAAATTAGAATGATAAAATAAATATTGTTAATATAATAATATGTTATAATAATAGCCTTACAATCCATAACCACCATCCACTTTGTTATTTAAAAAAACTATCACATGTGCATTTTATAGGCTACCACCTCAATGGAAAAACAATATCCATTTCCCTTTACACCATAAAAGGATATTATAAAAGCATAATTCCATAAATAATTATAAGTTTTTTATATTTTTATAATTCTAAAATAATATACCATATTACACCTTTCTATAGTTCTACAATAAATGAAATCATCAACCATGAATACCTACATACTACCACCTATAAAAAATGACTGATATTTATTTTTATTTTAGTATCTACCTTAAATGGATGGTTATTAGAATTTGTTCCATAGCCATTCCTCTGAGGCCCATGTTGCGACTACCCCAAGATCGACTATTGAAGGCCAGGGGCTGGTGACTTGAATCGAAGGTATTATCCTACATGTGAGAGGCATTAGACGAGTACAGGTACACATAAAAACTCAAAACCTCAGTCCTCAATGCAGAAAAGGAAAACAATCATTCCACTAAGACAACCACCGAGTCAAAAATAGTACAAGAAGAATGTAAAGAGGCCAGAATACAAGCCCAACAATGATAAACTAAAAACCATAAATTACAATGGTCTTTGTAAATCCATCAATAGAAAAACCTACATGAAGGGTAGGTGTAGAGTAGCTTCTAGAAGCCGTAAGAGTAAGCCTTTCATGTCTAATCTCATCGAGCACATCCTGGTTTTGGACCAAAAAGGACTCCATCAAAGCATCGATTGTCTTCACATGACATGACACATGCAAACGAAGTCCATGCATGGGTGAGTAAAAAAATACTCAGTAGACACCTCAAACAACAACGAATGTCCACAAAGTAACAGTACACATGAAGCAATGGATATCTCACATAGGTATAACCTAAATTATAGAAATAAATATTATTAGTCTTAAAGTTGGACCATCTTGTACTACTGAAGGAGTCATCCCAGATTAGCCACTGAGGCCTTTTAATCTACCATTCCACTGAGGTCCACATAACTACCGGGACACTGAGGTCCGCTCTGCTACCGCTCGTTTTCCAGGACACTGAGGTCCACTCAGATACATCTCATCAGTCGAGCCATTGAGGTCTACTTGGCTATTTCTCATCTGTTGGGCCACTGAGGTCTGCTCGGCTACTATTTGTTTGTTGGACCACTGAGGTCTGCTAGGCTACTGATCATTTTTCAAGACACATAGGTCCACTCGACTACTGTTTATCTGTCAACCCATTGAGTCCTTCTTGACTGTTGTTAATCTATTAGGACCCGATGGTCCGCTCGTTTATTGCTCGTCTATCAGGGCAATAAGATTCACTCAACTATAGTTCATTTGTTAGGCCACTGCGGTCCACATCGATATCGGTCCACTGATGTAACGACCCGAAATTTTAAATAAATCTTGTTTCCTTATTTTTTCTGTTATTTTATTTTTATACTCAACAAAACTATTTCATTTGATAACATGAGTATAATTAAAATGAGACCGTTGGGTTTCGACTGTTACATGACCATTAGTCAATATAACCATTGGAAACTAAATGTTGTGATTATTGTCTCTATATACAAATGATCTTGGATAATTAATATAGAAAAAAGATTCAAGGGCCTCATCCAGTAGTCTCGAGCCAATCGAAGCCCATATAACATAACTTGGGAAGGAGATAGCACCATTGGGCTTTGCTCTGGACCAAACCCAAGCCAGACTTCATCGTGTGAAGTTAAAACAGAATCGCCTTCACGAGAAGTTCAAAATGATAGAAATTACTCATGTGATATTTCTCGAGCTGCCCTCAGATTCTCTCACCTTAGCACACCTTACACTTAGTTCATATGATGTGTTTATAAGGGGCTATGTAAGGAGACCGTAACTGCTTTGTGTGATCCTTTGAGATAAATAAAATTTTGTTTTCTTCTTACGATGAAGTTTGCAAATTTTCAAATGTCCGGATAATTTTTGGATGCATATTATTGATGAATTTGAAAAAAGAGAGGACATTTTAAAATAATTTATTGTAAACCTTAAATAATTAATGATATGTATTGATTTTCAAAAAATGGTTTTCTGCAAATGAGTTCAGTAAGAAATTTGGAGTCTAATAAGATCAACTTAATTTTTGATGAATAGTAAATTATGAATAGTTATTTTACTCATAGGATTAGTAATGTGAACAAATGGATTAGTAATATCACTTAAAGAGTGTATTAATATAATATAGGCACCTTGGTTAAGTAATGTGATTCAATAAAATAGGTAAATAACTGTTTCAGAAATTATTAGTCGAGTATTAGTATTTTTCAGGTGAATAGCGTTTTTTAATTAAAAATTAAAATATTTAAAAAATTATTTTTATAAAATGGACTTTATTTTTGAATTCTAAACATAAATATTTTGTTAAGGTAATTTTTGGGGATTTTTCTGAAAAAAATGAATTTTTAGTGAATAGTGTTATTATTTAAAAATTAAATTAAAAATATTTAGAAAATTATTTTTATAAAATGGAGTTTATTTTTGAATTCAAATAAATTATATTATGTTAAGGTAAATTTTTGGGAGTGTTCTGAAAAATTTGACTTTTCAGTGAATAGTAAAAATACAGTTTTAGGGTTTTGGTATGTTTAATGACATCATAACTGCATCATGATTATTTCATGAGATATTTTAAGGGATGATCTACTTATGAATAGTAATATAAGGTATGAGGTGTCCCAAGTGGCCAAATCCATGAGGAAATACCACTTGTTTTTCCAATACCACCAATGAGGTGTCCCTTGGCCATTAATGCCTTGTCCCCTCACTTCCCCTATAAATACCAAGCCATTATCTCATCATTTCCATTCCAAAAACCTCCTCAACTAAGTTATAGTCTCCTTACCTTCCAAGTTGTCCTCCCAAGGTGCCCCCATTCCTCCCAAGGTCCCAAACATCATGATTTCACAGTTACTCATCAAGGTAAGGGATTATGCCTCTCTCTTTCTTTCCAAGTACTATCTTTTATGTCATATCTTTTATTCTCCATGTTCTTGTGTTGTAGGATGTTCTTTTATATTCATCATACATTATTTTTAATGTTCATATGATTATAGACCCCATCTTTATCTCATCAATTCATTTTAATAATGTTTAAGTGGCGTCGTTAGGCTTCATAATTTTTAAGGGATTCTTTCACCCTTCTCATTTTTAAGATCTATTTTCATGACAAGTCTTTCATGTTATTTTTTATTATGATAAGGTATGATATCTAAATCTATCATACTGATATTTTATTTTTATATGATGAGATACCCTATTTTATCTCATAAATTCATTTTTTTAAGTTTTAAGTGACGTCGTTAGGCTGCCGAATTTTCATAAGAGAAATCTTATTTTTTTCTTCCTTCCATGTTTTTCATTTCATATGGTATGTCTTTAAAATTGCATTAACATGTTCTTATATCCTTTATATTTTGTCCCACTACGGTTTTATGGATCATTTATGAGTGGGTGACCCATTTCCCCTTTCTTTCAATATTTTCTAAAACCCTATAACATAGCCGTTATACTGCAGAATTTTCGTCTCAAAATGTCTATCTCTTTTCTCAAATTATTTTATTTTATTAAAGGGACACTCAATTCTCTTTATTCTATTTGTGTATTCATATATATATCAAAATTTTCTATTTTAATTCTGGTACATACATACATCAAACCTTCTTTCCTTTTTCGTGGGATTAAAGTGACATAAAGATCATGTCTTTAAAGCAGTTTTTAAAATGTTATGATTATGAAATGAAACCCATTTATTTTATTCTATATGGATTATTTATGAAATGTTTGATGATGATATATGTGGATAATATTATTATAAATTCAAATTTAAGGTTGCACCCTGATATCGCTCCAATGCATTGGGTAAAGTCTCAATCTCTAGAGATGGACATTTTTAACGATACCTTGTTGAATAACCTTGGTAATGTTTAATTACACCTTGGGGATGGACCGTGGTGAAACGGAAATGATTATCTATGTTAAAAGTTGTAGCCACATCATCATGTTATGAAACACGTTATTTTTATTATGATATTCCTCATGATCACTTTCTCATGCCTTAAAGTTATTTTTTATGACTTTTTGATGTATCTCAAGTTCACATGTAAAATGATTCCCTTGTTTCCCTTACTGGGCCTTCTGCTCACCATTTTCTTTTATGTATTCTCCTAGGTTATGAGATGTTATAATGAACTTAGGATGAACAATTAAGAAGCTTTTCAAGTTTTTAAGAATAATGTTTTATGTTTTCATGTATTATGTTCTTGGTTTCCAAGACACTAAACCATAATGATCCTCAGTTTCCTATAATGTAATGAAAGTTAATGTGATAAAAACACGGGATGTTATAGTTTGTATCAAAAGTATGGTTTAGTTATTTGTGTAAATTAGGATATGAAAACTTTAGGAATAACCTTATAGAAAAGTTTAAATATACGAAATCTTCCTGGTGTTTTGGTGAGTATTGAGTAAGTGGGTTCCAAAAAAATAAATCACTATCTGGATACGAACAAGTAGAGGTGGCTCTAGCATAGATGTTCCTAGGAGTGAAAACTCTGAAAAGGTGTTTCAGGCTTGACCTGGGGTAACCTGGTGCATGACAACGGGGCTTGCTGCACTCTTGTTTTGACACTCTTGGGGGATATGCTTTGGTAAATTCAAAAGATTTGTAGGAACAATTATTAAAGGGACAAAGATAAAATAAAATAAATATTCACATTAGAATATATGATCATGGATAACCTAGATTGGAACCTAGGGGATCACAAGTTAGGGTGTACTTTTCTTCTACATGTTTATCCTTCTTTGCTTTAAGTTTTTTTTTCATGATTATTGGATAAGTATTTAAGCCCCCTAATTATACTTTCGTTTCTTAGTTAATGGTTGGAAATGGAAAAACATGTCCCAACAACCAATGTGATAGGAAATGTGATGATTTCCCTATTAATATGACTGAGATGACAACAGATCAAGTTGAACATATTGTGATTATGCCAAACCTTCTATCAAAATCACAATTAATAATTGGTACCTAGTTGAATTCCTAAATTCATCAAGGAAAAAGAAGACGTAGTCTCAAGGATGTTCATCTGATAAAGTTAATAAGGGAAAGAAGACCCAATTTTCTTTGTTAAAAAAGTGTGGAAAGGGGCACTAAGGAGAATGTCACAATGGAATGAGGAGATGTTTTAAGTGTGGAGTGACAGGGCATAAAGTAGCCAATTTTTTTAAAAAATGGATAATGTGATGAATAGAGATAAGGTTTGATCTAATGTACCTTATACCTTTCAATGTCGTAAATGTGGAGAATATTGAAATTATCAAAGACAATGCTCTCTTGGAAGTAATAGGAGGCATTATGAGCATCAACAATCTTCAAGGACAAGGGAACAATGCAAGTCCTATGTTGAGATGGATCATGATAACTAAAGTGCATGTAACTTCTTCACAATAATTGTCTATGTCATGTTGTATTTTAGTTTGTGCCCTATGAGAATATATTTAATGTTTTCTAAGAACATTGAGTCACTACTAAAGATGGTTTTATATCATTAAGGTAAACATCTATTGTTATGTACCACATGTTGATGTTTCGAAGCTGTTCTTCTTGGAAAAAAAGGATGATTAGGGGATTGAAAAATGGTTATTATTTTGGAAGATGTTAACTATTTTGACAACCCTATATGATCGAGGTAAATAGATTACTATGGTATTTTCTTTGCGGAGTAAAGGTTGACTTATATAGTGAATAATTGATGAATTTAAGGTGAAATTATAGTAATTTAGGTTACTTATGTAAATGATTAACCTATCTTGGGGAAAATATGTTTAGGTAAGATACTTTTGTTATAAGATGTTAGGATTGGTTGATGTTGTTTGGAGATGAACGATAATGTTTATCTTGGAAGACTATATTATCAAAACCATCTTATATTTGGGTTTCAATCTTATTTTGGTTTATTTTGAGGAATTTTAAGGAATGTTATTTATGGAATGGTCTATGATGAACTTTGGGTAGTACCATGGAACTTTGAAGATTTAAAGTAGTTTCCCTTCCTATAGGGTTCTTTCTCTTTTTAAGAGTTGTTTTATCTTACCCTTTCTATTTTTGGGATAAATGTTTAACGAAAGATAGATATTATATTGTGGATTACATGATTCTCTAGAAGATGATTCTTGTGATTTAATGAGACCAAGTATTTTTGAATGCTCATCGTTTGGGGAAAAGATTAGTATTGGTAGAAAATATGAAAGGATGAAACTCTACTTGAAGTTATGTATATTTCCTTATGTTCTTATTCTATGTAGTAAATTAATTCCTCAAAATTATTAAAAGGAACTTAAAACAACAACGTTGTTGGATTAGGTTTCCTACTGGGTAATCAAAGACCATTTAACCCATCGCAATTTTGTGATTTTCTGGTGTTTAACATTCTCTTAGACATGTTTTCCATCAGTCTCCATCAGAACTTGACCATTTATTTTATCCTCCATATCCATATTTTCCTATATGGAATCCTACTATGGGTTAACTCGGGTGACCTATGGACTTCCCTTACATTATTTTAAAGTAATAGTGTTACTGACTCTTTTTCCGATGTGGGACTTTCAGTGAAATTTCCATGCTCAATTTTAAAAATTATGAGGACGCAATTTCTTAAGGGGGGGAGATTGTAACGACCTGAAATTTTGAATAAATCTTGTTTTCTAATTTTCTGTCTTATTTTATTTATATACTCAACAAAAATATTTCATTTGATAACATTAGTATAATAAAAATGAGACCGTTGGGTTTCGACTGTTATATGACCATTAGTCAATATGGCCATTGGAAACTAAATGTTGTGATTATTGTCTCTAAATATAAGTTATCTTGGTTAATTAATATTGAAAGAAGATTTTATGGCCTCATCCAGTAATCTCAGGCCAATCGAAGCCCATCCAGTAGAACTTGGAAAGGAGGTAGCACCACTGGACTTTGCTCTGTACCAAACCCAAGCTAAACTTCATTGTGTGAATCTAGAACGAAATCTCTTTCACGAGAAGTTCAAACTGATAGAAATTACTACTCGTGTGATGTTGGCCGATCCGCCCTCAAATTATCTCACCTTAGAACACCTTACTCTTAGTTCTTATGTTGGGGTTATAAGGGGCTATATAATGAGGTCTTAACTAGTTATTATAATTCTTTGAGATAAATAAAATTTTGTTTTCTTCTTATGGTGAAGTTTGAAATTTTTCAAATGTCCTGATAAATGTAGGGTGTATATTATTGATGAATTTCAAAAAAAGAGTATATTTTCAAAAATGTTTTTTTAAACCATAAATAATTAATGATGTGTAATGATTTTCAAATAATGGTCTTCTGTAAATGAGTACAGTAAGATATTTGGAGTCTAATAAGGTCAAAATAATTTTTTAGAAATAGTAAATTATGAATTGTGATTTTACGCTAAGGATTCGTATTGTGACCAAATGGATTAGTAATCTCACTTAAAGAGTGTATTAATATAATATAGGCACCTTGATTAAGTAATGTGATTCAATAAAATAGGTAAATAACTATTTCAGAAATTATTAGTTAAGTATTAGTTTTTTTCAGGTGAATAGTGTTTTTTATTTAAAAATTAAAATATTTAGAAAATTATTTTTATAAAATGGACATTATTTTTGAATTCATAACATCAATATTATGTTAAGGTAATTTTTGGGAATTTGTCTCAAAAAAATGAATTTTCGGCGAATAGTGTTTTTATTTAAAAATTAAATTAAAAATATTTAGAAAATTATTTTTATAAAATGGTGTTTATTTTCGAATTCAGTGCATTGATATTATGTGAATGTAAATTTTTGGGAGTTTTCTGAAAAAGTTGAATTTTCAGTGAATAGTAAAAAACAATTTTAGGGTTTCGGTATGTTTAATGAAATCATAACTGTATCATGATGATGTCATTAGATATTTTAAGAGATGATAGAGTTTTTAATAGTAAGATAAGTTGTGAGGTGTCCCAAGTGGCCAAAACCATGATGAAATACCACTTTTTTCCAATACCACCAATGAGGTGTCCCTTGGCCATTAACACGTTGTCTCCTCACTTCCCCTATAAATAACAAGCCATTATCTCATCCATTCCATTAAAAAATCCTCCTCAAAGAAGTTTTAGTCTCTTTACCTTCCAAGGAGTCCTTACAACATTCCCCCGAGCATCCCAAGGTCCCAAACTTCAATATTTTGAAGTTACTCTTCAAGGTAAGAGATCCTACCTCTCTCTTTCTTTCCATGTACTCTCTTTTATGTCATATCTTTAATGCTCCATGTTATTGTGTTAGAGGATGTTATTTTATATTCATCATATGGTCCTTTTCATTTTCATATGATGATAGACCCCCTCTTTCTCTCATCAATTCCTTTTTAATAATGTTTAAGTGGTGTTGTTAGGCTGCCGAATTTTTAAGGTATTCTTTCACCCTTTTCGTTTTCAAGATCTATTTTCATGTCAAGTTTTTCATGTTTCTTTTTATTATGTGGGGGTATGATATATATATCTATCACATTGATCTTTTATTTTTATATCATGAGAGACCCTATTTTATCTCATCAATTCAGTTTTTTATGTTTTAAGTGACGTCGTTAGGCTGCTGAATTTTCATAAGAGAAATCTTATTTTTGTCTTCCTTCCATGTATTTCATTTCATATGGTATGTCTTTCAAATTTCATTTCCATGTTCTTATATCCTTTATATTTTTTCCCTATACTGTTTTATGGATCATTTATGAGTGGGTGACAAATGTCCCCTTTCTTTTCAATATTTTCTAAAACCGTATAACATAGTCGTTATGCTGCCAAATTTTCGTCTCAAAATGTCTCTCTTTTCTCAAATTCTTTTATTTTATTAATGGAATACTCAAATATTTTTCTTCTATATGGGTATTCACATATATATCAAAATTTTCTATTTTAATTCTTGGAATTACATATATGAAACCCAATTTCCTTTTTCTGTGGGTTTAAAGTGACATAAAGCTCTTGTCTTTAAAGTAGTTTTTAAAACATTATGATTATGAAATGAAACACATTTCTTTTATGCTATATGGGTTGTTTATTAAATGTTTGATGATGATATATGTGGCTTACATGATAATAAAGGAAAATTTAAGGGTGCACCCTGATAGCGCTCCAATGCATTGGGTAAAGACTTAATCTCTAGATATGACCATTTTTAATGATACCTTGGTGAATAACCTTGGTAATTTTTAATGACACCTTGGGGATGGACCTTGGTGAAATAGAAATGATTGTCTATGTTAAATGTTTTAGCCACATATTCAAGTTATGAAACATGTATGTTTTATTATGATATGCTTCATGATCTCTTTCTCATGCCTTAAAGTTATTTTTCATAACTATTTGATGTATCTCAAGTTCACATGTAAAATGTTTCCCTTGTTTCCATTACTAGGCCTTCTACTCACCTTTTCCTTTTATATAGGATCCCAGGTTATGAGATGCTGAAATGAACATAGGATGAATAATGAATATCCTTTTCAAGTGTTTAAGATAAACGTTTTATGTTGTCATGTATTAAGTTCCTGGTTTCCAAGACACTAAACCTTAGAGATCCTCGGTTGTGTATAATGTAATGAATGTTACTGTGATAAAATGGTGTGATGTTATAATTGAGGTAATCTTGGATGCTGCTCATCTCTTAGGCCATTAAGGCATACTCAGTTTATTCTAGTATACCAGGACACTAAGGTCTGCTAACCTACTAATTTTCTGTTGGGCCACTAAGGTCTACTCAGCTACTATTCTTCTTCTAAGACACTCAGGACCACTCATCGCTTCCTTCTCATCATATCCAATCACATGATTCATTCTCATAGCGCGCTTTATTTTGTGGGAATATATTTCTCCATCCATTATTCATATCTCAATCCCCATGTAAACTTTCTTGGATTATGTCAAAAGGACCGCCTCATTGTGAGGGTCCAAACGCCATAAACAGATCTTCAATCGGACGTACGATTCACAAGTTATAACTGTTTTACTAAAAATGGTTTGGTTGGGTCTGGGTCCAGTCTGGCTGGGGGGTCCACAGACCAAAACTGAGTCTGACCCAATCTGGGTATGGCTTACTAGGCCACAGATCTGGCCCACTACTCCACCTGGGGTAGCCCACCTCCTAGTTCCTACCCACAGTGAGTGATCTGGCTTGATACGACTGATATGCGGTTGGCGTGATGCATCTCCCTCCACACCGTTGTCACTACAGGGTCCACTCTCGCGGTCTAGGTAGACCATGGCCCACCAACCGTGTGGCATGGCGTCGCCCACCAAGTCTACTCACACTTTCTTTCAGCCGTTAACAATGTACCAGATCCCCCCACACGACCGATTCTGGGGGCAATCAGGTCAGCTCTAGTGGTCATTTTTCTGAACTGGAAGGTTCTATAGATTATTCATGTTGTTATTTTTCTTGTCGTGGGATCGAATCCTCATTGCAACCCATTTCACCTAAAATGCTCAAAAAAATAGGAAAAATCACTATAAAAACCTGAGGGATTGATGTTGGCCTTGTTCGTTCGACCTTCATTCATCCTGTTAGAAGGAATGAATGGGAAGGGGATAATAACCCAAATATCAACCCTTAAGATCACACAATAATCAACCAATCCCAAATGTAGAAATAATGATCCATGAAACATTCTGTTTCATTGAATGATTCACACTCATCATGGATATTTAAAAATGGGTAAAGAAAATTAATTAAATATACACCTGACATGTTATTGGATCAATCGCTAATGAAGGGTGAATCTTATGTTCATCGTTTGTTTTGTCGATGATTTTTAGTCCAAACCCATTTGTTTATCTATTGTCGTTCTTCATTAGATACTGATTTTCGTTCTCCAACTAATCACCTCCAAGTATTCAAAAAAAAAAAAAACCATGATCCCTCAAGAACCTTGTACCCTCACTATGTAATTAAGTGGAAAATGTGATTCAGTGTTTATGTTATGTGAGTCATCGATGTTAAGCTATTTCATTTATTAAATGAAATAGTTTCTGCATCACATTTCAGAGAACATTTGCATAAAATAAACATTCATGTTTATTTTATTTTATTTTATTTTATCTTATTTTTAAAACCCATCAAAATTAACTTTCTCCCTTGACCCATTCCAGTCAAGGTTAGGTATGTTCATAGGTAATTGTGTCATTCTGGACGCAATGCTGTGATTGGATTTTTAATCTGGGTACCCATTTAAAAGCTTTAAAAAACCATGCATGCACACTATTTTAATTAAAATAAAAAATATTCAAACAAAAATTTCAGGCTCATCAACCCACATAATCAAGTTTTGTTAGGGCGACTGGTCTTGAAATATTCCCATATAAAAAATTTAAATGGAATTACATGATATTACATTACCCCCACTGATAGGTATTTATGTCTTTGTAATCCAAAATAAGGGTTTAACATTCAAATGGGGATACTAAGAATGGATCTGAGCCTCTCGCTCCCATGGGATATCCTGTAGATTCCCATGTTTTTATCAAAAGTGCACTAGAATAATAGACAATCCGTAAAAAAAAGTCACTCTTATCGATCCTCAATCTCTACTGGAAACTTCAAAAACGTCACCCCATCATCGATGTCCAACTCTCCCCAGTAAATGACATGTTATGGATCATGAATGTATCTTCTCAGCTATGATAAATAGAAGACATTATGCACTTGGTGAAACTATGGTGTGAGATATAGGTGGTACACCACCTCTCCAACATTTATTAGAATCTATAAAGGGCTGATGAATCTCAGAGACAACTTTTCACCTTGGAAAAATATCCACAATCCCCATAGATTTGATACCTAGAAGAACATATAGTCACCATCCTCAAACTCTAAGGGCCTCCATCTCCTATCAGCATTAAATTTCATTCTACTCTTTGCAATCCTCATGCTCTCCTAGATGACCAAATCTTTATCAGAGGTAGCCCATACTATGTATGGACTTATGAGATCAGTCTCCCCTTGATATATTTATAATAACGAAGCTAAACATGGTTGCCCATACAATTCCATGAATGGTTCCATACCAATTGTGGAGTGGTAGTTTTTTTTGTACACGAAATCCACTAGTGGTAGGTGATCCAACCAACTATGATTGAATTCCAAGATAAAATCACAAAGAATGTATTCTAAAACCTAGATAATCATCTCCTTTTTACCATTTGTCTGAATGTAGAGAGTTGTTTTCAATCGAAGATGATTCCCCAACATCTCCTACAATCCCTTCCAAAATAGGGATGTAAAGGGTGTGTCTCAGTCCAAGACTATCATCTATGGGACCCCATGGAGTTGAACTATCTCCTACATATAGAGGTGTCCCAAGATCTTTACCGATCCCTTCTCCCTAATGGTTATGATGTTGAATGACATGGTAAGGTGGTCAAAAATCACCCAGATTGTATTGTTCCCCCTATTTGTATAAGGTAAACCCGTTACAGAGACCTTGGAGATCTCATCCCACATTCAATCTGGAACCTCAAGTGGATGATTCGAATATACAGGAACCTGATTCTCTACCATCACATGCTAAAAAGTGAGGCACTGTGAAACAAACTCGACCAATGCCTTCTTCAACCTCAGCCACTAGTATTGACATCAGAGACACTGTTACATCTATGCCACTCTTGGATGTACTAGAAAAGGGCAGGTTTGGAACTTCCTTATAACCTCCTCACATTATGCCACTAGCACAACTATTTTTCCTCTAAAACGAATGACATACACCCTTCTTATCAAATATCCATTAAGAGCTTGTCTTGCGAACAACTAATGACATCAGTCATCAAATTAAAAATACACAGGATGTGCCTACCTAACTAACCATAATACAGGGGAGTGACAGTAATCGAATGAACATATGATTCTCCAACATCATCCATGAATGATATCTGCATTGTGGATAACTTCTCTAATACCTCACCAAGAAACTACAAACTAGATCTCTTGTAGAGCGCATCCTCTATAACATTACCCTGTATATGAGTATAGACTATCTCAAATTCATTGTCCTAGGGGAACTCTATTAATCACCAATGCCTCATGTGAAGCTCCTTCTGGGAGAAGACATACCTGTGACGTTTGTGGTCAGAGAAGACAGTATGTCGCTCAACCAGCAAGCAATTCTGCCGCGTCATCAATGCAAAGACCATTTCTGCTAGCTCTAAATCATAGGCCGCATAGTTCTGTTTGTGATGCTTCAACTACTGTGATCCTTAGGCAATCACTTCTTGCTCCTAAATCAGGACACAACCTTGTATGTTACTAGATGCAATATAGAAAAATAAATTCCCAACACCCACCTCTAGTAGTCTTAATATAGGGTAACTCGTTATTCTCTACCTCAGCTCATGGAAGCTCTGCTGGAACTTCTCCATCAATGTAAAGGGATGTAACATCCATGTCAAAGATGATAAGGGTTATTCTACCTTAGGAAATTTTTTACATGAAAATCTAATAGTACCCAGCCGAACCCAAAAAACTCCATACCTCCATTATGCTCCTCAGTGACTCTCGAGAAAGTACCGCTTCTATCATTGCTGGATCCACTACAACTCCAGCCTCTAATAGGCTATATACCAAAAAGTGAACCTCCCAAATCCAGAACTAATACTTCAAGACCTTCCCATAAATATGGTTCTCTCGATGTGTATCCAATATTATCTATAGGTGTGTTACATGCTCCTCATCGGATACTGAGTACATCAGGATGTCATCAATGAACACCAAGACAAATAGGTCAATGTAAGGCTAGAAAATCTTATTCACGAGTCCCATGAACAATGCTCAATCATTCTTCACACCGAATGGTGTCAAAAATAAATAGTATTTGTGATACCAACATCTGGAATCTATCATTAGTACATCCTCATCCCATATACAAAGTTGATGTTAGAATGATCTGTGTTCTATCTTCGAGAACCATCATAATACCTTTAGTTGATCGAAGAGGCCATCAATCCTCAGCAGTGGATACTTTACCTTCATGGTCACATGGATTAGGAACCAAAATTCTACACACAACCTCAAACATCTATCATCATTCTTGGAAAAAAAATCTGGGGCTTCCCACGGTGAAACATTGGGTCTCATGAAGTCCTTCTCCTACAAATCGTCTAGTTATACCCTCAAATCACGAAGATCCATGGGAACCATATAATATAATGGTGTGAATATCAGTACCATACTATGTTATAGATCGATTTAGAAGTCTACCTCTCTATGAGGAAGTAATAACAGAACACCCTCTGGAAGGACGTATTAGTACTCATCCACCCCTATAAGAAATTGAGGACTCTTCTCATACACTGAACCGAGGCTGAGGCAATCCAACTGGTGTGTGATTGAAAACACCCTCCTCCAAGAAAGTTTGTCCTATACGGAAAGAGCTCACTTCTCGTTGGTGAAGGGAATACTAGTCCCATCCTCATAGACACACCGCACTCTACGTCTAAAGTAGTTGATATGAGCATGACCAGTGGATAACCAGTCCATACCCAAGATGACATCATAAATCCTCGATGCCTCTACTAGGAGATGCAATATGAATCTTTTTCCTCCTATATTATGCTCACACTACTGAAACTAGTGTGTAACTTTTAAATCCCCTCTCGTAGGAGTCACTAACTGTAAGGATCGATCCAACGACTCCACCAGAATCACTAAGTTCTGAACACGTTCTGTGGAAAGGAAATAGTGACTGGAACTCGTGTCTATAAGAACAACAGCTAAGGTGGAAAATACACATATCATACTTGTAATCATCTTTGGAGTGTCATGTATATAGGACTCCATCACTTGTAGCTAGACTCGCCCCTTCCAACCATCTCTTGAATCTCGTGGTGGTCCACCTGGTGGTGGCGGTGGTAGCACATAGAACCTCTATCCACCGCCTCCTCCCCTATCGGCTCCGCTGCCACATATGAAGCCCTACATAGCACCTCACTTGAACCTCTACCTCTACCATGGTGGTCCCTCAACCGTGTTCTAGTCTTCTCTGTAGAGAGTTGAGTAATCATGATCCATGTGCCTCTACACTCTACATGAGTATCACACCCATCCCCTCTATTGACTCCCTCCTCCTTGGGGATCTTATACAACCAATCTTGCATCTTGGGTTTATCCCTCAAAATGTCTGGCCTTCTTGGTCCCATGTGTCTGATGTATGCTACCCACAACTAATGTTTCTTTTGTTCGGGGTCTTCTAGTATCTATTTCTTCTAGCATCTTTTCTTCCAGGAACCTCTCCATGATTATGGTTCGTTTAAGCACCCCATCTTGAGTAGGGATGCTACGCGATACTATAGACGACCTAATCCCCCATCAAAGTCACTACACAATGGGATGATCCTTGAATAATGGATCTCACGCCATGTCTATGGAGTAGCAATAAAGCTCACTGAATCTATCTGATTACTCTACCACTGTCATGTCACCCTGCTATAGGTGTAGTAGATCATGTATGTGCGCGGAGCACAACATCGCTGGAATGAACTCCTCTATGAAGAACCTCTCAATGTATGTCTAGGGGAGGTTCATCTCATTATGATTACAGATATTAATTCTCCACCATATCCATATCGGGCCCTAAAGAAGGCTTGCTTCTAAGATAGACATTTAGTCAATTGACGTCCTCCCCAGATGGAAGACTCGGGTAACTGCCTTGAGCCAATCCTATGCCATCAGGGGGTTAGTCTCACCCATAAACTTGGGAGGTATCTACATCTAGATCTCATGTAAATAACTAGTCCTACTTTCACCCTATAATAGTAAAATTGGTAGGAACTGTTGATTGGTGGGTTGTGGGAACACTCTTGCACCACCTGGTAAGGTTATCTCTAGCACTTGTCCCTAAACTGACACATCATCACTGGGTGTACCATACTCAGGGTCACATACTGAAATTATGGCTGGTTTTATAGATGGAGGCATCCTAAAATAAATCATGATAAACCAAAATAAATAGATTATACATATTGAGTTGACTTTGACTCAATAAGGACATGAGAACGCCCTTAATTTCTATGTGATGCATGAAACTAGTGTTTTCATGTATCGAGTCAGAAATCATAATTTAGGGTCCTGGGGTATGATTATGTCATCTATCGCACCAGCATTGGACTCTTAGAGCCATAAATTTTAACATTAAACATTCAAAACTATCACCCCAAACAAAGTCACAAACTCTCGGTCCTTAAGGTATAACTGACCTCCTCTGATACAAAATTTTCACGACCAGTCCCCCAGGGCCCATTCCACGACTATCCCATGCTTTCCTCTCAAAGGACAGAGGCTAGTGACTAGAACCAAAGGCATTTTCCTGTATGTGGGTGGCATTAGCCGAGCACCTATACACATGCAAACTCACAACCCCAATCAACAATGGTGAAAAAGGAAACACGCATGACACTAAATAAAGGCATTTTCTTGTCGCGATATGTTGGACACTGTGGGAAGCTCGCAATCAGGTATGGTTAGGTGGCAAGAAATCGCTTTTGGCTCTTCAAGTCCGCATGAGATTGCTCATTGCAGAACTGTCTACTCTTTTAAAAGGTCTGAATACAGGTGCTATGGGGTCCTTTGTGGGTGGACAGATTGAGCAGACCCCTCAGCGAGGGAGATGGGTTCGTTGGCAACCCCCGGTGGACGGGTTAAAGTTAAATGTGGATGGTTCTTGCTCAGGGGGGATCATGAGGGGCGGTGGAGTTCTCCGGGATTGCTGGGGGTCAGTGCACATTGCTTTTAGTGCCTACTATGGGCCCGGCACTTCTACAGGTGCGGAATTTAGAGCCCTCCTTATGGGTCTTACTCTGTGAAAAGGAAGAGGCCTCCGGGTGACGGAGGCTGAATCAGATTCGGAGGTTCTTGTTAGATATTTTCAGGGTGCTTGTGAAGTGACTTGGAATTTGGTGTATGTTTTTAGAAGGTGAAAAATGGAGACCAGTCAGGGCAGGTTGATTCATCACAGTGTGAGAGAATCCAACATTGCGGCAGATGCTTTGGCCCGCGGGGGCAGGCCAGAGGAGAATATTATAGTGTATGACAGTCTTAACTCCCTTCCTTGCGAGTGTGCCAATGTAATCCGAAAGGACTCACTGGGCCTTCATTAATTTCGCCCTCCGTGACTTGTACCCCCTGAGCTTCATGCTCCCTTAATAAAAAAAATAACTTCATTCAAGAAAACAAGAAAGTAAAATTGTCTATGTAAATCTTTCCACAAAAAACCCTAACTGATGGTTTAGTCTAGAGTAGCTATCAGAATCCATAGAAGTACGCCTTGCCTATCTGATCTCACCAGGCACTGTCACATCCTAGACCACCAACCTCTTCATCAATGCATCAGTTTTCTACACAAGACATGACATATGAGGTTGAAACTTGTGTAGGGGTGAGTAACACAATACTCAGTAGGAACCCTAAACCACAAAGAAATACCACCAATGAAAAGTACACACATAGCAATAGACAGCTCACACATATATAACCAAAATTATAGAATGGAAAATTATTATTCCAAATTTTGGAACATCTTTTACTACTAAGGGAATCATCCTTAATAAGTCACTAAGGTCTTCTCGTATGTTGGTCCACTAAGGTCCACTCAGATACTGGTCCATTGAGGACCACTTGGGTACCACTTGTCTATCGGGCACTGAGGTCCGATTGACTATATGTTGTCTACCAGGACACTAAGGTTCACTCAACTACTGCTCATCTGTCGGGACAGTGAGATATGCTCGACTACTACTCATCTTTTGGGCCATTAAGGTCGGCTCGGCTACTGCCTGCATGTCAGCCCACTATGGTCTGCTCGCCTATTTATCATTTGTCGGGACACTGAGGTCCACTTGGCTACCAGGCCACTGAGATCTGTCTGACTACCACTCATCTGCTAGGCTAATAAGGTCCACTCAACAAGAGATCATCTATCGGGCCTCTATGGTCTTCTCAGCTACTGGTCTTCTGGCACTATTGTTCTTCTACCAAGCCAGTGAGGTTCCCTCCTCACTTTCTTCTCATCACATCCAACTGCATGATTCCCACTTGTATTGCACTTGATTTCAAGGGGAATCTACTCTTCATGCTATCAGTCATATCGCAATCCCAAAGAAAACCCCCTTGGTGTACGTTAAATGGACTTCCATTTTCCTATGGTCCTAACATCACAAAAAACTCGTCAATCGAACGTATTTTTTACAAGTAATGTCCGTTTTTCTGAAAAGCGGGTGGTGGGGTCCGGGTCCGGTCTGGCCTAGTTGGACCGACCCGACCCGGACCGGGGTCCACTGAATCGACCTGGGTCTGCTGACCCGAACCGGGACCACCGACCCAACTCAGGTCTAACCCGGTACGGGTCTGACACGGCCCGGACTGGCTAGGCTGTAGGGCTACAGGTCTAACTTGCTAGGCAGTGAGTCCGGACCTCTAGGCCACACAGGGCAACCCGCCTCCTCCTTCTTGACCCACTGTGAGTAGGCTGGACTACTCCAGGCCAGACGCTGCTGGCGCTCTGCGTTTCCCTCCACCCCATAGTGGCCTCAAGGTCCACTACTGCCATCTAGGTGGACCGCGGCCCTCCACTAGTGTGACATGGAACATGCTACCACCAACCATAACTAGTGGCCCGGATCACCGCCCTCAGCTGATGTTTTAGGCCACCTCTCTGATGTGGCGCACCATTGGTATGCATCCACAGTCTCTTCTGCAGGCCACTGTGTCCTCTCCGGTGGTTCTTTTTCCGAACCTAAAGATGCTCTGTAGTCCTCACGTCTTCCTTTCACTTGTTGCAGTATCAAATCCACTTTTCATCCCAATTCACTGAAAACAGTCGAACAACATTTGAAAAACTCACTAAGAACAACCGAGGGATGGATGTTGGCCTTGTTCGTTCAGCCTTCGTTCCTCCTATTAGAAATAAATAATTAGAATGGGGTAATCACAAAAACAATTACCCTTCAAATCCCACAATTATCTATGCATTATTATTTTATCATGAACAATGCATGTATCATTTCATTCATCTAATGATTCACGCTCAACATGGATATTTTGAAATGGGGAATGAAAACTATGTAAACAGAAACCCTACTTGGTTTTCGATCAATCGTCAAAAAATGTTGTATCCTACATTATTTTCCCATTTATCCACTGATATTTGGTCTGAACCATTTCTTTGAACCATTATCATTCATCGTTTTTCTCCTCTCATCATCATAATATGATTTATTGATTTGTATATCACAAATAACATAAGTTAGGAGAACTTTTTATGTAAGCCATATAAAAGGAAAGGGGGAGAAATGATGATGCCAATCATATACAGTTTTGATTGGAAGGAATGTTGTTGTTGAAAGATTGGATGTTTCAGTACTCCCCATTGTAACTCTGACGATGCCAAAGATGATCTATCAAAAGATATATATCACAATAGTGGAGTTCGTGATGAAAGCTGAAGAATGGTTATGGGAAGCAGTGAATAGAGAAATGAAAAAGTAATGCGCAATCTGGGGGAGACACAAAAACATAGTTTAAGGTTTCTCCATCTTCCAGTGTTTGCCAAATTTTAGGGCCTGAAAATCGGGAGATGAAGATGTGTTTTTGGAAATGGATGTTGCGTGAAAGATTTAAGATGGTTTAGAATTTTGCGTGCAAGGCCAGATTTATGGTCAGAACATCGAATAATGGCAAAGTCATGGAGTACGCAGAAATTTAGGCTGGATGTGCGAAAAAATAAAGTGGTGTGAAAAATAGTAACAGGAAGCGCAAAATATCAGCTGGATGCGCGGAAAAAATAATGGTTGTGCGAAATATTGGTGTGGTGCACGAAATAGATTAAAGAAGTTTATCGCGCAAAAGGTGTTTCAAGATTAGAAGATGGAAAATTGGAAAAGGTGTGAGTTTCATGAAATATTAGATCATTTCTTGAAATATGAAGTAGCGTGAAAGTGTTTTTATGCGCATGAAAGAGGTTTTACGTGAGGATTATTGTTTTTCATGCGGGGTCAAAAATGACTATAAATATGAGGTGAACCCCTTTCATTTGATATTGTGTGACACTTATAAAAAATCACGAGCTTTGGTGTGAGTAAAATTTTACGCTAAGTAAGTTTCTCGAAAAGAAAGTAGTTTGCGTGAAATGAGGACAACTTTTTGGAAAAGAGAAAATGTTTTGTGAAAAAAGGGAAGTTGCGCGAACAATTTTTTCACGCCAAAAATGAAGTTTTACACGCAATAACATTTTAATTGCGTTTAAGGTATCATAAAGGCTGTGAGAAAAATTTTGGGTCTACGCACATATTCAGTTGTGCCTATGGGAGTTCTTACCGGCTTCTAGGTAGGAATGTAAAGATCTCTATTTTAGAGAATACAACTATTCAACTGTAAAGAAGCACTAAAATATTGTAATTCCCTATTTGTGCTAAGAGGGTGAACATTATCCTGTGGATTTTTTTCCAAGTGCTACATGATTGTAATGGTATATCATACTCGTTGTATTCCACATCAAAGGATTGTTTTCTAGTGGGTTCTGTGGTACTAGATTATTTTTGTACCATACCAAGGACGTAGCTACTCTTGTTGAGCAATGAACCTTGTAAACCTTGTGTTCCATTGGTTGTGTGTTTTCAGCAGATAATAATCTCTTTAAGAGGAGGTGAACGTTGTTTAAATTAAAAGGAAATTTTAAAAAAATATCAATGATTCACCCCCTCCCCCTCTTAGGGATACTTGGATCCTGACTGGGAACGTCATCAGCATTTCAGTTAAGCTGAGTTGTTGCTGTTATGTTTTTTCATTTATTAAATGATACTGTTTTCACATCACATTGAAGTAAATGTAAAACTAAAATAAACATTAATGTTTATTTTATATTAAATTATTTTATTTTATTTTTAAATCACCCAGAAATTACCATTAACCCTCAACCCACTTTGGTCGAGGTTAGTTCCATTCATATGTAATGTTTTCATTCCGGATGCAACAGTGACTGTGGATTTTTAGTCTGGGCACTTGTTTAGATGCTACGAAAACTATTCATCTGTGCTATATTAGTTATCTTAAAAATATTTAAAAAACAATTTTGGGCTCACCAGGTATCAGAATCATGTTCTTCTAGAACACCTCATCTCAAAATATTCCCAAATAAAAAATACATGGCATTCTGGGACATTATTGTAGGTTTTGGGCATAGGGGAAAGGCATATATGGGTGTAACCAACATGAATATTACCATTTACAACAATCAGTCTAAGATTAATCACGATAAGAAAATGACGGATATTAAGAATATAATGATGAACGAAAAAGAATGATGGATTCCCTTGAACCATATATAGGGTCATCATATATTGGTTATAATTAATTTAATTAAAAGAAAATAATTACCCTGATAGAACTCTCTCTACATTGATGTTTCCGGTCATGATCAAATGTGATCCGTTATTGCGTCATGGAATACAAGTGCTGTATTCCTCTATCAGTGATCCACACACGCTCCACGTAGCTGTGGACGTCGCTGAAGGGATCTTCGGGTGCTACTACAGAATATCCTTTTCTTGGTATTTCTACCTTCAATTTCCTTGAGAGCCGCCTCCAAAGTGCTCTCCTTGAATAGGTGGAGGATGATCACTCTAGTAACATGAGATCATTCTTGGAGGAAAGTAATTAGCTCTTGGTTGAGTGCTTTCCCAAGATCAATCGTGCCCAACCAAAAATAATGTGTAGGGTTAATGAGAATAACTTCATTTGGATTTATAATACATAGAAAAATAAAATGAATTAATTACCCAAATGAATTTACTAATTTCATATAATTCATAGTAATACCCCATGTTTAATGATAACATTTGAATATTATTATCACTTGACATATGCCCAGCGAATTACTCCTATTATTATTTAATTAAATAAATATTATTATTTCTCACAAATCTCCAGAAAAAATTCAAATCCAGTATATCTTAATATACATGGAATGAACTTTTTTTCTCAATTTTCTTTATTTACTCCACCACATTTATTATTCCTTTAATAATGACTATTAATTTCCTAAATAAATTTCATGGAATTAATCACTAATAAATATATCATATTTATCCCACAACATATTCTCTCGAATAACTAGTGTCAAAATAAGTGCAATTATGCATCCTTAAATAATTATTAAATCATAATCAGGAATATCATTTATTCACCTTGTTAAATGTGTATTTAAATGTGATACTTAGACACACTTAGTGTGTGACCCTCTAAGCCTCTTTCTTAGTGGAATTAGGTAGAGCCTGCCTAAATTCTAAGTTTAGCATCTAGAAAAATTCCAAGGCACCCATAGATAATGAAATTAATGCCACAATGAAATGTCACCTTATATGAATGCTTAATATGTAATTTAATACCTTTACCTTGATATCTCCAATCAAGTGGGTTTCATGCTAGTGCTATCAACCTATGTGGTGATTTATTCTTTCTGTGACTTTTTGAAATTGAACTCAGCCATTCCTCACCGTGGCAATATATTTATTTAGACTATATCAATTCTGTGAAGGGTCTAGATATATCAACATATATTATGGAATAGAAGGAAAAAATAATATATTTCATTATCTATTAATGAATTATTACTCACGACGCACCCGACATATCCTACCTCACTTTGAACTGTGTGTCATCAAATTTTTCGTCAATACATTTAATAGTATGATTTATAAAAACTATTAATAACAATTTTAAAGTATAAGGACCAACACAAACATCCACAGATACGAAGATCCAATGACACTGTAAAATGTGGATTTCCTACTGGTGTATCTCGATCTTATAATATCCTCTGGGATATTACTAAGGGCACACACTATCATAAGGTGCCTTAAAGAGTTTTGAGTCCACACCCCTAATGGACTGTATTATTTTTTTCTATTAAATTCAATCATTTATCCATATAACATATATTCCAGAATATTGTTATGGGTCTTCTGGGATCTCGTCATGGTAGGGATCCCCTGTGGCCCTTTAGTGCAACAATTATCCTTAGAAATTTATCACATGCATTGTCACATAAAAGAACAATCAAGATGTGATAAGGTATTTATTAATATTTAAATCCATTAATACAAGATTACCATA
The DNA here is from genome assembly GCA_963277665.1 of Viscum album. Lineage (NCBI taxonomy): Eukaryota > Viridiplantae > Streptophyta > Magnoliopsida > Santalales > Viscaceae > Viscum > Viscum album. The sequence goes on along the minus strand of OY728148.1, from coordinate 1,397,648,331 downwards.
TAGTAAAATGCATTTAGTTCTAGGAAACCAACTCCAATAAACTCCCACTAGGACTACAACCATCTTTTATAAACATTTAACCTACTAGCTTCCACATGATATTCATTCTTCTACCTAGATAGTCCTTTAGTCATGGGATCCACCACGTTCTCTTCTATGGATATCCTTCTCACAAAAACGTTGCCCCTTTAATAGAAATCCATCAAGAGGTGATACTTCTAGATAATGTGTTTTCTCAATTGAGGTAACCTTGGTTCTTTTGTAAGAGCCATCGCTACAGTATTATCATAGTACAATGTGATATGGCCTCTACTTCTAGACACCACATCAATATTCTGGAAAAGTTTACAAATCATTACAGCTTCCTTGGATGCATCATAAGTCTCTATATATTCGTACTCCACTATAGAATCGACAATGACTGGCTACATTGAACTTGTACAACTCACAGATCCTCCGTTGAGATAGAAAAAATATACAAATTGCAACTTCAAATCATTTTTATCCATCTGAAAACCTGCATCATCATAACCTTTGATGAAAAGCTCTTCATCTTCTACATAAAAAAGGAACATATCCTCAGTTCTTCTCAGAGACATAAGGATATTTTTAACAGTAGTCCAAGGTTATTCTCTTGGATTATCTTGATATCTTCTGACCATGCTCAGTGCATATTCAACATCAATCATGGAACATAACGAGGCATACATGATGGGTCCAATAGCCAAAGTGTTTGGGGGACTTACTCACCCTATCTTTGTCACGTTGTGTCTGAGGATAAATTATATTAGAAATATTTATGGAATTTGACACAGGAAATAATATCCTCTTGGATTTCTCCATGATAAATCTCTTTAGTATCTAGTAAATGTATGTTCCTTAACTTAGTTTGACAAAATCTAGGATATATCATGAACGATCTTGATCCCTAGAATGTAGGTTACTTCACCAAATTCCTTCATGGAGAAACACATGTTCAACCACTCCTTAACTGACTATACGACTCTTATGTTTTTTCCAATAATTAATATGTCATCATCATATACTACTAGGATAATGACTAAATACCCATTAACCCTATTATAAACATATGGATCACATTCTTTCTTAATGAAACCAAATTCCTTTATTTCTTCATCAAATCGAATGTCCCATGACATCGAATCTTTCTTTAGTCAATAAATGGATTTCTTCCATTTACAAACCTATTGGTCTTCACCTGGTGTCACAAACCCATCTATTTGGGTCAAATAGACATATTCCTAAAGGTTCCCATTATGGAATTCTGTTTTGACATCCATTTTCCAAATCTCGTAGTCCTGGTAAGCTGCTATGGTAAGTATAATTCTTATTTTTTAAGACAGGGAAACTAGCCAGATGGTTTCATCATTGTAGAGACCCGAAGCTTAACATACATAGACATTACATTACTTTTGCGGAATACATAGTACATAACAAAAACACACACACAAGGACCGTAATTGTTTAGTGTCTTTGGAAACTGGGAATATAATCTTCTAATCGTGGTTAAAGATCTTCAACATCTCCCATAATGATCTTCTTTTTTTTAACCTAAATCCTTTATTTATATCCTGGGGAAAATAAAACATAAAATGGTGAGCTCAAATGCTCAGTAAGGGTAAACAAAAGAAATATCAATCACATCATATTCATAAGAACATATCTTTTTGGAAATCTTAACCTTCAAAAGAGATCATAATTTCATAACATGGGATAAATCATAGTAGTGAAGTGTAATCCCAATAATCATAACGTAAAAAATGGAACTTTGTGTCATAAACACATAATCATAGAGAATCATTTCTTATTAGTCAAGACTCATTGCCAGACTATCTTAGTGTACAAAGTCCCTTTCTGAACCAAGTTCACTCCTCATTTCAGTCTTGTTTCACTAAACCGGTATAACCTACCGTTTCAGCCATGTCTATCTAATGAGATATAAAATCTTTACCCAATTCATTGGAGGGAGATATAGGTCTCACCCATCTCATAATAATACCATTCTTATGTGTGTCACAAAATCAAAAAAAAAATACATCATTGCATAACCCATGTAATAAAAATGGGATTCCTAAATATCGTGACATCATAAAACAATTCATATATGATAAAGGAATTCATAACAATAATTCCATCACAACATAATCAAATCAATGTAATAATAGGGATATAAACAAAACCCTATATCATCTTAGATGGAAAATAATTTTGATAAAACACTTGAATTCCATTCTTGAGGAAAATATCCCTTCTACTTCAAAAAAAACTTTTCATTTCTTAACATGTCATACAATTCTAAAATAAAAGAAGTTGATTAAAAATAAACTTGAAAACATGTAAAGGAAGCTTCTTGGAAATAATGTTTTAAAAATCCATTCATTTCGTATAAGTTAAAAAAAATAATTTTCTCTTGCTTTTGTCAGAAAATTCAAAAAGTACCTCGTACGACAAACGACAAAAGATTCCGTTCATATCTTTTAATAAAAACTCACCGAAGGGTAAAATTGTATTTAAACAATTTTAGGTGGATAGAAACATTATTACATATCTAGAAAACATGGATGTGGATGATAAAATACACCCCAGTATATACCAAAGTATAAACAATCTCGGATAAAATGAGATTGTGATATTTTCCCTTACCTTAGGTCCAATTTGCTTCATAAGTGTCCGAACCTCCGGTATAATGATTCAAATAATGTTATTGACTTATTACAGAATCATACTTATTTTTATGATATCATATATGGTCATATTCTTAGATTCTTATTGGTAATATTTCATTATTACTTATGATTCGGGTGTTTATTACTTTTTATTCTTATGCGTGTTTTGTCGAATAAATTCTTATTTTTCTTTTTAGGTTTTAGATACCTCATTTCCCGAATGGTATTAGGGTAATATATATCATATTAACTTATTCAATTCATTTATATAATCATTATTCAGTGAAGATCATGTAGAACGAGTCGCATCACATCGTGGAGACGGTATTCCTTATGTACGCATGAGCGATGATATCATTCCCATGATTGTGTAATTGTATTGGAGTATATATATACTATTTCAGAATCAATATCACTTTAAAATAATCATATATAGTCATTATCTACACCATTATACCCATCCAAGTAAGGTGGTGGTGGAAAATAGATTACACCACAGTGTGGAGATGGTATTACGTACGTATGCACGCGCGGTGATTTCGTTTTCCATAGGATGGATAGATGGTGAAATAGGGTTTTTTCATACATATAACAACATATAATTATATGATTGATACTGATGTTATTAATTCATAATAAAACAACTAAAGAAGAAGAAGTGGAAGAAGAAATAAAGATGAAATAATCGGTAACGGACATTACCTCTTCTTTGAAGCGCTTCTTTGAGACCTCCTTTTAGGGCACTAAAATTGGTATTTGAAGAAGACCAGGACCTCTAGGATGTCTCTAGGGAAGTGTAGAGAAGACATTGGCAGGGGTTGGCCGAGCTGGAAGGCTCAATGTGGTGTGAGGAAGAGAGGGAGGAAGTGCCCTTTTATAAGGGAAGAGAGGGGAACCTTTGGAATAACTAAAAATATTATTTTATTATAAAGTCAAATTCGGTTTTTAGTAGCTAAAAATTGAGTTATTTAGAAGCTAAGTGGGGATGGGTAGAAATCCTATCATACAAAAGAATTTGGACTAGTTTAGTTTACTATTTTAACCTTATCATTTAGTTTTTACTTTACGTTAGATAATTTTACTTTTACCATGTATTTTTGTGTTCTTACACTATAAGGGTAATAAACTTACTATAAAAAGCAAAATGAACCCCAGGTTGTTTATTATTAATATATATTAACTTATCTAATTCATTTGGCCGAAAATTAGATTTTCATGAATAAAATAACAATTAATAATATAGTATTTGTTTTAAAAACTATTTTATGTCAATTTTGACACTATTTGGTAATTGATTTTTGTGAAAACCATAACAGAATTATTAGTTCGAAAAAATTTAATTAAAACATTACTAACATGTCATATTAATCTATAAAATTAGTATAATTCAAAAAAAGTCTCAAATTACATTTTGTTGAGTATTTATAACATCAATTATGTGAATATTTCATTAATAAGATAATTATTGCATCATCGTTGTGTCATAAGTAAATTAAATTATTTAATGTCTAAAAATTACAAATAAAATACTATTATGTAGGAAATATTTTTATCTTTCTAATAAATATTTATAGTCGAATTTATCTTGTGTATAACCCTATCTTGAAATTGATTTACTTATTAAACTTTGATTTTATCTATTTTAACCCTTCTTTAAATAAATTAATAATAAATGTCCTAATCTAATCCAAGTGGGCCTAAATGGTCATATGTTATTCCTAAAGTTGTTTGTGGTCGAATTACACTTATCCAATAGAATTTGGACATGTGTTATGGTAATAATAAAAACACTTTTACTCATAATTACCCTATTTACTTTAAACCGTGGTAAAAAAAAGTAAAAAGTTACTATTCACCAATAATTATTTTCAACTCATTAAACCACATTTTAGTCCTTGATATTAACCGTGTCTCTCGGATTTTCGAAATTCCACTCACAGAAGCGGTAAAATTAGGTTTTATGAAAAATTCAGTTTTTTAACTACCACTTAGTGGTTTCACTATTCATCAAAAAAATGAAAGTTTCCAGAAAAATACCAAAAATTAGGCCAAAGCTATATTTGATATTATGAATTCAAAAATGATGCCTCTTTTATTAAATTAAAAACATATCAGTTACATTAATTAATTTAAAAAATTAATTCCCATCGTCAAAACAAATAGTGTGTCTTTAAGAGAGAATAACTATCAAAAGATTGACACTTGTTTATATCTGGTTTAAATGTGAAATTACATCCAATGACCAAAATTGTATTAAATTGTCAAAATATATTCTAAATATACTTTAAAACCACTCAAATTGATAATTTATCACTATTAATTATTTTTTTTAAAAAGTTGTTTTTAATTAAAATGTAGTAATTTTCACTATTCATCAGAATATGAAAGTTATCCGAAACGTACCAAAATTTCACCCTAAGATAATTTCGATATTATGAATCCAAAAATGAAGTCCAATTTGAAAACAAAATTTACAAAATTTCAAAAAGTGGTTATTATTATTCATAATGGCTAGTTTTAATACTATTTTAATATCATATCATTGTTTAGTAAAACTCAGTATTGCGTACAACGCAAGCTATCGAGGAAGGCCGCTATTGCGTGTAATAAAAGGAAATTAAAGGATGCGTTTTGTGAAAGCTATTTTTGGTGTAGCGTACAACAAAAGACATTAATGAAAATAAAAAGAATGTTTTTCATAAAATCTCGGGGTGTTACATTCTACCCCCCTTAAAATGAATTTCGCTCTAGAAATTCGTCGGGTTATAAATGGTTTACTACTTGAAAGTTTCTTTAACAGAAACACACATCGTAAAAAGTAATACCAAAACCAATCTTTAAAAACAAAAGTATGAAACATAATGGTTACCCAAATAAACTAATCACTGGGTTTCCACATAGGTGAAAATATGGATATGGAAGAGAAATCTAACCACCATGTTCTGATGGAGAGTGGTATAGAACAAGGCTATGGAAAATCCAGCAATCAAAAAGCCATAAATTTGTGATGATTTAAGGTACCATCTGATTCATCAGATATAAGAGTACTAGGACAACATTTTTGGTTTTCAAGATCATTTCACTAAAGTTGATGAAATTGGAATTAGAAGAAATACTTTCGTGATTTTGGTACAGTGTCACCATTGGTTGTTCTTTGGACAATTTCCACTTCATATCTTAAAGAAATGAAGTTGGATTTTTCATTCATGAAGTGTTAGCAGGTCATGTGACAGAATGATGGGTCATTCCATCTGTCTCAAACAAAAGGTTACAAAAGTTATCAAAAATACATAAGACCATCTATGGTGAGGTTAATCGTATATGATTCCAAAAATGAACTTATACATCATAAATCATACCGCATAATAAAATAAAACTAGTTTCTACTAACCAGGGACTTCCTATAGGCCAGTGGTAGGCGATAAAGGCCAGTCGCACTTCAGTTGTGGGTTCGATTCCCACAGCCTTGTCCGACGTGATGGGTTGTCGCCCGTCCTGCAGGTTGTCCTTTTTCTAAAACTACATTACTATATAATCCCATCAATAATATCGAAAAAAGTTCTACCCTTAAACAATACTAACTTATGTCCAACATAATCATTTCCAATCATTAGGCCTATCCAAAATACTGATATCCAATCTCATATTATAGTGAAAACTATTACCAAAGAGTTCATATAACAAGCATGTTAATACCATCGGTGATCCCCATATATCATGAGATATGTCTTGTTGGTCATATTCCAGACATTCGAAGTCCTTAATCATGTATTCTCTTGAAAAATTAATACCTATTGAATCTTAGTGAAAACATGAGTGCTGTCAAAAGTTTACTCTTTTCACATGCCAAAATCTCAAACCATGATATAACTATTTTCTTATATCAGTCATGAGCTCATGAATACTGTCAAACATTTTATTTTGTCCTTATCCCTTCATTATGTGCATATAATCTTTTTTCCAAAAATATCTCAATCACTTTCTAGGGTTACCGGTACCATAAAATTATTGAAAACCACAATAGACCAATACATAAATATTCTAATATTCCACAATACTATATACAACATTATTTTGGAATCCCATTACATAAACACTTAATAATTCAACCACATCGTTTTCATATTCAACATCGCCAATAATGATCGAATGTTACTTCCCTTTGCCCTTTGCCTTAATTGGTTGCTCATGCTGATCATCACTAACCCTTGGATTAGGGCATTTATTAGCATAATGCCACATTTCCTTGAACTTGAAGCATTGAAGTGTTGGTGGTGTGTTCTCTGCAGTCTTTTCATTATTCACATCATTAGAAACACTTTTTCCATTACTTCGACACTCAGATGCTCGATGACCACACTTAAAACATTTTATAGTCCCTTTAAGACAATCTCCACCATGCTTCTTTCCACACTTTGAGCATAAGGAAACATTCATCTTCTTTTCACCATTATTCTGAGATTTCTCCTTGAACTCTGTCTTTTGTTTCTTGTCAAAACAACTAGATGGATAAGTAACACCAACTTCTATTTCCACCATGATATCACAACGCACAATTTCATCATAGCTACTGAAGTCTCTTATAGCTAATGCCCTTCGAAGATTTGGTTTTAAGCCACTGAAGAATCTATCAACTTTACTTTCAGGTTGGATGATAAATCCAGATGCATACCTTGCAAGCCTTGTAAAATTCGCATCGTATACACCAACAGATTCATCATCCTTTTTCTTTAGTTCAAGAAACTCCTTATCTATCTTTGTTCGAAGAATACAAGGGAAGTACTTATTGAAAAATAAGTTCTTGAACTCGTCCCATTCCATGGATTCAATTTCATCTCTTGGCCTCGTATTCTTGATAATATTCCACCATTGATTAGCTTCACCTTCCAAACGATATACTGCTAAGATGACATTATCATGTTCTGAACATTGATGAACTGAAAATATCTTTTCAGTGGTACTGATCCATTGTTCATCAATAGGTGGATCAGAAGGCCCACTGAAACAAGGTGGGCGTTGCCTCGTGAAGGACTCAATAGAATATTGTTCCCTTCTCTGCTCATTTGGAAGTCTAGAATGATTCATAGCTTGTGTATGTATAGCAATAAGATTTTTCACTCCATCTCCCATAACATTTGTTTGTTCAGTAGGACAATCATTGCATTGTCCATTACATTGATCAACACGGTTCCTTCGGGTTCAAGCCATCATCTAAAACCCAAAAAGAATAGTGTGAGAGGCAAAAATCATGCTAGGGAAAACAACATAATAACGGGGGAGTACCTTCAATATCTAACAACTTAGGTTTAATTCTATGATCGTTGGTGTAATTCTAGTACTATAACCTATACGTATACTTAACCTTAGGGACATCCCAAGACATACCTTAGAAATGTCTCTAGGGATCTCACTAAAGTTCTCGCATCCTAGTTTCCAAAGGTTGACTAAACCTTTCCTCTGATACCAACTATAGAGACCTGAATTTTAACCTACATGGACATTACATTACATTTTCAGAATACTTATTACATAACAAAAACACACACACAAGGACCGTAATAGTTTAGTGTCTTTGGAAACTCGGAATATAATCTTCTAATCGTGGTGAAAGATCTTCAACATCTCCCATAAAGATCTTCTTTTTTTAAACCAATATCCTTTCTTTATATCCTGGGGAAAAGATAACATAAAAGGGTGAGCTCAAATGCTCAGTATGGGTAAACAAAAGAAATATAAATCACGTCATATTCATAAGAACATATCTTTTGGAAATCTTAACCTGCAAAATAGATCATAATTTCATAACATGGGATAAAACATACTAGTGCAATATAATCCCAATAATCACAACATAAAACATTAAACTTTGTGTCATATACACATAATCATATATAATCATTTCTTATTAGTCAATACTCATTGCCAAGACTAACTTAGTGGACAAAGTCTATTTCTGAACCGAGTTCACTCCTCGTTTTAGTCCTGTTTCACTGAACCGGTATAACCTACCGTTCCAGCCATGTATATCTCATGAGATATAAAATCATTACTCAATGAATTGGAGGGAGATATAGGTCCCACCCATCTCATAATGATACCATTCTTATGTGTTCCACAAAATCAAAAAAAAATACATCATTGCATAACCCATGTAATAAAAATGGGATTCTTAAACATCGTGACATCATAAAACAATTCATATATGATAAAGGAATTCATAAAAATAATTCCATCACAACATAATCAAATCAATGTAATAATAGGGATAGAAATAGAACCCTATATCATCTTAGATGGAAAATAATTTTGCTAAAACACTTGAATTCCATTCTTGAGGAAAATATCCTTTCTACTACAAAAACACTTTTCATTTCTTACCATGTCATACAATTCCAAAATAAAAGAAGTTGATTAAAAATAAACGTGAAAACTTGTAATGGAAGCTTCTTGGAAATAATGTTTTAAAAATCCATTCATGCTGTATAAGTTAAAAAAACAATTTTCTCTTACTTTTGTCGGAAAATTCAAAAAGTACCTATTACGAAAAAAGAAAAAAGATTCCTTGAATATCTTTTAATAAAAACTCACTGAAGGGTAAAATTGGATTTAAACAATTTTAGGTGGATGGAAACAATATTACATATCGAGGAAACATGGATGTGGATGATAATATACACCCCAGTAAATACCAAATTATAAACAATCTCCGATAAAATGAGATTGTGATATTTTCCCTTACCTTAGGTCCAATTTTATTTCTAAGTATCCGAACCTCCTGTGTAATGATTCAAATAATGTTATTGACTTATTCCAGAATCATACTTATTTTTAGATATCATATATGGTCATATTCTTAACTTCTTATTGGTAATATTTCATTATTACTTGTTATTCGGGTGTTTATTACTTTTTGTTCTTATGCGTGTTCTGTAGAATAAATTCTTATTTTTCTTTTTAGGTTATATATACCTCATTTAAAGAATGGTATTAGGGTAATATATATCATATTAATTCATTCAATTCATTCAATTCATTTATATAATCATTATGCAATGAAGATCATGTAGAACGAGTCGCATCACATCGTGGAGAGGGTATTCCGTACGTACGCACGAGCGATGATATCGTTCCCATGATTGTGTAATTATATATACAATTTAAGAATCAATATCACTTTATAATAATCATATATAGTCATTATTTACACCATTATACCCATCCAAGTAAGGTGGTGGTGGAAAATAGATTACACCATGGTGTGGAGACGGTATTCCCTACGTACGCACACGCGGTGATTTCGTTTTCCGTAGGATGGATAGATGGTGAAATAGATATGTTTAATACATATAATAACATATCTGTATATTAGTGATACTGATGTTATTACTTCATAATGAAACAACTAAAGAAGAATAAGTGGAAGAAGAAATAAAGATGAAATAATCGGTAACTGACATTACCTCTTCTTTGAAGCGCTTCTTTGAGACCTCCTTTTTGGGCACTAAAATTGCTCTTTGAGGAAGACCATGACCTCTAGGATGTCTCTAGGGATGTGGAGCGAAGAAATTGGCAGGGGTTGGCCGAGCTTGAAGGCTCAATGTGGTGTGAGGAAGAAATGGAGGAAGTGCCCTTTTATAAGGGAGGAGAGGGGCACCTTTGGAATAACAAAAAATATTATTTTATTATAAAGTCAAATTCGGTTTTTAATAGCTCCAAATTAAGTTATTTATAAGCTAAGGTGGGGATGGGTCTAAATCCTGTCATCCAATAGAATTTTGACAAGTTAGGTTTACTATTTTTTTACCTTGTCATTTAGTTTTAACTTTAAGTTATATAATTTTACTTTTACCATGTCTTTTTGTGTTCTTACACTATAAGGTTAATAAACTTACTATAACAAGCCAAATGAACCCCAAGTTGTTTATTATTAATATATATAACCTTATATATGTTATTTGGCCGAACCATAGATTTTTAGGAATAAAATAACAGTAAATAATGTACTAATTGTTTTAAAAACTATTTTATGTCAATTTTGACACTATTTGGTAATTGATTTTTGTGAAAATTGTAACAGAATTATTAGTTCGAAAAAATTTAATTAAATCAATAATAATAGGTCATAGTAAGCTAGAAAATTAGTGGAATTCATAAAAAGTCTGAAATTAAATTTATTTGGGTATTTATAACATCAATTATGTCAATATTTCATTAATAAGATAATTACTGCATCATCGTTGTGTCATAAATAAATTAAATTATTTAATGTCTAAAAATTACAAATAAAATACCATTATGTAAGAAATATTTTTATATTTCTAATGAATATTTATAGTCGAATTTATCTTGTGTATAACCCTATCTTAAAAATGATTTACTTATTAAACTTTGATTTTAACTATTTTAACCCTTCTTTAAATAAATTAATAATAAATGTCCTAATCTAATCCAAGTGGGCCTAAATGGTCATATGTTATTCCTAAGGTTGTTTTTGGTCGAATTACACTTATCCAATAGAATTAGGACATGTGTTAGGGTAATAATAAAAACACTTTTACCCTTAATTACCCTATTTACTTTTAACCGTGGCAAAAAAGTAAAAAGTTACTATTCACCAAAAATTATTTTTATCTCATTGAACCACATTTTAGTCCTTTATATTAACCGTGTCTCTATGATTTTTGAAATTCCACTCACAGAAACAGTAAAATTAAGTTTTATGAAAAATTCAGTTTTTTAACTACCACTTAGTGGTTTCACTATTCATCAACAAAATGAAAGATTCCAGAAAAATACCAAAAATTAGGCCTAAGATATATTTGATATTATAAATTCAAAAATGATGTCTATTTTAACAAATTCAAAACATATCAGTTACATTAACTAATTTAAAAAATTAATTCCCATCGTCAAAACAAATAGCGTGTTTTTAAGAGAGAATAACTATCAAAAGATTGACACTTATTTATATCTGGTTTAAATGTGAAATTACATCCATTGACCAACATTGTATTAAATTGTAAAAATATATTCTAAATATACTTTAAAACCACTCTAATTAATAATTTATCACTATTACTTATTTTGATTAAAAAAGTTGTTTTAATTAAAATTTAGTAACTTTCACTATTCATCAAAATATGAAAGTTATCTGAAACGTACCAAAGCTTCACCCTAAGCTAATTTCGATATTCCGAATCCAAAAATGAAGTCTATTTTGAAAAATAAAATTTACAAAATTTCAAAAAGTGTTTATTACTATTCATAACGGCTAGTTTTAATAATATTTTAATAGCATATCATTGTTTAGTGAAACTCGGTATTGTGTACGATGCAAGCTATCGAGGAAGGCCGCGAATGCGTGTAATGTAAGGCAAGTCAAGGATGTGTGTTGTGAAAGCTCCTTTTGTTGTAGCGTAAAACACAAGACATTAATGAAATTAAAAAGAATATTTTTCATAAAATCTCGGGGTGTTACAATCAATGCCAATTCCTTGACGTTACGTGAATCCTTTAGCCACTATCCTTGCTTTACAGTTGCTAATATGACATTTCATGTCCAGATTTCTCTTGAATACCCATTTGCATCCAATAGGATTTACATCATATGGCTCATTAAACAAAACCCAAAATTTGTTCTAATACATGGAATCCATCTCATAATTCATATATTCTAGCTATCTTTCAGCTTCTAACCTCTCCACTACTTCTTTCCAGGATAGAGGTACACCATTTTCCAAGTGTAATGATTCACCATCCTTGGTGAATACGAAACCAAATCTATATGGTTCCCTTACCTTTTTTGAGCTCCTATGCAGTTCTTGTATTTCTGGAACCTCTCCCACAAGGACTTGTGGAACTTTTTCTTGTACTATCTCATGTATCTATTGAGCATTAACTTAATTTAATTAAATCATTCTCCCACTATCGTTTTTTAAGATTTGATCCCTATCATGAAAGACGACTTTTCTAGCTACAATCACCTTCTTGTCTGAAGTGTTATATAGGTAATATCATTTTTTTGGGATATCCAATAAAGACACACCTCATGCCTCAGGGTTCTAGTCTGTTTCTTGATAATCCCTAAACCAACTCCCATCATCCCTATACTTTTGTGTGCAACAAAATGGGTGTCATTACATTCAATAACACGAATGTAATTCCATTTTCCTCATTAGATGGTACTCAGTAAAATGTGTATGCTGCAGTTTTCAATACACATCTCCAAAAGGATAATAGAATATTTTCATGAATCATCATCGACCTCACCATATCCAACAAGGTGAGGTACCTCATTTCAACAACACCATTCCATTGTGGTGTTTAAGGATGACTGATTTGAGATAGAATCCTATAATCCCATAAATAGTCGATGAACTATTGGTTCAGATATTCTCCACCTCGATCCGATCAAAGCTTATTTATCTTCATTCCAACATGATTCTCAACGTCATTACTGAATTCCTTAAATTTATACAAGGACTTTGACATATAACTCATTAAGTAGATATATCCATATCTACTCAAATCATCAGAAAAAGTAATTAAATAAGAATATCCACATCTTCCTTTTACTGGAAATGGTCCTCCCACATTCTTGTGTACCAATCCTAGAACATCTATGTCTCGATCACCCTATCCACTAAAAGGTGTCTTGGTCATTTTTCCTTGTAAATAAGCATGACATCTATCAAGTGTTTTTATCTTAATATAGTCTAAATAGCCTTATTAGAATAGATTTTTCAATCACTTCTCATTTACATGACTGAGATGAAGATGCCAAAACTGGGTTTTGTACGAGTCATGTGAGTTTGTTTCGTTATTGATTACCAATACTTGGTTTTAGTAATTATATTCATACAAAGTGTTATTTAATCATATCATACCATAACATACATTATTCTTATAAAAGAAACAACCCTTATTTCCAAAAATGAAAATATATCCATACATATCCAAACATGATACATAAATTATGTTTTTGGTGACACTAGTTACATAATTACACTTATGTAAAACCAAAAGCATCTCAGTTGGCAATGAGAGATGGTAATCACCAATGGCCAACACAACCAGCCTCACACTATTGGTAGCTCAAAGATCCACATCTCATGTGACAACATTTCTATATATACATGGTTCTTTAATTTGAATGTAGATGTGATTCTCACATACTGTATCTGATACCAAATATGTAGAAATGGAATGACTACACTCAATAACAAATGCACCTTTTGGGTCCCCACACTTCTGGGTGAATTTTCTCTTCTAGTGTCCTGGAATTCCACATGAAAAACATACTAACTCTCGTTCCTTGCCTGGCCTCTGGATCTTCCCCTTCATGGAGGGATGGTGCTCAGGGTCTTCAGACCGTTTATAAATCCTTGGAACCTTTCCTTGTCATTCCTCTTCTTATTCACCATAAGGACTGTGGGTTTGTCACGCCCCATGTCCTTATCAAACTACAGAATCAAGGTCAGATGTTTCATGAGACTCATCTCATCATTTCTCATGTTTTAGTTTACAATAAATCTAGAGAAGCTCTAGGGTAGTGATGATATGATGAAATTTGTATGCAGCTCAACCAAAAACATAATCCCAAAGATTTTAAGGCATTCAATGTAGCTAATAATCATGACTACATGAGGACTAGATGACATAGACTCTGTAAGCTTAGTTTTGAATAAAGCGTTGGAGATCTTATATCACTTCTATATCACTTTCTCTTGATAGAGATCAATATGGTGAGACATCATGATATACACAACCATGTTTTCATGTTTCTTCAAGAGATCATTGGATATGGCCAATAGAATAAAACCTTGGAAATTTGTGGAATCATAAAAATGTTTCATATAGAGAGATATTTCCATATCAGTAGCTTTGTTTCTAAGTGAAACTGGAATAGGCTCCACCAATACATAGAATTTTTTCTCATGGCGAAAGTTTATGCATAAACACCTCCGCCACTCCTAGAAAATGGTGATAGTGAGATGGATTTCCTTCTCCAGTATGGTTAGTAGGGATATGATTGATGTCAATTTTCTTGTTTTTTCTACAAATTAATATGAGAAAAGATTTAGTACATTATCATGATAGAACTGAGAAAAATAAATATATTAATACTTATAAGACTCCAACTATTTTATGGAAGTGAAATATCCCTCACCATTTAATTTGGAATATTCTATTGCCTAAATATTCTAGTGTTAAGGATCAATATTTCCCTTCACATTTACCCAACTAGGCTAGGTTAAGTAACTTGATGGGTTTGAGGTAGGCATTTCAAATTCCAACTGCATTAACTCACATCTCAATGATCCACTGAGCGGACTCCCCAATCTTGAAATCCTCTTAATTTAAACTTCCTCAACCATTTCCTCTTGGTTAAACAAAGTCTTATTGTTTCAATAAACCCTTGATGTGAGATATGTTATGCCAAAAAAACCTCAAATTAAAATTTCTTGATAATTGAAATCACCCCAACTAGGGTTAGTCAAACAGTTTGAACTACGGTTCGATTCTAACCATGATTATGGAAGGCTATACTGACTTAATATTTCATTGAGAAATTTAATCCTTGTACATAAATTTTCATATTTTTTTCTTACTTACATTCTTGTTAATATTACTTGGGATATAATTATGTTATTTACCATGTCTAAGATAATATTAATGCTTAAGATAGGCTTATTTTAGATCTATATTGCATGATTTTCCAATTAATTAATTGTGTAATCGTAAAAAAACCAACAATTAATAAACAATGAAACTGATAGAAATAAATAAATGGAATGATCATGAGTATTTTCCATTTGGTTATTTTATCTATCAGTTGATAAACTAACCCAAGACTTCGGGGGAGAAACACCTTGATCATTTTGGGTTCATGTTTAAGGTTTTACACTTGTCCTCCTTTGTGTCTCCTTGGATTGTTTCACCTTGGATGCTAACTTGAGATGCCTCCACTAACATGGGAGATCCATACATTACATATGCATTTATCTCACTCACAGGTGGGGAGTAAGAAGAGGTTTTACATAAAAAAAACTTTGGGTCTGAAGGCCCTACATATTAATTAGGAAAATGCTCACATGATAACAAATTTAATTTAATTAAAAAAATTAAAAGAAACCATCCATATAAAATGGTCCTGGTCTAGCTCATGATCACATTTACATGAAATGATATTTACAAATAAATAATACTAGAATTCAATTCATTAATTGTTTTTGTTTAGGATAAATCATGCTTGAATCAATTAATTATAATCTAAAATTAATCAATCCTTTTATCATAAACCCTTTTTCTAAATTTCCTTGAGATTCCCATCGATCATAATTTTTAACAAATAAATTCATTTAAAAATATCTTTTTACATAACTTGTACCTTGGAGGCAACATGGTGAATTACCATTCATAACTACCCAATGGGTAGAAATAAACATTGGAAATTTTTTTAATTAAACATATATATATATAACACCTATCACATGTTGTTCCTCGTATTTACACCTACAACATGGTACAAGTCTCATGGGTTTTTATAATATAATAACAAATTTTAAAAATACTGCATTATTTGGATGAGTACACGATGTGTAGTACTAATTACATGGCGTGTACTATCGTTCACCATCAATCCTATGTATGTTGAGTCAATAAGGTTTTCCTTATGACTTTTTCCATTCCTTCTTGTTTTCAAAATCACAAACACCTTGTACTTAAGAAAATATATATTTTACCTCCATAAGTAAAATTTTCTTCTTTAAGAAAATTTACCCTAACCTAGTTTTTCTTATATATATCAATATTTTTTATAAGTATAAAAACCGGATTCATACCCAAAACCCCAGAATCATATAATTTCAAGAAGTGGAGTATTCTATTTTTAGGATCTGAATTCCGGATGTGAACTGTAATAATGTTCCACTCCGAATTCTAGATACAAACTTTCATGAGTTCGACTCCGAAATCTTATGAAGTTCGACTCTAAAATTTCATGAGTTCGACTCCGAACTCTTATGATGTTCAACTCCGAACTTTCATGAGTTAGACTCTGAACTCTTATGAAGTTCGACTCTGAACTTTCATGAGTTCGATTGCGAAATCTTATGAATATCGTCTCTGAACTTTCATGATTTTGACTCCGAACTCTATTGAAGTTCGACTCCGAACATTCATGAGTTCGACTCCAAACTCTTATGAAGTTCGACTCTGAACATTTAGCAGTTCGATTTTGAACTCTGCAAGTTCAGATTCGGAACTCTGGTGAAACTAGACTCTGAATTTCCTTATAAATACAGACTTTGTACTTCTACAGATTTCAGGTTCTGAATTCCTATAAAATAGAATCCGAACATTTTATTTAACATAGACTATGAATTCCATTTTGGTTAGACTTAGAACTTTTATTTAATTACATTCTGAATTCAAGTTTTGATTATGATTACACTTGTTTCATTATAAAAAGATGTCATGATTTCAGTTACACATGGTTTGTTATTAAACGATGTCGTCAATTCTATTTCAAACTAACCGTTGGTTGAGTTACACGTGTACAGGTCCCTCCAAATTTTAAGTAAAATATGACCATTGGAGAGGGGGCTGACCGAGCCTATAAATTGGAGCTCATTTGAAAGAGCTCAAAAACGAAGAAAAGATTTGATCAATCTAGAGACCACATGCTGTTAAGGTGATTTCTAGAGAGAGAATCTTTTCACCATTTGTGTGTACTGAACCGCTCGTTCAGATTCTTTCGTTTAACTCTGAATATTGTTGATTACATTCGAGGGCTTCTGGGGATAGGAAGATAGTGGTGCTGACTTCCTTGAAGTTCGAGGGCTTCCTTGCTGATGAAGAAAGAGGTTACAACTACCTTAAAGTTGAGGGCTTGCGGGGATAGCAAGACAGAGACTCTGATCTTCATATCGAGGGCTTACCCTGGTGTGGGTAAGACAAACTTCCTTGAAAGTATAAATCAAGGGACCTTTATCCAAGGTTGTTGGATACCCTTCTCTTTGGGTTAAAAGAGTTATTGTTTGTTACTTCTAGTTGTACCACTTGTTTTACTGCTGCATATTGTATTGTAAGGAAAGTATAATCTTCTTATATTTCTTTACACTTGTACTCTGACTCATTTAGATTCTATATGCTTTAGGGTAGAATCTAATATTGTAAACTTTGGTTAAGTTTCAATTTCCAGATCCGTATTTCCGAAACCTGTTTTTGGAATCACTTTCCATATTTAAGCAAGTTCATAGAAAAAGAAGATTATAACCTTATAAATTGTCCCAATATTTCATTGGTGATTAGAGGTGTTGTGAATTTTCTTAGATTAACATTGTTAAACATAGATCTTTCATTATTTATGGAAATTTTTAAAGTATACAATTCACCCCCTCTTGTATATTGAGCATCTACATCATTATTTCAATCCTACAATTGGTATCAGAGGAGGCCTCTGAAATACTTATACTCACATATACGTTTTTCCTGTTCACTTTTTCCTTAATATTAATCCTTGCTTAAATGTACTTTGTCATTCCGAATTGTCATTCCGAATTGTTCATTCTTAATTTTCTCATTCCGAACATTGTGGCTACGAACTTTTCCTACTAACAAGTTTGGTTACCAAATTTTTTCTTAGAATTGAAGGAATCAATGTTCAATATATTAAGAATATAAATCCTACAAGACCACCAATATTTGGTGGGAATGATTATGAGTACCAGAGAGATCGTATGAATACTTTCGTTATCAATACAGGAGTGGATAATTTCGTTATACTTACTTGTGATTATAAAATTCCTGATAAGGAAGTTAGAACTTCCACTAACCAGGAAAAGCAATAATATCATCTCAATTATAAGGTACGTAATACTTTACTATGTATAATGACTAGAAATATATGTAGCCGAATTTCTTCTTGTGAAGAAGCTAATTGTATCTGGAAGAAGTTAGAAGTTATACACTTGGGCACTTCTAAAGTGATTGAAACCAGGAGAGCTATGATTAGAGCTGAATACGATGGCTTCAATTTTCCTTATGGTGAACCAATTTTCAAAGTTCAACAGAGATTTATGAATATAGTGAACAATCATCAGTCTATGGGAGAGAAAGGTATGGATGATGAAGCTCTTGTGGATAAGATAATTGATATTATGTTCTATGAGTGGAAATCCAAAAGAACAGCTATTTATAAGAACGGGAAGGTTACTAAAATTTCCTTAGATGAACTATTTGTAACTCTTCTTCAATATGATACAATAATGAAGAGAGATGCTGACAACATCAAAAAGAAGAATGGAAATGGTACTGTTGCTTTTACAACAACATCAAATCATTTGAAAGACAAGACTCCTGAGATAGTAACTAGATCCAAGTCTAATAAAGTTATCATCCAATCTGAATCTAGTGATAGTGAAGTCTCAGAGAATGAGTATGAAAATCTTGCTTGAAGAATGAACAAGATAGCTCGATATACAAATTTCCAATCTAAGTATAAGAAAAAAAAAAGAAAAGATAGGAAAGATGGTGAAGTTACTTGTTATGAATTCAAGAGAACTGGAAATATTAGACCAGATTTCCCATTGATCAAAATGAAAGAAAGGAAAGAAAGGAATTCTGAAAGGAATAGAAAGAATTATTATAAAGACAAATCTATGAAATTGGTGAAAGCTAATGACACCTGGAGTTCCAGTGGTGGTGACACTTCAGGTGAATCTTCTGATTATGAATCTTTCTCACAGAAAAATCTTGGTCTTATAGCCAGATTACCTATTGACAATCAATGCTTTATGGCTAAGGTACACAATGTTGAATCATTGACCAATGTATCATTAAATTATAATGATAGTAAGTATTATAACTCTTCATATGAGGAATCCTCTTCTGATGAAGAAAATACTCTACCTACATATGAAGAAGTTTCTAGGTTTTCTGAACTTCTTGGAATTGAGAATTCCAAACTCAATAAAAAAGTTGATAAGGAAAACTCTAGGAATACAATACTTACTAAAGAAATATCAGATCTTTCTAAAGATCTTGATAGGAAAAATGCTGATTTTATAAGTATTTCAAAAAATCATGAGGAAGTATGTTCTGAGAAGAAAAAACTTTCTAAAGAATTAGAAAAAGTAATTTCTATGAAAAGTGGTTTTGAGACTAGCTATATTTCTAAATCTAATGATATTGAAGATAAAAACTTGATTATAAAACACAAGTTCGAAATTTTTTCCTTAAAGAATGTTTTATCAAACGTTACCCATGGTAAAGAAAATTTTGA
This sequence comes from Viscum album, assembly GCA_963277665.1. Taxonomy (NCBI): domain Eukaryota; kingdom Viridiplantae; phylum Streptophyta; class Magnoliopsida; order Santalales; family Viscaceae; genus Viscum; species Viscum album. The sequence continues at coordinate 1,397,628,357 of OY728148.1, read as the reverse complement.
TAAAATTAATTCTCAAATACGACCTTTAAGAAACAAATACGGAATTGGTTATACCCATGCAAAACCAACTTTTAGTAATGACTACTTTATTCCACAAAGTGACCCATTTTTTACCAAGTATCAATGTGGTGGTCACTGGGCAAAGAATTGTTCTTTAATCAAAACCCAATCTCTAGGTTTTAATAAGGATTATTTTTCTAAGAAGATGTGGGTGCCAAAAAATTTGTTATCCGGAAATCTCGGATCGAAACAAGTTTGGATTCCAAAAGTCCAATTCTTTTCTTTTTTTCAATAAGATAAAGGATGTACCAAAAACAATACATAGTACATGGATAATGGCTGTTCCCATCACATGACTGGTAACAAAATCTATTTTGAAAAGATTATCAAGATGAAAGGAGGAAAGGTAACTTTCAGAGATAATGCACAGGGAGAAATTATTGATATAGGTAATATAATTCTTCTTGGTAAAACATTGATTTAAAATGTTTTATTTGTTAAGGGTCTTAAGCTCAACCTCATTAGCATAATTCAGTTATGTGATGAAGGATACCTTATGAATTTTAGTAATGATAAGTGTTTAGTTCACAATTCCAAGGAAGAATTTATTCTCTCAGTCAATAGGAAAAATAATGTTTACACTTTAAACATAAAAGACCTTAGGAGCCAAGATTTACCTTGCCTTAGTGCAATGTAAGATCATTCTTGGTTATGGCATAGAATGTTAGGTCACTGTAACCTTAGGAACTTATGTAAACTTTCTAAGAAGAAACTAGTTAAAGATATACTAGAGCTTAGATTTTATTCTTCTAAAGTTTGTGATCCTTGTAAATATGGCTAGAAACATAAATCTAGTTTTAAATCAATTGGTGAAGTCTCAACAACTGATGCATTACAGTTAGTGCACATGGATCTATTTGGCCCAACACAAACTGGAAGCATTGGAGGAAATTACTATGTATTTCTTCTAGTTGATGATTACACTAGATTTACATGGGTCTACTTTCTAACAAAAAAGTCTGAAGCTTTTTCTTATTTCAAATGTTTTAGAGCACAATTTAAAAATGAGAAAAATCTTTCACTAAAAACTATTCATAGTGATCATGGAGGAGAATTTCAAAATTATTATTTTAAAACCTTTTGAAGTAGAAATGGTATTACTCACAACTTTTCAGCACCTAGAAATCCTCAACAAAATGGTGTAGTTAAAAGAAGAAATAGAATTCTTCAAGAGATAACTGGAACCATGTTGAGTGAATACTCTATAGCTAGACATTTCTGGGATGAAACTGTAAGTACTGCTTGTTATACTATAAATTGAGTTTTTATTAGACCTTTTCTCAATAAAAATCCTTATGAGTTATGGAATTGTAGAAAACCTAGACTTTCCTACTTCAAGGTTTTTGGTTGCAAGGTATTTATCCTGAATACTAAAGATAATCATCACAATTTCGCACCAAAATATGATGAAGGAATTTTCTTAGGATACTCCACAACTTCTAAGGCTTATAGAGTTTTCAATAAAAATACTAGTACTGTTGAAGAAACAGTGCATGTAAAATTTGATGAATCTGATCCTTTTGTTTTTAAACCATCCCAACCTACATCCTCGGACGTGTTTTCAAAAACTAATTATCAACCATTGATATAAGATCCTTCTGAAAAGGAAAATTCTCAAGAACGTACTTCTGAAACATTTACCCAGAATACATTCTACCCTATGTTGATGAACAGGTTTTACAAAACCCAAATCTGGTATTTCTTAAGAATAATCCCAGTGAGAGCATCATTAGTGATGTAAATCAACCTGTAAGGACTAGAATTTCCTTTAGAAATGAAGTAGAACATCTAGCATTCCTTTCCCAATTAGAACCACAAATCACTGATGAAGCTTTAGGTGATGATGATTGAATCAAAGCCATGCAAGATGAACTAAATAAATTTGAAAGGAATAATGTCCAGACCTTGGTTGAAAATCCTAATGAATCTTCTGTTATTAGAGTAAAGTGGGTCTTCAGAAAAAAGTGTGATGAAAATGGAGTCACTGTAAGAAATAAAGCTAGACTAGTTGCTAAAGGATATAATCAACAAGAAGGAATAGACTATGAATAAACCTATGCTCCAGTAGCTAGACTTGAATCTATTCGTATTCTACTTGCCTTTATAGCATTATACAATTTTAAAATTTTTCAAATGGATGTAAAATGTTCTTTTCTTAATGGTTATGTTCAAGAGGAATTTTTTTTGGAACAACCTCCTGGGTTTGAAGATAAGAAACATCTTGATCATGTTTTTAGACTTACCAAATCTTTGTATGGCCTTAAACAAGCCCCACGAGCTTGGTATGATAGACTTACAAGTTTTTTACATCAAAATAACTATGTTAAGTGAAATGAAGATCCAACTATTTTTATAATGAAAGATAATAAAAATGTTTTGATTGTTCAAATTTATGTTGATGACATCAGATTTGGTTCAACTCAGAAATATTTAACTGATTATTTTGCAAGTCTAATGAAATTTGAGTTTGAAATGAGTGTGATTGGTGAGTTAACATTTTTCCTTGGTTTTCAAATTTCTCAAAGACCAGAAAGAACCTATATATCTCAACATAAGTATATTAAAGATCTTCTTAAGAAGTATGGATATGAAAACACTAAGAGTATAAGTACTCCCATCGGTACCTCAAACTCTTTAGATCATGATGAAGTTGGGAAACTAGTAGATCAAACATCTTTTGGAGGTATGATAGGAAGCCTACTATACATGACAGCTAGTCGACCAGACTTGATGCTTTTAGTATGCTTATGTGAAAGATATCAATCCAATCCTAAGGAATCCCACTCAAAGGCGGTGAAAATAATTTTTTGCTACATAAAAGGAACCATGGATCTAGGATTATTTTATACTTTTGGAAATGATTTTATTTTAAAATGATTTTTGGATGCTGACTTCAGTGGTTTTAGAATGGATAGAAAGAGTAAATCTGGAACTTGTCATTTCTTAGGAGATTCATTAGTATCTTGGTCATGCAAGAAACAACATTCTATAACACTTTCCACTGTTGGAGCTGAATATGTAGCAGCTGGAAGTTGTTGTGCTCAAGTGTTGTGGATGCAACACACAGTCACAGATTATGGCCTGAGTTTTACTAAGACTCAAATTTTATGGGATAACATAAGTTCCATTGCCCTCAGTAAGAACCATGTACATCACTCTCGTGCAAAATACATAGATATTAGGCATCACTTTTTTAGGGATCACACACTGAAAACAGATATCATTCTTCAGTTTATTGAAACTCAATATCAACTTGATGATATTTTCACAAAATCTTTACCCTCCGATAGATTTGAATACATTAAAAAAAAGTTAGGAATGATAACCGTGAGGTAATCATTCTTCATTAACTTATTGTTGATCAATTCTCCTAACAGTAATAAACTTCTTTTCATAGGGGGAGTACATTTGATTGTTAGTATAACTAAAAATTTCATTTTTTTTTTCAAACTTAGTGTAACTAAAATTTTCGTAATCTGTTTTTCAAACTTTTTGTAACTAAAATTTTTGTAGTCATATTTTCAAACATTTTGGAACTGAAATTTCCGGAACTGCAATTTCCAGAATGGAAACTTCCGGAACTGGAATTTTCGTAATGAAATTTTCATACTGGAACTTTCGTAATGAAACATTCATACTGTAACTTTCGTAATGAGATTTTCATACTGGAACTTTCGTAATGATATTTTTGTAATGAAATTTCGTTTTTGAGAAGAATATTACCATTAACGAACAATATTTCTATCCAATCTGAAAGCTATTATTTCCTTACTAAAGTTTTGTAATCATTTTTTCTTGCTGGTATTTTCATCAGTTTTAAAATAATTTGGATTCTAGTTTTCCTTAAATCTGAATGTTTTCCTTAAAACCTCAAAAGATCGGAGTCATGTTTTCCTTGTGGGAGTGTTCTCATCCGTCAGATCAGATCAAAACAATCTTCAACAGTTAGATGGATTTTGTAAGACCAAAGGTCACCTCCATCGCCTATATAAAGGGGACCCCACGACTTGTCCCACATCGTTTTTTCAAAGCTTTCGCGTCTTGAAGCCCTGCTAATTTTCTTAAGACCGGTTCTGATCTTTGCAAAGTCGTTCCGAATCTTTCAGATCTCTTCACTCCGAATGTCTGTTGATGCAACATCTCAAGAAATGTGAACTTCAAAGCCAATCTCAAAGTGGTTAGTCTTCATGGAAAGGTTTTGTGAATCTGGATTTTTACAAGCATGATTCTATAATAACTAAGAATATCAAAATGAATAGTTTTGAAGATATATTCTTTTTCAAGTTAGAGAAAAAGGATCCGGTTTATACTAATTTGCTGATCGAGTTCTATGAGTCTATTTCTATCCAGATTGAAGATGACAGAGAGTGGTTTTCATTTAGGTCTTATGGGAAGACTTACAAGCTATCTTATAGCAAGTCCATGAGCTTGGTTGGTTTGTCCTATTATGGGGAAGCTGAGTTTTGCTCGCATAAGCTTCTAGATGAGCAATGATGTTTCAACAAGGTGAAGGATTTAAAATTCCTTGGACTTAAGGATGCTACAACTACTAAGATTTCTCATCTCACTCCAAACAATAAGATTCTATAGCTCTGGGTACAAGTTTTTCTTGTACCAAGAAGAGGTGACAAGGATAATTTGAAGAGAAGTGATATCTATGACTTATATTTATTGGTAATTCTAAGAAAGATAAATTTGATGAGCCATGTCTTGATTACAATCAAGAACATCAAATAAGGGAATTTGAGAGCTCAAATAATTATGTACCCTACCTTACTATCTAAGCTAATAGTTTGGTGCTTAGAATCCTTAAACGATGCATGCAAATCAAAAGTCCATAATTGTAAGATTATGCTGGTAAATGATGATACTTTGAAGAGAATGAATATGGGTTATTCTGGTGAATCCGGATAATTCTACCCTCTTTCTGTGGAAGAGGTTCAGACAGCTCAAAAAGATACACAGACTCTGAAACCATCCAAAAAGGCAAGGAATAAGAGAAAGGTTAAGGAATTGGTTGTTGATAAAGAAAATCCCAAGGCTAAGGAAACTCAGTCTTCTCCCCCCAAACTGAAGAATCAGAAAACTTATACAGATGAAATGGAAGCCAAGTGTAGGAAAGATAAAGAGAAGAGGAAAGAAGGGGATCCACAGTTCGGATTGGACCCTGCAGAGGCTAAGGCCTTAAATGAAAGAGCTGCCGAAGAATTAGAGAAGAAGGAAAAAGAAAAGAAGATTAGAAAAAAGTTTTCTAAAGCAAAAGAGGTGCAATCTTTGCTGAAAGATACATAGTTAGCTTCTGAAATTCTTTTCATTCCAGAAACTTTCGGTTTTGAACCTTCTTTACCGGAAACTCCAGCTAAGAACTATGTCACTCCGGAAAAATCCAAGGGTAAAGAAGCAGTTGAAGAAGATGAAAAAGAAGCTGCTGAATAAGTTAAGGAAGAGAATGAAGAAGAAGAAGTATAAGAGGAGGGGAGTGAATATTTGGATGCCCTAATCAAACAAGAAGAGGATTATAAATATAAGGTAGAATCTGCAATGTTAGTAACTCCAGGAAATGGAGATGAGGAAGGTAGTAAGAATGATGATAAGAAACCGCAAGAAGAAGAAGAAGAAAATGTATTATTTGATGAGGAAGAATCCTATGAGAGGAATTTCCTTGAGGAAGGACAAGAAAAGGAGATATAAGATGAAGACCAGATTATTCAAGTTTCAGAATCCGAGGAAGAATCTCCAGATGAACAATCCATTCCAAAAGCTGATAAGGGGAAGCAAGTTCTCATAGAGACACCTATAAAAGATGTCATTAGGAAGAAAGAGGTTGGTGGTATATCTAGAATAAAGCTAGTGCAAGTTGAGGAAGAGCTATATCCAAGTAAATTATCTGATTTGGAGTCATCAGCTCATGGTCATGATTTTGCGGTTGAATATCTGAAGAAGTTGGTGCACATCATTCCGATTTTTCCAACTATAGACTCCAGATGCTAGATGCTGCAATAGAGTATGAATCAAAAATAATATTCCTTATCTATGGTTACAGATAAGTGTGGGAAGATTGAGGCCAAACATAAAATTTTTCTTATCAATTATGACGTACATATAAAGGCTTGCATCAAAATAAATCTGTGGTCTAAAAGAGGTGAAGAAGACTTGGATGTGTATGATAATTTTCAGAATGAAGTGAAAGATGTTTTTGACACCGAAGGTAAAAAGATTAAGAATCTTCATGATGAGCTAATTGATGAGTAGAGTTCTCGGAATCAACAAGTGAAGGAACTAAATGGCAAGGAAAATTCTCTGACTCATAATTTTATAAGCGATATAAATCTCTTGATCGAGCTTGAGAAAAGACTGGTAAACCAAGATGAGTTTGTGAAGATGCAACAAGATGCCTTAAAGGCTCAGGCAGAAGCTTTAAAAGTTCAATAGGAAAGGATCTCAGATTTGGAGAGACAAGCAGAGGAAGACCAATGGGATTTGATGAAGCTAAAAACATTGTTAAAGAAGCTGATCCCAATGGAAAAGGAAGAAAATTAATCTCACTACGATCTTTTATTGTATTTGTATTTTCCTGTAAATTTTTTTCCCAACACTAATGAAACATTAGGTGGTTGTATCTTGTTATACACTAATGTTTCAGGTACCATATTTTTCTTTTCCATTCCCTTCAATTCTTTTTGAAAATCACAAAGAGGGAGAAGTAAAAAGAACTATTCCTAAAGGGGATAAGGAAAAAGATCCACAAAAAAGAGGAGAAAGAAAAATTTAAAATATCATTAAAGTAAGGGCGAGTTTCTCACTACGAAGTTTTTCATTTCCATGATAATGAAAACACCACTCCAAAATTTCAGAATACAATCCTTAGAGTTTCAATTCCTAAGGAGGGTTAGTTGTATTCACTTTCATCCATGAACAAAGGGATATAAGTTTTAATTCCAAAGTCTATTGAAATTTTTCAAAGTCCTTATATTATCTTTTGTAAGTATGTTTGTTCTTTCCATAAAGGGGGATATTGTTGAGTCAATAAGGTTTTATTTATGATTTTTTCCATTCCTTCTTGTTTTGAAAATCACAGACAGCTAATACTTGCAAATATATATTTTACCTCCATAAAGAAAATTTTCTTCTTTAAGGAAATTTACCATAACCTAGTTTTTCTTTAACATATCAATATTTTTCTTAAGTATAAAAACCGGATTCATACCCAAAACTCCGGAATCATATAATGTCAAGATGTGGAGTATTTTTTTTTAGGATCCGAATTCTGGATGTGAACTGTAATAAAGTTCCACTCTGAATTCTAGATACGAACTTTCATGAGTTATACTCTGAAATCTTATGAAGTTCGACTCTAAACATTCATGAGTCTGACTCTGAACTCTTATGAAGTTTGACTCCGAACTTCCATGAGTTCAACTCTGAACACTTATGAAGTTCGACTCCAAACATTCATGAGTTCGACTCTGAACTCTTATGATGTTTGACTCCGAACTTTCATGAGTTCGACTCCGAACTCTTGTGAAGTTCGACTCCGAACCTTCATGAGTTCGAATCCGAACTCTTATGATGTTCGACTCTGAACATTCATGAGTTAGACTCCGAACTATTATGAAGTTCAACTCTGAAATTTCAGGAGTTCAACTCTAAACTCTTATGAAATTCGACTCTGAACTTTTACCAGTTCGATTTTGAACTCTGCAAGTTTAGATTCTGAACTCTGGTGAAACCAGGCTCTAAATTTCTTTATAAATACAGACTTCGGACTTCTACAGATTTCAGGTTCTGAATTTCTTTAAAATAGAATCTGAACATTTTTTTCACATAGACTCTGAATTCCATTTTGGTTAGACTCTGAACTTTTGTTTACTTACATTCTGAATTCTAGTTTTGATTATTCTTACACATGTTTCATTGTAAAACGATGTCGTTCTTTCAGTTACACATGGTTTGTTATTAAACGATGTCGTCCATTCTGTTTCAAACTAACCTTTGGTTGAGTTACATGTGTACATGTCCTTCCGAATTTTAAGGAAAATATGACTGTTGGAGAGGGGGCCGACCGAGCCTATAAATAAGAGCTCATTTGAAAGATCTCAAAAACTGAGAGAAGAGTTGATCCATCTGGAGATCACACACTATTAAGGTGATTTCTATAGAGATAATCTTTTCGTTCTTTGTGCATACTGAATAGCTCATTCAGATTTCTTCATGCGACTCTGAATGTTAGAGATTACATTCAAGGGCTTCCGGGGATAGGAAGACAGAGGTGCCGACTTCCTTGAAGTTCGAGGGCTTCCTTGCTAAGGAAGACAGAGGTTCCAAGTACCTTGAAGTTGAGGGCTTGTGGGGATAGCAATACAAGGACTCTAATCTTCATATCGAGGGCATACCCTGATGTGGGTAAGACATACTTTCATGAAAGTATAAATAAATGGACCTTTATCCAAGGTTGTTGGATACCCTTCACTTTGGGTTAAAATAGTTATTGTTTGTTACTTGTAGTTGTACTACTTGTTTTTCCACGACATATTGTATTGTAAGGAAAGTGTAATCTTCTTATATTTCCTTACACTTGTACTCTGATTCATTTAGATTCTATACACTTTAAGTTATAATCTCATATTGTAAAATTTGGTTAAGTTTCAATTTCCAGATCCATACCTCTGGAACCTGTTTTCGGAATCACTTTCCAGATTTAAGAAACTTCATAGAACTAGAAGATTATAACTTCATACTATGTCCCAATATTTCATTGGTGATTAGAGGTGTTGTGAATTTTCTTAGTTTAACTTTGTTAAACATAGATCTTTCCTTGTTAAAGGAAATTTTTAATGTATACAATTCACCCCCCCCCCCCTCTTCTATATTGAGCATCTACATCATTATTTCGATCCTACAATGTACACTCCCAGATATACATAGTGTAAATGTACATCATAAATCATCAGATTATACGACATGTCGATTGGGCCACACACCATGTAGTATCCCCATTACATAGTATCAGGTTGGGAAAGCCATGTACAGGGTACACAGTCCAACCCTAATCTAAAGGGACTACACGCTGTGTCCAGTTGGTCAAATGGCATGTATTATGGAAACCATGTTCCACCAACTCCTGGTCAACAGAAAGAGTCATTTTACACTTAGAAAAAATCTGATGACACTACTTGGATTGGAGGACCAGTAACGATGCATTGTACAATGAATAAATAACATGTACTACTGAATACACATTGTTTGTTCTGGTGTTGTATAGCTAGGGGCCATTTTAACCTCTAGATGAGATCCTCTATTTTATTTTAGTCAATGGAAATATTGTTTCTGTAAGGTGAACAAGAAATACAATGGGAGGAACATATCTTGAGCTTCAATATGTAGAACAATTAACAAGAATTGAAATAAATAAAGTATTAAAAGCATAAAGTACCAATGAAAACTGAATAATTATAATTAATGATAAAACCTAGAACTGATACCAATTTTAGGTTCTAAGCACAATGGAAGTTCGTGGATGGGTGTACCCATATTGAATTTTACCATTAACAATGATCAATCCTTAATCCGTCTTGATAATAAAATATGGGATATTTGGAATGGAATGAAGAACAAAAAGGAAAGAGATAAGTGCTAAAACCATAGAGAGGATCATCATACAATGGTTATAATTATTTTAATTAAGTGAAAAAATTTCCTTGATGGAATTCTATCTCTGTCGATATTTCTAGTCATGATACAATGTGATCCATTGTTGCATCATAGAATCCAAGTGTAGGATTACTCTAGCGGTTATCCACATGTGCTCCATGAATCTATGGATATTGTTGAATATATCTTTAGGTACTAGTGCGGAAGAGCCTTCACCTGTGATGTCTACCTTTTATCGCCTTGAAATCCACTTCCAAAGCACTCTAATAGATCCGATGGAGGAGGATCACTCCCGTAAATTGAGATCGTTCTTAGAGGAAGTGAATTATCTCTTAGCTTGAGAGTTTTCTCTATATCCATTGTGATAACCCATTAAGAATGTCTAGGATTCATTAGAATAATGTAATTGAGATATATATTACTCAGAATAATTAAATTAATTAATTACCAAAAGAAATTTCTTCATTTAATTTAATTCTTAGTAAGACCCCATGTCTAATAATTATATTTGACCATTATTATCACTTTACATGTGACCATGGAATTAAACCTATTATTATTTAATTAAATAAATAATATTATTTCTAAAAAATATCTAGAAAAACTACACGGCGTGTATATATTAATATAAATGGAATGTACTTTTGTTTTTCCATTTTCTATATTTCCTCTACCACATTTATTAGACCTTGAAAATGACTTCTTATTTATTAAATAAATATCACAACATTACTTGATAATAAATATATATTATATTTCCCACAATATATTCTCTTGATTAACTAGTGTCGAAATAAATTGGATTAAGAATCCTTGAGTAATTACTAAAACTCCATCAGGAATAATCTTTATTCAGCTTTTTAGATGAATATTTAACTAAGATACTTAGACACACTTTGTGTGTGACCCTCTAGGCCTCTTTCACAGTGGAATTTGGCAGAGCCTGCCTAATGTCCAAGGTTAGTGACTAGATTCATGCCAAGGAACCCATAGAGAAAGAAGATAATGATGAAATGTCATGTCGCCTCCTACGAATGCTTACTATCTAATGAAATACCTTTGTCTCGATATCTTCAATAAATCAGGTTGAATGCTAGTTTCATCAACCAATATGCTCAATTATTCTTTCTTTGACTTCCTTGAATTGAACTCAACAATTCCTCACCATATTAGTGGATTTATTTAGGCTATATCAATTCCATCGAAGGGCTTAATATATGAACTTCTATTATGGAACAGAAGGGTCAAATCATTTCTTACATTATCTATTTGTGCAGTATTACTTGTGACACACCCAACATATCATCCCTCCCTGTGATTAGTTTGTTGCCACTATTTTTGTGAATAAATATAAGTGCACAAGTTGTAATACCTATTAATAAAAATATTAAAATATAAGGACCAATACACACATCCACAGATAGGAACATCTAATGACACCCTCAAATGTGGATTTCCTATTGGTAGGTCTCATTATCCAGATATACACTTAGATATTACCAAGGGAGTAACCATGAGAATGTGCCTCAAGGTTTTAGGAGTCCTCACCCCTAATGGCCCTTATTATTTGTGTCCATTAAATAAAATCATCCATCTATAGAATATATATTCAAGAATATTGTCATGGACATCCAAGTTCACATTATAGCAGGGATCCTCTATGAACCTTTAGTGTAACAACTATCTTTAAGACACTATCAAATTTAATGTCAAGCCGAAAAATAATCAATATGTGATAATGTATTTATTAATATTCAAATCGATGAATACAAGTTTATTATAAAGTACAAAGTTGTTTTTTCTAGACCACAAAATCCAACAATTACAAAGCATTAAACGATAAATATGACTTTTAGGATTTAATTAATGATATATTATGAATAATTTTACTATTTATTTGTCACATGATCACCAAGTGATTACCGTTAATGCAATTATTTAAAATGAGTGTACTGTGAGCATAATGATCTCTTCATTCTTTATAATATATTTTTATAAATTATATTATCTTCCTAATCCTTGAATATTATGATATATTGTACTAATAAAAAAAATATCATTATAAAATGTTTATAATAATATTAATAATAAAAATCCTCATAATAATACATTAATTATTTTAGGTTAATGGTTGGGTCATTTTAACCACCTACTAGAAAAATATTATTCATTTATATCATGAATTAATTTGAGGAAATATGCATAGCTATAATGTGATTTAAATATGTAGCCAATGTTTTGTGCAGTTTTCATAAGGTTGTATCAATATTTAACTCTTTATTTTTTTAAACACCCATCATTCATGAAGAAACATTGAAATAAACTCATCATTGAATTAAACCGCATGGATTCTAACAAAATATATAATTGAATGAAATTATATATTTATAAAATATAATGGAACATAAATTATTGTAACATATATGATTTATGAAACACATAATTTGGGTTGGGAATATATACTGACACCAAATTAATGAAACTAGTCCAAAGCGATATTGATCAGTTGCACCCATTTTTGAAAGTATGTAAACAATAAATAATATGCATGCCTAGAATTGTTATAAGAGGATTATATATGGTTATAGTTATGAATAGGGTTCTTGGATATATATTTTTTATTATTAATTAAATAATTGAGGAAATTTGGTGCATGTTCAAAATGAATCAACACTGTAGTAAGAGTTTTCATCTTATATTCTTTTGTTTGAGACATGTTTGTTATTATTCACCTAACTTCCTTTATGTGGTACATATACTTACTTTTTGAGATGTGATTTTATGAATCACATTTTAGTCATGGTATTTTATGTTCAATTACAATCCACATCAATCATGGGGTTTTTATTAAAATATTACTCAAGCAACAATGGTTTTTATGGTCTCAATTCTGAATCAATGTGACATGTGACATGTTATGAACCATGTTTCCATTGTAATTTGTTCTATTGATTTAGTATCACATGACATTTCTAAACATTATTTCAATTTAATCCAAGGGATAACAAATTATAAATAATGTTTTTCATCAAATTTATTTTGACTCATGTATTACCCCTTTTGTAAGAGTTTTTGGTAACTCAGTTTTCATTCATTGACTTATGTGCATTTAGTTGAACTAATTTCATATATATTAAGTACATTATTCCCTTTGATTTTATTATTTAGTTCAAAATAATTTTTTATATTTAAAAACTAAAAACTTTCTAAATTAGTTTATACATCATGGATAATGTTTCCCATAAAGGATATTGATAACTCAAACATAATTTCTTTGAGTTATATTGTTTCATCTTGAACACTGTTTTTCAATTCATTATTTCTCCCACTATGATAATTTCACGTATAGTAGTTTCTCAAAATATGTGGGTAAAAATATATTTTTATATAATATAGGTTTATTCTACTACTTTAAAAAATAAATTTATTTTATAAATAGGAAAAATTGGTTTTCCATTCATTTTCATAAGTTTTTTCTGTCAAATAATATTGCCAACATAAAAATTGTATCTTTTAAAGGCTCTACTATTAGAGATTATTTTTAATGTATAGGATTAAAAATAATTCACGTATAATTTTCAAATTCTACCACTAAACAAGATTACATTTATTCATATATATATATATATTGGATACATTTGTTAAGATCTATTCATGATTTATTCAACAACAAATTGGGTTTTTGCAGGTTTCTAGTGGAAATAGGAACCCGACTCTCAAAAGAGGACATGTTCTAATTTTAGATAATTTAGATAACATATGTCATGAAACTTGTTGATGATTTAAATTCCTCGAATGGAAAACACCAGAACAACATGTGAAATTAATGCAAGACATGAATCCATTAAGACAAAGAAATATATGATGTGAAATCCTTACATGATTTGAATGTTTTGAATTCTGATTTTTTTTAAATATTCATGCTATGAAATCTAATAGATAAATGATTTCCCAAGACATTTTTGGATACTAGTACACAACGTGAAATTCCATTATATGTCATAAAAGTTTTCACGAAGAAGTTATCTAAGGAAATATCGGGATGTAATAACTTTACATATCATCTTGATTTCTGGAATGTATAAATTCTATTATTGGCATATAAAAATTGAAATTAAAACTTTCTTCTTCTTCTTCCTTTATGATTTCTTCGTTTATCATTTACATACATATTTATATTTAGTTTTCTTCTTTATTTTCTATTCCTTTTGTCACTACACCTAATTCTAGGATGTATAGAGTTCTTGTTTTTTCCAACCATTGTTCAATTCCAACTTTTGTTTCAAACCCAATTGTTGTGTTTTCTTAACTATTCTCTCATTCAATAAATTGTTTGATTGATTTTTTATGTCTACAATTAAGGATTTATTTAATATCATTACCTTAATAAATATTTAAAGCATGATTTCCACTTCAATTTCATCTAATGCCATTGTTTTCTTGTGTGGCTAATCCCAAATAGATCTCACTATTGAAGATTACAAATCTGATAATGATGAAACTGATATGGATGGTAAACCTAGGTGACCATGGGATGTTGATCCTCCATGATTATTTCTAATATACTTTAAGTGTCGAGATCCAGCAAGGTCCAAACAAAAAAGACTAATGAAGCTTCTATCATATTATAGATCATGTGCAACCTATACTGATTCCATAAAGACGACACAAACCAGGAGAACATGAGTTATCGAGGAAGACTACATTGAGTTTTTAGTATTTTAATGCATTGATCTAAGCCCCCACCATTGATGAAAGAACCACCTGAGCTAGGAATATTATACATTTTCATCCATAGTGTCATTATTTTTATCTTTATTTTTTGGACTATGAGGTATTTCTATCCTCTTATTTTCTTGTATCCCCTGAACATGAAGATCTAATTGATTCCAAAAGATAGGGTCCTCCCTTATTAATATTATACTTTTTTCATTTTTTTTATGTTTTGTGAATATAATTGTGATGTTTTATTGAATTATATTTATTATTTCACCAACTAAATTATGATATTGAATGTACCGAAATGGAGAACTAATATGTGGGTCTTAATTCAAGATGTGAAAATCTATTATACCAAGTTATCCAACCTTCATTATTACAATTTCCACATCTTCATCACCTTTTGTAAATTATTAATGTGATGTGTTGTGTGTTAGAGCACAAATTTATAAGGGTGTAGATTTTACTGTTTTCCCTCATTTATTTCACCCTTCCTCTATAATTCAATTCTCTGATAGCCATTGTTTTGTTGTGTGATTTTATGATATATGTAGGATCATTTTGTTTTGTGATATTTCCTGGAAAAAATTATTCTTTAGAGTGATTTATTTTTTATCCTAGATAAATTATTGTTCACAAAAGAACATATATGTTGGAGTGTTCATTATTTAGGAGAGAGTGGTGTTTTTTTAAGTCATAAATCATGCATTGAGAGAGTTTAATGTTGATGGTTTTATTATTTAGTTGATCAATGATAGCGAATTGAGGGTGGATCAACCTACATCTGACTTTGTTCTTATGAAATTAAGTTTTCTTATTCTTGTTTTTATACTCTATTTATTTTTATTTAATTTTGTTTACAATTAAATATCTTAATCGATGATTTTTACCACTGTTTTTAAAATTTCCATTTAATTATTTCAAAAAATATATAAAAAATATTTTTGGAAGACCACTAGGGAATTCGACACTTCTTCCATGAGAAAAACTATAATGTTAGCCATGTTGAAATATATATGGTTTAAAAATGTATCTTGGAACAGACTCATGATAAAGATACTATAATATATTTTTCCCTTTTTCAGTGAATCAACATTTGACTTTGTGTTTTTTCAATTTTTTATAAAAAAATAATAGAGACAAGCTCTAAGAAATCAGATTCATTGTCACTTTCTGATTTTGTTCGACAACATGAGAAGGTTGGTGATGCATTTCAAAATTGGTTTAATGAATGAAAACATTGAGAGATCACTAAAGATGAAATTTCTTATCACAATGAAATCATTGAAATTTATCAATATGATTGGGTTATAATAAAATACCATCATCATGGTAAAGATGTTCTCCAACAACCTACAGAAAACCATATGGGAATAAACTTAGAAGAAAAGATCAATGAAGTTGTTGAAGATATAAAAAGATAGACTTACCTGTTTTTATTAATGATTAGAATCTATATTAATGTTTGAAAATTGATGAACCACATGCTGAGGAGTTTTACCTAGGATGGTAGGAGAAAGGACCTGAAGAAATTGAACATTCATGAGATATATTTTATACTTATTTTACCTAATTATTAATTATAATGATTTTGATTAAATTTAATTGTCTAATTATTTTTCAAAAATTTAAAAACTCTAAACAATATCATATATCCCTTTATTTAC
The DNA here is from genome assembly GCA_963277665.1 of Viscum album. Lineage (NCBI taxonomy): Eukaryota > Viridiplantae > Streptophyta > Magnoliopsida > Santalales > Viscaceae > Viscum > Viscum album. Next base: position 1,397,612,260 of record OY728148.1, on the reverse strand, counting down.
CTTGGAAAACACCACATCAAAGATGGAATTTTTTTAGGAGAGGTTGGAGGATGTTACTACCTCACTGATGCCATGTACATTCTCCCTGGATTAATTTTCTATTATAAAGAATAGAAAGATAATTTGTTATAGGGAGATTAAAATTTCATGAATGAATCAATGTTTTAATTTATTATGATTTTATTGATTATGATATATACTGTGTTACCCTCTATGTGGATATTAAAAAGAAATCTCACCTTTGTGGTTTTCATGAGATTTCTGATAAGGATGCACCTGATCAAGATTTTTTAGAGCTCCTAATATTTACTAAAAACTTATAGAAAGTTATATATTTTGAATAATAGTTCCTAGATATGTATAGTTGATCAATAGAGGGTTAAAATGAATATATTTTAGTCCCATATGAATCGATACCTTTAGAGGAACGTGATGATAAATATAACCCTAACATTTAATTTTTCACTACATGTACTCTCTGAAACAAAATTTATTGAAAAAGAGAAGTACCCCTATACCTTGTCCTCCATTAAAAAATCCTAGAAAATCTACAATTTCAATGAGGGGTTATTGAAATATTCTGTCAAATGGGTTGTCCAAAATTTAGAGATCACTGATGTTGGAAAAAATAACATCTAGTGGTTTCTATAGAGGAATCCATAACCTCCCTTAGACTGGGGTTGATACAAAGACTGTCTATCTATGTAAATTGAAAAAACAAAACCCCTTAGGGGGTATCCCCATATAATCAAATTTTAGATTTAATTTTCATTTTCTTTGTGTTTTTATTTAATTGTGAGGATTTTCTTGTAGGATAATAATTATAAAGGGAATACACAAGGGGCATGACATTAAAATGGCACTAAGATGACTTATGAGGAACTTCCACGGTAGAGTCTTTCAAATTTTCATGAACCAGGGAAAGTGAGCACTTGTTTTACTGGATAATAATCCATAAATAATAATATGGTTTCATTTCACTGTCATATTTTTATTTTTACTTTTAATGTTTATATATTGATAATCATTGGAACTATAATGGAAAATAGATGGATCTTTCATAAATAAAACATTGGGAAGCCTTATTTTACTGAAAATTGTTTTGTGAATATTCCACATTCAAGGGTGTACTATTTTTAATTCTCAAAATATTAAATTTGTACATTCATATTTCATACTTCTCAAAATTAATTTGGGGGGGGGATACCCTTTACGATGTTATGTCTAAATTTTTAATTTGGATTTATTTCATGTGTGTCTAGATTTCTCTTTTCTATTAATTTTAAAATTTAGTTGATATTCATTTTAAATCTGGATAGAACCCCCCACACCACCTCATCATGCATCAGTATTAAAAAAACTTTTCTACAGCCTTATTGTTTAAAATTCTTCTACTTTAGGGGATTTGAGAAATCCCTTTCATATTTATAATAATTAAGAAAATAAACCTTAAAAAACCTTTTCATAAACATTATTGTTTGGTGGTGTCCATTAGTAATAATTTGTATATGATTTTTTATTAATGATTTATCTATGGAAAAAAATTGAACATCCATATCACTCCTTGAAACAAATATTTTCTTCTTCCAATAATAGAGTATGTTTAAATAAAAGTATTTAAATGTGCCTCCCACATTAAGATTCATTAACATGGAAATTGTATTGTTTTTTGTGTGTTGGACAGGTCTTAATTAAGATAAACCATGTTTCACTCATAACACATCAAAAACACAAATGTTTTTGAAATTTCCACTTGGAAATCAGTAAATTCATTTTGTGTTTATAAATATAATTGTGGAAAATCATTTTTTCCTACCAAGGTGAAAATTTAATTTCGGATTGAGGGATTTTAATGATTCTAAAATTTCATGAATTTCATGATTGTAGGGCCTCTGTGCACCACTATTTTAGTAGAAATTATAAGAACCAAAGTCTTCATACAATGTATAGATCCTTTTTATTTCGGTTTAAATGTTTAAATGTGGCCTAATATGAGTACCCAATTTGATCATGTGTGTTTCAAGGTTGTTCGTGGATTGTTCGAAGCCCAAGCCCAATCATTTAGGTTGAAAATGTAATAACATACAGTTAGTTCAAACCATGTGGGATAGGACACATGGTATGATAAACAATACAATTCAGGTGAAGAGGGTAGGAGAAGGTCGAATAGTTAGGCCAAATTGTGTGAAATGTGGCATGTGACTATGCCAAAATGTTTGCAATTTTGTTACTGGTTTTTTGCATGGTTTATACATGGTTATTCAAAACATGTGTTGTAATTTTGTGTCTTCCCTTCTCCTATAGCTAACAATTCATGGTTGGGGAACAATTTTTCAAAATATGCACTCAAACCATATAACCCCTTTAAATTGGGTAATTTTATAATTTTTAAATCAAAATAAAATTTATTTTTAAATCTAAGTTCATTTATTCTTCTTATGGATACCACGATCACATTTTGAGCTCCCTTGGTGGATAATATTTTTTTTCATTCTATTCCTCCATCTGTTCTCTGATTCAAGTGTCTCTCGTCTCATTAAATCTGTTTCAGTTAGTAATAGATTACTTTTTATCAATTACTCCGTATTTTAGATATCAATTGCACTATTTTGGTGTAATATAATATTACCTATTTTTAGGTTCTTCATCCATTATTCAATTTTATCCTGATCTGAACAAAAGTAGAATTCATTAATGGATGATAACACTACTAACGAGCAATGGTAGGTGGTATATATTTTCCATGTTGGTTATGGTGCTTTATATGGAAAGATGACATTATTCTATCCTCCAAAATTTCCCACCAACCCATGAAAAGGAAATTATAGTTGAACAAAACGGAATTGGACCTGTTAGGGATTCTCTTAGGTTCCTTGGTAACGTTTTAGAGTTATTTTCGCAAACCAAAGGCCACACATGGTGTGTGCCATGTATTTTCATAGTAATTGTCTTTGTTTAACCACCCATAGGGTGTTTTCTTGAGCATTCCTAGAAAGAGGAATTCCATATATAAATGAAATGTATCAAATAGGTTTTTAGGATATGTTTGGACTCTCCATGCATGTGATGGTTGATTAAATGGTTCAAATGAAACATTAATTTTATAGATGGTTTTTTTGTAAAATATGAAAATTTTGGGTAAATTCATGTGATATGTTTAAATATGAATTGTGATCATTGAGTGGGTATACTAATTGGTTTCATTTTATTTTTAATTGAGATAAATTAGTGGGTAAACTCATGAGGTGAATTTTAACGTGAATGGTTACACGATTGGGTAGAATCATATTGTATGAATTGATTAATGGTATGAAATGGGGAATGATTCTGTTAGATTACATGTATGTTATTATATGGATCTTAAAAACTGTAGTGGAATGCTTGGATATAGTATGTTCATTGGGTCCTGATTCTGTGAGATTACCTAGGCCTTTCTACCCCTTGGATCCGAATTTCACAGTCTTGTATAGGACATGTTCGGTATGACATGATCTTAGGACTCCAACTAGTGTTGTTTCTGAGATTCCATTTTGTTTCTCCTAGGATTAGATAGGATGTCTTGGTCTTCTATAACTTATATCCAGCCCTTCATGGATTGAAACACTGTTTATATAGAACAATCTTGGTATTGGTGATATGATTGGTTGAACAGCTCCATAATAGATGATATAGAACTTTGGAATATACATTAAGGTTCCAATTGGTTTTATATGTATGGATGTACGATGAGGTTGTGTGGGATCTTCTATTATTGATATAATTGCCCTGTTAGAAGCTTGGAACATGTTTTTAGGAATCCATGAGAGGCTATTCAGTATCATATTTTTGGTATTAGACATTGCATGGTAACTCATTAATTTATTGCATACCTATTTTACTCACATACTATTTATCTTATTATACTGCACATCCTCGATTGAATAGATCTTTGGGTAGTTACCTAATGGAATTGTATCTATCACCCAATTTAGGCTACCTTTGGGTACCCAAATAGTATTTATAGATGAAGGTAAGGACTAGGGAAAGAGCCCATAGTTCAGTGCTTTATTTTTGTACCATGAATTGAAGTATGAGAGAATAGGACCAAGAAAAGGCTCCTAATGATATTTAGAGATAGAAATTGTTTTCCATTTAATTTTGTGACAGTTTTATTGTATTGAGTCAATTTGTACCAATTTTGGATTCATTCATTCTAGATACATTTCATGTTCATCATTGTGTATTAGAAACCTTATTGTATTGTTACAAATTCCTAATTATTGGCTATTATTTGTATGATTTAATGGTACTTATTTTTTCAAATATTGATATTTTGTTATTTTACACATTGGTTAGAGGGAATACTCTCTCTAGAAACACACGCTAGACCCTCACTTCTAGTCAGAAGCCTCTGGTATTTGGAGAGTTATTCTTGAGGCCTCGTGACACACTGATCTCGGGTCACTATTGAGTGTCATTCAGGTCTGGGATGTTACAATGTGGTATCAGAGCTATATTTTCTTGTTTTCATTACTATTTGGTGATAATAAAAATGGATATAAAGGAATATGAATTTATAAATGAGTTCTACCATGGAGTAGCTACCACACATACAGTAAAAATCCAATTTGCCTCAAATGAAATTACAATTGTATTAATTTGTGCTATTTCAGTTTATTTGATTATACTGTTGGGTTATTCACTTGATTTGTGATGTTTTTAATGATATAATAATGGATTATATTGTGTTGAAACCCAATGATATGAGGGAATTCCATCTCATGCATCATATTAGAAACTTTACAGAAATCACATTCCATATATTATAGAATAAAATTTAGGATACATTGTGTATTTCATGCTATTATGACAGGTGTTTTGAGAATTTTACATAGTACTTTTATAGATTTTGTGTAGTGGATAGAGTGACTCCATATTTCAGTTCATAAGATGTATGGGCCCTTATGTATTAGAAAATTATGCACCTTTTGTTTCAATCATTTAAAGTGAATGTGATATGGTGTGAATAATATTGGTTCCACATCATCATTCACAAGGTGTATGGTCACTTATGGATTAGAATTTGGTGAACCATTAGTTCAACCTTTTAAAATGTATAGTGTTATATAATGAAATTAATAAGAATTGAAATGGAAAATTGGACTTTGAAATATGGACATGACCTAGACCCAAATTTTTAGTGGGCAAGACGTAGTGTTTCTAGTGGTTTTTTAATGTTCTTTTTATATTCACAACTTTAAGAGAAGGTTGTGTGGTATAACCTGGTTTTAAGAGGGTTTTTTCCAATAATATTATTTTAATATGAGAGATTTGATATTATTATCTTCTATGTAATCTGTTTGAAATTGTAGAGGAATGCCACCATGATGACCTCTAATCATATTCTAAGAGGAGGAAAATGACCATGCTCTGAATGTGATGGGCCATTAGAGGCTAGTGGGTCCTCTTTTAGTGAAAACTATGACTAATTTTTTTTCTAAAATAGGTGTTGAGCCATTGTTCTATGTGGGATTCTATCGATTCATGCTGACTTTTTAGGGAGCATAACAAACTACAATGTCTCTGGATGAGTTAAAACATGTGTTCCTGAACTAGAATCCTCCCAGGTTTTTGGGGAATGGTGGTTCATAGGTGTTGGAACCATGGATATTCTTTGCATGAATTGGAGTATAGTTTGTGTTTGTTTTCAATCCTCGGTAGAAGTTCAGAATGTGTGTCAGTAAAGTGATCATACAGTAAAACAGACAATAGTATTGAATTTGGCACTGTTTCATAGTGTTTGAAAACTTTTTGGGCCTTAAAATAGGAAAATGAAGAAATAGGTTGCTGGAAAGAGGAGGTTCACGCAAAAAGGAAGTGGTGCATGAAATATAGGAGGTGTGCGTGAAAAATAGCAGGATACGCGAAAAACAGCGGGATGCGCGAAAAATAGAGGGGTGCACGAAATAGTAGAGAGATATTTTGGCGTGCAAGAGGTGTTTCATAATCAGAACGTTTGAAAATGGAAATGGCATGGTCTGTGTGAAAAACATAGAGATGTTCGTGAAAAACAGTACTTGCACGAAATATTACGCGCCCAATGAGACGTTTTTATTCCATATGGGGTTTGGCACACAGGGGTATGAGATTCCTATAAATAAGAGGTGACCTTCTTCATTCCGTATGGTTGAAGACTTAGAGACGATCCAAGGTTTTATGCACGTAAATGGTTCATGTAAAGGGTGTTTCACGAAAAATATTGAGTTGTGAGAAAAGGGTGCAGCGGGGCGAAAATGCATACATTGCTTCAAAAATTTGAAGTTGTGTGAAAAACATTGAACTATACAAAAAATGGAAAGCTGCACAAAAAAAGTGTGGTGTATAAAGCAATGGGTAAAGGAAGTTGTTGCGTGAAATAGTTTCCACACCAAAATCAAGTATTTCGTACCAAAGGCTGATATATCGCGCAAAGGGTGGGAGTTGCGCGAAATATTCAATTTAAATTTTTTGTGCATTTTTATTTATCCGGTTCAGTGGTTCAGTGCTTTCTAGTTCCCCATTTCCGAACTTCGATGCCAGTAGAGACTCATTCTTAGTAGAGGAAAAGAATTATATGCAAATCTATTGAAGCGACCTTCTCGTCTATAAACTGACTAGGACTTCACCAAAGGTAGTGAGCTAGGGGTGTCAATGGGGATGACCAGTGGGACGCAGTGAGCTATCCTTGAAGTTTTGTAAAGGCAGTGAGCCTGGGACAGATTAACTTTACCCGAACAATGTAATCTATAGATAGTGAGGTTTTATTGATTTAGGTATGATCGACAACCTGTCGGCGTATGCTCTTTGGACACAGCCCTTTGTGGTGAACCAAGTAAAAGTATTGTGGCATCTTCCTGCTTTCTTTTGTTTAACAGGTTTTACAAGTTCCTACCAATGTGGGAACGAGATTCACAGAATTAAAAAGAAAAATTTGACACCATGATTCACCCCTACCGTATCAAGGTGTTCCGGGGTCCTTCATGTGGTATCAGAGGGAGGTTAACTAGTGTTTGATCTGTCATATTCTGTTAGGGACAATTCATCAAACGTCAGGGGAGTCCCGCTCTTCGATGGAATTAATTTCCAGATCTAGAAGAACAGAATGAGATATCATATAAGATATCTTGGAATGGAAGTACTTTTCTATATTGTACAAGGAATACAAGTCATAGATCCAACAGGCCTGGATATGACTGATGCTGACAGGAAAATTCTTGATGCAGATGCTAAAGCACAAAATGCTCTCACCGCGGCTCTTTCTGATCAGATATATCTAAAGGTGATGAGTTTCACCTTATCAAAATCTTTGTGGGATTAAATTTAAAATATTTATGAAGGAGATAGAAAAGTGGAGTAAAAACTACAAGTCCTACACAATAGGTTTGATGATATGAAGATGCATCCGGATGAGAGTACAGACTCATTATTCAATCAAATTACTGAATTGGTTGGAGCTATTCGGGGTCTAGGAGAAGAAATAAAAGACATCGACATTATGAAGAAAATATTGAGAATACTTCCACCCCTGTACAATGAAAAGGTGTCATCCCCTGAGGAAATAGATCTTTCCAATCTTTCTCTGGATGAACTTCTGAGCAACCTGGTGGCATATGAAATGAGAGTCAAACCAGAAGATGCTACGACTCGAGTGACCAAGGAAATGGTGTTAGAATCCATTGAGAAACTGAAAATCTAAAAATATAGTAGTGGTGAAGATGAAGAGGAAAAATATATTCTTTCTCTCATTGCAATGAAGTTCTAGAAGGGAAAATTGAAATTCAAAGGGAAGTTACCTCTAGAATGCTTTTGTTGTAGAAAAGTTGGTCACATTGCCTCTTAGTGCTTAAGAAAGATTGATGATGAGAATAGCAATGATGACGACATTGAGAATCCTCATAAAATATTTTTCAAAAAGGGAGACTTCAATTCTATAAACAAAGTACCAAAGAAGTGTTTTGTCTGTGAAGAGGAAGAAGATGATAATGAATTCTGTGATGAAGAATAAACATAATTTAAAACCGGGTACCATGCTTCCATGATGACCACTATTGAAAAATCAGAAGATACTGGTGGAGAAAATTAGTTGAAAACATGTTCCAATCCCAACTTTCAACTTAATGATGCTGTTAGTATGCTTACGATTAAATGTAAGAGTTGCAATAAGTGGAAATCAATTGTAGAAGAATCAACTAAATATATTTATCAACTTGAGGCTAAAATTGAGCGACTAGAAGAATTGGTGAAATTATAGTCTAAAATACTTGAAATCAATGATGATGTAGTGGATCTGAACATGAGATTTGAAGAGCAGGAAAATGTCATCAATGACCTCACCTCTAGACTAGAGGAAAAGTACAAGACTACTGAGCGTCTTGAGGAGGATGTTGTTACCATTAGGAGTAATTTTGAAAAAGATTCAACTTCAAAAGAATCAAGAAAGGACAGTTTGGAAGGATCTTAGATATTGAGCTATTGGAGAGATAAAAACGTGGCTCTAATGGAGTTGAATTTTTTTTAAATGATCAGAGACCTTCCTGTATGGGAAATAGTGGAATTGGTTGTGAGGCAGAGTCGTCATATTCTACAAATAATGGTAACCAAAATAAAGGCAAGCTGAATGTGTGTGATGTGGAAAAGTCATTTGAAGTGCTGAAACAGAAACCCCCAATTCAATTTGAAAGAAGAAAAGAATATTATCCATGAGCTTCCTTGAAAAAGGGTCCCTCAAACTTTTATCCCACCAAAGAAGGAATGAGGATAAACAAAAGTGGGAAGACATTTCCTCTTAGGAAGTGTCAAATCTATGGATATTTGGGCCATACCATGTCTTATTGTAAAGAATCAAGAAGCTATATGAAAAGAGAATACATGGAAGTTCAACGAAGGAGAATAAATTCATATCCTAATTTTTTTAGAAGAATAAATTTCTATTGATATTGTTTTCATTGTTCTAAATTTTTTCATAATACTGTTAATTGCAAGCAGATACGGGTCATGGACACCTCATACCGGAGTTCAATAATAGTCAAATCTCGTCGATAAGAAAGTTTTTCTCTTACAAACTAGTATTCTCCTCTCGATGAAAAAATTCAACTATGAAGAACCAATGTACATATATGAGATAATTGAAAGGCCATCAGTGCTCTACACTCAATCAAATGTCTCATGGAATGAAAAGAAGAAATTTTTGAATTCCAACCTTGCAGAGGTGTCCCTCAAAGCTACAAAAAGTAACTGTACCTAGATTCTGGGCAACAGTTGTTTGTCTCATATAACAGGTAATGCTGGCCTGTTAACGGATATTAAAAGAAAGTTTGATGGTATAGTAAGATTTTATAATGATAGTGCTCTGAAAATCAAAGGCAGTGGAAGTACTAAATTAGCTAATGGAGAGCTAAATAAGACTTATGTTCTTTATGTAGATGGTCTACATCATAATCTACTCAGCGTGAGTCAACTTTGTGACTCGGGGCTTATAGTTACTTTTAATCAGAAAGGTTGAACTCTCAAGGGAAAGACATGAAATTCACTTCTGAAGGGATGTAGAACAAAAGACAATTGTATTAGGTTGATAGTAAGAAAATGTTTGCTAAATGAGTGTTGAAGAAGAAAACAATTTGTGGCATCGGATACTGGGACACATCAATCAACAAGACATGAAGAAAATATTAAAATTGAGGATTATCATGGACATTACCAACCTGAAGCGTGAGCATGAAAAGTCTTGTGATGCTTGCATTCAGGAGAAGCTTGTCTGCCGTTCATATTGTCCAATGAATAAAAGGGAATATCATCTTCTTGATCTAATTCATACAGATGTATGTGGGCTGATAAATATTCTCGGAACTCATAGAGAAAGGTACTTTGTCATTTTCATAGATGATTTCAGTAGAATGGCATGTGTAATGGTCATTCATAGGAAACGACAAGTGCTTGACTATATGAAAACATATCGGCGAATCACTGAGAATGATACTGGACAAACAATCAAAGTGTTGTGATCTAAAAATGGAGGGGAATACACATCCATTGAATACGAAAATTACCTAGAGAATCATGGGATACAAGATGAGGTAGCTGCTATGAGAACTCCACAACAAAATGGAGTTGTTGAACGTTGGAATCGACAGGTGAACAACATGGTATGAACTGTGCTGATTGAGAGTCATATTCCACGACATTACTAGAAAGAGGCTATTTAAGCTGCAATGTATATTCAAAATCAAAAAGGACTTTATATGCGTGAGGCGAAGACACCATATGAATTGTGGCATGGAATGAATTCCATGTTGACATACATTCATGTTTTTGGAAGTAAATGCTTCATAAAGAACAAATAAGGAAATCAAGGGAAGTATGGTGACAATGCAGATGAAGGAATTTTCCGTGGATACTCAATGAACAGAAAATCTTAAAAGTGTTTCAACAAGAGATTAGTAAGGATCATGGGAATTAGTGATGTTAATATCATTGAAGATAAAACCACAAATGCTTCACGGATTTCACATGCTGATGTGATAGAAAGTGAGGATGAAAAGGAACATGGAGTAAATATAAATATAAGAATAGAGGAAGATGGAAAAATAACTCAACAGTCACATCAAGATGTTGACTCAGAAGAAGAATCGGAAGAGTAAACATTGGCTGGAGAGAAGGAAACTGAACCTCACTAGAGAAATCAAAGATCTGAGATTAATACATCTATCATAATTGGGGACAGGAGTGCACCCTCACAAACACGGAGTATGAGGAATAATATGCAATCATCTTTTCTGTCAGTTGAGAAGCCATACTCATTTAAAGAAGCAGCAATGGATGAATCATGGGTGAAAGACATGAATTAAGAGTTAGATCAAATTGACAAGAATCAGACATGGGATCTTGTCTAGAGACCTAAAATTCACAATGTGATTGGTACAAAATTGATCTTCAAGAACATGTTTGATGAGCGTGGATGTGTTATTATAAACAAGGCACAAATGGTATGTAAAGGATACTCCCAGATTGAAGATTTTGATGTTGAATAAACCTTTACACTAGTGGCTAGACTGGAGTCAATCAGGATTTTCCATGCCATGGCACTTCAAAGAGGATATAAATTATATAAAATGGATGTCAAAACAGAATTTTTGAATAGTGTACTCGAAGAAGTCTACATTGAACAACCAGTGGGTTTTCATCATGGTAAGGATGAAACAAAGGGTTGAAAACCAATGAAATCTCTATATGGTTTGAAGCAGGCACCATGAGCATGGTATTCCCGGATGGACACTTATCACGAGAACATTGAATTCAAAAGAGGAGGAGTTGATCATAATCTATATGTGAATAATTCTCCAAAATATCAGTTTATGGTTCTTGTCTACATTGATGACATTAGATTTGGTGGAAGATGGAAGAAATCAGTGGATGAATTTTCCAATCACATGAAATTAGAATTTGAAATGTCTATGATTGGGGATATCACATATTTCTTGGGGCTGCAATTGATTCAAAAGAATTATTAAACATTCATTTCTTAGGAAAAGTACCCAAGAGTGCTGCTGAAGAAGTTTAATATGCAATACTCCAAACCAATTTCAACTCCGATTGTAGTTAGAACCAAACATGGAAGGCATGAGGATGGTACATCTGTAGATCCCACCATATACAGGGGATAATAGGGATCCTATTGTACCTGATAGAGACACGGCCAGATATTGTCTTTGCAGCATGTCTTGTGGCCCGCTTTCAGAGTAATCCAAAGGATGAGCATATAGCGGCTGTAAAAAGAATCATGAGGTAAAATCAAGGTACTCATAACTTGGGTTATAATTTTTTGTAGGAAGGTAAAGTTAATTATCACCTTTTTCTGATGCTGACTAGGCTGGAGATGTAGTGGACAGAAAGTCTACCAGTAGTGGATCATTATATATTGGGAATAAATGTGTTGTCTGGTTGAGCAAGAAACAAGAATATACTTATTTTAATACTGTTGAAGCTGAGTATATCTCTGCCACAAAATCTTTCACTCAACTTCTTTGGATGAAGCAACAACCAACTGATATTGGTGATGAGTTGAAGCAACCAATGGTGATTTACTATGATAACAGGAGCGCAATTGATCATACGAAGAATCTTGTTCAGCATTCTCGTACAAACCATATTGAAATCAGATATCACTTTATCAAAGAAAAAGTTGAACAAGGTGTCATTAAAATAGATCATGTGGGAATTGATGAACAAATGGCTGATATCCTAACCAAGCCACTATCAGCGGTAGTGTTTGAGAAGCATCTGTTGAACCTAGATGTTCATCCACCTCCCAGTGCATAAGGAAGTTATGAAATACCCCTCTCCCCAGTTATGCTAATTTCTTTTAATCTATTTATGGATGTGATGAAACATTGTGGGGGAGATACTATCAAGCGTTGTATTGAGATGTTAAATGATAAAATATTGATCTTTGGATTTATTTCCAATGGGGGAGAAGGAATAAATTCAGGACATTTTTGGTATCACGATAAGATTTCAGTGATTGGATAAGAAGGAATACATTATACATGTAATGCTTCTGGGAAAATTTAAGAGAATTACTTGGGTGTCATTGAGAACTCTAAAACACAGGATCCCAATTCACACTTCCCCTCTTGTTTTCTACACCGATCATTGCTCACATATACTTAGAGTGTTGGCTGATTTGATTCTTGCATTTTTGGTTCACATGTGGCTGGTGCTATATTGAATTTATCTTTTAATTTCCATCAATCCCAAAGGGGGAGATTGTTAGAACCATGGATATTCATTGCATGAATTGAAGTATGGTTTTTGTTTATTGTAAATACTCAATAGAAGTTCAGACTGTTTGCTAGTAAAGTGATCATACAATCAAAAAGACAATAGTATTAAAGGTGGGGGTGTTTCCCAGTGTTGGATAAATTTTTGGGCCTGAAAATCTGAAAATGAAGAGATAGGTTGTTGGCAAGAGGAGGTGCATGCAAAAAGGAATTGGTGAGGGAAATAAAGGAGGCATGCGTGAAAAACAACAGGATTCACGAAAAATAGTAGGATGTGTGAAAAACATATAGGCGTGTGAAATAGTGGAAATAGATTTTTTCGCACAAGTGGTGTTTCAGAATCAAAATTTCTGAAAATGGAAAAGGCATGGGCTGTGAGGAAAACATGGAGATGTGCATGAAAAATGGTACATGCACGAAATATTAAGCACCCAATGATATGTTTTATGCACTATAGGGGGTTTTGCATGCGGGGGTCTGAGATGCCTATAAATAATAGGGGACCCCCATCATTCCATATGATTGAAGACTTAGAGACGATCCAAGGTCTGATGCGTGTAAAAGGTTCGCGTAAAGGGTGTTGCATGAAAATTTTTGAGTTGCGCGAAAAGGATTCAGCTGCACAAAAATGCAGACATTATGCCAAAAAATCGAGGTTGATAGAAAAAATATGAACTGTGTGAAAAAGGGGAAGCTGCGCGAAAAAGGTGTGGCGCGTAAATATGCACGTAAAGGAAGTTGTTGCACAAAATATTTTCCATTCCAAAATCATGTATTTCGCACCAATGTCAGATATTTCACAAAAAGGGTGGGAGTTGCGTGAACTCTTCAGTTTAACATGTTTGTGTGTTTCTGATTATCCGGTTTAGTGGTTCATTTATTTCAGGTGCATCATTTCTGTACATCGATGCAAGAAGTGTCTCATGTTATGTAGAGGCAAATAATTCAATGCCAATCTATTGAAGAGACCTTCACGTCTATAAAATGACTGGGACTTCACTAAAGGTAGTGAGCCAGGGGAAGTCAATGGGAGTTACCAGAGGGATTCATTGATTTAACCCTGAACTTTTTCATAGGTAGTGAGCCTGGGACAGAGTAACTGTACTCGAACATGGTAATCCGAAGATAGTTAGGTTTAGTAGATTTATGTATGATCGACAACCTGTCAGCGTATGCTCCTTGGACGTAGCCCTTTTTGGTGAACCAAGTAAATGTATTATGTCATATTATTGCTTTATTTTGTTTGACAGGTTTAACAAGTTCTTACCAATGTGGGAATAAGATCCACAACATTAAAAAGAAAAAGTTGACACCCTAATTCACCCCTACCCTCTCAGGGTGTTCTAGGGTCCTTCAAAAGGATATTGATCTGTTCCTAGAGACCACGTTGTAGATATTAGATCACCTTGTGACACCTTCAGAGCAGAGAGTGAATCTCACCACATACATGTTTCATGGAGAAGAAAATTGGTGGTGGGATGTTCGGAACCATTATGATAGGATACGAGATATGGTTTCGGGGGATTACCAAATTGGGTTCTATGACTATTTCTACCCTGAGACTATGTGGGTAGAGTGGTCTGGTGATTTTATACATCTGGAATAGAAAACTATGAAGGTTTTGGAGTACCTGAAACACTTTATAGAGCTATAGAATTTTGCACCACAGTAACTGTAGAGACCCGGAGCCTGATGTACAGGTACTTTACATTACTTTTGCGGAATACTTAGTACTTTACAAAAACACACACACAAGGACCGTAATAGTTTAGTGTCTTTGGAAACTCGGAATATAATCTTCTAATCGTGGTGAAAGATCTTCAACATCTCCCATAAAGATCTTCCTTTTTTTACCTAAAACCATTCTTTATATCCTGGGGAAAAGAAAACATAAAAGGGTGAGCTCAAATGCTCAGTAAGGGTAAACAAAAGAAATATCAATCACATCATATTCTTAAGAACATAACATTTTGGAAATCATAACCTGCAAAAGAGAGCATAATTTCATAACATGGGATAAATCATGGCAGTGAAATGTAATCACAATAATCATAAAATAAAACATGAAACTTTGTGGCATTCACACATAACCATAGAGAATGATTTCCTGTTAGTCAAGACTCATTGCCAAGACTATCTTAGTGGACAAAGTCCCTTTCTGAATCGAGTAACCCTCGTTTCAGTCATGTTTCACTGAACCGGTATAACCTACCATTCCAGCCATGTCTATCTCATGAGATATAAAATCTTTACGCAATGCATTGGAGGGAGATATAGGTCCCACCCGTCTTATAATGAATCCTTTCTTATGTGTGCCACATAATCATAAATCATACATCATCGCATAACACATGTTACAAAAATGGGATTCTTGAAACATCATGACATCATAAAACAAATCATATAAGGAAAATGACTTCATAAAAATAATTCCCTCCATACATAATCAAATCAATGTAATAATAGGGATAAAAATAGAACCCTATATTATCTTAGATGAAAAATAATTTTGATAAAACATTTGAACTCCATTCTTGAGGAAAATATCCTTTCTACTTCAAAAACACTTATCTTTTCTTAACATGTCATACAATTTTAAACTAAAATAAGTTTATTAAATATAAAATTGAAAACTTATAAAGGAAGATTCTTGGAAATAATGTTTTAAAAATCCATTCTTTCCGTATAAGTTAAAAAAAACATTCTTCGCGTACTTTTGTCGGAAATGTCAAAAAAGTACCTCGTAAGAAAATCGACAAAAGATTCCTTTCATATCTTTTACTAAAAACTCACCGAAGGGTAAAATAGGATTTAAAAATTTGTAGGTGAAGGGAAATAATATTACATATTGAGTAAACATGGATGTGGATGATAAAATACACCCCAGTAAATACCAAAGTATAAACAATCTCGGATAAAAATGAGATTGTGATATTTCCCTTACCTTAGGTCTGACTTGCTTTGTAAGTGTCCGAACCTCCTGTATAATGATTTAAATAATGTTATTGACTTATTCCAGAATCATATTCATTGTTATTATATCATATATGGTCCACTTATGACTTTATATTACCTGTTCTTTTGTAAATTCATATTAAAGTAGCGTTTTGGGTAAAATCGTCTCATTTGTCGTTCATGTTTTTAACTTGTAATTATTAATATGATTACTTGGATCATGATTACTTATATCCAGAATGTAAAACATGATTTATATATAATATATATTCAGAATATATATATATATATATATAATATCGATAAATGGAATGAAATACACCGTTCATGGAGACGGTAGTCCGTACGTACGCATGAACGCTGTTTTCGTTTCTTTATTGAACTGAATGGAATTAAGTAGATGACATACATATAAATTTACATAAATACAGTATCATTATTATGTCATATATTTAATTAGTAATTATTATATATACTTTATAATCATACATGAATGGTTAATCATTGAGAATGAATCTCATCGCATCGTGGAGACGGTAGTCCGTACGTACGCACGAGCGATGATATCGTTCCCATGGTCGTGGAATTGTGTTGAAGTGCATGTAGACTATTTCAGTATGAATATAACTTTATAATAATCATATATAGTTACTCATTACACCATTATACCAATCCTATTAAGGTGGTGGTGGAAAATAGATTACACCACGGCGTGGAGACGGTATTCCGTACGTACGCACGCACGGTGATTTCATTTTTCTGTAGGATGTATAGAAGGTGAATTAGGGTTGTTTCATATTTCTAATAACATATCAGTATTTAAGTAATACTGATGTTATTACTTTGTCATGAAACAACTAAAGAAGAAGAAGTTGAAGTAGAAAGAAATTGAAAAGATCAGTAATGGATATTACCTCTTCTTTGAAACGCCTCTTTGAATCCTCCACTTAGGGAACTAAGATTGGTCTTTTAAGAATAACAGGACCTCTAGGATTATTCTAGGGATGTGGAGAAGGGATTTTGGCAGGGGTTGGCCGAGCTTGAGTTATCAAATTGGTGTGAGGAGGAGGGGGAGGAGGTGTCCTTTTATAAGGGAGGAGAGGGGCACCTTAAGAATATCTCAAAATATTATTTTATATTAAAGTCAAAATCGGTTTATAATGGTTCCAAAGGGTATTATTTAGAATCTAAAGTGGGGATGGGTCACAATCCTATCAACCAATAGGATTTAGACAAGTTTAGGTTATTATTTTAACCTTATCAATTAGATTTAACTCTAAGTTAAATAATTTAACTTTTACCGTGTCTTTTTGTTTTCTTACACTATATGGTTAATACACTTACTATAACATGCCAAACGAACCCCAAATTGTTTATTATTAGTATATATATCTATGTCTAAGTCATTTGACAGAACCGTAGATTTTTAGGAATAAAATAACAATTAATAATATAATATTTGATTTAAAAACTATTTTTTGTCAATTTTGACACTATTTGATATATGATTTTTGTGAAAGTCATAACAGAATTATATGTTCGAACAAAGTTGATTAAATCAACACTAATATATCATAGTAACCTATAAAATTAGTGGATTTTATAACAAGTTTCAAATTACATTTAATTTGGTGTTTATAACATCAATTATGTCAATATTTCATTAATACGATAATTACTGCATCATCATTGTGTCATAAATAAATTAAATTATATAATGTCTAAAAATTACAAATAAAATACCATTATGTAGGAAATCGTTTTATCTTTCTAATTAATATTTATAGTCTAATTTATCCTATGTAGAACCCCATATTAAAAATGTTTTAGTAAATAAACTTTGATTTTAACTCTTTTAACCCTTCTTTAAATAAATTAATAATAAATGTCCTAATCTAATCCAAGTGGGCCTAAATGGTCATATTTTATTCCTAGGTTTGTTTTTGGTCGAATTAAACTTGTCCAATAGAATTAAAACATGTTTTAGGGTAATAATAATATCATTTCTACCCTTAATTTCCCTATTTACTTTTAACCGTGGTAAATAAAACTAAAAAGTTACTATTCACCAAAAATTATTTTCATCTCATTGAACCACATTTTAGTACTTTATATTAACCGTGTCTCTCGGATTTTCGAAATTCCACTCACAGAAGTAGTAAAATTAAGTTTTATGAACAATTCAGTTTTTTTTAACTACCACTTAGTGGTTTCACTATTCATCAAAAATTGAAAGTTTTCAGAAAAATACCAAAAATTAGGCCTAAGCTATATTTGATATTATGAACTCAAAAATGTTGTCTATTTTACCAAATTCAAAACATATCAGTTGCATTAACTAATTTAAAAATTAATTCTCGTCGTCAAAATAAATATCGTGTTTTTAAGAGATAATAACTATCAAAAGATTGACACTAGTTTATAACTGGTTTAAATGTGAAATTACATCCAATGACCAACATTGTATTAAATTGTAAAAATATATTCTAAATATACTTTAAAACCACTCAAATTAATAATTTATCACTATTAATTATTTCTATTAAAAAAGTTGTTTTTAATTAAAATTTAGTAATTTTCACTATTCATCAGAATATGAAAGTTATCTGAAAAGTACCAAAATTTCACCCAAAGCTAATTTAGATATTCCGAATCCAAAAATGAAGTCCATTTTGAAAAATAGAATTTAAAAAATTTAAAAAAGTGGTTATTACTATTCATAACAGCTAGTTTTAATAATATTTTAATAGCATATCGTGGTTTAGTAAAACTCAGTATTGCGTACTACACACGCTATCAAGGAAGGTCGTGATTGCGTGTAATGAAAGGCAAGTCAAGGATGCGTGTTGTGCAAGCTACTTTTGGTGTAGCATACAACACAAGAAATTAATGAAATTAAAAAGAATATTTTTCATAAAATCTCGGGGTGTTACATTCTACCCCCCTTAAAATGAATTTCGCCCTCAAAATTCGTCGGGGTTATAAATGGTTTACTATTCGAAATTTTCTTTAATAGAAACCCGCATCGTAAAAAGGAATACCAAAACATGGCTTTAAAAACTAAATTATGAAATGTAACGATTACCCAAATAAACTAATCATTGGGTTTCCACATAGGTGAAAATATGGATATGGAAGAAAAATCTAACCATTATGTTCTGATGGAGAGTGGTAGAGAACATGGCTATGGAAAAGACAACAATCACAAATCCATAAATTTGTGACGATCTAAGGTACCATATGATTAATTAGATATAAGAGCACTAGGACGACATTTTTGGTTTTCAAGATCGTTTCCCTAAAGTTGATGAAATTGGAATTAGAAGAAATACTTTCGTGATTTCGATATAGTCTCACCGTTGTTCATTCTATGGAAAATTTCCACTTCATCTCTTAAAGAAATGAAGTTGAATTTTTCATTCATGATGTGTTAGCAGAACATGTAATAGAATGATGGGTCATTCCATCTCTCTCAAACAAATGGTTTGAAAAGTTATAAGTTCATCTTATGGTTAGATTAATCGTATATGGTTCCAAAAATGAACTTATACTTCATATATCATACCGCTTAATAAAATAAAACTAGTTTCTACTAAACAGGGACTTCCTGTAGGCCAGTGGTAGGCGATAAAGGCTAGTCGCATTTCGGTTGTGGGTTCGATTCCCACAGCCTTGTCCGACGCGATGGGCTGTCGCCCGTCCTGCAGGTTTTCCTTTTTCTAAAACTATATTACTATAACATCCCATCAATAATATCGAAAAAAACTTCTATCCTTAAACAATACTAACTTATGTCCAACATAATCCATTCCAATCTTTAGGCTTACCCATAATACTGCAGTGCACTCTCATAATATAGTGAAAACAATTACCAGAGATTTAGTACCATCGTTGATCCCCATATATCATAAGATATGTCTTGTTGGTCACATTCTAAACATTCAATGTCCTTAATCATGTATTCTCTTGAATACCCATTGAACCTTAGTGAAAACATGAATGCAGTTAAACGTTAACACTTTCCACATACCAAAATCCTCAAAATTCATTATAATCAAACCATGATATCACTTAGTCCTTATATCAATCATGAGCTCATGAATACTGTTAAACATTTCATTTTCTCATTTTCCCTTCATTATGCGCATATCGTCTTATTTCCAAAAATATCTCAATCATTTTGAATACCACATTAGACCAATACATAAATATTCCAATACTCCATGATACAACATTATTTTGGAATCCCATTACATAAACACTTAATCATTCCACCACATCGTTGTCATATTCAACATTTCCAATAGTGATCGCATGTGACTTCCCTTTATCCTTTGCCTTAAGTGGTTGCTCATGTCGATCATCACTAACCCTTGGATTAGGGCATTTATTAGAATAATTCCTTATTTCCTTGCACTTGAAGCATTGAAGTGTTGGTGGTGCATTCTCTGCAGTGTTTGCTTTATTCACATCATTAGAAACCCTTTTCCATTACTTCGACACTCAGCTGCTCGATGACCTTCTTTTCCACACTTAAAACATTTTCTAGTCCCTTTAAGACAATCTCCACCATGCTTCTTTCCACACTTTGTGCATAAGGAAACATTCATCTTCTTTTCCCCATTATTCTGAGATTTCTCCTTGAACTCCATCTTTCATTTCTTGTCAAAACCATGAGATGGATATGTAACACCAACTTCCATTTCTACCTTGATATCACAACGCACAATTTATTCATAGCTACTGAAGTCTATTGTAGCTAATGCCCTTCGAAGAATTGGTTTTAAGCCACTGAAAAATCGATCAACTTTACTTTCAGGTTGGATGATAATGCCAGATGCATACCTTGCAAGTCCTCTAAAATTCGCTTCGTATATACCAACAGATTCATCATCCTTCTACTTCAGCTCAAGAAACTCCTTTTCCATCTTTGTTCGAAGAATACGAAGGAAGTACTTACTGAAAAAAAAGTTCTTGAACTCGTTCCATTCCATGGACTCAATTTCATCTCTTGGCCTCGTATTCTTGATAAGATTCCACCATTGATCAGCTTCACCTTCCAAACGATATACTGCTAAGATGACTTTATCATGTTCAGAACATTGAACAACTGAAAATATCTTTTCAGTGGTACTGATCCATTGTTCAGCAACAAGTGGATCGGAAGACCCATTGAAAGAAGGTGGACGTTGCCTCATAAAGGACTCAATAGAATATTGTTCACTTCTCTGTTCATTTGGAAGTCCAGAATGATTCATAGCTTGTGTAATTATAGCAATAAGATTTTTCACTCCATCTCCCATAACATTTGTTTGTTAAGGAGGGAAATCGTTTCATTGTCCATTGCATTGATCAACACGGTTCCTTCAGGTTCCATCCATCGTCTAAACCCCAAAAAGAATAGTGTGAGAGGCAAAAATCATTCTAGGGAAAACAAAATAATAAATGGGGAGTACCTTCAATATCTAACATCTTAGGTTTAATTCTATGATCTTTAGCGTAATTATAGTACTATAACCTGTACGTATACTTAACCTTAGAGACATCTCTAGACACACCTTAGAAATATCTCTAGGGATCTCACTAAAGTTCTCGCATCCTAGTTTCCAAAGGTTGACTAAACCTTTCCTCTGATACCAACTATAGCGGTCTGGAATTACTTCCAGTGGACTATAGTTGATACCTATCAGGGAACTCCATGGGCGGCTACACCCCCTGGGGGGGACACACCACCATCCCCAGTGGTAGCCATTTCTACATGAAGCCCTTGGGCGGAGATCCATGCTTCGTCCAACGCTCACATGTGAGAGTTCCCAAGGATCGGATACATTCCTACCTCCTTTGCCTCTGATACCAACTGTAGAGACCCGAAGCCTGACGTACATGTACATTACATTACTTTTTCGGAATACTTAGTACATTACAAAAACACACACACAAGGACCGTAATAGTTTAGTGTCTTTGGAAACTCGGAATATAATCTTCTAATCGTGGTGAAAGATCTCCAACATCTCCCATAAAGATCTTCCTTTTTTACCTAAAACCTTTTTTATATCTTGGGGAAAAGAAAACATAAAAGGGTGAGCTCAAATTCTTAGTAAGGGTAAACAAAAGAAATATCAATCACATCATATTCATAAGAACATAACATTTTGTAAATCATAACCTGCAAAAGAGAGCATAATTTCATAACATGGGATAAATCATGGAAGTGAAATGTAATCACAATAATCATAACATAAAACATGAAACTTTGTGGCATTCACAAATAACCATAGAGAATCATTTCTTGTTAGTCAAGACTCATTTCCAAGACTATCTTAGTGGACAAAGTCCCTTTCTGAATCGAGTAACCCTCGTTTCAGTCCTGTTTCACTGAACCAGTATAACCTACCATTCCAGCCATGTCTATCTCATGAGATATAAAATCTTTACCCAATGCATTGGAGGGAGATATAGGTCCCACCCATCTTATAATTAATCCTTTCTTATGTGTGCCACATAATCATAAATCATACATCATCACATAACACATGTTACAAAAATGGGATTATTGAAACATCATGACATCATAAAACAAATCATATAAGGTAAATGACTTCATAAAAATAATTCCCTCAAAACATAATCAAATCAATGTAATAATAGGGATAAAAACATAACCCTATATTATCTTATATGGAACATAATTTTGATAAAACATTTGAACTCCATTCTTGAGGAAAATATCCTTTCTACTTCAAAAACACTTTTCTTTTCATAACATGTCATACAATTATAAACTAAAAGAAGTTGATTAAAAATAAAATTGAAAACTTATAAAGTAAGATTCTTGGAAATAATTTTTAAAAATCCATTCTTGCCCTATAATTTAAAAAAAACATTCTTCGCGTACTTTTGTCAGAAAAGTCAAAAAAGTACCTCGTACGAAAAACGACAAAAGATTCCTTTCATATATTTTAATAAAAACTCACCGAAGGGTAAAATAGGATTTAAACATTTGTAGTTGAATGAAAATAATATTACATATTGAGGAAACATGGATGTGGATGATAAAATACACCCCAGTAAATACCAAAGTATAAACAATCTCGGATAAAAATGAGATTGTGATATTTCCCTTACCTTAGGTCTGACTTGCTTTGTAAGTGTCCGAACATCCTGTATAATGATTTAAATCATGTTATTGACTTATTCCATAATCATATTCATTGTTATTATATCATATATGGTCCACTTATGACTTTATATTACCTGTTATTTTGTAAATTCATGTTAAAGTATAGTTTTGGGTAAAATCGTCTCATTTGTCGTTAATGTTTTTAACTTGTAATTATTAATATGATTACTTAGATCATGATTACTTATATCCAGAATGTAAAACATGATTTATATATAATATATATTCAGAATATATATATATATATATATATAATATCGATAAATGGAATGAAATACACCGTTCATGGAGACGGTAGTCCGTACGTACGCATGAACGCTGTTTTCGTTTCCTTATTGAAGTGAATGGAATTAAGTAGATGACATACATTTAAATTTACATAAATCCAGTATCATTATTATGTCATATATTTCATTAGTACTTATTATATATACTTTATAATCATTCATGAATGGTTAATCATTGAGAATGAATCTCATCGCATCGTGGAGACGGTAGTCCGTACGTACGCACGAGCGATGATATCGTTCCCATGGTCGTGGAATTGTGTTGAAGTGTATGTAGACTATTTAAATATCAATATCACTTTATAATAATCATATATATTTACTCATTACACCATTATACCCATCCTATTAAGGTGGTGGTGGAAAATAGATTACACCACGGCGTGGAGACGGTATTCCGTACGTACGCACGCGCGGTGATTTCATTTTTCCGTAGGATGGATAGAAGGTGAATTAGGGTTGTTTAATATTTATAATAACATATCAGTATGTAAGTAATACTGATGTTATTACTTTTTCATGAAACAACTAAATAAGAAGAAGTTGAAGAAGAAAGAAATTGAAAAGATCGGTAATGGATATTACCTCTTCCTTGAAACGCCTCTTTGAATCCTCCTCTTAGGGAACTAAGATTGGTCTTTGAAGAAGACCAGGACCTCTAGGATTCTTCTAGGGAAGTGGATCAGGGATTTTGGTAGGGGTTTTCCGAGCTTGAGTGCTCAAATTGGTGTGAGGAGGAGGGGGAGGAGGTGTCCTTTTATAAGGGAGGAGAGGGGCACCTTAGGAATATCTCAAAATATTATTTTATATTAAAGTCAAAATCGGTTTATAATGGTTACAAAGGGTCTTATTTCGAAGCTAAAGTGGGGATGGGTCGAAATACTATCAACCAATAGGATTTAGACAAGTTTAGGTTATTATTTTAACCTTATCAATTAGATTTAACTCTAAGTTAAATAATTTAACTTTTACCGTGTCTTTTTGTTTTCTTTCACTATATGGTTAATACACTTACTATAACATTCCAAACGAACACCAAATTGTTTATTATTAATATATATATCCTTATCTAAGTCCTTTGGCCTAACCTCAGATTTTTAGGGTAAAATAACAATTAATAATATAATATTTGATTTAAAAACTATTTTGTGTCAATTTTGACACTATTTGATATTTGATTTTTGTGAAAGTCATAACAGAATTATATGTTCGAACCAAGTTGATTAAATTAACACTAATATATCATAGTAACCTATAAAATTATTGGAATTCATAAAAAGTCTCAAATTACATTTAATTTGGTGTTTATAACATCAATTATGTCAATATTTCATTAATAAGATAATTACTGCATCATCATTGTGTCATAAATAAATTAAATTATTTAATGTCTAAAAATTACAAATAAAATACCATTATGTAGGAAATCTTTTTATATTTCCAATGAATATTTATAGTCGAATTTATCTTATGTAGAACCCCATATTAAAAATGTTTTAGTAAATAAACTTTGATTTTAACTCTTTTAACCCTTCTTTAAATAAATTAATAATAAATGTCCTAATCTAATCCAAGTGGGCCTAAATGGTCATATTTTATTCCTATGTTTTTTTTTGGTCGAATTACACTTTTCCAATAGATTTAGTACATGTGTTAGGGTAATAATAATATCATTTCTACCCTTAATTACCCTATTTACTTTTAACCGTGGTAAATAAAACTAAAAAGTTACTATTCACCAAAAATTATTTTCATCTCATTGAACCACATTTTAGTCCTTGATATTAACCCTGTCTCTCGGATTTTCGAAATTCCACGCACAGAAGTGGTAAAATAATGTTTTATGAACAATTCAGCTTTTTTTAACTACCACTTAGTGGTTTCACTATTCATCGAAAATTGAAAGTTTTCAGAAAAATACCAAAAATTAGGCCTAAGATATATTTGATATTATGAACTCAAAAATGGTGTCTATTTTACCAAATTCAAAACATATCAGTTGAATTAACTAATTTAAAAATTAATTCTCGTCGTCAAAACAAATAGCGTGTTTTTAAGAGATAATAACTATCAAAAGATTGACACTAGTTTATAACTGGTTTAAATGTGAAATTACATCCAATGACCAACATTGTATTAAATTGTAAAAATATATTCTAAATATACTTTAGAACAACTCAAATTAATAATTTATCACTATTAATTATTTCTATTAAAAAATTTGTTTTTAATTAAAATTTAGTAATTTTCACTATTCATCAGAATATGAAAGTTATCCGAAAAGTACCAAAATTTCACCCTAAGCTAAGTTTTATATTCCGAATCCAAAAATGAAGTCCATTTTGAAAAATAGAATTCAGAAAATTTCAAAAAGTGGTTATTACTATTCATAATGGATAGTTTTAATAATATTTTAATAGCATATCGTTGTTTAGTAAAACTCGGTATTGCGTACTACGCACGCTATCAAGGAAGGTCGTGATTGCGTGTAATGAAAGGCAAGTCAAGGATGCGTGTTGTGGAAGCTCCTTTTGGTGTAGCTTACAACATAAGACATTAATGAAATTAAAAAGAATATTTTTCATAAAATCTCGGGGTGTTACAGTAACTCACTGATGATCTATCAAGGGAGATATTCTTCATGGAAGGTCTCAAATATGCTATTAGATCTTTGGTCAACCTATTTATATTGGCCTCTATAACATAGAATGTGAATCAGGAACTAATTACAGATCATTACCTGAAGGAATTAGGGGATGCAGAGGAGGGATGTGATTTCTCTTATCCCAGTAGATCAAATTTCAATAAGAGGAAGTGATTTTTTTGAGGTTTCTAGTGAGATGAGTACAAGATAAGATATGAGTAATGGTATCTTAGTATTCTATCATAAGTTTAGTATATGTGTCAACATGAAGGATTATTGTGATCTTGACCTAGTTAAGTGCTAGGATTACAGTAGAATGGGCCATTCTTAACACTTTGGAGGACCTTTTGTCCAGTAGTCTGTAGTAGGGGGTCATATCCAACAACTTATCTTGGGAAGGTTTCTCAGCACCCCATCAGGTAGGGAGTTGGAGGATTTACAATCTATCAATACAATGTAGTAGTGGTTTTGTCTAAAGAAGTTAAACACAAATTAAATCCTAAAATTATAGTGGTCTTACTCTAGGTAGTGAGATTGTGTTATGGGTTTGTGGTTCTGGAAAGATATATTTTGTACAGACTACCTTTGAGGAGATGGGTGGCACATTGTCTTTGGCGGGTGGTATAATATTAGTAGCCTTTAATATTTCATTTTCCCTTTTTGATACAGGTGCACAATGTAGTTTTGTATTTTCACATGTGGTGGCCAGATATAAGCTATTAATTACCTAAATGAGTTATCTCTTAAGTAGATTGAATTGGGCATTAAGGAAATCATGTTCAT
The DNA here is from genome assembly GCA_963277665.1 of Viscum album. Lineage (NCBI taxonomy): Eukaryota > Viridiplantae > Streptophyta > Magnoliopsida > Santalales > Viscaceae > Viscum > Viscum album. The sequence continues at coordinate 1,397,585,616 of OY728148.1, read as the reverse complement.
CCAAATGCTCAGGATAAAATCCAAGAGAATCAGTTGTTTTGACACATAGGCAATGTTGATTTTGGTTTTCAATCCAAATGCCTTGAATTTTTTACTATGAATCAGAGGAGTGTCACATGTGTGTTTATGTTTAATATAATCTAACATGCCTATAAGAGGCCAGTCATTCCCTTATTTTGTTGACTTGGACACTCTTAAGGTGGGGAGTGTTTCTTTGGTTATAGTGTATGTGTCAATGATTTCCCAAATTCCAAACATTAATATGGTTGGAAGCATATGAAATAATTGATGTACACCATAATTTTGGGATGTACATTAGTGGTAAGGATTTAATGATCATGTGATTTCTCAAGTGGAAATGTCATATGATTGGTTAATGATAGTGTGTCATCATTTGAGGTCAAGCTTCCTTCTAATTAAGTTGACCAGAAATGGTTCGACTATTCTTCTTATAAATCTTTGTTATCCTCTTCATGTTCTCTTATTTAGTGATAAACATATCCCTTATCTTGACATTATACTTTATGTAATAAAAGATCATCGGTATTATTCCACTCTAAATTTTTAAAAGCATTTGGTCTTGTCTGATTGGTTTTCTTAGTGATACACAGTAACACATGGTTCTTATTGAGGCATGGTTAATCTTGAGTGATACTTGGCTTCCCATTTATTAATGCCCTGGATGTACTCCTTGACACCATCCTTCTTCTTCTGACTTAAGAATGAGGAAGATGTCACTCTCGTATCATTCAATGTTTTTAAGTGGATGCGTTGGAAAAATACCAATAATTCACTTGTATAAATGGAGTATGGACTACCTAGGGTTAGTTCCTCGAACCCCAATTAAATGAATTTGAGGTTACCCAAGACTCTTAATAGGATTAATGGTGATGTTTAAAATAGACAACGATTATAGTGGGTTAGATCTATGTTACCCCTTGTTCATGACAAGGAATGACAATTTTAAATGTTTGGGAGATGGATTGACCATGGAACATCATCATAAGTCAGTTATGGACTTCATTGTATGTTTTCATGACAAATTCAAGATGCATTGGAAGAATGTGTTACAATTCAGTTCATAATATATCGTCCATATAATATGATCATTTTAAAAATATTTCGTCGGGATGGCTCGACTAGTTATCCTTCTAGTACGATGTTTACTGTCATAATGAACCGGTTTAAACGTTTCTTTGAGTTAATACAGTTGTGGTAAAGAGTTTGGTTGTGTCTTTTACAAAGGCATGCATGACTAGTTTCATTTTAGTCTCTCAGTATTTGACCATTTTTCTATGGTGAGGTCCCTATTATGACCTCAGAAGTAGTTGAGTTCACTTAGGTAAATAAGTTATAGTATGAGTATTTCTAGAATTCCTAGTGGAATTATTTTTATGTCATCTCTGATTGTGATGGTACCACAGTTCGTAATTGGACCCTTTTTGTTATGAAATCCTGGATGGGGAGCACTTTCAGCCACATGCATAAAGAGACTACAACAAGACCATGTCTCTAACTAAACAATATCACCAGTACTAGTGGAAGTGTATAAGGAGGGAGGTATCTTGTTTTGTTAATAGGTGTTCCACCTTTCAGAAGGTGAATGTAGAACATCAGTAACCCATTGTACTTTTATAGAAGATTCCAATTTCAAGTTGGAAATGGTATGATTTCCCGATGGATTTCCGGACTAGTTTATCTAGGTTGCCTTAAGGTAATGATGTTGCATGGGGTTTTGTTAATAAGATCATGATGGTTTCTCATTTCATTCAAAGAGTGGTGTCCTTCAGTGTGGATGAGATAAGGATATTGTATATCTATGAGATAGTAATACTTCATGGGGTAATGTGAACTATAATTTTAGATAGGGATGTATGATTTACATCTAATTTCTAGAAGAGTTTTATAGAGGGTGATGGGTATATAGGTGATTCCAAGCATAACATACCACCCTTAGACCGATGTACAGTTAGAGCATACGATATAGGTTTTGAGGAAATGCTATGAGCATGAATCAAGGATTTTGGGGGATCTTTTCGGAGGAATATACCACTATTTGAGTTCACATAAAATAATATATATAATGAAAATATACAAATGACACTCTATGATCCTTTATATGATAGTCTATACCAATCACCCTTATGCTAGTTAGAGGTAGGTGAGACAGCATTACATGGACCAATTCTCATAAAAGAGATATATGAGAAGGCCTAGTTGATTTAAAAGAATATGTATACTATACAGCCTTGATAAAAATTATATATCAATTTCTGTATATGACCTATATAGTTCAAGGTTGTGGATTGATTCTTTTTTGTCGATTTTGGACGTGATGGAAGTGTGTGATTGGTCATTCCCAACACTGATTTGTTTCATGATCAATGATCAATATGAGATTTTCACCATGATAAACATTGTGATATATATAATTGAATCAAAGAATTTAGATAATGGATATAACATTGAAACCATAGATAGTATCACCACATATTATTTATAATCAATTTAATTAATTAAATAATCATATTGTGGGAATTATATCTTCATTCATGAATCTAACAATAGATTTTCATTGTAAAATCATTTATTTATAGGAATCAAAGTACATTCCATATAACGGTGATCCACACGTAATCCAGAAATCTCCAAACATCACCATAGAAATATCTGAGTGCTAGAATGATAGATCTTAACACTTTTTTCACCCATATTTGATCACCTAGAGAACTGCTACCAAAACATTCTCCATGATCACTCTTGACAAGAGATTTGGAGGTAGAGTAATATCACTCAACATTCTTCGGATAATTTTTGTAGAAGTAGGATCTCTCGGTCTTAAGAGGATTCTCAAAAATTTGTTGTGCACAACCAAAAAAATTGAATTGGATTTTTGAGAAAATAATTTAATTGAGATATTATATCGATATGGTTATAAATAAATAGTTTTTTAAGTTATCGTTATTATTTATTTAATCCCTAAATAATTCCATGTCACATAATAATAATATTATTGATTTTTTCATGACATTTTCTTCACTTGAGAATTAAATTAAATATTATTTAATCAAATAATATTAAATATTAATTATTTCTCACTGGACCCTTAAACTCAGTCCTCTATTCCTCCACAATATTTATTGGGCCTTGAATAATGACACTTTATTTACAAAATAAATATCTCTTCATTATTCTCTAATAAATAAATAAATTTTACTTTCAGTAAATAGAAAATAAATTTTATTAAATATTTTGATCACATTATATTCTCTTGAATAATTGGTTTCAAAATAAATAAAACCAATGAAATATGAATAATCATTAAGCCACATGTGTGAATAATATTTATTCAACTTGTTAAATAATAAATAATAATATATTATTTAATTTAGATTCTGGATAAACTTAAGTTGTGAACCTCTAGGCCTCTTTCTCAGGGGTATTAGGAGAAGAAACCTAAAGTCCATTTTTAGCATCTAGAAACATGCCAAGACAACCATAGAGAAATAAGATAATGTTGAAAATACATAATACCTCATATGGATGCTTACTGTGCAAAATAATCCCTTTATCACAAAATCTCAAATTAATCAGATTGCATGCTGGTGCCATCAAACTATGTACTCGATGTGTCTTTCTTTAACATACCATAAATTAATCATTCCTATAGAACACCATGGACCTGGATTTATTTAGTCTATATCATTTCCATAAAAATGTCATTAGATATGAAAATCCACTAGAAAACAGAAGCGACAAATCCTTGCTCACATTATTCATTAATGCCGTATTACTCGTGATACACCCAATGTATCCTACCTCACTATGAACATCTATCGTAATGATATTCATCAATACATCCATGTGCGTGACTCATAATACTCATTTATAACAATACTAAATTCTATGGATCAATACAGAAATCCACATATAGGAACATCCAATGACACATATAAATATGGATTTCCTATTGGCAGGTCTCATTCTCATAATATGCTTCTACATATTACCAAGGGCATACACCATGGGAAGGTGCCTAAACATACTACGAATATCCAGCCCTTATATCCCTTATCATTTGTGTCCCTAAAATTATATCATATAACTATAAAAAATATATTTAATAAATGTTTCCTAGAACATCCAGGTTTTCATCATAGTGGGGAACTGTTATCAACTTTTAGTGGGACAACTAATCATGGGACATTATAACATTCTATGTCACATATATGAACAATAATTATTTGATAAGAAGTTTATCAATATTAAAAACTAGGAATAATTTTTATCATAACGTACACATAATTTTGTTCAAGGACACCAACTCCAATAGAATTTAACTCACACTAGAGCCACCTGCTAACAACCATTAGTCCACTAGCTCTAACATGATAATCATGCTTTTGATGAGATTAAACTTTAGTCATGGGGTCTTAAATTTTGTCTTCTATGTGTAATATTCTTAATTAAACATTACCCCTTTGATAAAAATTCTGCAAGATATGATACGTGCAGAGTATATTCATTTTTTGTTGGTGGGACCTTGACTTTATTATAAGAGTCACCTCTATAGTATTATCAAAATACAATGTGATAGGGACTTTACTTATAGGTACCACAAAATTCTCAAGAATGATGTTCCATATCCAAATGGATTCCTTGGTTGCATCAGAGGCAACTCTATATTCAGAATCCATTTTAGAATTATTGAAAATAGACTTCTTGGAACACTTCTAGCTCACAGATACTCCTTTGAGATAGAAAACATATCCTAACTACGAATTTAGATCATTCAAATCTATCTGAAAACTAGCATCAGTATAATCCATTATGACCAGTACCTCCTCTCCTCCATACACTAGGAACATATCCTTAGTTATTCTCAGATACATAAGGATAACCTTAACATCATACTAATATTTTTCTATAATATTAACATGATATCTTCCTACCATTCTCAATGCATAGGAAACATAAATTATTTTAAATAACATGGAAAACATGATTGGTTCTATCGCTAGAGTGTATGGGATTTTACTATTTCACTCTTTCTACTGTTTTTTATGACAAATTTTATTAGAATGATGTAAACCATGTGAGACTAGAACCAGTCTCCTATTGGATTTTTATACTAAATAACTTTATTATGTGGTCAACATATTTAAATTGAATTGGTTGAAGAACCATCTTCGATCTATTATGAATGATCTTGATCCCTATATTATAGGATACTTCACCTGAGTCGTTCATTGAGAAACACTTGTTTTACCATTCTTTAATAGACTATAATACTAGTTTGTCGTTTTCAATAAGTAATATGGAATCAACATACACTACTTGGATAATGATTTTATTCCCACTAAACAGCTTCTATTTAAATGACTCACATTAAATATCTATGAAAAAAATTCTTTTAAGGATTCATCGAATTAAGTGTTCCATGACCTAGATTCTTTCATCGATCCATAAATAGATCTTTGTAAATTTCAAATATTTTTGGGATTATCATGAGTCACAAAAAAATTTGGTTGTGTCATGTAGATATCTTCTTGGAGGATCCCATTATGGAATGAAGTTTTCACATCCATCATAAAAATATCATAGTCATGGTAATATGTTATAGAATGTTAAATTATCATGTATTTAAAAATGAAAACTGGTGAAAATATTTCATCATTGTCAATTCATTGATTTTTTATAACCCTATTGTAATAATATGTGCTTTATAAGTATTTAATTTACCTTTCATGTCCAATTTCCTCTTGAATAACCATTTGCATCAAATGGTATTTACATCAACTGGATCATTGACTAGAACCCAAACGTGGTTCTAATACATGATATACGATTTGAAATTAATAGATTAGTTCAATATTATAGATTCCAATCTCTCTACATTCTCCTTGTAGTATAGAGTATTACCATTGTCAACCTATAATGAATCAATATCTTTAGTGAATAGAAAACCAAATATCTATAGTTCTCTTACCTCACCTATACTCTTATAGAATACTTGTGTTTTAGGAACTACATTTCCATGGGAACCTATAGAATCTTTTCCAGTACTAAATCTTGATTTCATGAGTATCAACTCCATCTAAGATAATCTTTCTCCCAATATCCTTTTTTAGGATTTCACTATCTCAAGAAATATGGATGGTCTAGTGATATTTTCTTTCTTTCATGAGGGTTTGTATAGCCAATATCTCTTTATTTCCTTGGGATACCCTATATAGATTCACTTTGTGACTCGGGGTTCTAATTTGTATCATGAGAAGGACTTAACAAACATCTCACAACCCCATACATGTTATCATGAGAAAACATTATTCTTTTGATACCATATCTCAAAGAGAATTCCATTTTCCTCTTTAATTGGTTCTATGATTAATGTGTATGCCATAGTTTGTGATGAATATACTCAAAAGGGAAATGAAATATTTTCACAAATCATTATCATCCTTACCATATCTAACAAGGTATTGTTCCTTATTTTACTAATAACATTCCTATGTGGTTCATAAAGTTGAGTGAGTTTAGATAATATCCCAAAATCTTGTACAAATATGATAAACTCTTGGTCAATATATTCACCACCTCAATCTGGTCGAAGCTTATTTATCTTCTTTCCATGTTTATTCTCCACTTCATTCTTCAATTCCTTGAATTTATAAAACGACTCTGATTTATACCTCATCAAGTATATATATACATATATTCTAAATTCATCAGTAAAAGTTATGAAGTAAAAATATATACCCCTAGCCTCTAATAGAAATTTTCCATAAACATCAGTGTGTACCAATCCTAGAAGCTCTATGACCATTTAACCTAGTCCAAAAAATGGTGGTATTGTAATTTTTTCTTATAAACAAGAATAAAATATTTCATTTTGTTTTAGATCAATGGGGTCTAAATAGCCATCTTGGTAGATCTTTGTCAAACGATTCTCATTTAATTGACCAAGGATGTGATTTCATTGATGGTTGTTATATGAGTAATTTGAAAATGAATTATTATCAATTAAAAATACTCGTTTTCATAATTCAATGCATAAATACTATTATTTAAAAGTCACTAACTATAACATATAATGTCTTTGTAAAAAAAGAAATTTTATTTCCAAAATTAAAAATAAACCGATCTATATCTTATAATTATAAAGAAATTATATTCTTGGTTAACGTAGGTACATAATATTAGTATTTTAAAACCAAAATCATTCTCGTTGGAAATGCAATGGGGTAGTCACCAATTTCTAGAGTATCCATCCTCTCACCATTGGAAGCTCAAACATTCACGTCTCCTTTATAAACCATTTATAATATACTTAGTTACTCTATTTGGATATATATGTGAGCACAAAAAGCAGTAGGTAATACCTAATGTGTAGATATTCAAAAATTACACTCTATAATGAACACACCTTTAGATTCCACTTACATCTGGGTGTAGTTCCTACTCTAGTGGTTTGGCTTTCTGCATGAAAAAATGCATCCTCCTTTTCCTTGCCCTGCCTATTGATCTTCCACTTCTTGGAATGATGGTGCTCTGGACCTTTAGACTTGATATGAGACTTGGTCCCCTTTTCCTTGTTTCTCATTTTCATTCTCACCATAAGGACCTTGGGTTTGTTAGTCCTCATTTCCTTATCCACTTGGTTAATCAATTTAAGAAGTTTTGAAAGATTCTTCTCATTACTTCTCATATTGTAATTACAAAAAAACAAAAGAAATTCTTTTCTAGTGATGAAATTATGAGATCTATGTGCAACTAATCTAGGAATTTAATCCCTAATATGTCTAAACATTCAATGTAACAAATAATATTAATTGCAGGATGGCCAACTGGTGAAGACCCTCCATGCTTAGTTTTATACAAAGTATTGGGGACCATGTACCTCTCTTACTGCACTTTATCTTGGAAGATATCCTAAAGGTGAGACATCATGCTATACTAATCCATGTCCTAATGTTGCTTCAAAAACTCATTATACATGGATGATAGCATGAAACATTGAACATATATGGAATCATTCAATTATTTCTCGTATAGTGATAACTTTTCATCATATACAATTTCATTTTATAGAGAAAGATAACATGTATGCTTCTTTTCCATCTTAGAATTTTTTTCCTGTGATACGATTTTCCTCAAGTATGGATCCCAGTTATATGTTTGAAGTAATTTTGATTTTTTTCTACAAATAATATGAGAAAAGTTTTAGTGATTAACTCATAAAATTTAGAAAAATAAATTAATATTAAATTAATTAGTCTCTCACTATTATATCGAAAACCAATAGCCCTCGTCATTTGATTCAAAATGCCATGTTTCTTGGATATTCTAGTAGGAAGGATAAATATTCCCCTTATCATTACCCCAACCATGGTTGGTTAGGAAACCTGAAACTTTATACGTAGGTGTTTTAAATGACAACCGCATTGACTCATAGTTCTCTAATCTATTGAGTGAACTCTCCAATCGCAAAATACTTAAATTGGATTTCCACAACCCTTGCTTCTCAGTCACACCACGTCCTTATTTGGTTTTTAACCCTTTATGTAAACTACATTATTTCAACCCAAAAAATCATGTTATAATTCCTCAATAATTGAAAAAATCAAGAATTAGGATGGTCAACACTTCAAAAAATGGTTCCATTTTAACTGAAGTAGGGGAAGTCTATACCAACATAATATATATAATTGGGATATTTTATCCATTAAGCATAAATTGAAAATTATTATCTTTATTGCATTAATTTTAATATTAATTTGATATAATTAAATGATTAACCCTGTCGTAGATAATACTTACACAAAATAAAAATTTATTTTATTTCTATCTTGCGTTCTCATTAATTTCATTAAATCACGTGATTATGAAAAAATTTCCATAATTAAATAAAAATGAAACATGGCATAAATAAAATAATAAAAAGGTATGATCAAGATATTTTAATAATGGATTGTATATATAAGGTTGATAAACTAACCATTAACATAGGGGAAAATACATTGAACTAAATAATGTTTGTGTAACAGCATTCCACCTATCCACCTTTGCATCTCTATTTGATTGGTTTCACCTAGGCTAAAAACTTGAACTGCCTCCACTTGCTTGGGAGATACATCTATGAAATATTTTTTTTCTCACATGAAGCTTAGGGGAAAGGGTTTAGTTAAAAGAAACCATTGGAATATATGCCCTTATAAAATAATAGGATAGAAGGCACACATGCCAATAATATAATTTAATAATAAATTAAATGAAACAAATCACATATAAAGGTCTGGTATATGCTCATGATCATCCACATGCATGTAATGCATTGTGCATTTAATAAAACTACAATTAAAATATTAATAATTATTATTTATGATAAATAAAACTCAAATAAATTAAATATCATCTTTAATTAATCAATAATTTTATATTAATTCTCATCTGAGATTAATTTAGAATCTCATCCATTATAATTTTAGACAAATTAAATTAATTTATTTAAATTTAACTGTGTACATAAATTTACCATGGAGGCAATAAGGTGAATACCCATCAGAATCTACCCAACATGTATTATACTTGTATACAATTTACTCTCTTCCATAATTCACACATGACTTATCACATTATTTCATTATGTGTACTATCAACTTATTGATTACAGGAATTACATTATTTTTTTGGTCACATGTTTTTCATCAATAAACATAGAGTAACAACAGTTAATATGAATCATATATGATATGAATATCTAAAATTACATAGATATTGATTGTATGTTTTATTTGGAAAATGTTAAAATAGTGGGAAAACATGTGTTAGGTTTAAATATGAGTTATGATAGTTGAGGGGGTATACTCATTGGGTTCCATTGAATTTGAAATGTGATACATGTAGAGGTATAACAATGAGCTAAATTGGAATGGGAATAGTTATGCAAGTTTGTGGAATCCTATGTAATGAATCTATTAACAGTATGAAATTGTGAATGCTTCCATTAGATTCCTTTGATGCTATTACTTGGATCTTTAATGTGGTAATGGAATACTTTGATAGGGTATGCCCTTTGGGACTTGATTACATTGGGTTCAATGGGCCTTACTACCCCTTGGATTTTTTTTCATGGACACATGTAGGACATGTTCGGTATGACATTCTCCTAGGAATCCAATCAGTGTCATTACCTTGTTTACATAGAGATGCTCCTGAGACTTGACAAGGATGATTTCTACACCTTGGATCATGCCCTTAATGGCCTGAAACATTTTCTATATAGCACAAAAATGTTATTTTGATATTATTACATGAACAACTCGGCCATGGTTGATATGAAACACTATAAAATATCATAAGGCCATAGTTGGTTTGATATGTATGGATGTACGGAGAGGTCGTATGTGTTATTCTATTTCTATTATTTCTACCTTTTTAGGATCTTGAAATTTGTTTTACAGGGATCCTTGAGTGGCTATTCAGTATCAATTTTTTAGTTGTAGATGGGACATGGGATCTATTAATTTATTGTATGCTTATCTGTTTTACTCATATACTATTTAGCTTATTATATTTCACATTCAAGATTGTATACATCTCTGGGTGGTTACCTAAAGAGATAGTATCTCATGCCCAATTTCAGGTCGTTGTTGGGTACCTAAACAAAGTTTAATGATAATGATATGGATCAAGGAAACCACCCACAATTTCATGCCTGATATTTTACAATGCATAGTAGTAGAGGAGCATGGGGCTCAGCTGAGACTTAAAATGATCTTATGAGATTTCAATTTTTGGATTTTTGATATGTAGAAAATTTTATTGTATTGGGATTTTTTTACATGTTTTAGATTATTTTTTGAGACATTAATTGATCATAATTGTGTATGATATACCATATTGCATTTTTATCTATTCATACTTAGTACCTATTGTTTGTATGATTTAATGCCACCACTTTTCACAGTTATTGATCTTCTGATTTTTTACACTCTAGTAAGAGGGAATAGTCTCTCTTCAAACACATATTAGGCCCTCACTACTAGTTATAATCCTCTGGTGTGTGGGGAGATGCACTTCATACCTTGTGACCCACCAGACATGGGGCACTTTTGACTATCATCCAAGTTAGGGACATTACATTAATTCACTTTGGGAACTAGGAGCACAAGTGTGAAGAGAGATATATTTATGGAATTGTGATGTCAACTTTATAAAATGTAAAATTTAAAATTGAACCTAGGGTGTATTTTTGTTTATGAACAAACACTTTAGGGAGCCAACTCAAATGATAATAATATATGTCTTTTGAGTCTATAGTAAAATGGTTAAATGGGATCTCACATTATGTCTATGAGATAATTTAACTAGGCACATTTCATTATTTTAATGGAATTAATTTTAAATATCAATAAGTTATTTTCATAATTATATGCTCAATAAATATGGTTGTGAAAAATTAATATAATGTGACTTGTCCAAAAATGGTCTCATTTAGGGGAGGTGCAATTTTTCCCAAATAAAGATGGAGACAATTGACTTATATATAATCATTTGACTTGTATCAATGAAGTGAAAAACATAGAACATTGATTTTTTTCATCCGAGTTTAGGGTGATAGATGGAAATTTATCCTCATAAGTGTTAATTCCACATTTATCTAACATATTTCACTCTTAGAACTGGAATCCATCTTGAAATTGAAAAGAGGTAGTGAGTGACATTAACATATCCTGTAATATTATTTCATTCATTGGATAAATTTTTTATTTCTATTGATTTAGAGTAATTTATAACTCAGACATAATAGTCATTTCTTTTTAGCAGTCTTCGTAATTAAATAAAATCCATTGAATTTCTAGAGAGTGAAATTGATTACAAAAATTATATCTATTTTAGTATACATTTTACTCAGACATGACTAAAAATTTTATATCTATTTTACTCAGACATGATTTTTCATGATTTTACTATACATTTTACTCCTTAATGTCTATTTTTTTAAAAAATTATATTGTTTGTTCTTTTAATTGTTTAATTTATAAACTAATTAATTTAATGATTAGTTGTGATGTTTCTTTTTAGTTATTATTGCAATGGTCATTATTTTATTTATTGATTATTTTTTTCAATTTCATTATTCTACATTGTTTTAATAAATTATCTAGTAAATATAATTTTTTCATAATTTATAATTTAATGAATTCAATAAATTTGTAATTTATGATGTTATTTTTTTTTAAATTCTTAATTAATTTTATTAATCATTTCATTTCAGTGAATAAATTATATTATTAAAAAAATTAAATTTATTCCCTTTTAATTTTTATTTATAAATTTTAAATATTTTTGGTGATTTTGACCATAATGAGTCACTATATTTTATTTTATTATGAATTTGATTCTTGATGAATACCTATTTAATTTGAGTGTTGTGATCTGGATTTTTCTAACCAAAGAAGGGTGATGAAGCTCCTATATTATTGGAGATCAATCTTGAACTGTGTTGATGCTGTCATGAAGCCACAATTATTTTCTGACCGACATCATGAAGACAAACCAGACCGGACGAACCCGAGTTATTGAGGAAGATAACATTGTGGTTTTAGGATTCCTTTCATAGATGTGGACCCCCACTATTGAATAATGAACCACCGAATCATGGGAGAGGAGGTTTCTACTACATGGCATATCTAGTCCCACCTTATGGAGAGGAATAATCATTGACCACTGCTACAAGAAATAATATTAAAATGATAATAAAATAAAATGGAAAATAATAATAATAATAATATACATATAAATTAATAATAGTAATAATAATATTTATATTTAAATATATTTATTTTTATCTTTAAAAACTAATATATATATATATAACATTATATATAAGTTGAGACAGCCCCTCACAAAAATAAATAAATGTTTAACATCTTTATTTGTGTTGTCTGGTAGATTTGGAAAAACTTTTTGATAATGGGTGTTGGTTATGAGTGGTCATAGTAAATGAGATTCACGGTTCAGTATGAACTGTTATCCATTATCATAGGGTTTTCACTCTAATATAGTGACGATTTCGTTAAAGTGAAAAACATGGAATTTAATTTTTATTGGTCATTGGTGTCATTATTTTTCACTTTAATTTTCTGAATAAGATAAATTTCACTCATCCTTTGTGATTTATACTCATGTATAAGAGAATCGATTGGATTCCTAGAGATGGGGACCTCCCCTCTTCTTATTCTTCCATTTTCACTATTTCTATTTTTGTTTCTATTTTATGGATACAATTTTGATGTTTTTCTCGTTTTTTTTGTTCTTCCTCTACCTTAATTGTGATTTCATATCACTAGAAATTGAGAACTAATTTGTGGTCTTGATTCATGAGGTGAAACAATATGGCTCCGGAAGATCAATGCTTTCTAAAAACCATCATCACTTCGTGATCACACATATAAGATTGTGCATGTTATTTGGGATGTGTGGGAGAACAGTTTTTTGCATGACCATTTTGATATAATTTTTTCCCATTTCCTTTCTAATTTCGCTCTGAATTTTGAGGATGAGTATCTAAGTTTGGTAGTGTTATTTGAAAATATTAGTAGGATCATTCTGTCTTGTGATATTTTCTAACAAGAATGAGTTTGTTTAGTTTTTCATTTTTCAATTTGGAGGAATTATAGAGTACTAAATGACTTCTATATTTGTGTATTAATTTTTTAGTTGATATAAGTGCATTATCAAATTAATTATTCATCCATTGAGTGAGTCTAGAGATAATGGTTTTATCTTTTTATAGATCTATATTAGTGAGTTGAGGGTGGATCAACTTGGATCTAGCCGTATTCTTTAGTACTTCCTCTTTATTCATCTTGTTTCTCATCCTCAGTTTCATGTTCATTCACTTTACTTGCTCCCCTTTCAATCCCTCTATGATTTTCATCATAGTTTTTATTGTTTCCATTTCCTTCCTTCTAAATATATAAAATCAAAAAATTATATTTGGGAATACCACTAGAGAATTCAACAATACTTCCTTGAGAAAAAACCCTAAGGTTAGACATTGTTCTATATCTACTTTTTATAAATGTATCTTTGATCATCCTCACAATAAGGAATTTTTACCATGTAATTGAATTTGATTCCACTCTTTTTCTTGAATGAAGACCAAAATATATTATTCATAGAAAATGAACCTATGATATTCAAGTGATTACTCCATCACTCAAGTTAAATTCACATGATTAACATATTTTCAACCATGTCACTATGTGTTTAACCCCACACTACATCTATGATATGTCAATATATATAATTTAATTTGGGACAATATAAATTCTCAAAACGATATATCCCAGTGCAGAATCAATGATGGTATGTGGGCTAATAATATTTTTTACCCATTACTGAGAACCAACTGTTTCTTATTCATATTGACCTAATGTCGAAACATGGGATTACCTCACACCATATTTTCTCTTTCTCTAATATTTTTAATAATTCTACACATGGACTAACACATGTAGTTACCTATTTGTCTCGGTCATGTTCAAAGTACATTGACTTGGTCAATGAGCCTTGACAACCAAGAACATTTTTATTTTGATCCTGGTATCTGGTGATATTTATCTACCTGGTGTCGCACAATAATGGATGAATGTTATAACCTTACATCATTCCACCCTAATAAAATCCAATAAGAACCACCTTAACATCATGGAGAGTGACCAACAATGTTTGGTCATAATATTATAAACATTAGGTTTCCATCCATTAGTGGTGTTTCACCCATCATCATTTTTCCTCCTCTAAATGAAAAAAAAATTCAATATTAAATGTAAACTCATTCCAATGATTCAATACCCCAGAAAATTTTCTGGACTTTAGAGTGGAGACCCACATGAGCATATTTCATGTTTCCTAAAAGTTTGTGACTCCATCCAATGTCAATGTTTGATGTCTATCATAATCATAAAAGGGTTTTTTCCATTTTTCCTTAAAATATAGTGCTAAGGATTGGATAAAAAGCCAAGATCTCTAGTCTATTATGGCATGGGATGATTTACCAATAATGTTTTTAAATAAATAATTTCCATGTAAATGAACCTACAAGCATTGAAATGAAATCTAGAACTTCACCCCTAAATATAGAGAGTTGGTTTGGGATTATTAGGATCATTTTATGGAAGTATCCCAAATGTGGACCCATCACAAACATGATCTGATCCAACTGTTTTAAAGATTATACCAAGGACTACAACCAACTGCACAAATTGTATTTCACACAACTGTTAATGATCATTTTATACTCAAAAAATATTAAAATATGGTAGAGAAATTTTAGATGAAATCTGTCACAATATATGTATGTATTAGAAAGACCAAAGACTGACTCAACTAGGAATCAACTAGGGGATGTGAATACCCCCTTTCATCCCATTTTGAGTCCCTCATAATGAAGTTAGAAACATTTCATCTACATTCCCCACTACTGCCAACTCCTAAACCTTTTATGTAAATACAGAGATATAAAACATGTGGATTCCCACACTGAAACCAAGACACTATGGAAAAAATAGATGAATTGAAAAATCAGGATTTTAATTATGTACATTAAAATAAAAAAGCCGACAATTTAACAACACGAAAAATACTACAAGCCATATTTTCTTAAAAGGACAGCTCAACAATGGAAAAAAATATTCACTGTTATTAAAAAAATAGTATTTCTATATCACCACCATGAAACAAGCTATACTTGGGTACCCACTATTGAATCCATATCTTTGAACTCAATGACAAAATCCTCAACAATATTTCCCCATAGAGCCTATAAATTTCCACCACAATAATAATTTTTAAAATCTCCAACAAGAAATAGAAAACATGACCCACATAGAAAATTAGTATATAAAAAATATTGTAATTTCATGGACCACGTTCCACACATCGGTTCTTCAAGTCAGTTAATCACCTATCCGCAGGTGCACCTCCCCATATACCAGAGGCTACTAATTGGTGTTGAGGGTCCAACAATCCATTCATGAGGAAACTATGCCCTCTTTGACCAGAGTATTACACCAACATAAATAAAAAAAAATATCATAATCATATATAACCATAAAAATACAACTATCTCAAGTTAATGAATGTGGAAAAATAAAATAATCCAGTACAATAGAAAAAATGCCATCCTAAAGCATGTTTCATGTTTTTAAAATTAAATCTAAAAATAAAGGCACCAATGATTCCCAAGAGGGTCCCAAACCACATCTGGTTCCCATACACAAGATCCATCACCAATTTAACCATATAACCCAGATCATTTTCCTTTAACTTATCATTCAATAAAAATCTTTATTCATGTACTGATTAGGTAGCTGAAGCAGGGTGTGAGTACAACTAAGTTGACCACCACCAATAGTGTCTAAAACAATATCCTATCAAGTAATATTGTATAAATCTATATAAATAAATAAGTACATTTCATTAGTAAAATATTATCACATTATCAATTATTCTTTACATAACATCATTAAATCCTGGGTTCCGGAGGACACCCATACCTCCACCCTATCTTCGGCTCATGTCGGTACCCGAAGTGTTCCTAGGTAATATCATATCTTAATGACTTTTTCATCCCATGTCAGAGCCTGATGTATTAAATGGTGATATTATATATCAATAGTTATTTTTATCTCATATTAGATCCCTAATTATTCCCAAGTGAGGTCATATCTCAGAGTACCTCTGTTACCATTCATTAATTTATAATTGAATTCTACTTTTACCAACCATACATCAAAAATTAGAATGGACATTTTCCCATACACTAATAAATGGATGAATGCCCATGTTCCCATTCATAAACACATATTAGAATGAACATGTTATCATTCATTACATAATACTTGAATTATTATTTTCCCATTCATAAACACACATTTGAATGACCATGTTCACATTCATTGCATCATACTTGAATGACCATGTTACCATTCAGAAACACATAATTAATTCATCAATCAATTTTTAACATACATTCCATTACTATTTCAATAATTAGTTTATCACACAATTACCCTTAATTAATTCACCAATTAATCAATTCTTCAAATACATTAATTAATATGACAAATAATTAATAAAGAATCACAAACTCAATTCCTTTTATTAATCCCACTATTAATTATCTCATTCTAAATCTGAATTTTTCATAATTAATTCTAATATAAATTATCTCAATCTATAAAATGAATATCACTAATTAATCCCACAATTAATTGCATCAATTCAACTAATTCATTTTCTCTTAATTAATTCCTTAATTAATTATCTAAATCACAATTACCACATATCATAATTAATCCCCCAATTAATCATCCTATTGGATATCCCCTAAATCTCATAATTAATTCTACAATAAATTATCTATTTCCACTATAATTCAACTAATTAATTGACAACAATAATTAAACCAATTTAGGAATTTAATTATTTAAAGAATTTTATAAATTATAATTTGTTTATACATGTATCAAAATCATGACTATGATAATTAAAGATTATATCAACTACCAAAATTCTATGATGGATAATCGCTAATAGAAATCCCCAGAAATTGAGCATCATAATGACATAGATTTAGTGCAGAATCTCAAAAACACTAAATCCAGATTAATGAAATAAATATAATGTAAATCGAGATCTAAATATAGAATAATATGTATATATATCCCCAAATTGATATATATATGTACATAATAGTGGATTATATATATTAAATAATGGGGGTGAATGGGATAATCATAAGAGAACAATTGGGATATGATTCACTAACTGAGAGAGGTGAAGACCTTCGATCCGAGATGTGATTCGAAAATAATGGCAGTAGAGATTGATTGGATTCCATTTAGAGAGCTCCAAAAATGTGAAATAGGACCTACGGTTGATTGGGAGTCAAAATAGGTGAGTTTTAGGGGTTTTGGGAATTTTAAAATTAATTTTTAGGTGACATTAATTCCCACACATAGTTTGCTGGGAAGGGGTGAAATTTGTTTCATAACAATAATCCATCCGTGAAATTGTTATTTTAGGCGTTCACGGTATCTCCTAAGAGGGTGCATGGTTCGAAAACCCATGCACTAGCCATGTGATTCTCCACATTCATTGGTTGTATAGTTCATTGGGTTGGGAAACACTGTTTTATCTAACTGTGTGCTAACTGTGCATTTCCCCTTTTTCATTAATTTCTCTCAAAATTCCACAAAAAAGAACCCAATGTTATTACCCATAAAATGTACTCAAATAAGGATAAAATCATACCTAAAAAGAAGCCCGAGTCAACTTCATAAAAGGTAGGGATCTAATAATCCTCACACCTTATAAAAGTTTGACCTTGTTCTGTACTCCCAATCATCTCTAAGATTTTGAGTAAAAATGATCAGTCCACCGAGCACACATATCTAATTCCATTTCCCATGATTCCTTCTACACACTCCCATGTTTCAAAAATACACATACTATCTATATGGTCTTTACCTACAACACTTTCTCACTACGATTCAACACTTGTATTGGATGCTTCTCAAAGGACACATCTATCTCAAGATCAACATCATCCACATTAATCACATGAGAAGGGTATAGGGGATTCCACCATAGTTTCAAGACATGAAAATGTGATTAATATGACTATATTTATATGTTTGATCCAATTGGAATTCCACTAGACCAATTCTCTCAACTACCTCAAGTGGTTCAACAAACCTAGGTGCCAACTTTCCATACTTCTATATCCTTTGGTGACCAAATATATGATACTAATGAAATAATATATGATCAGACTATTTAAACTCTAGGTTTCATCTCTTTTTATCAGCATATACCTTATTACACTGATTCATTTCCACACATTTCTGAATCTGTTGAACCCTCTACGATGTCTCCTGCACAAGGCTCGTTTCCAACAGCTCTAACTCATCAGCATCCATCCAGCATAGTGGTGATCTGAATGTCCCACCATAAAGTGCCTCATATGGTTAAATATATATTTTTAGATAATAAATGTTGTTATTGGAAAACACCACTAAATCGATGTGTATTTCCCAATACCCACTTAATTTAAGAACACATTCTCACAACATATCATAAAATAACTTTTATAGTATGCTATGAATTCCCCTATTTATGTTGGTGGAAATACAAACTCAATCATAACTATGTAACATGAACTCTCAGAAGCCCTTCTAGAAGAATGAAATGAAACATGAGTTGTGATATGAAACCATAGTCCGTGGAACCCCATACAGATAGACTATCTCTCGAATATAAAAATCCCCTAACTGATTTACTAATAATGTCTACCGTATAGAAAATAAATGCAATGCATTCTTCAGTAAATCCAAAACAACTTAGATAGAGTCATTCTTCCTTGGAATCATCATGTGATCTACCATAAATTCCATTGTCATGTCATCCAACATTCACTCTACAATGGGTAATAACTGTTAAAATCTATAGGTTGTAAATGCTCTATCATCACATGTTGATAGGTGTAAGATCATGTCACATACCCTGTCATCTCCTTTTTCATTTCTGGCCACCAAAACTATCTTTTTTAGGTCAGGATACATTTTGGTCACACCTTGATGTATCACCCACTTCAAGACATAAAATTCCCACATCATCTCTTCTTATGTTCTTATAGGCACAAAAACCATATTCCAGAAGTAGATCAACTATCAAGAAAATGAATGTGACTCTACACCTTCAAGGATTTATCACAAGTTCAAACATTCCAAATCCTCCTAAAGCCTATCTCAAATTCGCTTCAAAAGTGTATAATTCACTGAAATCGATACTAGAGTCATCTGTTTTTGGTTATCCTAGACCACCACATGTATCTCAGCTGGTAGAGTAATCATTGTCTACTCGACACTAGACTTCAGAACTGCCTGAGTCTGATATTTCCATCTCAAACAATCCACTACCTTGTTTCTATTCCTAGTCATATATGATAGTTCAAAATGAAACGACTTCATATACATAACATATCCATACTACTGGAGATTAAAATATATCTCTGAGAAGATATACCATGAAATATTATGATCCCTATACACAATGAATTTTTCACCCAACAGATATTTCCTCCTACACTTCAAATCATAAACCACTGTAGCTAGCTCGAGTTCATGCATAGGTCAGTTCCATTGATGTGTTCTATTTAAGTGAGATCTATATGTGATGATGGTATCTACATGCATCAACACAAAATCAATACCTATTTTAGTAGCATCACAATACATCATGTACTCCTCACTTTACTCAGTTATGATCAATATTTTTATTGATGTCAAAGACTTTTTAATCTCTTGGAAGTCCTTCTCCCAAGCTTCCAACCAATAAAACATTATCCCCTTTTTGGTTAAGATCAAAATTAGTGCTTCCAAACGGGAAATTTCCTAGATAAAACTCAGATAATATTCACCTGACCCTAGAAATATATTAATATCAAATACATTCTTCAAATTCTATAAAGAACCCACTTATTGAACCTTATCTTGGTCAACTAAAAACCTTCCTCTGAGATGATGTGTCCAAAGAAGTGTACTTGATTGATTGAAAATTTATAATTAGATATCTTGGTGTATAGAAGATGTTATACCAGTATACTCATGTCATTTTCTAGATGTTGAGTCTTGGAGTACAACAATATGTTATAAAAGACACTACAACAATATTATCTATCTTGGGATGTGATATTTTTTCATAATTCCTTAAACACTGTTGGTCCACTCGTCCACTGAAATGCCCTTATGAATAACACATATAGGTAATAAATTATTTTAAAAGCTAACATATGTATAACCATGTCTGAAATCTCAGTTGGTGATACCCAGCTATCATTTCGACCATCTTGAACACACAAGTTCCTCTCAACTGGTCAAATAGATCGTTGATACATGTAATAAAATTTCGGTTCATTGCAATCATACTTTTAAACTTTTTGTAATAAACAAAAAGTGAAATGTCCCACAAGTCATCTTTGAAAATAAAATAAGTGATCCCCAATGTGGCATACTCTGATAAATTAATACATTATTTTCACATGCCTCTATTCGAGTGTTGAGTTCTTAAATCTCTATCGGTTCCATTATATATGGTAGAATATATATTGGATCATTCCTCAAAATGATCTCAATATTAAAATCCACATCACTCTCATGTAAAATCCCAGATAATTGTTCAGAAAAAATACCATGATACGTTTCCACTATGGGTGGAAGGATATAATGTTTTATTACTATGTCATCTAACATTAAACTAGAAAATTAGGCTTTGAGCTCTCACTATTGCCGAGTAACTAGCCATGATCGTCCTACTTGGATATCCCACAACCCATGGTGAGTGTAATGATCAATCTATGGGGACATATAATTCACTCTCCTCTAGTAAAAATCTATGGGGGCTTGGTATGTGACTATCCTTTTTATACACATTATCAGTTCAAAGCCTTGAATGGTAATGATATAGAAATCCCATAGAAAATGATACTCCCTGGCATCAAGAGAACATCCATTGCATATATAGATGTCTCTAAATCGGACTCCCAACTGTGTATATATAATCATAACCCCATAAAAAAAATTTACCACTATGATAAAACCATTAACTAGGATTGAACATATAATGGAATGAGAGGAAACAATATCAAATAAGGTAGTACATAATGCATAAGCTAAAATAATATCACCTATCATTTTTTATGGTATGCCTCACTATGTACAAGTGTAGTATGAAAAGCATGTATTTGTCCTAGCCCTCTTCCCTATGATGCATCATGACTCCTATTAGTTTCACAACTCTTCTAATATGATAACTTTTTCAAAAAAGCACCACATCAAATGCCTCTACCACGTTTTCTAGTAGTACTCCAACAATTAGTCTGATAAGGTGTAGGAGATCCCCCTCCCTCACTCCAACTCTGTATAGATACACCCTCATTGACCATATATCATTGCATCCTTCAAGAACATCTAAAAATTCCCCATCCTGCCACAAGACTGAAACTCTAATGGGTTTTGAGGGAAGATTCTATGGAAAATGATAGACCTACCACACTGACGACAGGTAACAGAGGTAAGGTACTGTACAATTGACCCTCTTATCTGAACACTCATCTTTACACTACCCTAGATAAATTTCACATAATGGTGCTTCCTATTCTCGAAATTCGCACCTTTTAATCATCCAGTAGTAACTAACTATCTAGATCTGGTATCCTCCTTCGGGTTCCCATCAGTTAGGAGAGCCTGATCCACCACATTAGAAAACATATTTAACTGAAATAGATTAACTTAGGACATAATATCACACTTAATTACATCCTAAAATCATCTTTATGTAGTTGGATAATCTATTTTCAATGTTGGAGAAAATATGTGTATATATAAAAGTGTCTACCATAATCCATCACGTACATGATCCCTTAAGTCAGCCACATGAACTCTCCTACTCTCTCATTCCTAAGCATCTCTGGATAGATGGGATCTAATAACCACTCCAAGAAGTCCTTCCATAACATACCATTAGTCTATCCTATCCTCTCCTAAACATCCCACCAACGCTTTATTGATCCGTGTTGAATATAAGCTTCTAAATTGACCCTCCTCTCAGCAGGTGTCTCCAAATGGTCATGGATCTTCTCAATGGACTCAACCTAGAAAACATCCCCACTCAATTCCACCCATTCCATTAAAATATAGAGGGGGATGTAATAAAGCCTCCTTTTTCCTTCACACATGCTCTTCTCTACCTGCCCTGGGACTCTTCCCATGAATTTCATAAAGCGTGGGAAGTTCTCATGTAATATCCCCCTTCTTCATCATTCCACACTAACAGTGCCTCAGGTTCCACTAGTGGTAGAGAATAACCAACCATAACATCGTTTCATTCTCACAACAAGCAACATCATGGAGAGATATCTATATAAAGAAAAACAAATTTCATAGGAATAATAACACAATATTATCACATATATGTTAGAAGAAAAAAAACAACAAGTCTTTTCCCAAAACCTCACCACTCGGTCAAAACCAAGGCACTATCACTACCTTTATCCATCCAACAATTATTTCTTCATTATCACTGGGAAATATCATTCAAATATCTTGTTTCTCATTTTGAAACCAAATTATTCACATTATTTCACCTTGTAACACTTCTAATTTAATATTAGGCACCATTTCTAATTTAATTTCCCAAGTAAAAAATTTTTAAGTTCCAAAACATATCCAAAACCCATATTCTAGTGTGTTATTAAAATGATGATTATCACAAAATAATTTGGAGTACCTAGAATGATGCTTGAAAACTCAAATATCAGGTCATTTTAGTCTAAGAGTCAATTCTCAAAAAAATTAATAATCAATTTTCACATCACACAACAGGTGTTTCACCCAAGGTGACATAATATTAAACTATATCAACAAACAACATTAATAACAATCCCACCCTAATTAATTGGGGTTTCCCCTTACATGGATTTTTAACTCCCAATCATGATATCATGTCTAAGCCCTGAATCTTCTATGTATCATTTCTACCTTTCCCCAAATAGAAAGATAAAAGAAAAATAAAAAATGACTTTTATACCACTTTGTAACATCCTTTCCTGAGTTCCACACACCAGTGCCCTGAGTTAGTCAGTCACATGACGTCATGACCCCCTCCTTGTATATCAGAGGATAATGACTAGTAATGAGGGTTTAATAAGTCATTCATGGAGAGATAATACCCTCTTTGATCAGGGTAATATACCAGAAAAAAATAACAAACAATAGCAGAATCTTATATAACCATGAACAATACCAATATCTCAAGATAATCAATGTGGGAAAATACAAAATTCGAGTAAATAAGAAAACATTCCATGCTAAAATAAGTGTTATGTTTCGAAAATTAAATTTAAAAATAAAGACACCAAATACTCTAAAGTGGTTTTTGAACCACAAATACTTCCCTCATCCATGTTCAATCCCCTTTTTATCCATCTAACATGGAACCTTATCATATAACATGTACTATAACAATAAAGTCTATTTAGGTACTAATCAGAATGCCTGAGTAGATTGTGAGTAAAACATAGTAGGCCCCCACTATTAGTGTCTAAAAAAGTATAAAATTAGATAATAATGTTTGTATCTATATAAATAAATAATTACAATGAATATGTAAATAAATATAACATTATAAATTATTCTTTACATAAAAACATTAAATCATGAGTTCTTGAAGAAACTCGTACCTCATTTCATGCATCAGCTCATGCTAGAGCATAAAGTGTTCATATGTAATATAATATCTTAATACCATTTTTGGAACATTCGGGAGAATGAAGTATTCAATGGTGATATCATAACTCAATAACTTCTATCAAATCATGCCACAACCATATATATTACCAAGTGAGGTCATTTCTCGGAATACCTTTGTTATAATTATTTAATTCATACTTGAATTTAGATGTCAACATCCATACATCACACAATAGAATGATTAAGTACCCTTTCTCTAATTCATATAAGAATGACCATGTTACTATTCATAAACACACAATAGAATTATTGTGTTCCATTTATTTACTTCATACTTCAATAACCATGTTTTCATTCATAAACATAGATGTGAATTACCATGTTTTGATTCTTTACATAACAATTGAATGGCCATATTACCATTCATAAACACATAATTAATCAAATAATTAATTATTCATGTAAATTCCATTACGAATTCAACAATTAATTTATCAAATAATTACCCTAAATTAATTCACCAATTAATTATGTCATCAACCTATTAATTAATTTAACAATAAATTAATCAATATTCAAAAACTCAATTCCCATTATTTATCCCACAATTAATTGTCTCATCCTCAATCTCAACTCTTCATAATTAATTCCTAAATTAATTATCTCAAACTATTATATACATATCACTTAATTAATCCCACAATTTATTATATCAATTAATCTAATTCAATATCCCATAATTAATTACCCAATTAATTATCAATATCAATATCAAAATCCCCAAATCTCATAATTAATCTCCAAATTAATCATCTAATTGGATTTCCCCTAAATCTCATAATCAATTCTCTAATTAATTATCTATTTCAAAAATACTTCAATTAATCAAATATCCACATTAATTTATCCAACATAGGAATTCAAATTTATAAAGTTGCAATACATTATATAATTTTCATACGCATATCAAAATCATGACCTTGATAACTGATGATTAGACCACACCTACCTCAATTATTCAACATATAATCGGCCAATGGAAATCCCCAAAAATTGAGTAGATCAATGATATAGATCAGTATTAGAATATCAAAATAATAAATCAATATTAAATTAATCAAGACCATGTAAATATAGATCTAGATATATCATAATAGATCTATATATCACTATATATATATGTCCATAATAGCTGATTACATCACTGAAAGAAGCTGGAATGAATGGGGGAAGCATGATAGAAGAACCCAGAGATGATTCACTAACCATGGGAAGATTTGACCTTCAATTTGGTATTTAATTAGGAAAAAACAGTAGTCAAGAGGGATTATAATTAGTTCGGAGAGAACTAAAATGTAAAAAAGGATCTAGGGTTGAATGGGGGTAGAAATATTTGAGGTTTGGGGGTTCAAGGAATTTCAAAATAAATTTTTAGAAGACTTACATTCTTTCCCACAATTTTCTATGCGAGGACACACAGTTTTCCCTAACTCTAACCCAATTGTGCACCTATTATTTTTGGGGTTCATGGTTACTCCTAAGACTATGAACTGTTAAACAAACTATGAATTAGCTATCTGATTCCCCATATCTAGGGTTACACAATTTTCTACGATGGGGCATATGGTTTTCCCAATCCATGTGACAACCATACACAACCCCTTTTTATTTTTTTTCTCTTAATTCCACCCAAACACAACATAATTTATAACCCAAACAAATAGTACTCAAATAAGGTGAACAGATTACCTGGAAAAAATCCAAAGCCAACTCCAAAAACTATTGAGATCTTACAACTAACTCATATAATTTATTTAGAAGGATAGTCATAGGATGACCGCCCACGAAACTGTGATCGAGATTTAGAGGGTTACCCTCTCTCAGAACCGAGTGGAAAATATCTACAATACTCTATCAAAACTATTAATGGGTTTGTTTCTTATTAATACCAAGACCCATTCGAGTTATGAGGCTACATTTTTTGTCCTTAATAGTGTAGTAATTCAATTTCCAGTATCCATACATTGTAGAGGAGAATAATATTGATGAACCTAAAATACATGTTAAAATCATTATCAATGATAACAATGATTCCACAAACAAAGTTTTTCAATAATGAAATTAGTAATAAATTACAATGGAATAATCTTCCATATAAGATCATACCAAAAACATTGATGATTATATAGGTCCTACACCATAAAAACAATTTATTCCCTTTCTGTAGATAATGTTACAATGAATTATAGAGGATAAATACAAATGTTTTTACATATTTTTATGTTGTTAAATATAAATATATCCTTTATAGTGGCCATTACTCAGATGTTTGCTTGTGAAAAAATCATGAAGGAGTTTATCTCTAATGAATGAAAAAAAAATTCTTAAGAGTCATATCCTTGAATGATAAATTTTATATAGTCAATATACTAATGCCCACACCAAGGATGTTGGACCCTGGACAATTTTCGATTCCCTGGACTTTCTGAATGTGAAAATCCAAAAAATTATTTTAATACCTCATAAAAAATATCAATCTAATTATGATGAGAGTCTTCCAAATTTTAGGGAATTATAATATGAAACCCATAATATTTTCACATCATCTAGACAAATGATTAGTCAATAACCCTCAATGGATTCTAAATGATGTTTAGTCAAATTTGTTAAATTAATTTTTATTACTGATTTCCTTATATTGGATATTGAAGAAAAGAAGATGTACCTATCATTCAAGGTAGACCATTCATCACTATAGGAAATTAATTTATTTATTATAATTATGGATGCTTTATTTTTATAGATTATGATGAACTGTTAGTGTTTTATATAGTGAATTCCACTAGAAAATGTGGTGATCCATTTTATTTTCAGGTCATCTTTATAATCAATGAAGATAATGATTACATGACCATTGAGGATGAAATAGAGACCCAATATTCTAGAGAATATGAGTGATGTTATTAAGGGGATGTGAATTATAATTAGACTCTAATTATGGATAGAATTCCACTATTTATACTCTCATGCATCAATCCAGCAACATTATAATTGAATCCTCTATGAAACACATTAAATTACTCATTCTTATAAATTACAGATGCACTCTAAGTTATCATTAATTAATATTTGATTCTAGAGAAAAAAAATATACCAACTAATGTATTAAAATTTAAATAAAAACATAAATTCTTTTGGTGTAACTGACATCAAGGAGACCAGCACCACAATTTGGTCCAAATGATTTTTGATAGAGTAATGCGCAAAACCAAGACATAAACCCTAGAAATGACTCACTCCAACGATAAAAGAGTTTGTCAACAAGTAATAATTGTAGTTTCTTGATGATGGTATAATATTTTCTATCTATAATTGTTAATGGGTGAGTATGATGAAATTAATCTCAATGAATGGTCTCTTGACTATAATTAAAAACAATGAAGATGATTTAATCAAAACTCAAACCATTACTATATGAAGAAAAAATATTGACTACATAAATATCAACACAGTGACTCGAAAAAACCATTTTATACCCTCATTAATGTATATTATTTTAGAACGACTAGATGTATAAGAATTCACTTTTTTTATAATACCGTGGATCCAATAAAATTAAAATCAATCTAGTATATTTATTAAAAACCACATTTTCATGTCTTTTAAAATACTTCACCTATCGACGGATGTCACATGAAATGTGAAATAAACCATGTCCATTTGAAAGATTAATGAAACACATTATCAATGATATGGAGGATGAATTTTTATACATTAACATGGATTATTTCTTTCTATTTGGATGATCTTTTGATATATGCAAAAAAAAACTACGGTTAGTTCTATATTGTTTTGATGAGAATATCATATTATTAAACATGAAAAAAAAAATTAAATTTATTGTATAAGGATGCATAGTAATTAGACATAAAATATCAAAACATTACATGGAAGTCAATATGGTAAAAATAAATTAAATTAAGGATTTACCCTCACCCATGATAGTGGAAGGTATAAGTAGTTTTATTGGCCAGACATGAATTTATTGTCGATTCATCCGAGATTTTTCTAGAATATCTCCCCAATTGTCACACCTATTGTCTAAGGACACCCCACTAGATTTAATTGATGTGTTTATATGGTAACTAAACTCATAAAAATTATCATGATGCTGAATCCTATCATATTTTCACCCTACTAAGATAAGTAATTTGAACTAATGTGTGATGCTAGAGATTTTGATGTGGGAATATTTTTTTAGAATATTGGTTAGACACATATTACACCCTATCTATTATTACATCCATATCATGATTGATGTTTCGGTCTTTTATATGATCAAATGGAAAGTGAATCTAGTAGTGGACTCTTATTTTTATATTTTTTGATCATACATTGTGTTTTTTATAGTGGCGGGGTATACATATTATGCAAATTTAAAATACCTATTAAGAAAAAAGGATTTTAAAAAGTTACTTAGATATTAGATACTATTTGTACAATAATTGTATATTGTCATTAAAGATACATAAGGTATTGCAAATATCATAGATAACCACTTATCTATAAATATACTACTTTGTTTTGAGGATAATGAAAATTTGAGTATCAAGGATTATTTTCCCAATGAAACACTTTTATGTATAATCACAAAACCATGATTTTCTAATACTGAAAACTATCTTTCCATGAGATTTCACTAGAAAAAAATCTCCTATATATATAATAATATGTTCTTGTTTGATGCTTCATTCTATTACTACTATGATCCACTAAATTTGAAGCACTACACAAATGGGTTGATGCGACATTACATCCAAGATGATGAAATAAAAAGTGTACATGAAATGTTTCACATGTTACCAACTTGAGTAAGTCATTGGTTTGGAAAACTATGTGTATGATAATATAATGAAGACTATTCTGGCCCACTCTCAATCACAAAGTGAGAAAAAATTTATAGATTTGTGATCAAGGCCAATGGATGACCACAATTTGAAAATGAAATGTAACAACGTAGAAACATAACATTGAAATCAAAATCTTCTATGTATTGGGAATTGATTTTGTGGTCCTATTCTTTAAATATTATAGAATGTATTAAATACTCATACATGTAGATTGCATTTATATTTGGGTAGAAGATGAAGTTACCACATATGACACAACCAATTTGGCCTTGGAAGTTTTAGGAAAAAATAATTTTACCTCAATTTGTATTTACCAAATTACTCATTAGTGATCAGAGAATGAACATTACAAATATTTACATTAAACTTATTCATGAATAATATTGAATTGTATAAAATAGTAGAACTCTGTACAAGCTAAAGACTAGTGAGAAAGTTTAAATTCCCAGTCCTGATATTAAATAAATTACGTAAAATATAGTGTGTAAAAGTAGGAATAATTTTTTGTCTCAAATGGAATGACTCAATTTGGTGATATCACAATGTGTATAAAATACCAATCAAAACTACTCCTTTATGACTTGTTTATAAGATTTCGGGTCACATACCAATGGAATTAGAGCATTACTCTTATCGAAAAATTAAAAAAATTAAAATTATATGGATAAAACCATGAGAAAAATATATGATTGAAAATGGATGATCTAGAAGAAATTAGAAGGGATGATAATGAAAATATATAAATTTATAAATTAAAAAATAAATAGCATAACCAAAAAATTTCAAGAAGGGTCTTCACACTAGGTGAAAGGTTCTATAATTTAATTCCCATATAAAATTTATCCCTAGGAAATTGAAATCCCAGTGTTCAGGCCCATTTTAAATTGTAAAATATTTCCCTTGTGGGATGTTTGAAATTAAAAAAGATAAAGTACCAACATATGACATTAATGGGAAAAGATTATAAATTTATCAATACCCATTTCATTAAAGGTGATTAATTCGTTAAAATTCATCTAACTAGAATTATTTCTAGTTCTCAATGTAAAAAAATGCTATAACTTGGAGGAAATCCAAAATAGGTTCCATAGGTTAGAGAATGTATAATAAAATTTGGTAATGTTTTGTGACACTAGAAACATGTCAGATGTTATTGGCCAAATGATGTACAAATGGACATATTAATTTCATTTGAACCATATATTTCATGATACATATAGGGTTATAAAAAACAATATTCACATGTATTACACATTATGAACATTACACCTGATGATAAAATCATGGTATTACTTTATGTACTATGAGTATATGGATCATGGGATACTCATATCCCACTAATAGATGGTTGGACTCCTCCCCAACTCCCATGAAATCACCCATCATTACTCCTACCTTATTGCACTATTCCTCTACCATTCTAACATATATATCATTCCTCTCTATTACCTTATAATTACTTCAATATGAAATTTCCTACAAAAAATCCACCACTACTTAATCCTCAAAACATGACACCTAGCGTACGTACCCTCTATATCTCATGCACTCAATGTATTATCCTTCATCACCACATTAAGGTCCTCCTTCATCAACCACATTAGGTTCATCAACTCCCACATCCTTGGATCATTCCACCTCTGCATCCATCCAGTGACAAGATGCTTCCTAGAAACCACCCTTGTACCCATGCCTAATTTTTTTACTGCATGAGCATCAGGTTGGCTTAGTTCATCTTCAAGATAATTCCCTGTAGACCAAAAAGACCCTAAAATTTTCCATTCATGAGAGTACGCTCATGCACCAGGAGGTCCAATATGTCATTGGATGGATACACCATTTATGAATCATAGAGGAATGTTTGTAGACATAAAAGGAGTTATTTTTTGATTTCCTAGCCATGTTCGAGCATGATGTTACCCAAATCACCATTCATCTTGGTGATCATCCAAGGGATGTCACATTGGGATAATTGAGTGTTAGACTGGGTATTTGTACTAGAGGGTTTATAGTTTCCTTATCTTATTCAACCTTGAGGTTCTTTATATAAAGGTAAAGATTCCATAGAGACTGGAATTTACATCCCATGACCACCATATCTCTCACAAACCACATATATATAAGAGTACCCATCTATGGGTTTCACCTTATAAATAGTGCATGAGGATCTATACCATGATTGAATGGATAGAGAATGAACTTAGGGATCATCAGTCTAATTTAAGTGATCATTTTAGACTCTATCATGGGCTTCCCATCCATAAAAGTGGGGTGTTAGTTCATACTATGATACAAGGATGAAGAATGGAGGACTCCTAGTATGTTTATGAGGTTCCGATTCATTACACATGTCGCATGTCATATGGGTGAATTTGATACCACTCTATACCTATTTTTATGGTGAATTGGTGGGGCCATTGATCTCCTACTTCTAAATAATATGGGATTATATGGATGATTGTGGGAACTATAATTGGTCCCTCGAGTATACTTTTTATGATGATAAGGATTTAACTATTCCAGTTCTACCTCTTGATCCCAATAACCTAGATTCCTCCCATAACACCCATAATAGTCCTCCTACTCTATCCCCCTCCAAGATATTTCCACTAAACCACCCCTATATATTCTTCACCTACCTCATGATTCCAATCACACAGTTGGTAATTCTCTATTGTGTAACGCCCCGACCCCAGCTACCCAGAGTCGGTGCATTACTTCGTAACATTGGCATGATCACAAGAAAGATCAAATCTCGAAAGACCGATTGGTTTAGTAGCCTTGGAAACACTAGATATAATCATAAAGTTTTACATTACATTTCAAAGTGAAAAACTACTACAACAACAAAGTCTTCATATCCACACTATTAACCCCTCATAATATCCCTGCAAGTCATTCATAAATTACTTCTTCACTACCTGGGAAAAATAAAACATAGAAAAGGGGTGAGCTCAAATGCCCAGTAAGGATAACAATATAGCGGAAACTTTAATAAATAAGAATAAACATTTAAGGCAATGCATTACTAAAACAAAAGCCTTTTAAACTTTAACTTCGACATAGTATGGCAAAAGTAAAATGAAATAATTCCATTTACTTATTCACATGGATATTCTACTAATCGAATAATCGGATGCAAAAATCAATAACCACTTTCATAATGTTGGAATGCATAATGCCAGACTATCATAACCACATAGCCAAGGCCTCGTGCTAAGACTACAAATAAGATTTTGTCAAGGCCTTGTGCCAAGACACTAGTTTGTCTCATGAGACCTACCGATGCATCGAGGAGCTATAGCGGGCTCCACCCGTCACTTATTAAGTCCAATGCATTCCCATATGAAAAGGTTTAAACATAACATAAACATTCGTATTAAAACTAGCATACGAAATGTCAATAATTTCACCATAAACTATGAATGGTATAAAAATAGCACATCCACAGTCAAACATATCACAAAAACTTCAATACAATATAGAAGTTTTGTATCATAATAAATCAACTTCAAATAATCTTAAAATCCATCAAAGGATGTTGACATAGATGAAATCAAAATTCTTTTTAAAGAAGTATCTCCTTTTATTTTGAAATCATTTAAGATCCATATAAAATAAAACATTTTCTTTGAAAATATTCTTATAAGCTTGTATGGAAAGCTTCGACGATTTTATAACGGCGGAAAATAACTGCACCCGCCGTATATGTTAAAAAAACATTCTTACCTCAATTCAGTTGAAAAGGTTAAAAAGGACCTTGTTTTGAAAACGACGGAAAGATTCCTTTATAAACCTCTTATAAAAAGTCAAACAAGGGTATAAATGACTTTAACCCATATTCTTGTAAATAGTAAAAATGTTTTGAAATACATTTCAAAGAAACATGGATGTGGATGATAAAGAGATCCCAGTAGATTATTACGTATAATACAACCTCGGATAATGAAGAGATTGTGAAATAACCCTTACCTTGTACTTTTCCTTGGTTGGGGTAGGTTAACCTCCTTTAATTTAGGTAACTCACTTTGGTTGGAACCAAAGGACTTGTTGAAATGATTTCTGCCTAAGGGGAAGCTTCAAGGAGGATGAGAGGGATGTGGGGAGCTTAGTTGGGCAGAGTTTGGACGAGCCAAGTGGCTTGAGAGGTGTGAAGAAATGAGAAGGATGTGTGCCCTTTTATAAGAGGGGTGAGGGGCACCTTTGGAAAAGTTAGAAATATTAATTTATAATAAATTCATTTTCGGTTTCTAAAGGCTCCAAAGTTGATTATTAAAAGGTTAAGGTGGGGATAGGTCGAAAACCACTCAAAAAATATAATTTAGACAGGTTTGGGTACTTATATTAACCTTATCATTAAGTATTAACTCTAAGTTAATTAGTTTCACTTTTACAATGTCTCTTTGTATTTTTATATAATATGGTTAATAAACTTACTATATACATCCAAGCGACCCCCAAGTGGTCCATTAATGATGAACATATCCTTATATAAGTCTCTTGGCCGAACCTTAGATTTTTAGGAATTTAATATCAATTAATAATATAATATTTGTTTTAAAAACTCTTTTATGTCAATTTTGACACTATTCAATAGTTGATTTTTGTGAAACTCATAACAGATTGATTACTTCGAAAAAAGTCAATTAAATCAATCCTAATATATCAGATTATCCTATAAAATTAGTTTAATTCATTAAAAGTTTCATATTATATTTTTGTTGGGTATTTATAATATCAATTATTTTAATTTTTCACTATTATAGTAATTACTGCATCATCTTTGTGTCATAAATAAAATAAATTATTTAATGTCTAAAAATTATAAATAAAATATCATTATGTAGGAAATCATTTTATCTTTCTAATTAATATTTATAATCTAAAATACAACTTATATAACCCTATGTAACAATTGTTTTTCTAAAAGATATATGCTTGTGTCATTTTTGTATTCATTTTGACTTAATTAAAATAAAGTATCATTATCACTTACAAGTGGATCCATGGGGTCCCAAAATTGACACAAAGATGCCCATGGTCGACCATGTATCAACCAATTGGGTTAAGACACGTTTTAGGGTAATTTAGTATTATTATAATATTATTTTTTAACCCTTATTTACCTAATTTACCCTTAACCATGGTAAATAAAATATTTACCGCAGTAATTATTCAAAATGTCTAAAAATAAAAGTTACCTATTTACACAATTTGAACATCCTGATTCCAAATATGGAATACATTTTCCTAAATTCAAAACACAGAAGTGGCAGAAATTAATTTAAAATTAATTCCCGCTGTCAAAACAAAAAGCGTGTTTTTAAGAGATAATAACTATCAAAAGATTGACACTTGTTTATGTTCGGTTTAATTGTAAAATTATGTCCAATGACCAACATTATATTAAATAGTAAAAATATATTCTAAATATACTTTAAAACCACTCAAATTCATAATTTATCACTATTAATTATTTTGATTAAAAAAGTTGTTTTTAATTAAATTTTAGTAATTTTCACTATTCATCAAAATATGAAAGTTATCCGAAAAGTACCAAAATTTCACCTTAGGGTAATTTCAATATTCCGAATCCAAAAATGAAGTCCATTTTGAAATATAAAATATATATGATTTCAAAAAGTAGGTATTACTATTCACAACGTCTAGTTTAATTAGTTGTGGTGTGTGTTAGAACTCGAGGTTGCGTACAACACACGCTACTGTATTATTCAAAGAAAGCGTACTGTGGAAGCTTGGGATGTTTCATTTTAAATTTTTGATGTCCCCATTTAGTCAAAAAGTTTAAAATATTGTATTTAAAAAGGGTTCACTATTAAAAGTTGATAAAAGTGCAATATTGAAAATGAATTTGTTCTTGCATTATATCTAAGAAACTCATAATATGGATTCTAAAATTATAAGGATTATATAAAGTTTAAAATTTAGATAATACTATTCATAACCTCTTTTGAATAGCTTCTTTTTTTTTGTATGTCATGGTGTGATTGAACTCGGTATTGCGTGTAGTGCAAGTTATTGAATTATTTTGAAGAAATAACACACTATAAAATCTTGGGGTGTTACATTCTCCCCTCCTTCAATAAATTGCGTCCTCGCAATTTGAAATTGTTCTTCGTTAATAAAAGGTTGAAAGTAGAAAATATATTTGTGGGAAAACCCACATCAGAAATTGGGTTACTAAAATTTAGTCTTAATATGAGGAAAAGAGAAATCAAAGGGTCACCACCAAATTATGATCTCGATTAGGAGAACATTGGTGGAAATTAGAGACATATAATCGGAGGAAAAACGTAAATATTTATAGGTAGTGATTGAGGTCATCAATCACAAACAAGTGTATAATTGAGGTCCTTAAATTCATCAATCTATGATGATTTGAAATACCATCGGTTCAACAAAACATAGGGTATTAGGATAACACATTTTTCACGTTTCAAAATATCTTAGTTTAAATCCCACATCGAAAAATGAATTAATGAGGCCTCTATTTAAAATAAAGAGTGGAAAGTATGAAGATTACCGAAAATAACACATACTAGGGTTCCATGTAGGAAACTATGGATATGGAAGAGAAATCTAACCATCAATTATTTGATGGAGAGTGGTAGAGAACATGGCTATGAAAAGGCCAACAATCCCAAAGCCATAAATTAGTGATGATTTAAGGTACCATCTAGGACAACATTTTTGTTCTAAGTTTCTTTTCTTAATATTGAGGAATTTATTTATGATATTGGCTAAGATCATAAGGAGATATACTTACTTTATAATTAGAGTTTTGTCCATTAATAAATTTCTACCATAAACTCATCTTTCACTCGTAAAAAAAATTATATTTATACTATTCGTACAGGGTTCCAAAATAAACGAATTTATAATTCATCGACCAGATCTTTTTAAAAAAACTACATTATTTAATACAGGACATCTCTTGGGCCAGTGGTAGGTGATACACCCTTGTCGCCCTTCGGTTGCGGGTTCAAGTCTCGCGGCCTTGCCGGACGCAACAGGATGCTGCCCGACCTCCGGGTTGTCCTTTTATGGCAATCCAAAATAATCCAAATAAGAACTATCCAAAATAATTCTATCCAAACTCACAGTCCAAAATTTATAAGGAAGGTAAACATAATATAGATCCTTTTTACCCCGTAATAGCATATAAATACCTTCATCATGTATTACCATATTCCTTATTGATTACATTCATGATCCCTTATTCCATATAGAATGCTGGATATACTTCATTAATCCAAAAATGTTTAAAACCCCAACAATGATGGAATATACAAATCATTAATCAGTTCCAAGGTAGTCAAGAATATCCAATATAATTTATCCAAAACAATCACATATTATTCCAAAATCACTATCTCAGTATCAGAACTATATTATGATTTATCATTCTCTCAACCATATATTTTCCAAAAATTTATCCTGATATTGAGTCACTTTTCTTTGTTCCACACAATCTCAAGTCCTTAATGAAATACTACTGCAGTAAAATCCTTATATACTCCATAATTATTATAACAAGTACATTGTTGATACAACACTCAATTGACATAATCAACATAAGAACTCTAATCATTCTTCTTCATCTGTGGTAGTATCATAACTTGATTATTATCCAATAGCATCATTTGTGGCATAGTCTGATGACTGGGAGATAGGTTCGCGTAGTGTCCAAACTCCTTGCAAATGAAGCATTGTACATTTGAAACCATTTTCTTACCCTTGCAGTCATGTACTTTGTGCCCTTTTCCTCCACACTTATAACAAACTCCCATTCATTTCAGGCAAGTTCCAGGGTGTTTCTTTCCACAGTTACCACATATGGGAAAATTCTTCTTTTCCCTCTTACTTTTATCCATCTTTCTCTCTTCCATCCTTTTCTTCTCTTGCTTCCCTTCAAAGCCATAGGACTCAGTAAACTCTTTACTTATCTTATCAACACATGATATTATTTCTTCATATGATGATAATACATGGGAGACTATTTCTCTTATAAATTCTAACTTAAGACCATGAAAGATATGATCCTTCCTTCTCTTTGGATCATGTGCATTTCTGGAGTTCTCATTCCTTCTACTGGGCGCCATTTCTAAACAATTGCATAAACTAGATCAGTTTATGAATCAAAATACATAATCCCATACTTATAAAACACTTAACATAAATTGAACTATTTATGGATATAATCCATAATCAAAAAAATGTTTTCTTTGAGGAATTATATACTCATAAACCCTTCATAATGATTTGTAAAGATAGTGAGAGTTATCCTAAGCATATCCCCCGGGAGTGTCGTAACCAAGAGTGCAGCAAGGCCCATTGTCGTGCACCAGTTCCCGTTCGAGTCTAGCTCAAAGTGGTGTTTTCGGGTTTTACCCCTAGGTACATCTGTGCTAGAGCCGCC
Organism: Viscum album; assembly: GCA_963277665.1. Taxonomy (NCBI): domain Eukaryota; kingdom Viridiplantae; phylum Streptophyta; class Magnoliopsida; order Santalales; family Viscaceae; genus Viscum; species Viscum album. The sequence continues at coordinate 1,397,547,943 of OY728148.1, read as the reverse complement.
TCTACCTGCTCGTATCCAGACAGGGATGTATTGCTCGGAAAACTCACAAAATCTCTACAATACCAAAATTCTAGGAAGTTCTTCTATAATAATCCTCAAAGTTCATCTTAGGTCTACGTGCTCTAATCAGAGTTTTTCTAAATCTAGCTTCCAAGGTTTGTACTAAACTTCCTCTGATACCAACTGTAACGCCCAGACCCCAGCTACCCAGAGTCGGTGCATTACTTCGTAACATTGTCATGATCACAAGAAAGATCAAATCTCGAAATACCGATCGGTTTAGTAGCCTTGGAAACACTAGATATAATCACAAAGTTTTACATTACATTTCAAAGTGAAAAACTACTACAACAACAAAGTCTTCATATCCACACTATTAACCCCTCATAATATCCCTGCAAGTCATTCATAAATTACTTCTTCACTACCTGGGAAAAATAAAACATAGAAAAGGGGTGAGCTCAAATGCCCAGTAAGGATAACAATATAGCGGAAACTTTCATAAATAAGAATAAACATTTAAGGCAATGCATTACTAAAACAAAAGCCTTTTAAACTTTAACTTCGATATAGTATGGAAAAAGTAAAATGAAATAATGCCATTTACTTATTCACATGGATATTCTACTAATCGAATAATCGCATGAAAAAATCAATAACCACTTTCATAATGTTTGAATGCATAATGCCAGACTATCATAACCACATAGCCAAGGCCTCGTGCCAAGACTACAAATAAGATTTTGTCACGGCCTTGTGCCAAGACACTATTTTGTCTCATGAGACCTACCGATGCATCGAGGAGCTATAGCGGGCTCCACCCGTCACTTATTAAGTCCAATGCATTCCCATATGAAAAGGTTTAAACATAACATAAACATTCGTATTAAAACTAGCATACGAAATGTCAATAATTTCTCCATAAACTATGAATGGTATAAAAATAGCACATCCATAGTCAAACATATCACAGAAACTTCAATACAATATAGAAGTTTTGTATCATAATAAATGAACTTCAAATAATCATAAAATCCATCAAAGGATGTTGACATAGATGAAATCAAAATTCTTTTTAAAGAAGTATCTCCTTTTATTTTGAAATCATTTAAGATCCATATAAAATAAAACATTTTCTTTGAAAATATTCTTATAAGCTTGTATGGAAAGCTTCGACGATTTTATAATGGCGGAAAATAACCGCACCCGCCGTATATGTTAAAAAAAACATTCTTACCTCAATTCAGTCGAAAAGGTTAAAAAGGACCTTGTTTTGAAAACGACGGAAAGATTCCTTTATAAACCTCTTATAAAAAGTCAAACAAGGGTATAAATGACTTTAACCCATATTCTTGTAAATAGTAAAAATGTTTTGAAATACATTTCAAAGAAACATGGATGTGGATGATAAAGAGATCCCAGTAGATTATTACGTATAATACAACCTCGGATAATGAAGAGATTGTGAAATAACCCTTACCTTGTACTTTTCCTTGGTTGGGGTAGGTTAACCTCCTTTAATTTAGGTAACTCACTTTGGTTGGAACCAAAGGACTTGTTGAAATGCTTTCTGCCTAAGGGGAAGCTTCAAGGAGGAGGAGAGGGATGTGGGGAGCTTAGTTGGGCAGAGTTTGGACGAGCCAAGTGGCTTGAGAGGTGTGAAGAAATGAGAAGGAGGTGTGCCCTTTTATAAGAGGGGTGAGGGGCACCTTTGGAAAAGTTAGAAATATTAATTTATAATAAATTCATATTCGGTTTCTAAAGGCTCAAAAGTTGATTATTCAAAGGTTAAGGTGGGGATAGGTCGAACACCACTCAACAAATATAATTTAGACAGGTTTGGGTACTTATATTAACCTTATCTTTAAGTATTAACTCTAAGTTAATTAGTTTCACTTTTACAATGTCTCTTTGTATTTTTATATAATATGGTTAATAAACTTACTATATACATCCAAGCGACCCCCAAGTGGTCCATTAATGATGAACCTATCCTTATATAAGTCTCTTGGCCGAACCTTAGATTTTTAGGAATTTAATATCAATTAATAATATAATATTTGTTTTAAAAACTCTTTTATGTCAATTTTGACACTATTCAATAGTTTATTTTTGTGAAACTCATAACAGATTGATTACTTCGAAAAAAGTCAATTAAATCAATCCTAATATATCATATTATCCTAGAAAATTAGTTTAATTCATTAAAAGTTTCATATTATATTTTTTTTGGGTATTTATAATATCAATTATTTTAATTTTTCACTATTATAGTAATTACTGCATCATCTTTGTGTCATAAATAAAATAAATTATTTAATGTCTAAAAATTATAAATAAAATATCATTATGTAGGAAATCTTTTTATCTTTCTAATGAATATTTATAATCTAAAATCCAACTTATATAACCCTATGTAACAATTGTTTTTCTAAAAGATATATGCTTGTGTCATTTTTGTATTCATTTTGACTTAATTAAAATAAAGTATCATTATCACTTACAAGTGGATCCATGGGGTCCCAAAATTGACACAAAGATGCCCATGGTCGACCATGTATCAAACCATAGGGTTAAGACACGTTTTAGGGTAATTTAGTATTATTATAATATTATTTTTTAACCCTTATTTACCGGATTTACCCTTAACCATGGTAAATAAAATATTTACCGCAGTAATTATTCAAAATGTCTAAAAATAAAAGTTACCTATTTACACAATTTGAACATCCTGATTCCAAATATGGAATCCATTTTCCTAAATTCAAAACACAGAAGTGGCAGAAATTAATTTAAATTTAATTCCCGCTGTCAAAACAAAAAGCGTGTTTTTAAGAGATAATAACTATCAAAAGATTGACACTTGTTTATGTTCGGTTTAATTGTAAAATTATGTCCAATGACCAACATTATATTAAATAGTAAAAATATATTCTAAATATACTTTAAAACCACTCAAATTCATAATTTATCACTATTAATTATTTTGATTAAAAAAGTTGTTTTTAATTAAATTTTAGTAATTTTCACTATTCATCAAAATATGAAAGTTATCCGAAAAGTACCAAAATTTCACCTTAGGGTAATTTCAATATTCCGAATCCAAAAATGAAGTCCATTTTGAAATATAAAATATATATGATTTCAAAAAGTAGGTATTACTATTCACAACGTCTAGTTTAATTAGTTGTGGTGTGTGTTAGAACTCGAGGTTGCGTACAACACACGCTACTGTATTATTCAAAGAAAGCGTATCGTGGAAGCTTGGGATGTTTCATTTTAAATTTTTGATGTCCCCATTTATTCAAAAAGTTTAAAATATTGTATTTAAAAAGGGTTCACTATTAAAAGTTGCTAAAAGTGCAATATTGAAAATGAATTTGTTCTTGCATTATATCTAAGAAACTCATAATATGGATTCTAAAATTATAAGGATTATATAAAGTTTAAAATTTAGATAATACTATTCATAACCTCTTTTGAATAGCTTCTTTTTTTTGTAAGTCATGGTGTGATTGAACTCGGTATTGCGTGTAGTGCAAGTTATTGAATTATTTTGAAGAAATAACACACTATAAAATCTTGGGGTGTTACATATTGTATTCTGGAAATCCAAATATGGCTTTGCCTTCACTTTAACACCCCTTTACCAGGAAATCCCAATTTAGCATCGCTACATCACCACCATCCACAACATCTACCCACCTACCATCATATACATTTGACCACTATTTTATCTTCACCCCCACCCCATCATGAATGACTATCAACCTTTCTCTATATCTTATAAATCATACAAACCATGACATGTTTTTTTATAGAGCATGATCATCGGGGAAAGATCCACACCTTACTATCTTCTTTTGAGGAGCATTTCAATGATCCTACTATCATAAATCATCCATAGTATGGATTTACACCTTCCCTAAACCTATTATGAATGATCTAGATTTCAACACCATCAATCCTTATATAGTGGTCAACCACCGACCTCTTCCTCAATAGCTTCTAAAGAAATAGTGTGGCTAATTTAGACATGCACTATTCAAGTGGGGACATCTAATTATGATAGTAGCATGTCCTCCCACAATATATAGATGTTTGTATGTAGACCTCCCCCCCCCCCCAATTTATTGTATTTTGTGTGCCTTATTTTTGTACTCTCTATATTATTGTTTATTATTTGAATTATTAATTTAGTACATTGAACGAGATACATTTTATCATAGATAACTTTCTTAAATTCACATTCTTACTTATGTATCCATTTAGCTATGCCATGATCTACCACATCTCCCATGGTTATCAATGATTCAATTAGCCTGTCACATGGCCACACCATGACTTATTATCTCCAGTGGATGATATAAATGGAAAAACCCAGGAGCATCATATTCGTATTACACTAATGTCCCCTCCAAGGTTCCATGGTGATCCAGCTACCACGTGAGATCATTGTTTGACCCATTACTAAGGTGTTAAACCCCACCAAGAACCACCATGAACTTGATGGTGCATCAAAAAATTCTTATTAGAGGAAGATAAAATATTAGCTAATGGACCCCTCTGCTTGATCATTATTCATCTTTTTGGATGAAGAAGCATCTTAGTGCATAGTAGTGGGTAACCCATATTATTATTTCTATAGTATCATTATTATTTTTGTTTTATTTTTTAATATGTTTATTGATTGTTTGTTTATTTATCTATTGTAATATTCTCACATCATTATGATATGAACTTCGTTTCATTTTGGATGAACTATGTACATGTTTGTCTTTATTACTTTACTTTAGGTCATATCCAATTTGTGGTTTAATTATCTAGTACTTGTATGTTTATTTCAAACAATTTTTACTATAATCCAAGTGTTCCTATGATATTCTTCATTTTACACCAATTAATAACCTTAATTACATGGATATATTTATTTGATAATTTTCATTAATAGTTTCCATCTCCAGTCTATCAATGCTATTATTTCATTCACTCTTATGTCAATTATTAAAATAGTGTAGAAACTAGATCGATATATGTGAGGGAGATACATTAATGATCATTATTTTTTTACAAATAGATTGTTTCATGTTTTCATCAGTCCAAAAGAAAATTTTCAAAAAAATAATTATTTATCCTTAAATATCATTAAACCCATTTAAATAAAATAATATGTTTTGTTGGAAAATGATGAAATTTCCTTTTATTCCTTATTAGAATGTTATTAGGATTGTTGTGTTTGGTAATTTACTTATAATTCTCATTTCATTCAATTTATATTAGTGACCGTTTTCAAATATTTGATTCCATAAGTAATTTCAACTTTTTTAATTTTTATTACTGAGAGGATTCTAGAAAAAAAAAATTCAAATTATTTTCTATTTATATTTCTTAATTGATTGTTAGGGCATAGAAACACTTCAGAAAATGAATTGGAATCTTATCAAGGATATTAATGAATAAATGAAACATTTAAATGATAAGGGAAATATTTTAGGAGAAATTTATCAGAAAATATGACTATATATTTAACTTTCTTAGGCTCATAGAATCCATGAATGACCTTTTGATGATTAATCCATGTTACAAGATAATTTTATTTCTTCCCACCCAATACATGATATAATTTCATTATTTTCACCTAAATATGTATAGGGATGATATTCATTACTGATGGAGTCATGTTTCATAGTACTAAGGATTAATAAATTGAATATTTGATATGATCCATGGGATGTGGTCCATGGTTCATTTGATACACCATTAATGATTATCCATTTTAGTAAAGAAAATGGTAGTATATTAGAAATTTAGTAAATCACCATTACTAGGCTGATGAATCTTATGATAGATCAAACGTGGTTAGGTGATTGATGTTAGATATAGCCTAAACATAAATTCCCAAAAAGAAAAAATAAAAGCCAGATATATTCATATTTTTTATAACACATCCATGGACTTTCCCTATGATTTTGGGAATGTGAAGATATAGTTTTATAGAGAAATTTATTTATTTAATTTTTCCTAATGGATATAAATTATACTCAAGATTTCACCCTCCTTTTTATCATTACTGTTACCATTTACTCACCTGCCCTCAACCATGGAGACATTTGAAATTTATTTCTAAATCCCTTTTGATTAATTAAGTGTCTGTATTTTTAGAGTGGAGATGTTAGAACAAATATAAACTTATGGTTAGGAACATGTATTCAAGTTATTATCATAAATCCATTTTAATTTTACCTCGATTGATGATATAATATTCAAAATGAGGTAAATTTAAATATAGGTATATATTCTATATAATAATTGAGAAATTTTAATTAATGGATTAATGGTTTATAATAAAGAACATAATAATGAGACTTGTATTATTTTTTCTATAGGATATATTAAGAAAGACATTATTTTTCCTCTAAAACATGGTTTTATTTCTTTAGTTCTAATGTATGATTTTTGTTTAAATGCTTTTCCTCTTTAATCCTTGTTTATATTGTTTTTTTCTTGATGATAAGAAATTGTTCATGTGTGGGTGGATTTGATAAGATGAATTCATATATATATATATATTATACATATAATTAATGTATATTCGTTATTTATTTGATAATGCATTGGGTTATTGTTGGTTATTTAATGAATTAAGAACTCAATTATCTAGATAGAGTCAACTGAAATTTAAAAAAATTATGATATTATAGGTCAGAAATTTTTTTAATGATGTGAATTATGGTAGAAAAGGATACCAACAGACCATGAAACAAGTAAAAGTTAGGAATCCTCAATGAAAAGTAAATACATAACATGAAATAATTACATTATGTTAAAGTTTAAAATTCAAAACTGTCCCATGATTTAATCCATGAAATCTAGGATATACAATATATATGAATATTTTTTCATATCTAAGTACATGATGTTAAATTCCCTTAAATTTCATAAATATTTTGAGTAATAAGTCATTTTACCAAATCCCATGATGTAAAAACATTACAAATCATGAGATGTTTATGCTTATATATATTCTAACAATGGTGTAAAACAAAAAGTCTAATGGAAATTATTCTTATTCATCTACTCTTTCTTCCTTGTACCCTTCTAAACTTAAATTTTTAGGTTTAATTCCTGATTTTCCATTCCATTTACTAACGTACATCATTAAATGTCTTATAGATTTGTTTTCATGTTCCTAAAACAATTCAATTCCAATAGTTATTCAATCCAAATTTCATTGTCCCATTTTTTTATTTTATTCAAGTAAGTGTTTTATTGATATTTAATTACATTAATAATAGATTTAATTTATCTAAATTTCTTAATAAAAATGTAAATTAGAATGTTACTTTATTGTTGGTGAAATACTAACATTATCATGTGTATTTATTCCTCTAGGGTTAGGGGTCGAGAGTATGGGTGTTTTAATCCAAATTAATCCTTAAAATAAATACATGGTTTACCTTTTGACATGAATTTAGGTTAAAAAATATTGTTAATAAAATTCTGTTTCACACCACTGATTGGGAGAGTTTTAATATAATGACCCTAACCTAGTTGCAGTTTATCAGGCTAGGACTAATAACATGTGAAATGTTTTTCCCTAGGTGCTCTGCATATTCCACCCTGGTTTTTGAATACCTCTTGAACAAGGAGTAGTTTTTATCCTAGGTAGGTTTGATTGGTTAGAACAAACCCATTTGGTGACCTCTACACTTCTTCATAGCCTTATCCATAGGGTAGTATAGCATGAGAAAATATAAATTTCTAATATGATCAATGCCCATATAGAATCAATGATGTTGTACAGGCCGGTAATAACATGACCTATAAATTTATATTTTATGTAAATGATATTTTTTCTTTTCTAAAATCACTATTATTTCATCACATACATTTACCCTAACATTTTCCAAAACTATTTACCATAATGGGGATAATATTTCATGATTAACCTATAATATATATTTTATGATTTGGGGGACTGAACCTGTGGAAAAAATTAATTTTGTTCTTAATCCCTTCATTTTTGAACCATTTGATGCATAGTTTTTCTAAGGGGTTTTTTAATTTATGTCAACACTATTCTATAATTTCTCATTTCACTTCAGTTATGTTTACTTGAAACAATCGACATTCCTTATCCAGATGGATTATGTTTATAATTTCTCTATTATTGACTTAGATGTATGTACTATTATCAATATAATGGGAACATCAAATTTTACCTAATTTTAGTTGGATGATTTTCAAATAGAATTAATGAAATTATATTTCCATTTTGTAAATAATTGGTATTCGATATGTTTTTATTATAATTCAGATGATTATTATAAATTTTAAAATGTATTATTTACACATCCATCATATTCCTATGGATGGGTTATTATCATATTATCCCTTTCATTTACATGGGTAAATGTATTGAAATGTATTATATTATTATTCCAATATAGGTGTTTTTGAATTTTTAATTTACTCATTCAACATCCACATTTATTTTCAGGATAGGTTATGATCATTATATTACATTGTTGAAATGGGATAAAAATTGTTAATCTAGATAATTATGGAAATTGAACACATTTTGATTTTTTATTTACATTCCATATATCAAAAAAGATTAGGATTAAGTGAAAAATGGTCCTAAGAAATTATTATATAAAAAGGTGAACAAGAAGAGTCATGAGTTATAAAAGGGATATTTAAAAAATGAGAAAACATCATACAAAAAATATCAACATCTACCATTGGAGCACAATAATATGGGTCCCTAAGAGTCCACATCATGCCCATTTCGAAGACTACCATCTTTGAAAACACGTCCATCACATGATTATCCTCAATATAATCATTTGATATTACTATGTTTAGTTGAAAAGAATTGATGAGGCACTCACTCTGACGAGGTAGAATTTTCCATGGTACATCCCTTATTTTTTTCTTCAAGGCCATCATAGAATGTTCAGAATTAGATTCAATCCATAGTCCTTTCTAATTAAATTGGATGTAATATCCAATTTCATTTAAAATACCTAGAATCTCAGCTTCATAGGCCATCAAAATGCTTGCGTAATGATAAATTTATCCCCCGAAAAAACCATGATGTGTACAGAATAATCCTCCACAATCTGAAGGACTTTTAATGTTGAAGGACACCCCATAAACATTAACCTTAAGAAATGGGTTAATTTGGGGGATACAATAGATAAATTCAATCATTATTAGATTCTTTGGTCAACCTGAAACACCAAATCATTTGATGATATTTAGGTTATGTAGATTTTTATTCATCCATATAGGTTGTAGAGTAGAAGTAGCATAATCCTCCTTATGTAAATTCATTATGCTCGTGCTTTTAGAGTCCATCTTCCTATCAAATAACTTTGCATTGCGATAATTCTATATATTTGAGATAATATGAATAGTTACTGCTAGTAGCATGTTTTGGATCCGTTCATTGCACTCAACAGAATATATCTTCTCTATGAAAGTAGTGAACTTCATGTTGCTATCAAATATTATCCCAAGAAAAAATCCTATATAATCCCATAATGTATTGTCAATGATACATTTCATTAATATATGGTCGATTTCTTCCTCTTCATAAAGAAATAGTGTACATGCTGAAGCAAGTTGGTAATCGAACTTTTTTATTTGATCATGGGTGGGAAATATGTGTTTCTATATCCTCTATAATAGTTGATACATGGAAATATGTATAAATAAATCCTTTAACTTCATTAGTCAATGTGGTTTCCACTTTATATCCCCACATTCCAATCTTATAGAACTATTTGGTATCGAAATTCCCATTTCAGTTGTGTTTCCAAAAGAGAGAGTCACAATCCATGAAGCAATATCTTTGAGTATACCAATTAATTTGAGTTGGGATCAGACTATCAAAACTATAGGTTTTTAACAAGAAATCAGTGGAATACATTTGTGAAGCCTTTGCAATAATGATGACATGATTTTACAGTGGATTTTGATCCAATTAGTGCTCCAACAGTTGATATTGTATCTTCTTCCCAACATTCATTTTATGTCATTAATGATTTTATTAATGTAATGTTTGATAGAGGCAAAAACATTAGATGATAGGTAATATAAATAACCATCCAGTAGTCACTATTTGATCCTTTTTTATAAGAGTCAATACGGAGCATCACTAGAAATCAAGCTCCATGTGAACTTCCCAATAAATCCATTTTTAAATATCCCAAGGCCTTTAACTCTGAGGCATCTAAATTCAATAGGTTTTAATACATTCCTTGCAGGAAACCATGACTAGATTCCTTTCACACGCTGATACAGTCTATATGACGTTTCTAACCATACTATGAAGTTCTATTTTGAGGCTTCTTGGCCATATTTAATGTAAAAAAGGGTATATGAATGTGGATATTATAACAGAGTTAACAAGACACACACAATCATCCTGACACATAGAATTTCTATTCCACTGAGCCATTTGGTAGACAACCTTGAAGCATATGTCATCCAAATATTTCTTCCTCACTATCCCCCAAAATAATGGGACACCAATGTAGTTAAATTTGAGGGAACCTCCCTTAAATCCAAGGCTTCTAATAGTCCTATTCTATTTATGAACAGATAATCCATCACCAAAGACAATGAAGGATTTCTCCGACCTTATGCCTTTCCCAAATTCTTTATCATAATGTATAAAGAGGTCTTCAATAGGTGATATGGTCTTTTTATTCTGTCGGAGATTCCATAGGGAATGGAAAAAAAATACAAATCTACTCTTATAATGGATGCATTAGACTAAATCAAGTGACAGGTTGGGAGTAAAATTATATATCCATTTTAAGTGTTGATATATCCCAAAAGAAAAAATAGAATCAATTTGGGTGTATCTATATTCCTTTATTATTTTGTGTCTTTGAACAAGGCCTTGAAAACATGACTATGATGTTTTATATTATGAATTCCATCAAAATTATATTAGTATCATATATTTTGATGCTTTTATTTATAATAATATGTATAGAATGCAATTATTTTCATGTTTAGTATGGATTCATGTTGCTTTCACATTCCTTAAATAATATTTAATCCACAGTTATTTAATGATTTATTCAGTTGTATGTTTTTTCTTACTCGAAATTTGATCTCACCCATTCTAATAATACAATTTCCAATTGTTATATAGAAATTAAGTACACAAGACATGTTTTTAAGGATACAATGGGTGGAATAAATTATTTGATATTTTGAAGGCTCATTATAGAATTATTAGTTTTATATATAATAATAAAAATGTCTAATTGATAAAATTAGAAAGTTGTTTATTAGTTCATGATATTTTGTAATATGCAAAATATATATACATAAAAAGGTCACACGGATGTAACAGACTCAATTAATCATTTCATATTTTTTAGTAATGGCTAATCAAATATAGGACATTATAGTTTTTATCATATAAATTATATAAATAATTTGTTGATAGAACCATATATATTAGGGTGGATCTTAAGAATCAGAATTGGTATTAGAGGATTGGTTTAAATATATATAGAAATGTAGATCATTTTTATTTTAATTTGAGGGTTTATAAAGTATATTTTCTCATAATTTAATTATTTTAAATTACCATTTTGTATAATATATGATTAATTAAATAATTAAAATTTTATTTATGGATTAAGATAATATACCATTAGTGAAAATAATTTGAAAAATACTATGTATAAGATGAAATCCAAAAATATTGGTAATTACTTGAATTTTTTGTTTTCAAAGAAATTATATCACAATCTAGATACTAGAAAGTTTATGTACCTTTGGGACATATAAATCATGTTTTAATCACACAGAAGAATGGTTATTCAGTATTTAATCGACCTTTACACTATTTCCTAATGATTGGGCCTAAGAATGAAAATATGGTTAGGCACTCCCAAGAGAAATTCTTTGGGAAATTCCTATTCTATTTATGAACCATTATGATTTATTTTAATATATTTACATTTGATTTCAAATTATAAGTGTGAAAATGAATAACATAGATTGAAATTTATGTTAGAATAATTTAAGGTATTTATAAATTGAGAATTTTATTCGTATATAAAGAATAATTTGGATTTTGAGTACATAGATTTATGTTTATTAATATATTAAGAATAAAAGTGGTAATATAGGATATCTATTTTGAGGATTATGATAAAATGTACCCAAGAAAATTACTCAATGTAACATGGGTCGAACATGTAATGATATTTGTTTAACGGGGAGGGATATTTGTTAATCAAAATCTGATAAAAGCTTATTTATAAAAACAATAGTCTAATAAGATATATTAATAAAACATGTAATTTTTATATTAAATTTTATTATTGTTATTGAAAATAATTCAAATATAACGTTCATTACTCATGATAAATATTCTAGTTTTAGAAATAGTGGGAACCAGAAGGAACTACGGATATAAAGGACAATGTAGAGATTACCTCAATGAACAACCCATTTTAAGCTGTTATAGATTGATAATACTTTTTATAATTAAAAAATAGAAATCATGATATATGATTTTCAATAGAAATATAGTCAAGGTCCTAAACACTCCAAATAAGAGATAGTTAGAGTCTCATGAATGATCAAGTGATGAAGATGATTAATGAAAATATATTAAACATTATATATGTAAAAAATGTGGGAATATACATTTGTGAAAATTACTTAATTTGATAGGTAAATGCTATAAATTTTGAGATGATGGTCCATAGAATCAAAATTATAATAGAAATAGAGAATCTAAAAAAATTGGTTGCTTCAATTTCAAGAGAGTTGGACATTGTATGACTGAACGACTTGATATAAGGGTCAACTAGGCTAACAGTAATAAGAAAACACCCGAATAAGGAAAATATTATTCAACTAATAATAATGAATTAGAATATGAGTCTTACTAAATATTTTATATTTACCTATTTCATGAATGTTTTCATTGACTATTGGATATTAAGATAAAAAAACCCATAGTGGTATGATTAACATATAAATTATTATAATGGTTTTTGGTAATTTATTATTCATTAAAATGGATCTAATTCTATTATTTGATTTCTTTCTGATATTAGGAATGTGTTAGCTCAGATTATAATGAACATTTGATATTTTTTAATAATCTATTTTCCACATCCTAAATAAACCAATGACCATCTAGCAGTCCGTGGTTAAGTATGAGTTCACTACAAATATTATTATTTTCTTATGAGTCGAATTCAAGGGTAAAAATTTATTTGGGTAGGGGTGGGGAGGTGAGTGTAACACCAAAAATTATTATATATTATTATCTTTAATGAAGTCCATGTGATTGGTTTCTTTCTCCACATGTAACACCAAACTAAAATGAACCCTTTGTGTGTATTACAAAATTGTAATATTAAGTATGAATGTTAATAAATTTCATTAGAATTTGTATGAACGAATATGAATAAATTTTTTATTAAATATTTTTATAACTCATATAATGGGTATTTTAATATAAATTCTATTAATAGAGTTAATGAATATATGAAAACATTTTAAAAATAAGTTTTTTTTAAAAATATTATTCTATTTCATTAAAATACTTATATTATGATTAGATAATAACAAAATATATTGTTAATAGGTAAAAATGATTAAAAATATGTTAATTTTTATTTTATATGAAATAATAATCAGGTGTAGTATTCAATTATTAAAGTTATTATCATATTTAAAGAGTTTTCCACTATATATTGGGAATTTATTTAAATATTATATTATCAATTATAGAAATTTAGTTTGAAAAAATGAAAATAATTTTTAGATTTTTAACAATAATTTAAACTTATGATTAATTATTAGGTTCTTTTTAAAAGAATCTACTTTAGGTGAAATTTCCATTTTTCTAAATAAGATGAAAATTATCAAATTATTGGTCAATAATAATGAATTGTTTGTTCGTGAAACATTATATTAATACCAAATATTTAATTTTTATTTGAATTTTTAGTTTTAAGAATTAAAATTTTACTTTAAAATCCAATATGTTATATCTTAGCTTATAATTAATATTTTCTAATTTTTTCAATACATTATATATTTTTTATTTCAAATTTAAATTTTATCACTATTATAAATTGAATTAAATATATCGGATTTCAAATATATAATTATACATTAAAATTTATCAAAAAATGAAAACATTACTCTTGGGAAAAAAAGGAACATTTACTTTAGGAAAATAGTAGTTAGAAAAGGAAAAGACAAATTGTAAAATAAAATAATTTAAGAGTTAATGACTAGAAACATTGATGAAACATGTGCGGTAATAATTGCTTGAGTAATTTTTAACTTATCTATCCCACCATCATTATTATGAAATTTTGGAGTGAATTTCATTGAGGGTAATTTGCCATTATTGGAAACCTTTGGGTAAATACAAAAATTTCTTCCCTTGTAACATATAAAAGGGGAAAACACCTTTACACTTACACTTATAAAAAAACCCGTTGTCCATCCCTATCTCTAACCAGACCACCCCAAAAAAACTCCATTCAACATTAAAGAGGTTATTTTATTCTGTAAATACCATCAGTTATGAGATTAACCCACCTTTGAATGTAGATAATTTAATTTTTGATGTATAAGTTTTAACGTCAATTTATCGTTCCTATTTCTTTAATTAATATTTTTCATCTTCAAATTTCGTTTAAAAATGTTAATATGATAAAATTTCTATAATTATTATACAATAATGTCATTATAATTATGTTATAATAATTAAATAACATCCCATTTATTAATAAAAATAAAACCATTACTCATTCATTGTGTGGACTACCACCTTCATGTCGCAACATTTCTTTTATTCCATCACCATATTAGAGGATGTGTATAAAATTATAATATAATAAATAATAATATATTTATATAATGTTATTTATTATTTAATATTAAAACATTGTACTCATTTCTCCCATTATATATAAAATTAAATCATCAACCATGAATCTGTGGGGACTACACCATCCATGGAACGATTTATTTTGATTTTAGTATTCATCACTCCTGTTCATGGATCATCAAAAAACTATCATGTAATAAAATTATATATTTATAAAATTTCATGTATTTTCTATTATAGTACCTTATTTTATATAATAATTATTTATTTTGGGAAAATTATATATACCAACATCATTATTAAGAAACTAGATCAACACGATAAAGATTATTTACACCCAATGTTTAAAATAGGTACAAACAAAATTATATATGTATATAATGATTATAAATGAGTAGTATATATGGTTATAGATATGTATAGGTTTTTATGGGTTTGAATTTAATGAAATTAGTTTAATTATTCTGGAAATTTTGTTCAAGTACACAATGAATTTGGACTGAGGTTAGGGTTTTCCTTTCAAATTCCTCTCTTAGAGACATGTTTGATATTATTAAAAAAAATCATCTATGTTTTGTACAAACTACTAATTTTAGATAAACTTTCATGATTTATGTTTTTTTCATGGAATTAAATTTTTAATTACAACACATATCCTTCAATGGAGTTTGATTACAATGTAACTTAAGTCACTAGTGTTTGTTTGGTCTCATTTCATTAGGACATGTTACACGTTACCCACTATGTTTCGATTCAATGGTGTTTTATTGATTAACATTAGCATGAGTGTTCAATAAATTTTTTACTTCTAATTAATTGTGTAAAATATGAAAAATAATTTCATTTTTTTCACATGTTTTTGAATCAATTGTTACACAATATTCAATCTAAGAGTTATGGTTGTTAAATTAAAACTATTTCATATAATATGAGTAAATTATTACCTTTAATTAAATTATCTAGTCTTATATATTTTTTTACATTTTTACAACATAAATCCTATTGGTATTTTTTCAATGTTCTCTATTAATACTTTCCCACTGATAGTGGCATATAATATGACATGAGTATTGATAGATGGTGATGTAATTTATAGAGTTTTTGAGAAGGTTAAAGTAGAGTACTAGATTCCAAATGTCTGGTAAAAAATTAGATATTTAATATCAATTGTGGATGTTAGGCTCTGAATTCTTGTGTTTACCAATCATATATTATAAATGTAGTAGGGGGATTCTAGGAAAATTATAATATTGGATGATAGGGAAAACACCAATTATATATCTGTATGTAAAAGGATGAAAATAATAGACTAATTCTGGTGTGGAATTATTCTCATCTGAATAATGATTATCATATTTTTGTGGAAGAAATATATTAAAACCTCTTCTCAAGGAGTTGGTCCCATATAGAATTGTGGAATATATATGATAACATAAAATGAGATAATCATACATTATAAGTTATGGTTTGGAAGATAGTGTCATATTTTATAGAAATGATATATGTTTGATAAAAGTTGGAATATTTCACTATGATTTGTAAATTTTTTGTGGATTTATGAAAAAAAATTATATAAGGATAATGAAATATTTTAAAGTCAAATGGGTCATGAAATATTGAGATCCTTGAAATAATAGACTTCAGAATCGTATATCTCTCTGAACTTATAAGAGAATAGATTTTTTAAAGAAGGTGTTTTGAAAAAACATAGAGTTTATTTAATGTTATGATTTAGTGAAAGTGGATGTTATTATAATAAAAGGAGATTAAAATAATTTTTATGTGAATAGTTCATTCAAATAACATCAAATCATTACTACGAAAAATAATGGTATCATTATAATATGGGAAAATTCCTTTTGTTTATAATATTTTGAAGAATACTTAAAAGTCCATAAACTATCGAGGTACTATGATTAGGGATATGTATAAAGATATTGAAGCATTTTTTTCCATGTTTTAGGAATGTTGAATCAAAAAACCATTAAATATAATGTTTTTAAAATGTATTGGACATTTTTGAATCGTTTTTAATCTACCAAACATGTAATGATTAGTGGATTTTGGTATGGACAACATAACATTATCATATTCTCTTTGGGATAGACCACTATAGTGAACTGGGTAAAAATAACTATGTATTATGGATGCTTTACATTCCTATATATTTTTTTTCATTTTTTGACATTAAGAATATATATTAATCAAGTGGAAGGTTGAACATCTTTTCTTAAAGCATGGGAACATGATCGAAAAATAATGTTAACAAGAATATCAATAAAAGTTTAAAATTTTCTATTACTTGATTGACTCCCCTCTCTTAATATGTTGTTCTAAAACCCCCCTATTCAAATATTTCATTAATCGGGGAGTATGTTGACCATAAGGGATTTTGGAAACACAACAATCTAGTCATTGAGTTATGATGTTTCATCCTGATAATTTTTTCCATGTTTGAGTATTTTAAGACTAATATTTTAATGTTTAGTAATTTATATATCTCTATGGTGAAATGGTATTTTGAGTGAAATTAATGTTTTTTACCCCTCATAAAATATTAATATTAATCAAATTTATTTTTGGAAGTAATAAAAAAATATTTAAAAAAATATTTTGATATGTTTTTTTAATCTCCTTATTTATCTGACATAAACTTTATGTATTTTTATGATCCGTTATTGATAATTATTTTTAAATAAATTTCTCTAAAATAATTCACATCACAATTTTAAATGTTAACAATGAATGATACATAAAAATTTGTATTTTATGTAAATGCTAAAAATGTTTCATGTAATTCATTTTATGTTTTCTGCATCCATCTCCCTTATCATTTAAAAAAATATTTACCCTAATGGGGTTTAACAATCCAAATTAATTCTCCTATATATTTATTATCATTGGGTGGATTTAATACACGATGTCAAAAAAATTTATTGTTAAACCCTTCATCATTGATACCATTTGAAGAATTATTTTTTCAGGTTTTTTCTTATATTTCAACACCCTTCTATGTTTCTTTATTTCCAAGGAGTTATGCTCATTTTAAAAAATTCATCGTCATTCACCAAATGAATTATTACCAAGATTATTATAATATTTAGTTATTAATATAATCAGTACTAAATATGGTGTGAAATTTATATTTTACACAATTTATATTTGATGATGTTCACATAGAAATATTGTTTTTCAATTGGAATGGGAGAAATGTATTGGAACTCCATATTTTATTTTTCATATATATGATTATTGGAATATTGAGAATTTATTGTTTAATAATTGTCCATATTTCTTCGGATGGGTTATGATCATGTTTTCCCATTTCATCATTGGGAAATATATTTCAATTCAAATATTGTTATTCCAATATGGATGATTATTTAAAGGTTTAATACACATAGATTATTCATCCACCATGTTTTATAGAATGTATTATGTTATTATTATCCATTTACTGACATCTAGAAATATTATTGATTATCTTGATGATTATTTATAGCTAAAATAGGATGATAATATATTAAAATTAAGTATGTTTTACTTCAAATATAATTTTTTTAATTTTGTTAGAGGTTTCTTGTCCTATTCTACTTAGCATTAATGGGTAGTTTCTTAGCATAAGGATTTGAAAGAAGGTTTATGATATCTTACATTTTTAATTCCATTAGTATGGGAATAGTGTTATTTATATCCATATTTTCATTTATAATACTGGATTTATAATTCTCTAAGTGACATGATTAACCTTAAATCATATAATTTACATATACCTACCATAATATTTTTCCCATATTTATAACATGATAGATTCATGTTTTCACTTAATTTTCGTTTCATATCAGTCCATCATTTTTGATATTTTTTATAATACATTACTCTATATCCTCATATTATAATTACACACTTCTCATTTAAATAATTTATGAGAAATTACATTGTGATCGATTAACATTTTCATGTGTGATTTCAAAATATTTATGAGGTTTTTGCAATGTGAAACACATGGGTTATCCTCGGTTACTCACTCAAGGAACATTATTTTCAATCACTCACTAACAAAAAGACTTTTTAAATTATTTTTTTTAATAATTTTAAAAAGAAAATAAACGGGGTTAGTGAATGTTGGAATTCATAAATATAGAGTATCATGGTAATAACTAAACATATTCTAGAAAAAAATAATGTAGACATTTGGTTGACTTATGATTATCCATATTTATCCCTTTTAGTTATATAAATTATATTTTATTGTTCAAATCAGTATACATGAAACATTATCCAATAATTTGAGTGTAAAACATAGAACAACTTGTATATCTATTAAACACACCAAATTTCACCACCTTTAATAGTCATGAATGATATACACAATAAAATTGAGAGTGTAACACTTTCCAATACGTTTCTCTATAATATATTGGTTCATCTATCAATAAAACTCAAAACCATCATATAAAGGCATTCCAAATATAATGGAAGAAATTAATGTTTAGTAGTATATAAAAAATAGTATATAATATCTTTTAATGATTGAAAATCAATAAATCACCCCAAAATACACTTTTATGTCCCTAGAAACCAATTATAGTATGTAAAAATGTGTTTGTATACAACGAACAGATCAATTCACATTGATTTATTCAACATTGTGATTAGAAACAATATTTTAATTTATAAAAACATAATTTAAGAAATTAATTTCATTTATGGATTCAACTTGTAAATTTTATATTGTTGAGAATTTTTAAGATACTTTAGAAATAGTTTAATTTTAGGTGAATATAGAAAATAATAATTTAAAAAAGATAACTTTTAAGTCATTATTGTGATATAAGAATATATTGAATAATTAATAATTTTTATATTAGAAATAAATTCATAACTTTTTTAGAATACAAGTAATTTATTTTTTCAAATAAAAAGTATTTTTTATTCTTATATTTGAATAAAGTATTTATAAGGATATATTAAACGTTTCTTTAGTTTAATGTATATTATTATTTATTCTTTGGTAATCTATAATCCAATTAATTCCACTAAATTTTTTATTATACATTATTTTTCTATAAATTCATTTATATCATTTAATTTTTTAAAGGAAAATCATTTTTCATTTTTCTTTACATTATTTTTAATGAAATTTCCACCAATTATAGAAATTAAATATATTAAAATGGAATCTATATTTGTAATTATGATTTACAAAGTTTCCAATTATTCAACTTATATTTTTTCCACTATGTATAGTAACATTGGAAAAAAATAGTTAGCATAGTGAGAGATAGAATATGTTTAAAGTAGTTATATTTTAATACTAATTTTTAAAATACTCTAAAAGCTTCTTTAAATACAATATATTGGTCATCAATAAACCCCTTATCATATCATTTTCTATGAAGAGTCGTGATTTTTCCATTTTTAAACATTATAAAATTAATATATTTTAATCTTTTTAAAAAGTCAATGTGTTTCATCTCACTCAATTGTAAATGGTAAACATGTATCCTCTCTTAGGCATACAAAAGGAGCCCCTAATAAAATCCATGATCTAGAAAAAACTTTTTCTATAATCCCTCCACATGTTATAGATTCCCTAGTTTTATCATAATACCATCTTATTAAATATTTTAGTATAATCCTAAAGAGGTTATCTGATGAATATACATATTTCTTAACCAAGTATTTTTTATTCCCTCTTTAACCTCCATAAGAACAGTCCAAAATGTAGTGATATAATAATAATAGTAACTATCATATAATTAAATTTAGTTTTAATTATGCTATAATTTATTTTACCAATTTATAAATCCAATGGAAATTGAAAACAAGTTTTTCCCAAATGTGAAAACTACTACCTCACGATGATGATTATGTGTTTAATTTTTCATGATCAACTATAATGCCTGGTAATAATAAAGGATCCAAATAAATTAATATCATACATATAAAATTTATTAAATAATTATAAATAATTAAAAATATAGAATCAGTTACCCAATTATTATTTTACACATAAATAATTTTATTTCCATGCATGCGTACCCTTGGACTACCACCTGAATGAATAAATAAATAAATTTTAATTTCAAACTTTCAATAATGATTCGATAATTTTATATATTGAAAATATATTAAGTTTATATAATGTTTAAAATTCATTATATGATAGAACCTTGAGAAATTTATGAGGACATAATTTATTAAATTGAATCTTACATGAAAAGTGAAATTGTTAACACTCAAAAACGATGACATTAATAAAGGAAAATTAAAAAACAATTTTGAAATGTAAAAAATGGATAATATATGATATTATATTTATATATATGGTTATATTATATATGTAATTTTTTTAAAATTTATCATACTAGATGATAAAATCTCTTACGATGGATGTTGATCTTGATGTAAGACATTACAATTACAATATCATTTAATTATTGAGATTGATTATATTCATATTTCCATTTAACAAAATATATGCACCTAACCTATTAAACCCAGTATATTTTATTAACCTCTACATATGTTTTAGTTTTATATTTATTTTCAATTTATTCTCTATTTGGAAAAATAATCAATAATTATATCTTATATATGTTAGTTTCCCTAAATAACATGTTTTGATGTTTCCCTTCCATCTTATTATAGTCCATTTACATATTTTTTTAATATTTTTGAGAAATTATTTAATATTAACAAATAATTTATTATATTCAATTTTATTCTTTTTATAATTTTTAAAAAATTTAAAGAATCATTTTTTCATTTACTAAATTTGTTAAATTTTAATAAATGTGTGAACATAATTTTTTTTGAGGTACACGACACAATCTTCATTAAAAAAAATGATGACTACTATTTTAATTGAATATTAAATTATCGGATTCTTTGACTTCTTTAAAATTAAATATTTTTTTCGATGTTTTTTTAATTTATATTTTAAATGATATCAAATTAAAAGGATATCATTTTTTAATGAATTAAAATAAATTGGAATTCTTTTATAACTTCATTCTTAAATGAAGTTAAATCAAATTTAATTTTAATCTATTGATTCTATATCCAAATAAAAATACATTTTCTCTTAAAAAACCTTCATTTTGGGGGAATATAGGGACTTAATTTATAGAGAATAGGTTATAACATATTTTTAGAACATTCAATTTCATGTGATCATGATCCCTATTAATCTCAATTATTCATTAAATTTTATTTTCCACATTTTTATCCATATTTTTAATATCACAGATGAATTAAAAATAATTTGTTTAACATCAATTTTGTTTCAATGATATACCATTTATATAAATTGTATCATCTGAAAGAATATTAATATGTAAGTCTTTTTATTTTTTTGGAAAATATAAATGTGGATTAATCCTGATTCAAAATATATTATTGATGACCTAGTAGAAATTTTGAGAATGAATTAAATTGATCACTCAAAATAAGTGTAATTAATAAGACATGATTGTTTTGTGTGGGGTATGACCGTGTATGTCCCCAAGATTCATTATAATGTCTCATGATAAAAAATAAATGGGATTCCATATTTATTGTTTTTTTTGCACTTACCCATTTATTAAGATTGATGTCATGGTTAAGAGTCAATGACAATAAGATTCATAATATCTTGGTCGAGAGGCCCTGATCATGAAAGTACATAATTATGTATTTTCCTTATTAAAAAATTTGATTCCATAATCAATGTGATTCCCATGTTTATAATATTTTGGGATGTTCGTAGAACTCGTATTTGTTGATTACCATCCTTGTATTCTGATTTTCCACTCTATATTATTTATTTTTCCATATATTCTTTGTATACCTTTAACTATATTTAACCCTTGTTGAATATTTGAGATCACCCTTTATTATTTTCTATTACATATCATATAATGAATTATTTGAAAAATGATTTTAATGATGTAAGAATGTTTATTATGATCTGTTTTTTATATTTCCAATATAATATGAGAATCACTTATATAACTCATTTTCTTAGAATACTAAATTGATATTTCATTCAAGGTTAGATAATTTTTTTTACCAATGTAATAATGAAATAATGATATCAAGTATTAAATATTTTTGGGGCTGTATGTTATTAGAGAACTTTTAGAAATAACAATGGGAATAAAAAATTAAATGAATATTGATAATAAAATAATTGCAATAATGTATTAGGGTATGTTAGAATATTTATCATTTTTTATTCTTATTTAATTCATTAATATTCATGATAATTACTAGGTAACATTATTAAATGTATTTATGTTGAGATGATTATATTATATATATGGCAATTAACTTCTGTAGACAATATAGGGTCTACCTTGATGATCTAGATAATATATCTAGTGTTGGAATTGAGAAGGTATTGACATATTAGTGGATCTGTCTCAAAATATAGTGAATAAACATTCCCATATAGATT
This sequence comes from Viscum album, assembly GCA_963277665.1. Taxonomy (NCBI): domain Eukaryota; kingdom Viridiplantae; phylum Streptophyta; class Magnoliopsida; order Santalales; family Viscaceae; genus Viscum; species Viscum album. The sequence goes on along the minus strand of OY728148.1, from coordinate 1,397,524,601 downwards.
AAATTTTTTATGTAATGTGACTAAAATTTGATGGATCACATAATGTGATATAATCCTTCAACATTTTTTACAAAAAATAAACAATTAATAGTTTAACAATAAATTATGTTCCTTCAAATGATATTTCTAGTTATGGGATGTAATTAAAAAGAGGAGGATATTCTTAACAAGTATTCTATAAAGGCATATTGTTATTAATGGTGGTTATTGATCTACAATACTATAGAGAAGTATGAGATGGAATTTAATTAAAAGACAACATTTAATGTGAAATTCCTTATTAAATACCCCCATTGAGAACATCATGCTGAAATATAGATGATATTCCTCCCAATAAAGTATAAAGAAGAAGTTACTATTAAATTTAATGAGAATAACATTATTTTTTTTCTAAACATGTTATAGTATATATATGTAACTCAAAAATAATGATAGAATGGTTCCATTATAGGATTACATAAAGTCTACAAATGGAACTCGTTTATATAATGTTTTAATCATGTGATTATATATTAAAAAGGGGTGTCAAGGAAGATATATAATTCTTCTAGTTATCATATCTTCATGGTAAATAATGAAAAGAAGTGTTTAGTTGAGCATAAAGAAAAAAATAATTGAATCAAGTAAAAATAAAGGGTTCAATAAATTTATATTATGTTATAAATATGAAATGAAACATAATTACATCCACTTAACTATAATATTAGATTGATTAGTATATAGATAAATTGGTTATAAGGCTCTTGAATGTTTGGTAATAAATGAGACCATAATTACATGGGGAATCATCAGTAAATAGATGAGGAATTATTTAAACAAATATCCCAATCATTAATTAAACCTCTCTAAGAAGAAGCCATGGGGATAAGTAAAACCATATTCTATTTTCACAACTAAGGATAATAATCAAAATTCATGGTAGAAGCAACATTTATCATAATCTAAAATTTAGATAATTTTATATTTGAATGTGGGTCTTCACACTGTTTTATATCATCCATTTTCCAATGAAAAATATGTATTCCATTGTCCCCCAATGAATATATTTTTATTACATGAATACTTGTAGAAATATTATTATAGAAAAGTTGTTTTAGTTAGTTCCCATGATGACACATAGACATACACGATTTTCAAACATTATTATTATACCTATGCTTTAATTTGATGTAATATTTGATATATATATATATATATATATATATGTGTGTGTGGATTTTAAAATATTGTTGAAATATTTATTTCTATGTTATGTAGATAACAATTCACAATGGACATATTAAAAACCTTATTATCCAAGAGGATATGAAAATATTTAAATCATTCCTAGATCCACCTCTAGAATCTCTCCATGAAAACATTCTAAGATAAGAAGAGTAGACACAATCTATTAATGATAAAGGTATCCTTGAAATATGGGTTTTAATAAATGTGAAATAATATATTGATATGTTCTCTGAGGAACTACAAAGACATCCACCGGACAATAAACATGATTTTTCTATTTATCACATATCTGATGATAATTTTATGCCTATGAATCCCTATAGGATGGAAACAGAGGAATTATTATTACTAAAAAACAACTATAGGAGTTGTGTGATAAGAGATTTATGCACATAAGGTATTCACTAAGATGAGCCCATGTTATTTTTTTAATAATAATGATGGGTATATGAGGATATATGTTGATTAAAGGTATGTATACTCCATTACAAAAAATAAAAATTATATTTTACTTATATTGATGAATACTTTTTTCAACATCAAGGAGATAAATAATTTTAAAGGATTTATATTCATTATGGGTGTCATGAACAATGAGTAACGAAGAAATATATTCCAAATATATAATTTTTAATTAGAAATATATATTGAAGATTTATATCAATGCCCTTCAGATTTACTAATTCACCCTCTGTTTTTAGAGGTTTGATTAATATGGAATTTTAGTATTATCTCAATAATATTATTATGATATTTATTGACGATATAGTGAAACACACAAACATCTATGATGATTATAAGTTTAATTTATGGATCATCCAAATGTTTCTTAGAAAGAAGTATTTATATTGAATTTTAATCAAATGTGGATTTTGAATTCAGAAAGTTTATTTTCATTAAATTATTATTTATTTAGATGTAATATTGGTAGATCCTTCAAAGAAAAAGGTAGGGATGGAGTGTCCAATAACAATGATTAAAATCTTAGTATGTTGTTTCAATATATTGGTTGTTAAAATTGATTATTGATACAAAATTTTACTAAATTATCTAACCAGTTAACTATGTTAACACATAAAGGCGTTATTGTAGTGAATTGGGTTTTGGCCTTGTCAGACAATGGAATATTTCTACAAATATTTCTAGAGCCACATACTTAGACAACGTGCAATTCTGAGACCCTGTGGGTCTAGAATTATTTTTTAAAAAATATTAAGTATTTATATACTATGCACATAGAATAAACAAGTTATCTTTTAAAACGTACCTCAGATTAAAAATCTAAGAGAACAGTTGAGTTCATAGAATTCCATTTACCCTAGGTGGGGTATAAGTTTTTTCGGCATGAGAATACTGTAGAAAAAGTTATCAAGGGAATTTTCACCAATAAATTAAACTAATTTATTTTGGACGTTGAATGAAATAACATCTGAATGGAGTCTCATATCAAATTTTTGAGACTGTAATTGGGTTTATAACATCGTGTTTACCATAGGGATGACATAAAGATGTCTTCACCAGGAGTTTTGGATGGAGGTCAGAAGACGAACTGTTAAGAGCGGGATATATTTTATAAAAAAAATAAACCCTCCTCTGTAACCCCCTTCATCCCCATTGAATCACAAAGCAACCCTATCCCCCTTACTCATTGACGATCAACCCAAGGAGGAGACTCTAGTATCCATTTTTAAATCTGATCATCAGTATATCGAGTATCAGCATGTCGCAGTCACTGTTCTACACCCAAAGCATTGGAAATACACCATGTGGTAGGAATTTTGATGCTTGACCCCATCCCCCAATTAATGCATTTTTTCCTTATTTCTTCATCAATGTGGTAGATATTCTATCTCGAGCTTTCCAAAACCAGTTTCAATTCTGTTTTCGGATCACCGGAGTGCTCCCGGGGGTCCACGGAAGTTCTAGCGGAAAATTATGGAATGGCGCAGTAGTTTTCAGTGAGGAAAAGGTGGTTGTAGGGTTGTATAGTGGCTCTTGTAGGGTGGCGTAGGGGCTCCAGCATGGCTAGCAGCGGAGGGCCAGTGGGCCGGGGTTTTTATTTAAAACCTCGTATCATGAAAACAATAGGTATGTTTTGCATTTTCTCTATAGAAACATGACCCTTTCATTGAGACGGACCTTTTTCGGTCACATTTACGACATGTTGTTCAAGGCTCAAGACTTGGTGGCATAGAGAACCCATTAATAATAACAATAATATAATTATTATTATTTGGAGCTCATTTAATTAGACGTATCTTCTTTTCCTGATTTCCCATTGACACACCATCAATAGAATTATGAACTAACTTTAATGAGGAAATTTGAATTCTTATTCTAGGTGTTGAGACTAAAATCATGGTGTCGGCCCTTATAAGGTCTGGTTTCAGTGTTTTGGTGAAATATTACTTTTTCACTGGTTGTCCGATTTGGAAAAGAAAGTAGTCAATCCCATGTTCTTTTCTAAGATGATCACAACAACTTGATTGATTTGATGTATTCTCAGATCGAGGCACTATCCCCATGCGGACCTGTTGTAGTGAATTGTACCCTTTTCATTGGTTATCTATTTTGGGTGAGTAAATAGCTTATTGTGTGTTTTTTTTCCTCATAGAACACAATGATGGCCATATTCTAGGCCTAGGAGATATGGTGTGCAGGAAATGTCTTGTCGGTCTCATGGGATAGTGACACAGACCAGCAGGGTTGTGTGGAACCCCCCCGATCTCTTTGACAATGTAACGACTATCTAGGTTGATTAGTTTCACCTAGTCTTGGATGGAAGCATTATGACTAGATAGGTTGAGTAGGTCCCCCTAGTTCTTTCCCTTCGATGGTTTTGATATCATGTTCCCTTCACCGGACTATGACCCCTCTTCAGTTGCTTTACGTTCGTGCATCATAGTGGAACACCGCTACTATGCAAGAGAGCATATTCATGTTTTTTGGTGTTATTATCCCCTATCATTCTAGGGAGTGAGATCACATTTCCACTTTCTAGGCTGAGTTTCATCAGTCCTCATGGACTATAGACTCACTGGACTTAGAGCACGAATCATCTTGAGAGTCTCGGTGTGATCCTCAAGTCCTTTAGTGTTTCCTGGGTGGAGATCTCAACATCGATGTCACTAATATTTACACATGCAGCGCTCCACTACCAAGTATGTTCTAGTAGGGTATGGGTCCCCAATGATCTCCAAGAACTAACCCTTTAGATGTGTATAGATATCTATTCTTTTAGCATTCTGTGGCACATTTCCATAATTTATCACATGGGGTTTGTAGTATCATCGTGACTGATAGTAAACGAACGATGATCCCCTATCTGAGTGATATGTACTATAGTGTGTCAAATTGTGTTTGTAATATTTCCTCAATATATTCGGTAATTGGCGTGAACCTCTCCACATGAGCATTGATCCACTACTAGGTGAGTTGTTCTAGTTTTAGGTTGTTTCTCGATACCCATTTATGTGTCTGGTGTTCTAGCATTGGTTTTATTGTCCTCTAGAGGACCATGGGTGGGATCATCTACCTGAGGAGTTGGGGATAGTTTATTCATCATGTGATTTGTTCCTTGAGGCTATAAATTGAGCATGCACTTGCATATAAGTGTCAAAAGGGTTTGATGTGTTTTTTCATTTGTATGTTTTATCGGTTGAGTGGCATCTATCGGTTGAGTGCCAACTGGGTCGGTGAGGTTAGATCATTGACTTCAATATATTAAGGTTTTCCCCACTCATGTTGTGTTTCATTAGGGATGGTTGTGCTATTGGTGTGTGTGTTTTGAGGTAGGTTTCTACCTTCACCATGAGTAAGATCCCTTTTATATCTATTAGGATGGTACCACATGGGACTGATGTGAGTGTAGCATTGGATCCTTAAATTATTCAACATGGAATGTAAATGGTTAATACCATGAGACATAGTGATGGTGTTGATTATATATGGGTTTCTTTGGTATCTAATGGTATGTGTCATTTTTGTTGACATGTGAGTGACTTCTTGCTGACTAGTCGGATATAGCCAAGGATGGACTCAAATGAATTTCCTCTCTAATTATGTTCCCTTAGTCTGGCTTGAGTTAAATGATGCCTATCAGTTACTACCATTTTGGTTTGGGGTTCTTTGGACCTACTATGTATTCTTATACTAACCATTACATGAGATTTTTCCGCACATGTCATATTCCGTCTGTAGACCACAGGTCCATCGATACTATCTCAGTTGGACCTGGAGCAGGCAGAGCATTGTAGCTGGACTAAATAGTTTTTTCATCAAATCTTGTCCTACGAGCTTACTGGTGTGTTTTTTACAACAATCCCCTTTCTCAGGATATGTTATATGATTTTTTAGTTTTCTTTTGTTGGGCCCTATTTTTATACTTTTTTTACTTCTGTTGTTCTCTTGCTAGGATAGATTTATGCATTCATTTATTTTATATTTTTACATATCTCTACACTGTTTCATGGAGGTGTCTATTGATGAAATCATATAGGTACTTAAGGTTAAGGCATTATTGTGTGTGATATCCTACTCGACGTGGGTCACCAGTCCCTGGCCTATAGATGTTGGATTAGAGAGTCACAACTCGAGGCCCATTGTGTCGGGTCATGAAACAGTGGTATTAGTGGAGGGTCTACCTTTGTTACCTTAGAGAATAGTTGGTATAGTTATATTCATGATTTTGGTTGCATATCGTTTGTGTTATGATGTTTAGAGTTCATATTTTAGTAATGGGCTCTAGTGTTGGTACGGGAGGCAGCTGTATCCATACACCAGGACTCTTGTAACCTACCTTTAGACCGAATGAATTAGAATATTGGTAGTAATGGAATAATGGAACATACATTATATAGGACTAGTTTGTGGGTTTTTCATGCCCTTCTTGAGTCATCTCCCTAGTTATACTCTTATACCAAGGTACGTCATGAATTTATTCAAGATTTTTTCATGATGGTAGACATCGAGGATTCCATAGATGGTTTTTTTGTATGACCCGATGAGTGATGAGGTCTCCTTACAAGGGGCCTGGTCATGATGTAGGTTCTCTTCTAGTTTTACAGATGGTAGAGAAACCGCCAGTTGAGTGGTGCATAGACCCACCTCTAAGGGTACAAGTGGATGTGGCTTGTCAGACCAAGATCTAGATGGATCTATTACTATTAGTGTCACTCGACATATCTTTGATTTCATGAAGAAGATGGATGCTTCCCACACTGAGACACTTTTTTTTGACGCGATGTAAACCATGCGGGTGATTCAGTGCCACCCAAAGAGGATAGTATAATGTTGTGGTGGTTTATTCCCATTGTCTTGGGTACATGATGCTGGACAGCATGTTGGTAGATTAGGGCCTCGTAAGGCCCTATGTGAGTGTCTTTTCTGGACTTTGTTGTTCATTCGTTCCCTCATGGGATTGATGTCCACATGTTTGTAAGACAATCAATAAAGTTTTGGTGTGTTTCGTTGTGGCTTCGAATTCATAGGAAGGATGGACACTCCCCCCACTAAGAATCATCCATGAGGTGTGATCCAAAACCATGTGGGAATGCAATTTCCTCCCAAATATGGTAGTGTAAGGTGCGGTGGATGTGTTCCTTTGACCTGTGAGTTCGAGGTCGATTTTGTGTGTTGTTGGGTTTTTGGTAAGGGCTTGTAAGACCTAGTGTGTACACTTGGGCGACCCTGTTTGTTCACCAAGTTTATAAGACGGTTTCCTTGGATTTTTTAGGTTTTTTTGAGGTCTCGTGTGATGGTATATCTATTGGGAATGTTCATGATGGATTATCCTTAAGGTGGGAGAGTACATCAACCTTCTGGGGTTTGGCGTTGGCAGCAGTCAAGGGGCGAGGCATGATGCTGAGGTGGTATTTTAATTGGGATCACCATGGTGTTATAACAGACCAATAATATCTAGTTGGGTTCAATTATGGCTCATTCAGGTTGGTTGTAGACAAAAAGGGTGACGCTAGTGTTCGTTGATGTGGTCTTGTGTTCGGTTGGATCACAATGAGGGTTCAGAGTGCTAGCTAAGGCATCGGGCTACTTATGTGGTTTTTAAACCTTATCTTTCATTGTTATTTCTATGCTTCCCCTTAATTCATTTTGTTACAACACATGTACCTTTGGTGAGCTTGATGGTGTGGGTGTCCTATTGGAGATCTCAGGTTCGTCCCCTTGTTCATAGGCTTTTTTCTTTTCGTGGATGAAAATCCCTAAGGTAAAGAAGATATAGTGATAGAAATTTTAGCCTTTCCAAAATTTGGAATATTTCAAAATATATTTCTAGAGTTAGGTGATAAGATAGTGGGAAATTTGGAATTTTGGGGTGCCCATATTTAATTATATAAAAATAATAATTTGATTATACTATGCACATGGAGGAAATGTGTTATATCCTAAACAGTAGCTCAGATCAGAAATCTGAGAGCACAATGAGGTCTGTAGTGTGTCGTTTACCGAAGGTGGGGTATATGTTTTTCTGGAGTGGGCTTGTTATAGAAAAATTTATCTAGGGAATATTCATGAATAAGTTAAATTAGATTATTTTAGACGTCAACTCGAATAACTTCTGAATGGAATCTTGAATCGAATTTCTATGACCATAGTTGGGTTTAGAACACCGTGTTTACCCAAAGTGTGCATAAATGTTTCCTCGCAGGGCATTTTGGATGGAGGTTGGAAGTCTGGCTATTAAGTAGAGTATTTATTTAAAATAAATAAATAAACCCCCTCTATCACCCTCTATATCCCCATTGAATCACGCAAGTGCCCATCCCCCCTCCATTGACGACGATCAAACCAAGCAGGAGCCGCTAGAATCCATTTTCAATATTGATCGTTGGAATATCAAGAATCATAGTGTCGTAGTCATTGTTCTTCACCTGAAGCATCGGTGATCTTCCATGAGGTAGGTTGTTTGAGATTTGATCTCATCCCCCCAGTTTATGCATTGTTTTACATTGATTCATCATTAAGGTAGTGTAGATCATGTCCTCATGTTTCCAAAACTGGTGTTAGATCCATTTTTTGGACCCCCAGAGTGCACCTGGTGATCTGTAGAAGCTCCAACAGTGAATTCCAATGCGGCTTAGGAGTTTCTGGTAAGGAGGTGATGGTTGTAGGGTGGTGTGGCGGAGGGCTGATGGGTTGAGGATTTCATTTAAAACCCTTTATCTTTCAAACCAGGGGGTCCATTTTTCATTCTTTCTGTGACAATGCGACCTTTGCTTTGACCTGTAACTTTTGATGTACCTTTTTGGACCTTTTGTTCTGAGCATGAGACTTGGTGGTGTGGAATGTCCATTAAGAGTAAATACAATTTAATTATTATTATTTGGAGCTCCTTGAATAATACATATCTTCTATATTTGATATACGATTGACGCACTGTCAGTGGAGTTGAAACCCAAACTTTAATACGGATGTTTCAAGACTGATTTTGGGTGCCAAAACTGAAATCATTTTGTAAGACCAATAAGGTCCATTATGTGCGTTTCTGGTAAAATGTGACTTTTTCACTGGATGTCTGATTTGGAAAATTGAGTAGTCGATCACATGTGTTGTTCTAGGAGGATCTCAATGGCGTGATCCGCTTGAGGTATTTTGGGATCGAGGCATGGACCATATGAGGACCATTTTCAATTAATAGTAACCTTTTCCCCGATTATCTATATTAAGTGAGTAAATAGCCTATCTTGTGTGTGATTTTATGTAGAAAATGGTGGGGCCATAGTTTGGGCCAAGTAGACGCGGTGCATAAGAGATGTTTTGTGGGTTGATTGGGTTAGTGATGCTAACCAACATGGTTTTGTGGGACACCCTAGTCCCTTTGAGAATGTTAAAACTAGCTGGTTTGAGTAGTTCCCCCTAGTCTTTCATGGATTAATTTTGACATGCTTGGTTGGGTGGGTCCCCATGGTTCTTTTTCTTTGAGGGTTTTAGTGTCACATCCCCATCACTGGATTGTGACCCATCTTTGGCTTCTTTGCATACACAAAATATAGTGGTCCTCCAATACCATTCATGGGAGTGGGTTCATGTTTTATGGAGAGGTGCACCCCTACTATTCTAGGGAGTAAGCATACACTTCTAATTTTTGGGCTAAGTTTCCTCAATCCACTTAACTACAGACACAACAGATTTAGAGGATGAATTTCCCTGAGCGGCCTGACGTAATCCTCATGTCCCATCATGTTACCCTGGGGGTGTTCTTGGAATTGGTGTAACCAATATTTACGTTGGCATCGATACTCTATAGAGGATGTTCCCATAGGGTATGGAGCCCCATTGAGCCATGTGAGCTCACCTTCTAGTTATTTATCGATATATATTCTATCATCTTTCTATGGCACATTTCCGTGAGTTATTAGGAGGGGTTTGTGGTATCATTATGATAGTAATCACATGGGTGATGATACCTTATCTAAGTGATGTGATCTCTAGGGTGTCGAATTGGGTTCATAAAGTTTCCTTGGTAGAGTCAGGAATCGGTGTGAACAACTCTAAATGTGCATTGATCCTCTTCTAGTTAAGTTATTCCATATTCAAGTTGTCTCACGATACCCATTTCTATGTCATGTGTTCCTAATAGTGTTTTACTATCCCCTAGTGGACCCTAGGTGGGATCCCTTACCCAAGGAGTCGGAGGTATTTTAGTCACTGAGTGTGCTCTCATGGATAAGTATCATTAGGGATGACCTGATAGTTCCATTTGTATGTTTTACTGATCAGGTGGCATGCTTCGGTTGAGTTCCAACTAGGTTGGGGAGGTTATCTCATCAACTTAGGGTTGTCGATGTTTGTCCCCTATCATTCTACATACCATCAGGTATGGATGTTCTCCCATTGTGTGTGCTCCAAGGAATGTTTTTGCCTCTACCTTGAGTTGGAGCCCATTTATATCTATGAATTTGGTACCTCATGAGACTGGTTAAAGAGTTGCATTGAAACCTCAATTTATTCACCATGGAAAGTCTATGGTTGGGACCATAAGACTTGGTGATAGTGCTATGTATGTTTGGGTTTTGTTCACAGTGTCCTGTGGCATGTGTAATTTTTGTTTACATTCTAGATACTTTGAGCAAAATAGTCGAGTATAAACAATAATAGTATTGAGATGGAGTTTCTCTATCATTAGGTTCCCTCAGGTTGGGTTGAGTTAATTGATTCCTATTAGTCACTCCCATTTTGGTTTGGGGTTTTTTGGGGCACCTACTGAGTATTATTATACTCACCCCTAGATTGGATTTACCCGCACATGTATTTTGTCTTGTGCAGGCCATGAATCATTTGATTGAGTTCTAGTCAGATCCAAATCGGGAAAAGCATTGTAGGTGGACAGACCAGGGTTTTCACCGGAGCTTCACCGAGGAGCTTACCAACAGATGTTTGATAGCAATCCCCTACTTCAGTGTAGGTTGGACATTGTTGTAGTTTTCTTCTTGTAAGCCCTATTTTCTCTCTATTTATACTTCTACTATACTCTGGTTGGGATATATGTATTCATGCATTTATTTTAAGTTTATACATATCTCCACACTGTTTTATATAGGTGTTTGTGGGTGCATTCATACAAATACATTATTCTAAGGAATCCTTCTGTGTGATAGCCTACTTGGTAATAGTCGTCATCCCCTGGCCTATGGATCTGGGATTCGAGAGTCGCAGCTCAAGCCATGTTGGGTTGGGTTGTGATATTTATGTTCATATGGTTAGATGAATGTAATGATTGTTTTTATGAATTATAGAAAATTTTATATAATGTTCCTTTATTATCCAGCAATCACAATGGAATAGATTTCTGAAGGATATAAATGTATTAAATAATGTACTTGGATCTATCCATATTTATAATGAAAATTATATTTCCTATTTATCATGGAATATAAGGATCCATGAATAGAAAAATACCACCCATTATCTTGAGATGGAATCCATTATATTTTCATTGTTGATGTGGATTCATTGCCATTATGGTAAAATTTGAACAATATATATAGATCATGAATGTTTAAAATATATTTTCTCATTTTATTATCTCAAAAAGATGGAAATGATATCGCTAGACCAACTGTATGATGATGATTTATTGATATACTACAACCCTGAGAAGCCTAATAAGTTAGATGATGTGTTTAATAGAAAATATCATGGAATTATAACTAGGATAATGATTGAATAAGATTTAGTATTTAGGTACATTTTAATTTTTTATATTTGAATTAATATAGAATAGTAAACATCACTCCTTTATCAAATGATAGTCCTAAAAAATAACTTTTTATAGTAAAAAATCTTTTGTGGGAAAAGTGAGAAACCATGAGATCCAACATTACAACAACATAACAGCCATAATAGAGAATATCCCAAAACAAACTATATGATCTTTGCATTCCTAGAAACTACACCATGATGAAAATCATTCACCAATGCATGACCATTAGGCTAGCTATCAAGTGCATAAGTGCACGGGCCCATAACTGAAGGTATAATCATACCCTCTCAACTATCAAAATCTAAATGAAATACATTGATGAAGACATCATTCTCTAATCCCGTTTTGAAGAAGATCAAATTAGATTTCAAGTATCATAGCACTGAAATTCACATCAAAGCCAAATAGAGAACTGATCCACATGTAGGCACATATCAAAATGTAAATCCTCTCAAACCAACCAACCAAACCACCAAATTAAATAGAGTCATTAAAGAGTAACTTGAGATTACCAGAATCTATTTCCATAAAGAATTTTCAGGATATAGATGAAACCTGGGTTCCTGGTACACCCATATTCCACAATTCAAACTCAGAAGCCATCTTTTCCCAGGACTGTATGTACTCCTAAATGATGATATTCCATTTATTGAGGAACCCTACCAGAATTAGGTCATGTTTTTCAATCCATGAGTATTTCTACTCATTGAGAGTCACCCTTATTGTCATTTCCATCATTTTAGTAGCCTTCTTTTCTGTTGCATTAATAAACAAGACATTTTTTATCACTCATTCTTTGGAACATAAAATCAAATCCAAGGGTTGATATCCCTAGTCCCCTAGTCCAGATGGCTCTAAGTCTCAATGGTTACCTTCTTTTAGATTATATTTTTTGTAGTGTGAGTCTCCAAAAGAGGTGGTAAAGAGGAGTAATCCTTCTTTACCTTCCTCCTCCAAATACTACAATTACTCTTCAGTCTTGAAGCTTCATATGCCGAGTTATCAGGTTCACTTTCATTAGGTTCCTTCATGCAGACCCCATCTACATAAACTAGGTTAATTTGATCAAATCTCAAACCAAACTATGTATGTCCTTTAAACCTATTACTCAAGTGAATTGTGGTTCTAATTAAAGAATCTGAACCCCATTATCTCCATATTATGGTTGTATCGGCCGCATCTGTAGTCGACCTCTACCTCCCCTTATGCTAATCACCACTACTCGACCTTAACACCTTAGTTAAAGAATATACATAGGCATCCTCATCACCACTCACCATCTACTCCATAACCCTTATAATTATATTCCTATGGTTTACCATCCAAGCATCCTCATACTAGACCATTGTTTTCGACGCTTTTGTTGGGGCATGAGTGTTTGTATTGTTTAGGGATGAGAGGTTCAGTTTTTTGGCTCCGCATTCTTTCATTCCAAAGGCAGGTGGCATCCGTCACTTATTCAGGGATGTCTGATCCTTGATTGAAACAAGATGATGGTATGTTGGTTCTTCCTTCCATGGATTCCTCCTCGTAACTTGTCACTTAGTTTGGGTCTCCTTCATATACTTAAGATATTGTTCGTGAAACTCTTCCTAGCATCATATCTTCATGGACACCAATTAATTACACTGCATCTATCGGGACATTCCTAGGGGTCTGGTCAGGGTAGCAACCTTCGGTCAGGGGAGTAGTCATGTTGGGAATCATTGGCATGCCTGGGCACTGGAACACTAGCGCATCTAGGTTTCTTATCATTATTATAGGGATTCTCGAGGGCACAGAAGCATGAGGCATACCACTTAGATTGAAGGGAATTATATTTCTTGGGCATGAATCTGAAGATTTCCTCAGTTTACAATGTTTAACATGGGGTATTCCATAAGCTTAACGTCCATCGGAGATGGATCAGACTGATCATAACACTGACTAGAGTGGATCATATGGGTGAAACCTCTTAAGGGAACAGTGATGTCATGGATAACGTGTGGTTGGCTACCCGAGTATTGTAAAATGGGATGGGGAATGAAGTGGAATGATCCCACCAGGATGTGGTGTCTTGAGTAAGAATCGGGATGGATGATGGAGTGGTTGAATGAAGTGGGTGGTGAATTGGATGGAACCGTCATGAGGGTGACAATGGTTTTGGGCTTGAGTCTAGAAGAGGCTTCCTACGTATCCCCATGGCAAGGAATCAAATTCCACGTAGTTCATCTGACGACAGCTTACCACCGATTTGGGTTCCCAGTGTCTTACCGCTGGATGGGGTTGAAACGGCATACGGCTGGATGGGGGTGATCCGACGTGAAGGTGTTCGAGACGATAGGATGTTAGGTTGAACTTCAGGGAGGTTTCCTACATACCTTTCCTTGGAAAGGATCAAAGACCACATAATTGAGGTGGGCGTCAGTGAACCGATGTGAAGGAGGACCTGGGGTCCCATTGGTGGTGGGCTTGAACTTCGTGGAGGCTTACCACACACCCTGCCTTAGCAAGGATGAAAGACCACATATTTTAGGTGACATGGTGTCAGTTAATCAAGATGAATAAGTACATGGGGTTCATGTTGATGGTGGGCTTGAACCTCAGGGAGGCCTCCTACGTACCATGCCATGGAAAAGATCAAAGTCCTCATAGTTCAGGTGGCATGGGGCTTACACTCTAGGATGACCAAGGTGTCAGTGAACCGGTGGGAAAGGGGTCTAAGCGACCAATGGGTGGTGGGATTGAACCTCATAGAGACTTCCTACGTACCCTGCCTTGGAAAGGATCAAAGACCATGTATTTTAGGTGGCATGGGGCTTACACTCTAGGCTGCCCATGGTGTTGGTGAACTAATGTGAAGGGGGTCAGAGCGACCAATGTGTGGTGGGATTGAACCTCGTGGAGGATTCCTATTTACCCTGCCTTAGCAAGTATCAACGACCATGTAGTTCAGGTGAGGGTCAGTGAACTAATGTGATGGAGGACCTGGGCACCCATGGGTGGTGGACTTGAACCTCGTGAAGGCATCCTACATACCCTTCCATAGTGAGGATCAAACACCATATAGTTCAGTTGTCATGAGTCTTACACTCTAGGTTTCCCAAAGGTGTTGGTGAACTGATGTGAAGGGGGTCGGAGCAACCATTGGGTGGTGGGATTCAACCTCATGGAGGCTTCTTACGTACTCTGCCTTAGCAAGGATCAATGAACACATAGTTCAAGTTGCATGGAATGGTGGAAGATAATATTTCATGGTCGATTCTTACTCTAAGCCTATGTCAGTTAGGCTTAGCGTGAGAAAAAAGAGGCAGAAAAGGCCTGAAGATCACATCGAGAAAGGTCCATCCGTGGGAAGTGGAGTGGGGTTTACATGTGGAGTAGGCTCAGTAGGTTGGGAATTACTCCATAATAGAGGCTCAGTGGCAACAAATCCCAGCAGGTGAGGTATTTGGTGTTGGAGAAAGGAGGGGGATGGTGTCCATTTCCCCCTAGTCTTGGGACCGAAGAAGAAAGGTGGGGCAGGGATGCTGCCTCCTACAAGAGAACTGAGGGCTTACACAAGGGTGGATTCCCTTTCTCTACGGACAAAATCCACTTCGATAAGGAGTATATCATCACCTGTGGGGACCAATAGGTGTGGATAATGTCCAAGGTGGGGTCACCCCATGTGCGAGACATGGGGAGAGGTCACAATTTAATGTCATGTCCTGAGGACATTGGTGCTTGGTAGTTTAACATCCTATAGCTCGGATGAGGTGGGTTCACTCTGCACCCCTAGGTCTTACATAACTGGTACCCTCTACCCAGTGGTGAACAGAAGATATAGGCAATGTCGTGGTGAGGGGGTGTTATGGAGTGAACCATTAGGGGGACCATGTAAGTGTGGCTATGCAAAGAATCAATAGTCATTAGTGTGCCTATGAAAAAAAGCATGAGGTGAAGCAACACAATGGGAAGTATCGTCCAAGGGACTTTGAAATAAAATCATGCAAACCTGGAGGGAGGCACGATAAAAGTAATTGCAAAGCAGTGGGGTTCATAGGCAGGGGCCTTGTGATGCTCTGGTGCTCTACTTGGTAGAGGGTACTTCTGAAGGGGTGTGCTTCCCAAAGCAGTAAGCCCCAGCCTAAAAATAGGGAAGAGGTGCATATAAGAGGTGATTCACGAAGTGTAAAGGCATTCAAGGAGCACTACCTAGCAAGGAAAAGGTTCCTCACAAAGCAGGGTATCATGAAGCAATGTGCTTTGTGAAGTACAGTGACCCCGCCTTAGCATGTGGATCATGTGTACATGAAGGGTGTTTCGCGAGTCATAAATTCTCTACGATGAAATGGGTCCCCTTGGGGATCTCGTACTTTCACGGAGGCCATTATTCTCCATGAAAGGCATCCCTCTCGAAAGTTGGGATCAAAACGAGACAAATGGGAGGCACATCACAGATCAGAAGTTCTTGGCATAGCTCATGGATCACAGAGTAGGAGGGTGCTTCATGATTCAGGAGCTAGGAAGTAGAAAGGTTGGATTGTCCCCACCTGGACTTGGGGGAGGCTGGTATTTATAAAGGAGAGTTTCCATGAAGTAGTGTGCACTCGGCGCGAAGCGAGAGTTATCTTTGCGGCAGGTTGCGAACGTAAAAGGGGTTCGTGGAGCATCACCGCCTCTGGGATCTATGGAGGGGTGCGAACGTCAAAGGGGTTTGCAGAGAATAACTTCCTCCTTACTTTAAGGAGGGTCAAAAAAATCAAAGGGGTTCACAGAGCATCATCGCCTCCTTGCATCATGGAAGGTTGCGAACGTCAAAAGGGTTCGCAGAGCATCACCGTTTCCTTGCTTCACGGTGGGTCTGAATGTCAAAGGGGTTCATGGAGCATCACCGACTCCTTACTTCCTAGTGGTTTGTGAATGTCAAATAGGTTTGTGGATCATCACCACCTTCTTGCTTCCTGGGGGATCACGAACATCAAATTGGTTCAGGGAGCATCACCACCACCTTGCTTCATGGTGGGTCACGAACGTCAAAGGGGTTTGCGGAGCATCACCGCCTCCTTGCTTCGCGGAGCACCACAGTGCCAGGGAAACTCTGTGAAGGGGCTTCACTAGGAAGACATGCTGTTTGTGTCTACTTTTCCTCCCCACATTTTGGCATCATCAAATTCCCCCCTTAGACTTGGAGACACAGAGAAATCAAGGCTTGAAGTATGAGGTTCAACCACCAAAATCCCCGATCATTCGTGAAGGTATCTCAAGAAAGGTGCTCGCCAAGAGGGAAAGTGAAGCTTTGGCTAGATGCACCACGAAGATCGCTTCGATCGGGACATGAATCAAAGCTCTGAGGGTCCTTCTCCTATAAATAGGGGACCTGGACTCTATTTTGTCTTTTCTTGTCTCAGCTATTTTGGACTTTGGCGCTTTCGATTCACAGAGCTCCGCGTACTCCGTAACTGCTCTCTGTGAATCAGGTCATCGCTTCGCAGTGTACAGTGAGTTTTTTACTCCTCAATAGTGCTTCGCGATCTCATGCTTAAGGTGTGGGAAGGACACCATGAACCATCTTCGCGAACTCTCTCCACTAACAGGCTTCACGAACACTCTCCGCGAATGAGCTTCACGAACCAACCCAAAAATTGTCCAAGTTCTAAAACAGAATGGCTCATCAAGAAGCTGTCGAGGGGGTTGTTGCTGATGTTTCCCAATGGGATGAGATGGCTAACATTCTATGTCTAGGGGAGTTAGTCTGGAGCCACTATAACCATGATTTGATTATGGCGCTGCTGTCAGAGATCCAGAAAAACTACCCACTATGTAAGAGGTTTCATTTGTATGGATTCGGGATAAGGGATGAAGTCTTCATCCCTGAAGAAAGTGGGGATGAACCAGCTTACTAGTTTGTGAGTACACCATGACAGCGCCAATGGTTCAAGGCGGCTGACGGCCATGCCTGGGAAGACATCACACCCATTTTTGCATACTATCTATACAAACACCTAAATAACATCGATGGGAAGTCATTACAGTCGGAGACATCTCCTCC
Organism: Viscum album; assembly: GCA_963277665.1. NCBI lineage: Eukaryota > Viridiplantae > Streptophyta > Magnoliopsida > Santalales > Viscaceae > Viscum > Viscum album. The sequence goes on along the minus strand of OY728148.1, from coordinate 1,397,507,142 downwards.
TCTATACCACATGATATTGAAGGAATCTTTGAGGAACCTGAGGAAGGGGTGGTCAGAGTAATGGGACCTACGCCAGGGCAGCAACTTTACTGACGATTGGGCCAGGGCCTATTGGGTAGGCGCCTTGTGTGAGGAGTTTGGGGCTAAGATGAGGAGAGTTGGTTTGTATGAGGTGGTCTGGGCCTCTTAATTCCACATATATCAACCAAAACCTATGATTCTAGAGCTGTTGAGAAGATTTTCATCAAGGACCAATACCTTCCACTTACATTATGGTGAAGTCGGTATCAGCTTGTGAGATGTCCACCAGATCTCAGGGGTCCCAATAATGGGGGCGATGTATGACGAATTCCTCCCCATCATGAGTGTGTGGGAGGATATAGAGAAAGTGACACGGCTGGTGATGGCGTTGATGGGGCTTGTGCTTGGGGAGGACAAGGAAGCAGTAAGGGATATCAACTTTAGGCAGTGGTTCAAACAATTCTCGAACTTCCTGGAAAACATGCAGTTTCTGGTAAGGCCTCAGACTTTCCCAAAGGGGGCTCAGAGTAAGGAGCATTCACACTAGATACATTTAGAGGATAACATGTGGAAGATCAGGGGGTTTAGCATTTTCACTAAGCAGCACCCAATATTCAGGCTAGCGGAATTTATCGCAGCTGTTATCTGTGGTTGGATCCTGTCGGTGAGGGATACCAACATTGGAGTATGCCCAAGCACATTTATCATGGCGTCCAAGTTGGTGACAGGAGGGTGGGTCAACCTAGGAATCACGTTGCTCTCCAAACTATATAAGATGTTGTGGCATATCAGTGAGGGGAAGAGGCCACAGAGGGTATGTGGGCCATTCCACCTCCTTTATGGGTGGATAACAACACATATCAGGGGGTTTTACGAATACCCGAACCCTATCTCTCCTCTGTTCTTGAATTTACACCGATAAATTATGATCCCCGTGGGGAGCTTTCGGGCCAATTTGACCACACCATTTATATTGAACCGGGTGTGGAAGGTGGAAGTGATCAATTTTCACCTATATCCATTACCGACGGGGGTATTCATTGATGATTTCCAGGGAATAGAAAAACACTGGGCATAACTCCTGGCCTTTTGAGGTGGAGCCTTGGTGACGAGGGTGGACTGTGAGGCCCTCTGTGAGACGTATACCCCACACCAGTTTCCAAGTCAATTCTAGTGTATGCAGTAGCTGACCCCACAGGTCTATCTGCCAGTGTTGCATAAAGAACACCCTTGCATGATGAGGCAGATGTGGCTCATGTTCATGCGGGAAGATGAGAAAATGCAGAACAAACTCCCTCCACCTACTGCCGTCTTTGGGCTGGTGAAGGAGTATTCCATAAGCTGGGAGGAATCTTGTCCATGGGAGATGATGAAGCAACCAATTGTTTGGGTTAGTGATGGAAAACCTCCCAGACCTTAGGGTCAGGGCCGGAAGAGAGCAAGGGAATCCCGCGGTGGCGGGGCTACCGTGGCGGTGAGGCCCACACCAGTTGAGGGTGAGGCAGCTGCCATTGATCCAGTAGTGGTGGTGGACCCGGTGGTTCTAGAAGACTGGATCCATCCAGAGGGGACGCTGCTGCGAGGATTCTACAAGATACCAACCCAGGCTCTGAGGAAGCAGCTTCGCCATATCGACAAGTAGGAGAATGTTGTCTTCCTAGTGGCCTGGTACATCTAGGAATTCAATAGGAAATTACTCATCCCGGTCGAGTTGTGGCAGCACATGAACCATCTCGGGATGGATTTACCCGAGGTAGGCCCTATCCAGGCTGTCTTTTTGGTGCCATAGGCGGAGGCAGAGAGGTACCTGACAGAGCTGGAGGTCATTGTGCATTCCCAGGGCTCCCCTAGTCCAATGAAGGACCGTATCAAGGTACTGTTGGACTACACTACTCCCCCGCAGTTGTTATCCACTGATTTAAGAGAGCGCTTCCCCCTACTTGAAGAATCAGAAGAGTCCTCCTAGGGAGACGAGGCTAGGAGAGGGATCTCGTTAGAGGAGGGAGAAGTTAGAGATCAAGACTCGGATCTTTACAAGTTCGCAGAGGCCCTTGAGGTAACAACTTCAGTCTCCCTTCTCTGAGACATGCTTTGAGGTCGTTCTGGACTTCTTTCTAACATCTGAACCATGCGGGAGAGTCTTATATGCAAAACTCATTCTCATCCCTCAGTGGATGGAGAAGCGGGACCTTCGAGATCTACACCTATCACCGCATTTATTACTATTTCCAGTGGCTCTGGGGTACCAAAGGCAACCCCTCCAGAGTTTTTAGACCTTCCAACCATATACGGGGGTCTGCGCTTCGGGGTCCTGATGACATCGACCCTAGATCAAGATTAAGAATTCGATCTATGTAAGTCCCTCCTATCAATTTCATTACTTCCATCGCCTGACCATTCAAACTGACATTCATGTACCCCCTCTTTTTTTGGGAGTACATTACTTAAAATGGAATGGGCCACAATGGAGAGGTTGGTCGGGGATTATTGTGGCATCCTTCCCAGGGGAATGTCAATGATCATGGAGGTGTATCACCAAACCAACCAAGCAGCGGTGCTCTCGATGAATGGGGGGACCATCAGCGGGGTTGTGCCTAAGGTCACTGAGGTGGGATCTGATGATGAGGATCAATCAGATAGTACAGGTCCCACCACACAAGATCAAATTCCAGTTGTGGACCTAGATGATGAGTTCCTGAGGGTGTACCATGCATATGAGCCTGACAACCATTCTGACAGGGACGAGAAAACCTCCGATGAAGAGGACAGCAGAATAGTTCATCGTCGATAATAGAATCGGATCAAGCGCTTCATTGAGGACACATCAAGTACTATGACTAGATGGGATGGATAGACTCCGCTCGCAGCTACACGAAATGTGTGATGGAGGAGTGGATGCCCAACATCCTCACATACTCGTCCGAACTCTTATAGAGGAAAATATTCGAGATTATAACCATGGCCTTGGTGTGGCCTCGCAGCAGAGGAGATCAGTAAACATCAAGAGGCTTTAGGAGGCTACAGATGAGGTTCAATGGCTGCACATTCGGGCGAACAATCACTTGACCACCCTCAATGCGCAATCTGAACTAATATTGCAATTAAAGGCCTAGCTGGTAAAGGCTGAATAGGGCATGATGTGAGCCTTTAAGGAGATGATCGTCATTTAGACCAACATATAGCGGGACCAGATTGTGGCTGATGAATTGCACCCCGTCGCTGCCAAGGAGGAGCGGGAGCTGAACAGGCGGCAACAACTTCTGGACGACACCAGCTAGATGGTGGAAGAGCTACTACATTCTTTTGATGAGGTTAACCCGTCCATGGGGGGAATCGAACCTCGAGTACTGTAATGATTACAAACCCTCAAACTTACTTTCATGATTTGATTGTTTGATGCCATGGCATGCATGAGTTTCGTTGTTTACATTGGTTTGTTGCATTATCATGATATTTTTGGAGCATCCAGTAATCATTCTCTAAGCTCACGTGGGTCAGAAATGATGTGAGAAACAATGGATGACCACATTACCACCCCCATCTAAATGTAGGAGTGAAAAACAAGATTCAGGCATCTAGGGATTGAACAACCATCCCAAATTTCTGGGAGGAAATGGGAGAGACCTGACTGGATAATGAAGCTCTTAGAACAACTAAATTACTGTTTTCTTAGTGTGCTCTAATGCACAAATTGGGTAACGCCATTGGAACTGGAATCAATCCTAATAGATGGGGATGGATGGTGTGAATCACGATACCCAGGATTAGGAACACAATGAGGATGGTGTGGAGATGGCGGATAACTGTGGACCATGTTTGAACACAACATCCATATCGATTTGTCCTGAAATGGGGAAAAATGAGGGTCGATTTTTGACCATATTCACAACACAGGACCTGACGCAAAAGTTTGTCCAAAGTGTTATGGGGCATTGGCCTAGGAAAATAGGCAGTTCATAGTCCAAGCATACATACTATTAGGGGCTTCACTTAGACATGAAATAGGATGAGGGTCCAAATAAGGGGAACGCACTACATGTAATATGTATTGATGGTTTGTTCGAATAGATATTAACACTCTCAAAATTACTCCACCATGGTGGAAGCACATTAGAGGGGTGCGTTAGTCTGATCATGGATCATTTCTTTATTTTGACAGGACCTCTCTGGCGAGGGATTCATCGCTTGCCAATGTCATTGTGGGGCATCCCGAACTTGTTCAGGGCACAGTTGCAGTTACATGGTTTTCCACAAGGGGCCAGGCCAGGGGGGCTGGAAATAAGGAGGAATATGATTGATGACTCCTGGGGATGGACCCGAGGCAAAATGCCTTGGTGTCTCTATATATCCCATAAGGATGGAAATCAGGCCATATGTAGTTATAAGAAAGGAATTAGTTTATGGTCTTAGAGATCAGACCAAGGATCGGTAAGTAGTGGAAGGGACACATGATTGGGTGATTATAAAACCTGATGTGAATGTGGACCTAGAGCCCAGATTACCATGTGTTCCTTGGGGAAGTTTTTAGGTCATGGGACCAAACACAAAGGTTAGGCTAAGCCCATGGGGAAGTGCTTGGGCATTCCTACGTATCTCATGAGAATAAGAATCAAGTTGTACATAGTTTTAATGGGTGGCACGGTAAGGTACCAGTTCCTGGGAAAAAAGGGGCCTGTAGGTGTAGCCCTCACACCAAAAGAAGTGGTATTTGATGTATCTTGTTTTTACTTTAAGTTGAATGGTTTTTTTTGTGAAGTGACAGCCTAGGATAGAAAGTCACGACATCACCACAAGAATCAAGACATATTTACGAATTGACAAATGGTATGACGTGTGACCGATACCTAACATGGTGTCCCCTTGAGTGAGGACATCACGATGTAGTGTCATTTTTCGTCGTGCGGCCAGGAAAATAATGTCATTGTTTAGGGTCATGTGATGGGACCAGGCGTGCACTTTAACATCATGTGGCATAGACGTAGTAGAGACAAGGCTAAAGGGGGATAGTGCATGGTGCACTAAAACATACACGACGTGAATAAATACATAATCCCATACCACACCGTGCATGATTCCGTGAAAGAAACCTCAGGCCATGGGGCCAAAATAGAGGTAAGAGGGTATGGGGCAGGATAAAATAGCTCCCAATTAAGATGGACCCAAAAATGAGACGTCTTGGTGTTCTTACGTATACCATGGGGATAGAAATAAAGATACACATAGTTCTAAAAGAGATCTTAGTTTATGGTCATAGACCTCGGACCAAGGATCAGGGAAATCCTTCCAGGTAAGCACAGACGTCAGCTCGATCCCTAAGACTATGTGAGTCAATATCCATGAAGGAAACAAAGGTAGAAGAGATTTTTCAAATACCTGGAATACACACCAAAGGTAATTCAGTGCGGAGCCCCAATTGATGCCTTGACAGTAGCTTTTGTCCTCCTAATGTGTTGATGTGCACTAAGGGATAGTACCAGGGGTGTCAAAATTCCATTTGGACATGATGAGGTGGAAGAGGATGTGAATCATGCACCCAACATTAACGGTATAAAGGGGCTGGCGTGATGATGGAGGATGACTATTGACCATGTTCGATACACAACATCCATATCGTGTTATGCTTGTAATGAGGACAAACAAATGAGCATCGGCAGATGACCATATTTGTAACATGGGTCTTGTATCGATTTGTTGTCTTGAACCCTCGAGGACATTGGCCCATGATGGTAGGAGAACCCTTAGGCCTAGCATCCATGCCATTTTGTGGTCCCTTCAGGTGTGAAAAATTATAGAAGCCCAAAATGAAGGGGAACACAAAGCCTGAAAAATGGGAGAAATCATGTCCATGTAAAATTTGACAATCCAAATGTTGAACCAGAGTATTCGTAAACACATTAGTGAATCAACGGAGAGGGTCGAGGAGGGTACTCAACTTGGGAGTGACCAATTTGAAAAGAGAGTATAGAATAAAGGGATAGAGAACTCTTAAGAGGGAGAGGTACATGGCGTGGTTGTTACAAACCCGACGTGAGTGAGGACATAGTCTCATACCACACCACATACTCCCCTCCCTGGGAGAGGGTAGGCCAAGGGCCAAAGTGAAAGGGAGATTTCTAAGAGATGGGGATGGACCCGAAGTGTAGTCGTTCGAGCCGTCCAACGTATCCCATGAGGATAGGAATCAAGACACACATAGTTCTTAAAGTGAGTAATGTGTTGTTCATCATCATACAGTATGGATACAAATGGGTAAGATACCCCTCATAAAGGAGGTGTGTAGTGCGGTGAGTAACCCAACATGAATGAGGACATAATCCCATATCACACCGTACAACCCTAAATGAGAACCTGGGTTGGGGGTCTGAAAAGGCCATGGGGCCTAAGGCTGGGCCTCAAATGGGGTGGTCCAGTCAATTCACAGTTTAACGTCTTGTAGTGAGGACGTAGAAAGGGGTAAGATACCCTAAACAAGGGAGGTGTACAACACGGTAAGTAACCCGATGTGAATGAGGACATAATCCCTTACCACGCCGTACAATCCCATGTGAGAACTTGGGAAAGGGGCCAGAAAGGCCCAAGGGGCCGTATATGGCCAAGGTACATGAGGATAGGCATCCTGACCATTGGTATCCATACAAGCTCTTGTGTTATCACTGCCTCATCGCACCTCCTAAGCCCACGTGAGCAGTGCTCAGTGTGGGAAACAAGGATCCGGATTCGGCTCTCATTGCCACATAGGGGTCTAATAGGTGGCATCGCCCGAGGAGAGTTTTGTCGATTAGATATAAAAAAGAGCAGAATGAACCATTGCACTCAATGTTTTTGACAACTTGGGGTGGCCCTAATGACACAGGATAGCTGTTTACCATGTTCGAAACACATCATCCTTATAGTGACCTGGAATGGGAACAACAAATGAGTATCGACCACTGACCATATTCTCAATGCGGATTTTTTATCAATTTGTTGCACAACATCCTTGAGGGTCTTGGCCCGAAGTGGTTAGAGATCCCTTGGGCCTATAATACATGCCATTTCATGGCCCTTTTTGATGGGAAGGATGACGTGGTCCCAATAAATGGAGTGGTTGAAGCATAGCGGTACCCATACATTTAATAGTCAAGAAGGGTGGTGAAAGAGGTGGACACCTCTGGGGAGTGGGACGTATGGAGGAATTGAGATGAGATCGATGTGAATTGAAGAAAATCCCTACACCACACCATATGTCTTTACCTAATGGGAGATTGTGGCATTTGGGTTGGGCCAACAGAAGAAATGTCCGGGAATTCTTGCGTACCCCATAAGGATGGGAATCATGCCGTACATAGTTCTTGAAGGCCATGTAGTTTAACGTCGTGAGGTGAGGATGTCGAAGGATAGAATAATGGGGAGTGGGCACATGGGGAGACCATTGTAATCCTAGCATGAGTGGGGATAAAGAATCCTACACCATATCGTGCACAGATCCTCTAAGAGAACTATACCAAGGGGGATAGTCAAAGAGAAGAGTTCAGGGACTAGGATCAAGACGAAACACTTGAGAATTCCTACATATCCCATGCAGTTGGGAAACATGACACATGTAGTTCTAAGGGCACAGTTTAACGTCTGGTGGGACAATGCACAATTTAAAGTTAGGTAGGACTGAACAGTTTGAGGTCATGCTGGACCAGCATGCAGTTTAAGGTCACGTGGGACCGAATAGTTTTAGGTCGTACGGGACCAAACAGTTTATGGTCATGTAGGACCAGATATCTCAGGCAAAGTATTGCTTAAGAATCTTGGCATTGGTGGGAGGAGTTATATACTCTCCATCCATGGTTACCATGGAGTATGCTCCATTGGGGTAAATCCTGTGAATTATGTAAGGTCCTTCACATTTGGGCTCCAACATGGGTGGTTTCCCATTAGGGATCATTGATGTATGGAGGGACAATAACACGTCACCTTGTAGGAACAAGCGGACTCTAGCCTTATTGTTGAAGTCTCTGGCTATCTTATTCTGATGCCTTTCCCGATTATGCAGGGCACAAACCTACCATCTCCATGTGCTTCTAATTCATCCAAACTAATTTTAGACACCTTCTATAGTGGAAACTAGTCATCGACCGCTGTGCATAATTAAGGAAAATAAATCTTTACGGTCATGATGGACTCAACTCCTTACACTAGGGAATATGGGGTCACCTTGGGGGAATTACAAGTCGTCGTCCGATAAGCCTAGAGGGCGTTGTGGAGCTTTCCCGTCCAACTATTCTTGTTTTGACCAACCATTTTCTACAGAATGATATAGATGGTTTTGTTAAATGCCTCGATCTTCCCATTTTCCTACACGTGATAGCGGGAGGTATGGTTCATACGGATGTTGTACTTGGCATACAATTTCTATAGCTCGATTGTTTGGAAGTTGGTGTCGTTATTGGTGAGGACAACGTGAGGGACTCCAAACCAGTAGATGATGCTGGAGCTCATGAAGTCAATGAAAGAATGGGACTTGACCTCCTTGAGTGGAACTGCCTCTGCCCATTTGGAAAATAAATATGTGGTGGTCCGGATGAACCTGTAATGGTGAGCTGTCGTCGGTGGATATGGTCCCCCGATATCGAGTCCTCATACCGCAAACGGCCAAGAGTATTTGGTGTGGTTGAGAGGTTCTGGAGACCGGTGCATGATGTACGAATGGATTTGGAACATGTGAAATCTCTTGGAAAACTTGGTGAAATCATGGATCATGGAAGGCCAGAAGTACCCCCGTCTGCAAATCTGATGGGACGGCTTCGGCCGAGTTTGGTGATCCCCACAGGAACCGGCAAGAATCTCCTGCATGGCCTAAGAAATTTTGATTCCTTGGATGCAATGGAGTAGAATACCATCACACCCATGCTTGTAGAGAATATGTTGATGGATGGGACCACTCTTGGGGGTAAACTATAGCGCGTGGTGTCATATTCGCTCGCTGTAACACCCGATACTTTTATGTGAAATATTTTGTTTTTATGTTATATAAATCATCAAAAGAATCTTTTACTACACAAAACACTAGCTTGGCTTTCTCTACACACAATCGCGACCTTCCTCGATAGCTTACGTCGTACGCAATACCGAGTTTCACTAAACAACGATATACTATTAAAATATTATTAAAACTAGCCATTATGAATAGTAATAACCACTTTTTGAAATTTTATAATTTTTATTTTTCAAAATGGACTTCATTTTTGGATTTGGAATTTCAAAATTAGCCTAGGGTGATATTTTGGTATTTTTCTGAAAACTTTCAATTTTTGATGAATAGTGAAACCACTAAGTGGTAGTTAAAAAGACTGAATTTTTCATAAAACTTAATTTTACCGCATCTGTGAGTGGAATTTTGAAAATCTGAGAGACACAGTTAATATCAAGGACTATAATGTGGTTCAATGAGATGAAAATAATTTTTGGTGAATAGTAACTTTTTACATTTATTTACCATGGTTAAAAATAAATAGGGTAATTAAGGGTAACAATGATATTATTATTACCCTAACACATGTCCTAATTCTATTGGACAAGTTTAATTCGACCAAAAACATCCTTAGGATTAATATATGACCGTTTAGGCCCACTTGGATTAGATTAGGACATTTATTATTAATTTATTTAAAGAAGGGTTAAATAGTTAAAAATCAAAGTTTAATAAGTAAATAATTTTTAATATGGGGTTATACATAAGTTAAATTTGACTATAAATATTAATTAGAACGCTAAAATTTTTTCCTACATAATGGTATTTTATTTGTAATTTTTAGACATTAAATAATTTAATGTATTTATGACACAACGATGATGCAGTAATTATCTTATTAATGAAATATTGACATAATTGATGTTATAAATACCCAAATAAATGTAATTTGAGACTTTTTTGAATTACACTAATTTTATAGGTTAATATGACATGTTATTATTGATTTAATTAACTTGGTTCGAACTAATAATTCTGTTATGATTTTCACAAAAATCAATTACTAAATAGTGTCAAAATTGACATAAAATAGTTTTTAAAACAAATATTATATTATTAATTGTTATTTTATTCCTAAAAATCTAAGGATCTGAAAAATGACTTAGATAAGGTTATATATATTAATAATAAACAATTTGGGGTTCTTTTGGCTTGATATAGTAAGTTTGTTAACATTATAGTATAAGACAACAAGATGACATGGTAAAAGTTAAATTATCTAACTTAAAGTAAATCTAAATGATAAGGTTAAAATTGATACCTAAACTTGTCTAAATTCTATTGGATGAGATTATTTAGACCCATCCCCACCTTAGACTCAAAATAAATTAATTTTGAGCTATTTAAAACCGAACTTGACTTTATAATAAAATAATATTTTTTGTTATTCCAAAGGTGCCCCTCTCCTCCCGTATAAAAGCGCACCTCCTCCCTATCTTCCTCACACCACATTGAGCCTTCAAGATCGTCCAAACACTTCCAATTTCTTCTCTCCACTTCCCTAGAAACATCCTAGAGGTTCTGGTCTCTTTCAAAGACCCATTTTAGTGCCCAAAAAGGAGGTCTCAAAGAAGCACTTCAAAGAAGAGGTAATGTCTGTTACCGATTCTTTCATCTTTATTTCTTCTTCCACTTCTTCTTATTTAGTTGTTTCATTCTGAAGTTATAACATCAGTATCACTCATATACTGATATGTTATTATAAGTATGAAACAACCCTATTTCACCATCTATCCATCCTACGGAAAAATAAATCACCGCGCGTGCGTACGTACGGAATACCATCTCCACGCCGTGGTGTAATCTATTTTCCACCACGACCTTACTTGGATGGGTATAATGGTGTAAATAATGGCTATATATGACTATTATAAAGTGATGCTGATTCTGAAATAGTATACATACACTCCAATACAATTCCACGATCATAGGAATGATATCATCACTCGTGCGTACGTAGGGAATATTGTCTCCACGATGTGATGCGACTCGTTCTACATGATCTTCATTTCATAATGATTATATAAATGAATTGAATGAATGAATATGATATATATTACACTAATACCATTCTGGAAATGAGGTATCTATAACCTAAAGAGAATAATAAGAATTTATTCCACAAAACACGCATAAGAACAAAAAGTTATAAACACCCGAATAACAAGTAGCAATGAAATATTACTACTAAGAAGCTAAGAATATGACCATATATGATATCATAAAAATAAGTATGATTCTGGAATAAGTCAATAACATTATTTAAATCATTATATAGGAGTTTCAGACACATACGAAGCAAAACAGATCTAAGGTAAGGGAAATATCACAATCTCATTTTTATCAGAGATTGTTTATACTCTGGTATTTAGTGGGTTGTATTTTATCATCCACATCCATGTTTCATCAATATGTAATATTATTTCCATCCATCTAAAATTTTTAAAATTCAATTTTACCCTTCGGTGAGTTTTTAGTAAAAGATATGAAAGGAATGTTTTGTCGTTTTTCATACGAGGTACTTTTTGACTTTTCCTACAAAAGTACGAGAAGAATGTTTTTTTTAACTTATACGGCATGAATGGATTTTTAAAACATTATTTCCAAAAAGCTTCCTTTACAAGTTTTCATGTTTATTTTTAATCAACTTATTTTAGTTTAAAATTGTATGACATGTTATGAAAGGATAAATGTTTTTGAAGTAGAAATGATATTTTCCTCAAGAATGGAGTTCAAGAGTTTTATCAAAATTATTTTCAATCTAAGACAATATAGGGTTCTGTTTCTATCCCTATTATTACGTGGATTTGATTATGTTGTGATGGAAATATTTTTATGAATTCCTTTATCTTATATGAATTGTTTTATGATGTCATGATGTTTAAGATTCCCAATTTTATTACATGGGTTATGTAATGATGTATGATTTATGATTTTGTGGAACACATAAGAATGGTATCATTATGAGATGGGTGGGTCCTATATCTCCCTCCAATGCATTGGGTAATGATTTTATATCTCATGAGATAGACATGGTTGGAACGGTAGGTTATACCGGTTCAGTGAAACATAACTGAAATGGGGAGTGAACTCGGTTCAGAAAGGGTCTTTGTCCACTAAGATTGTCTTGGCAATGAGTCTTGACTAATAACAAATGATTCTCTATGATTATGTGTGTATGCCACAAAGTTTCATGTCATAAGTTATGATTATTGGGATTCCATTTCACTACTATGATTTATCCCATGTTATGAAATTATGCTCTCTTTTGCAGGTTAAGATTTCCAAAAGTTATGTTCTTATGAATATGATGTGATTGATATTTCTTTTGTTACCCTTATTGAGCATTTGAGCTCACCCTTTTGTATGTTTTCTTTCCCCAGGTCAGGAAGAAGGTTATTAAGTAATATATTCCAAAAGGGACTATAGATATGATGAAATAAATGGGAGACAGTCTAGACGCTTTATGAACCAGTTGTTTATGTTTCCCAGTTTCTAAAGACACTATACCTATACTGTGCTTTCGTGGTTTTGTTATATGATGTAATAAGTACTCTTCAATTTTGAAGTATTAACAATGTATGTAAATTATGGGTCGTTATAGTTGGTATCAGAGGAAAGGTATAGTCAACCTTTGGAAACTAGGATGCGAGAGCCTTAGTAAGAACCCTAAGGATAAGTCTAAGAATATAACACAATCTTAGTGTTTTAGAAATGGCCATGAACAACCTAGGATAAGACCTTAAGTGTGAAATTTTATTCTTGATTATGTGGTTTTCTAATTATTAGTGTTGCTCACACTATTCTCCATGGTTTTAGTCAATGGCTGGAACCCGAAGGAACCATGTTAACACTGAATGCGACGGGCAATGCAATGATTGTCACCCTGAGAAACCAAACGTTATGGGAGCTAGAATTAAAAATCTTATAGCCATGCTCACACAACTTTCTCAAGCTATTAATCATGCAGTACTTCCAAACGAGCAAAGGAAGGAGCAACATTTTGTTGAATCCTTCATGAGAGAGCATCCACCTTCATTCAGCGGGTCTACTGATCCATTAGTTGCTGAACAATGGATTAGTACTACTGAAATGATATTTTTAGTTCTTCAATGTTCTGAGCATGATAAAGTCATCTTAGTAGTGTATCGTTTGGAAGGTGATGCTGATCAATGGTGGAATCTTATTAATAATACGAGGAAAAGGGATGAAATTGAGTCCCTGGAATGGGAAGAGTTCAAGAACTTATTTTTCAATAATTACTTCCCGCGTATTCTCCGAACAATGATGGAGAAAGAGTTTCTTGAACTGAAGCAAAAGTATGATGAATCTGTTGGTACTTATGAATCAAATTTTACAGGACTTGCAAGGTACACCTCTGGTAATATTATCCAACCTAAGAGTAAGATCGATCGATTCTTTAGTGGCTTAAAACCAAGTCTTCAAAGGGACTTAGCCATAAGGGACTTCAATAGCTACGAGGAAATCATTCGATGTGCTCACAAAGTTGAGATGGAGATTGGAGTAACCCATCAGTCTTATGGGTTTGATATGAAGAGGAAAATGGAATTAAAAGGAAAATCTAAAGAGCACATTGAAAAGAAGATGAGCTTTACCTTATGCTCAAAGTGTGGAAAGAAACATGGAGGGATTTGTCTTAAAGGGACAAGTAAATGTTTCAAATGTGGAAAGGAAGGTCATCGGGCATTTGAATGCCACGATGATGGGATGAAGATGTCTAATGATGAAAACAAATGAAGGGATACATAGAATGAACCTACTACACTTCAATGGTTCATGTGCAAGGAGATGGGACATTATTCCAATAAATTCCCTAATCTAAGGGTTGATGATGATGGTCGACGTCAACAAACTCTTAAGGCTAAAGAAAAAGGAATGTCACATGCAATTTCTATCAGCGATGTGGAGTACGATAACTATGTGGTGAAAGGTACACTTACCATCCACACTCTAAGGTAGAAAATGTTTTATTTGATTCTGGATCCACCCACCCTTTTATTTCTGAAGAATTTTCTAAGGGTATCACCGTATTACCTCAACAATTAGATGTTGAGTTATCTGTGACAACACCTAATGGCACAACAGTCGCATCAAAAGATTATAATTCTTCTCTGATTGAAGTTTTTGGGAAAGTTCTTCCTGTAAATCTTGTGATCCTTCCTATAGTGGAATTTGATGTGATTCTTGGCATGGATTGGCTTTCTCTACATGGATCTCATATCAACTGCCAAAGAAGGGAAGTCACATTTCATATTCCAGATCAATCTATGATCTTCTATCGATGCAAGGATGAACATAACCTTCTAGTGGAAATTCCTTCCATCTTATGGGTCTTGATTCCACTAAATGAAGGTTATTTATCTCAAATGGTTGGTGAGAAACTCAAGATTAAGAATATTCCCATTGTACGGGAGTTTGATGATGTCTTTCCGGAGGAATTATCGGTTCTTCCACCAAATCATGATGTTGAGTTCTCAATAGAACTCGTACTGGGTGCTTTGCCTATTTCAAAGACACCTTATAGAGTGGCCCCAATTGAGTTGCAGGAATTGAAGAAGCAACTCCAAGAGAATCTTGATAAGGGATTCATACTCCCTAGTGCGTCACCTTGGGGAGCACCTGTTCTCTTTGTTAAGAAGAAATATGGATCAATGATAATCTGCATTGATTATCGAGAACATAACAAGATCACTATCAAGAAAAAATATCCTCTCCCACGCATTGATGACTTATTTGACCAACTACGCGGAGCTCAATACTTTTCCAAGATTGATCTTCGTTCAGGGTATCATCAATTAAGGGTCAAAAGGGAGGATATACCAAATACGGCTTTCCGTAGAAGGTATAGACACTATGAATTTATAGTGATTCCATTTGGTCATACTAGTTCCCCTGCTATCTTAATGGATCTGATGAATAGAGTCTTTAGAGACTATCTTGATCAGTTTGTGGTAGTCTTTATAGACGATATTCTTGTATATTAAAAGAGAAAGGAAGAACATGAAGATCACTTGAGAATTATATTAAAGACCCTGAGAAAGGAGAAGATTTATGCCAAATTTACCAAGTGTAAATTTTGGCTGCAAAAAGTTTCATTTTTGGGTCACATAATCTCAAAAGAGGGGATATCTGTGGATCCATCAAAAACAGAGGTTATCAAAAGATAGTCGAGACCAACAACAGTAACTGAGATCTAAAGTTTTCTTGGTTTGGCTAGATATTATCGATGTTTTGTGAAATCTTTTTCACGATTATCTAATCTACTCACCAATTGACTCGGAAAGGAGTTAAGTGTTTCTGGACAGAAGAATGTGAAGAGAATTTCAAGGAGTTGAAAAGAAGGTTATCCAGTGCACCTGTGCTCACACTGCCTTGTAGTGGAGAAAGGTTTGTGATCTACAGTGATGCATCCAAGAAGGGATTGGGGTATGTTCTTATGCAAAATGATATGGTGATAGCTTATGCCTCAAGACAGTTGAAAATCCATGAGCAAAATTACCCAACACATGATTTGGAGTTAGCTGCGGTAATCTTTGCATTAAAGATTTGGAGGCATTATCTTTACGGAGAAAGGTGTGACATTTCTACTGATCATTAAAGTTTAAAGTATATTTTCACACAAAAGGAGCTGAATATGCGTCAAAGAAGATGGTTGGAGCTGATATAGGATTATGACTACTCAATCCATTACCATCCTGGGAAAGCAAACAAGGTGGCAGATGCATTAAGTCGACAAGACCATGCTATTTTATCCATGATGAGGATCACAAAAGATCCAATATTTATGGATTTACAAAGGATGGATCTTGGAATTATAATGGAAGGGGAAAAATCTTATCTTTCACAAATGAATGTTCAACCATCTATACATGTGATGATTAAAGAGGCACAGAAAGAAGATGTCAAGTTACAAAACATGGTGAGAAATGTTCCTGAATTCAACCTTGATTGTGATGGGATAATAAAGTTCAGGAATCTGGTTTGTGTTCCTCCCATCCCGGAATTAAAGAAGGAGCTGCTGGATGAGGCTCATAGTTCTTCATTCTCTATTCATCCAGGAAGCACGAAGATGTATAGGGACCTGAAAGAGTACTTCTGGTGGGATGGCATGAAAAGAGATGTTGCTGAATATGTCTCTCGATTCTTGGTTTGTCAGCAAGTTAAAGCTGAGAGACAGAAGTCTAAGTGGATGTTACAACCATTACCCATACCCGAATGGAAATGGGAAAACATCACTATGGACTTTGTCACAGGACTTCCTAAAACATCCAAAGGAAATAATGCTATCTGGGTCATAGTTGATCGTCTTACAAAGTCTGCACACTTCATTGCTATTAGAGAGGATTTCTCTCTGGATCAGCATGTCAGGATATATGTAAAGAAAGTGGTAAGATTGCATGGAGTACCACTTTCTATTATATCTGATCGGGATCTGAGATTTACCTTGAAGTTCTGGAGAAGTCTTCAGCATACTCTGGATACAGAGTTGAGTTTCAACACTGCTTATCATCCTCCGACAGATGGTCAGTCTGAGAGAACAATTCAAACTCTAGAAGATATGTAGAGAGCTTGCTCTATGGATTTCAAAGGTGGTTGGGATCAACACCTACCTTTGGTGGAATTTTCTTATAATAATATCTTTCACTCCAGTATTCAGATGGATCCTTATGAAGCTCTCTATGGAAAGAAATGCAGGACTCCAACTTGCTAGGAAGAAGTTGGGGAAAGAAAGCTATTAAGACCTGATCTCGTTGATGAAATGGCAGAAAAAGTCAGATCAATTCAACAACACATAAGAGCAGCTCAGAGTCGACATAAAAGTTATGCCGAAAACCGATGAAAAGACCTAGAGTTTGAAGTGGGTGATAAAGTGTTCTTACAAATATCTCCCTGGGAGAGGGTCAGGAGATTTGGAAAGAAGGGGAAGTTGAGCCCTAGATATATCGGTCCTTTCGAAATACTGGATCGTGTTGGGACGGTAGCTTACCGATTGGTGCTTCCACCGAATCTCTCTCAAGTTCACGATGTGTTCCATGTATCTGTCCTAAGAAAGTACATACCTGATCCTTCACATGTACTTAGCTCAAGAATTTGTACCGCTGGAGCAAGATCATTCTTATGCAGAAAAACCAATAGAGATTCTGGATCGTAGCGAAAAATTCCTACGAAACAAGACCACTTGATTGGTGAAAGTTTTATGGAGGAACTACCAATTAGAAGAAGCTACATGGGAGCTTGAGGATATGATGAGGGAGAGGTATCCTCATCTGTTTGTTACAAAGTGACGAATTTCGAGGGCGAAATTCATTTTAAGGGGGGTAGAATGTAACACCCGAGACTTTTATGTGAAATATTTTGTTTTTATGTTATATAAATCATCAAAGGAATCTTTTACTACACACAACACTAGCTTGGCTTTCTTTACACGCAATTGCAACCTTCCTCGATAGCTTGCGTCGTACGCAATACTGAGTTTCACTAAACAACGATATACTATTAAAATATTATTAAAACTAGCCGTTATGAATAGTAATAACCACTTTTTGAAATTTTATAATTTTTATTTTTCAAAATGGACTTCACTTTTGGATTCAGAATGTCGAAATTAGCCTAGGGTGAAATTTTGGTATTTTTCTGAAAACTTTCAATTTTTTATGAATAGTGAAACCACTAAGTGGTAGTTAAAAAAACTGAATTTTTCATAAAACTTAATTTTACTGCTTATGTGAGTGGAATTTCAAAAATCTGAGAGACACGGTTAATATCAAGGACTAAAATTTGGTTCAATGAGATGAAAATAATTTTTGGTGAATAGTAACTTTTTACTTTTATTTACCACGGTTAAAATTAAATAGGGTAATTAAGGGTAACAATGATATTATTATTACCCTAACACATGTCCTAATTCTATTGGACAAGTCTAATTCGACCAAAAACAACTTTAGGAAAAAAATATGACCATTTAGGCCCACATGGATTAGATTATGACATTTATTATTAATTTATTTAAAGAAGGGTTAAATAGTTAAAAATAAAAGTTTAATAAGTAAATCATTTTTAATATAGGGTTATACATAAGATAAATTCGACTATAAATATTCATTAGAAAGATAAAAATATTTCCTACATAATGGTATTTTATTTGTAATTTTTAGACATTAAATAATTTAATTTATTTATAATACAACGATGATGCAGTAATTATCTTATTAATGAAATATTGACATAATTGATGTTATAAATACCCAAATAAATGTAATTTGAGACTTTTTATGAATTAAACTAATTTTATAGGTTAATATGACATGTTAGTATTGATTTTATTAACTTTTGTTGAACTAATAATTCTGTTATGAGTTTCAAAAAAATCAATTACTAAATAGTGTCAAAATTGACATAAAATAGTTTTTAAAACAAATATTATATTATTAATTGTTATTTTATTCCTCAAAATCTAAGGTTCGGAAAAAGGACTTAGATAAGGTTATATATATTAATAATAAACAACTTGGGGTTAGTTTTTCTTGATATAGTAATGTGTTTAACCTTATAGTATAAGAAAACAGAAAGACACGGTAAAAGTTAATTTTTCTAACTTAAAGTAAATCTAAATGATTAGGTTAAAATTGATACCTAAACTTGTCTAAATTCTATTGGATGAGAGGATTTCGACCCATCCCCACCTTATACTCTAAATAAATCAATTTTGAGCTATTTAAAACAGAATGTGACTTTATAATAAAATAATATTTTTAGTTATTCCAAAGGTGCCTCTCTCCTCCCTTATAAAAGGGCACCTCCTCCCTCTCTTCCTCAGACCACATTGAGATTTCAAGCTCGGCCAACCCCTTCCAATTTATTCTCTCCACTTCCCTAGAAACATCTTAGAGGTTTTGGTCTTCTTCAAAGACCCATTTTAGTTCCCTAAAAGGAGGTCTCAAAGAAGCACTTCAAAGAAGAGGTAATGTCCGTTACCGATTCCTTCATCTTTATTTCTTCCTACACTTCTTCTTATCTAGTTGTTTCATTATGAAGTAATAAAATCAGTATCACTCATATACTGATATGTAATTATAAGTATTAAACAACCCTATTTCACCATCTATCCATCCTACAGAAAAACAAATCACCGCGCGTGCGTACGTACGGAATACCATCTCCACGCCGTGGTGTAATCTATTTTCCACCACCACCTTACTTGGATGGGTATAATGGTGTCAATAATGACTATATATGACTATTATAAAGTGATACGTATTCTGAAATAGTATACATACACTCCAACACAATTCCACGGTCATATGAACGATATCATCACTCGTGCGTACGTACGGAATACCGTCTCCACGATGTGATGCGACTCGTTCTACATGATCTTCATTTCATAATGATTATATAAATGAATTGAATGAATTAATATGATATATATTACAATAATACCATTCTGGAAATGAGGTATCTATAACCGAAACAGAAGAATAAGAATTTATTCGACAAAACACGCATAAGAACAAAAAGTTATAAACACCCGAATAACAAGTAGCAATGAAATATTACTACTAAGAAGCTAAGAATATGACCATATATGATATCATAAAAATAAGTATGATTCTGTAATAAGTCAATAACATTATTTAAATTATTATATAGTAGGTTAGGACACTTACGAAGCAAAACAGACCTAAGGTAAGGGAAATATCACAATCTAATTTTTATCCGAGATTGTTTATACTCTGGTATTTAGTGGGTTGTATTTTATCATCCACATCCATGTTTCCTCAATATGTAATATTATTTAAATCCATCTACAATTTTTTAAATTCAATTTTACCCTTCGGTGAGTTTTTAGTAAAAGATATGAAAGGAATCTTTTGTCGTTTTTCGTATGAGGTACTTTTTGACTTTTCTGACAAAAGTACGAGAGAAATGTTTTTTTAACTTATACGGCATGAATGGATTTTTAAAACATTATTTCCAAGAAGCCTCCTTTACAAGTTTTCAAGTTTATTTTTAATCAACTTCTTTTATTTTAAAATTTTAGGACATGTTATGAAAGGATAAATGTTTTTGAAGAAGAAAGTATATTTTCCTCAAGAATGGAGTTCAAGAGTTTTATCAAAATTATTTTCCATCTAAGACATTATAGGGTTCTGTTTCTATCCCTATTATTACATGGATTCGATTATGTTGTGATGGAAATATTTTTATGAATTCCTTTATCTTATAGGAATTGTATTATGATGTCACGATGTTTAAGATTCCCATTTTTATTACATGGGTTATGAAATGATGTATGATTTATGATTTTGTGGCACACATAAGAATGGTATCATTATGAAATGGGTGGGACCTATATCTCCCTCCAATTCATTGGGTAAATATTTTATATCTCATTAGATAGACATGGCTGGAACGGTAGGTTATACCGGTTCAGTGAAACAGGACTGAAATGGGGAGTGAACTCGGTTCAGAAATGGACTTTGTCCACTAAGATAGTCTTGGCAATGAGTCTTGACTAATAAAAAATGATTCTCTATGATTATGTGTGTATGACACAAAGTTTCATGTTTTAAGTTATGATTATTGGGATTCCATTTCACTACTATGATTTATCCCATGTTATGATATTATTCTCTCTTTTGCAGGTTAAGATTTCCAAAAGTTATGTTCTTATGAATATGATGTGATTGATATTTCTTTTGTTACCCTTATTGAGCATTTGAGCTCACACTTTTGTATGTTTTCTTTCCCCAGGTCAGGAAGAAGGTTATTAAGTAAGATATGCCAAAAGGGACTATAGATATGATGAAATAAATGGGAGACAGTCTAGACGCTTTATGAACGAGTTGTTTATGTTTCCCATTTTATAAAGACATTATACCTATATGGTATTTTCATGGTTTTGTTATATGATGTAATAAGTACGCTTCAATTTTTAAGTATTAACAATGTATGTAAAGTATGGGTTGTTATACATGCGCTCGCCCCAATCAGCGGGGAGGCAACCGTTTTGGAGGTACTCGACAATGGGGGATCTCTAGTCGGGGTCACTTCAATCACTGCATATGAGGAACCTAGGGGTCCTGACGTGGAGGCTCTGGTAGTAAGATGGATTACCTGTAGGTCGTCATCATCATATGGGGTGACGAGAGAAATGACTCTCTAATGCACTACATGTATAATCAGGCCTTCCTGCTCGGGTTCTGCAAGTGATGCATCCAGGCCGGCCAAGGCATCATCTTGACCATTCTTAGATCGAGGGACATGAGTAACTTCTGGTCAAGATGAAAACTGGGCCATTCGCTAGAGGGTGTGCTCCAACAATGGTACGAGATCTGGCTTTCTGACGACGTAGTCACCATTGATTTTATGGATGACTAGTTCAGAATCCCCTACCACATGAAAATGGGGCACATTGATCTTGAGGGCCAGTTTGAGGCCAGTGATAAGAGCCTGATACTCTGCCTCCTTGTTGGTGTAGTCTTCCGACAATAAGAATGAGTACGACTGGATAGCTTGTGTTGGGGTAATAAAGAAAATACCTAAGCCCACCCTTTTGAGCCTAGGATCATTGTGTCTCCTACCGGTAGGGCTCTGGGAAGCACCATCAAAGTGCATCTTCCAACAGGGGATGGAATGATCTATTAAAAGGATTACCTAGTTGGGAATATACAGGTCTAGGTACTAGTCCGCAGGAGCCGAATGGGCAGCACGGAAGTCTGCCAATGCTTGTCCCTTGATAGCATTCTGAGGCATGAACCTGATGTCGAACTACTGGAGGATTACCTCCCACCATGCTAGTCGGCCTGTCAACATGGGGTTGTTCAGATTGTACATCAGCGGGTCTACCGGAGACACCAGTTGTACCTCGTGGTGCATTAGGTAGTGTCACAATTTCTATACCATGAATAATCACACAAGGTATCTCTTTTCGATGGGGGAGTATTTGGTCTTCATATCGATGAGCATACGTCTGAGGTAGTAAAGACAATTCTTCGTCCCCTCATTGTTCTTCTGGGCCAGAAGAGTGCCAATAGAACATTCTAGGGATGTCACTTATAGGATTAATGGTTTTCCGGAGACGAGTGGAATCCATGCTTGAGGCTAGAGCAGATACAGCTTGATTTCCTCGAACGCGGTCTGGCGATCTTCATCCCATTCATAGGGAGAGCCTTTCTTCGTGAGACAGGAAAAGGGCTTACACTTGCTGGCTATATTTTCAA
This sequence comes from Viscum album, assembly GCA_963277665.1. Taxonomy (NCBI): domain Eukaryota; kingdom Viridiplantae; phylum Streptophyta; class Magnoliopsida; order Santalales; family Viscaceae; genus Viscum; species Viscum album. The sequence goes on along the minus strand of OY728148.1, from coordinate 1,397,484,873 downwards.
TGAATTGGATTATGTAGTCTAAGTGTCCTTGGAAACCTCAAATCTCCCAAAAATTTCTTGTGGGAGGCATCTGGATGATGGTATTAATCTTCTCTAGGTCGATCTCTATGCCCCAGTACATGAAAACAAATCCAAGGAACTTCTCAGAGGTGACACCGAAGGCACATTTCAACGGTTTCATTTTCAGGTGATGGTAAGGGAGTAAGAAGAACACGTTCTCAAGGTCCTTGAGATGGTCCTGGTGTTGGCAGGATTTGACAACCAAGTCGTCCAGATATCACTCCACCAATGTCCCGTGGATCGACTTGAATATGCGGTGAATGAACCGCTGATAGGTGGCACATGCATTATTCTGGCCGAAGGGCATAACCTGGTAATTAAACGTACCTTGGGGTGCCCGGAAAGCTATGGATTCTTCATCCTCAGGATCCATCTGGATCTGATTATATTCAAAGTTCCCATCCATGAAGGACATGGCCTAAAACCCAGCCATACCATCAATCAACAATTCTATCATAGGGATGGGAAAATCATACTTTGGATAGTGATGGTTGAGATCATGGACGATGATTCAGACTCTGATCTATCCATTCTTCTTCCTGACTGTCACAATTTTGGCTAGCCACTTGGGGTATTGGACCTCCTTGATGAAGTTGGCTCTGATGATCCTGTCAAATTCGGCATCAACCATGGAACCGTGAGAAGGTTGCATCCTTTTGGGAGGCTTCTTGAACCCGTGAATATTTGCTGGAAGACCGAGGTGGTGGATGGATCCTTGAGGATCTAGTCCTTTCATATCGTTGCAGCTCCAAGTGAACACATCACGATGCTACTTCATAAAATCTATGTATCATTGCTGCTCCTCGAGGGACATGGAGGCATTGATCAATGTGGGCCTTGGATCTACCTTGATACCAAGTTTCACTTGTACCATTTCATCAACCGTATCAGAGACGCCCTCTCCAAAGGCAGGGGGAGGGAGCGTCCTCTAGATCCTTTTATTTTCACGCGGAGGAGGGATCCCCAACGGGAGAAGCCTCTTCTGGGTTGGTGGATTTTGATGGGAGGCTTGTACTATCCTGGGTGGCAGTGGTCATTGCAATGGGATATTTTGGTTCTGCCGAAACCATAGCAATGAAGGTCGTCCATCTGATCCCATCTGGTCTTTGGCCCAAGGGGCCATGAATGATGATATCAAAGTAATAGTGGCGCGTCGGCTTGAGAAGGTTAATTCTAGCCTGGAAAAACAAACACGTATGACATACTGTCATTGCCATGGTGCATACATCCAGATACTGTATGGGGGTAGGAGGCTCCGGGATCACCTGATCATGTTTTGTGTAGGAGTAAGAGGTGATTTTCCATCATCGATTAGACTTGGGAATATTCTTCACCCTTGTACCTAAAACAACAAAACATTGTCCCATGTTGGGGATCGTGGACTCCAATTGATGTATTGGGAAGACATAGGCATCATCTAGACCCACCCAGGGGTCTGTTGCAACCGTGACAGGTTCAACCTCACTAGCCTGAATCTGTTTGTCCTTTCTCTTGTAATAGTCGGCATCCAGGTAGTAGGCTTCACAAGAGGGGAAAGTATATGCATCACCTTGGAGTACGCCTACTCAACCATTAAGGGAGTACATGAGGCACTAGTGGTACGATGATGGGACTGCCACGTGTAGGTGGATCCATGGTCTGCCTATCAATGCATTGTACGTGGTGCCTTGGATGACAACCATAAACTCTGTTATGGAAACTAGGCCACCGAACGGGGTCTTCAAATGGATATTACTGACTGGGCTCTACTCTATCCTGTCATATCTCTGAATTCATAAATCAGAGGTAGTCAGGTTGTCTTTGGATAACCCCAGCTTCCACAGTGTCCGTGTTGGGATAAGATTGATCCCAGAGCCAGTGTCCACAATACAGTGGTGAACCTCCACACCATTGAATTGGTCGGTGATGTATAGTGGTTGGATGTTACCCTGTATGGTAGATCCTTCACCTTCTCTATAGAATGAAATGATGGCCTGACATTCAGCATTCTTGACCGCTTCAGCATGGAAAGCCTCTACAGTTGCTACCTCCATTTCAAACATGAGGGGGTTTTTGATGCCTCGGTGAGGGCCTCATGCATATCTGGTGGCAGGAAGAGTGACTCAAGGATGGAAAGTCTTGATGGGATGTTGTAAAGGTGTTTAAGAACATCATATTTCTACTCCATATGGGAACTTCTGCTTGCAGGAGGCCGCTCTATGATAGGAGGCATGGCAGGCCCCACTGGCTAGGCCGGCGGCTTACTGGTGCTGGGCATATCCGACTTCTCACTAGTAGAATCCCGAAGAGTAGCTACCAGATGAGGGACGGATGACTATGATAGGCATGTAGTAGGTTGAGGCTGGTGACTGCATGGTCGAGGTAGCTCTACCTCATCCAGCAGCACAAACGGTGGGGGAGGCAGGCCCGACGACACCAGGTGAAGAGGTTGCGCATGCTGAGTTATGTGTTGGGCCTGCTGTCTGGACTCACTTGCATGCATGGCCGGGATGGAGGTTCCATCTAATGCACCTTGAAGACCCTTTTGGTTGTGGATTCGCTGACATTGGTGTCGGCTAGGGATGTTGGAGAGGTTCACCTGGCACTCCCCGTTGTCGACAGTCATATAGTGGTTTACCAACTCCACAATGTTGACTGAAGCGTACCCTTGACAATCACTTGAAGATTCATATACTACTAGGTGGATTCTATAAGTAATCCCCATATCTAAGGGCATGATTTCACTGAGAGTGTGAGACGACTACGACATTGGTAGGGTGCGTTTCTTTTCCTTACACCACCGATGATTGCCCTTTTGGGAAGAGGTCAGTTGAGATGATGATGCAGAAGTGGTGGCTATAGATTATGAAGGTTATGGATGATTCAGTCATGCATTGATGATTCCATGGGCATGGGAAACCATTTTTCAAGCCTTTGAGTCATCATATTTATGAACCCCATCGTTGGAAACCTGCTTCCATTCTCCCTCACTGTCGTTGCTTCTATTTGTCCCTACGAAGACACCCACCACTTATGTCAGGGTCGGGCTTAGCTTGACTATATTGTTATCAACCTAGTCTTGAAACTAGTATTTCAACACATTTCATTGATTGAGGGTGTTCCTTAGAATCCGATGATAGGGGAAATAGTTGGGGTGATCAGTGAGGTTCGCCTCTTCTGGGCTTCTGTACTCAAGAAACTGCACGATCCCTTATTCCAAGGAACTTCCGAAATAGCCAGGAACTTGATTATAATTGAAAGATTAGTCCCAGTTTCTTCTATTTGGTAAGGGTGCCCATGGAACCTGGAACTGAAGAGGGGATGGAGGATCTTGTTGAGGGGGCGGACACTGGTTGTCCTGCCTAGGCGGTGGCAGTGCATTACGCAGGGGTACCTACCGATTTTGAGGTGGGCGCTGCTGAGTCGGAGGCTGCACTTGTGGTGAAGGGACTATGCGAGTCTGCAGATGTCACACCACTGGTAATAATGCCATCTATTTGTGGGCCTCTATCTGGGGAAATTCAACGGGCTCGGCTCTGGAATCCCTCCATTCTAGAATTACAAGGGGCAACTGACACGCCTGGCTGGCCTGCTGCAGGGATTCCTCCAAGTGCTGGGCCTTATCGGAGAAGTCTCGGAATCCTCCAGGGTAGTTCTGGGTGATCATAGAAGGAACAAGTTCCGTCCTGACATTTTCTACACACATCATAAATAATTGCTCCTGAGTCTGTGGCATTTCGAGGGAGTATGTGAGCCCCTTCTACCTGGCGATAAAGTCTGTGACTTCCTCATCAAACATTTGTTTGCACTTGAAGAGGGTTTTGATTCTCATTTTCCTGTTGGTAGAGCTGAACTAGTAGAGGAATTGTCTGCAAAGATCCTCCCAGCTGGTTACGGATCCAACAGGGATCTCGCTGTACCAGACGAATGTCGGCCCCTCCAATGTCTGAACAAAACAGCAGAGCTTGGTAGGCTCCTGCTCCACTGGACTCTCTAAAATGGTCCCACAACTTGAGTTGAGGTGGGCCATGTGCTGCAGTAGGTCCCCCATCCCATTAAAGTGGGAGAAGGTGTGATTCCCAGAACCTGGAGGTGTTGACATATCATCCACCCATGCTGGATATGGCTTTCCATCAGGAGGGATCTCGACTTATCTTGTTTCTAACGCCTCTTAGAGAGAAATGAGTGCTACCATTGGATCATCTGGTTGGGGGGGCTCTGTATTAATAGGAATACCTAACTATGAGTGCATTGGAGAGTTCTTCAACATGGTAAACAGGCTCAGCAGCTCATGGAGCAGCTAGCGGGGCGGCCTGTGGTGCAGCTAGGGAAACCTGAGCTAGGTTCCTTGGATTGTGGCACCATTTAGAAGGGTTTGGAATGACATGACATGACCAATTTCAATGAGATTCGGCCTCAGCCCTATCTACAGGAGCCTCATGATTAGGGTTTACTGAGGGCAGCTCACCGAGGGGAAGTAATTCCGGCCCCGGCAGTACCATCCTGGGATTGTTGTAGTCAGGCTGTCGCTCTACAATGTGTTCATCCTGGAGTTCATTGATTAACTATTTCTGACCAGAATGTTTTTGGAAAAAATTTCGCTTCTCAGGGTCCTCTTCAGTATTCTACACTAAGGCGGATGGGTCGGAGAGCTTGGCAGCTCTGACGTACTCTTTACCCTTACCGGCATTCTGGCTGAGTACCAATGCCTCAGTGTGTGTAGGAAGACCAAGTAGGTTCCTCTGCTGACGTTTAATCCTTCATGATGGGTCTAATAGAGGTGGCACGCCCTCAGGGGGGTATGTATCCATCGATAAGCTCCATCTCTTCCTTCTCGTCCACTATGTCGGCCATGTTGATCGTGACCCTTCCTATGGGCATGTCCTTGATATCTCCTAACGAGTCGGGTTGCCACCAGATAGGACTAAAGAGGAGGGCAGCATACTATTCCTAGCCATTGATTTACACATTTGGGTATCCTCTTTAATGATCCTATGGAGTAATTGAAAATGTTGAATTCATTGTTGTTGGAGAGCCTTGCAGTAGCCCGGCGACTCGGGGTGTTGGGCCATAGGGAGCGCAGCAAGATCAACCAGATGGAATTGTTCTCCGATGTCTTCAAGGTGTGCTTGGATCCTGGGATAAGACACTCACTAGTGGTGAATATGGAAGTGAGCTTTCCAGAGGGTCTGGAAAAACATTCAAACTCCTCTAGGTAGAGGGATTCTGGAGCACGAATGTTCTACACTACCATGGGCCAGAACATCTCAGGTATGTGGTCCATTGCAAGGATGTTATATAAGCTCCTTGAATCATATTTAGGGTCTCAACCTTGATTTACCCACTCATCTAATTGGGTTGGTTGTGGAACTAGAAGCGGTACTGAGGCAGACCGCCGGGATGGCAGGCTGGCCGGTGGAGAGTACGGCAAACAGGCTGACTGGCCACCAAATCTCAGGTTGTCCTCCGAAGAGTGTGACGACATGGCCACCACATCGTGATAAGATGGGTTGACAGCCGCCTTTCCTAGATTAGGGGCTAGGGATACTGGTTATATGCCAAGATGCTGCTCGCCCACCATTGGTCCCCAGAATAGTTCTTCGTGAGCTCTTGTCGAGGTAGAGAGTGCTTCTGGTTACAATTGTGGTGATTTCACGACCGTAACCTGTGGGGTCGCTAGATATTCATCCTCTTGTATATACCGTAGGAGGGAGGTGGGAATCCGATGGACCTCACATTCCATGTGTATTAAGCTGTTTCGCCTTGTTCCTACCCCAGCCCTTGACTCGGATGAGTGAGGGGAGGGTTCCTGTGCTGAGTCAAACTCCGCTTCAGAGTCTGAGAAGCGGACTGGTATGATCTATGTACATACCTTCCCAACATTCTTCTTTTGGTGGTGACGATCCACCTTTCTACCCCTAGGTGGCTCCTCAGGATAGGACTGGTTTCTGACATAGAGTCCTTCGGCCGCACTGGTGCTGGGGCGGAGAGGGTTTCCACCCGATATAGCCGGGGTGCGAGTAGAACTTGGAAAAATGTCGAAGGGGACATGGGGAGGACCTCCATGGATAGAGATAGAGTAGGAAAGACCTCATCTAGAACTATAAGAAGCATGGGGAGGACCTTCATGATTTTTTCCCCAGGAGACCTCAGTATGAGGAGGTTCTTTCTACCAATCTAGGTGAACATGGGTAGAACCCCCATGCTGGGTGCTAGCGAGGTGAGGCTGGCCTTCACCCCTCTAGTTTATGAGGTGAGGAGGACCTTCAGTGGCTTCTAAAAGGACATGGGGAGGGTCCCCATATTGAATAATGACAGGGTGGGAAATGTCCCTACACCGGTGGTCGGGGGAAGGAGGAATGACTCCATACCCAGTTTAATGGGCACGAGAGATGCTTCCATACCGAGTATCACCGCCTTGGGGAAGACCTTCATTCAGATTGGGGGTGTCACGGGGCGGACCTCCATGCTGATCCTTGAAGCGGTGAAGTCTCTCGCTCTCTATGGTAGTGGTATGAGGACCTTCGTACTGGGTGACATCATTGTGGGTTAGCTCACGATGACCACTGCTCGTGCCGGTGACCAAGAGAGTCAACCCAGCCTGCCCGTGGGGCGACTGGGCCCTCGATCCTGGTTAGGGATAGATGTTCCCCTGCTCAGTGTATGTAGGAAATTTATGCTATACATCGAAGGTGGCTCAGGCCACAGTAGCTGTTGACATTGACGCCCATTAGCGGGAATCCTCCTCAGCTTGTTCCCGACACTGGCGTTGGGTCTAACATATCGGGGCCGGTGGTGCAAGTTCATAGCCTACCTGCCCCTCATCCAGCAAGACTTAGCGGAGGTGCTGATACAGCTGGGTGTGAGCCCTTTCTAGGAGCCCCTGAAATGGGACTCTAACTAGGCTGGGCCATACCTCACCTACCTCGTCAGCATAAGGCATGGAGTCGTCAATGCATTCTGGGGAGAGGCTCCTGAAATGGTTGTATGTCGACGTGGGGAGAAGTGGATACCTGTACGGCCATCGAGGGCGGAATTGGAGATGAGGTGCAGATGCCTCTAGATCCAGGATGGCCATATCCCGGGTCAGTATTTTTCCCTCCTCCTCGTAACAGCGCATGAGGTCATTAATTACCCATCGTTGGATAAATTTTTATGGGGAGAGAGAGTGTGGGTGCCCTATAGTCGTAGATATAGAGGCCATCATGGGAGAGGTGAATCCAAACGGGATGGTCGTGTTGGCACTGCCCATGCCCCTCCGTCGATGGGCAGGCAGTGATCACATCCTTGGAGCAGCAACCTTATTCCTGATACCAAGGAGATTAACTCGTCAATACTAAAAGAAAAAATAATCGACATCCATGCCCTAGTGCCATCCCATCTTCCATGATGGGTAAGAGGGATCCATGCTGACAATGTCTCAGAACCGGATGTCCAATGATCTAATGCCCAAACTTCTGGTGAGTTTCACACCAGGCCCGCTATTTTCTTCGCGGGACCCGGCACCAGATAACTGGATCCGGTGACACATCAATCCATTAATGACCCAAGCACTACTAATATCTATATTGAGGAGAAGATATTCACATCGGGTTTACTATTTCTATTTCTGACGCTTTCACTGGGGAACACATGTCCGTCTCATTCGGGGATGAGAGACGCGATTTTGTGGCCCCGCATTCCCTCTTTCCAAAGGTGGTCGACATCCATCACTTATTTAGGGACATATTCTCCTTGATCGAAATGGGATGATGGGATGTAGGTTCTTCCTTCCATGGATTCCTCCTCGGAACTCATCACCTAGTCTGGGTCTCCCTCATATACTTAAGATGTTGTTCGTGAAACTCTTCATGCCGCTATAACTTCATGGACACCAGTTAATTACACTGCTTATTTCAGGACATTCCATGGGGTCTAGTCAGAGCACCAACCTTCGGTCAGGGAAGTAGTCACAATGGGAATCATTATCATTTCAGGGCACGGTAACACTAGAGTGCCTGGGTTTATTTTTCTTATTATAGGGCTTCTCGAGGGCACGGATGCCCGAGGCATCACACATTGAATGTAGGGAAATATATGACATGGGCATGTATCTGAGGTTTTCCTCAGCTTCCCATGTTTAACATGGGGTATGTTGCAAGTTTAACGTCCAATGGAGACAAAATAGACTGACTAGAAAACTGACTAGAGTGGATCAGATGGGTGAAACTTCTTGAAGGAACACTAATGTTGGGGATAACGTGTGGTTGGCTACTTGAGTGCTATTAAGTTTGATGGGGAATGAAGTGTCATGATCCCACCGGGATGTGGTGGCCTGAGTAAGAATCAAGATGGATGATTGAGTGGTTTAATGAAGTGGGTGGTGAATGGGATGGAACCATCATGAGGATGAGGAATTATTTGGGCTTGATTCTAGAAGAGGCTTCCTACGTATCCCCATTGCAGGGAATCAAAGTCCACGTAGTTCATCTGACGATGGATTGCCGCCGATTGGGGTTCCCAATGGTTTACCACTAGATGGGGTTGCAATGGATTACCACTGGATAGGGGAGAGCCGACGTGAAGGTGGCTGGGATGTCCAGATATTGGGCTTGAACCTCCAGGCGTTTTCCTAAGTACAGTTCCTTTGAAAGTATCAAATACAACATAGTTCAGGTGGTCTTTGGTGAACAGACGTGAAGGAGGACGTAGGTCCCATGGGTGGTGGTCTTGAACCTTGTGGAGACATCCTACGTACCCTGCCTTAGAAAGGATCAAATACCAAGTAGTTCAGGTGACATGGGGTTGGTGAACCAACGTGAATAAGGACATGGGGTCCAGGTGGGAGGTGGGATTGAACCTCAGGAAGGCCTCCTACGTACCTTGGCTTGGCAAAGATCAGAGTTCTCATAGTTCAGGTGGAATGGGGCTTACACTCTAGGATGCACAAGGTGTTGGTGAACTAACATGATGGGGGTCAGAGTGACCAATGGGTGGTGCGATTGAACCTCATGTAGGCTTCCTACGTACCCTTCCATATCAAGGTTCAAAGACCACATAGTTCTAGTGGCATAGGGCTTACACTCTAAGCTGCCCAAGGTGTTGGTGAACTGACGTGAAGGGGGTTGGAACGACCAGTGGGGGTGGGCTTGAACCTTGTGGAGGCTTCCTATGTACCCTACCTTAGTAAATATCAAACACCATGTAGTTTAGGTGAGTGTCGGAGAAACGACATGAAGGAGGACCTGGGGTCGCATGGGTGGTGGGCTTGATCCTCGTGGAGGCTTCCTACGTACCCTACCTTAGCAAGGATCAAGTACCACGTTGTTTGGGTGGCATGGGGCTTACACTATAGGCTTCCCAAGGTGTTGGTGAACTGACATGAAGGGGTTCAGAGCGACCAATGGGTGGTGGGATTGAACCTCATGGAGGCTTCCTACGTACCCTTCCTTAGCAGGGATCAAAGAACATGTAGTTCAGGTTGCATATTGTGGTGGAAGATAGTATGTCATGGTCGATGGTTAATCTAAGCCCATGTGAGTCATGCTCAGTGTGAGAAACAAGAGGTATCAAAGGCCTGATGATCACGTCGTGAAAGGTGCATCTGTGGGAAGTGGAGTGGGGCTTACGCGTGGAGCGGCCGAAAGAGGTTGAGACTTACTCCAGAATGGTGGCCTGGTGGCGATAAAGCCCAGCGAGAGAGGGATTTGGTATCAGAGAAAGGAGGGGGACAGTTTCCATTTCCCCTGGTCTTGGGACTGAAGAAGAAATGATGGGCTAGGATGATGCCTTTTACAAGAGAATTGAGGGCTAACACCAGTGTGGCTACCCTTTCCCCGCGGACAAACGCCACTCCGATAAGGAGGATATCATTCCCTGTTGGTGTAACACCCTGAGATTTTATGAGAAATATATATATATATATATATATATTATGTATTATGTTATAAAAAACACTAAATGAATCTTTCACTACACACAACACTATCTGGGCTTGCATTACACGCAAGAGAAACCTTCCTCGATACCTTGCGTTGTACGCAATACCGAGATTCACTAAACAATGATATATTATTATAATATTATAAACTAGCCATTATGAATATTAGTAATTTAATTTTAAATTTTATAACATTATAATTCATCTTACACATTTTCTACAATAATAAATGAAAACAAAATCAATTTTCTGATAAAAGAAGTATTTTTCAAAAAATGAAGTTTTACCACCAATTGATGGCACGCCCATTTTAAATATAATTTCTGAAAATTTTATAAGTTCAATTTTACAAAACAAACTTCTTATTTTGAATCGGGATATAAAAATTTACATTGGATAAATTTTTGATAATTTTCTGATAACTTTCATATTTTGATAAGTAGTAAAAATACGCTAATTTTTTCTAAAAAACAACTTTTTTCATCAAGATAATTTATATAGTTAAATGATAAAATTTAATTGTTTTAAAGTATAAATAGAATATATTTTTACTATTTAATATAATGTATGTAATTACCATTAAATTTTATATGGAATTCATAGGTAAAAACATTTCAATCATTGACATTGGATTAACTTTTAAAAAGCCCGTTTTCTTAACAATGGGATTAATTTTAAATTAATTACTGCAACTTCTTTAATTATTTAATTTTGAAAAATGGATTCCATATTTGTAATTAGTTGGTAAAAATTATTTTAATATGTTACTTTTATTTTTTTTACATTATGAATAGTAACTACGGTAATTTTTATTTACTACAGTTAAAGGTAAATCGGGTAATTAAGGGTAAAAATAAGATTATAAAATTACCCTAACACCTTAACAAATTATATTGGATGAATAAAAGTCGACCCATATCACATAAAGTTTGGAATAGATTAATTTCATGGACTTTTGACCAAGAAAATTATATAATTATTATTAAAACCAAAGAAAGTGACAACATGTCACTCTCTTATATCTTATAAGTGTAATAATTTTAATTTAGTGATAAACCTCATAAAACATCGAATATAAATAGTCTCCAGAAATATAATAAAATTATTTACATCATGAGAATTTATTAATAATTTTTAGGGATTAAATAAGTATTATTAATGATGACACAATAGTGATATAGAAATTATTTTATTGATTGAAATATCAAATAAATGATTATAAAAATATTAAAATAATAAATATATAAACTGATTAATGTTATCCACAAATTTTCTAGATTAATATAACATGTTAAAAATATATTAAATATTTTGATTCGAATATATCCTCTATGTGGATTTTATTTAAATTCAAATAAATGAATATTGTCAAAATTGACACTATTTTAATTTTATAAAAATAACATATTATAAAATTGTTTAAAAATCAAAAAAATATTTAAAAATTATAAATTTAAATTTATACGGTCTAAAATGTAATAATTTATCCAATTATGGATAATTCAAAACACAAAAGTAATTATTTATAACAATTTAAAATTTAGAATATCATTAACACAAATAAAATTAAATATATTAAATAAGGATAAATCAAGTTTATAATGTCACGAACCAGGCCGGATCGTCATCCGACCCGATTCCCGACCCGGTTCGCGACATGGCCTGAAGGGCGTTCCCGATCCCCACGGGCTGGCAACTAGTGTCGGGCATCAAAACAAACCAGTTTGGAACGGTTTGGCCCATAACAAGATAAATAAACATAAACTAAACAAGCATATAAATAAAAGAAAATAAACCGAACAACGTGGCAGCAGAAAAATAAATAAGCCAAGAACGTGACATACCTCAGGTGACCCTGTGGATCACCACGGTACGACAACCCCGCTCGCTCCCAAAAGTGATCCAAGACTAAAACCTGCAACTGAAAAGTAAAGTAGGCATGAGCACCGAGATGCTCAGTAGGAAATCCAAAAACAACCACGTCCTATGCCTCCGCCTTTATTAAGAAATCCACTATGCCAGTTTGGAAATAATATATAATAAAATAGTGTTTCTCCTTTTCAAATTCAAGTAATGAGTTTGCATTTTCAGGTAAAGCCTTTTACTCCCACTACATTTTCAAAATAGGTTTCAAGCATGCATTTAACATTTCAAAATGAAATGAAACCAGTTTGGATTAAAATATGGTCTTCACAAACAAGGCATCAAGTATGAAACAGCTAAAAAAATTACATTGTTAGCAGCATGACAAAAATGAGCACCATGGGTAATCCCTATAGGAAGCTAGAAAAATTGGGGACCTAAAGACCTCGTACCTCAGTGAAATGTGGCTTAGAAGACCACGACCCTCAGAAAACGTGGCTTAGAAGGCCATGACCCTCTGAAAACGTGGCTTAGAAGGCCACGACCCTCAGAAATTCATATGTTTAGTTAGTGTTGTTGCATCAATCCTGCTAGACAAACCGGGATGAACCCATGCCCTGTCATCTAGCGTACTAGTCCTGGTCTCCCACCTAGATACCCGAGTTTTCCCATTGTGCTCTATTTCAAATGGTGGTGAGTTTTCTTTATCAAACAATCAAACAAGTATATTACACTTTCTTTATCAAAAATTCATTCAACCTTTCACCACCGCACTCCCTACTTAAGTGCATTCCCCCTCTTTACATCACACAATCACGCACAAGCCTTTACACTAGGCACATATATCACAAAACGCTCATAAACACTTGCATCACATTTTATTTTCAAATTTAGGGGAATGACTAAAAAGGGGTTTTCTATTTCCGTAACTCAAATTTCAAAGTGCCAAATAGGCCTCAATAGAGGTTTTTCTATTTCATAAAACATTATTAAGATGCCAAACATGCTTAACTACAAGAAAGGAACACCCTTTTTCAATCAACCGGCCAAAAGGCAAAACACCTTTGGAAATACCTCTTACCAATTCAAAACCACTTAAGAAATCCATTTTCAAGAAATGTCACTTAAGACCAACGACTTTGAAATACATTTTCAATTTTCCAATACAAGGCGTAATAGTTTCTAGCAACCGAAATCAAGTTCCATAGCATGTGTATATAGCATAGTGTAAAACATGTTTTTAAAAAAACAATCAAGCAATTATGAATTTCAAATTAAAAGCTTAGGCATAGGGGACCTACCTCAAACATGTCGCTATTTGCAGATGGCCACTCGGACCGACACTTGGCGCACACACGCACATGCATTTATACATATATATATACACACCCCTAGCTGCATTTCACATATTCCCCGCGCCATGAGGGAATATGTACAAAGAGGGTATATATATATATGTATTACACTATGCATGTATGTGTAGGGTAATTCGACACCCGCGGCCCCAAACCATCGCAGAAAAGTCTAACACACTACACATATAATTTAATAAAACAAATCAAACACTAAAATAATCTATAAAACATTTCAAAATAACACATCAAAGGCCCGCACCAATTACACACTCAACTTCATGTTGGGAAGCCACTTTGAAACCAGATTTACAACAAATAGGCATTAAAACATACCTTAGATAATTTAAAAGAATTTACAATACATATTGAGGAATTCACAACAAAACACACGCAAACCCCAATTCCATTTTGAAAAATGACGCACAATAAAAACATTTGAAAACTTCATCTGCATCACCCACACAATTAAAGAAACCACCAGAAAAACATGCCAACCCATTTGAAAATACGCCGCACGACTAAAACAATGAAAAACCACTCAAATGCTCACTTATGACAGGACGCATACCGACACTACCCCAAAACCCCAATTGCGCCCCTTGCACACCCTAATAAAGTAACTGTACAACTTACAATACACTAGAGAATAGTCCGACATGGGTTTTCACAACAACAAAAAACTCATACCACTTAAACACACTAATAAACAAATCAAGACATACTAAAAATCATATAAAAATTTAATTACATCAAAGAAACTAATTAATGAACTAACCTCACAATTAAAAAAATGTTAACATAATCAAAGATGATTTCAGCATCAAGTAGACATATTATGGCAACACGCTACTAAACAATTTCGATGAAAAATAAACTTCAATGAAAATAAACTTCGCACCACACGCATTAATTAAATAACACTCTAAACAAATTAACCTTGCAAATTAATTAATCAAATCATAAAAAGACGTGGAACCACTTACCAACATGTCGCAAACTTCGCACAATTGGTGCGCAAAAAACACCACACCCAAAGCACCTCAAATAAAATCAAATGCACCCTAAAAAAACACAGCATAAACGCATCAAAATGAATCAAACACAACTATTCGCAACAACACCAAATCAGGAGAAAAACAACCGAAGTGTTCCGCACCTACGACAATGGGTTCGAAAGGCTGGGCAGATGAAATTGGGGGGTGCCGGAAGGCTGTTCGATGGAGGAAGGAGGTGCGAGACGTTGGCTAGGAAATCTGGAGGGCAACAGGGGGTGGCCAGGCTAGCAAGAGGAGTAGACTCGGCTGGGCAAGTGGGGGAGTAGCAGGGGGGATGTAGAGGTGGTCGGGAGGTGCGGCCAATGGTGGTCGGGTGCCGGCCGGGAGGGGGGGGGAGTCGGAGGGAGCTCGGCGGTGCGGAGGGGTGCCGGCGGTCTCGTCTGCGCCGGCGCCGAGAGGAAGCGGGTAGGGGCGGCGGCCGGAGAGGGAGGAGGCGCGACGATCCGACGGGGAGAAGGGGGGGCTGCCGATCACGGGGTGCACCGGTGGTGGCTCGCCGGTGAAGGAGGGAGGCGCCGGCAGGGAGAGCGGGTCGAGGAGGGGGTAGGGTCGCGAGCCGGAAGAAGAGGCTGGGAGGCTGGGCGGTTTAAGGTTCAGCGCTGGAGGGAAAGGGGGTAGCGTGATGGGGGAAAAGGGGGGAGGCACGAGCAAGAGAGGGTGAGGGAGGAGGGAAAAAAAGAAAGAAAAAATACTAATAATATAAGAAAATGAAATGAAATAAAATGAAATAAAAATAGATAAATAAAATAAAATAAAAATAAATAAATAAAATGAAATAAAAATAAATAAATAAAATGAATAAAATGAAATAAAAAAATAAATGAAATTTGAAGGAATAAACAAATTCCTAATTAAAATATTAACTAAAATAATAATAATAAAATTATTAATTGAGAGCGGACACTGCGCACGGTCTCACGCGCGGGGCCGCACACATGGTTGCGTGTCTCAAAAACAACACATTCGATAACAAACTGTTGGAATCACCTGTTTTGATAATCCCAAATCATGCTTAACCATTGATTATGATGTATTAAAACCTTGCATTAATCTTATTATTCCATGCTTAAACGTATTTTATTCTAAACAGTTCATATTCCTACTCTCATAACTTTACTGTAACATCTTACAGTAGCATTTACATAAGTTTGGTATTGTTAGCCAACAGTCAGAGTTTTATTTTCAAAGTCACAGTTACAGCTAACTGTCACCTTAAGTTACTGTTGCAATAAGTTCACAGTTACAAGGTTACAGTCGAAGACTAATACAAGCTTACAGTCACGAGTCTACTGCTATCTATTGTCAAAGCTCACAGACGAAGGTCACAGTTACAAGACATCTGTTCAAAGTTATATCTGCTCGAGTTCACAGTCGAACAAGTCTACAGTTGAAACAAGTCCGCAGACGAACAAGCCTACAGTCATAAGTCTACAGTCAAGGTTACAGTTAGACAGCTTCTGTCTACTAAGTCTACTGATGATCGAAGTCTACAGTTGACAAAGGTTACAGTTCTACAAATTTGATGTTACAAGTCTACAGTTAGAAAGGCTACAGCTACATGGAGTAAAAGCTACTATTGCAAGCCTACAGACAGCAAGCCTCTTGTTGAAGTCAGCAGTCAGAAGGAAGTCCACAGTTGGAAGACCACAGTTGAAGTCAACAGTGACATACATTCTCGACTCACTATTTTAATTTCTTTATTTCCTACATTTAATCTATCTAACGGTCATATCATACATTTTGATGATTTTTCAAATATCTGATAAAGGTTGTCGGATGTCAGGAACCCGTACCTCGTACCTGCTGAAAAGAAATCTTTTCTGTCCCCTGTCAGGAGATAAATACGAGAAGACTACGCTGCCCAAAAAAGAGGCGAACCAGAGAAGTGCGTGGTGGTCGAAATATACTAGAAACACAAGAAGATAAAAACGAGTTCCATCAAGAACACAGAGAAGCATATAGACAATCAAGTATACTCGAGAAGTGTTCTGTGCATACAAGAAGAACCCTGAAGAACTTCATCGACTACATTCTCACTACCTGTGAACCTGAAGCATACGACACTCTGTTTCTCAAACAGAAACGAGAAGAGGACTCAAACTCTCTTCTGATCGAATACAAGAGCTACACTGAGATCACCAGAACCACTTCTAAACTCTACATCTCTTGTTCTGTGATTTATTCTACATTTTGAGCAGTGTGTGTTATCTGCTGTATTAAACACACACACTGACTCCTGTACTTTCACTGGAGGATCTGTAAATCCTCAGCAAACCTTTTTGCACCCCATTTCCCACTGTGGATAGTGGTAGAGGTCTTGTGACCTGGACAGCTTGCTGCTGTTGTTTGTTTTCCCACGAAGAACTGTGGTAGAGGTCTTGTGACCTGGACAGTGTGTTCACTGTTGTTAACCCCGATCCAGGGTGTGGATCATTTCTTATATAAACTTTTGAGAGGACTAAGTCTCGGCTTGAGACTGAACCTCTTGGTTAATTCTCTGTGCTTGTAGTTATACTCTATATACATACTATACATATTTAATTCATATTCCACTGCTATTACTTTGAAATATAATCTATCTTCAAAGCTACTTTGATAATTAAATTCTCAAGTGTTTATATTTGTTATAAATCAGTAAGTTAGTTTCAAAAGTTAATTTAATCATAAGATTAAGTTAACTGAGAATTAATCAATCTTTGAGAAACTAATTGAACCTTTATAATCTATATAAATTCACTACAGTTTAATTTGTTTTTGAAATTGGGGGATTTTAATAGAAATTGTTTTTAACAGAAATTTTAATTGGAACTCAATTCACCCCCCTCTTGAGTGTCCACTCCGACCAACATTTGGTATCAGAGGAATTGTTTATCTCTGTTATACTTGCTCAAAGTTTTATTTTAACTCTCTGTTTTTAAAACTGTGATTGTAGTTTTATCTAAAAGATCTTAAATTTCTGTTAGTTCAAAATTTTATCTCTTTAAAACATTTTCTAAAATTTCCTTATGGATAATAGACTAGAAGGTGCTGCTACTAACAGGCCACCCTTCTTTAATGGTGTAAATTATGCCCAATGGAAGCTCAAAATGAAAATTCATTTGGAATGTATGGGTTTTGATATTTGGACTGCTATAGAGTCTCAATACAAGATTCCAAGAAACTGAAAGAATAACTTGGGATGAACCTACTAAGGTAGCTTACAATAATAATTGTAAGGCTGTGAATGCTCTCTACTGTGCTCTAGGAGATGAGGAATTCAATAGAATTTCTGCATGTAAACTGCTTTTGAAATCTGGGACACCTTAGCTGTTTCTCATGAAGGAACAACTAATGTCAAGGAAATGCGGTTAAATACTTACACTATAAAATATGATAACTTTAAGATGAAAGCTGATGAACCTATTTCTGATATGTATCTCAGATTTAATGAGATAGTCAACACAATGAGCTCACTCGGAAAGATTGTTCCAGCAAAGGAGCAAATCATGAGATTATTGAGATGTCTGCCTGACAGATGGAGAGGCACATCCGTTTCAATTAGAGAATCCTGTGATATTGGAACTTTGCCTGTCAAGGAGTTAATTGGTAAGCTGATGATGTACGAAGAAGAGCTCAAGGTAAATAAAGAGGAAGATGAGGAACCAAAATGAAAATCTGTAGCTTTTAAGTCTACTGCATCAAAGAGCAATGACAAGGAGAAAGTGCATATACCAACTGAAAGATCATCTAGTGAAGACTTAGATTCTGACAGTGATGCCGAGATGGCACAAATAGCAAGGAGATTCAAGAAGTTCTATAGGAAGAAGAAGTTCTTCAGAAAACTAAACTACAAGGGTAAGTATGATAGACAAGGTAAGTGGAAGAAAGATTGGAAGAAAACTGATAAAGAAGAAGACATAGTTTGCTATGAATGTAAAAGGAAAGGACACATCAAAGCTGACTGTCCTAAGTTAAAATTCAAGAAGAAATATGAGTACAAGGACAAGAATTATAAGAAAGATATGAAGGCCACTTGGAGTGCTTCAGAAGACAGCACTAGTGAATCAGAGTCCAGTGATTCTGAAAGAAATCGTGCTAATATGTGTTTCATGACAAACACATCTGAGGTAACCTTAGACACTCCCACTCTAAACTCTTATTATTCTGAAGGTGAAGCAGAATCTGGTTCTGATTCTGAAAATATGTCTAAAGATGAATTGATTGAATACTGTAATATGCTGGAAGAAACGTGTAATGAACTAAAGGATAAATATAAGTCTTTAAAGAAACAGCATGCTCTTACTGCAAGTGTCAAGTCTGCACTTGATGTAGAAAGAGAGAAAAATGTTCAATTATTAAAGGAGAATACAGAACTGAAACTATCTAATGAACAACTTAGAAAGGACTTAGAAACATTCACAAATGGAAAAGATACTCTAACCCAACTGCTAGGAAAGCAAGTTGCACCTAAGTATGCTACTGGCTTGGGATACCAACCTGGACAAAGACAGTTTACTAAAACTCGATTTAGTAAGTCTGGAAAAAATCCTGCTAGTTCCAGTTTTGGAAATTCGTATGCCTCAACTGGTTATTTAAATAGTTGTAGATCAAATAAAGTATATCTCTCTAAATCTGTTGCATCTATTAATTGTATGGGACCCATAAAACAAATCTGGGTACCTAAATCCTTGATTTCTAACATATCTGGACCCAAGAAAATCTGGGTACCAAAGTCATTTCCTGTCTAATCTGTTTTGTAGGAAATCTGTTTGAAAAGCAATTACAAGAAGGTATGGTACTTAGACAGTGGATGTTCAAGACACATGTCTGGAGACTATTCGTGCTTCAAAAGCTTAATAAAGGTTGATGGAGGATATGTCACTTTTGGTGATAACTCAAAAGGAAAAATCATCGGCTTAGGCCAGATTGGTAACACTGACTCAGTATTAATTTCCAAAGTTTTGTTTGTTGATGGACTTAAGTACAACCTACTTAGCATTTCTCAATTGTGTGATGATGGTTTTAATGTCAAGTTTGAAAACAATTCTTGTGATGTTTATAATTCCAAAAATGCTTTAATATTTTCTGCCTTAAGAAATGAAAATGTTTATGCTGTTGACTTAAACACTTTAGCTAAACATAATGTTACTTTCTAAAATGCTTTTCATAAAGAGTCTTGGATGTGGCATAGGCGATTAGGACACTGCAACATTCACTCACTTAGAAAACTCTCTAAGAAACACCTAGTTAGAGACCTACCTAAGCTTGAATTCCCAAATGACAAAGTGTGTAATCCCTGTCAAAGGGGAAAACAACACAAAGTTTCTTTTATACCAAAGAAAGAAGTTTCAACTTCTCAACCACTTGAACTGGTTCACATGGATTTGTTTGGACCATCAAGAATTTCAAGTCTAAATGGGAAGCACTATGTTTATGTTCTTGTAGATGACTTTTCTAGATATACTTGGGTATACTTTCTAGCTCACAAAAGTGAAGCCTGCTCTTCCTTTGTTAAATACTCTAAGTCTGTAGAAAATCTTAGTGGACTTAAGATTAAGACCTTGAGGAGTGATCATGGTCGTGAGTTTGAGAATCAAGAATTTGAATCTTACTGCTCACTCAATGGCTATGCTCGTAACTTTTCTGCCCCTAGGACACCCCAACAGAATGGTGTAGTGGAAAGAAGAAACAGAACCCTACAAGAAATTGCTAGAACCATGCTTAATGAATATGACCTGCCAATTTACTTTTGGGCTGAAGCTTTTAATACAACCTGCTATGTTATTAATAGAGTCTTGATTAGACCGGTTCTTAAGAAAACCCCTTATGAGTTGTGTAATAATAGGAAGCCTAAGGTTAATTACTTTAGAGTTTTTGGTTGCAAAGTCTTTATTCTGAATACCAAAGATAATCTTGATAAATTTTCTCCAAAAAGTGATGAAGGAATTTTCCTGGGTTACTCTATGTCTAGTAAAGCCTATAGAGTGTTCAATAAGAAAACCAAATGTGTGGAAGAATCTGTTCACATCAAGTTTGATGAGACTGATCCACATGAGTCTAAAACTTCTCTTGAAGATGTTGAAGAAGATTTATCTGTTCTGGACCTAAATGACAAATCTAAAGAACCTATAATAAAAACATCCAGTTCTGGACCTTTTCCAGAATCTTCCTCTGTGAAACCCGAACCTATAAATGAACCTGAAATCTCTAGTCCAACCTTTACTAAATCAACTAGGATTCTAAAGAATCATCCTTTAGATGCTGTTGTTGGTAATCTTGATAGAGGAACACAAACTAGAGCTTCTCTAAGAAATCAGGTTGAACATCAAGCTTTTCTTTCACAGCTTGAACCCAAAAATGTCAATGATGCTATCAGTGATGAATTCTGGGTAATGGCTATGCAAGAAGAACTAAATCAGTTTGAAAGAAACAATGTTTGGGAATTAGTGGAAAGACCTAAAGACACTCTTACCATAGGCACTAAATTGGTGTTTAGAAACAAAGTTGATGAGTTTGGTAATATAATCAGAAACAAAGCTAGGCTAGTTGCACAAGGGTATAGTCAGGAAGAAGGAATAGACTATGAGGAAACCTTTGCACCTGTGGCTAGACTAGAGGCCATTAGGATATTACTTGCTTATGCTGCTCATCTGAATTTCAAACTATATCAAATGGATGTTAAAAGTGCTTTTCTAAATGGATATATAATTGAGGATGTATTTGTGGAACAACCTCCTGGTTTTACAAATCCCCATTTTTCTAATCATGTTTTTAAACTATCTAAAGCTTTATATGGTTTAAAGCAAGCTCCAAGAGCTTGGTATGATAGGCTCAGCTCTTTTCTTATTTCGAAAGGATTTACTAAAGGGATAGCTGATCCTACTCTTTTTATTAAATGTATTTCTAAAGATGTCTTAATAGTACAAATTTATGTGGATGATATTATTTTTGGATCTTCTAAAAATTCTTTATGTGTTGATTTTTCAAAAATAATGCAAAATGAGTTTGAAATGAGTTTAATGGGAGAACTCAAATTTTTCCTTGGATTTCAGATCATTCAAAATAAAAATGGTATTATTTTGAACCAAAGTAAATATATTAAAGATCTTCTAAAACGTTTTTCTTTGGATGGCACCAAAGGCAGTGACACACCTATGAGCACCACTTGTAAGTTGGACAGTGATGAAACTGGTGAACCAGTGGATCAAACCAATTACAGAGGTATGATAGGTAGTCTACTGTACCTTACTGCCAATAGACCTGACATCATGTTCAGTGTATGCATGTGTGCTCGGTTTCAAGCCAATCCAAAAGAGTCTCATTTGACTGCTGTTAAAAGGATTTTCAAATATCTAAAACATACTCCCAATTTGGGATTATTTTATCCAAAAGGACAATCATTTTATTTATTAAGTTATTCTGATGCTGATTTTGCTGGCTGCAAGTTAGATAGAAAGAGAACCTCTGGAACATGTCACATTTTAGGCAAGTCACTAGTATCTTGGTGTAGTAAGAAGCAAAATTCTGTTGCATTGTCTACTGCCGAAGCTGAGTATATAGCTGTTGGTAGCTGTTGTACACAAATCTTGTGGATGAAACACACTTTACTAGACTATGGATATCAATTCAAACATGTCTCTATAAGGTGTGACAATACAAGTGCTATTAACATTTCTAAAAATCCAGTATCTCATGCTAGGACAAAACATATTGATGTGAGACATCACTTTCTGAGGGATCATTGTCAAAAAGGTGATATCACTCTTGAGTTCATTGGCACTGAACATCAGTTAGCTGATATTTTTACAAAGCCTTTGAATTCTGAGAGATTAAGTTACACCAAACATGAGTTAGGTATGATTAATTATAGCACAGTTGAAACCTCACAGTAGAAACCTCACAGTTGAAACCTCACAGTTGAAACCTCACAGTAGAAACCTCACAGTTGAAACCTCACAGTTAGAACCTCACAGTAGAAACCTCACAGTTGAAACCTCACAGTTAGAACCTCACAGTTGAAACCTCACAGTTAGAACCTC
This sequence comes from Viscum album, assembly GCA_963277665.1. Lineage (NCBI taxonomy): Eukaryota > Viridiplantae > Streptophyta > Magnoliopsida > Santalales > Viscaceae > Viscum > Viscum album. The sequence continues at coordinate 1,397,462,624 of OY728148.1, read as the reverse complement.
ACACTTGAAACCTCACAGTAGAAACCTCACAGTTAGAACCTCACAGTTGAAACCTCACAGTTGAAACCTCACAGTTAGACCTCACCGGTGTACCTCACTGTTACATCTCTCTGTAGGCTGTTTCGCTGTTTAACCTTATTTTATTTTGCGGGAATTCGAACCGTTTCTTTTCTTTATTCTTTTATTCCTAAATCCCTAAATGATAAAAATTGAGAACATCGAACATATCTCAATCCACTCATCTCGACCCTTGCTCTCTCTCAAGCCCTAAACCCTAAACCTTCAACCGAACCTCGAAACCTCATTCAGTTCCAATGGCCAGAACAAAGCGACCCCCGACTGTCAATGAAGATGCACCAATGCCAAAGTGGACTCAAGTCGAATCCAGTGGCACCGGGAACGCCTCGATAAGACCTGTCAATCCACATCTGACTAAGAGAGAAATAGTTGCTGAGAAGGAGCTAAGTGAAGAGTGGATTTTATCGAGCAGATCATTAGTACTGGCAGTGCTTAATGAGCAAGGATGGACCGAATGCTTCGCAAACAATAATGGACCGTACTACCCGAAGCTGGTGAAGGAATTCTATGAATATCTACAGTTCTAGGAAGAGGTTGATCTGCATAGACTGGTATCTAGAGTAAACGGCAATGAAGTCAGTTTTTCATCAGTTGAATGGGCTACATGTTTAAGAGTTCCTCATGAAGGTATTTACAACTACTATTCTAGAGCGGCTCCTCCAAATAGTAGAATCTTTGATCATGAGACGGCTCTGGAAGAACTGACAGGCAATGGCACAGTAAGAAAGGTTATTGCTGCTGAAATGAATGGAGAGGACAGGCTTCTGTTTAAGTTTATTCAGCATGTACTGAGTCCTAGAAGAGGAGATTTTGCAACTCTGAAGCACCGGGATATTTACTTGATGTACTTATTAAAACATGGAAGGAAGATCAACCTTTGTAGGTTGCTGATGGCTCAGATGGAGGACATGATAAAGGCAAGCTCAAAATCAAGTGCCTTGTTTCATGCTAAACTCATTTCGATTATGTTGAAAGTGAAAGGTGCAGCTGGAAGTTAGGAAGAGTTGATAGTGGCAAAGAACAGTGTATGTATCTCGAAAGTAATCTGCAAATTCATGAAGATCAGTTGGAATCCCTAGAAGAAATCATGGGTGAATGATGAAGAGAGAATCTATGAGAAATTTAGCCCTTCTACTCATCCCTCTAGACCGAGAGATAGGAGAGATCCAGGCTTAAAGCCTGATGAGCCTGAACCTGTATACTCAGATGATGAACAGACTGCAGTAGTTGGTGACTCTGCAAGAGAGAACACCCCAATTGATGAAGGGAGTGATCCTGATACTACTCACAGCCCTGTCAGGACAGTGACGTTTGGAGCAGCAAGCCCTCCAAAAGAACTACCTAGTAGAGAACCTGTTCTAAGAGACAGTGAGACTGAGTCTACAGAAGAAGAAGAAGAAGAATCTCAATATTTTGTCAAGGACACCTCTGATGAGGATGATACAGTCGAAGCAAAAGAGGCTGGAGCTTTAAATGAAAATCAAGAAACTGTTGCAGAAGATAAAGAGGAGATCAGTGGTGAAGAAACAAAAGAACTCAGTATGAGCCCTCTGATAGGGTATACAGAAAAGTCAGTGTCTGACCAGGAAGCAGGAGTGGTCTCTACTACTGTTGTCATGGAAGTGGTTGATGACCCAACAGAGAGGAAGGCTAACCTCACTGCTGAACCTCCAGAGGAAGCAAATATGGAACCTGCTAGAGCTACAGAAGAGAACTTAGAGTTACCCAGAGTTGAGCAGATAGTAGAAAGTGTTCAGAAAGGACCTCCAAGTGAGGGGGAGCGTTTTGGTTCAGTCTCTGTACTGTATGATATAGAAGGATGGACCTCAGATCCAGGATACATGGTGTTAGGACTCAATTATGAGGATTCAGATGAGGAAAACCAACCACCAAGAAATCCAGTCATCCTACCTAACAGCTCTCCAGTGTTAGAAACTGAAAGATTGGCCACCAAGGAAGACCTTGAATCCTTAAAGAATGAAATGAAGGAGACCACCAGACAGTCTGTTGCTGAATTGAAAACCAGTCTTTTTGATGAGCTGAAAAATGTAGAACAATCCTTAGAATTATCTCTAGGATGTGTTGTGGGAAGTCCAATCAAAGAAGTGATGGATGAAATGAAAGTGTGCCACACTCAAATTGAAAGCTGGACTGGAGCAGTAGTGGCCCTCAGACAATCAGTTGCTTCTTTAACTGCCCTGAGCAGTTCTCAGACACAAGTGGCCAGTGAGATTCGATATATCAAAGAAGTGGTCAAGCAGTTTGTGGAAGTATTTGAGGCTTTCAAGAAATCAGTAAAAGAACACTTTAGCAATCAGGATGCTGTCATTCAGAAAGTGATTGGAAATCTGACTCAGTCTTTCAAGGAGACAGTGGCATTCTCAGTCAAGTCCCTTTCTTCATCTAGCTCTCCTGTGGACCTTGAGCAGTTTAGAAGCCTGCTCAGAGAAGAGCTTACTCAGGCCCGTGCAAATGACACATCAGACCTACAGATCCTTTCTACTACAATAGAAGTCAGTGGCTTTGTTCGTGAGCACCTGCAGGCTGCTACTGCTTCTCAGGAGGCCATCAAAAGTAAAGTGGATTATTACTTTGATCGGATTTTCACCAAGCATCAGTTGAACAATCACTTCAAGCTCATGCTAGAAACTATGAAGCTGCCTCCTGTCACTCAAGCTTTCAAAGAACAAGTTAGCAAGCTACGAGAGTTGACCCTGACTTTGGATAAATTCTTGGAAAACAAAGATGACTTCTTATCTGCCATGGATAGAGGAGGAAACATCATCATGGATTTCAGGAATCTGCTCCTACCTTTTCTTCATGTGGACTGCACACCTGTCATAGTTCCTCCTGCTCTACCTGTCTCCAACCCCAGTGGTTCTTCAGTAATGTCTCCTGCTGATGCCCTCCGAAGTCTTAGACCACTGATACCTCGGCAAGCTACTCACTACAGGCCTTCAGGAGCATCTGTTGCTGCCCCTCCAGACATTCCTGCTGCACTTCCTAAGCCTGTTGATCCTTCACCTCCTGCTCCATCTTCTTCCTCCAAAGGAAAAGATCCCTTACCTCCAGATGAAGAGGATTGAGTCTGTTTATGTTTCTTTTTGATAGGGATCATGTATTCACGTTTTGGGTCATGTACTGTACTCATTCTTAATACAATGTTTATTTTCTCTCTCTCTGTCTTTCTTTTTGTTAATCACAAAGGGGGAGAAATAGGGAGAAATAGGGAGAAATAGGGAGAAATAGGGAGAAATAGATAGGGGGGAAATAGAGAGAAATAGGGGGAGATTGCTAATACTGTGTTTTGCACACTTCTCTCTGATACTTCTATATTTCATACTGACATAATTTGTGATTATCAAAAAGGGGGAGATTGTTGGAATCACCTGTTTTGATAATCCCAAATCATGCTTAACCATTGATTATGATGTATTAAAACCTTGCATTAATCTTATTATTCCATGCTTAAACGTATTTTATTCTAAACAGTTCATATTCCTACTCTCATAACTTTACTGTAACAGCTTACAGTAGCATTTACATAAGTTTGGTATTGTTAGCCAACAGTCAGAGTTTTATTTTCAAAGTCACAGTTACAGCTAACGGTCACCTTAAGTTACTGTTGCAATAAGTTCACAGTTACAAGGTTACAGTCGAAGACTAATACAAGCTTACAGTCACAAGTCTAATGCTATCTATTGTCAAAGCTCACAGACGAAGGTCACAGTTACAAGACTTCTGTTCAAAGTTATATCTGCTCGAGTTCACAGTCGAACAAGTCTACAGTTGAAACAAGTCCGCAGACGAACAAGCCTACAGTCATAAGTCTACAATCAAGGTTACAGTTAGACAGCTTCTGTCTACTAAGTCTACTTATGATCGAAGTCTACAGTTGACAAAGGTTACAGTTCTACAAATTTGATGTTACAAGTCTACAGTTAGAAAGGCTACAGCTACATGGAGTAAACGCTACTATTGCAAGCCTACAGATAGCAAGCCTCTTGTTGAAGTCAGCAGTCAGAAGGAAGTCCACAGTTGGAAGACCACAGTTGAAGTCAACAGTGACATACATTCTCGACTCACTATTTTAATTTCTTTATTTCCTACATTTAATCTATCTAACGGTCATATCATACATTTTGATGATTTGTAAAATATCTGATAAAGTTTGTCGGATGTCAGGAACCCGTACCTCGTACCTGCTGAAAAGAAATCTTTTATGTCCCCTGTCGGGAGATAAATACGAGAAGACTACGCTGCCCAAAAAAGAGGCGAACCAGAGAAGTGCGTGGTGGAAGAAATATACTAGAAACACAAGAAGATAAAAACGAGTTCCATCAAGAACACAGAGAAGCATATAGACAATCAAGTATACTCGAGAAGTGTTCTGTGCATACAAGAAGAACCCTGAAGAACTTCATCGACTACATTCTCACTACCTGTGAACCTGAAGCATACGACACTCTGTTTCTCAAACAGAAACGAGAAGAGGACTCAAACTCTCTTCTGATCGAATACAAGAGCTACACTGAGATCACCAGAACCACTTCTAAACTCTACATCTCTTGTTCTGTGATTTATTCTACATTTTGAGCAGTGTGTGTTATCTGCTGTATTAAACACACACACTGACTCCTGTACTTTCACTGGAGGATCTGTAAATCCTCAGCAAACCTTTTTGCACCCCATTTCCCACTGTGGATAGTGGTAGAGGTCTTGTGACCTGGACAGCTTGCTGATGTTGTTTGTTTTCCCACGAAGAACTGTGGTAGAGGTCTTGTGACCTGGACAGTGTGTTCACTGTTGTTAACCCCAATCCAGGGTGTGGATCATTTCTTATATAAACTTTTGAGAGGACTAAGTCTCGGCTTGAGACTGAACCTCTTGGTTAATTCTCTGTGCTTGTAGTTATACTCTATATCCATACTATACATATTTAATTCATATTCCGCTGCTATTACTTTGAAATATAATCTATCTTCAAAGCTACTTTGATAATTAAATTCGCAAGTGTTTATATTTGTTATAAATCAGTAAGTTAGTTTCAAAAGTTAATTTAATCATAAGATTAAGTTAACTGAGAATTAATCAATCTTTGAGAAACTAATTGAACCTTTATAATCTATATAAATTCACTACAGTTTAATTTGTTTTTGAAATTGGGGGATTTTAATAGAAATTGTTTTTAACAGAAATTTTAATTGGAACTCAATTCACCCCCCTCTTGAGTGTCCACTCTGACCAACACAAACAATCCCTTAACAAAAATTAGGGGTTGTGCAGGGCGCGCATATGCTCGCGCATTCGTATAAGAATGAGATTTTCTTTTAATTTAAAACCGGTTCAAAACACAGTTCAAAAACGAGACCCAAAATAATTAAAATTAAATAAAGCATCGGGTCGGGGTGTGAAAATTCTCCCCACCATAAAAACTTTCTGCCCCCAGAAAGTCACCCAGCCAAATGAGGAATCAATCTCGAGTTTGAAATTGAATGAGGCCAACAAAATCACAACATGGTATGAATTTTCACTCCATCAGTCACACCCGACTAACTCTGAGGGAAACTGAAAAGAGAAGAACCATCAGGAAAAGAGGAGGGTTCTCCCCACCACAAGAACCTGACTAGCATAACCGACATTCAGACTCTTAGCATGAACTAACTCTGGAACTGCTAACTTGATCCAAGAGGGAACCGCCACGCTGACCAAACCACGAAAAAGGCATGACAAGATTCATGGTGAGTCTCCCCACCATTTAAGAACCGACTGGCTTAAACCAACCAGTATAAACCGACATGAGAACTTCCACCCCAAACCAGAAACCACTGCGACATGAGAAAACCCACAAAAGAATACTACCAAATAATGAACTTAACCATGACACATCATTTCCACAAGAGATGAGAATCTCCAAAACAAGCATGTACTAAAACAAAACAGATCACATTTGAGGAGGTGCAACTACTGGAATTTCCAAAAAGACAAGATAACCACACCTTCTTACCACTACAGTGGGATATTCAAAGAACAAAGGTTGCAACGAGAAAAAGAGACCTTTGCGCCTCTTACAAAAAAACAGAACCTTCAAAGACAAGGAAGCTTGAACCAAGAAATTTAATTCGTCCCTATTTTTCACACTGGAGACAAAAGTTAGACCAATGTGACCCAAACCCAACGATTCCTGACTGCGTGAAAGGCTTCGCTCCGAGACCTGTGGTTGGAGCTCTGATGTCTTGAAGCATCTGTTGCCCCGCAGTCAGGAGCTGACATTCTCCTATCGAGACTCCTCCTGACGAAGCCGCTAGCAGAACCTCTCTAAGTTTCCCAAACAGCCACACCGACAACAAGTCTTCAATGGATGATGATGACAAGGCGACTTAAAGTACCCAAACTAGCCACAAAGAAGCGAACAAGAGGGTGGCTTGACTAATAGAAGATTGAATTGACAAGAAGACTTGTCTGAGATGGGTTCCTCCGGCTCACTCTCACAGAATGGGGAACCATCCCAAACACCAAAGGAAACCGGTCCTTGAACAATAGACGAAGACCCCACACAAGAGAAACTTTAACTGATTCCACGACGCTACCTCTGGAGAAAATGGAATCAACCCCTTAGAATGCACCATGTAGGCCTTCCCTACTCCTTCGCCTTACTCGACACCCACTGGCTCTGCCACTTTCCTTGTCTTCACTTCCTTGGGTATGAATCATCTGACGAGAGTCGTCTTAAACACCTTCCAAGACATACCATCATGCAATGACGCTGGGATTATCTCCTCCACCAATCCAAAGTTTCACCTTCAAACGGACCTGAACCAACACAAACTCTCTTAGCTTTGGGAGTTTCCAATAACCTGAAAACACCCATGATTTCACCAAGACAGTCCGCTACCTTCGATAGATCACTATCACTACACATGCTGGACAACAACCGAAAAGAATTCAATTCCACCACTCTGCTAAGAGTCTGGGAAGAACCAACAACTAGAAGAGGCTCACTAGGAACTTCTGGGACTTTTCTGGGCAGCATACTCAAAACAAGAGGCACAAATCCGAATCAAAACTCATCATAAATCAAAATTCCACAACTCAATCACAAACCAAAGCTCAAACTCAAATCACTATTCCAACCACAATTCAGTACGTCAAAACCAAGAACTCACGAAAAAGAATACCCAACACGAAAAGAGAACGCTAAACAATTTCTCAATCACTTTTCTAAACATTTGGAAAACCCTTTTTGAAAACCATTTTTCATCAACCAAAACCACTTAAATATCCACCATTGATATCCCATGAAGTCTCACACATACATATCCAGTGCTATCTCAAGCACCCATCCATTCACATCACCAATTTCCCCACTTGCCACATGCGCACCTCAATGTATGTGGTCACTCATAGGAATACCAAGGGTCAATTCAAGACACTTCTCATTTCCAAAATAGATCATTCATCATAAAGCAAAAATTCCCAACCAATTTGAAAAAGTAACTTATCACCAAAGCAATACATTTACAATTTCCAAAACATTTTCCAATTCACATTCCAAAAAGTTTTACTGAGATTCCAAAACAACTTCCAAAACACCTCCCATTTTCCCTTTTGAAACCACACATCTGTTAAAAGAAAACAATTTCCATTTCAAAACCACTTTTCCACTCTAACACCACATTCCCATTTGAAACCACCTTCACAAAAATCCATTTTCATTTTTGAGATCTACTCACATCAACCAAAATGAAGGTCAAACATAAATCACATCAAAAATTCCAAAAATATGGGACTAGTGGCTATGCCAACCCGGTAACATGGCTTAGCAGACCATACTCTGAGCGGGCATCCACCACAGGAAGTATCTTAAACCGTGCACTCGGGATGTACATGCGTCGCTACTCCATGCAAGTCTGCCGCGTAACACTGGCTCACTTCCTTGGTCATCCCTCATCAACACCTACCAATCCAAAGAAGAAAATTCAAATCCCGAACTACCCCTGGCAACTCGAGTCTCGAGACGGGCAAGGGTTCATGACATCCTTCCTGCACCTACCCCTCGGGTCCCGAAACACTTAATCACCAAGCTACTTGACACCCCAAATAACAAGGGCACCTCTGATACCATTTTTTCACGAACCAGGTCGGATCGTCATCCGACCCGATACCCGACCCGGTCCGCGACATGGCCCGAAGGGCGTTCCCGATCCCCACAGGCTGGCAACTAGTGTCGGGCATCAAAACAAACCAGTTGGGAATGGTTTTTCCCATAACAAGATAAATAAACATAAACTGAACAAGAATATAAATAAAAGAAAATAAACCGAACAACGTGGCAGCAGAAAAAGAAATAAGCCAAGAACGTGACATACCTCAGGTGACCCTGTGGATCACCACGGTACGACAACCCCGCTCGCTCCCAAAAGTGATCCAAGACTAAAACCTGCAACTAAAAAGTAATGTAGGCGTGAGGACCGAGATGCTCAGTAGGAATGCCAAAAACAACCACGTCCTATGCCTCTACCTTTATTAAGAAATCCACTATGCCAGTTTGGAAATAAGATATAATAAAATAGTGTTTCTCCTTTTCAAATTCAAGTAAGGAGTTTTCATTTTCAGGTAAAGCCTTTTACTCCCACTACATTTTCCAAACAGGTTTCAAGCATGCATTTAACATTTCAAAATGAAATGAAACCATTTTTGATTAAAATATGGTTTTCAAAAACAAGGCATCAAGTATGAAACAGCTAAAAAAATTACATCGTTAGCAGCATGACAAAAATGAGCACCATGGTTAATTCTTGTAGGCAGCAAGAACAAGTGGGAACCTAAATACCTCATACCTCAGTAAAACGTGGCTTAGAAGACCATGACCCTCAGAAAACATGGCTTAGAAGGCCACGACCCTCAGAAAACGTGGCTTAGAAGGCCACGACCCTCAGAAATTCATTTGTTTAGTTAGTGTTGTTGCGTCAATCCTGCTAGAAAAACTCGGACGAACCCCTGCCGTGTCATCTAGTGTACTAGTCCTGGTCACCCACCTAGATACCCGGGTTTTCCCATTGTGCTCTATTTCAAATGGTGGTGAGTTTTCTTTATCAAACAATCAAACAAGTACATAACACTTTCTTTATCAAAAATTCATTCAACCTTTCACCACCGCACTCCCTACTTAAGTGCATTCCCCCTCTTTACATCACACAATCACGCACAAGCCTTTACACTAGGCACATATATCACAAACCGCTCATAAACACTTGCGTCACATTTTATTTTCAAATTTAGGGGAATGACTAAAAAGGGGTTTTCTATTTCCAAAACTCAAATCTCAAAGTGCCAAACTGGCCTCAATAGAGGTTTTTCTATTTCATAAAACATTATTTAATGCCAAACATGCTTAACTACAATAAAGGAACACCTTTTTTCAATCAACCGGCCAAAAGGCCAAACACCTTTGGAAATACCTCTTACCAATTCAAAACAACTTAAGAAATCCATTTCTCAAGAAAAGTCACTTAAGACCAACGACTTTGAAATACATTTTCAATTTTCCAATACAAGGCGTAATAGTTTCTAGCAACTGAAATCAAGTTCCATAGCATGTGTATATAGCATAGTGTAAAACATGTTTTTAAAAAAACAGTCAAGCAATTATGACTTTCAAATTAAAAGCTTAGGCATTGGGGACCTACCTCAAACATGTCGCTATTTTCCGATGGCCACTCGAACCGACACTTGGCACACACACGCACATGCATTTATACATATATATATACACACCCCTAGCTGCATTGCACATATTCCCCGCGCCATGAGGGAATATGTACAAAGAGGGCATATATATATATGTATTACACTATGCATGTACGTGTAGGGTACTTCGACACCCGCCGCCCAAAACCATCGCAACAAAGTCCAACACACTACACATATAATTTAATAAAACAAATCAAACACTAAAATAATCAATAAAACATTTCAAAATAACACATAAAAGGCCCGCACCAATTACACACTCAACTTCATGTTGGGAAGCCACTTTGAAACCAGATTTTCAACAAATAGGCATTAAAACATACCATACATAATTTAAAAGAATTTACAATACATATTGAGGAATTCACAACAAAACACACGCAAACCCCAATTCCATTTTGAAAAATGACGCACAATAAAAACATTTGAAAACTTCATCTGCATCACCCACACAATTAAAGAAACCTCCAGAAAAACACGCCAACCCATTTAAAAATACGCCGCATGACTAAAACAATGAAAAACCACTCAAATGCTCACTTATGATAGGATGCATACCGACACTACCCCAAAACACCAATTGCGCCCCTTGCACACCCTAATAAAGTTACTGCACAACTTACAATACACTAGTGAATAGTCTGACATGGGTTTTCACAACAACAACATACTCATACCACTTAAACACACTAATAAACAAATCAAGACATACTAAAACTCATATAAAAATTTAATCACATCAAAGAAACTAATTAATGAACTAAACTCACAATTAAAAAAATGTTAACATAACCAGAGATGATTTCAGCATCAAGTACACATATTATGGAAACACGCTACTAAACAATTTCGATGCAAAATAAACTTTAATGAAAATAAACTTCGCACCACACGCATTAATTAAATAACACTCTAAACAAATTAACCTTTCAAATTAATTAATCAAATAATAAATGGACGTGGAACCACTTACCAACATGTCGCAAACTTCACACAATTGGTGCGCAAAAACCACCACACCCAATGCACCTCAAATAAAATCAAATGAAACCTAAAACAAACACAGCATAAACGCATCAAAATGAATCAAACACAACTATTCGCAACAACACCAAATCAGGAGAAAAACAACTGAAGTGTTCTACACCTATGGAAGTGGGTTTGAATGGCTGGGCAGATGAAATTGGGGGTGCCGGAAGGCTGTCCGGTGGAGGAAGGAGGTGCGAGACGTCAGCTGGGAAATCCGGAGGGCAACAGGGGGTGGCCAGGAAAGCAGGATGAGCAGACTCGGCTGGGAAAGTGGGGGAGTAGCAGGGGGGATGCAGAGGTGGTTGGGAGGTGAGGCCGATGGTGGTTAGGTGTCGGCCGGGAGGAGGGGGAGTCGGAGGGAGGTCAGCGGTGTGGAGGGGTGTCGGCGGTCTCGTCTGCGCCGGAGCCGGAAGGAAGCGGGTAGGGGCGGCGGCCGAAGAGGGAGGAGGCGCGGCGATCCGACGGGGAGAAGGGGGGGCTGTCGGTCACGCGGTGCGCCGGTGGTGGCTCGCCGGTGAAGGAGGGAGGCACCGACAGGGAGAGCGGGTCAAGGAGGGGGTAGGGTCGCGAGCCGGAAGAAGAGGCTGGGAGGCTGGGCGGTTTAGGGTTCAGCACTGGGGGAAAGGGGGTAGCACGACGGGGGAAAAGGGGAGAGGCGCGAGCAAGAGAGGCGGAGGGAGGAAGGAAAAAAAAGAATGAAAGAAAAAAAAATAATAAAATAAAATGAAATGAATTAAAATGAAATAAAAATAGATAAATAAAATGAAATAAAAATAAATAAATAAAATGAAATAAAAATAAATATATAAAATGAATAAAATGAAATAAAAAAAATAAATGAAATTTGATAGAATAAACAAATTCCTAATTAAAATATTAAATAAATAATAATAATAAAATTATTAACTGAGAGCGGACACTGCGCACGGTCTCACGGGCGGGGCCGCGCGCATGGTTGCGTGTCTCAAAAACAACACATTCGATAACAAACAATCACTTAACAAAAATTAGGGGTTGTGCAGGGCACGCATATGCTCGCGCATTCGTATAAGAACGAGATTTTCTTTTAATTTAAAACTGGTTCAAAACACAGTTCAAAAACGAGACCCAAAATAATTAAAATTAAATAAAGCATCGGGTCGGGGTGTGACATATAAGGTTTACAATAAATTATCAACTTGTCTAAATATAATTTTTTGATGATATTACAACACTATCTCATCTAATATTTGGATTTGAGTCATTTTTGGAGGTTTTAAAGTGGGTCTTGAGTTCATTATAAATTAATATTTTAGAGGTTTCCAAAAGTTCCCCTCTAATCTCTTATAAAAAGGCACATCCTCCCTCTCCTCCTCACACCATTTTGAGAATTCAAGCTCGGAAAAACCCTGAAAAGTTCTCTTCTATAATTCCCTAGAAACATACTAGAGGTTCTAGTCTTCTTCAAAGACCAACTTTAGTGCCCTTAGAGGAGGTTTAGAAGAGGCATGTCGAATTAGAGGAAATATTCTTTACCGATTATTTCAAATTTATTTCTTCTTATACATTCTCTTCATTATTTGTTTCATTATAAATTAATAACATCAGTATCACTCATATACATATATGTTATTATAAATATGAAACAACCCTATTTCACCATCTATCTATCCTACGGAAAACGAAATCACTGCGCGTGCGTATGTACGAAATACCGTCTCCACGCCGTAGTGTAATTTTTTTTCCACCAACACCTAACTTGGATGGGTATAATGGTATAAAGGATAAATATATATTATTATTATAACATGATAATAATTCTGAGATATTCTATCATCCACTCCAATACCATTCAATAATTATGGGAACGATATCGTCGCTCGTGCGTACGTACGGCTTACCGTCTCCACGGTGTGATGTGATTCGTTATACATGATCTTCATTAAAACAAGATTATATAAATGAGTTGAATAAATAAATCTGATATATATTATAATAATATCATTCTGTAAATGATATATATATAACCTAAAAATAGGAATAAGAATTTATTTGACAAAACACGCATAAGAACATAAATCAATGAACACTAGAATAATAAGTAGTAATGAAATATTACTAATAAGGAGATAGAAATATGACCATATATGATATAATAACAATGTATATGATTCTGGAATAAGTCAATGACATTATTTAAATTATTATATAGGTGTATCAGATACATACAGATCATATCAGACCTAAATTAAGGGAAAATCTTGGCAACTCATTTTTATCCGACATTGTTTATACATCAGAATTTACTGGGGTATATTTATCATACACATCTTTGTTTCCTCAATATTTAATTTTATTTATATCCTCCTACAACTGTTTAAATCCAATTTTACCTATTGGTGAATTTTTAGTAAAAGTTATGAAAGTAATCTTTTGTCATTTTCAGTGCGAGATACTTCTTGAATTTTCCCGCCAAAGTATGAGAAAAATGTTTTTTAACTTATACCACATGAAAGGATTTTTATTATTTCATAGAAAATTATATTAATGATGCTTCCTTCACAATTTTTCAAGTTTATTTTCAATTAACTTATTTTAGTTTAAAATTTTATGACATGTTAAGAAAATTAAAAAAATTTATGGTAGAAAAGATATTTTCCTCAAGAATGGAATTAAAGTGTTTTATAGAAATTATTTTTCATCAAAGATAATATAGGGTTCTGTTTCTATCCCTATTATTAAATTTATTTTATTATTTAATGATGGAATTATTTTTATAATGTCCTTTTATCTTATATGTATTTTGTTATTATGTCATGATGTTTAAGAATCCCATTTTTATTGCATGGGTTATGCTATGATGTATGATTTATGATTTTGTGCACACATAAGAATGGTTTCATTATGAGATTTGTGGGATCTATATCTCCCTCAAATGCATTGGTTAAAGAATTATATCTCATGAGATAGACATGGCTGGAACAGAAAGTTAATCAGGTTCAGTGATACCGAATTGGAATGAGGAGTAAACTCAGTTCAGTAATGGACTTTGTTCGGTATGATGGTCTTGGCAATGAGTCTTGACAAATATGAAATTATTGTCTATGATTATGTTTTTATGCCACAAGGTTTCATATCTTATGTGATGAATATTGGTTTAAATTTCACTACTATGATTTATCCCATGTCACGATATTATGATCTCTTTTACAGGATCAGATTTTTAAAATTTTATGTTCTTATGAATATGATATGATTTATATTTCATTTGTTTTCCCTTACTGAGCATTTGACCTCAACCTTTGTATGTTCTCATTTCCCCAGGTTAGGAAGAAGGTTATTAAGTATGATATTCCAAAAGGGACTCTAGATATGATGAAATAAATGGGAGACAATGGAGATGATTTATGAACCACTTGTTTATGTTTCCCAGTTTATAAAGACACTATACCTATACGGTCCTATCATTGTTTTTTTATATGTTGTAATCACTATGCTTCAATTCTAAAGTAAAAAAAATGTATGTAAAGTATGGGTTGTTATAGTTGGTATCAGAGGAAAGCTATTGTCAACATTTGTAAACTATGATGTGAAAGCCTTAGTAAGGACTCTAAGGATATGTCCAAGCATAGAAGACAATCATAGTGTTTTAAAAATGTCCATGAATAACCTATGATAAGTCCTAAAGTGTGAAATATTATTCCTGATTATGTGGTTTTCCTGTTGTAATTAGTGATTCTCACACTATTCTTATTGGTTTTAGTCAATGGCTTAAACCTGAAGGAACCGTGTTATTCTTGAATGCGACGTGAAATGAAATTATTGTCCCCTGAGCAACCAAATAATATTGGAGATGGAATGAAAAATCTTATAGCCATGATCACACAACTTTCTCAATCTATGAATCATGCAGGAATTCCAAACGAGCAAAGGAGGGAGAAACATTCTGTTGAATCCTTCATGAGTTAGTGTCCACCTTCATTCAGCGGTTCATCAGATCCATTAATGACTGAACAAAGGATCAGTACCCCGGAAAAGATATTTTCAGTCTGTCAATGTTCTGAACATAGTAAATTCATCCTAGCATTATATCATTTTGAAGGTGAATCTGATCAATGGTGGAATCTTGTCAAGAATACAAGGAAAAGGGATGAAATTGAGTCCATGGAATGGGACGAGTTCAAGAAGTTATTTTTCAATAAGTACTTCTCTCGTATTCTTCGAACAATGATGGAGAAGCAGTTTCTTCAACTAAAGCAAATAGATGATGAATCTATTGGTACCTACAACGAAAATTTTATAAGGCTTGCAAGGTACACTTCTGGGATTAATATCCAACCTTAGAGTAATATCGGTTGATTATTTAGTGTCTTAAAACAAAGTCTCTGAAGGGCATTAGCAATAACGGACTTCAATCGCTATGAGGAAATTGTTCGATGTGATCCCAAGGTTGATATGGAGATTGGAGTAACCCATCAGTCATATGGGTTTTATAAGAAGATGAAAATGGAATTCAAAGGAAAATCTAAAGACCACATTGAAAAGAAGATGAGTTTTTCCTTACGCTCAAAGAGTTCAAAGAAACATGGAGGGAATTGTCTTAAATGGAAAAGTAAATGTTATAAGTGTGGAAAAGAAGGTCATCGGGAAATTTAATGCCGCAGTGATGGAAAAAATATGTCTAGTGATACGAACAAATAAAAGGATACACACAATAAACCTCTTACACTTCAATGTTACAAGTGCAAGGAAATGGGGCATTATTCCAATCAATGCCCTAATACAATGGTTTTTTATGATGATAGATGTCACCAAACTCTTCAGGCCAAAGAAAAAGGAAGGTCACATACAATTTCTATCGGCGATGTGGAGTATGATAATGAAGTGGTGAAACGTACACTTACTATCCACTCTAAAGTAGAAAATGTTTTATTTGACTCTAGATCCACCCACTCTTTTATTTCTGATGAATTTTCTAAGGGTATCATCTTACTACCCCGATAATTAGTTTTTGAGTAAGTTGTGACAACTCCTAATGGCACAATAGTCGCATCAAAAGTTTACTATTCTTCTCAAATTGAAGTTTATGGTAAAGTGCATCCTGCAAATCTTGTGATACTTTCTATAGTGGAATTTTATGTGATTCTTGGCATGGATTAGCTTTATTTATATGGATCTCATATCAATTTTCTAATAAGGGAAGTCACATTTCATATTCCTGATCAATCAATGATCATCTATCAATACAAGGATGAATATAACCTTCCAGTGGAAATTTCTTCCATATTACGGGTCATGTTTCCAATAAATGAAGGATATCTATCTCAAATTGTTGGGAAGAAACTCACAATTAAGAATATGCCCATTGTACGGGAGTTTGATGATGTATTTCCAGAGGAATTTCCAGGTCTTCCACCAAATAATGATGTTGAGTTTTTAATAGAACTGATACCGGGTGCTATTCCCATTTCAAAGACACCTTATAGAATGGACCTGATTGAGTCACATGAATTGAAGAAGAAACTCCAAGAGAATCTTGATAATGTATTCATATTCCCTAGTGCATCACCTTCAGGAGCACCTGTTCTGTTTGTTAGGAAGAAATATGGATTAATGAGATTATGCATTGATTATCAACATCTTAACAAGATCACTATAAAGAACAAATATCCTCTCCCACACATTGATGACTTATTTGACCAACTACTCGGAGATCAATAATTTTCCAATATTGATCTTCGTTCAGTGTATCATCAACTATGGGTCAAAAATGAGGATATACGAAGGACGTCTTTCTGTACAAGGTATGGAAACTATATGTTTATAGTGATGAAATTTGGTCTTACTAATGCCCCTGATATCTTCATGGATCTAATTAATATAGTATTTGGAGACTATCTTGATCAGTTTGAGGTAGTATTCATAGACGATATTCTTGTATATTTAAAGAGAAAGGAAGAACATGAATATCACTTAAGAATCGTTTTTAAGACCCGGAGAAAGGAGAAGCATTATGCCAAATTTACCAAGTGTGAATTTTGGCATCAAAAAGATTCATTTTTGGGTCACATAATCTCAAAAGAGGGGATATATGTGGATCCAACAAAAAAGAGGTTATTGAAAGATGGTCGAGACCAACAACTGTAAATGAAATCTAAAGTTTTCTTGGTTTAGCTGGGTATTATCGACGTTTTGTGAAAGAATTTTCAAGATTATCTAACCCACTCACCAAATTGACTCGGAAATGAGTTAAGTTTGTTTAGACAGAGGAATGTGAACAGAATTTCAAAGATCTAAAAGGATGGTTACCAAGTGCACCTGTGCTCACACTACCTTATAGTGGAGAAAGGTTTGTGATCTACAGTGATGAATCCAAGAAGGTTCTAGGGTGTGTTCTCATGCAAAATAATATGGTGATAGCTTATGCATTACAAGAGTTGAAAATCCATGAGAAAAATTACCCAACTCTTGATTTGGAGTTAGCTACGGTAATCATTGCATTAAAGATTTGGAGGCATAATCTTTATGGTGAAATGTGTGAAATTTATACTGATCATAAAAGTTTAAAGTATATTTTCACACAATAGGAGCTGAGAATGCACCAAAGAATATGGTTGGAGATGATTAAGGATTACGACTGCTCAATTCATTACCACCCTGAGAAAGAAAATAAGGTGGCAGACACATTAAGTCAACAAGACAATGCTAGATTATCCATGATGAGGATAACAAAGGATAAAATATTTCTGTATTTAAAAAGGATGGATCATGAATTTTAATGATAGGGGAGATATCTTATCTTTCTCAAATGAATGTTTAACCATCTATACAAGTGAATATTAAAGAGGCGCAGAAGGAGGATGTTGGTCTTCAAAAGAAGGGGAGAAATGTTCTTAAATTAAAACTTGATTGTGATGGGATAATAAGGTTCCGGAACAGTGTTTGTATTCCTACCATACAAGAATTGAAGAAGGATCTACTAGATGAAGCTCATAGTTCTTCATTATCTATTCATCCTGGAAGTACAAAGATGTACAGAGACCTGAAAGAGTACTTTTGGTGGGATGGCATGAAAAGAGATATTGCCGAATATGTCTCTCGATGCTTGGTTTGTCACCAAGTAAAAGATGAGAGACAGAAGTCTATAGGGATGTTACAACCATTACCCATGTCATAATGGAAATGGGAAAAAATAACTATGGACTTTGTCATCAGACTTCTCAAAATATCCAAAAGCATTAATGTTATCTAGGTTATATTTGGCCGCCTTACAAATTCGGCACACTTCATTACTATTATAGAGGATTTATCTCTATATCAGATTGCCATGATATATGTAAAAGAAGTGGTAAGATTGAATATAGTACCACTTTCCATTATATCTGATCGAGATCCGACGTTTACCTTGAAATTTTGGAGAAGTCTTCAACATTCTCTAGATATAGAGTTGAGTTTCAGCACTTTCTATCATCCTCAGACAGATGGTTAGTCTAAGAGAACACTTCAATCATTGGAAGACTTATTGAGATCTTTCTATATGGATTTCAAAGGTGGTTGGGATCAACACCTACCTTTGGTGGAATTTTCTTATAATAATATGTTTCACTCCAGTATTCAATTGGATCTTTATGAAGCTCTGTATGGAAAGAAATACAGAACTCTGACTTGCTGGGATGATGTTGGGGAAAGAAATCTATTACAACCTGATATTGTTGATGAGATTTCCAAAACGGTCAGATCTATTCAACAACACATTATTGCAGCTCAGAGTTGACAAAAAATTTATCCCGACAATTGAAGAAAAGACCAAGATTTTTAAGTCTGTGATAAATTGTTCTTAGGAATATCTCTATGGAAGAGAGTAATGAGATTTGGAAAGAAGGGAAAGCTAATACATAGGTATATCGGTCCTTTAAAAATAATGGATCGTGTTGGGAAGGTGGCTTACCGATTGGCACTTCCACCAAATCTCTATGAAGTTCATGATGTGTTCCATGTATCTCTCCTTAGAATGTACATACCAGATCCTTCACATGTACTAAGCTCGAAAGTTGTACCACTAGAGCATGATCTTTCTTATGAAAAACAACCAATAGAGATTCTGGATCATAGAGAAAAAGTTCTATGAAACAATACCACTCACATGGTTATTGTTTTATGGAGGAATGACCAATTAGAAGAGGCTACATGAGAACTTGAGGATATGATGAGGGAGAGGTATCCTCATCTGTTTGTTACGAAGTGCCGAATTTCGAGGGCGAAATTCAAGGGGGGTATAATGTAACACCATGAAACTTTATGTGAAATATATATATATATATATATATATTATATCTTAGGTTATATGCAAAACCAACGGAATATTTCACTACACACAACACTGTCTTGGCTTGCGTTACACGCAAGAGCAACCTTCCTCGATAGCTTGCATTGTACGCAATATCGAGTTTTACTAAACAATGATATATTATTATAATATTATGAACTAGCCATTATTAATAGTATTAACCGAATTTTAAATTTTATAACATTATAATTCATCTTACACATTTTCTAGAATGATATATGAAAACAAAATAAACTTTTCGATAAAAGAAGTATTTTAAAAAAATGCAATTTTACCGCCTTTTGATGGTGCACCAATTTAAAATATAATTTTTGACATGTTTATAAGTTAAATTTTACAAAATAAAATTCATATTTTGAATCAAAATATAAAAATTTAAATTGTAAAATTTTTTGATACTTTTCTGATAACATTCATATTTTGATTAATAGTACAAATACACTAAATGTTTCTTAAAAACAACTTTTCTCATCAAGATAATTTATACATTTAAATGATGCAATTTAATGGTTTTAAAGTACAAATAAAATATATTTTTACTAATTAATATAATTTATGTTATTACCATTAATTTTACATTGAATTCATAGGTATAATCATATCAATCTTGAAAATGTTTTAACTTTTAAAAAACTCGTTCTCTTAACAACGGAATTAATTTTAAATTAATTACTGTGACTTATGTTTTTTTAATTTTTAAAAATGGATTCCATATTTTAATTAATTGGGTCAAAATTATGTTAATAGGTTACTTTTATTTATTTTTTTGACATTATTAATTGTAACTCCGTTAATTTTTATTTACAATAGTTAAAGGTAAATCAGGGAATTAAGGGTAAATTTAAGATCATAAAATTACCCTAACACCTGCCCAAATTCTATTGGATGAATAAAATTCTAACCATATTAATTAAGGGTCGGAATAGATCCATTTCGTAACACCTGATACTTTTATGAGAAATATTTTTTTATGTTATATAAATCATTAAAGGAATCATTCACTACACACAACACTAGCTTGGCTTGCTTTACACGCAACCGCGACCTTCCTCGATAGCTTGCGTCGTATGCAATACCGAGTTTCACTAAACAATGATATATTAGAATATTATCCTTTATGAATAGTATTAACTGAATTTTAAATTTCATAACATTTTAATTCATCTAATACATTTACTAGAATGAGGTATGAAAACAAAATCAGTTTTTTGGATAAAGGAAGTATTTTTCAAAAAATGCAGTTTTACCGCCTTTTGATGGCGCACCCACATTAAATCTAGTTTTTGACAGGTTTATAAGTTGAATTTGAAAAAATAATATTCTTCTTTAGAATAAATATATACAAATTTACTTTGGATAAATTTTTCATATTATTCTGATAACTTTCATATTTTAATGAATAGTAAAAACACGCTATATTTTAATTAAAAAGAACTTTTTTCATCGCAATAATTTATATGGTTAAATTATAATATTGAATGTTTTTAAAGTATAAATAGAATATATTTTGACCATTTAATATAATTTATGTCATTAGAATTAATTTTACATTGAATTCATAGGTAAAAACATTTCAATCTTTGGCAATGTTTTAACATTTTAAACCCATTTTCTTAACAACGGGATAACATTTAAATTAATTACTGAAACTTATGTGTTTTGAATTTTGAAAAATAGATTCCATATTTGGAATCAGTGGATCCAAATTATGTTAATAGGTTTCTTTTATTTTTTTTGATATTATGAATAGTAACTATGGTAATTTTTATTTACTACGGTTAAAGGTAAATAGGGTAATTCAAGGTTAAAATAATATTATAATAATTAAAAATTACCTTTACACTTGTCCTAGTCTTATTGTATGAGTTTCGGACGACCACGGGCATATTTGGGTCGATTTTGGGACCCCATTGAGCCACTTGGTAGTGACAATGACAATTTGGATTAATTAATTTAATGTAAAGACAAAATTGACATTAAAAAAAATATTTTAGTAATTTAGTTTTATAATGGGTTATATAAATTATATTTTTGACTATAAAAATTCATTGGAAAGATAAAACGATTTCCTACATATTGATAGTTTTTTTATAATGTTTTGAAACCAAATAAATTAATTTATTTATGACACAGTAATGCTAAAGTATTTACCTCATTAATAAATGACTTAAATAAATAAGATTATAATGAATAAAATATTTTCCAAAACATGTCCAATTCTGATTGGATGATTTTATTTCGACCATTAGTCATCTTATATTCATATTTATTGATTTTTGGACCTTTTTAAACCGAAGATAAGTTTATAACAAAATAATAGTTCCACACTTTCCAAAGGTGCCCCTCTCCTCCCTTATAAAAGGGCACCACCTCCCTCTCTTCCTCACACCAATTTGAGCCTTCATGCTCGGGCAACCACTTCCCATTTGACATCCCCACTTCCTTATAAACCTACTAGAGGTACTGGTCTTATCCAAAGACAAACTCTATGCCTTAATAGAAAGTTTAAAGGAGGTACTTCGAGAAAGACGTAATACCTTCTACCATTTTCTTCAAGTTCCATTCTTCTTCTACTCCATCTTCTTTAGTTGTTTCATTATGAGGTAATAACATCAGTATCCCTCATATACTGATATGTTATTATAAATATGAAACAACCCTGTTTCACCTCTTATCCATCCTACGGAAAACGAAATCACCGCGCGTGCGTACGTACGGAATACCGTCTCCATGCCATGGTGTAATCTGTTTTTCCCCACCACCTTACTTGGATGGGTATAATAGTGTAAAGAATAACTATATATGATTATTTTAAAGTGATTTTTATTCTGAAATAGTATACATACACTTCAATACAATTCCAAGATCATGGGAACGATATCATCGCTCGTTCGTATGTACGACCTACCGTCTCCACGATGTGATTCGACTCGTTCTATATGATCTTCATTGAATAATGATTATATAAATGAATTTAATGAATTAATATGATATATATTACACTAATAAAATTCTGTAAATGATGTATCTATATCCTATAATGAGTAATAAGAATTTATTCGACAAAACATGCATAAGAACAAAAAGTAATAAACACCTGAATAACAAGTAGTAATGAAATATTACTAATAAGAAGCTAAGAATATGACCATATATGGTATCATAACAATGAAAATGATTCTGTAAGAAGTCAATGAAATTATTTAAATCATTATATAGGAGGTTTGGACATGTACAAAGCATATCGGACCTCAGGTAAGGGAAAATATCACAATCTCATTTTTATCCGAGATTGTTTATACTTTGGTATTTACTGGGGTGTATTTTATCACCCACATTCATGTTTCCTCAATATGTAATATTATTTACATCCACATAAAATTGTTTAAATCCAATTTTACCCTTCGGTGAGTTTTTAGTAAAAGACATGAAAGGAATCTTTTGTCGTTTTTCGTACGAGGTACTTTTTGACTTTTCTGACAAATGTAAGAGAGGAATGTTTTTTTAACTTATACGGGATGAATGGATTGTTAAAAAATTATTTCCAAGAAGACTCCATTTCAAGTTTTCATGTTTATTTTTAATCAACTTATTTTAGTTTAAAATTGTATGACATGTTAAGAAAGGAAAAATGTTTTTGAAGTAGAAATGATATTTTCCTCAAGAATGGAGTTCAAGTGTTTTATCTAAATTATATTACATCTAAGATAATATAGGGTTCATTTTATATCCCTATTATTATATTTATTTTATTATGTTGTGATGGAAATATTTTTATAAATTCCTTTATCTTATATGAATTGTTTTATGATGTCATGATGTTTAAGATTCCCATTTTTATTACATGGGTTATGCTATGATGTATGGTTTATGATTTTGTGGCACACATAAGAATGGTATCATTATAAGATGGGTGGGACCTATATCTCTCTCCAATGCATTGGGTAAAGAGTTTATATCTCATTAGATAGACATGGATGGAATGGCAGGTTAAACTGGTTTAGTGAAAAAGGACTGAAATGAGGAGTGAACTTGGTTCAGAAATGGAATTTGTCCACTAAGATATTCTTCGCTATGAGTCTTGACTAATATAAAATGATTCTCTATGATTCTGTGTGTATGCCACAATGTTTCATGTTTTATGTTATGATTATTGGGATTACATTTCACTACCATGATTTATCCCATGTTATGAAATTATGATCTCTTTTACAGGGTAAGATTTCCAAAATGTTATGTTCTTATAAATTTGATGTGATTGATATTTCTTTTGTTTACCCTTACTGCGCATTTGAGCTCACCCTTTTGTATGTTTTCTTTCCCCAGGTCAGGAAGAATGTTATTAAGTAAGATATGCCAAAAAGGGACTATAGATATGATGAAATAAATGGAAGATAGTGTAGATGCATTATGAACCAGTTGTTTATGTTTCCCAGTTTCTAAAGACATTATACCTATATGGTCTTTTCATGTTTTTGTTATATGTTGTAATAAGTATGCTTAAATTTTGAAGTATTAACCATGTATGTGATGTATGGGTCGATATAGTTGGTATCAGAGGAAAGGTATAGTCAACAATTGGAAACTAGGATGTGAAAGCCTTAGTAAGAAACCTAAGGATATGTCTGAGCATAGAACACAATCTTAGTGTTTTAGAAATGTCCATGAACAACTTTTGATAAGACCTTAAGTGTGAAATTTTATTTTTGATTATGTGGTTTTCCTATTATAATTACTGTTGCCCACACTATTCTTCTTAGTTTTAGTCAATGGCTGGAACCCAAAGAAACCGTGTTAATGCGGAATGCGACAGGCAATGCAATAATTGTCCCCCTGAGCAACCAAACGTTATGGGAGCTGGAATAAAAAATCTTGTAGCAATGATCACACAAATTTCTGAAGCTATGAACCATGCTGGACTTCCAAATGAGAAAAGGAAGGAGCAACATTCTGTCGAATCCTTCATGAGGCAGTGTCCACCTTCATTCCGCGGGTCTTCTGATCCATTAGTGGCTGAACAATGGATCAGTACCACTGAAAATATATTTTCAGTTCTTCAATGTTCTAAACATGATAAAGTAATCTTAGAAGTATATCGTTTGGAAGGTGATGTTGATCAATGGTGGAATCTTATTAAGAATACGAGGCAAAGGGATGAAATTGAGTCCATGGAATGGGACGAGTTCAAGAACATATTTTTCAAGAAGTATTTCTCTCGTATTCTTCGAACAAAGATGGAGAAGGATTTTCTTGAACTAAAGAAAAAGGATGATGAATATGTTGGTACCTACGAAGAAAATTTTACAAGACTTGCAAGGTACACTTCTGGAATTATTATCCAACCTGAGAGTAAGATCGATCGATTCTTTAGTGGCTTAAAACCAAGTCATCGTAGGGAGTTAGCCATAAGGGACTTCAATAGCTACGAGGAAATTGTTCGATGTGCTCTCAAGGTTGAGATGGAGATTGGTGTAACCCATCAGTCACATGGGTTTGATAAGAAGAGTAAAATGGAATTTAAAGGAAAATATAAAGACCACACTGAAACGAAGATGAGTTTTCCCTTATGCTCAAATTGTGGAAAGAAACATGGAGGAAATTGTCCTAAGGGGACAAGCAAATGTTATAAGTGTGGAAGAGAAGGTCATCGGGCAAATGAATGTTTAAATAATGGGAAGAATATTTCTAATGATGCAATCAAAGGAAGGGATACACATAATGAACCAACAACACATCAATGTTTCAAGTGCAAGGATATGGGGAATTATTCCAATCAATGCCCAAATCCAAGGGTTGATGATGATGATCGACGTCAACAAACTCTTAAGGACAAAGACAAATGAAAGTCACATGCAATTACTATCGGTGATGTGGAGTACGACAACAAAGTGGTGAGAGGTACAATTACCATCCACTGTAAAGTATCAAATGTTTTATTTGATTCTGGATCCACCCACTCTTTTATTTCTGAAGAATTTTCTAAGTGTATCATTGTATTACCTCAACAATTAGATGTTTTGTTGGCTGTGTCAACACCTAATGGCACAACGGTCGCATCAAAAGTTTATAATTATTCTCCGATTTATGTTTTTGGGAAAGTGCTTACTACAAATCTTGTGATCCTTTCTATAGTGTAATTTGATGTGATTATTGGCATGGATTGGATTTCTTTATATGGAGCTCATATCAATTGCCAAAGAAGGAAAGTCACATTTCATATTCCAGATCAATCTATGATCTTCTATCGATGCAAGGATGAACATAACCTTCAAGTGGAAATTTCTTCCATCTTATGGGTCTTGATCCCACTAAATGAAAGTTATTTATCTAAAATGGTTTGTGAGAAACTCATGATTAATAATATGCCCATTGTACGAGAGTTTGAAGATGTCTTTCTGGAGAAATTGCCAAGTCTTCCACCAAATCATAAAGTTGAGTTTTCAATAGAACTCGTACCGGGTGCTTTGCCTATTTCAAAGACACATTATAGAATGGCCCCAATTGAGTTATAGGAATTGAAGAAGAAACTCCAATAGAATCTTGATAAAGGATTCATACGCCCTAGTGCGTCACCTTGGGGAAAACATGTTCTGTTTGTTAAGAAGAAATATGGATCAATGAGACTCTGCATTGATTATGGAGAACATAACAAGATCACTATCAAGAACAAATATCCTCTCCCACACATTGATGACCTATTTGACCAACTATGCGGAGCTCAATACTTTTCCAAGATTGATCTTTGTTCAGGGTATCATCAATTATGGGTCAAAAGGGAGGATAAACCAAAGACGGCTTTCCTTAAAAGTTATGGACACTATGAATTTACAGTGATGTCATTTGGTCTTACTAATTCCCCTGCTATCTATATGGATCTGATGAATAGAGTCTTTAGAGACTATCTTGATCAGTTTGTGGTAGTCTTTATAGATGATATTCTTGTCTATTCAAAGAGCAAGGAAGAACATGAAGATCACTTGAGAATTGTATTAAAGACCCTAATAAAGGAGAAGCTTTATGCCAAATTTACCAAGTCTGAATTTTGGCATCAAAAAGATGCATTTTTGGGTCATATAATCTCAAAAGAGGGGATATCTGTGGGTCCAGCAAAAACATAGGTTATCAAAAGATGGTCGAGACCAATAACAGTAACACATATCTTAATTTTTCTTGGTTTGGCTGTATATTATCGACGTTTTGTGAAAGATTTTTCACGATTATCTAATCCACTCACCAAGTTGACTCAGAAAGGAGTTATGTTTGTTTGGACAGAGGAATGTGAAGAGAATTTCAAGTAGTTGAATAGAAGGTTATCCAGTGCACCTATGCTCACACTGCCTTGTAGTAGAGAACGGTTTGTGATCTACAGTGATGCATCCAAGAAGGGATTGGGGTGTGTTTTTATACAAAACGATATAGTGATAGCTTATGCCTCACGACAGTTCTAAATCCATGAGAAAAATTACCCAACTCATGATTTGGAGTTAGCTGTGGTAATCTTTGCATTAATGATGTGGAGGCATTATCTTTATGGATAAAGATGTGACATTTATACTGATCATAAAAGTTTAAAGTATATTTTCACACAAAAGGAGCTGAATATGCACCAAAGAAGATGGTTGGAGCTGATTAAGGATTACGATTTCTCAATTCATTACCACCCTGGGAAAGCAAACAAGGTGGCAGATGCATTAAGTCGACAAGACCATGCTAGCATATCCATGATGAGGATCACAAAAGATCCAATATTTATGGATTTACAAAGAATAGATCTTGGAATTATAATGAAAGGGGAAAAATCATATCTCTCTCAAATGAATTTTCTACCATCTATACATGTGAAGATTAAAGAGGCGCAGAAATAAGATATAGAGTTACAAAAGAAGGTGAGAAATGTTCCTGAATTCAACCAGGATTGTGATGGGATAATAAAGTTCCAGAATCAGGTTTGTGTTCCTCCCATACCCGAATTAAAGGAGCTGCTGGACGAGGCTCATAGTTCTTCATTATCTATTCATCCTGGAAGCACGAAGATGTATAGGGACCTGAAAGAGTACTTCTGATGGGATGGAATTAAAAGAGATGTTGCTGAATATGTCTCTCGATTCTTGGTTTGTCAACAAGATAAAGCTGAGAGACAGAAGTCTAAGGGGATGTTACAACCATTACCCATACCTAAATGGAAATGGGAAAACATCACTATGGACTTTGTCACTAGACATCCTAAAACATCCAAAGGAAATAAGGCTACCTGGGTCACAGTTGATCGTCTTACAAAGTCTACACACTTCATTTCAATTAGAGAGGATTTCTCTCTAGATCAGATTGCCAGGATATATGTAAAGGATGTGGTAAGAATGCATGGAGTACCACTTTTTATTATATCTGATCGGGATCTGAGGTTTACCTTAATGTTCTGGTGAAGTCTTCAGCATACTCTAGAAATAGAGTTGAGTTTCAGCACTGCTTATCATCCTCAGACAGACGGTTAGTCTGAGAGGACAATTCAAACTCTAGAAGATATGTAGAGAGCTTGCTCTATGGATTTCAAAGGTGGTTGGGATCAACACCTACCTTTGGTGGAATTTTCTTATAATAATAACTTTTACTCTAGTATTCAGATGGCTCCTTATGAAGCTCTCTATGGAAAGAAATATAGGACTATAACTTGCTGGGATGAAGTTGGGGAAAGAAATATATTAGGACCTTATCTTGTTGATGAAATGGCAGAAAAGGTCAGATCTATTCAACAACACATAAGATCAGCTCAGAGTCGACAAAAAGGTTATGCCGACAATTGAAGAAAAGACCTAGAGTTTGAAGTGGGTGATAAAGTGTTATTACGAATATCTCCTTGCAAAAAAGTAATGAGATTTGGAAAGAAGGGAAAGTTGAGCCCTAGATATATCTGTCCTTTTGAAATTATGGATCATGTTGGGAAGGTAGCTTACCGAATTGAGCTTCCACCAAATATCTCTCAAATTCACAATGTGTTCCATGTATCTCTCTTGAGAAAGTACATACCTGATCCTTCACATGTACTCAACTCAGAATTTGTACCACTAGAACAAGATATTTCTTATGAAGAACAACTGATAGAGATTCTGGATCGTAGCGAAAAAGTCTTATGGAACAAGACCACTCGCTTGGTGAATGTTTAATGGAGGAACCACCAATTAGAAGAAGCTACATGGGAACTTGAGGATATGATGAGGGAGAGGTATCCTCATCTGTTTGTTATGAAGTGACAAATTTCGAAGGCGAAATTCATTTTAAGGGGGGTAGAATGTAACAATCGATACTTTTATGAGAATTATTTTGTTTTTATGTTATATAAATCATCAAATAAATCTTTCAATACACACAACACTAGCTTGGCTGGCTTTACACGCTACCACGACCTTCCTCGATAGCTTGCGTCGTACGCAATACTGAGTTTCACTAAACAACGATATATTATAATATTAGCCGTTATGAATATTATTAACTGAATTCTGAATTTTATAATATTTTAATTCATATTATACATTTTCTAGAATGAGGTATGAAAAAAAAATCAGTTTTTTTGATAAAAGAAGTATTTTTCAAAAAATGCAGTTTTACCGCCTTTTAATGGAGCACCCACATTAAATCTAGTTTTTGACAAGTTTATAAGTTCAATTTGACAAAATAAAATTCTTCTTTAGAATAAGGATATAAAAATTTACTTTGGATAAATTTTTCATATTATTCTGATAACTTTCATATTTTAATGAATAGTAAAAATACGATATATTTTAATTAAAAACAACTTTTTTCATCACAATACTTTATATGGTTAAATTATAATATTGAATATTTTTAAATTATAAATAGAATATATTTTTACCATTTAATATAATGTATGTCATTAGCATTAATTTTACATTGAATTCATAGGTAAACACATTTCAATCTTTGGCAATGTTTTAACTTTTAAAACCCATTTGCTTAACAACGAGATTTATTTTAAATTAATTATTACAACTTCTGTGTTTTGAATTTTGAAAAATGGATTCCATATTTGGAATCAGTGGGTTCAAATTATGTTAATAGGTTATTTTTACTTATTTTTTGATATTATGAATAGTAACTATGGTAATTTTTATTTACTATGGTTAAAGGTAAATAGGGTAATTCAAGTTTAAAAGAATATTATAATAATTAAAAATTACCTTGAAACTTGTCCTAAACTTATTGGATGAGTATTGGGTTACCAAGGGAATCCTTGGGTCGATTTTGGGTCCCCATTGATCCACTTGGTAGTGACAATGACAATTTGGATTAATTAATTTAATGTAAAGACAAAATTGACATTAACAAAAATCTTTTAGTAATTTATATTTATAAGGGGTTTTATAAATTATATTTTCGACTAAAAATATTCATTAGAAATATAAAACAATTTCCTACATAATGATATTTTTTTATAATTTTTAGACACCAAATAAATTAAATTATTTATGAAACAATAATGATGAAGTATTTACCTCATTAATAAATGACTTAAATAAATAAGATTATAATGATTAAAATATTTTTCAGAACATGTCCAATTATGATTGGATGATTTTATTTCGACCATGAGTCATCTTATCTTCAAATTTATTAATTTTTTGACCTTTTTAAACCGAAGATAAGTTTATAATAAAATAATATTTCCACACTTTCTAAAGGTGCCCCTATCCTCCCTTATAAAAGGGAAGCTACTCCCTCTCTTCCTCACACCAATTTGAGTCTTCAAGCTCTGTCAGAACCTGCCCATTTCACCTCCCCACTTCCTTAGAAACCTACTAGAGGTACTGGTCTTATCAAAAGACCAACTCTAGTGCCTTAAGAGAAAGTTTAAAGGAGGCACTTCGAGAAAGAGGTAATACCTTCTACCATTTTCTTCAAGTTCCATTCTTCTTCTACTCCCTCTTCTTTAGTTTTTTCATTATGAGGTAATAACATCAGTATCCCTCATATACTTATATGTTATTATAAATATGAAACAACCTTATTTCACCTCTTATCCATCCTACGGAAAACGAAATCACCGCGCATGCGTACGTACGGAATACCGTCTCCATGCCGTGGTGTAATGTGTTTTCGACCACCACCTTACTTGGATGGGTATAATGGTGTAAAGAATAACTATATTTGATTATTTTAAAGTTATATTGATTCTGAAATAGTATCCATACACTTTAATACAATTCCATGATCATGGGAACGATATCATCGCTCGTGCGTACGTACGGCCTACCGTCTCCATGATGTGATGCGACTCGTTCTATATGATATTAATTGAATAATGATTATATAAATGAATTGAATGAATTAATATGATATATATTACACTAATAACCTTATGTAAATGATGTATCTATATCCTATATAGAGTAATAAGAATTTATTCGACAAAACACGCAAAAGAACAAAACGTAATAAACACCCGAATAAAAAGTAGTAATGAAATATTACTAATAAGAAGCTAAGAATATGACCATATATGGTATCATAACAATTAATATGATTCTGTAATAAGTCAATGACATTATTTAAATCATTATACAGGTGGTTCGGACATGTACAAAGCATATCAGAACTTAGGTAAGGGAAAATATCACAATCTCATTTTTATCTAAGATTGTTTATACTTTGGTATTTATTGGGGTGTATTTTATCACCCACATCCATGTTTCCTCAATATGTAATATTATTTACATCCACCTAAAATTGTTTAAATCCGATTTTACCCTTCGGTGAGTTTTTAGTAAAACATATGAAAGGAATCTTTTGTCATTTTTTGTTTGAGGTACTTTTTGACTTTTCCGAAAAAAGTAAGAGAAGAATGTTTTTTTAACTTATACGGGATGAATGGATTTTTAAAACATTATTTCCAAGAATCTTCCTTTAAAAGTATTCAAGATTATTTTTAATCAACTTCTTTTAGTTTAAAATTGTATGACATGTTAAGAAAGGAAAAATGTTTTTAAAATACAAAGGATATTTTCCTCAAGAATGGAGTTCAAGTGTTTTATCTAAATTATATTCCATCTAAGATAATATAGGGTTATTTTTCTATCACTATTATTACATTTATTTTATTATGTTGTGATGGAAATATTTCTATAAATTCCATTATCTTATATGAATTTTTTTATGATATCATGATGTTTAAGATTCCCATATTTATTACATGGGTTATGATATGATGTATGGATTATGATTTTGTGGCACACATAAGAATGGTATCATTATAAGATAGGTGGCACCTATATCTCCCTCCAATTAATTTTCTAAAGAGTTTATATCTCATGAGACAGACATGGCTGGAACGGCAGGTTAAACCAGTTCAGTGAAACAGGAATGAAACGAGGAGTGAACTCGGTTCAGAAACGGACTGTGTCCACTAAGATTGTCTTGGCTATGAGTCTTGACTAATAAGAAATGATTCTATACGATTATGTGTGTATGACACAAATTTTCATGTTTTATGTTATGATTATTGGGATTACATTTCACTACCATGATTTATCTCATGTTCTGAAATTATTATCTCTTTTGCAGGGTAAGATTTCCAAAATGGTATGTTCTTATAAATTTGATGTGATTGATATTTCTTTTGTTTACCCTTACTGAGCATTTGAGCTCACCCTTTTGTATGTTTTCTTTCCCCAGGTTAGGAATAAGGTTATTAAGTAAGATATGCCAAAAAGTGAGTATATATATGATGAAATAAGTGGGAGATAGTGTAGATGCTTTATGAACCAGTTGTTTATGTTTCCCAGTTTCTAAAGACACTATACCTATACAGTCCTTTCATGTTTTTGTTATATTTTGTAATAAGTATGCTTAAATTTTTAAGTATTAACCATGTATGTAATTTATGGGTCGTTATACATTTCATGTAATTTTTACCATGAACATGATATAATTATTATTAAACCCAACGAAAGTGACAACATGTCTCTCTCTTATATCTTATTAGTGTAATAATTTTAATTTAGTTATAAAACTCATAACACTTAGAATATAAATAGTCTCCAGAAATATAATAAAATTATATACCTCATGAGAAATTATTTAAAAATTTTAGGGATTAAATAACTCTCCTTAATGGTGACACAATAGTGATGAATAAATTATTTTATTGATTGAAATATCAAATAAATGATTTTAAAAATATTAAAATAAATATTATATGAACTAATTAATGTTCTTCATAAATTTTCTATATGAATATGACATGTTAAGAATCTATTAAATACTTTTCATTAAATATATCATCTTTGTGGATTTTATTTAAATTCAAATAAATGAATAGTGTTAAAATTGACACTTGTTATTTTATAAAAATAACATATTATAAATTTCATTAAATATCACAAAAATATATAAAAATTTTAAATTGAAATTTATATGGACTAAAATATAATAAATTATCCAATTATGGAGAATTCACAACATATAAGTTATAATTTATAAAAATTTAATATTTATAATATTATTACCATTAATAAAATTAAATAGATTAAATAAGTATAAATCCAGTTGATAAGGTTTAAAATAAATTACCAACATCTATAAATATTATTTGATGATGAGATTAAAACTCTATATCATCTAATATTAGTATTTGAGTCATTTTTGGAGGTTTTTATGTGGGGTTTGAGTTTATTATATGTTAATATTTTAGAGGTTTCCAAAAGTGCCCCTCTCCTTTCTTATAAGAAGGAACCTCCTCCCTCTCCACCTCAAACCATTTTGATCCTTCATGCTCGGCCAAAACCTTCCAATTTATATTATAAACTTCCCAAGAAACATACTAGAGTTCATTTTCTTCTTCAAAGACCATATTTAGTTCCGTAAGAGGAGGTTTAGAAGAGGCGCGTCGAAGAAGAGGTAATATTATTTACCGATTCTTTCAAATTTATTTCTTCTTCTAGTTCCACTTATTTATTTGTTTCATTATAAAGTAATAACTTATGTATAAATAATATACTGATATGTTATTATAAATATGAAACAACCCTATTTCACCTTCTAATCATCCTATGGAAAAAGAAATCATCGTGCGTGCGTACGTACGGAATACCGTCTCCACGCCATGGTGTAATCTATTTTTTCCACCACCACCTTACGTGGATGGGTATAATGGTATAAAGAATAACTATATAAGATTATTATAACATGGTAATAATTATGAGATATTCTATCATCCACTCCAATACCATTCAATAATTATGGGAAGGATATCGTCGCTCATGCGTACGTACGACTTATCATCTCCACGGTGTGATGTGATTCATTCTACATGATCTTCATTAAACCAAGATTATATAAACGAATTGAATGAATAAATCTGATATATAGTATAGTTATACCATTCTATAAATGATTTATCTATAACCTAAAAATATGAATAATAATTAATTCGACATAACAAGCATAATAACATAAAGAAATAAACACATGAATAACAAGTAGAAATGAAATATTACTAATATGGAGATAAGAATATGACCATATATGATATAATAACAATGTATATGATTATGGAATAAGTCAATGACATTATTTAAATCATTATATAGGAGGATCAGATACGTACAGAGCATATCAGACCTAAGGTAAGGGAAAATCTCGCAATCTCATTTTTATCCGAGATTGTTTATACTTTCGAATTTACTAGGTAATATTTATCATTCACATCCATGGTTCCTTAATATGTTATATTATTTCTATACTCCTACATTTTTTAAATCCAATTTTTCCTATTGGTAAATTTTTAGTAAAATTTATGAAATGAATCATTTATCATTTTCAGTACGAGATACTTTTTGACTTTTTCGGCCAAAGTACGAGAAGAATGTTTTTTAACTTACACGGCATGAAAGTATTTTTATGATTTCATAGAACATTATTTCCATGAATATTCATTTAAAAAGTTTCAAGTATATTTTCAATTATCTTATTTTAGTTTAAAATTTTATGACATGTTAAGAAAGGAAAAATGTTTTTAAAGTATAAAGGATATTTTCCTCAAGAATGGAGTTCAAGTATTTTATCAAAATTATTTTCCATCTCAGATAATATAGTGTTGTTTTTATATACCTATTATTATATTTATTTGATTATTTTATGATGGAATTATTTTTATAATGTTCTTTTATCTTATATGGATTATGTTATGATGGCATGATGTTTAAGAATCCCATTTTTATTACATGCGTTATGCTATGATGTATGATTTATGACTTTGTGGAACACATAAGAATGTTTTCATTATGAGATGGTTGGGACATATATCTCCAACCAATGCATTGGATAAAGAATTATATCTCATGAGATATACATGGTAGGAATGGCATGTTAATCTAGTTAAGTGATACAGGACTGGAATGGGGAGTGAACTCAGTTTAGTAATGGACTTTGTCCGCTATGATGCTAATATGAAATGATTTTCAATGATTATGTGTGAATGCCACAAAGTATCATATATTATGTTATGAATATTGGATTACATTTCATTACTATGATTTATCCCATGTCATGATATTATGATCTCTTTTGCTGGATAAGATTTCCAAAATGTTATGTTCTTATGAATATGATATGATTGATTTTTCCTTTGTTTGCTCTTACTGAGAAATCGAGCTCACCCTTTGTATGTTTTCTTTTCCCCAGGTCAAGAAGAAGGGTATTAAGTAGGATATGCAAAAAGGGACTCTAGATATGATGAAATAAATGAGAGAAAATGTAGATGATTTATGAACAAGTTGTTTATGTTTCCCAGTTTCTAAAGACACTATACCTATACGGTCCTATCATGGTTTTGTTATATGTTGTAATAAGTGTGATTCAATTCTGAAATAATAACAATGTATGTAAAGTATGGGTTGTTATAGTGGGGACCAGTAGGCATTGAGAATGTCCAAGGTTGGGGAACCCTGTGTGTGAGGCACAGGGTGAGGTCACAGTTTAACGTCATGTGCTGAGGACGTTGGTGCTTGGCAATTTAACATCCTACAGCTCGGACGAGGTGGGTTCACTCTGCATCCCTAGGACTTATATAGCTGATACCCTCTACACCTTGGTGATCAGAAGGTACATGAAACACTGTGGTGAGGGGGTGATATGGAGAAAACCATTGGGGGTCCATGTTAGCATGGCTATGGGAAGAAGCAATTTCCATTAGTGTGCCTATGCGAAGAAGCATGAGGTGAAGCAACGCAATGGGAATTATCGACCAAGGTACATTGTAATAATATCATGTAAACTTGGAGGGATGCACGGGAAAACTAATTTCAATGAAGCGGGGTACATAGGTAGGGGCCTTGTGAAGCTCTGGTGCTCCGCTTGGTGGAGGGTACTTGCGGAGGTGTGTGCTTCGCAAAGTAGTATGGCCATGCCTAAGCATAGGGCAGAGGTTCTTCATGAAGTGGAAAGGAATTCGCATAGCACTTCCTTGTGGGGAAAAGGTTCCTCGTGAAGTAGGGTATTGTGAAGCAATGTTCTTTGCGAAGTACATTGACCTCGCCATAGGATGTGGATCATGTGTACATGAAGGGTGTTTCATGAAGCATAAACGCTCCGCGAAGACCCAGGTCCCCTTGCGGATACCCTTCCTTCGCGGAGGCCCTTAGGATCTGCGAAAGGAATCCCTCTTCAAATAGGGGTTCAAAACGAGACAAAGGGGAGGCACTTCAAAGAGCAGAACTACCTCGCACAACCCATGGTTCGCAAAGTAGGATGGTGCTTCGTGATTCGGGAGCTAGGAAGTTGAAAGGTCGGATTTTCTGCCCCCTGGACTCGGGGGGTGGCTAGTATTTATAGGGGAGAGGCATCGGAAAGTATCACACACTTGGAGTGAAGAGAGAGTTATTTTTGAAGCGGGTCTCGAACATCAAAGGGGTTCATGGAGAATCACCACCTCCTGGCTTCACGATGGGTCGCGAACGTCAAAGGGGTTCGCGGTGCATCACCACATCCTTGCCTCGCGATGGATCGCAAAAGTCAAAGGGGTTCATGGAGAATCACCACCTCCTTTCATCGTGGTGAGTCACGAATGTCAAAGGGGTTTGTGGAGCATCACTGCCTCCATGCATTGCGGTGGGTCACGAACGTTAAAGGGGTTTGCGGAGCATCACCGCCTCTTTTCTTCATGGTGAGTCGCAAATGTCAAAGGTGTTTGTGGAGCATCACTGCATCCTTGATTTTCAGTGGGTCGCTAACATCAAAGGGATTCGCAGAGCATCACCACCTCCTTTCTTCGTGACGGGTCGCGAACGTCAAAGGGGTTCACGGAGCGTCACTGCCTTTTTGCTTCATGGGGCGCCGCGGTGCCAGGGGGACTCCACGAAGGGGCTTCGTGAGGCAGCCATCGGGTTTGTGTCTACTTCTCCTCCACACATTTTGGTGTCAAAAACCATACCATTACCCTTCTACACACTAAATTTGGATGGCCTAGCCTGATCCTTCCCCAACATAAAAAACAATTTAGACACCTACATGTTAACCAGAGGCACCATAGCCTTCTTTACCTGATCATTGCTATAAATCTTTTAAAAAATTATATTGCAGTCTAATGGAACACTGTCAGGTAATTCCTCATCCACCAACCCCAATGACTGATCTAAGCCATCCTACCCATGTACCTCTGGAACCTTATCGCTTTTGATATCCTTCATCCTTTCCATAAACTGAGCTCCTTGAAAACTAAACTCTATTAAGTGTCCTAGTCACTTGCAAACAGAGTAGAATTCATTGACATTCCCCCTACCCCCCAGCATTGTAGACCCCCGATTGAAAACATCCTAAGAGGGTTTCAATTTCTTGTAGATAGAACATAAAGGGGTCCAGTTTTCATAAATCACTTTCTTTTTACTATTTTACACATTGAAAATTGAAATCCATGCATATTCAAAAGGTATTGTAAATTAATTTATTTACACACAACCCCACTGATTAATAGG
The DNA here is from genome assembly GCA_963277665.1 of Viscum album. Taxonomy (NCBI): domain Eukaryota; kingdom Viridiplantae; phylum Streptophyta; class Magnoliopsida; order Santalales; family Viscaceae; genus Viscum; species Viscum album. Next base: position 1,397,425,457 of record OY728148.1, on the reverse strand, counting down.
GTGGCATACATTGTCAGTAAGACTATCCAAACATAAAAATATACAGACTATATTTCCAATCATTATAATAACATAAGGGTTTTTAATTGGTAAAGGAAGATTAGGGAAACTTACCCAAACCATAGAGAAACGAGTATCACACTTCATATGGAAATATAAAGACCGTCAAAATAGGAAGAATATAAACCCATTGAATCTATGATGGGCATTCAACCAGGCTCTGATAATGTCCTCCTCAGAAGAAAATCAAATCATGATATGATTACTATCAATCATACACACTTTAAACCTCTCTCGAAGATCCCATGCACCGAAGACAAACCTATCGAGTGAATCAACTGAAGGTCTCCTCTTCTTAAAACGAGCCACCAAGGAGAGATTTAAGAAAATGGTGGTTTCTGTGAACTATGTAGTCAAAATCTGGAGACAAGGGAGTCCATCGATGAGATCTGAAACATTAAAAAATAAATAATCTTTTGATGATTTTAGATTATAGTAGAAAATTAATGTTGATCATTATGGAAAAATGATGGATATTTTTTATGAATACGATTTGATAAAATTTCTTTATATATTTCTGTAGCATTAAACGATTCTATATTTGAAGAATTATTTTTAGTGAGATAATATTAAATCAAAAATTGTATACTTTAGATAATGATTATTTGTTTTTAAATAACTAAATATTAATCGAGAATATCCTAAAGGATTCATGAAACATTTATCTATTATCATATCAAAATGAGATTATTTTACTATAGTCTCTATCATTGGATATACAATGTCTCCATGAAGGAATGATTCCATATGGGTTTTTTTGATTGCCTTACCAAGTAAAAAAACCATATGACAACAAGGGAAGATCTACCTCTTTAAATCCTAACACGTCTCTATATTAATGACGTTTTGAATCTTTAATGTGTATATATTTTGATTGTATATGATCATAAAACTTGGTTTACATTGAAATTTGGTAAATTTATTCATAGACATCAAACAATTGCTCTATATTTGAGTATTTTTTATCATCATCAAACTGATGGAAAATATGAAATGACTCATTATACATTAGAAGACTTGTTGGGGTATTACTCATAGAAATGTATTGGTATATAGGATATATATTTAATATTGGGGGAATTTTCTTATAATAATAGTTTCCATTAGATATTTCAAATTGAATATTAAAAAAAAATTGGGAAATGATATCTTACACCATCAGGTAGAGATGATGTTGGAAAAAATATGCATTTAATATCAAAACTTATCAAGGAGAAAATTGTTAATGTAAAGACTATTAAGATTCATATCAAAAAAGATAAAATAAGAAATAAAGTAATGTGGATCACCGAAGGAAGGATATATAATTTCATGTAAGGTGTCATGTCCTCATGAATGGTTCATTATGGATAAATTTGATAATATTTGAAACAACAGTGAAGCTATGTTTAAACTACATTTTACCTTGTACAATTCTATAAATAATTAGTGTAATTCCATATTGTTTTGAAATTCCAGCCTTTATAATTTTCATGATGTCTTCTATGTCTCTATATTGAGGAAGTACATTATAGAGGAAATACATGTGTTCACCTATATGGAAATAAAATTAGAACCAGATTTATCTAACCATGATGAACCTATCCAGATTTATCACAATAGAGATCAATTGTTACAAAATTAGATGACTCAATTAGAAAATGTAATTTTATGAAATAATATGTTATAATAGGAAACCTGAGAACCCAAAAAAGATATTATTATGAACTACCCACATCTATTTATGAGGTGAAATTATGGAATTTTTGGGAAAAAATTTTCATGTAAGATTGTAACACCAATGATTCAATTATCATTAGTAAAATTGTCTTAAAAATAATACAAAAAAATTCACATAGGATTATTCCAGACATAAAATTATATTAATATTTTATTTTTATTAAATATAACATAATTAAAATTCTTTAATTTTTAAATTTTTTAATTAATAAATTTAAAATTATTGTAATGTGATTTTTTTTGAATTTTTTGAAATAGATTTTTAGGTGAATAGTAAAAAATAATAATAAAAAAACATAAACTTTTAAGAAATTATAATGATATAAGAATAACATAAAATAATTTTTTTTAGAAAATATATATATTTAATATGTTATATAAGATAATTAGAAATATAATTTTCAACTTATGATTACATGGTTAATAATTTGGAACTTTGAAAAATGGTTTTGTTTAATAAAATTTTTTTAGTTATTATCATTTAATCAAGTATATATACGGTTATTATATATTTTATTTTACTTTTAATGAAAAATGAATGTACATTTATTATAAATAATACATTTAATTCTAATTTAATTAACATAATACATTAATTTTATTTAATGCCATTTTAGTACTTAAAATGCATTTTTCTAGAAAACCATTTTTAATCCTGTTTTTATGGGGGGTTTCCTAAATTTAATTCTACAAAAAATAGAAATTAAATTTGATAAAATTTAATCCATATTTTAAATCATTATTTACAAATTTAATAATAAGGACACATTTTATTTTTTTACTAATGAGTAGTAACTTCGGAAAAACATTAGTTAATATGATAAGAGTTTAATTAGGTTCAAAGGGATAAAAAAAATTTTAATAATTAAAATTATTACTAAATATTATTTTATATTTATTTATAAACCATATCTATTCTACTATTCTATGGTGTTTAATTTTTGATTTATCATTTTTGTGTAAGATGTTAATATATTTTAATATTTTGAAACATTAAAAGTGTGTCATCTCTAGGACATATTAAAACAAAACGCCTCTATTATTATTTCCACACATCGAGTGCCACATCACCCATACAATCCATAAAAAATCATTCTTAATGTCCCTTACTAGTTTATAAAGGTCTTGGTTTGATCAAAATTCAATCCTATATATGATTTAGGTATAAACATAAGTATGCTGTTTGAAGAAGAGGAACAGTTCTTAACTGAGTGTTTTCATTTTAATTTATTCTTTTATGTCATTCAATATTATACTAACCATTATGATATAGTAATATCAGTGTCTCCTATATTATTAAATGCGGTAATGTTTATGGTACACCCTTTTTCATCTACATATCCCTCAAATGTAAAATTATAACATATTTAGTATGTATGGGAAAACTCTCATCTTGTGAGATTATGTCTTTCATTTTTCGTATGTACCTCATATGGTTGATCATAATGATTGATAAATAATGAATAGTATGATATATATTGAGTCGAATGAAATAATTTCCACATTTCATTTCCATCATTTTGGAAATCACAAATAGTTTCATAAAACTCTATTTTAATAATATTATATATTCCAAGTGTTTTAGTATATTTTTATAGAAAACATATTTTTATACTGAATATAAAAATTGTTATAATGTATAATGAATATAATATTTTTATTATTTAATCTAGTACATCAGACTGATAGTGAGTCTAGAACATCAGATCAATAAATAATCTGACCACTAGTTATTGTTGTGTTCGGTATATCATATAAACCATATTCATAACCATCACACATACATTAGTAATGATCCATTAGATTGAAATTTATTCTTTTTATCGAATTGAAAAATAATAATTTTATTCCATCATAATTTCGATGTTTTATAATAATAATTATATAATTATTTATTTCAGACATAGTATTTTTTTACTCTTTGATGGTGCTACAAAAAAATATCATTGTACAATGAAGTGTATTTCATTATTAGATATCAAGACTAAGAACTAGATCATTAATGATGTCAAAGTGAATGATATCCAAGGTTGTTGCCACTAGGTCAGAAATATAAACACTGAAGATTTTCTTATAAATATGATGTCAATTGAAGAGTTGGGAGATGATTAATATTCAACTCAACACATTAAATTATCTCTATTTGTGAACATCGCATCCCAATTATTTTTAATCTTTCATATATTTAAAGTTCTAAGGAATTAATGTTATAATTATAAATTCCATTGAGATTTTTAATTTTATATTTTCTTTGTATAATCAAGGATAGACAGAGGGATTCATGGGAATATAACATGGGTGAATCTATCTCTACTTATTGAGGGTTTTGGGGATACGAATAAAGAGATGCACCAATCATCGTATTGAGGGATTTTATGTTTTAAAAATACTAAGATGATATCAATATTTTGGATCAAGGGATTCAATGATTTTGGAATACATAGACATTCTAATCATCATATTGATGGATTTCCTAATGTTGAAAAATTGAAATTTAAAATAGGTATTGAAACCATAGATATTATAATTTAGGAATTATAAATTCTGCAAATCTTAATATTAAAGTGTAAAATTTCCATTTATAAATATTGTAAGTCATTATTATTGTTATAGTATTTTTTATACATGTTTCTAGGGGTTTATTTTTCCACTATGAATTTACATTTTAATGTTATTTTATATATATATTTTTTATAATAGTTTTATTAGACTATCAGTGAGATCGTTAACAAGAATGATATATTAGAGTATATCTGAAACTGATTTAGAAACTTTAATCAATAGAAGAATACAATACCTAATATTTTTTACATAATACTTTTTTGTAGTAATATAAATATTTTAAACTAAAATTAAACCCCCCTCATGTAGCCCATCGTATACTGTTATGACATAAAAATTGGAATCAGATCAGGTTATACTATTATACATGATGAGTTTTTTACTTTTTTTTACACACTACATGTTATTAATTTTTGCTATAAACATATTTTTTACAAAAATGTTTTAAAACTAACATTGTTTGTATAAAAAAAATTTGTATTTGATAATATAGAATGTTTGATTTTTGGTACTCTAGAAAATATGAATCCCTATAGAACAAATTTTTTTATTGGAATGATTTTGAATAGTCGAGTGATAGAATAATGATATTTTTTCAACACTAGTTTGGATAACATTATGATAATTACTAGATAAGTTAAAAATTTAAAAAAAAATTGTTGATTTTACAACTATATCTAATGTTCTTAAATTTTTTCAATATTTACAGAAATTTATTAAATATTTTAGAAAGAAGAATGTTATTATTCTACTTGATAGTAATTCATCAGAAATGTATGAGAATTAATTAGCTAATCTTGTAATAAAAATTATTTGGATTATTCAAATGAAATATATTAAATACCAATATAAGATGATTCATTGAGATAATGGTGATCAAATTTTTTTTTGAGGTTATATTTCATGTGTGTAATAAAATATGACATATACGACCAAATTATCATCATCTATAGATAAATGATAATAAATTAATAAATTCTAGCATATATACTAAAATGTATTATAAAAATAAGGTAATAAGATTCTAATGTCTTTATATTCATAGAGAGCTAGTGGAGGAGTTAGTTATTCTTAAAATAATTTGGATAATGAGATTTCCAGAGAGAAGAATATTTGTTTTTATATAGATATATTTAAGGTGAATTAATGTCTCATGGATAAGGTAACAACTAATGAATATATTAAAAATCATACATTGAATAAAAATTAACCTAATAGTAATTATGAAAATAAATCATCATCTTTATATAAAGAATATCCCCTGTATAAAGATTAAAATACAAACCATGTTTTGAAGAAGCATCTAGGTTTTCAAAACATATTAAAATTTTAATCTATAAAATTTCTAAAAAACATGATATTTTCCATGAAAATCATATAAGAGAAAATTCATGAATTATACCCTTCCTATTGATATTTTAGATATTTATAATGATCATGAAAAAATAATTTCGAAAAAGATAGTCTTTTAATAGATTTTGAGAAATGTATTTCCAAGAAAACAAATTTGTAATGTGAATTTTTAAAACATAGTTTGAATATGAATTCCATTGAGGATAATAAAATTGTAGATAAACTAAAATATAAAATTTATAGTGTTAGTAATATTTTTTATATGTTTTTGTTTGAAAAGGAAACCATTTATAGAATTTATATGAAAATTATACCTCGTATTGGTATTCATGGAATGAGTATTACTAACAAAAAACATATTTTAAGTAATAACAACTTTGTTTTGGAAATTGAACTATTTTGCAAAAAAAATAAAATTGGTGGAAATTGGAAGAAAAGTTTTTATTTAAATAAATTATAATATTCATGTGTATATAAATCCCATTTCTAAAATGAAATGAAATTTAAAAAAAAAAAAAATTGAAATAATGTTGTTACCTAAAAATTTATTTTCTAGCAGTACCTGACACAAGATTGTTATGATTCTAAAGAATTAGTGTTTTGGTTCTAGTAAAATAAATAATGTTCCAACAGAAAGTATATTTGGTATGTAGAAATTGGTTTTTTTATACATATGGCTAGAAACAAATATTTATTTATGAATATTATAAAGATAAAATGTATAAAATTCACATTTAAAGATAATGATAAAGGATAAATTGTGGGTATATATACATCTTTATTCTTGGTAAAACATTAATCTAAACAGTTCTTTTTAACTCAAGAACAAACATATTATTATAATTCAATTATGTGATGAGGGTTGTCTTGGGAACATTAGGAAGGATAAATAGACAATTCATAGTTCAAAAGATGAATATATTCTTTCTACCAATCAGCATGAGAATGTTTAGACTTTAAACATAGATGTCCTTATGATCCCAGATCAAAATTTCCTTAGTACAATGAAATAAAAATCATGGTTATGTAATAGATCATTATTATGCTTTAAATGTATAAATTTATAGAGGCTGGATGATAAAGGACTACTGAAAGGCCAACCGGAACACATGTTTGATACTCAAAATTATGTGATCCATATCCATATAGTAAAAGGTAAAGATTTATATCTAAAAGTGATGTATAAACATCTTATTATTTAATTTTAGTGAAAATGTATTCTTTGGTCCAATAAAAACTTGAAGTATTAGTTGAAAATAATATGTATATGTTTCAATTGATCGTTACACCAGATATAAATTTGTTGATTTTTTAGTAATGAAAGCCCAAGTCATTAGTTGTTTTAAAAATATTGTAGCCTAGATTAAAAATGATAAAATCTCTGATTGAAAAATATTCTTAGAGATCATGGTTGATAATTTCTAAATTCTAATTTTTCAAATTTTTTATGTAAAAATAGTATTATACATAACTCTTCATCACCTAGAGCACAACATAAAATTGTTGTAGTCAAAACAAGAAATAGATTTCTTCATGGGATTATTAGAACCATTATATGTGGATACTTAGTTTCCAAAACAATTTGGTCTGAATTAGTATATACTACCTAATATACAATAAATTGAGTGTTAAATAGTCTTTTTATTAATATAACTCTTTATGAGTTGTGGATCGAATAAGAATAAAACTTTACTACTTTAATGTTTTTCAAGGAAATTTTTACATTCAAAATCCATAAGATAACATAAACATGTTTGCACCAAACTTTGATGAAGGGGTATCTTTAGGTTATTCCACAACTATTAAGGCTTATAGTGTTTTTATTAAAAATACAACAACTATTGATGATTAAATACATTTTTTTGTGAAACTTTTCCTATTATTTTAAAACACCATCTCCCTACATCATCAAATGATATTATAAAACTAATTTTAAACCTATTTTAGAATGTCCTTATCCTAAGATAAAAATTTAATAATATATTTCTAATGCTACCCAGAAGATTAATTTCAATGTATTATTAAAGAATAACATTTTTAAAATTGAATATACCCATTGTTTCTTTTGAGTCATCTTAGTTATAATATCATTGGTGATGTAGACAAACTATATAAAACTATAAATTTACTAATAAATGAAATTTAAAATCTAGAATTTTTATTTCAATTAAAACCTAAAACTCATGATTAGTCATTAGGTTAGGAGGATTGGATAAATGAAAATAAATATGAACATAATGAATTAAAAATGAATCAAGTTTGGAATTTAGACGAATGAAATAATTATAATTTTTTAATTGGAGTAAAATGGATTTTATGAATTATCTATGATGAAATTGAAATAATAGATAGAAATAATGACTCAATTTTTAATAATTGTTTTAATAAAAAAAATAAGGCATAAATTATAAAGAAACCAATACTCTAGTAGCTATACTTGAGGTGATTCATATACTTCTAGAATATACAACATTATTAAAATTCAAACTATTTCAAATTGATGTGAAGTGTGCTTTCAATAATGGATATGTTCTCGAGAATGATTATATAGAACATCCCCTAGTTTTGAAAACAAAATATCCTTGGAATGTTTTTAAACATACTAAGGAACTTTATTGACTTTAGAAGTCCCCTAGAGAATGGTGTGATTGGTTAAATATATTTTGGTTACAATTTTTTCAATGTAGACATTGATAAAACTTTTTTAAAAAAATAATTTAATAATAAAATTTTGATTGTACAAATATATATTAATTTCATAATATTCATATCAAATTAAAATCTCATAATAGATTTCTTTTCATTTCTTATGAAGTCTGAGTTTGAAATAAGTCTGATGGGTTCGTAAAAAAACATTTTAAAATTTTAAATTTCACAAAAACTAGACAGAACATTTATTTCTTAACCTAAGTATTTAAAATAGCGTCTTATGAAATTTGGGTATAATAACAATAAAAGTACTAGTAATCCTATTAGAAACTCAAATACTTTAGATATTGATGTATCTTGCAATCTAGTGGATCGAAGGAATTTTAGAGTTATGATTTGAACCCTATATCACATAACAGCTATACATATTGATTAAATATTTTCAATACACCTATGTTTTAGATATCAAGACAATTCAAAAGGGTCCCATATTAAATGTTTTTAATTTATTTTTATTTACATTAGGTTTGTTCGATTATTCTAGAAAAATATTTTGAGTTTAAAAAGTTATTTATATACATACATTGGTAGATATAGAGCTAATAAGAAAAGTACAGTTAGAATGTGCCATTTCTTAAGAGAATATTTAGTTTCATGGTATTGTGAGAAAGAAATTCAGTAGAACTTTACACTACTAAAGCTTAATATATGGTTTTTATCTTTTTAGTAATAAACTTTTGTGGAAACAACACAAAATCAATGACTATAGAATGAGTTATACTAAAACTCAAATATTGTGTGGTAAAAAAGTTTTATTTCCCAAAGTAAAAAACCTAGCACATCACTCAAATTATAACCACATAGACATTAGACACAATATCCTACAATGTCACCCCAAAAATATATGACATTTTATAATTCATCGGAAAGAAAAAATACCTTGGTTATATTTTTACTAAACCAATTAGTTTTGAAATATTTTAATATATTAAATAGAATATAGAAATGACCAATATAAAATGATTCTTTATTGCCACTAATTTTGTACCAATATCATAACATAAATGAAATCATTCCAAAAGTGTTAGTACAGAGGATTTTATTTTCTAAAAACATTAGTTTTATGAAAACATTTATTTTCAAAAAACTTTTATTTCTTTTTTTAGTTTCATAAACCATTTTTCTTTTCATATATTTATATTCTTCTGATTCAAAACATTTATCAACATTAACAAAAATAATAATTATATAAAAATTTAATATCCATTGTTTAATAATAATATCATTTTTTGTCAAAAAATTTTCCAAATAGAAAACATTTTCATTTTTTTATATGGTCGTACTTATTTTAAAAAATTTATCCTACAAAAAACCAAGAATAGGTTACTGATATTGATAAGACACTTCTACTATGAAAATTACTCTTCAAATATTTTAGTTTTTCTATTCATCCATTACTTTAGTTTATCAGTGTTATTTTTCATGTTTATTTATGTTTTTATTCACTTTTTAAACACTTCTAAAAGTATATTTTGTTAGGAAATACAAAATTTAAATGAATAGTTTTCTTAAAAATACATTAATAGTTCATATATATTTTAAATTTTTTCACAGATTAAATCCTATTTATTCAGTGAGGAAAAGGTTTTCAATCTAAACCATTTCACAAGTTTCTAAAAAATTTGGAAAGGGTAGTGAAGCCGAAGGAAAAAAGTATCTTTGTTCACATATTTTGATAATGTAAGAGATATTTAACATATTTATTTGGATATATAGGTGGTAACTGTATAGATGAAGGGTTTCTTAATACTAGGGTAGGGCAAAATAGATGGCCATAAAATACTTGATATCATCATTATAGACATTATGATTAACATAAGGCATATCAACTTGGAAATGTGTTTTTTTTTTACAAAAGTTAAATTATTTGAGAATTCATCAAGGAATCCCGATATTCTATGTTTCCCGGTTTCATAAACAAAAATTTATCGAATTTTATGGAATTTTCTAGTATAAAGAATGAATCTTTTTTAATGATGGAAATGATTAATATTATTGGAAGAGAGAATATATACTAAATGAAGATGATCTTCAATTAAAAGTTAAAGAAGTTTTTGGAAAATATGAACTATGTAATGCCTAATGCTAATTCATTTAAAGAATAATAATTTTTAAATGAAAAGGTAAAGGGTGAATTAACACACCAAAAAGTAAAAAAGAAATAGAAAAAAATTAATGGTGAAGAATTTAATAATATTAGCGATTATAAGTCCCATATGAAAGGAAGTGATCTATTTTTTAGTCTTGACAAGGTTGAGGCTGTCGATTTTAAAATTAATACTACGGAAGAATAAAATTATTCCACAAAAAAGAAACAAACAAATGAAAATATTAAAAGAGGCATGAATTATGGAAGGTTTTTTAACGGGAGTTGATAAAGCATTTATAAATCATTCTATTTATGTATCTTCCCTATCACTTGTACAACAGCATAAAAGTTCAAAATCCCTTCCTCGTGGAAATAAAAAAATAAAGATATTGTGTTAGAGTTTTCGGAATCTTCTATAGTACATGAAGATCTAGATAATGAAAATTTAAATTATTTTTTTATGAATTAAAATTTTAAGAAGACAACTCATGTATCAACATTAATATAAATTCAAATGATTGTTGAGGTTAAAAAACCATAATCAGTAAATAATATTTCTAATGGAGTTCCCAAAACATTTACGAAGCTAGAATAAGAAGATGAAAAAAAGAAGAATTAGAATAAAAAGAAGAAACAGAAACAAATGAATAGTCAATGGAACAAAGAAGTTCATCAGAGTAATATTTAACTTTTACTTCATTTAAATCATAGTCTTAAAGATATCCCAAGTTAGATATATTAGTTGAAATTAGATCATCATCAAAAGGTGAAGATGAATATTAGCATTCACATATGAATATATCATATGAGGTTGACCTAAATAGAGAAATAGATACTATGAATGTTTTATTAGATTTTAGAGTTTAACAAAAATAAAATTCATAAATCAGATCATTTATACCTCACATTTCAAATTTTTCATCTAATTTTTTAGAATCATTTGTCACAGAAGGAATAAAATGTTTTGATTACATAATGTTTAAATTAAAAGAATTTGCCTATTCAATATGATATCTACCAAACATAGGAGAACGAATTAAGAAAATAATAAACAATGTGATTTAAAAATTGGAATCATTAAATATGTTGAAATAATAAATAAAAAAATATAATTCTGAAATAAAAAAAATGAATGAATGAGGCACATGATAAAAGATAGAACTAGATTGTGAGATGTTCAAGAAAAATAAACAGGAACTTGAATGATATTTATGACTAGATAGTTGAATTCAAGAATCTTTATCGTTAATATTATGAATCATATGATGAGTTTTCATTTAATGTATCTGACAAATAATGGTTTTTTGAACTGTTTAAGGAAATGTATGTTTTCTAGAATGAAGAAATCATAGTTTTGAAAGAAATATTTCAAAATTAGGAAGAATAAATTAATAAGATTCATTGTTTTGAAGATGAGTTTCTCAGTTTAAAGTAAGATATTAAAAAAATTAGTAAGAAATATTACATTTTGTAGTAATATAATAAGATATTATCAATCATGGAGGATAACATGATGAAGCTTGAATCCTTAGATACAATAGTAGAGAAAGATAATGAAGATTTATATAAGTTGGAGGAAATATTCAAGAATACCTATAGTGAAGAATGTTATCTTTTCACTGAACTATGGTTTTAAATCAAATCATTTTTTAATGAATTCTTAATGCAGCTGAATTTTTTTCTTAATACTTTATATCTGAATTTCTTTCAATAATTTTTGGATCTATATTATTTATTTTATATCTTGTATGAATAGATAATTCAAATACTATTGTTTCATACATTATATTTTTTAAAAAATTCAAGATATTATGCAGTTTCCCTATTCCCCTTTGTAAACCACAAAGGGGGAGAGTTCTCGTAAAAAGGGACGGAAAAATACCAGTGGGATAATTTTGGGTGAATTAGTTTTTGGGGGATGAAATTTTCTAAGGAAGATATATTATTAAGGGAGATAATCTGAAATATTATATTATATCAGATCTAAAAAGAAGTAATAAACTCATTGGAAAGAAATATAATTGAAGAACATATTTCTATGAAAATTCATTTCATGAATTGAAAATATAAAAACAGTTTTATATATTTCAATGTTATTATTTTATAATTTTATGTGTTTTATTTTGTGATTTCTAAAAATGGGAAAATGTTTTAGTCAAAATTTATAATTTATAATTTTTTCCTTAGTTTTGGAAATCTATAATTTTTTAAAAAAACACTATTTTACTAAATTTATATATCCCATGTGTGTATTTTTTTTGTTTTTATAGAAAAAATATTTTTATACCCAAAAAAGAAATAGTTCTAATGTAACATGAATTTAAAATTTTTATTATTCAATCCAATCCATCAGACTAATGGTCTGTCTGGTATATCAGATAAACTACTGTTATAACTACAGTTAGGATATTGTTCCATTAATCACACTAACAAATTTCATAAAATCAAACCAATATTATTACAGATCCATTAAAAAATCCTTTTTGAGTTAATCAGATTGAAAAACAATAAGAATATTCTATCAGACTATCCTACGTTTTTAAGAAAAGTTAATATAATTATATATATCAGAGGAAATATATCATAGAACTGTGATAGTGATTCCAAAAAACGAAATTATAAAATGATGTAAATTACAATATTAACTTAAAATACCATGAATTGAATCATTATAAGATATCATAATGAAATAATTCATGGGTTTCTGGAACTATCTCAAAAATATGACCATTGAGGATTTTCCTATAAAAAGATGGTGATTTGAATAGTTGGGAGATGATGCATTTTAACCCCAACACATTTGAAGATCTCTTTATATGAAGATATCATTTCAAGGATTTATTATAATTTCTAGATTTTTAGTTCCAAGGAATCCATGGGAGGATTATAAATTCTATAGTGATTTTTTCATTTTAATTTGATGTGTTTGATAGAGGTTTGATTGAGGGAATTCAAAGAAAGGAAAACAGATGAATATGATCCATTGAATCAAGTGATTCTAGGGAAAGAAAAAGAGAGATGTACTGATCATCATATCACGGGATTTATTATTTTATAAGGATATAGACGATACCAAAATTTCAGATCAAGGAATTCCATGATTTTGGAAGATAAGGATATTCTAATTATCATATCGAGGGATTTCTGGTTTGGAAAGGCTTACCTTTATAGAAGGTATCGAAACTATGGATTTCTAAAGTCAAGATTTATGAAATACTTATCTATTTTGGTTAATGTTTAAAATTACCTTTTATAAATATTATAAGACATTATTAATATAATAATTATTTATTTTACTTGTTCTTATATGTTTATTTTCCTCTATGAATTTACATTAGAATTTTATTTTATAATTATATTTATAATAATAGTTTTATTGGAATTTATGAGAGACTAAAAACTAAATTGATATATTGGATGATTTTTGGATCATATTTAAACACACTGATCATCAGACGTATTCTCAATCCAATATCATTAACTTATGGGGTGTTGTGTTTTGTCATAGTTTATATTTTTAAACAACAATTGTCCCAACCCTTGTATCCATCGTATAGTATTACAATATAAAAAATATATTTATCTAATATTTATGAAATAAATATTATTATATTAATATAACATTTTATTTACCTTATTACACTTCCAACCATTCAAAAAATGATAACATCCCTCATGTATATGTGTTGAATACAAGCACAATGAAGTGTAATGAATCATTTTTCATTAATAACTTTTAAGAATGAATTGAAATTTGTATACTAAGAGTATAAATTTTATTTATATAATTAGTATCATTTTCTAGATGATAAAATAATGGTCTTGATGAATTAATTGAAACTACATAACTGAATTATACATGAAAAATAGAGCATTTAATACTCGAAAATGAAAATTTTAATAAAGAATTATTAATAAAATATTTTTAAAATTTTAAAAGTTGATCATATATTAGTGGTAAAATATTTTTATGTTTTGTATATAATTATATTAAATTTAAATTTATTATATAATTGTTTAGAAACACTTATAATGAATTTAGAAATTGTGGTAAGGTACTTATATAACAATATATTTTTATTTTATGATTGTCTAGCTTAAAATTTCATTTTGTAATATTTTATTTTAATAACATATTCAATCACTCTCTTCTATGAATAATATATTTTTTCTTAATGTTTAATTTACATTTTTTCCTCTTTTTTGGGGCATTAATCAACATATATTTTACATGTTTGAGATATTATCTTAATACTTTTTTTGTGTTTTCCTTTTTTTCATTTTTTTTTCATAAAATGATTTCAAAAATACTATTACTAATATATAATGATTTATTAATGACATTATTATACATGATGTACCATCTATAAAAATATACAAATATAATATTATAGTCAATTTTCAAATTCAGAACTTATTAGCAATGCTATGAATTGAATCGTTATTTTAGGGTACACCACAAAATTTATTTTACTACCATCGCAATTACTATAATATTTAAACCATCCTTTCTAGGTTTCCTTAGTTATATTGAAAGAAATTATTTATCATAATGCATTCAGAACTTATTTTTCAAATTATTACCAAAATAAAAGAATATTAATTATGTTATGTAATGAAAATAAATATGAAATTTAATTTATAAATCCACTTTAACTCATAGTTTCCTGGGAGATTATTTTAATGTGTTGATACAATTTTATTTTATAAAACACTTTATATACTATAGAATCATCATTTATAAATAATTGATTGTCGTCACTTACTATTAATGGATTAAACCTTATTAAAAACATTCACTTTCTTATGATCATAAACTATATTTCCCACAATTGTTCATTGGACATCATTTTTATACTTTATTTCCATATTTTAAATTTATTAGTTAAATTTTGATTGATTTTTTATTACATTGATGATCATTCAACCATATGAAATTTCTATAAACAATATTATTAAAAGGAAGTTCAGTAATTAAATTATTTATTTTACTCGACAAATATTGATATTCCAAATTAATTACTTAATATATATATATATTTTAATATATAAGTAATTGTTATATTGAATTTGTATTGATGATTCAAATTTTGGTGAATTCATAGTTTTTAATGTGATGAGTGGGTCCAAGTTATAGATAACATCTCGATTCATTGAAAATTTTCTTGATAAAACACAATATTCAAGAAACATTAAATTGTAATTTTTTACACCTAACCATTTATTAAAAATTATGTCTTGGTTAATAGGCCATGAAGGTACTATTCACGAAATCATGGTTGAGATAATATGATAATGAATTTCCATAATGATGCATTTCATTTTTTAATATTTTAGTGTCAATTATCATTATAATTATTATGTTGATGTTAGTCATGGGTGTTCATTGAAATAAAGTTATTGATTTAATATATTTGGCTTGATTATCCACTCTTCTATACTAATTATAAAATAATTAAATATGATTGAATACACCATATGAAACCTTTATTAAACATTTGATACTATGCTTTATTTGTTTTCCATTCCCCTAGAAATGAAGATGTCTGTTTTGAATGATTTCAATGGTGCGTTAATTTTTCTAATGTAATATTTTTATATTAACTATATATGTAAAGAGTTAGATATGAAAATGATAGATACCTTTTATTTTGAGCCATTTTAAAAATATTAACTTTGGGTCCATGTTTTTTGATATGAGGTGTTCCAACAGACACTAACATGTTACAAAAAAATATTATTTAAGATAATTAAATATAAATAATTCTATTATGCTGAGAAAACATCACCGATGAAAGGTCTCAAGTTAGTTTCTCACTATAATGAGAATTATAAAGGAACAAATGGATGAATAAAAAATTTAAAGAAAATAAATAGAAATAATAGTAGGAAAATTAAACTAATATATATTAAAAATATTATATAATATTACATAATTATGTCACCCATAAAATACTATAAAAATTCCAAAAAAATAAATTAATATTGAAATATATAAGAGATATATTTTTATAGGAAAATGGGTATCAAATATTACCTCTAATTTTGAACTCAAATATATTTCTTGTTATTTGAATAATAAATGAACAAATAAATGAAAATGGTATTCTTGAATGTTGTTAGTATCAATCATATGAATTAACCTATAGAATTTTATCATATTCTTAATAATTTATCTTTTTCCATTAAATATTTAATGTGATTTTTTTAATTTCTATCTATTTTAATTTAAATAAATTAATTTCGTTTGAATTAGTAGCATTTATTAAGGGGGAGTCTTTATTTGATATGTTAAATAAAAATATTTATTGGATTATTTCTTTGTTCCATAAAAAATTACATTTCAATTGGTTAAAACTTTATTAAAATGTGGCCCCAAAATAATCTTCATCCCAACTTCACATTAATTCCAAAAAATAATATGCATTTTCCTTTAAAATATCATTTTTTTCTTTAATGGATATTCATGTCAAATAGAATGCATCCAAGGCATTCTAAAATCCTAAAAATAATTAATTCGTCACTTTTTATTTGTATATAATTTTTTTATGAAATACTTAATTGATTTAATACATTAAAAATGAACCAATTTTAATCAATTTTATTAATTAAGTTTAATTTTTCAAATTACATAAAAATAAGAAAATTTACTATAAAATAAATATATATTTTTGGAATTAAAACATTTAAATTAAAATATGAAATATATAGAAACAAATTCTCCATCAATTTGACACCATTAACCATTTCACTTCTACAAAATAATCCTTTATAAAATCCAAATCCAAACATAATTTTTTTTATGAATTTCTAAAAAACCATTCAAAATAGAACATCAAAATGAATAATCAATGGTAAAAATTCAATATCACTATCTTCTATAACATTAAAATTTCATTGACATAAAAAATCCATCCATATCACAATCACACTTACCTCACATTGAAATTCAAATAATTTTTATCTATAGAGATATAGAATTTAGAGTTATCTACGAACAAGGAAAATGCGAGCATGAACATTAGTTTCAGAAAATTCTCAAATCAACATAATGTGAGAAATAAAAATAATTTCAATCCTGATGAAAATATCAATGTTATTTCATTGGATAATATTTATTGGTTAAAATCATTAATAATTCAAATTTTTAGAACAAGAGGTTTATCCCTTAAATATAATCCATGAATATTCACATGAAAATAGGTCGATCCTCAATAAATAACCATTTCATATGCATGACACACACTCTTCAATATGGTATATTTTTATAAAATTGAACAAGATGAATGATTTCATCTATATTCTAGATTTTTTCATTTTATTATTTTTATTTGGATTTCATTTTATTCCTTAATGGGGGATGATATATAAATGAAATATAATAAATGAATTGCAATTCATCCCCATGTTATTTTAGTCAGACATGAGTAAAAAGTATGAATATTAAAATATGAAATCATATCACTATTTTTTGTTATTTTTTTTATATTTTTTTAGATCTAGATGATATAAAAATATTACAATGATAAAAATTGGCTCACACTCATTTTGAAATTTAAAAAAAGTTGACACACAAAACAAATCAACCTAAAATGTGGTTTATCACAATGAAAACACATGAAATTCCATTAACCAACACTCAAACATTAAATACTCATGAAAAATTATCATGAAGTAATTTTGGTATCAAAAAATCGGTTTTTTTTTCTTAAAATTATAAGATAGTTCATGGATTCTAAGGGATAAACATTGGATTACATCTATAGCATTTCTTAATTTAAAAATATATATCCAAAAAATGCCTCAATAAATTCACTATCTATTCATGAAATAAATATACTTTAATGATAAATTTTATAAGTTTTTATACACATTAATAAATCCTCACTTTTCTCAAGAATTTGTGGGTAATCGGGAAAATATGTCAAACCTGTTTTAAATACCACTATTGATTAGAAAAATAAGTATTTTAATAATTTATTTATTTGAATGGATGTAAATAATTTTCTAAATAAATAATAATGTTTTAAAATCAAAATTTTAGAATCATTTTCACACCAACAATTATTCGAAAACCATATTATCAAAGCATAAGTGAACAATTTTGAAATTTTTATAAATTTAATAAATAGAAATTAATAATCTGTTAAACTCAATTTTTCTAAATGAAAAAAAACAATAATAAAACATCTATGTATGTTCACACATTCAAACAAATAAATAATACTACCCCTTATTTATGATCAATTGAATATAAAATATAATAGAAAATAATAATTATCGAAGATAAAACATGAAATTAATTTTCAGTGGAATCGTTGAGTTATTCTCATAGCAGCTACCACATTAAAACTAAAAAAAATAAATAAACAAAACATAATAAATTTATTTATAGAGAAATAAAGAAAAATATAGAGAAATGAAAAATATGATATAACATGGGATGACCTCTATGTGTGTACTAGGTTGTTAATATAATTAGTTTGGTTGTTTAATAAATTTACCACTAATCAAAAGGTGGAAGGGGTTCATTGTTCATGAACCACTATATATTATTTCTCTCAATATCGATGAGTGTATTAAAAGTGGGGGAGACCCATGTAATATAATAAATTCTAAAACCATGTAAAGGAATATTTTCTATTTAAAAGGGGGTGTAAATGATTGTAGAGGTGTTCCCTATTGAATATTAGGGCATCCTCCCCCATGTCATCTGAATGTTTAAATAATAGAGGAAATTATACCCCCATGGGCTCCCTAAGCTCTTCATATTCATCGATGACCACCACTCGGTTTGTTATATTAGTTAACACCTTTTATGGATTTTAAAGATAAAATTATTTATAAAAATAATGATAATATATATATTAATAAAATTGATAATAATTAAAATAAAATGATTTCAAATACGAGTGATCTCCTCGATTTTTATTGGCTCTTAGTTCTATTTTCCCTTTAACAGCCCCTGAAAGTTCCAAATATTTAAATTTTAGGAACATCTCCTCTATTGTGGTCGGAATTTAATCCTCATCATCATCAATCTCCAAGGAATGAAAATGTGATGTTTAATCAAACCATAATGATGGGTAGTGAATGGGTCAAGAAATAAATGTAAAATAAAAATTTCATCTAATGTTATGTCCTCTCCCTTCAAATGATTATATTAAAATGTTTGTTTTCAATAACAACCTTTTGTATAATGGTAAAATTATGTGGTAGACATGGGTTTTCAGTTTTATATCCTTCACCACGATGTATTCTTCACTAGTATTAAAAATAAGATCTTTTTTGTGTTTTGACTACCTTTTGATGGAACTATAGAAAGTGTTCTAGGATATCATTGAAATCATAAAAAAATTATTATCTCATAGATGGTTCTAGGTAGTTCTATAGATTCTTTATGAGCTTATTAAATTTGAATCTATTGTTTGAAACTACGGATCTCTATATCTAGATAACACATAACCAAAAAACCTCAAAATTTGGTGGGACAAAATCAAAAAAAAAGAAACCATTATAATATACATTTTGAATTGAAAATAAAATTTTATTTAAAAGTTGGGAAAAACAATGAGTTATATACTTCGTGGACTCCCAATAATGGCTCCAAATTTTTTGGTTTTGTTTTAACAGCACAAGAAGTATTTTTTATTTTTTACTAGGTGTAACAAATGGGATAACCTTGGTCATTTTTTAAAGGAGTCTCACTTATTAAAAAATATTCTTAATTTTAATATTCGAAAAAAATGTAATGAAATTTGTTTTTCTAACGATGATATTCATGAATATAATATATTTCAATAAACACTAATCAAATTATATAAAGAATAAAAATTTTCTATTGGATTTCTTCTTAAGGTCTTCATTATCTATTATAATTTTTAAAATTATATTTGATAGTTCACCCTATAATACATGAATCAAAATCCCATACCTTGAGTGTGAAAATTAATTAGACTATAATATTTATTTAAAAAACAAATATCACATCCCCTAATATTATTTAATGATTAACAAGATTCAATCCATACTGTGATACCTTAGCAGAACCTTCAATAATATATACCTTATATTCATTTAGAAACACTCAACTCCAACATACAAGTACTACCTAAGATAAGGGAGGGAATTTTTTTGGTAGAAAATTGAATAAAATAATTGAAAATTTCTTAAATTTATTCAAACTATCCACATCACCACATAATGCATGAACATTCATAATAAGAAAGAAAATAATCCTTGGTAATTAAGAAAAATAATTAAATATCAACATGAAAAATATCCTAATGCAAATCCTCTAGTTTTTCACTCTCTATTAGGACTATTATAGATATATATTAGAATAACAAAACATTGAAAATAATATGTTAGAGATTAGTGTGGAAAAACCAAACTAATATTTATTAGAAATATAATATACAATTATTGAAGAATATTAAAAAAACAAGCCTCTACTATGCCTATAATGTTACTAAAACATGAAAGGTATGGGAGATAAATATTTATACATAAATGTGTTTCCAGATTTCCTTCAAATTTTAACCAAAAAAATATTTCATGTGGTTGGGGTTCTATATGAATTAATAAACAAAAGGGTTCTTATTGAAAAGTCTTGTCCTTATTTAATTTGGTTCTGCCTATATATTTATGCTTTATTTTCCATGCTTATATATATTTTATAAAAAAAGTATCGAATATTTTTCTCGCTTATCAGACACTTCAAATTCCCATGAAAAAAGTTTACAAGAATCAATGAAATTAATGGAATAAAATAAATAATGTGTATACAATTTTGGGACTTCAATATCAACTATTTCTTTATCTCTATTTAAAATTTATACTCAATTAATCTAGTTCTCTTGGAGATATGGTACCATTATTAATATTTATCCAAACTGAGAACAGATTCCAATGCCTAAATTGCATGATCCTCTAGTGTATCCTAATGCTTGATATAGATTTTGGCCCATTTTTATAATATGTATCATATGAATATTTAAATCAAAAAATAATAATTTCCCATTTTTTTATAGAAAATGGTTCACTAAAAATAATAAAAATATTTGAAATATATAAATTGAAAAAATTAATCAATTTTCACAATAAAGATAAAATATTTATTAAAATAATAAGAAAACAACTTCATATAAAATAATAAATTCGTGGGTTTAAATCATTTAATTTAATGTATAAAATGTGTGAGAATATAATCTTCATCAATAAACCGTAGTTAGTATTTTCACACCAAGGAAATCTTATTATAATCAAATAAAATATCTTACTTAAATCAAAAGATAATGAATTTGAAAAATCATTTTCAAAATAAAACATCAATTTATCTCACATTAGAGAAAAAAATTCTATATCATTTTAATCTTCTATATTTCAATTTTTAAACTAAAAAATCAATCGACTACCCAATCACAATTACATCTCATTGAAATTATTTCCCCTCATTACTCGTGAGAAATAAATTTTGAATTTATGTGTATCCATGTAAATATCATATATCACTATATTCATTTTAAAATTCTAATCTCTTAATTGAATAATATATAAAAATTATTTTAATAGTGGGGAATGTTTTTGGGGGATTTTAGTGTCTATGGGTATGTGGGTAAAATTATTCATAATTAGTAGGATAAAAAGTGGTGGTTGAACTCTAACTTACAATTAATGAATATGGAGAAAAAATATTTGATGATTCTCATTAAATTCCCCTTAATAATGTACAAATCACACCCTTTAACAATGGATAGGAGTTAAAAGTTTAATAAAATTAATGATTTCATCCAAATTCCCCCTTTTTAATTATTTTATTTCTTTGATATATTTGATTTTTTTATTTCATAGAGGTTGATATGAAAATAAAATGAAATTAACAAATGAAAATTCATGAAAATTTCACTTTATAGGGATATCATAAAAATATAATCAATGTTAAAAATTCAATATCATATTCATTTCATATATTTATTTTTTATTATATTTTTCAATTTTAATAGAGAACAAGTTGATATTGATATATTATAACTAATGAAATTGGCTTATACCAATTTTGAAAGTCCAAAAATATTGAAAAACACACCTCAAATAACACCACGTTAAAATATATTCCAAATAAATCATAATAAATACCCATCCTTCACATCCAAATTTGTAATATACAGGAAAAATATTATTATTTAGTGAAATAATTGAATGATCAGTATGAAATATAGCTTAAAACAATATGTTTATTCATGTATTTTAATGGTAAAATAATATAATAATTTAAGGGTAAATGTTAATTAAACATATTTACTGTAAATTAAATATTTTTCTAATCAATTAAATTCCTCAATCATTTAAATAACATATAATAAATAAAAAATTTAAATAAAAAAAGAAAAATTTCTAGTTACCCCTAAAAAATAAATCTTTATTTTAATAATATTTTTTTCTTTATAAGAATATGTCAAATGGTTTTAAAATAACTTAATGGAAAATAAAAAAATATTTTTTAAAACATGTTTAATGTTAATAGAGTCCAAAAAGTAACAAAACTCATAAAAGTATTTCAAAATAAAATTATAAGCAAATATTTCACAACCAAAATAATTTTAAATCCATTTAGAAAACTCTAAAAATAAATTAGAATGTGAATATTTTCAAATATTATTCATTTAATCCAAAATTTTATAAAAATTAAAATTAAAATGATTAAAACCCATAAAAATTGATTACATTATTGAAAATCACACACACTTATTTTTACTACCACATATTTAAGTTCCAATTAAAAATGATATTTTAATAAAAATTACTGTCATGGAAAGATTAAATATGAATTTTGTATTCTCTATATTCCTTTAATTAAACTATCACAATCTAAAATATTAATTCAACAAAAATGAGTGAAACAAAATAAAATAAATTTAATTAAAGAAAAAATAAAATGAAAATGTAATGGGGAAGAAGATATAACTGGGTTTTGACACCCAAATCGGTGGTTTGTTTTTACTTCCCCATGTCATAATGTTTCAAAAAATTATATCTAGTCTAATAGTTAATGGGGTTTTTATGTCTTGAAACAACACATAGTATTCCATGAAAAATTTACATTGTTACACCATGAGGGGGAACCCCAAAAAAATAAAAAAAGTACCCACCTAAAAAAGTGAAGAAAGTGATATTTTTTATATATTAGGTGAAAAAAAATAATATAAAGGTTCTACTTTTATATTTTCATGGTGTCATCATCCATGTGATATGAATGTTAAAGTAGAGTAGGCACTCAGATCAAAATGATCACCTTAGTTTCATATTTTTTCTTGGATCACCTCCCATAGGATTGTTTTATTAGAGACATCTATGGATAGTTTAAAAAGAACATTTTATATATTAAAATAAATTTACAGATAAATAAATAATTCAATTTTTTAAATGATTAAAATATGATCAATTCAATTAGGCATGATTCATCGAGAGTTTATAATATTTCAGGTAAAGTATGACATACACAGCCATTGTAAATGTTTTATCATTTAATTTCATTAACATATCCACCTCAATTGTGGTCCTTTCATCATTATATTTATCATCAATCTCGAGGTAGTGGAACAATTTTAGTTCATAAAAATAGATAAAATGATTGTGAATTAGGTTTTATAATTAAAAAAATTATAGAATCCATTTAGAGGAATACTCCCTATAATTAATCATCTTTAAATGTATTTTCTTATTACAAGGACACTCAGTGGACTAGAAAATGGTTTGAAGAGATTCATTTTGTAGTTTAATATCCATCCCCATTACATATTCATAAAATATAGGAAAAATAAGCTTTTGTTTCTCTTAGATAACTTTTTATGAAGCTTTGGAATATATTCAGTGTTTTCAGGGAACTAATTTTTTAAGACATATTACAAATATTGATCCAATTATTTATTTAAATCCTTGAAGATCTCAAAAAATTATCCTCTACAACTTCTAACTATGGAACCCCATATCTAGAAAACACATGCAGTAATAGACTAGAAAATTTTTACTTTATAACTATATAATATTTATAATTTAAAAATGAAATAACATGGGATGGACAATTGGGATCTATTTAATGGGTTAAAATTTTATGAGTGTTTTCATGTACTCTCTCAAAATATTTTCAATTTTATTTCTATATAAATCATTGGGGAGGGCGTAGATCATTCTCTCGAGGATCCTTAATTATAATAACACTTTATCCCAAACAAATTTAATTTTTTGGTATTTTAAATACTTGGAAACAAAGGAATAAAATGGTGTTTGTGAATGATGAAATGTATAAAAATAATGTACATCTCTAAAAACTAAAAAAATATTAGTCAGAATTAACTTGGTCCTAATTTTGAATTATTATGTTCAATAATTATACGTTATTATCTGAATTATATTTTATAGCTCACCACATCATACCTAATACATGATCTTTGATATTGAGGGTGAATATATGAATTCCTAGGATATCTAGTTGGCACAAAAAATTTCACCTAATTTTAAATTCACAAATGATGAAAAAAACAAAATTATGAATTTAAAACCATCAAAGACTCAGATCTATTATATTTCAACTAATAACTCAACAAATCAACTCTAGCATATAAATTGATTCATAATATATGATAAAAAATTAATATTAAGTATTAAATAGTGTAAAATTTTGGATAATATCTTCGAATTATTTAAATCAACACTTCACCCCTCAATACGCCCAATACCATATTAGAAATATAAAATGAATATTTAAAAAAAGGAAAATTAATTCATTAACACCATGAATATATCTCCCAATACCAAAAAAGGGTTATTTACTCGCCATTATGAGTTTTATATAGGTTAGAGGAATATAAAAATGAAAATAAAATTACATAGAATAGAGGAAAAAGTTGTATATATTGAAAAAGTAATATAAAATTATAGTAGTATTCAACACAACCAGGTTTCTAAAATGGGAAAAATGATCAAGTCTTTGAATTAAGAGGATATAAATTTTTATAGGTTAAAGGGTGCCCATATTTCCCTATAATCTAGACCTCTAAAATAACAAAAATGTTGGGGTGTAAATAAATGAATGATTGAATGTATCCTTCATTAAATTTGTTCATATAATTTTTTTGGAAGACATTAAAAAATATAAGCTTCATTGGTCCTATTTTTTTCGAGTTATTAATTATTTAATATAGAAAAAATTTCTATTTTTTGTGGATTAATAGAATTCTCTTTGAATTCATTCCCAAAAATTAATGACACTGGATAATCTCTACCATAAAATAGAAATGTTTTATTAAAATGTTCACTAAAATGTTAGTTATAACCATATTAAATTTAGGATCAATTTGTTTTTTAATTTATGTAATTTGGGTGAATCATTCTAGATATAGAAATTGGGATAAAATTCTGAGGACCCAATTTCTTACAATATTTAGGCCTCATAATGTTAGATTTATCTCATGGTGTAGTTGAATTAAATGTATCACAAAAATTCTGTAATGCTTAAAAATTATATCTATAATTTTATTTATGTAGAACATGTTCAATATTAAATCAATTTTTTTTAAAATAATTATAGTGATAAAATTAATAGTTTTTCACATATATATTCAAATTATTTTTAAAACTGAAAAACCCAATAATGTCCCATAAAATAACACATTTTTGGGATTTAAAATTTGTAATTAAAGTATAAAATTTGTGACAATATATGATCTATAAACCCTCATACATAACTATTTCACTGGTAGGAAATATTT
Source organism: Viscum album (assembly GCA_963277665.1). Classification (NCBI taxonomy): domain Eukaryota; kingdom Viridiplantae; phylum Streptophyta; class Magnoliopsida; order Santalales; family Viscaceae; genus Viscum; species Viscum album. The sequence continues at coordinate 1,397,399,195 of OY728148.1, read as the reverse complement.
ATATATTGAAATCAAAATCCACCTTTAAATCAAAATTAATAGAATTTAAAAATAAACTCTAAAAATAAAACATCATCATGTATCATATATGAACACAATTTTCCTATCATTTTTATATCTTTAAATAAAATTTGTTTGACCTAAAAATCCTTAAATGACCCTAAAAACATACCACACATTGAAATTCAATTCACCCATCACTCAAGATAATTTAAATATGGAATAATTCACATTATCAAAAAATAAATTTATAACCATAATCTTTTACAAGTTATCATCTCTTTATAGTGTCAAACATAAAAATAATTTCAATTATGATGTATTTTTCATGATGATCTTTGTTTCTTAGGATTGGTGGGAAAAATTATTACTAATACCATGCACTCAAATAAGATATTAAACTCTTAAAAAAATGAATGAATATTATAGTGAAAAAATAGGATAATATCCAATTAATCGCCTATAATAATGTACATAAAAAGCCCATTAAAATTCAACATGAATGAAAAATTAAATAAATTAACCGGTTTATTTGAATTCTTTATTATATTTTTAATTATTTTTATTTTTTAAAATTATTTATTTTATGGAAGATAAGTGGAAAAATACATTGAATTAATGAATATTAATTCAATTTATGTTTTAGATAGACCTAAGTCACACGATTCATAATATATATATTGAATAATATCTACATTTATTTATTAGTCAGTTTTTTTTATTTTCATTATTAATGTTTTTTGTGAAGAACATGATATATTTCTTATTCAATGAATGATATTGAATCATGTCTGTTTTCAAAATAATTAAATGTTGATACACACCATATATCATTCCAAAATGAGTTTTAACCAGTGATAAACTAAAATAAAACCTTCACCCACACTCAAACATAATATATTTTGGGAATAATATTAAGAGTGAATATAGGTAAGGAAAAATAATTATATAATGTTATTTAAAACAATATGTAAGTTCATGGAATCTAATTAATAAACAAGGGATGTTTTAAAGGGGATATCTTATGTTATAACAATAATTAGCCAATAAAAGGATATAACTATTTAAAAAAAATTATTAAAAAATAAAATTTAAATAGAAAAATATGAATTTATGGCTCTCAAGAAAAAAACACGTTTCACACCAGTGAGTGTTCGTATTAAAAATAATATTTTAAATTGGTACTAAATACCTCATAGTATATGTAAATAAATATTTTGAGTTAGTGTTTCCTAGGATTGTATTTTTAAAATTATCCAAACTCATAGTAACCCTTCAAAATAAATTTCCTTTAAAATTTTTCCCATTATTAGTAATTTTTACTATGTTCATACAAAAATCAATAACAATATCTCAAAAAAAATTTATATATTAATAATTATAATTAATATTTTTTTATGATGAAAGTTTATAAAAAATAAAAAAATAAGAAAAAACACACAAAATATTCTAGGTAAAATGAAACTCCACCCCACATAAATTTTACCACACCTTATTAATTCTTAAAATTAGAAAAATATAAGGGATGCAAAACAAAATTTAAGGGAAAATAACACATAATATCATTCATATATGGTAGTTTTCAGATAATTTCATATGTACTTCCAATTTTGATGAAAAATAAATTTATAAACAAAAAATCATATATATATTTTGAAAATGAAAAATATTGGTAAAGGGAATGAAAGGTTGAAGGTTGTTTTACCCCATATGTTTTTTCTAGGTATTTGCATTCCCATTTTATATAGTTTCAACATTTTATCACTAGTCTAAACGTGAATAGGATTCTGTAGCTCTTACCATGATATAATATTCTCACATATTTCTATAAGGGGAGGCTTATATGGGAAATACTAAAAAATGAAAATAAACATTTATAATTGAACAATGTGAATTTAATAACACTGAAAAAACCTACCCATGGATATGACTGAAAATTAAAATTTTATTTCAAACACTTTTTTAGAAAACTAAGAAACCAAATTTCAACCAAAAAAGTGTAAAGTAGAGTCATTAAAAAGAAATTTGATTCTACCAGAGGCCATTTCCCTAAAAAACTACAGGAGATATTTTTTATGTGAGTGTCTAGATCTTCCATTATAAGATCTTCAAAAGCATAGGCCAGATTTTCTTAGGCCTTATATATTCCTAAAGACTGATATTACCATAGTTGAATCCCCCAAATAGGATCAGGTCCTGCTTTTCAATCTAGGTGTACTACTCTATATTCAATGTCACCCTCAAAGAACTCCCCCGTCATTTTAACAACTTCTTCTTTAGAATATTTGAGTAGAAGTATATGATTAAACACTTCTTCTTAAAAACTCAAAAGAAAATACAAGTGTTGTTCACACAAACCACCTGATTTCAGTTAACACACATACTTGCTCTCTATCTTCTCAAAATTTTTCTTTATTCTTTATTGAGTCTCCAAAGCATGTGAAAATGTAGAGTAATCCTTCTTAACCGTCCTCCGCCTGTAATTTTTATTGCTCCCCGGGCTTGAAACTTCCCCTGTTGAAAGGATGTTATCAATTTAATTGGGATCCTCCACATTAACCTCATTTTTCTGGGTTGAGTCTTCTGGGTCAATTATCAAACCTTCCATTGCAGGACCTTCAAATATATTTCTCAACTGTATTATATTTTATTTCCTTAGAGTAGAACCATATACCTTACCAACTGTAATTTGAGTGTCCATGTTCGGTGAAGACCCCTTACATCCCTTATATATGACTCCACTGTATGATATAACTACCTTCATATAAGAAGAATATGCAATGTCTTTATCATGGGTTGCCACATCATACAGATAAACATTACACACATCCTTTTGAAATTATATCCAGTTAGTATCTATCTGTACCAAGACCTCACATACTATGTTGTAGACATTTTTATTAAAAAAGGTTCCCATGGATTGGCTGACTAGATCCTCTCTCAATCCTCTAAATTCCATTGAGAAAATTGGGTTATATTGAGACACCAATACGTTTTCCCCTTAACATCCTCCGACAAACTCAATCTAGTAGAGTTTCCATCATATTGAGCCAAACCAGTAGGACTCACCTCCTCTATAGACTCTTCTTTCCCCCAAGAATCAAGATGTGACGGAGAAACACCCTAGTCCTTTAGCGAACACCCCAACCATTACCATCCATATCGGTATGCATATATTCCAACAGACCTACCTCCACATGCACATCTAACTCCATGACACTACCATGTCCCATCTTCATTGAAATAAAAAGAGACCCCCATTGAAAATAATCCAATAAGTGTCCCAGGAACATTCATATAGAGAATAAGTCTATCAAAGATTCGTATTCCCCATTTTGTTTTTAATAACAATCCTCACAAACAATCATCCAAACATACTCAAACTGAACTCTTGACGCGTCAATTTCAACAAAAACGCACAGATTAACAAGATGACAAAGGGACTTGGTGTGAATATTCAAACACATATATCTACAAATAATGTTCACAAGAATACTAAAAACAGTGTGGTTTTTAATGGTAGGGTATATTTGGAAAACTCGCCCAAATTTCCATTGTAGAATGAACTCACTTAATATGAAAATAGAAAGACCATATGAACATGTATAATCAGAACCCGTTGAAGCTACAAGGGGAACATGACAAAAAATTGATAAGATGTGCATCTAAGGAAAAACAAATCATAATATGGTGGTTTTACAGAAGACCCACTATCACCCATTCTGGAAAATCCCAATCATCAAATAGATACCTATCAAATGAGTCAACTGATGGACGCCACTACTTAAATCTAGAAACCAAAGTAATATATAAGAGAGACTAGGATTTTGAGAACTCCACAGATGATATCGGGAAATTAGGTAAACCATCAAGTAAGTCGTGAAATATTAGCTAGAGTGAGATTTGAGGGAAATGTGGAAGGAAATCAATATTTAAAAAGGGATGAAAGTGGAATTTTCTCCTTTGTTAAAGGTTGAGGGTCCCTCCCCTATCGGTGGGAGAGGAACTGTCTCAGTGGCCTCTACTACCACGAAGATGAGAGAATCACAACTAGTTTTCTTCTAGAGTCTTCCATCTCATTTTGGGTTATTACCCATGGCTATGATTATGGTTAGTTACTCACCATTAGTTTTATTATGGAGGTATGTTGGATGATCAAAAATGTGAAATTAAAACAATGGTTATGAGATATTGAAAATAAAAATACTATATATTGAATATATTATGGACTATTATAGAAGCATTCTTCTTAACCAATATTTTAATTTTTACAAAAAAAACAAATATCTCTTGTAATAGAGAAGATATACTTTTTATAGTCAAAAGGATGGGTTGTTTTTTCCCCAAATTGCATCATCAAAATGATTGAGTGATTTTCATGTAGTAAATTTCCAAATCAATGGATGAGCTATTTAAATATGTTTTTCCACTCTATCTTATTATTGTTCTTACAAAAAAATTTAGTTTATTTGGAATATAAGGGATGATTTATTAATAATTTACACCAAAAATATTTCCTACCTTGGATAAATATACAAATTTAAAAGAACCTTGTTCCAATTCATTGGTGTCATTTAAAACACAATTTATTGTCTCAACATTGATAATTATTTTTGTCAACATGATCATAATCCCTTGCATACATTTCATCTTAATAATTTCAGGACTATATGATATATAGTCCTATAATTTATCATTATCAAAACTGTCCACACAAGAACATTTCAATGAGATTATCTCAATAATGTAAATTTATCATTATAGTTATCTCATTATTACTAATTGTATCTTACCAGACCATGGTTTTTCCAACCATATGAAAACATTATTATATTTATACGGATATAACTGCAAACATCATATAACCTATTATTAAGAATTTAAATAAAAAATATAATATAAATTCACCATCCAAACTCCTTTAAAAAAATTCATGATTATGTTGAGAACTGCATTCCAATTTATAAGTTAAATAAAACCCACATCGTATGAACGAATGATGTTTTTGTGAGTCCACTGTTAGTGTGAGCTAAATGATATGTTGACCATGCCTCAACTGATTTCATCCCACTTATCCACCATTTTAAATTCAAAAATTTATATAGAATATGTATTGAATAACACATCAACAGGTTAAAAATATCCATAGAATCATTACATTATTACTGATTGTGAGAGTTGATGATGTCTATCAATATTTCTATTATTAATAGGTAAAAGTAGTACATTAGTGACAGCTGAGAATTATGTATCATTTTTTATTGTAGACATAAAAATTGGTGTATATCTCACACAATGTTTTATTTTATTTACGTTTATAACTAATCAATCATGAATGTATCAGAGTGATTTTAGATCAATGGATAAAATTAGATATTTTTTAATTATTTGTAGGAGTTATCAATAAAAAATATCAAAATTATATACATGAAATAAGTGGTTAGGATTTATAGAGATAAAAAATCTATAATATCATTAATATAATAGTAATTTTCATTATGATTTTGGAATAAATGTTATATGAATATAAATACTCAAATATTGGTACATCATTCAATACAAAGATATTCGGGTAATAATACTCAACCATATAGACTCATAAGCATAATATTTGATCATGTGTATTATATTTTTAGTGATTATGGAAATATCTTGTTGTTTTTTGAGTTAATTTAATCAAAGTAGTTATCAATAATTTATTTAAATGGATGTTTTTATGTTTTATATGGATAAAATATGAAATTTAATTTATATGATGTGAATGTGGGAAAGAATAATCCTTTGGGACCAAGTTTATGTCATGATAAGACTTTTTAAATTAATTTAAACAAGAAGGTAGTTCATATTATATAGAAAAATAAGAATCATTTGGTTGATGATCCACGAGGACTATTTAATTTTTTAGTGTGAGAAAGAGTTTCTTTCAACTGATTCCTTATAATGGAAATCGATAACTTGGAAAGAAAAAATAGATTTATCATCAATATGTGGTTCCATTCAAGAATAGCTACCGCATTAGTTATTTTTCTTTACTATTTTTAGTTTCTAATAAATAATTCAAAAATATATAAGTTACTTGTTTCTAAACAAATGAAATACTATCAAAATACACCAAATTTTCATATCTATGATTCTGTTGATTTGGAATATTAAATGAACATTTTTAAAATGTTTATGTGAATATTTTATTTGTTGGGGAATATTTTGGTATAATATAGTATTCCATCAGTTACTAGGTTATGAAATAATAAGGTGATTAAAAAGTGTATTTGGGGGGATATACAATATATATTAATATAATAATTTTTTCCATGATAAATGGATCCCAATGACATGATGAGAATGAAAATTTAGATAATGGAGAGGATGCTACAAATATGAATGTAGTAGGTAACTCTATCTTGATCTTTAGTGTAATTTTTGATAAGAAATAATGTTTTGTGGAGGTAGAAGAATTTCCATGGTTATTCACCCAATGTACAAGACTTTCCACCCCCATAATGTGTCTTGAAAATGTCAACAGAGTTTCCCACATGAGCATGACCAGCATCCATTGTGCCACATATCCTAACCAAGCAATGTATCGTGAGTTATGTTATTTTAGTTTTATAATAATAATTAATCTATCATGGCACTCAAAAACAAATCAAATACAGAATTTTTTAAAATTACTACTTCCTAGAAATATCTCTGGTCTTTTCAACCATATAATAAAATCATTCAACAAACAATTTATTAAATTGAGACTATATTGTATTTATAATATCACGATATTTTTAATTTTTATCTCTTTCTCTCTCTCTATAGTCAGATATATCATGGTGGAAGCATCTCAAAGGAATAGATCATATAATATTAGATCATAAATGAAATATTGATGTTAATGATCTATTTTTCTAGGTTTTAACCTATATTATATTAATCTTTGATATTATGTTTATGGTTTTTTGGATTTCTATGGATTTTTAAATAAAAATATGGGTCTTTAATTAATAATTTGTTAGATTATGATTTTTTTATTATATGAGAGATGTGATTTTAAACTGTTTAATTGATGTGAGTTTTGTTTAAATAAATTTATTAAATTGATCATATGAAAATTTAATATTTCTGAATTTCATAAATCCGTGATGTTTTTATTTTGATATAAATATTGATATGTAGTTTAAATTTCATATTTTCATAAAAAAATTGGTCTTATATCATAAATTATATTTTTATTTATACAATTATTATTTATAAATAATGGGAAATTATTTTTCTAGGAAAAAATGTTTTTTTAAATATAATTAATTTCTATATAATTAATGGATTGGAAGTATCAGTGAATTATAAGTGGCTCTAATAATGATTTATATTATCCAAACTATTTTAAAAAAAATGTTACCTAGTATATGATATGGTTCAGTTACATCTGTTATTTTGAAAAACACTCAGATGAATGACAATACATTATAGGTTAATGATAGTATCATAGATAGGAATTGAATTTATATTATGTCATATTACATATAACATTTAAATATTTTAATTGTTGATAAAATATTCTGATTTATAGTGGATAATGTAGGGTTACAATTATTTATTAGGAAAATTATGTTACAGATGATATCATTTGAATAATTATATTTATCTAAAAGAACTATATGTATTGTTTTTTAAAATTAATTTAATTATTTCAATGGAATTGATTATACGGATTATAATATGTAGTACATGGGACTTCATTAGTGTGATAAAGGTAAATACAACTATGTATTTTTTCACTCAACCATACACAAAAATCATTGTGTTTCCCTATGAATAAATATTATTTTTTCCTGATACATGAAAAATAAAAGATATATTATTAAATAGAATTAATCCTCAGAGTTGGGAAATGTGAGGGGATATATTAGGATTCATTTATATTTCATGGATGTGATTGAAAATATGTAACTAATATATTTCGTTAATTTTATATGGTTACATCATGTTCAATATTTATACTTTAACTTTTTACTAAATTTTATATGGAATTATATTATCCTATATTTTTTTTAAAAATATAGTTTTTAATATTATATTTAAAAAATATTTATTTTATATTAATGTAAAACTATTCCCCAAGGATTATGATGTATCTCTTAGGACTACCTACCATTCGCAAGAGATCAGAGAATAATCATGACTCGCTATGGTGGTTCTATTTGAGTACCAAGTAAGATACCATAACTAGTTAATAATAAATAAAACCATGTATTTTTATCCAATTCTAGTATATATTAATTTTATAGATACTAATGGGTATAAAAAAGTTCAATATGAAAAAAATTAATAGTTGAATAAAAGTATAGACTTGTTTATAAAGTATATTCTGAAATTTATGTTGTGTATTTGTATAAAAACGTTACAACAGTTATTAAAAATTATTTATATGAATATATCATGATACTATTGTACATACGAGGTATAGAGATTATTATTTGGATATGATTTAAAAAATTTGAAAATGATTTTTGGACATCACAAAAACAAGTTCAAAAATACACCCAAGGCATAACATTGGAACCCATGATAGTAACCTAATTTAAAAAAAGGTATATTAATTTGGTATAAAATAGTTTGGATTATTTGAATGGTAACTAAATTAATTATTGATCATTACAAAACCAACATATCATTTATATGAATTGTATAAAAGTAACACATAAACCCATCCAAAATTGAGGTTACCTATATGTTGGGTATACCTATTGTATTTGGATATTTACATTCTGCAAAAACCATAAAAACATGAATCACATCCAATCAATCTTAAAAGTCCTATATATTCTTCTAGCCAAGTGTAACTAGACCAAACAAACCTATATATGATTATTATGAATCAAAGTAAACATAATGTATATAAAAGTACATCACATGTGTTAGATATCCAAAAATGAACATATATAGATACAATTATCACCTCTCATAGGTTTTCTCTTTAATAAATCAAAAATCATACAACCTAATTATATACAATATGGTTTAAGAGAACCTATGAAAAAATGTGTTACATTATTTTGGACACAAATAAAATGATATACATGCATTCTTGAAGGACATTTATTGGATGTGGGTATACCAAAATCGTAAGGTGGTGACTACACAACCCCCGTATGATAGTCCTAAGTCAAATTTCCCTCCATAGAACTATAGGGAAGTTTAATAAAAATAACTATCTTGATCATTAAAATAAAACATGAATTTTACCAAATTTATTAAAATTAATTCCTTGTATTGGGAGGATACCATCATAGCCTACATGTATTGATCATATCATAGAATCTTTGTGTTAACTATAGAATTGACAATTATTGTAGATCATATATAGAGTTAGTAAAATAATTGGTTATAAAATATGTCCCATAAGAATGGGAATGTCTATAAATTATAAAAAAATCATAAAAACATTCCCTTATTGAAATAGATGTGTATAAAAATCTATTTATTATGGTTCTATCCCATATCTAAAAACATATCCATCAGAATCTGATAAACTTTATCAGGATATTTTTTTTAAAATATACCATGTTTATGTCCCCAATAGTAAAAAATAATAACATATATATACAACTAACATTTGACATGAAACAATATAAAATAATATCAAAGTCTTTTAAAATCCATATAATATGTTTTATCATAAATGTGACACCTATAGGATAGGGATAAATATAAAAAAACTTAATATTTTTTATATAAATCATTTAAATGAATAAGTAATAACTGAATGGTTATACATGATGACATTAATATTTAATAAAAACATAAACAATTCGTGCGTTTTCAATTTATACCATCTATAAACATAACATTAAATAATATAAATCATAATAAACATGTCAAACATGTGATATCCCAAGACCCACACTCTTGAATCATGTATTAATTACATGATATATATATTTTTTAATAAATGTAACAGAAAAATATACATTACTTTATACAAATGAGTATTTTTTTTCTTTTTATGTTTTAGATGTATAGTAAAACCCAAAAATTTTATTAGAAATTGATACAAATTATATAAAAGTAATTATTTGAATTCACGCATGCTTTATCCTTAATGAAACAGAACTCCATTTAAACATTTAATGAGCCAGTGAATAATATTTTAAAATGTAGGGTTAGAATTAAATTTCCAAGTATGGGGATGTAAAACTACGGTTAAAATCCTTTAAATAATTTTTAAAATATGTTAAATACTATTGAAAATAGTTCATTTGATATCAAATAGAAAAAAAATTGATATATAATTTTCTAAATTATATTTCCATTTTTTATAAAATATACCACTTATATAATTTTCAAAACATTTAAAAAGGGAATATATCACTTCGAAAAAAAATTATTTAAAAATATATTTAAATTTTAAAACAGTTTGATTTATCCTTTAATATCATTTGACATTTAATTTTTAAATAATATCTTTTATGGAAAATAATGATTTTTGGAAATCCATATGAAATCCATGAGTCCATATTTAGTTTCACAAATAAGAAAACTTCCCCTTTTAGGATATGGGTTCACTCAAAATCTTTCATCAACTCATTGGATACACATGTTAAAATTTTTTGACAACAAATTTCTTGCATTCTTTCATTCTTATTATAATCCATTTGAACATCCTTTAAAAAGTTTATAAATTATTTTATAGTCAAAAATAATTTTACAACAGAAATTCCACGGAATAATTTTCCTTTAATAAAAAACTATTCATTTATAAATATTTAGTGAAATCAATAATTTATAAATAATATTAATAAATAATACAGGTAAAGGAATAATTGATTGTAATCATATGCTAGTATATACATGCATTGAATATATAGTATAATTGTATCTTATATCCACAACTTTGATCATTTATGAAATTAATAAATTTTAAATAAGATTTTATTCATAAAGTGATGATTTTAAAATTCACTTGAAAAAAGAATAAATTATTCTATACGATAAATAGTTTTTTATAAAATTTTAATATGAGTTATCAAATATATTCATTCTTATATAATGGAGTTTTTAGAAAATAAAAAATAATATTTAATAATAATATTTTTCTTTTATTATAATAACATTAAAAATAAACAAGGAATATATGTCTTTGAATTAGAATTTTATATAGATTATATCATAAAATACATTAACTTTATTTTTTTGTGAAAATTATATTTTTTATTGAAAGATTATCCATGTACCTCAATTCATATTTAAGATCATATTCTTCATGGTTTATATAAATATATATGTATATATATATATATCATATTATTGTTATTGTCCACACCCATTTCCAAAATAAATTCAAAATGTGAATAGTTTTTTTTTGGGGAAATCATATATATATCTTCAATATTCATTCGTAACAAGTAATAAAAATATATATAGTAAATATAGATATATATATATTCATGGAAGTTTGTAATTTTTTAATATTAATATATTTGTTATCTATGAAAATAGAAACTGGATACTTCTTGGAGTCCAATAATGGATTGATTTACTATCTACATGAGATTTGAATATATACAATTAAATCATATTGATAATGATAGGATACAAACCACATAAATAAGGATTTGAATCCACTATATATGTAAAACGATGAAAACATTATATATATGTATATATATATATCCATATCATCATTGATTCAAGTGTATAAAAAGGAGGAATATGATGAAAAAATTCAATTTTTATCCAGATCAGCATTACATCATTTCACACTTTAATTGTTAGTATTTTGTTCCTTGCACTGTTTTTGGGTGAGTTCATTACATGATTACCATGATTTTTTCATGATGGTTGTTAATGTCGATTAGAAGTGAGAATCCCGAATTGGAATGGGTATTATATAAATATTTCCAAAACCAAAAAGTTTACCATTTATCATTTTTAATTTTTACATGAGGATGATTCATAAGTTAAAACATTAATGATGTTTGTTTAGATAATTTTAGTCATTCTTTGATAATAACGACCTCATTTTGTAAATTAAAACCATGTGTAAAAAAGATTTCTAGAACCATGAATAAGAAATAATACATATATTATAACCTAGTTGAACCATAAAAATGGTTTCATTACCATCTTTAATGGAATTAAAGCATATTGAAATCACATCATCCATGATGTCTGCAATTCGACACATCACGTGAATTGTTTTTGATTCCTTGAATAAGTAGGGGAGGAGAAGAAGAATAATGAAGAATTTCCCATTAACATGAGAATATATAGAATATACATTATTTTATAGCTTTCATGCCGCTTGGATAAGAGGAGTTGAGGAAAAATTAAAATGGAACTCAAAATAAAAGAAAAATACAGAAATCTCTCATGAAAATTTGGTAGCATAAAGGCGTCACATAAAATTTCATTAAATATTTTGATGAGAGAATGGGCGTATCTCATAACTCTTGCATAATATGTTCAGTAAAGGGAATATTGAATTAAATATCCCATCATAAGCCAAATATAATGAAAAATAATAACAAAAAATGAAAGAAAGGAAATAAAATAAGAGGATGTTTACCTCTTGATATCAACTCCTTGAGATCCATCTTAAGGCCTTTGGATTTGGCCTTTTGGTAAGACAAGAAGATCTAGGACATGGGTAAAGCCTTGGGAGGAGTATTGGGCTGAACATAGGTAAGGAAAAAGGCTTGACAGCGAAGGTACAAGCTTTAGTGGGTGCGTGTTACGGGTTGGTTCATGGCCCGAGATCGGTTATGATGTTTTTCTGTCTTTTTGGAATTTGAATTTTGGAAACTTGGTATGTTCGCTGTTTTCTCTATCTCTTTGAATTTTGAATTGGGCGGGTTGTGATGTTGTATGGTTTTTATTTTTTTGGACTACTGTTAGGGTTCACACTAAGCCTTAAAAAGTGTCATTTGAAAATTTAAAAATATGGATTGGAGGAGGGTGGTATTTATAATGGATGATAGGAGGTATTTCACATTATTTTAATGATTATTATAATATTATTGCCTAAGACTATGAATAGTTTTAACTCATGTGACCCCAAATAGTAATAATGGAAAGTGAGATCGAACCAAGTGGACTTACATCACTAATGATTTCATAAATAGTGTATTTTACTGATAATTTGAATATACCTATTTTACTGTATTTCACTATTCATCAAAAATTCTCAAATTTTAGAAAAATCGAAAAAATTCACCTATACCATTTCTTGACCTATAGATTTCAAAAATGAACACCACTTTTTGAAAGTATTTTTCTAAATTTTATTAATTTATTTTTTATGTAATATTATACTTAATTCAAAAATTAATAATTTAAAAACTAAAAATGCTTTTATATCACATTGAAATATTAACCAATATTTCATTATCTTAAATCCTTAAGAAAACAAAGTAATAACACAATTTACTATTCATTAGGGTCATATTACTATTCATAAGGGTATGTTACTATTCACTAAAAAACAATGTTGGTTCTATTAGACTCCAAATGACATACTGAACACAATTGTACATGACAATTTTTCAAAATTCAAAACATAGAAGTGGAGAAATTATTTTTAAAGGATAGTTCTAAATATCTACTTAAAAAAATTCATGCATTTCGAATTATTATTTTTTAAACCTTGGGGTGTTACATTATCCACACCTTCTAAAAATTGTGACCTCAAAATTTTATTTACTTATTAAATTAGTTGGGGTACCTTTCTTTCATAGCGTTTTTAGGCTCCCATGTTTCTTCTAATACCATATGGTTTCTCCACAAAACCATTACCTTGTGGATTGTCTTATTCTGTATTACCTGTTCCTTTAGATTAAGGATTTGAACTGGTTTCTCTTCATTAGAAAGGTTCTCCTCCAACCAAACTTCTTCCAGTCTTTAGACATGTGATGAATCTAGAACAAACTTCCTCAACATCGAAACATGAAAAACATTGTGTACCTGAGACAAACTCGGAGGAAAAGCTAATTTTTTTCAACTTTTCTAACTTTCCCCAGGATTTCAAAAGTACTGATGAACCGGGGACTTAGCATCCTTTTCATACCAAAACATGTCACACTTTTCCAATGAGAGAATTTAAGGAAAATATTGTCACCTACCTCGAAATAGTAGTTTTTCCTTATATTATCTATATAACTTTACTACCTGCTCTAACTTATCCTCATGTGCTGCTGAATCATCTTTACTTTCTTATCCACTTCTTCTACTAATTCAGGCCCCATCAACTGTTATTCAACAACTTCATCCCAAAATTCTAGAGTCTGACTTGAAAGGTTCCATCTATATAATGGAATGAAAACTATTATTTTAAGAAAACCCAACTAAAGAATGACTGTGATCCCAACTTCCCTAGTAGCCCATTAGACAAGCTCAAAGCATATCCTCAAATGTCTGAATCGTTTTTTATGACTGGTCATCTGATTAAGGATGTAAAGTTGTATTGAAATTTAATTATGTGCTTAACAACTTCTGAAGTCCCTTTCAAATGTTTGTTGTCAAAATGGGATCTGAGTCAGATACAATGGAAAGAGAAACTCCATGTAGCCTGATAATCTCTTTGAGGTACAGTCTAGAAAGCTGATCCAAAGTCATTGTATCTCGAATAGAAAGAAAATATACATATTTTTTCAGCTGATCAATAATAACACAAATCACATTATTACCTTGAGAAGTATTTGGTAGCCCCACCACAATGTACATGGATAAATTCTCCCATTTCCACTCTGGCATTGGAAAAGGCTAAGGAATATCCTTCGAAAAAACCACTCTGATTTAACCTGTTGACATGTCAATAATTTCACGGTAAAATCAGCAATATCTCTTTTCATTACATCCCACCAATAATACTCTCAATGGTCTCTATACATATTTTTACTTCCAGGAGGAACCGAAAATGGAGAACTATGTCCATCACCCAATAAATATTTCATCAACTAAGACTCACAAGGCACACACAATATATTTCAAAATCATAAAACATGATATTTATCTAGGTTAAATCCTAGAAACTTATACATTTTAACCAATTCTACCATTTTCTATATCTCATGGTCTTTCTTTTGCGCTTGCTGAATTCCATCTGATAAAGATGACTGCACTAAAACCTGAGACCAAAAAAAGGTATTCCCTACACCAACAAGTTCTAAGCCAAAATTAATCAAATCATTAATCAAGGGACCATTTTCCAAACGTAACATTGTTAATGATGCGTGATGTTTTCAACTCAAGGAATCGACCACATTGTTTGATTTTCTGGGATGGTAATTGATCTTGTAATCATAATCCATTATCATTTCAATCCTTATTCTCTGGCTCATGTTTAATGACTTTTAAGTGAATATATACATCATACTTTTATGGTCAGTATATATTTGAAATTTGGTTCCATATAAATTATGCCTTTGAATTTTCAAAGAAAAAACCACAGTTTCCAATTCCAAATAATGTGTGGGATAATTTATCTCATGAGGGTTAAGTTGTCTTGATGTATAAGAAATTTCCTGATCATCCAGCTCTAAAACACAACCATGACCCCTCAAAAAAGCATCAATGTAGTTGAAAAACTCACCATTTTGGGAAGGCAAGTCAAAAACTGGAGCATTTTCCAATATCTTCATTAGTTTCTGAAATCAAACATCACATTCTTCTGTCCAAATAAATTTAACCACTTTTCTTGTTAACTTAGTTATCGGGAAAGATAATCATGCAATGTTCTTAACAAATCATCGATAATAACCTGCTAATACATGAAAACTACAAATATCTATTACAATTATAGGTCTTGGCCATTTGTCAACCACTTCTGTTTTGATAGGATCAACTGTTATTCTATCCATATTTATAATGTTCCAAAGAAAATTAATTTTTCGAATCCAAAAATCAAACTTGTGGAATTTTCCATACAGTTTATTTTCCTTTAAGGATTGTAAAACGGCCATTAGATGTTTTTCATGCCCCTCTTTATTTTTATAAAATACATGAATGTCATCAATAAACATAGCGACAAACTTATCCAATAACTCATGAGATATTCTATTAATAAGATTCATGAATACAGAAGGTGTATTAGTTATCCCAAATAGAATAACAACAAATTAATAATTCTCATATCGAGTATAAAAGGTTGTTTCTAGGATGTCATCCTCTTTCACCTTCAGCTGATGTTATTCGGATCTCAAGTCAATCGTGCAAAAGAACATATCTCCCTGGATCTGATCAAACCAATCATCGATGTGAGGCAAATGATACTTGTTTTTAGTAGTGATTCTATCAATAGTGATATAATAGATGGAAAGTATCATGGAACCATCTTTCTTTTTAATAAAAAAATCATGAGCTCCCCATGGTGAAGTCTTAGGACGAATAAAGCCTTTATCAAGAATATAATGCAATTGATTTTTCAATTCAATATGTTCTATTTGAGCCATATGATATGGGGGGTTTTTAAATTGTCTTAGTATCAGGAACTAAGACAATAGTGAACTCGACTTCTCGATCATGTATGACACTGGGTAACTCATCAAGAAAAACATCAAGATATTCATTTACCACTATAACATCATAAATATGAACAGTTCCCTTATTTTCAACAATTTGAGCATGGAATATTTCATTTCCAACATTCAATATTTTTTCAGCTTTCTAATATGTTATCTATTGTATGGGTTCATTATTGGGTAAAAATAGAAACTCTTTCTGAAAAACAACTTCTTTAGCACTACAATCAATCTTATCATGATAAACAGAAATCCAATCCATTCCTAGAATAATATGAAACTCTACTATGTGTAAAATAACTTGGTTTTCAGGTAAAGTCATTCCATATAACACAATATAATGAATTTTATAATTCCTCTTTGATATAATATTTCCCCTGGTGTTTTAAAAACAAGATATGGTCTCATTTTTTGAGGTGATATTTCCAATTCACCAGAAAATTTCATAGAGATGAAGGAATGTGTAGACCCCTTATCAAAAAAAACATTCAAAAATTCTGAGTAAACAAACAAATTACCTAATACAACTTCATTGGATGGATTTACATCTACTTACATAGTCACAAAAGACCTCACAAAACCTTTATTCTTATAGTCTAGCTTCTTTTCATCATTTGGATCTCTCTTTGGGTAGGTATTTGCATAGTGACCCATCTCACAGCATTTAAATCTCTTAACAATTTTCTTATCAAGATTAGTCTTAAGATCATTTTTATTACAATCTAAGGCCATATGTCCAAACTTACCACATTTAAAACACTTCCTAGTTTTTCTAATACATTTCCCAAGGTGCTTCTTGACACACTTTTCACAAACTAGAAACTATATTTTCTTACCAAAAAATTTATTTTGTTGATTCTTTCCCATTGCTTTCAATATGTACCTCTTCTTCTCCTTGTTTCCAAAATGAACATGATAATCAAAAAACTCTACATCTACCCTCTTAGAATAAGGGTGTTGTCTCATAATATGTTTCACTACTGTCATGTTCTGTTGTGGTACCTCTAATTTTTATCTTGCATGTATTCCACTACCATTCTTTTGTTTCATTAACTGAGCTATTACTATCACAAACTAATCTATTCTAATCCCTACAATTCCGGGGTGTAGATTCAGAATGATTTCATTCTATCAATGCCTCTCATCATCATCTTCCCTATTTTTTTACGTACAACTATTCTGTACAAACATATTTTAGATGAAGGAACATTTTAATATTTTAATTATATAACATTTCAAATTAATCATAGAGTTAAAAACACTTATGGTATTATTTTAACAACATTCTAACACCCAAAGTTATCTAAACTATCCTCTAATACCAACTATAAGGACCCAAACATAATACAATACATAATCTTGATTTTAGTCAATAAATTACTTCCTTTTACATTGAGGATATTTAAAAGTGTATAGATTTAGATAATTTGAACATAATACATTCCTAACATTACACATTATTAAATAGTGGATACTATAAAAATAGTTACCATTTTTTTCAAAATATAAAACATTAATGCTTACAACATGATTTCATTAATAATTATTAAAACATTTAACTTGGCTTCCTTATTTATCTTACACAACCTTATGACCTGTGAAAATAATTTAAAAAACATGGGATGGTCAAAAAAGGTTCAGTAAGGAATGTAAAAGAAGTAAAGAGTACATTTGTCCATGAATACCTGTAACGTATAAAAACATTTTCAAAATACATACTCGTCAATCATATATACTTACTTTTAGAAACATTAGATTTACAGAATATTTAAAAAATACATAGGAACATAAATATAACAATAATGGTATCTTGGGGCATTACTTTCATAAACTAGTAACCCTCTTGGCTACCTTATAGTTTGTAACCCTCACGGCTACCTTACAATTTTTGTAACCATGGCAGTTACACTTGGAGTAACCATAAAACTGACCTCCAAATTACAAATACCCAATGCGTTGGATTGAGATATAGGACCCAACATTAATCATACACAATTCCCAAGAATCTTAACACAATCATAAATCATGAATAATTGAATAAAAACATTTCTTTTGAATTTTGTAAAATAGAATTAAAAAAATAATGGAAAAACCTATTACATAAATCATATAATTAAAGAAAGACTTATTAGAGTGGATGGAATATGTATATACACTATAAATAAACATAATAAATCATAATATAAATATAACCCATCACACACAACAATAATATTACCACAAAAATATGAAGTTGAAGCTTAACCTAAAGAAAGGAAATCGGATTAAGAATTCCCTTACCTCGGGCTTGTCTTACATAAAACTTGTTTAAACCTTCTGTAAAATGGTTAAAAGAGTTTTATTAATATCATGAAAAAAAATATCCATCTTTATAATACCTTATATAATCATTTCATTACATTATTTCACCCTTTAATTATTATTATTTTGTTCCTTGCATTGTTTTTGGGTGATTTCTTTACATGATTTCCATGAAAGGTTTATTATGGTTGTTCTTGTCGATTGAAAGTGAAACTCCAGAATTAAAATTGAGTAGTAATTAAATATTTCTAGATCTATAAAATATAGATTTTATCATTTTCAATTATTACATGAGGATGACTCGTATGTTAAAACATTAATGATGTTCGTTTAGATCATTTTAGTGGTTCTTTGATAATAACGACCTCATTTTGGAAATTAAAACCATGTTTACAAAAGAATTCCAGAACAGTGAATAAGAAAAAATAAATATATTATAACCTATTTCAACCATAATAATGGTTTCATGACCATACATGATGTAATTAAAGCAGATTGAAATCACATTTTCCACAATGGTGGTAATTCGACATATCACATACAATGTTTTTAATTCCTTGAAAATGTGGGGGTGGAGGAGATGAATGATCGGGAATTTTCCATGAAAATGTGTAAATAAATAATATACATGAATCTTGAGCATTAATTCCTCTTGTATAAGATGAGGTGAGGAAAAAGAATAAATGAAAACAAAATAAAAGAAAACTTGACAAATCTCTCAGGAAAATTAGGCTACCTAACGGCATCACATAAAATGTCATAAAATAATTTAATCAGAGATAGGGGTATCTCATAACTCTTACATAATATGGGAATTAATGGGAATATGGAATGAAATATTCCAACATAATCCAAAGGTAATGAAAAAGATTAACATAAAATGAAATAATGGAAAAAAATAAAAAAGTATTTTTACATCTTGATCTCTTCTCTTTGAGATCCTTCTTAAGGCCTTTGAATTTGGCCTTTTAGTGATACAACAAGCTCTAGGACGTGTGTAAGAGCCTTGGGAGGAGTATTTGGAAGAACTTCGGTAAGGATCATGACTTCAAAGGTGTGGAAGGAATAGGGAAATGAGGGTGATATTTATAGTGGAGGAGATGAGGTATTTTAACATTATTTTAATTATTATTATAATATTCTTGCTCAAGACTATGAACAGTCTTAACTCATGTGACCCCAAATAGTAATAATGGCATGTGAGTTCTAACCAAGTGTCCTAACATCACTTATGATTTCATAAATAGTGTATTTAACTGATAATTTAAATATACGGTATTTTACCGTATTTCACTATTCAAAAAAATCACGAATTTCAGAAAAATCCCAAAAAGTAACCCTTACCATTTATTGATGTGTAAAATTAAAAAATAAACTCCATTTTTTAAAATTAATTTTCAAAATATTATTATTTTAATTTTTAAATAAAATGATAATTAATTAAAAATAATAATTTAAAAACAATAATGTCTTTTTATAACATTTAAAAAATCACCATATGTAATTATCTTGAAGCCATAAGAAAATAAAATATAACAAAATTTAATATAAATTAGGGTCAAATTACTATTTTTAAGGGTATGTTACTATTCACCAAAAAACATGTTGGATCCATTAGACTCTAAATGACATACTGAACATAATTATAGATCACCGTTTTTAAAAATTCAAAACATAAAAGTTTCAAAATTATTTTTAAAGGCTAGTTATAAATATCTACATAAAACAAATTTCCATGCATTTATAATTATGTTTTTGAAAAAAACATGCGGTGTTACACTAAAATTTGAATAAATTTTATTTAAAAATTCATCCATATAAAAGTTTGATTGATATCTAATGTATCATTGTAAAAATTTCACATTAATAGAAACAAAACATAAATAGAAAATATGATTCATAACTTAAGGAATATATGAGTAATTCAAGTTGTATAAATCATAATATCAAGATAAAATATTGGTTTCAATTAATACCTCCTTAAAAAGTTGTAAATAAAAAATACATATATTCCTATAAACTCTCTTTTTTCACCATATATTCACCATATAATTCACCCATGTAAAATAAATCATGTGATTCCTACCTCATCCCCACAAATAGTGTCCCCACTCTCTTCAAAAATAATTATGCCCCATCCGTGATATATTTATCCCCATGATTTTTTATCTCTAATATTTCACAAAATATCATCAATTTTTTAACTCGTAAAATAAATAAAAAAGATAATTTCATATAAAACTTTATTATACAAGATAAATAATATAAGAATATAGGAAGTGGTTACTATCTAAACCTATTAAATCTATGTAGTAGGATCAACACCCAATATCATTTAATCAGTCTCAAAAACTGGCATGGTCAATGGTTTTTAAGAATATCTTCCTCCTTTTGATTTTTAAAATTATATTTCTTATTGATAACCCCTTATAAAACTATGTCATTACTAAAATGTTAATATATTTTAATAATACTCCTATGAGAATTATGTATAGTATTCTTAAAAAATCCATGGAAATCTTATTATCATATGGGATAAAAAACGTCCCCTTCAAATCTTAAACATGATCCCTTTATTAATACTTCATCCTTATGAATTGAGTATATTCCATTATCTCTATAATATATTTTTTCATAAATGACACTATGATTTGTTATCTTTTATAACTCTCATATAAATAAATCAAAAAATAAAATAAAATATGTTTCCACCACCATATTATTCTTCATCCACAGTTTATCTTTGTGAAATTTTCATTAAAAAATGAAAACAAATAATTATAATTTACATAATTAAATATTATATCATAATAAATAGTTTCTTCAATATTTCATATGAATATTTCAGTAGTAGTGAATTGTTATTCCTTTAAAAGGATTTGAAATATATAAAGAAAATTAGTATAGATAATATTATACTTTGATAATTACTACTAGAATAATAATAAATTAATTCCCCAGTATAAATTATGATAAAAAAGACTCCATCTTCATGGATTCTAATTTTAATTACAAATACAATTTATATTGAAACTAGTTCAATATCATACATATTGACATTCCTCAACCACTACCTTCCATATTTATATTTCAAAATAATAACATATATTTCCTATTAAATATTTTTAAAACTATATATGTTTTATGAGATCAATGATAATAGGATTATTAAAATATGAACACATCAATTTACCAACCACGTTTTTTATGATTTGGTTGATTCTACAAAAAAAGAGTTGGTCAATAGTGACAAATATCATTAACTAATAATTTTTAGAGGATTTCACAATGTTTTTTGATTGAAACCACCTCCCCTAAATTATAATTTCTTCATGTATGGGATGAATCAAGAAAAAATATAATAATTTCCTCATTTCAAGACAAAAAAAATAATTTTGTAATTGATATATCAATTTTTAATAATTAATAATTATAAAGGAACATATATTTCAATTATACTCTTCCTCCTTTAGCATTACAACATTAATTTCATCTTCATATCCATTTTATAATAATTAAATATTATTTTTATATCTATTCTTAAAAAAATACTTATCAACATAGGTCTCTCCCCTAGTTCACATTTTCGTTCCAATTCTCTGAATTATATATATGAATGTAATATATACATAAATAATTCCGTATTATAGGTAACCCTTATAAAATTTATATATTTTTAACAAAAATTTGGTTCTAATGAAATTGGTATTAATTTTATTTTATAAGCACTTGTCAATGCTTTTGTATGATTTTTTAAATACTATATTAATGGATTGACCCCAGAACAATCCTTCTAAAAATAATAAATTTGTGATAACTTCACTTGGGATAATTGACTATTTGGACTTATAAATATCACCATTTATATTTTGTCAGTAATGATGTAACACAAATGATATTTTATTCATAAATATAAAATCATATAGAAATCATTTAAATTAATGGTTTATATTTATTAATATCAACCACCTCCTCTAAAATAACGTAAAAGTTTTTCTCATATATTTGGTCTATAGTGATTGTGTGGATATCTTATTTGTTCTTATAAATTTCCAATAATTAAGAGTTACCATTTTTGTTACATGTTTTTAATTTAATCAAATTTAAATAATTTCTCTCTATAAATGTTTTAAAACAAGTATATACACTTTTATAATCATCATTCCTCATTATGTATCCCGAATATAAATCTTCGCTAGTCAAATTAGCATATTTTTCTTAATTTTTTTGTACTAATATAAATCTTACATCAATGAACCATAAAAATTTTATGTATTTGATTCCTTCTAGGTATCATATTGTATTATTATTTTTCTTTATTATATAACAATGACAAAGTATAATTATTAAAAATCACTTTCATATCTCCATTTAAATGATACCTTCACATAAAAATCTGATTGAGTTGACTCTACACAATATTATTCACCTTGTGGTTATACCTTTCCATGATACCATTTTATTATTTATTTTTGTTAGATGAAAAATTATACATGATTCAAGTTTCTTAAAATATCCTTCATCATAAATCAATGTGTACTCTGTTATATTATCTAACCATGGATTTATAATCAATATTATAGTTTCAATTTCATCTTGACTCTAAAATTCAATGATCTATTATATCATAATATTTGTTTATGTAAATATCAATAATCTTATTTGGTTGTCATGATGAATAAATTATATAGAGTATTTCAAAAGATGTGTGTGAGGGTTTGAAAATAGACCAAACATGTCAATGTGAACCATGTAATAAATATTTTATTCCATAATATTCTTAGGTTTATATTTATTTTTCATTTTCTAATTTTATATACATGATTCATAAGTGTTATCATGATCATGTTTTATATTAGGAATATCAGTCACATCATGAGAATTTGATAAATTATTTAGGAATTTTTCATGAATCTATCTAATCCATTTTCCACATGAAATTATCCTCTTCCACCATATGTATTCAATTTTCCACCTTAATGTAAATGTGATACATGTTTAAATTCTTTCTTCAAACAAACATAAAATAAATTATGGTTTTTTAAGTTGATTGGAATCTCTGACTATATTAACATGAATTCATATCTTAGGTTGAAAATTTTATTTGTTATTTATATATATTTTTCAATGTATATACATTAAGTACACTTAAATATTGTTTAATATATCTATAGAAATCATTTTTAAAATTCTTCTTCTCTTCAATTCTATTTCAATACCAAATTTTACAATGCCATCAATTTTACATTTCACATTACCAAAGTGATTCATGTTCTAGGTCATGTGGGGAGAGGCCCTATGATCAATAATATATGTTTTTCTTCACGGTTTACTTTATAACAATATTTTACTACATTCCAATCTATTTTTTAATATCCTGGATAGAAGTTTATAGTTGATTTGAGAAAAAATAATTAATTCCTTCATTTCTTCCAACATGTACAGTTGAGTACTCAACATCATCTTATAATAGGGAAAAATACCCCTAATGTATTAAAGTTATTTGGTATTCTCTAAATTCTTCTTTGACCTCTATATGTAATATTACAACTAATTTTCATATATTCTATGAAATTATATCCAATGATAAGGATTTAAAAACAACAACTATAATAATAAATCTATTTATGAAATGAAGCATATGTTTAAATTTTCCTTTAATGACTTTTGGGAGTTTCCCCTTGAATGTAACATATGTCCCCCTCCTAGTACGTAATTTTATATTTAAGGTGGCCACATAACTATCACATAATTAAGATAATTTTTTTATCACATCTCTATACATGTTACCGACCAATGAGTAACATCTTAGTTTTTCATAATTCTATTACGGGGTATAATTATCCCCATATGTTTTTTTATTAATATATAACACTTATTATATTGGAATTATATGATTTTCCATTTAATTTAGCCTCTATTATAATATTATTGTTGGGACCTTTATTATCCACCACCATCTCAACCCTTTTCAGTGAATGTATTTCCATTTCCATTAATCACCCATCTAAAAACATACTAAAACATAGCTTCTCTTTTGAATGAAAATTTTTATTTTTACACCAAAAAGACATTATCAAAATCATTAATCCATATTTATGTAACTAAATCATTTTTTATCACCCATATATAAACAAATTAAATTCATTTATTACTATAGATTAATCATTATTATTATTGAAATCCATAATTTTAATAAGATTGTCATTTGTTTTTGGTTAATCCATCACAACCACCTATAACCAAGTAATTATAGAATAATATTTTGTCAATATAAATTTATTATTCATTCACATATCCAAAAATATTTTCTGATCCTCTTACATTATATTTCACGATCTTCATGATCAACTCAAAGTTCTACCTTTTTATCAAACAAAAACATCTGGTAGATTTATTTCCTTTAACTTGGATCGGTCCTTTTCAATAATTTACATAATAAAATCATCCAAATATAATTTTAATTAATTTTCACCTTCATTGAATAATAATTACTCTTCATTCGCTTACTTATTAACATTTCTCTTCTATTAAAAACTCTTTATTTTGGTGCAACCTTATTTCAAGATATGCTTAGTTGGAAGCATTGTAACAACCTATGTAATGATAGAATAATAATTTTCAAATATATTAAAATTTATTAGTTAAATATTACTTAAAATACACAATATTTTCAATATAATTTATGATAAATCTAGTTTTATGGTTAAAAACAATATTTTTCTAAAAAGTAGTTTCATAACCTTTTAATAGGGAACTTTTTTTTAAAACTAAATTATATCTCTATTATAAGTAATATTTGAAAAAACAAACTTATTCATTGAATAATTAATATTAAAAATATTTTAGTTTTATTTTGGATATTTTAATGATAAGTTTCATTTATTGATGAATAGTGATAAATAATGAATTTTAATAGAAAACAACTTTTCCATCAAATTGATTTTTAGTGTTAAATTATATATTTTAATTGATTTAAAGTTAAATTATATCATGCATTTATTAGTTAGTAAATCTTGGCTCATTTGAATCATTTTCACATTGAATTGTGATATAGAAACATTTCAATCTTTTGATGGTTTTAACTTTAAAACCCCATTTTCTTATTCTATCAACAAGAATAATTTTTTTAATTTATATAATATTTATGTTTCTAATTTCGAAAAATTGATTCAATAATTGGAATAAAAAGGGATTAATTATGTAAATGGGACCCTTTTATTTTTGGACATTATTAATAGTGACATAACTAATTATTTTTATTAACATGGTTGAAGGAAAATCAGGTAATTAAGGGTAAATGTAGTATTATAAATATTATAAAATTAACCAAACACTTGTTATAATTTCTAATGATGAGTTTTTATCAACAAAAAATATCATTTTGTATATATTAAAACCTTTTTAAGATACTTGGGTGAGAGTATGAAATTTATAATATTATCCTCAAATAAAAGTCAATTTTTACGCACTTTGGATTCTAAAAAGTTAAATACTTTCAATATGGGGTTATAAAAGGTATTTTTTTTACTATAAATAGTATTATGATATATAAAACATTTATGTTTATAATGATACTTTATTTTTAGTATTTTGAAAATAAATTTATTTTTTAATGTCTTACACAGTGATGATATAATAATTCTTTAATTAAAATAAATATAAAATAAATTATAATAAAAATATTAAAATAAATATAATTTGATATTATTATCTCATCAAATAATTTTTTATATAAATTATACCTTTTATTTATTTTTTTTAAAATTTATATTTTCTTTTATATTTTTAAAAAGTCATCCAATGTATAGTGACAAAATTTAAATTATTGATATTTTATAATAAATAATATTTAATATAATGATATCATATTACAAAATATCAATATTTAAAAAAATTATTCATATTTGTATAAAAAGTTTATAAATGATTCATTTATTTCTCATTTTTCATTTAATATTATTTATATTAACCACGAATATTTAAATTACATGATATCATAGTTATAGTTAAAAGGGTTAAATAAGGGTTAAAACAAAAAGATAATGATTAAAATAATAATAATAACCTATCTAATTTTTATTTTATGAATTTATTTAAACAAATTATAATCCTATATTATAATAAAATAACTTTGGACCCATTTGGAATTGAAAATTATTTTATATTAATTTAATATTTTGAGGAATCCCAAGAGTGCCCCTCTCCTCTTCTATAAAAGAGAACCCATTATTCTCTTTTCATCACACCTAAAAACCTATTTGTTTCTACCAATATCTACCCATATACCTTCCTAGTATCCATCCCCATAGTATTGGAGCCTTATTTTAGGAATACAATACTCATTAAATGTGTTATGGTGTTAATAAATGAAGACCATCTGAAAAAGAGGTATTATTTTAATCAAGAATTTCTATTTTATTTCATCTTCCACTCTCTAAAAATATTTTTTAACTATAATAATATAATGACTCTAGATTCTTTAATATAATGATTTTTTATTATCTTAATATCATCCCAAAAATACATCTCTAATTTCATCAAATGGGAAATTAATAATTCGTTCGTGTGTAGGACAGACTACCACCTCGTGAACCAATATAATTATTTTTCCATAATAATCACTCAAGATTGGTTATAATGATGGAATATTTTTTAAATTATATTAATTAATTATTTATCATTATTAAATATTAATATATCATTCATTTTTTTACCTATCCATGGACATAAAATCATAACATCGTTTATGCATGTGTGTAAACTATCACCTCCACGAAGTGATGTGATTCATTTTTCATCACCAATTTACATAGATGATATATATAACTATAATTAAATGATTTATACAATATTTATGGTATGTTTATAATTATATAAATGGATAATAATAATTGCATCCTTCCTATTATGATCATAGAAAAATGGAAATGTTAATCATGCGTACATTTGACCTACCATCTGCATGATTATATGTTATTTCATTTTTCATAACCATATTTTATGGTTTTATTTAAAAGTATAATTGATATATAAAAATAAAAATAATTTCATAAATATTATCGAGGATATGATGTACTTATGACCATGTTGACTATTGACATGATAACAAATTTCTGATGGACTCAGGTAATGAATTTCGTCAACACGTCCGACATAAACTTACATAATTAAGTAATTAATATAACATGATAATAAGTGATAATAAACTCTAAACATTTTATAAAACATGTAAATAATTAACCTGAATATATTATCCTGGTAGATAAATATTGTACGTGGTTATTCAGAACGAGGGTAAGGTACTTTCATTTTAAAACCCTCATTTAAAGTTACTATTACATATCTTTTTACAAAAGAGAAAGGAATTGTTTTTAAAATTATATAGAATTAGCAGTTTCTCCATATTTCATGATGATATATTAGTTAATTTATTTCTTAATATTTTTTTTATTTCCTTTCAAATAAAATTGTTTCATTTATATGTGAGCTGTTTTTATATGTTAAATGTGATTTTTACATAAAAAGGGTATAAAATATCGTAATGTGTCCTACTCCTTGATTTAATAGAGTTTTAAAAGATTTTAGCACATTATAACTCAATATATGATAGTTTTATCTCATTATATCTGAATATATGATAGGTTTTTCCCCATTATAGATCACGATATTATGGGTGAGGTCCATTATAGCTCTCCAATTATTTGGGTACACCATAGATGGATATTGACCCTATGGTTATTAAATTTTTAAGGGTGAATGTAAGAGTGATATTTCAATGATGTCCCAACTAACCTTCAGGATTTTTCTATGCATTATATTTATTTTTTATGAAATGGGTTTCAACGGGTTTTCATTTTTTCACTAGACTAACGATCTTATGTCCTTATGTACACTAAGGAAAGTTTTTAAGATCATCCCAATTTTTAAAAAAATTTCACATGGTATAAGGATGGGTAAGAGATATAATTATGTCATGTAATATTTTTTAAAAAAAATTATGAAAAATAATTCTTGTATTATTTTAAAATTTCTATATTTTGGAATACAATGACATAGTTTTAGTAGTTTCCACTTTTATGATTATGGTATGTTATGTATTAATGACGGCCTAAATATATAAATCTATAAAACTGAAAAGATAATAAATGTAAAAAAATTAAATTCTTGACTAAAATTCAATATTATGTAATGTTTTATGGTTAGTTCCTTATATTTGGTATCAAAAGTAGATTTAGATAACATTATGGGTAGGATTTTATTAATAGAATATCCATAAATGTTTTTTAATTTATGGTTAAGTCTAAATGATATTAAATTTGAAAATTTAATTATTTTTTCTTCTTATGTATGGATATTATTAATGGTTTTATATAATAAAAATAAGTAACCTGTAGTGGGAAGGTATCAAGAGAAAAACAGAATTATAAAATAGCATCCCGAGATGGTCATAATCGAAACTGAAAAGTTTGTTACTTTGATGTATGTGTTAAAAAAGGAAATAAATAATGCTGGTGTTCGTGAATGATATCAACCATATCATCAAAAAATTAGTTTTATATAATATAATATATTATGAGGCAACATCCTCCAACTTATTAGAGCCTTAGATACAGTGCTATCTGAAGGATGGATCAACACTTCGGAAATGATATTTGAAGTCATGGGATGGTTACAACACCAAAAGGTGACCCTATCCATTTATTATTTTTAAAGAGAATTTGATTAATGGTGGTATATAATTAATAATCCCATAGAAAAATATGATCTTGAAACTCTATAATTGGATTATTTTAAGAGACTTCTTATAGATCAATATTCTCTTAAAAATATTAGACTATTAATGGAGAAAAAATTCATGTAGCTGAGGAAAACAATGATGATTCTATTACATCATATGAAGAACATTTTAGGCAAAATTCCATGTATGTTCCATATTTTATTTGGGTCTTTAATAGTAAAATTAATATATTTTACTCTGGATTGAAACCAATTTTATAAAGATATTTGTCTTGAATATATTTTAAAATATATGAAAAATTTATCCACTATGATAAAAAAGATGAGATGTATTTTTATAAAATATATATGCCTCATTATGTCAAGAATAAGAAGAATTATGACAGCTATGATATGGGTAAGAATTCATCAAATAAATTAGGAGGTATAGAAATCATTTTTCCTTCTTCTAAAAAGTGTGATAAAAGTCATCTAAGAGAATGTATTGTAAATTATGGGAAGAGCTTCCTTTGTGGAAGGTTTTGAAACAAATATCTTGATACCAAATAAAATGATTAGAAAAATAACTAGAAGAAGATGGTGAGATGATTTTACTGTAATGAGTTCGATCATTTATCTAATGTGTGTCCAATGTTTATCACTCATGGGGGAAATCAACCAGATTAGAAATAGAAGGGTGTTTGTAAATCTTTGAAACTATGGTTGAAGATGTTGATCCATAAAACATTGTGGTATCAAGTTCAATTATTGTTTTTAAAGATGTTTTCAATGTGTTTTTTGATTTGGGTCTACACATTCCTTTATTTATGGGAAATTTTATGGTATATTGAAAATTCCGCCTTATGAAATGAATCTATAAGATGTGGTAAAAACATGTGGTGTAATATTAAGGGAAAAAATAAAATATAATAATCTTATCATCATTTTTTGTTTAATGAATTTACCAACAATACATATTTTTTTCATCTAGTTGTGCTTGATTTTATACTGAGTATGGATTGAATTTCTATTTTCCATGCTCAGATATATTGTATATCAGGAGTTTATTTTATGAAATAGTTTAAGTTTTGGTGCAATAATGACCCTATAACATTAATAACATATCATGAAATTGAGAAAATGTTAAAATATGGAATTGAATGTTATAATACACATATTTTTGAAAACATAGTAATTGTTCAGATCAATGATGTACTTTTGTTAAATGAATATCTGGATGTTTTTTCTAAAGTGTTAAATGGAATTATACCTAATTGAGAAGTTGAATTTACTATTTATTATGTTATTATTTCTAAGTCAATTTCTAAACACCCTTATAGAGTGGATCATATTTAACTTTTAGAGTTGAAGAATAAATTGTAGGAGTTATTAGATAATGGTTTCATTCAACCTTGTATTTCTCCATGGGTTCTCCTATCTTGTTTGTTAAAAATAAATATGGTAAAATAAGAATTTTTGTTTATTATTGATCATTGGATAACATCACTATTAATAATAATTATCCTTTCCCCACATTAATTATTTGTTTTATCAACTCTAAGAGAATATTATTTTTAAAAGTTTGACCAGAGGATAGGTTACCATTAATTGAATGAAAAGGAATCAAGCATTTGGATGTCTGCATTTTGGACTACATATGGGCATTATGAATTTTTTGTTATGTCATTTGGGATAACAAATCAAAATTCTATATTAATGGATCTTATGAAAATAATATTTTATGACTTCTTGGATAAGTTATTGGATGTGATTATTATTGAAAATTTTTTGTATTTTAAATGTAAATAAGAACATGAGTGACATCTAAATGTTGTTTTGAAAACCATAAAAAGAAAAGAATATATATAGGAAATTCAGAAAGTATGAATTTTTGTTCTAAAAAATTTCTTTCCCCGACCATATTTTTTTTAATGTTGGAATAACAATTTATTAGTCTAAAATAAATGTAATTAAAAATTGGCTAAGACAAACAAATTTAACTGAGATTCATAGTTTTCTTGGTTTCGAAAACTATTATTGGATGTTTTTTCAAAAACATTTCATTGTTATATAGCCCTATGAAAAAGTTAATTTCAAAACGTGTTATGTTCATTTGGACAAAATAATATTATTACTATTTTTAGGAATTGATAATAAGTTTGATTAAATCTACTATTCTAGATCTGCATTCTAAAAATTCCAAACTACTCATCTTTATTGATTCTTTTTTGAAAGGATGTGGTCATGTCCTAATGAAAAATGATTAAGTAATTTCATATTCTTCATGATAGTACCTCATGATTTAAATTACCATACACATGACTTTCAATTATATGTCATTATTTTTTCATTGAAGATTTAGAGACATCATTTGTATGGAGAAAAATGTTAAATATGTATTCATAATAAAATTTTGAAGTGTATATTAAATAAAAAATAATAGAACTTGATATAGGTAATATGGATAAAAATGATCAAGGATTATGATTTCCTAACTCATTGCCATAATAGAAAAGAAAACAATGTCCCTAATTAATTTACTTGTAAAATAATAATACATTAACAATGATATTTTTAGAATGTAATGATTTGGTTAAAGATTTGATTAGTTTTGGCTTGGAATTAATTACTATATAAAATTACTCTATTTTGATATAGGTTTCAGTGAAATCATCTCTATTAGATAAAATTAAGAAATCATAGATTAAAGATGGGGAGTTTTATAAAAAGGTAGAATTTGTTCAAAAGGGACAGTTTCTTGAATTTAACAATGATAAAGATTGTGTTTTGAGATTTGAGAAAGTATTATGTGTGACTTTTCAATCCCAATTGATGATATGGTAATTATGTGAGGCTCATAGTTCTATATTTTTTGTTCATCCTAGAAGCACTATGATATATAGATACCTTTTAGAGTATTAATGGTGGGATTTAGTGAAAAGAGATATTGATGACTTTACCATGAAGTGTTTTATTTTTCATAAATATTAAGTAAAATTCCCATTTTTTAAGGGAATGATTTATCCTTTTCCAATTCCAGTTTGAAAATGGGAAAATATATCTATCGGTTTTGTAGTGATAAAACCAAAGACATCTTGAGGTAACACCGTAATCTGGTTTATTGTTGAATGTCTATCAAAATCTACTCATTTCCGTTATATTGAAGAAACTCAATATCTAGATCAAAATTATCGGTTTTATATTAAATAAATAGTCAGGTTTCATGGATTTACTTTATCCATTATTTTTGATATTGATCCCATGTTCACTTTTAAATTTTGGAAAGGCATTCAGAAAGTGTTGGATACTAAATTAAATTTTAGTACAAATTTTAATCCTCAATAAGATTGGAATTCAGAATAAACAATTACTACCTTAGATGATATGTTACATTCTTTTTCAATAGATAACCAATGAATTTTGGATAGACATATTTATTTGGTTGATTTTTCTAATATTAATAGTTTTCATTCTAGTATACAGATGGAACCACTTGAGGAATTTTATAGAAAGTTATATCAGATTGCAACATTTTTGGATGAGGTATGTGATAGGATGTTGATGGGAATATATTTGGAAGAGGAAAAAATAGATAATTTTTAGTTTATTAGGTGACACATGAGGAAAAATATGAGCCGAAAAAACATTCGGTGGATAACTAGAGGAAGGATCCTTCTTTCGATGTAGGTAATCATTTCTTTCTCAAAGTTTCACAATGTAAATGTGTGATGAATTTCATTAAGATAAGGAAGTTGAGTCCTAGGTACCTTGGACCATATAAAATCTTAGAGAAAGGGTGATCAGTTTCTTACCAAGTGTATTTTCCTTTTATTTTATCCTAGGTACACATTTTTTCTTATTTCAATGTTAAGAAACTATATGTTGGTTCCATATAATTTTTTGAGTGAAAGAAGTAGTCCAGTTGTAAAAGAATATTTTAGATTAATAATAGGCAGTTCAGGTTCTTGAACGTGGAGAGAGAGTTTTCAAAATAACATGTTTTATCAGGTTAAGGTTTTGGGTAAAATCTATATGGTTGAAGAGGCAACATAGGAAACTAAAAAATACTATGAGAAAAATATAACCCCACTTATTTAAAAAGTGAATAAAAATTGCAAGGATGCAATTTAAAAAAGGGGGAATAATGTAAAAACCCATGTAATGATGTAATAATACTTTTTACATTTTTTAATATTTTTGAGTTATATGTTAATTAAAATATAAAATATTTTTAATATTATATATGATAAATCTAGTTTTAAGGTTAAAAATATTATTTTTTTTCCAAAAACCATTTTATCACCTTTTAATGGAGACCGTTTTTAAAACTAAAATTTCTTCTATTTTATAAATCATATTTTAATAAAAAAATTAGTCTTTAAATGCATTATATAAAATTTTATTTTGGTTAATTGTTTTGTATTTTTATGATAAGTTTAATATTTTTATGGATAGTGAAAAAATAATGTATTTTAATGGAATTTTTTTCATAAAATTGATTTATAGTGTTTAATTATATAACTTAATAGTTTTTAATTACAATTAGATCATTTTTATTATCAATTAATCAAATTTATTTCATGGAAATCTGATTTACATTGAATTTGGATATAAAAACATTTCTATAATTTTAAGGTTTTTACTTTAAAACTCATTTTCTAGTTCTATCAATGATATTAAATTTATATTAATTTCTAAAATTTATGTGTTTTTAATTTTTAAAATGGATTCCATATTTGGAACCATAGGGTCCAAATCATGTAAATATGTCCCATTTATTTTTGTACATTAGGAATAATAAATATAATAATAATTTTTATTAATATGGTTAGAAGTAAATCAAGTAATTAAGGGTAAAATAATATTATAAATATTATAAAATTCCCCTAAAATTCTCCCAAATTTAATTTAATTACATTTTTTCAACAAAAATAATCCTTATACAGAAATTATAACCTTTGGAAGCCACTTGGGTGACAGTAAGACATTTATAATATTATATTCAAAAAAAGTATATTTTGACACACTTTTGTTTTTATCTATGGAAATATTTTTTAATATGGGCTAATATAAAATATATGTTCGAATAAAAAATATTTTGAAATGTAAAACTTTTATATTAATGGTGATAATTTTTTTTAACTTCTCGGGAATAAATATTTAACTTAAAGTCTTATATAATGATGATGCAATAATTTTTTAATTAATGAAAATATAAAATAAAATATATTGAAAAAATTATATAAATATAATTTAAGATGATTAAGGTCATAAAATATATTTTTAGATTATTTTTTCATGTTATTGATCTTTTAGAATTATTGTTTTTGAATTTATCTTTTTTAGGATATTTTAAAAAAGTCATAACATGAATAGTGTTAAAATTGGATTTATTGATATTTTAAAAAATATATCTTATTAATTGATGTAAAATTTTTAAAAATTCCAATTTTTGAAAAATTATTTTAATAAGTCTCAAAAATTTTATCAATGAATAATTTATTAGACTGTTCTATTTTTATTTTAATTAAATTAATCCTCAAATTATAAATTTCACGATACCACAGTATGATTTAAAAAAAATTAATATGGTTTAAACCAAAAAAATAAGGATTAAGAAGTAATAAAAACATGTCTAATTTTAATTATAAGAATTTATTTCTATCCATTCTCATCATATAGTATAAAAGTTAACATTGGCCCCATTTTTAATAGAAAAGTAATTTATATTAATTTAATATTTTATAGAATCCCAAGAGTGCCCATTTACTCTCAGATAAATGGGAACCCATTATTCTCTATTGATCAAACCTAAAAACCTATTTGGTTCAAAAAAATATCATACTAAGTACCATCCTCTAATCTCTTCCCACATTTTGGAGTCCATATTTTTGGCATAACACTCTCTTTAAAGGTGTTAAGGTTTTAACAAAAGGATATCATCCAAAGAAGATGTATTGTTTTAATCAAGTATTTTTATTTTATTTCTTCTTCCACTCTTTAAAAATATTATGTTACAATGAAGAAATAAATATAATATTATTATAAATATAATTACATGTTATTATGTTAATATCATATCCTAAAGATATCTCATATTTAATCAAATGAGAAATGATTTATTCATTTGTGTGTACGGAGGACTACCACCTCGGGAACCAATGTAATTAATTCTCTGTCATTATCTCCCAAGAGTTTTTATAATTATGTAATTAATGTTCATATATTATATTCATGAAAAATTTATCATTATTAAAAAATATTAAATCAATCACATTCATACCATTCCTTGGACATAATAATGATAACATTGTTCTTGTGTACCTGTGAACTATCACCTCCATGAAGAGATGTGATTCATTTTAAATCACTACCTCGCACAAATTATTTATATATGTATATTTAGATCATTAATATTATATTTATTATATCATGATAATTCTATAAAGATAAAATAATAATTATCTCCTTTCCATATTTATCAATAAAAAATTGAAACAGTAATCATGTCTATGTACGACCTATCGTCTCTATGATTATAACGTATTTAATTTTTCATAACCATAATTAATGATTTTATTTAAAAGTATACTTGATTTATATATATTAAAATAATTTCATTATTATTAGTCTAGATATTTTTGACATATGACGACTTTGGCAATTTTCATCATACCAAATTCACTTTGAACTAAAATAACGAATATCTTCCAAACATCTGAAATAATCTTACATAATTAAGTAAATGTTTTAACATGAAAATAAGTTATAATAACAATTATATAGGATCCAAATCAAGTAAATAATTAACCATGTTTTATTATTGAGGTAGATAAATATTGTACTTGATGAGTCAGAACCGGGGTCAGGTTAAGGAATTTCCTTTGAAACCACTCATTTAAAGATTCTTTTTCAAGTGTTTTTATAAAACCCAAAGGGAATGTATCTTTTTGCTAATACAGAATGATTGATTTCTACTGATTAAATAAATAAATTTTAATTTAATTAATTTTTTTATAGTTTTCGTGAGTATTTTCAAAGAAAATTTCATCATTTTAATGTATGGGGTTTTTATATTTTAAAAGTGATTTTTACATGAAAATGTTATTTTTGAAATTTGAATGAGTATTTATCATGGGATTAAAAGACTTTTAAAGGGTTTTATTCAGTATATGTTCTTTGTAAATTTTTTATTTTGTGTTGTTAACATTATATCTCATGATATGACAAGTTGATCCCATTATAACCCAATATATAATGGGTTGTGCCCTATTATAGCTCAAGATATGATAGGAAAGCCTCATTATTGATCTTCAATGAATTTGGGACATTGGATATGGATTTTGAACATAAGGTTATCCAATTTTTAAGTGTGAATGTAATTTTGATATTTTAATGATGTCTCAAGGCACCAGCAAGAATTATATGAGCATTCTAATGAGTTTTCAGAATAGTGTTTCAATGGGGTTCCATGTTTTCATTGGACTAATGATATGATTTTATTATGCCCCTTACTATTATTTTTGTGTTCATACTATGTTTTAAAAAAATTAAAAGATTACCAGTATGGGTAAGATAAATAATTATGTCAGGTCATTTTTTATGATTATTTGTTTTGAAAAAGAATCCATGTTTTATTTTAAAAGTTCTATATTTTGGAAAAAATGGACACTGTTTTTGTATTATCCACTTGTATGATTTTTTTATGTGATATATGAATGCTGGAATAATTTTCTAAAACACTAAATCTAAATAGA
Source organism: Viscum album (assembly GCA_963277665.1). Lineage (NCBI taxonomy): Eukaryota > Viridiplantae > Streptophyta > Magnoliopsida > Santalales > Viscaceae > Viscum > Viscum album. The sequence continues at coordinate 1,397,361,913 of OY728148.1, read as the reverse complement.
TCCTTAATGTGAAGGAAATTAAATTCTTCAATAAAACTAAAGACTATGTAATGTTTTAAGGATAATTCCTTATAAACAATCAATAGTTTTCATGTGAAATCATCCTCACATTCCCCACTATATGGTCTCCCTAACATATTGACATTTTTTAAAAAAATATCTATATTGAAAATAAATCATTGATTTCTTTTTCTTAAATAACTCTTTTCCTATCGTGAATTTACTCATAATAAGTGATTCCAATTCCTTACCTATATCCTTCTATAATTCCACATTTTTTATCTTATCAAAACTATCTAAGGATTCGTATGTTACCTCTATGATTTATTGAATCATAATTAATTAAATTTTTACATGATTATCATATGTGTCCAACATGAAATTTAAATATTCATGAAATTCCCCTAAAAGGGTTTATTATTCAAGAGATGATTTTTTTAATAAAATTATTGAAATATACTTATTATTTTCTTCAATATATTTATATACATAAGCTCATAATTTATTTCAAAAATGTATAAATAATTACAATGAATTTATTAAAGAAACCATCATTTCTTTCAAGAGCATTAATTTTCAAATTATCAAACATAATGGGGATAACTTTTTATTTTCCCCATTACTTTGTTTAAAAATTTAAATAAGTTAGAAATTCTATCCCATATAAATATAGTATATTTCAAAAACATTATATTCATAAATTTATGATTTAACAATTATCTATGTTTTTTTTCTGTCTTTGTATCATCATTAAAAACTTTATTATCAGCTTCATGCATAGAAACCTCTATAGAATCACTCACAATTATTGAATGAATAACAATAGAAACGAACCCATTCATGAGGGACCATAAATTAAAAATAATTATACACTTGAAAACATATTAAATTCACCATTAAAATAATGGAACATCATTTAATTTCTCAAAATTGCCCATGATAGTCACCCATCATCGATAAATTTACCAATAATAAAATTGCAGATTTATTACCACATGTTATAACCAATAGTCCCAAACAAACCTTTTTTTATGGGGAATTAGATTTTTATTTTTATATCATGCTCAAATATAGATATATTATACAAAAATTAATCTACAATAACCATGTAATTATAATAAATACATTGACCTTGGGATTCTATTTTCATCCTCACTAACGGATACATTCCAAAATACTTTACGGAATCACTCAAACATATCATGCCCAAATAGTTGGATGATTTTATTAATTATTATCATGCTCATAAAATCCTTATACATATATGGGATCAAACAAAATCATGATTTTCGATTCAAAAAGGGATTGTTATTCGTAGTAAATACAACATTAATGAAAATAAGTCTATAGTTTTACATGATATGGTGTATGTTAAAATATGTGGATCAATATCACCCATATCCAATTGTGGGAAATGATATTATTTTATTTTCATAAATCATTAAAGTAATATGGAATGGTTGATTTTTCTCAGCCAGAAGTGTGGGGTGTTAATTTTCATTTCATTGTATCATAGGAAGGATGTAATGATTCATAGATATGAAATTATAAAATTATTTTATGACAATGAAGCTATGTTCATCAATATCAAAGTAGAGGATTAAGTTTTTATTAATTGAAGAAGAACGCAATTTTAGAGGTGATAGCACATCAATAAAATGTTTTATTTTTTTGAGGAATAACCTTATCTTTAATAAGATTCTAATAATATTTCTTATTGGGAATGAACTAAATGTAAATGTTTTTATATAATAAATCATGATTTCTTTATATATTTATAAAATATATTCTTTTTTCTTCTATAATTACTTCCTTCTTATAATATTCTATATGGGAATAAAAAATTTGTAATTTTTATATATATTTAGAAATATGTTAATTATTATATATAAGGTGAATCATAGGATTTTGGAGTCTCAGGAAGAAAAAAATTGATTTACCATGGACATCTATCCATGGCTATAGAAAATGTTTATTCAAATAAAGTGAATTTAATTATTATTAAAATACATGACATATTGATATTAAAAAAGAAGGATAATATTCAGGAAACATGTGAGAATATTTTTATTGGAAATAATGAGGATATCAATAGATCAGGTAGAGACATTGTAATGATTATAATTATAAAGAACAAAATAATGATGAGAAAAATGATGTAACATAAATAGTTACATAGAATATGAGTAACTTCTATAAAATTGATGATAAGAATACATTTTAGGACAAGATATATCTAATTAAAACATGGGGATTAAATTCTCTATATAAAACAATAATCATCTATCACATAGAGATGAAGTTTTTTCGGTGAATTTACTAAAGATTATAATTAGGATAACATTAAGAATAAAGAGAATAACCAAATTGAGAAGTATAAAACCAGGGATATTTTTTATGACCATATATTAGAACATAATTAGAAAAAATTTATTTTATTTGAAAATATAAATAAAGTTATCATGATGATTTTGATAAAGTAATTAATTTTTTTCAAGGGATAATCCCAAATATATGTTCTCATTATAGAATAAATATTTTTTACAATGTTCTAGTTTGAAATAATTCAATTATTCTTTTCCAAATCATAGTAATTGATGTTTATATTTTTGAATATAGATTCCAAATAAATCTACCAGAATGGATTACATGAATAATAGGTGTATATAGACAATCATTATGGTTTTCCTGTATATGAAGAGAAAAAATTAAAATGGAATAATGTTCTTTAGGTTCTAATTTTCGCACTTGTATCATGATATTATAGACAAGATTAATACGTGAGAATTATTGATTTTTAGTATATTTTAGTTTATCACAATATATATATCAAATATAAATTTTTTCAATAGATAATGATTCACATATATATAGATTATATAACCTTTGGTTTTTTAAATAATGAAGAAAAATTTGTATTCATGATGTATAATTTTGAAATGTCATTACTTAGAGAATATCATTTATTATTGTTTTAAAAGTGATCCGAGGTAGGAATGAAAAATTAATATCATAATATAAATAAATTAAAAATAATAATAAAACATTTTGAATTGATGATTCCAAGGTATTAAATACAGTGTTTGTTTCACGGTTAATGTTAGCATGGTGTGTAAATGGAAAATATGTCCACATCAGAGATTATATAAAAACCATTAGGATAATTTAATACTTGAAAATGACAATACCCATTATCATATCTTCTATAATTCATTACAGAGGTCTCTATATTAATCTTATATAATTCCACTTTTATGTTATAGATATAATTCTATGATATATCAATAGAAAGGTGGATATTTTTTTCCTTAATGTTAATCTTATCTGCATGTTTTATTGGGATATATAGATGTGGATTGTTTCAGTTCAAAACATAATATAATGTAAAAATATGATACTATATTCAATTTTTTGGTGATTTCCAATTTCCTAGTTTATAAATTAATATGATCATATTTAACTATGATATATATAAGCCAAATATATTTTCTGAACTCAAGTTCTCTCATAAATTTCTTTGAAGATGACATATCCTAATGATATAGGATATGATGTTAAGTATGTTATGAAAATAAATTGTGAAAAATCTAGTACAATTTACAATATAAAAAATCATATTAATCATTAAAGGATAGTGAGTGTTCAAATTGAGTATAACATTATAATAGTTAATAAAGATAATGGGTTTACTAAATTAAAGAATATTCCTATCAACTATAACATTTCTATATCATAATAAAAGGATTATACAAGAAGATGTTTTCAATTAATTTTATAAATATCATAAAATATTATACTATACACACTTAAATTATTATATATTTAATACCCTCACTCCCCAGTACATATTGTGGGTTCCTTATTTTTTTGGATTTATCATTATAATTCATCATATTATTTATTAGACATTATTTTTATTAATAATGGGTTATGAATTATTCAAGAATGAGAGAGATATTTATCAAACATCCCCTCGTGATGATCATCTTCTAAAAGATGATATATTGGGAGATAATGGTAAAGTTCTTCCATGTTTAATTATGGGGAAGAATATGAATATACAGAATCCATGATGTTTATATTAATAGGATGAATTTGATATATGAATAATTTGATTAATCTATATTATTTAGATGTTAATCATGTAACTCATGTAGATAATGATTCTCGTTATCTTATATTATATGATATGTGAGTATTTGATTACTATATAGTATTCAATGGATCAAATGGTTTTCAATAAAGAATGTGTTAATGGTTTTTTAAGAAGGTATATTTTTATCACATTTCCCTCATGTAGAATTTTTCGAAATATTTGCTTCTATTTGTAGAAAATTAATGGAGGAAAATTTCCATATTAGATATATATTCTCGAATCATCAATGGTTACATGGTTTATACATGATACATCAGATTTTTAAATAAATAGTGAACCAATATAATAATTAGGGATAATGATGACATGGAGGAGGTACATGTTCATTATTTTTTTCTAATACAAAATTGAATGTATTCCATAAGAGAACAAATTTATTGAACTAGAGGATTCACGGTAAAAAAGACATTACAAAAAAAGTTTTTTAGGAATTTTCTTTATGAGACATCAATTTTTAATATAATGGGTTAATGTGAACAATAAATACACATCATTTAATTTTTATGATAAATTGAATTTCATTATAATTATTAAACAATAAAATCACAACACCTAAAATTTGGGGTAAAAACGTTCGTTTGGTGTCTCTTTTGTGTTTTTAGAAGGAATAATGAGTAAACTTTATCAGAGAGTGTAATGATTTATAAATATTTTACTAATTGTAAACTATGTGTGATAGTGGGTCCTATCTAATCATAGTAGACATGAATTACACTTTTGTTTTTTAGTACATGGTAAAAATTTTATATAGTCCTCTTCATATTAGTCTAGTGCAATTAATCCATGTGATAGTTACTTGTTCCCCTCTTCAAAAACTATATCTCTTCATATATATTATGAGGGGGAATGAAATTCATCAAATAGTTGATCAATATCATTGGAGACGGTCATTTGATGAAATTTTCATACCTAATTCACCAACCTTAATGATTTTTTCCTTGATTGGGGAAAACACAAATTTATATTGTTCATCCAAAATAATAATGTTTTGTGTGTAACATGTTCTCGAAAATCTATAATTATTATACTTTTTAATTAATATTTATTAAAAATTTGCTGAATTAAGCTAATGGAAAATAATCATGGATTTTTTATAGATAATTTTCTAAAAATTGAAAACAATATAGTTCATTTTTATTAATATGGGAAGTGGAGTAGAATGATCCCAATCAGGATTTAGTGATGTTCTGACTAGTTTTTGAAATATAGTAATTCTAAAAGTTGTATTAATATAATTAAATTATAACAAACCATCAGGTCCCACATGGGAAGTTATTTTTCTATAAAAATGATTGTATAAATATAAGAAATTAACACATAATCTATATAACATTATTATATTTCAAATAAATAAATAAATAAAAACATATTATAACAAAATGTCAAATAATGTAAACTATTGAAGAGTTATTCATATATAATTCTGATTTTCTCGTTATGATTCTAATATTTTTGTCAATCGACAAGTCATCCACACCATTTAATTTTTGTATTATAACATGTTTTATATTTATTAAAGGTGGATAATAAATATATGACTCATTTTTAGGTATATCATATTCTATATAGTGAAAAAAAGTTATCTTAATTCCAAATATATATGCTTAATTAAACGATGACCATTGATAATAATATTAATGAACCATGATGTTTTTGAAAATTTCATTATTCCATGCCCATAATATAAATTCTTATCCTCAAAATTAGAATTATAAAGTCATGTTTCATCATTTGATAAAACCGTTATAAGATTAATATCATTACTAAATTAATTATCATAATTATTTTTAAATTGTGGCATTATTACAAAACTATTGATATATTAATCACCCAATATATTCAATTCCTTTTTAAATTCACTCCTTTTCAATATTTTCCTCTTTCTAAAAAATTGTTTTTAGTCTTTTTTGAAGCATTTAATTAATTATTTTATAAAATACTAGTTAAATTGCTGTTTTTATAATGAAATGAAGTTTTTATAAGTTTGTTTTATTATATTTTCAAAAAACATATATAAAAATAAATATTATATTTTTTTAAAAAAACAAGATATTAATAATATTCATTTAAAATTAATTGACAATTTCATTATTTGTTTTTGTAATGGTTGTTTACCCAAGATACCAATAAATGTATCCCATGGTATTTGTGGTTGAAAACAATAATTATAGATATAAAACTAATATTTATTGTACCCTTTATCAAAATTTTACTATTTTAAAAAATAATGTTTAATAATTCCTACTATTAAAGGAATAAATAATAATATTTATCATGTCATATCGTTAATAAATATATTCACAAAAAAATTATATTCTTCCCAAACAAATTTATTTTTATAGATATATCACATATCACAAATAGTTATCAAAATTATAATAAAATTAATTTCAATGTCATATAAATGAATATAATTTTTTATTTCTTTTTAACAATAAAAAATTTTACAAAAACAAATATCAATCGAGAGAGTGAAAATATCACAATAAAATATAAAATAATTCCAAAAAAACAAATCATATTGTTTGTGACTCATCAATAATGATTTTATATATTTAATAATTTATAATACAATATCATGTATTTGGTAGAGTAGTCAGATTATCGATTATATTCTTGAAAAAATATCATTATTTTTAATATATTAAATAGTTGATCGATTATCATGGAAATCATATTTTTATATTTAAGATCTATTAGTTAAAGAAAAAAAGAAACAAAATATAATGGAATACCGTTGAATAAAATAATTCCATTGATTTAGGATTTAAGACACCTCCTCTATTTTCTCGTAATAGATCCTTTTTTTAATTATTATTAATTTCAAGTAGTATATATCTATAATGTCATTAAATTACATGCTAATTTTTAGTATTTATGACTATTCACATGATAAAATAATTTCATTAAATTGGTATTTTAGTGCTATAATAAATAATTTAGAGAGACAATGATAGGTGATTAGATAAATTAAATTTGGTCTACCCATTGCTGGAGAATGAAATTAGAATATGTTTTTATTGAACTTGGATAGAATAAGTGTGGGGAATAAATTTGGAATGTTCTAGTAATTAACTATTGTAATTCATATTTTTTCCCATTATTTATTAAATTTTCAATTAAATAACACCTCAAATCACTAATTCGTCTATCCGTGAGTTATTTAATTAAAAAATTACAGGGAAATAAATATTAAATCATTTAGAGTAAAGAAATATTTTACACAATCAATAGTTTCATACATTTAGAAATAATAGTTTGGACAGGATCTCAACAAGAATTCATTAAATGTCTAGTTTATTTTTTAGCAGGTCATTATTATTTAACATAGACTTGGATTTTTTAATATACCCCTTTTATATTATTAATTTATTTTATCTTATTTATTTTTTCAAAATTTATTTGATGATATATTATGTATCATAAAATCAATAAATCATACATTCTATGAATCCAAACATACAAATTATTTGGAGTAAATCAAATTAATAGATAAAGATATTACTCAAAATAATTATACTAAGAAAAAAATGTACATAGTCACATGTATAATAATAAACGATGATTAATATTAAAAAAGTCTATAACAACAATCATAATAAGTATATGTAATAAAATATGGGAACTAAAATATTACTTTAACTAAAAATATACTTCTCTCCCATTCTAGTAGAGTCCATTTATATGAAAAACACATATTAATGATGATTTATTAAATAAAATTTTTATTAACTAGTAAGATGAAATTATAAATGATGAAATAGAATGAAATGATAAACAAGTGCCAAATATTTCTTTTACTCACAAAATTTTCATTAGATAATGTTCTGATTATAAAAATAATATTTTAAATGAAAATGATGGAATATTTTTTAACAGTAATTCTTAAATATTAGTGGTTGAGAAATATTTAAATAAAAATTATTCAATTATTTTTCATTCAATAAAATGGTTTCTAAAATATATTATTCAAATTTAAAAGGTACAAGATATATAATTTATGGATGAAAATAAAATATAAGACATATATTGGATTAATTTTTCTAATATTTAATTAAAAACATGCCATCGTAGATTAAATGATGATTACCTAACAACATTATTGATTTTCATGGTTGATAACTGTTATTTAATTGACTATATGAGATGTAGATTTTTTAATTGAGTGAAATGATAATATTGTAACATTCTATAAATTTACCTCATTAATATTTTTCCTTGTGTGTTTCTATTACCATGGAGATTTTTTAGAATAAAATTTTACTTCCAAAGGTATACGGTCATAGGGATATGTTTATAGAACTTTAAAATTTACATTTAGGCTTATATAATAGGATTTCATCTCATCCTACAAGGGATTTTCGCATATTATTAGATTCTATTATACATTGAAGATATATTCATGAAATACTTCACAGAAAAAATACTTGTTACCTTAGTTGTCAAAGTGATCAATCGTTACAAATAATAATTGTTATCATTAGAATGTATTATAGGTTCTCTATATTTGAAATATTTTACGGTTATATTATGTTTTAAATCCCCAATATTGGGAACTATAGGTTATTCCCCATGTAGGGATCTTTTAGGTGTTTTGGATAATGGTTATTTCCTATGGAAGATAATTATTTATCATATTTATGATGGGTATTAGAACCCACATCAGTTGATTCAATATAATGGGGCATATTATTCCTTTTAAAATCATAGTACAATGAACATTTTGGTATATTTTATTTTCTTGTGTCCATGAATGGTGAAAAAACACTTAATAATATGAAATTGAGACCAATAATTCACATTTTAAAGATATGGAACTATTAATGCTGAGATATATAGTTTTCTTCATACAAATAGGACCTCATTTGAATCTTTTTATGTCATGAATAATGGAATAATAAAATAAATATACCTAGAAGAATTTTTGTTAGAACATACACATGAGAGTCTCTTTCTAGTTTCATCCTATTTCTTAGTACCACAAATATAGAAAATATAATTAATATTTCTCTTATAAGTAGTCCAATGGTATTTGGTGATTATCAGTTGATTAATAGGATAATATATTTAAGGAAAACATGGATAGGGATTGTAACTAGTAAGTGGACAATAAATTCATGTTTGTGTATTTTCATCTTATAATTAGAGAGACAATTAATACTAGAATTAGAATTTATGTGACATGATGTGGATGTTTTGGTACATAGGAAATATCAAATGCCCATATAAGTCTATTATTCAATGATAAGGCACAAAATATATAATTAAATGATTATAAATGAATTATGTAGTTGTGAAGAGGGTCCAAAATGTTTATTTTAGAGGAGATGGGAACGATATCCTAGAAGTGACTCAGAAAAAAACTATAATGTTTACACATGATGGATAACTAATTACAATAGTTTTGTTACAGATCATCTCAATGTTGTCTTGATGATTGTGTTGTAAAAAATTGAATTTCATTGGCAGAATATGAAATTTAGAGCACTTCATCTAAAAATTGATCATTTCAACATTGACTATTCAATTTTTAGGGAATGAAAACTATGGGAGATATATTATAGAATGAATAATTCCAATTCTTAATATATTATATGATTTTATGGGTTCACCCTTGTTTGCTTAACCTTTTAACATATCTCATGAGTATGTAAAGGATCCCCATGTAAGTGAAACATATTATAGGGTTGATACAAATTAAATTTTATAACATTTACTTATGGTAATTCATTTATATATTAATAAAATAACTTATAGAATGAGGCACAATGTTGGGTTACACAGTAAATAAATTTTACAAAATTTTTAGAGACCCTATTAAAGGAATATTGAGATGTGTTTATATATTTAGTGATTTGGGTGGATATTTGAAGAGATGGGGGTAATGTATGTCTATGGAACCAATTTAGTAAATTGGGCATGAATGGAGACAAATTAAGTGAACACGTCATGAAATCAATTTTGAAGACTAAGGAATCATATATAAGTGAATATAATGGTGGAAAAATATTTTTATTTGGTGACATGAACAAAGTGAAACTCAATTTGGAGGCATCATAGATCTTTTTTAGATTCCTTTAATGACATTTTGGTGAATACCCCTCTATGTTAGACATGGTTACACACTATCATGCTCACATTTCTAGGAAAATACTCTAAGAAATTCTATATTGATAGGGATTTCTTACTTTATGGTATGATGTGGTCTTAAAATGATTATAATCATTAAGAAATAGAAATATCATTAATCTCCATCCTTTTCCTCATAATTGTATTAAAAATAATTCATATAAGAAGATTTTAAGGCCTGGGTGTTTCCTCATCATGATCAAATGTTTTAGGCCACTTATAGAAAAAAGATTTCGAAATTGATATCCATGGTTAGTTATATCAAAAATATGATTTGGGAATCCAAATGAATAATGAAATATAGTAATGGTGTCATGCTCTATCAATATGGGTGGGTGATATAAATGTGAAGATAAAAGTTTATAGGGAATGAAATAATAGCATAGATGGTAGTGAACCCTAGCACTTCACATAATAGGAATCATGTGTGACTTTATTAATAAAGCTGACTTAACAGGAACCTAGTTGACTTCTCCTCAGTTGGAAAATCATGGATATAATAAAAGTATTATTGAAATTACTCATTTGATAAAATTATTGAACCAACATATCCACCAACTACATTGAACCCTTTTTTCATGAAGAAGATCATATTTTGAGGTAAGTAAAAAATAGTTTCTAGTTGAGAGTCGCGTGTAAAGATTTTTCAAGGGATTGGTCATGTAAAAATATAGATCCAAAATGTGAGAATTTATTCATTCATGTTGCATAAAGCGTTTTGTGTTCATGTCCAAAAAAATTTAGTGTATCTTCTTGACAATACATGAAAATACCTTCTTTAATACAATATATGAAGTTTATCTCTTTTCTATCAAGTCGTGCATTTTTCTCACAGTATATACTAAGTGAAAGTTTTTCACTAATATATTCAGATAATAGTGTGACGGAAATTGTTGAAAGAGGTAGGGGTAATACTAATAGGTGTTTTCTTCATGTGTGAGGGAACATGGAGTTATTAATGAGTATTCTGAATTTTTCAGATTTCCCAGTGTTTCTTTTTGGGGTTTCCATGACTTGGTTGTGACGAGCTTGGTGTAATTTATTACTTAGTAAACCCCCACCCCTTATCTATATTACTTGTATTGTGTTATCTTCCATTAATTCCACTTATATTTGCTTCCATTTCAGAATAGATAAAACTATATCAAATTCTCTTAAAATAAATATATAAATCCTCTAACAATGTTTTGAATGTGGTTATAGCTTACTATGTGAATAATTTACTCAATATTGTTGAACTCAATTCATGGGAAAATATCACATCAAGTCATTTTGAACATTCAATTTTCCATTGAATAACTCTCTTCAAATATCCATTATCAAATAGGGTTCCATTATGGGAATTTTTACTCACACTAATGAAATGAATTCAAAATTCATACACCTATCTAAATTTTTGTATTTATTTTTTCCTTATGCAACATAATTAGGAAAATGTTACCTCTGATCAATATATTATTTATGAAATTTGTGATGAGGAATTATAGAAACTTATATATAATTCAATTATTAATTATTTTTAAATAAATAGGTAAATCGTTTCATAATATTCAACAATCAACTATTTTTTTGTGGATTCATTGGAAATGGATTCCTTCTTAGTAGAACCTCCTCCAAGGATAAATTTTTCTAAATTGTCTTGTTGGATATACTAGTGGATTTAGAGTAACATATTGTTAAATGATCACCTAAAATATGATAAATTTATGTTTTCATGTGGAATTCTATGTTTTCAGTTTAATGTCATCTTTGTCTCATCCCTTAGTTGGTTAGTCAGTTATGTCCTATGAAAAATACCTTTATCCAACCAAATTTCGAATTTGGGTCTTAGGTACCTTTATAAAATTAAGGGGACACCTATCCTCTATGATTAGTATGATGAATTTATTATTGTTCAAAATGACCGATGAATCATTAATTTCACTCCAATTTTATTAAGTCATATAATAATTCTAGATGATGGTAATATAAAGAGAGAGATTCATCCGACTATAAATAACTCATTATGTGGTCTGATATATATTATTCTATTTATCTTTTTTTTATATCCATGTAATATTTATTGAGGAACATAATAACCCAAAATAAAATAAATATTTTCATTATAAATTTTTTTATTTTAGATCAAATATTATATAAAAATGAGGTTTTGAAATTAGATAAATGATAAACATGGGTATTTTATTATTATGGATGAAGATGATGTTTCTCATTGGGATGGTATTATTAGCTCAAGATTATTATAGATGAGTAATAGTTATCAGATTTAAGGTGGTTTCAAATTTCATATCTTAGATTTGAGTAAGAATTTTCATAAAAACCTAGAGATGTCAATAATTATTTTTAGGTCATGTTTATTTCAGTGAAACAAAAAAGAACTATAATCTAAACCATTTCATGTATTATTGGATAACTATGCATATCAGTGGCCTTAATCCTAGGAACACCATTCATACCCATAAATTTTATTCTAATCCCATATTCTAGGATATTTTAGGCCTATACAATATATTTATATATTCTAATTAATTGAATTTTGTTATGTCGAGAAACTATAAATTAATCATTACTCAATAAATGGTCATCATCAAAACAATGGATGTTGATATCACATTAAAAACAGATGAATCCTCATATTGAATATATCCAAATAATTTGGAGTGTATACCCATGGTAAAAAAATTATCCATATTCTAATGATATACTCCTTATACATTAATTATTTTATTATGATGTAAATAGAATGTGAACCCAAAAACCTATATAGGGTTAGTGATGTGAAGAATCAAATAGTATTTAACTATTACTAATCTATTTTATTGTTAGTTGACATCCATACTCTCATTGATCAACCACCATCCAATGCACTTATTATACTTTCCACATATTATTCTCAATCATCAACCAACTAATATAATATTAATGTATTCATAGGAGACATCCCATGAGAATGTTGATCACCCTTTAATGATAATGGAGTGTCTATATGGTACCAATGTGGAGAGATGATTTAATTGATAATTATTATATTATTGATTAATGGGAACCAATATTATCAATCGTTGTTCCACAATTTATTATAATCATGAAAAAAAATCCCTAGATAACACAAATAAAGGTATCAATCACCCAAGACTCTCATGAAACCCATGTTTTCATGAACTCTATGAATAATTCCCTAGTATGTATCAAATCCATGGATTTGATTATATTAATGTATTCATTAACTATTTATCCCTTTTAAAATTAAAATCCTATCATATAGTATTTTCATTTTATATAAGATTAAATATTCTATGCTGTTGAATTTATCATAATGAACTAAAAAATAAGAGAAATGGAATAGAAAGGTGTTTCTTATTTCATTACTCAAACTATCATAACTGATAAAAGTGAAATGTATATATAATTTACTAGATCATCATTGTTTAGGGAATAATAATTTATGACCACCAATTATTTTAATCTATCATCCAATAAATCATAACAACTCATTATCAATTAAATATTTAATTTTAATATCTCTATAAATTTGAATGAACAAGGAAATGATGGTATATGGGAAGTGTTATATTCATGAGTAAAATTGGAAAAGTAATGTTGAATCATGACTCTTTGACTAGGTGGATACTAAAATAATGGTAATTTACTAATATGAGAGTCATGTGACAAGGAAGCGGGAACACTTATCAAGAATGGTAGAAAGGATAATGACTATTTAGATAAATAATCATGAATTGGTTTCACGAATTGAACTAATATGTATCTAAGTTGAAACTATGGATATCATAGGGTAATATATATTATAATTAGTAAATTCCTCTTATTATAGAATAAGTAACATTTATTATTTGGATAAATAAATATATTCATATATCTATTAACTAACATCCATTAATTTCTTATCATTTATTCATTTTAAGGATATATCTTTTGGATTTCCAACCCTCTTTTATCAATTAATGAAAATACATCTTATAAAAATAATTTCCAATTTAATAACCTTCTTTAACACATTAACTATAAACTCTTAATGATATTAAAAACCCTTCAATATTTCCATCCTAATAATTGAATCAACATAATAATTGAATTGAAACGGTTATTGTAAAGCATAATTTTAGATAACTAACTCCCATAATTAGTTTGTTAAAATAGTCCACTTTCAATAATGCATGTTCCCTCATACTGAAATATGAATTCAAGACACATAGAAAATTTTGACAGAATGAGATACAAAAAAATCTACAATCTATGAATTAATCATAAAATTTTAATCTTAGATGGAGATATGAAGTATTTAAACATGGAAATATTTGAAACACTGTAATACAAGGATAGTTCGTTCAGATAATATTTATAACATATTCTATAACCAATACACTTGTATTGATATTAGCAAGCTATATATGAGACACCATTATCATCACCATAATCCTATGTTAGAACATGTGGATGTGGGAGAGTGAATGAATATGGATAATAAAAATATTGAACAGGGAATTCCATAAGGATATAAATTATGGAAATAGATCATGTATTTTCATATTAAATCGTCTTATATTCAATAATAAGTATATAAACACATACATTTGAGGTATTGAAATCATTCTACAACATTTATTTGGTTAATGGACCTATAAATAAAAGATAATTGTTTCCTAAGGATTAATGTTGGTCCTTATTACATTATTTACTATAATTTTATCACTAACGTCATCCAAATATGTGATAGGGGAGATGAATTGAGTACTAGTACTCAATTGTTACCCAGACCACCCATTTTGATTTTTAAGCCTTATATGTTTCTTACATTTTAAATTATTCTATAAAGACTAATTTTTCATAGTCCTTGTTTGTTGTAGTCTTAGTGAGTATAGAATGTAATTTTAATGAGGATTCTGTTTTTATTTATTTATCCTAGAATATACAATTTCAATTTCCCAATATAGTTTAATTTCATGAAATTCTGACTAATTATGATATTATTTATGATGGAAAAACATTGACCAAACTGTTATGGGGTATATGTTCATAATTTTTTTTACTAAAATAGGTGTATGGTTTAATTTATAATTTAGATAAAAATCTAACCAAAATTAAAGAATGTCTCTAATTATAGTATAAATACCCCTAAAAGTAGAATATGAACTTCAATTTGGGTCATAATATTCTGACCAAAAATGATGACGGGTTCTATATTTTAATATGTTCATGGTATACATGCCATGAATTGAAGGTAAAATGATAATATAAAATTCTTCTAGGATAGGTTCAGGAATATTATGGCCATGAAATAAGGATTTATGGTGTCCAATATTTAAAGCTATACATCTCCAACTAAAAAATATAGTTACACATATTTAAATAATTTTTAAGATGTAACTGATTATCCATACAAGAATACATGTATCATTGATTAAAAATGATATTTTTTTAAGATAAAAGTGAATGAAAAAATGTGAGAAGGGTTTTATAACCCACATGGGAATGAGAGAAAGGATTTATAAAATTATTTTTAACCGAGAATTGATTTAATGTAAATCATATCCTGATTTATCTAAATTTATAGTATCTAAAATTAATCAAGCTTGATGTGGATGAATTTTGACAATATTGAAATTATGGATTCAACTATAGTATTGTTAAGGGTGTATATTGTTGGAATATCCCCCCACAAGGTAATTATTTTCCCCAATATGGCATGTTGAATACATAAAACATATTTCTTTACCAAGAAGATGGTTTTTTCTTGAACCAGAAACCCTCATTATCAATAACTATTAATATTTTTTAATTACTAAATGAGAAATGGTAAAAAATTTATCAAATGGGAATATTATTTTTAAAATGTTTTTTGAAAACTCCAATTAAGAAACAATAATGGCTGGGATGTTATGGAATGTTTTTGGGGAGAGGAAGTGGATGATGTTTTATTGATAGACTAAAGGAATATGGTAATGATATCTCCATATATCATGTAATAATATGAATCACAACATATATAGTTCTTATGAGATATCACCATGAGAATCATTATTATACATCAGGGATATGATAATGGAATCATCCTAATAAACAAATGTAGAAAAACTAGACATTTGAGGGGTGAATACACAAACTTGGAGATGGGGATCAAATTTTATTATTATGCTATTGGATCTAGGTCATGGTAGATATGTGTCACTATATATTCTTGTATTGATCGAATATAACCAGACATCATTCTAGAAATTAAATTTATCATCCAAGTATAATGTTTGATATAGAAATATTTGGCATGAATGTTTAGACCGTACATAAGAAGGGAAGATGAAGACTATGGGATACATTTCTAACACAATTATGTGGCTCACTAGTATCTATACATATCTCTATATAACATGAATCAAGTAACAAAGAGTTTTTAATTACAGAATAACATTGTTAACTTAAAAAAATATCCACTATGTAAAATAAAATGTGAATTTGTGGGACCTAGGTTAGTTGGGATGATGTGAGAGAAACAAAATTTCCATCTATATCTATAGTGGGAAACCTGAATGTCACTAATTATCATGAAATAAGGATAATTAAGTCATATATAGTTCATTTATTGAACCTAAAATGATCAATATCATTTTTTGGTGGGAGTGTGTAGTTTCTCTATCGTAGGGGGAGAATATTGCTGAAAACCTATCATGAATTGATAATACACATAGTGATATGATAAAATTGGATTATATTTTTTATTGAACATGGGACTACACATTTGTATGTCATTCAATATCATCTAATAATATTAATAAACCAACTTATAGTTCAGTGGGAATATATATTCATATATATGGATAATGTGTAGGGGAAATAGAGGTAAATTAATGTATTCCATACAAAGAAAATTGAGGAAGAGTCTCGATGTGAATATGGTAATGGTCCCATAACTAAATATGAATTGTTTATGGGAATGGATATCATAGTGAGAATAAGGATATTATTTCCAAGAAACAATATGTATCCTAATATTATTTCATTAAATAATTACCCAGTTCTTGGATAAATGATAAATTTTCAATTAATATAGGATCATGTAAATAATAACATTTATAGTTTTACATAGGACTTGAGAACCAATATTCTTTATATATTGTCTATGTGTAAGAATCTTGTAGAATAATAAATGTAAATGTGGAGACAATAAATTAGGTGTTCTACAATTAAAATTTAATATAAGTATCATTATAGTGTATGTAATCTAAGTATCACTATATATCCTTTCAAAAGAGGAATCATGAAATACATTATCATTGAAAACCACACACACAGATCAAAATCTTATGCGAGGGGGACAAATAATGATCTTCTAAAACTATTATGCACATATAGGGTAAAAACATATGAAAAAATAAGATATAAACTGTAACATATTTTCTAGGAATTTTTTAAATTTTACCCTAGAATTGGATTATAACTAAGAAACAATGCACTATATAAGTTTACATAGATCTGAATCTCAAGTAAGGTAATTAAATCATTTTAAATATATTTCTCCATGTGAATAAATGATAATATAAGTCAGACCATATGTAAATATGTATAATTTATTATCATATGACCTCATGATTCATGATTATTATGATAATACAATGAGAATATATGTGAATAGAAATTTTCACTTATCTATCACATGTGAAAAATTCAATGGTTTCATCTTAGTTCCAAATCAATGGAGAACACTCAATGTAAAATCGTGACACCTTGAGATTTTTTGAAATATTATTTTCATATGAATTTAATATTTTTGATGATATTAATAATAAAAAAAACTATGTTTTTATTGTTTCACATGAAATACTTGGTTTAGCTTTAATTACACACAATACGGAGTTTAGCTTTCCTTACACACAATATAGAGTTTAATCAAAATGTGTCATTCTATTAAAATATTATTATTTAATATGATAGTAAAGGAAGAGACATTCTAATGATTGGTATTAATATGAATAAAAAAATTATGAAAATATATGGTTTATACATGTATATAAAATGAAATCATTGGTGACCAACTAATTATAAATGAAAAAACAGATTTGTAAATAAAGGAAATATTTACCTGTAAAACTTTTTTTATGCAGAAAAAATTTTACCTATATAAACTATACAAATATATTTTGATAAATCATTGTAATAATATATATATTATATATTTATTGAAAATTTTCACATTCATCGTATGTGTTTTCTAGACATGATATGGGAATAAATTAAATGATTCACTAAAAACATTATTTTCCTAAATATAAATTTTGTCTCCTTTTTAGCACTTATTTTAAAATTATTCTTTTCAATTTGAGAAAATATATTTAGAAAATTAAATTATATTTTTAAATCATATTTTTTAAATCATGTTATGGTGGGTTTTCAGAATATTTTTTGGAATATTTTTTTTGATTAGTAGAGAAAAATAAAAAACATTATTGACAATTTCCATTTCTTTTAAAGCATGTTAAAATAGATTTTTTAAATGTGGGTTTAAATGTAAAATTAGTTTCAATTAAATATATATTAATCCAATTTAGATAATCTGAATCAATTTCATAATAATTTTTTGTATATAAACATTTTACTATGTTGAACATTTTCTCCTTAGAAAACCACTTTCAGATCATGTCTTTGTGTTTAATGTTAGGTCCCAAAGTGGCCTATATACCCTAAGAGGGGGGTGAATCAGGGTAAGGATATTATTTTCTAAAATCTTACTATCCCACAAGATATTGACCTCTTTATTTAAATGGTCACTTTTTTTAGCTTGTGTTGTTCACTTCTTTTCATCATTAACTGATGATAATGCTCTAGAAGTTTTGCAGGAATACAAGAAAACCACATATAGATTTTTACTTAATTCACCCTCACTAAGCTACAACCAAAGATAATACAAAGGCAATGTATTGATGTATCAAATCCACTAAATCTCAAGGTTCGGGCTAGATCACATCTATGCCGAGGCTCACAAACTTTATAAAGTTTAGTGGAAACTCACTACATTCCCAAGGGTCACTCCCTAATTCTCTCTCTCTGGAACACTATTAGTAGAAAGGATAACCTATTCTCTCTCAACTGAAGTGTGCTCACTGCTTCTTCTAAAGGGATTCACACATAGTTTATAGACTTGTAGTTTTGTTCAGTATCACTAATGAATTCATCCTCCACTATATGTAGATGCTCTATTGAAGTGAAACTTTCATACAAATTCGAATACCACTTTTCCACTGAACACTGGGAAATACCTTTTGAAGCTTTTTCACAAAGAACACTTCCATTGAGAAAATCCCTCTTTTAAAAAGCTAAAACAATCCTTCATAGTTATCCAACCTCTTCATGAAGCACATAGGTTCATAGAGCTTACAGGTTCCCAAAGAACATTAGATCCTATATCTCTCTAGATCTCAGAGCTCACACTGGACATTACGATTTCACAAATCTAAGAAAGAGTTTGGGAAGTGCACTTATTTTGTGGTGCTCGATTATCCGCTGCAAAGCTAATTACATTCACAGAGCTCAAATAGCCTTTGTGGATACCACTTCTATCAAGAAGCACACTACCTTCACAAAAAACCATGATTTATGAAGCCCACTAAGCCAACATGGAACCCATATTCTTCATGAATCTCTCAACACAAAAATCATTGACATTGGTCAAGAATAGGATAATATTTTTTTTCAAATCTCAAGAGATTCTTTGAAACAATGTTTTACAAAGAACCCCTTGCTTCTCAAAATCAAAATGACTCCATATTATCTCTCTTAATCACGTTTGGAATGAAGAGGGGGACCACTTATTTATAGGTGTGGTCGAATGATGAGCTCCACTTTTTATGGCATGATATCTAGATCATTCAATATCTTCTCTGCAGTGCATCTTCCTATCATGAATCACCATTGTACATTGTCATTGTCGCAATGCTCTTTGTAAATTTCTTTGCACTGTCGTCACAATGGTCGCTCACAAAGCTATTCTCCTCTTCTGTTCATTAAGCTCGTCATAATCTTACAGATCACCATAAACATTCTTCATGTCTTTATGAAATACAATTCTAGAATCCGATCTTTTGGAAACTAATGTATTTTCCATTTTGGATGAGATCCTCAAGGTAATTCACTTTTCCATATGATCACGTAATCCCAAATTTTAGACACCAAAAATTTAAAAAACATTAGAAAACAACTCCACCTTATATCATTTATTTTTTACCACCTCCAAATCTTCTATAGCTTATTCATGGTTCATTGTAAACATGGATTTTAAAAAATATATATGGAACATGAAAATTCATCATGAAGAACTTCTTTTTCAACAAACACAACCATCCCAAAAATTCTACAATGTTACCTTGAAGGATTTTTTACAAACAATCTCCCCCTTTGGGTTTGTTGACAACTCTTCTCAAAACTATTCTATGCACTATGATACCTCACTAAAGAAAATTCTATGATATAACATCATTTGAATATTTTAATTCAGATATAAACCAATGATTCACTCACCATATACTTTAAGCCCACATGATCAATGCTCGGAGTGAGAAACAAGAGTAGTATCAAAAATATCATCAATGAATAACTTTATTTACAAAACTAATTATTGAAACCCTTTTGATACCAATAAACTTATTTCCTCATGATCCTTAGTTATCATGATATCTAATCTTTGAATGATCACTCCAAGAATCATCAAATTTATACCTCCCCCTCTATCTCATTAATCTCACTATCTCGATTCTCCAGCTACCATATTCTCCTTGTTTCTTTGATGAAGTCATTTTCTCCCTTCTCTAGCCATAGTTTTGTCCCCTATCTCACTACACCGCCTTCCAGCTTCTCCCTATGTATTTGACAAAGATATTTTCTCCCTTATTTATCAACAATTTTACACCCATTAGGAGTCACTCTTTCTCCCCCTTTTTCAATGAACCCAAAGGTCACTCCCTTGTGGTCTATAATAGAGTAGACAATAAAGATCAGCATAGTAAGGAAAAAAACCGTACCATGAGGAAATGATGTCCCAAATACACACTCTTTTAATTCAAGTGAGTCGACTACACTCCCAGTGCTAGTTTATGTCTCTCAAGATATTTCTTAGGTAAGTCCATTGTTATAATGTCTGCAACTGGTACCTCTATAGGGACATACACCAACATTACTCCCCCTTACTCTACCTTCTCCTTAATAAAATTAAATTTTATCTCAATATACCTTGTCCTTGAGTGAGGTATGGTATTTTATCTATGATTGATAGTACTCAAATTATCAAATCATATTCTAATCAGAGATATCAATTCAATACCCATATCATCATGCTACTAATTCATCTAAAATAATTGCATGGAAACTTGAGTGGTCGTAATATATTCAAATAATTTTATGCTCAATGAAATGAAATCGTTATTCTTTATTATCCAAGAAATACACAATCCTCTAAGATATAAAGATCCTCCTGATGTTGATTTCTTGTTCACTATTGAACCAGAAAAATCTACATTTGTATACCCCCAATAACTTTTGTTGTGATTTTTCATTTTTCATCAAGCTGAAATCCATAGTTCCAATAATATATAAAAGTATTCATTTAACTGATTCCATGTGTCTTTATTTTAGATTTATTTGAAACCATTATTCTTTTCATGTGGAAAAGACAATATCTGATCATGTTGATGTTAAGTACAACATGCTTCTAATGATCTTCATGTATTCTTTAACATTAACTGCTTTGACTAAATCATCCCAAAAACTATTTTCTCATCATCATGAATGAGATAATCATATAGTTTTTAATTATAAACTTCTTCTACCCTAACCATGTTCAATAATGTATATTTTATGTTTATCTAGAACACCGTGAACTTCTATTTCACTACAACAACCAAATATAATCTGAATTTTTCCATCCTTGAAATAGGTTCCAAATGTCTCATAGAAATAAATATCCACTTTTGGGGAGTATATATTGCACACTTGTCGGGTTTTGTTTCAAATTTAAGTGCTATCATCATCTATATTATTGATAAAGTCCTATTTTTCCCTGATGACATTCTTATTTGTTGGCCTCGAAACAATCTACCATGTAAAATTCTTATTAATTTGGTCAATATATTTAATCATCGTCTAAATGAAATTCTCATATCCAGAAACTTCACTAAAACATTTAAGATATACCTATGATAAGTAGTATAGTTTTTATAGAGGGTTTATCCTTTTTAACATCTTCTCCCCTTGATTCTCTTACCTCCTCATCAATTTCATTAGGAAACTATTCACTGTGTTGTTCAGGATTTTGATCAGTTTCTATGATAGTGACATCATTACATTCAACGAATTTTCCCAAATCCTTGTCTAGATAGTGTTGATCTTATTTCATAGATTCTTAGTATCATAAAATCATTAACTAGATTCCATGTTGTTAGAACCAAATAGATCATCAAGAAATACATGAATATTGATACTTATCCCCCAATCATTCTTCTCAAACATAAATATTCAACATTTCTATACCATTGATATCTTGCTTGTGATTAAGATAAAGAATACTCCCCTTGTGATATGCAACTATTCCAGTTGTTAGGCCCACTATTAAACATAAAAAAAATATTCCCTCCTATATCATTTCTTCATCATGTGATCCTTAGAAATAAGCCATTAGAAAAACCTCTAAACCTACTGAGTTGTAAATCAGGTTAGGAAACAACAGAGAGATTTAATAACACCATCACAATCCATTTCACTCAATCAGTTCCTTTCATCTTCAATTTTGATAAATAATTTGGGGTTCCCAAGATCATTACGTCGCTGCATTGCATCTTCTAATGCGACTTCCCCTTGGATCATTTCTCCCCAAAAAAATGAAATAATTGAACATCTATGATTTAAACACATAGGGTAGGGGTTCATCTATAATCCTCGAGGAGAAGATTGTGTTTGATTCTGATGGGTTAACCATATTATTCTTTCTTGAAAAACCTTGAACTCTTTCCTTCCCTTCTACAACTACCTACCCAACATCAACTATTCTGGACATATGGCTAGGAATTATTTACCTACATTCTAATTCATCTTCAAATATTCGGATTCTGTATGTTTGAAATTTTTTAAAATTTGGTATATAATCCCATTAATAGAAAATTATTTCATTCATTATTCACCAATATTCAATTTTTCATGATTATTTCTGTGAGAAAGAATATCTCCATTGATCATCTACTCTTGCTTCTTCCTCTATTACTGAGCTCTTTCTGTTTCCTTCACTTCACATTGTGTAGAATAACATGTGAATTTATATTAACATTCAATATTCATTTTTCTTTTTTTTAATTGTCCATATCATTCCACCATTTCTTGTTGGGTTTGAACCTTTCACTAATTTTATATTCTTCTTACTCACAACAGGAGATGATCTTCCACTATTCTTATGGGTTTGTTCACATTCTCTCCAGGAGATTTATTGAGACTACAATAGAGGATGTTATTGATTTAGCTTTTTGTTGAGATCCTTGTGATTTCTTGGATACTGTAAACTTATTTTTTATCTTACCATATTGTCTTTCAGTATAATCTTTTTTGTTGTACATTGCCTATGGTGGGGATGTTTTTTTGGGTTCTTTTTACTTCCCCTCTTTCTTCATGTTGCACTATCTCATCAAATGCCCATAATTATAACACATGAAACACATTCCATTAAAGTCATACCTTATTTCATCATCTATTAGTTAAGATGTTGATTCTACTTGCATTCTTCTTGTTACATTGCGCTCATGGAATTCTTGACACGTACTCATAGTGGTTCCCATTCATCCATAGTAGATGCACTTCATCGATATTTTCTTTTGAGAGATTCTTATTTCATACATCTCAAGATGATTCTTCTTATTCACAAATTTATAAATAATAATATCTTTATATAATGGAATATATTCTAAATCCTCTAAAAATAAATCTTGATGTGTGGCAATGAATTCCACAGAAATAGAATATATTGTCACTACTTCTTGTAAATATCCCCTTAGGTATGTATCTAGCTCTTATAAGATTTTCTCCATTTTTAGAACTATTCACACCTCTCATTCTGTCTTTCACAAGAGGGGATTCATCAAATCCAATAACATTTTTTCCAAAACTATATGGTCAATTAGCTGAGAATATATGTTGCTGTTTCTCTTCCAAATTATCTTATATTTTCATTTTATTTCCACTTTCCAAAGGATAATCAAATAGTATGTGCAAGGCAACCCTCATTTTTTTTCCTTTGGTATTGGATTTCACCACTTTTGTCTTCACTAACTCAATCTATTCTTCTTATTTTTAATCTTCATATACCTTTCTTCAAGTTGAAAATTTTGTTCTCTCTCAAGATTCTTCCCTCTACTCAACAAAAACTCTAAATCATGTGTGATCTTATCCACCATGTCACATTACTCATTTATATTCAATTTTTCTTGAGAAATAGAGATAGCATAGAATTTACTCTCATGTGTAGTATTTGATTCTCTTGAACTAGTTCAGTTAGCTGTGTAGTAAGATAATCATTTTTAGAAATAAAATTTTGAATGTTATCTGATTTCAAATTATTTTCCTTATCATCAGTTTTTCATTTCTATATCTTTGAAGACATCTCTTGTAGTTATTCATCTTGGGAATCATTATTCTTTTTTAGGTAAGTAGCCACATCAATAAGCCTTTTTATTTAATACTCTTATATTATTGACCTCAATTTCTAGTACTTGGGTTTATATATATTTAGATTTAGATTCTTTATCCAATTTCTGATCCAATTCCTTTTTCATGTTGACATAATCTATTGGTGGCCTTATTGATACTTTTTCTTCATCAGTAGTTTCAGTATCACTTTGAATTTCAATTATATCTCTCATTCCTAGATCATTTTTAATTGAATATGTATTTTCCCAATCTCATTAATCCAAGACCTCCTTCAGTAACCTTTAGTTGAATCAACCCTTTTCCAGAAACACATTCACATTGAGAAATCGTATCTGACTTCTTCTTCTTCTTTAATGATTTCTCTTTGTCATGTCACACCAAGGTAAGAGTAGACAAAATCTCTAACCACAAAACACGACTAAAAAAATCTAGAGAAAACAAATTTGATAAAAGAAACATTCCTTATAAAACAAGTTATTAGATACAAAAGGGTGATATATATTTGGAGGGGGAGTGAATCAGGATATGGATATTCTTTTCTAAATTCTACCTGACCTAATAGATCTTGACCTATTTATTATAAGGGTCACTTTTTTAGAACTTGTGTGTTCACTTATTATTTTATTTATCTAACGTTGATGCTTTGGAAGTATTTAAGGAATGGAAGCACATGACCCAAATATTTTTACTCCATTCACCATCAATGGGCTACGTCTAAGGAGCATAAAATGAAAATGTGTTGATGTACCAAATCCACTAAAGATCATGGTTTGGGCTGGATCACTTCTATTCCCAGACTCACTGCCTTTACATTTCTTGGGGTCATATTACTACTTTCCCAAAGGTCACTTTTTATTTCTCTCTCTCTCTCTGGCTCACTGTTGGTAGAAATGATAACCACTTCTCTCTCAATAGAAGTATTTTCACTGTTTCTTTATAAGGGTCCACTCAACGTTTATGGACTTATATATCCATTAACTATGACGAATGAATGCATCCTCCAATATATGGAGATG
The DNA here is from genome assembly GCA_963277665.1 of Viscum album. Taxonomy (NCBI): domain Eukaryota; kingdom Viridiplantae; phylum Streptophyta; class Magnoliopsida; order Santalales; family Viscaceae; genus Viscum; species Viscum album. The sequence goes on along the minus strand of OY728148.1, from coordinate 1,397,335,924 downwards.
TTCTATTGAGGTCCAACATTCATCGACACATGAATACCAATTTTCCCCTGAACAAAGGGAAATCCATTTTGAAACTCATTCGTAAAACACACTACCTTTGCAAAGCCCCCACTTTTTCAAAGATCAAATAATACTTCAAAATTCTCCGTCCTCCTTCTGAAACATGAAGGTTCACATAGCTCACAGTTTTTGAAAGCTTACTAGATAGTAGAGATCTCTAGATCGCAAATATCACTTCATCAGAGAGTGAACACTGGTCATTAATATTTCACAATGCTAAAAAATCCTTTACAGTGTGAACTTATTTCACAGTGCTCGATTATCCATCACGAAGCTCCTTCCTTTCGCAGATCTCATCTGGCCTCTTTAGATACCTCTTCTATCATGAAGTCTACTGCCTTTATAGAACACCTTACTTCGTGATGATCACAGAGCCAACGTGGAACACATCTTCTTTGCGAAGCTCTCAACACATAGAAGAATTGAATTCGTTTAAGGCTAGAATAGTCTTTTCACAAGGCTCAAGACTTCTTTGAAACATTATCTGGTAGAGAACCCCTTGATTTGAAAAATCCAAATGAATCTGGATTTTCTCTCATATGCTCGTCTATAATAAAGAGGTGTGGCCCCTTATTTATAAGTGCAGTCGAACGTAGAGCTCCATTTATTTTGGTGTGATATCCAGATTAGTCAAAATCGCATCTACAGTGCATCTTCCCTTCAATAATCACCTCTTGAATTTATTATTTTTGTAATTCTCTCGGTTAAATTCTTCACATGACCACCACAATTATCCCTCACAAATATCTTCACCTCTTCCCTTCGAGAAGCTCATTGTAATCACAAAGATCACAGTCAAAATTCTTCATGAATTTGTGAAATACAATTCACGAATCCCATCTTCGTGAAAATCATGAATTTTCCATATTTTAATTAGATCATCAAGGAAATACACTTTTCAAAATGATCACTAAATCCCAAATTTTGGACCCTAAAAATTGGGGAAACACTGGAAAATAATTCCACATTATATATGTTCTTTTTTAATGCCTCAAAATATTACATTCATTTTATGGTGCTTTTTCAACATGGATTTTCAAAAACATCTTTGGAGCTTGACAATTAACCATGGAAAACTTCTTTGTTAACAAACACAACGAACCCAAAAATACTACAATGTTACCTTTGGGGATTTTTTCTAACATTTAATTATATATTAAATTTTCTCCTCTTTGTAATACAAAACTAAATTCCACATTTAGAATCATTATAATTTTTATTGTATAATAAATTTAACTTTGGTTTTAACCATTATGAATAGCAAAAACATTAAAATGTTTTTTCCATGGTTATGGTGAAAATGGTTAAACTAGGGGTATAATCTTATAGGATATGGGGAAAATGACATAATTTGTTTTTTCAAAACACAATTATGGCTATATTTCGACCATATATCCATAGGAACCTATAATGTACCATTTTGTATCTTTCAAAAATGTTAATAATTTGGTTACACCATTTTATTTTCAATAAATACATATGATCCACTCAACTCGCTTATAAATAGCATACCCATGTACTCTCATTTGTACACATACAAAACCCATTTGTTCATCCAATAGAAACCCAAACCAATTACATTATTACCTAATATCTACATAGAATATAATTTTTTTATTAAATCCTATATAAAAATAAATTTTGTTCAACCAAATAAACGTTTTCCAAAGACGAGGTTACGTACCTAATCGAGTGTTATATGTTATTTCTTCCTCAACCTCCTTAGATTTATATTAATCCATGATGATATTAAAAAAATTATTTTCTTATAGAAATTAAAATTTTATTATATTAATTTTATAACATAAATATTTATCCTAATACATAAATTTCGTTACAAATTAACCATTGGTGTGTTTGTCAGAATACCTCCTCATGAACCAATGTTAATTTTTTTCCATCACCACATATTACAACTAGATATAACGATGAGTATATTGTTTATATATGATATTTATGATATATATATATATATATATAATAATAATAATTAAAATATAATATATTTATATTAAACACAGATATATATATATATATTATATATGATGTTTGAATATGTACGAAGGATGTTAAGACTTACAATATGAGATTTATGTCTCAATTGTTTACATCTATGAGTAAAATTCCATATTCAAAACCTATTTGTATTATATGGGTGTATATAATTCACCTGAATGTATTTTATGATATATATAATGAAAACTATTTTGATTCACATATGAATTTTAGGATCTATATTTCATGGGATTTATAGTTAAAAATTTACAAATGTGGTAAGGCTTTTCTATTCCCTCTTTTATTTCTGAGAGACAGATTCCAATTCACCAATATTTTATTTTATGTGATATATATAGTTCCACTATGACATTTTATATAATAAATCTCATTAATTTAGTGATATTAAAGGTTTAATTCGATGTTATTAATTTAATGGGGATTAATATTCAAAATATGCACAAGTAGCGATGGTTTGGTGATGCAATATCATAGTTTATTAGGATTGTTAATAATTATTATTTTGATGAAGAATAACTATTATACATTTATTAGGAAAATAATTACATTTATATTCCTCTATTTATGTCATGATTATACATGTTTTCTATTCAATTTCTTCTCTTTATGTACTATATATTCAAAAAAATGTTTTAAATGATTTTTAAATATTCATTTATATGTTTTTATGTTTATTTTCAAAGAATTTGTTTTAGATGATTATTAATATTTTGAGTTTTAAAAAGATATTTTAAAAGAATTTTTTATTCCCCAGGAAATGTTTTAAATTATTTTAAATATTTTTTTACATGATTCAAAGTTTATTTTCAATGAAAATTATTTCCAATTTTTTTATGAATATTTATTTTTAATTTTTTTTTCAAATAAATTTTAACATCATTATGAATTTTTTTAAATTATATTTAATTATTAATTTGTATGTTTCCATTTTTATATTTAAATAAAATTATTTTTTATTTCTTTATTTTTTTTATTTTTCTCATAGTTGAATGAATATTTCCCTAAAAATATTCAAAGTGATATTTCAAAATCATTTTCCATATAAGAGCACATCCATTGATTTTAATTATAATTTATGGGGGATAACACTTAAAGACACCATCCTTATTCATACTTTATATGGTTAATGTCTATGTTGATGAATTTTTTTTAAACCCATGCATTTTTCTTCAGCTATTCAATGGTGAAATAATGAAATTTTTATAAAACCTTTTTTCATTACATGGGTTAGGATGTGATGATAAAATGAATGTTTTCTGACATTATGGAAAACATAAGTATGTTATCCATTATGATATGGGTGGGACATATATATCCTATGAATTCATTGGATAAATATTTATATATCATGATATAAAAATGGGAAACATGCTACTTATCCTGATCCACTATGGTAAACAAGTGCATCATAACCCACTAGTGGAAATATGGGTGTCCTAATCCACAAAGGGAAATAGTTGATGAGTTCTAATCTGTTATTTTTATGGTATTGATATTTAACATTTAAATGTGAAACTATTTTCAAAATTTATGATGGTGTCACTATTTTATGAAATGATATTATGGTTCATGTTTGATTTAAGATATTTATCACTATTATGGGACACGTTTTCTTGAATGATAATGTTTTAATCATGAATCATGTTTATGATATATGAATGGTTGCGTATGAATGTTTAATTTTATGTTCATGATCACATAACCTAATTCTTATCATATACTTTTATATGATCTTAGATCGACATCTCTTATTTTTATCATTACCGATCATCAATGATCTCCCATTATTATGTTTCCTTCCCTTTGGTATGAATAATGTAATAATGGATGATATGTTTAAGAAGGGTTCTTGTAATGAATAACAAAGTGGGGGATGGTGTATCTCCTTGATGGAAAATATTTTAATGTGTTTGAGTTTCCAAAGGAACTAGACCTAAATGATTATGGAATCGATCATTATGTTATGTAATGAAAATTTTTCATTTAAAATTTTATAGTTATGTGTGAGATTTGAAGTTATTTACCATTGGTATCGGAGAAAGGTATAATTTACCTTTGAAAACTAGGATGAAAAAAATTAGGGATATCCCTTAGGATATTTCTAAGTGTCTATCTTGGGATGTATCTAAGGATAATTTTAAGAATGATTCAATGTATATAAAAATGTACTCAAATTTGATATTGGATAGATTGAGTTGTTTCTATAAAATTAAATCTAAATTTGGATAATATAATTGGATGTGGTTCTTAAGTAGAGTTACATAGGGGTAATAAAGTTTAAAATGTCACATTGATCTGGCCTCGATCATCACTTGTTACACGACAATGGGCCTTGCTTTACACCTAACGTAAAACTACATGGAGAATTTTTTTGAAAATTCAAAAACTCTTTATAAACCATTATGATGGATTTAAATAATGACCATGACTAAACTAGTTTACAATAAGGTTTCATTGACCAAAAATAATTTCTTTATTTCTATAATCATATATCAGACCCCAAAGGGCCATTTTTGGACAAACCAGGAATGTGACCAACCCCGAATGACTATTATGATGCCAAGGAGAAGTTTTTAAGAATTATTTATCATTTGAGTGCAATGATATAGTTCCATGAACAAAACAATTTTGTACATAAAGTGATGAGAAGTACTTTAGAGGCCCCATAATCCAAACATATTCATAGCTATCATTCATGCAAGATAGGGTTGTTTTAAACAATAAATAAGCATTTCATACAACCCTAGTGTGAAACCATCTAGTTTCCTTCCAATGGTGATGAAAAACTAGAATTGTTTCATGGAAAACCCTATGTAGAAATTGATGTAGATACACACAACTTAGTTCCCCACAAAAGGAGTTTTGTGATAATGGATGAGTATTTAGGATATAGGTATAATCCCACCACAATCTTTGGCTATTCCATATTGAAGAAAATGTGATGTTGTATTAGATGGAAATCCTTTTATCCAGATATAGCACTAAACACGAGATGTTATGGACCCTCAACGCTAAAGAACACATGGTACATACCAAATATGAGACCAAACAAGACTAGTCATGTAATAGAGAGATCCTCATGAAAATACTACTATGGATAGTCAGGTTTTTGTAAAAATAATCTACCCTTATTCCATCCTAATATGTGTGAAAATCCAAATATTCCATGAAACTATACCTATTGACTCCACAAATTTCCCTTGATCATGAGTCTTTACTCATGAAACTATTGTATGAAACTAAAATTTTCTGTTTTTAATAACATCCTTGTCCCCTACCTTATGATCCATGTTCCTCTAGTGAATTTATTAACCTACCTTTTTCTCATCAAAATTAGTACCCTAATGCGCATTGCTCTTAATAATAAGAAACCTAACATCATGCCTGCCAATTTCAAATCCCCCATAATAGTTCCAATTTCATTCCTTTCTCAGTGGCGATGAGTAGTGGTCACATTAGCACAATTTGTGGAATCTTATATGGAAACTATCAACCTATCTTAGATGGGATTCTTTATTAATCTTCCTCTCTCCATGACAAGGTCTTCCTTAGAGAGTGACCCCATCCTCCACATCTAAGCTTCAAGATGGAAAATTTCCAAGCTCCACATCTTAGTTTTACTATATTAAACATCATTAAAACATCCACAACATATGAGATAAAATTTTAGCCTTACCCTATGGGATGAACATAGGGTTCCCCATCTATAAATGACATGGTTTAACAACAAACCACATACCCTATGTGATAAATATTGGATTCCCCAGGTATAAATCACATGGGATAAAATCTCCTTCCTCATTATGGGATAAACATACACCAAGGGAAGCTTCAAGTTGTATAACCCTCACCATTTCCCCAAGAGTGATATAATGATGAAGGGTATCTTAAAGACGTAAGCCACATATCATCCCTTGTAAACCCGAATTGCATTAAATGAACATCTTTACCACCTGAATTTAAACCACATGTATTTATCTTATAAAAGACCTAAAACTATGGCATCTCACTACATGGTTTTTGATTTTTCCCATAATATAGGGTATGTAGGATTCCTCATGGAGAATCACCCCCAAAAATTGTAAAATGTGGTGTTATGTATTCCCTCCTATAGACTCACCTCCAGGATCCTCCTCAATAGAGTTTTTTGATCCATCCAAACCTAGGTGTGAATTCTTCCCTACTAAGGACATACCTCAAGGATCCTCCACACAAGTCCAACCAAATGTTTAGATTTTGTCCATTTATTAAAAATAAAAGAAAAATACATGAGGAGATGTGTGGGGTAAAAAAAGGTTCTTTCCATCATCTATCATACCATAAATTGAATGATCATAATAGGATATATAATTTCCATAATTAGATTCATCAATGGTTTCCCACTCAGATTGAGACTTACCCAGGTTGAAGATCTTAAAGATTTATGTATTGACCTTTCTTGAAAACATAGAATATGATCTATTAGAAACAGTCCATGGTGTGTTAGAATAACCCTTCCTTCATTTTCTCATTGAATCGACAGGATTGAGAGCCTCACTATTGACCACCATTTCCTTTCATGTTATATGAGAATCCTTAAAAGATACATGACAACCACTGACCATTGCCTTTAGGGGGTGCAATGATTGAACTCATCATCTTATGGATCTGATGGATTGTAATCTACTAGACGCATGCATCCTTTCCCAAAGTGAAAATATTCATAGATATCCTCTATGAACATTGATGGGTATGGACATGTTGTATGCCATAACCACCCAGATCTATAATAGATGAATCCACCTTCACATTCTCATCCATGATGGGAACCATACATGTTTACTACACTACCAAACCTTAGTGTAGGATTGTGTTAGAACAAACATTCATTTTATGATTTGGGGTTCTTGTACCAATAGGATACTCTAGACTATGCTTCATCATCGAGGAAGAGGTATTCCCCTTCAATGAATTATCCACAAACCAAGACATTAGTTTCCTTAAAGATGCATGACTGATGCCATCTTCCTTATTATGCAGTAGATGCTTCTTCATATTAAAAAACAAGATGTATCAAGGTTCCCATTTAGAGATAAAATGGAACAAACCAAATTTGTATGACATGTGTCCTTAACATGACCAATTGTTTTACATTCAGAAAAAAAGATGCGAAGTCATTCGTAATATTCATTTATATGGATGTCCTCATCCAATGCTAATTGAATAATATTATGAATTAAGTATTTTATTAATTCTACCTCCACCAGAACCCTATAAAAATTCCCAAACATGGATACCTTAGTGGATCAATCAATTTTGATTAGAATACCAACTAAATAATGTATATCAAAGAGTATCGTAGTATTCCAAATGATCTAATTGAGACCGAAAAATTTTATCCAAACCTGATACCTATTATTTTTTTATAAAAATGGATTGAACTAAAAGTCTCATTTTTGAAAGAAAATCATACCTGTATTTAAAGAAAACTGATCCAATCCCCCAAGACCTATTCTTTATTTCCTCTGATAACAAAATTATATGAAAAAAACAACTTACCATGGGTATACAAATCCAATTAGAAGTTTATTAGATATAAGTTAACTTTTTAACTAGATCATAAAATTTCAAAAACATTCCTCTAGTAGGAAGAACCTTCCTAGTAATAATAGAATCATAGCATATCATAAATCTACTATAGATGGCTTATTTATTCATGATTGCATGGGATGTGTCTCCCTTATTCATCATAAAATCTGGAATAACATCCTTGATATCCATAAAGTGCATTCTGCTCGAGTCCCTCTCTGCATTCTAAATACCCATAGAATTCACAGTAGTAGAAAAACTAGGATGACTGACTATCACCTCCACTATATCAACATCCTTATTACTAGTAAAAATAAAACAAACTTTCACCTTCCCCATTGATCGTATAGATTTTTTTGAATTGGATTCCATCACTTTGGTCTAATGAGGTTCATTCACCTTAGTAGGATGTACCGCAACCTGATTCCAGTCATCAACAATCCTGGCTCGATCACTATTCTAGTTGACCGCAATCACTGTAGTAGAGATATAAATCATAAATTTACCAGATCTATGTATTACAACAGATCATAACACCTTCATTGTAGAATGGGATCCACTATTTACTCCCATTTAAGCCACTCAAGGACCCCATGTACAAACCTCACCTTTATCAAGTCATATGAAACCAAGAAAATGGGAGAAGTTCCATGATTGATTCCAGAAACCCTATCTGGGGAGGATTCCAAAATCAATGGATACTTCATGAGGGTAGATCTCATATCCCCTCCCCATCAATCCCATATCTCCAAGATCTTAAATAATAATGAGTTATGATTCATCCAAACCTAGGTGTGACATCATCCCTCCATGGGACACAACTCCAAAATCTTCCATAATATGGAATTCTAGTCCATCCAATCAATGGTGTGACATCATACCTCCATGGGATGAACCTATGATTTCTACCTAAATTCGGAATTATGATCCATCCTATCCTAAGTGTGACATCATCCCTACTAGGGATGCACCACCTAGATCGACCTTCATGGGGAATTTTGATCCATCCTTATCTTGATGTGACATATTCCATTATAGGGATACACCTCCCAGATAATATTAAATAGGACAAAATGTTCCATCAAAACCTAGGTGTTACATCTTCTCTTCTAGGGATGAACCTCCCAAATCAGCATCAATGGGGTGTTTTGATCCATATAAACCTATATGTGAAATTTTACCTTCATTGGACACACCTCCCGAATCCATGTAAATATTGAGTTATGATCCACCACCCATGTGAGACATCTTTCATCCAAGAGACACACCTATAGTATCCTCCTCCATAGGGAGTTATCATCCATCATCCAAGTGTGAAATCATTCCATCTAGGGACACACCTCTATGATTTTACTTAATATGGAATTATGATCTACCACTGTATCCCCACAAGACCCAAAACTGACGTCAAACTGATCCCCACAAGAAGATAACCTTGTTAACATCACTACACGATTTTAAACTCATGCCCTAACCCATAATAAATACCTCATGCTATAGATAAGGGTTCCATGAGCTAAAAATTCTTGGAAAACTATTCCCCTGGTGTCATTACTTATTGATTGACAAGGTATGACTTGGGTTTCGTGCCTAAGATGCCTTATATAGTACTCCCTTTAAAGGATGAGGATTGCCAAGTACTAAATAATCCCAATGTCCATACATGCCCAAATATTTCCAACATGACTAATATACTGACTAAAGGTTGTTACCCTGTCAAGAAAGAACCATCGTAATTAACTAGTATCACACATTGAGATGGCACCAAGAATTAGTTTCATGAACATGACTAAATCATTGTTGGAGACCTGAACCAAGACACAAAATACAAGGACTAATCCATGGAAGGATCAAATGACATCATTTCATCCTGTTTAAATAAAGGAGTTGAAATCTATGATGAATGTGAACAAATTCATCCACATTTGTAAAGTGGGAAAATGGGTTAATAGAACCCAGTGTGTATTATTTCTTAAGTGGCCCCAGCTAAGCCATCAAAAAATTAAATGGTTTACCTGATTTGAATCTATTCTTCATACCCATGGGGAATATTAGTGTTATAAGAATAAAAATATTTTCTTACCACTAGATCTATATATCCTACTCCATGTCCAATATAGAAAAATTGTGGACTGGGTATGAAACACACCATTGAATTGGGAATGTTATAATTTGGAAACCTCGATCTAAATTTTTTTCATTGTGGATATATTCCCAAAATTAGAATGATTGGATGATGTTTGGGTAACTAGAAAATTAATTCATTTTATCTATATTTATGGACCAATACATATACCTTACATGTCTCAAACCAATGGAAACAATTAATCTTCTCCCTCCATTACTGGGGTATAAGAAAATTTATTAAACAATCTAAACAGAACTACACTTCTTCAATGACATTTTCTGCTTCATCTGCGACCAAGAATCCACACCCTATCTTACCCAAATAAATAGTCTAGAAGAGGGTGATAAAAACCCTTATGAACTAATAAAAATTGGCGGGCTTTATCATAATAATTGATATGGCCCACCCGAACCTGAAGACATCCACGCTTCATCAACACCACCTCCCCCAAGGGCTATGAATAGTTAAATGACCCCTCACTCTAATGATAAACCACGTTGACAGTATATCATTTGAATTATCTAATGAATCAAACCCCAAAACTAAGTAGGTTGGGTGTATTTTAGTATCACCGATAGTGACTACTGTTAGGGATCCACCGAGAAGGTCTTCCACATGGCCTTATCTAGGTCATCACTGACCGGTCCCGTAGGCTGAAGAGCTAGGGGACTTCAACCATGCTCTACTAACCCCAATCCAAATCACATGGAATAGATATTAGGGGAATTTCCAAAATAAAGATTGAAAAATGGGATATTCTACAACTCATATGGCCTCTACCACCACCAACATATCCCACCAGATCCCTACGACCGATTAATATGGTTTTCTTCCAGATTTAAATCAAGACCCCAAGTACCTTTAATGTAAGAGTGGTTAAATCTACCCATAATTGGAACCACCAAAAACCATTATGGTCTAACCTATGATGAGGAGAATCATAGATGATTCCCCCCATGCCACTATAGGCTATCACATTAGTCCTCCCCATTCCACCAATAGTTAGAGTTGAGGTCCTCACCTCTCTTTCAACAACTTGTACAGAGGCCATCCCTGTGTTTTGATAAACCAATATGAAGGAAATCCCTATGTTACCAACAACCAATGTAGATTTTATCACTAATATACACCCAACCAGCATGGAGGACCTCACCATTTTTCGACCAATCATTTTAGCGTTCCTTCATACTTTATCGACAGTCAACACATAAGTTCTCCTAGTGTTCCAACCCACTAATGTAGAGGAAATCCCCACATAAAAACCAAACAACATGGAGGTACTTAAATTAATAATAAATACCCTTCCATGAATATAAATAACTATATATAATGGTGAATAATCGTCTTCAGAGGTGAAACCCTAGAGAGTGACACATTGTCATTTACCTCACAGACCTATCAGTTTCTGAGGTGATGGATGACTCACTAATGGATCCTTCACCCCATATTCTATTGTATAGGAAAGGATATTGGAAATTGTGGTCCAATATAATAGAAGTTGAGGTTCATAAAATTCCCTTACCCCTTTGTAGTTACTTTCAGGTGGAGGAAATTTTGACTCCCTTTCAGGGACTCATTGTGAATCCACCTTCATCACTACCATTTTTACTTCACTAAACCTTTACCCAAGAAGATAATGAAATGTCAGGATATGGGATGATTCCATTAGATGGAGAGAACTCTTTCAAGACTGAAATTGATTCAACTATTCTTACACACAAGGTAGTGGTTAAGACCCCCTCTTATAGGGATGTGAGGATAAGGATAGAACTGCATCTTAGAGACATCATAGTCTATAGTGAGTTTATTTTGACTTTAATAGTGACTCCTCGCCCTATAAACCAGAAATATAACAGGTCTACATTAGTACCACCACCCTTAACATAGTCCACTCCAATAAAGGAATGGGCTAACCAAATGCAGCTCCCTTCCTCTGAGAAAGATGAATTATGGGAAGTTATGGCCATTGGACTATTATCCATGGTGTGCTAGTTTCCAATAACTCGAGACATTGACATCCTATAGACCCTAAAAGAGGACCATTATGTGTTTTTCTTGTAGATTATTTGGGTTACATTTCAAATCCTCTATAATCATTAGTTTACTTTCCCAATACTTCTAGAGAACCTTGATGCCATCAACTAGAAGTGAAGAAATGTTGATATCGCAACAGTCCTAGTGGTGCAACACCCCGAGTCAAACGACTACAACTAAAAACTTCAACAAATATGCATCAAAATCCAAAAATTGATCTACTGAGTTATTTAAGAGGTGTATATATACATATTATAATATACTAGACCTCTATGGCCTCTTACTTTGTGAAACAATAGCAGTTGAAGTGTTTTGGGAGGTTATAGTGGCTTATTTTAGCACTTTTTAAAATAACCATCATTCCAATGGTAGCTCATTCTAATGGTGACTTATGAAAAGTGTTTCCAAATTCCTAAAGTTTCACCCTTTTAAAATTTTCTTTGATGTAAAAGAAGTTTAATACCATATTGAAGTGGTTTTGAAGTTGTTTCAAGATCTATAAATCATATCATTACTTTTTAAAAAGTATATGAGCCTTATAAATGGTCAAACTACGTAGTTTTGTTATTATATGGATTTAATGTAAATTGAAAACCATTTCATATCCCTTGATTCATGGATTTAATCATTCTAATATGGGGGGCCTTCCATTTATTCAATACATATCATTTCTCTAGATATTAGATACCCCAAAACCTTTCTTCCCCAAGGATTCATGCATTTTTTATGTGTCCTTTGGATCACATTTTACATAGAGGATTTTCCCACAACATTCACACCCCTGATTTTGTGTGAAACAAGTATGTTCTAAATTATTATTATTCTAAGTAAGTTTCTTTCATCCATCTTAATTGTGAATCATGCGGGGTGTGTGTGTGAATTATTCCCATGTGATGATAGTTTGATTCAAATTAAATAAATATAATTAAATCTTTTTAAGATCAATATACAAGGGATAGATAAAATTAATGTATAATTTGATTGTTATTTTTTTTTGTGATTTATTTGGTATAAAGACCCCACTAAAAATCAAGGTTATTTGGGGTCTTTATCTATGCATGGGATGGTCTATGTAAGGAATGATGTTTTTTTTTGTTTTTCATCAAACAATTGTATATGAAAATTTCTAACCACATACATCCATATAATAAATGGATGCACCATGATCTTACCATCAATGGTAACCCCATAAGTTAACAAGTGGAATTAAAGAATAGATGACTTGTTAAATATGAATATTTTTTTGGATTCTATGGTAGTACGATTGTGAGAATTGTTATGTGTGGTGGGGTGGCATAGAATGTGTAATGGAATCTTGGGTTGAGATATTTTAGAATTTGGGGAATGGAATGGCAGTATTTTGAAATGAGGTTGTGACGAGGTTGTGCTATGTTGTGTTTCTGAATGTGATGGGTGTGGTGTGGTTATACAGAAGGGCTTCTACGAATTATTGTGATGGGATTTGTTTCTGGGTGTGGCTATGAGTTGGGGTTTTCTATGTTGAGAGGGTGAATAAGGCATAATGACAGTGAAGAATGATGATGGTAGTGGTTTTCATGGGTTATTCTCCATTAATAACCTATATAAATATTTCATATATCTTGGGATTAATATGTTATGACATGAATGGGTGTTAAACAAAGAAGAATGTGAAGTGTGTTAATTTACCATGGTTCTCCATACTCCATATGGATTTTTCCACACTCCATGGATTTTCGTAGGGTATAGATGGAATGAAAAAATGAATTGGCTTATAAATAAAGAGAATTGGATAATGAATTGATTGGGGGTATGAATTTCTTTTCTGAAATGTTGTGTGGTTGTGTATTTAGAGGTAGAAAAAAAAGAGGATTTGTGAGTTGGTCATTTGATGGATAACCCATAGGTTGGGAATGAGTGTTTGGTATTATTTCTATATATACTTGTATTTATCTAGTGATTTCTATACACACCCCACCCTATTTGAGCACTATGTGATGAATTTTGCCATTATCACAGGGGAGGGTGTCTTTCCCAAACATCTTAATGGGAGGATGGATGTCTGGACACCCACTCTTCCTTGCTCCTTTTAGGTGGTGGTAGCTGAAGATTATTTGGGAAGTATGTGGTCTGTGAGGACTAGGTGTGTGTGAGTGTGTTTTCTCTAAGGTATCTTTGGGATGAGATGAGTTGTGCTTTCCCAGGTGTCTTCAAGATGATATGTGATGTTCATTCACTAGTTTTTTCAGTAAATGGTGTGGGTTGTGGGCTAGGTGTATATGGGAGGGATGTGACGTGATTTGTTTTCCCAAGTGATGGGACTAGCTGTGAGGCCCAGGTGTCTGCAGGAGGTATGTGATGTGTTTATTTTTCCTTGATGGTAAGACTAGCTATGATGCCAAAGTACGTGCGGGGGGGGGGGGGGGTGTGACATAGTACTTTTGGAAGAGGTTATAGTGTGAGTACATTTTCCATTATACAAGAATGGATAAACTAATGGGAAGTGGTGTGGGGTACCCAAATAATTGAAATCCATTCTATATTACTTTACTTGACTTTAATTACTTAGTGAGTGTGCCTTGGTGAAGTTGGGATGTCTATTATACCTTGTTAGGTGATGTTGGGTTCTACTATTTTATCATAGGGGAATTACTATGTTTCTCTCTCTTTTTCACAAGAGACTTTGGTTTTTCCTTATAAGTATACTTGTATGCTCACCCTACGTATATAAAACTGTTTTCAGATTTCTAGGAGGATTATGTGGGCCATGTTGGACCTTACTAGCTTGGATGTTGGGACATTTTCTGTTTTTCTACTTAGCCTTTATTTTGTTATTGAAATTTTAGATTCAATGTATTTGTAATATTTGTATTTTAAACTTACATTTGTGATGGATTTTCTCTTCATTTTATATATATGGTACTTTGAGTTATTTTGGAATAGACCATCCTATCTATGAATCTTGTTTTATTAAAAAGGGAAATGCCTCATATTTTGTGAGATTTAATACCCTTGGTGTTTGTCACCACACCGGTACCTACTGGAGGAGGGACATATGGGTTATTATCTCCCTTTCTTCATTACAGGCCCCTAAGGGGTGTCATTATATGGAGGTGGTTGTGAAATTTTTTTATCAATGGTGGCGGTTGAGAGATAGGATGGAGTTTGGAGTTAGGAACAATAAGGATTGCATGGGATGGTAGGGAAATAATGTTAGGTGATATTGGCACATAACAAAGGCTAGGTAAGAACGTCTAGGACACAGAATTTTAGGGGACCCTTTGATCTGATGAAAGGAATATGGGTTTACCAATTAAACAAGTGAGGCTATAACATCTATAGGGTAGAGACCCTCAGAATGGTACATGAATCATAATTACTTGTTTTCTTGTTTTAATTGGGTTTTTTTGTGGAATTTGAAATGGATAATTAAAGGATTTAAATGAGTTAAAACAAATCCTTCAAAAAATTATATACTAAATGTGTTTAAGAATTCATTGTTTGCCTTATTTAGATACGGTACCTAGTCCTCATCTGAGTGTGGATCGGGTAGTTGAGGCTTTGTAGGTTGATCTTGTTGATCGGTGAAGGGTTGATCCAGTGGATGAGGAAGAAAAGTGGTAGAAACTGTAATGTGATTTCAAATGGCATTCCATGGGAAAGTACGAGGGTAGTATTTTAGATGAGGTGATAGAGTACTGGATTAAGGAGCTTGATATTCCCATTAGTTTGATCTGGGATCTGATGGAGTATTGGGTTCCTTTGGTAGTGAGCCAGATGCAAGGAAATTCATGTCATTGGTGGATTTTATACCTAGGGAGAGTAGCAAGGATGAAATTTTGTGGGTTGATTTTGAGAAGGAGATTTTTGTACAATTACTTTCATCAACCATGATGGATGAGATGAGTCAGCAGTTACTCTCCCTCCATCATAGGAGTTTCTCGATACGGGGTATGCGGATTAGGTTCAAGGACCTCCATCATTTTTTCAAATATCACTTTCTATATTAGGCGTCTTGTAAGATATGCCTTGATGAGGCACATTGTCCTTTTATCCAGTATATAGTTTTTCCATTTACATTTCCAACATATTTGGAGGTCTAGAAGAAGGAAGAAGTGATTGAGAGGATGAAATCTCAAGTAGGTATACTGTAAGAGGGGATCTAGTAGGGTTTTTTGAGAGATAGAGTTTCCAGTAGTAGATCTTAGGCTATAGGGCCTTTCAAGGTGTTGACTGATAGGGATTTAAACACAATAGTTCCCATTTTTACCTTATCATCATCATCCCTTTATTTTGAACTTGGGACCAAGGTGTTTCATCTGTAGAGTCCATTTCCATCTTTAGAACCACTGCCCAGTGGCCATTCAATATTGGTATGGTTGAGGTGGGTGGGTTCAATGAAAACATCAACAACAGTTTCTAGCTAGGTTGTTTCAGAAGTAGGGACATCAGGCTCATGCTCCGTTGAGGGGAGATGGAGTATGCAGAGGCTAACATAAAGGATTCTCAAGTGTAATTGCTGGGGAGTTCATCAACAGAGGGGAAGAGGATATGGGTTTGGTCAGTTTCTCATCATAGAGGAAGCAGTTTCAACATGGACAGAGATTGTCATAGGTACAATTAGTTTTATAATACCATTGTCTGTGTTTTTTCTAATTAAGTATCTTCAAAATCCTTTGTTGCACCCACTCTAACCCATTCTCTAGGACTAGACATATAGAGGATTCATGTAACCATGGTTTTAAATAATTCATTCAGAGGTCAGAACAACTTATTTGATGTGTTTCGGAGATGTAGACTGATGATGGGACCACATCAGCCCAATATGGATCTTTTCTTTCTACAGATTCAACTATCATATGTCATTCTTAGAAAAAAATTATTTTATTTCATGCATGTTGTTATCGATTGAGTTGTAAGAAGAGTTGTGTTTTTGATGTGGATGGTAGGTGTGTTGTTTTCATTGGTGAGCAGAGCTTTTAGGTGGGAAGTTGTAATATAGAGCATATTCATTCATTGTTGGCTGATCGCTTAATGGAATCAGTAGATGTTGGGATGGTGGAGGTTCCTAGAGTTGTTGGGTGGTTCTTGGATGATTTCCTTAAGGATGTTTTGACTCTTCCCCCTTGATGAGACATTTAGTTTGGGATATAATTTTATTATGGTGCTTTTTTGTTTTTTATGGATCCTTATATAATGACACCCTATGAGTTGTAATAATTGAGGATTCAGATAGATGATCTAATAAAGAAGGGTTTTATTCGGCCTAGTGTTTCACTGTGGGGTTCCCTAGTGTGGTTCTAAAATAAAAAGGATGCTACTATGTGGTTGTTTATAGATAACCGGAGGTGGAATCAGGCAATGGTAAAGATTCGTTACCCTCTTATGAGGATAGAAGATCCTTTCGAGGAGATGAGAGGGGAATGTGGGTTTTTTATGATCGATCTATGGTCTAGATATCACCAGTTGAGGTCGTAGGAGGGAGATATCTGGAAGAGTTATTTTATATGCAAGAATGGACACTTAGAGATTTTGTTCAAGCCATTCTATGTTTCAAATGAACCTACTATGTTCATGGAGATTATAAACTCAATTTTCCTGGAGTTCCTGGACCGGTTCATTTTCATGTTCATCGATGATATCTTGATCAACTTGATGTCATAGGAGGAGCATGCTGAGAATTTCAGAACTGAACATGAGGTCATTCGATGCCACTAGATCTACTGAATGTTTTCAAAGTTAATTTTCTATACATTAGAGGTTCATTTCCATTGGAATTTTTTGTATCATATGGGTGTGGTTGTAGACTCATCAAAGGTTGAAGTAGTTTTTCTTTTTCATCATTCGAGAATGTAGTATATGTTCATAGATTTCATGGTTTTGGGGATATTACAAGCTTTTTGTACCCAATATATCTTGAGTTGTATCTCCATTGATAGCTATGACCAAAAAAGACCCTGATTTATTGAGGAGCAACTAGTGCCATAAAGTGTTCAGATATCTGACGGTGAAGTTGGTCAGTGATCCAGTGTACAATTTGTAGTGTAAGGGGTGATGTTCGAGGAGCTTTATGATGCTTCCCATATGGTATAGAGATGTGTCTTGATGCAACAATAGGAAGTGATCTATTATTGGTCTATATTTTTTTGTCTCAATGAACATAACTATTCCACTGATGATCTAAATATAGAAACGGTGGTATTTTTTGTGAAGTTGTGGAGGCATTAACTCACTGGGGAGCACATTGTGGTCTACACAGATCACAAGAGTTTAAGGTATATCATTTCCCAGTGAGATATTAACTATTAACAGTGGAGGTGGATGGATTTTCTTCAATAGTATGATTTTGAGACCTAATATACCTCATTAAAATGGAATTTAGTGGTTGATGCTTTGAGCATGAAGTTACAGAAGAAGGTTGTTTGGAATTTGTGGACACAAGGAAGGAAATGGATGAGTTGGCAGCATTTAAATTGGATTCACTGACAGATAGTGCTAGCGGATGTTTGTTTTAGATGATAGTTCAATATTCTATAAGTATGTAGGTGAAGGTGTCTTAGTGGAGAGACTCAGAGGTAGAGGTGTTGGGTGATCGTGTTGGACATAGTGATGCTTTGAAGGGTTGGTTGGAAGTTGGTCAAAATTGGATGTTGTTCTGTGGTGGGTTGTTTGTACCGGTGGAAACGCATGGGGGAGTACTCTATGAGCATCACACACCACCTTTATTGGTACGATCATGATTTAACAAGGTGTACCGTGACTTGAGGATGTATTTTTGGTGGGCCGAGATGAAACGGGCAGTGGTGGAGTATGTGGAAATGTGCCCAGTGTGCTAGTAGGTGAAGTCAAGCAATGCGTTCCTAGTGGTTTCTTGCAGCACTTAGATTCCCCTGAGTGGAAGTGGGATGAAATATAAATGTATTTAAGTACTAGGCTACCCAAGACTCATGGATCCAATGATTCTATTTGGGTAGTGGTGGATTAGCTGGCGAAATCAGCTCACTTCAAAACAATCAAGGAGTCGGGCATAGTGAATGCCTTAGCAAAGAGATATGTGGATGAGGTTGTGTATCTACATGTAGTTATAAGATCCATTATATCATATTGGAATATATGTTTTACCTCATGAGTTTTTAGGGGATTACAACATTCTTTTGGAACCAAGTTATCCCTCAACACTTCCTTCCACCCTCAGATAGAAGGGTAGAAAGAACAAACTGTCCTAACACTGAGAGATATACTCCAAGCATATCTCTATGACTTTGGTGAATTTTGAGTATGATAATTACCATTGGTTGAGTTTTATATTATTAAAATGTATGACTCTTCCATTGGGATGGATCTGTTTTGATCAATGAACAGAAGACTATGTCATTCACCATTGTGCTAGATACAGGTCAGGGAGACATTTTTTCTTAGACCGGACATTGTGCAGAGCATGACTGACAAGGTTCAGCTTGTTCACGAGATGATTAAAGTGGCACAATAATTTCATAATTTGTATTATGATTACAGTATATGGCCCTTAGAGATAGGTTTTGGGGAACACGTGTTCTTGAATATTTACTCTCGACATAGGAATTGGAGGTTTGAAAGTGATATTAAGCTTTGCCATAGGTTTTTCAGACCCTTTAATATATTGAGGAAAGTTGGCATGGTGGAATACTTGTTGGAAATTCCATTGTAGTTTGAGAGGATCCACAATGTCTTTCACTTATCTCAACTCCTTTAGTATCTTCATGATGACTCCCATGTCATTGACTAGGGATATTTGGATATTGACTGATACATGACAAATGTGGAGTGTCATGTAGAGATCTTGGATCATTTGGAAAGTTGTTTCCTGGGAAGACCATTCCTTTGGTTCACCTACTATGGGGGGATTATGTCTTATGAGAGCGTACATGGGATCAATAAGTGCAGATCCATGCTTAGAAACTAGATTTTTAAAGTTCTTCCCTATTCTATTTTACCTTGTGAGTTAATTCTTGAACATTTTTTATGAGATGATTTGTTTCATTATTCTATAATGTTCAATAAAGTACTGACATGTGAAGAAGGGAGGACCTGATTCTTAATCGAGATGAATTAATAGCAATGCACTAAAACTCGTGTGAGGGGGTTAGTGCCTCCTAGAGAGGATAGTATCCTGGCATAGTGGATGGAATTCCCTCATTTTCAGGTTCAGAAAATGTGGTTATTGTGATTATGTTTTGTTCCATGTGGTTTTTTGGGTTAGCGGATGTCAGAGGTGGTGTTCTTAGATGATGAGATTTTCACTCCAGCTTTGGAACAACATAGGATGGATTATCATTTGATGTTGATGTGTTTGGTTGTTAGCAATGTTTCAAGTGTTGTGAGGTCCTTGAGAGGTATCTCATGGGGTGGTTTTTTAAAAACCTCTTAAATCTAGGATTAGTTTTATATTATCAAGGGATAAAATACTTTTAGGGATATCTGATGTAATGGATGGGACATCTTCGGTCCATTACATTCTGAAAATATGGTGATTGAAGTGTTCTTTAAGGACATGGATACATATTTTAGTACTTTATAAAATTTACTGCTTTCCAATGGTAGTTCATTCCAACGGTGAGTCATGAAAAGTGTTTCCAGCATCCTATTTTCTTACCCTTAAATATTTTCATGGATGTAAAACGAGTTTAACACCATATTTTAGTAGTTTTGAATCTGTTTCAAGGGCTATAAATCATATCATTTATTTTATGAAAAGTCAAAGAGCCTTGTAAATGGCCAAAAAATGTGATATTTTTTAGATCCAACATTAATGATAATTCAAAACCATATCATATCCCCTAATTCTTGGATCTAATCCTTCTAATCTGAGGTATTTCTTTTATTCATTCCTTCTTGTTTATCTTGAAACTGGACATCCCCAGAACATTTCTTCTCAGAGGGGTCATGCTTTTATCCTGTATCCTTTGGATCATGTTTTCCCTAGATACAAATTATATAAATATAATTGAATCAGTTTAAGATAAATATGCAGGGCATGGGGAAAACTGATGTATGAACTTCTTGTAATTTGTTTTTTTTTTGAATTATATGGACTAAATTTTCCATTGAAAATCATATCTATTGGGTGTCTTTGTCTATGCATGGGGTGGTATATAGAATGAATATTTTTTGTTTATTTTTTGTTGAACAATTATATATGAAATTTTATAACCATAGACACCCGACTAATAATTGGATTCCCCAAGATCATACCTTCCTTGGTAACCCTATAAGTTAACAAGTGGAATTAAAGATCGAATTACTTGTTAAATCTAAATATGTTTTTTTTTGTGTATTGGTATGATTTTGATCATTGTTATGTGTTCTGGGGTATTTTGAAAATAGTAATGCAATATAAGGTTGAGTAATTATTTGATTTTGGAAAGGCTGGATAATGTTGTGAGGTAGTGTTGGGATCGGTTTGTTCTATATTGTGTTTCTAGATGTGATGGTTGTGGTGTGGTTATACATTAGGGATTCCAAGAATGGTTGTGATGGGATGTGTTTCCAGGTATGACTCCGATTTGCATGTTTTCTCCATTGAGAAGATGAATTATGAATAATGACTTTCAAGAATGATGATGGAAGTTGGTGGGATGGGTGATTCACCATTAATAACAGGTAAAAACATTTCTTGTATATTGGGATTAGTATATTATGTCATGAATGGATTTTAAATGGAGATTAATGTGAAGTGGGTTAATTTACCATGGTTCTTCTTCCTCAGTGTGACTTTTTTTGGGTGGCTTGTTATGTGTTGTTATGGGTAGTTTCCTGGGTAAATATGGAATTAATAAATTAATTATTTTACAAATAATGATAACTGGATAATTTGATGGGGGTATGAAGTGAGTTGGTGGGTTTCTGTGTGGTTGCACATTTAGAGGTAGTAGCAAAGGCAACTTTGTGATTTGGTTGTTTGTTTGAGAACCCATAGGTTCGGTAAGAGTGTTTGGTATTATATTTATTTATACATGTATTTACATTGTTATTTCCATACACACTCCACCATAGTTGAGTACAATATTCTGAACACCCCAATTGTCACAAGGGAGGGTTTCTTTCCCAAACATACCTGTGGGATACTGGATAGATGGCGACCCACTCTTCCCTGCTTCTTCTTCCAGGCAGTGGTAGCCATTGATTGTCTGAGAAGGTTGTGGTTTGTAAGGCCCATGTGTGAGTGGGAAAGTTATGATTTCCCTAGTTTCTTGGGGATTACATTAGCTATGCATTCCCAGGTTTCTCCATGATGAGATGTGTTGTGATTTCCAAGGTGTTTTTGGGATATGAATTGGGTTGTAGCCCTGGTGTCTACGGGTGGGATGTGATGTGCTTCATTTTACTAGGTGATGGGATTAGTTCTAATTCCCATGTGTCTGTAGTTGGGATGTGATTTTCTTTGTTTTCCTAGGTTAAAAAACTAGCTATAAGGCTCGGGAATATGTACAAGGGTTATAAAATTGTACTTTTAGAAGATGTGGGATCATGTGGACGTTTTCAATTAAGAAAGAGTGGCTAAACCTATGGGAAGTGGTTAATGTTACCCAAATCATCGATGTTCTTTCTATATTACATCACTTGACTTGAGTAACTTTCTGAGTGTGCCTTGGTAAGGTTAGTATGGATAGTATTTCTTGTTTGGTTCTTTTGGGTTTTGTAATTTTCTAAGAGAATAATTAGTATGATTCTATAACTTGTTCATGAGAGACTTTGGTTTTCTTATTGTGTATACTTGTATACTCACCATATGTATAGAAAACTATTTTTAGGTTTCTATGAGGGTTTTGTAGACCGTGATGGACCATACTATCTTCGATGTTGGGATAGTTTCTTTGTCACTGCTTAGCCTTAATTTTGGTATTTACATTGTAGTTTTGTTTAATTTGTTATAGTTTTATTTTAAACATTCATGTGAGATGTAATTTGAATTCTTTATATATATATAGTACTTGGAGGTGTTTTGGGATGGACCATCTCATCTCCCAATTTTCTTTTCTTAAAAGAATCAATTCCTCTTATTTTGTGAGATTGTATACCCTTGGTGCTAGTCGCCACCCCAGAGACTATTGGAGGTGGGGCTCTGAGGAAATTATCTTCCTTTCTTCATTTACAGTCTAGAATGGTCATCATTAGATGGAGGGGGTCATGACACTAATGGATCAGAGGATAGTAAGAATACAATACCCTCAATTTTAGATCGATCATTCACATATCCTTCATATCCATTGAAAATGAATGTTTAGCTATAGCTACTACCATGGTTAATAAGGGTTTCAAAGAAATGTATGAGGATCATAGGAATAGGGGAACTGATGCATGGAATGATAGGGAATATCTTCCTTAGTGGGATATGAAGTACCAAAAAAACCCTATGATAGGTGTCCTAACTCATAAATTCAGGAAGTAACTTGGCATATGAGACCCCCTAGATTAAGAATTTTTACATGCCCATTGTAATCACAACAAGGGAAAGGTAAATATTGATCCTTGTGAACCATTTGAATCCACAATGAAAAATATTATAGAACCCACTATGGAAACGTTTTTCTAGTTGGATGAGGAATGAAAAATTTCCATTGTTGACATTATTATTGGGTGGTTCTAGGATTATGGAAATGTCCTAAGGGACCTCATATCTCCCTCATTAGGGAACCCAATTAGCCTCATCCAAGCACCCCCATTTGATCTAGGTGGCACAACACATCCAAATTGAATATAATCTCTAGGATATGGTAAGTCACTAATTTATGAGTTGTCGAACCTACCTGAATAGTGCAATTTTCCCCCTCGAGATATAGGTCATACTAAACTATGAGATTATATGTTTGATACTTGAGTGTATGATCAGTTGAATGCATTGGTTTATAGTTATCCTCACCCTAGTTAATTGATAACCACTATCACCACTCTCCCTATGGCCTTGGAAACTCAACAGGTGGAAATCCTATATGACAAAAAGTTATACTCGGCATGGGTGTACAATATTTGATCACCCCCTAATTTTGGAAATCCCATCCTCACCTCCATTAAATGGGGTGGGAGACCAAATTAAACACTTGTTCCACATTATATCAAGGTGTGTAACATTGTTAGGGTCCCTAAAATAGCATGAGGCCGCTAAAATATGATTCTTTGTTCAGACACTTGTGGGAACACTGTTTTTCTAGTATAGTTGTCTGCCTATAGGGTTCATTTTTGGTTGGTAAGACCTTATGAGAGTGTTCATATACCATGTATGCTCCACCATGTGCATGAAAATTATTCATGAACACTTTATTTTCATCTAGAGGCCCGATGAGCGAGTTGTAGATTATGTCACCTTATATAAATGACTCATGTATTCACTCGACAAGATGTTTTCTTATGAATTGATACTAAGGATTTGTTTGTGGAACATTAAGGATGAGATGATAAAAAAACTCATAACTCAAACTATACATTTTAATTTCAAGATTTTTATAAAAAGGTTCAGAGTCTAGAGGAATCCTTATAAATGAATAGAAAAATTGATGTTCCCATTGGCTCTTCCAACTTCTATGAGAAGGAATAAAATGAAGAGACTAAATATTATATGAATTCAGAGGATCCCAAAAAAGTATAGTTATTATCCAATTTTCACGAATATACTCAATTAGTATAACCCTACTAAGTATAGAATCAACCAAATTAGACAAATCAAGCACTATATCATTACGATTGATGCCTAGATGGGAAAATGTGGCTCCATCCCCACATCAAGGTCAAGTTCCCTAAGTAACCTTACTATATTTCTTGAATGATACCTATTCCATCATGGATTTAAAGGTCTAAGATACTTCATATGTTCTTTGGTGAAATGGATTATAGGGTTTCTAGAGTGATAATGTCCATAGGAGGCTAGACATAACATCTGTTCTGATCATTACCCTCAATATGAGATACTTGGAAAGACCATCATAGAATGATACATATTCAATAATTGGATCCATAAACAAATGTATAAAGTTATAATAAATTTAGGTGACATTCCAACCCAGGTGGAATCGGTCATTGTCGGTCCTCATAGAAATAGTGATGAGTCTAGTGAATGGTAGGTGGATTCTAATATTGAAATATAGAAATATAATTACTAGATGGAAAATAAGGATTTTTCTCATGATCGTAGTGTCATCTGTGTTATATTAGGAAGGCCAAACTTCCTATGTTTTCCGCACTCACACTAGATGTTACTTCTTAATTAACATCACAACCTTCCTTCTCAAAGAAGAATAAGTTTTGACAGTGAAATGGAAACAAGAGTATGCCATTGGTGCCAAATCCACCTCAAAATATAAGTGATTTCATGTCTATAAAGATAGTATATGAACCTAAAAACCACCTAAATAGAGACCATTCCATGTAGGATTAGAAATAAAATCCCTTTGTGAATTTTATTGACCTGGTGGACCAATTTCTGTCACCTAACAGACAGAAATGACATGAAATCTCTGTAGGTTCTTCTAGCCTACATTGTCAAAGGAAAGTATAAGGACATGTGATCCACTAGAATGATGAGTACAATTCCTTAAATCATTTCATAAATACTAATGAGACTAGAAATCATTTTTTTTCAAAGAGCATAGTTGGAACTGTCCTCCCAGTACCTGACATGATATATGCCATTGTAGCTAACCGTATTAGTTAACATAATAGCACATCCATATCTATGCCATGATCAGACACATAAAACTATGGATAACCACCCATCCAATCATTTTTTAATAGGTCGTTTCTCAAGGAATGTTTCCTAGTTAATAGAAGAATATTTCTGAAACTGGCCAGAACCAAATGGTTCATCTAAAATTTTCAATTGTGCCCCATAAAATTGAGTGACTGTATTTTGGAAAAATATTCCATTCATATGGAAGTGTGACATGTTGAAGTGCCTTAATGGAATATAAATGAGTATTTATATCCTTCAGTCCCTGTGATAGTCAAATTAAATAAGTGAGGCCCTTTAAGAAGCTTTAGAAACCCATCTCCAGTTCAAACCAGAAGGAGCTGTCGCTGAGCCCTACTATGAAGAGGAATCTGAACAAGAGGAATTACAAGACATCATATTATTCTCAGGGGAATAAACAAATTCCCTCATATAGGGGAACATAGTATCACTATACATAACATGATAGTTCATTACCATAGAAATCAACCAGTACATTATGGGTACTTGATCTGCGATCATCTTCATACCAATTGGTTTTCTCCAAAATCTAGGACTGATAGAGCCATATCTGACTCACTCCAACAAGATGATTCAATGTTATGAGACTAGAGATAATAAACCATGCAGTAATGGTTGGATGAATCCATATATTTTTGGATCTCTATAAAGCACTAAATCCCCTGTAGTATCATTAGATACTACCTATTACACATTGATGGTTTTACCTTGGATTAAATTTCATATAGTGGTCCTTTCCTAGTATAATGAGTGCCTCAAGTACTCCCTCAATGGTTGAAATTTGAAGGTGATTAATCCCCCTTTTATTCTTTTGAATCCTTCTATCGGGAACACAAGTTTTTTAAGATAAAGAGGAGTCATGTTTTAATGGAAATTTTTGATCACATAAATTCTCCTAGTGATTGGACAACCACTGTAATAAATCCATTAATAGACATGGATGAAATGACAATTCTCCTAAATCATTGGTTAAAGTACACAACTCCGGAACAAGGGGTTTGTTTCATCAGTTCCTAGAAAATTTGTTTTAGTGTCCATAATTAGAACAATCTCTTGATGATTTTCTCATACTCTTAAAATGTAAAGGATATGGTGATTCTAGAATCCCCAACTCCTTTGAAGTACTTAGATGACCAACCTATGAAACCAGTTAATGGCATTTTTGAATGATCCATAGATAAGAGATAAATCAACCTAGGGTGACACACCACCACTACTTGACATCAAGCATGTACCTCATGGTTGGATGCCTGATGGAATTTTTTCGGCCACTTCCATATTCATGGTTTAAGTATGACACAAACACCCCATTGAGTATTCTTTTTCTACTAGATCATGACCCAATGCATCCCTTGAGTTCGATTTCTTGGAATAACTGTCTCATCCCACTGATTCTCTTATCCTAGATAACTATAAGTATTCGGAAGATTACCATAATACGTTATTTGAATGGTTTCTCCACCACCATATATGAGTAAGTTCTTGTGAAATGTGGTATTGAGAAACACCTGAGTCTGTCGATGATCAGTGAAACCATTTATCCAGATGAGAAGTGATATTATGTGGACTCCTTTAAATAGAACCATGATGGATTCACTTCAAGATATGATGATATGATAGTTGTGAACCCTAAAATCTTTATTCATCATCTCAACCTCTCGATGAGCCATATCAAGATCAAGAAGCCTCCTATAAATATTCATCCCCTTATAATTACATGTTTGATGTTGATGATGACATTATTATAAAACAATAATTCATAAGGGATGCCTAGTTCCCCAATGTCTAGACAACATCATCCTGGTGAGGAGGAGAATGGACATATCAAAGTATTTATCAACATCATGGACCCAAAATGCAATAATATGAAGGATGATTTTCCCCTTCAAGTAATGAAGTTGTTTATTTATTTCACTTTCAGGTTCCAATACCTCTTCTTCATGGATGGATACTCTAGGTACAATTATATTTAGATATCCCCTAAGGATGAGGAGTCTACCACATTTAGGTTTCAATAAACGATTTTATATTATCTGATAATTCAATTTATCCTACCGAATGTGAGATCCACATATCAATAGTACAAGAACCATATCGTTAAACTAACACTTGGGATGATGGTTAGATTCTATGATGATGACTTCATGGTTAAATCTCACAAACATCTAGAGCATCTAGAGAACCTTGTGAAATATTTTTGGACTCCTCATCTCTAAATATTTGAAGATGAAGCCCATAATGTTTGAATTTAGGGTTACCATTGGGATTTTTGTAAACTTCTTCATAATATATATAGTCATTTATGTCTACTTTGATACGATTAGACCAAAATTAGATGCCTTACTTTAGAAACCTCTGAAAGATGCATGGCCTCCAAGTAAACTTTTGATACACATGACAATTTATCATAAATTTAGATGTAAAGTTTAATACCATATCAGGGATAATAAATAAAAGAAACATTTTCTAGTGGGATAAATAGTTCCATACTGCATTCAATGATTTCAGGAAGTACCTACTACAGCTTCCAATTATAATTCTACCCATCTTAGGGAAGACTTTGGTCCTCTATGTGACAACTCTATATTGGTCCTTTAGTGCTCATCTCACCCAAAGAACAATGATGGAATATAAAAACCATATATTATCCCAGTAACATGTTCATGAACATGTATACCATATACTAACCTATTGAGAAGAGATACCTTGTGATGGTTTTCACAGTGAATAAGATCAAAATCACTTATAATATCTAGATATAAAGATAATAAACCATGTAGATTCTCTGAAGTATATCCTCAATCACCAAATGTTGATGATATTATTATAATGTTGGTCAGTGATCCTTCAAAAGTTTGATATCAATATTGGTCCATAAAAGTTCCTTAAAGGGATGAAATTGGCCTAATTATTAGTTTCCCATTTGGCCCCTAAAAACTATTAGGGATGTTGCTCCCCAAGATGAGGCTATACTCTCATTTGATCAAGTTTTTCCATGTTGAAAAATGAATTTAAATGGTGCCTCCTAGATCCCAACAAATAAAAATCTCAAAAACCCCATGCTTCACAGAGTAGACATAGTAATTATCTTCATCACTCAAATAGAATCCATCTTTTCATACTCAATTCTATTTTTAGAAGGCCACACCAATAATGATGAAGAATATAAGGCTCTCATTACTAGTCTCGAGGAATCCATCCTGATCGATTTACCCTACTAACATGAAAATGGAAACTCAATGTTTTTTATCAAATAAATCAACAATGAATATATATCCTCAATGAAATATCTCACTCCCCATATAGAGAAAACTGATTTTCTGATGGCCCAGTTACCTTCCTAGAAAAAAGATACTCATGTTCATTGGTCCCAAATTGGTGGATCTATCACCTTTGAATGTTTGGACGTATCTATGTAGGAATATGACCTGGATGATTTGATCACTCATGTGTCACCCAAGATGGTCATTTCTCCAGTCACTTATGATGTGTATAACCTATAAGTAAATCAATTGAATGTTGATATTTTTTCTAGGACCCTCATGTTCCCCTATATTTGAATAATTACATGATTTGTCAACTCCCTTTGTTCAGTTTTTCTATCGTGGATTTATCCCTTCATACCATACCGAGCATGAGAACGTTGAATAATATGAAGAATAATTTACCATCCATAGTGGGATAAAATTGAGTAGACTATCTATAAGAATGAGATTAGTATAATTTTCCTTCCATGAATCCAGGGAGTTGAGATACATCAAGTTATAAATGAAGCACATGCTGGGTCATGTGGAACCAATCATGATGGAGTGGAGATCTTCCACGAGATTAAGAGCCTATGATACTCTTGTCCTACCATGGACAATAAATTCATCAAGATCTCCTGATGTTTTATTCATTTCAAATCCATGGAAACATTGTGCATTAGTCACCATATATGTTCGATACCACCATGTATTCTGGAACCTTTTTAGTATCATGACTTGATGTCGTTGGACTATACTCACTAGAAATATCTCATGAATGCAGGTTAATTTTGACCAAATTTTCTTTGGTCTCCATGTGTGATGATGTGATTCCCCTAAAGGAAATAAAATCTATGTTTTTGATCGAGTTTATGAACTCACTTATCATCTCTATATTTTTATATCCTATTAAAATTATTAAATATAGAGGAACCAACTTTTGAGCTACTGATATGAAGAAACTATATTTCAGGCACAACATCTGTTCCATCCATACTTATCACTAACATGTGCTGTCAAATGGGAAGAATGAGGAATTCAACAAGACTGCCTCTAAAATCATATAGAATTTGGTGGTTTTGAAAAAAAAACATTACCAAGAAATTATATCCAATGACCATTGGGACTATCTAATGATGACTCAAAATTCCACAATGGTGACCTTGTATTCTCTAGTGTGTGGATCCGAGGTAGTCTTTACCATATAGGTTTAATTTATATCACTCCAAAATAACTATCTATGACTAGAATATTCCATAAATAATTTAATAGTACATCTAGATGAGTTTTAATCCCTTAAAGATAGCATTACCCAGACCATGAATAATCTTGTGAGGCATCTAAATAGGGTAGTGAGAGAGTTTGGCAAGAAGGTTGACCACAACTCCTTTCACCTAGGAGACATGGTATTTGATCCCAAAATACTAATGATAAACATAAAAGAGATTCCATGGTTGGTGACCATGTCAAAAGGGATTTATATCATTCATATGGTATATTATTATGGATAATACTATGATGCCCCAATCCTTTTTCTTGTTTAATAATAATATCCTATGGTTTAATTATCATACAAACTAGTACGGTTTTCGAAGTAAATATTATCTCACTTTTATTAAAGAATAATTTAAAAATTACTATTTTTATCAAACAAATTTTATTCTTATCAAATAATTATTTAATAAAATATTTTCAATAATAATTATACTAATATACGAATATAGCTAATTTGTTGTTTGATTTCAAAAATATGATATGTGTGTGTGTAGTAGATTTCAATTATAATTATGAAATAAAAATAATACTAAACATTTATATTGAGGTTATATATGTCATTGAAAATTATTATTTTAATGTATTTTAATGACATTATTTTGTAAAATTATACTATTTTAATTATACAGACAATTATTTATTCTATTATATGAGTTTTTTATACTTTCAAAAATATGATATATACATGTATATATATATAATTTAATAATTATTAGATTACAAATTATCATTTTGAATTTTGTATAAGAAAATTATAAATATATATTACAACTATTTTAATAGATTGATTAAAATTTTACATATATGAATGATCTTTTAATAAAAATTATTTTTACTTTGAATCATATATATAATATTAACATTTTGTATGTTTTAAAATTACAAATATTTTTTACAGATTATGATAATTATTATTTTGAGATTCATGATAATGAATTTTCTATTTTTTGTTAAATTTATAAAATTTAAACTATATACTATGAAATATATATATATATATATATATATATGTTTTATAAAATTTATTAATAAAAACCTTTACTTTTAAAAAAATTATTGATAAAATAAGTTTAATAGATAAATATATTTAGTAGAATTTTGACCTTATAATGTTATTAATAATATAATATATGATAATAATATATGCTGATAAGAGTATAAGAATATAATAATAATATAATAATAACAATATTATAATATTAATAAAGAAGGAAATCATACAAATGAAAAGAAAAAGAAATTTCTGTAACAGGTTAATGAGAGTCTGTTAATGAGGATGTCACACCACAAAAAGGGGTCCCGACTTCTAGATTTGTGGTTCAGGGTTTCAGCAGGGTTCGGCACCTGGGACCTTAATCGCGGTCAAGGCTGATGGGTAGGTGTTGCTCATAAGTCACATGTCATGGCCAGGTCTCCATGAGGTTTAGTCTCGATCCGAATATGCTATGCACGGAGGTCGTCAGAGTCCAGTCGTCTGACTGTGTTTGTAGTAGTCAAGGTCTTAGACCGAGGATCTCAATCCATGGAGGGGTCGAGTATTTCATGGGTATCATGACCACTACATGGAATCCAACCATGGAGTGGAATACCACCCAAGAGGCGTCAACTGGTCTAATCAAGGTAAGGGTTTGGATATATAGTGAGATAGGTTCCTTGTTCTTGGTCATCAAATCTTCCGTAGGTAGGTGTACGATTTGATCTAACTCTAATGTTTGTCATTAATCTCGAATTATTTATAACCTAGATGTCGCATTCCATGTTTTATGTCAACATTTGGTGTCTACATCTTGTTCTCCTCCACTTTTTTCACTATTGATCTCATATTTGTGGTTTATTAATTAACTTTACTATGATAATTTTGTCAAATACCTTATTCTTTTGGTATTATTGTGAAATAAAAATATGATTCCTTTGTAAATTTTATCAAAAACTAATTGGAACGTTTGGGATCTTCCATTTTTTTGTGCAAATTAGATCTCACATAGTATTTTTTTGTTTTTATAATGACTATTATTTCCACAATGCTTCTCAGATAAGATTCATTAAGTTTATATATCTATACACACTAGTGAACACATTTTTCATCTATCAATCTATAGTTATGTTCTACACTACCTTCTGGTGTTTTATTTTTGTGTTTTTCATCCTCTAAATTTCGTTATACTTGTTGGTGAGGGTATCGCATACCCTTATTCTACTTCCTTTATTAGTGTATCCAAGCACCAGAATCATGTTAAGGGTTAAATATTTATTTAAAACATTTATTTATTTTGTGTTCTTATATTTTTTAAGGGAATTAATATTTATTTCCATGGTTTTTATTATCGTCTCTATTTTTTGGTCATGTACATGAGTTATTATTTATAATTTACGTTGTGTTTAAGAGAATCTCTTATAAGGCATATATTGATTTCATTTCTTGAAATTCATTTTAGTAGTTTAATTCTACTTCAAAATTTCATTTATTATTTTAAAAAATTTCAATTTGTTTATCAAATGAAGATTATATTTAAAACTGCATCTTTAAATTAACATTATTTTCCTGTTAGTGTTTCTATTTTATAAGAGGGTTTTTTATAATTAGTATTCATGGACCTCCTCATGTCTAATTTTATATAAGAACTTATATAATTCACAATATATCATAAATATTATAAATCTGAATAAATGTTCATGTAAGGTAATGTTAAACTTTCAAGATTATTTACATATATCACGTCATATTACTATAGCAAAAATTATTTCAAGCATATGTTTACCACATTTTAATACATCCAATTTCATGTCTATATATATATATTGTCTATTATTATATAATTTGAAAAGAACAGGTAAATTATCATGATATCACCCAGATTTATATTAATTAAGGAAGAATTGTTATTATTTTTGAACAATTCTCTTATAATTTTATGTGTGGCATATGATCTTACATTCAGAAATTATCAGTGAAGTTTATATAATCATTTCTTGAAAAATTTTCCAGGTAAAATAATATATATTTATATGATTTTCAAACAATAATTTTCAAGTGATGTATAATAGGGTTTAATTAATGTCTTGTTGCAATTAAAACTTTTACAATTTTAGTAGGTATTAATCTATAGATTGCAAACCAATATGAGTTTATAAGTATGTAATAATACATAAAACAATATATTATAGGATAAAAGGATGTGTAGAATCATGTTATCATGTTATTCACACTTAATGTTTTATTGCATAATGAACCTGCTGCAATAATTGACCGTTAGTTAATAAAAGTTATCATTTTATCTATTTTCATGTTCAACCAGTGTATTAAAAGGAATTTATTTCTGTTAAGTATCCATTTTCATGAATCATGGATTTTGAAAATTAAGAAATTATCAATTTATGTGACAACACCATCCATTCATTACTTGTGTATTGTAATCCAACATCACATGCGCAACGAATGTATACTGGTTTATGCATGTTGTTGGGAAAATTGTTATCTAAATAATAACTAACATATTATGATTTAGTCCATTGTATATTACATTCATCAATTCATGAATTGAGCATGAATAATATCTATTATAAATTCATAAACATGTATTTTCGTACATTGAATGTTTATTACCATGGAAGGGTTTGTAAGGTTATTATTTTATGTGATAAATCATACAATTTATTATTTATTTAGAACATATGATAATTTATGAAATAAGAATTTAATTATTCAAAATCGTATGGGACACATTGATTAGGAGACAAAATTTAATTATTCCAAGTGGAATGTGACACATTGAATAAGAGACAAAATTTAATAAGTCAAAGTGGTATGTGAAACATTGACTTTAGAGAAATGAATAATGCATTGGACTTAGTATGTGATGGGTGAGGCCTGTTATATCCCCTTGATGCATCGGTAGGTCTAATAGGAAAAACTATGTCCTTTTCAAGAGTCAAAGACAAAATGATTATTTATGGTCATGGTATGAGGCCTCGACAAAGAGTTTTTGGTCTTGGAATGAGTCCATGAAACAGTCTGACATATTCACTTCCATCATTATGATTATGAAACTTAATTAACCAGGTGAATATTCGACTAGTATAATATACTTGGTTAAAA
This sequence comes from Viscum album, assembly GCA_963277665.1. Taxonomy (NCBI): domain Eukaryota; kingdom Viridiplantae; phylum Streptophyta; class Magnoliopsida; order Santalales; family Viscaceae; genus Viscum; species Viscum album. The sequence goes on along the minus strand of OY728148.1, from coordinate 1,397,301,803 downwards.
TTCTTGCACTTATGAGAATCAGAAGAAGTAAAAGATTATGGAATAATGTTAATTTAGCATTAAGATATTCATCTGCGATATTATGATTCAATGTTAGTAAGGAAAGAATTAGTGTTACTATTGTATGTGCAACTTTGATCATGCTTTACTCTTAGATGTAAATTTGGTACTTTCACTTTCGCATGTAACACTTATTAAAGATATAATGATCCTTACATTATATATTGCACACCCTATATTTTGTATGACAAATCTTATGTTTGGAACATATTTCATTGGGACCCTACTAGTTTCATTGAAATGTTAACTTATAATTCTTGGACAAAATATTATGTTATGGTTCCTGTATTTCATATCTCCTTAAAAACAATTTTTTTAAATAATTTTAAAAGAATGTTTTCAAAAGGTTTTTATTGAAAAATTACTTTATTTAAAACCCCTTACTAGGAATTCGTATGATCACCCTGTGTTTTAAAATAATTTTTATAGGTTTAGTAGATGTGAGATAAACTATTTGGTGGCAGCATTGTGTAAATGATTTTCCCTTTAACATTTGAAGGAATTGTAATAATTTTATTAGGTTATCCAATACCTAAACCAAAAATATCCTCTTTAGTGGAATATTATGTGTGTTTTCCACGTTTCTTTTTATAAAAAAAATTACACACCATGTTTTATGTAAAACTTCACCGACTTCGGGGCAGTCTGGGGTGGGGCATGATAGTAGGTATTAGAGCTTTGGTTCAAAAAACCCTTGAAAATTGGAACAACATTAAAAATTTGATTATGTTTTACAATGTATAATTTTTCTTAAAATTTTCAGATGTTAGATGAATCAAGCATTTTATCTCTCCCCACCAAACTATTAGAATGCATAATTTTTTAGGCATGTTCATAGACATACGATCCATTTGTGATCTTGAGTCTAACCTGTAAATGCCTTTATCAAGTATCTAACATCCCAAATATTCCTCAACTTTATCAAGGACCGGGTCACATTTACTAACTCATGTCAGAAGTGCAACTTCATTTTTATGCACACAAAGGAAGGTACTGCGAAGGCATCTTCCTTTGTTTCACCCTATCTGAGGGTTATCTGGCCCTAGAGAAGTTCTGGGAAGCTATAGAGGTGGGAGATCTCTATGCAGCCTATATGTTCAATGTCTTGAGTTACAGTAGGTATGGGAGACTTTATAACATCTTGTTTTTAGAAAACCAGGTCACCTTTTTAGTCTATCAGAACCACCTTCATTCTGATATCTCTGAACTCTACACCTCTCGTGCCATCCTTTTGAGGACTTACTACTGCCCACATGAGTTTTACTCAATATTTGAGAGGTATATCTAGGAGAATACAATTGACAAGTTTAATAATGTATTGGGGATCAATCTAACCAGAAGAACCTACTGAGAAAGTATCTGATAATGGTGGACCTAGTAAAGGGGGGCATTGGGGGTGAAGTTTGTCTGGTTTGTTGGTAGAAGTGTGTGAGTATGATATAATTATGAGGGTGAAATTCTTTGAAGTGGGGAATAATGTGATGGCTCAAACCTTTTCATGTTTAATAATAAAATCATATGGTTTAATTATCGTACTAACCAGTACAATTTTCAAAGCATATATTATATCACTTTGTTTAAAGAATAATTTAAAAATTACATTTTTTATCAAACATAATTTATTCTCATGAAATAAATATTTAATAGAATATTTAAAATAATAATTATACAAATATAGGAATATAGCTAATTTGTTTTTTTATTTCCATAATATGATATATATATATATATATACTAGATTTTAATTATAATTATGATATAAAAGTAATACTATAATTTTATATTGTGGTTATATATGACATTGAAAATTATTGTTTTAAAGTATTTTAACGAAATTATTTTGTAAAATTACACTATTTTAATTATGAGGACAATTATTTATTCTATTATATAAGTTTTTTATATTTTCAAAAATATGACAAATACGTGTATATATATATAAATTAATAATTATTAGATTCTAAATTAACATTTTGAATTTTTTATAATCAAATTATAAATATATATTACAACTATTTTAATATAATGATTAAAATTGTACATATATGTTTTTTCTAATAAAAATTATGTTTTCTTTGGATCATATATATAATATTAATATTTTTTTACGTTTCAGAGTTATAAATATTTTGTACAAATTAGGATAATTATTATTTTGAGATTCAAGGTAACACATTTTCAATTCTCAATTTAATTTATAAAATTTTAAGTATATAATATGAAATATATATATATATATATATATATATGTTTTATAAAATTTAACAACAAAAAAATAACTTTTTAAAAATGTACTGATAAAAATAATCTTAATAGATAATTTTTTTTATTAGACTTTTAACATATTAATTTTATAAATAATATAATATATGATAATAATAGATGACGATAAGGGTATAAAAATATAATAATAATATAATAATAATAATAACAATATTATAATATTAATAAAAGAGGAAATCATATGAAATAAAAAATGATATTTCCGTAATAGGGTAAGGATATTCTGTGAATGAGGATGTCGTGCCACAAAAAGAGGTCTCGACTTCTTGATTCGCAGTTCATGGTTTCCGCAGGGGTCTGGAGATGAGGACCTCAAGCGCGGTCGAGGCTGATGGGTAAGTGTCTCTTGGAATTCATATGTTGCGGGCTGGTCTTTAGGAGGCATCGAGTTTAGATCCAAAGATGTTGAGCACATTGGTCGTCAGAGTTGAGTCGTCTGGTTGTGTTTGTAAGAGTCAAGGTCTTCGACAGAGAATCTCGAGCCAGGGCGGGGGTCAAGTTTTTCATGGGTATCGTGACCAGTGGGTGGCATATGACCATGTAGTGGAATACCGCATGAGAGAAATCAACTGTTACAATTAAGGTGAGGGTTTGTACATGCAGCAGGATAGGTTACTTGTTTGTGGACATGAAGTCATTGACATGTAGGTGTCCAATTTTATTTATCTCGGATGATTTCCATTAATCTCGAATAAATTCTGACCCACAGGTCGCATTACCTGTTTTATGTCAATGTTTGGTGTCTTCATCTTGTTTTCCACCACTATTTTCATAGTATATCTCTATTTTATGGTTTATTAATTAAATTTACTGTGTTACTTCTATCAAATACCTTATGTATTCAGTTTGATTTTGAAATATAAATTTGTTTCCTTTGTTAATTTTATTATAAACTAATGGGAACTTTTGGCCTCTTCGAATTTATTTAGTGTGAATCATATCTCACATAGGATTTGTATATTTTTTAATCAATACTATTTCCATAATTCTTCTCATGTAAGATTCATTGAGTGCATATATCTATACACACCAGTGAACCAATTTTTCCTCTTTTAATCTATGGTTGAGTTCTGCGCTACCTTCTTGTGTTTATTTTGCATCCTCTGGAATTCGTTATACTTGTTGTTGATGGAATCACATACCCTGCTTCGGCTTCCATGATTACTGTATCTAATCATAGGAATCAAGGTAAGGGTTAAATATTTATTACAAACATTTATTTATTTTTTTATCTCATATTTTTTATGGGAATTAATTTTTATTTTCGTGGTTTTTATTATTCTATCTATTTTCTGGTTCTGCACAAGAGTTATTATTTATAATTTATGTTGTGTTTTTGATAATACACTATATGGGATATATTGATTTTATTTCATGAACTTCATTTTAGTATTTTAAATCTAATTCAAACATTCATTTATTATTTTAAGAACTTTTAATTTAATTTTCAAATTAATATTATATTAAAAATCCCATCTTTAATTTGACATTATTTTAACGTTAGAATTTTTATTTTATAAGTGGGTTTTCATTAATTATTATTCATGTACCTTTTCAATTATATGTTCTTATAAGAACATATATACTTTTCAATATCTCATAAATATTATAAATTTGAATGGATTTTTATGGAAGGTAATGTTAAATGTTGTAGAACATTTACAAATAACACGTTATATTACTATATGTGAAATTATTTCAAGCATATGTTTAATACATTTTAATACATAAAATTTATAGTGCATATATATCTTTTGTCCATTATTATATAACTTGAAAATAAATATTGTGTTATCTTGATATCAACCAGAATTATATTAAGCAAGGAAAATTTGTTATTATTTTGGAACTATTATCTTATAAATTTATGTGTGGCATATGATCTTTCATTCAAAAATTCTCAGTAAAGGTTATATTCTACTTTCTTGTAAATTTTTCCATGTATAATTATATGTATTTATATGATTTTTACAATCCTAATTTTCAAGTGGTAGATAACAAGAATTAATTAATTTCATGATGCAATTTATACTTGTAAGATTTTAGTGGGTATTAATATTGAGTTTCCTATCCAATATGAGTTTATAAGTATGCAGTAATACAAAAAGTAATATATTTGACGATAAAAGGATGTGTATAATCATGTTATCATGTTATGCTCACTGGTTGTTTTATTTCATAATGAACCTACTGTAATAATTGACTATTAGTTAATAAAAGTTATGATTTAATCAATTTTCATGTTCACCCAGTATATTAAAAGGTGTGCATTTCAATTAAGTATCCATTTCCATGAATAATGGATTTTTAAAATTAAAAAATGATCCTAATTTTCAATTAACGGGCATGTATTTCCATTAATAAATTATCACTTTATGTGACAAACCCCTACATTCATTACTTGTGTGTTTGAAAACAATATCACAATTGCAAAGAATGTTTACTAGTTTATGCATGTCATCGTGAAAATTGTTATCTAAGTAATAATTGACATATTATGATCTATCCCATTGTATTTTCCATATATTAGTTAATGAATTGAGCATGAATAATATATATTCTTACGTCATAAACATTTATTTTAATGCATTAAATGTTTCTTACCATGAAAGTATTTGTAAAGTTGTTATTTTATGTGATAAATCAAACAATTTATTATTTATTTATCACTTATGATAATTAAAAAATAATAGTTTAATTATTCAAAGTGGTATGGTACACTTTTAAAAAGAGAAAGAATTTAATTATTCAAAGTGGTATGGGACACTTTGAATAAAAGACAAAATTTAATAAATCAAAGTAGTATGTGACCCTTTGATTTAGATAAATCAAGAATGCATTGGAATTAGTATGTGATGGGTGAGGCCCTCTATAGCCCCTCGATGGATCGGTATGTATCATGAAAAAAAATATGGCCTTGGCATGAGGCCTTTAAAAATGATTATTTATGGTCCTAGCACGAGGCCTTAATAGAGTGTTTATGGTCTTGGCATAAGGCCTTGACATAGTCTGGCATATTCTCTTCCCTCATTATATATATGAAGCATAATTAACCATGTGAGTATTCAACTTGTAGAATATACATGGTTAAAGGGATTTTACTTATGATAATCCTAAGATGTAAATTCTTATGGCATAATTTTTATTCAGCATTAAGATATTTATCTTCCATATTATGATTTACAGTTATTAAGGAAAGAGTTACTGTAAATATTTTATATTAAACTCTGATTTTGTATTACTCTTATTTGTAAATTTGGTACTTACACTTTTTTATTTCAGGCTTATTAAATATAGAATGACCCTTAATTTATATGATGCACACCCTATATTTTGTATGATAATGCTTATGATGGGAACATATTACTTTGTGACCGTATTAGATTCCTGGAAATGTTCACTAATAACTCTTGGAAAAAATGTTATCTTATTGTTCATGTATTGTAGTTTTCCTTAAAAAAATGTTTTCTGGATAATTTTAAAATAATGTTATTAAAAGGTTTTAATTGAAATATTATTTTATTTTAAAACCCCTTTCTGTGAATTCATATTCTCACCCTATGTTTTGACATAATTTTTACAGGTTTAGTAGATTTGAGATGCACTATTCGGTGGTAGCATTGTTGGGATTCTTTTCCATTTAAAATTTTAAGAAATTATACTAATTGTATCTACTTATCCAAGACCTAAACAAATAATAACATCTTTAGTGGAAAATGTTTTGTGTTTTTAGCAATTATTTTTATAAAAAAATAGTACACACTATGTTTTATTTAAAATCGCACTGGCTCAGGGGCAGTCCAGGGCCGGTGCATGATAGTTGGTACTAGAGGATCTTTTTATAAAACCCTGAAAAATTGGAACAATAGTAAAAACTCGACAATGTTTTACTAAGTATAATTTTTCAATGAATTTTCAAATGTCAGATGAATCAAGTCTTTTGTCTCTCCCCACCAAACTACTCGAACACATAATTGTCGAGTCTTGTTTAAAGGCATACCTGCCATTTGTGAACTTGTTTATAACCTGTAAATTCCATTATCAATGTCTAACAACCCAAATATCCTTTAATTTTATCATGGACCCAGTCAGGTTTACTAACTCATGTCATAAGGGAAACATTATTTTTATTCACACAATGGAAGGTACTATGAATGACTCTTCCTCTGTTTCACCCTATCTGAGGGTTATCTAGCCCTATTAGATGTTCCATGAAGCTGTAGAGGTAGGAAATCCTCATGCAGCCTATAGGTTCAAAATCTTGAGTTACAACAGGTATAGGATGATTTATCACATCTGTTTTTTATAAAACCAGGTCACCTGATTAGTCTATCAGAACAACGTTCATTCTGATATCTCCAAACTCTACACCTCTCGTGCCACCATTTTGAGGACCTACTATTGCCTGCATGAGTCTGACTTGAGTTGTGAGAGGTGTATCTGGGTGAATGAAATTAAAAAGTTTAAGAACTTTTTTGGGATCAATGTAATTGGAAGAACCTACCATGAATGTCTCTAATGATGGAGGATGTAGTAAAGGGGACATCAGGGGTAAAGTCTGTCAAGTTTTGTTGGTAAAAGTGTGTGAGTATGATAGAATTGTGAGGGTGCAATTCATTTTAAGGGGGAATAATGTGACGCCCCGAACCTTTTTCATGTTCAATAATAATATCCAATGGTTTATTTATCGTACTAACTAGTACAGTTTTCAAAGTAAATATTATCTCACATTGTTTAAAAAATAAATATATATTACAATTATTTTAATAGAATGATTAAAATAGTATATATATGAATGATCTTTGAAAAACAATTATGGTTACTTTAATTCATATATATAATATTAACATTTTTTATGTTTCAAATTAACAAATATTTTGTAACAATTATGATATTTATTATTTTGAGATTAAAGATAATACATTTTCAATTATTAATTTAATTTATAGCATTTTAAGTATATAATATATATGTATATATGATTTATAAAGATTAATAATAAAAATATTTACTTTTTAAAAAAAGTATTGATAAAATAATTTTAGTAGACAAATAGATTTATTAGAATTTTTACCTTTTAAATATATTAATAATATAATATATGACAATAATATAAGATGATAAGGGTATAAAAATATAATATTAATAATGTAATAATAATAATAACAATATTATAATATTAATAAAGGATGAAATAAAAAATTTAAAAAAAATAGATTTTTGTAATGGGTTAAAGAGAGTCCGTGAATTAGGATGTCACATCGCAAAAAGACATCTTGACTTGTAGATTCATGGTTCATGGTTTCAATAAGGGTCCAGCACCAGGGACCTCAAGGGCGGTCAAGGATGATGGGTAGGTGTCTCTTAGAAGTCACATGCCACGGGTTGTTCTTCAAGATGGTTCATGTATCGATACAAAGATGATGAGCATGGCGGTCGTCAGAGTCCAATCGTCTGGATGTGTTTGTAGGAGTCGTGGTCTTCAACTGAGGATATTGAGCCATGACGGAGGTCGAGTTTTTGATGGGTATCATTACCAAGGCATGGTGTACGAACATGGAGAGGAATACTGCCTAGGCGACATCAACTAGTCCAATCATGGAAAGGGTTTGGACATGTGGTGAAATAGGGTCATTGTTCGTGGTCATCAAATCCTTGATTGGTAGGTGTCCGATTTTATCCAACTCTAATGTTTGTAATTAATCAAGAATTATGTCTGACCAATAGTTCTCATTCCCTATTTTACATCAATGTTTGTGTCTGCATCTTTTTTTTGTCCAATGTTTTCATTGTCGATCTCCGGTTTATGGTTTATTAATTAACAATTCAGTGTTAATTTTGTCAAATACCATATGATTTCAGTCTGATTTTGAAATAAAAATATTTTTCCTTTATTTATTTTACTAGAATCTAATTGGAACATTTGGCCTCTTCCAGTTTTTTTTATTGTGAACTAGATCTCACATTAGATTTGTTTGTTTTTTAATCACTGTTGTTTCCACAAATATTATTAGGTACGCATCATTGAGTGTATATATCTACAAACATTATAAAACCTGTTTTTCATCTGTCAATCTATGGTTGAGTTCTACGCTACCTTCTGGTGTTTTATTTTTGTATTTTTCATCCTCTGATTTTTCTTATACTTGTTGCTGAGGGTATCACATACCCTACATCTGCTTCCTTGTTATGTGTATCCAAGCACGAAAATCAAGGTAAGGGTTAAATATCTATTTCAAACATTTATTTATATTATGATATTATATTTTGTAAGGGAATTAATATTTATTTTCAGGATTTTTATAGTACTATCTATTTTCTAGTTCTGTGCAAGAGTTATTATTTCTAAATTATGTTTTGTTTTAGAGGATCTGTTATAAGGGATATATTGATTTTATTTCATGAACTTCATTTTATGGAAGGTAATGTTAAACTTTCTTGAATATTTATATATATCATGTCGATTACTATACCTAAAATTATTTCAACCATATGTTTAATACATTTTAATACTTAAAATTTCATGTATATATATATATATATATATGTTGTCCATTATTATATAATTTGAAAATAACAGGTAAATAATATGATATCACCTAGATTTAAATTAATTAAGGAAGACATATTATTAATGAACTATTCTCTTATAATTTTATGTGTGGCGTATGATCTTGCATTCAAAAATTAATAGTAAAGGTTATATTCTCATTTCATGAATATTGTTCTAAGTAAAATTATATATATTTATATTATTTTTTAAACCCTAGTTTTCTAGTGATGGATAACAGGATTTAATTAATGTCTTGAGTAAATTAATACTTTTAATATTTTAGTAGGTATTAATCTTGAGTTTGATAACCAATACAAATTTATAAGTAAGTAATATAACTAAAAGAAAATATTAGAGGGTAAAAGGATGTTTTGAATAATGCTATCATGTTAGGCTCACTTAATGTTTTATTGAATAATGAACCTGCTGAAATAATTGACTATTAGTTAATAAATGTTATGATTTATTCTATTTTCATGTGCACCTAATGTATTAAAAGCCATGTATTTCTATTAAGTATCCATTTACATGAATCATGTATTTTTAAAATTAAGAAATTATCAATTTATTTGACTACCCCATCCATTCATTACTTGTAATTTTTAAACCAATATCACATGTGCAAAGAATGTATACTAGTTTATGCATGTCATTGAGAAAATTGTTATCTAAGTAAAAACTGACATATTATGATTTAGTCCATTGTCTTTTACATTAATCATTTCATGAATTGGGCATGAATTATATATACTCTAAATTAAATAACATGTATTTTAATGTATTGAATGTTTATTACCATGGAAGGGTTTTTAAAGTTATTATTTTATGTGATAAATCAAACAATTTATTATTTATTTATGACTTATGATAATTTATGAAGTAAGGATTTAATTTTTCAATGTGGTATGGGACACATTGAATAAGATATAGAATTTAATAAATCAAAGTGTTATGTGACACTTTTATTTAGAGAAATTAAAAAATTCATTGGACTTAGTATGTGAGGGGTGGGGCCCGCTATGGCTCCTCAATGCATCGGTAGGTCTCATTAGAAAAACTATGGTCTTGGAACGAGGCCATGACAAAAAGATATTTTATGGTCTTGGAAGGAGACCATGACAAAGATTTTATCATCTTAACTTGATTCCATGACAAAGTCCTCCATATTAACTTCCCCCATGATGATTATGAAATATAATTAACCAAGTGAATATTCGACTAGTAGCATATACATGGTTAATGATCTTGTACTTATGAGAATTAGAAGAAGTAAATGCTTATGGAATCATGTATATTCAGAATTGAGATATTTACCTACCATATTATGATTTGCAGTTATTAAGGAATGAATTTGTGTTGCTGTTTTATGCACAACCTTGATCATGTATTACTCTTAGTTGTAAATTTGGTACTTACACTATCTCATGTCACACTTATTGAAGTTAGAATGGACCTTACTTTATATGTTACACACCCTATATTTTTTATAAGCACGATTATGATTTTAAAATATTTATTTCTCACCTTGTTAGTTTCCATGGAATATTCACTTTTAATTCTTGGAAAAATGTTAGGTTATGGTTCATGTATTGATGCTTTCCTTACAATCAATTTTTATGGATAATTTTAAAAGAATGTTTTCAAAAATATTTAATTGAAATATTATTTTATTTGAAAACCCCATACTAGAAATTCGTATGGTCACCCTACATTTTAATTTAATTTTTACATGTGTCATAGATTTTATATACACTGTTTGGTGGCCGCATTGTGTATATTCTTTTCCCTTTCAGTTTTAAAGGAATGGTAATAATTGTATCTGGTTATCCAGGAACTAAACTAAAAATATCCTCTTTAGTGGAACATGATGTGTGTTTTCACATTTATTTTTATAAAAAAATTACACACTATGTTTTATGCAGAACTGCACTAGCTCCGGGGCAGTCCGGGGCAGGGGCATTTTAACTACACTTGGATTACTATGGAAGAAGAGTGTTTCATGCATCTATACAACACCATGTTTCTCTAGAAGTACTTTTCCTGAGTATCCAAAATGGTTTAAGACATATTACCATAAATTATATTCAACATGGTCCATACAATGATACCTTAAAAAAATTTCCATTGTCCATGGAATATAACCATAAAGTATTTTCAAGGGGTATGACCTCTTTGAGCTTAAACTAATAGAATACCCATGCTTCATGCAACAGAACCATAAATTTTTCGGACAGTATATGTATAAATACCTTAAATTTTTTCATTTGGTCCATGAATTATGACTTTACCTTGTTTTCATCCCCTATAGTCTGAGTTAATCAACTTTAAATGTCAAAGTTTTACATCCATAGTGTGTGATGTTAAACTATGATCATACCCCATATAAAATTGGGATTCCACTTAATGAGATATTATCTTACCCCATGTAAAATTGGGATTCAAAATTATCTAATTATGATATAGTCAGAAACCTTACCCAGTAGTAAATAGGGAAACCACACGTAAGACAAGATGAAAAAAGTTTGAATCCTTGTCACTCAACGTTAAACTATAAAATTACACTATGTCATAATAATGGGATTCCCCATCGAAGCCATGGGATGCCTTAGATCCCCGGTTAGTGAGGATTTAATCCACTCTCAGTGATGGTCTTTTACCACTTGATTTTTGAATAACTACGTTTGGATTGATTACAAATCATCTTGGGATACATAGAGGCACTCAAGATTCCTGTATTTGGGTCTAACCGAAATTTTATAAAACCTTTTGCCCTTTGGAACCATTTTCTGTCCCAACATCATAACCTCAAACTGAACTCTATTTGTATAAAGGTATTCATGTTTTATAAATACATACATTACATAATTTTATGTCAACATCTACCACATGTGTGTCATGAAAATAATCTCAAAACAATCATTTCCCATATAGGAATCAATAATTTAAACAAATTTCCATGGTATTGGTCTTATAAACTTTAAATATTTATAGATGTATTCAAGAACATTTTATGTGGTTAAGGACCTCCTCAGATCCCATCATTTCATGTATCAACTCTTACATTCCACACAAATACTCTTGAGGAAATAATACTCTTGGTCCAAGCATCACGAAATTAAACTATTGTCCACATTAACCCTATGGTCCAAGAATTATGATGTAAAATTATATTTTCAGTTGTATAATACATGTTTGGTATGCATCCGTATATTCCATTGTTTCACGTTTTGTGATACCTTTTTCATGAAATGAAAATACCCTCAAAATAAATGTTCTACCAATTAAATAATCACGAAATAAATTTTCAATGGGCTATTCCAAATGACATTAAACCATGTGCATATAGAATTTGGATCATCTTTTGTTCCACAATACCTTCTTATATCCATTCAAATATGTTTTACAATCATTTAAACCACACAAAAATCCTTGAAGACCACATATTTGGTATAATCATTCTTAAAAAAACTATTTTCCATAGGTCTAAGCTCAATGACCTCAAACTAGGTGCCCTGGTCCATTAATTTTGACCTTAATCTATGTGCACTCACCGCCCATTCATGTGTTCTTCTTTTCCCATATTGTTCCAGTAATCCTATGCATTAACCACTCTTCATAACTACAAGTGGATAGATTCTAATACTTATGGGATACTCAGTGATACATATACCTTCAATCTCAGCATCCATCCACAAATTCGCCACACAATGATCTGTTATCTGTGATGATATCAACCAAAATTATCTTAGGAGAATTTGTTTCATGTATAGTCCCCATTCAATTTCCTTGAACCAATAGTGTAATGAGATTCTCTCGTATCCCTATATTAGGAAGGAAATATTGGTAAACTCATTGTTCAAGCCTCACCAACATTCTCATCACACGACATTAAATTATGAACTTAACCCATATAAAATCGTTATTCTCATTAATGTGACTTGATTTACTTCATAAAATAGGTGGGATTCACATTGGAAATTTATGAAAATAAAACAGTAACAATGTCCTCAGCACAATATGTTAAACTATAGGCATACCTTCTATAAATTTTGGATTCAACATATCCTAACATGGGCAGGTTCCATATCCTCACTCAAGAGGGAAACCCCAACCAGTGTTGGTCTTTTACCATGTCATTTTCAAGAACTATGTGTTGATTGATTCCCATCATCATGTGATATATAGTGATGATTGGATATGTCATCCATGTCCCATCCAACTATATCGATTTTTTTGGTCATATCTTCCCCAATAATATGATGTTGATTAGGGGTATGATTTTTTGCAATTTTTTTGTAATAAGGACCCTTCATACCTCCATTCATGTCATTTTAATACACTTTCATAGAGAAAAATCATCCATTGAAAACTCGCTCCCCCCTATAGTACAAGATATATGACTTTAAACTAGGAAAAACCTTAGTCTGACTTGTACAAATTTGAACTGAAAGGCCCAATGTCTCCAAACCAATAAATTAAACATAGATTTTACCTTGTATGAAACTAGAATTCCTCAAATGATATGTATGGGAAGATAATAATTTTTTACTCCCACATATACAATTGAGATAACCTTTGTTACAAATATTTCATGAAATCAAATTACCCCATATACCATCAGGATTCCCCTTATTACAAATATTGAGTGATGATAAAATTCACCCTGCATAAAATTGGGCTTCCTCTTAATATGAGATGGTTTAATATTACCAATAGATAGGACATAACTTCATCATTGATAGAATCCTATCATGAAATTTTCTAGAACTACATGTGGAATTATTATCATGTTCATTAGATATATATAGACACATGTATATCTCATCCTAGGCCTAACCCTGACATCAATTAACTTTTTGAACTTTTACCCAATAGTCCAAGTTTGATTATCTCATGTGGGAATGTTCATATGTTGTATTTGAGAGCAAGGACAAAGAGATCACAGTGAACGTATTTTTCACTTTGGGACATACCCCACTTCTAATTGTACACTTTTCACTTTCTCTATTTTGGATAATTGTCATTATCCCAATCTGGATATAATCTCTAATGGAATGGTCCTATGACATACTAGATCACCTACCATAGAATTCCCAAACCTCAAAGCATATTTGGAAACAAATAGTGTATCATGTGTTTCAAACATGTCCAATGGTCAATCCTGCATCATTTTTCCACATCATTAATGGATGTGAGCGGTACCATGTGTTATTAACATGGTCTATAGTAGGTCAACATCCATTAGTTACTCCCATTTAGATATCTAGGTATGGGATGTAACAATCCCCCACATTGGATTTTTCTATCACTTCCACCCATATTTTGGTTCTCCTATACAAGAAATAAGATATCCATAACTGTCATTTTTTCTTACACCGATCATAAATCAAGCAATCTTAGGGTTTGGGATGATTTTTTCCTAAAATTTGATTGAAGACTGTGAACACCTAATGACCTAAAATCAATGAACTTATACTAAGAGATAAGATCCCTAGCATAAAATCTATAACCATAAACTATGAGTCAATGTTTGTGAATATTGTCTCTAAACTATGTGAAGGTCATCTTAGGAATGTATTGTGCGGTGTTGGGCCTCCTTGGTCCTCAATTCACATTGGGTTTGCCACTCTACCACACTACGCATATATGTTAGATATTTTACCCCATGACCCAAGAATAACAACATTAAACTATGTTCAAGCTATCGCAATGTTGTTTTTTTCGACAACGAGTGACCTCCTAGGCCCCTCCTTCAATTCTAGCTATCCTGCATTTGATGAAACATATGTTCCATTGAGACACCCCCCTATGGTATATTCTTTCTGACCTTAAACAAAAATCTATGGTCCAATCATAATGACCATAAACTATGTTTAAGTTGTCTCAAAAAAAATTTTTAAGAGTTATATGGACTCCATGGTTTATTTCACATAATGTAACCTTTATTTCATGTCTCACATGTTCTTTAAAGTCACTTTCCCCATGGTCTAAGAATTATTAATTTAAACTGTTTTCAATTAGTCAAAACTCTATGACCACAACCAAGATCACGGGTCTAAGAATCATGACCATAAACTATTTTCAACCTTCCCATTTTGTTTCTAAAGGAATAGGGCATCTCTTTTCCCACCACTCATGTCAGTATACTACTATTTTTTACCAAACCAAACACATTATAGTGTGTTTTAGTCTAATCTATATGACCTTAAACTATGATCTAATATCTTCAGTCTGAGAATCATGACTCTAAACTATGCACCAATACTCTTTGGAATGTGTTGTGTGGCATTGTTTCCTATTTATCCTCAATTCACAATGGGTTATTACTCCACAACACTACATATATCCTTTTTTGACATTTACCTTATGGTCTCAGCATCACAGTGTTAAACAATAAGCGACATACCCCATATTACTTCAGTTGGTGTTGGGTATTTTATGTTACCTTTTCCTTATAGGCATGTTCAAAAAACTCCCCCTTTCATGACACCCTACTATTACCTCCCCCACCTTGGCTGGGTGGTTATTATTTATGTTGGATCACACATATGAGATGTGATACATAAATATGCATAGCTCCACATCCCAAACACAATATGTTAAATTGAGAAATAAATTCCCAATCACATGACATCAATAAATGTGATATATCATCCCCACCATATGAAATTAAATTTTAATTATATCATCCTCACCATATGATGATAAATGGAGAGTTTATCATTATCATTGAATGAAGTTAAACTACATTTTTATCTTCTTCATTGCAGAATGTAAAACTATGTGGCTTCTTAAGCCCTGGTCATAGAATCCATTTCCAATAATTCCGGTAACATACCACATCATTCACATTCTTTAAACATCACTAAATTTCCAATATTAAGATCCCACTAGAAGATGATTTTGACCATTTTTCAAATAGATACACCTACATAATGTTTCAAATTCAGAGTGGGGTAACACCAGGAGTGTTGGAATCTATATGAACATTTCATATATTCATTTTTATACTTCATGGGTACCTCTATTTTGATCACCATACTCCCCCATGCCTGAAAGGTTCAACCCTGATGGAGTGGACACATGAAACATTGTCTCACCTACCATCTTAGAAACACTTCACACAAGAAATTGGACAAAAGTTTGAGATATGTTCCATGATTTGAACATGGTTATAAGTTGACACTTATTTGTTTATCCCTATCCGCGTCAAAATGATAATGGCTTATTTTTCCATGCATGGTCCAAAATTATCCTCCATATTCACACCACACTCATTTTGTTATATAACATGGGAATCATGATCTACAACCTTTATTCCCCTTTTCTTGGATAGAATAAAATGCCCCTAGAGTTATCCCATTTCTGAGTTAGTGCATGTTGAAATAGAAATTTTGATGCTCATAGAACCCCTTTCTCTATCCATATCCACTCTCTCCTCAAACACTACTAGTGGTCAGTCCAAAAATAGAGGCCCTAATAGAATGTTTATTTTTTTACACTATTTTATAAATGAGATATCACATGATAGTCCCTTGTTTCTTACATTGAGAATGACGCACAAGATATTAGGGAGTGTTCTAATGTTTTATCACAAATATGACTAAAGTGAGAAAATAAAATGAGACAAAATAACTATTTACATTCATGTGATAATTTTTTAACAAAGAATATTTGGAAGATGGGAAGGTTGATAAACATATTAAAGCCTCTCTTAAGTCCCGATGAAAATTCCACTACGGATTAAACTCAGTGATTGAGTGTTCTAGTATATCCATCCATTGAAATGTGTCCTTCAGGGCCTACATCAGCCAGAGAGTATATTTTTCCCCTTCCATATAAATATGATAAATCTCATCATCAATGATCCATTACTGGTCCTACTCATCCTGGTACTTGGGTATCATAGAAACAGCCAAATTCACTTAATCCTTGGCCTCCACTAGTTGATATGTCAACTAGAAGATGACATCTTCATGAAATTTGAGAAAGGATTTACATTTATTCACTTGATTCTCCAGATGTTAAATTTCCTAGTTATCCACCAAGAGATTTTGGGTTCTATCATATTTCTCATTCTTCTAGGTGATGTCCAAATAATGGTTCTCCACATATACTTTCTAGGAAATGTAGTCAAAGACCAATGCTTGGATGGTGTAAGTGTCTACCCATCTAGTTCTGATATTGTCCTTATACTATTTAAGGGACCTTATCTCTTTCACTAATTATAGATCTAGTTTCTAGGTGATGAAACATTGAATGCTATTTCATTCGCAACATTAGAAAATGCAGTTCATTTCTATGATGTTAGGACCAAAGTATTATATCTCATCGAGTGTTATAGACTCATATTCTAGGAATTACATGAGGAAAGAATTACCAGGGTCCTCATTTGTGTTCTTATAATTATAGTAAATCTCATTTTCAATATGTCATACATCTTACTCTAACCCTTCATCAAAATCACTACCTACACAGTCCTCGACCTCTGCCCCTATAGTGGCATCACCTATGATAAAAATAGGATCCCCTCTCGATTCCAAGGTTAGGTCAACCTGAATGATATGATCTTCATTATCTTATACAACCATCATAGAAGGTACCCCATATCCCTGGTCTATAGCCACTTTCTTGGGAAACACCTTCTCAAACTATGCTAGAAAAAACAGAATTTCAATTGGTTTGATCAATGATAACAAATTAGAGAAACATATCTAAAGTAAGGGTGAAATATTTACTATGTCTCAGAATTTAGGAAAGTAAAGGTCCCATAGTCATGATAGGGAGGTGGACCACCTAAAACCCATCGACACCATTCGCACATCAATATCTTGCACCAGACCCCCTAACACTAGTTGATTCAAAGCTACAAAATAAGAGACAACCACATTGTCACAAGATCTCCACGAATGATTGGAAATGGATTAGTGGTCCTATATTCATAATTACCTTGATGTAGAGGGATATTGATAATGAGACACCTCTGGTGACCTACATCGCCATTAGTGGATGTCGCTATTAGGATACTATGGTCTATTCCCCCCCCCCCATAGATGACCGAGAGGACGGAAGGATCCAAGGCCACGACTCTGTCATCCTCAAGAATCCATATGGTTAAAATAAACTCAAGGATGGGAAATACAGCATTATTTCCCTCACATAATGGAGAACTCGTTTCACCTCTAGTGGGGGACCCCTATCCATTTTCAGATTCGTCATGCATAAGATAAAATTCATTTAGAGATTCGGAATAAAATAGGTGAATGAATGGAATAGGAAATTAAGTTAAAAATAATACCTAGAGGAAGTAAACCGATTACAAGTCCTATGAAGGAGAGATTTCCATTATCTCTCTAGGATCATCCATCTTAGTAGATGATTCATAGTATAATCCATCCTTAGATCCCATTTTTCTATCATCGGTTGATATCCCCTCAGGTGATTTGTCCGCTCGAATATCCTTAAAAAAATTTACCCTCAAACACCACTTACACTATGACAAAAGGAAGGTCATGTGTCATATACTATTGGTATAATACATCCATGGACTCTAGGTCTTAAAAAAACTATGTAACTGAACCATGGTAGTGATTTGTGTGTGCCCCACATCTTGTAGCCTGATTGATTCATGGGCCAGCATTCACCACAGCTGCGCTTCTAGCTTATTCATCCTCAGTATACCACAATCCTATGAAAGGATGGAGAAATTGCCATCAATAGTTGAATACATGATATAATTCAGATTTTTTCTAGGATCATCCCTTAATCTAAATATTTCAAAACTAGGATCCTCCTTCCCACTCTCATGACTCCTATTGGGGATGGATCTACCCTCCAGGAGATAGAGGTGAAATAGTGAAAAGAATTACCCACATTGTAGAACCAAATCGATCTTCCCACAATGCTTGGATCTTCAATATATGAGAATCCCTATTTCCCACATTCTTATCTAGAACCTCATTCACCAAAGAAATCACCCTTAATACTGGACGCAAGATCATTCCCTGGTAAACCACTACCTAGCTGCTAGCATAATATTTGGGGAGGTTGGCGTTGACATTAGTAAGCTGCAACATGATGGTATCTTCTGAACCCTCTTCTATGAAAATACACTAAAATTGAAGAAGGGTAAATGGATTTAAATCCTCATGGACCTTTGTGTTGAGTTTATTTGTTATCGGCTAGATACATCTGAATATTCAGGTGGACCAAGATGATGATTATGGCTCACAATAATTGTTTCCATCAATTTTGGACACCAACACTCCACCCAAAAGGTATTCAAATTTTCACTATAATCCAATTTCGCATGACGTTTGTCCACCATCATGCCATATATGGTTGAGAATAGGTGGAAATTTATGATCATGAAGTTTCTAATGCCTATCATAACCATGATATCACTGAGCACTACGAGAAATATCCCTATGATGTTGAGATGTGAGGGCCCCAAACCAGAATTCAAAGGGATAATAGCATTCTAAAACTTGTATCCTCAAAATTGTGCCCTAATATATCCATGTAGAAACTATAATGGACAAAAAATCCTCCCATGAATGTCTTCCCAAGAAACATGGACCATCCAGCTATAGATTTAGGCCAACACTAGTACACCAAGATTCACCCTTTTTCCAATAACCAAAATATTTACCATAACCATCATCTATAGGAATAGTCCCATTCATGCATATCTGACTAGAATTTTCCATACATTGGGGAATGTGACTAGGAATGTGGTGCAGTGGCCTAAAAACTTCCAGTATTCTACCATGATGTAGCCCCATTACTCATATTATCTTTCCTCCAAGATCATCTTGTATGATCTTTCCCTCCATATTTATGGTGACACTAGTATCTAATTTAACAAAAATGGAATCCTCATAGCTGTATCATTTTTCAAGAACATTATAATCCATTTATTGAATTAAATTTATCCCTAGAAGGGGTAGAATGATCTATCTTCTTCTCTAGCACCTCTATATGGTGTTATGCAGAGTGGGGGTATAATATGAATCACCCTAGGTGTTCAGAATCATGTGAAAATCATCATAATATAATCCATTCGATGGAATTCCACTAATGTTGTGAATATCACAAAGAATGATGATCACCCCCAAGGTGAAGGTGTAAGTGTTGGTGTCTAGAGAGGAACGGCTAAAGAGCTTTAAAAATATCTCATGATGGTGGAATATATAGAATTTGGATATCAAAACTACCTCATATAATTAGATATGGAATAGTTCATTCCCAAATTATAGAATGGTGATGTGTACTCAGTATTCCCATGTATACCACTTAGTGAAGTTTCCTCCAGACCACAGATCACAGTCTTCATGCCAGCCCTTTTTATTGTCCAAGTTACTTCTCTGGAAGATGCTGGCATAGAAATATAGGAACTCGTCAACCTCTAGTTTCGTCCTGGTAACTGTTCTCATCCATACACTCTAACTATAGAAAACAATTTCCTTATTCACCTAAGTACTGGGGCCTTTAATGCTGATCTTCCATTAGGATTACAAATTATAGAGACTATAACAAGACCATAGTGTGTTTATTTCAATGGATGAGATGGAAACATCATCCATCACCTTCAAATTGTTCAATGATAGGTAATTTCTCAACAAGTAGTTCATATAAGACTAAATAATCATTCCCAAAAGATCATATTTACCATAAATGGATCTCATATATCAATGTATCTTATAGTTACCTACTATTTTGGCCATCCAGGTGGAAGCTACAATGAAAATTTAATATTGGTTATGTTGAATGGCTATTCTTAAAAAATATGGGAGTTCTAAGGAAGGTGCTTGAAAATATTGGATCTGCACAAAAATATTTCTGAATTTTCATTTATCTTTGGTAAATTATATACATATTTTACAATTTTTCATGGATTTAGTTTCACAAAATTTGTATTTTGGTGAATAATTTGGTTGAGGATTAGATTTTTATGAAATGATTGATTTCCAAACATGAGAGTAAAAAACATTTTGTGTGATATGTTAGAGTACTTTATAAGGGGGAACCTCCACCTATTTGTATACTCATACATCTAGTTTCCTAAGTGATCAAATATGTTTCATGAAAAAATATAGAATTTGTGAAACCACACAGAAATATGCAATACTTTTTTGTGTTTCACATAAAACATTACGTTCCTGTCCCATATCATCTCATATTCTGAAGTGGGGGGGGGGGTTCCACTGAAATATTATATAAAATGGAAAATAGATATTTTTCATTAATATAAGCTTGTTACCCACACTAGGGGGCCATTTTAGGGATAACGATTAGGTTTCTTGTAAAATTTATTTAGTTCGTGAAAATATATACTTTTTCATGCGAAAGTCTTATGTGGAAAAGGTGATGAGAAGTTCCCTGGAGGCCCCTTAGTTAAAATGTCAAACCTTGTCCCATTCACACAAGAAATGTATTTTTCATGAAATATAGAATCATTTCATGAAACCATGGCATAAAACCATCAAGTTGAATTCTTATAGAGATTTGAAGAAAATATTACTTGATGACCATGTGTGATAGCCAATGGAAGGACATGCAAACAACATAGTTTTCATCCCAAGGTGTTGTATAAAAAAAGTTGAGGATTTAAGCTCTAAATATAAGATCGCACCAATCCTTGGGAATTCCCTCTTATATAAAACGTGATTCTATTATATATAAAAATCCTTCTCTTTTTTAATAGAGCACAAAACTAGATATTATATCACCTCAATGTTATAACACCATTGCGATTGACATCCTGTGACCCCAAAAATGAATTTTCCTATAGTATAGTGATCTTCATGAAACTATCCCTATTGAATGTGAGGATTGTAAAAAGATATTATAACTTCTCAAAACCCTAATCTTTACAAAAATACAATTCTTTAATGAAAAATGAATTTTGACTCCATAAGTTTCTCTTATTCTAGAGCCCCTTACTCATGAAACTCTTGTATGAAACACAATAAAGTTTCATCAAACAACTTATTGGTTGCCTTTATGAAATTCATTATGACTCTACTGAATCCTTTAAACTACATATTTATCATAATCACAGGTAACCTAATTCTCATTTCTCCTAAGGATTGGGACCCTAAAATTGGTACTCATGATTTCCACTCCTCCATAGCAGTGCCAGCACCATTCCCTTACAAGAGGCGCATGTGTGGTGGTAATGTAAGACCTATAGGTGGAATATTTGTGGGAACTTATTCACTTTTATCACTGGTTAATACTTATTTAAACTTCCTATCTCCTTGACATGGTCCCCCTTATAGAGTGTCCCCATCAGCAACATCCAAAATACATGACATAAACCCGTCTAGCTCCACCTCCAAGTCATATGATACTAAACATCATGAAAACATACTCAACACATGATGTAAAAATGTAGAATTACCCTGTGTGATGAATATACAATTACACATGTATTCTTTACATGGGATAACCCCACTCCTCATTCAATGTTTTATAAACATGGTAAGCTCTTTTTATGACTCAGATGGGATGAAATCACCATCCCCATCAAGGGACGAACTGTCGCACATGGATTCTTCCATGTGTAATACCAACACCATGACCCCATGATTTGTGCTCTTTAGAAGATTATATTAAACATGTAATCCCCAAAACATCCCTCATAGATTCTCATTTCTTGACATGATCATCCTTACAACATTTTATTAAACTAAATAGTTCAGTCCTGTCACACGACCTTAAACTACGACAACAAAATCCCCAGGTTTTGGTCCAAATCTCATAAACAATGTATATAGGATGACTATTTGAGGTTAAATCCCAAATATGGTATAACCATGTGTGATATCATAACTCATAGGGACTCACCTCATAGATCTACCTTAATAGGGTGTTTTTATCCATCCAAACCCATGTGCGACATCTTCCCTCATAGGGACACACCTCCGGGATCTACCTCCATTGGGTGTTATGATACATCCAAACCGAGGTGTGACATATTTTCACCAAGTAACACACCTCCAAGATACATCTCAATAGGGTGTGTTGATCTATCAAACCTAGGTGTGGAATAATCCCTACTTGTAAGGTCCCTCAAGGATCTACCTCAATACGGATTTCTGATCCATCAAAACCTAGGTGTGACATATGCCCTCCTAGTGACACACCTTCCATATGTTCCCTAATAGGGAATTTTGATTCATCCAAAAATAGATGTGACACATTTACTCAGAGTTATGGAACTCCCAGATCTTCATCAATAAGGTGTTATGATACATCAAATCTTAGGTGTGAAATCTTAATTCCTTGGGCTGCACCTCCCAGAATCAACTCAATAGGATATTTTGATCAATCAAAACCTAGGTGTTATATATTCCATCCAAGGGACATAAATCCTAGATCTACCGCAATAGGGCATTCAAATCCACCACATCGGTATAACATCTTCCCTCCAAGGGACACACCTCTGGGTTCCTCCTAAATAGGGATTTCTGATCCAACACTTAGTTGTGACATCTTCACCCATTGGGATACCCCTCCATGATCCACCTGGCCATAGAATTCAGTTATACCATGATGTCCCTTATAGACTCTAAACCTATGTCCAACATGTCCTTACAAGATATTAACCCTGTTACTATCTCCATAAGATAATAAACACAGGTTGTGAACAATAATACTTATACTACACAATTGATATGGGTTTTCCAATGTAAAATTCTTCCAAAGACTACTCCCATGTCATCATTTCGTTGTGATTGATATGAGATGCCTTGATTTTTGTGCCTAATTTTATTAATTTGATATTTCATCTAAATGAGTAAGATTCATAGGTTCCCAATATACCCCATGTCCAAACATGTCCAAAGATGTCCATTTTTAATAATCTCATAACCAAAGGATGATACCTTGTCAACATAAAATTAGGGTAATTAACTAATCTCCACATAGATATGACATGAATAATTAGTTCCAAATCCCATGCCTCATAGGTTATTTGGAATCAAATATAGGATCCCATGTTTCAAATTATTCCAGTGGTAAATCTGGCATTGTTTTTCAACATCTTTAACCAAAAGAAGTATAATGTGCTTCAAAAATGGTCAATAGTTTTTCGACATCCATAAGTTACTCTCATTTACATATCTAAGTCTAGGATGTCACAATTTATCACGTGGGATTTTTTGGTCACCCACACACCTCTTTGTGTTCTTCTTTGTATGATATAATAAATCCATATCGGTTCTTGTTTCTCACACCAACCATGAATCATGTGATCATACAGTTAGGAGTATTTTCTCTTGGAGTGGGGTTGAGTCATGTGATCGCCTCAGGACCCAAACTATATGTCCTTAAGCTAAGATCTAAAATCCCAAGACCAAAATGTATGACCATAAACTAGAATCCCCAATCCAAGAATCTTGTCTCTAATCTATGTGAAAGTAATCCTAGGAATGTGTTGTGTGTCGTTGGGACTCCATGTACCTAAATTATTATAGGGTATTAAACTCCTCCACACTACACATATCCATTTGATATTCTACCCCCATTTGTGAAGAATCAAAACCTTAAGTTGTGTGTGTGTTTTCATGAATATATTTTATGAAGCAACAGGTGGAATCTTAGAACCCTCTTTCATCATTGGGTGTCCATCATAAGATGTTGTGAATGTTCTATTAAGACACACCCTGTATTGTCTATGATATCTAGCCATAAACTAAAATATGTGGTCTAACCATCATGACATTAAATTATTTAATTTTTTTCTTTGTAATGTTTTGTGTAGAGTTAGGTGGCCTCTATGTCTCCCTTCACCACCAAGGCTAGGTGGCTGTTATTTATGTTTGATAACACATCCAAGATGAAAGTAATAAAAATGTACAACTATATTTCCCAAACATAAGACTTAAAACTGTGCGATTAGTTCCCAATCACGTGATTTCAAACTATGTGATATATCATCATTACAACATGACATTAAATTGGGAATTTATTATCCTCGCTATGTTAAGTTAAACAATGTGTTTATGATCCTCACTTAATGACATTTAAATTCATGCCTATCTTCTTCATTCTATGATGTAAATCTATGAGAAATATTTTTCCATTGGAAAAGAATTCCTTTTCTCTGGTACTAGTCACATACCACATAATTAATGGTCTTTAAACAATTCTCAGAATCTGAGATGATACGATCACTACATAAATAGTTTCAACATTGTTGATAATGATTATCTTAGCTGATGTTTTTAAATTTATCGTGGCGTAACTACATGAGTGTTGGAATTTATCTGAAAATTCCATCAATTGATCTCAATGCTTCACATTTCAGTTTATTTTGATCCCAATCCTCCCCCATGTCTGAAATCCCCCCCTGATGGAATGCTAACATGCAACACGGGGACACCTACCATCATGGGAACATTCCCCAAAAGTATTTGGAATTTTTGTTGACATATATTCCATATTTTTAACATATTTAGTAGTTGACCCTTATTTGTTTTCACCATCCTTAGAAAAATGAAAATGGAATATGGGTTTAAAATAAGGTCAATAGTTATCCTTCATCGTCACACCACACCCATTATGATCCAAAACATGGGCGTCATTATTGACACCCTCTAATGCGATTTTTTTGTTTTAATTCAACACCCCTCTATTTAACCCATTTTTTCATTATATCATAATAGAAAATAAATATGGATGTTTCGAGAGCCCATTTCTCCATCCATAGCCTCTCTCATGTCGAAAAATCTCTGTATTCAATCCTCAAAAGTAGATCCTATGTGAATAATGATTATTTAATAATCTCAAATAAATGAGTGATCACACGATCATCCCTTCATTATCAAACTAATGATGACTCAAACGAGATTAAGGATTGGTATAAGAATGTGTCAAAAATATGATTGATGTGAGATAATAAAATGAGATAAATGAAATTCTTCAATTCATGGAGAATTTTTAAAGAAATGAATATTTGGTATTTGGAGAGGGTCGTCTACATATTATATCCTCTCTTAAGTTCCAATGAAAATTCCCCTATGGATCCACCCTGCATATTGAGTTCTCTAGACTTGCTAGTATTTGACATGGGGCCTTCATCACCTACTACAGCATCACATTCTCTACTTCTTCCACCTCAGCCATTGGAAAAATCTCATCAACACATATCTATTTTCAGTCCAACTTAGCCGAGTATATGGATACCTTAGAAACTTACACTTTCTCTTGATCATCAGCCACTACTTGTGGAGCAATAAACTAAAAGATGAAATTTTCTTGAGTATTGAAGATATATTCATGTTAATTAACTTGATCCTCCAGATTTTTAATTTCTTGATCAACCCCCTAGATCTTAAAGGTGTTATTTTATTTCTCTTTGTTCCAAGATATGTCCAAATTATGGTTCTACACATGAACTCACATTGTAAGGTAGTTGAAGACTAGTGCATGGAGAGGCTGATCATCCACCCCTCGTATGAATAATCTGTGCTTCTAGTGGTGAAGGGAACCCATTTGGATCACTAGGTATGGCCCTAGGGTTGGGTGATGGAACATTTCATGATCCTTCATTCCCTACGCCAGAAAATGTGGTTCTATTCATAATATTCAGAACCAGAGTCTTTTATCTCATTGAGAGGTGAATAATCCTATTATAAGAAATCTGTGAGGAATAAAGTAGTAGGTTCCACCTCTTGGATCCTATTTTTGGAGTCAATATTTATGTCATGATGTTATCTATATTCTTTTAACCCTTTATCAGTATCACCACCAATGCTGGACTCAATATCTGACCCTCAGTGGAGTCACCTATGACCGAAGAAGGATCCCCTATATATACTAAGGTTAGGTAAACCTAGATAATATTATTTTCAAGAGCTAGAATTTTCATCAGAGAAGGCCCCCCCCAATCCATTGGCTGGATCCACTTTTTGGGTTCACACCCCCTCAAACGCTGCTAAAAAAATGTGCATGTTAGTCGATTTGATAAATGATAGCATAATAGAAAAAATATCTCATTTAAGGTCAAACGACTTAAATAGTCCAAGAATTTAGGAAAGGATTGGTCCTAGAGTTTTGATAGGTAGATCCACCATTGGAAACCCATCAACACCAATCAACAGATCAATAGCTTGTACCAAACACCCTAGTGCTAGCTGATCAAAAATTAAATAAGAAGAGACAAACACATTACTGTAAGATCTACATGAATGTTTGAGTTGGGATGGGATGAGTGGTCTTAGATTCATCTTTTCCATGATGAATATATATCTTCATAATGAGTCTCCCTTGGTGACCTACATGGACAGTAGTTGATGAATCCATTGGGATAATAAGGTATGGTCCCCCATAGGTGACTAAGAGGACCAAAGGCTCCGATGAGGATAATTCAATGACATTAAAAGTCTACCCAATTAAAAAACCTCTTGGGTGGTCCATGGAGTGTTCTATCCATCACCTGATGAATCACCCTCTTCCACTCCAGTGGTGGTCCATTGTCCATTTTAAAATTTCCCCCTCATAGAAATAATTCAGTTAGAGATTCTGAAAAAATAGGGGAAGGAATGAAAGTGAAAATTAAGATAATGATATTACCTAGAATAAGTATAAAAAGACATATTCATTCAATGAAACAATCCCCCTTATCTCATAAGGACTTTCCTACTTATTGGATGATCCCCAGGAAAATCAATCATTGGATCCCTATATTTCATCATTAGGAAATTCTTCTTAAGCTAATTATTTAGGAAATATCATTTCACATTTTTTCTCACAACCAAATATCATCCACACTAGGATGGATTGAAGATTTTGTGTCCCATGATGGTTGGAATAGAAATCCATTACCGCAAGTTATTCAAACCTCTTACGGATGTGAACCTTGGTAGTGATCTGGGTGTTCCCCACCCATGGAAAAACTATCCCATCCCACATCATCATCATCAATATCATCTTCACTAACATGTACATCCTCAATAATCCCCAAGACAACTAAAGGAAAAGGATAATATACATCCATAGTCGATTCTATGATATTCTATAGATTTTTTCTGGGATACTCCCTTACCCAACAACTTCTTGCATAGGATCCCCCTTCAGACTCTCAAAAATGATACTAGGGATGAACCTTCCAACTAGGTGGTAGTAGTTAAATGGAAGTTATCACTGCCCCCGATTTCCCCTGATGTTTGGATCTAATCAAAAATGGAATCATGATTTCCTCCTTACTTCTCTGACACATCATTCACCATTATAGTCACCATTAATAGTTGTGGAAAGATCATGCTTGGGTATTCCACTACCAAGTGGATAGAAAAATCTTAGTAGAGGTTGGGATTAAAATTCATCCATTAAAGCATGATGGTCTCCCTTGAGCTAACTTCTATTAACATCCACCATAGTGGAAAAAGGTTAAATTGATTTATCTCCTCAGGGGACTCTGTGTAGACACTCTTCATCAGTTAATAGATGCATCTGTACTACTGGGTGAACCAGGATGACTTTTATTGATTGAAATGGGTGTTCTATAGATTTTGGCCACCATCACTCCACCACAAAGGTATGCAGGTATTCCATATAATTTAATATCCTATTATGTTTCCTCCAATCACGCCAACTAGGATTGAGTGTATGTGGAAGTTTAATATCACATAGTTTATGATGCTAATCATAACCCATAAATCCATGAGTGCCACTAGACAAACCCATGTGATATTGAGTAGTGAGGGCCATAAACTAGCATTAAGAAAGATTAGAGAATACAGTTACTTGTATCTTCATAAGTGAACCCCAATCAAGCCTTATTGGAAGTGTAATTGACCTCAAATCCTCTTAGGAATGTCTCCCCATGAAACATGTCCTAAAAGACGGTATATTCGAGCCAACACTAGTACCCCAAGATTCACCTTACTATCAACAACTATGTATTCTTCCTTTAACAACATCCTTAGGTATAAGACCATGCATGACTCTCTATATGAATGTATCTAGACACTGAGAAATTTTTCTAGGAATGTGGTGTAGAAGCCAAAAGAATTTCATTATTCTAATATTATGTATCCATATTTCTCATATTCTTCTTCTTGAATGATAATCTAGAATAATATCAGCCTCATTCGTTATGGTGGAACCTGACACAGCTTCGATAACCATGTAATCTTCCCAATCAGGTCCTTCGTCAAGAACATTCAAATACATGTCTTGAAAAAAATTACTTATATAAGGGGGATGAATTACCCAAAATACAATTAAACACCTCTAGATTGTTTTTTAAGTGGAGAGGAGTCTACGGCCAATCACCCTAGGTGTTCAAAAGTTGGAGAAACTCATCATAATGGAATACAATTAGTGGAATTCCACTAACATAGTTCATATCCCAATGGCTGATAACAGACTACCCTTGGTGAATGTGGAAGGTATTGGTGTGTGGATACCAAAGGATAAAGATCTCTAAAAACAAATAATTTTGGCGGTATGTATGGAATTGGGATGACCATGTTTCCTCGCATAGTCTTATCTAGAATATTTAAGCCTTATATACTATAAAGGTGATGCATAACTGGTATTCTCATTAACAGATCTCAGTGATGTTTTATGTATCCCCCAAATAGAATTCTTTATGCCATACCTTGATATTATCCAAGATACTACACTATAATATGCTAACATAGTTAGCCAAGAACTATTCATCCTCTAGTTTATCCCAAGTAACTATTCTCATCCATCCACTCAAACTGTAGACAACAATATCCTCATGCTCATGTGTATGTTTTACTTGAATGGTGATCATCCAATGGGATTACAAATCATGGAGACCTAACCAAGACTATAGTGTGTTTATTTCAATTCCTAGGATAGACACTTTATCCCTCGGATCAATATAATATAATGAGAGGTAGTTTCTCAGTATATAGATCGTATGGGATTCAGTATGAATTTCCAAAAGTTCCTTGTTACCATAAATAACCCTCCCAACATAATAGATATAATGGTTCCCTACTATTTGAACCTTTTTAGTGGAAAAATTGTTGAAATTTTATCTTGGTTATGTTTGTTTGCTGTTTTAAGAAAAAAATGGGAGTTATAATGTAGATGTGTCCAAATATTGTCTTTTTTTATGAAATATATGAAATTTCAGGTGACATTGGAATGGTTGATGAATATTTACCTCTTTTTTATGGAATTAGACTCCCTAATGTTGAATTTTCATAAATGATTCATTGTAGTATCATATTTTTTAATAAGGAATTATTTCCTCACATGAGGGAAAAATAATTTCATGTGATAAGTCGGAGTAATATATAAGGGGGGACCTCCTCTAATTTATAAACAAGTATCTCTAGCTTGAATGGGTTATTAATGAAATCACAAGACCAAATTCAAGAGTTGTGCAACCACCCTAAAATAATCCACACTACGACATTTCCCTCGAAACCCAAACATCATGTCCCATGTCTTCTCAGATTCTGAGGTGGGAGAATTATCTATCACTGAAATATTATATCATACCCCAAATATATATTTTTAATGAACTAAGCATGTGACTTACCCAAAGGGTCCATTCCATGTATATGGAGTAGGATTAGTGAATGGTTTAATGAGTGCATAAAAAGATATAGATATGTGGGAAAATTTCTTTCATACCATAGGTGATGGAATGTTTTGTGGAGGTCCCACAGTTCAAACATGAGACCATGTCCCATGCATAAAAGAATGTTTTTTTACACTCAATAATGAATCATTTCATGAAACCCTAGCATGAAACCATCCCATTAAATTCTAATGGTGATGTAAAACTGGGATTGTTATGTGACTAAGAGTGAGCGGAAAAGGTAGGAGATGTTGAAAACCAAGTAGTTGTCCTATAGAGTATCATGCTAACAACTATGGATTTCAGTTACTAATAGAAGCTCGCCCTGCTCTTTGGGAAAGACCTATTTTATATGATGAAACTATATTTTAGACAAAAATTCTTCTCTTATGTGATATCATGCAACACTAGAGATCATAGAAACTCAATGTTAGAAAACCTATAGGATTAACCCCATGTAATACCAAATATAAATCGGCCTATGGTAGAGTGATCATCACTCAACTAATACTACGGATATTCTAGTTCATTTAATGATAATATACCATCACACATATCTGATCTAAACACAACTAAAAATCTTTTATGAAATTTTTTCTGTTGACTTTATACGTTTCCCTTATGCTAGAGCCCCCCACTCATGAAACTATTGTGTGTAACATAATAAAGTTTCATGAAAAAAAATCTCGATCCCCTACCTGAAATCATTTTTACATCTAGTTTTTACTTTAAACTACTTACTGTTGTAAGGCATAGGTACCCTAATTCCCATTTCCCTTAATCATACAAACCCAAACATTAGCCTCTTGATTTATAATCCTCAACAGTAGTTCCAACACTATGACCTACCCATAGACACATGAGTGGTGGTCACATAGTACAAATAGGTGGTATCATTTATTGAAAATATACACCTATCTCAATGGGTATTCATTATGAATATTCCAACCTCATTTATAGAGGCCTCCATTAGAGAGTTACCCCATCTTAGACATTTGATCTGGATGACATAGAACTCTCTATCTCCACCTCCAAGTTGCATGACATTAAACAACACAACAACATCCTCATCATATGATGTAAAATTGTACCATTACCATGTGTAGAGAACACATGATGCCCCATTTAGGTTTAACATGGGATGGCCCCACTCCTCTTACATTGTTGGATAATCCTACGATGTGTCATGTATGACTTAGAGAGGATAAAATATCCCTCCCCATAAAGGGAAGAACATCCACCTAGGGAAGATTACAAACATAATAACCAAAAAATTCCCCTAGAGTGATCCTATTTATAAAGTAAGCTTAAATATGTAATCCCTACACAATCCCTCACAAATGATAGTTTCCAAACATGAGCATCCATGCCACATGATGTTAAAATATATAGACATTTTCTATCAAACATCCTTAAACATCATCAATAAACTCCATGGGTTTGGATCCCTATCTCTTAAACATGATATAGAGGATGAAAAATTTATGTTTATTCCCAAAAATTATAAAACCTGGCGTGACATCATACTTATTACGGGCACACCACCTGGATCTACCTCAATATGGATTTTTGATCCAACCAAACACATGTGTTACATCATCCATCATAGGGATTCACCTCTAGGATGTGCCTCATTAATGTTTTTTTGATCTATCGAATCCCAGGTGTGACATATTCCCTCTTAGGGAAGAAACTATATGATATTCCTCATTAGGTTATTTTGATCCATCAAAACACAGGTGTGAAATATCCCCTCCTTGGGGAACACCTCTAGGATCTGACTCAATATGGATTTTTGATCCATCAAAACCCTAGTGTGACATATTCCATACTTAGGAAACACCTCCCATTTCTACATAAATTGGGTGTTGTGATTCATTCAAACTAAGATGCAACATATTCCCACCAATGGAAACACATCTCAGATCAACTTCAATAGGGTATTCTGGTCCATCTAAACACTCATGTGGCATCTTCATCAATTGGGATACAACTCCGAAATCCACATCAATATAGTGTTTTGATCCATATAAATCTAGGTTTGACATCCTCCCACCTAATGGAATACCTCCAATATCTACATCAATAGATCATTTAGATCCACTACCCAGGTGTAATATCTTCCCTCATAGGGACACACCTCTAGGCTCCACCTTAATCGGGAGTTCAAATCCCCCACCCATGTGTTGAATATTCCCTCTTAGGGAAACACCACTATGATCTTCCATAATATATCATTCGTATCTAACATCATCTCCTCATAAGACTCAAAGCCTATGTATAATATGTCCACAAAATAAATTAATCTTATAGCCATGTATACAAGACAAACAACTCATGCCCTAACCCCGAATACTTATATAATGCATTTGATATGGGATTCATGAGGAGAAAATCATTGAAAGACTATGCCACTTGAGTCATTGAATCATGATCCACATTATTTTACTTCGATTATGCATCAAAAATGCCTTATATGAGATGACTTTCAAATGGGAATGATTCACAGTTTCCCAATATACCCAACGTTCATGAATGGCTAGAGATTTCCAACATTACTACTCTTCAGATCAAAGGTTTCTTCTCATTCAAGTTAAAAATATTATAATTAACTGAAATCCACATATAGATGGCCCCATGAATGAGTTCCATGAACATGACATAATCTTTGAGGGAGACCGGGACTAGGAAATGATAGCAAGGAGGAATCCATGGATGTCATAAAAAAATCCCATCATCTAGTTTCGATCAAGGATCATACATCACTGATGAATTTGATGAAAGACAAACACATTTTGAAAGTGGTAATATGAGGGAATAGAATCCAATGTGCATGATATGTAGGCATCCCCAACAAAGTCATTTAAAAACGTATAATGATTTACTAATAATATAATTTTATTTTCATGGTTATGTGGTTTCCAACTATGAATAGTGTTACTCCCACTATGATTTTTTCTTTTATTTAATGGAAACAATAATAATTATTTGTATTAATGTTGAATGTGACAGAAAATGAATTTATAAGAAACCAAATGGGATTATGACTGGAGTAATTGCATTTTTTTGTTATCACTAATCTTTTTTCATGATGTATGATAAAAAATCCACCTTAACCAAATATTAGAATCAAAGAAGAAGTTAAAGATATTGTTTTTTGAGAGTTTGGGTGGATGAGACCACGGAGGAAAGATGATTAAATTTTATATATATAACAACCCATACTTTACATACATTGTTAATACTTCAAAATTGAATCATACTTATTACAACATAAAACAAAACCACGAAAGGATCGTATAGGTATAGTGTCTTTAGAAACTGGGAAACATAAACAACTGGTTCATAAAGCGTCTACATTGTCTCCCATTTATTTCATCATATCTATAGTCCCTTTTGGCATATCTTACTTAATAACCTTCT
Source organism: Viscum album (assembly GCA_963277665.1). Lineage (NCBI taxonomy): Eukaryota > Viridiplantae > Streptophyta > Magnoliopsida > Santalales > Viscaceae > Viscum > Viscum album. The sequence goes on along the minus strand of OY728148.1, from coordinate 1,397,267,907 downwards.
TCCTGACCTAGGGAAAAGAAAACATACAAAAAAGGGTGAGCTCAAATGCTCAGCAAGGGCAAATAAAGGAAATAAAAATCATATCATATCTTTTTGAAAATCATAACCTGCAAAAGAGATCATAATATCTTAACATGGAATAAATCATAGAATTGAAAATGAGATCCCCATAATCATAACATAAAACTTGAAACTTTGTGGCATGCATACATAATCATGGAAAATCATTTCTTGTTAGTCATGACTCATTTCCAAGACTATCTTAGCGGACAAAGTCCATTTCTGAACCGAGTTCACTCCTCGTTTCAGTCATGTATCACTGAACCAAAATAACCTTCCATTCCAGCCATGTCTATCTCATGAGATATAAATGTTTACCCAATGAATCGGAGAGAGATATAGGTGCCACCCATCTTATAATGAATCCTTTCTTATGTTTGCCACATAATAATAAATCATACATCATCGCATAACACATGTAACAAAAATGGGATTCTTGAAACATCATGACATCATAAAACAAATCATATAAGGTAAATGACTTCATGAAAATAATTCCCTCACAACATAATCAAATCAATGTAATAATAGGGATAAAAATAGAACCCTATATTATCTTAGATGGAAAATAATTTTGATAAAACATTTGAACTCCATTCTTGAGGAAAATATCCTTTCTACATCAAAAACACTTTTCTTTTCTTAGCATGTCATAAAATTATAAACTAAAAGAAGTTGATTAAAAATAAATTTGAAAACTTATATGGGAAGATTCTTGGAAATAAGGTTTTAAAAATTCATTCTTGCCGTATAAGTTAAAAAAAATATTCTTCGTACTTTTGTCGGAAAAGTCAAAAAGTACCTCGTACGAAAAATGACAAAAGATTCCTTTAATATCCTTTACTAAAAACTCACCGAAGGGTAACATTGGATTTAAACAATTGTAGGTGGATGGAAATAATATTACATATTGAGTAAACATGGATGTGGATGGTAAAATACACCCCAGTAAATACCAAAGTATAAACAATCTCGGATAAAAATGAGATTGTGATATTTCCCTTACCTTAGGTCCGATTTGATTTTTACCTGTCCGAAGCTCATGTATAATGGTTTAAATAATGTTATTTACTTATTCCAGAATCATACATATTGATATGATATCATATATGGTCATATTCTTAGCTTCTTATTAGTAATATTTCATTGTTACTTGTTACTCGGGTCTTTATTGCCTTTTGTTCTTATGCGTGTTTTGCCGAATAAATTATTATTATCTTTTAAAGGTTATAGATACCTTATATCCAGAATGGTATTATTGTAACATATATCATATTTATTCATTCAATTCATTTATATAATTACTATGTAATGATGATCATGTAGAACGAGTCGCATCACATCGTGGAGACGGTATTCCGTACGTACGCACGAGCGATGATATTGTTCCCATGATCGTGGAATTGTATTTAAGTGTATTTATACTATTTAAGTATCAATATCAATTTATAATAATCATATATAGTTACTCATTACACCATTATACCCATCCTTGTAAGGTGATGGTGGAAAATAGATTACACCACAGCGTGGAGACGATATTCCGTACGCACGCACGCGCGGTGATTTCATTTTTCCGTAGGATGGATAGACGGTGAATTAGGGTTGTTTCATATTTATAATATCATATCAGAATGTAATTAATACTGATGTTATTACTTTATCATGAAACAGCTAAAGAAGAAGAAGTTGAAGAAGAAAGAAATTGAAAAGATCGGTAATGCATATTACCTCTTCTTTGAAACGCATCTTTGAATCCTCCACTTAGGGAACTAAGATTGGTCTTTGAAGAAGACCAGGACCTCTAGGATTATTCTAGGGAAGTGGAGAAGGGATTTTGGCAGGGTTTGGCCGAGCTTTAGTGCTCAAATTGGTGTGAGGAGGAGGGGGATGAGGTGCCATTTTATAAGGGAGGAGAGGGGCACCTTAGGAATATCTCAAAATATTATTTTATATTAAAGTCAAAATCGGTTTATAATGGTTCCAAAGGGTCTTATTTCGAATTTAAAGTGGGGATGGGTCGAAATCCTATCAACCAATAAAATTTAGACAAGTTTAGGTTATTATTTTAACCTTATCAATTAGATTTAACTCTAAGTTAAATAATTTAACTTTTACCGTGTCTTTTTGTTTTCATACACTATATGGTTAATACACTTACTATAACATGCCAAACTAACCCGAAGCTATTTATTATTAATATATATATCCTTATCTAAGTCATTTGGCCGAACCATAGATTTTTAGGAATAAAATAACAATTAATAATATAATATTTGATTTAAAAACTGTTTTGTGTCAATTTTGTCACTATTTGATATATGATTTTTGTGAAAGTCATAACAGAATTATATGTTCGAAACTAGTTGATTAAATCAACACTAATATATCATAGTAACCTATAAAATTATTAGAATTCATAAAAAGTCTCAAATTACATTTATTGTGGCATTTATAACATCAATTATGTTAACATTTCCTTAAAAGGGTAATTACTGCATCATCGTTGTGTCATAAATAAATTAATTAATATAAAGTCTAAAAATTATAAATAAAATATAATTATATAGGAAATCTTTTTAGATTTATAATTAATATTTATAATCGAATTTATCTTATTTATAAACCCATATTAAAAATGTTCTAGTTATTAAACTTTGATTTTAACTATTTTAACTATTCATTAAATAAAATAATATTAAATGTCATAATCTAATCCAAGTGGACCTAAATGGTCATATTATATTCATAAGGTTGTTTTTGGTCGAATTACACTTATCCAATAGAATTAGGACATGTGTTAGGGTAATAGTAATGTCATATTTACCCTTAGTTACCCTATTTACTATTAACCGCGGGAAAAAAAAGTAAAAAGTTACTATTCACCAAAAAATTATTTTTATCTCATTGAACCACATTTTACTTACTGATATCAACCGTGTCTGTCGGATTTTCGAAATTCCATTCACAGAAGCGGTAAAATTATGTTTTATGCAAAATTCAGTTTTTAACCTACCACTTAGTGGTTTCACTATTCATCAAAAATTGAAAGTTTTCAGAAAAATACCAAAATTTCACCCTAGGCTAATTTCGGTATTCCGAATCCAAAAATGAAGTCCATTTTGAAAAATAAAATTTATAAAATTTCAAAAAGTGGTTATTACTATTCATAACGGCTAGTTTTAATAATATTTTAATAGCATATCGTTGTTTAGTGAAACTTGGTATTGCGTACAACGCAAGTTATCGAGGAAGGTCCCGATTGCGTGTAAAGCAAGCCAAGAAAGTGTTGTGTAGAAAAAAATTCCTTTGATGATTTATATAACATAAAAGTCTCGGGTGTTACATTCTACCCCCCTTAAAAATAATTTCTCCCTCGAAATTCGTCACTTTGTAACAAATAGATGAGGATACTTCTCCCTCATCATATCCTCAAGCTCCTATGTAGCTTCTTCATGTTAGTGGTTCCTCCATAAAACTTTCACCAATCGAGTGGTCTTGTTTCGTAGGACATTTTCGCTACGATCCAGAATCTATATCAGTTATTCTTCATAAGAAAGATCTTGCTCCAGTGGTACAACTTCTGAGCTAAGTACATGTGAAGTATCAGGTATGTACTTTCTCAGGAGAGATACATGAAACACATCGTAAACTTGAGAGAGATTCGGTGGAAGCGCCAATCGGTAAGCTACCTTCCCTACACGATCCAGTATTTCGAAAGGACCAATATATCTAGGGCTCAACTTCCCCTTCTTTCCAAATCTCATGACTCGCTTCCAGGGATATATCCGTAAGAACACTTTATCGCCCACTTCAAACTCTAGGTATTTTCTTCGCTTGTCGGCATAACATTTCTGTCGACTCTGAGCTTCTCTTATGTGTTGTTGAATAGATCTGACCTTTTCTGCCATTTCATCAACGAGATCAGGTCCTAATAGCTTTCTTTCCCCAACTTCATCCCAGCAAGTTGGAGTCCTGCATTTCTTTCCATAGAGAGCTTCATAAGGAGCCATCTGAATACTGGAGTGAAAGCTGTTATTATAAGAAAATTCCACCAAAGGTAGGTGTTGATCCCAACCTCCTTTGAAATCCATAGAGCAAGCTCTCAACATATCTTCTAGGGTTTGAATTGTTCTCTCAGACTGACCGTCTGTCTGAGGATGATAAGCAGTGCTGAAACTCAACTCTGTATCCAGAGTATGCTAAAGACTTTGCCAGAACTTCGAGGTAAATCTCGGATCCCGATCAGATATAATAGAAAGTGGTAATCCATGAAATCTTACCACTTCCTTTACATATATCCTGGCAAGCTGATCTAGAGAGAAATCCTCTCTAATAGAAATGAAGTGTGCAGACTTTGTAAGACGATCAACTATGACCCATATAGCATTATTGCCTTTGGATGTTTTAGGAAGTCCGGTGACAAAGTCCATAGTGATGTTTTCCCATTTCCATTCGGGTATGGGTAATGGTTGTAACATCCCCTTAGACTTCTGTCTCTCATCTTTAACTTGTTGACAAACCAAGAATCGAGAGACATATTCAGCAACATCTCTTTTCATGCCATCCCACTAGAAGTACTCTTTCAGGTCCCTATACATTTTCGTGCTTCCAGGATGAATAGAGAATGAAGAACTATGAGCCTCATCCTGTAGCTCCTTATTTAATTCGGGGATGGGAGGAACACAAACCCGATTCCTGAACATTATTATCCCATCACAATCAAGGTTGAATTCAGGAACATTTCTCACCTTCTTTTGTAACTCAACATCTTCTTTTTGTGCCTCTTTAATCATCACATGTATAGATGGTTTAACATTCATTTGAGAAAGATAAGATTTTTCCCCTTCTATTATAATTCCAAGATCCATCCTTTGTAAATCCATAAATATTGGATATTTTGTGATCCTCATCATGGATAAACTAGCATGGTCTTGTCGACTTAATGCATCTGCCACCTTGTTTGCTTTCCCAGGGTGGTAATGGATTGAGCAGTCATAATCCTTAATCAGCTCCAACCATCTTCTTTGATGCATATTCAGCTCCTTTTGTGTGAAAATATACTTTAAACTTTTTATGATTAGTATAAATATCACACCTTTCACCATAAAGGTAATGCCTCCAAATCATTAATGCAAAGATTACCGCAGCTAACTCCAAATCATGTGTTGGGTAATTTTGCTCATGGATTTTAAACTGTCGTGAGGCATAATCTATCACCATATCATTTTGCATAAGAACACACCCCAATCCCTTCTTGGATGCATCACTGTAGATCACAAACCTTTCTCCACTACAAGTCATTGTGAGCACAGGTGCACTGGATAACCTTCTTTTCAACTCCTTGAAATTCTCTTCACATTCCTCTGTCCAAACAAACTTAACTCCTTTCCAAGTCAACTTGGTGAGTGGATTAGATAATCGTGAAAAATCTTTCACAAAACGTCGATAGTATCCAGGCAAACTAAGAAAACTTCGGATCTCAGTTACTGTTGTTGGTCTCGACCATCTTTCGATAACCTCTGTTTTTGCTGGATCCACAGATATCCCCTCTTTTGAGATTATGTGACCCAAAAATGCAACTTTTGGAAGCCAAAATTCACACTTGGTAAATTTGGCATAAAGCTTCTCCTTTCTTAGTGTCTTCAATATAATTCTCAAGTGATCTTCATGCTCTTCCTTGCTCTTTGAATAGACAAGAATATCATCTATAAAGACTACCACAAATTGATCAAGATAGTCTCTAAAGACTCTATTCATTAGATCCATGTAGATAGCAGGGGCATTAGTAAGACCAAATGGCATCACTATAAATTCGTAGTGTCCATACCTTGTACGGAAAGCCGTCTTTGGTATATCCTCCCTTTTGACCCTTAATTGTTGATACCCTGAATGAAGATCAATCTTGGAAAAGTATTTAGCTCCGCGTAGTTGGTCAAATAAGTCATCAATGCGTGGGAGAGGATATTTGTTCTTGATAGTGATCTTGTTAAGTTATCAATAATCAATGCAGAGTCTCATTGATCCATCTTTCTTCTTAACAAATAGAACAGCTGCTCCCCAAGGTGACGCACTCGGGCATATGAATCCCTTATCAAGATTCTCTTGGAGTTTCTTCTTCAATTCCTACAACTCAATTGGGTCCATTCTATAAGGTGTCTTTGAAATAGGCAAAGCACCCGGTACGAGTTCTATTGAAAACTCAACTTCACGATTTGGTGGAAGACCCGGTAATTCCTCTGGAAATACATCATCAAACTCCCGTATGATGGGCATATTCTTAATCGTGAGTTTCTCACCAACCATTTGAGATAAATAACCTTCATTTAGTGGAATCAATACCCATAAAATGGAAGAAATTTCCACTGGAAGGTTATGTTCATCCTTGCATTGATAGACGATCATAGATTGATCTAGAATATGAAATGTGACTTCCCTTCTTTGGCAATTGATATGAGCTCCGTATAAAGAAAGCCAATCCATGCCAAGAATCACATCGAATTCCACTAAAGGAATGATTACAAGATTTGCAGGAAGCACTTTCCCACAAACGTCAATCGGAGAAGAATTATAAACTTTTGATGCGATTGATGTGCCATTAGGTGTTGTCACAGCTAACTCAACATCTAATTGTTGAGGTAATATGGTGATACCCTTAGAAAATTCTTCAGAAATAAAAGAGTGGGTGGATCCAGAATCATATAAAACATTTTCTACTTTAGAGTGGATGGTAAGTGTACCTTTCACCACTTCGTTATCGTACTCCACATCGCTGATAGAAATTACATGTGTCTTTTCTTTGTCTTTAGCCTTAAGAGTTTGTTGACGTCGACCATCATCATCAACCCTTGGATTTGGGCATTGATTGGCATAATGCCCCATCTCCTTGCACTTGAAACATTGAAGTGTAGTAGGTTCATTCTGTGTATCCCTTCCATTATTTGCATCATTAGACATCTTCTTCCCATTATCGCAGCATTCAAATGCCTGATGACATTCCTTTCCACATTTGAAACATTTACTTGTCCCTTTAAGACAACTCCCTCCATGTTTCTTTCCACACTTTGAGCATAAGGGAAAGCTCATCTTCTTTTCAGTGTTCTATTTTGATTTTCCTTTGAATTCCATTTTCCTCTTCTTATCAAACCCATATGACTGATGGGTTACTCCAATCTCCATCTCAACTTTGAGAGCACATCGAACGATTTCATCGTAGCTATTGAAGTCCCTTATGGCTAACACCCTTCGAAGACTTGGTTTTAAGCCACTAAAGAATCGATCGATCTTACTCTCAGGTTGGATAATAATACCAGAAGCATACCTTGCAAGTCTTGTAAAATTTGCTTCATAGGTACCAACAGATTCATCATCCCTTTGCTTCAGTTCAAGAAACTCTTTCTCCATCTTTGTTCAGAGAATACGAGGGAAGTTCTTATTGAAAAATAAGTTCTTGAACTCGTCCCATTCCATGGACTCAATTTCATCCCTTTGCCTCGTATTCTTAATAAAATTCCACCATTGATCAGCATCTCCTTACAAACAATACACTGCTAGGATGACTTTATCATATTCAGAACATTGAAGAACTGAAAATATCTTTTCAGTAGTACTAATCCATTGTTCAGCAACTAATGGATCAGTAGACCCGCTGAAAGAAGGTGGACGCTGCCTCATGAAGGATTCAACAGAATGTTGCTCCTTCCTTTTCTCGTTTGGAAGTCCTGCATGATTCATAGCTTGAGAAAGTTGTGTGAGCATGGCTACAAGATTTTTCATTCCAGCTCCCATATCGTTTGGTTGCTCAGGGGGACAATCATTTCATTGCCCATCGCATTCCGCATTAACACGGTTCCTTCGGGTTCCAGCCATTGACTAAAACCAAGAAGAATAGTGTGAGAAACACTAATTATAATAGGAAAACCACATAATTCAAGAATAAAATTTTCACTCTTAAGGTCCTATCCTAGGTTATTCATGGCCATTTCTAAAAAACTAAGATTGTGTTCTATTCTTAGACTTATCCTTAGGGTTCTTACTAAGGCTTTCACATCCTAGTTTCTAAAGGTTGCCTATAACTTTCCTCTGATACCAACTATAACGACCCATACTTTACATACATTGTTAATACTTCAAAATTGAAGCATACTTATTACAACATAAAACAAAACCACGAAAGGACCGTATAGGTATAGTGTCTTTAGAAACTGGGAAACATAAACAACTGGTTCATAAAGCGTCTACACTGTCTCCCATTTATTTCATCATATCTATAGTCCCTTTTGGCATATCTTACTTAAAAACCTTCTTCCTGACCTGGGGAAAAGAAAACATACAAAAAAGGGTGAGCTCAAATGCTCAGCAAGGGCAAATAAAGGAAATAAAAATCATATCATATCTTTTTGAAAATCATAACCTGCAAAAGAGATCATAATATCTTAACATGGAATAAATCATAGAAGTGTAAATGAGATCCCTATAATCATAACATAAAACTTGAAACTTTGTGGCATGCACACATAATCATGGAAAATCATTTCTTGTTAGTCATGACTCATTTCCAAGACTATCTTAGCAGACAAAGTCCATTTCTGAACCGAGTTCACTCCTCGTTTCAGTCCTGTATCACTCAACTGAAATAACCTTCCGTTCCAGCCATGTCTATGTCAAGAGATATAAATCTTTACCCAATGCATTGGAGGGAGATATAGGTCCCACCCATCTTATAATGAATCCTTTCTTATGTGTGCCACATAATCATAAATCATACATCATCGCATAACACATGTAACAAAAATGGGATTATTGAAACATCATGACATCATAAAACAAATCATATAAGGTAAATGACTTCATGAAAATAATTCCCTCACAACATAATAAAATCAATTTAATAATAGGGATAAAAACAGAACCCTGTATTATCTTAGATGGAAAATAATTTTGATAAAACATTTGAACTCCATTCTTGAAGAAAATATCCTTTCTACTTCAAAAACACTTTTCTTTTCTTAACATGTCATACAATTATAAACTAAAAGAAGTTGATTAAAAATAAACTTGAAAACTTATATGGGAATATTCTTGGAAATAAGGTTTTAAAAATCCATTCTTGCCGTATAAGTTAAAAAAACATTCTTCGTAATTTTGTTAGAAAAGTCAAAAAGTACCTCGTACGAAAAATGACAAAAGATTCCTTTCATATCCTTTACTAAAAACTCACCGAAGGGTAATATTGGATTTAAACAATTGTAGGTGGATGGAAATAATATTACATATTTAGTAAACATGGATGTGTATGATAAAATACACCCCAGTAAATACCAAAGTATTAACAATCTCTGATAAAAATGAGATTGTGATATTTCCCTTACCTTAGGTCCGATTTGCTTTATACGTGTCCGAAGCACCTGTATAATGGTTTAAATAATGTTATTTACTTATTCCAGATTCATACATATTGATATGATATCATATATGGTCATATTCTTAGCTTCTTATTAGTAATATTTCATTGTTACTTGTTACTTGGGTCTTTATTGCCTTTTGTTCTTATGCGTGTTTTGCCGAATAAATTCTTATTATCCTTTTAAGGTTATAGATACCTTATATCCATAATAGTATTAGTGTAACATATATCATATTTATTCATTCAATTCATTTATATAATTACTATGTAATGATGATGATGTAGAACGAGTCGCATCACATCGTGGAGATGGTATTCCGTACGTACGCACGAGCGATGATATTGTTCCCATGATCGTGGAATTGTATTTAAGTGTATTTATACTATTTCAGTATCAATATCACTTTATAATAATCATATATAGTTACTCATTACACCATTATACCCATCCTTGTAAGGTGATGGTGGAAAATAGATTACACCACGGCGTGGAGACAGTATTCCGTACGTACGCACGCGCGGTGATTTCATTTTTCCGTAGGATGGATAGAAGGTGAATTAGGGTTGTTTCATATTTATAATATCATATAAGTATGTATGTAATACTGATGTTATTACATTATAATTAAACAACTAAAGAAGAAGAAGTTGAAGAAGAAAGAAATTGAAAAGATCGGTAATGGATATTACCTCTTCTTTGAAACACCTCTTTGAATCCTCCACTTAGGGAACTAAGATTGGTCTTTGAAGAAGACAAGGACGTATAGGATTATTCTAGGGAAGTGGAGAAGGGATTTTGGCAGGGTTTGTCCGAGCTTGAGTGCTCAAATTGGTGTGAGGAGGAGGGGGAGGAGGTGCCCTTTTATAAGGGAGGAGAGGGGCACCTTAGAAATATCTCAAAATAGTATTTAATATTAAAGTCAAAATCGGTTTATAATGGTTCCAAAGGGTCTTATTTAGAAGGTAAAGTGGGTATGGGTCGAAATCCTATCGAACAATAGGATTTAGAAATGTTTAGGTTATTATTTTAACCTTATCAATTAGATTTAACTCTAAGTTAAATAATTTAACTTTTACCGTGTCTTTTTGTTTTCATACACTATATGGTTAATACACTTACTATAACATGCAAAATGTACCCCAAGTTGTTTATTATTAATATATATATCCTTATATAAGTCATTGGGCCGAACTTTAGATTTTTAGGAATAAAATAACAATTAATAATATTATATTTGGTTTAAAAACTATTTTGTGTCGATTTTTTCACTATTTGATATATGATTTTTTTGAAAGTTATAACAGAATTATATGTTAGAACCAAGTTAATTAAATCAACACTAATATATCATAGTAACCTATAGAATTATTGTAATTCATAAAAAGTCTCAAATTACATTTATTTGGGCATTTATAACATCAATTATGTTAACATTTCCTTAAAAGCGTAATTACTGCATCATCGTTGTGTCATAAATAAATTAAATTATTTAAAGTCTAAAAATTATAAATAAAATATCATTATGTAGGAAATCTTTTTAGCTATCTAATGAATATTTATAATCGTATTTATCGTATGTATAAACCCATATTAAAAATGTTTTATTTATTAAACTTTGATTTTAACTATTTTAACTATTCATTAAATAAAATAATATTAAATGTCATAATCTAATCCAAGTCGACCTAAATGGTCATATTATATTCATAAGGTTGTTTTTTTTCGAATTACACTTATCCAATAGAATTAGGACATGTGTTAGGGTAATAGTAATATCATATTTACCATTAGTTACCCTATTTACTATTAACCGCTGTAAAAAAAAGTAAACAGTTACTATTCACCAAAAAATAATTTTTATCTCATTGAACCACATTTTACATACTGATATCAACCGTGTCTGTCAGATTTTCAAAATTCCATTCATAGAAGTGGTAAAATTATGTTTTATGCAAAATTCAGTTTTTAACCTACCACTTAGTGGTTTCACTATTCATCAAAAATTGAAAGTTTTCAGAAAAATACCAAAATTTCACCCTAGGGTAATTTCGGTATTCCGAATCCAAAAATGAAGTCCATTTTGAAAAATAAAATTTATAAAATTTCAAAAAGTGGTTATTACTATTCATAACGGCTAGTTTTAATAATATTTTAATAGCATATCGTTGTTTAGTGAAACTCGGTATTGCGTACAACGCAAGCTATCGAGGAAGGTCGTGATTGCGTGTAAAGCAAGTCAAGCAAGTGTTGTGTAGAAAAAGATTCATTTGATGATTTATATAACATAAAAGCCTCGGGTGTTACAATATATGTCAATAATGTGGGAATAATCCTATTAGGGAATGTATCAAAGGAATAAGAGATGTTTTATGTGTTGAAAAGAATGGCACATATAAATTGGTTTTATAGGAAAATGTAATTGATTAGTTAATGAAATGTATGTGAATTTTGGTATCCCTATTTTATTATAAATATAAGATTTTTTTTAACTTTACAATGTATTGGAATTATGAAAAACAATTTACTAGGGGGGAGTCTCTAAAATATGATCAACAATGTTGTAAAAGTAATGGTTTTTATTGATGATGAATAGACAAAAAATGGTATTTGAATGTTAAAAGGTATTAAAAAATAATATGATGAAGTCAATTTAATTTTTTATGAATTATTTATAATGACTGAAGTGTTTATGTATTGGAATTCAATAATATTAGAATAAATTATTATTGTTCAATATAAGTTTTCATTATGTATTTTCAAGAATATGCTGAATGATTTTGATGACCCAGAAAAGTGATTAAATGCTAGCATTATATTTTACAAAAAACATAATATTAAGGGAAGATGTCCCATAATATGTTCTAGATGTTGATATAATGATTATAGGATAAGGGGTAGGTGGATATGAATAATATAAATTAGATTGTTTGGATTAACTTGGAATTGGATAATGATTTTATAAAATAGAGGTTTATGATATCATTGATATAGTTTACTATATTTTGGGATTGAAGTTATATATCAAATAAACTTTTTTATATTTAAGGAATAAGGATGGGTGTATTTTTTGAATAAGGTTATGGTAATTCATGTTATTACCTTGATTCAAGAGAATATATTATTAAGGGTTTCATATTTTTGTTATGTGACAATTAATTTATACTTCATGTTGTTTTGGGGATTAATGATAAGTTCATTTTATAAAATTTGGGACCTTCTTTCAAGTGTTTTGTTTTTTTAATATTTTTTAAGAGCCATTAGGCTAACCAACTATGAAGTGGTTTATGTTGAACATTGGATGAGGTTTTAGAGGGTAATTCATTGCTACAGTTAAGATTTAGTTATAGTCGATAACACGTGCTTTCAATTTTATTATGCTAATAACAAGTTATAGAAGAAAAAACATATCATTCTATTATGGATATTTTGATCTATTAGTGCAATAGGCATAAAAATTAATATTCATTTCTAAGATTAAGATATATAGTGTAAATTGATCATGTCACATCAAAAGGATGATATTTTTCTTATGAAATGGAATGAAATCAATTACTTAAAAATTCATGTACAAATTATTCATCTTTAGGAAAAATATTTTGAAATAAAATGTTATCATTTTACCATAATTTATGATAAGATAAATGAAAATTTACACACCAATTTTTTATATGATGTTTTGGTTTTTTTCAAATGATCATTCACATTCTTGTGATCAAGGACCTTCATCACTCTCTTTCATTATTTGGACATTATTCTTTTCCCAGATATCTAAATCTTCACTTATCACCTCTGTTATCCTATCTGGAAACCATGTTTGTGATTTTAAAATTAACCTTTACACATTCATTTTTTCTTCTCAAGGGAATTATTTTTATCCCTTTTACAACATGGGTTTCCTAAAAATGTAAATTCAAATGTTACACCATTTTTTATGTATTAGAAGTTCTAATTTAGAGGACACAATTTATTTATGGGGGTAGACGTACACATCCGTAGATTTTGTAAAATATTGTTTTTCAAATAAATTTAAACTTTTAGATATTTTTAATTACATAAAACACTGATTTTATCTTTTATTACATGTGAAACAATGTTTATATTTCATTAAATTTCATTATGAGTTTATCATTCATTACATGCAACTCTGAGTTTAAAAGAAATACAACATGCTATAAAAACATTATTAATTTATATTATAGAAATAGCCTAGCCATTGGAAGGGAGGGTATGAATATGGTTTACTAAATTACTAAAAATTAATTTTTATACATTTATATAAATTTAATTTATTTGTTTAAAATTAATTATAAATGGAAATGAAATCTTTTTGAAAATAAAGAAAACCATTTTTAAAAAACTATTTTTATGAACAAAAACTCATTTTATCCTAATAATTTATGAAAATATCTATTAGTGAATGATTTTATTTAAATTTTAATATTATCCATTAAATAATCTGTTTAAAATTCGTATTATGTGCTTTCTAGGAAATAAATAAAATCAAATACAATTTTACAATAGAAAAAGTATATTTCCAAAAATAAAATTTGTATTGTTTTACATATTTATTTTAAAATTAATTTTTTTACTTCAAGAAAATGTATTTAAAAATATTATATTCACTTTATAATTCATCATTTAAAAAAAATATGATGGTATTTTTTTGATAATTTTCCAAGAATAATTTTTTTTGATGAATAGTGAAAGATACTGGGTATTATTAATAATTATTATTTTATTTAAAGAATTTAAAAACATAAAAAATGATTTGATATAGTTGTAAAAGAATAGTTAATTCAGTTATATATATATATATAGATTAAAATAATTTATATAATTTTATGGAATTCCATATTTAATTATGATATAATATCATTTTAATCATAAGGACATTTTTTATTTCGAAATCCCATTTATCTCAGAATCTCTATGTTTAATTTTAAATTATGTTTAGCCACATATATGAATGTAATTTGAAAAAATATATTCCATATTTTGAATCATAATAATTTATATTATCTAATAAGGTAAAATATTTTTTTATCAAATGAATAATAAAAATATAAAAAATCAATTGTCATGTTTAAGGTGAAAATGGGTTTTCTGGGTGTTAATATAAAAGGATATGTGATAAAATGACTTAGAAACTTATAAAATTCCAATTTGTTGGACATATTTTAACATTATCACCTATAATGTTTAATAATGGGTCATTTTTAGCCTTTTGGTATGTGAAAAACAAGGGAGTTCCTTTTTGTTTCAATAGATTTAAAGAATGGAAATGACCTCACTTATAAAAGGTCACCCCTCTCCTCTCCACTTCACACTAAAAATGAAAAATCATGTTAAATTATTTCATAAAATCATCTTATATTTACCTATTTTTTCTCTTAAATTTGGTGCATCATGGGCCTTCTAATGATTGAGGGAATTTGTTGGGGAAAATGACATAAATTTCAGGGATGGATGTTTGTTTGAATTAATGGAGTCTGGGTATAAATGTGTTAATCTACTTAGAGGGTTCTTCCGATGTTCAAAGAATAGTTGGGGTGTTCTGAGTTTTCTATAAGAATATAGAGATTTATACTCTAATATGGAAAAATACATGATGTGTAAAGGGGTCACACGATGTGTACTTGGTCTCCATAAACAAGTCTTTAAATGTGTTCACAACATTAAAGGATTACACATAATGTAATTGTTACATGACATGTAATGAAAAATGATCAGTTTTAAATAAAAAGGTGACATGTGTTTTTGGTATATTTCGTCATCATAAATTATATAATACGTAATGGAGTTATATGTGATTTAACTTTAGAGAGGTAAAATTTTAGGGTGCTTTAAAAGAAATAATGTTATTCATTCACTAGAAGCTCCTTTGGATCTCAACCTAGAAGGCTTCTCTGGTGATTTTTTGAGTCTCTTTTCGATCATGATATATCCATTCAGTGTTGGATCATTTTGTAAGTCTTTTATCATCTCTCCATGTGATTAGTCCTTATTGATTCATTGTTTCATAGATTAAGTTAATGATATGGCATTGTGTTATCATATTCATTTATCCATGGTGATATTTCTTCTTATTTTCCTCTAGATATGCGGTGAGATATTGTAATGAGGGCCATATCCTTTGTTGGATGTTGTTTTTTTGGTGTGTTTTTTAATTTATATATCATTTCCACTTCTCTACCAACTCTTTTTGTTAAATATGATCAGTTATAAGATGTGTAGAATGATTCAAGGCCCTCGGTTGTCATTTTTGTATTATCTTGTTGGTGGATCATTTATTGACGTGTGAGATCCCGCAGTTTTAGGTAGGTACTTCCCTCAGTATTATGTTTTGATGAACTATATTTATCATGTTCTATGATAAATTTATAACAAATAAATTTTCAGATTCTGTGTGTGTGTGTGTGTAAATGAATTTGTGGTAAATGGGATTCCCCCTAATTTTTGATAAATAGAAAAATCTGTACTTTCAATGTGTAAAAATAATTTATGAAATGTAGACCATGGGTTTCCTTAAGTATATAGATGCGAGGTTTATCTTAGAGAAATCATCCATGATATTTTTAAAAGATTTCCTCAAGGTTATTTTTCTCTTTTCCCTAGGACAATTGTTCTAGGGACGTGTTTTGACATTGTTTGGAGGTTCAATCATGGGGTGTTTCTCTTCTCCTTAATATATTGTTCTAGAGACATGTTGGGCAGTAGTCATTTTTTATGGTATGAATAGTCTTCTAGCCTAACCTGTTGAGTTCCATGGAATGATTTACATTTTTTAGGATTTTTACAACTTTTTATTTGTACTGTTATGGATTGATATCCATGATTTGAAATTTGATAAATGATTATGGAAACTGTGCTAGAAATTGATATACCTACCTTTAATTTGGAATTTTTGGAGAAGGGAAATATTTACAATACTTTTGATGAAACTAATTTACTTATTATCATTCCATGTATTATTTTAAATGAGTATACATGGATTATTGTTTAGATTAATTTTATGAAACACCTGTGTAAGATCCTAATTATATTTTTATCTCACAACCTACACAATTCATTAGTGGTGTGTAGATCATTGTATTTATTTTTATATATGGAAATCCATGGTTACACAGTGAGGCTTCAATATTTTATCTCATCTTGATAGAAGCTCATGGTGATATAATGGGTGTTTTCCCATGGTATCCCATAGAGTAGTTTGTTTTTATTTTTTTTAGTAGTCATTTGTGGTTATAATTGTACGTGGATAATTTTTATACACTTGAGTTGTTTGGTTTCAGTTATGGAATAAATTTTCATTAGTTTTTTCTCTCTATCTTGTATATATATATATATATTCCACATCATTACATTTGGTTTCAGAAACTTATTCTCTATTTTTGTTGTTTGATGCTCAAATGCAATTCACCTGCTCTTGTGAATTGGGAATGCCCTTCAGGCATGTGATGTGGGAGGTCAGAAACCTGTTGGAGAGGGTATTCAGTTTTGTTCATTAATGTTTGATATGAGACGTGGTCTCTACTCAAGATTTTTTTCCTTGGGGCATCTGATAGATAGCTAATTCGATTGTTGGGACTTGAGAGGTATGGTTCACTTAGTTCTTGGACAACTATTTCCATGAAGAGACTCAAGTACTATAAGATTTTGGGATGTGTTTCTCTTGTTCTGAGTTCTTAATGTTAATCTTAGATTTTTATTATGAGATTTCAAATTTCAAATTATATTTTTATTATTGTTTGATCATTAAATCTGTGAATCAAAATTCATGAGATACATGTTTTATGAGTTCCTCAGTAGGGTGTAGTTGATTTCATTCAATGGAATACTCTGATGGATCACAATGTTATTGGTGAGATCATGTAGATAGTTCGTAATATCTATTTTAATTTTTCACAAGTTAATAACATAGTTTCTGAGGTACAACCATGAGTTGGAGGAGACATGGATCGATCACACAATATCTTACATGAGAAGACACCATCATTTTAGGGTAAGAATGGACCTAAATAAGAGGATTAATTTCTTAAAAAGATTTATCATAAATTAAAAGTCCTGGAAACAACTGAAAATGTCATGGGGAAGTGTGATGTGTTCAGAATATAGAGTCTTATCAAGATTTTCGGGGATTTTTTGGTCTATACAAATAGCCTTGTGTCCATGGAATAGAAGTGTTTCTAGACTCTCTTCATCCAAATTATTTTTCCAGAGTAATTGATGATATAGAAATATCTGGAGTTATTATATTTATAGTAGGGATATCATGCAGTGTTAGAATACACTAATCAATTTGCTGAGCTGGATATTTTTTCAACAAAAAATGTAAATAATGACCTACTAAAAGCTTATAAGTACTTGCATGGTTTTCCACAAGATATTAAATTTTAGTTATTTATGCTGTTGAATTCAGCCTTTATGGAGATACTAGATAAGTATATGGCATCCTAGATGAATACGGATTCATGGCTATATCTTCTACCCCTTCACTTCCACATAGTGGAAACTTCAGTTGCATGCTAGGGAAAAAGAGGAATTGGGAAGATCATCAAAGGAGTAGTATAGGTGGTTCTCAATAGTATTCCACTTTGGCACCTCTATTTATATATAGTGGTCTACCACAGACTTTATATTAGTGTAGAAAGGTCCGTCACATAAAACGTTCCTATTTTTCACCAACAAAGACGATTAATATATTTGTTTGTTATGGACATCAATAGATTTTTTTTCAAGCTATGTCTATAACTCGACATGGTTAGGGATCATAATCTACAAAGCCTACTACAGCATAGCCATATTCATCAATAAATATAGGGATCTATCCATATGCCTTTGGAGAGAAGAACCTTTACATACTAGATGATTTAGTAGTGGAGGTTGATGTAGGTCTAGTGATAGTGAGAGGTATCATCATTATTACATCCTTAGTAGAAATTTATTTATTTGATATTGGTGATTCCCACTCATTTATATCTATCTATTTTTTATTTTCCAAACCTTTCAATGGAACTCAATTCCATTGTTATGTAGTTAGATACACCTATTGGTAAGAGAAAAGAGTATGTGTTTTTATGTCCTTTAAGATCACTTGCCATGGATGATATGAATATTTTCTGGGATTTTCTTTTTCTTCAACGGGATCTATTTGATTTGCAAAATAGGATGGATTTAATTATTTCTCATCGATTTGTGGTTGGTTTTTATCATCGGTGCATCCCTCTTTTTGGCTGATGAGATCTCATGGGTGTTTTAAAGAGAGTGGTATTTAATGTCTGTCCATACAAGACATTACTTCCTATTGAATTGGAGTTTTTTATATGATATTTTAGTTGAGACTGATTAAGTTTCTTCTATTTTTGATCTTAATAATGTTGTTTCGAAATTTATTGATGTTTTCTCAATAAATTTATCCTGTATTCATTCAATATAGAAAGGTGGAGTTTACAATTAACATGGTTCTTGATATGCAACTGATATCGATACTACTTATCATATAGAACTAGTGAATATGAAATAGATCACGATTTAGTTGGATTACCTAGTAAAAAGGTTTTTAATATCCCTAGTGTTTATCAATGGGATGCCCCAGTGTTGCTTTCTAAGAAGGAAGATAGTTCGCTCTATTTGTGCATGGAATATCATATGTTTAACCGAGTAATGGTCAAGAGAATGTACCCTTTGAGTCATGTGGCTTATTATTTTGATTTGTTAAATGGGAAAATTTATTTTTGATTATTTATCATTTATCAGGTTATCATCATCTTAGATTTAGGGACTCTGATAAATCAATGATAACATTCTGGAGTAGGTATGGCTATTATGAATACCATGTGATGCCATTTGGTTTGAGTAACACTATGATGGTTTTTATTTCTTTTAGGAATTAAATATTCCATCAGTATCATGTTAATTTTTTTATAGTGTTCATAGATTACATTTTGTTTTATTCATGTTCCAAGCATGAGCATAAACACTAATTGATTCTAGTTTTGGAGATTTGAGGATTAACTATTTATATAGAAAGGTTTCAAAATGAAAATTTTGTATTCATGATTTTAAATTCATAGGGTGCATGAGTTGTTATCCTAACTTATCAATTGATAATGATAAGGTTAAATCTATTTTCTTTTAGGAAGATCCACAAAATTCCTTGTAATTAAGAGATTCCATGGTCTTACAAGAAACTGTTGATAATTTTTAAAGTATTTCTCAATGTTTTTGTCACATTCATTTGATTTTACTTGGGAAAGGGGATAAATTCATATGAGATGCAAAATTTCATCCTTCATTCAGTGAGATGAAATGACATTTGAAATCACATTCTAGTCTGATCTTTCCAGATCCAAATAATGGGTATGTGGTTTACTATGATTCTTGTTACACTTTTTTAGTTTTTTTTTATCATGGGGGATGATAATTTGGTAACATAAGATTCATGTCACCTTTGAGTTCATTAGATGAATAACCCCGATATGATTTAGTTGTAGGCATAATTATCCATGTGCTTAATTGTTGGTGGCATAATATTTTGTGGAATAGGTCAATAGTCTTTTTTGACAGTAAGAGTTTTAATTATATATTTTCTTATAACGTCATTATATTCAAATATAAGTGGTGTGAATAATACTTTCATATGTTTGACATTTATAGAACATACACCCTAAAGAAGAGAAATTTCAATACAAATGCTCTTAGTATGAAAGTTCCATTGCATGCTTTTCGGAAATAAATGGAATAATGGACCTTATGGCTATTTTTTCATAGTTGCATCTAGATTATCTGGAAGATGTTTCAGGTATGGATTTGACTAGTACTTAGTTATCATCATTTCTAATTATGTCTATTCAATATAATTAGAAATATTATGTTGAGTTCAGAGGAATTTTGAAATGGCTTTAGGTATCCATAGAAATTATTTTCAGATTACTCCAGATTACTCGATAGAATAATTCTAGTTAGTTTGTGTGGTTGATTAGTTGGTAAGGTCATCTCATTTTATTCTGATCAATGAGACCTAAAAATTTGATGATATATGTATCCTATATGTGCTATAATTTATGAAGTTACATGGGGTTCCTTGCATTATTTTTTAGAAAGGGATCCTTGGTTTACATTGATGTTCAGGAAAATTATCCAAGGGGGAAATGGGGACTAATGACAGTTTGAGTAAAACTTATCATCCCTAAAAAGATGTTTAGATGGAGAATGTTACATAGATTCCAGAGAGTATGATGCATTCTATAGTATTTTATTTTAGTGGATTATGGGATAACCATCAAGGACGAATAAGTTTTCCTATAGAAAAAGTTATCAGTCATAAATCATAATGTCTCCCTTTGAGGATTTTGTATAGTCTCCTACGAATTCCAATTATTTTTTGGTAATAGGTTGGATAAACATATTTGGTGGGACCCAATTTGGTTTATAAGATGTCTGTGAGGATTATATATTTACATTGGTTCATGGTTACTATATTGAGTGGAAAAAAATCCTATGTGGGTCAACCGATTCTTCTATTGTATTTTTCTATATATTAGTGGGTTTTTTTGAAAGTTTATCCTCGTTCTTTTCACTATTTACATTGAAGAGATGTAATTTTGGCTTTGAGGTATATGGGACCACTAAAGGTCATTGTGTGGCTTGGGAAGCTTGATTTTCATTTGGAACTTCCATATCATTTGACATGAATTTATATTGTTTTCTATGTATTGTTACTTAGGAAATGTCATCCTAATCCATCTCATGTTCTGATTTGGGAAGGTATTAAGTTATATGTAGATTTTTCTTTTTTGGAGAATCTCGTAGAGATATTGAAATATTAGGTTTTTTTTTATGTCTACTATATTTTTCTAAGTGTTATGGTGGCATGAATCTTATTTCCAAGAGACTCAAGAATGAGAATTATTGATGAGGGAATAAAGAAATTATAACTTTATTATAAAACATTATTCCACCTAACTTCTTAGGGTTGAATATTCTTATGGTGGAGGTTTTTAAAATCATGTTACCCTATATTGGTTAATTACCTTCTCTTTACTTTTTTTTCACATTAATTAGGTGTGTTTTAGGACTCTGAAGAATGGAGATCATTTTGGGGTAAAATTTCTTAATGTTTTGGTATGTGTTTCTATTTGAATTAACATATTTTTGGTAGAAATGTGTTTTTGTATTCTTGATATTGTTCCCAAATTCAGAGAACAACAGAGGTGGTTTGATTTTTATGTAAGAATATAGAGTTTTCTTCTATACATTGGTAGATTAAATGATGTGTAAAAGGGATACATGATTCATACATGGTCACCAAAAATAGGATGTAATATTTGTTCAAAACATGAAATTATTACACATCATGTAATTCATACACAATGTGTAACATTAAAAGATATTTTTCCATTAAAATTTGAAAAAAATTGGCATATTTTTTCATTGTGGATTATATGATGTATAAAGGATTTAAACATCATATAACTATAGGGATGTCATATTTTAGGGATTTTTACATGAAATATCTTTACTCATTCTCCTGAAACTCCTTTGGATCTTGACCTATAAGGCTTATCCACTGATTTTTGGAGTCACCATTCGATCGGGATTGATCTGTTAGTTGTTGGATCATTCGATTAGTGGGTTCTAATATCTTCTAGTGAGTAGGCATTTCAAAATATTCTTTTTGTTGATTGAGTTAGTTATATGGCTTGGTTTTATTGGATTCATTGATCCATGGTGATTTATATTATTTTTTCTAGTTCCAATTTGTGATATTGTTCTAGGGGTTGTTTCCATTATTGGTTATGGTTCATTAGTTGTGAGTTCTTAAGTTATGTGTCATTTCATCTTCTCTTCCAACGCTTTTCATTAAACTGGATCAATTCTAAGATGTTTATATTGATTCTATGGACTCTACTATCATTGATTCATTCTCTTGTTAGTATATCCTTTGTGGGTGTGTTCGACCCAAAGGTTTGATGTAGGTGGTTCCATCTATAGCACATGTTGATGAACTGTATTAATCTATTAATTTATATATTAATTTATAAATAAATTCGAAAGATTTTTTTGTTTATAAAAAATAGTTTTGATAAAAGTTTGGTTTTCCTTAGTTTTTGTTAAACGAAAAAGGGTTATTTTCAAATCGTAAAAATGATTTACGAAATGAAGCACATTGGAATCCATGGGTATGTTGGTTGAAGGTTTATCTTAGGACCATCAACCATGATACTATTGGTGTATTTTCTTAAAGTGATTTTATATGCTCCCTAGGCCTGTTGGTCTAGGTATATGTTTTTGACATTTGTGGGAGGTTCACTCATGGGATTTTTCTCTCCTCTTTATTCACCCGTTGTAGGGACTTTTTGTGCAATAGTCAATTTTTGTGGTATGAGTAGGTTGTTTTCCTAACCTATTGAATTAAATGGAATGATTTAACTATTATTGGATGTGTACTGTTTTGTTATTTTACTATTTTGGATTTGATATTTATTCTTTGAATTTTGATAAATGATGATTGAAAATATACTCGAAGTTGATATACCTTCCTTTGATTTGGAATTGTTGGAAAATGGGTAATATTTACCATGATTTTGATAAAACTACTTTACTTCTTATCATGCCATGTCTTATTATAAATGACCATACTGTGATTGTTTTATATAGTCCTATTATATAAATATTGGGTTAAATCATACTGATCCTATTAACTATCACCTGGTGGACTTATTTGGTGGTGTGTAGACCTTTTTATGCCTTTCGATATAGGGAAGGTAAGGCCTTCTAGTGAGGCAATGAGGTTTGCTATTAGCTGGATGGGTAGTTGGTGTTTAGATCATGGAAGTATTACCATATAATCACTTGGGGTAGTTGGTTTTTCCTATTTCAGTTGACCATTATGGTGGGAATTGTACATGAAGATTTTTTCTACTGTTGAGTTGATTGGTTCCAGTCATGGACTATATTCTTATTCCACTATTTCTCTCTACCTTGTATATATATGTTCCATGTAGTTTCTTATAAATGGAAAAATTCATTTTCAATTCGTTTTTATTGATGGTGGGGTTCTAGTCTCCATATTGTGGGTATTAGGAATGCCTTTTGGGTATGTGACATGTTGGTTTAGGTACCAATTTGAGATGGTATTTGTGTCAGTTCGTTACAAAAAACCCATGGAATCAGCAAAGAAATACCTAAATCACTACTTTAATTTCATCCCCTAATCAAATAATCCTTAGTTTGGTCATAAATGAAAAATAAAAATAATTGTTTGGTGTAATCCAAAATATGGTTTTCGATGAAAAGGTAATGTCCCAAATAAATCATTATACATTATTTAATTCCTCACCAACATAAAAACCTATTAGACCATATTAATATAACATCCATAGTATATAGAACAAAATAAGATATTATTATTTCAATTTATTAATCTAAATCATTTTCTTCTTCAAACAAATAAGTTACAAAATTATCATTCGTCGATTTGGCAGACTATTTCCTCACGAACCAATGTTATTTTTTCCCATCACCACTTCTAAATACTAGATATAATGGTGGATTTATTATTCATATATAATATTTAACATATATATAATTATGGTTCTATAATATATGTATAAAAAATTATATGTATTATATAGATGGTTTGACCATGTATGAAGTAATTTGGGTGTAATGGCTGGGGTTTTCCGTCTCACTTTTTACTTATGTATGACACATTTATATCAAACACCATTTTATTTTATGTACTATATATACAACCCTAGAATTTATTTTATGATAACTATATGTAAAATTATTGGGATCTATATATCCATTTTATGATCTCCCTTTCATGGGGTTTGAGGCTTAAAGGTTACCTAAGTGGTAAAGGATTTCTATTCTCTCTTATTTTTCAGGGCGACATATTCCAATCCACAACTTGTATCATTGTAGTTAACCTTGAAATATAATTTTTTCAATATTTATGATTGTTCCACAAATTTATATCTTGGTATTATTTTTTATCATTATTTTATGATGATTACACACAATTGTAGGTTAGGTTTAATGAAATGGTAATGTTTTATGCGATAAATCATGTTTGTGATCTATAAAAAGATGTGTATGATCTTCATAATTCATGATCATGATAAAATAACATTATAATTATAATAATATTTTATATGATCATATATAGATATATTTATTATGTCTACCCTTACTGAGAATCTTAGATCACCCTTTTATATGATTCTATCATTAGGTTGTGAAGAATGTTAATATGGATGATATGTCTATTTAGGATTCTATTTAAAATAAACAATATTGGAGATGGCCTAGCTCACTTTAGGGCCAGTTTTTTATGTGTATATCTTTCCAAAGGTTATAAAAATAATTAATTCTATCATATATCATTATTTTATGTAATTATTATTCATCTATTAATATGTCATACTTAAATATGAGAAGTTTAGGTCTCGGTAGAACTGATAATGTTTTAAGCACCAAGATAATGTGGGTGCTTAATATGAATTAATTATTATTTTGGGAATGAGATAATTGTTTATTCATCACTATATATCCTAAAATAATATGAATCAATCCACACATAGTAGAAAATATAAATTTCTTTTATCATAGGGTGGGGAATATAGAGGAAACCTAATGTGAGTGAGAATACACCATAGAATACAATGTTTTAAAGGATTATGTAAGGAAGAAATTATTACCTAGGTATATGATAGGATAAATAGGAATGACCATATAAATAATAAGAAATGGAATCATACGAATCATTGTTTTGGAAATATAGAATCAATATAGATTTATCCTTATAAAAAGATATAATAAAATCGATCCATCATAGTGTAGTTATTTTTGAGAATACCCGATGTGAATTGGTAAATACACAGACTAGGTTATCATATGTATAACTAGATAATATGAAAGGTAATAAATTCAAATATTATAGAACACTCTATAATGTTTATACTCTAATGTTAAGTAATTTAGGTCATAAAATCTAATGTTATTTTAAAAGGACTAATATGGAGTGTTCTTTTATGATCGTATGAATAATACCCTAATGTCTTACAATTTGATGTCGCATGACTAGGAAAATCTAGGATAATTTTAGAGTCATGTTTATTAGAAATTTATGAACTAAACACTATGTTATAAAATATATTTTGGAATAAATTTTTCATTGGTAGTAGGACTATTGTACTCTATATTAATTAAAATCATGGAGTACACTCTATTTGAGTATAAAATGTTGTTGGCACATTGTAAATCAGATTTATTTTCATGAATCGATATATTATTCCTATTTATTGGAGTAACTAATAGATAAAATATTATTTCTACATTTATAAATGAGTATAGGATAGGACTCTTATTTAATTATTGTGTGACATTAATTTATGAATTTCAGTATTTTCCAATGTGTGATGCCTTTTCTCATTAACTATCTCAAACTCATCAATATGGATATAAGTCCTCTCATCATTCAACAATTGTCCATAAGTGATAATGTAAAATGTGGAAAACTAAACATCTATGAGAAATACTACATACATCCCCCCATTAAATTGAGAATATGATCTTCTATGAGGTTGTATGGGCCATTGTGTGATAATCCAACAAATTATATAAGAGATAATCACATGTGGAATTTTTTAGTTTGTCAACAATCTTATGAATGTTATTGGATAGTGTTTTTTTCAGATGCATTTTTCTATTAATTTCACACTAAAAGATAAATATAGGAGTGGTTATACTAGATATTATACTCACTATACAAACTCTACAACTGAGAAGAAGATATATTATTATAATTAGACTTAAATATTGTGTAAGGGAATCTAAATATGGTAATGATACAAGAG
The DNA here is from genome assembly GCA_963277665.1 of Viscum album. Taxonomy (NCBI): domain Eukaryota; kingdom Viridiplantae; phylum Streptophyta; class Magnoliopsida; order Santalales; family Viscaceae; genus Viscum; species Viscum album. The sequence goes on along the minus strand of OY728148.1, from coordinate 1,397,241,575 downwards.
ATTAAGAAACTGATGATATATTTCATTTCAACATACCTTAGTGACACATTTTTTGAAAAAATTTAGATGATGTATGTGGAAGTAGCAACGGACATTAATATATTGGAATTATTAAAGTGATAGTTTATCATGAAATCTATCCACCATACAGAAAACATTCATGAGTATTTGGAAATGTGTAATCAATTTGGGGGTTTATGAATGTTTTTTTCATGTTTTTTGAATTATGGACCTTTATTTAGAAACAATATATTATCTATAATTATAAATGTAAATTAGTATCCAATATACATGATTTTATAGAAGATCAAGGATCCAAACTAGTGGTAACCCAAGCACTAGCAAGTGATTCTTTTATAATTGTGGGGATCTATAATTATCTAGTACACCTAAGGAGGAATCAATCAATTCCTTATCTATTGAGGACTAATTGGAAATTAATACCCTCATAGAAGATGAAATTTTCTATACTATTATTGATGAATTCCTTCTACAATCGATCTTATATAAGGATAAAACATTTGGATTGTATATTTACGAATCCTTTAATATATATGATAAAATATATAGTAAAAGAGATATATCACCTTGGTTTGAGGTGGAATTAATTTTTTTTGATCTCCCACATATCAATGTTGAAAATAGGAGAGGAAATAGAGTGATGTGAAATGAAAATTAAAATATCATATATATCTTGATTTTATAGGGTTGTATCCAAATTGGAATGATTAACTAATTGGGAGTTCAGTAAATGTGTAATATGCAATAGTGTTGGATTTGAGAGGAATTTATACATAAATCTATATATTTAATAAATTAAGGTAGTAAACTATATATTTTTATTGGAATAATAACCATGATTTTCTTGATAACTAATAATAAATTATAGAAAATACCTAATGGAGAAACATGTATTTGTGAGGAAAATTATAATATGAAAATTAGGGAATTGTATTATACATAATTGTTATTGCATCCCTTTGATAGTATAAAGATGTAAGTCATAAATATTCTTTTTTATCAAATGAAAATAATCCATACGATGTCTATTTTGAGCATTGAATTTTTCATCATTATACCTATTTGGCTATAACTGGAACAAAACAAGTACATATCACATGATATGGATGTTTTATGGATAGAAAATAAATCTTTTTCTGGGATCTATATTTACAATAAAAACTTCTCTAAGAATGGGTGTGCCTTATAAATTTAGGTAATTATTTTCCTTTGATCACCCATTAACACCAAAATTGGATATCAAATTGGTGTGGAATAAATTCCCTTTTATAATATTCAACATGTTATCATTTGATTTATGAGGATATATTTGATCAGATAGACCTGAGAAACATTATAGACCATATAGTTCATAAAATACCATTGAAACAACTCCATTATGATAGTTGTTATAAGGATGTTCTTCCCAATATTAAAATATCAATTATCAACGTCAAATGTTTCATAGATTATAAAATATAGACCAATATCATAGATTTAATCATTATTTTTAAAATGGAGTGAAAAAATAGATATTTTTAGGGTGGTCACATAGAGGGTAATAGACATTCCTTATATTGGTGGATTAAATACTTGAGGGTGAAGAAGTCAATTTTTGAGATTATCAAAGGATATATGGAAATATCGATCCTATAATAGGGGACCCTAATAATTATTTTGTTATATGAAATAACATTCCTTTTAGGAATGGTATAGAGTTCCTATAACACCATGATATATTTATATATGAGTATATTTGTAGAAGTCAATGTGTTTGACACCTTTCTCTATACACAACTATGTAATTACCAAAACTGCAATATATTTAGATAAATTATGGATCATTCTGTATATCAATTAAAAACTACCTGTTGAATTAGTAAAAGTGTATAATAATCACCACTTTATGAAATATAATTATAAGTAAAATAATTTATAATTTTAATAATAATAAAACTAAATTGGTATTGCTAAACAGACTAATACGATCATTATATGAATAAAAATGAATTTTTATTAATATTTACAAATAAATAGATTTTCATTTATATTTTATGAATTTGTTTTAATAAAGAACATAAATTAAATTTCATATTAATTATTAGTTTATACTAATTTAATTTTTAGATGATAGTAAATAAAAATAATTATGGTTAATATTCAAGAGAATATATTTTTTAATAAAACTATATTCTCATTATATATATTTTTTTAAATAAAAAAACAATTTCTAAATTTAAGAATTGTAATTTCAAAAAATGTAAATTATCCTTTATTTCATAAAAGTAACATTTTATTAATATTAATTCAGAGTTTATTTTTCTAAAAATGTTTATTTTTTTGTATAATAGTGAATCTTTTATTTTTTATAAATAACATGGTTCTAATGATATTATTCGAATATTTGTATGAAATTGATATCCAAGAAAAATATTTAAATGAACAAATATGTGTTTTATATGTGAATGTTTATTTTTAAAGATTAATTTTTATTTTAAAAATAAATATTTTAAAGTATATAACATATGTTAAATTTTTCAAAATAAAATCAATTTATATATTATACGTATTGTATTTTAAAATTATTTTTTTAAATGAATATAATTAATATAATAAAAAAGACTTAAAATTTAGATTCCTTATTTATAAATAATTTAATAATGAGAAAAATTCCCAACACAATGGATAAATTACTTTGGGAAAATCTATTCACCTACAAAAAATTAAATTAGATAAAAATGGTTGATTGAAGAAAGAAATACTATGTTTTTTTAAAATGTGTGGTGATGAGTTGTTGATACCATTACCTAATGTAAAACTTTCCATCTCTATTATTTAAAAAATATAGATCCACTTTCATTGAGATTGAATTCCCATCATTGAAAGGTTTATGGTATTTACAAAAATATCATACATTTTCTATTACAAAAGGGGTAATCTGCTCCCGACTTCCCCCTCATAGAAATAACCACACAGTTTTCAAAAAAATATTCCAAAAAACTCTCATAAAAATTACAATCCACCTTCTATAGTTCATGGTTTTCTCAAAATAACATCCCTAAAAGTTATTACCTCACTTACAATGGGATAATCCCTAATGGGAGGTATAAATTTTTATCCATTTCTTTCTCATTTATATTTAATTATGTGAATTTGTTCGTCCTGAAATTACATTATTTTAAGGGAACAAACTTTTATATCATAAATATAACATACATGAAGAAAAATATTCACTAAAAACCAAATGATCTATACTAGTATTGTATAGTTCTAGTGGATTTGGAAACTCTGACCCAAAAACAATGGTCCCTAAGTGAGCTACATCATCTTATACTATATTCTTCATAGCTAGAACCTTTCATAAACATATCATACATTATAGATTTATTTACAAAATATGGAGAGAAACATATGAAAGGGTTGGCTCATATTCTCAGTAAGAGTAAACATAAGATATATCAATCTATGATCACCTTTAAGAATAATATAAAGATAAGGGTATGTGATCATAAAAATAACTAACTATGTTCATACCCAACCTATCATAGATCATGGGTATGATTCATGGAATAAAACATTAACATGTCTGAAAACATGTCCCATATCAGTGAGAAATCATTATAAATTATTCATCAACCATTATATAATTCCATAAAAATGTGTCACCATCACAAATATAGAAAAACATTTCAGATATAAAAATTAACTACCAATATCAATAACATAGTGGATCATGAATCGTTATTGGTTTTCCATTTTGGACCATGATTCACCAGTTTCCCATAGTGGATCTGGACGCACCTGTTTCTCATAGTGGATGAATCCCATCAACTTATTTCTGAGTATTATATCAAGAGATATAATTTTTTACCAAGTTCATTGGTTGAATTTATAGGTCCCACTAGTCTCATAAGGAAAAAATAATTATGTGTTCCAAAATATTTTAAAACATTCATCATATCATCCCATACATACCTTTGTAATGAAAATGGGTTTCTTAAATATTCCATCAAATCAACATATCATAACCCATGATAAATACATGGGTTTTATAAAAGTATCATATAAATTGAAATTAACCTTACCAATAAGTAATGAGGATGGTATAATTCAATTTAATCATATTTAAAACATAAGTAACATTATATAATTTTATCATTGATGGAAAATTATTTTGAAAGATCATATGGAACATTTATTAAAGAAAATATCCTTTCTTGTTTGAGAAAAAAACTAAATCATAAAACTTTTATGAAATTATTTTCATTGTAAATATCTATGGAAACATATAAAAGATACTTTAAAAAACTTTAAAATATATCTTGTTGAAAAGAACCTTTCTTTTCATTATTTTTAAACTAGAAATTCATAATTAATTTTGGAAAAAAAAATTCTTTTAAACATATTCAATAATATTTAAAAATACTATAAAATTTTAATTAAGATACTAACTTTTTAAAAAATTAAATCATAAAACTAAAAATTCCTCAAATTTTTAGAAATTCATTTTTCTTGAAAATAAATTGGGAAATATAAAAAGGAAGCTTTGAAAATAATTAAATAAAATTATTTTTGAATCTCGTGTACATAAAGAGGGAAATATTATGCGTGAAAATATATTATAATAACATAACCATAGGAGAATAAAATTCATGAGTTTCATGAGATATTAATAGTAAGGATTCATTATAAAGAGAATCATTAAAAAATCCCATAAAACAATGATTTTTCAACATGAAACCATTTCCACATTGGTTTATATGGAATCGTAGCCCCCTTTAAGGAATAACATGAAATAAAGACATTAAAATCATGAAAATAAGGATATTCATGATATAACATGTCAAATGGAGAGAATATGCACCACACAAAATAAATGAGTGGATAATTTCTATATGTCTTCCAAAAATTAAATATTGAATAGAAATAATTTATCATTTTGGTATATCTTGAATTGTAAATCTCATGAAAGACATATACCAAAATGGATATATAATTCCCAATAATTTTTAGGGAATGTGAAATAAAATACATTAATTGTAATTATATACCATATATATATAATGGTTGGTGAATATAGAATTTGTCTCATATAAAAAGAAATTAGGTGGAAATACCTTACCATATGTCTTGACATCCTTTATACACTTTTGACCATCCTATAAAAAAATATTATTTTATTATAAATATACAAAATAAAAATAATTATAGATATCATATAATATATGATTTACTTATTATATTAACCCAGGAATCTCAAACATGGTTATTACATATTATCATATGAGTATTCATTACATTATACAAACACAATCCTGAGGATAGTAATAGTTTAGAGACTTTAGAAACATGGAAACATAATCACCTGACTTGGTGAAAGATCTTCAATATATCCCATTAAGATATTCCCCTTTATTACTCTTAACAAGCATACCATTCCAAAAAATAATCTTCATAACTATGTGAAATGAAATATAATAATGGTTTAGATCAAATTCATAGTTTGGAAAAACAAGGAAGATATGTTAGAATAAAATAAGAATATGGGTACGATAACATGATCATAACATTGTAAAATCATACCCTTCATATCAAAGATCAATAACATTAATCTTGGGAAAAATATTTTCACCTCATACAAAATAAATCATAAATAAAATCATTGAGCATGAGTCATTATAGAAAAGAATTGAAATAATGCATGGAATTTAGTTATACAAATCAACATATAACATTTTGAACACATGTAAATAGAAAAATGTTCACTCATTAAGTTAAAGAGGTGAAATAATTCTCTCAAATAAACTTCTCAACATAGGACCCAGTCCTTGCAAAATATTATGACCATATTATCTGGTACATACATAGCATTGTGAACATGTAATTAGGTTATGGCATAATATTGTGAAATTTTAATCAGGTTCACGGATAGGTAGTCACACATCCTAGGTGGGAAACATGATCATCCATAGTGGAATCCCAGCCTCACAATACTGGGATGACTCACATTCTAGCCATGAATTACTAAAATAGTTTAACTCTCATACCATCCCTGTATTAATGAACCAAGTTATGTCATTATTATAATCCTAACAATCTCATGAGATATATAAATAGTTACCCAATGCATTGAGGTAGATATAGGTCCACCCATCATATAATGAAATCATACATATGTGTGCCACAAGATCATATGAAATAATCATATCATAACCCATGAAATTAAATGGTTATCATATAAATGTATTCATATCATAACCTATAGAAAAGAAAAAGGATTCATAATCATTTCATCCTACAATTACCCATGAAAAGAAGTGGTTCACATAAGTGATTTATCATGATATAACTCTTGAATGGAAAATGGGTTTCATGAATAAATTTTATCTTAAACATTAACCATTCAAATAAATAATAATAATGGTGTCCCTGGATCATATCCCTAGTAAATAATCATTTATAAAAAAGGATTACATCATAGATATAGATAGATTTTGAATGATTACAGTGAATATTTCATACGAAAAATAACGATTCTTTCAAAATGTAATGTCCATGTCCTCTCTGGTTCTTTCCATGGTGAAAATCTGGTATTCGAGTGTTCCGGGAGGTCATGGTGATTTATATATGAACAATTCCAATATTAGGCCATTGTGAATAGTGAAATGGTGACCTTCTATGAATAGTTTCAATGGTAGACTATTGTGAACAGTGGAACGGTAACCTTAGGTGAACAGTTCCAACAGTAGACCGTTGTGAATAGTGAAACAGTGACCTTCTATGAATATTCCCAATGGTAGACCATTGTGAATAGTGAAACAGTAACCTTAGGTGAATAGTGTCAACATTAACCTTCTATGAACAGTGCAATGGTAAACTTCAGTGAACAATGTCATCATTAACCATCTGTGAATAGTGCAGTGGTAACCTTAGCTGAATAGTGTCAAAATTAACCTTATGTGAACAGTGCAATGGTAACCTTAGGTGAATAGTGTCAACATTATCCTTCTGTGAACAGTTCCAATGGTATACCATTATGAACAGTGCGATGTTAACCTTAGGTAAACAGTGTTAACATTAACCTTCTTTGAACAGTGCTACAGTAACCTTAGATGAACAGTGTTTCCAAAACAGTGAGATTCCAACAGTGAGGTTCGCGAATAATGTTTCTAGAACAGTGAGGTTCTAATGGTGAGGTTTATGAGTAGTGTTTCTAGAATGCTGAGGTTCCAACGGTGAGGTGCATAAATAGTGTTTCCAGAACAGTGAGGTTATAATGGTGAGGTTCAGGAACCGTGTTTCCAGAACAGTGAGGTTCAAATAGTGTGGTTCATGAATAGTGTTTCCAAAATGGTGAGGTTTCAACGGTGAGGTTAACGAACAGTGTTTCCTGAATGGTGAGGTTCCAATGGTGAAGTTCATGAATAGTGTATCCCGAACGGTGAGGTTCCAATGATGAGGTTCATAAATAGTGTTTCCAGAACAGTGAGGTTCCAACGGTGAACAGTTTTTCCAGCTTCCTACTGTTTCACCCCTTTGATGTTTCATTTGATGTAAAATGCATTTAAATCCTCATTTCAAGGACTCTAAGTCTGATTCAAAGGCCATAAATCCTATATTAATTATCCCTAAGGCTCTGGATGTTTTTACATAGTAAAACTGCACGGTTTAATTCAATCTTCTTTGAATGGGAAAGTAAGCGTATCTTAAATAATCACTCCATTAAATCTTCTAAAGGGAAGGGATATCTTCCTCCCTAATTCATTCTCCTTTTTCTCGGGTGTGAGACACACGAACATCCTATTCCTTCTCATAGGATTTTCACAATCATACATTCCTCCTCGGATTGGTTCTGCTCTGTTTTGATGTAACCAAGCTGTATCGATCAATATTTTATATAAGTTATGTTTTATATTCATTTGTTTGGGGTTAATCTTCACCTATTACTCCTTTCCATATTAAATCATGTGATCTCCATGCTTCTAATGGACTTTTCATGGATTTTGGTTGTTGTGGTCAAACTGTGGCATCCTCATGTGGATGCAGTTGTCACGAGAGGAGGATCGTGACTCGTTGTGTAGATTGTTCTCATATAAATAACGTCAAGAACCATTTGAGGTAGGGGATTCATTTCTTCTATCTTTATTTACATGAAAATTTATCATTATCATGTTTTATCCCACTGGATGAAAAAGTAATTAACATAATAAATATTTAAACCAGATAAATAAATTGATATAGATCATATGTTATTGCCTCTTATTTTTCTAGATAGTGTGATATCTATTCTTTTTGTTTCGCTATTTGTTCTTGATGAAAATTGTTAATGAATGGAAACAACAATTAATTGATAATTGTTTAGTTAAAAGATAAAGAGGCATGTAAATGAATCTAGTTATCCTTGTCGTAATTTGATGTTAATCAAATTGACATAGTAAGAATGTTTAATTATTTTTGATAGCTTACGGATTAGGTTTCCCAAATTTGGATCCTATGAATAATAAATCGGTTAAATCAAGATGGTTTAAAGAACTGATTGTTTGATAATTCATTGAAGGGTTCTAAGTTACCCTCTTGATTATTAAAGGGCCAATATCCCAATTTTTAAGATGTTTTTTTCCTGCTACTTGTGTTGGGATGTGAGCCTGGAAGGCTGTTGTGGTATGTGGGGGCATGGAAACCTTTGTTTGTGGCAGCAGATGGCGCCTAGAGTGTCGAGATGCATAGAAATATTAATGTGCATGTCGGGGAGGACACCATGGATGATGGAATAGGATGGATGTGATTTTTGGATGCTTTCTCATTCTTTTTTTATCTACTTTACTTTCCCCCACTGCTCAAGGTAGCTGGTCTTGGTTACCCTTCTTCCGAAAGAGGTGAAGATTCACAGGGTATGCCACATGCTTTCTATGTTTAGCTTCTCATGGGAGGATAGGTCTATGCTCTTGCTATTGGTGGAAAAGACTCGAGGGGTAGTACATCTACTCACCGTGTTGAGCCCCCTTTTATTTAGTAGCATATAATGTTTTTCTAGAATGCCTAGGAATATGGGAAAGTAATTCTGTAATGAATAATTGAATAAATGATGTTAACCCTTGGGGTTGGAGTTGATGGAACATAATGATGAGGTTGTAATTTTAAAGGGACATTGGACTTTGGGTGTGATGCTAACAACGTTTAATGTGGAATTTTAAATGGTTAATCAATTTCTAAAAAATTAATCAATGTAAAGTGGAAATGATAAAAAGGGAATGAAATAATCTATTCAATCTCATTAAATGGTTGTGTGCTTATAGGATACCTAGTCTTAGAAGTAGCATCCCAGAGTCTGAGAGATGTTAGCAGTAGTTGATTCTAAGACTAGGTTATTCATATAGTGTGGTTGTGAGATATAGTATATCTTGTACCTTTTGTGTTTCTATACGCTACTCCACCCTATCAGTAAGGTAAACTAACACCTTGTGGATTCTGAGCCCTGGGGGGTGTTTTCCCCAACATTCTGGTGGGAGGATGAATGGATGACTACCCCCTTTGGCCCCGCACTCTTCTCTTAGTAGTTACTTGTGCTGGTAGGCACAGTGGTTAGTTTTCCCCATATATGTGTGCAGAAGTCTGTAATTTCTTGTGGTTATTCACACACATATATTCTGGATATAGTTTTCCATGGAGTACAATAGGTGTAACGTGTATAGGTTGTGATGGCTTGAGGGTCCTTACTCAGTGTATGGGATGTAATGGCATGAGGTATAATACTTGACATATGATACACGTTATGCAGTCTGTGGTGGCTCCCAGAACCTACCTGGTTACTTTGCTTACATGGATGTGGTGATTTTGTTGCATGAGGTTCACGTTGTGGTGCTTCTCTCTGCTATATATGGGAAAGCCTTTCTGGAGAGAGATGCTTAGGACATGTGACATTGGGGAAAACCAGCAAACTATTGGGGAATTAGTAGTGGGGTACCCTTGATATTCTTTGTTATATTATATACTATTGTATGCATTACTTGGTGAGAGTATCCATGGTGAGGTTGAGAACATAGTATACCTTTTTAAGTGACGAGTTAGTTTCACTTGTTTTTCACCGTTCTTTATCATGATTTCGTTACTTTTTCACGAGAGGATTCGAGTAGGATCCTACTGAGTATACTGTTATACTCACCCTATGTATATATAAACTGTTTTTCATGTCCCTTGGAACAGGTTGGAGATCAGGCTAGTTACTACTAGCATGTGGTTGCAGGAGCTATTCGAACTTGTGGTTGTTGTTGTTTTACTTTCTTTTGGGCACATTCAGTTTTCCCCCCTTTTATTTGTAGTGGTTTTTCATGAAATTTCATATGTGTACTTGGGATTTCATTCATCTTCCTGGTGGAGCTAGAGTTGGTTGGTGTCTATCATATCTCTCTCTTCTACATGTTTTCTCTTAGAGGGTAATGCCTCCCGTTTGTGTGTTTCTTATACCCTCAGTGGTAGTCACCAACCCAAGTCCTACTGGAGGCAGGACTCGGGGGTCATTATCTCCCTTCTCACATTGTCAGCCCAGGAGGGGTACTATTTGTGGTGATGGGGTTGTGACATATTAGTGTTAGAGTTCTGGTTAAGGGATAGGATGGAGTTTGGAGTTAGGCATTGGTGAAGTTTCATGGTTTGGTAGGGTAATGATTTCATTCATGTTTAGAAAGTGATGTAAAAACTTCATATTGACTGATACATAGGCGTTTAGGTCCCTCTATGATATGATGTATGGGCCTTTAAGTTTACAATGGCTACTAAACAAGGTGATACTAGTTGCAGGGTAGAGACCTAGAAAAAAAGTCAAGAATCATTCTTCTTTGTGTTGGGGTTTGAATGGGTAGACCTTGGGATAATTTAACCTAATATCAAAGAAAGAAAACAATTAATTAAATAATGTTTAGTCATCTATATTCTAGGTTTAGGAGCTCTACCATTTTGTTATTTTACAGGTATGGCTTCAGGTCGATGTCCTCATCAGGTTTGCGCAGAAAATATTTAACTGGCTATTCTAGCAGATCACTGATGGGTAGAGGTTGACGATGACGAAACTTGGAGGAAGAAACTCCTAGAGTTTCAGCGCCAGAGTCTACAAAAGTACGAGGGTCTGTTTCAGATTCAGTCATGTAAGACTAGTTTGAGGAGGTCGAGATATGATTCAGTTAGATCCATGCTCGGATGTAGCCCTGGGTTTCCTTGGTTGTGACAATGCTTCATGGAGCAGCGAGGTAGCGGTGGTTCTTGTTCCTCAGGGATCGTGAGGAGTCGGTGATCTCATGGGAGGAGTTCCGAGACTAGTTTAGAGTCGAGTTTATTTCTTTGACTTTGAATGAGTCTAATCACCAGGAACTTCTTACCCTTCAATAAGGGGGATCCAGTGTGTGAGAGTTTGGAATCCATTTTAGGAACCTTTTATGATATGCTTCGGACTTGTTTCCAGATGAGGAGGCCAGAGCGAGGCATTTCGAGGAGGCTTTGTGTCTAGAGATCAAACTCTAGGTCACCCTATTTATGCTAAAGACATATCTTGAGGTGCTGGAGAGGGCATAGGTTGTCGAGAAGACTTTGTCTAGGAATAGATCATCATGAGAGGAGAATCATCATGATTCCTGACGAAGTAGATCTATGGTCTGAGGCTCCCGGTTTTCAGGGAAGAAGATTTTCCATTCAACTGGGGGTAGTTCCCAGCCCTTCACATCTTGTTCCTCTAGAGGCAGCAACTCTCAGTCCTATGACAAGGGATCATGCCCTTTTTTCATGTGGTGGTCATGGTCATCAGCCACAGGAGTGCCCAACCTTTCAGAGCAGTCAATGTACACCAGGTGTTATGCTCCAGGTTCCTCCGTTGAGGCAGTTCCAGCCAAGGCAACAGCAGTAGGTTGTACCAGCATTAGACCAGCAGAGGGTAGATGGGGCAGGTAGAGGACAGCCCCAAGACAATCCCCGTCCTCATAGAGCAGATTGTGGCTGTGGTGGTGGTTAGAATCAGGGTCAGAGAGGTCATGGAGGAGGTCGTGGTCAGCTTCATGTTCTAGAATTGCCAACTCTAGGTGATCGAGACGTCATTCGAGGTACCCTTTTCTTTTTTTTACTTTGATGTATGCCTTTTTTGATTCATGAGTGACAAACTCCATATCTCCTACCCTTTTCCATTCTTTGGGACTTGAGGTAGAGAGGCTTCCAGTTCCCTTGGCATTGACTATGCCAGTTGGAGGTCGAGATGAACTGTTTGAAGTATATAGAGATTGTGAGATAGTGTTGGGGAAGCACCGCTCTTGGGGATATTTCCTATGTTTATTAATACAACCATATGATTTCATCCTCAGAATGGATTGGTTGTATTCAGTGCAAGATATCATGGATTGCTTCAGGAAGAAGGTCATCTTCATTGGTGCGGATGGAGAGCAGGTTGTGTTTGTTAGCGATCGAGATCCTCGGATGGGTCATAGGTGCGTTCTGTCCTTATCATACATGATGGCTGATATGATGTTGAGTTCTTCAAAGATTCAATAGTTGGTGTTTCCTAGGCTTGTAGAAGAGTACAATGATGTCTTTCCCGAAGAGGTTGTAGAATTACCCCCTTGATGAGAGATCGAGTTTGGGATTGAACTACAACCAGAAGCATCTCCTATATCTATGTCTCCATATAGAATGGCCCCTTATGAGTTAATAGAGCTACATATACAAATTTATGGTCTATTATAGTGCGGTTTTGTTTGGCCAAGTGTGTCACCGTGGGGTGCTCTAGTTTTGTTTGTGAAGAAGTTTGGTGGCAGTTTGCGGTTGTGTGTCAATTATCGTCGCTTAAACCATGTGACAATAAAGAATCACTATCATATTCCATGGATTGATGACTTATTCAATCAAATGAACGGTGCAATTTGGTTCTCAAATATTGACTTGTGGTGAGGATTTCATCAGATGTGTGTGATGTTTGAGGATATCCCGAAGACTACATTCTGTTTTCATCATGGGAATTATGAGTTTGTTGTAATGTCGTTCGGTATGACGAATGATCCATCTATGATCATGGGATTGATGACTGCTATGTTCCGTGAGTTCCTGGACAAGTTTGTGGTGATTTTCATTAATGACATCCTTGTATACTCCACATCTGAGGAGGACCATGAAGAGCATTTACACACTGTTTTGATAGTTTTTCATCAACATCATCTATTTGAGAAGTTATTTAAGTGTGAGTTTTGGGCTCGATAAGTTTGTTTCTTGGGGCATGTTGTGTCCCAACAGGTATTAGTTGTGGATCCATCAATGATAGAAGCAGTTGTTTCTTGGGAAGCCCCCAAGATAGTATCAGAGGTGTGAAGTTTCCTTGGTCTCGCGGGCTACTACAGGAGGTTCATAGCCAATTCCTCATGAGTTGTGACTCCTCTAACAGCTTTGACGAGGAAGTATCAGGAATTCATATGGACTGACCAGTGTCAGGAAGCTTTCAAGTATCTAAAGGAGAAGTTATTAAGTGCTCCAGTTCATTGTCTTCCGGCTGAGGGAGTTCAGTTTTATATTTTTTGCAACGCTTCACATATGGGGTTAGGATGTGTTCTCATGCAATAGAGGTCAGTTGTTTTTTATGGGTCTCAATAGTTGCGTCCCCATGAACATAACTATTCCACCCATGATCTTGAGTTTGTATCCATAGTTTTTTCTTTGAATTTGTGGATACATTACCTCATTGGTGAGCGCTTTATGGTTTTCACCAATCATAAGAGTTTGGGGTATGTTTTCTCCCAGCATGACTTGAACTTACGAAAGCATTGGTGCATGGAGTTCTTACAGGAATATGACTTTGAAATATTGTATACACCTAGAAAGGGGAATGTTATAGCTGATGCGCTGAGTTGAAAGTCATTTAGTGATTTTGTACGTGAATACGGTGATTCCTGGAGAGTAATAGAAGAGCTTTCAGCATTATATCTTGATATGGGAGAAGTTGGTGCTAGAGGTTGTCTTTTTTTTATAACAGTAAAATCATTCCTGGTGCAGAAGGTGGAAGAGTCCCAGTTGGGGGATCTAGAGGTGGAGGTCTGGAGAGACCAAGTTGTTTGTGGAGAGGCCCCTAATGGTTGGTCATAGGATGAACAACAGCGAGTGTTGTATCACAAAAAACATTTTGTTCCATTGACGATGCATGCGATTGTTCTCAGAGAGTTTCATAGTTCGCCTTTAGTGGTGCATCATAGCATGATGAAGATGTACTGAGCCTTGAGGAGAAAGTTTTGGTGGTTGAGGTTGATGCATGTGGTTGCAGAGTTTGTGTCTCGATGTTTGGTCTGCAAGAAGGTGAAGGGAAAACACCGTGTTCCTAGTGGTCTTCTCTAGCCATTAGAGATTCCTCAGTGGTTGTGGGAGGACATCTCAATAGACTTTTTTACTAGTTTACCTCAATCTTCGGGAATACAGGATTCTATTTGGGTGGTAGTAGATCATTTAACAAAATCGGACCACTTCATAGCGATCAAGGAGTCGAGCTCAGTGGAAGTTTTTTTGAGGCAGTATATGGAGGAGGTTGTGAGACTTCATGGAGTCCCAAGGACAATAATTTTTGATCAAGATCCTTGTTTTTTCTCTAGGGTATGGAGAGGTCTCCAACATGCATTCAGTTCTCAACTATGCCTTAGCACTACTTTTCATCCTCAAACAGATGGTCAGAAAAAGTGAACCATCCAGACTCTTGAAGACATGTTACGCTCTTGTGTTCTTGATTTTGGAGGTTCATGGATGAGGCACTTACCATTGGTGGAGTGCGCTTACAATAATAGTTTTCACTCCACCATCAGTATGGAACCATTTGAATCCTTGTACATCTGACCCTACCTTGCACCAATGTGTTGGATTGGGGTTGGAGATCCAACAATTCTCAGACCGAAACTAGTACAAAATACAAAAAATATGGTTTAGGTGATTCATGAGAGGATGAAGACAAAGCAAGATCGTCAGAAATCATATCCTGATCAATGGAGGAGACCCTTAGAGTTCAATGTTGGTGATCATGTGTTTCTGAAGGTGACTCCCCGTCATGGGCAACATAGGTTTCATTGTGGGAGTAAGCTTTCTCCCCGGTTTGTTGGACCTTTAGAGATGTTAGCTCATATTGGAGTTGTGGCATATCGAGTAGTACATCCCCCATAGATGAGTCAGATACATGATGTTTTCCATGTATCACATCTTCTTTGTTATCTTCATTATGACTCCAACGCCATCGATTGGGGAGAGATCGATGTTGATGATGATGCCACCTTTGAGGTGTGACCTATGGAGATCCAAGACCACAAGGATAAAGTGTTTCACGAATTTTCTATTCCGTTAGTTCGTGTCTTGTGGTGACACAGTGGAATGAAGGAGAGGAACTCGGAATGTGAGTCACAAATATGTGCTTAGTAACCAGAGTTGTTTGATGTTTAACTCTTTTCATGTAACGACATTTCCTTCGGGGTTAGAACTTTTCAGGTTTATAATATGATTTTTTTCTTTTGTTGCTTCTTATGGCCTTCTCTCTTTTGATAGGTATCTCAATGGGTGGTTGTTCAGACCCCGTTTCGTTATCCCTTTAGGTGGGTTTTGAATTATCAAGGACGAGAATGTTTTGAGAGGTATCTGATATAATGTCCCAGACCTCTCTGGTCCTTTACTTTGTGAAAATATGGTGTTTGAGTGTTCCAGGAGGTCATGGTAACTTATCTGTAAACAATTCCAATGGTAGATAATCGTGAATAATGAAATGGTGGCCTTTTGTGAAGAGTTCCAATGGTAGACCATTGTGAACACTGCAGTGTTAACCTTAGGCGAACAGTTCGAACGGTGTACTGTTGTGAATAGTGAAACAATGACTTCCTGTGAACAGTTCCAATGGTATACCATTGTGAACAGTACAACAGTAACCTTAGGTGAACAGTTTCAATATTAACCTTCTGTAAACAGTGCAAAGGTAACCTTAGGTGAACAGTGTCAACATTAACCTTCTGTGAACAGTGCAATGGTAACCTTAGTTGAACAGTGTCAACATTAAACTTTTGTGAATAGTGTAATGGTAACCTTAGGTGAACAGTGTCAACATTAACCTATTTTGAACAGTTACAATGGTAGACCATTGTGAATAGTGCAATGATAAACTTAGGTGAACAGTGTCAACATTACCCTTCTGTGAATAGTGCAACGGTAATCTTAGATGAACAGTGTTTCCATAACAGTGAGGTTCTAACGGTGAGGTTCATGAATAGTGTATCCAGAATAGTGACGTTCCAACGACGAGGTTTATGAACAGTGTTTTCAGAATGGTGAGGTTCCAATGATGAGATGCATAAATAATGTTTCCAGAATAGTGAGGTTCCAACTATGAGGTTCATGAACAGTGTTTCCAGAACAGTGAGGTTCCAACGGTGAGGTTCATGAATAGTGTTTCCAGAATAGTGAGGTTAATGAACAATGTTTCCAGAACATTGATGTTCCAATAGTGAGGTCCCAACGGTGAGGTTCATGAATATTGTTTCCAGAACGGTGAGGTTCCAACAGTGAGCAGTAATTCCATCTTCTTACTGTTTGAACCCTTTGATGTTTTTTTACATAAAATGCATTTAAAGCCTCATTTTAAGGACTCTAAGGCCAATTCAAAGGCCATAACTCCTATATTAATTATCTCTAAGTCTAGGGATGCTTTTACTTGGTAAAACTGTGTGGTTTAATATGGTCCTATTTTAATGGTAAATTTAGCGTATCTTAAACCATCGCTCCATTACATCTTCTAAAGGGATGGGATATCTTTTTCACTAAATCTTTCTCCTTGTTCTCTGGTGTGAGAAGCTCAAACATCATGTTCCTTCTCATTGGAGTTTCATAATCAAACCTTTCTCCTCAGATTATTTCTACTTTGTTTTGATGCAACCAAGATGTATCGGTCAATATTCGATATAAGGTATGTTTTATCATCGTTATTTTGGGGTTCATCTTATCCAGTTTCTCCATTCCATATTATAGCATGTGATCTCCATTCTTCTAATGGAGTTTTCTTGGATTTTGGTTGCTATGGTCGTATTGTGGCATCCTTTGGTGGATGCAGTTATCGTGAGAGGAGGATTGTGACCCATTGTGTAGATTTTTCTCATATAAAGAACGTCAATTACCATTTGAGGTTGGGGATTTGTTGCTTCTCTATTCCTTTATGCACAACTGTATCGTTAGAATATTTTATCCCAATAGATGAAAAAGTAATTAACATAATAAATATTTCAATCGGATAAATAAATTGATATCGATCGAATGTTATTTCCTATTGTTTTTTAAGATATTGTGATATCTATGATTTCTTTTTTTGATGTATGTTCTTAATAGAAATTGGAAATGAATGTAAACAACAATTAATTGATTATTTGTTGGTTAAAAGATAAAGAGGTATGTAAATGAATATGGTTCCCCTTGTCATAATTTAATGTTAATCAAATTGTCACAGTAAGCATGTTTAATTATTTTTGATAGCTTACAATTTACGTTTCCCGAATTTGGAACCTATGAATAATAAATCGGTTAATTAAATATGTTTTAAAGAACTGATTGTTTGATAATTCAATGAAGGGTTCTTAGTTACCCTCTTGATTATTAAAGGGCCAAGATCCCAATTTTTAAGATGATTTTTTCCTCCTTCTTGTGTTGTGATGTGAGCCTGGATGGCTGTTGTGGTATGTCGGGGCATGGAGACCTTTGGATGTGGCAGCAGTTCATGCCTAGAGTGGCGAGATGCATCGGTTTATGCCTGTGGGTGTCAGGAAGGGCACCAGTGATGATGGAACAGGATGGATGTGATTGTTGGATGCTTGATCATTATTTTTGGTTTATTATCTGCTTTACTTTTCCCCACTACTCATGGCAGTTGGTCTTGCTTACCCTTCTTCCGAAAGAGGCGAAGACGCATGGGGTATGCCACGTGCTTTCCCTATTTATCTTCTCAGGGGAGGATGGGTCTACACTCTTACTATATGTGGAAAAGACTCGATGGGTAGTACGTATACTCATCATGTTGAGACCACTAATTTTTAGTAGAATAGAATGTTTTTCTAGAATTCCTAGGAATATGGGAAAATAATTCTATAATGAATAATTGAATAAATGATTATAACCCTTGGGGTTAGAGTTACTAGAACATAATGATGAGGTTGTAATTTTAAAGGGACAGTGGACTTTGGGTGGGATGCTAATGAAGATTAATGTGGAATTGTAAATGGTTAATTAATGTTTAAATAATTAGTTAACGTAAAGTGTAACTGATAAAAAGTGAATGAAATAATCTCTTAAAGCTCTTTAAATTGTTGTGTTCTTATAGGATACCTAGTCTTAGAAGTAGCATTCCCGATTCCAAGAGATGTTAGTTGCTGTTGAGTCTAAGACTAGGTTATACCCATAGTGAGGTTGTGAGATATAGTATATCCTATACTTTTTGTGTTTCTATACGCTACTCCACCCTCTTAGTAAGGGAAACTGACACCCCGGGGATTCTGAGCCATGGGGGTGTTTTCCCCAACATTTACGTGGGAGGATGAATGCCTGAATACCCCCTTTTCCCTACAGTCTTCTTTTGGTAGTTACTTGTATTGGTAGGCACATCAGTTAGTTTTCCCCATATATGTGTGTAGAGGGCTGTAATGGCTTGTGGTTATTCACACACATATATTATGGATATAGTTTTCCATGGACTACTATAGATGTAACGTGTAAAAGTTGTGATGGCTTAAGGATACTTACTCGGTGTATGGGACATAATGGTTTGAGGTATAATACTTGACGTATGATACATATTATGAGGGCTATGGTGGCTCCTAAAAACTACGTGGTTACTTTTCTTACGTGGACGTGGTGGTTTTGTTGCACGAGTTTCATGTTGTGGTGCTTTGCTCAGGTGTTTGCGGGCAAGCCTTTTGGAGAGAGATTCTTAGGACGTGCGACATTGGGGAAAAGCAGAAAACCAGTGGGGAAGTAGTAGAGGGGTACCCTTGAAATTCATTATTATATTATATGTCCTTGTATGCATTACTTGGTGAGAGTATCCATAGCGAGGTTGGGAATATTATATACCTTTTTAGGTGATGAGTTAGTTTCACTTGTTGTTCACTATGCTGTATCATGCTTTATTTACATCTACACAAGAGGCTTAGAGTAGGATCCTACTGAGTATACTGTTATACTCACCTATTGTATATATAAACTGTTTTTCATGTCACTTGGAGAAGGTTGGAGATCAGGCTGGTTACTACTTTCTTCTAGTTACAGGATCTTTTCGGGCTTGTGGTCGTTTTTGTTTTACTTTCTTTTGGGTACATGCAGTTTTTTCCTTCTTTCAGTTGTAGTGGTTTTTCATGACATTTCATTTGTGTACTTGGGATTTCTTTCATCTTACTGGTTGAGCTGGATTTTGTTGGTGTCTATCATATCTCTCTCTTCCACATGTGTTCTCTTAGATGGTAATGCCTCCCATTTGTTTTTTTGTTATACCCGTTGTGCTAGTCTCTAACTTGGGTCCTACTGGGGGAGGGACTTAGGGGTCATTATCTCCCTTCTCACATTGTCATCCTAGGAGGGTACTCTTTGTGGAGAGGGGGTCGTGACAGAAAAAACATTTTAGTACCTAAAACATTTTCAAAATCTTTTTAATTTAAAACGACTTTTAAAAAAATTAATTAATATTCAAAAATAACTTTAAAGAAGTCATGAGTAAAAAATATTTTCCACTTTTATAAACACATTGTAAAAAATGAAAAATTTTGAAACCCTTTCTCTTTGAAAATAACATTGATAACTTATAACAAAAACCGTAATAAATATTTTAAATAAATTTAAAAACCTAAAAAATTTGAAAAAAAAATTCTTTAAAATGAGATGAAAATAATATTTAAAAATAATTAAAAAAATTCAAACAATGAAATTATGAAGGAACACAAATTTATGATCGAAGAGAGAAATATAGTCTGATTTTTTCAAAAAAAAAATTTCTTATGTAAAAAAGAGTGGATAAAATGTACCATTACATGAAGATGTCAATAATAAATATAGTAGAATAAAATTAATGTGAATTCTCGATTGGTAAATCATGATATTTCAACATTGGATACATAATAATAAAAACTTCTGATAAATGATGAAATTGTAACATAAAATAATTACAACACTGACATCATTGATTCATAAACCCCATGAAAGAATAATATAAAATGTGGACTTAAGTATTATGAGGATGAGTAAATTTATTATATTTCAGGTAAATGGTGCTTTATATACACCTTCAGAATGTATATCGGAGCATACCATAATGTATATCTCAAAGAAGGAAAACTAAGACAAAATTTTCTTACTGATTTGGTTTCTTTTCAACCATAATCCCAAAAAAATAGAGATCCTTAAAATGTATATGTAAATGAATTTAAGCATTACTATAACAATCAAAAAATAAAATCATGGGTTCTATAAAACAATAAATATAGGATAATTAGGTGTTGAATATAGAATGTATCTAAAAAAAGTAAAAAGTGTGACATGAATCTATTACAATAAGTCTTGACTCTCATCGTAATCATTCAAACATAATATTCTACAAGTATATCCTTTTAGTAATCACAAAAGGCTTTTATTGGTAGTATTTCAATATAACATAAGGCTTCTAGGATTAGTTTATGGATAATGGGAATTTTTTTCTTAGGGATTATCAGAACCAAATGGTTTTAGAGGTGGAAAAAATGGTGGAGACTGAGTTCACTTTTATAGTCGAGGAGGAGTGGAATTCTTAAAAAGACTCAAAATTATTTACTATTGGGGGTTCTCCCTTACATAATGTGGCTCTAAAATTTAATAATAATGGATTTTGGTGTTTATCTGGATAAGAAACACCTCCAAAATAAAAAAAGGAATTTTTATAATTGTTTACCCTGTCTTCTAAGATTCCCTATTATATAATGTTGGTATTTATTAGGGTATCTAATTTTTTATACTAGGTAATTTATCCATTATGAATAAACTAAAGTGAGACATATTATAAAATTTTGACCCACTAATTCTAAAATTTTATATTTAATTTATAAAATAATAAAAATCAATTCTTTTTAAAATAAATTTTAATATAAGTGCAATCATCTCAAAAACAAATACTGCTTTAACCCTTACTACATTGAAAATGTTTTTACTATTTTGGTGTCCATATGTTGATTATATAATATAAATTTCTATATTAATAGGAACTATTTTACATTTATTAATATTTAATAGAAACTTGTAATAATATACTTTTTTAAGTTTAAATCATTTATTAAAATATCTTTATTATAAAATATCATTAATGTCAATATTGAAATTATTTATTTAAATTTAATTTCAAAATATCATGACATTAATATAATTTCCATATATTAAGTTATAACCTATTTAATATTTTATATTAAACTACAAAATCAATGGAAGATAATAATTCATTCAATTTACTTCACTTTTAATATTTGTGTTATCATTTATTTTAGTTAGTTATTAAATAAATAATTTCTGCATTTGTATTTTATAATCATTTAAATAAACAATTAAATCTATACATATTATAAATTGATTATCATGATAAAAAATCATTAAAATTTCAATATAATAATTATTATAGAACATTCTATTTTTTCTCCTTATCCCATAGCTTTATAAGTTTTAAAGGAAATAAAGGTTCTTTTTTGTCTTTTTCTTTAGGGAACTTAGTATATTAGTCACAACCCTGGAATAATATTCACACTAAATACTAAAAATATATAATAAGGTTATAATGGTATAAATATTTCTAAAAAATGGGTGTTGTATTAGTTAGTATGTCATATTACACCTTATATTCTATGTTTGACTAGTATATACCCCCATTTTAACATTAATCAATGTAAGTAATTTTAACTTTTTTCACCAATAAATTTGGTCCAAAATTATTTTTTAATTATTATAAATTATAAATTATTCTTATTCCAAATATTGAATCCATTTTTAGAAATTAAATTCACAAATTTGGTTGAATTTATTTTAAAAATAATCCCACATATGTGATGAGAAATTGGGTGTTTAAAGTGAAAACGTTTAAAAGTATACAAGTTTTTATATCAAAACATGAGATTAAAATGAGTCTAATAAAATAAATTGGATTAAAATATGTATAATTTAAAAAATGGAACATTAAACGAAATTAAATATATTGTTTATAATTGAAAATTATTTTGATGAAAACAGAGTTTTTAGTTAAATTTCATTAATTTTAATTATTTATTTACAAATGATAGTTCTCATAAAAATAAAAAACACATTAACCTAATAAAATGTTGATAGAATTAATTCATATTGATGTTTTTGTTTTCATATAAATTTTTAAAAATTGGTAAAATTTATTTTTATGTCATTTCTTCCAAACATGATCTAACCATCCTTAAAAAACAGATATTGTCTTCGAAAAAAAGTTATTTTTCTTTAAGGGTATTATTTTTTTCTATTCCTAGTAAATAAAAAACTAATAAAAAAGTAAAAACTATATTTTTTTCAAAAATTATTTAATACTATTCATTCCTTTTATTAAAACAACAAGGTGACAACTATTATATTAAATAATAATATAAATAATATATTATAGTTCGGAAAAATTGAGCCATGTATTACGTAAAATATATTGAAAGAATATAGTATGTTGTCTCACACAATCAAAAATTATTGTTGTGTGTACCAAAAGATAAAATAATTTCTTTTTATCTTAATGATAAGAAGGTGTTTCCTAGAATGATAGATTAACTTGGTTTAGCAAGAAACACATTCCATAAAAAAATTACTTTTTCAAAAATAATAATACATAAAAACTCGGGGTGTTACATTCTACCCCAATTATAATTAATTTATTCCTAAAAATTATTCTAGATCATCAAAGGGTTATTAATTTAATGATTCATTGATATAAACCCACATATTAAAATTTAATAATGACATTTCCTTTAAAAAGGGAACGTTGGAATCATAATGGATACCCAAAGTAACTCATTACAAGGTTTATACATAAGAGAAAATTAGTGGGATGTGAGAATTAAAAATGAAATAAAAGCATAAATAATTATATTCAGTGATAGAGATCACTAAAAAAATAAATTGGGTGATCTATAGAATGATTAAAAACACAAAAACATAAATATGTGATGATTTTTAGGACTATATAATACATCTAAAATGAAGTTATTATGATAAAATTATTGTTACAAAATTAATTACTTAAATAATGTTCTAAAGAAGATACACTTAATTGATTTAATACCATATCAAATTAACATTCACATCCTTTGGTTTTCCCTTGATAAAGTTTCCCTTTATATCATAATCCATGAAAGAAATTTGAATCTATTGTGTCTGAAGAACTAATGGGTCATAATATCAATAAATAGATTTATAAGTAATACTTCATATCATTATTTATCATAAAAAATGATATCATAGGTTTTTCAATATGAATAAATCATCATATGGTGATGTAATAAATTAATTACTAAATCTTCTTTCAATGTTAAACATAACTCATTTCATAAATATTTATCTTATAGACCCTTTTAAAAAATTTATATCCAAAAACAATGAGAATGAAGGTGACTAATGTTTCTCAAAATTAACCTAACATTAATCCCCCATATATCATAATGTTGCTCTTGGTTTCTACATATCATAAATGGGAATACAATAATTATATATTATCTTGAAACAAGGTAATTAACTAAATTACCATAAAAACATTTTGAAATAATACATGGTTTTTCATTTCTTACATACAACATGGATTATTGGATAAATTCCATAAATCCAAAACTGATTTAAACTCTATCCATGATAGTATAAAAAATATTATCTAAAAATCCATTATCAGTTCAATGGTAATCAACAATATCTAATTTACTTGAACTACATCATCCATATATTTATCTAAAATAACTTCCATTTTATCATCATCAAGATCATATTAAGGGTTAACATCCCTTAATAATGAGTTTTCCAGAAAAAATTTTATTTCCATTAAATCAACTGTCTAGGTCCTAAGTACACTTAAAAAAATTATTTGAAATCATATTTGAAAAACTCATGTTAAACAATACATATATATTTCATACTAAAGATAATAAAATAACTGAATTCCAATACATAAATACTACATTCATCAAACTTACTTCTAAATCAATTATCTATGCTTCATAATCTTATTACATAACACTTCTTTCCTTTCATGTGTCACTTATAGTGTATTCATCATTAGAAATATAACCATTACTCATACCAACAAGATCATTTTCATCTCAATATTTCCCCAATGAGGATTTATTTCCATAATTCCTACAATTTACACAATTAAATTTTTCATCCATTGATAATACTTATGAGAGGATAATATTCTCATCCACTTTTTTTAACTGAATTATTAAATTTAGATTATAGTTACATGCTTTGTTTACTAATTTTAAGAGTCAAAACATCTTCATTTGAACATAAGACATTCACTTGGGTGTTTCTTCCCAAATTATAAACAAATAGGAAATTTAATCTTCTTTCCTCTATCATCTCTACTACCATTACTCCCAATGAACTCTATACTTGTCTTATTTTGTGATCCTGAGAGTTGGTTAAGATATACATTGTGAATCATGATCCATGAAAACTAATTAGGTATAATTAAAACATTATTCACCATATTCATAATTCGATTTGAAAACTTATCAAAAAAAATTCCATCACAATCAACATTATATCAAATCCTTCTAGTTACTTCAATTGAATAAAAAAAACAATTTTTTGATATATACCTATCATATATAAAAACAAAATAATCCTGAAAAATCACTTACATTATGAATATATATTGAAATATTATTTTACATGTTTGACGCCATATTCTTGACCTTGGACATACATGATCTTAATATATTTAAATCCATCATGAGGGTTTGTAAAGTGTTTGTTAATTTCAAAATCATATCCTCCATGAGTTTCAAGCTAGGTGTGCAGCAAGTCCCATTTTCATGCATGAGTTCTCGATCGATTCTATATCAGTAGGTGTTTTTTGGATTTTTAACCCTTGGTATATCTATTACAGATCCATATAAAAATGTAGTATATTGATAGTGATTTAATTTAATGAAAACCACTCTCCCTATCCTCTTACAAAATTCAATGACATTTTCCTATGTATTGACTCGTCCTTATTCATATCCTTATAGACATCCCTAGATATATCCTTATAAATATCCCTAGGGATCTCAATAATGTTTTATAATTAGAGTTTCCAAAGTTATAATCCTTTTTTGTCACACAATATATAGTGACCTAGGCTTCTTATAAATTGATATGAAATCTTATTAGATGAATTTGAATTAAATTATACAAACCCATGCCAGAGAACCATAATAGTTTTTTTCATTTTGAAACATGGAAACATAATCATATAATATTGTGAATGTTTATAAACATATAACATAAATATCATTCCCATTCGTACTCTTCATAGACATACCATACTTAAAACATTTCTTTATAACCAGGGAAAGGATACATCAGAAAATGTGCGATAAAATGATCATCAAGGGTAAATAAAAAAGATTATTAAGTATGATATAATCATAAGGGTATGATAACATGATCATGACATTGGAAATCCATACCCAACATATCAAAGACCATAAACATGAATATTGGTTAAAATATTGGTAGCTTTTAAGACATGAATCATAAGGAAATAAAAGGACATGAGTTAAGAGAGAATAACGTTGTAATAGGTCATAGAATTATGCCATACACATCAACTCATAACATTTCAAAATATGTAATAGAAACATACTCAATAATTAAGTTAAAAACATGAAATAAAGACCTAAAATAAACTTATGGACATGAAAATATCTCAACACATAATATTATTAACATGTAATCATGTTAAAGTTTATCATTATGAACATTTAATCAGTTGTACACATAACATTGTGAATATGTAATCAGATTTATGTATAGGTGTATATAACTTATTATTGGGACACACTACCATCCCCAATGGAAGCCTGACCTAACAGTAATAGGATCATACCCACTCCAGCCATGTATTACAAAAAATGGTTCACTCTCATTCTAGGCATCAATTACAATACTGAGTTCCCTCCTTTTTCCAGTCTTGTCCATCTAATGAGATATATATATATATATACATATCCAACATATTAGAGGGAGATATGGGTTACACCCATCATATAATAAAATCACACATTTCTATGAAAAATTAACATAGAAATTTTTCATATCATAAACCATGAAATGATGTTGTTATCATTAACATATCATCTTATAATTACATATTGAAAAGGGACAAGATTCATTGTCATTTCTTTATAGCACAACCCATGGAATAAAGTGGGTTTCATAATCATTTAATAATGATATAACCCTTGGAATGGAATCTTGTTTCATGAACAACTTTTCATTTTAAACATAAAACATTAAAATATAGAATAATAAGAGTTAACATAGATCATATCTCTATTAAGTAATAATATATATCAAAGGACCCCAAACTAGATAGAGGAGGATTTTAAAATACTTGGTAAAGAAATTCTAAATCAATGTATCCTTTAATTGAAAATCACCTTTTCAATTGAAATTTTTTTTAAATTCTATATCATTTAATTTCTCATGAAAACATATAAATAATGATTTAAAAAAAATAAAAATTTATTGAATAAAATTCTATTTCTGCATTGAATTTTATTTTTCAAAACATAAATCTTTTTAAAAACCATTTTCATTGAAAATAACCATCGAAACATATAATAGAATACTTTCAAATTATTTAAAAAAATTAACATAAAACATTTTAATTGAATATTTGATTAAAATATAATTTAAACCATTTTAAAATAAAATTAAATATCAAGTATTTTCATCCAAAAGGAGAAATTTAGTCAGATTTTGTTAATTTTTTATTGTCTTATGTACCAATGAGTTGATAAAAGGTACCATTACATAAAGATATCATAAATAAATAGAGTATAAAAAATTTAATAAGAATTATTCTGACATAGATCATGGTATTTCAGAAATGGATACATAATCATAATGGTTTCATATTAATGAATATATTGTAACATAAAATCTTAACCACATTGATGACATTTAATCATAAACCCCCTAAAGGAAGAACATAAATTTAATCTTAAAATATCATTAGGATGTGTAAATTCATGATATTCTATGTCAATGGGGATATATTTAAAAAATTTAAATTAATATAGGCTCATTGCATAATTTACGTCTTAAATAAGGAAAATAGGGACAAAATTCCCTTACAGATTCTGTATCTTTTTAAACATAATCCCTACAAAATAGATATCCACAAAAGGATATGAAAATACCTTTAAATTTTATGGTAACGATTATAACTCACATTAATGGGTTGTATATAAACCATATTTTTTATATTGGTGGTAAATATATAATATTTCTCAAAAAAGTAAAAAGTGTGTTAAAAATCCATTACCTTATGTCTTGGCCCACTTCATAGACATAAAAACTTAGTCCTCTTTTGTTATCACCTTTTGGTTTCTACCAATGACATTATTTTTTGGATTTATTCAAATATTTATGATTATAGTATGAGATAATATATGTTTTTAAGTGATTTGGATAGGTCATGGCCAATCGAAATGGGTTAATAGGTGTGAAGCATATGGGAGAGTGAGTTCCCATTTATAGTAGAAGAGGAGTTACCTTTTTTAAACACTAAAATTTTTTACTGTTGGGAGGTCTAACTTACCACATGAGGGTCAAATGTTGAATAATAATATATTTTAGGGATTATTGGGTAAATAAACACCTCCAAAACATATAAATAATTAAATTTTAATTATGTTCCTCTTTAACTTCTAGGTTTCCTTAATTTTTCATTTTGGTTTTTATTAAGGTAACTAATTTTCTAAACTAGGAAATTTATCTATTAGAAATAAATTACAGTGATTCATATTAGAAAATATGAAACACAAGATTTTAAAATGTGATATCTAATTTATAAAATAATAATCATATATTTTTTGGAAATTAATTTTAATAGAATCACATGTAACTTAAAAAACACTACTTTAACCCTAATTGTGCTAACAAGGTTTTCAAAATGTTGTTTTCAACATTTTCATTATAATAGATAATTTCCTATATTAATAGACTAAATTTAAAATTAATTAACATTTAGTAGTTAGTTATAATAATATATGATTTTATTTATTTTAAATCACTTAAGGAAATATCATTTATTATAAAATAACATTGTTGTCAATTTTGAAATTATTTATTTCATACTAATTTTAAAATAACAGGACACTAATTTAATTTGAATATATTAAATTAAAACTTATGTAACATTATATAATAATTAAAAAAATTAATGTAATATAATATTTCATGCAATTTTATTCACATTTAATATTTTTTTATCATTTTTTTTAGTTAATTATTAACTAAATAATTCATGCATTATCATTTGTCAAAACATTATTGTTATTATTTAATCCATAAAATTTTAAAAAAAATCATGATAAATGAAATCATTTTTATTTATAGTAATATTTATAACCTAACATATAATGTTTTCTCTATCCCAAATAATTACAAATATTAAATTAATTTAAGGATCATTTTTTCTATTTTCTTTACTTTACAAGTTATATAGGTCACATTCATGGAATATTATCCCGACAAACTAATCATTATCTATCATGAGGTGTTATGGGATTAAACATGTCCAAAAAATGGGTGTTGGAAAAGATTCTATGTTAGTCTATACCTTATATTCTATGTTAACCACTAAGTAAAACCGTTTTACCCTAATCATTTTACTTAAATTTGATAGTTTTCACAAATCACATTCATCAAAAATTATATTTTTTGAAGTAGACTTTATAATTTATTCTCATTCACGATATAGAATCCATTTTACAAATTATATTCATTTAAGTGGAACAATTTAATTTAAAATTCATCCCAAATATGTGATGGGAAAACAGATTTTTAAAGTGAAAATTATCAAAAGTTTACAATGTTTTATATTAAAATTGAATTTAAAATGAGTAAAATCACCTTCACTGTGTTGATATATGTATTGTTAAAATATTGAGACATTAAAGAAAAATTAAAATATAGTTTAACATTATAAATTATTTACATGAAATGGATGTTTTCAATTAAAATTCAGTATTTTTTCACTATTCATCAAAAAACAAAACATCTCAAAAAATAAAAAAAAATTAACCAAAATTAATTTTGTTATTCTAATTAAAAAATAAATTTCATTAGTCAAATTAATTTTCTAAATGATATAAGATTAAATTTTAAATTATGTTCACCAAGTAAAATCTAACAGTCATTTAAAAAAGATATTTTTTTTAAACATTTATTCTTTTAAATGACTCTTAATTTATTTATAATAAATATATTACTAATAAACATGAGAAAAATATATATTTTAACAAGTTATTTAATCATATTTATTCATACCATTTCAATATCCAAGTGATATCTATTTTGTGAAATGAAAATATTTATTTTATATTGTAGTTTGAAAAATCTCGATATTTCATATAATGAAAGAAATTAAAGAAACTTGATAGTGTTTATATCACAAACCAACCATAGTTTTTCTCATTTCATAAGATAAACTCAATGTTTCATATTGTGAAATATTAAAGTTATATTGCATATAAAGTAGTATTAACTTGGCCTAGTGTGAAACAAAATCCATAAAAATAATTTATTTATTTAAGAAAAATAATTCATAAAAACCCAGGGTGATATAGTTATGACCTTTAATTGCCCATTTATTAAAAATTTCATGTTAAAGCTATGTTTCATGTAATAAATCCTTTGTTTTTAAATTATCTTTTGATTTTTTATTTTTATTCCTATTACATTGATCATGTTTTAATGTTATTTATAATTTTATCCATGGTAAAAATATCATATATATTCATTATATATTTATTTATAGAAAACCATTAAAGTTAGATATAGAAAATAAAATTCACCATTCATAGAGATGGTAGATCATACATACGCATGAATGCTATTTCAAATTTAGTGAGGGATAAAATAGAAGAAAGTTAAATGAAATATTATCTTTCTAGAATAATTATTAAGCCATATAATTTAAATTTTTTATTTATACACATCTTTATTAGGTTCCATTAAATGATTATATAAAGAACGAATCCCAATGCTTTATGATTCATAAGTCCTCCAAACACATGATAAAAAATATAATATTATAATGAAATGGAATGTATGAAGGAATATGTTATATCATGTTTCTAGGAGAATAAAAATATCATATAAATAATATATAAAATATAAATATATCATTGTATTAATTTAGGAAACATAGTGAAGGAAAATGAATATAATTTGTTCTTGAGGCTGTAGTCCTCTATAAACAAGAAAGATAATATTATAACCCCTATAATGGAGGTGGATAAGGGTTTAGGTTTTGTAATTTATATAATAAATTTTCATTATACAGAATATAATAAGATTTTATATCATCATATCTAAATCAAAATCAAATGATATCGATGAAAAAATATGGAAAAACGCATGATTATTGATATTACCGGTTCTTCATAAAATATCATTTGGTTTAAACCAAAAGGATTCCATGGTTGTATTCCTGAACAAAATAAAGACTCTAGGATGACATGAGGAGATTAATGAAGTCATTTGAGTAGGAATTAGACTAGGAAATAGGTTTTAGAGGTTCTAAAATTAGAGGAGAGGGGTGGCGTTTAATAAGTGAGGTTAGTGAGACGCTTGTAATTTTTGAAATGTAAATGGTGTAACCTAATTTTTCACCTTAAAATGTTTAAAAACGGTCTATTAACAAATTTTATAGGATATAAGATTAAAATATTTCCATATAATGGGGTTTGGATGATTTTTATGTCATTTAGCCACATATTCTTTTAGATTAACAGCTCGATAATCCCATTTTCACCATAATCATTGAAATTATTTTTTAATATTTTTACTATTCATTATGGTAAAAAAATAATATGAACTTATTAGATAATAGTAATAATTATGATTCTAAATATTAAATCCATTTATTATAATTTTATTCCTAAAATTAGTGAAATATAATATAAAATTTAACCGATAGATGCTATGAAATAACGATTTTATACAGAAAAAATTATCAAATATTTAAAAAGTTTTTATATCAGAATATTATATTTAATTGATTTAAATAATCTCATATAGATTAACAGGTATATAATTGAACAAATATTCCTTTTAAAAAATTGAGAATAAATTTGATGCTTTAAAATGCATTAAAATAAATGACAATTGTTAATAAAAACTAGTATATTTCAAAATTCATTGAAAAAATAATATTCACAAAAAATAATAAAATATAAACCCTATGATATTTTTTCATTTAATGTTTTTTTCATTTTTTCAACTAAATTTTCTATTTTTTTGGAAAATTTATTTTGAAAATATTTCTTTTTAAATTCTATAAAACTATATTTTAGAAAAATAAGGTTTTAATCATAAAATTAGATTTGTTATTATCTCTTATCTAGAGAAAAATTAAGATTAATATAAAAATTTTATTTAATATATAATATATATATCACTAAAAAAATCATCAAATATTATTATTTTTTATTTTCTCTGGTAAAACACATTTTTTCATAAAAATATTTTTTTTGAGAAAAAATTATTATTTATTATTAAATTTAGTATATTAAGTACAAATTAACTAGTCACAAAAGAATTCATTTTATATACCTATGTAAACCATATATTTTCATAATTTATGTAATCCTATTATGACCCCCCATTCTAATGTCTATGAAATTACTCTCATATTAAATAATATTATTTTAATAGCGTGTAATGTTCCGTTTCAACTCTCTTTTGCCAATAATGCAATCTAAATTCATTTTTGTGTGTAACACAACCTAAACTCATTATTTTTTGTAACACAATATAATAACCTTTTTTAAAATTAAAAAAATTAAAATATTGATTTAATTTTAAAAGGAATATTTTCACAAAATATTATTGTTTTATATTCAAACCCCTTAAATAAATTGTGTCCTCGCAAATTGATCTTGTTATCATTAAAAAATTGACAGACGTATGAAAACACATTAATAGGGAACCCAAATCATAAAAAGGGTTAATAAAACATATTATTTAAAAGGGAGAAGTGTTTTTGTAAAGGTCAACTATAATAACACATATTATACATGAATATAGGAAAATAATCTTGGGATGTGAATATTTTGAATGGAAAAAAAATCTAAAGTCAAAATAATAAGAAATAATTAAGAAGATCGTTGATCTCAAGAACATGAAGTATGATTTAAAAAAATTAAAAAACTTTAAACAAAAGAGGTTTCCATAATATCGTTGATGTAATAAAAAATGATGAATATAATATTTGAGTTTATTTCAAAATCCTTTTCATAAATATGATTTATTTTCATGAGAAAAAATAGTTATTGATTTCATTTCATTCCATAAGAAAAATCTCATCCTTCTGTTATAACATGATCAATTTCCATTTCAATTCTTACCCCTTGAATTGAAGATGACGTTCTTATTCCTAAACCACAAAAGAATAAAAAGATTTATAAGAGAATGATATTTCATTCCTTATATATCTAGGTGTCGTCACAAAAAAATTATTAGAACATGTTATCCATTATGCATTAATCATCATATGGGGAAGTAAAACATTAATCACTAAAACATCATCAAATGTTAAAATAAAAGCACTTCCTGAATTTTTAACCATATTACCCTTCAAAAATATTAAAATCCAATCATTAGAAAGATAATCACTAAATTCCCAAATAAAAAATATTATTATTCCCCCAAATAATATAAATTATCTCTTAATAATTACATACCAAACTTGTCAAAAAATTTATCATGCAATATTTTAAAAAGTGGTAATAAAATAAATTATAACAAAATATTATAGAAAAAATTATTCTATCATATTACTTAAATAAAAACAAGATTATTTGATATACTCCATAAATAAAAAATGTTGTAAACTACATCAATGATAGAATAAACCACTTTTTTAATATTTCATTAATTAGTTACAAGAAAATCAGTGCAATTAAATTTACATTACTCATATCCATCACATCTTTACCAAAAAATACTTATAATAATATCAAGGACTTATAAATGGGTATCATCCCTCAATCATCTGTTTTCCATAAAATTTAGCCTTTATAGGAAATATTTCTTAACACTTTTGATGAACCAAGAACCCATTTTTTGAATGTTAATAGTCTAAAAACTGAAAGGAAGATAAACCAAACGAGACAATAAAAAACCAATAAGTCCATAGATCCATCGA
This sequence comes from Viscum album, assembly GCA_963277665.1. Taxonomy (NCBI): domain Eukaryota; kingdom Viridiplantae; phylum Streptophyta; class Magnoliopsida; order Santalales; family Viscaceae; genus Viscum; species Viscum album. The sequence goes on along the minus strand of OY728148.1, from coordinate 1,397,208,124 downwards.
GTGCGAGTTCACATATTTTGATGAGATTGTTGGCCACCCCTACCATGTGGGCGTATTCTCCTCCTCCAATTCTGGGTATGTATCCAAGGCCAACCACCATAATTTGAATTCTCAGTATTCTCAAAAAAAAGTCATGAATTTATCACCATCTCAGGTAGCATTAGCATCATCTACTCTATTATAATAAGCAAGCAATTCAAAGGTGTTATTATTACTTGAATTCTATGAAATAAATTTTATAGTTCATCAATATTAGTCAACATATTATTGAAAATATTTAATGAAATATTATACAGAAAATATTGATATATTTTATAATTCTTTAATGCTAATACATGAACCAATAAATCATTCAACTATATTCTTAAAATATTATCTAGGCTCCAAAATCGTATTCCTTAATACCTCCTTCCTTTTATATGACATTTTTATTATCTTCATTATCAATAAATAAACCTTTAACTATACCACCTGATTGATCCTCTGATTGAGTATCACTCAAAGTACAGAGATTTTTTTAATACCCATAAATTCCATAGATAAAAAATTAACCAATTTATAAATCATTAACCCCTTAATAATACCTTAGGTATATCTATATTCAAATCACTTGTGTTAAATAAATATTTAATTTTCCCTAAAAAATTAATTTACGTTTTACCATATTCTACAGAAAAAAATCATATCCTCATTCCATTGAAACATTCCATGAAGTCATTAACCCCACATTCATAACTATGGCATACAAAATATTATTTCTTATATGGTCTCCACCACCCAAACTCTCAATGATATCTATCAATATCTTCATTATTATTTCTGAGAATTGGTTATTGTTTTTGTAGCTAATAATATATATGATATATTATTATGTATAATCACAAAATCAATCACTACTATCGTTAAACCATTTGGGATTTCATTAACACTTTTTCTATGACATCCCAAATTAATTTAGTTTCTTCAGGTTCCCACCATTGAGTAAACATCAAATGAGTATTTCAAGTTAAAAAATTCATATTGGGAAACCATATAATAATGAAAAATAACTTATATGATTACTAAATCCTGACACCTTCTTTGAGATATATGAAACACAAGCTTAAACCATGTAATTCATGGTCATTATTTAAATCATTCATGATGGTTCATAAATTATTTGATAATTTCATAAGAAATTACCCGAGAAGTTTCCAACTAGGTGAGTCATAGGTCACATTTTCATGCACTAGGTGACGATAGAGACCTGGCTAATATTCTATTTTCATAGAAATTACCTATAGGCACCACTATTATAGAGCCTCATTGATATATTGTATATTGATAGGGACTTATTTTCATGTTAACCAATATATCTATCATTTAAAAAAATTCTTGGAAACATTAATAGATTTGTCTCATCCATAGAGAAATAATTATACATACTCCTAGAAATATACCATGCTATCTTACTGATATTTATTCATCATATTTCGTAATGATTAACTAGACAGTTCATTGATACTTATTATAATGAACAAAAATTCACATAAATAAATATCAAATCTATATAAATTCTACTTACCTAACATAATGATCTACAAAAGAATAGTTCTAGTTCCTTTTGGAACTCTGGAACATAAACAACTATCCCATAAAAATATATTCCATATCCCACTATGTTCTTCATAACTACAAACCTTCTTAGATATATCATACAAAATACCATTATTAATAACTTCATGAAAGAAACATATGAAAGGGTGACCTCATATTCTCAGTATAGTTAAACATAAGAAATACCAATCTATGATCCTATGAATTTATATGATAATATTATGGGTGTGTGATCATGAACATAAGTTATTATGTTCATATCCAACCAATCATATCTCATAAACAATATTTATAAATAAATATGATCATTTAAAAAATAATGGCCAATAAGAGTGAAAAAATAATCATAAATCAATCATGAATAATAATCTCAGGTAATAATATTGTGGCACCAAAAAATATATTTAAATCCTTTTAATATGTCCAGGATAACTACCAGGACCATCAATATAGTGGATTATAATTCACTATCAACTTCCCATCGTGGATTTGGTCCCACCTATCTCTTATAATGGCTTGGGACACACCTATTTTCAATACTGGATCAAACCCATTGACTTATTTCCTATTGTTTTATACTGAGATACAAATATTTATCTATTTCATTATAGGTACATATAGGTCCCACCAATCTCATTATGGAAACCATACTTATGTGTTCCAAAATATTATAAAACAATAATAATATCATCACATTTTAAACTGTGCAATGTGAAAACATTCATAAAGAGTTCATCAATTCACCATATAAAAATCCATGAAAAATATATGGGATTCAAAAAAAATTGTCTATATATACATTAACCATCCAAATAAAGAATACATATATTATCATTAAATCTTACCACCATTGAATAATAAGTATCATCGAAGGATGTCATCTTAGATGTAAATTGATTTTAAATGATCCAAGGGAACAATTCTTAAGGAAAATATCCTTTTCACTTTGATAATAAATATTAAAAATACAAAAAAAATCAATATTCTATTATTTAAAAATTACCATGGAAACTTATAAAGGAATCAAAAAATCACTAAAAATAGTTCTTGAGGAAAACACCTTCATTGAAAATAAATTTTTAAAACTAAAAATGAATAAAACATTTTTGAAATCCTTCAATTTTAAAATAAAATTTTAAAAATATAATGGATTCATTAAAAATAATTTATAACATTTCATGAATAAAATAACATTTCTCTCAAAATTAATTTTTAAACAACAACCTAATAATTTATTTTAAAATATTTTTCATTGAAAATAAATTATAAAACTTATAATATAAGAATTAAAAATCATATAAAATTTTTAATTTTGAATATTGAGTGTATAAAGAGAGGAAAATGAAGGGAAATATATTATAATGAAATAATCCTAGGATAATAAAATTAATTAGTTTATTGAGTAATGTATCATATGATTTTTTCATCAAAATCATAATTATAAATAATCCTAAAAACAATGAGAGTACATCATCGAACCTTTACAAAATTAGAATTTTATGAATAATAAGACCCATTAATGAATAAAAAATATGAAAATGTGAAAAAAAAATAAAATAAGTATATTCATGAAATAGAATTAAAAAAAACAAACTATATAGACCCCCAAAAAATTAACATCTACTGAATTGGCATATGTCTCCTAGAAATAAAAGAGTGACTAGAAATCCCTTACTACTTTGGAAACTAGTGATCCATAACCCCATGAACGAGAGATAATAAAATGGAAATTTAAATACAATTAATTTTTTTGGATAAGTTCCATTAAAGATATTAATAA